>JAECXR010000016.1:0-2615796 GCA_018153035.1 Drosophila pseudoananassae pseudoananassae
CCACGGAGTCAAGGCAGCAGGTCCTCAAAGAGAACGCACTGGCGGCAGGACACCTAGGCGTGAGGAAGACGATAGCCAGAGTGGCCGCCATGTAGTTCTGAATGAAGTACCACTTTTCGAAGTGGTCGGAGATAGTGGCACTGCGAAAAGCAACTACCGAGGCACTGCAAAAGGCAATCAGAGAAAGGATTGTCGCTCGGTATGGAGTTCCGAAGGTGATGGTAACGGATAATGGCGTACAATTCACCAGCCGCAGCTTTAAGAAGTTCCTCGGGGAGCTTGGCGTGCGCCACCAGTTCACCGCACCATATACGCCCAAAGAAAATCCAACAGAAAGGGCGAATAGGACAATCAAAACGATGATCCAGTTCGCTGGGGAGGACCAGAGGACTTGGGACGAGCACTGGCCAGAGGTCATGCTGGCAGTGAACTCGGCAGTGTCAGAGTCGACAGGATATTCGCCTTGATTTGTAACGCAGGGCAGGGAGCCAAGGATGCCAAGAGCGTTGTTCCACGAAAACGTTTTAGGCACAGGAGTTGGGCAAGGAACGCCCACGGAGAACGCGACGAAGTTGAAGGAAGTCTTCGAAATAGTGCGGAGGAACATATAGCGGGCGGCCCAGGACCAGGCGAGGCATTACAATTTACGGAGACGGAAGTGGAGCCCAAAGGTTGGCGAAACAGTGTGGGCAAAAGAGCACCATTTGTCGAAGGCGGCAGAGGGATTCGCAGCAAAACTAGCGCCGCGGTACGATGAGCCCTACACGGTCGTCAATTTCGTTTCGTTTGGCATGGAAGAACTAACAAAGGGAAGAGGGCACACGTGAGTAAGCTGAAGTGCCAAGACATGGGATCACCAGCGAAAGAGGAGTAGAACGGCAACACTAAACCCGCACAAGTGTTCAAGAGGACTGCACAGTGGAAAACGGGACATGTCCAGTAACGGGAGCCGTAACAGGTCCAGTCACGGAACAGTAACGGGGCATATCTAGTAGCGGGAGTTGGATGTGCTATAAAAGGCGGCGGCTGGGAGGAGCACGGTCTATTCAAAAAAAGTCTAATCAACGGAGCAACATGTCCAACAAGTCCGAAGCAACAATGAGCGTCTCGTCTGACGAGAGCGACCTGGAAATCGTCGGCGATCCCACCTGGAACGGAAGAAGGATGAGCGACGGGCATGGCGGCTGGTGGAGGTCGCGAAAAGGAGGGAAGCCACGAAGAGGACCCGGCCAGTAACGCGGTGGCCCGCGGTGCCACCAACACCACGCCCTCGATCGGAACGACCGGAGGAAAGGGAGGTGGCAACGACCGCCAGAAAGAGGCAGCACGAGTCGACGTGGCCTGCGGCACCACCTTCGCCACGCCCAAGGAAGGAGGACAAGGAGGAGGAGCCGTGGACGAGGGGGCCGTGGGTGTGGCCAACACCGAGGAAGCCGGCGCTGGGCCGGCAGTATTCGTGCCCGGAAGAGCGGCCAACAAGGCCGGTGCTGATGAGGTCAGCGTCGGATGGAGGCGCCGAGGAGGGCCCAGAAGCAGTCCCCAGAAGCCGCCGGAGCTCTGTGCGAGGGTGGCGGCGGAGGTAGAGAGGCGGCGCGGACGCACCGGAAGGTGGTGTGTCATAGCGCAGGTTGGAGCTATATGTTTCCGAGTGCGAGGAGGAGCCAACGGCGTGAAGATAATGAGGAAAGTTTGAGAAGTAAAAGTCAAGGGGGTATATATGTAAGAGAGTGGAAGATGTAACAGCAGCAGTATAACAGTATGAATATCAGCAGTATGGCAGCAGTATGAATATCAGCCAGAGCTTGCAAATAACTGTCGACCGTTTTTCGTTGTCTGCAAATAAGTGTCTCTTTCTGACTCTTTACGAAAAGACTCAGAGAGTAACCGTTTCATGGGTTCTTTAATGTGCTCGCTCGCGCTCAGAGCGAAACCGATTTTTTGTATTCTGTTTTGATTCGGTTGTTCCAAGACCGTTTTGTCGTTTTCAGTGAAGCAAAAAGTCTTTTGCGTATGTATTGGTATACATTTACACGCATAGGCAAGCAAATCGTTAGATGTTTAATTGCGATCGTGTATTGAGTGTGTTAGGTTGCGTTGTTAAACTGTGTTAACTAATTATTCTAATTTAACGGGCATTCTCAGCCCTACATTTTATATTAAGTGAACGAAGTAGTTCGATTAGTGCAGAAAATTTAAACTCCTTACTAGTTGTTAAGCTTAACACATAAATATAAAAACATTTACAAAAAATATGAATATAATATATAAAAAAAAAAAAAAATCTAAAAACAACATTGTCTGAAACTTTTTTTGCATTCGTTTTGCAGTCAAAACATAATAATTACGAAAGCAACAACAAAGAAAGTAAATGAAAAGACCGTTTGCATTGAGTTTTTTCGGTCAATCGGTCTTTTGCTGACTCTCTTTGTGCGAGCGTTTCTCGTTCCGCTCTTCACGCACTGCTCATTAAATGACCGAAATAAAAATGGCTCAACGAAAAGCGCTCAACAGAAAACAGAATTAAGGACAGCAAAAGTCTCTTGCTCAGAGCGAGAGCGAGAGAGTATAAACTTTTTCGGTTCTGCTCGCAACGAGAGCGCAAGAAAAAAAACGGTTGACAGTTATTTACAAGCTCTGGAAAAAAGAATTGGATCTACACATTGAGAAAGGAGGAGCTGATCGAAGTGTGTAGAGAGCTCGGCCTACCAGCAGACGGGACTGTGGAAGCGATGAGATCCTCAGTGGCGAGGTGGGTCGACGAAACCAAGGAAGAGGAGGTACTGGCGTTAACGCACGACCTAGAGGAAAGGTTTGGACAAAGATCAACCCCCAGGCAGAGAGCAGCCACCGAAACCGAGAAGTTTATAGTGAGCCTGGCGGTACCAGATCCGAGAATGGGAAGGAGCATAGAGCCGCAATCGAGAAAGTATGTTCCGGCCCCGGTAGATTACGCCAAAGTAGCCAAACAGGTGCGAGACTGGTCGTTTCGTTTCGACGGCACAGGGGACCCGTTAGAGTTCCTGGACCGAGTAACATGGTCCGCAAAGACATACGGATTAGACATAAACACCATCCCCAGAGCCATGCCAGAACTATTGCAGGGCAGGGCCCAAAGATGGTTCATCATGAACGACGAAGAATGGCCAACATGGGCGAGGTTCAAGGCAAGCTTCGAGAATTTTTTCCTGCCGAAAGGATACTTTGAAAAGTTGCGGACCAAGTTCGCCAACGGAAGCAGCGTCGCGGAGAGCCTTTCAAAGAATACATGGTGGACCTTCAGTCACTAACGAAACCATTAGGGAAAACCACAAAAGAAGTAATCGAGAGGCTCGTCGAAAACTGCATGCCAAGGATGAAGATGTTCATAAGGCCATACGCCTGCGCGTCTTTAGAGGAGGTGATGGGCCTAGCAGAGGAGTTCGAGGAATTAGCGCAGGAGGAAGAAGCCTTCAACAGGCAGGTGGCCACAGAACAAAGGTGGAGCCACAGTCAGCCGCCCGTAAACGAGAGGTGGCAGCATAGTGAAGCGGCAAGGTACCAGAGGGACCAATGGACCCAAAAAGGGCAACGGGACGAGTTCCACCACCAGGCCGTCCAAAACACACAATGGGCACCAAGGTGGCAAAGAGAGGAACCGCGCCGAGGCCCACCGGAGCGACAAAACAGCACGAACCAAAGTTGGATGCCAAGAGGGCAGCATGAGACCCAGCAGAGGTCGGCTCCGCAACAGCCTAATCAGCAGTGGACAGCAAGGCCAAGGCAGGGTCTGGTCGAGAACCCAGCACAAGCATGCAACAGATGCGGTGGCATGGGCCATTGGGCCAGCGGATGCAGGAACCCAAGGTTGTTGTTCTGCAAAATGTGCGGCGCGACAGGAGTAAGAAGCACAGAATGCTGCCAGAGGGCGGGAAACGCGCAGAGGTCTCAGCAACAGGGAGGAGAGCCGGGATCGCACGGTGCTGCCTCTCAAAATGAATAGGAGGACTATTCGAGGAGGAGCAGCAGCTGACGGCAACAGCTAAAGGCCATGCTGGATACAGGAGCAACGGCGAGTTTTAGCCGAAGAGCTAGCGGAGAGGCCGGAGGTCACCGGGCAACGAATCGCAGCAAGGAGACGAGTGAAGCCCCCAAAATACGGAGACACGCGTCGTGCTCCAAGCCAGGATAAGTTTCGGCGATCGCACAAAGACCCTAAACCTGCTGGTGATGCCAGGCATGGAGGATAATCTGGTGCTAGGATGGGATTTCCTCAGCGAGTTTGTCACAACCTTGACGTGCGCAGGCCACCGGATTTCGATACCCAAAAGGAAAAGATGGGCCGGCTGTCTGGAGGATAGACTGTCCGTACCGGTAGCCGGATGCCCAGAAAAATGGGAAGAGGAACATGTCAAAAGATTCATCGAAAGAGAACTGGAGGCGTTCGCCGGCCAGAAGGGCTGTTCGAACATATCGCAGCACAGGATCACGATGAAGGACGACATTCCCATAAAACAACGGTATTACCCCAAAAATCCGAAGATTCAGGGGGAGATAAACTTAAAGGTGGAGGAATTGCTGGAAAAGGGATGCATCGAGCCCTCAAATAGCGCGTACAGTTCACCCATCGTAATGGTGAAGAAGAAAACGGGGCAATGGAGGATGTGCGTCGATTTCCGACAAATTAATGCAAAATCAATAAAAGATGCGTACCCGATGCCTCGCATAAATTTCGTTTTGGAGAAGCTGAGAGAAGCAAGGTTCTTCAGCAGTCTCGATTTGAAGGATGGGTGTTGGCAGATCCCCCTAGAGGAAAGCAGCAGAAAATTCACCGCCTTCACCGTTCCAGGGAAGGGTATACCAATGGAAAGTGATGCCTTTTGGGTTGCACTCGGCCTCGGCAACGTTTCAAAGGGCACTGGACCAGGTCATAGGCCCGGAAATGGCTCCACACGCATTCGCGTATCAGGATGACATTATAGTGATCGGACGAACCAAGGAGGAGCATATGCGGAATCTACAAGAGGTGTTCAGGAGGTTGAGAGCGGCAAACCTGCGGATAAATACGGAAAAGTGTCATTTCTTCAGGCAGGAGCTGCTCTACCTGGGCCACCGGATAACAAGCCAAGGGATCGGAATGGATCCGGGAAAAGTGGCCGCGATTACAGAGCTACAACCCCCGACGAACGTCAAGGGAGTGCGCCAGTTCATAGGGATGGCATCGTGGTATCGGCGTTTCGTCCCAGATTTCGCAGGAATAGCGAAGCCCCTGAACGATCTTCTGCGAAAAGGAACAAAGTGGGAGTGGACAACCAAGCACCAAGAGGCCTTTGAGACTTTAAAGTCACGGCTGGCGGAGGATCCAGTGCTAGCGTGCCCAGATTTCGAACGAAAATTCGTGCTGCAAACGGACGCCAGCGACTACGGCGTCGGGGCGGTCCTGACCCAGGACACCGAGGAGGGCGAACGAGTGATCGCGTACGCCAGTCGAACGTTGATTGGGGCCGAGAAAAACTACTCCGCTACGGAAAAGGAGTGCCTGGCCATAGTATGGGCGATAAGGCAAATGAGGCCCTACCTGGAGGGGTACCAGTTCGACGTGATCACGGACCACATGGCGTTGAATTGGCTTAATAACATCGAAAGCCCACTTGGCAGAATAGCGAGGTGGGTATTCGAACTACAGCAGTATGACTACGTCATCAGCTACCGGAAGGGAAAGCTCAATGTGGTTGCCGACGCTCTGTCCCGCCAGCCGGTAATGGAAAAATTTAGAAAAGCCATGGAGGTGGTCGCCAAAGAATGCGGGTGGATAAGCGCATTGAAGAAAAAGATGACAACAAGCCCACCAAAATTCCCGGATTACGTGGAAGAGGGCGGTTTGATCTACCGCCACGCCCCGCATAGAGCCGGAAGCGGGGAGGTGGCGTCATGGAAGCTGTGCGTGCCGCTGGAGATGAGGCAGCAGGTCCTCAAGGAAAATCATGACGCACCAACGGCGGGACACTTGGGCGTAAGGAAAACCATAGCCAGAGTGGCCGCCCGGTATTTCTGGCCAGGGATGCAGAGGGACATCCGGAAATATGTCGGGAGATGTGAGACGTGCCTGAAGTACAAGCCGAGTCAGATGCAGATGGCCGGGAAAATGCTGACACAAGTTCCGGAGGAGCCATGGGCGATGGTGTGTGCAGATTTCGTAGACCCACTGCCCAGGTCGAAACACGGCAATACAATGATCCTGGTGACAATCGATCGGTTTTCGAAATGGACGGAGATAGTGCCTCTTCAAAAAGCAACAACCGAGGCGCTGCAGAAGGCGTTCAGGGAGAGAATTGTCGCGCGGTATGGAGTACCGAAAATAATAATAACGGACAACGGGGTACAGTTCACCAGTCGCAGCTTCAAGAAGTTCCTCGGAGAACTCGGCGTACGCCATCAGTTCACCGCACCATATACGCCGCAGGAGAATCCCACGGAAAGAGCGAACAGGACGGTAAAAACAATGATCGCCCAGTTCGCTGGGGAAGAACAAAGGAAGTGGGACGAACACTGGCCGGAGCTAATGTTGGCGGTAAATTCCGCAGTCTCGGAGTCCACGGGGTATTCGCCGTGTTTTATAACGCAGGGCAGAGAGCCAAGGATGCCGCGAGCTCTGTTCGACGAGAATGTGTTGGGCACGGGAGCTGAACAAGGAACACCCATGGAAAACGCGGCAAGACTTTAGGATACATTCGAGATAGTAAGGAGGAATATGGAGCGAGCTGCCCAGGACCAGGCGCGACATTACAACTTGAGAAGGCGGAAGTGGAGCCCAAAGGTCGGTGAAACAGTGTGGGCAAAGGAGCACCACCTATCAAAGGCAGCCGAAGGATTCGCGGCGAAACTGGCCCCTCGGTATGACGGGCCATATACGGTGGTGGATTTCGTTTCTCCGGTAATTGTCACGTTACGACACGGCAGGACAAGGCGGGAGAAAAGAGCCCATGTGAGCGAGCTGAAGGCTCAAGACACAGAAGAAACCGTTCGTAACCCAACGTGGGTTACACCTTTACACGGAGGTGGGCTCAGCGACGGACCAAGAGAGGAGCTGCATCCCGGCGGTGAAGGAGCACCGCAGAAGCCAGGTGCTGGAAGCGCATGAAAGCGTGAAAAGGAGGCGCCTGGAGCTACTGGAGGCGCGGACGGCGATGGACCTCGCAAGAGAAAATATGGCCGACGTGATAATGAAGGAGGAGCTCATGAAGTGGCGGCCAGCAGTGAAAAAAAAGCCGCATCAAAATGCTGGCGAGAGCAAAGGAATAACGAAAGCAAGATAAATACATCGTATCCGCATAACGGGCACACAGAGAAACAAAAAAAAAAAACCCACAAAGAGGAGGAGAGCAAGTAACGGGAGCATTAGCGGGACATTTCCAGCAACGGGAAATGGATTCGCTATATAAGTGGAGACGTGGGAGATGTTCGGCCTATTCGAAATCTACACGCAGCCGAAACAATGCCGTTAAGTGCCTCAATGATAGTGTCTTCCGACGACAGCGACATAGAAATCGTCAGCGATCCTTCATGGGACGCCAAGAAGGCGAGGTCGGAATGGACGGTCCGGCGGGCGGCAGGAGGAGAAGGAAGCATCCCGGTCGGGTCCTTCGAAGTGGAGCGGCGGCGCAGGAGCGAGGCATTGGCCCTGCACTTGCGGGCAATACGGGACCGCCGGTGCCTCGACAAGATAAAGGCCACGGAGAACATGGCGAGGGCCCGCGTCAGGGTTATAGCCCAAATGCACCGGAGGAGCACCAAGGAGGCAAGGCAGAGGCGCATCGATGGACGCTAAAGGGCAATGGTCAGAGCGAGAGCGAGAACGGCACGACAGCGGCGGACCCGGAAAACAATAGAGAATGCAAGGAGAAGGGCCGCCACCCGCAGGCCGACGCCATGGCCGACGGTGCCCCCTACCCCACGCCCACAACAGGAGCCCAGGGAGGAGCAACCGTGGGAGAAGGGGCCGTGGGTGTGGCCGGAGCCGCAGAGGCCGGAGACGCAGAGGCCAGCGCCGCAGAGGCCGGCGCTGAATCGGCAGGTGTCGTGCCCGGAGAAGCGGCCGGTAAGGCCGGTGCTGGAGCGGCAGGCTTCCGAGGGAGGCGGGCGAGAGGTGCCGGAGGCCAGTTGGCCGCCGGAGCTTGGCGCCCGAATAAAGGCCGAGTTGGCGGACGACGAGGACGGCCCGGATGGTGGTGCGTCCTGGCACAGGTGGGTGCCACATCCTTCCGGGTGAGAGGAGGGGCCAACGGGGTGCGAGTGGTGAGGAGCAATTGGAAAAAATTGGTAAAATTAAAATTAAAATTAAAATTAAAATTAAAATTAAAAAAAAAAAAAAAAAAATAAAATGAATTGGTAAAATTAAAATTACCATTAATATTAAAATTGAAAATAAAAAAAAATAATAATAATAATAAAAAAATAAAAAGGGGTTTAGTAAAGTTTGAGTTGATAAAAAAAAAAAAAAAACATATATATATGTATATATATATAATACAAAAAAAATGGGGAAAAAAAGGGGTGTTGGTAAAGTTAGTATAATCAAAAAAAAAAGAGGAAGAAAAGTTTTAGTAAAGTTTGTATTAAGAGGGAAAAAAAAGGGGGTTAGTACAGTTAGTGGTTACAAAAAAAAAAAAATACGGGGCTATATTAAGGTACACAGGTAGAAGTTAAAGTTAAAAGAGAAAAAAAAACAAACAAACAAAAAAAAAGGGGGGGAAATAGGAGAAAAACGGAGAAAGAGGATACGGAAAACCCAGAGTAGCCAGAAAGGGGGGAGCGATCGGTCATCTCCCGAAGAAGGGGGGAAGTGGATGGGCATCCACACCATCATTTGTTTTTTTTGATGATAATTGAGTGGTCCCCCAGACGCCATTTGTTTGCCGGGTGGTTCTGTCGTTCCCGAAGAAGGGGGGAAGTGTGAGGAGAATTAGTCTCCTCACACGCTAAGACAGATAACCAGCGGCGACAGGGCATGAGCATCACCAATCAGGAAGGGGCCGCAGAAGGTAGGCCAAGGACCAATGCGAGCGGGGAGGGGTAAGGTTTCGGCACCCAGTGGGAGGACGGAATCGACGTGGAACGTAACGGTTCCCGCAGCAGCAGGCGACAAATGGGAAGACAAGATTTCGGCACCCAGTGGGAAGACGGAATCGACGTGGAACGTAACGGTTCCCGCAGCAGCAGCAGACAAATGGGAAGACAAGATTTCGGCACCCAGTGGGAAGACGGAATCGACGTGAAACGTAACGGTTCCCGGAGCAGCAGCAGACAAATTGGAAATACAAGGTTTCGTCACCCAGTGGGAAGGCGAAATCAACGTGGAACGTAACGGTTCCCGGAGCGACAACGGACGCCGGGAAAGGCAGAGTTTCATCGGCGAGTGGGAAGACGGAGTCAACGTGGAACGTAGCGGTTCCCGAGGCCACGGCGAGGAAGTGAGCACACCGCGCAGCTGCGTTCAGATGGTGCGAGGGGACTAGTAGCAGCAAAGGAGAAAGGAGCAACAGGGCACATCGCATAGCAACAACAGGGGTCAGCGGCCGAGAGAAAGCGGGCAACGACCGCACGGACGGCCACCTGCCAACGGGAAAGTGGCGTGAGATTGAAAACAGGAGTAACGGCAGCCCGCCACCGGGAAAGTGGCGTGATCGTTGGAGCCAGGAGGATTAACGGGCGCCCCGATCCGTATATAAGGAGGCCCACTGGAGCAGCTCGGGATGAGTCTTTTTAGGAAGCTTGTAGCGTTGAGTTGGAGGACCGCCTGTGCAGAGTCCCCCATTCAAGTGTTAGAGCGTTTCTAAAAAGGATTCGGGTTTGCTTGAGTTTGAAGGACCGCCTTTGGAGAGTCCAACAACCAAGCGTAAGGACACGAACAAGACAAGGCAGGATCTGTACAGAAGGATCCGGGACAGACCGAGGCGACAGGAGACGAGTTGGACCAGTTCCTGGCCCGGGCAGGTAGCCTTGCAAGGAAGTGAGGAGGGATTCCCGACTCACAACCAACAGGCGTAGTCCTGCCACGGAAAGGACAGGCCCACTCAGGAGCCCAAGCCCGGTTTGCTCCAAAAGACGCGAAAGACGGAACAAGAGAGTCGTTGTCGGACGGTTTCCTCGACAGCTAGAGGGTATCAGAGTCGAGTTTGGGCCATTCCCGGTCAAGGCAGGTAAGCCTTGCAAGGAAACGAGGAGGAATTCCTGACTCGCAACCAACAGGCGTAGTCCTGCAAGGCAGGGATAGGCCGACTCGGGATCTCGCGCCCGTTCAGGAAAGCGATCGGGGAGACACCGATCACCCACCGAGCAACTCTTGGTCCGGGGCCATTGACGCGTACGCGGTTGGTCACCCGGCCAGAAAGAGGAGCACGACTCACGGTCCGGGACAGGCGACTTCCGACCTCGTCGGGACTGACAGGACTTCGGCAACTCCCGCTTCAGGCTCGCCGGTGCGGAAAGCACGGCGTTTCCCTGGCGTAGCGGAGCCGGCTGTAGGTAGCCAACTCCCAAACCGGACTCGCTGGCGCGCGAAGCACGGCGTTCTCCTGGTGTAGCGGAGGCGACAGTTAGTAGCCAACTCCCAAACCGGACTCGCTGGGGCGCGAATCACGGCGTTCTCCTGGTGTAGCGGAGGCGACAGTTAGTAGCCAACTCCCAAACCGGACTAGCTGGCGCGCGAAGCGCGGCGTTCTCCTGGTGTAGCGGAGGCCACAGTCCGCCAACTCCCTAACCGGCGGTACAGCGCGTAGGCGCGGTATTCCCGGCAATTTAAGGAAGGCCTGTCAGGGCACTGCCAAAACCCAGACCGAACCGAGTCAGAGAGGTGGAAGGCGACGACGAATAATCAAGGAGGAACCCCCGGCGACAAGGCGACAACAACAACGGAGCGGACCACCCGGACGGCGAAGGAATCAAGGATCACGAGTATCCGGAGTGGGGCTCATTCCCGGGAACCCGTGTGAGACATCAGTGTAACCGAAGGGTCGACCAATAAAAAGACGGAACTAAAATTAAAGCTATTGTGTTATTTCTGGGCTAGGGCAATCACGTCGAATTATAAATTCGGTGGAGCGGATCCGCAAATCTCTGTGAGCTAGCCGCGGCATACTGTGGCGAGCGGAAGCATAGAAATAAGTTCGTTACAGCACTTCACTGTCCCGGCAAGGGGATACGCCGGGCACTCCAGGACTCGGCGTGGGGATCAGCGGGTTCTCTAGGTCTCAGCAAGGGGATCGGCCGGGGATCAGCCGGACACTCCACGTCTCGGCAGGGGGATAGGGCGGACACTTCCGGTTTCGAAAGGCGGTTCAGCCGGACACTCCACGTCTCAAAAGGGGGATCGGCTGGGCACTTTTGGTCTCAGCAGGGGGATAAGCCGGACACTCCGCGTCTCGGTGGGGGCTCGGATAGGCACTTCACGTCTCCTTCACTGTCTCGGCAAGGGGATCGCCGGGCACTCCAAGTCTCCGCGGGGGGATCAGCGGGTTCTCTAGGTCCCAGCAAGGGGGTCGGCCGGGGATCAGCCGGACACTCCACGTCTCGGCAGGGGGATAGGGCAGACACTTCCGGTCTCGAAAGGCGAATCAGCCGGACACTCCATGTCTCAAAAGGGGGATCGGCTGGGCACTCTTGGTCTTGGATCAGCCGGACACTCCATGTCTCAAAAGGGGGATCGGCTGGGCACTCTTGGTCTCAGCATGGGGATCAGCCGGACACTCCACGGCTCGGCAGGGCTGTCGGGCGGGGATCAGCTGGACACTCCACGTCTCGGCAGGGCGGTCGGGCGGGTATCAGTCGGACAATCGACAATTCAGGTCTCGGAAGGGGGGTCAGCCGGACACTTCACGTCTCGGCAAGGGGTTAGAGCAGACACTTCAGGTCTCGGAAGGGGGATCAGCCGCACACTCCATGTCTCGGCAGGGGGCTCGGATAGGCACTTCACGTCTCCTTCACTGTCTCCGGGCACCCAGGTCTCGGCGGTGGGATCAGCGGGTTCTCCAGTTCTCAAAAGGGGGATTTACGGGTTCTTCAGGCCTCAGCAGGGGAGTCGGCAGGTGATCAGCCGGACACTCCAGGTCTCAGCAGGGACATCGTCTGGGGATCAACAGAGCAGGGGGATAGGGCAGACACTTCAGGTCTCGGAAGGCGGATCAGCCGGACACTTCACGTCTCGGCAGGGGGATCGGCTGGGCACTCCTGGTCTCCGCAGGGGGATCAGCCAGACACTCCACTTCTCAAAAGGGGGACCAGCTGGGCACTCCTGGTCTAAGCAGAACACTCCGGACACTCCGCGTCTCGGCAGGTGGCTCGGATAGGCACTTCACGTCTCCGCAAGGAAATCATCCGGGCACTGCAGGTCTCGGCGGGGAAATCAGCGGGTCTCAGCAGGGGGGTCGGCCGGGGATCAGCCGGGCACCCAGGTCTCGGCGGGGGGATCAGTGGGTTCTTCAGGTCCCAGCATGGGGATCGGTTGAACTCTCCAGGTCCCAGCAGGGGAATCGTCTGGGGACCACCAGGGCAGGGGGATAGGGCAGACACTTCAGGTCTCGGAAGGCGAATCAGCCGGACACTCCACGAATCAAAAGGGGGACCGGCTGGGCACTCCTGGTCTCAGCAGGGGGATCAGCCAGACACTCCACGTCTCAAAAGGGGGATTTACGGGTTCTCCAGGCCTCAGCAGGGGGGTCGGCAGGTGATTAGCCGGACACTCCAGGTCTCAGCAGTGGAAACGTCTGGGGACCACCAGGGCTGGGGGATAGGGCAGACACTTCAGGTGTCGGAAGGCGGATCAGCCGGACACTCCACGAATCAAAAGGGGAATCGGATGGGCACTCCTAATCTCAGCATGGGGATCCGCCAGACACTCCACGTCTTATAAGGGGGATCGGCTGGGCACTACTGGTCTGAGCATGGCGATCAGCTGGACACTCCAAGTCTCGGAAGGGGAATCGTCTGTGGATCACCAGGGCAGGGGGATAGGGCAAGACACTTCAGGTCTCGGAAGGCGGATCAGCCGCACACTCCATGTCTCGGCAGGGGGCTCGGATAGGCACTTCACGTCTCCTTCACTGTCTCCGGGCACTCCAGGGCAGGGCAGGGCGGTCGGGCGGGTATCAGCCGGACAATCGACAATTCAGGTCTCGGAAGGGGGGTCAGCCGGACACTTCACGTCTCGGCAAGGGGTTAGAGCAGACACTTCAGGTCTCGGAAGGGGGATCAGCCGCACACTCCATGTCTCGGCAGGGGGCTCGGATAGGCACTTCACGTCTCCTTCACTGTCTCCGGGCACTCCAGGTCTCGGCGGTGGGATCAGCGGGTTCTCCAGTTCTCAAAAGGGGGGATTTACGGGTTCTTCAGGCCTCAGCAGGGGAGTCGGCAGGTGATCAGCCGGACACTCCAGGTCTCAGCAGGGACATCGTCTGGGGATCAACAGAGCAGGGGGATAGGGCAGACACTTCAGGTCTCGGAAGGCGGATCAGCCGGACACTTCACGTCTCGGCAGGGGGATCGGCTGGGCACTCCTGGTCTCCGCAGGGGGATCAGCCAGACACTCCACTTCTCTAAAGGGGGACCAGGTGGGCACTCCTGGTCTAAGCAGAACACTCCGGACACTCCGCGTCTCGGAAGGTGGCTCGGATAGGCACTTCACGTCTCCGCAAGGAAATCATCCGGGCACTGCAGGTCTCGGCGGGGAAATCAGCGGGTCTCAGCAGGGGGTCGGCCGGGGATCAGCCGGACACTCCACGTCTCGGCAGGGGGGATAGGGCAAACAAATCAGGTCTCGGAAGGGGGGTCAGCCGGAAACTTCACGTCTCGGCAGGGGGTTAGAGCAGACACTTCGGGTCTCGGAAGGAAGACCAGCCGGACACTCCACGTCTCAAAAGGCGGATCGGCTGGTTACTCCTGGTCTCAGCAGAGGGATCAGCCGGGCACTCCGCGTCTCGGCAGGGGGCTCGGACAGGCACTTCACGTCTCGGCTAGGGGAGCCGGGCACTCCAGGTCTCGGCGGGGGATCAGGGGGTTCTCCAAGTCTCAGCAGGGGGGTCGGCCGGGGATAAGCCGGACACTCCACGTCTCGGCAGGGGGATAGGGCAAACAATTCGGGTCTCAAAAGAGGGGTCAGCCGGACACTTCACGTCTCAAAAGGGAGATCGGCTGGGCACTCCTGGTCTCCGCAGGTGGATCAGACAGACACTCCACTTCTCAGTAGGGGGATCGGCTGTGCACTCCTGGTCTCAGCAGGGCAATCGACTGGAGGACCAGGTCTCAACAGGGGAATCATCTGGGGATCACCAAGTCAGGGGGATAGGGAAAGACATTCAGGTCTCGGAAGGCGGATCAGCCAGACACTCCACGTCTCAAAAGTGGGATCGGCTGGGCACTCCTGGTCTCAGCAGGGGGATCAGCCAGACACTCCGCGTCTCGGCAGGGGGCTCGGATAGGCACTTCACGTCTCGGCAAGGGGAGCCGGGCACTCCAGGTCTCGGCGGGGGATCAGGGGGGTTCTCCAAGTCTCAGCAGGGGGTCGGCCGGGGATAAGCCGGACACTCCACGTCTCGGCAGGGGGATAGGGCAAACAATTCGGGTCTCAAAAAGAGGGGTCAGCCGGACACTTCACGTCTCAAAAGGGAGATCGGCTGGGCACTCCTGGTCTCCGCAGGTGGATCAGCCAGACACTCCACTTCTCAGTAGGGGGATCGGCTGTGCACTCCTGGTCTCAGCAGGGCAATCGACTGGAGGACCAGGTCTCAACAGGGGAATCATCTGGGGATCACCAAGTCAGGGGGATAGGGAAAGACATTCAGGTCTCGAAAGGCGGATCAGCCAGACACTCCACGTCTCAAAAGGGGGATCGGCTGGGCACTTTTGGTCTCAGCAGGGGGATAAGCCGGACACTCCGCGTCTCGGTGGGGGCTCGGATAGGCACTTCACGTCTCCTTCACTGTCTCGGCAAGGGGATCGCCGGGCACTCCAAGTCTCCGCGGGGGGATCAGTGGGTTCTCCAGGTCCCAGCAAGAGGGTCGGCCGGGGAGCAGCCGGACACTCCACGTCTCGGCAGGGGGATAGGGCAGACACTTCCGGTCTCGAAAGGCGGATCAGCCGGACACTCCATTTCTCAAAAGGGGGATCGGCTGGGCACTCTTGGTCTTGGATCAGCCGGACACTCCATGTCTCAAAAGGGGGATCGGCTGGGCACTCTTGGTCTCAGCATGGGGATCAGCCGGACACTCCACGGCTCGGCAGGGCTGTCGGGCGGGTATCAGCTGGACACTCCACGTCTCGGCAGGGCGGTCGGGCGGGTATCAGCCGGACAATCGACAATTCAGGTCTCGGAAGGGGGTCAGCCGGACACTTCACGTCTCGGCAAGGGGTTAGAGCAGACACTTCAGGTCTCGGAAGGGGGATCAGCCGCACACTCCATGTCTCGGCAGGGGGCTCGGATAGGCACTTCACGTCTCCTTCACTGTCTCCGGGCACTCCAGGTCTCGGCGGTGGGATCAGCGGGTTCTCCAGTTCTCAAAAGGGGGATTTACGGGTTCTTCAGGCCTCAGCAGGGGAGTCGGCAGGTGATCAGCCGGACACTCCAGGTCTCAGCAGGGACATCGTCTGGGGATCAACAGAGCAGGGGGATAGGGCAGACACTTCAGGTCTCGGAAGGCGGATCAGCCGGACACTTCACGTCTCGGCAGGGGGATCGGCTGGGCACTCCTGGTCTCCGCAGGGGGATCAGCCAGACACTCCACTTCTCAAAAGGGGGGACCAGCTGGGCACTCCTGGTCTAAGCAGAACACTCCGGACACTCCGCGTCTCGGCAGGTGGCTCGGATAGGCACTTCACGTCTCCGCAAGGAAATCATCCGGGCACTGCAGGTCTCGGCGGGGAAATCAGCGGGTCTCAGCAGGGGGGGTCGGCCAGGGATCAGCCGGGCACCCAGGTCTCGGCGGGGGGATCAGTGGGTTCTTCAGGTCCCAGCATGGGGATCGGTTGAACTCTCCAGGTCCCAGCAGGGGAATCGTCTGGGGACCACCAGGGCAGGGGGATAGGGCAGACACTTCAGGTCTCGGAAGGCGAATCAGCCGGACACTCCACGAATCAAAAGGGGGGACCGGCTGGGCACTCCTGGTCTCAGCAGGGGGATCAGCCAGACACTCCACGTCTCAAAAGGGGGATTTACGGGTTCTCCAGGCCTCAGCAGGGGGGTCGGCAGGTGATTAGCCGGACACTCCAGGTCTCAGCAGTGGAAACGTCTGGGGACCACCAGGGCTGGGGGATAGGGCAGACACTTCAGGTGTCGGAAGGCGGATCAGCCGGACACTCCACGAATCAAAAGGGGAATCGGATGGGCACTCCTAATCTCAGCATGGGGATCCGCCAGACACTCCACGTCTTATAAGGGGGATCGGCTGGGCACTACTGGTCTGAGCATGGCGATCAGCTGGACACTCCAAGTCTCGGAAGGGGAATCGTCTGGGGATCACCAGGGCAGGGGGATAGGGCAAGACACTTCAGGTCTCGGAAGGCGGATCAGCCGCTTACTCCACGTTTCAAAAGAAAGAGCGGCTGGGCACTCCTGGTCTAAGCAGGGGATCATCCGGACACTCCGCGTCTCGGCAGGTAGCTCGGATAGGCACTTCACGTCTCGGCAAGGGGATCAGCCTGGCACTCCAGGTCTCGGTGGGGGGATCAGCGGGTTCTCCAGGTCTCAGCAGGGGGTCGGCCGGGGATCAGCCGGACACGCCACGTCTCGGCAGGGGGATAGGGCAAACAAATCAGGTCTCGGAAGGGAGGTCAGCCGGAAACTTCACGTCTCGGCAGGGGGTTAGAGCAGACACTTCGGGTCTCGGAAGGAAGACCAGCCGGACACTCCACGTCTCAAAAGGCGGATCGGCTGGGCACTCTTGGTCTCAGCATGGGGATCAGCCGGACACTCCACGGCTCGGCAGGGCTGTCGGGCGGGGATCAGCTGGACACTCCACGTCTCGGCAGGGCGGTCGGGCGGGTATCAGCCGGACAATCGACAATTCAGGTCTCGGAAGGGGGGTCAGCCGGACACTTCACGTCTCGGCAAGGGGTTAGAGCAGACACTTCAGGTCTCGGAAGGCGGATCAGCCGGACACTTCACGTCTCGGCAGGGGGATCGGCTGGGCACTCCTGGTCTCCGCAGGGGGATCAGCCAGACACTCCACTTCTCAAAAGGGGGACCAGCTGGGCACTCCTGGTCTAAGCAGAACACTCCGGACACTCCGCGTCTCGGAAGGTGGCTCGGATAGGCACTTCACGTCTCCGCAAGGAAATCATCCGGGCACTGCAGGTCTCGGCGGGGAAATCAGCGGGTCTCAGCAGGGGGGTCGGCCGGGGATCAGCCGGACACTCCACGTCTCGGCAGGGGGATAGGGCAAACAAATCAGGTCTCGGAAGGGGGGGTCAGCCGGAAACTTCACGTCTCGGCAGGGGGTTAGAGCAGACACTTCGGGTCTCGGAAGGAAGACCAGCCGGACACTCCACGTCTCAAAAGGCGGATCGGCTGGTTACTCCTGGTCTCAGCAGAGGGATCAGCCGGGCACTCCGCGTCTCGGCAGGGGGCTCGGACAGGCACTTCACGTCTCGGCTAGGGGAGCCGGGCACCCAGGTCTCGGCGGGGGATCAGGGGGTTCTCCAAGTCTCAGCAGGGGGTCGGCCGGGGATAAGCCGGACACTCCACGTCTCGGCAGGGGGATAGGGCAAACAATTCGGGTCTCAAAAGAGGGGTCAGCCGGACACTTCACGTCTCAAAAGGGAGATCGGCTGGGCACTCCTGGTCTCCGCAGGTGGATCAGCCAGACACTCCACTTCTCAGTAGGGGGATCGGCTGTGCACTCCTGGTCTCAGCAGGGCAATCGACTGGAGGACCAGGTCTCAACAGGGGAATCATCTGGGGATCACCAAGTCAGGGGGATAGGGAAAGACATTCAGGTCTCGGAAGGCGGATCAGCCAGACACTCCACGTCTCAAAAGTGGGATCGGCTGGGCACTCCTGGTCTCAGCAGGGGGATCAGCCAGACACTCCGCGTCTCGGCAGGGGGCTCGGATAGGCACTTCACGTCTCGGCAAGGGATCAGCCGTGCACTCCAGGACTCGGCGTGGAGATCAGCGGGTTCTCCTGGTCTCAGTGGGGGGGTCAAGCGGGGATCAGCCGGACACTCCATGTCTCGGCAGGGGGGCTCGGAGAGGCACTTCACGTCTCCTTCACTGTCTCCGGGCACTCCAGGACTCGGCGTGGGGATCAGCGGGTTCTCCAGGTTTTAGCGGGGGGTCGGGCGGTGATCATTCGGATACTCCATGTCTCGGCAGGTAGCTCGGATAGGCACTTCACGTCTCCTTCACTGTCTCGGAAAGGGGATCAGCGTGGATCAGCGGGGAAGGGCGTGGGGATCAGCGGGTTCTCCAAGTCTCAGCAGGGATGTCGGCCGGGGTTCAGCCGGACACTCCACGTCTCGGCAGGGGGATAGAGCAAACAATTCAGGTCTCGGAAGGGGGGTCAGCTTGACACTTCACGTCTCAAAAGAGGGATCGGCTGGGCACTCCTGGTCTCGGCAGGTGGATCAGCCGAACATTCCACGTCTCGGTAGGGGGATAGGGAAGACACTTCCGGTCTCGAAAGGCGGATCAGTCGGACACTCCGCGTCTCGGCAGGGGGCTCGGATAGGCACTTCACGTCTCGGCAAGGGGATCAGCCGGGCACTCCTTTTTTCGGCGGGGGATCAGCGGGTTCTCCACGTCTCAGCAGGGGGTCGGCCGGGGATCAGCCGGACACTCCACGTCTCGGCAGGAGGATGGGGCAGACACTTCAAGTCTTCGAAGGCGGATCAGCCGGACACTCTACGTCTTAAAAGGGGGATCGGCTGGGCACTCCTGGTCTCAGCACAAGGATCAGCCGGACACTCCGCTTCTTGGCAGGCGGCTCGGTCAGGCACTTTATGTCTCGGCAAGGGGATCAGCAGGGCACTCCAGGTCTCGGCGGTGGGATCAGCGGGTTCCCCAGTTCTCAAAAGGGGGATTTACGGGTTCTTCAGGCCTCAGCAAGGGAGTCGGCAGGTGATCAGCCGGACACTCCAGGTCTCAGCAGGGACATCGTCTGGGGATCACCAGGGCAGGGGGATAGGGCAGACACTTCAGGTCTCGGAAGGCGGATCAGCCGGACACTCCACGAATCAAAAGGGGGATCGGCTGGGCACTCCTAGTCTCAGCATGGGGATCAGCCAGACACTCCGCTTCTTGGCAGGCGGCTCGGTCAGGCACTTTATGTCTCGGCAAGGGGATCAGCAGGGCACCCAGGTCTCGGCGGTGGGATCAGCGGGTTCCCTTCGGGTCTCGGAAGGAAGACCAGCCGGACACTCCACGTCTCAAAAAGGCGGATCGGCTGGGCACTCTTGGTCTCAGCATGGGGATCAGCCGGACACTCCACGGCTCGGCAGGGCTGTCGGGCGGGGATCAGCTGGACACTCCACGTCTCGGCAGGGCGGTCGGGCGGGTATCAGCCGGACAATCGACAATTCAGGTCTCGGAAGGGGGTCAGCCGGACACTTCACGTCTCGGCAAGGGGTTAGAGCAGACACTTCAGGTCTCGGAAGGCGGATCAGCCGGACACTTCACGTCTCGGCAGGGGGATCGGCTGGGCACTCCTGGTCTCCGCAGGGGGATCAGCCAGACACTCCACTTCTCAAAAGGGGGACCAGCTGGGCACTCCTGGTTCTCAAAAGGGGGATTTACGGGTTCTTCAGGCCTCAGCAAGGGAGTCGGCAGGTGATCAGCCGGACACTCCAGGTCTCAGCAGGGACATCGTCTGGGGATCACCAGGGCAGGGGGATAGGGCGGATCAGCCGGACACTCCACGAATCAAAAGGGGGATCGGCTGGGCACTCCTAGTCTCAGCATGGGGATCAGCCAGACACTCCACATCTCATAAGGGGGATCGGCTGGGCACTCCTAGTCTCAGCATGGGGATCAGCCAGATACTCCACATCTCATAAGGGGGATCGGCTGGGCACTCCAGGTCTAAGCAGGGCAATCGACTGGGGATCACCTGGGGACTTTACGTTTGGCAGGGGCTCGAGCAGGCACTTCACGTCTCGGCAGGAGATCAGCCGAACGCTCCAGCTCTCAGCAGGGGGATCGATTGGGCACTCCAGGTCTCAGCAGGGGAATCATCTGGGGATCACTAGGGCAGGGGGATTGGGCAAGACACTTCAGGTCTCGGAAGGCGGATCAGCCGGACATTCCACGAATCAAAATGGGGACCGGCTGGGCACTCTTGGTCTCAGCAGGGGGATAAGCTCCACGTCTCAAAAGGGGGATTTACGGGTTCTCCAGGCCTCAGCAGGGGAGTCGGCAGGTGATCAGCCGGACACTCCACGTCTCGGCAGGAGGATGGTGCAGACACTTCAGGTCTTCGAAGGCGGATCAGCCGGACACTCTACGTCTCGAAAGGGGGACCGGCTGGGCACTCCTAATTTCAGCAATCGACTAGGAATCACCTGGGGACTTCACGTCTCGGCAAGCGGCTCGGGCAGGCTTTTCACGTCTCGGCAGGGGATCGCCGGACACGGCAGGCGGCTCGGATAGGCAATTCAAATCGTCTGGGGATCAACAGAACAGGGGGATAGGGCAGACACTTCAGTTCTCGGAAGGCGGATCAGCCGGACACTTCACGTCTCGGCAGGGGGATCGGCTGGGCACTCCTGGTCTCCGCAGGGGGATCAGCCAGACACTCCACTTCTCAAAAGGGGGACCGGCTGGGCACTCCTGGTCTAAGCAGAACACTCCGGACACTCCGCGTCTCGGCAGGTGGCTCGGATAGGCACTTCACGTCTCCGCAAGGAAATCATCCGGGCACTGCAGGTCTCAGCGGGGAAATCAGCGGGTCTCAGCAGGGGGTCGGCCGGGGATCAGCCGGGCACTCCAGTTCTCGGCGGGGGATCAGCGGGTTCTCCAGGTCCCAGCATGGGGATCGGTTGAACTCTCCAGGTCCCAGCAGGGGAATCGTCTGGGGACCACCAGGGCAGGGGGATAGGGCAGACACTTCAGGTCTCGGAAGGCGGATCAGCCGGACACTCCACGAATCAAAAGGGGGGACCGGCTGGGCACTCCTGGTCTCAGCAGGGGGATAAGCTCCACGTCTCAAAAGGGGGATTTACGGGTTCTCCAGGCCTCAGCAGGGGAGTCGGCAGGTGATCAGCCGGACACTCCACGTCTCGGCAGGAGGATGGTGCAGACACTTCAGGTCTTCGAAGGCGGATCAGCCGGACACTCCACGTCTCAAAAGGGAGATTTACGGGTTCTCCAGGCCTCAGCAGGGGGTCGAAGAGGCACTTCACGTCTCCTTCACTGTCTCCGGGCACCCAGGACTCGGCGTGGGGATCAGCGGGTTCTCCAGGTTTTAGCGGGGGGTCGGGCGGTGATCATCCGGATACTCCATGTCTCGGCAGGTAGCTCGGATAGGCACTTCACGTCTCCTTCACTGTCTCGGAAAGGGGATCAGCGTGGATCAGCGGGGAAGGGCGTGGGGATCAGCGGGTTCTCCAAGTCTCAGCAGGGATGTCGGCCGGGGTTCAGCCGGACACTCCACGTCTCGGCAGGGGGATAGGGCAAACAATTCAGGTCTCGGAAGGGGGGGTCAGCTTGACACTTCACGTCTCAAAAGAGGGATCGGCTGGGCACTCCTGGTCTCGGCAGGTGGATCAGCCGGACATTCCACGTCTCGGTAGGGGGATAGGGAAGACACTTCCGGTCTCGAAAGGCGGATCAGTCGGACACTCCGCGTCTCGGCAGGGGGCTCGGATAGGCACTTCACGTCTCGGCAAGGGGATCAGCCGGGCACTCCTTTTTCGGCGGGGGGATCAGCGGGTTCTCCACGTCTCAGCAGGGGGGTCGGCCGGGGATCAGCCGGACACTCCACGTCTCGGCAGGAGGATGGGGCAGACACTTCAAGTCTTCGAAGGCGGATCAGCCGGACACTCTACGTCTTAAAAGGGGGATCGGCTGGGCACTCCTGGTCTCAGCACAAGGATCAGCCGGACACTCCGCTTCTTGGCAGGCGGCTCGGTCAGGCACTTTATGTCTCGGCAAGGGGATCAGCAGGGCACTCCAGATCTCGGCGGTGGGATCAGCGGGTTCTCCAGTTCTCAAAAGGGGGATTTACGGGTTCTTCAGGCCTCAGCAGGGGAGTCGGCAGGTGATCAGCCGGACACTCCAGGTCTCAGCAGGGACATCGTCTGGGGATCACCAGGGCAGGGGGATAGGGCAGACACTTCAGGTCTCGGAAGGCGGATCAGCAGGACACTCCACGAATCAAAAGGGGGATCGGCTGGGCACTCCTAGTCTCAGCATGGGGATCAGCCAGACACTCCACATCTCATAAGGGGGATCGGCTGGGCACTCCTAGTCTCAGCATGGGGATCAGCCAGATACTCCACATCTCATAAGAGGGATCGGCTGGGCACTCCTGGTCTGAGCATGGCGATCAGCCGGACACTCCAAGTCTCAGCTGGGGAATCGGTTGGGCGCTCCAGGTCTAAGCAGGGCAATCGACTGGGGATCACCTGGGGACTTTACGTTTGGCAGGGGCTCGAGCAGGCACTTCACGTCTCGGCAGGAGATCAGCCGAACACTCCAGCTGTCAGCAGGGGGATCGATTGGGCACTCCAGGTCTCAGCAGGGGAATCATCTGGGGATCACTAGGGCAGGGGGATTGGGCAAGACACTTCAGGACTCGGAAGGCGGATCAGCCGGACACTCCACGAATCAAAATGGGGACCGGCTGGGCACTCTTGGTCTCAGCAGGGGGATAAGCTCCACGTCTCAAAAGGGGGATTTACGGGTTCTCCAGGCCTCAGCAGGGGAGTCGGCAGGTGATCCGCCGGACACTCCAGGTCTCAGCAGGGGAATCGTCTGGGGATCACCAGGGCAGGGGGATTGGGCAAGACACTTCAGGTCTCGGAAGGCGGATCAGCCGGACACTCCACGAATCAAAATGGGGACCGGCTGGGCACTCTTGGTCTCAGCAGGGGGATAAGCTCCACGTCTCAAAAGGGGGGACTTACGGGTTCTCCAGGCCTCAGCAGGGGGTCGGCAGGTGATCAGCCGGACACTCCAGGTCTCAGCAGTGGAAACGTCTGGGGACCACCAGGGCTGGGGGATAGGGCAGACACTTCAGGTGTCGGAAGGCGGATCAGCCAGACACTCCACGAATCAAAAGGGGGATCGAATGGGCACTCCTAGTCTCAGCATGGGGATCAGCCAGACACTCCACATCTCATAAGGGGGATCGGCTGGGCACTCCTAGTCTCAGCATGGGGATCAGCCAGATACTCCACATCTCATAAGGGGGATCGGCTGGGCACTCCTGGTCTGAGCATGGCGATCAGCCGGACACTCCACGTCTCGGCAGGAGGATGGTGCAGACACTTCAGGTCTTCGAAGGCGGATCAGCCGGACACTCCACGTCTCAAAAAGGAGATTAACGGGTTCTCCAGGCCTCAGCAGGGGGGTCGGCAGGTGATCAGCCGGACACTCCAGGTCTCAGCAGTGGAAACGTCTGGGGACCACCAGGGCTGGGGGATAGGGCAGACACTTCAGGTGTCGGAAGGCGGATCAGCCAGACACTCCACGAATCAAAAGGGGGATCGAATGGGCACTCCTAATCTCAGCATGGGGATCAGCCAGACACTCCACGTCTTATAAGGGGGATCGGCTGGGCACTACTGGTCTGAGCATGGCGATCAGCTGGACACTCCAAGTCTCGGCAGTGGTCTCGGATAGGCACTTTACGTCTCGGCAGGGGGATCAGCCGGGCACTGCAGGTCTCAGCGAGGGGATCAGCGGGTTCTCCAGGTCTCAGGAGGGGGGTTGGCCGGGGATCAGCCGGACACTCCACGTCTCGGCAGGGGGATAGGGCAGACACTTCAGGTCTCGGAAGGCGGATCAGCCGCACACTCCAGGAATCAAAGGGGGACCGGCTGGGCACTCCTAATCTCAGCATGTGAATCAGCCAGACACTCCACGTCTCAAAAGGGGGACCGGCTGGGCACTCCTAATCTCAGCATGTGAATCAGCCAGACACTCCACGTCTCAAAAGGGGGATCGGCTGGGCACTCCTGGTCTAAGCAGGGGATCATCCGGACACTCCGCGTCTCGGCAGGGGGTCGGATAGGCACTTCACGTCTCGGCAAGGGGATCAGCCTGGCACTCCAGGTCTCGGTGGGGGGGTCAGCGGGCTCTCCAGGTCTCAGCAGGGGGGTCGGCCGGGGATCAGCCGGACACTCCACGTCTTGGCAGGGGGATAGGGCAGACACTTCCGGTCTCGAAAGGCGGATCAGCCGGACACTCCACTTCCCAAAAGGGGGATCGGCTGGGCACTCCTGGTCTCAGCAAGGGGATCAGCCGGACACTCCGCGTTTCGGCAGGGGGTTCTGATAGGCACGTAACCTCTCGGCTAGGGATCAGCCGGACTCTCCAAGTCTCAGCAGGGGAATCGGTTGGGCGCTCCAGGTCTCAGCAGGGTAATTGTCTGGGGATCACCAGGGCAGGGGGATAGGGCAGACACTTCAGGTCTCAAAAGGCGGATCAGCCGCACAGCCCACGTCTCAAAAGGGGGACCGGCTGGGCTCTCCTGCTCTCAGCAGGGAATCATCCGGACACTCCGCGTCTCGGCAGGGGGCTCGGATAGGCACTTCACGTCTCTCCTGGTCGCAGCACAAGGATCAGCCGAGCACTCCGCGTCTTGGCATGGGGCTCGGTCAGGCGCTTTACGTCTCAGCAAGGGGATCAGCCGGGCACTCCACGTCTCGGCAGGGGGATAGAGCTGACTCTTCAGGTCTCAGAAGGGGGATCAGCAGGACACTCCACGTCTGAAAAGGGGGATCCGCTGGACACTCCTTGTCTCAGGAGAGAGATCTGCCGGACACTCCGCGTTTTGACAGGGGGCTCGGATAGGCACTTCACGTATCGGCAAGGGGATCAGCCGGGCTTTCCTGGTCTCGGCGGGGGATAGCGGGTTCTACAGGTCTCAGCAGGGGGTCGCCCGGGGATCAGCCGGACACTCCACGTCTTGGCAGGGGGATATGACAGACACTTCCGGTCTCGAAAGGCGGATCAGCCGGACACTCCACGTCTTGGCAGGGGGCTCAGGTCCTTGGCAGGAGGATGGGCCAAGTGCTACACGTCTCGGCAGAAGGACCGGCCGGGCATTCCAGGCCTCGGAAGGAGGATGAGACGGGCTCTCCACGTCAGGTACTTTACGTCTCGGCAAGGGGATCACCTGGGCTCTCCAGGTCGGGCAGAGAAACCGGTAGGGATCTCAACGTCTCGGCAGGGGAATCGGCTTAGCACTCAATGTTCGGCAGGGGGATCGGCCGGACACTCCATTGCTCGACAGGGAGATGAGCCTGACACAGGTCAGCTGGGCTCACCAGGCCTCGGTGTGGTGCTCGGCCTGGTACTCCACGTCTCGGCAGGATGATCGGCCGACAGGAATCGCGCGAGCACTCCAGGTCCCGGCAGAAAAACGGGTTGGACACTCAACTTCGCGACAGGGGGATCGCCCTGCCACTCCACGTCTCAGCAAGGGGAACGGTCTGGCATTCCACGTCTCGGCAGCGAGATCAACCGGGCTTTCCAAGTCCCGGCAGAGAAACCGGTTGGGCAGTCGACGTCTCGATAGCGGAATCAGCTTGGCATTCCATGTTTCGGTAGGGGGATTTGCCGGACACTCGAGGCCTTAGCAGGGGGATCTACGTCTCGGTAAGGGGATCGCGCGGGCACTCCAGGTCCCGGCAGAAAAACGAGTTGGGCAATCAACGTCTCGACAGGGCAATCGGCTGAGTATTCCATGTTTCGGCAGGGGATCTGCCGGGCACTCAAAGCATCGGCAAGGGAATCGACCGAGCACTTCACCTCTCGGTAGGGGGATCGCGCGGACCCTGCCAGGTCCCGGCAGAAAAGTTGGGCACTCAACGTCTCGACAGGGAATCCGCTGGGCACTGCATTTTTCGGCAGGGGGATCGGCCGGGCACTCGAGGCCTCGGCAGGAGGATCGGCCTGTCACTTCGCGTCTCGGCAGGGGAGCGACCTGGCATTCCACTTCTCCCCTCGTAAATCGGCCGGGCAATCCGGCCTCTGTAGGGGGTTGAACCAAGTGCTACACGTCTCGGCAGAGGGATCGGCCGGGCACTCCAGGCCTCGCCAGAAGGATGAGACGGAGAAACCGGTTGGGCACTCGACGTCTCGGAAGGGGAATCGCGCGGGCACTCCAGGCCTCGGCAGAAGGATGAGACGGGCACTTCACCTTGTGAGGAGAATCAGTCTCCCCACACACTAAGACAGATAACCGGGGAGCCAAGGAGGGCCGAGAAGGCGCGAAAGCGGCGACAGGGCGTAAACAGCACCAGCCGATCACTAGGTGGCTGCAGGAAATAGGCCAAGGACCAATACGAGCGGGGAGGGGCAAGGTTCCATCATCGAGTGGGAAGACGGAATCAACGTGGAACGTAACGGTTCCCGGAGCACCAGTGGACGAATGGAAAGGCAGTGAGGGCGGTGAGGGGCAGAGCTCCATCATCGAGTGGGAAGACGGAGTCAACGTGGAACGTAACGGTTCCCGAGGCAACGGTGAGAACATGAGCACACCGCGCAGCTGTGTTCAGAATGTGCGACAAGACTAGTAGCAGCAAAGGAGCAAGGAGCAACGGGGGAGGCGAAGGAGGCCAGCGGCGCGTCGCATAGCAACAGCAGGGGTCAGCGGCCGAAAGGAAAGGGCAACGGCCGCACGGACGGCCACCTGCCAGCGGGAAACGGGCGTGATCTGTGGAGAAGAATCCAGGAGGATTAACGGGCGCTCCAGTCAGTATAAAAAGAGGCCCATTGGAGCGGCTCAGGAGGAGTCTTTTTAGGAAGCTTTTAGTTGAGTTGGAGGGCCGCCTGTGGAGAGTCCGCCATTCAAGTTAGATCGTTTCTAAAAAGGATTCGGTTGGTTTGAGTTAAAGGACCGCCTTTGGAGAGTCCAACAGACAAACGCAAGGAGAACGAACAAGACGAGGAAGGATCTGTACTGGGACAGTTCAGAAGTGAGGATAGAATAAGTCTGGCGCACGCCACACAGATTCCTGACTCGCAACCAACAGGCGTAGTCCTGCAAGGCACGGATAAGCTGACTCGAGAACTCGCGACCATTTAGGAAAGCGATCGGGGAAGCACCGATCACCCACCGAGGAACTCTTAATCCGGGCCCATTGACGCGTACGCGTGGTGGTCACCCGTCCAAAGGGAGGCGTAACTTACGGTCCTGGACAGGCGACTTCCGATCCCGTCGGGACTGACAAGACTTCGGCGACTCCCGATTTAGGCTCGCCGGTGCGAAAAGCACGGCGTTTTCCCTGGCGCAGCGGAGCCGGCTGTAGAACTCCGAACCAGGTCCGCCGGTGCGCATGCACGGCGTGTCTCCCTGGTGTTTCAGAGGCGACAGTCGGTAGCTATCTCCCAAACCAGACTCGCTGGCGCGCAAAGCATGGCGTTCTCCTGGTGTAGCGGAGGCTACAGCCCGCCAACTCTCGAGCCCGGCGTTATCCCCGGCAACTTAGTGGAGGCCTTTCAGTGCGCAGCCGAAGTCCAGACCAGACCAAGTGGTAAACTCGACTACAGAACACCAAAGAGGAACCCCTGGCGACGAAAGCAACAACAGAACAACAACAACAACGGAGCAGACCATCCAGACGGCCAAAGAAGGCATCAAGGGTCACGAGTATCCGGAGTGGGGCCCGTTCTCGGGAACCCGGTTAAACCATCAGTGTAAACAGAAGGAGCAACCATTTAGCCTAGAAAATAACATAGCAGAAAGATGGGAAAAAAGAATTGGATCTACACATTGAGAAAGGAGGAGCTGAGCGAAGTGTGTAGAGAGCTCGGTCTACCAGCAGACGGGACTGTGGAAACGATGAGATCCTCAGTGGCGAGGTGGGTCGACGAATCCAAGGAAGAGGAATTACTGGCATTAATGCATGGCCCAGAGGAAAGGTTTTGACAAAGATCAACCCCCTGGCAGAGAGCAGCCGGCGAAACCGAGAAGTTTATAGAAAGCCTGGCGGTACCAGATCCGAGAATGGGAAGGAGCATACAGCCGCAAACAAGAAAGTATGTTCCGGCCCCGGTGGATTACGCCAAAGTAGTCAGACAGGTGCGAGACTGGTCGTTTCGTTTCGACGGCACAGGGGACCCGTTAGAGTTCCTGGACCGAGTGACGTGGTCCGCAAAGACATATGGATTGGACATAAACACGATCCCCAGAGCCATGCCAGAACTACTGCAGGGCAGCGCCCAAAGATGGTTCATCATGAACGACGAAGAATGGCCAACATGGGCGAGGTTCAAGGCAAGCTTCGAGAATTTTTTCCTGCCGAAAGGATACTTCGTAAAGTTGGCGGACCAAGTTCGCCAACGGAAGCAGCGTCGCGGAGAGCTGTACCCTTCAAAGAGTACATGGTGGACCTTCAGTCACTAATGAAACCATTAGGAAAAACCACGAAAGAAGTAATCGAGAGGCTCGTCGAAAACTGCATGCCAAGGATGAAGATGTTCATAAAACCATACGCCTGCGTGTCTTTAGAGGAGGTGATGGGCTCAGCAGAGGAGTTTAAGGAATTAGCGCAGGAAGAAGAGGCCTTTAACAGGCAAGTCACCACGGAACAAAGGTGGAGCCACAGTCAGCCGGCCGTAAACAAGAGATGGCAGAGAGAAGAACCGCAGCATAGTGAAGCGGCAAGGTACCAGGGGGACCAATGGACCCAGAAAGTGCAACGGGACGAGTTCCACCACCAGGCCGTCCAAAACACAAAATGGGCACAAAGGTGGCAAAGAGAGGAACCGCGCCAAGGCCCACCGGAGCGGCAGAACATCACGAACCCAAAATTGGATGCCGAGATGGCAGCCTGAGACCCAGCATAGGTCGGTTCCGCAACAGCCTAATCAGCAGTGGACAGCAGGGCCAAGGCAGGGTCTGGTCGAGAACCCAGCACAAGCATGCAACAGATGCGGTGGCATGGGCCATTGGGCCAGCGGATGCAGGAACCCAAGGTTGTTGTTCTGCAAAATGTGCGGTGCGACAGGAGTAAGAAGCACAGAATGCTGCCATAGGTCGGGAAATGCGCAGTGGTCCCAGCAACAGGGAGGAGAGCAGGGATCGCACGGTGCTGCCTCTCAAAACTAATAGGAGGACTAGCCGGAGAGGAACAGCAGTTGACGGCAACCAGCCCTCGAGGTCGAGGGCACGGAGGTGAAAGCCATGCTGGATACAGGAGCGACGGCGAGTTTTATATCAGAGGATCTAGCAGAGAGCCAGGAAGTAGCCGGGAAACGAGTGGCGATAAGGAGACGGGTGAAGTTAGCCAATGGAAGCCATACAGAAACACGCGCCGCGTTACAGGATCGAATAAGTTTCGGGAAGAGGACAAAGACCCTGAACCTGCCGGTGATGCCGGGCATGGAGGACAGTCTGGTGCTGGGATGGGATTTCCTCAGCGAGTTTGGCGCAACGATGACATGCGCAGGCCACCGCGTTACCTTACCCAAAAGGGAGAGATGGGGTGGCTGTCTGGAGGATAGACTGTCCGTAGCAGTGTCCGGATGTCCAGAGGTATGGGAAGACGAACGCAATAAGGGAATTATCGAGACAGAGCTAGGAGCGTTCGCCGGCCAAAAAGGATGCTCCAACATAACGCAGCACAGGATCACCATGAAGGACGATATTCCCATAAAACAGCAATATTACCCCAAAAACGCGAAAATACAGGGGGAAATAAACGAAAAAGTGGAGGAGCTGTTGGAAAAGGGATGCATTGAGCCCTCAAATAGCGCATACAGCTCACCCATTGTAATGGTGAAGAAAAAGACGGGTCAATGGAGAATGTGCGTGGACTTCCGGCAAATCAACGCAAAGTCAGTGAAACATGCGTACCCAATGCCACGAATAAATTTCATATTGGAGCAACTGAGGGATGCCAGATTCTTCAGCAGCCTCTCCAGGGAGACCGTTCCAGGGAAGGGTCTGTACCAATGGAAGGTGATGCCGTTCGGGTTGCATTCAGCCTCGGCAACATTTCAAAGGGCCCTTGACCAGGTCATAGGGCCGGACATGGTTCCACATGCCTTTGCATGTCAGGACGATATCATCGTGATCGGACGCACGAAGGAAGAACACATGGCGAACCTAAGAGAGGTGTTCAGAAGGTTGAAAGCAGCAAACCTGCAGGTTTGCTATACTGCTATACGGCACGAACTGCTATACTTGGGACATAGAATAACGAGCCAAGGGATCGGCATGGATCCGGGGAAGGTCGCTGCCATTACAGAGCTGCAACCCCCGACAAACGTCAAGGGAGTACGCCAGTTCATAGGGATGACGTCATGGTATCGGCGATTTCGCGGGAATCGCAAAGCCCTTGAACGATCTGCTACGGAAAGGAATAAAATGGGAGTGGACACCCAAGCACCAGGAGGCGTTCGAAACACTAAAATCACGGCTTGCCGAGGATCCAGTGCTGGCGTGTCCAGACTTCAACAAAAAATTTGTACTGCAAACGGACGCCAGCGACTACGGCGTCAGGGCGGTCCTGACCCAGGACACCGAGAAAGGCGAAAGAGTTATCGCGTACGCCAGTCGGACGTTGATTGGGGCCGAGACTGTGTGCGGACTTTGTGGGTCCATTGCCAAGATCGAAACACGGGAATACAATGGTTTTGGTAATGATGGACCGGTTTTCGAAGTGGACGGAGATAGTGCCTACTGAAAGCAACTACCGAGGCACTGCAAAAGGCAATCAGAGAAAGGATTGTCGCTCGGTATGGAGTTCCGAAGATAATGGTAACGGATAACGGCGTACAATTCACCAGCCGCAGCTTTAGGAAGTTCCTCGGGGAGCTCGGCGTACGCCACCAGTTCAACGCACCATATACGCCGCAAGAAAATCCAACAGAAAGGGCGAATAGAACAATCAAAACGATGATCGCCCAGTTCGCTGGGGAGGACCAGAGGACGTGGGACGAGCACTGGCCAGAGCTCATGCTGGCAGTGAACTCGGCAGTGTCAGAGTCGACAGGATATTCGCCATGCTTTGTAACGCAAGGCAGGGAGCCAAGGATGCCAAGAGCGTTGTTCGACGAAAACGCTTTAGGCACAGGAGTTGGACAAGGAACGCCCACGGAGAACGCGACGAAGTTGAAGGAAGTCTTCGAAATAGTGCGGAGGAACATGGTGCGGGCGGCACAGGACCAGGCGAGGCATTATAATTTGAGGAGACGGAAGTGGAGCCCAAAGGTCGGTGAGACAGTGTGGGCAAAGGAGCACCCCCTATCAAAGGCAGCCGAAGGATTCGCGGCGAAACTTGCGCCTCGGTATGACGGGCCATATACGGTAGTGGATTTCGTGTCTCCGGTAATTGTCACATTACGACACGGAAGGACAAAGAGGGAAAAGAGGGCCCATGTTAGCGAGCTGAAGTGTCAAGATACGGAGACAACAGCAAAGGAATGACGATAACGAGATAAATACATCAAATCCGCATAAGGGTACACGTACCGCAAAAACAAAAAAAAAACCCAAAGAGGAGGAGATCAAGTAACGGGAGTAGTAGCGGGACATTTCCAGCAACGGGAAATGGATACACTATATAAGTAGAGACGTGGGAGGCGGACGGCCTATTCGAAGTCAACAAGCATCACAACATGTCGAGCAAAACCAGCGCGTCTATGGTAGTGTCGTCGGACGAGAGCGACATTGAAATCGTCGGCGATCCGTCCTGGGACGCCAGGAAAGCAGCCTGAATGATCAAGCGGGCAGCAGGAGGACGAGGAGAGATACCCGTCGGGTCCGTCCGGGTGGAGCAGCGGCGCCGGAGCGAGGCGTTGGACCTACACCGGCGGGTAGAAAGGGACCGCCGGCGCCTGGTCATGATGAAGACCGTGGTGGACATGGCGAGGGCCCGAGTCAAGGTGGCGCAGCAGATCCGACGAAGGAGCATCGAGTGGGGGAAGGTAATTACTAAAGAAGTAATCGAGAGGCTCGTCGAAAACTGCATGCCAAGGATGAAGATGTTCATAAGACCATACGCCTGCGCGTCTTTAGAGGAGCTGATGGGCCCAGCAGAGGAGTTTGAGGAATTAGCGCAGGAGGAAGAGGCCTTTAACAGGCAAGTCACCACGGAACAAAGGTGGAGCCACAGTCAGCCGGCCGTAAACAAGAGATGGCAGAGAGAAGAATCGCAGCATAGTGAAGCGGCTAGGTACCAGAGGGACCAATGGACCCAGAAAGGGCAACGGGACGAGTTCCACCACCAGGCCGTCCAAAACACAAAATGGGCACCAAGGTGGCAAAGAGAGGATCCGCGCCAAGGCCCACCGGAGCCGCAGAACATCACGAACCAAAATTGGATGCCGAGATGGCAGCCTGAGACCCAGCATAGGTCGGCTCCGCAACAGCCTAAACAGCAGTGGACAGCAGAGCCAAGGCAGGGTCCGGTCGAGAACCCAGCACAAGCATGCAACAGATGCAGTGGCATGGGCCATTGGGCCAGCGGATGCAGGAACCCAAGGTTGTTGTTCTGCAAAATGTGCGGCGCGACAGGAGTTAGAAGCACAGAATGCTGCCAGAGGTCGGGAAATGCGCAGCGGTCCCAGCAACAGGAAGGAGAGCAGGGATCGCACGGTGCTGCCTCTCAAAACTAATAGGACGACTAGCCGGAGAGGAATAGCAGTTGACGGCAACCATCGAGGTCGAGGGCACGGAGGTGAAAGCCATGCTGGATACAGGAGCGACGGCGAGTTTTATATCAGAGGATCTAGCAGAGAGCCAGGAAGTAGCCGGGAAACGAGTGGCGATAAGGAGACGGGTGAAGTTAGCCAATGGAAGCCATACAGAAACACGCGCCGCGTTACAGGATCGAATAAGTTTCGGGAACAGGACAAAGACCCTGAACCTGCCGGTGATGCCGGGCATGGAGGACAGTCTGGTGCTGGGATGGGATTTCCTCAGCGAGTTTGGCGCAACGATGACATGCGCAGGCCACCGCGTTACCTTACCCAAAAGGGAGAGATGGGGTGGCTGTCTGGAGGATAGACTGTCCGTAGCAGTGTCCGGATGTCCAGAGGTATGGGAAGACGAACGCAATAAGGGAGTTATCGAGACAGAGCTAGAAGCGTTCGCCGGCCAAAGAGGATGCTCCAACATAACGCAGCACAGGATCACCATGAAGGACGATATTCCCATAAAACAGCGATATTACCCCAAAAACCCGAAAATACAGGGGGAAATAAACGAAAAAGTGGAGGAGCTGTTGGAAAAGGGATGCATTGAGCCCTCGAATAGCGCTTACAGCTCACCCATTGTAATGGTGAGGAAAAAGACGGGTCAGTGGAGAATGTGCGTGGACTTCCGGCAAATCAACGCAAAATCAGTAAAAGATGCGTACCCAATGCCACGAATAAATTTCATATTGGAGCAACTAAGGGAGGCCAGATTCTTCAGCAGCCTCGACTTGAAGGACGGGTATTGGCAGATCCCTCTGGAGGAAGGAAGCAGAAAGTACACCGCCTTCACCGTTCCAGGGAAGGGTCTGTACCAATGGAAGGTGATGCCGTTCGGGTTGCACTCAGCCTCGGCAGCATTTCAAAGGGCCCTTGACCAGGTCATAGGGCCGGACATGGCTCCACATGCCTTTGCATATCAGGACGATATCATCGTGATCGGACGCACGAAGGAAGAACACATGGCGAACCTACGAGAGGTGTTCAGAAGGTTGAAAGCAGCAAACGGGCGGATAAACACAGAAAAATGTCATTTTTACAGGCAGAAACTGCTTTACTTGGGACATAGAATAACGAGCCAAGGGATCGGCATGGATCCGGGGAAGGTCGCTGCCATTACAGAGCTGCAACCCCCGACAAACGTCAAGGGAGTACGCCAGTTCATAGGGATGACGTCATGGTATCGGCGATTTCGCGGGAATCGCAAAGCCCTTGAACGATCTGCTACGGAAAGGAATAAAATGGGAGTGGACACCCAAGCACCAGGAGGCGTTCGAAACACTAAAATCACGGCTTGCCGAGGATCCAGTGCTGGCGTGTCCAGATTTCAACAAAAAAGTTGTACTGCAAACGGACGCCAGCGACTACGGCATCGGGGCGGTCCTGACCCAGGACACCGAGGAAGGCGAAAGAGTTATCGCGTACGCCAGTCGGACGTTGATTGGGGCCGAGACTGTGTGCGGACTTTGTGGGTCCATTGCCAAGATCGAAACACGGGAATACAATGGTTTTGGTAATGATGGACCGGTTTTCGAAGTGGACGGAGATAGTGCCGCTACGGAAAGCCACTACCGAGGCACTGCAAAAGGAAATCAGAGAAAGGATTGTCGCTCGGTATGGAGTTCCGAAGATAATGGTAACGGATAACGGCGTACAATTCACCAGCCGCAGCTTTAGGAAGTTCCTCGGGGAGCTCGGCGTACGCCACCAGTTCAACGCACCATATACGCCGCAAGAAAATCCAACAGAAAGGGCGAATAGAACAATCAAAACGATGATCGCCCAGTTCGCTGGGGAGGACCAGAGGACGTGGGACGAGCACTGGCCAGAGCTCATGCTGGCAGTGAACTCGGCAGTGTCAGAGTCGACAGGATATTCGCCATGCTTTGTAACGCAAGGCAGGGAGCCAAGGATGCCAAGAGCGTTGTTCGACGAAAACGCTTTAGGCACAGGAGTTGGACAAGGAACGCCCACGGAGAACGCGACGAAGTTGAAGGAAGGCTTCGAAATAGTGCGGAGGAACATGGTGCGGGCGGCACAGGACCAGGCGAGGCATTATAATTTGAGGAGACGGAAGTGGAGCCCAAAGGTCGGTGAGACAGTGTGGGCAAAGGAGCACCCCTATCAAAGGCAGCCGAAGGATTCGCGGCGAAACTTGCGCCTCGGTATGACGGGCCATATACGGTAGTGGATTTCGTGTCTCCGGTAATTGTCACATTACGACACGGAAGGACAAAGAGGGAAAAGAGGGCCCATGTTAGCGAGCTGAAGTGTCAAGATACGGAGACAACAGCAAAGGAATGACGATAAGGAGATAAATACATCAAATCCGCATAAGGGTACACGTACCGCAAAAACAAAAAATAACCCCAAAGAGGAGGAGATCAAGTAACGGGAGTAGTAGCGGGACATTTCCAGCAACGGGAAATGGATACACTATATAAGTAGAGACGTGGGAGGCGGACGGCCTATTCGAAGTCAACAAGGTAGTGTCGTCGGACTAGAGCGGACTTGAGATCTTCGGCGATCCGTCCTGGGACGCCAGGAAAGCAAGGGCAGCCTGGATGATCAAGCGGGCAGCAGGAGGACGAGGACAGATACCCGTCGGGTCCGTCCGGGTGGAGCAGCGGCGCCGGAGCGAGGCATTGGACCTACACCGGCGGGTAGAAAGGGACCGCCGGCGCCTGGTCATGATGAAGACCGTGGTGGACATGGCGAGGGCCCGAGTCAAGGTGGCGGAGCAGATCCGACGAAGGAGCGCCAAGGAATGGCGGCAAAGACGGAAGTAGCGGCAGCGGCGAACAAGAAGTATATTGGAGAAGGTCAGGAGAAAGGCTGCCTCCGGCATGGCCCGGACGTCGGACGGCCCGGAAGATGGTGCGTCTTGGGGCAGGTAGGAGCTACATGCTTCCGGGTGAGAGGAGGGGCCAACGGAGTGAGGGTTGTAAGGAGGAGTTAAAGGAAAGGAAAAACGAAGGAAATGAAATCTAAATAAAAAAAAAAAACATGAAGTTAATATATTAGTTGATATACTTGTATAGTTGATAGACGTAAGTAGATATTAAAAAAAAATTAATAAATAAGAAATAAAAAAAAATATATATATATTAATTAATAAAATATATAAAAAAAAAAAATAAAAAGGAAAAAGGGTACGTAAAAAAAAACAAAAAAAAACAAGAATGAAAAGCTAACTTCGGGCGGAGCCGAAGTTGATATACCCTTGCAGTTTAAACCGGATATACATCGCAAACATCGGATTAAATTGGCCGATCCTTATGAGAATATAATAATATAACCAATTTATTACAATACAAAAAATCTAAAACAAAGTACCAAGCTTCCATCTTCAAAAATACCAAAGTTGGTATTTTTACCAAATACCATTTCCGATCGTTCAGTTATATGGCAGCTTTAAGATATAGTCGGCCGATCGTTATGTAATTTGGTAGGTTGGATCAATTGACCAAAAATAGAATCTGTACAAACTTTCTATCTTCAAAAACACGAAAGTTGGGTAATTTCCGATTGTTCAGTTATATGGCAGCTATAGGATATAGTCGGCTGATCCTTATGAAATTCGGCACGTTGTATTACTTTGCCAAAAATAGCATTCGTACCGAATCCGAATTTTCTAGCTTTAAAAACACCGAAGTTATAGCATTTCCGATCAATCAGTTATATGGCAGCTATAAGATATAGTCGCCCGATCCTTATGAAATTTGGTAGGTCGTATTATTTTGCCACAAAATCTGAACTCTGTAACTCTAAAAACACTAAAGTTATACGATTTCCGATCAATCAGTTATATGGCAGCTATAAGATATAGTCGGCCGATCCCGGCCGTTCCGACTTATATACTGCGTGCAAAGGAAAGAAGGGTGTGTGCAAAGTTCCAAGACGATAGCTTTAAAACTGAGAGACTAGTTCGCGTAGAACAGGGGTGCCCAAGCTCAGCATACGGCAGAGCAAACTCGAATACCAATGCAAAAAATTACCAATACATTAAAGCTAGAAATTTTTTTTGCAAGTCATGTCGGTGTACTGAAAAAAATTATAGTACAATTTTCAATGGAAAAAAGTAATACGAAAATATTTATGAAATAAAAATTTAAAACTGTAATAAAGTTATAAATAAAAGTAATTCATAGCTCAGATGTTAACCATCCTATTTGAGATCTCAACCAAAGGTAATTTTTTGCAGTGAAAAGTTTTCGGTAATACAAAAACAAAGTGCCTTTGTATTAGTACGAAAAACTGAGACACTATACAATTGTTGTTGTTTAACTCGAAAAAACGAAAAATTGTTGTTGTATTTAGCCCTTGTCTATGCTACGAGCCACACACGTATATGAAATTTCATTTCCCATATAACGAGCAATTCCAACAACAAAGGAGCTCCGAGAGCAATGGGGCTGGGCACCCCTGGCGTAGAAACAGACAGACAGACGGACATACGGACGGACGGACAGACGGACAGACGGACATGCTTATATCAACTCAGGAGGTGATCCTGATGAAGAATATGTATACTTTATAGGGTCGGAGATGTCTTCACTGCGTTGCACACTTTTGACCAAAATTATAATACCCTCTGCAAGGGTATAAAAAGAGGACAAGGGTACGTTAAAAAAAAACAAAAGGGGAAAGGAAAAAAGGGTACGTTAAAAAAAATAAAACGGAAAAGGGTACGTTAACACAAAAAAAAAACCAAAAGGGGAAATAATAAAAGAAAAAAAAAAGGGGGAGGGTAAAAGATAAAAAAAACCAAGTAGCCAGAAAGGGGAAAGAGGGGAGCGATCGGTCGTCTTCCGAAGGAGGGGGGAAGTGGATGGGCATCCACACCAAAGGGGAAAGAAGCGGGCGGACACCGTTTTCTTTTTGTTCGACAAGTGTCTCTGTCGTTTCCCGAAGAAGGGGGGAAGTGTGAGGAGAATCAGTCTCCCCACACGCTAAGACAGATAACCGGGGAGCCAAGGAGGGCCGAGGAGGCGCAAAAGCGGCGACAGGGCGTAAGCAGCTCCGGCCAATCACTAGGTGGCCGCAGGAAATAGGCCAAGGACCAATACGAGCGGGGAGGGGCAAGGTTCCATCATCAAGTGGGAAGACGGAATCAAGTGGAACGTAACGGTTCCCGGAGCAGCAGTAGACGAATGGAAAGGCAAGGTTTCATCACCCAGTGGGAAGACGGAATCAACGTGGAACGTAACGGTTCCCGGAGCACCAGTGGACGAATGGAAAGGCAGTGAGGGCGGTGAGGGGCAGAGCTCCATCATCGAGTGGGAAGACGGAGTCAACGTGGAACGTAACGGTTCCCGAGGCAACGGTGAGGACATGAGCACACCGCGCAGCTGTGTTCAGAATGTGCGACAAGACTAGTAGCAGCAAAGGAGCAAGGAGCAACGGGGAAGGCGAAGGAGGCCAGCGGCGCGTCGCAAAGCAACAGGTGGGGTCAGCGGCCGAAAGGAAAGGGCAACGGCCGCACGGACGGCCACCTGCCAGCGGGAAAATGGTGTCTATTGGAAGGAGGAGTAACGGCAGCCCGCCAACGGGAAAGGGGCGTGATCTGTGGAGAAGAATCCAGGAGGATTAACGGGCGCTCCAGTCAGTATAAAAAGAGGCCCATTGGAGCGGAGGAGTCTTTTTAGGAAGCTTGTAGCGTTGAGTTGGAGGGCCGCCTGTGGAGAGTTCGCCATTCAAGTTAGAGCGTTTCTAAAAAGGATTCGGTTGGTTTGAGTTAAAGGACCGCCTTTGGAGAGTCCAACAGACAAACGCAAGGAGAACGAACAAGACGAGGAAGGATCTGTAAGGGGGGGAAGGACCTCGGCAAGGGGATCGGACTGGCACTCCGCGTCTCGGCAGGGGGATCGGTCGGGCACTCCAGGCCTCGGCAAGGGAGTGAGACAGGCACTCCAAGTTTCGGCAGGTGGATCACCCGGGCTCTCCAGATTCCGGCAGAGAAACCGGTTGGGCACTCGACGTCACGACAGCGGAATCGGCTGGGCACGTCATGTTTCGGCAGGGGTTCGGCCGGGCACTCTACGTCTCGGCAAGGGGATCGGACTGGCACTCCACTTCTCGGGAGGGGGATCTCAACGTCTCGTCAGGTGAATCGGCTGGGCACTCCATGTTTCGGCAGAGGGATCGGCCGGACACTCGAGGCCTCGGCCGGGCAATCTGGGCCCCGGCAGGGGAATTGGGCCAATTCGGCTGGGCACCTCATGTTTCGGCAGGCGATCTGCCGGGTAGTCGAGGCCTTGGCAGGGGGATCGGTCTGGTACTCCACGTCTCAGCAAGGGGACCGGTCTGGCATTCCACGTCTCGGCAGGGAGATCGGCCAGGCACTCTACGTATCAGCATTATTCGTCAGGGTTATCGGCCTGGTACTCGACGTCTCGTCAGAGGAATTGGCAAGGCACTTCTCGTCCCGGCAGGGGGATCGGCCTTGTACTGCACGGCTCAGCAAGATGAACGGTCTGGCATTCCACGTCTTGGCAGGGAGATCGGCCGCCCACTCTACGCCTCGGCAAGTGGATCGGACTGGCACTCCACGTCTCAGCAAGGGGAAGGTCTTGTATTCCACGTCTCGGGAGGGGGATCTCAACGTCTCGTCAGGTGAATCGGCTGGGCACTCCATGTTTCGGCAGGGGGATCGGCCGGGCACTCGAGGCCTCGGCCGGGCAATCTGGGCCCCGGCAGGGGGATGGGCCAATTGCTACACGTCTCGGCAGAAGGACCGGCGGGGCACTCCAGGCCTCGGAAGGAGGATGAAACGGGCTCTCCACGTCTCGGCAGGGGGATCACCCGGGAACTCGAAGCTTTGGCAGGGGGATCGGCCGAGCACTCCACGTCTCGGCAAGGGAATCGGACTGGCACTCAACGTCTCAACAGGGGAAAGGTCTGGCATTCCACGTCACGGCAGGGAGATCGGCCGAACACTCTACGTCTCGGCAAGGGGATCGGCCGGGCACTCTACGTATCGTCAAGGGGATCGGACTGGCACTTCACGTCTCGGCAGGGGGATCGGCCGGGCACTCCAGCCCTTGGAAGGAGGCTGAGACGGGCAGTCCACGTCTCGGCAGGGGGATCAACCGGGCTCTCCAGGGCCCGGCAGAGAAACCGGTTGGGTACTCAACGTCTCGACAGCGGAATCGGCTGAAAATTTCGTGTTTCGGCAGGGGTTCTGCCGGACCCTCAAGGCCTTGGCAGGGGGATCGGCCTTGTACTCCACGTCTCAGCAAGGTGAACGGTCTGCCATTCCACGTCTCGGCAGGGATATCGGCCGGGCACTCAATGTATCGGCAAGGGGATCGGACTGGCACTCCGCGTCTCGACAGATCGGCCTGGCACTCCACGTATCTGCAGGTAGATTGGCGAGGCAATCCACGTCTCGGCAAGGGGATCGGACTGGCACTCAATATCTCGGCATGGAAATCGCGCGGGCACTGCAGGTCGAGGTTGGGAGCCCAGGTGAATCGGCTGGGCACTTCATGTTTCGACAGGGGATCTGCCGGACACTCGAGGCCTCAGCAGGGGGATAGGCCGAGCACTCCACGTCTCGACAAGGGGATCGGACTGGCACTCAAAGACTCGACAGGGGAACGGTCTGGCATTCCACGTCTCGGCAGGGAGATCGGCAAGGCACTCTACGTCTCGGCAAGAGGATCGGCCGGGCACTCCAGGCCTCGGCAAGGGAGTGAGACAGTCACTCCAAGTTTCGGCAGGTGGATCACCCGGGCTCTCCAGATTCCGGCAGAGAAACCGGTTGGGCACTCGACGTCTCGACAGCGGAATCGGCTGGGCACGTCATGTTTCGGCAGAGGTTCGGCCGGGCACTCTACGTCTCGGCAAGGGGATCGGACTGGCACTCCGCGTCTCGGCAGGGGGATTGGCCGGGCACTCCAGGCCTCGGCAAGGGGTGAGATGGGCACTCCAAGTCCCGGCAGGGGGAGAAACCGGTTGGGCACTTGACGTCTCGACAGCTGAATCGGCTGGGCACGTCATTTTTCGGTAGGGGATCGGCCGGGCACTTTACATCTCGGCAATGGGATCGGACTGGCACTCGACGTCTCAGCAAGGGAAACGGTCTGGCATTCCACGTCTTGGCAGGAAGATCGGCCGAGCACTCCACGTCTCGGCAAGGGAATCGGACTGGCACTCAACGTCTCAACAGGGGAACGGTCTGGCATTCCACGTCACGGCAGGGAGATCGGCCGAGCACTCTACGTCTCGGCAAGCGGATCGGCCGGGCACTCCAGCCCTTCGAAGGAGGCTGAGACGGGCTGTCCACGTCTCGGCAGGGGGATCAACCGGGCTCTCCAGGGCCCGGCAGAGAAACCGGTTGGGTACTCAACGTCTCGACAGCGGAATCGGCTGAAAATTTCGTGTTTCGGCAGGGGTTCTGCCGGACCCTCAAGGCCTTGGCAGGGGATCGGCCTTGTACTCCACGTCTCAGCAAGGTGAACGGTCTGCCATTCCACGTCTCGGCAGGGATATCGGCCGGGCACTCAATGTATCGGCAAGGGGATCGGACTGGCACTCCGCGTCTCGACAGATCGGCCTGGCACTCCACGTATCTGCAGATAGATTGGCGAGGCAATCCACGTCTCGGCAAGGGGATAGGACTGGCACTCAATGTCTCGGCATGGAAATCGCGCGGGCACTGCAGGTCGAGAATGGGAGCCCAGGTGAATCGGCTGGGCACTCCATGTTTCGACAGGGGATCTGCCGGGCACTCGAGGCCTCAGCAGGGGATAGGCCGAGCACTCCACGTCTCGACAAGGGGATCGGACTGGCACTCAAAAGACTCGACAGGGGGAACGGTCTGGCATTCCACGTCTCGGCAGGGAGATCGGCCAGGCACTCTACGTCTCGGCAAGAGGATCGGCCGGGCACTCTACGTATCGGCAAGGGGATCGGACTGGCACTTCGCGTCTCGGCAAGGGGATCGGCCGGGCACTCCAGGTTCCGGCAGAGAAACCGGTTGGGCACTCGACGTCTCGACAGCGGAATCAGCTGGGCACGTCATGTTTCGGCAGAGGTTCGGCCGGGCACTCTACGTCTCGGCAAGGGGATCGGACTGGCACTCCACGTCTCAGCAAAGGGGAACGGTCTGACATTCCACGTCTCGGAAGGGAGATCGGCCGGGCACTGTACATCTCGGCAAGGGGATCGGACTGGCACTCCGCGTCTCGCAGGGGGATCGGCCGTGCACTCCAGGCCTCGGCATGGGGTGAGATGGGCACTCCAAGTCCCGGCAGGGGGAGAAACCGGTTGGGCACTTGACGTCTCGACAGCTGAATTGCCTGGGCACGTCATTTTTCGGTAGGGGATCGGCCGGGCACTCTACGCCTCGACAGGGGAATCGCCTGAGCACTTCAATATTCGGCAGGGTTATCGGCCTGGCACTCGACGTCTCGTCAGAGGAATTGGCAAGGCACTTCTCGTCCCGGCAGGGGGATCGGCCTGGCACTCCACGTCTCAGCAAAGTGAACGGTCTAGCATTCCACGTCTCGGCAGAGAGATCGGCCGGGCACGTCATGTTTCGGCAGGGGTTCGGCCGGGCACTCTACGTCTCGGCAAGGTGATCGGACTGGCACTCCACGTCTCAGCAAGGGGGAACGGTCTGGCATTCCACGTCTCGGAAGGGAGATCAGCCGGGCACTCAACGTCTTGGCAAGTGGATCGGACTGGCACCCCGCGTCTCGGCAGGGGGATCGGCCGGGCACTCCAGGCCTCGGCAAGGTTGAGACGGACACTCCAAGTCTCGGGAGGGGGATCACCCGGACTTTCCAGGTTCCGGCAGAGAAACCGGTTGGGCACTCAACGTCTCCACAGGGGAATCGCCTGGGCACTTCATTATTCGGCAGGGTTATCGGCCTGGCACTCGACGTCTCGACAAGGGGATCGGACTGGCACTCCACGTCTCAGCAAAGTGAACGGTCTGGCATTCCACGTCTCGGCAGAGAGATCGGCCGGGCACTCTACGTCTCGGCAAGGGGATCGGACTGGCACCCCGCGTCTCGGCAGGGGGATCGGCCGGGCACTTCAGGCCTCGGCAAGGTTGAGACGGACACTCCAAGTCTCGGGAGGGGGATCACCCGGACTTTCCAGGTTCCGGCAGAGAAGCCGGTTGGGCACTTGACGTCTCGACAGCGGAATCGGCTGGGCACGTCATGTTTCGGCAGGGGTTCGGCCGGGCACTCTACGCCTCGGCTAGGGGATCGGACTGGCACTCCACGTCTCGGCAGGGAGATCGGCCGGGCACTCTACCTCTCGGCAAGGGGAACGGACTGGCACTCCGCGTCTCGGTTGTGGGATCGGCCGGGCACTCAGGACCTCGGCAGGGGGATGAGCTGGGCACTCCACGTGTCGTCAGGGGGATCGGCTGGGACTCCATGCCCCGGCAGAGAAAGCGGGTGGGCACTCGACGTCTCAATAGCGGGATCAGCTAAGCACTCCACGTCTCGGCAGGGGGATCGGCCGGGCACTCGAGGCCTCGGCAGGGGAATCGCGCGGGCACTCCAGGTCCCGGCAGAAATACGGGTTGGGCACTCAACGTCTCAACGTCTGGCCACTCCCTGTTTGCCAGGGGGATCGGCCGGGCACTCGAGGCCTCGGTAGGGGATCGGCCTGGCACTCCACGTAACTGCAGGTAGATCGGCCATGCACTCCACGTCTCGGCAAGGAGATCGGACTGGCACTCAACGTCTCGACAGGGGAACGGTCTGGCATTCCACGTCTCGGTCGGGAGATTGGCCAGGCACTCTACGTCTCGGCAAGAGGATCGGCCGGGCACTCAACGTATCGGCAAGGGGATCGGACTGGCACTCCGCGTCTCGGCAAGGGGATCGGCCGGGCATTCCAGGTTCCGGCAGAGAAACTGGTTGGGCACTCGACGTCTCAATAGCGGAATCAGCACTCCATGTTTCGGCAGGGGGGATTTTCCGGGCACTCGAGGCCTTAGCAGGGGGATCGGCTGGGGGCACCTTAGCACTCCACGTCTCGGCAGGGGGATCGGCCGGGCACTCCAGCCCTTGGAAGGAGGCTGAGACGGGCTGTCCACGTCTCGGCAGGGGGGATCAACCGGGCTCTCCAGGGCCCGGCAGAGAAACCGGTTGGGTACTCAACGTCTCGACAGCGGAATCGGCTGAAAATTTCGTGTTTCGGCAGGGGTTCTGCCGGACCCTCAAGGCCTTGGCAGGGGGATCGGCCTTGTACTCCACGTCTCAGCAAGGTGAACGGTCTGCCATTCCACGTCTCGGCAGGGATATCGGCCGGGCACTCAATGTATCGGCAAGGGGATCGGACTGGCACTCCGCGTCTTGACAGATCGGCCTGGCACTCCACGTATCTGCAGGTAGATTGGCGAGGCAATCCACGTCTCGGCAAGGGGATAGGACTGGCACTCAATGCCTCGGCATGGAAATCGCGCGGGCACTGCAGGTCGAGAATGGGAGCCCAGGTGAATCGGCTGGGCACTCCATGTTTCGACAGGGGATCTGCCGGACACTCGAGGCCTCAGCAGGGGGATCGGCCGAGCACTCCACGTCTCGACAAGGGGATCGGACTGGCACTCAACGACTCGACAGGGGAACGGTCTGGCATTCCACGTCTCGGCAGGGAGATCGGCCAGGCACTCTACGTCTCGGCAAGAGAATCGGCCGGGCACTCTACGTATCGGCAAGGGGATCGGACTGGCACTTCGCGTCTCGGCAAGGGGATCGGCCGGGCACTCCAGGTTCCGGCAGAGAAACCGGTTGGGCACTCAAGGTTCCGGCAGAGAAACCGGTTGGGCACTCGACGTCTCGACAGCGGAATCGGCTGGGCACGTCATGTTTCGGCAAGGGGATCGGACTGGCACTCCACGTCTCAGCAAAGGGGAACGGTCTGACATTCCACGTCTCGGAAGGGAGATCGGCCGGGCACTGTACATCTCGGCAAGGGGGTCGGACTGGCACTCCGCGTCTCGGCAGGGGGATCGGCCGTGCACTCCAGGCCTCGGCATGGGGTGAGATGGGCACTCCAAGTCCCGGCAGGGGGAGAAACCGGTTGGGCACTTGACGTCTCGACAGCTGAATTGGCTGGGCACGTCATTTTTCGGTAGGGGATCGGCCGGGCACTTTACGTCTCGGCAATGGGATCGGACTGGCACTCGACGTCTCAGCAAGGGAAACGGTCTGGCATTCCACGTCTCGGCAGTGAGATCGGCCGGGCACTCAACGTCTCGACAGGGGAATCGCCTGGGCACTTCATTATTCGGCAGGGTTATCGGCCTGGCACTCGACGTCTCGTCAGAGGAATTGGCAAGGCACTTCTCGTCCCGGCAGGGGGATCGGCCTGGCACTTCACGTCTCAGCAAAGTCAACGGTCTGGCATTCCACGTCTCGGCAGAGAGATCGGCCGGGCACGTCATGTTTCGGCAGGGGTTCGGCCGGGCACTCTACGTCTCGGCAAGGGGATCGGACTGGCACTCCACGTCTCAGCAAGGGGGAACGGTCTGGCATTCCACGTCTCGGAAGGGAGATCAGCCGGGCACTCAACGTCTCGGCAAGGGGATCGGACTGGCACCCCGCGTCTCGGCAGGGGGATCGGCCGGGCACTCCAGGTCTCGGCAAGGTTGAGACGGACACTCCAAGTCTCGGGAGGCGGATCACCCAGGCTTTCCAGGTTGCGGCAGAGAAACCGGTTCTGGCAATCGACGTCTCGACAGCGGAATCGGCTGGGCACTTCATTTTTCGGCAGAGGATCGGCCGGGCACTCTACGTCTCAGCAAGGTGGACGGTCTGGCATTCCACGTCTCGGCAGGGAGATCGGCCGGGCACTCTACCTCTCGGCAAGGGGAACGGACTGGCACTCCGCGTCTCGGTTGTGGGATCGGCCGGGCACTCAGGACCTCGGCAGGGGGATGAGCTGGGCACTCCACGTGTCGTCAGGGGGATCGGCTGGGACTCCATGCCCCGGCAGAGAAAGCGGTTGGGCACTCGACGTCTCAATAGCGGGATCAGCTAAGCACTCCACTTCTCGGCAGGGGGATCGGCCGGGCACTCGAGGCCTCGGCAGGGGAATCGCGCGGGCACTCCAGGTCCCGGCAGAAATACGGGTTGGGCACTCAACGTCTCAACGTCTGGCCACTCCCCTGTTTGCCAGGGGGATCGGCCGGGCACTCGAGGCCTCGGTAGGGGATCGGCCTGGCACTCCACGTAACTGCAGGTAGATCGGCCATGCACTCCACGTCTCGGCAAGGAGATCGGACTGGCACTCAACGTCTCGACAGGGGAACGGTCTGGCATTCCACGTCTCGGTCGGGAGATCGGCCAGGCACTCTAGGTCTCGGCAAGAGGATCGGCCGGGCACTCTACGTATCGGCAAGAGGATCGGCCGGGCACTCTACGTATCGGCAAGGGGATCGGACTGGCACTCCGCGTCTCGGCAAGGGGATCGGCCGGGCATTCCAGGTTCCGGCAGAGAAACTGGTTGGGCACTCGACGTCTCAATAGCGGAATCAGCTAAGCACTCCATGTTTCGGCAGGGGATTTTCCGGGCACTCGAGGCCTTAGCAGGGGGATCGGCCGGGGGCACCTTAGCACTCCACGTCTCGGCAGGGGGATCGGCCGGGCACTCGAGGCCTCGGCAGGGGAATCGCGCGGGCACTCCAGGTCCCGGCAGAAATACGGGTTGGGCACTTAACGTCTCAACGTCTGGCCACTCCCTGTTTGCCAGGGGATCGGCCGGGCACTCGAGGCCTCGGTAGGGGATCGGCCTGGCACTCCACGTAACTGCAGGTAGATCGGCCATGCACTCCACGTCTCGGCAAGGGGATCGGACTGGCACTCAACGTCTCGACAGGGGAACGGTCTGGCATCCCACGTCTCGGTAGGGAGATCGGCCAGGCACTCTACGTCTCGGCAAGTGGATCGGCCGGGCACTCTACGTATCGGCAAGGGGATCGGACTGGCACTCCGCGTCTCGGCAAGGGGGATCGGCCGGGCACTCCAGGTTCCTGCAGAGAAACCGGTTGGGCACTCGACGTCTCAATAGCGGAATCAGCTAAGCACTCCATGTTTCGGCAGGGGGATTTTCCGGGCACTCGAGGCCTTGCAGGGGGATCGGCCGGGGGCACCTTAGCACTCCACGTCTCGGCAGGGGGATCGGCCGGGCACTCGAGGCCTCGGCTGGGGAATCGCGCGGGCACTCCAGGTCCCGGCAGAAATACGGGTTGGGCACTTAACGTCTCAACGTCTGGCCACTCCCTGTTTGCCAGGGGGATCGGCCGGGCACTCGAGGCCTCGGTAGGGGATCGGCCTGGCACTCCACGTAACTGCAGGTAGATCGGCCATGCACTCCACGTCTCGGCAAGGGGATCGGAATGGCACTCAACGTCTCGACAGGGGAACGGTCTGGCATTCCACGTCTCGGCAGGGAGATCGGCCGGGCACTCTACGTCTCGGCAAGGGGATCGGTCTGGCACTCCAGGCCTCGGCAAGGGTTTGAGACGGGCACTCCGGGCCTCGGCAAGGGGGTGAGACGGGCACTCCAAGTCTCGGCAGGGGGATTACCCGGGCTCTCCAGGTTCCGGCGGAGAAACTGGTTAGGCACTCGACGTCTCGACAGCGGAATCAGCTGGGCACCTCATGTTTCGGCAGAGGATCTGCCAGGCGCTCGAGGCCTCGGCAGGGAAATTGGCCGGGCACTCGAGGCCTCGACAGGGGAATCGCGCGGGCACTCCATGTTTCGGCAGGGGATCTGCCGGGCGCTCGAGGCCTCGGCAGGGGGATCGGACGTGCACTCCAGGTCCCGGCAGAGAAACGGGTTGGGCACTCAACGTCTCGACAGGGGAATCGGTTGGCCACTCCCTGTTTGCCAGGGGGATCGGCCGGGCACTCGAGGCCTCGGTAGGGGATCGGCCTGGCACTCCACGTAACTGCAGGTAAATCGGCCATGCACTCCACGTCTCGGCAAGGGGATCGGACTGGCACTCAACGTCTCGACAGGGGAACGGTCAGGCATTCCACGTCTCGGCAGGGAGATCGTCCGGGCACTCTACGTCTCGGCAAGGGGATCGGTCTGGCACTCCAGGCCTCGGCAAGGGTTTGAGACGGGCACTCCGGGCCTCGGCAAGGGGTGAGACGGGCACTCCAAGTCTCGGCAGGGGGATTACCCGGGCTCTCCAGGTTCCGGCGGAGAAACTGGTTAGGCACTCGACGTCTCGACAGCGGAATCAGCTGGGCACCTCATGTTTCGGCAGAGGATCTGCCAGGCACTCCACGTTTCGGCAGGGAAATCGGCCGGGCACTCGAGGCCTCGACAGGGGAATCGCGCGGGCACTCCATGTTTCGGCAGGGGATCGGCCGGGCGCTCGAGGCCTCGGCAGGGGGATCGCCCGTGCACTCCAGGTCCCGGCAGAGAAACGGGTTGGGCACTCAACGTCTCAACGTCTGGCCACTCCCTGTTTGCCAGGGGGATCGGCCGGGAACTCGAGGCCTCGGTAGGGGATCGGCCTGGCACTCCACGTAACTGCAGGTAGATCGGCCATGCACTCCACGTCTCGGCAAGGGGATCGGACTGGCACTCAATGTCTCGACAGGGGAACGGTCTGGCATTCCACGTCTCGGCAGGGAGATCGGCCGGGCACTCTACGTCTCGGCAAGGGGATCGGTCTGGCACTCCAGGCCTCGGCAAGGGTTTGAGACGGGCACTCCGGGCCTCGGCAAGGGGGTGAGACGGGCACTCCAAGTCTCGGCAGGGGGATTACCCGGGCTCTCCAGGTTTCGGCGGAGAAACTGGTTAGGCACTCGACGTCTCGACAGCGGAATCGGCTGGGCACCTCATGTTTCGGCAGAGGATCTGCCAGGCACTCCACGTTTCGCCAGGGGAATCGGCCGGGCACTCGAGGCCTCGACAGGGGAATCGCGCGGGCACTCCATGTTTCGGCAGGGGATCTGCCGGGCACTCGACGCCTCGGCAGGGGGATCGGCCAAGCACTCCACGTCTCTTCAGGGGGATCGCCCGTGCACTCCAGGTCCCGGCAGAGAAACGGGTTGGGCACTCAACGTCTCGACAGGGGAATCGGTTGGGCACTCCCTGTTGGGCAGGGGGATCGGCCTGGCACTCGACGTTTACACAGCGGAATCGGCTGGGCACTTCATGTTTCGGCAGGGGATCGGCCGGGCACTCTACGTCTCGGCAATGGGATCGGACTGGCACTCGACGTCTCAGCAAGGGGAACGGTCTGGCATTCCACGTCTCGGCAGGGAGATCGGCCGGGCACTCAACGTCTCGACAGGCGAATCGGCTGGGCACTTCATTATTTTTTTTTGGAATTTGTGGTCGGCAGGAAGATCGGCCGGGCACTCTACGTCTCGGCAAGGGGATCGAACTGGCACTCCGCGTCTCGGCAGGGGGGTGAGACAGGCACTCAAAGTCTCGGCAGGGGGACCACCCGGGCTCTCCAGGTCCCGGCAGAGAAACGGGTTGGGCACTCAACGTCTCGACAGGGGAATCGGTTGGGCACTCTCTGTTGGGCAGGGGGATCGGCCTGGCACTCGACGTTTACACACCGAAATCGGCTGGGCACTTCATGTTCCGGCAGGGGTTCGGCCGGGCACTCTACGTCTCGGCAAGGGAATCGAACTGGCACTCGACGTCTCAGCAAGGGGCACGGTGTGGCATTCCACGTCTCGGCAGGGTTATCGGCCTGGCACTCGACGTCTCGTTAGCAAGGTGAACGGTCTGGCATTCCACGTCTTGGCAGGGAGATCGGCCGGGCATTCTACCTCTTGGCAAGGGGATCGGACTGGCACTCCGCGTCTCGGTTGTGGGATCGGCCGGGCACTCAGGACCTCGGCAGGGGGATGAGCTAGGCACTCCACGTCTCATCAGGGGGATCGGCTGGGACTCCATGCCCCGGCAGAGAAAGCGGTTGGGACAGAGAAAGCACTCCATGTTTCGGCAGGGGGGATTTTCCGGGCACTCGAGGCCTTAGCAGGGGGGATCGGCCGGGGGCACCTTAGCACTCCACGTCTCGGCAGGGGGATCGGCCGGGCACTCGAGGCCTCGGCAGGGGAATCGCGCGGGCACTCCAGGTCCCGGCAGAAATACGGGTTCGGCACTTAACGTCTCAACGTCTGGCCACTCCCTGTTTGCCAGGGGGATCGGCCGGGCACTCGAGGCCTCGGTAGGGGATCGGCCTGGCACTCCACGTAACTGCAGGTAGATCGGCCATGCACTCCACGTCTCGGCAAGGGGATCGGACTGGCACTCAACGTCTCGACAGGGGAACGGTCTGGCATCCCACGTCTCGGTAGGGAGATCGGCCAGGCACTCTACGTCTCGGCAAGTGGATCGGCCGGGCACTCTACGTATCGGCAAGGGGATCGGACTGGCACTCCGCGTCTCGGCAAGGGGATCGGCCGGGCACTCCAGGTTCCTGCAGAGAAACCGGTTGGGCACTCGACGTCTCAATAGCGGAATCAGCTAAGCACTCCATGTTTCGGCAGGGGGATTTTCCGGGCACTCGAGGCCTTAGCAGGGGGATCGGCCGGGGGGCACCTTAGCACTCCACGTCTCGGCAGGGGGATCGGCCGGGCACTCGAGGCCTCGGCTGGGGATCGGCCTGGCACTCCACGTAACTGCAGGTGGATCGGCCATGCACTCCACGTCTCGGCAAGGGGATCGGACTGGCACTCAACGTCTCGACAGGGGAACGGTCTGGCATTCCACGTCTCGGCAGGGAGATCGGCCGGGCACTCCATGTCCCGGCAGAAATACGGGTTGGTACTTCTTCTCAACGTCTCAACGTCTGGCCACTCCCTGTTTGCCAGGGGGATCGGCTGGGCACTCGAGGCCTCGGTAGGGGATCGGCCTGTCACTCCACGTAACTGCAGGTGGATCGGCCATGCACTCCACGTCTCGGCAAGGGGATCGGACTGGCACTCAACGTCTCGACAGGGGAACGGTCTGGCATTCCACATCTCGGCAGGGAGATCGGCCGGGCACTCTACGTCTCGGCAAGGGGATCGGTCTGGCACTCCAGGCCTCGGGAAGGGTTTGAGACGGGCACTCCAGGCCTCGACAAGGGGGTGAGCGGGCACTCCAAGTCTCGGCAGGGGGATTACCCGGGCTATCCAGGTTCTGGCGGAGAAACTGGTTAGGCACTCGACATCTCGACAGCGGAATGGGCACCTCATGTTTCTGCAGAGGATCTGCCAGGCACTCCACGTTTCGGCAGGGAAATCGGCCGGGCACGCGAGGCCTCGACAGGGGAATCGCGCGGGCACTCCATGTTTCGGCAGGGGATCTGCCGGGCACTCGACGCCTCGGCAGGGTGATCGGCCGAGCACTCCACGTCTCTTCAGGGGGATCGCCCGTGCACTCCGGGTCCCAGCAGAGAAACGGGTTGGGCACTCAACGTCTCGACACGGGAATCGGTTGGGCACTCCCTGTTGGGCAGGGGGATCGGCCTGGCACTCGACGTCTACACAGCGGAATCGGCTGGGCACTTCATGTTTCGGCAGGGGATCGGCCGGGCACTCTACGTCTCGGCTGGGGATTCGCATGGCATTCCACGTCTCGGTGAGGAGATCGGCATGGTTTTCCACGTTTCGGCAGGGAGATCGGACTGGAAATCAAGGAATCGGCAGGGGGATCGTCCTGGTACTTCACCACTCGGCAGGGGAATCGGCCGGGCACTCTGCGTCTCGCCAGGGGAAAGGTCTGGCACTTCACGCTTCGGCTGTGGGATCGGCCGGTTACTCAGGACCTCGGCAGAAGGGTGAGCTGGGCACTCCACGTCTCGTGAGGGGGATCGGCTGGGCACTCCATGCCTCGGACGGGGGGATCGGCCGGGCACTCGAGCACTCGGTAGGGTGATCGGCCTGGCACTCGACGTCTCGGCAGGGGAATCACGCGGGCACTCCAGGTCCCGGCAGAAAAACGGGTTGGGCACTTCACGTCTCTGCAGGGGGAATGGTCTGGCATTTCACGTATCGGCAGGGGGATCGGCCGGTCACTCGAGGCCTCGGCCGGGGGATCGGCCTGGAACTGTACGTCTCTGCAGGGGAAACGGTCTGGGCACTCCATGTTTCGGCAGGGGATCTGCCGGGCACTCTACGTCTCGGCAAGGGGATCGGACTGGCACTCCACGTCTCGGCTGGGGATTCACATGGCATTCCACGTCTCGGTGAGGAGATCGGCATGGTTTTTAACGTTTCGGCAGGGAGATCGGACTGGAAATCCGGGACTCGACTCGGAAATCCGGGACTGGAAATCCGGGACTGGAAATCCGGGACTGGAAATCCGGGACTGGAAATCCGGGACTGGAAATCCGGGACTGGAAATCCGGGACTGGAAATCCGGGACTGGAATCCGGACCACTCGGGAGGGAATCGGCCGAGCACTCTGCTTCTCTGCAGGGGAAAGGCCTGGCACTCCACGCTTCGGCTGTGGGATCGGCCGGGCACTCAGGAACTCGGTAGGGGGATGAGCTGGGCACTCCACGTCTCGTGAGGGGGATCGGCCTGGCACTCTACGTCTCGGCAAGGAGATCGGATTGGCACTCCGCGTCTCCGCGCAGAAACGGCAGAGAAACCGGTTGGGCACTCCGTTAGGTCTTGGTAGTGAGGTAGCTGGGAACTCCAAGCCTCAGTATGGTGCTCGGCCTGGCACTGCACGTCTCTGCAGGGGGAACGGTCTGGCATTCCACGTCTCGGCAGGTAGATGGCCAGGCACTCCACGACTCGGCAAAGGGATCGGACTGGCACTCAACGTCTAGGCAGAAGAAGCGGCTGGGCACACAACGTCTGGGCAGTGGGATCGGCCGGCACTCCGCGTCTCGGCGGGGGAACGGCCAGGCATTCTACTTCTTGGCTGGTAAATCGGCCAGGCAAACCGGGCCTCGGCAGGGGGATGGGCCAAGTGCTACACGTCTCGGCAGAAGGACCGGCCGGGCACTCCAGGTCTCGAAAGGAGGATGAGACGGGTACTCCATGTCTCGGCAAGGGGATCACTCGGGCTCTCCAGGTTCCGGCAGAGAAACGGCAAGAGGATCGGCCAGGCATTCTACTTCTTGGCTGGTAAATCGGCCAGGCAACCCGGGCCTCGGCAGGGGGATGGGCCAATTGCTACACGTCTCGGCAGAAGGACCGGCCTGGCACTTCAGGCCTCGGAAGGAGGATGAGACGGGCACTCAACGTCTCGACAGGGGAATCGGCTTGGCTCTCAATTTTTGGCAGTGATATCGGCCTGGCACTCGACGTCTCGACAGAGAAATTAACAAAGGACTTCTCGTTTCGGCAGGAGGATCGGACTGGCACTGCACGTCTCTGCAGGGGGAACGGTCTGGCATTCCACGTCTTGGCAGGTAGATCGGCCAGGCACTCCACGTCTCGGCAAGGAGATCGGACTGGCACTCCGCGTCTCGGCAGGGTGATCGGCCGGGCACTCTAGGCCTTGGCGTGGGGATAGGTCGGGTCTTTCAGGCCTCGGTAGTGGGATGAGACGGGCACTCCACGTCTCGGAGGGGGGATCGTACAGGCACTCCACGTCTAGGCAGAAGAATCGGCTGGGCACACAACGTCTTGGCAGTGGGATCGGCCGGCACTCCGCGTCTCGGCAGGGGGAACGGTCAGGCAATCCACGTCTCTGAGAAAGAATCGGCTGGGCACACAACGTCTGGGCAGTGGGATCGGCCGGCACTCCACGTCTCGGCAGAGGGATCGGCCTAATACTCCACGTCTCGGCAGAAGAATCGGCTGGGCATTCCATGTTTCGGCAGGGGGATCGGCCGGGCACTTGAGGCCTCGGCAGGGGAATCGCGCGGGCTTTCCAGGTCCCGGCAGAGAAACGGGTTAGGCACTCCATGTTTCGGCATGGGGATGTCGGTCTTTCGAGGTCTCGGCAGGGGGATCGGACGGGCACTCCACGTTTCGACAGAAGAATCGGCCTGGCAGTCCGCGTCTCGACAGGGGATCGGAATGGCACTCCAAGTCTCGACAAGAGGATCGGCCAGGCATTCTACTTCTTGGCTGGTAAATCGGCCAGGCAAACCGGGCCTCGGCAGGGGGATGGGCCAAGTGCTACACGTCTCGGCAGAAGGACCGGCCGGGCACTCCAGGTCTCGAAAGGAGGATGAGACGGGCACTCCATGTCTCGGCAAGGGGATCACTCGGGCTCTCAGGTTCCGGCAGAGAAACGGCAAGAGGATCGGCCAGGCATTCTACTTCTTGGCTGGTAAATCGGCCAGGCAAACCGGGCCTCGGCAGGGGGATGGGCCAATTGCTACACGTCTCGGCAGAAGGACCGGCCGGGCACTCCAAGCCTGGGAAGGAGGATGAGACGGGCACTCCACGTCTCGACAGGGGAATCGGCTTGGCTCTCAATTTTTGGCAGCGGTATCGGCCTGGCACTCGACAGAGGAATTAACAAAGGACTTCTCGTTTCGGCAGGGGGATCGGCCTGGCACTCCAAGTCTCTGCAGGGGGAACGGCCTGGCATTCCACGTCTCGGCAGGGAGATCGGCCGGGCACTCCACGTCTCGGCAAGGGGATCGGACTGGCACTCCGCGTCTCGGCAGGGTGATCGGCCATGTTTCGGCAGGGGGATCGGCCGGGCACTTGAGGCCTCGGCAGGGGAATCGCGCGGGCTTTCCAGGTCCCGGCAGAGAAACGGGTTGGGCACTCCATGTTTCGGCATGGGGATGTCGGTCTTTCGAGGTCTCGGCAGGGGGATCGGACGGGCACTCCACGTTTCGACAGAAGAATCGGCCTGGCAGTCCGCGTCTCGACAGGGGATCGGAATGGCACTCCAAGTCTCGACAAGAGGATCGGCCAGGCATTCTACTTCTTGGCTGGTAAATCGGCCAGGCAAACCGGGCCTCGGCAGGGGGATGGGCCAAGTGCTACACGTCTCGGCAGAAGGACCGGCCGGGCACTCCAGGTCTCGAAAGGAGGATGAGACGGGCACTCCATGTCTCGGCAAGGGGATCACTCGGGCTCTCCAGGTTCCGGCAGAGAAACGGCAAGAGGATCGGCCAGGCATTCTACTTCTTGGCTGGTAAATCGGCCAGGCAAACCGGGCCTCGGCAGGGGGATGGGCCAATTGCTACACGTCTCGGCAGAAGGACCGGCCGGGCACTCCAAGCCTGGGAAGGAGGATGAGACGGGCACTCCACGTCTCGACAGGGGAATCGGCTTGGCTCTCAATTTTTGGCAGCGGTATCGGCCTGGCACTCGACAGAGGAATTAACAAAGGACTTCTCGTTTCGGCAGGGGGATCGGCCTGGCACTCCAAGTCTCTGCAGGGGGAACGGCCTGGCATTCCACGTCTCGGCAGGGAGATCGGCCGGGCACTCCACGTCTCGGCAAGGGGATCGGACTGGCACTCCGCGTCTCGGCAGGGTGATCGGCCGGGCACTCCAGGCCTCGGCAAGGGGGTGAGACGGGCACTCCACGTCTGGGCAGGGGGATCGGCCTGGTACTCCACGTCTCTGCAGAAGAATCGGCTGGGCACTCCACGTCGCGGCAGGGGGATCGGCCTGGTACTCCACGTCTCGGCAGAAGAATCGGCTGGGCACTCCATGTTTCGGCATGGGGATCGGCCGGGCACTCGACGTCTCGACAGCGGAATCGACTGGGCACTTCATGTTTCGGCAAGGGAATCGGCCGGGCACTCGACGTCTCGACAGCGGAATCGCGCGGGCTAGCTTTGCTACGAAGCGAGGAAAGGACAAGTCTGGCGTACTCCGGTCCGAATCCTGAAATCGCGACGAACAGGCGTGGTCCTGCACGGAAAGGACAAGCTGACTCGTGAGCTCACTCCCGGTTTTCCGAAAGACGTTTATGACGAGGCAAGAGAAGGATCCGAAATAACACGGTCCTTCAAGACAAACAAGAGTAGCAGAGTCGAGTTAGGCCATTTCCTGGCCACGTCAGGTAGCTTTGCTACGAAGCGAGGAAATGACAAGTCTGGCGAACGCTGCAGTGACTCCTGAAATCGCAACGAACAGGCGTGGTTCTGCACGGAAATGACAAGCCGACTCATGAACTCACGCCCAGTTAGGATACCGATCGGAAAAAGCCCGGTCACCCACCAAGCAAGTCCCGATCCAGCCCCATTGACGCGTACGCTCGGTGATCGCCCGGTATAAAAAGGTGCACGGTCTTGGATGGCGACTTCCGACCCTGTCGGAATTGACAACAATCGGCAACTCCCGATCCAGACTCGCTGGCGCGTAAGCACGGCGTTTCCCTGGTGTAGCGGAGCCGGCTGTTAGCAGCTTACTCCGAACCGGGGTCCGTGGCGCGTATGCTGGTTTTGCGGAGGCTACAGTCAGAAGCTATCTCCCAATCCAGACTCGCTTGAGCGCATGCACGGCGTTTCCCTGGTGTAGCGGAGGCAACAGTCCGCCAACTCCCGAGCCTGGCTAGCTAGCGCGTAGGCGCGGTATAACCGGCATTTTAGCGGAGGTTTGTCAGTACGCAACCAACTTTCGAACCAGACCAAGTCGCAGACGACCCAAGAGGGAAATAATGGAGGTGGGAAAGCTCGCGTGCAGCCAACGAAAGGGCGACGATTAGGGGAACCCACAGCAACGGTAACAGCAACGGAGCAACGACAACGTCCGGAACCACAGGAACGGCCAAAGGAGGCAGAGCAACAAAGATTTGGAGTGGAGCCCGTCTTCCGGAGCCAGGATTAAACATTATTTTAATTGAAAAGAGCAGAAAAATAAAGAGACTGCAGAGTTTGAACACTATTTGTATTTATTCTGGGCTCGCTCAATCACGTCGAACTATAAATTCGGTGGGACAGACCCGCAAACTCTGTGAGCTAGCCGCGGCACACTGTGGCGAGCGGAATCAGATAAACAGTTCGTTACACCTGGCACCAAAACTACGTGATTGCATTGAGTCTAGAAATAACATAGCATAGAAATGGATAAGAAAAATTGGCTTTACACACTTAGAAAGGAGGAGCTGAGCGAGGTGTGCAGAGAACTCGGTCTACCAGCGGACGGAACTGTGAAAACCATGAAATCACTAGTGGCAAAGTGGGTCGACGAGTCCAAGGACGAGGAAGTAATGGCGTTGACGCACGGGCTCGAGGAAAGGTTTGGGCAAAGATCTTTCTCTAGGCGAGAGCTTGGCGGTACCAGAGCCAAGAATTGGAAGAAGCATGGAGCCACAATCAAGGAAGTATGTCCCAGCTCCAGTGGATTACGCCAAAGTGGCCAGACAGGTGCGGGACTGGGTTACGGTACGAGGGATCAGGAGACCCGTTAGAGTTCCTCGACCGAGTGACGTGGTCCGCTAAAACATATGGACGTAAATACGATCAAGAGGGCCATGCCACAACTACTGCAGGGCAGGCCTCAAAGATGGTTCATCATGAACGACGAAGAGTGGCCAACAAGGGCAAGATTCAAGGCAAGCTTGGAAAACTTTTTCCTGCCGAAAGGATATTTCGAGAATATGAGAATATCATTTTCGTGCCACCGTGCCGTAGAATGGAAGTTACTTTATAGCTTTTCTTTCTCCTGCCTTAGTGATTTGCCCTCGGGGTTCCTTTTCCGGACCTGCTGCTTCATGTCCGTCGGAACGCATAATTTCCACGCCATTTATTTAGTTCCGCTTTTCAGAGTAATACGGATACTTCGTCACAAGCACTCTATATTTGCTGTGGCGCTCCTTTATTTTTCAAATACTGGCTGGCGGGGAAGTTCGTCCGGTAGCTAATCATGTAGCTGCAGCTCTAACACATATCTCGTTATTGTCCGAAGTGGGCTCTCAATTAAAAAAGAGCCCATCTCTCTCTTAGCTATTTAAGCGCAATTACGTCGAATTGATATCCCTTCAGGTAGGGTCTTACCTGCCTAATAACTCAAAGCACCCGGTCCTTTTAGAAACGCTCTAACACTTGAATGTCGGACTCTCCAAAGGCGGTCCTCCAACTCAACGCTAAAAGCTTCCTAAAAAGACTCGTTTCGATCCCTTATATACTGATCGGAGCGCCCGTTAATCCTCGTTAGTTCTGCTCCTGCCGTTAATCCTGATCCACAATCACGCCACTCTCCCGTTGGCGGGTCGCCAACTAAATATATAAAAATAAAAATTTTTATACCCTTGCAGAAGGTATTCTAATTTTAGTCAAAAGTGTGCAGTTCAGTAAAGGAGGCCGATCTATAAAGTATATATATTTTTGATCAGGATGACGTCCTGAGTTAATATAAGCCTGTCCCACTCTCCGTCTCTCTTTCTGTTTCAGCTTTTCAGTCTCTCAGTTTTAAAGCTATCGACTTTAAGCTTTGCACACACGTTTTTTGCCTATAACTACCATATTTTAGAATTGGGGAGTCGTGAACTTACGACTTTTTGGCGGATCGACCATCTATACTGACCATCTATACTGTAGCTGTCATATAACTGAACAATCGAAAATTACACAACTTTCGTTTTTTTGAAGACAGAAAGTTGGAATTACGCACAATTCCTTTTTTTTGGCCAGTTGATCCGAGTTTTTTTTTGTGCGCATTGCGTTTTTGAAAATTATTGCCGTAAACCGGTGAGCAACTTCAGCTTTAACGTAAACCGTATTGCATCGCGAGTGCTGTGATATATTTGGAGGCGAATTAATAATTTATTTAATTACAATTCCACGCATAGCTCAAATATGCTTCCTCTTCTTCTTTTGTTTTTTCTTTCGTGTGCAATAGAGGTCTTATCTCTATTTCTGCAATTTTCCTTCGCTCTATTCAAAGCTCCATATTTGGCACAGTGATTTAAGGTATAGTGTTTTTTAACTGTTTATACATTTTTTTATATTGGTAATTTTTAATGTAGAATTTAAACTGGTCTGTTAGATAAAGTCTTGTATCCAGACAATCTCCTCATCCTACCCTACAATCTATAGGTGGCTATGTGAAAACCTCGTACACGCCAAGTGTGCCAGTTTCACTGCCTCAGTTTCGGGTGCCATTTCCCGTAGGTCTGGTTTACATAATTGTTGTGATAATTGTCGCGCTGTCCAATACGAAATGAGGTCGTTCGTGAGACAGACTAAGACTGGATTCAAAGAGTTAATCACTGGTTTTCGTAAAATCAATGACCAGCTATGTACGCTTGACACTCAGCTTAGCGGCCTTCAGCTACTTAATGAGTCCCCTAAGCGTAAGAAATCCGCTGTCTGTGATCCGCCTCAGCCTGCTCAGCCGACTTTAACGCAGCCGATTTTAACGGTCATATCTCTGGGTACCCCAAGGACTAGAACTGACAAAAATTCGCCAGGTGAATTACAAGTGATTCCTTTATGGAAACATATATTTGTTTCTCGGCTTGCCCCTGATACTTCGGAGATTGATATCTTGGCCCGTATCAAAGCCAAAACAAAATCCAATATAAAGGTGGAGGTCATACATAAATTTAAATATACTTATTTAAAGCGCACGTCTTCTTACAAGATTCGGGTACCCTCGCTGATGTTCAAGACAATTTTTTCACTCAGTTTTTGGCCAGAAAACATTTTTGTCCAAGAACATCAGCCTAGTACTTAAAAAAAAAGTCTTAAAACCAGTGAGAATGAAACTTCTCAATATTAGAACCCATATCAGAAACTTACCTATCAGAATACTAGGGGGCTATGTAGCAAACTCCCTTAACTATATTCTGATAGTAAAGTTTCTGAGATTTTGGGATTAAAAATACCTTCAGTAGTATATATTCTTCAAGATATCTACTAGCTCGGTCATATTTTATCGTGCACAACGCTGAATGTTACAGGAATTATATTCGCCGCTGACGGATAGAATTTTCTCAGGATCCGAAGCAGTTTTATAACTTTGTAAACACTAAGCGTAAACATGTATCTTTTCCACCTCTGCTTACGTTGAAAATTCAAATGTAACCTCTGATCAGGCCATTGCCGATCTATTCGCAAAATTTTTTCAAACAACTTATTCTCCGCTTCAAATGACTTATCAGCCTTACGTATACCACATTCAATCAGCCAATCTTTTTTTCTGTCCGTTTTTCCTTGAGAATAGGTAATTGTCTGATCTTCTAAGGATCCTGATCTAACGATAAGGATAAACGATTTTCGTTTATTCGCCTGGCCCCGATGAGTTCTAGGCTGTGTGCTAAAATATTGTTCCACGATCTTGTGCAAACCTCTACATAGTATTTTCAACTTATCTTTGGAAACCTCGACTTTTCCCCTTAAGTGGAAGGAATCTTTTATAATTCCCTTACATAAAAAAGGGGAAAAGCTGCCAACTACAACTTCTTAATTGTCAGCAATTTCAAAGCTTTTTTAAAAAGTAATTACTCGTCATTTGAAACACCTTTGCTCTTCGATCTTCTCTCCTTGTCAGCATGGATCAGCAAGGGTTAAGCGTCGCTCCACCACCACGAATTTACTGGAGGTGACATCCTTTGTCAGGGATTTCAAACCGATGCTATTTACACAGACTTTAACAAAGCAAAGCAATTCAGTCAATCACTCACTCTTGTTGATTAAACTTAATATGCTGGGATTTTCTACAGACCTCTTAACGTGGATCTTCAGCTAATTAAATTGAATAACACAAAGAGTATTATTAAAAAATATACATTCCCGTTTGGTCCGTGCTACATCTGGCGTCCCTTAAGGAAGTCATCTTGGCCCGTTATTATTTACTCTTTTTATTAATGACTTGCCCCCTGCATTTTAATATTCCCAATAGAAGGACTAGAAACTTTAGTCCTCCATTCCTAAAACATTGCAAACTAAAAAAATAAAAAAATGCATCTATCAATATTAAGTCAAAATGTAAGCAAATCAGCTCTAAATTGTCAAAATTTTGCATTGGCAATCCGGGGTTTCCCGGAATTCATACCGGACTTTCTAAAAATAGAAAAGAATGCGTTAACACGTGTTCAATTTAACAGCACAGACACGTTAAAATCGTGGACAAACGTACAGAAATAATCTCCGATTTCAATCATTAAAAAGGATTTTACAGTAAGAGGTATTTACTTTAATAAGTACTGAAATTAATTTGAATTATTTATTATTTGTTATTGTTTATTTTCAATTCAAACTAATTTTCATTGAATTTTGATCGTCATTTTGTCTGTTAAAGTAGATTTTTGGGTATGTTGCCCCCCGATTCCCCCTTTATAAGTATTATCTGAGTATTTGTTTTAAGGTAATAAAAATGTTAAGTGTAGCTGCTGATATTTGCTGATTTGTATAATATCAAGCTCTCTTACCGTTTTCATGGTAAAAGTTTCGAACCCGGCTGCTGTTCTTGAACGCAGCTTGAAAATTAGCTCTTACAAAAGAATTTCACTTAAATATTAAATCGAGTCCGATCATCATCAAATAAAATAAATTATGAAAATAAAGGCATGAACTATAAAACTAAGTATTTTATATTTTTATGTGTTGTGTTATTGTTTTAAAGTTTGTGTTTCAATTAGTGTCGAGTGGCGAATTTTTGTGTATACATAGAATTAAGATAAAGAAAAAGTTGTGATACCTGACTTTCCCTTTAATGAAACTTATTTTTTAATACTAGTGAATGTGTTCTTAGACTTTGTTTTAAATTTGAGCTATAACTTTTGGGAACTTTCCGACTTATTTTCTTTTTTGTGTTAGACAAATTTTGCTGTTTTCGTGCATATTTTGTGTTTTGTTCTGTTCGTCATATTCGTCCGTCAAAAACCGGATATATATCGCAAACATCGGATATACATGGCATATGGGATATACATGAGAATATCATAATAAAACCAATTAAATACAGTAAAAAAGTAAAAATACAGTTATATAGCTCGGTTATATAGCTGCTATAGGATATAGTCGATCCTTAAGAAAATTGAGCATGTCGTATTATTTTGCCAAAAATAGCATACGTACTATTTTTCGATAGTAGCAAAGCCAATACGAACTCTCTAACTCTATAACACTCTATTGTCCGATCTGGTTGATTTTAACATATTATTTTAGAATAAAAATGAATACATTTTGTGTCATCAACCTCAACTAGAAGTATTTTTGGCCGCGGCTCCATACAAGGCAAACCACTGTGCATTGTAGTTCGACATATGCACAGCACGACCCTTTTAAGGTCTTAAGTTCGGTTTACAATGGTTTCTACTCTATAACATCTCTTTCCTGTCCTTCAAATTTAAAATATAGAATTTTAAATTTCCTTGCTACCTCCTCTTAGCGCCTAAGCGCCACTCGGTCGTCTGGGCCTAAGCTTTATGATGAATACAGGAATGTTATCCAACTCATAAATTGCCTCACCAAATAGGCAATGTAAACATTATTTGTCAAACGCAGTAGCCCCTGCTGAATGCGTCATGCCATTTCTTATCTTGTCTCCTAATTTCCCCTCACTCATTTCTGATGATCCCCAAACGATTATCCAGACTAAACATCAAGCTTTACTTGTAAACATTCCCAAGCTCTACTTGTAAACATTTCCATAAATTTTCCATGGCCTAAGCCAGACATAAACATTAGAGCCGACTCGCCGTCACCAGTCCGAATTCGATCGATCTTCCGATCTTATCACTCTTCACGAATGACTCAACTACTGCATCAGCAAATTGTCCCTTTCTCTTAGAATCTCTTAGCGCAATTGTTTATTCTCTTCAAGTACCCTTTTGGGCTATTTCTCTTAAGCCGAGGTTTGTTGGTTATCTGGCAATTAAAAAATTGGCAGTCTTATTCCGGGAGCAAGCCTTTCATCTACAATCGGTCTAGCCTTAAGCGATTAAATAAAGTTTGTGAAACCAATAAGAAATAATTAATAAAGTTTTTTTAAAAAAAAAATAAAAAATAAAAAATTATTTTTTTTTAAAAGTGAACTTCGGGATTAATTTATATATATATATACAATAAATACATTAAAGAAAAACAAAGCAAAAATTTCAATTAAATACAAAAGCTGATTAACTGAAGGAAGGAAGAAACCCAACAGGACATCTGACTAAGGGGAACAGGATACAGATAGCAGGAAGGAAGAAACCCAACAGGACATTTAACTAAGAAGAACAGGATAAAACATCATCGTGAGAAATTTAAGAAAATCTTATCCCTAGTTACACATTAAATTTACATTACAAAAAAATATACTAACAAAAAAATTTTATAAAATTAAGTCAATTCTCTTGAAAAATTAAATACTTAACGATTAAACAATCTGGAAGATTTAACAAATAATTTTCAAAAATTAAACATGGCAACCGGTGGTGCACCAAACATGTTAGGTAGTGGAATAGGATCCAGTTCTATTACAACAGAATTAATAAATAGATTGATAAACGTCCAGATAAATGAATTGACAAATAAAATTAATGATCTATCGGCAAAATTAGAAAGTAAGGAAAAAACGGTAGAAGAGTATAAAATTCAGACAATTGATCCAAATATAAGTTGTGATACAACATTAGAGGTAATTAAAGCTGTGCCAAAATTTAACGGGGAGCAAACTCAGTATGTAGGCTGGAGGGAGGTGCAGGGACAGCAATGCGCTTATATAAAATAAATAGTGAACAATACTTTATAGCGTTAACCATACTTCGTAACAAAATCATGGGAGCGGCACATGACGCCCTGACCAACCATGGAACAGTTCTTAATTTCAATGCAATTTTGTCTAGATTGGATTTTATCTATAATGATAGAAGACCAATCCACGTTCTAGAAGCTGAACTAAGTATTCTTAGGCAAGGTAAATTGTCTATTACGGAGTTCTATAACGAGGTAAATAAAAAGATGACCCTACTGATTAATAAAACCATAATGACATATGGTAAAGAAAGTGAAATTACAAAAGAAACTAATAAAGTAATTAGGAGCAATGCTCTAAGAATCTTTATTTCTGGTCTAAACGGATCAATAGCAGAGACTCTTTTCTCCCTAAATCCACCCGACCTTCCAAACGCCTTAGCAAAAGTGCAAGAACTAGAATCTAATAATTTTAGAGCACAATTCGCCAATAGATATTATGGCTTTCAAAATGAAAACCAAAGGCAAAATAATTACCTAAGGTTTAATTCGGTCCAACCAAAACAAAATTTTAATAAACCTAAAAATCAATGGGGAAACGGCCAAAACCAAAGTTGGCCCCAACAGACTAATTTCCACCAGAAAAACGTTCAGGGACAGCAAACCCCGGAACCAATGGAAGTCGATCCTTCCATACAGTTACCTTCCGTAAACCGACCAAAAGGGCAATCTAATAATTATCGTCAGGGTTATACCCAAAATTATACCCAAAGTTATACCCAAAACCCAAACCAAGATCGTCCGTATTCAGGTCGACCAAACTATTATCAACAAAATTTTAGCCGTCCGTCTAATAATAATCCACAAAACTTTGCAAATCAAGCAGCTGGCCCAAGTCATTTTCCAGTAAAGCGAGAGCCTGAGAATACAGTAAATCAACCACAAAATAAAACCATGAAAATTAATAATATTAAGGAGGACCATTTTTTAGGGGAAGGGCAAGAGTAAGATTACCTTACTTAATACGATTTGATAAAAACGAAAATAAAAATTTTAAAGTACTAATTGATACAGGCGCAACCGCTTGTTACATTAAAAAGGGAATATATTTAAATAAAAATGAACTCCCTATTTATAAAAGGGTTTCAACCGTAAACGGATATTCGATAATAAAGTATTATCACATGATAACAATCTTCAATATTAAATATATGTTTTATGAAATCGAGGGTTTAGAAACTGACTTGTTAGTCGGTTATAATCTACTTCAAAAAATTGGTGCTATAATCGACACCAAAAAGGGAGTTATACAATATCATGGTAAAGAGGAAAAATTACTTTTTCACAATAAAGTGTGTAAAGAAAATCTATGCCACACCGAGGAAAAATTTAATCACCCTCTGAACGAGTTCTTAATAAACAAATACTTTAACCAGTTAAAACAAGTTAAATCAAATTCAGTCTGCGTCGAAACAAGCGACTATGACTACAGCTCTGAATCGGAGCATTCAAAGGATTTTAGTTCAATAAAATCCTTCCAATCAAAAAATGAAGATTTAAGGTCAATAAGCTCACAATCTACTTCAGGCAACAAAAAAAATAAAAAACATTGCCTAAACAACATAAAATTGAAATCAGAAAATGATATGGATGAATTAAGGGGAGGGTAAGGCATTAAATTTTTTTTTTGTCATTTTTTTTTTATTTTTTAAATTGAATGCATAATATTTGAAGAATATTGTGTAAAAATTTCAAGTCAATTAAAGCAAAATTGACGAAGTTATTAGTTATTGACGAAGTTGCTTATAAACGTTTTACACTGGATTTTGTGGTGTTTAAAACTTTAAAGCGTTTTTCCCACAACTCACGTTTTCAAAGTCGGTGCCCCTCATAACTTCAAAACTACTGCACCGATCCTTTTGAAATTTTAAACACTATTTCTGTACATATTTTACGAGGTAACGCTGTCGAGTTTTATTTTTTTTTGTTCATAATTTTGATTTTGCAATGACAAATTAACCGATTTTTTCCCAAAAAATTGAGTTTTTCACTTCAAAGTCTTCGAAAAAATTAAAAAATTGCAATTTTCAAAAAACCTTCACAGCGTTACCTGGGGCGAACTATTATCTAACGAATGAACTTTAATTTTTTGATTACAAATGATCCAGCACCGAGTTATGAGGGGCACCGCAATTCAACTTTTTTTTTGCGACACGTCCGGAAAATTGCTACCATTGCCATATGTTTAAATATTTTTTTGTAAAAATTGGATAAAACATTCTTCTAATATCATACTTTAATATACCGTTGGTTGAATAAATAAATTTTACCTGTGTCGTCAGGAAAAAAATCACAAAAACATGGCTTTTTTCGCATGATTTGACCTTACCCTCCCCTTAAGAAATATTATAGTAAACCATATCAAAGATGAACACTCCAAAATAAATATGCAAATTCCTTTCCGCACTGACATTAGAGGGGAAATAAACTTAGAACATGATAGACCCATATATGGAAAACAATACCCATATGCCCAATCCGTAGCAGAATTTGTTAATAATGAAATTAAAAGAATGCTGTCCGAAAAAATCATACAACCTAGCAGGAGTCCGTATAATTCCCCAGTTCTTGTAGTTCCGAAAAAAGGATACAATGAAGATGGCAGTCCAAAACTAAGACTTGTCATCGATTTTAAAAAATTAAATGAAAATACGATTTCCGACAGATACCCTATGCAGGATCCATCTGTTATATTAGCTAATCTGGGAAAAGCAAAATTTTTTTCCACAATTGACCTGGAATCAGGTTTCCATCAAATATTAATGAGAGAATCCGACATTCAAAAAACCTCTTTTTCTATAAATAACGGTAAATACGAATTTTTAAGAATGCCTTTTGGCTTAACTAACGCTCCAAGAATCTTCCAACGAGCAATGGATGACATTTTAAGAGATCAGGTTGGAAAAACTTGCCACGTCTATATGGACGATATAATAATTTTCTCAAATTCTGTAGAAGAACATTTTAATGATTTAACTAGAATAATAAATATCCTTTTAGAAGCTAATATGAAAATTTCTTTAGAAAAATCCAAATTCTTTTCGCAAGAAACCAACTTTCTTGGATACGTGGTCTCTTATAATGCAATCAAAACAGACCCAGTTAAAATCGCAGCAATACAAAATTACCCAATTCCAAAAAATATCAGAGAGCTTAGGAGCTTTCTGGGCCTAACAGGTTATTATAGAAAATTTGTCCGTAATTATGCTTACATAGCAAAACCACTCACCTCATATTTAGGAGGCCATAATGGTAAAATATCTAAAAATATGTCGAAAAAAATGTCGGTACAGTTGGACGAACCAGCTGTAAAAGCATTTAATGAACTTAAGCAAAACCTTACTAATCAACTTGAATTAGTACAACCAGATTATAGTAAAAAATTCGTTCTTACAACAGACGCTTCAAATATAGCATTAGGAGCGGTTCTGTCGCAAGAGGGTAAACCTATCACGTTTATATCAAAAACCCTAAATAAAACAGAACAAGCATACGCCACAAACAAAAAAGAATTATTAGCAATTGTTTGGGCATTAAAAAACCTAAGAAACTACTTATATGGCGTGGTTGGAATGGAAATTCACACCGATCATCAGCCATTATCTTATTCAATATCTGACGAAAACCCAAATGTTGACATGAAAAGTTGGTATTCATTCATACAAAGTTTTACACCAAAAACTCAATACAAACCAGGTACAACTAATGTTGTAGCGGATGCTTTATCCAGAGTCCAAATAAACAATTTGTCAGACGCAGATATATCAGAAGATAGCTCAGATGAAAATACAATTCATTCCGCAGAAAGCAGCTTTAAAAATGTAATCGAGGAAACTAATAAACCACTTAACCAATTTAAAATTCAACTCTTAATCACTACCGGCAGATTAACAGTCCACGAATCAATAAATGTCTTCAATAATGTTAGACATATTATTGAGTATGATACTCCAGAGAATTTAGTAACGTTATTAAAAGAATATATTACACCAAATATAACTGTAGGCTTGCACTGTACCCTACAGGACCTTTACTTATTGCAAAAACCACTAAAAGAAAATTTCGGAAACAAATTCCTATTTACAAGAATTTTTGTACAAGACGTAGAAAATGAAGAAGACAAGGCAATTATTATTCAAGAGACTCATTGTCGCGCCCATAGAGGATTAGACGAAAATTACAAACAAATATCTAGACTTTATTATTGGCCAAAATTATTTGTAAAATTAAAAGAATACATAAAAAATTGCGTCATTTGTAATCAAAATAAATATTGCAGACATCCAGTAGAAATTCCGATAGGTGAAGCACCAATCCCAACTAGTGAAGGTGAAAATCTTCACATTGATATATTTTATGCAGATAAAAAAATTTTTTTAACGTGTATTGACGCTTATTCAAAATTTTTAACAGTCAAAGAAATAGAAAATAAGTTGAATATTGAAAACAAAGTACTAGAAATTTTACAACATTATCCATTAGCAAAAACAATCATGACAGACAACGAACCAAGTTTCACATCTGCGCAATTTCGTTCATTTATAAGTAGAAGTGGACTCACAATACACTTTGCAGATCCAAGACATAGCACTTCCAATGGTCAAATTGAAAGGGCACATTCAACACTCACAGAGATTGCTAGATGTATCAAAGATGAATACAATCTAACAGATTATTCTGAAATAATCATAAGAGCAGCTCAAAAATATAATCAAAGTATTCACTCAGTTACCAATGAAAAGCCATTGGATATACTATACAACAAAATAAACCATGAGAAAATACCAAATATTCTACAACAAGCTCAAACAGTTATGCTAGCAACACATAACAAAGACAAAAAACAAAAAAATTATGGAAAACAATACCCATATGCCCAATCCGTAGCAGAATTTGTTAATAATGAAATTAAAAGAATGCTGTCCGAAAAAATCATACAACCTAGCAGGAGTCCGTATAATTCCCCAGTTCTTGTAGTTCCGAAAAAAGGATACAATGAAGATGGCAGTCCAAAACTAAGACTTGTCATCGATTTTAAAAAATTAAATGAAAATACGATTTCCGACAGATACCCTATGCAGGATCCATCTGTTATATTAGCTACTCTGGGAAAAGCAAAATTTTTTTCCACAATTGACCTGGAATCAGGTTTCCATCAAATATTAATGAGAGAATCCGACATTCAAAAAACCTCTTTTTCTATAAATAACGGTAAATACGAATTTTTAAGAATGCCTTTTGGCTTAACTAACGCTCCAAGAATCTTCCAACGAGCAATGGATGACATTTTAAGAGATCAGGTTGGAAAAACTTGCCACGTCTATATGGACGATATAATAATTTTCTCAAATTCTGTAGAAGAACATTTTAATGATTTAACTAGAATAATAAATATCCTTTTAGAAGCTAATATGAAAATTTCTTTAGAAAAATCCAAATTCTTTTCGCAAGAAACCAACTTTCTTGGATACGTGGTCTCTTATAATGCAATCAAAACAGACCCAGTTAAAATCGCAGCAATACAAAATTACCCAATTCCAAAAAATATCAGAGAGCTTAGGAGCTTTCTGGGCCTAACAGGTTATTATAAAAAATTTGTCCGTAATTATGCTTACATAGCAAAACCACTCACCTCATATTTAGGAGGCCATAATGGTAAAATATCTAAAAATATGTCGAAAAAAATGTCGGTACAGTTGGACGAACCAGCTGTAAAAGCATTTAATGAACTTAAGCAAAACCTTACTAATCAACTTGAATTAGTACAACCAGATTATAGTAAAAAATTCGTTCTTACAACAGACGCTTCAAATATAGCATTAGGAGCGGTTCTGTCGCAAGAGGGTAAACCTATCACGTTTATATCAAAAACCCTAAATAAAACAGAACAAGCATACGCCACAAACAAAAAAGAATTATTAGCAATTGTTTGGGCATTAAAAAACCTAAGAAACTACTTATATGGCGTGATTGGAATGGAAATTCACACCGATCATCAGCCATTATCTTATTCAATATCTGACAAAAACCCAAATGTTGACATGAAAAGTTGGTATTCATTCATACAAAGTTTTACACCAAAAACTCAATACAAACCAGGTACAACTAATGTTGTAGCGGATGCTTTATCCAGAGTCCAAATAAACAATTTGTCAGACGCAGATATATCAGAAGATAGCTCAGATGAAAATACAATTCATTCCGCAGAAAGCAGCTTTGAAAATGTAATCGAGGAAACTAATAAACCACTTAACCAATTTAAAATTCAACTCTTAATCACTACCGGCAGATTAACAGTCCACGAATCAATAAATGTCTTCAATAATGTTAGACATATTATTGAGTATGATACTCCAGAGAATTTAGTAACGTTATTAAAAGAATATATTACACCAAATATAACTGTAGGCTTGCACTGTACCCTACAGGACCTTTACTTATTGCAAAAACCACTAAAAGAAAATTTCGGAAACAAATTCCTATTTACAAGAATTTTTGTACAAGACGTAGAAAATGAAGAAGACAAGGCAATTATTATTCAAGAGACTCATTGTCGCGCCCATAGAGGATTAGACGAAAATTACAAACAAATATCTAGACTTTATTATTGGCCAAAATTATTTGTAAAATTAAAAGAATACATAAAAAATTGCGTCATTTGTAATCAAAATAAATATTGCAGACATCCAGTAGAAATTCCGATAGGTGAAGCACCAATCCCAACTAGTGAAGGTGAAAATCTTCACATTGATATATTTTATGCAGATAAAAAAATTTTTTTAACGTGTATTGACGCTTATTCAAAATTTTTAACAGTCAAAGAAATAGAAAATAAGTTGAATATTGAAAACAAAGTACTAGAAATTTTACAACATTATCCATTAGCAAAAACAATCATGACAGACAACGAACCAAGTTTCACATCTGCGCAATTTCGTTCATTTATAAGTAGAAGTGGACTCACAATACACTTTGCAGATCCAAGACATAGCACTTCCAATGGTCAAATTGAAAGGGCACATTCAACACTCACAGAGATTGCTAGATGTATCAAAGATGAATACAATCTAACAGATTATTCTGAAATAATCATAAGAGCAGCTCAAAAATATAATCAAAGTATTCACTCAGTTACCAATGAAAAGCCATTGGATATACTATACAACAAAATAAACCATGAGAAAATACCAAATATTCTACAACAAGCTCAAACAGTTATGCTAGCAACACATAACAAAGACAAAAAACAAAAAAATTATAATGTAGTGTAACATGTAACCATGTAAGCGGGCAGATGGTAGTGTAGCTGCAAGGAGGTTGCACGCGCTGGTTCCGGCTTTTTGGTCGGTAGATGGGAGTGGATCTCTAGGGTCCTTGTGCTACTCGCTCGCAGTTATCAATCGATTATTTTAAAGAATTCGCGTGCGGGGGTGTTAGTACGTATTGAAGGAAATAGCGGGAAGTGGGACAAAAAGGATTCTTGCATTGCTTTCGACATTCAAAGTAATTAAGGCCGTTGTCACTGCGCTGGTGGAGATGCAGCAGATGACGTAAAGCTGGGCGGATGTTTTGCCACAGCTGTTGCCCACCCATCCATGATCACCAGTTCCGCGAAATAATTATTGGTGATCCCAAAGAAATCGGCTATCTAATTTCACCTGCCATCTTCATCCTGTATGACTCCCACTGATAATAGATTTAGCAATTCATTTTTAAACGTTATAAAATTTATTCATAGTTATAAGGTTGCATAAGGCAAAAAGAAGGTTAAATTAAAAGTAAGTATAAAATTAAATGTATTTAGTAGATAGGTTATAATCGAAAAAAAGCATCTTAGAATTTATATCTCTATTAGTCGGCATAAGGAATAATAAGTTGAATTAATAATAATGAAATAATAATATATATGGCTATTAAGTACAATGTTTATTAAGAGAATCTGGTCTTCCATAGCATGTATTCTCTAATATTATTTCGTAAATTTATTTCTTAAAATGTCTTTAAGTAACTTATTTATTTTCAATTCAAATTTGATAGCAAGGTATTTTAATTAACATTAGAAATGTTTTTAATGGTGGAACTCGGCCAAAAATATAATATAGAAATAATATTCCAAGATTCCATTAATTTTTATTAAATATTAATTAATTAATTTATGATCAAAAATAAATTCATTTTTCTTTCCTTATGTTATGGCGGAAGGCCTTAAATTAATATTCGGGAATATATTCAAAAAAGAAAACATATATAAAATCAACGTTAGTATTCACGCGCTATAATTTTCTTTCAGTGTACCATTGTTCGGTATTTTAATTGCAAACCGCATGGTTCTATTTCACCGTTAGGGAAATAAAAATCTTTCGTGTAAAGCTTTTGGTACACTGAGAAAAATCGGCATAACCCAACAAAAATATTTTTAATTTGGAATAATGTTTTTTTTTTCTTTTCACTTACATCGAGTTTATTTTCCACGTCCAAAAGATCTTTTGTCGGGTTGAGCGATGAATCTATAATTTTGGGGTTTAAAGGTTATTTTTGCGTATTTACGTATATATATATATTCACCAAACTGATTAATATTTCCGAACCATTCATTTTTAGTATTTAAGTGATTAACTAAGAAATATAAAATTAAGGGAACTGGAACCGTTATTTCCTTACATTATTAAACTTCAAGCAAAAAAAATAATTACTACCAAAATAAAAATAACTAAAACAAATTAATAATTCCAGAACCCAACATTGGACAGGCATAACTGTCTTGGGGCGATGAGTGACGTCATTGGATGATGAAAATAATTGGGGTGCATATGCTGGCCATTGGCGGGTTTTAGTTAATGAGGGAAAATTATTGGCACATGCACCTTACATCCCAAGAAACTTTAATTTCTCACACCAAGTTAAATTAATCCATCTGATCCCGCGGTGTGGCGCTGCGAGCCCTCCTTAGGGGTAAAACTGGCTACTCGGGGACCTGTGAACTTATTCCCAATGTAAAAACCAAAAAAAATTTGGTTATTACTGGGTGCCAATTTGACCTAAAAAAAATAAGTCGAATTGAACAAAAAACACGTGAGGCCGAAAACAAGGGTTTTAGTTACCTTGAATTGGCACCACAAAAAAAAATTAATTCACTTTAATTGCACTGGCGCTACTCCACTTCCCTCGGCGTTTAAGTTTTGGGAAACGTATGTGGAAATTCCCCACCACGTGTCTTATTTCCTTATTATTTTTCCGGGGTTAAATATAAACTATGATTTTAACCGCGAGCGATGCGCTTATCGTAGCAGCCACAAGAGAAAAGAAGCTTGGCCGCTGCTTATACTACGCTTAGACCGAAATTTAAATGATAAGTTCTTGATAGATAATTGATTATCATAGATAAAGAACTTTAAGCTTAACCAAGCTTTTTTTTTGTTTTGCTATTTTTTTCTATACCAAGCTTAGCTAACTGGGGTTTACTTTTAGGCATTTTGTTCTTTTTATTATTTTTTTAAAATTACAACAAGCGCATTACATTTTCCCCCCCACTAAAATCTAACTTGGGGTGGAACAACACAAGGAAGATTCCCGCTTGTTGTCTTCGCTCATGGCTTAAGATCTTTGGCATGGAAATTCCCGATCAGGCGGCCTTGTAGATCTTCTAGCTCGTAATATACCTTCCCTAATTTCCTGCGCACTCGCGCTTTAAGGTAATTGGGAGCCAGCTTGGAGCTAAACCCTTTTGCGAAATTGCTTTGTTGGAAATTGCGTCGGAAAATTTCTTGACCTACTTTAAATGAAACTTCCCTGGTTCGTGTGTTGTAGAACCTTTCATTCCGATTACGTTGAGCTGTCATGGTATTCTGGGCTTTACTACGTAAAATGTCTAGGGAGTCTTCCTTATTAAATTGGACACTTCGATCTTCTAGCATACCTAAATCTCGTAGTAGTTGAAAGGTTTCGCCGTTCGTGACCATGTGTTGACCAAACGTTAGCTTATACGGGCTTGTGTTTATGGCCAGATGAACTCCAGATCGTAGAGCGCAGTTAATGCTACTAAGGTTTTCGTCCCAGTTACTCTGATTTGGGTTTATTTAAGCCTTTATGGCTGAAAGAACTGATCTATTCACTCTTTCCGACGCGTTTGCTTGTGGGGAATAAAATGCCGTATATGTATGTCTGATGTTATATTTGTTTAACAAGCCATTAAAAGTTTGCGATTTAAACTGAACTCCATTATCAGAAACCACATATTCTGGAACCCCAAAACAATGAAAAAGATCTTCTTCCAAATATCGCACAATCGAGTCGGCGGTAAACTTGCGGACTGGTTTCAAAAAAGGAAACTTAGTGAGATGGTCTAGCACCACAAATATACCTACATTTCCCGATTTACTTCGTGGATAGGGTCCTAAGAAATCAACAAATATCTTCTGAAAGAAACGCTGGGGTATTCCAGTGTTTCCCATAGGAGGTTTAAACGATCGATTAGGGTGTTTCGTGGCCTTACAAATATCGCAACTATTGACAAAAGTTTTTACGTCGTTGACCATGTTAGGCCAGAAATAATATCGTCGGAGCCTTTCTATGGTTTTGTTTATACCCCCGTGGGCATGTAATGGGTCTCCATGAGCAGTCTTAATGGCTTTCGGTACGAGTGGGCGTGGAACCCAAAGTTTCCAGCATTGGTCATCGGAAATTTTGGTATCCTCTGCATGTTCGGAGCGTCGGTATATATGTTTACCTTGGATTTTGAGATCCGGTAGAGAAGAGTTATTAAGTCGGATCTTACTCCTAAGCGAATCGTATTCGGTTGAATCAAATTCGGAGGAATTGACGTCAACTATTAGGCTATCACAAGCAAGGGTTGACAAGTCTTCGGTAAAGGTTCGCGAGAGAGCGTCTGGGACTACATTGTGAGTACCTTTTCGATGATGTATTTTGAATTGGAATCCTTGAAGCTTAAGGGACCAACGAGCGAGATGCGAGCTTAGATCTGCCTGGGTCATAAGCCATTTTAAGGAGGCATGATCTGTGACTATTACAAAATCCTGTCCTTCGACATAAGCTCTAAATTTTTTTACGGCCAACACAGCAGCATAACACTCCTTCTCGGTAACGGTGTATTGACGTTGACAACGATTTAGCTTCTTTGACATGAAAGCGATCGGCACCTCTGCACCATCTTTATTCACTTGCATTAAGACTGCACCTACTCCTGTGTGGCTTGCGTCGCAATGAAGTGAGAACGGGAGAGAAAAATTGGGGCTGTGCAGTACTGGGGCTGCACACATGCTTGCCTTTATGGACTCAAAAGCCTCCTGGGCTTCACTTGTCCACTCAAACTTCCGATTGGTTTTCAAGGTATCTGTCAACGGGGAAGTAATAGCGGAATAATCCTTAATAAACTTATGATACCATCCGGTCATACCAAGGAATCTTCGAACCTGCTTAACCGAACGGGGTGTTGGGTAATCTCTTACTGCAGCTATTTTGTCAGGATCGGTACTAATAATACCATTACCTATCACGTGTCCTAAATACTTCACCTCTTTCCGACAGAATTTACTTTTTTCAACGTTAATTGTAAGATTCGCCCGAGCCAGGTTGGAAGCGACTACCGATAAGACTTCAAGATGTCGTTCGAAGGTATCGGAGACAATAAGTAAGTCATCTAAATATATAAAAACCTCATTACGTAAGTCGGCTGGAACTATTTTATCCATAAGTCGCGACATGGACTGCGGGGCATTAGTGAGTCCAAATGGCATGACCACAAATTCATACAACGGACGTCCGGGTACTGAGAAAGCGGTTTTATCGCGAGATTTCGGGTCTAGAGGTATTTGCCAAAAAGCATCTTTTAGATCGAGGCTAGTAATGAATTCCGCTTTTGGTAATCTACTTGGGATACCATCGATTATCGGCATTGGATATGCATCCTTTACGGTGAAGGAATTCACCTTCCTACTATCTACGCAGAGTCTTACTTTTCCTGGTTTCTTCACTAACACTACTGGAGATGACCAAGAGCTGTTAGATTCTTGAATAACTCCTAATTCGAGCATTCGATCGAGCTCGTCATACATAAGTTTTTCAATTGCCGGCGACACGGCATAATGTCGCTGCTTAATCGGTTTAGCTTCTCCCACATCGATCGAGTGTGAAATTAATGATGTACGTCCTAGTCCCTGTTTTGAAAATGACGGGAATAATTTGATAACATTCTGTAATGAATTCTGTTGATCCTTAGAAAGTTCTCTCATACTTGGATCGCTGATGGAGGCTAGATTAAGATTTTTGGTTAACAGATGCATTGGGAGTAAGTCAAAGGCGGTCCAAAAGTCAATTCCTAGATATAAGTCTTCGACTAACGTAGGCACTAAATAAAAATACAGGGTTTTTGTCTCTCCTCTGTAAGTAATGTCAGTTGCAAATTTCCCGACTATAGTTTGACTTTTTCCGTCAGCAGTTTTGATTTTGGAGGTCAATAACTTGTATTTAATGTTTTCCTGAAGTAGATCGTTTGCAAGCCTACCACCTATGCAACTTACAGAAGCACCAGTGTCCATTAACCCAACTACAGACTTTCCACAAAGCATCACTTGAGCGTGAGGACGTAAGTCAAGAGGATTATCTAATATGGACGAAAGGATTAATTTCTTTTCTATTTTACATTGTTTTTTAAAAGCTTCTCGACGACCAGTAGACCGTTTTCTCTTAACGTCTATCTTAGTTATAGGGAATGGTATACATTTAGGTTGCAGTAGTTGGCCTACAGACGTGAGGTCGTCGGACAGTGTTACTCTGTATTGGTCGCTATGCTGATTAACTGTTTGCGTGCACTTTTCTGTGGTGCACGCCCTTGGTGGTTTTTTTGAGCGTTTGGGTTACAAGTCCGACATGTAGGTTTATACGTATCGGCCTTCCCACAACCATAGCAGAATATTTTTCGATCAGCCAGACATTCTTGATATCTGTGACCTTTAGCGGCACAGTTCCAGCAGGAAACATCAAGCGCAGACAACTCATATTCATCCTGATCTGAGTCCTTATCTGATGAAGGTGCCACCTCTGGGTTCTGAAGAGAATTGACTTGTCGCCTAGGATTGGGTCGAGAAGTCGATAGTGAATTCGGTCTTGAGACAGTTCTTAAGAACATTTCTCTTGTGCGGACCACTGTTCTTAACTCCTTGAGAGTAAGTGTAGGGACGTACAATATTTCATGTTGAATTTCCGGTAATAAATTATATCTTAATGTTTCCACTAGGGAAGCTTCAGATAGTGGGGTTGAAAGTTTGTCGGCTAGTGCCGCTATGACACCATAGAAATCGTCAAACTGTTCATTATGACGTTGCTTGCGGTTTTCTATTTCTGACTTAATACTTCTATCGGTTCTATCATCGTTAAATTGTCCACGAAGGGCCTGACACAGACCTGGCCAGTTAAGTACTGTGACACTTTTGTGATATCGCCAGAACCATTCGCTAGCACTGCCCTCGAACAAATTACTGGCATATCTGGCCGTTAAATTAAAGTCCCCCTCTAAAGTTTGGGTCGTCAAAGCCTCTACACGATAGATAAAGTCTTCAACTGACATAGAAGACCTTCCAGTGAATCTGAGTTTCCAATTTGCCATTACTTGGCTTACCCGATCGGGTCGTACTTCATAATGATTTGGATGAGGCAACTGAGTTGGTAATCCTATGAAAGGTTCTGGTCTTGTTTCCGGTGGATTCTGTAATGGCAAACCCGATTGTGCCACCGATGGCCTACTAGATGGAGATTCATTGGCTGATCCAGCTAAACTACTATCACGAAGGCAACCTGAAAGTGCTTGGATTATCTTGTTAGTCTGATCGGTTAAGCTAGAAGCTATCAACTGAGTTTGTTCTATCATGGCTGCCTTTATTGCTTCGGCAAGATTTGAGGGTACCGTTTCAGCCGTCATGGTTGGTTCTTGCGGTTGGTTGGTGATGGTCTGAGCCATATTGTTCGAGTCTAAATTAGGAACCTCTGACTGTTGTACGGCAGCCATACGTTTTGTTTGGAGTCGAGTCTGTAGAGATTGAGATGTTGAAGCCATGAGGGTGCTTGTAAGAGATAATCGATCTGAACTAAGGTTTTCAACAGACGCTGAATTAGATTGGGTTAGTTCCTGTTTACAGACGGGACACCTTTTTGACTTTCCTACTTTGGAATTGTAACACGCACGGTGAAAGATATGCCCACAAGATGTAGTTAAAAATTGCGCTTGGTAAACTATTATTTCGGAGCAAATAAAACAATGTTCTCCTGTATCACTCGTATGAGACAAATTCTCCGTGCTATGGGATAACACCATTTCGGGGTTTCCTTAATATAATTTGGTTATCTAGTAATTTTAGAATTTAATTTTACTTCTAACCTACTATGTGAAATATACTGTTATCAAAATCAGAAGAATGACTTTATAAAAATAATAATATAAGAATATATGAATTTAAGAGTTAAAAATTCGAAAGAAAATCTGGGAGTCATACATTCTGTTTCTGGCTGGTAGGAAATAATTTGTATTTTTGTCTTTTTATGAACGAAGGTGTTGCAATATCCTAATTATTTTTATACTCGTTAACCTCGTAAAACTTCGGCGGTCCATCTTCCGAATCATTGGACATCTTCCAGAAGAATTTTCAAGGCTTTGAACATAAGGATTGAGCCATGGCCATGAAGGATTCGGTTGGAAAAGTGTCTGCATCAGACAAAAGGTATTTTCCAAGTCCGTATACTCTTCGAGCCACAACAGGGGAATAGGTTAGAGAGGATATTCTGTTGGAAAGGCGCCTGCATCAGACAAAGATATATTCCAAATCAGATTTATCTCTCAACCTCAACGGAGAAAGGTACATGATGGAAAATTTAAGGGATGACTGCGGCCTGAAATCCGCCAATTCCATTATGCTTAAACTTTACCATCTCAGCCTAAACACCGGAACTAGGTTAAGCCGCGTTGACTCCGGAGTTATATCCAATTAAAGATGTAACGCATCCAGGGAGTCGGAGCTTAACCACAGTATCTACATAGTTATCGGAGTTAAACACTTGGCCTTGAAGTCTATGAGAATTTCTTGGATCCGAAGTGGCATCCGAAACTAACTAATACGTACAAGGGTATATGTCGGATGGAATGACATAGGTATCTTAATTTTTGTACATTTTATTTTCTTGGGCAGCCTTAAACGGCTGGCCCCACGTTGGGCGCCATTTTAAATAATATTGTAACATGTAACCATGTAAGCGGGCAGATGGTAGTGTAGCTGCAAGGAGGTTGCACGCGCTGGTTCCGGCTTTTTGGTCGGTAGATGGGAGTGGATCTCTAGGGTCCTTGTGCTACTCGCTCGCAGTTATCAATCGATTATTTAAAAGAATTCGCGTGCGGGGGTGTTAGTACGTATTGAAGGAAATAGCGGGAAGTGGGACAAAAAGGATTCTTGCATTGCTTTCGACATTCAAAGTAATTAAGGCCGTTGTCACTGCGCTGGTGGAGATGCAGCAGATGACGTAAAGCTGGGCGGATGTTTTGCCACAGCTGTTGCCCACCCATCCATGATCACCAGTTCCGCGAAATAATTATTGGTGATCCCAAAGAAATCGGCTATCTAATTTCACCTGCCATCTTCATCCTGTATGACTCCCACTGATAATAGATTTAGCAATTCATTTTTAAACGTTATAAAATTTATTCATAGTTATAAGGTTGCATAAGGCAAAAAGAAGGTTAAATTAAAAGTAAGTATAAAATTAAATGTATTTAGTAGATAGGTTATAATCGAAAAAAAGCATCTTAGAATTTATATCTCTATTAGTCGGCATAAGGAATAATAAGTTGAATTAATAATAATGAAATAATAATATATATGGCTATTAAGTACAATGTTTATTAAGAGAATCTGGTCTTCCATAGCATGTATTCTCTAATATTATTTCGTAAATTTATTTCTTAAAATGTCTTTAAGTAACTTATTTATTTTCAATTCAAATTTGATAGCAAGGTATTTTAATTAACATTAGAAATGTTTTTAATGGTGGAACTCGGCCAAAAATATAATATAGAAATAATATTCCAAGATTCCATTAATTTTTATTAAATATGAATTAATTAATTTATGATCAAAAATAAATTCATTTTTCTTTCCTTATGTTATGGCGGAAGGCCTTAAATTAATATTCGGGAATATATTCAAAAAAGAAAACATATATAAAATCAACGTTAGTATTCACGCGCTATAATTTTCTTTCAGTGTACCATTGTTCGGTATTTTAATTGCAAACCGCATGGTTCTATTTCACCGTTAGGGAAATAAAAATCTTTCGTGTAAAGCTTTTGGTACACTGAGAAAAATCGGCATAACCGAAAAAAAATATTTTTAATTTGGAATAATGTTTTTTTTTTCTTTTCACTTACATCGAGTTTATTTTCCACGTCCAAAAGATCTTTTGTCGGGTTGAGCGATGAATCTATAATTTTGGGGTTTAAAGGTTATTTTTGCGTATTTACGTATATATATATATTCACCAAACTGATTAATATTTCCGAACCATTCATTTTTAGTATTTAAGTAATTAACTAAGAAATATAAAATTAAGGGAACTGGAACCGTTATTTCCTTACATTATTAAACTCCAAGCAAAAAAAAATAATTACTACCAAAATAAAAATAACTAAAACAAATTAATAATTCCAGAAACCAACATTGGACAGGCATAACTGTCTTGGGGCGATGAGTGACGTCATTGGATGATGAAAATAATTGGGGTGCATATGCTGGCCATTGGCGGGTTTTAGTTAATGAGGGAAAATTATTGGCACATGCACCTTACATCCCAAGAAACTTTAATTTCTCACACCAAGTTACATTAATCCATCTGATCCCGCGGTGTGGCGCTGCGAGCCCTCCTTAGGGGTAAAACTGGCTACTCGGGGACCTGTAAACTTATTCCCAATGTAAAAACCAAAAAAAAATTTGGTTATTACTAGGTGCCAATTTGACCTAAAAAAAATAAGTCGAATTGAACAAAAAACACGTGAGGCCGAAAACAAGGGTTTTAGTTACCTTGAATTGGCACCACAAAAAAAAATTAATTCACTTTAATTGCACTGGCGCTACTCCACTTCCCTCGGCGTTTAAGTTTTGGGAAACGTATGTGGAAATTCCCCACCACGTGTCTTATTTCCTTATTATTTTTCCGGGGTTAAATATAAACTATGATTTTAACCGCCAGCGATGCGCTTATCGTAGCAGCCACAAGAGAAAAGAAGCTTGGCCGCTGCTTATACTACGCTTAGACCGAAATTTAAATGATAAGTTCTTGATACATAATTGATTATCATAGATAAAGAACTTTAAGCTTAACCAAGCTTTTTTTTTGTTTTGCTATTTTTTTCTATACCAAGCTTAGCTAACTGGGGTTTACTTTTAGGCATTTTGTTCTTTTTATTATTTTTTTAAAATTACAACAAGCGCATTACATTTTGTGACATAATTTATGAAAAACAAGAAAGGAAAGCTAACTTCGGGCGGAGCCGAAGTTGATATACCCTTGCAGCTAAAACAGGATATATATCGCTAAAATCGGATATAGTTGACCGATTCTTATGGGAATATCATAATATAAGCAATAAATTACAAGACAAAATCTAAAAAAAGCCCAAACTTCTATCTTGATGAACCCCAAAGTTGGTATTTTTACCAAATACCATTTCCGATCGTTCAGTTATATGGCAGCTATAAGATATAGTCGGCCGATCCATATGAAACTTGATAAGTCGTGTTATTTTTCCAAAAATAGAATTCATAGAAAATCCCAACTTTCTAGCTCGAAAAACACTGAAGTTATGCCATTTCCGATCAATCAGTTATATGGCAGATTAGGATATAGTCGGCTGATCCTTATAAAATTTGGCATGTTGTATTATTTTGCCAAAAATAGCAATCGTACCAAATCCAAATTCTCTAGCTTTAAAAATACCGAAGTTATAGCATTTCCGATCAATCAGTTATATGGCAGCTATAAGATATAGTCGGCCGATCCTTATGAAATTTGGTAGGTCGTATTATTTTGCCAAAAATAGCATTCGTACAATTCGTAGAATCTGAACTCTGTAACTCTAAAAACACCAAAGTTATACCATTTCCGATCAATCAGTTATATGGCAGCTATAAGATATAGTCGGCCGATCCCGGCCGTTCCGACTTATATACTGCGTGCAAAGGAAAGAAGGGTGTGTGCAAAGTTTCAAGACGATAGCTTTAAAACTGAGAGACTAGTTTGCGTAGAAACAGACAGACGGACAGACAGACGGACAGACGGACATGCTTATATCAACTCAGGAGGTGATCCTGATCAAGAATATATATACTTTATAGGGTCGGAGATGTCTCCTTCACTGCGTTGCACACTTTTGACCAAAATTATAATACCCTCTGCAAGGGTATAAAAATATGGGGAAAGAAACAAGTTAAAAGCAAGATATAAAAAACAGGTAGTTAAGGAAAACCAGGATAATAAAGTAATAATAAACAATAGGAATAGAATAGTTCACAAAGATAATATTAAGTCTTAAATTTTTGTTTCCTCTCTAACTTACAGATAACAATGCATTCCGCAATACTTCTGTTTCTGACCATAGTTACAACAACATCCGAAATAATTAATTATTCGAATCATGACTTCTTTCTTTATAAAGACAATAAGGACGTTCTTACCTATGACTCATTTGCTGAACTATTTCATGTTACCAACATTAGCTTCTATAAAGAAATTATGAACACAGAGCTTAACTACATAGAGAATACTAATAATGATAGATTGAACTGGGAAATTTCATATAATTTAAGAACTCTAGACATAATTCTATCACAATTATTGCCAACAAGATCTAAGAGGTATTAATGAATTAGGAACGGTTTTAAAATGGTTAGCTGGTACCCCGGACCATGATGACGTAGTAACAATTGAAAATAAAATTAATGAATTAATTGATAACAACAACAAGCAACAAATAATAAATTCCAAATTGTTTGATGAAATAAAAATACTGTCCACAAATTTAAAATCAGTTTTTACAAGCCAAGAGTTACCTCTAAGAAAACATCGTCTACATTTAATAACTTATGATCTACAAAATTTAATTGATACAATTACGTTGGCTAAAATTGACATTTTTAACACAAAAATATTAAATATAGACGATATTCAAGAAATATATAAACACGAATCAAAACCTGTAGTTATCACGGATTTATTGGACATTTCAGAATTCAAAATTGCTTTGCATAAAGAATTATTTATAATTTATTTGAAATATCCCATTATAAAAAATAGATGCGATACTTATTACGCAAGAGCTAATGATGGAAAATTACTGTTAAGCAATCAAGTTTCAAAATGCGACAACATTTATTATGAAATAAATAATTTCAAAAAAGAACTATTTAATAATTATTGTGTTCTTAGCACAGAGAAATCATGTTTCACTCGCTTATTGAACGGCGAAAAATCAATATGTAATAAAATAAGAGAAAAAAATAAACAAAGTGACATTATTCAGGAAGGTGCTATTTTAGTAAATGGAAATAATATTGTAAATGACTCTTGCCTAATAGGGTCTTATTTAATAACATTCAATGGTACCACAATAATTAATAATATATCGTATTCAAACGTAGATAATAAAATATTATAATATGTTACAGCCCACAATTATAATAATTTTGAAATATCCGAATATATAATATCCAACAATTCGGAACTATCATTTAATAACATAAATACCCTATATCCTTTTATTCAAATTAAACAAACCAGAATTCCACTAACATTAATTGTAATCTCATTAATTTCAACATATATAATTTGGTTATTAATTTATAAATTAAGAAAATATTGTAAAACCATTAAACCACGGCTTAGCAATGTTTTAAAACCCAGTAATTTGTCCGATCAAGAAATCCCGCTATCCCGAGGCTAACCCAGAGATGGGGCTCGTATTAAGCCAGTAAGGTCTTTCAAGAGTTTCCTTTACTTAAAATGTGTTACAACGTGTTAAGTCGATCGGACCAGAAACAGCTGAGTTATCGAGGTTGGAAAAAAGTCGTTTTGTAGTTTGTTTAAAAAATGGAAAGAAAAAATTGAGTTTGCTGAAATAACACAGGTATCATAAGGAAGTGTATTTACTATCTTTCATGAAAAATTGATTATGAAAAAGGTTTTTTTCAAGTGGATGGAACAAAATCAGCAACATGGTATTTGCATAAAAAATGTTTTTTTTATTGTTAGTCTCGGGATTTATTGATCCATGTGTTACTTCATTCTTCGATTGATCATACACCGTGTAATACATACCAGTAAATTAATTTTTAAAGGATTGAACTGGATCGAGTTAGTGATTGGCTCATTTCTTATTGCATCATATTACATATTCATTTTCCGAAAATCATAAAAACCTACGATTAACGCCAAAAGAAAAAGATGAAGTTAGTTTCCTAATATATCTATTAAGTGACCAAAAGTTTTCGCTAGCTGGAATCAAAGCTTCGAGTTTCCTTGAAATAAAAACAAAAATTCAGCTCTATTAAATAATGACTATGAACGTATGATTTTTATTCTGCGATTAAATGTTTACATATACATATGTTCATAAGCCGAAGATTTGCGTTAGTGTTAAAAAACCAGTAAATAGTAAAACGAAGCTCCGGCTCATCGCTTCATGTTGCGGAGCGATCGAGGGATGCCACGAGAGGACGAGACAACGCTAGAGCCGAATGAATTCACGGCAGCGGGAGACGCAAAAAGACCTATAAGAATGAACGCGAGAAGACCAATAACAACGGTGCCAAAATAGCGAGAGAGTTAATGTGACGTCACGGGTGGTCTTAGGGCAATAAATTATTTTCCGGCATATATATTATTTTGTTGAAAAATCCGGCCAATAGTTTATGTAGTATTTATGAGTCGTTCCATCAAATAACCTATCAAGCCATTTATCGAATCCTTTAAGTAAGTTGTCTTCCAAAACCACATTTCCTTCCATCTCAGATTCATCAGAAAAATTGTCTTCGAGAAATGTTCCAGCTTCAGGATCATCTTCATTAGTTAGCAGCTGCTTAGTTATTTTCAAAATTCTCTGAAATTAAAAAGTATAAATATTAAAATATTATGAGATTATAATATAATAAATTATGAACAGTTCTGAGTTCAGAACAGTTAATACGTGCGACTGTTTAAAGACCCAAGTCTCCGATTATTTGGTTCTATTAACACTCTAGCAAAACTCGTTTGGCCAGGTGGGACGAACTTCTGGCGTAAAATACCCCCGGAATCGTAAATCAGCAATGCCTGTTACTCTATAAAGATAGGCCCGTTTAAGTTAAGCGGCCGAGAAAAAGTCGGCATGTCGGAAAACTATGGAAATTTGTACATACCTCAGTAAAATTGGTATATGTACTAGATTTGTTTTCTATATTGCTCCTATTTTAATAGCTCTAGGTGTGTTTTGAGTACACACGATTTTTCTCTGATGTCTCTCCATTACACATCATGTATTGGTTTCTTATCTGTCCCCATCCTATTTCATGGGGATCCATCCGTTAGCCCAAAGAATAACGCAAGGTGAGGAATTTAATAGAAAGTTGATATATGTGCAAAAAGGTTCATTCACGTTTGGAGTGGGTTCCGGCAAGGTTCTAGTAAAACAAAGAGAACAAATTTGACTGTTTACATTTTAAAATTTAATTAAAAATTATCCTGAGCTATTAAAAAAAGGTTTGCGTTAAATAAATTGTATTAAATATCAAAAACGCCACGAGCAACCGAATTATCTAAAGAAGAGCAGATCCAAATAAGGACTATGGCTGACTGTGGCGTCAAAGTTGGTGTTATTGCTAAAGCAATAAATAGGCATCGAAACACTGTAGGAAAGTCACCTAGGAAAGGAAGTTTTTTAAAGTCACCCCAAAAATATACCCAAAACAATCGCAAAGGTTCAATTCCAAAGATTGATAACCGCACTAAGCGCCACATTAGGGCTTTGGCAACTGCCAAAAATTTGAGCTGTGCCCAAATTAAGGCACAATTGAATTTACCAATATGTAGGCAACGGGTGCAACAAATTTGCCGAAAAGATTTGCATCTCACATACGAAGCAAAGGTCCCGAAACCTAAGCTATTGCGGCGGCATAAAATGGCTCGACTAGCCTATTACGAGAAATTTAAATTTTGGACCACCGAATTTCAAAATGTCATCTTCAGTGATGAAAAAAAATTTAATTTAGATGGCCCAGATGGAAATTAAAAGTATTGGCGGGACCCCAGGCATCCCAGACAAACTTGCCACAGACGCAACCATGGTGGTGGTTCTCTTATGGTTTGGGCTGCCTTTAGTTACTTCGGAATATCGCCTATATGCTTTGTGCCATGTCGCATGAATGCGGAAATGTATACTAAGCTCTTGGAAAGTGAGCTAGTACCATTTTCCGAAGAGTTTCATCCCGGAAATTTTGTTTTTCAAGAGGATAACGCTCCTATACACGTAGCGCGGTATACGAAGACGTTTCTGGAAAGTAAATCAATCGATTTGATCGGACTTTAATCCGATCGAGGATCTTTGGGGCATTCTGTCAGCAAAAGTTTTCGGAGGTGGAAGGCAATTTGAGACCCTTAAGGAATTAAAGGCGGCCATTGATATAGCTGTCCTTCAAAACTTGGCAAATTCAATGCCGAAGCGATTGAAATTATTAGATCAGCAAAAAGGAGACACGATACCATATTAATTAAAAAGTTAACTTATATTACAAATGTATATAATATTTTTTTTGTCACTTAAATAGTTTTGCACATTTTCTATGAATTAATTTTCTATGAATAATAATTTTAAGTTCCTATGTAAATATCAAACAATGATCTATTAAATATATGTTAAGTTCATTCAATTTGTACATTTACTACCTACATATAGAAAATGAATAAAAAAAATCTAACATGAAGGAGTTAGAAAAAAATCAAGAAAAACACGTTGCACATATATCAATTTTACTGAGGTACTTATGCATAATAAATAAAATGAACACTTAAACAGCGGCTGCTGCCTCCCCTGACACCCACCAATAGGTAGCTCCACCAGAAACAGATATATTTAAAAAGTCCTGTTTCTTTTGCGAAAGAGCAGTTATATCAATAATTAAATTCCTTAAGGTTCTTCCCTCTCAGTTATGCTATTTTTATGCTATACTGCAGTCACAAACATTATTTCACGCCATAAACACATACAATACTGTGCCTGTTGCGACAGATAGTAAAACTATCCATTAAACTTAAAGACGTAAACAGAACCGATAGTTTCAGCCCGGGTGTTGAATCTCTGTTAAGTCAGCTGGTAACCTTTACCTAAGCTTTCCTTTTTTACTTGACACTAGAGCAGGGGTCGGCACCCCAATACATTAATATGATTTTAACGCATTAGTATTAGTAACGAATAGCAGAAAGTAGGCTGTGAGCATGACGTTTCACACATTTATACTGTGTGTGTGTGGCAGAGCTCGGGCAGAGAAATTTCCTATGCCCCCGAGATAGGGCCGTGCCGACCACTGCACTAGAGCAATGAGAGGCAAAACGCACACATGTTTAAAATTTGAGTGTATTAGTACCAGAAAAAAACAATGAGAGCAGAGAATTCACCTATCGAAAAAAACGTAGTTTTTTATTTCATTTTTCGTTAAGTCAATAGTTGGAATGGGCACTAAAATAGTGTTTTTATTTTAAAGAAAGCTTTGCTAGCAACAGTTGTTAAACAAATGAAAAACTACGCTTCCCTATATATATTTTCTATGGACAAAACTTTTTGTAACCCATTTCTGAGAAAATTTTTCTCAGTTGGGCTGTCAAATGAGTCGAATTTTTTTTTTTATGATAGGGTGGAATTTATTTAAAACTATCCAACAGGGACAACCATTAAAAATTGTGACAGAAAACTTGGCTTATGTGTAACTTAAGTTAGAGGTGAAAAAATAAGAATGTCTAAGTGTTATTCCGGATAAGGTCCAGCGGGATAGTTCTGCGCAGCCTCCGCATCTGTTCGCTGTTGTCGAGTAGAGTGGTCGACAACTCGTTGGGGTGGTTGTGTAGCCTCTGGATGTACTTGCTGCTGCTACTATGGATCTCCTCCTTCACCCTTGGGAAGCCAAGCACCTCGTGGATTGTCTGTTTGGCGTGGTAGACGTGGGCATCAGTGGCGATACGGAGGGATCTATTTTCAAATGTCTGGATAGTCCGAATATTAGTCTTGCTAGCCATGCCCCAAAGTTGGATCCTGTATGTCCAAATTGGTCCTGTAGTAGCCAATAGTGCTCCTTTAATATTACTCCACGCTGCTTTTGCTTTTTGACTAGGTGAGGCTTCGAGGTAAGCCTCCTGTCTAGCGTGAAGCCCAGGTATCTTGGGAAATGAGTCAAATGAGAGCAAATGAGAGACCTTCTAAAAAATTTGAGGGTGCTGACACTGTCAGTGTGCCGGCAGCGATGCGGCAAAATTTCCTACCCTGTGCACACGTGCTATGGAAAATTAGAGTTTTCGTGGCTAATGTGGCTGAGCTGGTACTATTTTCGGATTCACGGATGGTAAGATGCGGCTTCGGCATGCGTTGGAAGGACCAGCCAACAACGCAGTTAAAAGTCTAATGCTGCATGCGGAATGTGTTCCGAAGATAATCGCCACGCTGAGAATGCAATTTGGGAGAATACGCTTGAAACGTTGGTTGACTTCTCGTTGGATGTGCCAAATGTTTGCGCTACGATGGAACCCTCGATGAAAGCCTCTCAAACAGTTTGTACTTTGGCAGAGCTTAGTAGGGGGCTAACGCAGATGGCAGAAGGAGCGAGCTATGTCATAGCATAAGCTCATCGTCAAGGACGGAGAGAAGACGTATGGCACATACACACACTGTGCGCCAAGCATGCCGGCTGAGCACCCGTAATTGAAGAACCTTGCAGGAGTGTCCAGCATTTCTGGAAATGACGACCCGCGATCGCTGGAATGTTACTAGAAGGTGGTGTCTGTGCTGAAGATGTTTCCAGAGCCTCAAGGTGGAAAGGTGTGGCGTCCCCAATCCTTGCGGAATAGATAGCTACCTAGAACGCCATCATTCCCTGTTGCACAGAAGCAGCAAGGATCCCATCCAAGCTAGGTGCCATGCTCATGGGAAAGAAGTGTTGGCAATGCTATTCAGTGTATTGTCCGTGACTTTGTATGCGAATAGTAAAAAACTTAAACTGTATGCCTTCATCGACGACCGTGGAGTGAAGGGACAACCGTAGCCTCTGTATGCAGCGGAAGGCAGTGGTATCGGGATACCTCAATCAGACTAGACTTGAGGGGGTTTAGCATTGGCCACTAAGTGGAACAAAGGATCGGATTTCAACCGAGAAATTCGTTGGTTAAACGGGCATTCGTTTGGCAATTATGGAAATTGCTGCGATGGATTTGCAAACGTAGGACTCGCGACTCTCATAGATTTCGAGCGGTTTTCCGAGACTCCCGTCTGCTATGGAGTACAGCGAGAGATAAGGCGATAGAAAGCCAAGGTCCTTAAACGATCAGACATCGAAAATCATCGACTGAAAATCAGCCATGACAAGAAGATTCCGGGGTCGCGGAGAGTTTTCTGGGGTTGTACGCTCATGCAGAGTACTAAAGGTATTAAAGGTAGATGAACGTGCTTAAATGATTATGTGATCTAGGCGGATTACATGATTACATGATTCATGATTACTAGGCGGACCAAATGGTTAGATTTTAATTATAGCGTCTTGCGGAAGGCGACATGGTGTATGTGTGTGACTCCGGACAGACGTGTAGCCAGTCGCCAAGAGGAAGGATCCTGACGGTGAACTTTAGTCCGGAAGGATAAGTGAGGACAGTCGCGATTAGGACTCAATGTAACGTGTATACATGGCCATGTATAACATACAAGTTGGCAGTTCTATTTATCGAGAGTTATTTGGTAGATCTCTGGCGGAATATAAAAGTGGGAAGTGTTGCGATAGATAGTAAAATTGCTTCCTCAGCATCTGGAAACGCCGATGTTACAAAACTGATAGCTAACGAACGGGGGTTAGGCCTCAGTTAAGTAAGCCGTTAACCTTGTACTTAAGCTTTCCTTTTTACTTTGACAATCGAGATAAGCGGACGAAAAGTGAGATAGCAAAGTTAAGATTCGATTATGAATTGTACGATTATTTAAAAGGTTTATTTTAATTATACGATCGCTATGGAGACGACTTCCATATAAGTATAGAACGGAACAGACTTCCATATAAGTATAGAACGGAAAAGGATGAAAAACGGAACAAGAAACCTTAAAGGAATCATAGAACGATCAGCAAACACCTCACTCGCGATTTACCACAAAGGTGTAACACTTTCAAAGGTATATCACCAACTCTTTCACTTCCTAACAGAAACCTATCCCAATCATCACTGTAAATATACAATTGGCTCCAAGTCTTCACGGGCATCAATTCATACAGCGCTACAACGTAGTCGGAAACATTAAAACTAAGCTCCTCCCAATATTATCCTCGGTCCTCATAAGCGTGATAATAGTAATCCTATAATCCATAAATTTAAGTTTAAACAAAAAAGGAAAGCAAACTTCGGGCGGAGCCGAAGTTGATATACCCTTGCAGTTAAAACCGGATATAATCGCAAACATCGGATTTAATTGGCCGATCCTTATGAGAATACCATAATATAACCAATTTATTACAATAAAAAATCTAAAACAAAGTACCAAGCTTCCATCTTCAAAAATACCAAAGTTGGCATTTTTACCAAATACCATTTCCGATCGTTCAGTTATATGGCAGCTATAAGATATAGTCGGCCGATCGTTATGCAATTTGGTAGGTTGTATTAACTGACCAAAAATAGAATCTGTACTTAGTTCCAGCTTTTTATCTTCAAAAACACCAAAGTTGGGTAATTTCGGATTGTTCAGTTATATGGCAGCTATAGGATATAGTCGGCTGATCCTTATGAAATTTGGCATGTTGTATTATTTTGCCAAAAATAGCAATCGTACCAAATCCGAATTCTCTAGCTTTAAAAATACCGAAGTTATAGCATTTCCGATCAATCAGTTATATGGCACCTATAAGATATAGTCGGCCGATCCTTATGAAATTTGGTAGGTCGTATTATTTTGCCAAAAATAGCATTCGTACAATCTGAACTCTGTAACTCTAAAAACACCAAAGTTATACCTTTTCCGATCAATCAGTTATATGGCAGCTATAGGATATAGTCGGCCGATCCCAAGACGATAGCTTTAAAATTGAGAGACTAGTTCGCGTAGAAACAGACAGACAGACGGACAGACGGACATGCTCATATCAACTCAGGAGGTGATCCTGATCAAGAATATATAGGTATACTTTATAGGGTCGGAGATGTCTCCTTCACTGCGTTGCACACTTTTGACCAAAATTATAATACCCTCTGCAAGGGTATAAAAAATGTAAAACAAAGTACCAAGTTCCATCTTCAAAAATACCAAAGTTGGTTATCAGTTATAGGGGAGCTATAAGATATAATCGGCATTTCTATCTTCAAAAACACGAAAGTTGGGTAATTTCCTATGAAATTTGGCATGTTGGCATTATTTTTCCAAAAATAGCATAGGTACAAAATCTGAACTCTGTAACTCTAAAAACAACAAAGTTATACCATTTCCGATCAATCAGTTGTATGGCAGCTATAAGATATAGTCGGACTTATATACTATACCGTTCCGACTTAAATACTGCGTGCAAAGGAAAGAAGGATGTGTGCAAAGTTTCAAGACGATAGCTCAAGACTGTAACTCTAAAAACAACAAAGTTATACCATTTCCGATCAATCAGTTGTATGGCAGCTATAAGATATAGTCGGACTTATATACTATACCGTTCCGACTTAAATACTGCGTGCAAAGGAAAGAAGGATGTGTGCAAAGTTTCAAGACGATAGCTTTAAAACTGAGAGACTAGTTTGCGTAGAAACAGACAGACGGACAGACAGACAGACAGACGGACATGGTCATATGAACTCAGGAGGTGATCTTGATCAAGAATATATATACTTTATAGGGTCGGAGATGTCTCCTTCACTGCGTTGCACACTTGTATATATATAAGTAATATAATAATAAGAATACCTTTTTACTGAGTTTATGCAATGCCGAGTTCACGATTTCAGAAGTTTCAGAAACACGAAAGTTGAATACGAATTCAGCTTCAAAGCATGAATTGGTGGTAAAAATTAGGTGGCAACACGGTGCATAAAAGTAGAAATTGAATAAAATTTCCTCTCAGACTTTGGAAATAAATTTTCCGGTTCATATTTGTAATATGAACGATTGTATTTATTATTATTCATCGCGTTGCTTGGATTGTTTACTTTTTGTGATAGTCCAGACTAAAATACCTCATTTTACACGGCTGGCATCTATACTAAAATCAAATCCAGAAATAATATATGTCGCATAAACAGGGGTTATTTCTATATCACGCTTTTGAGAAGTTGTGATTTCTATCGCATAAACATAGTAACATAGATATTAAAATACTTAGCTGGTGGCTGCTAGATATTAATTGCTAAGCTTTCTCGGTATGGCTCATCCATCTGCTAAACTCTGTCTTAGTTTCCCCGCGAACAACAATACTAAAGACATTATTTTTTTTTCAAATACAACAAGAAATTGCGTAGGGCAAAGAGGAATGCCTAGACCAGAGGAATGCCTATGGTTCTGCCATATTCAGGACAGGTCCGAGACGTTGCTGACGAAGGTTGTCTTCATACCCAAAGCGGGAAAAAATCGTACTACTCCCCAAAGGACTTCAGAATTAGTTTGTCGTCAAGACAATGGAAAGGCTTATAAGCCTCCACATTCATCTTACCATTAGACCAAATGACATTCCGGGATCACAGCACGCGTATAAGAAGGGTCGATCCACGGCCCTCCACGAAATCACTACGTTCGTCCAAAAGGCACTGGTGTGACAAGGAATATGCGCATATTGCTTTTTTTAGCAAAAACCATGATCAAATCAATGCATTGCGGAGACTATCGAGACGCTGACGAGATCCTAGTAAACAGAACAGTTGAGGCGACACTAGAAAGAGAGTCTATTCAGAGATTCGTCAGGAGATGCACTCCGCAAGGAGGTATACTCTTCCCCTTATCTGGAACGTGGCGGTTAATAACCTACTGCGATCCCTAGAGGGTGTTGGCAAAGCTATTGCTTATGCAGATGATGTTGCAATTGCCTAATGTTCACAGACTCTATGCGACCGCATGATGTACAAACTTTTGAGGATTTACTATACATGGGCAGCTAAGTAAACCCATCCAAGACCGAACTTGTCCTCTTCACTAGAAAGTACAAACCTCCAAGTCGGAGACTTCCAAAGCTACCTCTTACCCTAGAGTTTCCTAAGAGAAACCTTACCTATGAGTTTCTCTTAGGAAACTCTCACCCTCAGTGGTAACGTCAGTGGTAACCTGGGAATTACAGAAAACTAGACTGGAAGCTAAATTCTATGGATACTATGGCGGTTTCCACTGCGAGAGTCTTTCCCCGACCTCTGTAGTGTGTTCCAAGCTGAAGTAATAGCTATCGGAGAAGCAATTAGATCTCCAGCACTTACTAGCCATCAAGAAACTATTTGTATCTTCTCACATAGTCAAGCGGCACTCAGAGCCCTTGACGAATTCTCTTCCCCCTCGTATGGGTGCCCGGACATAGGGGCCACGAGAGAAATTGCGCCGCTGATAAACTAGCAAGGGCAGGTACTATCAACCCTGGAGAGATCGCAGCACTCGTACTTGTTGCCTTCATCCAATTACCAATATCCTACCGAACTGAGCGGACGTGCTTCGCCCGAGCTCCGGGAAAACTGCAACATAAAACAGTTAACCAAACAAAAAAAACTGGGGTAACCCAAAATAAGCGAAAGACGCTGAAACACAATTTATTAAAAAAAATAGACAAACTTTTTATAACAGTTGTGATGCGCTAAACCAAAACTAGTGAATTGTATTAAATAAATAAGTGCCACGCAATGAGCTCATTGGTCAACGATCAAAAGAACGAGCGTAGAAGTTTAGTGAACCAAAGAAACGGCTTCTACTCTTGCTTTTCAACTCGCGATACCGAAGTGGAAAAATCGGCGATTAAGAGCAATCCGGCTCTACTGACCGCTGGAACCCAAAGGGCACGGTCTTGCTCACCCGCTATGCTCTTTCCGACTCCCGAGTAGTCTGCAAAACCAGATCATCCAAGAGTATGGACACACTAGGTCATACTGCACACTTCGGGCTGTCTGTGTAGTCTACGGGGACACCCACAACTCCGTTCATTGCACCACAAACAAGGTCAGTACCGTGAACAAATGTGGAAACTGCAGAGGCAACCAAACTATAGAGGATGTATGGTGTACAAGGAGTTAAAGCGTCGCATGCGTCAAGCCCCGCAACGCGCAACCAAAATCCAAAATCCAGGAATGTGTACATTGCGTCAAAAACTACGCCAGACGTCTTCTTTGCCAAAGCTGCGAGGCCCTCATTCGGTCCCCTAAACACCACCAACGGCTTCTCCTATGCCGATGCTCTACGATCTTGAAAGGAAAATTCAACAAAGTATGATGGAGCTTATGTCATTCATGAAAACGATCATGTAAACTCTTGTTCAAAACCAGAAAATGGTGATACAGCAGCTCGTAGAACAACAGTCTAAATAATCTATGCAAGCTCTACGAATATCAATGTGGAACGCCAACGGTCTCTTACGGCATATACTAGAATTGTCACAATTCTTGACGGAAAACCATATTGACGTTATGCAACTGGTGGAAACGCATCTTACAGCAAATACAACTTTCAAATAAGAGGCTATACAATCTACCGCTCAGATCATCCAGATGGGAAAGCACACGGCCAAACCGGAGTTCTAATCGGAGAACGCATCAATCACCATTTTCACAAAAGGTTTGGAACAAACTTCTTGCAGGCCACATCGATACAAATTCAGTCAAGCAAAGGAAGCCTTTCAATCGCTGCCGTTTACTGCCCTCCTCGTTTCTCAATCTTGGAAGGACAATTCATGGACTTCTACAATTCACTTGGGGATCTTTTTATAGCCGCAGGAGACCACAACGCCAAACATACGCACTGGGAATCACGTTTAGTGACTCCCAAAGGAAGGCATTTTTAAATGCATTGCATAAATGTACAATGCATTTATAAATGTGAGTAATAAACTGGACTATGTTTTCCCTGGAAGTCCCACATACTGTCCAACCGATCCATGCAAGCTCCCAGACCTTATTGTTTTTGCGGTAACAAAAACCATACCTCGCAATCTAATAAGTGCCAAAGCAGTCCCGGACTTATCATCAGACCACTCGCCTGTTCTTTCAACGCCTCTTCAAAGCCCAGAAATAACCGAACACCCCTTCAGCCTGACGTCGCCAAAAACGAACTGGCGTAAATACAAAAAGTACATGAGTGCCCACATAGAACTCGCCCCGGAGCTTAACATGGAATCGGACATCGACTACACTACGAGCGCTCTGGAAGAAGTACTCGTTGCGGCAGCTAAAATCTCTACTCCTCAAGGGAAGGAAGTAGACCGAAACAAATACTACAAATCCAATTAGCAAATCGAACAGCTCGTGCAAGAAGAGAGGCGCACGCGACGTGATTGGCAAAACAGCAGATCACCAGCTTCAAAACAACGCCTTAAGGAAGCAACCCGATCACTCAACCAGGCTCTTCACCAACATGAAGAAAATGCACAGCTAAGGTACATCCAGAATCTTTCGCCAACAAGCACAAAGTACCCCGTGTGCAGGGCCTACCCAAATCTTTGCTCCCCAATTAAAACGCCAATTAGATAAGAATCTCTTCAGGATGCTGGGCTCGTAGCGACGAAGATCGAGCTGAAACATTAGCTACACATCTCCAAAGTGTCTTTTAGCCAAACCCAGCATCAAATTCATTCCTCCTGCCAGTAATTCAGCCTGAGGCCTCCCCTCAGCCAGCTGCACTGAAAAAGCACAAATCACAAATGCTGCACAAATCGAAAAAGTCATAAGAGGGCTAAGACCACTCCCGGTGGTGACGTATTGATGCCGAAGATGCTGATCGAACTTTTAAAATGCGCTATAGAGGTCGTCTGAAAACAATTTAATGGGATCATTAATCTCCCAAAAAAGAAATCCATCATAATACCGAAGCCTGGAAAAGACCACACAATTCCGTCATCATACAGACCAAAAAGCCTTCTATCTTGTTTGTTTAAATTGTTTAAAAATACGTTGAGCCTTCGAACAGCGAGAATACTGTAGCGCTATTTTCCTCGACGTATCTCATGCTTTCGACCGAGTTTGGCTCATTGGACTCATGCACAAAATTAAAACGTATTTGCCAACATACACCCACAAGCTATTGGCATCATACCTGTACAATAGGGTATTCTCAGTGAGATGCAACGCAGCTACTTCGGGCGACTATATCATCGAAGCTGGAGTTCCACAAGGTAGCGCACTCGGCCCGTGTCTAAATTTTTTGTATACTGGGGATATTCCTACGAACGCACGACGATACCGCTATCCTTAGTCGCTCCAGATGCCCAACGCAAGCAACTACCCAACTGGCTAATCATCTAATAGTAGTGGAAAGGTGGCTGTCCGACTGGCGCATTAAATTAAACGAACAAAAGTGTAAACATCTAACGTTTACTCTTAATAAATAAACATGCCTTCCGCTTTTACTAAACGGTATGCAGATCCCTGAAGCTAATGAAGTAACGTACCTTGGCGTCCACCTCGATAGACGACTAACCTGGCGTAAGCACATCGAAGTCAAGAAGATTCCCTAAAACTGAAAGCCAGCAGCCTCCACTGGATAAACTCACGATCGCCACTGTGCCTGGACTAAAATTTACTACTCTACAATTCAGTCCTAAAGCCAATCTGGACGTATGGCTCCCAGCTGTGGGGGAACGCGAGCAGCAGCAACATAGACATCATACAGCGCGCACAATCCAAAATCTTGAGAACTATCACTGGAGCACCTTGGTATGTTCGCAACGAAAACATCCACCGGGATCTGGGCATCCTCGCAGTGAAAGACGAAATCCAGAAGCAAAAAGAGTCCTACAAAAAAAAACTTTCTTCACACCCAAATTTCCTCGCTTGAGGATTGACTCGGGTTTCTAGCGGATCTAACCTTCCAACCCAGCTATCTATTTTTAGTGACATCTAACTCTGTATCAGTCAATATGACTGTTAGTTAAGTTAAAAGTTTAAGATTCTATACACCTCTTGTTAGTATCGCAAAGAAATGACTCAAGAAATAAAAGCAACGTTTAAAAAAAAAAATTAAATTCCGTAAAGCTGGATATACTACGAGCCGCCCCAGGAGGGTTACACTTCCTTGGGCCCTTAGTAAATAGTATGGGAAGGGGTCCCCTTGCAGGACCTCTTGCCCATGCGGTATCACAAGGAGCCCCAGCGTCTCAAGTAGATTTGGGAGGTCAGTGACTGGCCCCCCGAATCGCCCGTTCATTGAACGGCGTTCAACCTAACCTAACCTAGGTTTTTTTCACGGCTGGGGTGATGACTCAGTCCGCCCACGGTCCTTCACAGCTATATTTATATAGATGGTGAGACTAGCGTAAGTTCGGTGGGCTTTTCCGAAGATGGTTTGGCTGGGATGCAGTGTATATCTTTTCTGCGCGGCCATTCTAGCCTTGGCCATGTACAGAGATAACTTCCAAAATGAGGGCTTGTGAAAGCAAGCCAGAGCGTCTAAAATACCCAGAGATATTTTCGGAAGCGCAATGATGATAAAAAATGTTCCGCTTTTACTTGAGAAGGAGTGCAAAGGGTGGTTCGCACGCCATGGGCGAAAGAGAAATAGGGAAAGGGAGCTTATGCACGCATATAAGAAAAGCTCGAACTGAAAACAAAATGCATACCGCGATAATACACCTTACAGATAAGACTACAGCGATAAATGATACGGAATGATACGCAAGAGAATACTGTATTTCGCTGTTCGAAGGCTGAGCCTATTTCGGATGTTAATCTGTACACTTGCTCGATGGTTCCGTGGTTTCTTACAAAGCCAAATTGATATGCCGCGATAATATTGCAAGCTTCTAGATATGGTATTATGCGAGTTAACAAGCTTTTTCAAATAATGTAGACAAACAAGATAGAAGGCATATTGGTCTTTCCAGGCTTTGATATTATTATGGTAATGGATTTTTTTTTTGGGAAATAATCAAGATAAATGATCCCATTAAATAGTTCGCAGACTACCTTTATAGCGCATTTTGGAAGTTTGATCAACATCTTTGGCGTCAGTAAGTCACCACCAGGAGTCCTTGGAGATTTGGTTTTAGCCCTCTTATGACTTTTTCGATTTCGTTCGGCCGGAATGAAGGTGAAGTTGGCTGAGCGGTTGCCTCTGGCTTAATTACTGGGAGGAGAAATGCATTCGAGGTTTGGCTGGAAGACACTTTTGAGATGTGTAGTATGTTAAATGTTGCGGTAGTCTTGTAGTCTTCTGCGGCTATAAAAGATCTACAAGTGAATTTAAGAAGTCCATAAAATGTCCTTCTGAGAGTGAGAAGGGAGGGGGGCAGTAAACGGCAGCGAAAAAGGCCTCTTAGTTCCGGCTTCCTAAAAGTTCCCGGACTTTGGTCGGGGATTGTAGCTTCTTTATTAAGGCTACTTTGTCGGGGTCCGTACTGATTCCGTTGGCGCTGATTAAATGGCTTTGGAAAAACTTGTATTTTTCTCGTTTCAATCGCAGGTTGCAGTCTGCTTAAAACTTTCTGAAGGTTCCAAGCGTATTTTTCATATTTATCTAGGTGACTAGCGACGGCTTCGTCGATGGTGCGTCCTCCCTCAAGTCAAATAAAGCGGCGCGTCTAAAAGTGTGGGAGTGCTGGCTGGGTTCCCTCTTGCTCCCGTCGAGTGCGAAAACCCTGGCCATTTCCAGATGGTCGCCACAACTTAATGGTCGTTATTTTCATACGCACTCTCACATATGGTGTCCAGTCCAGACACGTAGCACGTGAATAGGTGGTCCAGCTCCTTGGGTGATTATACGGTAGTGCTTCCTTGATCCAGAGACTACGGGTGTTGGGTCCTGGAGCTGTGACTGAGCTCTCTCTAGCGGGTGCACATCTCTATCTCGAATATTCTTGGAAGCGGTGGCCAGCTGCGTCAGTACTGCCAACGTGGGGAGTTCGAGTTGTAGAATGAAAAGTTGGTACTCTGGTAGTAAGTTTAACTTTTTGGCATGCATGACATGTCCCTAGGTCAAATTAACCATGTTAGAAAATCATTAGGTCGGCTTTTAGACTTATGCTTTGTATCTGATCCTGATGGTACCGCTCTCTTAAGAGCTTTTCCCCTTTCAACCCCAGAGGATCCATATCACCCCACGCTGGAGGTCTTAATCAAAACTATTCCTGGTATCGATCAGATGTCTCCATAACTTAATAGCGGACATAACGCTGAATGTTACAGGAATTATATTGGCCGCTGCCGGATACAATTTAATCAGGATCCGAAGCAGTTTTATAATTTTGTTAACACAAAGCGTAAACATGTTGCTTTCCCACCTCTGCTTACGTTTGAAAATTCATCTGCGACTTCGGATCAGGCAATTGCCAATCTATTCGCAGAATTTTTTCAAACAACTTATTTTCCACCTAAATTAACAGATCAGCCTTACGCATACATCATTCAATCAGTAAATCTTATTTTCTGTCCGTTTTTCCCCGAGAATAGCTTATTATCTGATCTTCTAAGGATCAAACCCGTTTATTCGCCTGACTCCGGTGAGTTCTAAGCTGTGTGCTAAAATATTCCACGATCTTATGCAAGCCTCTACATAGACTTTTCAACTTATCTTTGGAAACCTCGATTTTTCCCCTTAAGTGGAAGGAATCTTTCATAATTCCCTTACATAAAAAAGGAAAAAGTCCGATGCTGCCAATTATAGAGGCATCTCTAAATTGTCGGCAATTCCAAAGTTATTTGAAAAATTAATTACTCCTCATTTGCAGCACCTTTGCTCTTCGATCATCTCTCCTTGTCAACATGGCTTTAGTAGGCATCGCTCCACCACCACGAACCTATTGGAGTTGACATCCTTTGTCATAGATGACTTTCGTATGGGATATCAAACTAATGTAATTTACACCGACTTTAGCAAAACATTTGATTCAGTCAATCACTCACTCCTGTTGAGTAAACTGAATATGCTGGGATTTTCTTCAGACCTCTTAATGCGGATCTTCAGCTAATTAGATGGAAGGACACAGAGAGTCTTATTTAAAAACATACAGTCCCGTCTGGTCCGCGCTACATCTGGCAACCCTCAAGGAAGTCATCTTGGCCTGTTATTATTCACGGTTTTTATAAATGACTTGCCCCTGCTTCAACGTACTATCTAGTTCTTATGTAAGCAGATGATGTAAAGCTTTGTCAAATCCATCACGGCCCAATGCAGTCTTCAGTGTGACCTTGATAACTTTCAAAAATGGTGTTTAGCTAATGATTTAATACTTAATGGATCAAAATTCAAGCATATGTCTTTTTATCGTTCCAGCCCTCTGCAGGCTACGTATTCTCTCTATGGGATTGCCTTAGAAAAATTAACCCAGGTTAATGATCTCGGTGTCCTATTAGACATCAAACTTAAATTGGCCGACCATATTTCCTTAATGGTTCATAAGGCTAAAGGAGTTTTATTGAAAGGTGGTCAAAAGAATTTAACGACCCCTATATAACCAAAACATTATTCATTTCTTTGGTCCGTCCTATACTGGAGTACGGTTCATGTGTCTGGAGTCCCCAATATGGAGTACATCAGGACCGCAAAGAATCTGTACAAAAGAATTTCCTAACTTTTTTACTTAGAGGTTTAAACTGGGATGCAAACCTTCACCTTTCATCTTATAATGGTAGACTCTTACTTATAAACTTACCTAGCTTAACAAATTGTAGGACAATGCTCGGTGTAGTCTTTCTGCGTAACCTTATTAACGGGGATGTAGATAGCTATATATAGATAGATAGGGATAGATAAAAGGACTAGAAACTTTAGTCTTCTATTCCTAAGCCATTGTAGTTTGACATATGCACAGCACGACCCTTTTAGGATGTTATGTTAGAACTACTATGGCCTCTACGCTATAATATCTGTAAAGGCTTGTATCTGATGGATTGCTAATGAAAAGGCTAACGGTTTGGAAGCGACTCGCTCTAAAACTGTCGTGAAGAAAACGGGTAGGCTTAGGGACTGTTAGTGGCAGCGCTCTTACTCAGCGAGAGAAATGGGTGGAGAAATTTTTAACCAGGTACACTCTGCAAAAGGAAAAAAAACTCCCGAATAGCTGGCCCTGGCCCAGCTGGCCCTAGGTTCCTCGTATCAATCGGCTGGAGGTTCTTTCTTTTCACATCGAGACTCAGACCAGTGCAGTTTAAAGTAGAAAAACTTAAATCGAAAAAAAAGTTTGAAGCAGAAAAAAGTGTGAAAATTGGAAATTTAGTCAGTTGGCACTGATTCTGGAGGTAAGCGTTTGGGGGAATAATGGTTAATATAAGAGAGGAGATTTTCTAAGTCCGCGTGATCTACTTTGGCTAGGCCTGCAACAACATCGCTCCCAAGTGCAGAACACCTAAGCGAAAGAGGCAAAGCTCTGGGACCAGATCAGTCCGCGGTTCACAACCATCGAAGTCGCGACGGAATTTGGCGAATCCCCTGGTGCGGTTGCAGGGAGGTCCTCGGCGCAAGAAGACTCTAGTGTCGGATTTTTTTTAAGACAATTTAAATTAAGACAGCTAAAAAGTGAATTTTTTCTAGAGGGTTAGTGTGAAGATGTGACCCCTAACTAAACCTAACCTATCCCCCCACCTAGCTCAAAAATTGGTTAGCTTGGTAATACCGGGGCTATGTAATAACTAAGTAGTCATAAGCGGTTAAAGACCGATCTAAAAATTCAAACATAAAAAAAAAATCCCTTGATAGAAATCTCTTCCATCCGGGCCGTCTGCAATATGATCAGGTGATATTGGTGCGATATTGGTGAACAGGACAAAAGAGAAACGAGAAAAAAACTGCAAGTTTAGGCCCCCCATTCCACGTTGGGATGAAGGAGTAAGCGAGACGGACGGAGTCGGTGCAGTAGCCCCGTTGCAGTTTTGTCACCAAAACGAAATAGGTGATAGCACGCTGTGGATCATCTCGGTTGTGGAGGTGCGATGGACCATAGCTCCCAAATGTTCCCCAGAGGGTTCAATGAACTCTAGTGAGAGTACTGAGAGGGATAGCATAAGTAGTCATGAAGTATTTGTACTGAGCTTATTTTTAAGTTAAGTTTTACTGTAAAAGAAGGGAAAAATAATTTAAAATTAGGGGATAAGTGTAAATTTGGGTGAAAAGTGAGTGAAAAAAAAAAAAGATTTAAACGAAGAAAAATTTTCCTCTTTAGGAAAATCATTTTATTTGATGAAATGAATTATTATTTTTTTGGTATATTGTTCTTCTTGTTTTGTGCGTTAATTATTTCTCACAGCGCAGCAACCAGCGAAAGCTTTCGGCGGTGGATGCAGAAAAAACAAGAAAGGAAAGCTAACTTGCAGCTAAAACAGGATATATATCGCTAAAATCGGATATAGTTGACCGATACTTATGGAAATATCATAATATAACCAATAAATTACAAGACAAAATCTAAAAAAAAGCCCAAACTTCTATCTTGAAGAACCCCAAAGTTGGTAAAAATACCATTTCCGATCGTTCAGTTATATGGCAGCTATAAGATATAGTCGGCCGATCCATATGAAACTTGATAAGTCGTATTATTTTTCCAAAAATAGAATTCATAGAAAATCCCAACTTTCTAGCTCGAAAAACACTGAAGTTATGCCATTTCCGATCAATCAGTTATATGGCAGATATAGGATATAGTCGGCTGATCCTTATAAAATTTGGCATGTTGAATTATTTTGCCAAAAATAGCAATCGTACCAAATCCGAATTCTCTAGCTTTAAAAATACCAAAGTTATAGCATTTCCGATCAATCAGTTATATGGCAGCTATAAGATATAGTCGGCCGATCCCGGCCGTACCGACTTATATACTGCGTGCAAAGGAAAGAAGGGTGTGTGCAAAGTTTCAAGACGATAGCTTTAAAACTGAGAGACTAGTTCGCGTAGAAACAGACAGACAGACAGACGGACATGCTCATATCAACTCAGGAGGTGATCCTGATCAAGAATATATATACTTTATAGGGTCGGAGATGTCTCCTTCACTGCGTTGCACACTTTTGGACAAAATTATAATACCCTCTGCAAGGGTATAAAAAGAGTGAGTTTGCTTAAAACCTAAATAATTTTGAATTGAAGTATCCCATTTAATAATTCTTCTTATTTCTATGTTAAGTTTTCACCTTTTTCCTATTATTTAACATTTATACCTTTAATTGATGTTAAATTATATTTTGATTTGTTTTAAAAAAAAACCCATTTTTTTATATTTAAGCCATTTTTATACCCCATATTTAAATATTTTTAGACTTTTCCGCCTTACTTCATTTTGCTTAAAATCTTAGATGTAAAGAAACGAAGTACATCCCAGAAAATTTTATCATGTCTATTTTAGTATTAATAAACTATTTTATAATGTTTGCGTAAAATCCTAATTTTTTGATTTCCTAAACCCGCCGCAGTACCGATTGCCAAACAAAGGGATCGTGGGAAATTTTAAATTTACACGGAAAAACCATGATCAAGGAAGGGTGGGCATCGTTAGCTCCTGGAACATCAAGGAGTGGTATATTGTCCGATCTCACAAATTTGCCTTCTTCTTTTCTATACTTTCTTGTTCTAATTTTCTCAGTGGTCGGTCATAGCTCCTCCGGTAGCTTATTTCGTCATTTCATTTCGCACGTTTATTTCAATTAAATAATAATAAGTCCTGAAAAGGCACCCGTGATTGGCCAAACACTCTAACACCACGCCACCGACGAGCCAGAGCCGGAACCATCGAACGTGCGGGCCAAAGCGGGAGTTCAACATCCAGCCTGATAGTTCGTTACCCATTACACATCTCTTTCGTGTCCTTCAAATAGTAAATATAGAATTTTAAATTTCCTTACTAACTCCTCCTAGCTTTATAATTTAAAATTTGCTTAATATATACTAATTAATCGTTTCTCGAGCGCCCCTCGGTCGTCTGGGTATCTATTAGCTAATACAGGAATGCTAGCTGATGCTCTTTGATGCACAAACCATTTCAAAATTCTGAAAGACCGCGAAAAAAAAAATAAAAAACATTTTAAATATTTAGAAAAGTGCCTCCATTTTTTTCAACCACCTATTATTATACTACACAAATTATTGGCTTCTTCTTAAAAAATATTCTACGATACATCGCTTTAGTCGATAATTTTGGCAGAAACAAAAAAAAATTAATTTCTTGCAGCAAAAAGTTACCGGCAATCCGAAAAGAAAATGCCTATTGTAATTGGCGAGTCACACTCTGCTGGGAGTCAAACACGTAAAGCTGCAAATAAAAAAAAATAGCAAAAATTGCACAGGATGTTCAAATGGTTACCGTATTCATATTTTTAACTTTAGAGATACACAGAATACATTTTAAGAATTGTAAAACTTTTTACTTGTAAAAAACAAAAAAAAAATAATATCGTTGACTTTGGACTAAATATTTTCTATGGGATTTAAGTCGGTCGACTGCCCAAGTGACTCCAACTCGTTCATAAAGTTATCTTAAACCATTCCTCTGGCACCTTTTGTATCATTGTTCTGCTAAAGAACATCTACAAGTGATTTTTCACACTCTGAAAAAGGTATCGTAGATGTCTTCAAGATATTAATGCATTTATGAAAATCCTGATGGGTTTTATGCCATGTAAAGAAGACCTACTTCCTACTACTGATAGGTACGCCCAGACATAAGTCCATTCAGACAATTGTACTGTACCCTCAATGCAAAATCATTTTACTTTCATATAATTTACCATCAAAAGTGCTTATTTTTGAGCATAAATTTTGAGCGCCCACCTGAGCATACAATTTTCCTCCATTTTCGAGTAGTGCCATTTGTAGGTTACTTGGAAAACTATATTCTCTGGGTAATGTGTCTCCCATTTGATGAAAAGACATTTCATGCGATGAAGACGTTTAGATTAATTTGCTTTGTATAAGCCTATTGTTTAAGCCATGATTTTGCATTTTGAGTTCCATTTTAACCTTCCCTTTTTTAGCTAAACGTCCTTACCGTGACGGAGTACTATTTTGACTCAGCCAAAATGAAATTTAATTTTTGGGTTCGGGTTCGGGTTGGGTTCCTTTTTCGATTTTATTATTTCTTTTTCGCAGTATTCTTCTTCGCCATTACAATAGGGCGTTCGAGGGCTCGATCCAACCTTTCTTCAGCAGCTCTTCTACCTTCGCGTTTATCTCCCCCTGCAATTTTTCAGGTTTTTTCGGATAATACCACTGCCTTATTTGTCATCCTTCATGGTAATCCTGTGCTGTGTTATGTTTGAACAGCCCCTTTATCTGCGAACGCCTCCAGCTCTTTCGATGAACCTTTTATCGCGTTCCTCTTTCCACTTCTATGGATTTCCTATCACTGCTATGGTCAGCCTCTCCTCCAGGCAGCCGCTCTATCTCGCTCTTTTCGGTATTTCAATCGGGGCCCTCGGCATGTTAGCGAACTTACCGGGAAAGTCCCATCCTAGTACCAGACTGTCCTTCATGCCTGGCATCACCAACAGGTTCATAGTCTTTGTCATGTCACCTGCCTTTTGTCGCAATGTGTTTCCAGACAATTTCCGGGCTGTCCGCCAGCTTCTCCGAGATAAAACTTGCCGTTGCTACTCATTTCTACGTTCCTCCGACCTCAACGATTGCTGACAACTGCTGCTCGCCTCCTGACAGTCCTCCAATGGGTCATGGTCTTTTCGTGTGCCTTCATCAGAGATTGAAGGTCCACCATGTATTCCTTAAATGGCTCCCCTCGTCACTGCTTCCGCTGACGAACCTGATCCACCAATTTCAGCTTTTGGCAGGAAAAAGTTTTCGAAACGCGTCTTTAATTACGATAAAGGCCAATCCTTTATAACGTTCATAACGATAGCCTCTCCTCGTCGTTCACTATGAACCATCTTTGTGGTCTGCCCTGCAGTAACTCTGGTATAGCTCTCGAGACCGTATTTATGGCCAGTCCATACGTTTTTGCGGGCTCGGGGTGGACCTTTGCACGAATCTCTCCTCGAACCCGCACGTCAAAGCCAGCACTTTATCGTCCTTGGTTTCGTCGACCCACTTCGCCAGAGGGATCGAATAGTTTCCACGGTTGTAGCTGCTGGTTGGTAAAGCTCTCTACGTACTTCGCTTAGATCCTCTTTTCTAAGCGTGTAGACCCAGTTCTTTCTCCCCATTTCTACGCTATGTTACTTCTAGACTTAATGCAATCACGTAGATTGGGCGCCAGGTGTAAAGAACTGCCATTCTATCTTCGCTCGCAACAATTTGCTGTAGCTAGCTTGAATTTACGTTTGTTTGTTCCTTCGAATTTATTGCTTGACATGATTACCCGATACTACAAAAAGCATAAAAACTTTATAAAACCTTTGTTTCGAGGCCCATTGCACTGTGGTCCAGAATCCGTTTTTTTGGCATAAAGTCGATTTGTTTATGTTAATATATCGGTGTTTTCTTATTTTTATCTTAAAGTAAATTCTTCATACATTATAAAAATGTTAATTAAAAGCTTTAAATGTGCCACCAAAGCTTATTGTGAGATTTTAAATGTGCGATTGCGATCAGCTGATTTTCGAATAGAAATTATATAGAGAAGAAACCCGAAAAGAAAAGAAACCCTTCTCAAAAGAGGTATTAAGTCTTTTGGACCTTCCGTTTACAGCGGAAAATGAGAATGATCTGCAGTGCGATTCTGACGACGATCTGGATAATTATAATATTGAATTGGATGAAGAAGAAAATTGCATTTTAAAAATAAGTAAGTAATTGAATAGAGCAGGAAACAGGAATATATAATATATATATTATATTAATCAGTTTGCAGGGGTGGGAGGCGTGGGCGTGGTCGCACTGACCCAATTTTTTGAACAGAAATTTTTAATGCCATAAAAATAAATTCTACAAAGTTTGAACCCTGTAGCTCAATTTTTCGACTTTATGCCAAAAAAAAACGGGTTCTGGACCATAGTGCATTGGTCAAAATACAAATTACTCCTTGTTCTCGACGGACTCCGCTTCGGATCCTCATTGCCTGGTTTCCTGGGTTTCAGCTCAGCTCCTTCGTTGGCGTTCGCCCACCCGTCGCTCGCTGCTTTTGCTCTCCCGCCGTCGAAATGCTCTCGTTTGCAGCTTCTCTGTCACCGTGGGTTCTGCATTTATTGCCTTCCAGATGGCTGGCACCGCATCGTGGTTGGCTCCCAATAGGCACACCACCCAGGCATACGCCGAAGAGGATGTCTTGGTTCCTGGGAGCTGGGCAAGGGCACAAGGCGCAAGGGCTTTCCTACCTTCGAATCCAATTCACAAGACTTAGATTAGAACCTTCGAACCTAACGCAGCAGCAATACGTCGACCCCAACACATCTGCATTTATTGCCTGGGATACTGCAACAAAGGGACGCTAGAGGACGCTAGAGATTCATAGCGGCAGTCCCTCAGTCTTAAACGCTCTATCACCCAATGTATTTTTATTAATTAGATAAAGTATACAGTTATAAAACATAGTTTTAAAGCTATTGAATTAAAACTCTGCCAAAACCCTTCTTTCTTTAGTACCCAGTATATGAGTCAGAAAAAAAAATTGTTTGGTCATTGATAATTATCATTTATAATTAAATTATAATTTTCAATGCCGTAAATAAAAAAAGGGGAATTTATGTTTAATTTTGAACGTTATAAAATTTTTATTTCTGCATGCCGAATGATTAGCAGATAGACCAGCTTATGGTGCATAAAGGGACTCAATCCTATGTAGTGAGAGGGCGGCCCGACTAGTCATTGCCGAGCTAAAACTCTCTAAAAAAAGGCCCTTTCTTCTAAAAGAAAGGCCCGAGCGCCCGAGAGAGAGTATTTCAGATCGAGTTAGCGTTTTTTATGCATCAAATTATATTTTCATACATTTGCATTTTTTTAAGCTTTTACAGCATTTAATATATCGATTTGATATCGATTTGAATTCTTACAACTCTTGTCTTGTGGTGTGTTGACTTTAAAGCAAAAAATAGTGGTTTAAAGTGCTTGTGATGTCGTAAGATAAATCCTATAAACAAAAAATTCACGATGCGTGGCTCCAGGACAGCGAATTTAAGCAGTGGCTGCGTAAAGATCTTACTGACACGGGCTTACTGCAGCTACTGCAAATGCGGTGTACCCGCAAAGTTAAGCAATTTGCGAGCACATGCTGCTACTAAAAAGCAGGTTAGTTATATGAGCGGCTTTTCACAAACTAATAAAATACAATTCGTGCAATTACCTACAAAAAAGTTAGAGCAAGAAGCTGCTCTTTGTCTTTTTGTGGTAAAACATACCATTGCCTCGGTGGATCACCTAGGAATATTATGCAGCACACATTTTGATGATAACAGCACAGCAACAAAAATAAAGCTGCACCGTACAAAATGTACCCACATTATAAAGAATGTTTTACCGTGCCACTTTAAGGAGGTTCTTCGCAACAATATCGGTAACGCCAAATATAGTTTATTATTAGACGAGTCAACTGATGTTAGTTTTACGAAACTACTCGGTAAGTAATTGGTTCCATGTTTTGTTACAGTATTTATTGACATGTCCTATTTTTAATGTCCATGTATGTTTGTGAAGGCGGAGTCATCAACTACTGTTCTGTAGAACGTAAGGAAATGATGTCGACGTTTCTAAGTCTCATAACTTTAGAAAGTGGAGATGCCATTTCGAATGTTAATGGTATCAAGGATGAACTGAATCGTTGGATGTTGGACCTGAAACAGCTCATTGGAATTGGTACTGATAAAGCAAATGTAATGATTGGCTCAAAAAAAGTGTATACACTGAGCTAAAAAAGGAAGCACCTGGTTTAATTTTAATTAAGTGCATCTGCTATTCTATGCAGTTGGCAGTTAATTACGCCTGCAAGCCCTTCTTGCCAAAGTCACTGGAATATTTAATTTATTCAACCTACAGCTGGTTTTCTAAAAGTTCTTGCAGGCAAATGGAATACAAAAAAATTTACGAATTCCTTAATAATGATAAGGTATATTTTTTACTCATACGTAATCCCCGTGATGTCTGTAGCTCCCAATGTAAGCATTGGGAACATTCCAATGTTTATTGTGTATGTGTTTGTCCTAAATATTGATTTGTAGCAAACTAATATTTTCGTGGTGTTTTAAAAGACCCCTGTTAAAATACCAAGAGTGTGCGCCACGAGATGGCTTTTAATTGAAATGGCCGTTAAACGAATTGTAGAGCAGTGGGAGGAGTTGAAACTACATTTGGCTGCGACGCGGGAAAAGTGCTATCAGGCACAAAGTCTGTTCTCTCTTAATAAAGACGAAAAAAATTTATATATTTGCTTTTTCTTAAGCCCATTTTAAAAGAAATGCAAACTATAAATAAATGCTTTGTTGTGACAAATGCCGTTCATGGGCTAAATGTCATAGTTGAGCACAGTTTGCTTGGGGGTTTTGAATCCAAACGACTAGACAGAGTTATGCATTGAACTTCATTTTATTTACTTGCTTAGTTTATGTTGGTTAGTTTATAATTATTTTGAATGGGTCAGCTTTAATCCCGCTTGGTTTATCTCTGACCTTCTCCACCACTCCGATTGCCTTGCTTGCCTCTTCTAAACTCTTCTTAAACTCTTCTTAAAAAACAACTTTTACTAGGGGAGAGGCAAGACAAGGAAAGCTTTGCAAAGATTAGAGGGTTAAATCTGGGTAGATTCTAAGCTCACTGAAGATGGGGCGATAAATCGAAATGATAAATAACACCTGTACATGCCGCCCCCGGAATGCTGGGATCAGCATGATATGGCTTCTTTTATGTTATTGGACTTCTTTAGGTTTCGGAGTAGGATTGCTGGATATTGGCAATGGACATAACTTGGACAGGGATCTCTTATAGGTTCCAGAAACGGTTTTCAGTGAGGCGACGCGAACTAGTCCATCTTCTCCAGGATGCAAATCGATTACGCGAGCCATTTTCCATTCGTTTGGGGGGAGCCGGTCATCCTTGATTAAAACTAGATCGTCAAATTGCAGATTGGTTCGTTCTTGGCGCCATTTCGGACGTGCTTGTAGATGTGAAAGCAAATCGGCGCTCCATCGATTCCAAAATTTTCTCAGGAGCCGTTGACCGACGACAAAGCGTGCGATGATGGACGTGTCCGAAACAAAAGGCTCCGGAGGTGCCAATAAAGGACAGATCATTTGGATCTGCTGATAAGGGGCAGGGTGGACGGGAATTTCGAAACTCCTTTTGCCAGATGCGAAGAGAATTGTCTGCTCCGATGAAATTGGTTCCACCATCGCTGTATAGATGCTTGCTTAAACCTCTACGTCCAATAAAGCGTTCAAGAGCCCAAAGGAAGTGTTGAGTCGATAGTCCTGTGACCGCTTCTAGATGTATGGCCTTGGTTGCTAAACATATAAACACTGCGATATATGCCTTGTATGTGTGATGCCCACGAAATCTGGATGCTTTCAAGTAAAAGGCCTGTGTAGTCGACGCCAGTGGCTCAAAGGCTCGACCAGGTGGGTTGACTCGATGTAGTGGCAGATCTCCCATTAACTGTGAGGCAGGCTTTGGGCGATGTTTGAAGCATTGGACACATTGTCGTAGAATCCTTTTTACTGCTTGTTTCCCATTGACTATCCAGAATGTGTGCCGAATGGTTGCTAAGGTGAGCTCGGTGCCTCGCTCTATCACCCAATGTATTTTTATTAATTAGATAAAGAAAATAGTTATAGATAAATAAAACAAACGTATACAGTTATAAAACATAGTTTTAAAGCTATTGAATTAAAACTCTGCCAAAACCCTTCTTTCTTTAGTACCCAGTATATGAGTCAGAACGATAGCTGTAATAGCTGCAATAGCTGTAAAAGAGGGTTCGGATAGGGTTCTATGAATCGTAGATCAGCAGACCAAGAAAACCGTCGGAAAATTAATTCATTCAAGTAAATTGTAAAAGTGATCGTAAATTTTTCTAAATCTGTCCCAAAACAGAAAAGGTAAGTTGTTAAATAAATAAAAAAAAAAAAAATTGTTTGGTCATTGATAATTATCATTTATAATTAAATTATAATTTTCAATGCCGTAAATAAAAAAGGGGAATTTATGTTTAATTTTGAACGTTATAAAATTTTTATTTCTGCATGCCGAATGATTAGCAGATAGACCAGCTTATGGTGCATAAAGGGACTCAATCCTATGTAGTGAGAGGGCGGCCCGACTAGTCATTGCCGAGCTAAAACTCTCTAAAAAAAGGCCCTTTCTTCTAAAAGAAAGGCCCGAGCGCCCGAGAGAGAGTATTTCAGATCGAGTTAGCGTTTTTTATGCATCAAATTATATTTTCATACATTTGCATTTTTTTAAGCTTTTACAGCATTTAATATATCGATTTGATATCGATTTGAATTCTTACAACTCTTGTCTTGTGGTGTGTGAACTTTAAAGCGAAAAATAGTGGTTTAAAGTGCTTGTGATGTCGTAAGATAAATCCTATAAACAAAAAATTTACGATGCGTGGCTCCAGGACAGCGAATTTAAGCAGTGGCTGCGTAAAGATCTTACTGACACGGGCTTACTGCAGCTACTGCAAATGCGGTTTACCCGCAAAGTTAAGCAATTTGCGAGCACATGCTGCTACTAAAAAGCAGGTTAGTTATATGAGCGGCTTTTCACAAACTAATAAAATACAATTCGTGCAATTACCTACAAAAAAGTTAGAGCAAGAAGCTGCTCTTTGTCTTTTTGTGGTAAAACATACTGCCATTGCCTCGGTGGATCACCTAGGAATATTATGCGGCACACATTTTGATGATAACAGCACAGCAACAAAAATAAAGCTGCACCGTACAAAATGTACCCACATTATAAAGAATGTTTTACCGTGCCACTTTAAGGAGGATCTTCGCAACAATATTGGTAACGCCAAATATAGTTTATTATTAGACGAGTCAACTGATGTTAGTTTTACGAAACTACTCGGTAAGTAATTGGTTCCATGTTTTGTTACAGTATTTATTGACATGTCCTATTTTTAATGTCCATGTATGTTTGTGAAGGCGGAGTCATCAACTACTGTTCTGTAGAACGTAAGGAAATGATGTCGACGTTTCTAAATCTCATAACTTTAGAAAGTGGAGATGCCATTTCGAATGTTAATGGTATCAAGGATGAACTGAATCGTTGGATGTTGGACCTGAAACAGCTCATTGGAATTGGTACTGATAAAGCAAATGTAATGATTGGCTCAAAAAAAGTGTATACACTGAGCTAAAAAAGGAAGCACCTGGTTTAATTTTAATTAAGTGCATCTGCCATTCTATGCAGTTGGCAGTTAATTACGCCTGCAAGCCCTTCTTGCCAAAGTCACTGGAATATTTAATTTATTCAACCTATAGCTGGTTTTCTAAAAGTTCTTGCAGGCAAATGGAATACAAAAAAATTTACGAATTCCTTAATAATGATAAGGTATATTTTTTACTCATACGTAATCCCCGTGATGTCTGTAGCTCCCAATGTAAGCATTGGGAACATTCCAATGTTTATTGTGTATGTGTTTGTCCTAAATATTGATTTGTAGCAAACTAATATTTTCGTGGTGTTTTAAAAGACCCCTGTTAAAATACCAAGAGTGTGCGCCACGAGATGGCTTTTAATTGAAATGGCCGTTAAACGAATTGTAGAGCAGTGGGAGGAGTTGAAACTACATTTGGCTGCGACGCGGGAAAAGTGCTATCAGGCACAAAGTCTGTTCTCTCTTAATAAAGACGAAAAAAAATTTATATATTTGCTTTTTCTTAAGCCCATTTTAAAAGAAATGCAAACTATAAATAAATGCTTTGTTGTGACAAATGCCGTTCATGGGCTAAATGTCATAGTTGAGCACAGTTTGCTTGGGGGTTTTGAATCCAAACGACTAGACAGAGTTATGCATTGAACTTCATTTTATTTACTTGCTTAGTTTATGTTGGTTAGTTTATAATTATTTTGAATGGGTCAGCTTTAATCCCGCTTGGTTTATCTCTGACCTTCTCCACCACTCCGATTGCCTTGCTTGCCTCTTCTAAACTCTTCTTAAACTCTTCTTAAAAAACAACTTTTACTAGGGGAGAGACAAGACAAGGAAAGCTTTGCAAAGATTAGAGGGTTAAATCTGGGTAGATTCTAAGCTCACTGAAGATGGGGCGATAAATCGAAATGATAAATAACACCTGTACATGCCGCCCCCGGAATGCTGGGATCAGCATGATATGGCTTCTTTTATGTTATTGGACTTCTTTAGGTTTCGGAGTAGGATTGCTGGATATTGGCAATGGACATAACTTGGACAGGGATCTCTTATAGGTTCCAGAAACGGTTTTCAGTGAGGCGACGCGAACTAGTCCATCTTCTCCAGGATGCAAATCGATTACGCGAGCCATTTTCCATTCGTTTGGGGGGAGCCGGTCATCCTTGATTAAAACTAGATCGTCAAATTGCAGATTGGTTCGTTCTTGGCGCCATTTCGGACGTGCTTGTAGATGTGAAAGCAAATCGGCGCTCCATCGATTCCAAAATTTTCTCAGGAGCCGTTGACCGACGACAAAGCGTGCGTTGATGGACGTGTCCGAAACAAAAGGCTCCGGAGGTGCCAATAAAGGACAGATCATTTGGATCTGCTGATAAGGGGCAGGGTGGACGGGAATTTCGAAACTCCTTTTGCCAGATGCGAAGAGAATTGTCTGCTCCGATGAAATTGGTTCCACCATCGCTGTATAGATGCTTGCTTAAACCTCTACGTCCAATAAAGCGTTGAAGAGCCCAAAGGAAGTGTTGAGTCGATAGTCCTGTGACCGCTTCTAGATGTATGGCCTTGGTTGCTAAACATATAAACACTGCGATATATGCCTTGTATGTGTGATGCCCACGAAATCTGGATGCTTTCAAGTAAAAGGCCTGTGTAGTCGACGCCAGTGGCTCAAAGGCTCGACCAGGTGGGTTGACTCGATGTAGTGGCAGATCTCCCATTAACTGTGAGGCAGGCTTTGGGCGATGTTTGAAGCATTGGACACATTGTCGTAGAATCCTTTTTACTGCTTGTTTCCCATTGACTATCCAGAATGTGTGCCGAATGGTTGCTAAGGTGAGCTCGGTGCCTCCGTGAAGGGTGTTCAGGTGCGAATTTTTGATTACGAGGTCAGTAAAATGATGCATTTTGGGTATAATGATAGGATTTTTCTGTGCTTGGGACAGATGTTGAGCGTTCTTCAGTCGTCCTTTGAGTCGCAGAATCCCAAATCGTCTAAAAACGGGCAAATCGCGCCCACATGACGAAGTTCTTGTGGGTGGCGTAAGTTATGCAGATACCTTTGGATGTAAGCCATAATGAATAACAATTTTTTATATGATGAGTAAGAGGTAATGATTGAGTCGCCAAGTGAACAAACATGTGCTGTGATTTTGGTTGGTTGTCTTCTTTCTTCGTGATGTTGGTCAGGGGGAGGTAGAGTACGTGTTCTTCGGCCACCGATTCTCATCCTCCCGTAGCCAATCGGGACCGAACCACCAGATGTCATGCCTGGTTAGCTGCTGAGGAGTAAGACCCCTTGAAGCGCAATCGGCTGGGTTTTCTTCCGAAGGTACTTGCTGCCATTGGATTGTAGTACTTAGTTCCAAAATCTTGCCAATTCGGTTGGAGACGAAAGTCTTCCACCGGGTCGGATTTCGTTTAATCCAATATAAAACGATTGATGCATCAGTCCAGAAATTAACTGACATGGGATTTCCGGTGGATGAAAACTGCGTTAGTACTCATTTAGCCAGTTGTGCAGCCAACACTGCACCAGAGAGTTCGATTCGAGGGATCGTTAGCGGCTTCGTGGGCGTGACTCGACTCCGTGCTGTCAATAGAGCCGTGCTCACTCTCCCGGATGGATATTGTATTCAGAGATAAACACAGGCTGCGTAAGCTTGCGAGGAGCCGTCACAAAAGACGTGTAGTTGGTGTGACTGTGGTTCACCGGTCTGGTGACCAAGGCACCGAGGTATTTTCAACTTTTCAATGTTTGGTAAATAATGTCGGAATTCTTCACATCGGGCTTGAAGAATTGAATTGAAGAATTTAATAAGAATCTTATTAAATTCAGTTTTTAACGAAAGCCGGACCAGACATTTTCGATTGGGATGTCTGGCGCAGGTACGCTGGAAATGATCTTCACACCATTGTTCTTCTACTGTTAACGTCCTCTCAGAGCTGATTTGATCAAGATCGAAAAAAACCTTTACCATTGCATCCAGACTAGTCTGATTGCATCGAATGGCTACCACATTTGACCTTGTTTCATTACTATGGCTAAACACGATCCAACCTAATTGAGTGAGTTGAGCAATAGGTTGATTTGAAGCTCCTTTCCGTAAATTAGCTACAAATATGGTATTAGATCTACTCCAGGCCTGGCCTGGTAAAGGTGGGATCGGCCAAGTGTAATCCGTGAAGATGCTGACAAGTGTCCACGTTGACATTGCTTCTTGGTAAATGAGACGTGAGGGGGTGACGTGGAAGTCCCAGTAACTGAGAGGCACGTTCTGTGATTAACGTGCCTAACTTATGGCTGTATACGGTGCTGATGCAGTCCCAAAGGTGACAGTATTTAGGCTGTACTCGGCTATTTCGTTTTGATCATTTTTCCATAAGATGCGTTAAAATTGAGCATCATCCTGGTGCATGTCGATGCAGCGATACATGCGTTGGATATTTGCTGCAAAGACGTAACGATGTAGCCTCCATTTCATGATGACTCCTCCTAAATCGTTTTGTAGCGGTGGGCCGTTTTCCGTTTGAAGTGGCACATGATGCATCGTACACCACCCGAACTTTGGTCGTTGTACTGTCCTCCTTTACCACGGCATGGTGTGGGAGAGTACATGATGAGAAATACTGTTGACCTCTTGGAGTGATCATCTGATGTCGAGCTTCTGCGGTAGTGACTTTGGAGAGTTGTTTAAGATCAAAATATTCCTTGATGGTGGAGTGATATTGTTGTTTAAGTGTGTCGTTTCTGTTAAGCCGACGTTCTAAGAGGTGGAATCTATTGAGTGCGATTTGGTGAGATTTTCCGATGACTTGTTTCTTATTAAATTCAGTTTTTAACGGAAGCCGGACCAGGTATTTTCGATTGGGATGTCTGGCGCAGGTACGCTGGAAATGATCTTCACACCATTGTTCTTTTACTGTTAACGTCCTCTCAGAGCTGATTTGATCAAGATCAAAAAAAACCCTTTACCATTGCATCCAGATTAGTCTCATTTGACCTTGTTTCATTACTATGGCCAAACACGATCCAACCTAATTGAGTGAATTGAGCAATAGGTTGATTTGAAGCTCCTTTCCGTAAATCTGGCAGCTACAAATATGGTATTAGATCTACTCCAAATAACGCGTCGATGCGGCCTGGCCTGGTAAAGGTGGGATCGGCCAAGTGTAATCCGTGAAGATGCTGACAAGTGTCCACGTTGACATTGCTTCTTGGTAAATGAGACGTGAGGGGGTGACGTGGAAGTCCCAGTAACTGAGAGGCAAGTTCTGTGATTAACGTGCCCTCAGAGCCATGATCGATCAAGGCTCGAATAACGGCAGTTTGTCCGGTGCTGTTATTGTGTAGTTGTACTAGAGCTGTGACCAGCAAAATGCATCGAGTTGACTGCGCGGCAGCGCCATCAGCACTGTAGTGGAATCGGAAGGATGAGCAGGATCGGAGCTCTCGCGTGCTGCGTTCTGAATAATCGGTGATGAGCTGGTATACGTCGGGGGGAAGTGAAGCAGGGTATGGTCAATGATTCGTTTGCGGGCAAAGCAATCCTTGGACAAAAAATCAGGACATCGTCGCAAAATGTGTTGCCCCTTACAGTTTACGCAAGAGATGGGACCGCTGGTTCTAGTCGTGGTGTGGAACGTGCTGCCCTTGTAGAAGCCGGAACCCTTTTGCTTGGGTTTTCCCTGCTCTTTAGGCAGTGCTTGCTTGAGAAAATGGAATCGCTGATTGTTTGACAACGCCTGGTTCTGGTAAATGAGTTCATGGAAAGCTGGCCAATCTGTATACTTTCCAGAAAAGTTAGGTACTGGCAACTTTGGAAGTTGGACTGCCGCACCAGGGCCGAGTATTTTAGGAACAGGCGTCGCTTGTTGCTCGCCGCACTCTGGTAGATGACTGGGGAAAAGTGTTTCGGACTCCGTAGATATTAAACAGAACGCTGTGATAAATTCCTCTTCGAACTGGTCCGCTAATTTATCGACGAAGTAAGGGTTTGTGGGGTAGCCAGAGCTTACAAACTCTTGATGATTCTTGTTGAATTGCTGGCTTATTTATTAAGTTGAGTTTGGAAAGGCGCAGTTGGAAATAGGGCTTAGTTTTCCGAGACGTGCTGTCCTTTTTGAAGTTTACTTCGAGTTGGTTGAGCTGATTGTGAAGATCTTTCTGAAGCGCAAATAAGCTGTCGGCGTTTCCACCCTTTGCCATTGTCTCAGACTCTGCACTGGAAGTGCTCGCTGGCTTGGGCTTGCTCATTTCGCGTATGCACTCACACGTACGTATGTATGATCTTCCAAAGTGAGAGAGCGACAATGGGCTAGCGTTTGCGCGACACGTGCGATGCATCGTTTGATTCCGTTATTTTCGCTTCCTCTTTCTCAAAGTGAATGAAGGAGTTAAAAAGGAGAATAATGGTTCCGTGTTGAGATTAGGTTTCCATTAACGACTTGATGAAAATGTTGGAGATGACATGGATTGTGGAGTCGTGTGTGGATTGTTCCCCTCATCGGCCACCAAAAATGTTGTGACAAATGCCGTTCATGGGCTAAATGTCATAGTTGAGCACAGTTCTGCTTGGGGGTTTTGAATCCAAACGACTAGACAGAGTTATGCATTGAACTTCATTTTATTTACTTGCTTAGTTTATGTTGGGTAGTTTATATTTATTTTGAATGGGTCAGCTTTAATCCCGCTTGGTTTATCTCTGACCTTCTCCACCACTCCGATCGCCTTGCTTGCTCTACGACTCTTATTAAACAACAACTTTCACTAGGGAAGAGACAAGACAAGGAAAGCTTTGCAAAGATTACAGGGATGGGTGGATTCTAAGCTCGCTGAAGATGGGGCGATAAATCGAAAAGATAAATAACGCCCGTGCATGCTTCCAAAGCAAAGCCGTCGATGCAACATTACTGCTCAACGATTTAATTTATGCCATTAAAGCCCTTCAGCAAAAAATATTACCACCGGACATCCAAATAGATGTTCTGACCGACAACGATATCGAAAAACATGTCGTCAAGGACCTATACTTGGGCTATGTTTTTGAAAAAGAAATTAAAAAATCGAATATAGCTACAAGTGATGAAAAGTCTAAAAGAGAATGCTGCGTACAATTTGTGATTGAGCTAATAAAGCAGTTGAAGCAAAGGTAATATTCTTCAAATTACATTTAATTTCTTTTTTTCTGACTTCCCGACAATTATGAATTGCTAAAGCAAATAGACTTATTTGCAGTTCGTAATGTTTTAAAAAACAAAAAACCAAGCATTGTTCCAGTCTTGGAAAACTTCAGCACCATTCCAGAACTTCCAGTTTTGGGGTTTTTAAATTTTTTTTTTTTTACTAATCGAGCGTTTTTTTTGAAAAAAATTATGGCAACACTGTACCAGAGCTAAATATGTATAGAATAACGTGTTAAAATTTGGAACCAATTGGATTAATATTTTTTGAGTAACCTCATGCGCCAGTCGTAAAAACAATGTTTCGAGAAAAACGCGTTTAAAGTTTTGTGATGGCTCTCGCCGTCGCCTGAGACTTCCACCATAAATCGGCAATATCTTCAAGAGTTTATAAAATTTTTACTTGAAATTTTCAGGGAACATTCTTAAATAGTTAATAGTTCGAATAAAATAAAAAAACGATTTTTAAACAGAGAATGGGGAGGGTCCCCTTAAATAAACCTGATTGCTTATTAGCAATTGCTTATTAGATCACCGAAAAACCACATATGTTTTCGCGAGAATAGTTTGGTTTAGTTTTAGTTTCAATAGCTTTAGTAAATTATAGTTCATAATTTGGTTAATTATATTAACTAGATTACGTCGGGGTCACCGATGTTTGATAGTTTTCAATGCGGTAAATAAAAAAGACGAATTTATGTTTAATTTTGAACGTTATAAAATGTTCATTTCTGCATGCCGGATGAAGCCGGATGATCAGCAGATAGATTAGCTTATGGTGCATGCAGGGAATCAATCCTATGTATAGAGAGGGCGGCCCGACTAGTCATTGCCAAGCTAAAACTCTCTAAAAGAAAGGCCCGTTGAGTCGAGAGGCCGAGAGAGAGTCGGCTTGCGACCAACTGAGCGATTTTTACATAGTTAAGCCTAAATAAACATTACATTAAACATTACATTAACATTATTTAAACATTAAAAATACACCTGGATTTCGAGTTACTTAACTAGCAGAACCCAACTGGGTCCTTTTAAAAATGTTTACGGTTTGGAAGCCATCTTGGACACGATCACGGGAATGCCTTTAACAAATGTTGGACAAATAGTTGGAGCTCGATTCGTTTATTCTGGAATAATTACAATATCTACTTAGCTCTAAAATTTACTTAACTGGCTAACGTACCGCAGTTTTCTCTTCCCTCTCTTCGTGATGGCGCAAATCGGTGTAATTGTTCGCCAAATATGGTTTTTCTTTTACTCGATTTTAGTGCGACCAAATAACCTAACAAGACCAGACTGTACCAGACTTCATAATAATACTGACTTCATAAAATCCTTATTATCGATAGCCCTAATCCGTTTCGCGACATCCCCACCCCCGTGAAGCAGCCGCATTCACCACGTCCAGGACAGCTAGCTTCGAAGCGGGACGCATTGTCATGGCTCGATCGTTAGTCCTCACTGCCGCTCGACGAGGTACTCCATCTCTCCCGGTGAACACCTCCTTCACGACGCCTCGTTTCCACTCCCTTCGTAATATGGCTGGATCACAGACGAACACCAGGTCTCATCGACGAATGGGCTCAACATGCTTGCACCATCTCTCCCTGCGCACAAGAGTCGGCAGGTACTCATGCACCCATCGCTTCCAGAACCGATCCCGCATCATCCTCGCTATGCGCCACTGCTTCCTGGTAGCGCATCTCACGGGCTCCTGTCCGTCATCCTTGGGAAGATCTGGGACGTCAGTCGGGGTTCGTCGGGGACGAACGAGAGTTCACTATGCTTTCCGCCTCAATCAGCAGGTTCTCCAGTACGTGTTACTCAGCTGGGTTCGCCGGGCAATTGAAAATCCATTCGACTCCTTTAGTCGACAGCTCGCCCTGGATCCGTACAGGCTCGAACACTTCGCTGAACCTCTTGGCCTCGCGGTCGGCTCCAACGAAGTTCTTTCCATTGTCGCTCCTAATTCTGACGACGGGTCCACGTCGGCTCATGAAGTTCCTTATGGCGATTATGCAGGAATCGGTAGACAAATCGTGAGCCATCTCCAAGTGGATAGCTCTTGTGGTCAGACACGTAAACAGTGCCACCCACCTCTTCTCCGTACGACGTCCAACCGTCACAAATAGCGGTCCAAAATAGTCCAACCCGGTGAACTTAAAGGGCCATCCGTTGGCCTCCAGCCGGTTCTGGCAGCCTCCGTACGTTCGTGATCCAGAACTTCTGCCGGATCGGTCCGATGCACTATAGGAAATTTGACCACTTTTTCTGGCCAAAAATAGTATCTCAAGAACGAAACAAGATATTTAAGTTCTGATTTTTGATTTGAGTTCACATGGTCAATAGATTTAAGATTTTAAAAAAATGTGGGCGTGGAAACGCCCACTTTTTAAGAAACACATTCTAACTCAAAAACTAGGCAAGATATTTAGATTTTGATTTTTGATTTGAGTTTATATGGTCAAAAGAACTCAGGTTTGAAAAAATTGTGGGCGTGGCACCGTGCTTGTTCTTTTTTAGTGTTTTATAAAGCCATAGTCTTCTTTTAAAAAAGTAGGTGTGTTTTTTTTTTTTTTTATTAAAAATCTGTTATTTTTTTAAAAATTTAAATCGGTTTTGCACTAGTCTCACAGCTAACAGATTCACATTCAAGACTTTGAGGTTGACTCCTTAAATTTTGAATTTCTTCGAAAGTGCATAAAAGTGCACTTTCATATTTCACTCATATGAAGAAAATTAAACAATCTACTACATGGACCAAATTACAAGGTCAAACTCGGTCGCATTTAGTTTAAATCTCTTTTTAAAAATGTGATTTATTTCTAAAAATTTCTTTTGCTAGACTACTTACATTTTCACTTTATTAAAAAGACAACACAAGTTTTTTGGACACTTCACCTACACAAACACATAATACGAACCACATTGAAAAGTATTCATTTCAAAATTTTTGATTTTGTCCATAAAATTTTCAGTATTTGCGTTTTTAAAATCGCACCAAATTATCGTAAATTCTAAGCTCATGTAAATGTTAACATCAACAGCTGTTTTTATCAGCTGATTTCTTCGCAGTGGCTCCATCTATGGAAATCTCTGGTACGCAACATTAAAATTATTTCTATTGTGAATTATATGCAGTTAAAATTATTTAAATTCTTTCACTTTCAAAAAATGGTTTTTGGCCAGAAAAAGTGGTCAAATTTCCTATAGTGCGATGGTTGACAGTATGATCGTCCGACGTGCGCTGTATGGAACACACATCGCGTCGTCGATCCTTCCGCTGACTCGCATTACTCCGTCCTCGTCGAAGTATGGGGACAGTCCATGCAGTCGGTTGTCCTTGGCGGCCTTTCCTTGACTGCCCTCAGCAAACGCTTCTCGCTGCGGTTGCCGTACCAGTGCGAGCTCAGCTTCAGCGCATTCTATCGACGTTAGTCCGTGATCCTCTCCACCGTATCGTAGACCACGGCACCGTCGAATGAATCTGAGCACCAATGCGGTGCTCCTCACCAGTCGATTGTAATTTCAGAACCTCTGAAAGGATATGAAGTTTACCATCACCAAGGCAAACTAACATTTCATTTCCTCTTCGTCCATCGTCGGAGGGATCCATCCTTCGATCGATTTTGGCCAGCTCTCCTCTGGTCCTTGTAGAAATGGTGGACCACTTAGCCATCGATGCTCAGGACCACGGCATTGCACGGCCTCATCGCGTCATCTGCCACGTTCTTTGCAGACGGAATCCATCTCCACTGGGACGCCTCCGTGGATTCCAGGATCTCTGCCACCCGGTTACCGATGAACTGTTTGTATCTCCGGTGGGTGCTGCTTATCCAGTGCAACACAGTTTTTGAGTCCGTCCATAAGACGCAGTTGCTGATCGCCACACCGTGCTCCTGCTTGACCGCGTCCATTTGTCTTGTGCCCAATACTGCTGCTTGTAGTTCCAGTCGCGGGATCGACATAGTCCTTATCGGAGCGCATTTCGTCTTGGAGCTTATGAAATGCGCCCGCACGTCTCCGTTCTCATAAGTGGCCCGCCAATAGACCGCTGCCGCGAACGCCGACTGGCTGGAGTCCACGAAGATATGCAGCTGTAGCAATGTCACGCGTCCACCGCCGAAGTAATAGCGTGGACATCGGAATTCTTCGATTTTCCTCATTCCTTGCCACCAGTCTTCAAAGGCTGCGGCCAAATTATCGGGTAGCGGCTCGTCCCAGTTGACTCCTCTTCGCCAAATCTCTCTCATTAACAACTTGGCAGTCACCATGTAGCAGCTCATGAATCCAATCGGGTCAAACGTGGACATGACCAGGCTAAGGAACTCCCTCTTGGTAGGGACGCGTTCCCCTGTCATCACGCTTCACGGGACTCGATGATACTTGACGCCGAACTTGAAATCATCTGTAGCCGGTTGCCAGTACATTCCCAGAACCTTCTTCTCAGCTTCGGTCCATCTAACGCTAGCGATGGATTCAATTGGGTTCAACGCTCTGACCACCCTTGCCGAACTAGAAGTGAATCGACAAAAGTCAACTTCTTCACTGCTGAATCTGTCGACGTAGTCGTCCACGTAGTGGTATTCCTTATTAGCCAGGGCTGCTCGTGGATCCGTGCTGCTGTATTGCGAGGCATTCAAGGTCTTCATCGTCATCGTCATCTTCGATCGTCATCACTTGCATCTCTTATACGTACATCTCCTTCCCAAAAATGGAAGAGCACTGCTGGGAGGGGCTTGTATCGCTGTGGCCCTTTCATTAGCGCTGAATTAAGGGAAACGCCGTTCACCTTGGCAGCCGCGTCGAAGACCAGTCGGACCTTTCCAGGTTTGTTTGGGTTTTCCACCCCGAAGTGCGGCAGGTACCATAACTTGCCTTTCTGGAACCTCTGGGCTTCCTGTGGCGGTCACACAAAATGGCTGAGAATCAAAAATGACTAATTTGTGCCGGCAACTGCAACGATGACGTCACTCCAAGCTCCGCTTGCAGATTGTCACTCATTCATTCTGCCTGTCATTCTGCTGCTCCCTGGCGTGGCAGTATTCCACTCAAACATGGCGGGGTATTCGCCGCACCGTTCACTCAAACGCCGCATGCCTCGATTCCAACGGGATCCCTGGCGGCCTCTGCTTGTCTTCCATTTGCCCTTGCCTTCTCCAACTCCGACTCGAGACATGCGATCCTTTCCATAAGGGCCGCCATTTGTATAGTTGTGGAGACCGTAATCTGCCCCGTTGCTTCGGGCTGCAGGTTACTTGCCGCTTTCCTGGCGGCTGTTCCACTTTCCTTTGGAGTCTGTGGCCGCTGCCGATCACCAGCCACACTCGCAGAGCTGGCCGAAGTGCCAGTTGCTGCGGCCGTGGTGGTCGCAGTTGCGGGGACACACGAGGCTTCCAGCCTGGGCTCCGCCGAGGCGTGTGCTTCGTGGGCATCATCTTGCAGAGTGCGAATAAAAGTTAATGTCGCCGCTTGGCCGATTACGGGGAATGCCTTTAACAAACGTTGGACAAATAATTCGTTTGATTCGTTCGTTTTATTCTGGAATAATTACAATATCTACTTAGGTCTAAAATTTACTTAACTGGCTAACAGTTTTCCCTTCCCGCGCAAATCGGTGTAATTGTTCGCCAAATATTGTTTTACTTTCACCCGATTTTAGTGCAACCAAATAACCTAAACTAAATACCAGACTTCATAATAATACTGACTTCATAAAATCCTGACTATCGATAGCCCTAATCCGTTCCGCGACAATTGTTTTGATTCGGTTATATATGTAAAAAAAAAACGCATAAATACCGAAAAATACATTTAAGTTATCGCGTATACATTTACAGAAAATATTCGGTAACTTTACAAAGCACAGGGTCCGCTTGGTTTTATGATAAGATAGTCTAAAGAATTAAACGACCCCTTTTTAAGAAAAACGTATCTTTAGTCCAGTGGTGGGCAAACTATCATTTTACATAGCACGCGAATATACATAGGGTAGGAAATTCTGCCGCAGCGCTGCCGGCACACTGACAGTGTGAGCATTCTCAATTTTTTTAGAAGCTCTCTCATTTGCTCTCATTTTGACTCATTTGACAGCCCCAACTTAAAAATCTAAATGTTTCCACTGAGAAAAATGTTCTCACAAATTGGGTTGAAAAAAGTTTTCTCCATAGAAAATAAAGATAGGGAAGCGTAGTTTTTCATGTTTTCATGCTGGAAAAGATGTCTTTAAAATGAAATACACTATTTTAGTTCCCATTCAAACTTTTTAATAACGAAAAATTAAATAAAAAAATAAGTTTTTTTCCCTCAGTGAATTCTCTGCTCTCATTGTTTTTCTCTGATACGCACACACTTAAATTTTAAACATGTGTTAGTTTTGCCCACCACCGCTTTAGTTCATCCGAATTTTGTGTTCACGGAGATCACATCGAATCTGTACATCAAACTATCTAATCTTTGCTCTTAGAGTACTGGACATGTACGTCATGCTGCAAGAGTTTACCGGTCATCTGGACACCCAGGACAAATGCTTATAACCCTATTGAACAATGATTGACCTTATGTTTTCCATTACAGTCCTAATTTTTTAAACGGTCTTAGTATCCTAAGAGAACCTAACTGGTACACTAGGTCCTTCCGACATTTTGGTTACCGATTTTCAGGGAACTGGATTTTTTTATACCATATGTAAAAAGTATAACCGGCTTGTGCCCATCCCATATATTTCTCGGATTATGCCCCTAATTAAATCTTATATTACAATAAGTTTCAATTATAATTAGTTGGTAATAAATAAAAAAAAGACTACTTATATATAGAAAAGAAATAAATTTCAAATTTCTGGCAAATCATAACTTATATACCCTCAGATTCTCAGCAAAAGATTTTTATTTCATACTTTTCGCTTGGGAAAAGCAATAGAATAATAGGTCTATAACTCATCTAAAAATTGTGTGATTTGAATTTGAATTTTTAGGTGTAGATTATATCCCCTAAATATCGGCCGATTTGGGTGAAATACTGTACTGGACTACAGAAATTTTCAACTTCTGACGGAAAGACAAACGGTCATCGCTATATTGACTTGCGTGTCAATGCTGATCAGAAATATATATACCTTATGGGGTCTTCTATGAAATGATTACTTATTTATGTTATATAAATTCAATATTCAACGAATATAATATACTCTAGTACTCTACGAGTACCGGATATATAATATTTTAAACAGTTTAATTTTTATAACAGTTTTAAATAATTGTTATAAGTTAACTTTTCTCATTCATTTTTTTGCCAAAAAAACTTACTTTATTTGCACGAATCGATTCGGGATGCTTTGCATGATACATACAAAAATATTTCCGGTGGCCATTCAGGGAAATTACGGTACCCACGCAATTTCTCGGATTTACTTGTAGTTTCTGAGATTCGCACAAGGACAATCGGAGAAGTTCCGAATACCACGACAATCCTTTTTCTATAAGTAAATGTCCAAACAATAACGTTTTTGTTTTTCTGTAAGGCCACACCGCTTTATGAAAGTCAGGAATAAGCTTTTTGCGGGTCTGATAATCTGTTATCAGAAGTAATGTGCGAAAGCCAGGTTTCAATAAGCGTACCATTCCATTATATTTTTCAGCTCTAAGTTCATATAACCTTAGTTCTGGGATTCGGTTTGTTGGTTGAGAATCTGAAATAAAGAAATACAAAAATTACGTATTTTTTTTAGTTTTTTCCTTATTTTTAATTCGTTTTCTTAAATCGTATCTTATAATATCTTTGGCGTCCACACAATAAACATAGGTTCTATCACGCACATATTCTGTATAATACGATGAGTTAATATTCTATAAGTTAATATTGGGGTGGTTCTAGGGTAGTGTCAAGGTAGCGGTGTACTACGAAAAGCGTTCCGTGGAGCTCTCAAAACTGGGTTAGGGAAACCTGGCGAGGTCTATAAGGGCATTAAACTTGTTGCTCTGAGCTGGTGCGATGTTCCTTGTAGGCGAGAATCTGGATTCCTGCATCAATCAAGGAGGGTGGACTGATTCTCACCATGCTCCAAAGATGCAATCCACACCTTTTCACAATGGACTGGCAAGTGGTGAAGGGGAACCAACGAGCAAGCAATTGTGTGCATTATTTATACACCGCTGGTAGTGCGACTATACTCTCGCAAGGGCGGCTGGAAACAGGTCGCGGTACGGTCATGTCTCTGACCTGGATGCTGGGTTATCGTAGTCGGGCGGGAAGAAGAACACTCCCGCGGAAAAAATTTCTTTAAATTTCGTGCCAGGGGACCCACAAAAGTTTCACCCCAAATGACTTCAGACTCATGAGTCCTTTCGCCCTTTCTCCTCAAGACAATGGAGAGGCTCATTAGCCTCATTAAGGAAAGGTTTAGGGAAACTCAGGGGATGTCAGAGGTCTGCATTACAAACTGCTCTGGACTTCATCCACGACCTACTATCTATAGCAGTGGTCGGCACGGCCCCCGGGGGCATAGGAAATTTCTCTGCCCGAGCTCTGCCACACACACACAGTATAAATGTGTGAAACGTCATGCTCACAGCAAACTTTCTGCTATTCGTTACTAATACTAATGCGTTAAAATCATATTAATGTATTGGGGTGCCGATCAATGATCTATAGACACAATGGGGGTTAGTGTTAAGATACCAAGCGCTTCTGTAACTGCAAAAAAAATAAACCAAATTCCTTTTCAAAATATTTTTTTTTTATTTTTTTCAAAACGTTGCTTTTATTTCTTAAATCTTTTCTTTGCGAGACTAACAAGAGGTGTATCAACCCTTAAGCTTTTAACTTAACTAACAGTCATATTGACTGATACAGAGTTAGATGACACTAAAAATAGAAAGCTGGGTTGGAAGGTTAGATCCGCTAGAAACCCGAGTCAATCCTCAAGCGAGGAAATTTGGGTGTGAAGAAAGTTTTTTTTTGTAGGACTCTTTTTGCTTCTGAATTTCGTCTTTCACTGCGAGGATGCCCAGATCCCGGTGGATGTTTTCGTTGCGAACATACCAAGGTGCTCCAGTGATAGTTCTCAAGATTTTGGATTGTGCGCGCTGCGTTCCTCCACAGCTGGGAGCCATACATCCAGATTGGCTTTAGGACTGAATTGTACAGTAGTAAATTTTAGTCCAGGCACAGTGGCGATCGTGAGATTATCCAGTGGAGGCTGCTGGCTTTCAGTTTTAGGGAATCTTCTTGACTTCGATGTGCTTACGCCAGGTTAGTCGTCTATCGAGGTGGACGCCAAGGTACGTTACTTCATTAGCTTCAGGGATCTGCATACCGTTTAGTAAAAGCGGAAGGCATGTTTATTTATTAAGAGTAAACGTTAGATGTTTACACTTTTTTTCGTTTAATTTAATGCGCCAGTCGGACAGCCACCTTTCCACTACTATTAGATGATTAGCCAGTTGGGTAGTTGCTTGCGTTGGGCATCTGGAGCGACTAAGGATAGCGGTATCGTCGTGCGTTCGTAGGAATATCCCCAGTATACAAAAAATTTAGACACGGGCCGAGTGCGCTACCTTGTGTAACTCCAGCTTCGATGATATAGTCGCCCGAAGTAGCTGCGTTGCATCTCACTGAGAATACCCTATTGTACAGGTATGATTCCAATAGCTTGTCGGTGTATGTTGGCAAATACGTTTTAATTTTGTGCATGAGTCCAATGAGCCAAACTCGGTCGAAAGCATGAGATACGTCGAGGAAAATAGCGCTACAGTATTCTCGCTGTTCGAAGGCTCAACGTATTTTTAAACAATTTAAACAAACAAGATAGAAGGCTTTTTGGTCTGTATGATGGACAGTATGGATTTCGGTATTATGATGGATTTCTTTTTTGGGAGATTAATGATCCCATTAAATTGTTTTCAGACGACCTCTATAGCGCATTTTAAAAGTTCGATCAGCATCTTCGGCATCAATACGTCACCACCGGGAGTGGTCTTAGCCCTCTTATGACTTTTTCGATTTGTGCAGCATTTGTGATTTGTGCTTTTTCAGTGCAGCTGGCTGAGGGGAGGCCTCAGGCTGAATTACTGGCAGGAGGAATGAATTTGATGCTGGGTTTGGCTAAAAGACACTTTGGAGATGTGTAGCTAATGTTTCAGCTCGATCTTCGTCGCTACGAGCCCAGCATCCTGAAGAGATTCTTATCTAATTGGCGTTTTAATTGGGGAGCAAAGATTTGGGTAGGCCCTGCACACGGGGTACTTTGTGCTTGTTGGCGAAAGATTCTGGATGTACCTTAGCTGTGCATTTTCTTCATGTTGGTGAAGAGCCTGGTTGAGTGATCGGGTTGCTTCCTTAAGGCGTTGTTTTGAAGCTGGTGATCTGCTGTTTTGCCAATCACGTCGCGTGCGCCTCTCTTCTTGCACGAGCTGTTCGATTTGCTAATTGGATTTGTAGTATTTGTTTCGGTCTACTTCCTTCCCTTGAGGAGTAGAGATTTTAGCTGCCGCAACGAGTACTTCTTCCAGAGCGCTCGTAGTGTAGTCGATGTCCGATTCCATGTTAAGCTCCGGGGCGAGTTCTATGTGGGCACTCACGTACTTTTTGTATTTAAGCCGGTTCGTTTTTGGCGACGTCAGGCTGAAGGGGTGTTCGGTTATTTCTGGGCTTTGAAGAGGCGTTGAAAGAACAGGCGAGTGGTCTGATGATAAGTCCGGGACTGCTTTGGCACTTATTAGATTGCGAGGTATGGTTTTTGTTACCGCAAAAACAATAAGGTCTGGGAGCTTGCATGGATCGGTTGGACAGTATGTGGGACTTCCAGGGAAAACATAGTCCAGTTTATTACTCACATTTATAAATGCATTGTACATTTATGCAATGCATTTAAAAATGCCTTCCTTTGGGAGTCACTAAACGTGATTCCCAGTGCGTATGTTTGGCGTTGTGGTCTCCTGCGGCTATAAAAAGATCCCCAAGTGAATTGTAGAATTCCATGAATTTTCCTTCCAAGATTGAGAAACGAGGAGGGCAGTAAACGGCAGCGATTGAAAGGCTTCCTTTGCTTGACTGCGTTCTCCGATTAGAACTCCGGTTTGGCCGTGTGCTTTCCCATCTGGATGATCTGAGCGGTAGATTGTATAGCCTCTTATTTGAAAGTTGTATTTGCTTGTAAGATGCGTTTTCACCAGTAGCATAACGTCAATTGTGACAATTCTAGATTATGCCGTGAGACACCATTGGCGTTTTTCATTGATAGTCGTAGACCCTGAATAGATTATTTAGACTGTTGTGCTACGAGCAGTTCTATCACCATTTTCTGGTTTTGAACAATTGTTTGCATGGTCGTTTTCATGAATGACATAAGCTCCATCATACCTTGTTGGAGGGTAAGCATCATAGTTTCCGTTTTGCTGTGTGGCTGTTCTAGGGCCTGTTGAGCACTTTGTGAGTTAGGCTGAATTGGATTTTCCTTTCCAGATCGTAAAGCATCGGCATAGAAGAAGCCGTTGTGTTTAGAGGACCAAATGAAGTCCTCACAGCTTTGGCGAAGAAGGCGTCTGGCGTAGTTTTGATGCAATGTACACATTCCGTGGATTTTGGTTGCACGTTGCGGTCGCTTAACGCATGCGACTCTTCAACTCCTTGTACACCATACTTCCTCTATAGTAGCGTTTATGTGGCTCTTCAACAGTGATTCTCCGATGCAAAATATATTGCAGTTTGTAGATTGGGTGGACTTCGTTTTTCTTCAGCGACCTGCTGTCTGGCTCGAGTTCGAGCTTGAAGAGAGGTTGTGTGACCTATTTTATTTCAAGAAATAAACCTGATTTTATGTTTTTGTTTATTTTGCTTATTTTATGTTTAAGCTAATGTAAGCAAACAGTCGCAAACGATCCAAGATCAGAGGGAAATGTGAAAGCGCGGCTCAATGCATTACAAAGATAAGCAGAGCGATCGAAAACGAATTGCTGTTTCATGTGCAGTGTAGCTGGAGTTCTGTGACTGCAGACGGAAGCTTACCGAAAGTCCATTCGTTGTTTTTCCAGCACCGCCTATGACAGATAAGACCACTTGTCATTTAAATTGGCGAAGCTGCAGTTGAGTTGGTAATCTCTCAGCTTCACCTGAGAGGCGTTATCGAGAAGCTCATGGCAGTTCACAAACTTTCCATAGCGGTTCATCACCAGGACGTTGGCGCTGGCTAGAAGAGGAGGAGCATCAATATACGTTCATTGGTAGATACGTTCCGTCGCAACAAGAGACTTACAAGGGCAAGGGCAGGATTTGATCAGGTGGGGCGCATCACCGGGGGCGCATTCCGGGGGTAAAGTTGAAAATGAAAAGTAGGGGGCGTCTCCAGTAAATTCACAAAAGGCGCGTTCAGCTTTATTGGCTGCTTACATAGGATTAACACTTAACTTAGAAAGAATAAACGCTAAAAGTAAATATAAGCCAGAGCGGACGATCGACGACGGCCGACGAGAGAGGGGCGAGCGCGGATGCACTCTTAAGCGCGGATGAGCTCTTCAGTGCGGGTGCGCTCTTCAGCGCGGATGCGCTCTTTAGTTCAGCGGCCCAACGGCCCCTCACATAAACATCCCGCCCCCTTGGAATCACTCGGGTTGCAACAGATCCCTCGTCGTTAGCGATACGTCGCGGCAGCTCGAGGGCGTACACGGGTCGATGAAGGCCCCCGTGTCGAAGATCCGGATCCCGGTGTTGACGCGGTTCCGCTTCAGCAGCGACGAGGGGGTGGGCGCATCGACCGCGTCCTGCAGGGGCCCTCAAGGAGAGGCGGAAAATTGCCTAGGCGCGAATGACGCGGGCGGACGAGCGGTGGACGGCACCCGATGAGTGGCAGAGGAAAGCCGTGGAGCACTTGACGGCTGCCGGCCAGTGGCGGAAGAAGGCCGAGGAGTTATCGAAGAGTGCCGGGAAGTCGGCGGCCGTGGATCGGTTTGAGAATGCCGGAAAATGACGGACGCAGGGCGAGAAGCACTCGAACCGCGCCGGGAATTGGCAGATGACGGCCGACGAGAGAGCGAGACACCCCGTGAACTGTCTCCCGCGCTCCGTGACCGGTGCTCCTTGGTCACGGGGTGCAACAGCGTGTGGTGATCCGGAAGTCTCTGAAGGTGGGCCACCGAAGATAATCACCCGCGAAGACCTCGGTATCAACCGGAGGTAACCGGCAGGCTGTAGGCGCGGGCGTGTGGACATTGACGGCAGCCTGAGTGGATTGGGAAGCAATTTTCTCCCGAAGCTGGGCAATACATCTCGAATAGACGGAGTAACAGTTGCTGTACTTCGCTTCCAGCACTGTCGAGGCGGCCGCCTTGTCGTCGGACACGGCTAGCAAATCGGAGCAGCTCTCATAGCTCTTCTCCACCTTCTCCCATAGTGCCCGAATTTGGTCCCGAGGGACTTCGCACATGTATTGGGAGCCTATTTCCGTTTCTGGGGCGCCCGGAGTATTTATGTTAGCCTCAAATTGGCTAATTCGATCTGTTGTGGCGATGAACGCCACTTTCAACGCCACTTCGACCGCACTTGGAGCCATTTTTGCAACGGAGCGAGTCTGCCTCTGTGAAGGACCGGGGGTGGTATTGAGGGATTCGACACTCTTTGTCCTTGGACTGGCACTGGTAGCCTTATGCTTCAAAAGAGGCGTCCGCGGAGATGCGGATCGAGATCTGTCCAAACGGATGGCTGGGATCGAACGCGGCTTTTTGTCGTCTCCCGTGGGCATTCTCAGAGTCCAATTCGCTGGTCAGCGCTTGTCGACTGACTGGCGCAACAGGTACCTCGTACGAAGTGGTAACCGGTCGCACTAATGTGATGAGAACGGTGAGATCGAGGATGAAATGCAATTACAAGGAGCACTTGTGCGAACTAGTGGCGCCGATGTCGAAAGGAAAATCGTGTGCGGCCCAATTCGAATGTGGAAAGAAAAACTTCAGGCAACAGAAAAACCCAGAAGGAGCCGAGGTTTGCTCAGATTGTAGGCGGATGTTGCCTGATGCGGAGTAGAAGCAGCGTTGGAGGCCCGGAAAATGAAAAAGTTCGTGCACGTTCGAAAAACAAATTGATGACGAACTATATATGTATATATATATACAGATTGTAGGCGGATGTTGCCTGATGCGGAGTAGAAGCAGCGTTGGAGGCCCGGAAAATGGAAAAGTTCGTGCTCGTTCGAAAAACAAATTGATGACGAACTATATATGTATATATATATACATATATGAACGGTGAAATTGAAACCGCGGCTCGATTCAGACAGAAGATCGACAAATAAATTATTTAATTATAATTTTTCCAGATAATTAAATTTTCGACTTTAATTATTGAGTGGCCGGAAAGGTGAATTAAAAAACCTGGTCTTTGCTCGAACGGAAAATAAGAAGTAAATAAATTTTAGTAGTTATAATTATAAATACATAAATTTATAATTAATTGATTTTTTAAATTTATTTGTTACGCCGCCGGTTATGCCGTCGGCACCCTGTACGTACCCCAAAGGGGGAAAAAACCAGCACCAAAAAAAACACAACACGGCTTCTAAGGCGGCCAGCTCGAGAATTAACGCGACTCAATCACGGATTTGTAGTGAAATGGCGGTATATAATTGTTGGGTTTAGGAAATTAAAAAATTGTTTTTAAATTTTATCGGTTATATATTTACTGAAATTGGAGGCAGAAAATATTTGGAAATATATGGGCATGCATGCAAGTAGGGCAAGGGCATGTGGGGCATATGATGGCACAGTGGAACGTCGATGGACTGTAGTGGACTGTATATGTTAATTTTTATCGGTTATATATTTCCCGAAATTGGAGTCAGAAAATATATGGACATGCATGCAGGTACGTATATATGTAAGGGCATGTGGGCATATGGTGGCACAGTGGAGCGTTGATAAGTGGACTGTATAATTGGGGGAAATTTGGTGAACAAGTGACACTGATTGGGGAAGAAAAAAAACAAATATTACGACAGCGGCGGACTGTTCGGTGGGTTTGGAATTTCCGGAACTAATTCACACCGGCTGGCCAATATTAATTATGCCTTCTTTTTGTCACCACACAATTTCACTGTTCACTTGCGAATTTTTCGCGGATTAATTGCACAAAAACAAAATATGTTTTTTTTTTTTTTTTATATTTGATTTTATTAATTAAAACTATCTTATATGCCTACTGTTTGTGTAGGGGGGCGTTGGTTCCTCAAAAAGATTCCAGAATGGGGTTGAAAAGTGAAAAGTCGGGGGCGTCTTTAGGTTTAGTATAAAGCACGCGTTCAGCTTTATTCGGCGACTAACTTAACTTAGAAACTAGTACAAAAAAAGAGATCGACGACAACCAACGAGCTAGAAGAGAGGGCACAGAGGGGCGAGTGTGGATGCGCTCTTCAGCGCGGGTGCGCTCTTTAGCGCGGGTGCGCTCTTCCGCGCGGATGCGCTCATCAGGTAAGCGGCACAACGGCCCCTCACCTAAACATTCCCCCCCCTTGCAATCGCTCGGGTTGCAACAGATCCCTCGTCGCTAGCTATGCGTCACTGCAGCTAGAGGGCGTACACGGGTCGACGAAGGCCCCCGTGTCAAAAATCCGGGTCCCGATATTGACGCTGTTCCGGTTCAGCAGCGACGATAGGGTGGGCGCAGCGAACGCGTCCTGCGAGGGCCCTCGAGGAGAGGCGGAAAATTGCCTAGGCGCGGATGACGCGGGCGGACGAGCGGTGGACGGCACCCGATGGGTGGCGGACGAATGCAGTGGAGCACTTGACGGCTGCCGGCCAGTGGCGGAAGAATGCCGAGGAGTTATCGAAGAGTGCCGGGAAGTCGGCGGCCGTGGATCGGTTTGGGAATGCCGGAAAATGGCGAACGCATGGCGAGAAGCACCCGAACCGCGCCGGGAGTTGGCTGATGACGGCCGACGAGAGAGCGAGACAACCCGTGTACTGTCTCCCGCGGGCGGTGACCGGTGCTCCTTGGTCACGGGGTGCAGCAGCGTGTGGTGATCCTGACCACACGTCTTACAGCCGTCTCCACGCCGACAGGATTCGTCGGAATGCTCGTGGGCCAGGCAGCTCGAGCAATAGCGGTTCGCGAGAGCCGCTCGGAGCCGCTCCTCGGCACTAAGGCGTAGGAAGCGCCGACACTTCTTCAATGGATGGATCCCATTGCAGACTCGGCATCGGTAGGATTGTGTACCTCGAGTACATCTGCTCTCCAGTGACTGGGCGTTGCGTGGGCGTGGCGACATTGTGCTGAATATGATCTTTGAATCCGATTCCGAACTGATCCGTGTGGGCACCTCTACCTGATCCAGTGAGTCACCGAGGCTGCGGGCAACTCGTGCGGAAAAAACAGACACGCTGCGGGGGTTGACTGGAGATAGTGGGCCGGTTAGCACCCATCCGAAAATGGTCTCCTGACCGAGAAGCGTCCCGCAGATGTTAGACTTGGAATTACCGAGGAGAATGGACGCAAGAATGTCAGCTCCTATTAACACATCGACTTGGGAGCTCTCAAAGAAGTTGGGGTCCGCCAGGGTAATATTGGGCAGCCCCTTGAGACGATCTCGCGAAATCGGATATGATGGCAGATTTCCTGCCAACTGCGGAAGAACGTAAGCCGCAGTCTCTAATTGTAGCCCGGGTCTTGACGGCGACCGAATGAAGAAATGGCACAATTTAGTAGACTGCGCGGAAATGGTTTGATTAAGGCCGGAAACTTGGGCTTGAATCGTCTTGAAAGGAGGCTTGACGAGGTTGAACAGTCGTTCCGTTATGAAGGTCGCTTCGGACCCTGAGTCTATTAGTGCTCGTGCCTGGACGGTGCACCCCAAATGGCACACGTTGATCAGGGCCGTGCCCAGTAGGACTTCTCCTGACCCGGAAGCGAAACACACCTGCACATTCGACTGATCCTCTGAGCCGTTTGCTGGAGTAGGCGGACTTGGAGCGGTAAGCGGCGTAGGCGGACTTGGAGCGGTGGCGAACGGATTGCCGCGGTGCAGGAGGGTGTGGTGTCGGCTGTGACATGTGAAATATGTACGGGCGCTCGTGCAGTCTCGCTGCTGGTGCCCTCGGCCAAAACAGTTTAGACATAACTGCTTCCTCCTTATGTAGTCAGAGCGCCCATTTACATCCATATTTAGAAACCGCGGACATAAGCAAATGGGGTGGTCCTCCCTCGAACAGAGATCGCAGCCCTTTTGGCCCGGAACCACTCGAGTCTCGTGTGAATTGAGCCTCCGAGCGGGGGCAATAGGAATTCCCGACCTTGGCGAAAGTTGCCCGGAGCTACTAGGCCTGACGTCGTCGATTGCTTCCAGCGTGCGATGGCGCTCTGTCAGGAAATTGTCTAATTCCTTCCATGTTGGAATTTCGGCCTTGTTATGAACGGATTGCTCCCACATGGAAAGTGTGACTTTGGGGAGCTTTGACGAAATCATGCATACCAGGAGGCAGTCCCAAGCCTCAACATTGATGGAGGACATTGCTAGGGCTGTCAGACAACTCTGCATGGTGGCTTGCAGCTCCTTCAGCGCGACCCCGGACTCTTGAGAAATAGCCTGGATGTTGAAAAGGATTTTCAACTGGCTATTGACCAGTAGCCGCCGGTTCTCAAAGCGGTCTGTGAGGCTTTGCCAAGCGACGGCAAACCCCTCATGGGTAAGCGGAGCCTTGGAAACAATGGCGTGGGCGTCACCACTTGTTTTAGACAACAAGTGGAACAACCGCTCTACCGGGGTGAGCCGCGAGTTTTGAATGTAAATGGCCGTAAACAAGTCTCGGAAGGTGGGCCACCGAAGATAATCACCCGCGAAGACCTCGGTATCCACCGGAGGTAACCGGCAGCCTTTAGACGCGGGCGTGTGAACGTTGACGGAAGCCGGAGTGGTATGGGAAGCAATTTTCTCTCGAAGCTGGGCAATACATCTCGAATAGACGTAGTAACAGTAGCTGTACTTCGATTCCAGCACTGTCGAGATGGCCGCATTCTCGTCGGACTCAGCTAGCAAATCGGAGCAGCTCTCATAGCTTTTCTCCACCTTCTCCCACAGTGCCCGAATTTGGTCCCGGTGGACTTCGCACATGTATTGGGAGCCCACTTCCGTTTCTCTGGCGGCCGGAGTATTTATGTTGGCCTCAAATTGGCTAACTCGATCTGAAGTGGCGATGAACTTCTTCAGCGCCACGTCGACCGCACTTTGAGCCATTTTTGCAACGGAACGAGTCTGCCTCTGTGAAGGACCGGAGCTCGTGTTGACGGATTCGTCACTCTTCGCCCTTGGAATGGCACTGTACGCCTTAGGCTTTAAAAGAGGCGTCCGCGGAGAAGCGGATTGAGATCTCTCCAAACGGATGGTTGGGATCGGACGTGGCTTTTGGTCGTCTCCCGTCGGCATTCTCAGACACCAATTCGCTGGTCAGTGCTTGTCGACTGACGTGCGCAATAGGTGGCTCGTTCGAAGCGGTAGCCGGTCACTAATGTGATGAGACCGGTAAGATCTCGGACGAAATGCGATTGCAAGGCCAAGTGGGAATTAGTAGCGCTGATGTCGAGAGGAACGTCGGAAGCGGCACAATTCGGATGTGGGAAAAACTTCAGGAAGCCAAAAAAACCAGATGGGCCAAGGTTTGTCGAGATTCTAGGCGGATGTTGCCAGATGCGGAGTAGGAGCAAGGTTAGGAAAAATGCCGGAGCGGAAAATGGAAAAGGACCGGAAAATTCGTGCTCGTTCGGAAAAATAATTGATGACTGTCGATATTGTATATATATTTCGACCAGTATGGCTCGTACGTAAATATTTAATTCCTAACTATTTTCGAATTTGCGGAGCCGGAAAGGTGGACTTGACCTTGGCTTTGATTTAACACAGAGAGAAAAATAAATAATTAATTGTGGCTTAATTGTCGGATTTGATTATTATGGAGACAGACGGGTGGGGTTGAAAATCTCAAGTTTTAATCAATTGAGGTTAATTATCCCGAAGCTGGAACGGTGGAATTGAAACCGCGGCTCGATTCTGACAGAAGATCGACAAAATAAATTATTTAATTATAATTTTTCGATAATTAAATTCTCGACTTAAATTATTGAGAGGCCGGAAAGGTGAATTAAAAAAAACCTGGCCCTTTATCGAACGGAAAATACGAATTAAATAAATTTTTTTTAGTTATAAATATAAATAAATAAATTTATAATTAATTGATTTTTTTTTTTTTAATTTGTTTGGTTATATATTTCCTGAAATTGGAGGCAGAAAATATTTAGAAATATATGGGCATGCATGCAAGTAGGGCAAGGGCATGTAGGGCATATGATGGCACAGTGGAACGTCGATAAGTGGACTGTATGTGTTAATTTTTATCGGTTATATATTTCCTGGAATTGGAGTCAGAAAATATTTGGAAATATATGGACATGCATGCAGGTACGGATATATGTAAGGGCATGTGGGCATATATTGGCACAGTGGAGCGTTGATAAGTGGACTGTATAAATGGAGGAACAGAAAAGTTATGTGGTGTAAAAAATGACACTGATTGAGGAAGATAAAAAACAAATATAACGACAGCGGCGGACTGTTCGCTGAATTTGGAAATTCCGGAACTAATTCACACCGGTGGCCAATATTAATTATGCCTTCATTTTGTCACCACACAATTTCACTGTTCACTTGCGAATTTTTCGCGGATTAATTGCACAAAAACAAAATATGTATGTGTGTATATGTATGTGGGTGCACGTATGCCTCGACCGTTGGGAAGCGAATGGATAACGGAGAGGCCGAAAACGGCGAGGAATATGGGCAGCACACAAAACGGAGACGGATGGAAAAATTTGCAGAATTTTATGATTATTATAGATTATTAGAAAAACTCAACCTGCCGTTGTGTCGGAAAACTCGGACTTGGAGTTGACACGGAGGGAAAAACAATCTTGCAGCAGTGTGAACGAAATTTAATGTTCGGATCACTGCTGAAGACCGGCAGAGAGATGGAGACGGAAAAATGTACTTATCTTTTGGCGGAACAATGCCGAGAACTGCTGGCAGAAGAAAATCCAGGAATTATCCGGCTCGAAGGACCAATGTTTGTGTAGGGGGGCGTTGGTTCCTCAAAAAGATTCCAGAATGGGGTTTGAAAAGTAAAAAGTCGGGGGCGTCTTTAGGTTTAGTATAAAGCACGCGTTCAGCTTTATTCGGCTGCTTACATGAGATTACTAACTTAACTTAGAAACTAGTACAAAAAAAGAGATCGACGACAACCAACGAGCTAGAAGAGAGGGCACAGAGGGGCGAGTGTGGATGCGCTCTTCAGCGCGGGTGCGCTCTTCAGCGCGGGTGCGCTCTTTAGCGCGGGTGCGCTTTTCAGCGCGGATGCGCTCATCAGGTGAGCGGCACAACGGCCCCTCACCTAAACACCTACTATACATTTTTGTTCCCCGACTGGGCTGTAGGAGCATGGACCTAAGTTGTGCGGTACGGCCTACTCCTCCCGCCCATTACGCGCCCTCTCCAGGGCTCTCAGAGTGGGTCCTCTGTGACTCCACTGCTGCACGACGGGCACCAGTCCTCACTTTCATGGCCAAAACGCTTGAGTGAGTTAAAAGTCTACCTGGCCATGCTTCCTTCCGGTCCACTCTCCCACGTCCGAAATAAGACGAAACGTCCAGCGTCCCTTGGATGATGCCTCCCATCGCCGTTGCCAGTTTAACAAGCTAGTGGCTCTCGCTTCCCTCTTCCTGGCCGACGCCGATGAGGGGCTGTCCTGAGCCATGTTGGTCAGCTCCTTCCTCTCTCGGACCAGCTCTTGTATGGGTATCAGACCTGCGATCACGAGGGACGCGTCGTTCGATACCGTCCTGAAGGCGCAGGACGTCCGTAGCGAGTAGAGGCTGTGGTCTGCCTCTATTCCTCTCGCGTAGGACCTTACTCCCATCGCCTCTGCCCACACTGGGGCAGCGTACAGAATTTGGGAGCTCACCACGCTAGTGATGAGCTTGCGCCTTTCCTGCCTCGGGCCTCTGATGTTGAGGAGCATCCGCGAGAGGGCCCTCGTCGTCTCGCTCGCCCTCCTGTGGGCGTCGAGGTGCTCCCGGAACGAGAGCTTTGTATCAAGCCAGACCCCTAGATATTTTATCGCTCTCCCCGGGGTAACGGCCACTCCTCCTACGTGAACTAATGCTGTTTCGACCTTCTTCCGGCTCGAAATTAGCACTGCTTCCGACTTTTGTGGGCTGTGCTGAAGGCCGGCCCTTGACAGCCATGCCTCCACGTTCGCCACCGCGGAGTTTGTTTGGGTTTCCACCCCGCGAACAGTCTTCGCCACCACCACTATGGCTATGTCGTCGGCGAATCCTACGATGGTAGTACCCTCCTCCATGGGTAATCGGAGTATTCCATCATACATCGTATTCCACAAGAGCGGGCCTAGCACAGAGCCCTGCGGCACTCCGGCGGAGACCACTCGCTCTTTCTGACCATCCCGCGTGTCGTACAGGAGTACTCTGTCACTCAGGTAGCTGTCCACCATCTTCAACAGGTACTATGGGATCCTTAGCTCCTTCAGGGCTTCGAGAGTCCGCGACCAGCTCGCCGTGTTGAATGCATTCTTCACGTCCAGGGTGGTAACCAGACAGTATTTGTTATATCCTCAATAGCCGGGCGTGTTCCTTCTCCTTGACAGCTTGGGAATAGGACGTCTATTATGGCGCTCAGTGCGACCGGGTCTGAGGGGGGCTGGCTCCCCGCCCTGACCTTTTTTGTAACGATTTTTTACGCCTGTCCCCATGTTCCACTTCGTCGCATAGCTGTTCCTCAGCTCGCGCTTACTGTCCCGTATTGCCTTTTTCAGCGTTTTCCTCGCTGCCTTGAATTCAAGGCGTCTTTGCTCCTGCGCGTCAGTGCCTCGAGCTCGCTGCAGGGATCTTCTAGCCCTTAGGCACTCCTTACGAAGAGCCGAGATATGGCTTGTCCATCACGGAGCTGGTTTGTGATGCCGAGCAAAGGTCGTTCGCGCTTTCATGCATGCCTTACAGGCCGCATCAAGGGCCGTAGCAAGCGCCGCCGCCGAGTCGTTTGCTGTAGTGTGGAGATCAAGCTGAGCCCTCCGCACGTGGTTTGCCAGTTGTTGGACGTCTAGCGTGTCTTGTCGATACGCCTCGCCGCAGGGGGGAATGCGCGAGGTCGCCCGACTGATTCTGAGCGAGCAGAGTATGGCCTCGTGGTCACTGGCCATGTAGATGTCGGCGATTCTCCACTCTGAGGTCCGTGCCAAACTACTGCTGACGAAGGTCAGGTCAATAATAGAACCGGCGCCTGCTCTATTGAAGGTTTCCTGGTTGCCCTCGTTGAGAAGGGCGAGGTCCAGGAGTGCTAGGATCTCCAGCAAGGCTCTGCCTCTAGCATTCGTGGTGGTACTCCCCCACTCCTGTGCCCACGCGTTAAAATCACCCGCTATTAGCACTGGGTGTTTGCCTCTGGCATCTACCGCTAGCTCCTCTAGAGCCTTGCAGTAAGCATCAAAGGAGAGGCTTGGGGCTAGGTAGCAGCTATACACCCATGTACCTCCCCACTGGATTCTCACGAACCCTTCACCTCTCCTCACTTGCCTTGGCCCTTCCCCGGAACCTTTGCAGATCCAGATGGCCGCCTTGCCCTGGTTGTTGGTCGACCACTCCTCGCCTGGACCGACGCTGTACGGCTCGCTGAGAATGGCTATGTCAGCTTCATCTCGCCTACGGTGTGTCGCAGAAGGTCCTGCGCCGCTCTACAGTGATTCAGATTGAGCTGGAACACTTGCATCCAACCCCTTTCTTTTACAGCTCCATTGTAGTGCGGACACCGTCGACTTCCTGCGAGGTGCTTTGCCTGCTTCTCGCCTTTTGACGCGCAAACGTAGCAGGTGCTCTCGTTTGGGCAGTTGGCGATTTTATGCCTGCTTTTGCCGCAGCGGATGCAGCATCCACTCCTATCAGGGGGGCTTCGGCACTGGCTCGCAATGTGACCAACTTCCAGGCATCGGTAGCACCTTGGTTGGCTCTGCCTCTCCCTAATCCGGCACACGGTCCATCCGATCCTCACTCTCCCTTTGCTCACAACTGCGGTCGCAATTTTGCTGGGCAGACCAATGATGGCGGTCTGTGTGTCCCTGGATCTTGCCCGGAGTCTCCTCAACGTGGCCGACTTCCCATCCACTTCAAACTGCTCGACCAGAGCAAGCCGAATGTCCCCTTCCGTCGCTAGCGGGTCGAGGTCCCTAATCTCTATATACTTCATCTTGCTGTCCTCGAACAGCGCTCGCACTTCAGCAGCTCCTTGTAGCACCTTTTCGAGGTTCTCCCTCATGGCGTCCGTGCTACCACTCGGTTTTTCGAAAGCTCGAGCAGAAGGTTCCCAGTTGCGGTGCGGCGCACCGGACATTTGTGGACATTTTGGCTGAATTCCTTCAGCTAGCCGGCCTGAAGGCAAGCACCTCGCTATACTTCCTTCCCTTGGCTTCCACGACTAGCGCGTCCGGTCGGGTGAACGTCCTTGGCTTCCTCCGTGTTGCTGTCTCCCATCCAGGACCTGGATTTTCGGGGCCTTCGCCGAGGCCAGTGGCGCGCCTCTTGGTAGTGGAGTCGCGCTGAGGGTTTGCGTTTTTTGGTCCGTCTTTGCAGTATCTGCTTGACCGCACCTCGAACAGACGACCTCCGCCGCTGCCGCCGTCGTCTTTGCATCGCTGGGGCTGGAGAGGATCCCGCTAAGGCTTTCCTGCAGCTCCTTCATCCTGCAGAACATCCTCTTCATTTTGAGATTGATGCTTCTCACTTGTTTTTCGTGAGTTTGCTGGATAATGTCCTCCAGTATCGTCTCTAACTGTGCCAGCATGCTGGAGCAAGGCTGCTCTGTTGTCGCTCTCGTCCTCTTGGCTGGAGTCGATCTCTGGGGTTCCGATGGACTAGATTGTTCCCTCGTCCTTTTTGGGGTCTCCTTATCATCACCCGCGGGAACACCGCCTGTTGGCATCGCTGTGCTTCGCGTTGCCTGCAGAATGGGTGACCGCAGGATCTTGGAGCTGCCCAGAAACGCTGAGGATTGCTCCGCACTTTGTTGGCTTGTTGCTTGTACCGCCGGGGCGGCCAAGCTAGCCACCGCCTCGTCAGTCGTAAGTTGAATGTTGTTTGGGGCCTCCAGAATCCGTGCCCCGGCCGTGGGTTTCCCCACGGGTGGATTTCCACTTGAGTGGTTGCCACCTGGAGTATTTGCGTTGTTAAACATCGTCCTTCCAGTTGTGCTTTTTATACCTACTGCCAGGTTTGCATTTTATACCTTCTGTCAGGTTGGGGGACGCAGCCGGCCAGACGCAGACCCCGTGGCCCAGACGCAGACCCCGTAGCCGCCCATTATGGGACAGACGCTACGAGGATTTGGAGTGGGAAGAAGAAGGGGTAGGGTGGGCGTGGTCCATCGGGGCTACGATGGGGGATATACCCCCCGGCTCGGTCGCCAGGGCCCCGTTTCCAGAGTGCGGCGGAGGGGTTGGACAATGGTCGGGTCCATGACCTTGTGCACTGCTCCTAGGATCCCGCCCGCCCTCATAAGCGCGCTATGGGAATTTCTCCTGGTGCCGCCCTCTGCGGGTGGCGTTAGCAGCGACGATACGGCGCCAAGTGGCGCCCTCTTCAGGTACTACCTATTTGATCAGGGCTGGTCACACTGCCGGTCAGCTGTGATCAGCTGGTACTGCGATCCGCAGCACTGACCAGCTCAACCCAATTTGGGCGAATTTGCAACGCGGGAAAAGCGATGCCACCAAAAGAAAGCGAGAAAGCTTACCTAGCTCAAACTGCCGTTGTGTCGGAAAATTCGGACTTGGAGTTGACACGGAGGGAAAAACAATCTTGCAGCAGTGTGAAGGAAATTTAATGTTCGGATCACTGCTGAAGACCGGCAGAGAGACGGAGACGGAAAAATGTACTTATCTTTTGGCAGAACAAGGCCTGGACTGCTGGTAGAAAATATCCAAATATCCAAAATATCCTGAATATCCGGCTAGAAGGACCAAAATGTGTAGGGGGGCGCTGTTGCCGCAAAAGATTCCGGGGGTAAAATTGAAAATGAAAAGTAGGGGGCGTTTCCAGTAAATTCACAAAAGGCGCGTTCAGCTTTATTGGCTGCTTACATAGGATTAACATTAAATTAGAAAGAATAAACGCTAAACGTAAATATAAGCCAGAGCGGACGATCGACGACGGCCGACGAGAGAGGGAGAATGCATAGAGGGGCGAGCGCGGATGCACTCTTTAGCGCGGATGAGCTCTTCAGTGCGCTCTTTAGTTCAACGACCCCTCACATAAACAACAGGCATATACGAGGGTGGTCCGTTAAATATTTAGCCTACAAAAGAAAAACGCAAATTTTGGAAAAGTGTCCATTTATTTTTCAACATAGTCTCCTTTTAGATCTATACATTTAGTCCAGCGAGGCTCCAACTTTTGTAACCCTTCTAAAAAATATGATTTTTCAAGGTCTGCAAAATAGGCCTCCGTGGCATAGATGACCTCCACATTTGATCAAAATTGTTGCCCGGCGAGTGACTTTTTCATGTTTGGGAACAAAAAAAAATCGCACGGAGCCAAATCTGGCGAATACGGTGGATGGGGCAGAAATTCTTACCCCAATTCGACCAACTTTGCGGTGGCGAGAACAGAGGTGTGTGCCGGTGCATTGTCATGTTGGAAACGAACTTTTTTTTTAGCCAAATGGGGCCGTTTTTCCGCAATTCGGCATCGAATCGGCCCAGTAATTCAGCGTAGTACGACCCTGTAATTGTTTTGAAGGTGAAATCCACTGTTTCGACTGTTCCTTGGTCTCTGGTGTATAACAGTGGATTCACGTTTCGTCACGTTTTACGATTCACGGTCACAACGGCGCAAAAACTCATTCGGATTGCGTTTAAAGAGCGTCAAACACTGCTCTGAAGTGGTCTCTCGGTCTGCAGTAAGCAAACGCGGCACCCATCGCGCCAAAAGCTTTCTCATCCCCCAAACTTTGTGCAGGATATAGCCCACGCGGTCTTTTGAGATGCCTACTGTATCGGCTATCTCGCGCACCTCCAATCGGCGGTCTCCCAATACGAGGTCGTGGATTTTGTTTATATTTTCCTCCGTACTAGCCGTTTTTGGGGCACCTGGGCGTGACTCATCAAAAACGGATATGCGACCACGTTGAAATTAATTGAAACTTCCAACTTCCACACATGGTTTTAAAAAAGCTTTGGGACAGATTCGATTGAAATTTTTACAGTAGTCGTCCAAAAGAATATTCTAATCGATAGTAATATCGATAACCGATTTGGAACACCTTAGTCGTTGAGGCTAAGTATTTATCGGACCACTCTCGTAGAAGCAGGTGCCCCAGTAAAATCAAGCGATGATCAAATGTGGTTACGATGCCTTCGACTTTACAATTGAATGCCCGACGCACTTGGGTTATCGAGCAATTGACACTATCCAAAATCCGGCACCACTATTCCAGGAATTTTGGCATGGACTCGTGGAATGCAGTCCATCGCCTCCGACTCCACCTGCACCTCGTTCCATTTATGCTGTATTATATATATATTCGAATTGACAGACGGAAACTGTAATGGGGTTTTGGAGCTCTTAAATAAGAAATTTAGCAACCGCCTGGGGATTTCTAATGGGCATATCGGTATCTTTCGGTGAGCTCAGAGTTGGGTCAGCTCTCCATAGTAAGTGTATTGTACTAGAAGTTGACAATTGCTGTATGTAGCGGCGGCGGAAATATGCTTGTTCTTAATATAGAGCTTTAGTAATTAGACTCGACGCATGTCTTAAGCGTTGCTTAGCAGATGGCGATCTGTGGAATTGCCACTTTCGACGTAAGCGTCGCTATTCGAGGATGAAGGGTTTGATTTGTAGATTTGGTTGCATTGTGTACTTATAGCTTGAGGTGTTGAAGCTCGAACTGCCGAGACGATTACAGACTCCAGTAAATTAACCAAGCTGTCTACGTTGGCTTTATGGTTGAGGTGGGTACCTACAAAAATTACATTCAGCACCATAATTCCCAAAAGGGAGGGATGAAACGCCCAAACAAGAAAAGGGAAAAATATAACGCCCAAAACGCAGGTCCAGAGAACGGCATAAGCTTCTAAAACAGTGGTATCCACACAAATACATTAACCCTCACAATCATCTTTACAGTATTTACAGTGAATTCAGATAAAGCCAAGCAGCCTTTAAATGCATCGGCTCGATTTCAAGCAATGCAAAAACAGTCTCAGCTTGTAGATTATAGCTGGGAAAAAATCCATTCTCAGCAAAACATTGATTCATTTGGAAAAATAAATTATTTATATATATATATATCTTTCTTTTACCGGTCTTTCAGAATTTGGAAATGGCTTGTGCATCAATAAGAGCATCAGCTAGCATTCCTGTATTCATCATAAAGCTTAGAGGCCCAGACGACCGAGGGGCGCTCAATAAACGATTTGTTAGAATATATTAAGCTATTTTTTTATTACTAGCAGTACCCTGCCACGTTTCGCTGTGGCATATTGTTGTTGCACGCATAAAAAATAAGTCAAACAAAAAAGAATAATTTTCAAATTAATTAAATTCTGTAATACTTGTGGGTATACAATATTCTTTGTTTCTCCTCCTTAATCATTCATTATTATTTCTGTATTTTAGTACAGTAGTAACAACATCATGTAGGTCTGGATCGACTTCATGATCAGGAATCTCGGCACATATGATATCATCTATTTGGTCAGGCTGAATTCTTTCCACTAACCAAATAAGAATGTGTGCGTGCGGCAGGCCTCGCTTTTGCCATTCGATTGAATACATCCAGCATCGAGTATCTCCAAAGACGCGTTGTTTAACAATAAAGTTCATCAGGGACCGAATTTTTTGCCTGAATATACGTGCTGTGATGTCGTGTCTATCATTCGATGTTGGTCCGGGAAGCAGCAATTGAGTAATTTCTATCCATTTTGGATTACAGGTAAAAGTAATAAAGAGATCTGGCCGGCCGTAATGACGAACATATGTCATTGCATCTTGTGCATATTCATGCATATGACGTGGGCTACCAATGTACGTCGCCGGCAGAATAGTTAATCGACCAATATTAGCTGCATTTCCTTCAGTACTAACTGCATCGCGTAAATGGATGTACTCCTCAGAACGCAGTTTGGCTTGGTTCAACCTAATAAATGTTAAACGTTCCGTTTCTATTTTTACATACATGTCAACGCAATACTGCTGAAACAATCGACGAAACCGCAGCAAATAGTTGTCAGCATTTTGACGAATCATCAAACGATATGCATAATAATTCATTGAGCTAACTTTCTTTGTAGTTTCTTCACCTGAAATTAAAAATTTGACAATTAACCATTTCAAAGGCAAATAATACAGTTTACTTTACCATTCAATGGATTTATCATTTTAATATTAAAATAATATCCATCTTCTCCTTTCCAAAACATCAGTGGGTATTGCAATGCGTCATATGATCGATGAGTTTCCGATATTTGTTGCAGTTGCCCAGTATCGCGACGTGTTGTGACTGCGCCGATAGAATACGGGAGTCAATGATTAGCAGAAGTCTGCTATGGGGACTTTGCTGTTGCCGTTTTATAAAAACACAGGGTGTATTTCAAGTATGTCACTGAATTTAATTTGAATTGATTTTAGAGATCAAACAATTTTGGCAATATATCAAAAACGTGTTTTTATCGTAATTAAATTGGAAGAAGCTTAGAAGAAGCTTAGAGATGTCCCGCTTTCCAAAAAGGGACCGGGGTGTCGAGATCGATAGACATCACGAAGGTATCGATTGTAGGGTTGTGGGAGGCACTAACATTACGTAATGAACATTACGTCAACGAAAATGACCGTACATGCCGCCCCGAAATGCTGGGTCCAGCATTAAGACATCCTTCTAATGGTAACTGAAAGAAACAGGTGAAATGTTTGCTGTGGTATGGATGTGAGATCAAATGCGTGTATCACTATTGTTCAAGATTAGCTTCCTCGACTTTAGCTTCCGTGTAAGTCGGGATGGGTAATCTGCAGATCTTGGATACTGATCGCTTATATGTACCCGAACCTGTATAGATTGTTGCAACTCGTACCATCCCATCGGCTCCAGGGTGTAATTCTATAACACGACCTAGTTTCCAATCGGTTGGACCTGTCCTATCGTCCTTGATAATAACTATGTCATTGACCTGTAGGTTTTCTTCCTCTTGTCTCCACTTAGGGCGTGCCTGAAGGTGAGACAACCAATCCGAGCTCCACCTTTTCCAGAACTGGCGTAGGATCCGTTGTCCCTCCATGAACTGTGTGTTGAGCGACTTGTCCTTGTCACTGGGGGTAGGAAGTGATTGCATGGAGTCTCCGATGAGAAAATGAGCTGGAGTCAATACTTGCAGATCGTTAATATCCGCGGTTAACGGGCATAATGGCCGAGAGTTAAGACAGGCCTCGATCTGGATAAGAACGGTTGATAATTGTTCATAAGTCATTGGGTATCCTTTGAAGGAACGATGAAGATGAGACTTTACGGCTTTGACGTTAGCCTCCCAAAGTCCTCCGAAGTTTGGGCTGTGTGGGGGGTTAAAGTGCCACTGAATATAGCGCTTTGTGAGTTCTGGAACGACTGTCTTGTTGATTTCCTGCCGGAACTCGTTAGACCACAACTGTAGGGATTTATCTGCTGCTATAAAATTTGTGCCGCAGTCACTGTACATGTGCCGCACAAAACCGCGGCGTCCAATGAACCGTTGGAGAGCCCAGAGAAAATGTTGTGCTGTGAGTCCTGTCACCAGCTCCAAATGGATAGCTTTACTGGCGAGGCAAATGAATACTGCAATATAGGCCTTATATGTGGTGTGTCCTCTGAACCTCGAGGCCATGACCTCAATCGATCCTGTGTAATCCACACCTGCAAAGCGTTTCGAAGTCTGCCCCGCACTCTGAGGACCCCTTGGGCATCTATGAATGGCGACAGTTGGCTAAGCTTGTTAGATTTTGAGAGCGATTTGTTTGCTCGCAACTTGGACAGTTCGTGAGAGAATGCTTCCTGTTGGACAACGCGAACCAGAGTATACATTGCCTTGGAAAACTCCTTTACGCTAATTGGTCCGGAAAGTCGAGCCTCCCCTTTGCAGCGAGTATTATGGATAAAGCGATTAATGAATGCTGTGGAAAATACAAGTCGACTGTATGACGAAAATGACTCAACAAATGAATCAGTGGATGCACAGGTGTGAGCGTGGATAACCTTTGCTGCCTGTTCCTCGCAGATTGTGCTCCGATCTGGAGAAGTGAGAGTTAACTTGGGCCAATGATCTTCGGGTTCCTGCAACCAGTCTGGGCCGCTCCACCAGAGCTTATCCTGCGCGAGCTGTAGCGGGGTTAAACCGCGCGTTGCACAATCCGCAGGGTTGTCCTGCGTAGACACATGACCCCACTGTGAAGCAGAGCTGACCTCTTGGATGCTGCCAATTCGATTGGCTACAAAAGTCTTCCACTTGCATGGATCTCCATATATCCAGTGAAGCACGATCATGGCGTCTGACCAGTAGTACACTGTGACCCGCATCTGAGGCACGTGAAGTTGTTGCTGGATCCATGTGGCGAGTTTGGTAGCTAGAACTGCTCCGGATAGCTCCACTCGCGGTATGGTGAGAGGCTTTGTTGGTGTAACCCTAGTGCGAGCTGCGACTAAGTGTGTATGTATAACTCCAGCAGTGTCGAGTACTCGAAGGTAGGCACACGCTGCATACGCGAGGGACGACCCATCGGAGAACATGTGTAATTGAAGAGATATCACATTGCTGAAATCGCAACCGAACCAGCGTGGTATGCGAATGTGTTGAACTTCTGGAAGATGTTCGAGATATCGCTGCCAACGCGCTGCCAAAGACTCTGGTAGCATGTCGTCCCAATCGAGTGCACGGTAGGTGCCATCAGTTTGCTGCATACGGGCTCCATACGTCCTTGAGGAGAATTTTGGACATGACTATCACGGGTGCTAAAAATCCTAATGGATCGAAGAGCCGCGCCACTGTTGATAAAAGAGCCCTTTTCGAAAGTGTGGGATTGATCGAGAAATGGATCTTGAATCCGTAGACGTCCGGGTTTGGCTGCCAGTAAAGTCCAAGCGTTTTAATGCTGTCTTTATTGTCCATTTCGAAGATTGAGTGGTTGCAGAGGTCTACTTGAGGAATATCGCTAAGCAACGCCGGGTGGTTCGCTGCCCATTTTCGAAGATGCATACCAGCCGAGCGGAGGGCTGCTATGACCTCGTTTCGCACTCGAATGGCACCGTCCGTGGTCTTATGGCCGCTTTGTACGTCATCAACATAAATCTCCCTTTTCAGTACCTTTTCTGCTAACGGATAATTTTCTCGTTCGTCCTGAGCTATTTGGTGGATCACCCGAATCGCTGTGTATGGCGCTGATGCTGTTCCGAAGGTAACTGTGGTGAGACGGAACTCTTTTAACTCTCCGGTTTTGTCACGCCACCAAATGCGCTGGAATTGAGAGTCCTCTGGATGCATTTCGATACATCGGTACATCCTTTGGATGTCCGCCACGAAAACATAGCGATAACAACGCCAATTTAGTATCACTCCTCCCAAATCGTTCTGTAGAGCTGGGCCAGTACATAAAATGTCATTCAGTGACTTCCCGTTGGAGCTCTTACAAGAGGCGTCGTAGACTACCCTAAGTTTAGTCGTCAGGCTGTCCTCCTTCAGGACTGCATGGTGTGGAATCGTGCTGCAGAAGACGCCGAGCTTCCCATTTGTGTTGATATGAGAGTGACTGTCTTCGCTTGTAGTGACTTCTTGTATTTGCTGTAAGTCAAAATATTCCTCGATTGCTTGGAGATATTGTTGATGAAGCTTATCGCGCTGCTGCAATTTTCGCTCTAGTGTGTAGAAACGATTTAAGGCTATATGTTTTGATCGGCCTAGAACTTGTGACGGGTCGAACAAGGTTTTCAGTGGTAAGCGAACCATGTATTTCCCGTTGGGCTGTCGAACATGGGTTTGACGAAAGTGTTCTTCACACCATCGTTCCTCTGTGGTGAGTTGGCGTTCAGACGGCACGCTATCTAGTTCGAAGAACCTTTGCACCACATGATCAAGCGTCGTGGTGTTACAACGGACAGTGATGGAGTGGGTCATGGATTTCCTCACTGGTCCAAAAACAATCCAACCAAGAAGAGTGTTTTGTGCGATTGGTTCCTCATGAGTTCCTCGTCGAATTTCTGGGAGCATCAATTGTGGAATAAGATCAACGCCCACAAGCACGTCAATACGACCGGAGCGGGCAAAATTGGGATCGGCGAGTTGCAATCCTTTAAGGTGTTGGAATGAGCGAGGGTCGACATCCGATTTTGGAAGGTGCCCTGTAAGTGTACGGAGAATAAATGCAGTGGATACAAACGATGTGAACTGGGAACCTGAAATCGAGCTTAGGACAAAATTGGTACTATGTCGACAACGGTTGTGAGAAGAGTCGCCGATCCCTGTTATTTCCGCAGATATAGGGGTGCGTGAGAGACCCAGCGTCTGTACTAATCTTTCGGTGATAAGTGTTCCTTCCGAGCCATGGTCAATCAACGCTCTGGCTAAAACAGATTGTCCCGTTTGGTCGTTGACAATTCGGATTAGGGCCGTGGCGAGAATCGTGGTGGATGGATTTTGATAGGTGGCAACTGCGCTGAGGAGTTGCGTCTCGTTCGTTACGTCGGGGGCTAGGCTGTGCTGTTGAGACAAAACAGATGAGCGGGATGCTACGCTCTGTTGGGTGCCCTGCGCGCTATGGACACCGTTCGTTGGCTGTCGCGATAGGGCAGAGTTGGTAGGCTGGGTTGCTATGTTCGGAAAATGCAGTAGCGTATGGTGGCGTTGGCCGCACTGTAAGCAATTGCGAGTGCTGCTGCAGTGACTTAGCGCGTGGCCTGTGCTGAGACAATTGAGGCATGCTTTTATGCGATCGACGATCGTCTTACGAGCAAAGCAATCCTTCGCGAGAAAACTGGGGCATCTCCGGAGAACATGGTTTCTTTGGCAGAGAATGCACTGGGGTGCTCCCATTTCCGTAGTCACATGAAAACTGTGGCGGTTAGTGGAATTGAAGTTGGATCGGTTAGGCGCACGTGGATGGGAAGATTGTCCTGGTGCTGAACGAGTTCCAAGTGGTTGATTTCGATTTTCGATTAGGTCGATGCTAACTAAGCGCTCCAGCAGGAAAGTCTCCAACATCGAAAAGGTTGGAATCACGGTGGAGCTCCCCAATGAGTGCTCCCACGCTTGCGTAGTGCTGTTTGGTAGTTTGGTTAACAGATGATGCACTAGCCAGTGATCGCAGGAATCAATGTTTATTTTTAACCGTCGAAGATCACTAATGCAAACATTAGCCAGGGTTAGCACGCGCCTGATACCGTCTGCAGCTTCCTTGGGAACCGACTCAAGACCATACAGTGCCGCCATGGTGTGCATAAAGTGGAGACGTGGATTGCTGTAGCGCTTGACGAGGAGATCCCAGGCTACCGTATACCCAGAGTCCGTTAATGCCATGTGACTGACATCCTGGTCCCGTCCTTCGGGCAAGGCCTGCTTGAGAAAGTGAAACTTCTGGATGTTAGAGAGAGTGTTGTTGTCATGGATGAGTTGTAGGAAACCATCGTAGAACGAGGGCCAATCCGTAAAGCTTCCCGAAAAGCGTGGAACTGGAAGCTTTGGAAGCGGAATGTTGGATGATAAAATTGGAGTGACGGTTTCGATTGGTGTGACGGACTCGATTGGTGTGCCGGACTCGTTTGGTGTGACGGACTCGATTGGTGTGACGGACTCGATTGGTGGGGAACCTTGGGCTATCACTGAGAACTTGTTGTCGTATTCTTCCGAGATGTTGCAGAAGATGCGCTGGTGCTCTTCAATAAACCGCTCGTGTAGGTTGTCTGAGAAATATACATGTTGACTGGGACACAGCTGATCGACCAATTGTTGGTGATTCGCATCAAACAGGGTGGATAAATCCTTTAACGTGCTAAGTCGCTGAAGAAAATAATGTTTGGATTTTCGGGATTGGCTATCCTTTTTAAAGTTACGCTCGAGTTGTGTCAACCTGTTCCATAAATCCTCCTGTCTCGCGTGCAAACCAGCAAACTGGTCGGATGGGGAAGGATTGGCTTGTGTGCCTGTCTTTTCATCGTCGATACCCATAGTTTTATTTACAACAGCACGCTTGAAAACACAGCCCTCACATACAAACACTCACCGGCTTCCAGTCAGTCTGTGTAGCAGTTTCCAGTTCCAATTCGTCGTTCCTTTGGTCCGTTCTTCGTCTCGCAGCAATCTCTCCTTCCTTTGTCCGTTATTCGTCGCGCAGCGATCCCTTGTTCTTCGGTCCGTTATTCGTGGAAAGCGTGGTTCCACGTGGCATAGGTTAATAGCCGTTTGTTTTAGATTAATTTGAGCTCAATTGTTTGTTCCAAATCAATTCAAAATTCCATTCATTGGCACATTTAACAACAGGTTCCCCTCATGGGCCACCAAAAATGTTGTGACTGCGCCGATAGAATACGGGAGTCAATGATTAGCAGAAGTCTGCTATGGGGACTTTGCTGTTGCCGTTTTATAAAAACACAGGGTGTATTTCAAGTATGTCACTGAATTTAATTTGAATTGATTTTAGAGATCAAACAATTTTGGCAATATATCAAAAACGTGTTTTTATCGTAATTAAATTGGAAGAAGCTTAGAAGAAGCTTAGAGATGTCCCGCTTTCCAAAAAGGGACCGGGGTGTCGAGATCGATAGACATCACGCAGGTATCGATTGTAGGGTTGTGGGAGGCACTAACATTACGTAATGAACATTACGTCAACGAAAATGACCGTACACGACGTGTAAGCACAATATCGCGTTTTTCAAATTGTTCACCAACAATCAGGATGGCAACTTCGTCTACTGTTGGAGCATTAAATGTGCGTTCGTGTGTTCCAGATGGTCGTTTATCTGCTTTGATGACAACTTTATAGTCATCATTTGGCATGCGCTCTAAAGCACTCTTAAACAACCTGACCAACGCATGATGTTCATGAAGCAGACACTGCAAGTCTTGAAGAATTGCTCGCTTCATTCCTGCATTGATCCCTAGGCGTCGATCAAGTTGTTCTTCCATGTTGCCCATGAAATATATTTGTAAAAATTTATTCTGTGTATCTTCGAAAGGTAGTAATGATCCAATTCGATGGTGAATCTGTCCTTGTATCTACAAAATAAAAACCAGATTCTTTAACTACATTCTATGTAAGTACAAAAATAAATACCTTAAATGTCGGATTAAAACCTCCTTCTTCGATAATGTCTGCCCCAAATGACGTCATTTGGAAACAACTATTGTATTTTCGAGTATTTGCAAGAAAGTGGCGTGATTCTTGTGTTTCGCCGCAAAGCAATGAATACAATGGCTCTTGTGGCGGAGTCAACACTGGCAATTTCACTTTACCATTAACGCAGCATAATCCAGGCGTTTCTCCGGAAAACTTTAATGCACCACAATACTCGCAAACAACGTCCATTTGCCCAATGCAAACGCTAGGATGCAAGCTGTAATCATTGCTGCAATCGTATCGAAACGCAGCTCGATTCAAATCAGCTAAATATCTGCGTCGCAAATTGAAATATATTTGAGAAGCACGAAGTCGAGCCATACTATTGCGGCGCTGTTCACGTGCAATTTCTCGTTCTTCTTCAGTCCTTTCATATGCAATATTTTGTATTCTTCTTGCATTACGGCTTTGTCGGGAAAGATTCGACCGTCTTGGTCGCGGCATTATTAATTAAACTTCACTTCACTTCAATCCACTTGTTAATTATTTATTTAATAGAAATAGTTTTAATATTGATTTCAGCGCAACACAATCTTTTTGGTTCGTTGTTAAATTTGAGAGCCTGACTATGAATTTGACTTCGTTTGTAACTGACATTTTGACATTTGACATTTTCTTCTTAGCTGTCTGCCTAAATAAAAAAGTATGGGCCAGGGAGGAACGCTGTCGAACGGGACAAAAAGTATCCTATGTCCTTCTCCTGGCTCTAAGCTACCTCCCTACCAATTTTCACTCAAATCTGTTCTTCCGTTCTTGATTTATAAGTGGTGTAACATAAAACACGATGTTCTTTTATATATATAGATTAAGCTAGGAGGAGTTAGTAAGGAAATTTAAAATTCTATATTTTAAGTTTGAGGGACAGGAAAGAGATGTTATGGCGTAGAGACCATTGTAGTTCGAACATAATACCCTAAAAGGGTCATGCAGTGCATATGTCGAACTACAACGGCTAAGGAACAGAGGACTAAAGTTTCGAGTCCTTCTATTAGGAATGTTAAATTTTAAGCGTGTTAGTAAATGCTGGCTATCTACATCCCCGTTAATAAGGTTATGCAGAAAGACTACACCGAGCATTGTCCTACGATTTGTTAAGCTAGGTAAGTTTATGAGTAAGAGTCTACTATTATAAGATGGAAGGTGAAGATTTGCATCCCAGTTTAGACCTCTAAGTGAAAAAGTTAGGAAATTCTTTTGTACGGATTCTATGCGGTCCTGATGTACTCCATATTGGGGACTCCAGACACATGAACCGTACTCCAGTATAGGACGGACCAAAGAAATGAATAGTGTTTTAGTTATATAGGGGTCATTAAATTCTTTTGACCACCTTTTTTTAAAACCAAGGACTCCTTTAGCCTTATTAACCATTAAGGAAATATGGTCGGCAAATTTAAGTTTGATGTCTAATAGGATGCCGAGATCATTAACCTGGGTCAATTTTTCTAAGGCAATCCCATAGAGAGAATACGTAGCCTGCAGAGGGCTGGAACGATAAAAAGACATATGCTTGAATTTTGATCCATTAAGTATTAAATCATTAGCTAAACACCATTTTTGAAAGTTATCAAGGTCACACTGAAGACTGCATTGGGCCGAGATGGATTTGTACTGAAGACAAAGCTTTACATCATCTGCTTACATAAGAACTAGATAGTACGTTAAAGCAGGGGCAAGTCGTTTATAAAAAGCGTAAATAATAACGGGCCAAGATGACTTCCTTGAGGGTTGCCAGATGTAGCGCGGACCAGACGGGACTGTATGTTTTTAAATAAGACTCTTTGTGTCCTTCCATCTAGGTAGCTGGAGATCCACGTTAAGAGGTCTTTAGGAAAACCCAGCATATTCAGTTTACTCAACAAGAGTGAGTGATTAACTGAATCGAATGCTTTGCTGAAGTCTGTGTAAATTACATCGGTTTGATATCCCTTACAAAAGCCATCTATGACAAAGGATGTCAACTCCAATAAGTTTGTGGTAGTGGAGCGACGCTTAATAAAGCCATGCTGACAAGGAGTGATAATCGAAGAGCAAATGTTGCAAATGAGGGGTAATTAATTTTTCAAATAACTTTGGAATTGCCGACAACTTAGAGATGCCTCTGTAGTTGGCAGCCTCGGACTTTTTCCCTTTTTTATGTAGGGGATTTATAAATGATTCCTTCCGCATAAGGGGAAAAATCGAGGTTTCCGAAGATAAGTTGAAAAGTCTTAGAAGAGGTTTGCACAGAGCCCTGGCGCAGTATTTTAGCACACAGCCTGGTACTCCGTCGGGGCCTGACGAATAAATGGGTTTTACCCTTAAAAGACCAGATAATAAGTTATTCTCAGAAAAAAACGGACAGAAAATAAGATTTGCTGCTTGAATGTTATATGCGTAAGGCTGATCAGTCAGTTTAGGAGGAGAATAAGTTGTTTGAAAAAATTCTGCGAATAGATCGGCAATGGCCTGATCCGAAGTCGCAGAAGAATTTTCAAACGTAAGCAGGGGTGAAAAAGATACGTGTTTACGCTTAGTGTTTACAAAATTATAAAACTGTCGAGACAAGGGTAAATTATCACAAAATTATTATAATATCGAGACCTATTAATCTCTTTTTATTTAGAAAACAAAACAAAAATACTTTTCTTTGAAATCAAAAATTCAAGTTTCAACAAAAAAAAAACGTAAAATACATAACAACTTAAAAAAAAATGTAATTTCTGCAATCCATAGGTTCTTACTGCCAAAAAATAAGCTTGTTTACCTTTTTAGGTTTAATAGTGGCGCGTCTATCGGAAACTATGGACCCGGCCCTAGAGCTGTTTTAAAATAAAAATTTAAAATATATTTTTTTTAATTTCACGTGCAAATGCATGTGATTTCCTTTTTTTAAAGTGGTGGGATATTTTTTATGGATTCGATGCATTAATTGTTTTTAAACCGAATCGATGCATCGATCCAAAAAAAAAGTATCGATGTAATCTATGTTGACATCGAATGTATCCCAGCTCTATTGTAGATGCTCTCTTTACTAGATTAGCAGTATGAAATTTGCCTCATCTGGGTCCCAAATCACAGGGACATACCACGCAACTGCGTAGCCGAATTGGCTCGTATAGACACCACTATACCACTCCAGGAGTTCCTTGTTTGCGACGTTGGAATTTCTTCGTTGATTGATGCCAAGTGTAATTGTTATATTAATATTACATTTTCATTGTATTTGAATTACAACGGAAAAACACAGTGTTAAAAAATACCTAACAATTAAGTTCCAAAAGATTAGTTAAAAAAAATAGAATGGTAACACTAAAAATTAAGTTATATTAGTATTGTGAAATAAAGCAAGGCGTCAGTAGCGGTATAGACGAAAATCCAAGTTAAAAGCCTGCGTATTATTTTCGGTCATTCGATCCGGATATTAATATACAACTACAGGTAAATCCCCAACAATGGTCCTTCGATGTCAACTGAACAGCAAATGGATTGTGAAATAGATTTCGCTATTGACCCAGACTACCTACACACTCACAAAAAGACGACTTAAGTTGTGTGTGTTAGTAAATTTGCGGAATAACTGCGCAAAAACTTTGACGCAAAAAAAAAAAAATATAATTTCACCACGATCTCTGTGAGCATTATGGCACCAACAGGATCAAAAAAGAAATTACAAGGAAAAAACCAACAAAAGGATAAAAGCACACAACAAAAAACTGAAGACGACAGGGTTATCGACACACCCAGACCAGAAACTTCGGAGCAAGAAGTAACCATCATGGAAAATCGGAACAAAAAAATGGTTGCGTCAACACCGGCGATTCTAGGCACACCCAATCCATCCAGACAGTTCTGTGAAGGCCCCGCAAGGTCACATATCTCCGAAGGAAGCCAATCCTCCCGCAGCTCAACCAAGGTTCAACGACTTCAGGTACAGCTTGAGTACTTGAAAAAGCAGCAGAAACTTCGAGATCAGCAGGCACGACAGGAACAGGAGCGAGCTCGTCTTGAGTTTCAACAGGAACAATTGGAGCTCGAGCAAAAATTACAACTGGCACAATTAGGATCAGACGCCGGTAGCAGAATTGGAGACAACATGAACGAAATTGATGACGACGAGAACCAAGATATCCGTACGCGTGAGTGGGTTGATGGTGCTCAACGTAGACTTAAGTTTAAAAACGAAAATATGACTGAGAATGAAATTACTAACCATTACCAAATCGGAACGTTCATGGCCAGACAGACTATTAAACAAGATCTTCCATAATTTTCAGGGGACCCATTAGAGTGGCCCATATTCTATGCTGAATTTGAAAATAGTACAAAAACTTGTAATTTTACTAATTATGAAAACCTAAGTAGACTTAGAAAGGCTCTAGTAGGACGTGCTAAAGAATGCGTTCAGTCACTATTGGTTTTACCAGATAATGTCGACTCAATTATCGATATCCTACAAGAGCGTTATGGGGATCCTCGATCTCGACAAGATTAAACAACTACCAGTAGTTAGGGACGACAAATTCGAAAAGCTTTTTGCATTCTACGACATAATCAACAATCTTATTTACACTTTGTTAAATGTAGGAGATGTGGATCAATTAAGAAACCCATTAATTTTTGCAGAAATTTTAGATAAACTACCCGTACCTCAACGTATCGCCTTCATCAAACATTATCAAAGGCTAAAACCTTCTGAGCCAAAAATAATTGTATTTCAATCATGGCTGGGCGAGACAATCAAAGCTGCCACAGTTTTAGGATTTGGCCAGAATCTCAACAAGTCGAAAGACTGCACACTGACAGTTTCAGGTATTCGGGATGGCACAGACAAAAGCAAAAACAAAGGATTTTGTAATTATTGCAAGCTGAGTGATCATTATGTTACAACTTGTTTCAAATTTAAAGATTTACATATCGACAAGCGCTGGGAGCATGTTTCTCAAAATGGCTTATGTATCTCTTGCCTCGGTAAAAATCATTTACTAAAAGACTGTAAACGTAAAAGGCAATGCAATATTAACAATTGTAGATACAATCATAACAGCCTTTTGCACAAAGACAATTTTGAAAACATAAAAACAAACAGGTCTGACGATGGTGATCAATCAGTTTCCAAAAACATAGAAAAAAACTGTAACGTAAACTTAAGTGCTAGCAAAGTTTTGTTCAAAGTGGTACATGTCACCTTTATAGGACCAAATAATACTATTGACACATACGCTCTCCTTGATGAGGCGTCAACAATAACATTGATTGACGAGAACTTGGCTAACAATTTATGTCTTGAAGGTCCAACCAAACCATTGAAAATGCAATGGACTAACAATGAAGTTTATGAACAAGATAACTCTAAAATAGTTAGCGTACGCATTAAAGGTATTGGCATGAATACTAAGACACACATGATGAGAAGAGTAAGAACTGTTTCCAATCTTAATTTGCCACAACAAACTTTAAGCATAGACCACATGACAGACAACTTTAAGTTTTTAAAGAATTTTACACATTGCTCTTACAGTCAGGCACAGCCAAAAATTCTAATAGGGCAAGATAACTGGTCTCTTATAGTGTCCCGCAAACTAAAGTACGAATCCTTTAGCGGCCCAGTTGCTAGCAACACATTGTTAGGTTGGGTCGTACATGGCTTAACACAACCTGAAAGACTTCTTGCCGAGACAAATCATACCTTTCACGTAAATGAACATTTCCCCGAAAAGGACGATCTAGATGAACTACATAACCTAGTTAAGTCTTACTGGTCAATTGAAAACGAATTTGCAACTCAAAAAGATTTTCCTATGTCTGTAGACGACAAAAGATGCATGAATATTGTTAACAACACCTTAAAACGAGTTGGCAATAGATTCGAATGCGGACTTTTTTGGAAAAATGATAGCATTCAGCTTCCGGAAAGCTATAAGAACGCTTTCTCTAGGCTACTGTCATGTGAGAACAAAATTGACAAAATTCCTGAGTATGGTCAAAAATATAATGAAGTAATGCAGTCTTATATTTCGAAAGGGTATTTAAAAAAGTTGAATCCCACAGAAGCTATATACGAAACAAAACTAACCTATTATCTGCCCCATTTCGGTGTGCAAAATATTAATAAACCAGAAAAATTGAGAATAGTATTCGATGCCGCTTCTTAAAGCCATAACTACTGCTTGAATGATTTCTTATTACCCGGACCTGATCTTTATACTCAACTATCTTCAGTTCTCATGAACTTTAGAAAAAATAAAATAGCTTTTGTAGGAGATATAAAAGAAATGTTTTTACAAATTCAAGTACCAAAGAAAGACAGACAAGCTCAAAGAATTTTATGGAGGGAATAAACGACATCCCTCCGGACGTTTATGAAATTCAAGTTTTATTTTTTGGAGCAAAATGCAGTCCGAGTATTGCACAACAAGTTAGAAATCACAACGCAAATGAGTTTAAGGAAAAGTATCCGAATGCCTGTAAAGACATTTTATTAAATCATTATATGGACGATTACTTAGGCGGAGCTGATGACATAGACAGCGCCGTTCAATTGATTAAAGACGTATCATTTGTTCACAAACAAGGCGGATTCCAGATGTGTAACTAGATATCAAATTCAGTAGAGGTTCTCAACCAAATAGATCCACTCAATTGTCACAACAAAGCTCAGGCTTCGCCCAAAATGAAAACACTAACAGAAGAACGTGTCTTGGGGTTAATTTGGAATTACGAAAACGACACATTTACCTATAATCTACAATTTACTAAATCACATAATGAAATAGTAAACATATCCCGACGACCAACTAAGCGTGAGGTACTGAAGATTACAATGTCTATCTTCGACCCATTAGGTTTTTTGTCAAACCTTCTTATAACAAATAGGATACTTTTACAAGCCATATGGGACAGTGGTATTGGCTGGGACAATGAAATAATAGACGAGCATTTTGTGATTTGGAAAACGCTCTGCGAATCATTCCAAAAAATCAAAAACTTTACAATACCAAGACTTATGACAAAATTACCTTTAAATGATTGTGACATTCAGCTACATATATTCTCTGACGCCTCCAAATATGCATACGCGGCATGTGCATACATTCGTTTTAAAAGAGATCAGTCCATCGATTGTATGTTAGTAACAGCCAAGTCAAGAGTCGCTCCCCTTAAGCCTATGTCAATCCCAAGGCTGGAATTACAGGGTGCCTTGCTAGGAGCTAGAATGAGCAAATCACTATTGGAATCGTTACAATTACCCATAAGTAAAGTATATTTATGGACGGACTCTCAAATTGTTTTGTATTGGTTAAAGTCTAGCAGCAAACGATTTAAAACCTTTGTAGCTCAGCGTTTAGGTGAAATACAAGAAACAACTAATGTCGGCAACTGAAGATACGTTCCTTCTAAAATAAATCCTGCTGATGAAGCAACGAAGTTCACAAAGGTAGACTTTTATGCAAACAATTTATGGATAAAAGGGCCGGAATTCCTGTACAAAGACATTGTCGAGTGGCCAAAAAGTAAAATAACCTCAGAAGACGACTCCAACGAATATGTAAATGCTATGACTGAAGCAAAACATGAACCAATTCTACCTGATGTGAACAGATTTTCTAGTTGGACGAGGTATTTACGAACAACAGCTTGGTTACTACGATTTGTGAACAATGTAAAAGGTAATAAAGAACATCGAGTTTGTGGCGAACTTACAGCAAAGGAATTGAATAATGCCGAAGACGTAATTTATAGAAAGATACAATCTGATTCCTTTCAAGTTGAAATTCAAAGTGTACAAAAAGGAAAAGCTATAGGGAATTCAAGTCGTCTGAAATCATTGCCACTGCAGTTATCCACTGATGGATTGCTTAGATTGAAAGGTAGATTGGATAATTTAAATGATGATGAGTATGACATAAACGCTAAAAATCCGATTCTATTGAGTAATGACCACCCAATAACTACACTGCTAATCTATTTCTATCATCAACAAAACTGTCACATTTGTACCGAAACCGTCATTTCCAATTTGCGAATGAAATACTGGATAATAAAATGTAGAAATTCGGTCAAGAAAATAATTCGTAATTGTCAATTTTGTAAAAATAGGCGTGCCAAACCACAGACTGCTTTAATAGGACAACTTCCAAAATGTAGAATTGAACCAACCGAAAGAGCTTTTTTAAAAATTAGTTTAGATTATTTTGGTCCCATCGAGGTGTTGGTAAACAGGAGTCATGTAAAACGATATGGGGTAATTTTTACTTGTATGGCTACCCGGGCTGTTCATCTAGAAATAGCAGAGGACTTGTCTTGCAACGCATTTATGCATGTTTTTCGTCAGTTCGGTTGCCGTCGTGGTTTTCCAATAGAATTATATTCGGACAATGGAACCAATTTTAAACGAGCAAGTAAGGATCTTAAATTGATTATAGATAGTTGGTCAAAAAACGAATTGACTAAATTTTTGTCACAAAAAAATTGCACATGGACATTCAACCCCCCCCTTTGTCGCCTCATATGGGAGGAGCTTGGGAAAGATTAATTCAATCAGTTAAGAAATATTTATGTTTTTTACTTAAGGAACGATTTCCAAAGGAACACACCCTTAAAACATTATTTTGCGAAATTGAATTCATGATGAATAGTCGTCCTCTTTTGTTTGTGTCTTCTGATTTACCCGATTCTGAATTAATTACGAAAAATGACTTGTTGATCGGACCGAACTATAGAGAATCTTTCCACTGTGATGTATCGGATGGAGACATGAAATTGTTAAACATGTGGAGGGCTTCTCAAAGACTGGCTGATATTTTTTGGGTTAAGTGGAGAAAAGAATATAGACAATTTCTATTGTGCAGCCGCAAGTGGGTTAAAAAATTTGATAATTTGAAAGAGGGTGATATTGTGCTGGTCATGGATCCAGATTTACCAAGAAATGTTTGGCCTAAAGGCATTATTGTTAAAACTTATCCAGCCAAAGATAATTTGGTTCGAATCGTAGATGTTAAGATAAAAGACAACATTTATAAAAGACCTATCGTTAAGTTAATTAAATTAGACGTTAAGAAAACTTTGTAAAGTTAAGTAAGTATTGCCAAATTGAATTTTCTTACCAGGCAATACTTGGGAGGAGAATGTTATATTAATATTACATTTTCATTGTATTTGAATTACAACGGAAAAACACAGTGTTAAAAAATACCTTACAATTAAGTTCCAAAAGATTAGTTAAAAAAAATAGAATGGTAACACTAAAAATTAAGTTATATTAGTATTGTGAAATAAAGCAAGGCGTCAGTAGCGGTATAGACGAAAATCCAAGTTAAAAGCCTGCGTATTATTTTCGGTCATTCGATCCGGATATTAATATACAACTACAGGTAAATCCCCAACAGTAATACTTGGGCATTTCAACGTACATCAGCGTCACCTCGAATGGATCTGCTTCACACATTGCAAAGAAGCTAGTCAATATTGTTGATGGTGGTCTCTCAGCTCGTTTGGCCATTTTCCAAATGCACTGCTAAATGTACAACTGTGGGATATCTTTCATGAATTTGAAATGAAATTAATCGCCACAGTTCTTCATTAGTACTGAGTCTCAAACTCTTTGGCCATTTTCCAAATGCATTGCTAAATGTACAACTATGGGATATCTTTCATGAATTTGAATGAAAATAATCGCCACAGTGCTTCATTTGTACTGACGTATCTGCCCACTTGAAAGTTGCTGATTTCGTCATTCGCATTTTCCAACGCAATACCAAACACAGCCATTTCGCTGCCTTTTGTTACGTACTTGCACAAATATTTGATTGATTTGGCCGAATCTCAATGTTTGCAACGTACAATGAATTCCTTTCCGATCTAAATCTCTTGATTTAGAACTTGAAATTTGATAGTTCGACCATTATCTTCTTTTGAACGTCGACGATAAACTGAATATCCATCATTCCCTGTGACTGTTTCAGCAACTGACGGTCGCGAATATCGTTTTGTGCGTCAGCCATGCAAGGCGGTAATCGATGGATCACGAATTTCAGCTGATATGATGTCATCCACTTCATTTGAATTTAATTTGTTAAATTAAATAATCTTGTCTATAGTTGATACTCTTGAAATTGGAAAATTAAATGAATTGTTAATGGAAATCAATAATGGCAATAATAGCAATTAGTGTGTGAATATTGTACCTGTAACTGGATCGACCATCTTAAACGTGATGTCCTATCCGACAGGCCAATAAATGATTGGAAATGTAACGCATCGTACAAACGATATGTCTCTTTTACACGATACATGATATTGCTTCTCCGCTGAACGACAATTTCCCGCAATTTAGTTGGGTCGCCAACAATATTTGCAGCAACAGTGGGTGCATTGAATCTTCGCACGTGTTGGGGTACAATCCGCTCTTATGACAAATTTGTGCGTATCCTATGGCATTCGTTCCAATGCTGTTTTGATCATATTAACCACAGCCTTATTAGCGTGAAAAAATGCTTGCAACTGTTTAATAATTCGTTTCTTTAAACGTTGTGATCCCTGTATATTGCACCGCAGATTGGACACAGTTGTTTTCCACTGATGTCCTAGGTCGCATGTATACTTTTCATCCTAGAAATGATGAATTTTTAAATTTGCGACTGCTGTTAGTAAATGTACGTGGACCAAAATCATTTGCGCATTTGAATACTGTGAATGGCCACCGATGCCAAACATATCGAGAAGCATGTCAACTACATATTGGGTTTGATTGAGAACGATTCTCATTGGGATTTTACACTTGCGGATTCAGTTGTTTCATCAAATGCGTACCAAATACGCTGTTCGCAACCATTGTTAACGGAAAATACGCAGGCGAAAATGTATGTATTCCTCAAATACTATTGAATCCGAATGATCTTCCGTTTGACTTCAAAAGATTGCAATGTCCAGTTCGCCTTGCATTCGCAATGACAATTAACAAGTCATGAGCAGGTATAAGTTGCGTCCTCACGATTTGGAAAACCATCCGATTTCTTTGGGTTAACGTCAAACCCAAAAAACAAAAAATGTGGTTTACCAAAAATCACTTCAATAAACCCACGCATTTCAAATATAAAACAAAAAAAATGTTGTCTCGATCATTTAATAACAAAACGAAATGTTACATAAAACGAAGCCATCTGGTGGCAAAACGAAGTTCGCCAGGTTTGCTAGTGCTAAAAAGGTTTAGTAACTAAAAAGAAGTCTCCATGCCAAATTCTATAGCTCTATTAATTTTAGTCTTGGAGATCCACGCGTTTATACAAACAGACGGACGAAATTTAGTAGACGCGTTCATGGACATGGCTATATCGACTCGGCTTCAACCTTATATACATTCACACGACTAAAATATACCCTTTAACCCTCTGTATAAAAACGTCTGACGAGATAAAAAACCGGTGACAAACCTACATTCCAGGCCCATAATTTCTAATATCAATTTTGGTGACAAAAAATTTTACATAGGCATAAAAATTACACATAAAGAAATATTCTTATTCGGCACGTGCATATGTATCACTTTCGGGGGTGTGCTTAAGCAGTAAAAAAAAACAGAATAATCCAGAATAATATCTGGAATAATCGACTTACTCAAGATAAAGTCTGATGAGTGGAGCTACCAACTCCACTTATTACTGCTTAACTCCGAGATAGCCTCCGAGATCCACGCGTTCGAAATTTTAGTTCGTTTGTATGGGAACTGGTAAATATATCGGTATATCCGATTTAGATGAAATTTATTTTTGAGATATATCTTCTATATATATAAAATCCTCGTGTCACAGTTTTGTTACCATACTCCTCCGAAACTGCTATACCTATTAAGATATATCTTCCTATACCTATCCTCATGAAATTTTGTGAGCGTATTGAGTAGGTCTGAAGATCCACCAACATCTATTTTTCATCCTCTTAAATCTTGTTCGACATACCAAAAATCGCATATAAATGTCACAGTTTTTGTTACTATACTCCTCCGAAAAGGCTATACCGATTCTCATGAAATTTTTTTAACGTGTTGAGTAGGTCTGAAGATCCGCCAACATCTATTTTTCATCCTCTAAAATCCTGTTCGACATACCAAAAATTTCATATAAAGTGAGTTACTACCTCATCACACTGGCAAAATCACGCTAGCATTTTAACTCAATTTGAACTGGGGCAAAAATCCTTCATTTAGTAAATACATTGAGTGTTTAGTACAGTGAGCAATGCCAATAAAACAAATAGATCTCGAAATATGCGAAATAGAAGATCCGAAAGAACCGGAGAACAAATTCAGCAACAAAATACTGATGCAAATGGTCAACATTACAATTCTAGCGAGCTAGATTTTCTATTGAACGACCACAATGTATTGTTGAAAATATACAAATCACATCACAAATCACGAATATAGACGACCATGTTTATTTATCACGTTTACATGTAATCCAAAATGGCCAAAGATTATATCTTTGCTATTTCCTGGCCAAAATGCAATACATCACCATGACATTACATCACGTGTGTTCAGACAAAAGTATTTAATAAGTTTTATTACTAAATAACATAAAAATTATGTTTGCTTTTTGTTCTTTTTATATTCCCCCATGGTTCACAGCGCCCAATAATCAAATATATGTATATGTTCCACTCTTTGTTCAACCAATCAATGAAAATAAATAATTGGTTATTTTTACAACATTTACCAGTAAAAAGCCATCGTTTTTAATAGGTTTCCGACCAGCAGTTGTAAAGACACTTGTATTAAATCATGCCGTCTATTATTAATTTCTATAATATTATATTATATCATGCCGCCTGTTATTCATTTGTAATGAAATATATGTAGCTGTCTCACTCTTTTTTCAACCAATCAATGAAAAGTAATATTTGTTTTCGTTTTTAATAGGTTTCTAACTAGCAACTCTCTTTTTCTTAAACCAATCACTAAAAGTAAATTTTGATTATTTTTACAACATTTACCAGTAAAAAGCCATCGTTTTCAATAGGTTTCCGACCAGCAGTTGTAAATAGACATATACATATACATATACAAGTCTAGAACTAAGTAAATTTTGTACAAAAATTATAAAGTCATCTTGTGGCAAAACAACGTTTGTCACCTAGTATTTATATAGATAGATAAAGGACTAAGAAAACACTTCTTTCCGTAAAATCTAGTTTTTCCGGATATCTACAGCATTTTACTTACCTTGATAACTTAAAATAACTCCCTGCTCCCTTAGATTGTCTTCTTCTATTCGTACAAAATACATTAATAAGTAACCAACGGCTAACATTAATGCAATAGTTCCCATCAGAGATACAGCAGCAAGTAAATGTTCGTTTTCCACCTGATCTGATAGATAATCGATGAAATATATTATTCGAGATAGCCACATAGACAGTTTTCCTTCACTATGCTCGTTAAACAGCTTCTAAAAAGATAAGGGGGATATTAAAAATAATTATTATTTAAGTACCTCACCTGTACAACTGCTTCATAATTAAAACTTTCTGATGATTTTAGCAACCTTCTCACTGTACGAGAAACTTCATGTTTGGTTGAATTTGCTAAAATTCCCGTAGCAGAGCTGTTGCCTTTGCTATCTCCAAAAACCCATTCGTATTTTACGTGTTTATCGTCTCGCCGCCAAAGGACTACAATATGTGGAATATTTGATTCTTTAAATCCTTTTGAAATAGATTTAATAAAATTTTCTTGTCTCTCCTAAAATAAATAAAACATGCATATAAGTTTACAAAAAATATACATTTTTTTTTAAATTTTTAAAAGCATTGACAAAGCAGCACTGCATAAGTCCACTAACCATACAGCATATAGACAACCCATTTCATACAACGAAAATGGACGCAAAAATTTCTTGCGACAGGCCCCAGAAGGCCCATGAGAGGATTTCTTACGCTCTCTTACGCTCATCGTTCGTTCATCTTACGCTCATTCTCTCATTAAATGTTTTCGGGTTTTCAGTCTCTAAACGGAGCGCGATGAAGAAGGTTGGCCTGCGCTTCGGTTGATCTTTGTATGTAAATTAATTGTTCGCTTAGTGAATTTATTAAAAAAATTTATTTTTTATTTTTTTTATTCTTTATTCACTAATTTACACAACACTTATTAGTACCGAACTTATTTTACACTGCTCTGTATGATTATGTTGTCGACTTGATCGATTCGGATTCAAAAACTGACTGACTTGACTTTGGTTCAATAATCAATAATCAAACCTCGGCTTAAGAGATTTATCTCAAAATTCTGATTAAGAGAATCATCCAAGAGAGTCGGAAAATGGGATGATGAAATTTGTCACTTAAATTTGAAATTGAAATTTTGCAGAGTTGAGATTCTGCCGGAAATCGATGTTTATGTTAGCGGACTTGGGGCTCCCTTTTTGGGGCTCTGATGTTTACAATATCGGCTTGGATGTTTACAGAATCCGTTTGAAGCGGAGAGTGTGAAACTGATCTGGGTGGGAATCGATTGGAAGCTTTGTTTAAAGAAATAGCTGACTCTGGGTTAATCTTGGAGTCAGTCAGAGTTATTTGGAAAAGAGCTCTTGGCTCAAAGTTGTTTATAAATTGGGCAAGGGCCCCTAAGTAATGGGTCACATAACTTCAGAGTTATTTGGAAAAGAGCTCTTGGCTCAAAGTTGTTTATAAATTGGGCAAGGGCCCCTAAGTAATGGGTCACATAACTTGTATGCGTGTCACACATTCACATACACGGGTGTATGTGTGCGTGCGATTTCGTTTCGAAGCCAGCGCACAAAATTTTGATTTTTCTTACTTTTCAGGCTTGCTACCCTAACAATATTTGGGTATTCGTTATGTGATGAAATGACGAAAGAAATTATATTATTTTTTATATTATATTTTTTATTATTTCAGCATACATTTTTAATTTATTTAGGAATAAGATTAAGTGTTGGTAGTAAAATGTTTTCTGTATATATATTTTTACGAATCATTAAAAATCAATATACTGAGAAAGAGTCAGAGTATATTTCAGTCGGAGTCACTTAAAATCCCGATCGCTTTTAAGTTTTTGTTGTTCTTCATGTGGATTTTGCCTGCATACCCTACTGGTGGATGAGTTTTAGGGGAGGTTGAAGACACGAAAACAGCTGATGGACTTGTTTACCTTTTTTGTTTACAATTTTTCAGGCACTTGTTATTAATTTGGGTTATTGTGAGATTTGTAACAAATTCATATCTGTATACAAGATAGATACATATCTGTAACAAGATAGATACATATCTGTAACAAATTCATGTCTGTAACAAGATAGATACATATCTGTAACAAATTCGAGCGGCGACTTTTTTAAAGTACCAAAATATATAAGGAAATTATTAAATTAACGACAATAATTTAATTAAATCTCACAATAACCCAAATTAATAACAAGTGCCTGAAAAATTGTAAACAAAAAAGGTAAACAAGTCCATCAGCTGCTTTCGTGCCTTCACCCTCCCCTAAAACTCATCTATCAGTAGGGTATGCAGGCAAAATCCACATGAAGAACAACAAAAACTTAAAAGCGATCGGGATTTTAAGTGACTCCGACTAAAATATACTCTGACTCTTTCTCAGTATATTGATTTTTAATGATTCGTAAAAATATATATACAGAAAACCTTTTACTACTAACACTTAATCTTATTCCTAAATAAATTAAAAATGTATGCTGAAATAATAAAAAATATAATATACAAAATTATAAAATCATTTCTTTCGTCATTTCATCAAATAACGAATACCCGAATATTGTTAGGGTAGCAAGCTTGAAATGTAAGAAAAATCAAAATTTTGTGCGCTGGCTTCGAAACGAAATCGCACGCACACATACACCCGTGTATGTGAATGTGTGACACGCATACATACAAAGATCAACCGAAGCGCAGGCCAACCTTCTTCATCGCGCTCCGTTTAGAGACTGAAAACCCGAAAACATTTAATGAGAGAATGAGCGTAAGATGAACGAACGATGAGCGTAAGAGAGCGTAAGAAATCCTCTCATGGGCCTTCTGGGGCCTGTCGCAAGAAATTTTTGCGTCCATTTTCGTTGTATGAAATGGGTTGTCTATATGTTGTATGGTTAGTGATAAGTCAAAGCTGGCTTTATACATATATATGTATGTATGTATATTACTTGGGATATATATTTTGACAAGGCGATGGCAAGTCAAATTAATTTAATTTTATACCATTTCAGAGGTTATTATAATTTTGGTCAAAAGTGTGCAATGCAGTGAAGGAGACATCTTCGACCCTATAAAGTATATATATTCTTCAGGATAACCTCCTGAGTTGATACATATAAGTATGTCCGTCTGTCTGTTTCTACGCAAACTAGTCTCTCAGTTTTAAAGCTATCCATCTATCTATTGAAACTTTTCACACACCCTTCTATCCTTTTTACGCAATATAAAAGTCGGAAAGGCCGACTTTTTCTTTTGTTTTTAATTTCCTTTTCTTAAATCCCATTTTTCCTTTTATTTTTTTGTATTATTTTTTTATATTAGAGTTTTCAATTCAATTATTATTAAGTTTTAATCTATCCTTATGTACTTTTTGTTTCTAGTATCCCTAATTATTATATTATCGTTATCTTCTAATTTCTCTACTGTATAGGGTCCTAAATAAATTGGATATAAATTATGTCCTGTTTCATTCTTAAGTAGGACTTTGTCTCCTACCGATATATCTACGTTTTAAAAGTCGGAAAGGCCGAGTTCGGCCGATTATATCCTAGAGGCTATAGCTGCCATATCACTAATTGATCGAAATGCTATAACTTTGGTGTTTTTAGAGCAGTGGTCGGCACCCCAATACATTGATATGATTTTAATTCATTAGTATTAGTAACGAATAGCAGAAAGTAGGCTGTGAGCATGACGTTTCACACATTTATACTGTGTGTAAGTGGCAGAGCTCGGGCAGAGAAATTTCCTATGCCCCCGTGATAGGGCCGTGCCGACCACTAGTTTAGAGTAAGAGAGTTAGAATTTTGCATGAATGCCATAATTGGCAAATAACCAATACATACCATACCAAATACCAAATTTCATAACGATCGGACTACTATATCCTATAGCTGCCTGTAGCGTCTCCTATATTATTTTTGTTAATATGTAGGGTTAAATGTAAATGTTTAAAACTATGTATATTTAAAAATATATTTGTTAGTATTATATTTTAAACGTTGTTTCTTGTTTTTTTATTAATAAAAAGAATTTTTCTTTCGTTTTGAATTTCCTTTTCTTAAATCCCATTTTTCTTTTTATTGTTTTGTATTATTTTTTTATATTAGAGTTTTAAATTTAATTATTATAAAGTTTTTATCTATCCTTATGTACTTTTTGTTTTTTGTTTCTAGTATCTCTAATTATTATATTATCGTTATCTTCTAATTTCTCTACTGAATAGGTTCCTAAATAAAATGGATATAACTTATGTTTTTATCATATAATTCTTTATTATTTCTCTTATTTTCTTCTAACATAATTTTAGCTCTTTTATATGCTATTTCTAATCTATATTTACTTTCTTGAGCATAATCATCTATATTATATAAAGTCTCTATGTTATCTTTGCTATTAAAATGTTTAAGTAAACAGTTTGTTTTACTGAAAACAAGTTCATATGAACAAAAGTTGCGTGGCATAGATGGGGTTGTGTTGAAACAAACATTAAAAGTTCTATGACTTCTTTCGACTGTTTCAACTGTGGTGGTGTGTAGTTGATGTTATTGTTACGTTGGGTTTTAAAGCTTTTTCTATAAATTGCCTTGTAAATTTTTTATTCTTTTCCTGCGCAGGAATTTTGTCAAATTTGATATCTTGTAGTGACTTTCTTTACAGATCCATTTATTTGTTGTAGCTGTTGAATGGTTATTCTTGATAACGCATCCGCTACAAAATTGTCTTTACCCTTCAGATATTTGGCTGTGAAATTATACTCCTCCAATTTAAGACTCAGACGCGTTAGCTTTCAGCTTGGATTTACCATTGAGAATAAGTATGTTAATGGTCTGTGATCTGTTTTGACAGTGAAGTGTCTACCATAAATATTTGGTCTGAAATAAGTTATTGCTTAATGAATTGCTGCCAATTCTTGTTCTGTTGTACTTTTATTACTTTCACCCTTAGTAAACGATCTTGATGCATAAGCAACTGGAAGTTGGAGTCCATTTTTGTTTTGGGTTAAAACTGCTCCACATGCATGTTTACTTGCAAGGGCGTAGCCAAAATTTTTCACAGGGGGGCGAAAAAATTTGTATTTTTATTATTAAAAAATTTTTGTCTTAGTTGACGTAAAGTAATTCAACCTTTCAAATTTCCCACTTTCAAAAATATTTTGATTCATTTTTATCTATTTTCATCAACTTTGTCGGTTTATCAGGGGGGGCAAGTGCCCCCCTGCACCCCCTGCCTACGCCCTTTTTTAGTTCCGTTTTGAGATGACATTCAGCTGTCCATTCGTATTTTACATTTGTTCTACATTATCTTGTTATGTGACGAGCATAGTCAGCAAAATTTTTGATAAAACGTTGCAGAATGAAACGAATCGTCGAACACTGCCCGCATCATGTGGGACTGGGTAATTTTTAATGACGTCGTATTTTTTGTCGTCAGGACATTTTTGAGGATGTAATTTAAGATTGTATTTCCTACATTTCTCAAAAACATCAGTTAAGTTTTTGAGCATATGTGTTTTGGAACATCCAATGACTATATAATCATCCATTTAAAGGAAAGCTTGAGAAGGTTCTAATCCGGAAAATGCTATAGTCATCATTCTCTGGAAAGAATTTGGCGCTGTTCTTAGGCCGAATGGCAATCGCGTGAAGCGATACGAGCCATTGCTTGTTGAGAAAGACGTTATATCGTTTGATGAAAGACGTTTGATGTAATCCTGATATTAAGTCAAGGCATGAAAAGTTTTTTTCTCTTCTTAGTTGATCCAAAATGTCATCAATTCTAGGGAGCGGGAATTTATCCGACAACAGTTTTTTATTAATTTGACGATAGTAAATTACTAATCGCCATTTTTTCTTGTCAGACCCTGGAAGAGATTTCTTCGGGTTTCTATAATTTCTATAAGACTGGTTCATCATCTTTCAATCTTAGCTCTTTTTTGTAGAAGTTATTGGTAGTGATCGATTCGGTTTCGAGTCCGAATACGTTACTAAACTGGGTGCATAAATTAGTTAATTCGTTTTTGAATTGTGGTGGAAAATTTTTTAGCTAATTGAGATAAGACAGTTTTTTCTCTATTTTCTGGATTGTTTTGAACCATGTCGTAGTTCAAAAGTGGTTCAAATGACAAATTTTTAATATCTACTACTTGATTGGCATTGGTCATATTCAGTAATCGGGCAAATGCATTTTTGGTTGTTGCCACTGTGTTTGCAACATAAATGCCTTCTTTAATTTCCTGGTTTTGAATTAATACACTATCCTCATCTGATGACTACTTGGGATCTTGTTGGTAGAACAATGGAATTATTACCAGAACTGTATGTTATTGGAACATAAATTGGGAATTTTAGATTATTTGGTCTCATTATGAGCCAATCTTCATTTGGTTTGAAATCTAACTGCCAATTGAATTTCTTAATTAAGTCAATGACTATTATTCCATAACAAGCTATTGTGAAGTGCAAATCTACTAAGTTAAAATATTGTGGAATCAGGGGCGGATACAGGTATCTGTCTGGGGGGGGGGCGATCATAATTTTTTTTTATAATTCAAGTAGCAGGTGGCAAATTTAAGTGATTTTCCACAGTTAAAATCATCTACAGCTTGGTATTGTGGGCAAAATGTTTTGGATCATTGTCCTGTTGAAACAAAAAATCATTTCCCAGTCGTAATTTCTCAGCGCTTTGAAATAAATTGGGTTTTAAAATGTTGATATACTTCTTGTATGTTGATATACTTTGTGTTTTACGGTTGGGGCAAGGTTTGGGTATTCCTGAATTTTACGCCCTTTTATCCCAAATATAAAACATTTTCAGTGATAAAAGCAAATTTTGTATATTTGGGATAAAATCGCGTCACCTGGTATGGCGAAAAAGGTTAAAACCCTATATATCCAAAATATTGGCCCAACCGTAAAACACGGTGGTGGTGGTACAATGGTTCGGGTATGTATAGCGGCTAGTAGAGTCGGTAATCTGGAATTTGTTGAATTCAGAAAGGATCACAAGAAGTACATTAACATATCAACATCAACATACATATATGTATATCAACATTTTAAAACCCAATTTATTTCAAACGTTATCTATTAAATATACAAGTTTTTCACATTGAAAAAGTCTAAAAATATATTTAAACCAAGATTGGTATGAACCGCATTGTTTTCTACAGCTGAATATCTGAGAGTTGTTGAGAATTCCCCTGATTGTTCTGGGCTACTCTAACATTGTTATAGGTCAAAAGCTACAACATTTAACTATTAAAAAAAGTCGAATTTTATAAAATCGGTTTAAAATTACGCGTTAAGGAATTTTTAAGGGCAAAAAAGTCCTGAAACCCGGTTTTTTTTCAAATAAATCAAGATTTTGAGGGTGTTAGAATTATTCAAGGTTGTAACGGTTTGGCACATGTCCTGAAGGTAATTCGATCTACTAACAGGCTCCAGCCGTGCTCAGGGAAAGTGGGAGTGGTTCTTTTACCTTCAGTATGGACATGGTCGTCACGCGAATCGTCGTAGATCGAAACGAAAAAAAAAGGACTGGGAGAAGGATTCCCAAATAGCATTGTAAGGGGGATAACAAAAAAAATTCCTAAGAGGCTAAGAGATATGTTCGAGGTGGCTAAATGTTGTTTAACTACATAGTTGGCGATATTCCTTCCGGTGCCCAAACAAAAGATCTAGTACATATTCATTTTAGTTAACGTTATAATTCAGGTAAATTTCTTATAAAATAAATTAACATAAGGTGGTTTTCATTAACCATAAGAATAAAAAAGATAACTTTGATGATGATGATTAATAATATTATGGCCGTAATTATAAAAATTTAGTAGTACAGATAATAATAGTTAAAGATAATTAAAGATAATAATTCAGTTTGGTGCTTACAAAAAATAATATTTCAATTGGATTGCTTAGAAATAATAATTCAGAAAGTATTCAAAAATGATATAAAAATTGATAATTAGGGTTTTTAAGTTTTTTTTTTTTTTCTTTTTCATTTCAGTAACTATGCGTTAGGGTTTATGAAATTATTGTATTTTTTTCTCTCTCTCTATTAAATATCCCATTTAATAATGTATTTACGTGCTTTTGTATTTTTATATAAAAAAAAAACACATAAAAAAAATCCAAGACTCCACAGGCAGAGGGGTTGATATGGCTGGCGGGATTTTAGCGACGGGTCGTAAAAATATAATCCCTGAAGCTAGGGGAGATCTCCTGTAGAAGAGCCTCTCGTGGCACTGTGGTGCTCACGTTGGATGGATGCCGGGGTTAGGTCAGGTGGTACCTCCAAATCCACTGGCATCGATGGTCATACAGCAGCAAAAATCAGCTAAACGGGAAAATATACACTAAGCCAATGAGGGAATGGCGAAGAGCTTAATATTTGCTCACCTCTATTTTGTTAAAAAAAAATACACACTAATTTTTCCCCACGAGGTTGGATCACTGGTCTTATAATTTTTATGCACGAATTTAATGATCTGCCCGCAGCGAGATTCAGAAGAAAAGGTGGCAGACAGGAAATGCCACCTTATGGTTGTCACCTTTTGACAGGTGCATACGCGGGTGGGTGAATTTCAAAAAGGGGAGCAGCTGTGGGGGGTGTGTGAATGTCAGTTGGGGTCAGCTGAGCCTATCGATATTTATTATCAGCTGCATTGGGTCAGATAGGTAAACAAGACCATATGTTTTTTTTTGTTTACTATTTTGAAAATTTTTTAATTAATCTTTTATTTAATTTTGTTTCGGTTTTGGTCCAACGAGCGACCCCCACATCACAGGTTTTATTTTAGTATTCATGCCTAAATAAAAGCTGAAAAATGGTCGGCGAGTTGAAATTACGCCTTCCAGATATCCTTAGCATGAAAATTGCCAAGATCCTTTCCCTTAAGATCTTCCAATCTATAAATGGCAGAGACAACTTATTGTTTTTATTCTAGCTGTGATGCCGATTGGCCCCAGTTTAGAATTAAAATTCGAAGCCAAATTGCTAAGGTGAAAATTTTCGTTTAATAACCTTTTCCCCTATTTCAAACAATTTGGTTTATAAGTGTTACTCGACCCACACCCATAACAAAATATGCGTCCTAATCCTTCACCGTTTCAACTTTTGATTTTGTCCTTCGGACGAATAGCGCAAACTTCATTTGATTTCTGGTCGCCTTTAAAATACTCCTCCATCTGGTTAATGGATTGCATTTCGTTAAGCGAAGGTCGAGTATTTGTTCGCGGGACGGGTCTATTATGAAATTCTTTGAAAAATTCTTCATGCCTGTGGCATTCACTGCGACATGCAGCCAAGGTTGGAGTTAAAACATGCAATAACTCGTGTTTCAATTCCGCCCTAAGATTATGTCGGACCTCTTCCGTTAGTCAGACAACGGATCTCTTAACGCGTCCGTAATCCCTAACATCGAATCTAGGAAGTCATCAAAGGTTTCAAGCCAAGTTGTGAGACACCTCAAATGGAATTGATGCCTACATGTGGTTATAGTCCATTCTGCTTCCCATTAGCTTCATTGCAAATGGTGCAAGTAGAAGATTCCCTGGGCGGTGACAATGCAGGGATATTTTCAAGACTTCGACTAACCGCCATGATATTGTACGAATATTATAATGGTTACTTTAAATTTGCTGATAATTTTAGTGAGGTAATGGATGTTTTTTTTACGTAATTAAATTATATATGTATATGTATCGGTATATTTGATCGATAAAGGTCATTTATCAATTTTCGTTATCAAATTATTATTTATAAATTTTAATTGGGACTTATCCTTCAGAACTCTCGCCATTAGTTAAAAGCCTATTTATTATACTTTATTCTTCTTAGCCAAGGAACTAAAATTATTTATTTAATTTCAAATGTCTTATTTGGAGAGGGCAAAGCTCCGTTCGCCCAAAGCTGAACCATCTCAATCCAAAAATGACCAAAAGATTCTAATAAAATTTAAATTAAGTTCTTCCTTGAAGAGTAATCCGCTTCCAACTTACAAAAACAAAAAAATCTCAATTCAAGTAGAAATATAAAAATAAAACCGGAATGAAAAATTACTAATGGAGTTTCGCTTGTTTTTGAAGAGGAACAGACTCCATACTTGCGAAGCCTGAGCAATCTCAATTCAAAAAAAACAAAATACCAAAAACAATTACTATAGAAGTTTGTTTGATGACCTTCCTTGAAGAGGGACACACTCCCAGCTTAGGTGCATGAACAATCTCTATTCAAAAAAAGACTAATCAAAAAAAATTTAAAAAAATGGACTTTGAATGAAAGAAAAAAAAAACTATTTGGGTAAGAAAAAAGGAAATCGGGCATTGCAACTTTATATTTTTTTTTTGGAATATCCTTAAAGGATAATTAAAACCGCGTCATGCCCCACGTTGGGCGACATAATTCTGTAACGGTTTGGCACATGTACTGAAGGTAATTCGATCTACTAACAGGCTCCAGCCGTGCTCAGGGAAAGTGGGAGTGGTTCTTTTACCTTCAGTATGGACATGGTCGTCACGCGAATCGTCGTAGATCGAAACGAAAAAAAAAGGACTGGGAGAAGGATTCCCAAATAGCATTGTAAGGGGGATAACAAAAAAAAATTCCTAAGAGGCTAAGAGATATGTTCGAAGTGGCTAAATGTTGTTTAACTACATAGTTGGCGATATTCCTTCCGGTGCCCAAACAAAAGATCTAGTACATATTCATTTTAGTTAACGTTATAATTCAGGTAAATTTCTTATAAAATAAATTAACATAAGGTGGTTTTCATTAACCATAAGAATAAAAAAGATAACTTTGATGATGATGATTAATAATATTATGGCCGTAATTATAAAAATTTAGTAGTACAGATAATAATAGTTAAAGATAATTAAAGATAATAATTCAGTTTGGTGCTTACAAAAATAATATTTCAATTGGATTGCTTAGAAATAATAATTCAGAAAGTATTCAAAAATGATATAAAAATTGATAATTAGGGTTTTTAAGTTTTTTTTTTTTTTTCTTTTTCATTTCAGTAACTATGCGTTAGGGTTTATGAAATTATTGTATTTTTTTTCTCTCTCTCTATTAAATATCCCATTTAATAATGTATTTACGTGCTTTTGTATTTTTATATAAAAAAAAAACACATAAAAAAAATCCAAGACTCCACAGGCAGAGGGGTTGATATGGCTGGCGGGATTTGAGCGACGGGTCGTAAAAATATAATCCCTGAAGCTAGGGGAGATCTCCTGTAGAAGAGCCTCTCGTGGCACTGTGGTGCTCACGTTGGATGGATGCCGGGGTTAGGTCAGGTGGTACCTCCAAATCCACTGGCATCGATGGTCATACAGCAGCAAAAAAATCAGCTAAACGGGAAAATATACACTAAGCCAATGAGGGAATGGCGAAGAGCTTAATATTTGCTCACCTCTATTTTGTTAAAAAAAAATACACACTAATTTTTCCCCACGAGGTTGGATCACTGGTCTTATAATTTTTATGCACGAATTTAATGATCTGCCCGCAGCGAGATTCAGAAGAAAAGGTGGCAGACAGGAAATGCCACCTTATGGTTGTCACCTTTTGACAGGTGCATACGCGGGTGGGTGAATTTCAAAAAGGGGAGCAGCTGTGGGGGGTGTGTGAATGTCAGTTGGGGTCAGCTGAGCCTATCGATATTTATTATCAGCTGCATTGGGTCAGATAGGTAAACAAGACCATATGTTTTTTTTGTTTACTATTTTGAAAATTTTTTAATTAATCTTTTATTTAATTTTGTTTCGGTTTTGGTCCAACGAGCGACCCCCACATCACAGGTTTTTTTTTAGTATTCATGCCTAAATAAAAGCTGAAAAATGGTCGGCGAGTTGAAATTACGCCTTCCAGATATCCTTAGCATGAAAATTGCCAAGATCCTTTCCCTTAAGATCTTCCAATCTATAAATGGCAGAGACAACTTATTGTTTTTATTCTAGCTGTGATGCCGATTGGCCCCAGTTTAGAATTAAAATTCGAAGCCAAATTGCTAAGGTGAAAATTTTCGTTTAATAACCTTTTCCCCTATTTCAAACAATTTGGTTTATAAGTGTTACTCGACCCACACCCATAACAAAATATGCGTCCTAATCCTTCACCGTTTCAACTTTTGATTTTGTCCTTCGGACGAATAGCGCAAACTTCATTTGATTTCTGGTCGCCTTTAAAATACTCCTCCATCTGGTTAATGGATTGCATTTCGTTAAGCGAAGGTCGAGTATTTGTTCGCGGGACGGGTCTATTATGAAATTCTTTGAAAAATTCTTCATGCCTGTGGCATTCACTGCGACATGCAGCCAAGGTTGGAGTTAAAACATGCAATAACTCGTGTTTCAATTCCGCCCTAAGATTATGTCGGACCTCTTCCGTTAGTCAGACAACGGATCTCTTAACGCGTCCGTAATCCCTAACATCGAATCTAGGAAGTCATCAAAGGTTTCAAGCCAAGTTGTGAGACACCTCAAATGGAATTGATGCCTACATGTGGTTATAGTCCATTCTGCTTCCCATTAGCTTCATTGCAAATGGTGCAAGTAGGAGATTCCCTGGGCGGTGACAATGCAGGGATATTTTCAAGACTTCGACTAACCGCCATGATATTGTACGAATATTATAATGGTTACTTTAAATTTGCTGATAATTTTAGTGAGGTAATGGATGTTTTTTTTACGTAATTAAATTATATATGTATATGTATCGGTATATTTGATCGATAAAGGTCATTTATCAATTTTCGTTATCAAATTATTATTTATAAATTTTAATTGGGACTTATCCTTCAGAACTCTCGCCATTAGTTAAAAGCCTATTTATTATACTTTATTCTTCTTAGCCAAGGAACTAAAATTATTTATTTAATTTCAAATGTCTTATTTGGAGAGGGCAAAGCTCCGTTCGCCCAAAGCTGAACCATCTCAATCCAAAAATGACCAAAAGATTCTAATAAAATTTAAATTAACTTCTTCCTTGAAGAGTAATCCGCTTCCAACTTACAAAAACAAAAAAATCTCAATTCAAGTAGAAATATAAAAATAAAACCGGAATGAAAAATTACTAATGGAGTTTCGCTTGTTTTTGAAGAGGAACAGACTCCATACTTGCGAAGCCTGAGCAATCTCAATTCAAAAAAAACAAAATACCAAAAACAATTACTATAGAAGTTTGTTTGATGACCTTCCTTGAAGAGGGACACACTCCCAGCTTAGGTGCATGAACAATCTCTATTCAAAAAAAGACTAATCAAAAAAAATTTAAAAAAATGGACTTTGAATGAGAAAAGAAAAAAAAACTATTTGGGTAAGAAAAAAGGAAATCGGGCATTGCAACTTTATATTTTTTTTTTTGGAATATCCTTAAAGGATAATTAAAACCGCGTCATGCCCCACGTTGGGCGACATAATTCTGTAACGGTTTGGCACATGTACTGAAGGTAATTCGATCTACTAACAGGCTCCAGCCGTGCTCAGGGAAAGTGGGAGTGGTTCTTTTACCTTCAGTATGGACATGGTCGTCACGCGAATCGTCGTAGATCGAAACGAAAAAAAAAGGACTGGGAGAAGGATTCCCAAATAGCATTGTAAGGGGGATAACAAAAAAAAATTCCTAAGAGGCTAAGAGATATGTTCGAGGTGGCTAAATGTTGTTTAACTACATAGTTGGCGATATTCCTTCCGGTGCCCAAACAAAAGATCTAGTACATATTCATTTTAGTTAACGTTATAATTCAGGTAAATTTCTTATAAAATAAATTAACATAAGGTGGTTTTCATTAACCATAAGAATAAAAAAGATAACTTTGATGATGATGATTAATAATATTATGGCCGTAATTATAAAAATTTAGTAGTACAGATAATAATAGTTAAAGATAATTAAAGATAATAATTCAGTTTGGTGCTTACAAAAAATAATATTTCAATTGGATTGCTTAGAAATAATAATTCAGAAAGTATTCAAAAATGATATAAAAATTGATAATTAGGGTTTTTAAGTTTTTTTTTTTTTTTCATTTCAGTAACTATGCGTTAGGGTTTATGAAATTATTGTATTTTTTTTCTCTCTCTCTATTAAATATCCCATTTAATAATGTATTTACGTGCTTTTGTATTTTTATATAAAAAAAAACACATAAAAAAATCCAAGACTCCACAGGCAGAGGGGTTGATATGGCTGGCGGGATTTTAGCGACGGGTCGTAAAAATATAATCCCTGAAGCTAGGGGAGATCTCCTGTAGAAGAGCCTCTCGTGGCACTGTGGTGCTCACGTTGGATGGATGCCGGGGTTAGGTCAGGTGGTACCTCCAAATCCACTGGCATCGATGGTCATACAGCAGCAAAAATCAGCTAAACGGGAAAATATACACTAAGCCAATGAGGGAATGGCGAAGAGCTTAATATTTGCTCACCTCTATTTTGTTAAAAAAAAATACACACTAATTTTTCCCCACGAGGTTGGATCACTGGTCTTATAATTTTTATGCACGAATTTAATGATCTGCCCGCAGCGAGATTCAGAAGAAAAGGTGGCAGACAGGAAATGCCACCTTATGGTTGTCACCTTTTGACAGGTGCATACGCGGGTGGGTGAATTTCAAAAAGGGGAGCAGCTGTGGGGGGTGTGTGAATGTCAGTTGGGGTCAGCTGAGCCTATCGATATTTATTATCAGCTGCATTGGGTCAGATAGGTAAACAAGACCATATGTTTTTTTTTGTTTACTATTTTGAAAATTTTTTAATTAATCTTTTATTTAATTTTGTTTCGGTTTTGGTCCAACGAGCGACCCCCACATCACAGGTTTTATTTTAGTATTCATGCCTAAATAAAAGCTGAAAAATGGTCGGCGAGTTGAAATTACGCCTTCCAGATATCCTTAGCATGAAAATTGCCAAGATCCTTTCCCTTAAGATCTTCCAATCTATAAATGGCAGAGACAACTTATTGTTTTTATTCTAGCTGTGATGCCGATTGGCCCCAGTTTAGAATTAAAATTCGAAGCCAAATTGCTAAGGTGAAAATTTTCGTTTAATAACCTTTTCCCCTATTTCAAACAATTTGGTTTATAAGTGTTACTCGACCCACACCCATAACAAAATATGCGTCCTAATCCTTCACCGTTTCAACTTTTGATTTTGTCCTTCGGACGAATAGCGCAAACTTCATTTGATTTCTGGTCGCCTTTAAAATACTCCTCCATCTGGTTAATGGATTGCATTTCGTTAAGCGAAGGTCGAGTATTTGTTCGCGGGACGGGTCTATTATGAAATTCTTTGAAAAATTCTTCATGCCTGTGGCATTCACTGCGACATGCAGCCAAGGTTGGAGTTAAAACATGCAATAACTCGTGTTTCAATTCCGCCCTAAGATTATGTCGGACCTCTTCCGTTAGTCAGACAACGGATCTCTTAACGCGTCCGTAATCCCTAACATCGAATCTAGGAAGTCATCAAAGGTTTCAAGCCAAGTTGTGAGACACCTCAAATGGAATTGATGCCTACATGTGGTTATAGTCCATTCTGCTTCCCATTAGCTTCATTGCAAATGGTGCAAGTAGGAGATTCCCTGGGCGGTGACAATGCAGGGATATTTTCAAGACTTCGACTAACCGCCATGATATTGTACGAATATTATAATGGTTACTTTAAATTTGCTGATAATTTTAGTGAGGTAATGGATGTTTTTTTTACGTAATTAAATTATATATGTATATGTATCGGTATATTTGATCGATAAAGGTCATTTATCAATTTTCGTTATCAAATTATTATTTATAAATTTTAATTGGGACTTATCCTTCAGAACTCTCGCCATTAGTTAAAAGCCTATTTATTATACTTTATTCTTCTTAGCCAAGGAACTAAAATTATTTATTTAATTTCAAATGTCTTATTTGGAGAGGGCAAAGCTCCGTTCGCCCAAAGCTGAACCATCTCAATCCAAAAATGACCAAAAGATTCTAATAAAATTTAAATTAAGTTCTTCCTTGAAGAGTAATCCGCTTCCAACTTACAAAAACAAAAAAAATCTCAATTCAAGTAGAAATATAAAAATAAAACCGGAATGAAAAATTACTAATGGAGTTTCGCTTGTTTTTGAAGAGGAACAGACTCCATACTTGCGAAGCCTGAGCAATCTCAATTCAAAAAAACAAAATACCAAAAACAATTACTATAGAAGTTTGTTTGATGACCTTCCTTGAAGAGGGACACACTCCCAGCTTAGGTGCATGAACAATCTCTATTCAAAAAAAGACTAATCAAAAAAAATTTAAAAAAATGGACTTTGAATGAAAGAAAAAAAAAACTATTTGGGTAAGAAAAAAGGAAATCGGGCATTGCAACTTTATATTTTTTTTTTGGAATATCCTTAAAGGATAATTAAAACCGCGTCATGCCCCACGTTGGGCGACATAATTCTGTAACGGTTTGGCACATGTACTGAAGGTAATTCGATCTACTAACATGCTCCAGCCGTGCTCAGGGAAAGTGGGAGTGGTTCTTTTACCTTCAGTATGGACATGGTCGTCACGCGAATCGACGTAGATCGAAACGAAAAAAAAAAGGACTGGGAGAAGGATTCCCAAATAGCATTGTGAGGGGGATTTTTTTTTTTATAGCTTTGCTTTTATTTATTGAATCTACTCTTAATTTTGAGACTAACAATAAGTTGACGAATCTTAACATTAAAATTTAACTAACAGTAAGTTAAATTTAACTAAGACGGCATTCTGGTTGCGCGTCCCTCAGGTCGGTCGCTGGGTGGGTAAGTCATTGCGACGAAGGCGTGATTGGTTGCTCAACCTTGTTAGACCTCTCGCCAGGTGGTTAGGGTGCACCGATAGCTTGGTTAAGTACTTTACCTTCTGTTCTGCGATCGCTTCTTTGACTGGTAGAATGTTTAAGTCGCGGTGTATGTTTTCGTTGCGAACGTACCACGGTGCCCCGGTGATTGTTCTCAAAATCTTCGACTGAACTCTTTGAATTATGTCAATGTTGCTATTGCTGGCGTTCCCCCATAACTGGGAGCCGTACATCCATATAGGTTTTAGTACCGAGTTGTACATTAGGACTTTATATTCAAGGCTAAGAGGTGACCGAGCGTTGATAAGCCAATGAAGGCCGCTGGCTTTTAGCTTTAGGTGTGTTCTTTTGGCTTCAATGTGCCGGCGCCATGTGAGTCTTCTGTCGAGATGTACTCCTAGGTATGTTACTTCGTTTGCTTGTGGGAGTAGAGTGTTGTTTAGTGATATTGGCGGGCAGTTTTGCCTGTTCAGAGTGAACGTAACATGCTTGCATTTTAGTTCGTTCACTTTAATTCGCCAATCTGACAGCCATTTTTCGACATCGACCATATGATGAGCTAGCTGCGCAGTTGCTTGAATCGGGCATTTTGAGCGGCTAAGAATAGCTGTGTCATCGGCAAACGTGGATGTTGTTAGACGTGTGCTTGTCGGTATATCTGCTGTGTAGAGGACATATAATATTGGCCCTAGCACGCTGCCTTGAGGAACTCCAGCTCCAACAGTGTAATCATCGGAAATAGCGGTTTTGCACCTCACGACAAATTTTCTGTCGTGAAGGTAAGACTCCAAAATTTTGTGGGTGCTGTAGGGGAGCATTGTCTTGATCTTGTACATTAGACCTTCCAGCCAGACTCTATCGAATGCTTGAGAGACATCTAAAAATATGGCAGTACAGTACTCTCGTTTTTCAAACGCGTTCCGAATTTCGGATGTTATCCGGTTGACCTGCTCAATTGTTCCATGCTTTTCACGAAACCCAAATTGGTGTGACGGGATTCCTTCCTGGATTCTCAGGTATGTGCTTATCCGAGTCATTAGGCATTTTTCAAAGAGTTTAGATAGGCAAGAGAGTAGGCTTATAGGTCTATACGACGTGGGGATAGTGTGGTCTTTTCCCGGCTTTGCTATCATTATTATAATTGACTTTTTCCATCTCACTGGAAAGTGGCCAAGTTTTGCGATGGCATTAAATAGCTGGGTGAGAGTGCAAACGGCGCAGTATGGGAGCTCAATGATCATTTTGGGAAGTTATGAGGTCGCAGCCTGGGGATTTTTTCGGATTCAATTGTCGTTTGATGATGTTAACGATTTCGTTTGGGCGAAACTCAATCGGCTCATGTTGAGGCTGGGGCTCGTCTGATAGAGTCGTCAAAGTAAACGCATTGGTGGCAGGATTTGGTTGGAAGACATTTTTAAGGTGTTTGGCAAACGTGCTGGCTCTGTCTGCGTCGCTGCGCGCCCACCCGCCTGTGGAATTTCTAATAGGCATCACGGTTTCTTTAGGTGAGCTCAGAGTTGGGTGAGCTCTCCATAGAGAGTGTTTCGTACTGTTAGTTGACAATCGCTCTATGTAGCGGTGGTGGACATACGTTTCTTCTTGCTGTAGAGCTTGATCAAGTTGACGTGAGGCATGTTTAAAGCGTTGCTTAGCAGATGGCGATCTGTGACATTGCCATTCTCGACGTAAGCGTCGCTTTTCGAGGACGAGTTGTTCGATTTGTAGATTAGTCTTCTTTTGAATGCGTTGTGTGTTCATAGTTTGAGGTGTTGAAGCTCGAGCTGCAGAAACGAGTACAGACTCCAGCGAATTAACAAAGCTGTCTACGTTGGCTTCGTCGCTGAGGTGAGGACTCAGTTCAATGTGTGAGCTGATGTACTTCCTGTACTTAACCCAATTGGTTTTATGTGAGGTCAGATTTGATGATTGATCCCATGTTTCTGGGTATTAGAGTAGAGTAAAAAGGACAGGCGAGTGATCAGATAAAAGATCCGAAAGGCATTCGGCGCATATCAGATTTTTGGGAATGTTTTTGGTAATCGCAAAATCAATTAAATCGGGAAGTTTCTTTGGGTCTGCCGGCCAGTATGTTGGTGTGCCAGAAGAAGCATAGTCTAGCTTGTTCTTAGCTTTGATAATTGCATTATAGAGCTGCTTTCCTTTTGGGGTGACGAGGCGAGATCCCCAGTGTGTGTGCTTGGCATTGTAGTCTCCTGCCACTATGAAGTGGTCTCCGAGTGAGTTGAAGAACTGCATAAACTTATCTTCGGCTATGGTGAAGCAAGGGGGCAGTATACGGCAGCTAGAGTTAATTGCTTGCCAGTATTTAGGTGTATATTTATTGATGTGGCCTGTAGGTAGTTTTTTGCAAATTTCGTATGATAATGGTGCTTGATACGGTTTCTGATTAAAATTCCAGTCCCGCCGTGTACTTTACCGTCTGGATGATTTGTTCCATAGAATGAATATCCTCGTAGTTGAAAATTGTATCTGTTCGTAAGATGTGTTTCTGAAATCAGCATTACGTCGATTTGATTGTCTAGTAGGAATTGCGCTAACTCGAGTTTATGCTGCGAAACGCCGTTAGCGTTCCATGTAGATATTCGTAGGAAAGTCATTATTTGGATTGTTGTGAAACCAGCATTTGTATTAATAGATTTTGGTTTCGCATTAGATCTTGCATAGTTGTACGCATAAACGACATGAACTCCGTAAGGCTTTGTTGTAGACTGCATATCATAGCTTCAAAGTTACTTTTTGGCTGCTCCGGCGGTTGATGCTGCTGAGCCGTATTCGGTTCTTGGTGTGCTGATTGCGGCAGTGAGCTTTTTGAGGCTGGGGTAGCCAGTCCTGATTTTGAAGCGCTTGCGTATGTGACATTTTTGTCAGAGTTTATAGGTCCTAGTGAGGATCTGGCTGCAGTCGAGAAGACTTCAGGGTTTGACCTGGAGGCTATGAACTGATTATTTTGGGTGCGGGCAGTAAATCCCCTCTGGTGGATGCGACTTTTCAGCTCCTTATAAACTGGGAAACCTCTATAGTTAGCAGTGTGATTTCCACCGAAGTTGCCACACTTTTTCGAGTTTTGGTCATCTTTGCTCGCTGGGCAGTGTGCGGAGTCATGAAGCTCACCACAAACTACACAGACTGGGCGCAGTTTACAGTAAGACCTTGTATGGCCATATTCTTGGCAGTTCGCACTAGAGGTCTGCAGGAATACATTCTTATTGCCTCAGCCATAGAATACATCCGAATGGAATAGAATGAATGAGTGCAAGAGACACAACGAATTGAGTGAGAGGGAGTGGAAGAGTGAGAGAGCATTCTAGTTCATGGGCATTCCCTTGCTTTGAAACAGAGTGAATTGGGGTGGGAAGTAAAAAAAGTGCTTTTGGAATGAGGAATGCAGCCGAATGTCTCGAATGGTTTTTAACACACTCTATGCATTCATTTATTTTCTTCTGTTGAGCAAAACGCTTCCCTAATACTTCTTTCATAATGAGGGAATTGACCGAAAGGTGAATTATAATGAAAGTGTATTTTTACTTATGGTTTTTATCTGTTATTATTATTATCTTAGTGTTTTTTGTTTAGTTTTCTTAAGTTTTTCCAAATTAAACTATTTTACAAACATTTTTTAGCGGTAAAATTTTGTTGGAAAAGTATTTATTAATAATATTGAAAATATTTTTACATTTTTATAATTAAAATATGTAAAATAAAATATATAACATAATAATGAATATTTCTGAAAAAAAAAAAATGACTTGCTTTCACTTTTCAATTATTTTATTATCAGCGTCTAAAAAACAGGCAAATATGCATAGTTGTATGTTACATTCTAGAATGCATTCGAAACAATTCGAATGCGAACTGTAACTCTAACTCATTCAATTCGGTTTTCAACCCCCGAATGTTGTGCGAGTGAGACCTATACAGTCGCACTCACTCATTCATTAATTTTCGTCTCAGCATTCTATCTCACTCAATTCATTTTCAAGGTTATGCATTTGAATGTCGTTTTTTAGCTATTCATGCAGACCTCTAGTTCGCACATTGTACCGGGCCATTGCGTTTGTGCGGCTCCTCAACTGTAATTCTGCGGTGCAGCAGGAACTGAATGTTAATACTCTGTAGTTATCTTCAGACTTCGTTTGAACTTTTTTTTCCTGGATGTTGCCCTTTACGAGTGGTATTATGTGGAAGTTGTCCTTGCCAATGAGCTCTATAATTTTGTTGACAAGAACGTTGGAACTTTTTTCTCGTATGTATATTGGCGGGGGCTTAGGCTTCCTTTTTTCAACTTCGGTAGATTCGGCTTCATCTTCATAGTCTGCCAAGATTTTAAAACGGTTTGAGTTCGTGGGCGTTTCTATTGCGGCTATGTTAGCATTGCCACGGGTTATTTTGCGTTGAGAGTTTAGGGGGCTCAGCTTGCTTTTGATTTGGATGTAGCGATCCATACCAGTCTGCACAGCCGACTTAATATTTTCTTTGTTTTTGTTCTCTTTTTCGGGAAGCACAGCGGCAGAAGTATCAATGTTTGCGCTGCTAGCTGATGACGTCGTTAAACGCGCTGTCGTTACAGTAGCGGTTGTTGTTGTTGTTACAGGGGGGAGGTTGTTGTTGTTATCTCCCCCTGTTGTGAGGGGGATAACAAAAAAAAAATTTCTTGGCTAAGAGATATGTTCGAGGTGGCTAAATGTTGTTTAACTACATAGTTGGCGAGATTCCTTCCGGTGCCCAAACAAAAGATCTAGTACATATTCATTTTAGTTAACGTTATAATTCAGGTAAATTTCTTATAAAATAAATTAACATAAGGTGGTTTTCATCAACCATAAGAATAAAAAAGATAACTTTGATGATGATGATGATTAATATTAATATGGCCGTAATTATAAAAATTTAGTAGTACAGATAATAATAATTAAAGATAATAATTCAGTTTGGTGCTTACAAAAAATAATATTTCAATTGGATTGCTTAGAAATAATAATTCAGAAAGTATTCAAAAATAATATAAAAATTGATAATTGGGGTTTTTAAGTTTTTTTTTTCTTTTTCATTTCAGTAACTATGCGTTAGGGTTTATGAAATTATTGTTTTTTTTTTCTCTCTCTCGCTGGGATATTTAATAATGTATTTACGTGCTTTTGTATTTTTATATAAAAAAAAAACACATAAAAAAAATCCAAGACTCCACAGGCAGAGGGGTTGATATTGCTGGCGGAATTTTAGCGACGGGTCGTAAAAATATAATCCCTGAAGCTAGGGGAGATCTCCTGTAGAAGAGCCTCCCGTGGCACTATGGTGCTCACGTTGGATGGATGCCGGGGTTAGGTCAGGTGGTACCTCCAAATCCACTGGCATCGATGGTCATACAGCAGCAAAAATCAGCTAAACGGGAAAATATACACTAAGCCAATGAGGAAATGGCGTAGAGCTTAATATTTGCTCACCTCTTTTTGTTAAAAAAAAATACACACTAATTTTTCCCCACGAGGTTGGATCACTGGTCTTATAATTTTTATGCACGAATTTAATGATCTGCCCGCAGCGAGATTCAGAAGAAAAGGTGGCAGACAGGAAATGCCACCTTATGGTTGTCACCTTTTGACAGGTGCATACGCGGGTGGGTGAATTTCAAAAAGGGGAGCAGCTGTGTGGGGGGGGTGAATGTTAGTTGGGGTCAGCTGAGCCTATCGATATTTATTATCAGCTGCATTGGGTCAGATAGGTAAACAAGACCATATGTTTTTTTTTTTGTTTACTATTTTGAAAAATTTTTAATTAATCTTTTATTTAATTTTGTTTCGGTTTTGGTCCAACAAGCGACCCCCACAAGGTGTTGTACTATATTCGACCTAATAAACAATTACTACTAGGTCTTCTCAAAAGATCCAAATCACTGTCGCACTGTGTAATTTGTATAATAAAGGACAGTATTTAGCTGTCCGGTTGCTTCCGTGCAACTATTTACGAACTTTGATATGGCATTATTCATGGTGTTGAAGGTATCAGCTAGAGGTCTGCAGGAATACATTCTTATTGCCTCAGCCATAGAATACATCCGAATGGAATAGAATGAATGAGTGCAAGAGACACAACGAATTGAGTGAGAGGGAGTGGGAGAGTGAGAGAGCATTCTAACTCATGGGCATTCCCTTGCTTTGAAACAGAGTGAATTGGGGTGGGAAGTAAAAAGAGCGCGTTTGGAATGAGGAATGCAGCCGAATGTCTCGAATGGTTTTTAACACACTCTATGCATTCATTTATTTTCTTCTGTTGAGCAAAACGCTTCCCTAATACTTCTTTCATAATGCGGGAATTGACCGAAAGGTGAATTATAATGAAAGTGTTTTTTTACTTATGGTTTTTAACTGTTATAATTATTTTCTTAGTGTTTTTTGTTTAGTTTTCATAGGTTTTTCCAAATTAAACTATTTTACAAAATTTTTTTAGCGGCAAAATTTTGTTGGAAAAGTATTTATTAATAAATATTGAAAATATTTTTACATTTTTATAATTAAAATATGTAAAATAAAATATACAACATAATAATGAATATTTCTGAAAAAAAAAACAATGACTTGCTTTCACTTTTCAAATATTTTATTATCAGCGTCTAAAAAACAGGCAAATATGCATAATTGTATGGTAAATTCTAGAATGCATTCGAAACAATTCGAATGCGAACTGTAACTCTAACTCATTCAATTCGGTTTTCAACCCCCGAATGTTGTGCGAGTGAGACCTATACAGTCGCACTCACTCATTCATTAATTTTCGTCTCAGCATTCTATCTCACTCAATTCATTTTCAAGGTTGTGCATTTGAATGTCGTTTTTTAGCTATTCATGCAGACCTCTAGTATCAGCCTACATGATAATTTTTACCTTATAAATTGTGCAATTCCTTGTCATTGCCTTAACTGCAGACTGTCTGGAATAACTTCTGGCTAACTCAAGGGTTAAGCCATCCGCTATGTACGCACTTTCTAGAGCTTTTGTCATTTGCTCAACCTTTAAAGACTTCTACAGTTTCGCCTTGACATTGCTTTTTAGTCTGAAAATGACTTCTGATATAGTTGTTTAATTTCCGATTAGGTTTCTGGCGTCACCTTTTAGCTTTGTTTTTCTTATTGAAATAGCTAATTGGTCGTATTCGCTTTTTATTGATTCTAAATTTCCAATGCATCGAGAAAACTTTCTATGTTTTCTGCTTTACCATCAAATACTGGTATAAGCTTTGATGCAGTGTTGATAAAATAAGTAATTGACCGTGCCATTGTAATAAATTTTTCTTCAGCTATGCTCGAGCTAGCGTTTGAATCCGTTGAATTATACAAATCAGGCATTAATTTAGCTGGGATAGTGAGATTATTTATTTCTTCCTCTTACAGATCCTCTTGGTCAATATTAATAACTTCTAACTAATAACTAATTTTGGTTCTGGTGCTTCACCAGTTTCAATTATTACTGACGAATTAAGTACATTAGCTATTGATATATCTAGCTTGAACTTTTCTCTAATGGTTGTTAAATTGGATCTTAGTCTGACAAAAAACTTTGATACTTGAGACCACTGATCTTGATAAAATTTATCTCTGTGTTCATATATTAGCATTGGTGCCTCGTTTTATTGGAAATTTGTCTCGTTTTATTCAGAATTAATGAGACAATATTGATATGTGTTAAGAATGATACCATTTCTTGGAAGTTGTTCCGTAAAAATGGCGTCAAAGTTCGAAAAACACGACAAAAATTCAAAAATGTCAATTTCTTTTGTAAAATTTTTATCCATTTTGTTTAAATAAATTGAAGACGTATTTTTTTTCAAAAGCTACAACATGTAACTATTGAAAAACGTAAAATTATTATATAATTTTATTTATATAAAATTATAATTTTGGTCAAAAGTGTGCAACGCAGAGAAGGAGACATCTCCGACCCTATAAAGTATATATATTCATGATCAGGATCACCTCCTGAGTTGATATGGGCATGTCCGTCTGTCTGTCTGTTTCTACGCGAACTAGTCTCTCAGTTTTAAAGCTATCTTGAAACTTTGCACACACACGTCTTTTCTACACGAATCGTCCTCACCAGGTGGAAGGTGCAGAAGCTCCTGCTGCTACTAAAACCAGGAAAACCAAGGGAGGTTTTCGTCGTCCTATAGGCCAATCTGCCTGCTGGACACAACGGACAAGGTCTTCGAGAGGGTCGCTTCGAAGGTCGCTTTCGAGGGTGATCGCCTTGAGGCTCGAAGCCGCCATAGAGGAGGCGGGAGGGCTGTCTCCAAAGCAGTACGGGTTCCGGAAGGGAAGGTCTACAGTGGATGCCATAGCAGCGGTGGTTGGAATTGCTCGAAACGCAATAGCGGGAACCAGGTGGAAGGTTGGCTCCAAGCAATACTGCCTAATAGTCACCCTGGAAATCAGGAACGCATTCAATACGGCGGGATCCTGAGACTGCAGATCCCAGCGGGATGCGACGTCGTCGGCTTCGCAGACGACGTAGCGTTGGTGGTTGTGGCCAAACATAGGGAGGAAGCGGTGAGAGCGGCTAACAAGGCGATTGAGGCAATGGAACAGTGGCTCCTAAATGCAGGACTAAGCCTAGCCCCATAAAAGACGGAAGCGGCTGGTCAGCAGCCGCAAGGTTCTAGAAACGGCGACGATTCAGGTTGGTGGAATGGCCATAACCTCTCAGCGGGCCATCAAATACCTAGGTGTGATGATCGACGCCCGGCTCTCCTTCCGTGAGCACCTAGAATATATCCAGGGCAAGGCTGCAGCCACTACCAGGGGCCTCGCCAGGATCCTCCTCAATACCAGAGGCCCAAAGCAGAACAGGAGAAGGCTCCTCGTGAGCGTTGCCTCGGCGCAAATTCTGTACGCGGCGCCCATCTGGGCTGAGGCGATGAATACGCCCAGCTACAGAAGAGGAGTTGACGCAGCGTACAGGCTGGGAGCCATAAGGGTGGCGTCCGGCTTCAGGACAGTCTCCGACGACGCCATCCTGGTCATTGCGGGGATGGTCCCGCTGAAAGAGCGAGCTCGAGAGCTTAAGGAGCTAAAGGAAGCTCGCGCTCGTTATGAGGTTGCTGGTGGCGCCCTCGATATCATTACAGGGGAGGAGGCCAAGGAGAGGTCGCTCACAGCCTGGCAGGACTGCTGGGACTCATCGACGAAGGGAAGATGGACGCACACTCTCATCCCCAACCTTAGAAGGTAGGTGTTTCGAAGCCACGGACAGGTCGATTTTTACCTGACGCAGGTATTGAGGGGTCATGGCTGCTTCCGGCAATACTTGAAGCGTTTTGGCCACGCGGAGGAGAACTGGTGCCCGGAGTGCGGGAGATCGGTAGTCGAGGACGCCAAGCACGTTGTCTTCGAGTGCCGCCGGTTTGCACGAGAGCGCCACCGAATGGAGGCGACGGCGGGCCCTCACTCCACCCAGGAAACCTTGTGGAGACAATGCTGGAAACCCAGATGCTCTGCTCTTCGCTGCAGCGTTAATGCAGAGGCTCAGGAGCATAGAGCATGAGAGGCGGTAGGGTGGAGAGTTGGGGCCTGCTGCGGGCGAAGCAATGCCTAACGGTCGTCCCGCCCGTCCTCAAGCCCTTACTGTCCATTACCCACGACCCACCACCCAACCCCCCATTTTTTTTTGTTTGTTAATGTTCGTTCCAGTTCGCCTTTGTCCTTTCCAAATGTTCTTTATGGTTCTCTACCAAGGAGATCGCGCAGAACGCGAAAAGGCAGAGGTCTACAGAAGAAGGAGCTCCCCAAGCGAAGAAGAAGGTCCAGCCACAGCCGTTTAACTCCGTACTCCGTACGTACTCCGAGGTCACAAAGTCGTACTCCGAGGTCACAAAGGGAACAACGCTCATTGGAGTCCTGGAAAGGGGATCGAGATATGGACTGATTCCTAGGAACTTTGGCAGAAGGTGATAAACGAGTTGCATGGAGGAGATTCTGAAGAGCGAAAGACCCGCACCAGAATGCGAAGACGCCGGCTGGTATCAGAGTAGCGTCAAGGTGAAAGCATGCCAAGAGGCACGTTCGGTAGAACTATACAAGCGTGTGATAGCCACGCTTGGTGAAGTCTACCCTGGTGCAAAGCTGGAGGCGGTTGACTGGGCCGAGATCCCAAGCAAGCCTAGGTCGCGAGTATGACTCACCGAAAAGCTGCCCGACCCTTACACCATCCTAGCGATGGAGAGTCGCCAAGGTGAAGGATTTGGTAGGACTACGGAGGCAGTTGGTTCTCACACTGAATAAGGAGACTGCGAAGATCATGGTATCTAAGTCTGATGCCAGGAGCAAGGCTGGAGGCATCGAACTGGAGGCAGCTGGACGCTTAAGAGCCGGACTTGGTGGAGCCTACCGAAGAGGAGCACCCTGAAGGAATGTCGGATGAGGAGGAGGAGGACGGTACACCTCAGAGGAGAGCGTCTTGGCACGGGCACTTAGAGGAGTCGGGATGGAGGAGGACTATCTGCTGAGCTCCGAGACGGAAGCAGAGGTTTCTGTGGTGGAGAATCTCAAGAATGTCTCTGACAATCTTGCACATAAACCTACACCATAGTAAGGTGGCGTCTGCTGCCCTCCTACTCCACCTCGCCGAGAGTAGAGCTAGTGGACCCAGGATCCTTAGAGACAACAGGTAAAAGGCGAGAATGTATCCTTGCAAAAAAGAACCTAAACATCTTTTTGCTACCCTATTTCAGCAATGAAGATTACGTAGTCGCAGCTATAAAGAGCCCAAATGGACCTCTAAAGGTATGCTCGGTGCACATGGGCCACGACCAAGATCCCCTTCCCCCGTACCCGCTACTCAAACAGCTGGTGGAAGACATAGGGAAGCAGAAGATCCACCTGATCATAGGGTCAGCCCATCATCATCTGTGGGGAATCACTAACACTAACGAAAGGGGTGAGTCAATCTTCGTGTTTATCCTTCTTCTGGTGGGTAACAGGGGTATAGATCCCACCTTTATCGTCAAGAACAGAAGGGATGTACTTGACATTACTCTTTACTCAGAATATCTAGTAGACAGGTTTGAGAGATTGAGAGTCCTAAAAAAGCACTTCTTCTCGGACCACCGATACATAGAATTATTGGTCAATTTCGAGAACTTCACTCAGCTAGCAGTACGCAATCCTAGGAATCCTAGGGGTAGACGATCAATCGGTGCACCTGATAAAGCAGATCCTGGTAAACAGGACTGTTAAGGCGACATTAGGGGGAGATTCTATTCTTCAAGAAAGGCACTCCGCAAGGAGGTGTACTCTCCTCCCTTCTTTGGAACATGGCGCTTAACAACCTACTGCGATCCTTAGAGGGTGGTGGATGCAAAGTTATTGCTGATGCGGATGATGTTGCAATTGATTTCTCTGGAAAATTTCTCGAAGGCAAGGCCAAGTTCATATATTTATTATTCACTATATACATATACTTAAAACTAAACGAATGATCAAAAGGCGAATGTGGCAAAGACTCTGCAGTGGCGACAGTCAAAGCTGTTGAAGTTGTTAGGCGAGAGAGAGTGAGAGTTGGGGATGTACCTTCGCAATATCGATACTCGCGTGAGTTATCGAGTTTGGTCGTGCTAACGCAACCTGATGAGGGTTGCCAGAGACTTATCCTCTTCTCCAAATGTAGGGCAGAATTACTGACGCAGATCTCTCAACGAGATGGCGGAGAAGCATGACATCCACTTCATATGTGTGAAAGTGCCTGGTAGCACTAAGGAAAATTCTAGGAAAAGGTCAATGATGCTTATCTCCCTTAATAGGCAGGACTGCAGTCTAGCGGTTAAGGCCATCACGGGACACCTCAGGAAGTGTAGAATTCTTTGGACACTTTAGTAGATAGGATGGCGTGGGGTCCCATTTCAGCACCTCTTGCCCATGAGGTCAGTGATCGCCGCCTCAACATAACCTAACCCATTGATATTTTAGTACTGAATTTGTAGTAGTGAAGTAGAAAGTGAAAGGGGGCTTTGGTTGTTTTTTTTTCCCAAGCGCAAAAGAATTCAACAAAAAAGTGTTGCTGAGAATCCATACCTCTATTAGAGAACTGCAACGAGTATGATTAAGTATGATCGAACACTCATGCCCTAAAAGGGCCCATCCACAGGCGAGCATGTTGGGCTCGCCGAAATTTTTCCTGTGGATGGAAGTGTTCGTTGTCAAATTTTGTGTTCAAATGAAATTGAAATCATTCTATTTTGTCAACGTTGGCAACAACGTTCGCCAATGGATGGCAATGTTGGCACGAACGTCAGTTGAAAAAAACGTTTAGTACCGATTTTGCGCAGCTCAAAATAAGTAAATAATTTATACAATTAATATAAATTAATTTTAAATAAATTTATTTTTATTTTTTTTTTTATTTCAATATTAGCTATAATACATAAATCGAATTTACATTATAATAACTAATTTAGAGGGAAGAGTAACTAGCTACTATGGCCATCGACTAGACAATTGATAACAATTTGTTTACATTTGTATTTGAGATTTAACATTTAAAGAAATGGATATTAGATAATTAAAAGGGGGTTTTTAAATTAGGTGTGTAATTTTACAATTTCGTAGGAAAGATAATAATAGTTTGGAGTTGGCAGCTGTGAGGTCAGATAATAGATTTGATGGCGGGGTGACACCGAATAGGTTTGTTCTGCTGTTTTGGTAGTGTCCACAGGTATCCAGTAGATGTTTTACTGATAGTTCTTCTCCGCAATTAGGGCAGTTTAGCCGACTTTCCCCATTAAGCACCCCATGTGCTTATGCGTGAGATTTGTGTGTCCGGTTTTTAGTCGTGTGAGAATGGCACATTCCCTTCCGTTGAGCGACGTAGGGAACTTGATGTCTTTCTTGTCAGGGTTAGATTGTTTATACCAGTGGTTAAACGACGACCAGTCTTCCAGTTCGATGTCCCGCAAAATGTTTTTGATGTTTTTCCAGATGTCCTGTTGTACTCCAGGTATGATTGTAACTTACAATTTGTAAGGCACGGAGCCCGTCCGGCTAATTTTGCAGCATTGTCGGCCATCTCGTTCCCAGTTATTCCTATATGGGCCGGGACCCATAACAGTTGAATTTTGCTAATGTTTTTTATGCAGAGGTGACGAATTTCGGATAAAAGGTTATTATTATTGTAGAAGTTTTGTACTCCTTGCAGAGTGGACAGACTATCACTGCAGATGATATAACTTCCTTTAAGTTCAAGAGCAAATTTAATTGCCTTAATAATAGCTACTGCTTCCGCAGCGAAAACTGAGAAGTGGTGAGGTAGTCGACCCCAAGAAACAATTAATCCGTGTTGGTCAACCACTGCAAAGGTGGTGGTGGCATCGGACTTTGAACCATCGGTGTAAAGCCATTTCCTATCGGAGTATTTATGGGTAACTTCTTCGAATAGCTGCTTAAACGTTGTGATTGGGGTCTTTGATTTTCGAAAATCATGAAGTGTAGTGTCAATGGCGGTGGAGCGTATTTTCCACGGAGGGGATGGAATGACTTTGTTCCAACAATAAGGCGATCCTATGTTGTGTCTCTTGGTAAAGGTTATACATCTTCGAATCGTAGATTGGACTTTGAATTTCCTACGGTGCTTTGAGGCAACTTTATAGTCCTTCAGCAGAATAGAGTTGGTTGAGCACATGAGTTTTGGTATTAATTTAAAGGTAGTTTGCGTGACTCTGGTTATAATGTCCGGCAAACCTGCTTCTGTTAGGATGCATTTAGTTGGGGTCGTTGGAAATGCGCCAATGCTACGCCTGACGGCCGCATGGTAAGGAGGTAAGATTATTCTTAAGTGCGATGGCGCGCACCAGCCGTAGATGGGGAGTCCATAATCAATAATGGACAACCACAGAGCTCTTGTCGCTTATATAAGTGTGGTCCGGTGGATGAGAGATCGCTTAGATGTTAAGAATTTTATAATGTTTAGTCTCTTAATAAGTTTATTCCTAAGTTCGATACAGTGTACAGAAATGTGAGTCGTTTATCAAATGTCAGGCCAAGTATTTTAAGAAAAGAAACGCGTTCTATATCTATGTCATTGTGCGATAATGGTGGGTATGTACAGCGCTTTTTTTTACAAATATGAAAAACTTTACATTTATTTACAGCAAGAGTCGCACCGGAGGTGTTACCCCAGATTTGGATTTCATTAAGGACTTATTTAAACTTATTATTTAGTGCAGTAGTATTCTTACATTTGCTAAAAATTATGGCATCGTCTGCATAAATTGCCAGTTTAATTTGCTTATGTCTTAATATTATGTTGTTTAAGGACTGGAAGGCGATCATGAACAATACCACAGAGAGGGGCGATCCTTAAGGGATCCCATTGTGGAGAGTATAGAATTTAGATAGAGTGTTGTTAACCCTTACTCGGATAGAACGGTTGATCATGAAGGCCTTCGCTAACTTGAAGGTCTTTTGACCTACCCCCCACCGGGAAAGTTGATCCAGTACTGTATGCACCCCTACGCGATCGAAAGCCCTTTCAAAATCAGTTGCCAATATGGTAACATGATTTTTGGTAGAAAGGGCATCCGATGCGTAATGGTGGAGATGCAGGAGGGAACCAATAGTGCTATGCTGTTGCTTAAAAGCCGTTTGGTGGTGGCTGATAAGTTTATGTTTCGTAACGAACCACATTAACCTTTTGGCTAGCATTTTTTCTAAGGTCTTGCTTAAACATGGGGTCTAAATGATGTTATTTCATGTGTTGGTTTGTTAGGTTTTAGGATAGGGATAATTACGGCGGATTTCCACAAATGAGGGTAGGTACCCCTAGCGAGCATAGCGTTATACATCTCTAATAGGCGGTATTTGGCCTCGGAGGGCATTTCAGCATTGGGTATGAAATTCGGTCTATACCGGGTGTTTTTCCTTTCGCATGCTGAAGTGCATATTCAAGCTCACTAAGGGAAAAATTTGAGTCAAGGTCTGTAGAGGCGGTCGACAAATTGGTGGGTGTGTATTCCTGAGAAAGAATTACTTCTTTACGGGCCTTGTATTGGTTGGAGAAATTGCCGTCCTTAGAGTAGTCCGACCAAAAGTTCCCAAATGCATCGGCAATGTCTACGGAGTGGTAGAGGTTCTCGTTGTTGTATTTTATTGTCCTGAGGTTACTTGGAAAATTACTTATCAAGCGATTTAGGTCAGCCCAAGTTTTCTTGGTCGATGATAGAGGCGTTATATTAGAGGTGAATCTTTCATAGGATTCCCGTTTTGCTTTTTTTGAATTGTACTTGAAAAGAGCGTTGGCTTTTCTGTAAGAAATTAGAGCAGCGGTGCTCTGAGTTTGTTTGTATGCGTGCCAAAGAGATTGCTTTTGTTGTCTTAAATCCTGCAGAGTTTTGCTACACCAAGAAACATTTCTCTGATGTAGAGAGGGTTTGGTTTGAGGGATTGCTAAATTGGCTGAGGCTTTGATTCCTTTTATTATTTTGCAAAAACAGATTTAAGTCGTGTGTTGTAGGGAAATTGAAGTTATCTCTGCATTTGGCACGGTACAGATCCCAATTGGCTTTATCTAATTTAAATTTAGGGGATGGTGGTATGTTTATGGGATTAGTTCGAATTTGAATCTTTGTCTTTAAAGGATAGTGATCGCTTCCGTAAAGAGAGTCTAGTACGGACCACTTACAGAAAGGGAACAACGATGCGGAAGCTAATGTTAGATCAATAGCCGTGAAAGAGTTGTGAGTGGAATGATGGGTAGCGGAGCCATCATTGAGGAGAGTTAAGGTTGATTTGTTTATGACTTCTTCTATTTGTAACCCTCTCGAGTTATGCAAAGAAGATCCCCACAATGGACTCCAGGCATTAAAATCACCCACATATAAGATTGGCTTGCTAGAAAGATCTACTATTTTAAGAATTTCGTTGGCTGCTACAAATTGAGATGGAGGTATATATGTATTAAAAATACATATTTTGGGATGGGCTAGGAGTTCAATACCTAAAGAGCAAGTATTACTGTTAATTGGTATGGGCTTGTGGGGAATGTCTTTACGTACAAGTGGGCTAACACCTTGTTTGGCATAGGTATTAGAGCTAAAGTTATAGAAATATCCAATATATTGCTTGGGGTAAGCAATGTTCGTTATGTTGGTATTAATATGTGTTTCCTGAAGGCAAATAACATCAAAGTTGCTATCGTTTATCAAAAGTTGTAGCTCGTGGTAATTGTTAAAGTAACCATTCATGTTCCATTGTAATAGTGTAATGGACATAAGTGGGAAGAGAGAGAGGATGTTATTTGGTTTGGTTTGGATTGATGGAGCTAGTATGAATCACTCATAGCATCGTCAGATTCGTGGGTATTTAAATTAATATTGTGTGTAGTTGGTTTTTTTGGTTTTTGATTTGAAGATGTGGCTCGGCTGTTACTTTCGTACTCAGCGTGGATTTCTTGTAAGTATGCATGTGATGCAGGAGATAAGTTATACTTGTTATGAGCAAGTGAAGTGGATTTCTTTGGCTGATAAGGGGTTGTGGGGATAGGGGACTGGGGGATCGGGGAGTGTGAAGAGGTGGGGGAAGGGTTTTTTTTCGCGGCTTCTTCGGTGGAAGCAATTTTAATTTTGTCATTTTTGATTTGGTTTGCGTTTTCGCTACGTTGATATGATGTTTTGGCTACTGACGAGTATGAAGCGGTATCAACCGAGTTATGTGATGTTGTTTTAAATATTGTTTTGGCCTCACGCATAGTGCATTTTCTAACTGTTTTTATTTTGAGTATTTCTCTTTGGTCTTGGTACTTAGGGCATTGTCGGGAAGAGGCCGAATGCTCGCCAGAGCAATTGGCACAACAGATTTTGGTGCATTTACTTGGGGAATGTGGTGGTAGGGCACATTCGGAGCAGAGTGGGGTGTTAGTTAACGCATTTTTTGGTTGTATGGCCGAGGAGTTGGCAAGACTTGCATCTCATGGGGTTTGGAATGTACTCGCGGACTTTAACAGAGTGCCAAGTTATATCGATTTTAGATGGAAGGTTATAGAGCTTGAAGGTTATTAGGATAACTCCGTTGGGCTTGGAGACACCATCGTAGGATTTCATAAATTTCTAAACTTCCGTAACCTTTTGTGCTTTAAGTTCATCGACGATTTCTTTTTCGGGGATGTCGCTGAGGTACGAGGCATAGAAATTTATTTAAATTGAGTGCCTGGTGGAGCTTACACTGTACTTTGCATATACCGGTGAGCTCGGTAGTATTAATAAACTTAACAACATCGGCTTGAGATTTAACTAGTATAAGTAAATTTCCGTCTCTGAGGTTCGAAATGGTAACTATGTTTTTGGTGATCATTTTAAGGGCGCGGTGGACGGCGAAGCATGAGAATTGACAAATGGTCTTTTCTGTATTGATGGAAGCGATTGTTATATATCTTGGATTATCAACTGAGGTAGGTGGAAGTTCCGGGAATGCAATATCCAGTTTTTGGGGTTGTCTTCTTTTTTTTGATGGTGGGCTGATGGCAAGCGGCGCAAACCGATTGTCGCCCAGGTTTGGAGGCCCTGGGCCCATGATGGGTCTTATTGGTATTTATACGTTAGTTGTTTATTGTAAAGAATGGAATGAAGACTATTTAAAAAGCACGATGAAAAAGTAAGAAAGATAAGAACCACGTGGGTCCAAAAAGAACAAGAACAAAGAAAAGAGACGTTCGCTCGCGATGAGAGATAGACGAAGACTGTTAAATAAATTTAATTTGTTTGTTTATAAGCAAATATTTATTGCTATCAGTGCAATTACAGAGCCGCTGTCGTTGTCCGTTGACATTTTGATTGCTTGAAAATTGATCGAAAAATGATGTTCGCACACATGTTGGCTCTAGTTAGTGGGAAAATGAAATTCAAGTAGGCAAGCATGTTAGCAAACATAAGCGAACATGCTCGCCTGTGGATGGGCAATCAAATCAATTCAAACCAATTGACATAACGAGTTCGATTCAACTCAAATACTTTTAACGTCAGGTGATTTGATTTTACATGAACCTATTTTTTCTCGGCAATCACAATCATGTACAAGCTATGGGCGAAGCAGGCTTCGATCAAATCGGATGATGCGATTGCTTCTAACGATTCATTTTGTTGAACTGTTGTTAAGTCAGAATTCAAGGTATTTTTACTTGAGTATAATTGTTTGATTTCAATCATCTGTTGTTTACTCGAGTGATTCGGTTATGATACGTGTGATAGAAATGTTTGATGTGTTTAATGCACATCAAAAGTATGTGCTCTGTCTACCTGTAAACATTTTTTTAAGATAAAATAAAGCAAAAGTATAATATATTATAAAATTTATTTACATTTTGTTTATTTTTTAAATTTATATATTTATTATAACTTATAAATTTTTCAATTTATTTTAATTTTTAGCCATGTGCAATTCTATTATGCTTCTCTATAATTACGTTATAAAAAAAAAAAAAAAGACCTCTCTGCTGCTGCTCTACCGGCTGGTATGGAGTGTAAATTCATTGCAACCGTTTACATCCTTGGAAATTTGCTTTTTCCACCAATCCATTAAATTGAAATTGTTTGACATTTCAATAATTTCTCTGACATATCTATCGACTTCTTCGATTGGTATTTCTTTTGCCTTAGATGTTGATCTATTGATTAATTTTGAAAAGAAATAGAAAGAGAGGTTCTCTATACCATACACTCGCAGCCTACTTTCTGCTATTCGTTACAAATACTAATTCATTTAAATCATAACATTGTATAAAGTTTAAACTTTAAAGGTTTGTTAAATTATGGTTGGAAAAGTTGAGTACCAGGAATAATATAGGCGTACTTTCTTGTTTTAAGGAGCATAAAATTTTACTTTGTTTGCGTGTTTGCTCTTTAGTTTTTTTATGATTGTTTAATCCAATCCATATAAAAAAGACGAATAAAATCTTTATAATAATCGTTATTTTGCGATCAAATAAAATTGGGATGATACAAAAGAGATGCCAATTTATGTTGCAAGTGCAAAGAGATTAGAAACGAGAGTGAGCTCACGCTTAGTAGGTTACCCCAGTAACCTGTCAAAATTTCACTCTTCAAACAACAATCAAACGACGGAAATTTTAAAATCGGTTTCAAATTACTCCTTTAGGAATTATCAGGGTCAATAAAGATGACGGACCCTTAGTTAGAAAATGGGCTGAAGGTAAAAGCTGAAGGTCTTCTGAAGGAGACAATATAGCACTTGGGGTCCTTCCAAAACCCGGTAAAAGGTGCCCAAAAGCCCACGACAGGGTGAACGTCTTTGGAGCAAAACAAACAAAAGGCGCCTGATTTCGAACTTCTGTCCACCCAAATTCGTGGCAATACACCCAAAGGCCTGGAAGCTGCTGACGCTGCTCCGGAAAAGCTAGAAGAAACAAGGAACAAGGGCTTCAGCGCGACTCCCAGAATGATTGCTGTAGAACGAAAGGCTACATAGCCCCTGCGACCTTGGGTAACTAATACATTAGCCGTGGATTGGATAGGTGCACTCGGCGGTGACTGTCGTTGCCGGAACATCAAAAGGCTGGACGCTAGAAGACTACAATACCAATGCAGTAGGCTGGGATGCCTCCTTCCACAGCGGCGACAATTAGCCAGTGATGGCCAGTTTGGAGACACTTCCGACAAAACAGAATCCCGTAGCCTTAAAAAGGCGGCTCTTATGGGGCATTAACAAAAATGAGAGGCATGCAGACATTACATGAGTCCACCCACTGCATAAGGTGCAGCAGAGCGGGGTCTACATTTCACCTTTCTGAAAATCGTTGACGTGAGCTTGAAATTTTCATCGACGGTTATTAAATCGTTTCTACAACTAATTCAGCACGACATCATAATTCTCCTAAAAGACCTCCAAATTACTGTCTCTAAAGCTGACTCCCAAAGGCACGGTTGAAACCTCTGAAGCTTTTCTACCTTACTTACATGCGGATTGCCTCCCACGATTGCACTATGGGCCGAAACGCTGTTTTTTTGGCAGATACTCCAGTTGTAACTCAAACTCATTCAATTCGGTTTTCATCCCCCGAATGTTGTGCGAGTGAGACATACACAGTCGCACTCACTTATTTATTAATTTTCGTCTCAGCATTCTATCTCACTCAATTCATTTTCAAGATTGTCCATTTGAATGTCGTTTTTTAGCTATTCATGCAGACCTCTAATTTAAACCTTTTTTAGCTATTCATGCAGACCTCTAATTTAAACCTCTAACAAGTTAGAGGGAAGCAAGCGTCGTCTTTCTGGTTGCTCTCCTCCCAAACTTTCAGGAGCGCTGCATGAGAGAACTCGTAAACAACTGCAACATGTATTTTTTCGAAAAGGGGCAAAAACCATTAATAAAAACTGATTTTATAGTAATTGGTTAAAAACATTAAATGGTTTTAATGTTGCGATCAAGGGGGCTCCGCAAGACAAAACCGCCCCGGGCCTCAAAAGTCCTTAGTCCGCCACTGAGAGAGTGTGACCCGACTAGACGTTGCGATGCTAAAGCTCTCTAGATACAAATGGTACAAAAATGGTAGATACAAATGGCCACTATTCAAGTGGCCAAGTGGACAAATGGCCGTTAAAGTCGAGTGACTAAAAAAAATGTAGATACAAATGGCCACTATTCAAGTCGCCACTAGCAAAGGTGAACTGAAAGTCTGAAAAAGACTTTTTTTGTCAATGGTGTTTATTTCAATGAGCTGAGCATCAGTACAGAAAACCATCTCTCCTCGGATCATCTTCCTGTAATCCACCTGCGTTCGCTACCTTGCGAATATTAAAAAGAAGGCTACGAAGACAATTTTGTTGAACTAGGGACCCCGTTGTTTAGTACGAGCAATTAAGTAGAGGAAGTCTTTAGTCCACATAATGAAGATGATGGACTTGACAATTACACTTCGAAGGCGCTGCCTTTCAAAGCTGGTCTCTTCTCTTCTTCTGTCTCTCTTCTTGGTGCTTTTTTTAATGCCGTATTGAGGCTGGAATACTTTCCTATGCAATGGAAAAAGGGGAGAATATGCATGGTCCATAAAGTTGGAAATAACCCAAACAGCCTAGACTATAGATTCCTATAGACTAATTGACCTATTACCCTCATTGGCTAAATTATTCGATAGGTGCCTTGCTACTCGAATACTTGACATCAGGAAAATCAAGAACCTCCCTTTTAGTTTGGTTTCCGTAAATCACACGGAACGCCTGAACAACTGAACAGGGTGGTAAACTTTATCGTAAAGCAAGCCTTTGACCGAGTTTGGCGCGCTGCTATATAACCGAACTTCTTCCGAACCTTTTTGGTACAGACATCGTTTACAGTGGTTCTAGATGGCGCTGAGTCCAATGACGAATCAAGTTCACCATACGGGGAGTTATTCTGTTAACAGTTTTTGGAAGTCTAACAGAACGAGGTAACAAAATCTGTAAGAGAGCGTCTAAAAAAGTCTCTACTATTTCATAGCTTCTCGGGGATGCAGTCGAAAGGGTTTGAAGCGATCTTCAAAATCCACAGCAAAGGCCTTTGCACGGTCCTGAGGTGTGCGAGCCCAAGAGCCGCATGCTTTTCTTAGTGGTAACTTGGGTGCAGCCTGTCGCTTAATTCGAATTCTTAACTTCCATAGGACGAAATTTGTGTCCTTATTGGGAGTGGCTTTCTCTAACACATCGTCAATGGAACCTTGCCTATGATCCTATGCTTCAGATCTATTTCATCTTTAATCTCGATCCTGTTACAAAAATATGTTGGTTTCAAGCAGCCCAAAACTTTCACGTCTTAAGTTTAAAGCCTCTATCAGTAAGTTTCTCCTTCTATTCGCTGAAAAGCTTCCCCATACGCAGTGTTTTGCGTTAAAATCTCCACCAATTTGAAACTTTTCTCCTACCAGATCCAACAGCTTATAAAAACCTTCAGTAGTCCAGGAGAGGGCTAGTGGAAGATGAGCTGCGGAAAAGTTTATCACACCCAGAGGGGTAGGCAAGAATGTTCGACTTGTTCGAAGAGATGCTAGTGTTGAAGAGATGATCTAACCAGTACAGCGGATCCACCTCTGGAATAAGGATAGGGATAGTCAGTTGGGTAAACTTCATATCCGGTGAAGATGCAAGGTAGGTAGGAAGGTAGGTAGGTAGTTCTTAGAACCGGCTAGAATTAGCCTTTTAGGGGTGGGTCTGAGCTTGCTTTCAGTTTTTTCTCGATTATGATTAATTAATTATGATAAATATATATATATGTATATATTTTTATACCCTTGCAGAGGATATTATAATTTTGATCAAAAATGTGCAACGCTGTGACGGAGACATCTCCGACTCTATAAAGTATATATATTCTTTTTCTAATATATATTATATTCTAAACGATTGATCGGAAATGCTTCGGTGTTTTTAAATCTAGAGAGTTCGGAATTAGTACGAATGCTATTTTTGGCTAAATAATACAACATGTTAAATAAGGATCGACCGATCTTAGTTCTGCCAGTTTTTGTGTTTCTGAAAATAAAAAGTTGTAACTTTATACAGAGTTTATTTTGACTTAGTTGATGCCACCAATTTCATAACGATCGGCTGACTATATCTTATAGCTGCCATATAATTGAACGACCGGAATTGGTATTTGGTAAAAATACCATCTTTGGTGTTCTTGAAGATAGGGACTTTTTTTTAAATTTATTATTGTAATAAATGAGTTATATTATTATATTCTCATAAGGATCGGCCAACTTTATCCGATTTCACCGATATATATCCGGTATTAACTGCAAGGGTGTACCAACTGCGGCTCCGCCCGAAGTTAGCTTTCCTTTCTTGTTTTTTATTTTAAATCTATTTATACTATATTTTTAGTGTTATATTTAAGTGTTTCCCCAAAAATTATAATAATATGAAAAAAAATACAAAATTTTAAAATCACCATAAAATTGCGTTAGTTCTGCATATTGTATCGCATATTGTAAAAATGAAAATATTTGAGAACCCGTTTGTCGGGTTCCACGACAAACGGCTGGCTGATGAGAGAGAGAATTCTATTTTTAGAACGTAACATTTTTGGAACAATGAAAGTTTAAAACATTCAAATAAAACCAGTGTGAGAGCAAAGAGATCAGTAATATCTTCCACTATCTTTACTCTTCAGCTCTTTTTTTGGTATGGATTCTCGCGCTTACTTTAAATAAATTTTAAGTATCCTTTAATTAAATTGGAGGGTAGCTTAGATGGAAAGCGCGCGATCCTTATCTTTGGGGTCCTGGGTTCGATTTTGTTAGTGGGCGGTTTTTTTACTTTTTAAAAAGTTTTAGTTTTGCCGTTGATGCTGTTGCAGAAGCTTGACCTCCCAACCCAGGCCAAAAGGATGAAGATCCAGGCGGACACTGAGTCATTGGACAGCGTTCCAACTTGGCAGACAATGGCTATCTTTTGTTGTTTCCGAACATGCTGTTGGGGTAACTGTCGTATATTTGGTAGGATGCACCACAGCCTTCTGCCAGTTGGCGGGAGGACCAGCTGGCAAATAAGGCCCGTCTTTTGAGAAAGAAGTGCTACCAGCCAGCGGCAGCTCGAATTCTTCTTCCCCTTCTGCAGTTGCAGTGAATTCTTTTTTAGCTACGGATCATCTCAGCGAGACGGTGTTCTTGGACACTGCTACTGACTGGTTTTCGGTACGCTTTAGTTCAGAGCATACGTCTTGGTAGGGTAGTCTGGGGCAGAGGAGGAGACGCACGTGGCAGCAAGGTCATCATGGCAACGGAGGACTTGCAATTAGGCCAAAGCCAGGAAACGATGGATGAGCGGCTCGACGTACTTCTGCGTCAATTCTGAGAAGGCGATAAATTTTGTCGATCCAGTCGTGAAGGCATCCAAGGCGGAGCTTGACTGCGCGTCTCATTTCATGAGACCCGGCCTGTTACCCAACCCAAGATATTCCACATTCTGCTAAGATTTCGATCTTATCCTGTCCTAACTGGGGACATTTGTAAGATGCATCGTTATGCAGAATTTCTCCTGCTGACAGCTACCTCCAATGTATTCTCTGGCGACAATTACCCCAGGATGAGCTCCTGATGTATAAGTTGGATACGGTCAATTACGGAACGAAGGCTCCTTCACATCATTGCTATAGGAGCAATTCATCAGTTTGCTAACTATGAAAAACTTATTTCCTTTGGAGTCCTTAATCGAGCAACGTGATTTCTACGTGGATCATCTCATCCCTGGTGGTAAGTCAGGGAATCATCAAGCAGGAGGGCATGCAACATTTATTGACACTCATGGAGGTGTGGTTTGGCATTTAGATGACTAATGACAGGCCTAGATATAAGTTAAAAGGAATCACAAACCTAAGGAAATTTTTGAAAGAAATTGCCATTCAGGATTTTGATGACCAAGGGGAGCAATTAGGCAAGTAGCTAAAGACAACATCGCTTAGACATCCAAAACAGCTAGTCAAGAGGGTCAATTATGGGAATTAAAAATAGAACCTAAGTGTTTGAGTCACTTTCTATTTAAATAATATTTTTAATGTTACCGATTATATAAAATACTTATGAAAGTATTGATAAAATAAGATATGTAAATCTTACTGGGCAAGGAAAAGAGAATAAAAGTTGGACAAAATAAATCACTCGAAGCTCTATCGAAATTAACTAAAATCAGCTACATCAATTGTGTGTGAAATGGGAAAACATAAAGAATGGAATAATATATCACATGATATTGTTCGATTGTTAAAGTGGGATGTTGCAAGCAAACAGCACACGTAAAAGAGAATATTATAAATTAATTGAGTCATTTTAAAAGTGCGAAATTCATATAAAAAATGGTTTTTTACAACATAAAAAATTGTTTTCCTTCCGATAGTCAAATAATTAAATATTGGTAAAAAAAAATCAAAACCTATAAACTTGATCAACTAGATCAGTTCTAAGCTCTCAAAGCTTACATATGGTAAGGTCTTGAATTTTGAAGAGGGTCTAATTTTGGTCAAAAGTATAACATTCAAGCAGCAAATCTTATTTTCTGCCCGTTTTTTTCTGAGAACAACTTATTATCTGGTCTTTTAAGGGTCAAGCCCATTTATTAGCCAGGCCCCAATGGAGTACCAGGCTGTGTGCTAAAATACTGTGCCAGGGCTCTGTGCAAACCACTTCTAAGACTTTTCAACTTATTTTTGGAAACCTCGATTTTTCCCCTTAAGTGGAAGGAATCATTCGTAATTCCCCTACATAAAAAAGGGAAAAAGTCTGAGGCTGCCAACTACAGAGGCATCTCTAAGTTGTCGGCAATTCCAAAGTTATTTGAAAAATTAATTACCCCTCATTTGCAACACCTATGCTCTTCGATCATCTCTCCCTGTCAGCATGGCTTTATTATGCGTCGCTCCACTACCACAAATTTACTGGAGTTGACATCCTTTGTCATAGATGGATTTTGTAAGGGATATCAAACCGATGTAATTTACACAAACTTCAGCAAAGCATTTAATTCAGTGAATCACTCACTCTTGTTGAGTAAACTGATTATGCTGGGTTTTCCTATAGACCTCTTAACGTGGATCTATAGCTACTTAGATGGAAGGACACAAAGAGTCTTATTTAAAAACATACAGTCCCGTCTGGTCCGTGCTACATCTGGCGTCCCTCAAGGAAGTCATCTTGCCCTATCTTTCATCTCTAAGTCATCTCTATAAATTACTTGCCCCCTGCTTTTACGAACTCTCTAGTTCTTATGTAAGCAGATGATGTAAAGCTTTGTCTTCAGTACAAATCCATCTCTGCCCAATGCAGTCTTCAGTCTGACCTTGATAACTTTCAAAAATGGTGTTTAGCTAATGATTTAATACTTAATGGATCAAAATGCAAGCATATGTCTTTTTATCGTTCTTGCCCTCTGCAAGCCACGTATTCCATTAATGGGATTGCCTTAGAAAAATTAACACAGGTTAATGATCTCTGCATCCTATTAGACATAAAAAAAACTTAAATTTGCCGACCATATTTCCTTAATGGTTAATAAGGCTAAAGGAGTCCTTGGTTTTATTAAAAAGTGGTCAAAATAATTTAATGACCCCTATATAACCAAAACATTATTCCTTTCTTTGGTCTGTCCTATACTGGAGTACGGTTCATATGTCTGGAGTCCCCAATATGGAGTACATCAGGACCGCATCGAATCCGTACAAAAGAATTTCCTAACTTTTTCACTTAAAGGTCTAAACTGGGGTGCAAATCTTCACCTTCCATCTTATAATGGTAGACTCTTACTTATAAACTTACCTAGCTTTACAAATCGTAGGACAATGCTCGGTGTAGTCTTTCTGCATAACCTTATTAACGGGGATGTAGATAGCCAGCATTTACTAAAACGATTAAAATTTAATATTCCTAATAGAAGGACTCGAAACTTTAGTCCTCTGTTCCTTAGCCGTTGTAGTTCGACATATGCACTGCATGACCCTTTTAGGGTATTATGTTCGAACTACAATGGTCTCTACTCTATAACATATCTTTCCTGTCCCTCAAATGTAAAATATAGAATTTTAAATTTCCTTATTAACTCCTCCTAGCTTAATAAATTACAAATAGCTTAATATATTCTAACAAATCGTTTCTTGAGCGCCCCCCGGTCGTCTGAGCTTTATGCCCATGATGAATATGATGAATACAGGAATTCTAGCTGATGCTGTTATTGATGCACAAGCCATTTCCAACCAGACCGGTAAAAAAAAAAAAAAACACGTATGAACTTACAATCACAGATTCTTACCTTAAACATATAAGCGTATCGAACTCTTTCATAATTATACTCTCTTTTTAAAGCAATATTCCTAAGAGTATTTCTTTCGATTTCGTTATTTACAGAGTTATTCGTAATCAAAATCACGCATAATCGTTTCCTTGGTCGACTCCATTCTGTGGGACATATTTCTGTAATAAAACATAATATTTAATATTATTTAAGTTTATTTTAAAACATAGCCTCAAAACAAAAAATTAAAGATAAAAAAATGAGTCTTTTTACAAATATTCGTTTTCTAAATGTTTAGGTGTTTGACCTCAAGGCCAAAACAAAAACAAGGAAGGAGGGATTTGACTGGAAAATCTTAGTAACAGGCGAAAAAAAAACTGATTTTCTGGAATTTGTTTTGGCCAAATGAAAAAGCCAATCGAAAATTGGTAAATGAGGTTCTATTAAATATAATATTAAAGTACAGAAAAAATTTTTTTTTATAAATCAAAAACAAAATGGCGGCTCTGCAGCCTTTAATCGTAGGCCCTATTTTTTGAAAGGGGGTCATGGCCAAACACCTAACGTCCTTCATTTTTGATCTAGAACAAAAAATCAAAATTGGTTAGGTTCTGTATATCAATGGCTATCGACACACGTAGGATTTTTTCGATATATTGATTTTTTGCAAAATGGCGAGTGATTGAAAAAAATTTTCACTTTTCACGAACAATAAAAGTCAAAAAATTGTTGATTAAAAAAATAGTAAGCAATTAAAAAAAAAATCCTACGTGTGTCGATAGCCATAGGTATTCTGAGTATACTGTCAAAATTTTAGATCGATAGGTTTAGAGCTGTTCGAGTTATGTGTTCGGCCAACTCAAAAAAAACGGTTTCGAGAAAAACGCGTTTAAAATTTTAAGTACTTTGGGATATGTATCGCCGCAGAATGGACAATTTCGACACTTAGATACTTTTGCCGGACCCTATCTTTTGATATGATATTTTTAAAACCCTTAAAAATTTTTTAAACGAAAACAATTTTTTCGATTTTTTCAAAATTCTACTCAGATGTCCCCCCTTAAGAAGTCCAGTAGGGAAACAGAACAAAAAGAATATAACTTTTTTTAAAATTAATTAAAATTATTAATTTTTTTTAAAATGGAAGAGCCAAAATATTTTTCGAAATTTAAAAAAAATTTTTTTTACTTCTTTTGACTATAACATGATTTGCGTGAAAACCATATGAATCTCGGTTCCAAGTCCTTTAGTCATGTCACTATAGAAGAGGGGACGAATCCATGCATTAGCGTGCGCCAGAATATATTTGTATGTAGGCGAAGAATTTTCAAAATTTCCGGAATTGCGATTGTAGTGTGCACCTTATTCCAAGATAGGCTTTCCGTTTGGAATTTGGCCTCGGATCGGACGTAGGGCAAGCTTGGAGCAGTGGAACTATCCTAGCAACCCCCTCATGGAATCAATAGGGCACCCTTAGCTTCGAGTGACCCAACTAGATCTCCGCCTGGACCCCGATCGAGTGCCATAACCAGCCGATAGAGAAGCCCTAAAATAAATATGCATTACGGAGGATCAATATGTAGAAGAGACATAATAATAAGTCGCAACAAGAAATAACTGTTGCCGCTGCAGTTTTTTTTATATAAGCAGCCAGCCACTTATTAGAGTGAGAGTTTTCGTATTTTGACTATTTTATTTTGTCAGCCTGAGTAGGCCAAATATCAGTGCTACACCGTGAGAAAAACCATAACCCTTGCCTGCGAGCATTGCGAAACCACTTCCAAGGCGAGCCTCGATAGCTGCGCCAAATTTGTATCGACTCCCACCCTAATTGAAATCATGTATAATCTTCCTTTAGTCCAGTGGGGGGCAATACGCACACTACGCAAACACAAATTTGAGTGTATGCGTAGCAGAGAAAAAACAATGAGAGCAGAGCATCCACTGAGCAAAAAAATCGTAGTTTTTTATGTCATTTTTTGTAGTTTAAAAGTTTGAATGGGCACTAAAATAGTGTATTTTATTTTAAAGAACGCTTTGTTAGAAACAGTTCTTAAACAAATGAAAAAACTACGCTTCCCTATCTTTATTTTCTATGGAGAAAACTTTTTTCAACCCAATTTCTGAGAAAATTTTTCTCAGTGGAAACATGTTGATTTTTAAGTTTGGGCTATGAGTCAAATATGAGTGAAAATGAGAGCAAATGAGAGGACTTCTAAAAAATTTAATAGTGTTCACACTGTCAGTGTGCCGGCAGCGCTGTGGCAGAATTTCCTTCCCTATGCACGCGTGCTATGTAAAATGAGTATTTGCCCCCCACTGCTTTAGTCTAATATTATAAATTCTTAATTTTCTTAATATTGCATAAATTTAAACTCTAAGGAGTATGAATTATTTAGAATAGGGCCGTATCTTAAGTTTAGTTTCATAAGCAGACCAAATCAGCCTCGAGAGAGGGAGACCAGTCAGGTATTTCCCAGTGTATTTCTTATCTTTTTCATGAAGTAAACAGCGAAAATCACCTTATCCTCTTGGGCCCGACGATAGATGCAGAGTCGGAAAAGCTGAATGAGTAAGCCACTACGAGTAATTATTGAATTTGAGTACAATGGGAAATCCATGACAAGTTTTACTTTCCTTTTAGGTTAGAAATATTAGGTTAAATTGTATTTTTGGAACATGGGATAAATTCTTTTATTTAGAGCATTTCCGTTCATAACATATCAGTTGAATATGGGTAGACCCCACTGTTTAGTGTGAAGTCTACATGGAAGGGAGGGTATAGACGAAGGACAACAACATCTTGTCTTTCATTAGTTAGGGTCAGTAGAATCAACCACCCAAGGATCGGCCGACACCTACCGCTTTCCATTCCAACTTCCTTACCTCTGTCTACGACGATTTCCGTAACATACATGGTCTAGTTTGCGTGCCCATACCTACGCCCCTTTCGACTGAGCCAAGCCGTATTTTTATACCCTTGCAGAGGGTATTATAATTTTGTCCAAAAGTGTGCAACGCAGTGAAGGAGACATCTCCGACCCTATAAAGTATATATATTCTTGATCAGGATCACCTCCTGAGTTGATATGAGCATGTCCGTCTGTCCGTCTGTCTGTTTCTACGCAAACTAGTCTCTCAGTTTTAAAGCTATCGTCTTGAAACTTTGCACACACCCTTCTTTCCTTTGCACGCAGTATATAAGTCGGAACGGCCGGGATCGGCCGACTATATCCTATAGCTGCCATATAACTGATTGATCGGAAATGGTATAACTTTGGTGTTTTTAGAGTTACAGAGTTCAGATTTTATATGAATCCTATTTTTGCCAAAATAATACGACCTACCAAATTTCATAAGGATCGGCCGACTATATCCTATAGCTGCCATATAACTGATTGATCGGAAATGCTATAACTTCGGTATTTTTAAAGCTAGAGAATTCGGATTTGGTACGATTGCTATTTTTGACAAAATATTACAACATGCCAAATTTTATAAGGATCAGCCGACTATATCCTATATCTGCCATATAACTGATTGATCGGAAATGGCATAACTTCAGTGTTTTTCGAGCTAGAAAGTTGGGATTTTCTATGAATTCTATTTTTGGAAAAATAATACGACTTATCAAGTTGCATATGGATCGGCCGACTATATCTTATAGCTGCCATATAACTGAACGATCGGAAATGGTATTTGGTAAAAATACCAACTTTGGGGTTCTTCAAGATAGAAGTTTGGGCTTTTTTTAGATTTTGTCTTGTAATTTATTGGTTATATTATGATATTCCCATAAGAATCGGTCAACTATATCCGATTTTAGCGATATATATCCTGTTTTTGCTGCAAGGGTATATCAACTTCGGCTCCGCCCGAAGTTAGCTTTCCTTTCTTGTTTTCTTTTTATATGTCTAGTTGAGCTTTTGCAAGAGTAAGACGTATTATTGGTGATTTATCAAGTGTATTCAAACGTAAAACCCAAGGCTTTTCGGAAGTTCCTTCACTGTAGGACTGCAATTGTCCTACCTATCTTCACGTTAGCAATCCCCAAGTGAATCAGCTACAGGTGATTCCACAGTTTTTTCTTCCACAAGCACTGGGCCCCGGCAATTGCTGGTGGTCCACTGATCTCCATGAGGCGATCTACTGTTGAAGCTTTAAGCTTTCAAGCGGTTTGTGTCTGAGCCAAGCAACAGAGACACACTAGCGGACATTTATCCTGCATAAGTCTAGGCGGGTCGTAGGACCGGCTTAGCATTTTTCTCCCATCTTAGTTAATTACTTAACTTTATCTGGTAAAGTTCATGCTAATTGCTAAAAATGGATAAATCTCTTTAAAAACCATCCATCGATTTTAAATCAATGAGGAATACTGCTGGAGCAACTCCCGCCGAACTACGAGCTAGTTTGCGAGACGGTCTAACGGACAGCTGCTTAAACGGTGGCAGTACAACCAGATGGGCTCCCACAAGCTGCATCACAACTTATACTGTAACGTCCTCGATCACATCTCAAATGACGTTCACAACAAGCTCGAATGGCAGCTTGAGTTCCGCTGCATCCAGTACGAGACATGATCCTGCTTCCACTAGCACACTATCATCCAACCCCACCCCAGGCTGGCAGCAAGTCACCGTAAAGCCAATTAAAGGTGCAGCTAAGAAGAGAGAAGGTAACTCTCTCTCTCCCAAGGTCAGCCAAAAGAAGACAAGCTATACCGCCAAATCTGGAAACCGCTTCATAACCCTAAGCGACGAGGAAGAAATGGACGTCGGGCCTTCTACTTCGCAAGCCGCAATAAACCGCGCCGCAACGCAGTGCGACGCAACTTTGCTGCCGGCAAAATCCAACAATTCAGGACAAGCCCAAACAGCAGCACCGCAAGCAGCTCGATCTCCCAAGGTCCCAAGGATTATGGTTCCTGGTGTGGTAAGCTACTCAGCCTTCTGCAGAGAGCTGGATGCTCTTATTGGAGACTCTTACTCCATCAAAGCGCTGAACTCAGGTGACTGTGCCAATCAGTGCAACTCCTCCGACGCCTACAGGCTTGATGCCAGACACTTTCGCGAAAAAGAAACTGTTTTCCACCACCACCAGCTGCCAGCTCTTAAGAACATCTCTGCCGTTTGCAGACACATAGGGGAGAAGCCACGCAAGCAATCCGGTCCCGTACAATGCCATAGATGTCAGGAATACGGACATACTAAAGCATACTGCACACGGCATCACATCTGCAGAGAATGCGGAGAAAACCATCCTACCCTGGAGTGCAAGCTTGGGAAAGACGACCCTAGGTGCTGCTTTCACTGCGGCAGCTCTCACGCGGGTAACTTTAGAGGATTGCGCAAATATCTGCAAGTCGCATTTAAGCAAAATACTCAATCAAGGCTCACAGCAGCCACAGAATCGAACACGTTTCCTTCAACCAATCTCTCACCCAACGTTGGTAAGGAATCATTTGCAAGTGTAGCCAGAAGAAACCTAACCCTCACAAAGAGTTGGAAAATACTCCCCCTCCAACACATTCCACCGAAAACGCCGCTTTGAATGCCAAACTGAAACAGCTTTTCATGAGGCTCGACAGAATGATGTCCCTAGTAGAGACTCTAATGCAAGCAATCCTGCAGACGCGTCCACCCTCCGCAATGGGAGCGCTTAAAATAGCCTACTGGAACCCCAATGGGATAAGCTCGAAAGCAAACGAGATCATTGCTTTCATAGAGCTTTACGAAATATACATCCTTTTGTTGTCAGAAGTCCGTCTCTGTTCGCGGTCCACCCTCAGGATCCCTGGTTTTACTTTGCACAAAGCCGACCATCCGGATGACCGGCGACATGGGGGCGCAGCGATCTTCGTCAAGTCAGCCATAGCCCATCAACTCTCTTTCGCTCTTTCGGAAGAGCACACACAAGCCGTCTCCATCGAGATATCTACAAGAAGAGGGAGGTTTAACGTTGCTTCGGTGTACTGCCCCCCTCGTGAAGCAGACTTCACGACTTTCCTTTCCAATCTCGGAGATAAGTTTCTTGCTGCAGGTGACTGGAATGCCAAACACAGATGGTGGGGCAACTACAGGATGTGTGCCAGAGGCCGGACTCTTAGCTCTGTCCTGGCCAATGTCAATGTCGACATTGTAGCAACTGGAGAAGCCACATGCTACCCCGTATCGTGCAAACGCCACCCCCAGTGCAATTGACTTTGGAATCTCAAAAGGCTTCAGACAGGTCTCTGTCAGAGCACTCACCGAGCTATCTTCCGACCACCTCCCGTTGCTCTTCATAATAAATGAAGAAGCTCAATTCCATAAAGGACTCCCCAAAATGCTACCTGCGCATGCAAACGTTGCCACTTTTAAGTCTTATATCGATGCTCACACAACCTGCAGCGATCTGGACGCATACGTAGATAGCTTCACCTCCACAATTACTGAAGCCGCCTAGAGAGCTACGCCACCTCAGCGCCAATCTGGTCACCCACCTAATAGAAGGGCACCAATATTAACCCCGGAGGGTCACTCCAAGGGCACTCCTGGATCTAAAAAGGCACCTCAGAAGGCAATTCATTGTGTCAGGCGATCCTGCACCTAAGCAGCGTCTATCTAGCATTACAAATAGACTGCGCAGGTTGCTAGCGAAAACCCGCCAAAAGAACATCGATACCCTGCTGTATGGAGCTGGCCCGGACAACTGCAGCGATTTTTCGATATGGAAGCTAACGAGAGGAATTAAAAGACAGCCGCTTGTACAATCCCCAATACAAAGCCACACTGGCCGCTGGCTTAAGAACGACTCCGACAAAGCCAACGCTTTTGCGGAACATCTGTCTGCCACCTTCACTCCTTTTGAACTTCCAGACGCTTCACACCGCGATGAAGTTGCAAACTTCTTACGCGCTCCCTCTCAGCCAGCGCGCCCCATCAGACACCCCATCAGGTAAAAAGTCACGCTGCAGTTAAAGGCGCTTAATTAAAAAAAGACTCCTGGACCCGATGGCATCGACAATCGAGCGGCCAAGGCTCTTCCACCGAAAGGAGTGCTAGCGCTGGCGAAAATTTTCAACGCCATGCTAAGCCTGGGACATTCTCCAAGACAGTGGAAGCAAGCCCGGATCATCATGATCCCAAAGCCAAGCAAGCCACTATCTCGAATCGACTCCTACCGCCCAATCAGCCTACTATCCACTTTCTCGAAAGTGTTCGAGCGGATTCTACTCAGCCGACTGTTGGAGCTACCACAAGTAGAAGGCCATATTCCTCAACACCAGTTCGGCTTCAGAAAATCCCATGGCTACCCAGAACAAGTCCATCGCCTGGTCAACCACATCACCCATGGACTCGACACACTGTAGGCGTCTTCCTCGACGTAAAACAAGCCTTTGACAAGGTGTGGCACGAGGGCCTTCTTTACAAAATCAAGGAACTTCTCCCTAAGCCCTATTTCGCCATCCTGAGGTCCTTCATTGCCGATCGAACCTTCGTTGTAGCAGTAAGGGACTCACTATCCAGCTTGGCACACATTCACGCAGGAGTGCCCCAAGGAAGTGTACTTGGTCCGTTCCTATACACGATGTACACGAGTATATGCCAGTTCCGTCGCCCACCACAGACGCTCGTATGCTTCTGGCTACCTACGCCGACGACACGGCCCTGCTTGCATCCCACTCGTCTCAGCTGTCAGCCTCGGCTGCCGTTCAGGACTGGCTGAATGCGATGGAGCGCTGGACCAAGCAATGGAACATTGCCATAAATTGCAGCAAGTCGGCATGCGTCATTTTTTCCCTAAGACTTGTGATCGACATCGTACATACCTTCAATGGTGACCCTATTAAAAACGTCACCGTATGGGTCACCGTATCCAAGCACCAGCAAAACAGACTGAGGGTAGTGCAGGCACGTGCTGCTCGAAGGGCATCCGGACTTCCCTCAGCTGAACTTAAGAGCGCATCCGCGCTGAAAAGCGCACCCGCGCTTGAAAGCTCATCCGTGCTGAAGAGCGCATCCGCGCTCGCCCCTCTATGCATTCTTCCTCTCTCGTCGGCCGTCGTCGATCGTCCCCCTACAAACATTGGTCCTTCGAGCCGTATATCCTGGATATTTTGGATATTTGGATATATTCTACCAGCAGTTCTCGGCATTGTTCCGCCAAAAGATAAGTACATTTTTCCGTCTCCGTCTCTCTGCCGGTCTTCAGCAGTGATCCGAACATAAAATTTCGTTCACACTGCTGCAAGATTGTTTTTCCCTCCGTGTCAACTCCAAGTCCAAGTTTTCCGACACATCGGCAGTTTGAGATTTTCTACTCTTCGTCTGCAAATTCTGAAAATTTTTCCATTCGTCTCCGTTTGTGTGCTGCCAATATTCCTCGCCGTTTTCGGCCTCTCCGTTATCCAGACTTGCCAACGGTCGAGGCATATGAGCATCCATACACACACATACATATTTTGTTTTTGTGCAAATAATCCGCGAAAAATTCGCAAGTGAACAGTGAAATTGTGTGGTGACAAAAAGAAGGCATAATTAATCTTGGCCAGCCGGTGTGAATTAGTTCCGGAAATTTCCAAATTCACTGAACAGTCCGCCGCTGTCGTAATATTTGTTTCTTTTCTTCCCCAATCAGTGTCATTTTTTACACCAAATAACTTCTCTGTTCCCCCAGTTATACAAATATATATTTGTTCCCCCCAAATATTTTCTGCCTGCAATTTCAGGAAATATAACCGATAAAATTAAAAAAAAAAATTTTAATTTCCTAAACCCAACAATTATATACCGCCATGTCACTACAAATCCGTGATTGTGTCGCGTCAATTCTCGAGCTGGCCGCCTTAGAAGCCGTGATGTGTTTTTTTTTGGTGCTGGTTTTTTTTTGTCCCCCTTTTGGGTACGTACAGGCTGCCGACGGCATAACCGGCTGCGTAACAAATAAATAAAAAAAATATCAATTAATTAATTCATCAATTTATTTATTTCTTAATTTCCGTTCGAGCAAAGGGCCAGGTTTTTTAATTCACCTTTCCGGCCACTCAATAATTAAAGTCGAAAATATAATTATCGAAAAATTATAATTAAATAATTTAATGGTCGATCTTCTGTCTGAATCGAGCCGCGGTTTCATTTCCACCTTTCCGGCTTAGGGATAACTAAATCCAATTAATGAAAGATTAAGGTTTCAAATCCACCCTTCCATAATAATTAAATCCGACAATTAGCCAAAAATTAATTATTATTGATTATTTTTTATACCCTTGCAGAGGGTATTATAATTTTGTCCAAAAGTGTGCAACGCAGTGAAGGAGACATCTCCGACCCTATAAAGTATATATACTCTTGATCAGGATCATCTCCTGAGTTGATATGAGCATGTCCGTCTGTCCGTCTGTCTGTTTCTACGCAAACTAGTCTCTCAGCTTTAAAGCTATCGTCTTGAAACGTTCCACACACCCTTCTTTCCTTTGCACGCAGTATATAAGTCGGAACGGCCGGGATCGGCCGACTATATCCTATAGCTGCCATAAAACTGATTGATCCGAAATGGTATAACTTTGGTGTTTTTAAAGTTACAGAGTTCAGATTTTGTACGGAAGCTATTTTTGGCAAAATAATACGATGTACCAAATTGTATAAGGATCGGCCGAATATATCTTATAGCTGCTTATAACTGATTGATCGGAAATTTCTAGTTATAACAAACTTCGGTGTTTTTAAAGCTAGAGAATTCGAATTTGGTACGAATGCTATTTTTTTGGGTTTTAACTGCAAGGGTATATCAACTTCGGCTCCGCCCGAAGTTAGCTTTCCTTTCTTGTTTTTTTTTTGTGTTAAATACAAGCCAAGGTCAAGTCCACCGTTCCGACTCCGCAAGTTTGAAAAGAGTTAAGGATTCAATATCTACGTAGGAACCCCACTTGTATACATATACATATACATATACATATATAGTTCGTCATCAATTTGTTTTTCGAACGAGCACGAATTTTTCCATTTTCCGGGCCTCCAACGCTGCTTCTACTCCGCATCAGGCAACATTCGCCTACAATCTGAGCAAACCTCGTCCCATCTGGTTTTTTTTCGGCTTCCTGAAGTTTCTTCCACATTCGTGTCGCATCCGACGCTTCTTTCGACAACGGCGCCACTAATTCCCACTTGTGCCTTGTAATCGCATATCATCCGCGATCTCACCGGTCTTATCACATTAGTGTGACCGGCCACCGCTTCGTACGCGGCACCTATTGCGCAAGTCAGTCGACAAGCGCTGACCAGCGAATTGGTGTCTGAGAATGCCCACGGGAGCCGACCAAAAGCCACGTCCGATCCCAACCATCCGTTTGGACAGATCTCAATCCGCTTCTCCGCTTCTCTTTTAAAGCCTAAGGCGTACAGTGCCATTCCAAGGGCAAAGAGTGACGAATCCGTCAACACAATCCCCATCCTTCACAGAGGCAGACTCGTTCCGTTGCAAAAATGGCTCAAAGTGCGGTCGACGTGGCGCTGAAGAAATTCATCGCCACAACAGATAGAGTTAGCCAATTTGAGGCCAACATAAATACTCCGGGCGCCAGAGAAACGGACGTGGGCTCCCAATATATGTGCGAAGTCCATCGGGACCAAATTCGGGCACTGTGGGAGAAGGTGGAGAAAAGCTATGAGAGCTGCTCCGATTTGCTAGCCGAATCCGACGACAATGAGGCCACCGCGACAGTGCTGGAATCGAAGTACAGCTACTGTTACTTCGTCAATTCGAGGTGTATTGCCCAGCTTCGGGAGAAAATTGCCTCCCAATCCACTCAGACTTCCGTAAATGTACACACGCCCGCGTCTACAGGTTGCCGTTTACCTCCGGTGGATACCTATCTCTCGTGACTATCTTCGGTGGCCCACCTTCAGAGACTTGTTTACGGCCATTTACATCCAAAACTCGCGGCTCACCCCGGTAGAAAAGTTGTTCCACTTACTGTCCAAAACAAGTGGTGACGCCCACGCCATTGTTTCTAAGGCTCCGCTTACCCATGAGGGGTTTGACGCCGCGAGGCAAAGCGTCACAGATCGCTTTGAGAGCCGGCGGCTATTGGTCAACAGCCAGTTGAAGATCCTTTTCAACATCCAGGCTATTTCTCAAGAGTCCGGGGTCGCGCTGAAGGAGCTGCAAGCCACCATTCAGAGTTGTCTGACAGCCCTAGCAATGTCCTCCATCAATGTTGAGGCTTGGGACTGCCTCCTGGTATTCATGATTTCGTCAAGGCTCCCCAAGTTCACACTTTTTATGTGGGAGCAATCCGTCCATAATAAGGCCGAAATTCCAACATGGAAGGAATTAGACAACTTCCTGACAGAGCGCCATCGCACTCTAGAGGCAATCGACGACGTCAGGCCTAGTGGCTCCGGGCAACTTCCGCCAAGGTCGGGAATTCCTATTGCCCCTGCTCGGAGGCCCAATTCATACGAGACTCGAGTGGTTCCAGGCCCCAAGGGTTGCGATCTCTGTTCGAGGGAGAACCACCCCATTCGCTTGTGTCCGCGGTTCCTGGAAATGGACGTAAATGGGCGCTCTGACTACATAAGGAGAAAGCAGTTATGTTTAAACTGTTTTGCCCGAGGGCACCAGCAGCGAGACTGCACGAGCGCCAATAGCTGCTCACATGCCACATGCCACAGCCCACACCACACCCTCCTGCACCGCGGCAATCCGTTCGACACCGCTCCAAGTCCGCCTACGCCGCCTACCGCTCCAAGTCCGCCTACGCCGCCTACCGCTCCAAGTCCGCCTACGCCAGCAAACGGCTCAGAGGATCAGTCGAATGTGCAGGTGTGTTTCGCTTCCGGGTCAGGAGCAGTCCTACTGGGCACGGCACTTATCAACGTGTGCCATTTGGGGAGCACTAATAGACTCAGGGTCCGAAGCGACCTTCATAACGGAACGACTGTTCAACTTTGTCAAGCCTTCTTTCAAGACGATTCAAGCCCAAGTTTCCGGCCTTAATCAGACCATTTCCAGTCTACGAAATTGTGCCATTTCTCCATTCGGTCGCCGTCTAGACCCGGGCTACAATTAGAGACTGCGGCCTACGTTCTTCCGCAGTTGGCAAGAGATCCTACCCGATCCTACCCGATCCTACCCGATGCCATCCTACGATTCCCCAGGATCGTCTCAAGGGGCTGCCCGACATTCCCCTGGCGGACCCCAACTTCTTTGAGAGCTCCCAAGTCGATGTGTTAATAGGAGCTGACGTTCTTCCGTCCATTCTCCTCGGTAATTCCAAGGCTAACATCTGCGGGTCGCTTCTCGGTCAGGAGACCATTTTCGGATGGGTGCTGACCGGCCCATTATCTCCAGTCAACCCCCGCAGCGTGTCTGTTTTTTCCGCACGAGTTGCCCGCAGCGTCGGTGACTCACTGGATCAGGGAGAGGTGCCCACACGGATCAGTTCGGAATCAGATTCAGGTTGCGAGCACAATTCTGTCTCAAGTCCTTCTTCAATTTCCGCATCGCATCACGCAATCAGCTGATGATCCGTCTGATCCGGGCCAAATTCTGGATTCCAAGATCATATTCAGCACGATGTCGCCACGCCCACGCAACGCCCAGTCACTGGAGAGCAGATGTACTCGAGGTACACAATCCTACCGATGCCGAGTCTGCAATGGGATCCATCCATTGAAGAAGTGTCGGCGCTTCCTACGCCTTAGTGCCGAGGAGCGGCTCCGAGCGGTTCTCGCGAACCGCTATTGCTCGAGCTGCCTGGCCCACGAGCACTCCGACGGATCCTGTCGGCGTGGAGACGGCTGTAAGACGTGTGGTCAGGATCACCACACGCTGCTGCACCCCGTGACCAAGGAGCACCGGTCACCGCCCGCGAGAGACAGTACACGGGGTGTCTCGCTCTCTCGTCGGCCGTCATCCGCCAACTTCCGGCGCGGTTCTGGTGCTTCTCGCCATGCGTTCGCCATTTTCCGGCATTCCCAAACCGATCCACGGCCGCCGACTTCCCGGCACTCTTCGATAACTCCTCGGCATTCATCCGCCACTGGCCGGCAGCCGTCAAGTGCTCCACTGCATTCGTCCCTGCATTCGTCGTAGCTGCAGTGACGCATAGCTAGCGACGAGGGATCTGTTGCAACCCGAGCGATTGCAAGGGGGGAGAGATGTTTAGATGAGGAACCGTTATGCCGCTCAGCTGAACTTAAGAGCGCATCCGCGCTGAAAAGCGCACCCGCGCTTAAAAGCTCATCCGTGCTGAAGAGCGCATCCGCGCTCGCCCCTCTATGCATTCTTCTTCCCCTCTCGTCGGCCGTCGTCGATCGTCCGCTCTGGTTTATATTTACGTTTAGCGTTTAGGCTTTCTAAGTTAAGTTTGTAATCTCTTGTAAGCAGCCGAATGAAGCTGACCGCGTTAAATTCACTGAAAGACGCCCCCGACTTTTTAATTCAAAATTTCAACTTTTCTAGAATCTTTGGCGGCAGCAGCGCCCCCCTACAAACAGTGACAAACCAGGCCATTCAAAACGACCTACGCCTTGTCCCGGTGGGCGACCTCCTAAACCAACACAGCCGACGGTACTCGGACAGGCTAACGAGTCACCCAAATCCACTGGCTAGCAGGGTGGCCGACCCGCAAACTCTTAGGCGTTTAAAGAGTTTTCACCCCAGCGATCTGTCTTCCCGTGTTGTTCAATAATATTGTAAACTAATGTAAATAATTTTAAATTATTGTATATAGTCTAGGCCCATATCCCATATGTACCATACTCACCCCATCTTCTAAGCGCCCGGTTATGTTCAAATGGTTCTGAACGATTCCGGCGACTACAATAAAATTTAACTTGTTTTAAAAAAAAATATATATATATTTTTTATCTTAAAATGCATCTTTTTGTGACAAAATTGCAGCGAAGCTGTTGTTGATTTGTGTGCCTCACAATTTAAACGACAAAAAAATATAGAGTGTCTAAATATAGGCTCGACAGCGGCCGCAACTCTACCGCGCTTGCTTGATGGATATGTCTTGCTATATGATGGATATGCTTGGTCAAAAACAAAATATAGTATATGTGTATATGTATATGTAGTATATGTGGATGCAGCACTTAAAAATAACCGTGGTACCATACGTTTGATTTATGCTAGCCACAGTATTTGCACAGAAATTAAATAAAAATAATACTGCATTTCTTCTAGGAAAATAATATTTAATTGGAGCTTAAAAAAGTTTGAATTATATAATATGTAGAAAACGACTTAAAGGAAATATGCCGAAGCTTTATATTTCAGTTTTGATATCAGAGAACTGCAACGAGTATAAAATTTTTGTTCATAGTCGAGTACTGAATCAGAACTCTGTTTCATTTATTCCGTTTGCTTCGAGTATAAGTATTGAACTTTTCGTTTCCAACTCAATGTCAACGAACAAGTTCCAAACACGAGTAATGGGCCCATATATGATTTCCATATATGAGTAACCAATACCCGAAATTTAATCATGTTTGACTATGATTAAATTTCGGGTTTGATTTAAATGCTAACCGATGTCGGTCACATTGTGTTAGTGTCACATTGACGTAATGACGAAAGCCTACGCCTAAAAATTTAAAAATACCAAAGTTGGTATTTTTACCAAATATCCATATCCTAACAATCCATGTTTTTATTATCAAAAAAACAAAAGTTGGGTCATTTTCTCTTACTCTAAAAACATCGGAGTTATATCATTTCCGATCAATTAGTTATATTCCAGCTATAGGAAATAGTCGGCCGATCCCGGCGTTTCCAACGTATATACTGCGTGCAAAGAAGGGTGTGTGCAAAGTTTCAAGTCGATAGCTTTAAAACTAAGAGACTAGTTCGCGTAGAAACAGACAGACAGACTGACGGACATACTCATATCAACTCAGGAGGTGATCCTGATCAAGAATATATATACTTTATGGGGTATAAAAATGTTTACAGGCAGACAGAGCACATACTTTTGATGTGCATTAAACACATCAAACATTTCTATCACACGTATCATAACCGAATTACTCGAGCAAACAACAGATGATTTATTATACAGAATTATACTCGAGTAAAAATGCCTTGAATTCTGACTTAACAACAGGTAAACGAAATGAATCGTTAGCAGCAATCGCATCAAACGATTTGATCGAAGCCTGCTTCGCCCATAGCTTGTACTTGATTGTAATTGCCGAGAGAAAATAGGTTCATGTAAAATCAAATCACCTGAGGTTGGAAGTATTTGTGTCAATTGTTTTGAATTGATTTGATTGCCCTTAGGCCATGAGTGTTCGATCATACTTAATTATACTCGTTGCAGTACTCTGTTTGATATCCTGCGTTAGATAGATAGTTTGTTTGTGTTAGTTCTTATAATTCAAATAATTAATAAAAATAAGTAAAATGTATTAGGAAATATAAAAGAAAAGCATAAAAAAATAATATACAATTTTATGTTACCTATACGTCATGTTGTCTGATACAGGCAGTCGGGGTAGGCATGGCCAAGCTTACTTCAAAGATAGCTTAAATATTCAGAATGGTGTATTCTTAATGTATGCTAAGTATTAGCTCGATACACGCAATTTTCGATTTTATGCCCCTTATTTGGCAATCCGACCCAGTGTGCGGCGGACTGTGGCAGAATACTCTCCGCTCTAAGGAATTTGCACCCTCATGACAGTCGAAAGCAGTCCTGCTTTTTTATTCTGAAACCGGTGGAAAACAGGAATGGAGACGCATGACACAAGAATGGGCGTTTCTGTTCTAGGACCGTAGCTGTGAAAAGTTATTTACTACGGGATTCGAAACCTCCCAGCAGGATGCGACGTCATTGGCTTTGCAGATGAAATACTAAAGGGACCGTAAAAAAGCATTGATGAAGACAGAAATGCTAACAATGATCTTGCAGTGGTTTTATGTAGAAAGGCTCAAATTAGATGTCGGGGTCATGGATATCACATCTCAAATAGCAGTAAACGACTTTGAAGTGTTGATTGCAGGCTCGCCTTCCGGATTCACTTAGAATGTACATCAAAGTAGGACAATCGAAACCCTTACCAGGATCCTGTTAAACAACACAGATAACGAGTATAGCATCTGGGAAAATTCTTTAGGCTGGGTTCTGCCGGAGCTCTGGTCAGAGATAATATCTACGCCTAGCTACAGAACAGAAGTGGATGGGTCCTAAAGACTGGGGCTATCCTAGTAGCGGCTGACTTCAGATCGGTCTACGCAGATGCCATTCTGGTTAGACTGGCAGCCCAGCTGGGAAACTGTCACGAAGGACCGCTGGACAGGGTGTCAGGGTGCTCCGCAAATGCCACGGGCAGGTATATTTTTACCCAACACAAATGATGCGCTTGTGAGACACACGCTCTCAAACCTTTGACCCGTGCAGACGTGTTGGTGTCGCTGCTCGTTCGCCGTCGATGTTTTCTCTCGTTGATCTTTCTGTTCGTGCTCTGCTTTCGGTTCTACTGACTACTGCCCTTTTGATGGCCAGAACCTTATCCGGGCAGGCTTTCAATAGGTTTGAGATACATACACGTTTTGTCTGCCACTGGACGTCACACACCTGCGCGCATACGGGCTGCTGGATCCGTCACGTGCCAAGGACTAAGCGATGCGCCTCCGTTGACCATGGAGTCACCGCGCATACGCGCTAGCGAGCCTGGATCAAGAGTACACAAGAGTATCTGTTTTTCCTTCCTCCTATATCCTTTCATACGGGAATATTTTCGGCTTATGCCCGCGCCGCGGCTTCCTCCTCTTATCCCGTTTGGGTAGCCATTTGTCCGCAATTCCTTTTGAGGCTTGAGGATCGGTCGATCTTGCTGGTGGCGGCCATATCCAAGAGCCCCTTGCCCACGGCTCCTCTTCCTTGCAGTCCTTCTCCTCCCTGCACGGGGGGCATCAGCGGTGCTGGCCTAGCCCAACCTGCTGGTCAACTCCGTGGCAACGTTAACCGACGTATTCATGCGTTGTCCGCCTCTTTCTTGGCCCACTGAACGGCTCGCCGCGATCGTCGCTGATCTAATTTTAAGGCATTTTCCTCAGCATCTTGTTGTAGCTCTCCGTCCACTCCTTGAAGGCTCTTTCTTGGATAGTCTCCCCCTGGTTGGCCCTCGCTCTTGCGAATACCGACTTCGCCGTCCTTAAGTGCAGCTGCCTCCTCTTGACCCTGTGGTGCGCACCCTCCACCTCACTCCGGCGATGCTGGTCCACCTTGGCGCTGCCCACTGGTATCAATCGCCTTCCAGTGTCCCTTGCTGACCTCTTGCGGCCTTTATAAAGGCCCACGCCACTTTTGCCTTGCGGTGGTCCCACGGAGGTGACTCGCTGACCACCTCCAGGACATTCTCATCTGAAGAGACCCGGTGTGAGGTTTGAGATTGTTGACATCTTGGTTGAAAAAGGCCGCACTCCCCCATCATCTCATCGGCTCCATCATAGCCACGCATCCAACACCAAATCCTCCTCCCGTTATTGTCACTGGAAGTGTCCGGATGTCCCTCCGGTTCTTTTCCGGATCCCGCCATTGGGATCTGCTAATAACTGCCTAAGTTGCTTTAAAATAAAGTTAATTGTGGCATTAGGTACCCATTCTTTATTGATTTTGCGATGATCTATCGGAAGTACACGGACATCCTCCACTGACCTGTTTTTTTCTGCACCACCACGATGGGAGAGCTGAACGCTCTTTTTATCGGCTCGATGCATCCTTTCTCCAGGAGATTTCTTGCTTCGCACCTGCCAAGCCACCTTCGGAAAGTCCAAATGCATAGTGCAAATGCATCTCCTTTTCTAAACGTGTAGATCCTTATTTTTTCACACCATTTTTATGCAATAGTCAATGTCAATGCAATCACATACTTAAACCTCAAATCATTTTGTATCAAATTAAAGCTAGTAAAATAACGCCCATATCAAAATCGAACCAAATTGTATTTTACTAAAAAAGGGATTTAAAAAAAAAGTTATACGCTTGGTAACTTAACATAGATGTTATGTTTTAATATTATTTTTATGTATTATCTTGCTTGATTGTGTTTTTACTGTTTTATTTCTATCTTCTACAACTATTTATTTTTTTTTAATTTTGGTGAAGGCGTTAACTCTGACCATTTTATGTATTTTTTTTTTTGTAGATTAGCCACTGGAATAGTTAGGCATTAACACATTTCCCAAAAACAATAATGAACGATATTTTCGGTTTAGGGGTGAAACTGGCCGTGGCAACATTTTGACACAAACTGGTTCTGCGTAGATACCATAAAAGTCCAAGTCTTCGAGATTCACGCGTTCAAAATTGTAGCCCATACAAACTATGGGAAATTATAAATATATGGGCATAACTCCTCTAAAAATCGAGCGATTCGGCGATATTAAAATAGTTTGGCATCAAAAGTTTTTTAAAAAACTTTCCTGAACTGGCGCTACAGAAATTTTAGATTTTTGGGAGCGGGAGGGGGCGTTGCAAAAATTTTAAACAAACGTCACTCAGACCCAGGCGTTCATGGCGGACAGGCGGACAGACGAACATGGCTATATCGACTCGGCTTTTTATGCTAGTCGTGAACATGGGGTCGGAGATGATTCCTTCTCTGTGTTACCGGGCAGGTGAAGGGAGTATTACAATGGCCAGTACGGGGGAATGGGGGGAGAGCAAAGTTAAAAGTCCTAGCAACGGGGCAAAAGGAGGGGTGAAGGCTGCACTAAAGCGGACCGTGGGGAGGCAGATCTACGTAAAAGGTAACGATTCGTGGAGCGGCAGCGACAGCCGTCTTAGAAAATACGTAAAGGTGAACAGACGCAGAACGTAGCGGTCCTTGGAGGGGCAGCACGGCTGGGCTAGCAGCAGTGGAAGAGCAAGGTCCGTGGCCGGGAGATGGAAGGAGGGACGGACGACGACCTGCCGACGAGAATGTGGCGTGATTCGGGAAAGCTGGATTAAGCGGCAGGATCAGAATCCAGACGGACTAACGGGACTAAAGTGTGTGTATCCCGAAAAGGTTGGCCCTCAGGGTCCTTGGGGGTCAATAAATTATTGCCGGACCGATTGTCTGGCGGCTGCGTGACCTGACCCCCAGTCTTTCAATCGCATCTTGAAGGCAAGCACAATTTGTTGGCTGGCCTCATTGTAGTTCTAGACGCCGTTTTCAGAATGATAGATAATACGCAAAGGATATTGAGCACATCATTCGCAGCCGAACATTTTCATTGAGGGCAATCCAGGAGATTTGTCCTGCGCTAAGGAGCACAGCTTCAATTGGCAAATCAATTCGCTGAGGCTGGTAAAACGCTAATGTCTATCGCGAAACTGGGCTGACGGTCAGTTATTTTAGAGCAGTGGGGGGGCAAAACACACACATGTTTAAAATTTGATTTTTTTGTTTTTTATGGAGAAAACTTGTTGCAACCCAATTACTGAAAACATTTTTCCCAGTAAAAACATTTTGATTTTTAAGTTTGGGCTGTCAAATGAGACAAAATGGGAGCAAATGAGAGAGCTTCTAAAAAAATTGTGAGTGCCCACACTGTCAGTGTGCCGGCAGCGCTTTGACCCTATGCATGGAATATGAGAATTTGCCCACAACTGTTTTAGAGGCAAAGAGAGCTGATAATTGCGCGGAGAAGTCTCAGCATTACAATTGCAAGCAGACTTGCATAAAAACCCATCAGTAGAGAACCGGCATCACCTATTCCAGATGGTTCGCCAGTCATAAGGCCAGACTACGTATATCTGCGAGCCAGAATCGAGCTACGCTCGGAGAGAATTAAAATTCCGAAGCTGCTATTGATTCGGACTTTGGCGCTGACTACCAGCACCATATCACCAAAGCGATCCTTAGCTACGAGAGAATATTCGGGTTAAAAAAATAAACTTTAAACTTTAACAAAATCTCTTTCGCGTGCTTTTAACTGTAATTTTTTTTATTGCAATCCGATAGCTTGGCTCTGCTTCATCTTCTTTTCCTTTTTTTCTTGTTCAATAATGGTTTTTATCTCTATTTCTGGATTTTTCTTTGCCCACTCCAATCGCTCTCTTCTTGGCTCTTCAAGGTAGATTGTTTTTGAAACTTTTTATATGTTTGGTCATTAAGAGTTTTCAATGCCGGGAAATGAAAGACGAATTTAAGTAGTTATATTTTATTTATGCTGCAGGCAGATGAAACTGGGATCAACCATTGTGATCATCCAATTTATGGTGCTAAGCAGTGACTAATAGTAGGGATAGAGAGTGCGGCTCGACTAGACATACGCGAAGCTAAAGCTCTCGATAGTGGAGAGGGCGGCCCGACATAGTGATTGCGAAGCTAAAGCTATCTTAAAATAGACCCGTTGAAGTCGAGCGGCCGAGAAAGAGTCTGCTTGCGACCAACTAAGGCGATATACACTAAGGGTGAACACATTTGCAAGGTGTTCGGCGAATACGTTTATTCGCCAGGCCCCGATGGAGTACCAGGCTGGTCTCTATGCAAACCTCTACATAGAATCTATATCTTAACTTTGGAGACCTCGAATTTTTCCCAAAAGGCCAAAAGTCCGATGCTGCCAACTACAGAGGCATTTCTAAATTGTCTTTGCATTTGCATTGCATTTCTAAATTCTAAATTTCTAAATTTTGGGAGGGGAGATTGGGGGAAAGCATACAGGTCAAAGTGTCTGATTGCATTCAACTTGGTGAATGCCAGCATGATTCCTGTCACTGCTTTCTTCAAGCCGACGCACTACCTCCACGTGGTTCTCCCTGGATTGTCGCTCGACAGCAAACTAAAGCGCGCGACGAGAGTCCTAACTCTACAAACTAGGTTGTGGCGTAGGACTTGAAATCCACACATGTAAAACACAATTTCAGTGAAGGAAGCAAGAGAAGCCTCGGAAAGGAACCGATCTAACGTTGACGACCATAGCAAGCGTAAAAAGGACAATGATTTGAGAGTATGCACCTGGAACGTACGAACATTGTACAGACCTGGTGCTGCTCAACAACTAGCAGATACCCTCAACAAATGTAGGGCTGACATCACTGCTATCCAGGAAATGCGATGGATAGGACAAGGCTGCATAAAGAAGAAAAACTGTGACATTTACTACAGCTGCCATCTAGAACGGCATGAATTTGGTTGTGGTTTCGTTGTAGGTGCCAGGCTGCGGCGCCGAGTCTCTCACTTTCGGCCAACAAACGAGAGAATTGCAACGATCCGAATTACTGCCAAATTCTTTAACATCAGCCTGATATGCGCACATGCCCCAACGGAGGAAAAGGATGATGCCACCAAGGACGCTTTCTATGCGGAGCTCGACCGAGCTTATGGCCGCTGTCCTTCCCATGACATTAAAATTCTCCTCGGGGATTTTAATGCGAAGGTAGGACGAGAAGACATCTTTGGTGCCACCGTCGGGCGATTCAGTCTACATGAGACCACCTCGAGCAATGGTCTCAGATTAATAGGCTTTGCAGCTGCGCATAATATGGTAGTTCGTAGTACTGGATTCCGTCATTTGGACATCCATAAAGCATCTTGGCTCTCTCCCGATCGACTGACCAGAAATCAGATCGATCATGTTGTGATCGATGCAAGGCACGCATCTAATATACGGGGTCCCAACATCGACTCCGACCATTATCTTGTTGCAGCTAAGATTCGCACACGGCTATGTGTGGCGAAGATTGCACGTCGAAGTGCGTTAAGAAGGCTGGACATCGGAAAGCTGCAATCACAACAGGCGAAGAATGCATTCTCCACTCACGTCTCGGGGCTATTAAGCCGAGCACCTTCAATACCTGAAGACATAAGCGATATGTAGGCGCTCATAACTCACTCCCTGCGAGCCTCGGCAGAAGAAGTGCTTGGATTCCTCTATCAAGGAATCCATGGTACGATCAGGAGTGTCATGACGCAACAGTTGCAAAGGATGCCGCCTACGGAAGAACACTGCAGGCTGGGGCGACACGAGCGATTGTGGATGTCTACAGGTCGAGAAGACGAGACGAAAAACGCCTTTTCAGACGCAAGAAGAAAAAGCAGGAAAGGCGAGAGTGTGAGAGCACAGAGAGCAGCAGATGCAGAAATGAAGCACGTAACTTCTACCAGAGGGTCAAGCGTCTGACCCAAGGATTTAAGACTGGTACAGTGGCGTGCAGGGACAATGATGGAAATCTTGTCACAGAAACAGAGGTCGTGTTGAGGTTATGGAGGGATCACTTCTCGAGTTTGTTATCTGGCTCAAGCACAGACTCTGAAAACTATGATCCACGAACCCCAATCTATGGCACTGATATTGAAGTGCCAATCCCAAGTCATATCGAAGTCAAGGATGCAATCCAACGGCTTAAAAACAACAAGTCTGCAGGTGCTGACGGCCTGCCGGCAGAATTGTTTAAGGCAGCTGGTGATATGCTGGTAGGGTGCATGCACCAACTAATCAGTAAGATATGGCTTATGGAGAGCATGCCCGAAGATTGGAACCTCAGCATGATCTGTCCCATCCTGAAGAAGGGTGATGCTACGGTGCGCACCAACTACCGCGGAATTAGTCTTCTTCCAGTTGCATACAAGGTCCTAACGAGCGTATTGTGTGAAAGACTGAAACCCCATGCTGAAGCACTGATTGGACCTTATCAGTGCGGGTTCAGGCCTGGCAAGTCCACGGTTGACCAGATTTTCACCTTGCGCCAAATCCTGGAGAAGTCTTACGAAAATCAGATCGACACATACCATCTCTTCGTCGACTACAAAGCCGCATTTGATAGCCCCCGGCGAGATCGCCTATATGCCGCCATGTCTGAGCTTGGTATACCAGCAAAGCTGACTAGACTTTGCAGAATGACATTGAGCAACACCATCAGCTCTGTCAAGGTAGGAAGTGGCCAATCCGAAACCTTTATTACCAAGTGCGGCCTCAGACAAGGTGACTCGCTGTCTTGTATACTCTTCAATATTTTAATGGAGAGTATTATAAGAAAGGCTGGTGTACATCGGTCGGGCACGATATTAACCAACAGATGTGTCCAGCTCCTTGATATTGATATCATTGGGCTGATGATATTGATATCATTGGCCGCACCAAGCGTGATGTCACAGGAGCCTTCGGGGCTATTGAAAAGGAATCAGCAAAAGTAGGACTAGCAGTGAATATGGGGAAAACAAAGTTTATGGTGTGCTCTAGCAGAGAATCGCGGCGTCTTGATTCTCAGCTGACTGCAGAAAATTATAGCTTTGGGTCCGTCAAGAAGTTTATCTACCTAGGCACTGCTATAACAAGCACAAATGATGTCAGTCTGGAGATTAAGCGGAGAATAACATTTGCCAACAGGTGTTACTTTGGGCTCAGTAGGCAGTTTAATAGTAGAGCTCTCTCTCGACGCACAAAAATCACCCTCTACAAGACGCTCATTCTTCCAGTACTCCTATATGGTGCGGAGTGCTGGACAGTGACGCAGTCAGATGCAGCCGCTCTTGGAGTGTTCGAGAGGAAAATTCTTCGTAAAATCTTTGGCCCAATCTGCGTGGACGATGTGTATCGCATCAGATACAACCACGAGCTGTATGAGCTGTACGGTGATGTTGACGTAGCCAGTCGAGTGAAATCTCAAAGACTTCGCTGGCTGGGCCATGTTGCCCGTATGGATGAAGACGCTCCGGCTCGTAAGGTGTTTGATGCGGTGATTGTTGGGACACGAAGGAGAGGACGACCACGAAGGCGTTGGCAAGACCAGGTAATGGAAACCCTGTCCACACATGGTGTTACCAACTGGCGAAGGCGCGCTCAGGACAGAGTCGCGTGGAGGCACATTGCGCTTCAGGCCGAGACCCGATAAAAGGGTTGTCATAGCCATATAATAATAAAAAATTTCTAAATATTAAAAAATAATTACTCCTCATTTAAAACACCTTTGCTCTTCGATCATTTATTCATGTCTGCATGGCTTCATTGAGCGTCGTTCCACCACCACTAATTTAATGGACCTGACATCCTTTGTCGTAGATGGCTTTCGAAAAGGATTTCGAATTGATGTTATTCACACAGACTTCAGTAAAGCATTTGATTTAGTCAATTACTCACTCTTGTTGAGTAAACTGAATCTTTTGAGATTTTCTACAGACCTCCTAACGTGAATCTCCAGCTACTTAGATGGAAGAACAAAAGGATTTTTATTTAAAAATTCACCGCGAATCGTCGTCGCATACAGACGTGTAGTTATTGTGCTCCGGGAAAAAAAATAAAAAAAAAAAGTATTCAATAATATCAAAAAAAGTGCAGTGACTGGTTTCGTAAATCAACAACAACGCGAAAAGACGCTTTCAGCGATGAAATCGCTAATGTTTATATTGATTAATTAATTAATTAATATAAAACATAACACTTAAAACTCGAACAATATCAACCTCGATTGCAATGAGTCTAAACGACGTTAGCACACAACGTCAACGTGAGCAAGACGAGAGACGGCTCTCAGTACAACGAAACAACGTTTACTTCACTTTCAAAGCAACCGAAAGTAATGCAAGCTCATCCCAAACACGGTCAATTACCCCAAACTTGGCCGAATTCTTAAACGTAGAGAGCGTGAGAGCGCGTTTTTGCTCCCCCTCGCTACCATCGATGTCTCTGCAGCCAAAGAGCGCAGTAACTAGCACCGCAACCTCTTTGACAACGTCAACCGTAACAACAACAACAACCGCTACTGTAACGACAGCGCGTTTAACGACGTCATCAGCTAGCAGCGCAAACATTGATATTTCTGCCGCTGTGCTGCCCGAAAAAGAGAACAAAAACAAAAAAAATATTAAGCCGGCTATGCAGACTGGTATGGATCGCTACATCCAAATCAAAAGGAAGCTGAGCCCCCTAAACTCTCAACGCAAAATAACCCGTGGCAATGCTAACATAGCCGCAATAGAAACGCCCACGAACTCAAACCGTTTTAAAATCTTGGCAGACTATGAGGATGACGCCGATCTACAGAAGTCGAAAAAAGGAAGCCTAAGCCCCCGCCAATATACATACGAGAAAAAAGTTCCAACGTTCTTGTCAACAAAATTATAGAGCTCATTGGCAAGGACAACTTCCACATAATACCACTCGTAAAGGGCAACATCCAGGAAACAAAAGTTCAAACGAAGTCTGAAGATAACTACAGAGTATTATCGAAATACCTCACCGACAAAAAAAAGAACTTTTATACGTATCAGCTGAAAAGCAGTAAGGGCTTGCAAGTCGTACTTAAGGGCATAGAGCCCGAATTATCGCCTGCAGAGATAACAAAGGCGCTACAAGAGAAGGGATTTAGCGCTAAGACAGTGTTCAATATCTCTAACAGGGATAGAAAGCCGCAGCCACTCTTTAAGGTTGAGCTCGAACCACAAATTAAGCCCCTAAAGAAATACGAAGTGCATCCTATATACAATCTTCAGTTCCTGCTGCACCGCAGAATTACAGATGAGGAACCGCACAAACGCAATGGTCCGGTACAATGTGCGAACTGCCAAGAATATGGCCATACAAGGTCTTACTGTAAACTGCGCCCAGTCTGTGTAGTTTGTGGTGAGCTTCATGACTCCGCACACTGCCCAGCGAGCAAAGATGACCAAAACTCGAAAAAGTGCGGCATCTGCGGTGGAAATCACACTGCTAACTATAGAGGTTGCCCAGTTTATAAGGAGCTGAAAAGTCGCATCCACCAAAGGGGATTTACTGCCCGCACCCAAAATAATCAGTTCATAGCCTCCAGGTCAAACCCTGAAGTCTTCTTCTCGACTGCAGCCAGATCCTCACTAGGACCCATAAACTCTGACAAAAATGTCACATACGCAAGCGCTTTAAAATCAGGACTGGCTACCCCAGCCTCAAAAAGCTCACTGGAACAATGCGAAACCAAAATCTATTAATACAAATGATGGTTTCACAACAATCCAAATAATGACTTCCCTACGAATATCTACATGGAACGCTAACGGAGTTTCGCAGCATAAACTCGAGTTAGCGCAATTCCTACTAGACAATCAAATCGACGTAATGCTGCTTTCAGAAACACATCTTACGAACAGATACAATTTCCAACTACGAGGATCAAATGGAACAAATCATCCAGACGGTAAAGCACATGGCGGGACTGGAATTTTAATCAGAAGCCGTATCAAGCACCATTATCATACGAAATTTGCAAAAAACTACCTACAGGCCACATCAATAAATATACACCTAAATACTGGCAAGCAATTAACTCTAGCTGCCGTATACTGCCACCCACGCTTCACCATAGCCGAAGATGAGTTTATGCAGTTTTTCAACTCACTCGGAGACCACTTCATAGCAGCAGGGGGCTACAATGCCAAGCACACACACTGGGGATCCCGTCTCGTGACCGCAAAAGGAAAGCAGCTCTATAATGCAATTATCAAAGCTAAGAACAAGCTAGACTATGCTTCTTCTGGCACACCAACATACTGGCCGGCAGACCCAAAGAAACTTCCCGATTAAATTGACTTTGCGATTACCAAAAACATTCCTAAAAATCTGATATGCGCCGAATGCCTTTCGGATCTTTCATCTGATCACTCGCCTTTTACCTTTTACACTCCTTTTTACTCTACTCCAACACGCAGGAACAAGGGATCAATCATCAAATCTGACCTCACATAAAACCAATTGGGTTAAGTACAGGAAGTACATCAGCTCACACATTGAACTGAGTCCTCACCTCAGCGACGAAGCCAACGTAGACAGCTTTGTTAATTCGCTGGAGTCTGTACTCGTCTCTGCAGCTCGAGCTTCAACACCTCAAACTATGAACACACAACGCATTCAAAAGAAGACAAATCTACAAATCGAAAAGCTCGTCCTCGAAAAGCGACGCTTACGTCGAGAATGGCAATGTCACAGATCGCCATCTGCTAAGCAACGCTTTAAACATGCCTCACGTCAACTTGATCAAGCTCTACAGCAAGAAGAAACGTATGTCCACCACCGCTACATAGAGCAATTGTCAACTAACAGTACGAAACACTCTCTATGGAGAGCTCACCCAACTCTGAGCTCACCTAAAGAAACCGTGATGCCTATTAGAAATTCCACAGGCGGGTGGGCGCGCAGCGACGCAGACAGAGCCAGAACGTTTGCCAAACACCTTAAAAATGTCTTCCAACAAAATCCTGCCACCAATGCGTTCACTTTGCCGACTCTATCAGATGAGCCCTAGCCTCAACATGAGCCGATTGAGTTTCGCCCAAACGAAATCGTTAACATCATCAAACGACAATTGAATCCGAAAAAATCCCCGGGCTGCGACCTCATAACTCCCAAAATGATCATTGAGCTCCCATACTGCGCCGTTTGCACTCTCACCCAGCTATTTAATGCCATCGCAAAACTTGGCCACTTTCCAGTGAGATGGAAAAAGTCAATTATAATAATGATAGCAAAGCCGGGATAAGACCACACTATACCCACGTCGTATACACCTATAAGCCTACTCTCTTGCCTATCTAAACTCTTTGAAAAATGCCTAATGACTCAGATAAACACATACCTGAGAATCCAGGAAGGAATCCCGTCGCACCAATTTGGGTTTCGTGAAAAGCATGGAACAATTGAGCAGATCAACCGGATAACATCCGAAATTCGGAACGCGTTCGAAAAACGAGAGTACTGTACTGCCATATTTTTAGATGTCTCTCAAGCATTCGAAAGAGTCTGGCTGGAAGGTCTAATGTACAAGATCAAGACAATGCTCCCCTACAGCACCCACAAGATTTTGGAGTCTTACCTTCACGACAGAAAATTTGTCGTGAGGTGCAACACCGCTATATCCGATGATTACACTGTTGGAGCTGGAGTTCCTCAAGGCAGCGTGCTAGGGCCAATATTATATGTCCACTACACAGCAGATATCCCGACAAGCACACGTCTAACAACATCCACGTTTGCCGATGACACAGCTATTCTTAGCCGCTCAAAATGCCCGATTCAAGCAACTGCGCAGCTAGCTCATCATATGGTCGATGTCGAAAAATGGCTGTCAGATTGGCGAATGAAAGTGAACGAACTAAAATGCAAGCATGTTACGTTCACTCTGAACAGGCAAAACTGCCCGTCAATATCACTAAACAAAACTCTACTCCCACAAGCAAACGAAAAAACATACCTAGGAGTACATCTCGACAGAAGACTCACATGGCGCCGGCACATTGAAGCCAAAAGAACACACCTAAAGCTAAAAGCCAGCGGCCTTCATTGGCTTATCAACGCTCGGTCACCTCTTAGCCTTGAATATAAAGTCCTGCTGAACAACTCGGTACTACGCCAGCAATAGCAACATTGACATAATTCAAAGAGTTCAGTCGAAGATCTTGAGAACAATCACCGGGGCACCGTGGTACGTTCGCAACGAAAACATACACCGCGACTTAAACATTCTACCAGTCAAAGAAGCGATCGCAGAACAGAAGGTAAAGTACTTAACCAAGCTATCGGTGCACCCTAACCACCTGGCGAGAGGTCTAACAAGGTTGAACAACCAATCACGCCTGTCGCATTGACTTACCCACCCAGCGACCGACCTGAGGGACGCGCAACCAGAATGCAGTCTTAGTATACTGTTAGTTAAATTTTAATGTTAAGATTCGTCAACTTATTGTTAGTCTCGAAACTAAGAGTAGATTCAATAAATAAAAGCAAAGCTATAAAAAAAAAAAAAAAAATGTACGGGCCATTCCCTTGGTCCGTACTACATCTGGCGTCCCTCAAGAAAGTCATCTTGGCCCGTTACTGTTTACTCTTGTTATTAAAAACTTTCCCCCTGCTTTAAAGAACTCTCGTTGTCTTCCATACAAATCCGACTCTGTCAAATGCAATCATTAGTCCGATCTAGAAAATTTTTAAAATTGGTGTTTATTTATTTATAAGCACCATTTATTATTTATGTAAAAAATAATAAATAATTAAAAATAAATATATAAATATTAAAATTATTAAATGTCTTATGACTTTTTATCGATTTTTTATTGCCCTTTTTAGGCAACGTATTTGCGCTAAGGGATTGCTTTAGAAAAATGAACTCAGGTTAATGATCTCGTTTTCCTATTAGACTCAAAACTCTAATTTTCCGACCATATTTCCTGAATGGTTAATAGGGCTAAATTTTATTAAAAGTCCTGTCCTTGATTTTATTAAAAAGTGTTAAAAAAGTTAACGACCCCACATTACTAAACCTCCCGACCCCACATTACTAAAAGCTCATTCATTTCTTTGTCCGTCCGATACTGGAGTACATCAAGGCCACATAGAATCCGTACAAAAGAATTACTTTACATTTGCGTTTAGATGTCTTAACTGGGATTCAGGGCAACAGTAGCAGACTCACTAGCAGAATAGCAGGACAATGCTAGGAGTAGTTTTTCTACATAACTTATTAAAAGGTGACGTAATGGTGATGCATACATAGACAGCATTTATTAACACGCCTAAACTGCAATATTTCTATTAGAAGGACAAGAAACTTTACTCCCCTATTCCTTAGGGTCTTATGTTCGAACTACAATGGTCTCAAACCATGCTCTCCAATGACCGGCATTCTCCTAGAGGGAGTCTGCGATGGACTCCCACATCCCAACATCCATGTGGGATGTTGCTATTTTAGTATGGCAGCCAAATCCAAGCGTACTATACTCGCGATGACTACTGTGGCAAGGTTGCAAGGCAGCTGTTGTATGCCCCCATGACGGGGCAGTGGTTTGACAAGCGTTCTGGAAACACCGACCTCTGCAAAACGTTGGTTCCCCCTCGGGTGTGTCTGCGGCAGCTTGGCTCCATTCCCGTTCTCGCTACGATCGGTTTAGCGCTGCTTATTGGTCAAGTTCTTTGGACAAGTTCCAAAATCCCCGATTTGGCGCTGTTTTCATAGATTTGATTACAGTTGTGACTTTTATATATGTATTTGTATAAAAATAAAGAAAATACGATTACATTTAACTCTAGTTTTAGTGTTAATTTTACGATTACGTTAATGCGTGTATGGATATCACTCGGTTCGCGGCCGGAGGGCCAAAGGCAGGGTCTGATCCGGAACAGTAACCATGAGGAGAACGAAATCGACGGGCTGCTTGTTGAGACATTGCATTTCGAACTGGGTAGCACACTGACCCAAGAGGGAATGTAGCTGCTTTAAAGCCACCCGCCGTCCTATACAAGACCGCTGACCGATGGCAAAGGGCAGGCTTCCGTGCGATTGATGCACCTGCTCCGACTGTCCAAGGCACCAGCGCTCCAGTAGTACCAGCTCAGGACGCTCAAAGTGGGATGCATCACGGCCGGCTGTGTACAGGGAGGGCAACACCAGGTCTGTTGGGGAAAAGACCAGGCGAAGCATCTGAGCCAATCTTGGCGGAAAAGTCATTAGGCGTGAGCTGTGCTCGAAAACCTTGTGCACAATTTGAGTGAAGTGGTACAGGGCCACTAAGTATTCGTTGTACTTTCATTCGGAACGGTACTTCCAAAAAAAAAAAAAAAAAAAACGAAAAAACAAATTTTTATTCAAAAAAAAAGTTTAAAAATTGTAAATTATAATTTTTTCTAAAAATATTTTCTCATGTATTATTTGTTACGGGCAAAATTAAAATAAGCTTGGCCCACGAGGCCAAAGGTTCTATCCCTTCCTCGGAGCAAGCCAATTTCAAGCGACCGAAGCTACTATCACCTATTTGTAAAAAGAAAAGAATTTTTAACAATTTTTGTTGTGGAAATGAAATACTTAGCTGGACCGAATGTGTATAATTCAACCATTAAAAGATAAAATTCTGTGATCTTAGAAGAAAATTTGCAATTGGATAAAAATGAAATTTTGTATGACATTTCTCACAAAGGACCCTTTGTGGTCTATATTGACAAAATCGGATATACTGGCTAAGAGAGCCGACCGAACAGAGTCCCAATTAACCCACTAGATTTAAATGCTACACTTCCGAAACTCAAAATCAAAGACATTATATCCGTCAGTAAGATTGGCTTTGGACGCTGCAAAGCTGAGTTTAAGTCTGCTGCGGCAGCTAACGACATTTTATTTTCAGATTTAAAAATTAAACAAAACACACAAAACACAAATGGGTATTACTTTTAATATTCCTACAAAGTTTTTCCGACTCCAAACGGAAAGAGTACATTTCCTCCCCTGAACGATTCACGAGATCATTCGGGTTAAAACTAGGGATAAAGAGGATAAAGATACATTTATTAACACCTCTAGGGCTAAAATTTTCTTTAAAGGTACACAAGTTCCCAATAAAGTCGTATTTTTATACACGAAGGTATGTACCTTTCAGCCAATGTTATCGCTGTTTTAGGTTTAATCATTTTGGTCAAAATTGCAAACAAGCCGATCAAAAATGTAGTAGATTTTCATTATCTCATACCAAAGAGCAGCAATGTAGCCAATTGGTTTGCGCTAACTTCAAACAATCTCACGTAGCCACCTCTCTTGATTGTCCTGCTCGTAAAAGAGCCTATGCAATTGCATGACACTTGAAAACTTATCAAAATCAGAAGCGAAAATTAAATAAACCTCTTAGAAGAAGTTGATACTTATTTTTTCATTTTCCACAGCCATCATGGCAAAGGACTACACCAATTTTACAAAATAACACTTTTAACAAAGTTGTTAAGATCTCTCTTAACAAAAAAAATGAGGAAAACAATGCCATCGACACAATGATCAGCTGGAAAGCTGCATTAAAAAAAACATGAGTACTCCCAAAAAGAAAAATTTATTACTACCCAATCTACAAAACCTGTTTCTGCTCCACAAGTTGAAATTTTTAATTGCAACAACCCAGCTCTAGAAGCTGCAGAAAATAGTTCAAACCTTTTTTAGTCAACGAAAAAAAAGTCAAGTTTAGTCAAGTAAAATCCAAAATAAAAAAAATATAAATGACTATTTAAATCCTCCAATATAATATTCAGAGCTTAACTGCTAATAACAAAGGAAAAAAATACTTTGCCCGAGCTCCGTGAAAACTGCACCATAATACAGCTAATCAAAAAAAAACAAAAAACTGGGGTAACCCAATATAATCGAAAAGACGCTGAACTACAATTTTTTAAAAGCAATAGACAAACTTTTTATAACAGTTCTGATGTGCTAAACCAAAAACTAGTGCATTGTATTAAAAAAAATAAGTGCCACGCAATGAGCTCATTGAGCAACGATCGTAGCAACAACGAGCGTAGAAGTTCAGTGAACCAAAGAAACGGCTTCTACTCTTACTTTTCAACCCGCGATACCGAAGTGGAAAAATCGGCGATTAAAAGCAATTCGGCTTTACTGACCGCTGAAACCCAAAAGGCACGGTTTTGCTCACCCGCTCTGCTCACTCCGACTCCCGCGTCATGGAGTTCGCAGTGTAAAAGGGAGAAAAGCTCAAGTGCCCTGGTCAACAAAATTGCGTCGTTGATCGGGAACAGTGACAACTTTCATGTTACCATGCTTACCAATGGGAACATCCATGAAACAAAGGTGCACTTCCAAATATCTATCCAAATATCTGGACACTGTACAGAAGAACTATAACACGTACCAGCTGAAAAGCAGTAAGGGCCTAAAAGTGGTAGTAAAGGGAATCGAACCCGATGTTACCGCCGCGGAAATAAAAACCGCCCTTATAGAAAAGGGCTTCGCCGCCAAGAATGTCATTAATATTCTAAATAAAGAAAAAAAAGCCACAACCCCTTTTTAAGATCGAGCTCGAGCCAGAAAGCAGGTCGCTGAAGAAGAACGAAGTCCACGCAATCTACAACCTTCAATATCTTTTGCATCGAAAAATCACTGTTAAAAAGCCATATAAACGCAACGGTCCAGTGCAATGCACTAATTGTCAAGAGTATGGGCATACAAGGTCTTACTGCACACTTCGGGCTGTCTGTGTAGTCTGCGGGGACGCCCACAAATCCGCTTACTGCACTACAAACAAGGACAGTACAGTGAAAAAAATTTGAAAAATGCGGAGGCAACCATACCGCAAACTATAGAGGATGTATTGTGTATAAGGAGTTAAAGAGTCGCATGAGTCAAGCGACCGCAACGCGCAACAAAAATCCACAGAATGCGTACATTGCGTCAAAAAATACGCCAGACGTCTTCTTTGCCAAAGCTGCGAGATCCTCATTCGGTCCACTAAACACCACCAACGGCTTCTCCAATGCCGATGCTCTACGATCTGGAAGGGAAATTCCAATTCAGCCTAACTCTCAAAGCGCTCAACATGCCCCAGAACAGCCACACAGCAAAACGGAAACTATGATGTTTACCCTCCAACAAAGTATGATGGAGCTTATGTCATTCATGAAAACGGCCATGCACACCATATTGACGTTATGCTACTGGTGGAAACGCATCTAACTAGCAAATACAACTTTCATATAAGAGGCTACACAATCTACCGCACAGATCATCCAGATGGGAAAGCCCACGGCGGAACTGGAGTTCTAATCAGAGAACACATTAAACACCATTTTCACAAAAGGTTTGCAACAAACATCGATAAAAATTCAGTCAAGCAACGGAATCCTTTCAATCGCTGCCGTTTACTGCCCTCCTCGTTTCTCAATCTCGGAAGGACAATTTATGGACTTCTACAATTCACTTGGGGATCGTTTTATAGCCGCAGGAGACTACAACGCCAAACATATGCACTGGGGATCACGTCTAGTGACTACCAAAGGAAGACAATTGTACAATGCAATTATAAATGTGAAAAATAAACTGGACTATGTTCCCCTGGAAGTCCAATATACTGGCCAACAGACTCACGAAAGCTCCCAGACCTTATTGATTTTGCAGTGACAAAAAACATACCTCGCAATATAATAAGTGCCAAAGCAGTCTTGGACTTATCATCAGACCACTCGCCTGTGCTTCTAACGCTTCTTCAAAACCCAGAAATAACCGAACACCCCTTCAGCCTGACGACGGCAAAAACGAACTGGCTAAAATACAAAAAGTGCGTGAGTGCCCCCTTAGAACTCGCCCCGAAATTTAACATGAAATCGGACATCGACTACACTACGAGTGCCCTGGAAGAAGTACTCGTTGCGGCAGCTAAAATCTCTACTCCTCATGGGAAAGAAGAAGACCGAAACAAATACTTCAAATCTAATCAGCAAATCGAACAGCTCGTGCGAGAAAAGAGGCGCACGCGTCGTGATTGGCAAAACAGCAGATCACCAGCTTCAAAACAACGCCTTAAGGAAGCAAATGGAAGGAAGAAAATGCACAGCTGAGGTACATCCAGAATCTCTCGCCAACAAGCACAAAGTACCCTTTGTGGAGGGCCCACCCAAATCTTAGCGCCCCAATTAAAACGACCACCCCGATAAGAAACTCTTCGGGATGCTGGGCTCGCAGCGACGAAGACCGAGGTGAAACATTCGCCACACATCTCCAAAGTGTCTTCCAGCCAAACCCAGTCTCAAATTCATTTCTCGAACTTCCAAAATGCGCTATAGAAGTCGTCTGAAAACTATTTAATGGAATCATTAGTCTTGGCGATTTCCCAAAAAAGTGGAAGAAATCCATCATTATAATGACATTTACTCTCTATTTTTCTCGGCGTATCTCAAGCTTTCGACCGAGTTTGGCTCATAGGACTCATGCACAAAATTAAAACATATTTGCCAACATACACCCACAAGCTACTGGAATCATACCTCTAGAATAGGGTATTTTCAGTGAGATGCAACGCAGCTACTTCGGTCGACTACATCATCGAAGCTGGAGTTCCACAAGGAAGCGCACTCGTCCCGTGTCTATATGTTTTGTATACTGCGGATATTCCTACGAGCGCACAACTAACAACGTCAACGATACCGCTATCCTTAGTCGCTCCAGATGCCCAACGCATGCAACAACCCAACTGGCTAATCATCTCATAATAGTGGAAAGGTGGCTGTCCAACTGGCGCATTAAAATAAACGAACAAATGTGTAAACATATAACGTTTACTCTTAATAGACAAACATGCCTTCCGCTTTTACTAAACGGTATCCAGATCTCTCAAGCTAACGAAGTAACGTACCTTGGCGTCCACCTTGATAGACGACTTACCTGGCGTAAGCACATCGAATGTAAGAAGATACACCTAAATCTGAAAACCAGCAGCCTTCACTGGATCATAAACTCACGATCGCCACTGTGCCTGGACTACAAGTTACTACTGTACAATTCAGTAGGGAACGAAGTAGGTGGGTAGGAACGCGAGCAGCAGCAACATAGACATCATACAGCGCGCACAATCAAAAATCTTGAGAACTATCACTGGGGCACCTTCGTATGTTCGCAACGAAAACATCCACCGGGATCTGGGCATCCTCGCAGTGAAAGACGAAATCCAGAAGCAAAAAGAGTCATACAAAGAAAAACTGTCTTCGCACCCAAATTTTTCGCTCGGGGATTGACTCGGATTTCTAGCGTATTCCGCCTGCCACGCAACGACCTCCCAACCCAGCAATCGATTTTTAGTGCCGTCTAACTCTGCATCACTCAATATGACTGTTAGTTAAGTTAAAAATATAAGATTTGATACACCTCTTGTTAGTCTCGCAAAGAAAAGATTCAAGAAATAAAAAAATCGTTAAAAAAACAAAAAATAAATAAAATAAAATAAAATAATAATATAGACATAGGAATTTTGTCAGAAATCTGGATTTCAAACAACTCTATGTGTAACATAGCAAATTATAATTTTGTTTGTAAACCTCGTGCCGACGGATATGGAGGCATTGGAATTTATTTAAAAAAACATATACGTTTTAGGAAAATTTAATGTGACATCAGTATTGAAGCATTTGGTGTCTGTACAACCAATTTAAAAAACAATATAAACATTTTTAATATCTATGCTGCACCCAATCCTAACACTAATTCTTTTCAACAAGGTTGTAACGATCTATTTTCTATTGCGTCTGAACTGAACGGAACTGGTATTATAGGTGGCGGTTTTAATGCCAAATTACGTTACGCTGGAAAACGCTCATTTAAATTCAGGATTTTTCTGCATTAACAATGGCGATCCAACCTACTGACCTAATCCGTCCTATTTCTCTACCCTTTATGTCACTTTCACAAACAATAATCATCTTAGATTTAAATAGGTGTCGGGTCAGGCAGCAGCACGGCGTTTAATGTTTATGTTTATGTTTGAAAATTATTAATGACCAAACAATGGGCTTCAGTTAATTCTAACATTTCGAATAGCAATCACTTTCCGGTTTTAATTGAAGTGGATAATATTTCGGCTTCTTTCAACTCTTATAAATATTCCCCAAAAATTATTAAAGATTTCTCAAATATTTATATTACTTTTCTAGAATGGGAATAAAAGATACGTTCCTAAAAAATATTGGGATGAAGTTTGCGAAAAACTGTTAAAAGGGTGTAAAAAACAAAAAAAAAAAGCGTGTAAAAATATTTTAAATCCAGATTCTATTGCCTTTATTAACAGTAATAGAAAACTTAATACTTACTTTTATAAAATAAAAAAGAATAACCTAAACAGGCTTTTAGATGATTTATCTGACCCTACCTCAATGAAAGATATGTGGGGATAAATTGGTTCCCTTTATAAAACTTTATAAATAAATAAAACCTTCCAAAAGTACATTTTCTGACTCGGACCACCACGCTTTTCTTAGTCAAATAGCCACAGCTCCTAACACTGCTGTTTGTTTTGATGATATTTTCTCTGACGACCTACTTTACACAAATTCTATCTCAAACTTCACATATCGTAAACTTCTTGTCTTTCTCAAATCCCGTAACCCTGATTCTGCTAAAGGATTCGATAAGATTTCATTTAGAATGCTCCTAGCCTTACCTACTGTGCAATTAGAAAACCTTGTTTCCTTGCTTAATTCTACTTTAGTCCAAGGTAATATTCCAGATAATTGGCGTAGAATAAAATTTATTCCTTTACCAAAGAAAAACCTTGACTCCTCTGTAGTTACAAAAAATATACCATTTGCCTTCTAATTGTAATTTTCAAATGTTTAGAGGGCTTAATTAAATAGAGTATGGAAAATCACATTAATAGACACGATATTCTCCCTCCAAGGTCCTATGCTTTTAGGAAAAACCATTCAACATCGCAATGTATCAATGATGTGATCAACACTATAGCAAATTTAAAAGCTCGTGGCTTCCATGTTTCAGCAGCAGTTCTTGATTTAAATAAAGCGTTTGACGCGGTCAAAATTCCTATCCTAGGTAAAAAATTAGTTAATTTAGGTTTTGACCACTCCCATATTAAATTTATTATAAATTTCATTAATAAAAGAATTTTAACTTTGGGCAAGGCAGAGGTTACAGTCGCCAAAGGGGTTAGTCAGGGAAGCTGTCTTTGCCCAATTCTATTTAATCTTTACACTCTTTAGCTTCATAATCTAAGCAACAATCATAACAGTACTCTTTTCCAGTACGCGGACGATTTTTTTTAGTCTGCTTTGACAAGGTTTTTTCGTTGGCTGAATCTAAATTAGAGCAGAAAGTGAATCTCTTTATGGAAATGTGCAATTTAATCAATCTTTCATTTAATGCAAATAAATCAGCCACTATACACTTCAACCTTAGGGGAAGACCTCTTGACGTACAGTGTAATAACATCACCTTAAATAATGTAAATAGTGTCAACTATTTGTCTGTACTCGTCTGTACCACACGTTAAAAAAATTATTTCAAAATCAAATCAAACAAATCATTTTCGTAATCGAACTACCGAACTGAGCGGACGTGCTTTGTCCGAGCTCCGGGAAAACTTCACGTTGCTTATATTTTCGCCAATATAAGCGAAAAGACACTGAAATACAATTTATTAAAAGCGACAGACAAGCTTTTTATAACAGTTGTAATGTGCTAAACCAAAACTAGTGCATTGTTGAAAAAAAATACGTACCACGCAATGAGCTCATTGAGCAACGACCAAAAGAACGAGCGTAGAAGTTCAGTGAACCAAAGAAACGGCTTCTACTCTTACTTTTCAACCCGCGATACCGAAGTGGAAAAATCGGCGCTTCAAAGCAACCCGGCTTTACTGACCGCTGAAACCCAAAGGGCACGGTCTTGCTCACCCGCTCTGCTCACTCCGACTCCCGCGTCATGGAGTTCGCAGTGTAAAACCCCCCTCCAATACCGGAAACAAATTTCGCACCAACAACAAGCAGCGCTACAACTTCTGCAACAACAGCGAAAACCCCTGCAACTCAAAGTACCACGACGTCAACGACAACAGCGAGTACAAAAACAACAACCTCGGAAAGTGCCAAAGCGGCAACGGCCACACAGACTGGAATGGATCGCTACATCCAAATTAAGCGCAAGCTTAGCCCGCAGAGTAATCCGGCAGGCAACAAAACAAAAATTAACCGTGTCCTGAATAACGATAATGAACCAGACAGATCCACTACTAACAGATTTGCCCTACTGGCGGAGGCTGAGGAAAACCAACCAGCCCAAGACACCGCAAAAAAACCCAAGCCCCCTCCAATCTATATTAGGGAAAAAAGCTCGAGTGCCCTGGTCAACAAAATTGCGTCGTTGATCGGGAACGGTGACAACTTTCATGTTGTTCCGCTTATCAAAGGGAACATCCATGAAACAAAGGTGCAAACCAAGACTGAAGAGCACTTCCGAATAGTTTCAAAATATCTGGACACTGTACAGAAAAACTATTACACGTACCAGCTGAAAAGCAGTAAGGGCCTACAAGTGGTAGTAAAGGGAATAGAACCTGATGTTACCGCCGCGGAAATAAAAACCGCCCTTAAAGAAAAGGGCTTCCCCGCCAAGAATGTTATTAACATTCTAAATAAAGATAAAAAGCCACAACCCCTCTTCAAGGTCGAGCTCGAGCCAGAAAGCAGGTCGCTGAAGAAGAACGAAGTCCACCCAATCTACAACCTGCAATATCTTTTGCATCGGAAAATCACTGTTGAAGAGCCACATAAACGAAACGGTCCAGTGCAATGCACTAATTGTCAAGAGTATGGACACACAAGGTCTTACTGCACACTTCGGGCTGTCTGTGTAGTCTGCGGGGACGCCCACAAGTCCGTTTGCTGCACTACAAACAAGGACAGTACCGTGAAGAAATGTGGAAACTGCGGAGGCAGCCATACGGCAAACTATAGAGGATGTATTGTGTATAAGGAGTTAAAGAGTCGCATGCGTCAAGCGACCGCAACGCGCAACCAAAATCCACAGAATGCGTACGTTTCGTCAAAAACCACGCCAGACGTTTTCTTCGCCAAAGCTGCGAGATCCTCATTCGGTCCACTAAACACCACCAACGGCTTCTCCTATGCCGATGCTCTACGATCTGGAAGGGAAATTCCAATTCAGCCTAACTCTCAAAGCGCTCAACAGGCCCCAGAACAGCCACACAGCAAAACGGAAACTATGATGCTAACCCTCCAACAAAGTATGATGGAGCTTATGTCATTCATGAAAACGACCATGCAAACGCTTGTTCAAAACCAGAACATGGTGATACAGCTGCTCGTAGCACAACAGTCCAAATAATCTATGCAGGCGCTACGAATATCAATGTGGAACGCCAATGGTGTCTCACGGCATAAACTAGAATTGTCACAATTCTTGACCGAAAACCATATTGACGTTATGCTACTGGTGGAAACGCATCTTACAAGCAAATACAACTTTCATATAAGAGGCTACACAATCTACCGCACAGATCATCCAGATGGGAAAGCCCACGGCGGAACTGGAGTTCTAATCAGAGAACGAATTAAACACCATTTTCACAAAAGGTTTGCAACAAACTTCTTGCAGGCCACATCGATACAAATTCAGTCAAGCAACGGAATCCTTTCAATTGCTGCCGTTTACTGCCCTCCTCGCTTCTCAATCTCGGAAGGACAATTCATGGACTTCTACAATTCACTTGGGGATCGATTTATAGCCGCAGGAGACTACAACGCCAAACATACGCACTGGGGATCACGTCTAGTGACTCCCAAAGGAAGACAATTGTACAATGCAATTATAAATGTGAAAAATAAACTGGACTACGTTTCCCCTGGAAGTCCCACATACTGGCCAACAGACTCACGAAAGCTCCCAGACCTTATTGATTTTGCAGTGACAAAAAACATACCTCGCAATCTAATAAGTGCCAAAGCAGTCTCGGACTTATCATCAGACCACTCGCCTGTGCTTCTAACGCTTCTTCAAAGCCCAGAAATAACCGAACACCCCTTCAGTCTGACGACGACAAAAACAAACTGGCTAAAATACAAAAAGTACGTGAGTGCCCACATAGAACTCGCCCCGGATTTTAACATGGAATCGGACATCGACTACACTACGAGCGCCCTGGAAGAAGTACTCATTGCGGCAGCTAAAATCTCTACTCCTCATAGGAAAGAAGTAGACCGAAACAAACACTTCAAATCTAATCAGCAAATCGAACAGCTCGTGCGAGAAAAGAGGCGCACGCGTCGTGATTGGCAAAACAGCAGATCACCAGCTTCAAAACAACGCCTTAAGGAAGCAACCCGATCACTCGACCAGGCTCTTCACCAACAGGAAGAAAATGCACAGCTGAGGTACATCCAGAATCTCTCGCCAACAAGCACAAAGTACCCCCTGTGGAGGGCCCACCCAAATCTTAGTACCCCAATTGAAACGACCACCCCGATAAGAAACTCTTCGGGATGCTGGGCTCGCAGCGACGAAGACCGAGCTGAAACATTCGCCACACATCTCCAAAGTGTCTTCCAACCAAACCCAGCCTCAAATTCATTCCTCCTGCCAGTAATTCAGCCAGAGTCCTCCCCTCAGCCAGCCGCACCTTCATTCCGGCCGAACGAAATCGAAAAAGTCATAAGAGGACTAAAACCAAAAAAGGCTCCCGGTGGTGACCTATTGACCCCAAAGATGCTGATCGAACTTCCAAAATGCGCTATAGAGGTCGTCTGCAAACTATTTAATGGAATCATTAATCTTGGCTATTTCCCAAAAAAGTGGAAGAAATCCATTATTATAATGATACCGAAGCCTGGAAAAGACCACACAATTCCGTCATCATACAGACCAATAAGCCTTCTATCTTGTTTGTCTAAACTGTTTGAAAAATGCTTGTTAACTCGCATAATACCACATCTGGAAGCTTGCAATATCATCCCGGCACACCAATTTGGCTTTCGAAGAAACCATGGAACCATCGAACAAGTGAACAGATTAACATCCGAAATACGCTCAGCCTTCGAACAACGAGAATACTGCAGCGCTATTTTCCTCGACGTATCTCAAGCTTTCGACCGAGTTTGGCTCATCGGACTCATGCACAAAATTAAAACGTATTTGCCAACATACACCCACAAGCTACTGGAATCATACCTCTTCAATAGGGTATTCTCAGTGAGATGCAACGCAGCTACTTCGGGCGACTACACCATCGAAGCTGGAGTTCCACAGGGAAGCGCACTCGGGCCGTGTCTATATGTTTTGTATACTGCGGATATTCCTACGAGCGCACAACTAACAACGTCAACGTTCGCCGATGATACCGCTATTCTTAGTCGCTCCAGATGCCCAACGCAGGCAACAACCCAACTGGCTAATCATCTCACAATAGTGGAAAGGTGGCTGTCCGACTGGCGCATTAAAATAAACGAACAAAAGTGTACACATATAACGTTTACTCTTAATAGACAAACATGCCCTCCGCTTTTACTAAACGGTATGCAGATCCCTCAAGCTAACGACGTAACGTACCTTGGCGTTCACCTTGATAGACGACTTACCTGGCGTAAGCACATCGAATGCAAAAAGATGCATCTAAAACTGAAAGCCAGCAGCCTCCACTGGATCATAAACTCACGATCGCCACTGTGCCTGGACTACAAGTTACTACTGTACAATTCAGTCCTAAAGCCAATCTGGACGTATGGCTCACAATCAAAAATCTTGAGAACTATCACAGGGGCACCTTGGTATGTTCGCAACGAAAACATCCACCGGGATCTGGGCATCCTCGCAGTGAAAGACGAATTCCAGAAGCAAAAAGAGTCATTCAAAGAAAAACTGTCCTCGCACCCAAATTTTCTCGCTCGGGGATTGACTCGGGTTTCTAGCGTATCCCGCCTTAGACGCAACGACCTCCCAACCCAGCAATCGATTTTTAGGGCCGTCTAACTCCGTATCAGTCAATATGACTGTTAGTTAAGTTAAAAATATAAGATTTGATACACCTCTTGTTAGTCTCGCAAAGAGAAGATTCAAGAAATAAAAGCAACGTTAAAAAAAAAAAAAAAAAAAAAAAAATCAAACAAATACGTTTCTACAAATGGTAAGTGGTTGCCATTTCGGAGTTCATCCAAGTAAATCGCTTTTTTTTATCAAGCTTTTATAAGATCTTTTATAAGACCTGTTCCTCATTCGCTTGTCTAAAGCAGCCTAAAATATCATCAATTCCCACGCAAATTTTTACCTGAGAAAAGCATTAGGCCTTATTAAATCAACTCTTGTCAAAATTATTTATCATATCGCTGCTGAACTACCTCCCATTTACAGAATTGAATTCGCTGCAGCTAAAGAGTTAGCCAAATCCTTCGCGTTCAAACTTCTATCTGCTTCACTCTTACCTCTTTCATACTCATACACTAAAACCAGCTATAGTAAAATCTATTCTAAATATATAAACCTTTTTAATCATATTGCTCCCATCAACCCTATTTTTACTTTCCCTCGCAAATTATCCCTAGACACAAATTTTTTTAAAGGTACCTGCGTTAACAAAAAAAAAGCGTTGGAAAAAGCCATTGATTTTGCAATTTCCAACTGCTTTCCGAAGATAGCCATACTGACGGATAGCCTTGGCGCTATACAAACTCTACAAAATAACGGCTCCAGCAATTATATTGCCCAGGAAATATTCTCCAAAATCGAAAGTTGTCCCATGCTTTCAAAGGTTGTAGTTCACCACATACCCAGCCATGCAAATATTTGGGAAAACGAAATTGTTGAGAGAGCAGCAAAAAACGCTTCTATACACGGCTCCTTCAAATATGTTAGATGGACATTGAGTGATGCGATCAACTATATATTTCATTATATTCAAGATGATTGGGAAAGAGACTATAACGTTTTCTCTATGGAACGTAATAAAGGCTATTCAAACTTTAGGCCTTTCATCACCAAGAAACCCTGGCTCTATAAAACAGATATTTTCGACCGTTTAGACACAAATCGATTAAATAGAATCCTTAGCGGACATGCGTTCGATAAGTACACTTTATCAAAAATGAATGTTTTTGGCAATGCTTTTTGCGACATATGCAATGCATTGGAAAATATTTCACATCTTATTTTAAATTGTTCAAAATACTCAAGCATTTGCCGCCATTTTCCAACACATTTAAAATATGATATTTATCGCTTCTTTGCAAATGAACCAATCGACAACTACATATCGATATCGTTGTTCTTAAAGCAAGCCAAAATTAATATATAAAAATTATTGTCTTTAACGCAAGCGCAATTTTTAGATCTCCTGAAATAAGATTTCATACATTGGCCGTGGCGTTAACCCGTTTAAACGGGGTGGCCAAATAATTCTTCCACTACAGGAAGTAACTTAATATAAAAAAAAAAGAAAAAAAAAAAAGGGTATAAAAAAAGGCAACGTCATAATTCTTGGCTGTCAGCTCCAACGGTCGCACAGTTTCCAAAGCCGACTCACTTAACTTTGTTTCAACCATTATGGCGAACAGTGAGCGGAATGTTTGAGATGTTTATAATTCGCGCACAAATCAAAAACCTAGAAACGTTTTTTATTGTTATCTTTTAAGCTTGCGCAGCTTAAATTTTCTATGGAAAATAATTTAACAATTTGTTTTCTTGTGTATTGTACACATTTGGGTTGTATTGTGTTGGGTTCCACCAACGTTGAATTACCGAGCGTTTTCGGGTAGCTGTTATTAATATAAAGAATCCCCTTTGTTGAGTTACCGGGCTAAATTTGTATGCCTTTATTTTGGTTATATATACGGAGCGGAGCTCCCAAAATACAATAGAACTAAAATACAATTTGGTTCTATTTTGACATGGGCGTTAATTATTTCCTTTAATTTGATGCAAAACATAGCTCGCAAAAATAACTTTTAACCTTTTTTTCCTTATTTTCAGTTTATGAGAACAACCGAAAAAAATTTGCACAATCAGTCTCTCTCAGAGAAGGAAACTTACTTTCTTTTGATTTTGGATTTCGGTTGAGTGTTTTACGTTGAGAGATTGTAAAATGCTCGCCTACTGAACATCGCTCAATGAGAGATATGATTGACGTTCGCACAGAGGCCACACGGACTGGAATGGATCGCTACATCCAAATTAAGCGCAAGCTTAGCCCGCAAAATAATCCGGCAGGCAATTAAACAAAAATTAACCGCGTCCTAAGGAACCAGACAGAGCCCTTCCAATTTATATCAAAGGGAAAAGCTCCTGGTCAACCGAATTGAGGCGTTGATCGGGAACGGTGACAACTTTCATGTTGTCCCGCTTATCAAAGGGAACATCCATATACAGGTGCAAACAAAGACTGAAGAGCACTTCCAAATCGTTTCCAAATATATGGACAGTGCTCTAAAAAACTATTACACGTACCAGTTGAAAAGCAGTAAGGGCCTACAAGTGGTAATAGAGGGAATCGAACCCGATGTTACCGCCGCGGAAATAAAAACCGCCCTTAAAGAAAAAGGCTTCGCCGCCAAGAATGTCATTAATATTCTAAATAAAGAAAAAAAAGCCACAACCCCTTTTTAAGATCGAGCTCGAGCCAGAAAGCAGGTCGCTGAAGAAGAACGAAGTCCACCCAATCTATAAGCTGCAATAGCTGCACATAAACGCAACGGTCAAATGCAATGCACTAAATGCCAAGGATTAATGGACACACTAGGTCATACTTCACACTTCGGGCTGTCTGTATAGTCTGCGGGGAAGCCCACAACTCCGTTCACTGCACTAAAAACAAGAACAGTACCGTGAAGAAATGTGGAAACTGCGGAGGCAACCATACGGCAAACTATAGAGGATGTATGGTGTACAAGGAGTTGAAAAGTCGCATGCGTCAACCGACCGCATCGCGCAACCAATCCACGGAATGTGTACATTGCGTCAAAAACTACGCCAGACGTCTTCTTTGCGAATGCGGCGAGGTCCTCCTTCGGTTCTCTTAACACCACTAACGGCTCTCCTATGCCGATGCTCTACGATCTGGAAGCGAAAATCCAATTCAGCCTAACTCACAAAGCGCTCAACAGGCCCCAGAACAGTCACACAGCCAAAAGGAAACCATGATGCTTACCCTCCAAGAAAGTATGATGGAGCTTATGTCATTCATGAAAACGACCATGCAAAAAATTGTTTAAAACCAGAATATGGTAATAAAGCTGCTCGTAGCAAAACAGTCTAATCTATGCAGGCTCTACGAATATCAATGTGGAACCCAAACCCAAACCTTGCTTACCCAAACCTAGTGCATTATTTTAAATAAATAAGTGCCAAGCAATGAGCTAATTGAGCTACGAATTGAGCAAAAGAGTTCATTGAATCAAAGGAATGGCTTCTACACTTACTTTTCAACCCGCAATACTGAAGTGGAAAAATCGGCAATCAAGAGCAACCCGGCTCTACTGACCGCTGAAAGCCAAAGGGTACGGTCTTGCTCACCCGCTCTGCTCACTCCGACTCCCGCATTACGGCAAACTATAGAGGAAGTATGGTGTACAAGGAGTTGAAAAGTCGCTTGCGTCAAGCGACCGCATCGCGCAACCAATCCACGGAATGTGTACATTGCGTCAAAAACTACGCCAGACGTCTTCTTTGCGAATGCGGCGAGGTCCTCCTTCGGTTCTCTTAACACCACTAACGGCTCTCCTATGCCGATGCTCTACGATCTGGAAGCGAAAATCCAATTCAGCCTAACTCACAAAGCGCTCAACAGGCCCCAGAACAGTCACACAGCCAAAAGGAAACCATGATGCTTACCCTCCAAGAAAGTATGATGGAGCTTATGTCATTCATGAAAACGACCATGCAAAAAATTGTTTAAAACCAGAATATGGTAATACAGCTGCTCGTAGCAAAACAGTCTAATCTATGCAGGCTCTACGAATATCAATGTGGAACCCAAACCCAAACCTTGCTTACCCAAACCTAGTGCATTATTTTAAATAAATAAGTGCCAAGCAATGAGCTAATTGAGCTACGAATTGAGCAAAAGAGTTCATTGAATCAAAGGAATGGCTTCTACACTTACTTTTCAACCCGCAATACTGAAGTGGAAAAATCGGCAATCAAGAGCAACCCGGCTCTACTGACCGCTGAAAGCCAAAGGGTACGGTCTTGCTCACCCGCTCTGCTCACTCCGACTCCCGCATTACGGCAAACTATAGAGGAAGTATGGTGTACAAGGAGTTGAAAAGTCGCATGCGTCAAGCGACCGCATCGCGCAACCAATCCACGGAATGTGTACATTGCGTCAAAAACTACGCCAGACGTCTTCTTTGCGAATGCGGCGAGGTCCTCCTTCGGTTCTCTTAACACCACTAACGGCTCTCCTATGCCGATGCTCTACGATCTGGAAGTGAAAATCCAATTCAGCCTAACTCACAAAGCGCTCAACAGGCCCCAGAACAGTCACACAGCCAAAAGGAAACCATGATGCTTACCCTCCAAGAAAGTATGATGGAGCTTATGTCATTCATGAAAACGACCATGCAAACAATTGTTCAAAACCAGAATATGGTAATACAGCTTCTCATAGCACAACAGTCTAATCTATGCAGGCTCTACGAATATCAATGTGGAACGCCAACGGTGTCTCACGGCATAAACTAGAATTGTCACAATTCTTGTAGGAAAACCATATTGACGTTATGCAACTCGTGGAAACGCATCTTACAAGCAAATACAACTTTCGAATAAGAGGCTATACAATCTACCGCTCAGATCATCCAAATGGGAAAGCACACGGCCAAACCGGAGAACGCATCAAACACCATTGTTACCAAAGGTTTGGAACAAACTTCTTGCAGGCCACATGGATACAAAGTCAGTCTCTTTGCCCTTCTCTCGTTTACTGCTCTCTTCGTTTCTCAATTCGTTTCCAAGGACAATTCATGGACTTCTAAAATTCACTTGGGGACCGTTTTATAGCCGCAGGAGACTACAACGCCAAACATACGCACTGGGGATGACGTCTAGTGACTCCCAAAGGAAGGCAATTGTACAATGCCATTATAAATGTGCAAATGTGAAAGCTCCCAGACCTTATTGATTTTGCGGTGACAAAAAACATACTTCGCAATCTAATAAGTGCCAAAGCAGTCCCGGACGCTTCTTCAAAACCCAGAAATAACCGAACACCCCTTCAGCCTGACTAAAACGAACTGGCTTAAATACAAATAGTACATGAGTGCCCACATAGAACTCGCACCGGAGCTTAACAATGAATCGGAAATCTACTACACTACGAGCGCTCTGGAAGAAGTACTCGTTGCGGCAGCAACAATCCGAAAATCGAGCAGCTCGTGCGAGAAGACAGGCACACGCGACGTGATTGGCAAAACAGCAGATCACCAGCTTCAAAGCAACGCCTAAAGGAAGCAACCCGATCACTGGACCAGGCTCTTCACCAACAGGAAGAAAATGCACGGCTGAAGAACATCTAGAATCTTTCGCCAACAAGCACAAAGTACACCGTGTGCAGGGCCCACCCAAATCTTAGCGCCCCAATTGAAACGACCACCTCGATAACAAACTTTTCAGGATGCTGGGCTTGTAGCGACGCAGATCGAGCTGAAACATTCGCCACACATCTCCAAAGTGTCTTCCAGCCAAACCCAGCCTCAAATTCATTTCTCGAACTTCCAAAATGCGCTATAGAGGTCGTCTGAAAACTATTTAATGGAATCATTAGTCTTGGCGATTTCCCAAAAAAGTGGAAGAAATCCATCATTATAATGACATTTACTCTCTATTTTTCTCGGCGTATCTCAAGCTTTCGACCGAGTTTGGCTCATAGGACTCATGCACAAAATTAAAACATATTTGCCAACATACACCCACAAGCTACTGGAATCATACCTCTAGAATAGAGTATTTTCAGTGAGATGCAACGCAGCTACTTCGGTCGACTACATCATCGAAGCTGGAGTTCCACAAGGAAGCGCACTCGGCCCGTGTCTATATGTTTTGTATACTGCGGATATTCCTACGAGCGCATAACTAACAACGTCAACGATACCGCTATCCTTAGTCGCTCCAGATGCCCAACGCAAGCAACAAGTAGAAAGGTGGCTGTCCGACTGGCGCATTAAATTAAACGAACAAAAGTGTAAACATATAACGTTTACTCTTAATAGACAAAAATGCCCTCCGCTTTCACTAAACAGTATGCAGATCCTGAAGCTAACGAAGTAACGTACCTTGGCGTCCACCTCGATAGATGACTTACCTACCGTAAGCACATCGAATGTTAGAAGACTCACCTAAAACTGAAAGCCAGCAGCCTCAACTGGATTATAAACTCACGATCGCCATTGTGCCTGGACTACAAATTACTACTCTATAATTCAGTCCTAAAGCCAATCTGAACGTATGGCTCCCAGCTGTGGGGGAACTCGAGCAGCAGCAACATAAACATCATACGACCAATCAACAATCCTAAGAATTATCACTGGGGCACCTTGGTATGTTCACAACGAAAACATCCACCGGGATCTGGGCATCCTCGCAGTGAAAGACGAAATCAAGAAGCAAAAAGAGTCCTAAAAAGAAAAACTGTCTTCGCACCCAAATTTCCTCGCTCGGGGATTGACTCGGGTTTCTAGCGGATCCCGCCTGCCACGCAACGACCTCCCAACCCAGCAATCGATTTTTAGTGCCGTCTAACTCTGCATCACTCAATATGACTGTTAGTTAAGTTAAAAGTATAAGATTTAATACACCTCTTGTTAGTCTCGCAAAGAGAAGATTCAAGAAATAAAAGCGACTTTTTAAAACAAAAAAAAACAAAAATCTACTTCCGCCCTGCGAAAGTGGAATCACAACGATACCACAATGCAGGAAATCAGGCATATTCTGAGTCTACATTCAACATAAATCACTACTCTTTGGTTACCCAGACATCAAGGAAATAATGGAAATGAACTCGCTGACATGAACTCCTTTCTATTCACCCCGTTCAACGTCAAGGATATACAAAGCAAAATTCGACTTTACCTCAAAGAAAAGAGTCTATCCGAATGAGCACTCTTTATGCATAGATACCAAACCAGAACCCAAACTGCATCAATTTCAAGCCAGCATGCGCAATTTTCATACGCCAATCAACACACCATCACATACTGACGGCAACGACTAGGTCAACTTGTCAACTATGCGGGGAGGATCTTACCGTAGATCTCATCCTGGACACCTGCAGCCGATTACAAGCCATCAGATCTTAAATATTTGGTACACAAGACCCCTAAGATTGTTTAAAAAACTCTTCTTAAGTAAATATCCTAAATATCAGCAAATTAGTGAACCATGCTAAATTTATTATATAAAGTCCAAGTACACAAGTTTCGAGTCAAAGGCCCTGTTAGCTTGAACTCATTAAATTCATTAGGTTTGGTATTGTATACTAGTTCTAACTTTAATAAAAAAAAAACTTGAGATGCCGAGTTAGTTGAAGCCGAGCGGCCGAAAGGCAGTCGACTTGCGACCAACAATGCTTACGTTAGTTATTTAAACCTAACAGTTGCTTGCTGCCTGACCCGACCCATTCTCCCCTAAGTTGGGGCTTCTACTCCAACTTCATCCTTAAGGAGCAACAGCCACAGCTTAGACACTGCGCGCTTGGTAACTCCAGACCGCCACTCGAAAGACTCCATTTCGACCAGGTATTAACTCTATTATTCTCGCAAGCGGCCTTTTTATCGGAGGTAGGTTCTCGTTCTTGACTAGCACCACATCGCTCTGGGCCAAAGCAGGACCGGAGGCACGCCATTTGGAGCGCTGCTGAAGAACTTTTAGGTACTCCTCCTTCCATCGGGTCCAGAAAGACTGCTGCAGGAAAGACACGCGCTACCACCTGTCCAACCGGTTGAAGTTCAGCTTTGTGACATCGGGCTCGATAAAGCTGACGGACGGACCACCAGTTAAAAAATGAGTCGGGGTTAGAACATCAAGATGTGCAGGATTCTCTGAAAGAGACAATAAAGGTCGTGAATTTATGACAGCCCCAATAAATCCAACAGTCCGGTAAAAATGGTGCTTGGCAGTTTTAACAGCCGCTTCCCACAGACCCCCAAAATACCGGGATATCGAGGAGGAATAAAATACCATTCGATTGACTCCATAGAGCAAAACTCTAGCAGTGCTCGTTGATGCTCATCGCTTTGAAATAATCGGAGCAGCTCCTTTAGCTCGTTTTTGGCTCCAACAAAGTGGGTTGCGTTGTCAGACCTAATATTTTGAGGCCTTGTGCATATAAACCTCAACAGGTGCATATAAACCTCTGCAAGGCCTGCAAAAACACAGACGGTTCAAAATTGAATGGCCAGGTGGGAGGCGGTTTCCATTGCGAACGGCTGTGTCTAAATGAGTCCTTCAGACTCCCCGATCACTGTAGTGTGTTCCAAGCAGAAGTAATAGCTATCGGAGAAGCACTCAGATCCCCAGCACTTACTGGCAATCAGGACACAATCTGTATCTTTTCAGACAGTCAAGCTGCTCTCAAAGCCCTTGACGGATTTTCATCCAACTCCAGGACAATAAATGACTGTCGCAGATCTCTTAAGGAGATGGCAGAGCAGCATGACATCCACCTCATATGGGTGCCCGGGCATAGGGACCAAGAGGGTAATTGCGCCGCCGACAAACTGGCAAGAACAGGTACTACCAATCCACTCCTACCGGAGAAGGAACCAGTAGGTATCCCCTTAGCTACGTGTAGGCTAAAATGCAGGGATCACTTTGACCGCGAGCCGCCGCAGGAAGGATAGAACACCCTTAGGCACATAAGTAAATAGGAAGGGAGAGGTCCTCTAGTAGGATCCTTGCCTGTGCGGTATCACAAGGAGCCCCAGCTGCTCAAGTGGATGGGGGTGTCAGTCACCGGCACCACATCGCCGCCTCAACCTAACCTAACCTAAGGCCTGCAAAAAGGAAGTTGTGGAGATCCCTCCAAGCTCCAGGTGGAAGGCTTTGGCGGCAAAACAAATGAAAACGCTGACGTAACATTTTACTGGAGCCTTATTACGCACTTCTGACTTATAATAAAAAGGCCCACAAAAATTCACACCAGTGAATCCAAAGACCTCGGAGCCGCTAACTCTTTGGTCCGGAAAATCAGCCATATTGTGCTCCAGCAACCAAGGCTTAGTCCGGAAGCATCGGATGCATTGGTGTAGTGCCTTCGTCACCGTTTTTATTTCCCCAATTGGCCAATATTGAGAGCGAATGATTGCCAACAGCGCGCGAGATCCCGTATGTAAATTCCGCTCTTGGAAACCAACAATAATAACCAGCGTAACTGGATGGCTTCAGGAAGTATAATTTGATGACGAAAAGCCAATGAATTTTTTAGTCGAGCTTCTACGCGCAACAGACCAAATTTATCCAAGAAGGGAGAGGATGAGGCACGTGCAGTGGATACCGCTACCCCCTTTCCATTTTAAAGCGTATATATGTCCTCCCAAAAATGTACACGCTGCACAAGTAACAATAAAAGCTGTGTTTCAGACTTGATATCGCTAGCCGTGACACCGTTGGGGCGAATTCGTTAAGAAAACTTATATACGTAAGCGAATACCCTCTGCAGTGCAGGAAACGAATTAGCTTACTTAAAAACCGCTGTTATATCCTCGTACGGAGACTGAATGCCCAGGACCCTTGCACGTAACGCCAGAGTCGATCCCTCAGATGGGACCGCTGTTGGCCACTCCTGTTGGGATCCATGGAGAAACGAAGGACACTGAGACCATAGCTTTTTCTCGATCAATTCATTGGTAAGAGCACCACCAAAAATACTTTCCAACGTAGACCTTCAACTCTGCTACTTCCGACATAAGTCGAGCCAACAACTCGGCTCCCGATAGCTCCAGCTTCGGCACCGTAACAGTCTTTAAAGGCGCAACTCGGCACTTCGAGCAGAGTAAATAGCTTGCAGATCCTGCGCCCTTGGACACGACATAAACGCATGCCCAACACGCCTTAATGCTGGCGTCCCAGAATCCATGGACCTCCACCTCGGATTTCGATGTTAGCGCCCATCTAGGGAATTCGGCGCGTTGCGCACTAGCAAAGCTGCTACAAATTATATTCCAGTCTCAGTGAAGAGATTGAGAAAGACTTTAATCCCAGGAAAACTTCTCACGGAACAGCTTCTGGATAAAGATCTTCGCCTTTGCAATTATAGGACCGATGGGTCATAAAGCCGAGCGACTGAAGAAAGAACGATGCGTCTAGTGAACTTTGAGGTTGACTGAATCCCTTCAAACGAAAATGGAAAGTGGTCAGTTGCAGGATCCCAAGCAAGACCCAGAGTCTTTATACTGGTCAGTGACGCTCGCATCAGCAGGGACTAGAGACATATGATCCAACTCTTTCAATTGAGGATGGCGACAGAGTTTCCTTTCGAGGGAGAGAAATCTTTGAACAGTTTTAGAGTAAGATTCTCCCAGTAACTTAGAACTGCATTTCAACGGAAGTTCTACAGCGTAAACTGTAGCATAGTCGAGCAACATGTTGCACGAAATGCGCAATATAACCCCTTCTTCGTCCGCTTCGGAGCAGTCATAGATTTCCCAAAACTGGCGAAGCAGAGAATCTAACTGATCATCCAGCATAGTTTCACTCTGGACATGTGAACCGCCCCCACACATGACCCATCCAAATCGGCTGAGAGCTCAATTTGCCCCACATACAGCAGCTCATAAAAGACACTGGCTCCGATAAGGAGATCGATACGCTGTGGACGGCAAAAATTTAGGATCAGCCAAGGAAAGATTGCCCGGAATATTCCAACTGGAGACTTTCAAACTGAAGCTAAGCTGCAGGTCCGTGATATTGGCGACAATGACAGCCTTAACCAGGGCAGAGTATTCGGTGCATTGGGACCGCAGGAGAACATCAACAGAGATCCGTTTGTTGCAAAGCCGGTTTGACCAATACCAGACAGCGCCATGAATGATTTGCACCTCCGGAGCTGCAGCTGACTTGCCAGCCGGGAAATGATCACGTGGACCTGCTATCCAGAATCCAACAGAGCTCGTCATGAAACAAGGGATCCAGCGCGACTTCGAACAAAAATGTTCGCTGTAGCAAGCAAAGATATATCGCCGCAGCGACCTTGAGCAACTAGTGCATTAGCAGTGGATGGCGAAAATGCTAAAGGTTCGTGGGAGGACCAACCAAAGGATGTCCGCTAGAAGCCTGTGGTTCCAAAAAATGCAGCAGGCTGTGATGCCTCCTTCCACAACTGCGACAATAAACAGCGATGCACTCACGCATGTGATGGCCCGTTTGGAGACACTTCCGACAAAGACCGAGTCGCCTGGCCTTACCAAGGCGGATCTCAGGGAACATTGACAGACATTACATGGGACCATCCACCGCATAAGGTACAGGCAGAGCGAAGCGAATTTGTAACAATAAAGGATGATCTACTATTATTTTTCCTCGACGTCTTCCTGCCTGGGCGCCCGGAGCGTATGCAGCCATGGACACGCCCATAGCCTCCAGCGTCCAACATCCCTGCTCCAAAAATTCGGTCAACGACTCTCAAGTCGGGATGGCGTCTGAACTTTAGGAGTTTTGACTATTCTCCCACTTAGCCTGGGTAGCTGGGTCCAACATTTGAAGCAGAACCTGGACGACGATGCAGCTGGCGATCTGATTTGACGAAGCCAAATTCTTTAAGGCTCGTATATGGGCATTGAATTTGTCCTCGAAGATCTGATATTGAGCCACTTTCCAACAGACTGAGGCCCAGAATCTCGTTTAGTTGTGCATGAAATATCAAGCGACGGGTATTAAATCGTTTCTCCAATAAATTCAGCGCGGCATCATAAAAAAAAAAACCGTTTATAAAATTGTTATGCTATTGTTATGTTAGAGTGCGCCAACTTTAGATAATAGGCTGAGCGGATGCTCGATAGCTTGACATGCCAAATTAGTGAAGCCGAGCGGCCGAAAGGGGGTAGGCTTGCGAGTCGCAAGCAAGATATGCAGAAGCTATTCCACTACTAATTTAAATATTGACATAGAAGCCCAAATCAGAAAAATTACTATCGTTACATATATTGATAAAAATAAATGCTTACAACCCATAAAGACTATAAGAACTCCAAAGTGGTAACATGACATCAACAAAAATCTGTTTCTCGGATAGAAAACTCAACTAATATTGTCGATCGCCAATAAGTTTCTAATCGGCGAAAAGGAATACACCCATCTCCCCAACCAATGAGATAAAATGAGAAACATGAAAGACAGCAAATAACGTGAATAAAAACCGAAATCACTTTTATATCGCATCCGAGGACATTACCCTTTTAATGAGGAGGAGATAAGAACAAAGTTAGCTACGAATACCCAGGTAAAGGCGTAACAGCTGACCACACGTGGTCCGAGTCAGCAACGGTCAATAACGTTTGATTCCCAGACGGAATTCCCGAAAATATAAAGGAAAGTATAATAACATTAGTACTAGCGACATAGTAAAATAATCAATTGCGTACCCATCAAATGCAAAGTTAAAACAACGACAATAATATCAAATCAGCAACTCTAGTTGCAAAACATAGTAAGTGCAACGGAAACGGGAATACAACAAAAGTAGCGATGGCAACGACGGAGCAGTGCAGCCAGCAGAACCACAAGCATAAATCTTTTCATTATAATTTTTAACAAAACTCAAATCAGTCTTTGATCAAATTTTAATCAATAAAGCAACTTCTCTCTCTTTCTCTTAAGTGAACGGTCGTGTTTTTTTGTGCGCACTGCGTTTATGATAAATATTGGTAAACCGGTGTTTACATACTTGTGAATTGAATATATTGAGAATCTTAAGAATCTTAAAGCTTAAGCCGTATCGCTTCGCGAGTGCTGTGGTATATTTGGAGTCGAATTAATAATTTGTCTAAATTCTATTCCAAGCATATTCCAAGCTCAGCTCTGCTTCTTCCCCGTCTTATCTGTATTTCTGCATTTCTCCTTTGCACTCTCCAAAACTCCCGCTTCGGCTTCGTATTTGGCACAGTGGTTCAAGGTATAGTTTTTTTTACCTTTTTTATATCAATTTTGTTTTATTTATTAAATAATATGGAATTTAAACTTATCTGTGCTATGAAGTCTTGTCTTGTGAAGTCTTGCTGGCTATGTGAAAACGTCGTACACGCAAAGTGTGCCGGGTTCACTGCATCAGTTTCGGATGCCATTTCCCGTAAGTCTGGGATACATTATTGTTGTGAAAATTGTTGTGCTGTCCAAGGCGAAATGAGGTCGTTCATGAGACAGACCAAAAATGGATTTAAAGAGCTGATCACTGGTTTTCGTAAAATCAATGTCCAGCTCTGTGCGCTTGACACTCAGTGGTCTTCGGCTGCTAAATGAGTCCCCTAAGCGTAAGAAATCCGCTGTTTCTGATCCGCCTCAGCCTGCTCAGCCGACATTAATGAAGCCGCTAATATCTCTGGCCACCCCAAGGGCTAGAACTGAGAAAAATTCGTCCGAATTTCTCAGGGAAAATGAGCAATTGTCTGATATGCCCGCCATGGCATCCCTTCAAGTGATGCCACAGGTCCTAGTGAACGAAACCCCCATTAGAGTCACCCAAAAGGGTATTCCACAGTCCGGACCACCGGCACCGACTGATGCTGCAGTTCTTGTACCTGCGACACAAAACCTCGTACCTACCTCCCCCCATCGAAACTTATATTTGTTTCTCGGCTTGCCCCTGATACTTCTGAGATTGATATCTTGGCTTATATCAAAGCCAAAACTAAAGCCGATATAAAGGTGGAGGACATACAAAAATTTAAATAAACATATTTAAGGCGCACGTCATCTTTCAAGATTCGGGAGCCCCCGCTGATGTTCAAGACGATTTGTTCACCCAGTTTTTGGCCAGAGAACACTAATACTGCAAAGTTAAAATATTTAAAACCAGTAGGAGGGAAACTTCCCCATATCGGAACCACCGACCAACCTTCCACTTCTTCTTTGCTCACTAACCCAAAAAACTAGTATCGTCACTAACACTTACCTATCAGAATACTAGGCTACGTAGCAAACTCCCCAAGCTATATTCTGTTGGTTCTTTCTTTGCATCCCATATAATAGGCTTTACAGAAACTTGGTTAAAGCCGGAGATCTTTAGCTCCGAAGTTTTTTCAAGTAAGTACACCACTTTTAGACGGGATCGATCTCAGCGAAGGGGAGGTGGAACCCTCATTTCGGTAGACTCTACTCTTGCTTCTGAAGAGGTGAAATACCAAGAGTTTGGTGACATAGAATTTATTTGCGTCAAAGTCACTATGTCCGTGAAATCTTTATACATTACATGTTCATATATACCCAAATATTGGCAGCATTTGTCCGCTATTCGATACGTCTCTAATCTTATGACGGATCGTGGGCGTGCAACGTTGATAACTAACCATCTTTGTCACTTATCACTCACCATGACTTCACCGCGGGCATGTTTGACATGTCCCTAGTTCAGATTAACCATGTTAGAAATTCGGGCTTTTCGGGCTAGAGCTTTTCCCCTTTCAACCCCAGAGGATCCATATCACCTCACCCTGGAGGTCTCAATCGAAACCACTCCTGGTATCGATCAGATGTCTCCATGCGTGGTAAATAAGTTTCGCTGTTTCCGTAAAGCTGATTTTCACAAACTTTATAGCCTTATCAAAACATTTCACTGGTCTGATATTCTGGGGTGCAATGTCACTTAAGAAAAATTTTATTGTACTTTAAACACATTTTTTGACTCATGTGTGCCTTGGAAATATCCGTCCGCTTTAACAAATCCTCCTTGGTTTACAAGGTGCCTCACTAACCTAAAAAATAAAAAAAAAATAAGCTTTTACTTAAATATAAAAAAACCTGCAGTAGTGTTGATTTCTCAAGATACCTACTACCTCGGTCGAATTTTTCCGTGCATAACGCTGAATGTTATAGGAATTATATTGACCGCTGCCGGATACAATTTACTCAGGATCCAAAGCAGTTTTATAATTTTGTTAACACTAAGCGTAAACACGTATCTTTTTCACCCCTGCTTACGTTTGAAAATTCCTCTGCGACTTCTGATCAGGCCATTGCCGATCTATTCGCAGAATTTTTTCAAACAACTTATTCTCCTTCTAAATTGACTGATCAGCCTAACGCATATAACATTCAAGCAGCAAATCTTATTTTCTGTCCGTTTTTTTCTGAGAACAACTTATTATCTGGTCTTTTAAGGATCAAACCCATTTATTAGCCAGGCCCCGATGGAGGACCAGGCTGTGTGCTAAAATACTGTGCCAGGGCTCTGTGCAAACCTCTTCTAAGACTTTTCAACTTATTTTTGGAAACCTCGATTTTTCCCCTTAAGTGGAAGGAATCATTCGTAATTCCCCTACATAGCAAAGGGAAAAAGTCTGAGGCTGCCAACTACAGAGGCATCTCTAAGTTGTCGGCAATTCCAAAGTTATTTGAAAAATTAATTACCCCTCATTTGCAACACCTATGCTCTTCGATCATCTCTCCCTGTCAGCATGGCTTTATTATGCGTCGCTCCACTACCACAAATTTACTGGAGTTTACATCCTTTGTCATAGATGGATTTTGTAAGGGATATCAAACCGATGTAATTTACACAGACTTCAGCAAAGCATTTAATTCAGTGAATCACTCACTCTTGTTGAGTAAACTGATTATGCTGGGTTTTCCTATAGACCTCTTAACGTGGATCTCTAGCTACTTAGATGGAAGGACACAAAGAGTCTTATTTAAAAACATACAGTCCCGTCTGGTCCATGCTACATCTGGCGTCCCTCAAGGAAATCATCTTGCCCCATCTTTCATCTCTAAGTCATCTCTATAAATTACTTGCCCCCTGCTTTAACGAACTCTCTAGTTCTCATGTATGCAGATGATGTAAAGCTTTGTCTTCAGTACAAATCCATCTCTGCCCAATGCAGTCTTCAGTCTGACCTTGATAACTTTCAAAAATGGTGTTTAGCTAATGATTTAATACTTAATGGATCAAAATGCAAGCATATGTCTTTTTATCGTTCTTGCCCTCTGAAAGCCACGTATTCCATTAATGGGATTGCCTTAGAAAAACTAACCCAGGTTAATGATGTCTAATAGGAATAAAACATAAATTTGCCGACCATATTTCCTTAATGGTTAATAAGGCTAAAGGAGTCCTTGGTTTTATTAAAAAGTGATCAAAATAATTTAATGACCCCTATATAACCAAAACATTATTCATTTCTTTGGTCTGTCCTAAAAGAATTTCCTAACTTTTTCACTTAAAGGTCTAAACTGGGATGCAAATCTTCACCTTCCATCTTATAATGGTAGACTCTTACTTATAAACTTACCTAGCTTAACAAATCGTAGGACAATGCTCGGTGTAATCTTTCTGCATAACCTTATTAACGGGGATGTAGATAGCCAGCATTTACTAAAACGATTAAAATTTAATATTCCTAATAGAAGGACTCGAAACTTTAGTCCTCTGTTCCTTAGCCGTTGTAGTTCGACATATGCACTGCATGACCCTTTTAGGGTATTATGTTCGAACTACAATGGTCTCTACTCTATAGCATCTCTTCCCTGTCCCTCAAATTTAAAATATAGAATTTTAAATTTCCCTACTAACTCCTCCTAGCTTAATTTTTTTTTTTTTTTTTTTAACGTTGCTTTTATTTCTTGAATCTTCTCTTTGCGAGACTAACAAGAGGTGTATCAAATCTTATATTTTTAACTTAACTAACAGTCATATTGACTGATACGGAGTTAGACGGCCCTAAAAATCGATTGCTGGGTTGGGAGGTCGTTGCGTCTAAGGCGGGATACGCTAGAAACCCGAGTCAATCCCCGAGCGAGAAAATTTGGGTGCGAAGACAGTTTTTCTTTGCATGACTCTTTTTGCTTCTTGATTTCGTCTTTCACTGCGAGGATGCCCAGATCCCGGTGGATGTTTTCGTTGCGAACATACCAAGGTGCCCCTGTGATAGTTCTCAAGATTTTTGATTGTGCGCGCTGTATGATGTCTATGTTGCTGCTGCTCACGTTCCCCCACAGCTGGGAGCCATACGTCCAGATTGGCTTTAGGACTGAATTGTACAGTAGTAACTTGTAGTCCAGGCACAGTGGCGATCGTGAGTTTATGATCCAGTGGAGGCTGCTGGCTTTCAGTTTTAGATGCATCTTTTTGCATTCGATGTGCTTACGCCAGGTAAGTCGTCTATCAAGGTGAACGCCAAGGTACGTTACGTCGTTAGCTTGAGGGATCTGCATACCGTTTAGTAAAAGCGGAAGGCATGTTTGTCTATTAAGAGTAAACGTTATATGTTTACACATTTGTTCGTTTATTTTAATGCGCCAGTTGGACAGCCACCTTTCCACTATTATGAGATGATTAGCCAGTTGGGTTGTTGCATGCGTTGGGCATCTGGAGCGACTAAGAATAGCGGTATCATCGGCGAACGTTGACGTTGTTAGTTGTGCGCTCGTAGGAATATCCGCAGTATACAAAACATATAGACACGGCCCGAGTGCGCTTCCCTGTGGAACTCCAGCTTCGATGGTGTAGTCGCCCGAAGTAGCTGCGTTGCATCTCACTGAGAATACCCTATTGAAGAGGTATGATTCCTAGCTTGTGGGTGTATGTTGGCAAATACGTTTTAATTTTGTGCATGAGTCCGATGAGCCAAACTCGGTCGAAAGCTTGAGATACGTCGAGGAAAATAGCGCTGCAGTATTCTCGTTGTTCGAAGGCTGAGCGTATTTCGGATGTTAATCTGTTCACTTGTTCGATGGTTCCATGGTTTCTTCGAAAGCCAAATTGGTGTGCCGGGATGATATTGCAAGCTTCCAGATTTGGTATTATGCGAGTTAACAAGCATTTTTCAAACAGTTTAGACAAACAAGATAGAAGGCTTATTGGTCTGTATGATGACGGAATTGTGTGGTCTTTTCCAGGCTTCGGTATCATTATAATAATGGATTTCTTCTACTTTTTTGGGAAATAGCCAAGATTAATGATTCCATTAAATAGTTTGCAGACGACCTCTATAGCGCATTTTGGAAGTTCGATCAGCATCTTTGGGGTCAATAGGTCACCACCTGGAGCCTTTTTTGGTTTTAGCCCTCTTATGACTTTTTCGATTTCGTTTGGCCGGAATGAAGGTGCGGCTGGCTGAGGGGAGGACTCTGGCTGAATTACTGGCAGGAGGAATGAATTTGAGGCTGGGTTTGGCTGGAAGACACTTTGGAGATGTGTGGCGAATGTTTCAGCTCGGTTTCAGCATCCCGAAGAGTTTCTTATCGGGGTGGTCGTTTCAATTGGGGCACTAAGATTTGGGTGGGCCCTCCACAGGGGGTACTTTGTGCTTGTTGGCGAGAGATTCTGGATGTACCTCAGCAGTGCATTTTCTTCCTGTTGGTGAAGAGCCTGGTCGAGTGATCGGGTTGCTTCCTTAAGGCGTTGTTTTGAAGCTGGTGATCTTCTGTTTTGCCAATCACGACGCGTGCGTCTCTTTTCTCGCACGAGCTGTTCGATTTGCTGATTAGATTTGAAGTGTTTGTTTCGGTCTACTTCTTTCCTATGAGGAGTAGAGATTTTAGCTGCCGCAACGAGTACTTCTTCCAGGGCGCTCGTAGTGTAGTCGATGTCCGATTCCATGTTAAAATCCGGGGCGAGTTCTATGTGGGCACTCACGTACTTTTTGTATTTTAGCCAGTTTGTTTTTGTCGTCGTCAGACTGAAGGGGTGTTCGGTTATTTCTGGGCTTTGAAGAAGCGTTAGAAGCACAGGCGAGTGGTCTGATGATAAGTCCGAGACTGCTTTGGCACTTATTAGATTGCGAGGTATGTTTTTTGTCACTGCAAAATCAATAAGGTCTGGGAGCTTTCGTGAGTCTGTTGGCCAGTATGTGGGACTTCCAGGGGAAACGTAGTCCAGTGAACGTAATCCGTAACGTAATCCGTAGTCCTAGCTTAATAAATTACAAATAGCTTAATATATTCTAACAAATCATTTCTTGAGCGCCCCTCGGTCGTCTGGGCCTCTAAGCTAAATGATAAATACAGGAATGCTAGCTGATGCTCTTATTGATGCACAAGCCATTTCCAAATTCTGAAAGACCGGAAAAAAAAATAAATACGTGTGGAAGCTTGAGGGACCTTTGCATCCAAAAATTATATTTTTTTGGTAAGTTAAATGGTTTAATTAACTTATGTACATATATACTGCGTGCAAAGGAAAGGAGGACGTGAACTGAGAAACTAATTCGCGTAGACAGTGTTTTTTAAGTTAGACGCATGTGACTAGCTAGGGATATCATTTAAGACCAACTGATTCTATTAACCAAATTTCATAAGAATCGGCTGACTACATTCTTTAACCGCTTATGCTTAACGATCAGAAATGACGCAACTTTGCGATAAAGATAATATTTTAAAGATAAAAGGTTAGGACTTCTTACAGTTGTTAGGAGATTTTTTCTCCCCACACGCCAGGACAGGTAGCCGGTGGCAAAGGAGAGTCAAGGGGGTGCAAATGCGGCTAATGGGATGTATTCCAAGGATCAGTACAGGGAAAGTAAAGAGCAGGAGCCTAGCCGCTGGGCAGAAAAAGGGGTGAGGGTGTAAAGCGCCTCCACTCTGTGGGAAGACAATATCAACGTGGAACGTAACGGTTCGCCGAGTGGCAGTACAACAATGGAAAGTTAGCCAAAAGGGGGAGGTGGGATAAGCGCGCAGCGCAGCCGTGTTTAGAAAGTGCGGCGGGGTTAGCATCAGCGAAGGAGTGGAGGGGGGAGACGCAAAGTGTAGTGGGCTCTGGAAGCCGGCTGGTGCATCACATTGCAACAGCAGAGGTCCGTTGCAGGGAAAGGCGAGGGGGCACGGACGCCGACCCGCCAACGGAAATTTGGCGTGATTTTGGAAGCAGGAGTAACGGCAGGAGCCGAATCCTGGAGGATTAACGGGCTTTCAAAGCAATAAGTATATAAGGCGCCCCTTTGGAGCGATTGAGGACGAGTCTTTTTAGGTAGCGTTGAGTTGAAGGACCGCCTTTGGAGAGTCCAAAAGCCCAAAATGATTGTGAAGGACGAGCTAAGAAAGAATCTGTTGCAGGACGGTTCCTCTAAAGCCCAGGATATCAGAGTCGTGTTGTGCCATTCCGGACCACGGCAGGCAGACTTGCTACGAAGCAAGCAAAGGACAATTTTGGTGTATATCTACCGACTCTTGAATTGCGATAAACAGGCTTAATCCTGCGAGACAACGATAGGCCGGCTCTTGAACCCAGTGAAGAGACGGATCGGGGACACTCCGGTGTCAGCACGTATGCGCCAAGGGGTGTGCTCGAAAGGGCGACATTTAGGCAACGCATCAAGGGGAGCAGCAGCAGCGACCATAGCAACACGAACAACCAACAGGAAGCGCCGACGACGGAGCCGGGCGGAAAACAGGAGGAGCTGCAAGGGTCCGGTGCGGAGCCAATTTTGGAAACAATGAGTAATTTATATTGTGTTTGGAAAGGCCTCTGAGTAAAGGGTTTAGAAAGTTGTATGCTATCTATATTATTTCTGAGCTCGGGCAATCACGTCATAATTTGATGCGAGAAAATAAAAACTATGCTGCCAACGTTATAAAAGGATCTATGTAGTTTTCTCTAACCTTCTCGCAAAAAAGCGAATATCATATAAACGAACACTCGTAGCAGTTTTATGTAAAGAAAATCATTCTATCACGTCCAATAAATATGAGGTAGAGACAATTGCGGTTAATCCGAGCGCATTCTTTTTTTGCTTCCATCAGTAAAAGTTCTGGTAACAAATTAGGCCGAGGCTCGTCAGCCAGTGCGAAAAAAAGAAAAATTGGAGGAACTTTTAAAGAGACTAAAGTAGGAATGTTTATTAGGTCAAATATAGTACAAAAACCGTGTTTAAAATATTTTGAACACCCTCAAAATCTTGATTTATTTAGAAAAAACGGTTTTTCGAGACTTTTTTTACTCTTAAAAATTCCTCAACGCGTAATTTTAAACCGATTTTAAAATTTCCGATTTCAATTGTTAAATGTTGTAGCTTTTGAAAAAAAAATATCTTCAATTTATTTAAACAAAAAAGAACAAATTTTTACACAAGCAACTGACATTTTTGAATTTTGTTAGTGTTTCGGATTCGTGTTTTTCGGATTTTGACGCCTTTCTTTCGCTACAACTTTCAAGAAATGGTATCATTTTTGACACATATCAATATTGTATCATAATTCCTGAATAAAACGAGACCAATTTCAAAGGAGACCAACGAACTTCTAAAACCTTTGTTTAGGTGAGGGGCCGTTGTGCCGCTCACCTGAAGAGCGCATCCGCGCTGAAGAGCGCACCCGCGCTAAAGAGCGCACCCGCGCTAAAGAGCGCACCCGCGCTAAAGAGCGCACCCGCGCTAAAGAGCGCACCCGCGCTAAAGAGCGCACCCGCGCTTAAGAGCGCACTGAAGAGCGCATCCACACTCGCCCCTCTGTGCCCTCTCTTCTCGCTCGTTGGTTGTCGTCGATCTCTTTTTTGTACTAGTTTTTAAGTAATCTCATGTAAGCAGCCCAATAAAGCTGACCGCGTTATACCTACTGAAAGACGCCCCCGATTTTCAATTCAACATTTTCAACTTTTCTGGAATCTTTGGCGGCAGCAGCGCCCCCCTACAAACATTGGTCCTTCGAGCCGGATAATCTGGATATTCAGGATATTTTGGATATTAGGATATCGTCCACCAGCAGTTCTCGGCATTGTTCCGCCAAAAGATAAGTACATTTTTTCCGTCTCCGTCTCTCTGCCGGTCTTCAGCAGTGATCCGAACATTGAATTTCGTTCACACTGCTGCAAGATTGTTTTTCCCTCCGTGTCAACTCCAAGTCCGAGTTTTCCGACACAACGGCAGTTTGAGATTTTCTACTCTTCGCCTCAAATTTTTCCATTCGTCTCTGTTTTGTGTGCTGCCCATATTCCTCGCCGTTTTCGGCCTCTCCGTTACCCATTCGCTTGCCAACGGTCGAGGCATACGTGCACCCACATACATATACACACATACATATTTTGTTTTTGTGCAATTAATCCGCGAAAAATTCGCAAGTGAACAGTGAAATTGTGTGGTGACAAAAAGAAGGCATAATTAATATTAGCCAGCCGGTGTGAATTAGTTCCGCAAATTTCCAAATTCACCGAACAGTCCGCCGCTGTCGTAATATTTGTTTCTTTTCTTCCCCAATCAGTCTTCCCAATCACCACATAACTTCTCTGTTCCTCCATTTATACAGTCCACTTATCAACGCTCCACTGTGCCAATATATGCCCGCATGTCCTTACATATATAACATATATATTTCCTAATATTTTCTGACTCCAATTTCAGGAAATATATAACCGATAAAAATTAACTTATACAGTCCACTTATCGACGTTCCACTGTGCCATCATATGCCCTACATGCCCTTGCCCTACTTGCATGCATGCCCATATATTTCTAAATATTTTCTGCCTCCAATTTCAGAAAATATATAACCAAATAAATTTAAAAAAAAATGAATTAATTATAAATTCATGTATTTATAATTATAACTACTAAAATTTATTAACTTCTTATTTTCCGTTCGAGCAAAGGGGCCAGGGTTTTTTAATTCACCTTTCCGGCCACTCGTCAATAATTTAATTCTCAAAAAATTATAATTTAATAATTCATTTGTCGATCTTCTGTCCGAATAGAGCCGCGGTTTTAATTCCATCTTCCCGGCTTCGTGTTAATGAAATTCAATTAATTAAAGATTTATGTTTCAATTCCACCGTTCCAGCTTGGTAATAATTAACCTCAATTGATTAAAAATAAAGATTTTCAACTCCACCCTTCTGGCTCCATAATAATTAAATCCGAACCAGTTAACCAAAAATTAATTATTAATTTTTTGTGTGTTAAATTCAAGCCAAGTTAAGTCCACCTTCCGGCTGCGCAAATTCAAAAATAGTTAAGAATTTAATATCTCCGTATATATTAAATTCAGTACGAACCACACAAGTCGAAATATACAAATTATTTAATTATTTATGCCAGCTGGCGGTGCCTCCGTGGCAAGGGTAGAGCCGGTTGGATGAATATCCGTGGAGGGCCGGCAGTAGGTTGCTGCCGTTGGTTAGGTAGTGTTGAGGTGGTCGGGTGGTCGCTTCGACTTCCTTCCTTTTCCGAAGGTTATGGTGGGAGATACTTATCTCCGATGTTACGGCCCTTAAGGCACGATAACCAAATTTAATAATCAGAATAAATGTAACGGCTAAAGCCGGAGTTTTATGATCGAGCTGGTGCTCTTTATTTCAAATCCAAATTAAAACTAAAACTTAAGAATTAACAAAAGTTCATGCATAGCCGGATGCCCGTGGCAGACCGCTGACCTTGCACATTTTGCAGAAGTCATACGATCGCTGTCAGCCAATGGAAAGGAGCCACGGCTCGGAATGGTACAATGTGCCGGCTCAGCATAGGGCCAATAAGGTGGACCCAATTTAGGGTGGACCATGCATGAGAGAAATGTGTAATAATAATAATAATAAAAAATGATGAATATTAATAAGGGGAATAAGAATTGGCCTGCTCAGCCTAAGCTGGGAGTTGGTTGTTAACTTACATACATATATAGACCGTCATCATTTTTTTCCGAACAAGCACGAATTTTCCGGTACTTTTTCCATTTTCCGTGCCTCCAACGCTGCTTCTACTCCGCATCAGGCAACATCCGACTGCAATCCGAGCAAACCTCGTCTCCTTGTGGGTTTTCTGGTGCCTGAAGTTTTTCTTTCCACATTCGAATTGTGCCGCACACGACTTTCCTTTCCACATCGGCGCCACCAGTTCGCACTTGCTCCTTGTAATTGCCTTTCATCCGCGATCTCACCGTTCTCATCACATTAGTGCGACCGGCCACCACTTCGTACGGGGCACCTGTTGCGCGAGTCAGTTGACAAGCGCTGACCAGCGAATCGGACTCTGAGAATGCCCACGGGAGACGACCAAAAGCCACGTCCGATCCCAACCATCCGTTTGGAGAGATCTCAATCCGCTTCTCCGCGGACGCCTCTTTTAAAGCCTAAGGCGTTCAGTGCCATTCCAAGGGCGAAGAGTGACGAATCCGTCAACACGATCTCCGGTCCTTCACAGAGGCAGACTCGTTCCGTTGCAAAAATGGCTCAAAGTGCGGTCGACGTGGCGCTGAAGAAGTTCATCGCCCTCAACAGATCGAGTTAGCCAATTTGAGGCCAATATAAATACTCCGGCCGCCAGAGAAACGGAAGTGGGCTCCCAATAGATGTGCGAAGTCCATCGGGACCAAATTCGGGCACTGTGGGAGAAGGTGGAGAAAAGCTATGAGAGCTGCTCCGATTTGCTAGCCGAGTCCGACGACAATGCGGCCATCTCGACAGTGCTGGAATCGAAGTACAGCTACTGTTACTCCGTCTATTCGAGATGTATTGCCTAGCTTCGAGAGAAAATTGCTTCCCATACCACTCCGGCTTCCGTCAATGTACACACGCCCGCGTCTACAGGCTGCCGGTTACCTCCGGTGGATACCGAGGTCTTCGCGGGTGATTATCTTCGGTGGCCCACCTTCCGAGATTTGTTTACGGCCATTTACATCCAAAACTCGCGGCTCACCCCGGTAGAGAGGTTGTTCCACTTGTTGTCCAAAACAAGTGGTGACGCCCACGCCATTGTTTCCAAGGCTCCGCTGACCCATGAGGGGTTTGTCGTCGCTTGGCAAAGCCTCACAGACCTCTTTGAGAACCGGCGGCTACTGGTCAATAGCCAGTTGAAAATCCTTTTCAACCTCCAGGCTATTTCTCAAGAGTCCGGGGTCGCGCTGAAGGAGCTGCAAGCCACCATTCAGAGTTGTCTGACAGCCCTAGCAATGTCCGCCATCAATGTTGAGGCTTGGGACTGCCTACTGGTGTTTATGATTTCGTCAAAGCTCCCCAAAGTCACACTTTCCATGTGGGAGCAATCCGTTCATAACAAGGCCGAAATTCCAACATGGAAGGATTTAGACAACTTCCTGACAGAGCGCCATCGCACTCTGGAGGCCATCGACGACGTCAGGCCTAGTGGTTCCGGGCAACTTCCGCCAAGGTCGGGAATTCCTATTGCCCCTGCTCGTAGGCTCAATTCACACGAGACTCGAGTGGTTCCGGGCGGCTGCGATCTCTGTTCGATCTCTGTTCGAGGACCACCCCATTCGCTTATGTCCGCGGTTCCTAAATATGGATGTAAATGGGCGCTTTGACTACATTACAAGGAAGCAGTTATGTCTAAACTGTTTTGGCCGAGGGCACCAGCAGCGAGACTGCACGAGCGCCCGTACCTGTTTCACATGCCACAGCCGACACCACACCCTCCTGCACCGCGGCAATCCGTTCGCCACCGCTCCAAGTCCACCTACGCCAGCAAACGCACTAATACTAATAGCACTAAATAGCACCAGCACTAATAGACTCAGGGTCCGAAGCGACCTTCATAACGGAACGACTGTTCAACCTCGTCAAGCCTCCTTTCAAGACGATTCAAGCCCAAGTTTCCGTCCTTAATCAGACCATTTCCGCGCAGTCTACGAAATTGTGCCATTTCTCCATTCGGTTGCCGTCTAGACCCGGGCTACAATTAGAGACTGCGGCCTACGTTCTTCCGCAGTTGGCAGGAAATCTGCCATCCTACCCGATTCCGCAGGATCGTCTCAAGGGGCTGCCCGACATTCCCCTGGCGGACCCCAACTTCTTTGAGAGCTCCCAAGTCGATGTGTTAATAGGAGCTGACATTCTTCCGTTCATTCTCCTCGGTAATTCCAAGTCTTACATCTGCGGGTCGCTTCTCGGTCAGGAGACCATTTTCGGATGGGTGCTAACCGGCCCATTATCTCCAGTCAACCCCCGCAGCGTGTCTGTTTTTTCCGCACGAGTTGGCCGCAGCCTCGGTGACTCACTGGATCAGGGAGAGGTGCCCACAGGGATCAGTTCGGAATCGAATTCCAAGATCATATTCAGCACAATGTCGCCACGCCCACGCAACGCCCAGTCACTGGAGAGCAGATGTACTCGAGGTACACAATCCTACCGATGCCGAGTCTGGAATGGGATCCATCCATTGAAGAAGTGTCGGCGCTTCCTACGCCTAAGTGCCGAGAAGCGGCTCCGAGAGGTTCTCGTGAACCGGTATTGCTCGAGCTGCCTGGCCCACGAGCACTCCGACGGATCCTGTCGGCGTGGGGACGGCTGTAAGACGTGTGGTCAGGATCACCACACGCTGCTGCACCTTGTGACCGAGGAGCACGGTCACAGTACACGGGGTGTCTCGCTCTCTCGTCGGCCGTCGTCCGCCAACTCCCGGCGCGGTTCGGGTACTTCTCGGCCTTCGCCCGCCAGTATCCGGCACTCACAAGCCGATCCACGGCCATCGACTTCCCGGCACTCTTCGATAACTCCCCTCCCTTCGAAGGGAAGGGGGGAGCTCCCCTGCTTTCGTCCGCCACTCATCGGGTGCCGTCCACCGCTCGTCCGCCCGCGTCATCCGCGCCTAGGCAACTTTCCGCCTCTCCTCGAGGGCCCCCGCAGGACGCGGTCGCTGCGCCCACCTTATCGTCGCTGCTGAACCGGAACAGCGTCAAAATCGGGACCCGGATTTTCGACACGGGGGCCTTCATCGACCCGTGTACGCCCTCTAGCTGCAGTGACGCATAGCTAGCGACGAGGGATCTGTTGCAACCCGAGCGATTGCAAGGGGGGGAGAATGTTTAGGTGAGGGGCCGTTGTGCCGCTCACCTGAAAAGCGCATCCGCGCTGAAGAGCGCACCCGCGCTAAAGAGCGCACCCGCGCTGAAGAGCGCACCCGCGCTGAAGAGCGCATCCACACTCGCCCCTCTGTGCCCTCTCTTCTCGCTCGTTGGTTGTCGTCGATCTCTTTTTTGTACTAGTTTTTAAGTAATCTCATGTAAGCAGCCCAATAAAGCTGACCGCGTTATACCTACTGAAAGACGCCCCCGATTTTCAATTCAACATTTTCAACTTTTCTGGAATCTTTGGCGGCAGCAGCGCCCCCCTACAAACATTGGTCCTTCGAGCCGGATAATCTGGATATTCAGGATATTTTGGATATTAGGATATCGTCCACCAGCAGTTCTCGGCATTGTTCCGCCAAAAGATAAGTACATTTTTTCCGTCTCCGTCTCTCTGCCGGTCTTCAGCAGTGATCCGAACATTGAATTTCGTTCACACTGCTGCAAGATTGTTTTTCCCTCCGTGTCAACTCCAAGTCCGAGTTTTCCGACACAACGGCAGTTTGAGATTTTCTACTCTTCGCCTCAAATTTTTCCATTCGTCTCTGTTTTGTGTGCTGCCCATATTCCTCGCCGTTTTCGGCCTCTCCGTTACCCATTCGCTTGCCAACGGTCGAGGCATACGTGCACCCACATACATATACACACATACATATTTTGTTTTTGTGCAATTAATCCGCGAAAAATTCGCAAGTGAACAGTGAAATTGTGTGGTGACAAAAAGAAGGCATAATTAATATTAGCCAGCCGGTGTGAATTAGTTCCGCAAATTTCCAAATTCACCGAACAGTCCGCCGCTGTCGTAATATTTGTTTCTGTTCTTCCCCAATCAGTCTTCCCAATCACCACATAACTTCTCTGTTCCTCCATTTATACAGTCCACGCTCCACTGTGCCAATATATGCCCGCATGCCCTTACATATATCCGTACCTGCATGCATGTCCATATATTTCCTAATATTTTCTGACTCCAATTTCAGGAAATATATAACCGATAAAAATTAACTTATACAGTCCACTTATCGACGTTCCACTGTGCCATCATATGCCCTACATGCCCTTGCCCTACTTGCATGCATGCCCATATATTTCTAAATATTTTCTGCCTCCAATTTCAGAAAATATATAACCAAATAAATTTAAAAAAAAATCAATTAATTATAAATTCATGTATTTATAATTATAACTACTAAAATTTATTAACTTCTTATTTTCCGTTCGAGCAAAGGGGCCAGGGTTTTTTTAATTCACCTTTCCGGCCACTCGTCAATAATTTAATTCTCAAAAAATTATAATTAAATAATTCATTTGTCGATCTTCTGTCCGAATAGAGCCGCGGTTTTAATTCCATCTTCCCGGCTTCGTGTTAATGAAATTCAATTAATTAAAGATTTATGTTTCAATTCCACCGTTCCAGCTTGGTAATAATTAACCTCAATTGATTAAAAATAAAGATTTTCAACTCCACCCTTCTGGCTCCATAATAATTAAATCCGAACCAGTTAACCAAAAATTAATTATTAATTTTTGTGTGTTAAATTCAAGCCAAGTTAAGTCCACCTTCCGGCTGCGCAAATTCAAAAATAGTTAAGAATTTAATATCTCCGTATATATTAAATTCAGTACGAACCACACAAGTCGAAATATACAAATTATTTAATTATTTATGCCAGCTGGCGGTGCCTCCGTGGCAAGGGTAGAGCCGGTTGGATGAATATCCGTGGAGGGCCGGCAGTAGGTTGCTGCCGTTGGTTAAGTAGTGTTGACCACCAAGGATGGTAGCCACTGGAGAGTCGGGTGGTCGCTTCGACTTCCTTCCTTTTCCGAAGGTTATGGTGGGAGATACTTATCTCCGATGTTACGGCCCTTAAGGCACGATAACCAAATTTAATAATCAGAATAAATGTAACGGCTAAAGCCGGAGTTTTATGATCGAGCTGGTGCTCTTTATTTCAAATCCAAATTAAAACTAAAACTTAAGAATTAACAAAAGTTCATGCATAGCCGGATGCCCGTGGCAGACCGCTGACCTTGCACATTTTGCAGAAGTCATACGATCGCTGTCAGCCAATGGAAAGGAGCCACGGCTCGGAATGGTACAATGTGCCGGCTCAGCATAGGGCCAATAAGGTGGACCCAATTTAGGGTGGACCATGCATGAGAGAAATGTGTAATAATAATAATAATAAAAAATGATGAATATTAATAAGGGGAATAAGAATTGGCCTGCTCAGCCTAAGCTGGGAGTTGGTTGTTAACTTACATACATATATAGACCGTCATCATTTTTTTCCGAACAAGCACGAATTTTCCGGTACTTTTTCCATTTTCCGTGCCTCCAACGCTGCTTCTACTCCGCATCAGGCAACATCCGCCTGCAATCCGAGCAAACCTCGTCTCCTTGTGGGTTTTCTGGTGCCTGAAGTTTTTCTTTCCACATTCGAATTGTGCCGCACACGACTTTCCTTTCCACATCGGCGCCACCAGTTCGCACTTGCTCCTTGTAATTGCCTTTCATCCGCGATCTCACCGTTCTCATCACATTAGTGCGACCGGCCACCACTTCGTACGGGGCACCTGTTGCGCGAGTCAGTTGACAAGCGCTGACCAGCGAATCGGACTCTGAGAATGCCCACGGGAGACGACCAAAAGCCACGTCCGATCCCAACCATCCGTTTGGAGAGATCTCAATCCGCTTCTCCGCGGACGCCTCTTTTAAAGCCTAAGGCGTTCAGTGCCATTCCAAGGGCGAAGAGTGACGAATCCGTCAACACGATCTCCGGTCCTTCACAGAGGCAGACTCGTTCCGTTGCAAAAATGGCTCAAAGGGCGGTCGACGTGGCGCTGAAGAAGTTCATCGCCCCCAACAGATCGAGTTAGCCAATTTGAGGCCAATATAAATACTCCGGCCGCCAGAGAAACGGAAGTGGGCTCCCAATAGATGTGCGAAGTCCATCGGGACCAAATTCGGGCACTGTGGGAGAAGGTGGAGAAAAGCTATGAGAGCTGCTCCGATTTGCTAGCCGAGTCCGACGACAATGCGGCCATCTCGACAGTGCTGGAATCGAAGTACAGCTACTGTTACTCCGTCTATTCGAGATGTATTGCCCAGCTTCGAGAGAAAATTGCTTCCCATACCACTCCGGCTTCCGTCAATGTACACACGCCCGCGTCTACAGGCTGCCGGTTACCTCCGGTGGATACCGAGGTCTTCGCGGGTGATTATCTTCGGTGGCCCACCTTCCGAGATTTGTTTACGGCCATTTACATCCAAAACTCGCGGCTCACCCCGGTAGAGAGGTTGTTCCACTTGTTGTCCAAAACAAGTGGTGACGCCCACGCCATTGTTTCCAAGGCTCCGCTGACCCATGAGGGGTTTGTCGTCGCTTGGCAAAGCCTCACAGACCTCTTTGAGAACCGGCGGCTACTGGTCAATAGCCAGTTGAAAATCCTTTTCAACCTCCAGGCTATTTCTCAAGAGTCCGGGGTCGCGCTGAAGGAGCTGCAAGCCACCATTCAGAGTTGTCTGACAGCCCTAGCAATGTCCGCCATCAATGTTGAGGCTTGGGACTGCCTACTGGTGTTTATGATTTCGTCAAAGCTCCCCAAAGTCACACTTTCCATGTGGGAGCAATCCGTTCATAACAAGGCCGAAATTCCAACATGGAAGGATTTAGACAACTTCCTGACAGAGCGCCATCGCACTCTGGAGGCCATCGACGACGTCAGGCCTAGTGGTTCCGGGCAACTTCCGCCAAGGTCGGGAATTCCTATTGCCCCTGCTCGTAGGCTCAATTCACACGAGACTCGAGTGGTTCCGGGCCAAAAGGGCTGCGATCTCTGTTCGATCTCTGTTCGAGGACCACCCCATTCGCTTATGTCCGCGGTTCCTAAATATGGATGTAAATGGGCGCTTTGACTACATTACAAGGAAGCAGTTATGTCTAAACTGTTTTGGCCGAGGGCACCAGCAGCGAGACTGCACGAGCGCCCGTACCTGTTTCACATGCCACAGCCGACACCACACCCTCCTGCACCGCGGCAATCCGTTCGCCACCGCTCCAAGTCCACCTACGCCAGCAAACGCACTAATACTAATAGCACTAAATAGCACCAGCACTAATAGACTCAGGGTCCGAAGCGACCTTCATAACGGAACGACTGTTCAACCTCGTCAAGCCTCCTTTCAAGACGATTCAAGCCCAAGTTTCCGTCCTTAATCAGACCATTTCCGCGCAGTCTACGAAATTGTGCCATTTCTCCATTCGGTTGCCGTCTAGACCCGGGCTACAATTAGAGACTGCGGCCTACGTTCTTCCGCAGTTGGCAGGAAATCTGCCATCCTAGCCGATTCCGCAGGATCGTCTCAAGGGGCTGCCCGACATTCCCCTGGCGGACCCCAACTTCTTTGAGAGCTCCCAAGTCGATGTGTTAATAGGAGCTGACATTCTTCCGTTCATTCTCCTCGGTAATTCCAAGTCTTACATCTGCGGGTCGCTTCTCGGTCAGGAGACCATTTTCGGATGGGTGCTAACCGGCCCATTATCTCCAGTCAACCCCCGCAGCGTGTCTGTTTTTTCCGCACGAGTTGGCCGCAGCCTCGGTGACTCACTGGATCAGGGAGAGGTGCCCACAGGGATCAGTTCGGAATCGAATTCCAAGATCATATTCAGCACAATGTCGCCACGCCCACGCAACGCCCAGTCACTGGAGAGCAGATGTACTCGAGGTACACAATCCTACCGATGCCGAGTCTGGAATGGGATCCATCCATTGAAGAAGTGTCGGCGCTTCCTACGCCTAAGTGCCGAGAAGCGGCTCCGAGAGGTTCTCGTGAACCGGTATTGCTCGAGCTGCCTGGCCCACGAGCACTCCGACGGATCCTGTCGGCGTGGGGACGGCTGTAAGACGTGTGGTCAGGATCACCACACGCTGCTGCACCTTGTGACCGAGGAGCACGGTCACAGTACACGGGGTGTCTCGCTCTCTCGTCGGCCGTCGTCCGCCAACTCCCGGCGCGGTTCGGGTACTTCTCGGCCTTCGCCCGCCAGTATCCGGCACTCACAAGCCGATCCACGGCCATCGACTTCCCGGCACTCTTCGATAACTCCCCTCCCTTCGAAGGGAAGGGGGGAGCTCCCCTGCTTTCGTCCGCCACTCATCGGGTGCCGTCCACCGCTCGTCCGCCCGCGTCATCCTCGCCTAGGCAACTTTCCGCCTCTCCTCGAGGGCCCCCGCAGGACGCGGTCGCTGCGCCCACCTTATCGTCGCTGCTGAACCGGAACAGCGTCAAAATCGGGACCCGGATTTTCGACACGGGGGCCTTCATCGACCCGTGTACGCCCTCTAGCTGCAGTGACGCATAGCTAGCGACGAGGGATCTGTTGCAACCCGAGCGATTGCAAGGGGGGGAGAATGTTTAGGTGAGGGGCCGTTGTGCCGCTCACCTGAAAAGCGCATCCGCGCTGAAGAGCGCACCCGCGCTAAAGAGCGCACCCGCGCTGAAGAGCGCACCCGCGCTGAAGAGCGCATCCACACTCGCCCCTCTGTGCCCTCTCTTCTCGCTCGTTGGTTGTCGTCGATCTCTTTTTTGTACTAGTTTTTAAGTAATCTCATGTAAGCAGCCCAATAAAGCTGACCGCGTTATACCTACTGAAAGACGCCCCCGATTTTCAATTCAACATTTTCAACTTTTCTGGAATCTTTGGCGGCAGCAGCGCCCCCCTACAAACATTGGTCCTTCGAGCCGGATAATCTGGATATTCAGGATATTTTGGATATTAGGATATCGTCCACCAGCAGTTCTCGGCATTGTTCCGCCAAAAGATAAGTACATTTTTTCCGTCTCCGTCTCTCTGCCGGTCTTCAGCAGTGATCCGAACATTGAATTTCGTTCACACTGCTGCAAGATTGTTTTTCCCTCCGTGTCAACTCCAAGTACGAGTTTTCCGACACAACGGCAGTTTGAGATTTTCTACTCTTCGCCTCAAATTTTTCCATTCGTCTCTGTTTTGTGTGCTGCCCATATTCCTCGCCGTTTTCGGCCTTTCCGTTACCCATTCGCTTGCCAACGGTCGAGGCATACGTGCACCCACATACATATACACACATACATATTTTGTTTTTGTGCAATTAATCCGCGAAAAATTCGCAAGTGAACAGTGAAATTGTGTGGTGACAAAAAGAAGGCATAATTAATATTAGCCAGCCGGTGTGAATTAGTTCCGCAAATTTCCAAATTCACCGAACAGTCCGCCGCTGTCGTAATATTTGTTTCTTTTCTTCCCCAATCAGTCTTCCCAATCACCACATAACTTCTCTGTTCCTCCATTTATACAGTCCACGCTCCACTGTGCCAATATATGCCCGCATGCCCTTACATATATCCGTACCTGCATGCATGTCCATATATTTCATAATATTTTCTGACTCCAATTTCAGGAAATATATAACCGATAAAAATTAACTTATACAGTCCACTTATCGACGTTCCACTGTGCCATCATATGCCCTACATGCCCTTGCCCTACTTGCATGCATGCCCATATATTTCTAAATATTTTCTGCCTCCAATTTCAGAAAATATATAACCAAATAAATTTAAAAAAAATCAATTAATTATAAATTCATGTATTTATAATTATAACTACTAAAATTTATTAACTTCTTATTTTCCGTTCGAGCAAAGGGGCCAGGGTTTTTTTAATTCACCTTTCCGGCCACTCGTCAATAATTTAATTCTCAAAAAATTATAATTAAATAATTCATTTGTCGATCTTCTGTCCGAATAGAGCCGCGGTTTTAATTCCATCTTCCCGGCTTCGTGTTAATGAAATTCAATTAATTAAAGATTTATGTTTCAATTCCACCGTTCCAGCTTGGTAATAATTAACCTCAATTGATTAAAAATAAAGATTTTCAACTCCACCCTTCTGGCTCCATAATAATTAAATCCGAACCAGTTAACCAAAAATTAATTATTAATTTTTTGTGTGTTAAATTCAAGCCAAGTTAAGTCCACCTTCCGGCGGCGCAAATTCAAAAATAGTTAAGAATTTAATATCTCCGTATATATTAAATTCAGTACGAACCACACAAGTCGAAATATACAAATTATTTAATTACACAGCCACACAAAAAAAAAAAAGTGTCCGGGTTGGGAGATCAGAGTACCCTATCCCCATGTATTTTGGACCGCTGAACACGAATCTGAAGTCCGTTTTGGTCCTGCACGTGTACGTTTCTGCCTAACCTCAAAAAAAGTTTTACATTTTTGGAGGTATGGGACTTTATTTTTAATTTATTGGATTTTCATGAAACTGGGTACCCAGGGGTTTTTGGGGTCGCTGATTACGAAGTTGAAGTCAGATTTTCAAAATTCAATATGGCGGATCCAATATGGCGGACGAATTTTTGAACAATTTTTGGATTTTCATGAAACTGGGTACTTAGGGGTTTTGGGGTCGCTGATTACGAATCTAAAGTCAGATTTCCCAAATTCAATATGGCGGATTCAATATGGCGGACGAATTTTCAAAAATGAAAATCCACGAATTTTTTGAAAATTCGTCCGCCATATTGAATTTTGAAAATCTGACTTCAAATTCGTAATCAGCGACCCCAAAAACCCCTAAGTACCCAGTTTCATGAAAATCCAATAAATTAAAAATAAAGTCCCATACCTCCAAAAATGTAAAACTTTTTTTGAGGTTAGGAAGAAACGTACACGTGCAGGACCAAAACGGACTTCAGATTCGTGTTCAGCGGTCCAAAATACATGGGGATAGGGTACTCTGATCTCCCAACCCGGACACTTTTTTTTTTTTGTGTGGCTGTGTTATTTATGCCAGCTGGCGGTGCCTCCGTGGCAAGGGTAGAGCCGGTTGGATGAATATCCGTGGAGGGCCGGCAGTAGGTTGCTGCCGTTGGTTAGGTAGTGTTGACCACCAAGGATGGTAGCCACTGGAGAGTCGGGTGGTCGCTTCGACTTCCTTCCTTTTCCGAAGGTTATGGTGGGAGATACTTATCTCCGATGTTACGGCCCTTAAGGCACGATAACCAAATTTAATAATCAGAATAAATGTAACGGCTAAAGCCGGAGTTTTATGATCGAGCTGGTGCTCTTTATTTCAAATCCAAATTAAAACTAAAACTTAAGAATTAACAAAAGTTTATGCATAGCCGGATGCCCGTGGCAGACCGCTGACCTTGCACATTTTGCAGAAGTCATACGATCGCTGTCAGCCAATGGAAAGGAGCCACGGCTCGGAATGGTACAATGTGCCGGCTCAGCATAGGGCCAATAAGGTGGACCCAATTTAGGGTGGACCATGCATGAGAGAAATGTGTAATAATAATAATAATAAAAAATGATGAATATTAATAAGGGGAATAAGAATTGGCCTGCTCAGCCTAAGCTGGGAGTTGGTTGTTAACTTACACACATATATAGACCGTCATCATTTTTTTCCGAACAAGCACGAATTTTCCGGTACTTTTTCCATTTTCCGTGCCTCCAACGCTGCTTCTACTCCGCATCAGGCAACATCCGCCTGCAATCCGAGCAAACCTCGTCTCCTTGTGGGTTTTCTGGTGCCTGAAGTTTTTCTTTCCACATTCGAATTGTGCCGCACACGACTTTCCTTTCCACATCGGCGCCACCAGTTCGCACTTGCTCCTTGTAATTGCCTTTCATCCGCGATCTCACCGTTCTCATCACATTAGTGCGACCGGCCACCACTTCGTACGGGGCACCTGTTGCGCGAGTCAGTTGACAAGCGCTGACCAGCGAATCGGACTCTGAGAATGCCCACGGGAGACGACCAAAAGCCACGTCCGATCCCAACCATCCGTTTGGAGAGATCTCAATCCGCTTCTCCGCGGACGCCTCTTTTAAAGCCTAAGGCGTTCAGTGCCATTCCAAGGGCGAAGAGTGACGAATCCGTCAACACGATCTCCGGTCCTTCACAGAGGCAGACTCGTTCCGTTGCAAAAATGGCTCAAAGGGCGGTCGACGTGGCGCTGAAGAAGTTCATCGCCCCCAACAGATCGAGTTAGCCAATTTGAGGCCAATATAAATACTCCGGCCGCCAGAGAAACGGAAGTGGGCTCCCAATAGATGTGCCAAGTCCATCGGGACCAAATTCGGGCACTGTGGGAGAAGGTGGAGAAAAGCTATGAGAGCTGCTCCGATTTGCTAGCCGAGTCCGACGACAATGCGGCCATCTCGACAGTGCTGGAATCGAAGTACAGCTACTGTTACTCCGTCTATTCGAGATGTATTGCCCAGCTTCGAGAGAAAATTGCTTCCCATACCACTCCGGCTTCCGTCAATGTACACACGCCCGCGTCTACAGGCTGCCGGTTACCTCCGGTGGATACCGAGGTCTTCGCGGGTGATTATCTTCGGTGGCCCACCTTCCGAGATTTGTTTACGGCCATTTACATCCAAAACTCGCGGCTCACCCCGGTAGAGAGGTTGTTCCACTTGTTGTCCAAAACAAGTGGTGACGCCCACGCCATTGTTTCCAAGGCTCCGCTGACCCATGAGGGGTTTGTCGTCGCTTGGCAAAGCCTCACAGACCTCTTTGAGAACCGGCGGCTACTGGTCAATAGCCAGTTGAAAATCCTTTTCAACCTCCAGGCTATTTCTCAAGAGTCCGGGGTCGCGCTGAAGGAGCTGCAAGCCACCATTCAGAGTTGTCTGACAGCCCTAGCAATGTCCGCCATCAATGTTGAGGCTTGGGACTGCCTACTGGTGTTTATGATTTCGTCAAAGCTCCCCAAAGTCACACTTTCCATGTGGGAGCAATCCGTTCATAACAAGGCCGAAATTCCAACATGGAAGGAATTAGACAACTTCCTGACAGAGCGCCATCGCACTCTGGAGGCCATCGACGACGTCAGGCCTAGTGGTTCCGGGCAACTTCCGCCAAGGTCGGGAATTCCTATTGCCCCTGCTCGTAGGCTCAATTCACACGAGACTCGAGTGGTTCCGGGCCAAAAGGGCTGCGATCTCTGTTCGATCTCTGTTCGAGGACCACCCCATTCGCTTATGTCCGCGGTTCCTAAATATGGATGTAAATGGGCGCTTTGACTACATTACAAGGAAGCAGTTATGTCTAAACTGTTTTGGCCGAGGGCACCAGCAGCGAGACTGCACGAGCGCCCGTACCTGTTTCACATGCCACAGCCGACACCACACCCTCCTGCACCGCGGCAATCCGTTCGCCACCGCTCCAAGTCCACCTACGCCAGCAAACGCACTAATACTAATAGCACTAAATAGCACCAGCACTAATAGACTCAGGGTCCGAAGCGACCTTCATAACGGAACGACTGTTCAACCTCGTCAAGCCTCCTTTCAAGACGATTCAAGCCCAAGTTTCCGTCCTTAATCAGACCATTTCCGCGCAGTCTACGAAATTGTGCCATTTCTCCATTCGGTTGCCGTCTAGACCCGGGCTACAATTAGAGACTGCGGCCTACGTTCTTCCGCAGTTGGCAGGAAATCTGCCATCCTACCCGATTCCGCAGGATCGTCTCAAGGGGCTGCCCGACATTCCCCTGGCGGACCCCAACTTCTTTGAGAGCTCCCAAGTCGATGTGTTAATAGGAGCTGACATTCTTCCGTTCATTCTCCTCGGTAATTCCAAGTCTTACATCTGCGGGTCGCTTCTCGGTCAGGAGACCATTTTCGGATGGGTGCTAACCGGCCCATTATCTCCAGTCAACCCCCGCAGCGTGTCTGTTTTTTCCGCACGAGTTGGCCGCAGCCTCGGTGACTCACTGGATCAGGGAGAGGTGCCCACAGGGATCAGTTCGGAATCGAATTCCAAGATCATATTCAGCACAATGTCGCCACGCCCACGCAACGCCCAGTCACTGGAGAGCAGATGTACTCGAGGTACACAATCCTACCGATGCCGAGTCTGGAATGGGATCCATCCATTGAAGAAGTGTCGGCGCTTCCTACGCCTAAGTGCCGAGAAGCGGCTCCGAGAGGTTCTCGTGAACCGGTATTGCTCGAGCTGCCTGGCCCACGAGCACTCCGACGGATCCTGTCGGCGTGGGGACGGCTGTAAGACGTGTGGTCAGGATCACCACACGCTGCTGCACCTTGTGACCGAGGAGCACGGTCACAGTACACGGGGTGTCTCGCTCTCTCGTCGGCCGTCGTCCGCCAACTCCCGGCGCGGTTCGGGTACTTCTCGGCCTTCGCCCGCCAGTATCCGGCACTCACAAGCCGATCCACGGCCATCGACTTCCCGGCACTCTTCGATAACTCCCCTCCCTTCGAAGGGAAGGGGGGGAGCTCCCCTGCTTTCGTCCGCCACTCATCGGGTGCCGTCCACCGCTCGTCCGCCCGCGTCATCCGCGCCTAGGCAACTTTCCGCCTCTCCTCGAGGGCCCCCGCAGGACGCGGTCGCTGCGCCCACCTTATCGTCGCTGCTGAACCGGAACAGCGTCAAAATCGGGACCCGGATTTTCGACACGGGGGCCTTCATCGACCCGTGTACGCCCTCTAGCTGCAGTGACGCATAGCTAGCGACGAGGGATCTGTTGCAACCCGAGCGATTGCAAGGGGGGGAGAATGTTTAGGTGAGGGGCCGTTGTGCCGCTCACCTGAAAAGCGCATCCGCGCTGAAGAGCGCACCCGCGCTAAAGAGCGCACCCGCGCTGAAGAGCGCATCCACACTCGCCCCTCTGTGCCCTCTCTTCTCGCTCGTTGGTTGTCGTCGATCTCTTTTTTGTACTAGTTTTTAAGTAATCTCATGTAAGCAGCCCAATAAAGCTGACCGCGTTATACCTACTGAAAGACGCCCCCGATTTTCAATTCAACATTTTCAACATTTCTGGAATCTTTGGCGGCAGCAGCGCCCCCCTACAAACATTGGTCCTTCGAGCCGGATAATCTGGATATTCAGGATATTTTGGATATTAGGATATCGTCCACCAGCAGTTCTCGGCATTGTTCCGCCAAAAGATAAGTACATTTTTTCCGTCTCCGTCTCTCTGCCGGTCTTCAGCAGTGATCCGAACATTGAATTTCGTTCACACTGCTGCAAGATTGTTTTTCCCTCCGTGTCAACTCCAAGTCCGAGTTTTCCGACACAACGGCAGTTTGAGATTTTCTACTCTTCGCCTCAAATTTTTCCATTCGTCTCTGTTTTGTGTGCTGCCCATATTCCTCGCCGTTTTCGGCCTCTCCGTTACCCATTCGCTTGCCAACGGTCGAGGCATACGTGCACCCACATACATATACACACATACATATTTTGTTTTTGTGCAATTAATCCGCGAAAAATTCGCAAGTGAACAGTGAAATTGTGTGGTGACAAAAAGAAGGCATAATTAATATTAGCCAGCCGGTGTGAATTAGTTCCGCAAATTTCCAAATTCACCGAACAGTCCGCCGCTGTCGTAATATTTGTTTCTTTTCTTCCCCAATCAGTCTTCCCAATCACCACATAACTTCTCTGTTCCTCCATTTATACAGTCCACGCTCCACTGTGCCAATATATGCCCGCATGCCCTTACATATATCCGTACCTGCATGCATGTCCATATATTTCCTAATATTTTCTGACTCCAATTTCAGGAAATATATAACCGATAAAAATTAACTTATACAGTCCACTTATCGACGTTCCACTGTGCCATCATATGCCCTACATGCCCTTGCCCTACTTGCATGCATGCCCATATATTTCTAAATATTTTCTGCCTCCAATTTCAGAAAATATATAACCAAATAAATTTAAAAAAAATCAATTAATTATAAATTCATGTATTTATAATTATAACTACTAAAATTTATTAACTTCTTATTTTCCGTTCGAGCAAAGGGGCCAGGGTTTTTTTAATTCACCTTTCCGGCCACTCGTCAATAATTTAATTCTCAAAAAATTATAATTAAATAATTCATTTGTCGATCTTCTGTCCGAATAGAGCCGCGGTTTTAATTCTATCTTCCCGGCTTCGTGTTAATGAAATTCAATTAATTAAAGATTTATGTTTCAATTCCACCGTTCCAGCTTGGTAATAATTAACCTCAATTGATTAAAAATAAAGATTTTCAACTCCACCCTTCTGGCTCCATAATAATTAAATCCGAACCAGTTAACCAAAAATTAATTATTAATTTTTTGTGTGTTAAATTCAAGCCAAGTTAAGTCCACCTTCCGGCTGCGCAAATTCAAAAATAGTTAAGAATTTAATATCTCCGTATATATTAAATTCAGTACGAACCACACAAGTCGAAATATACAAATTATTTAATTATTTATGCCAGCTGGCGGTGCCTCCGTGGCAAGGGTAGAGCCGGTTGGATGAATATCCGTGGAGGGCCGGCAGTAGGTTGCTGCCGTTGGTTAGGTAGTGTTGACCACCAAGGATGGTAGCCACTGGAGAGTCGGGTGGTCGCTTCGACTTCCTTCCTTTTCCGAAGGTTATGGTGGGAGATACTTATCTCCGATGTTACGGCCCTTAAGGCACGATAACCAAATTTAATAATCAGAATAAATGTAACGGCTAAAGCCGGAGTTTTATGATCGAGCTGGTGCTCTTTATTTCAAATCCAAATTAAAACTAAAACTTAAGAATTAACAAAAGTTCATGCATAGCCGGATGCCCGTGGCAGACCGCTGACCTTGCACATTTTGCAGAAGTCATACGATCGCTGTCAGCCAATGGAAAGGAGCCACGGCTCGGAATGGTACAATGTGCCGGCTCAGCATAGGGCCAATAAGGTGGACCCAATTTAGGGTGGACCATGCATGAGAGAAATGTGTAATAATAATAATAATAAAAAATGATGAATATTAATAAGGGGAATAAGAATTGGCCTGCTCAGCCTAAGCTGGGAGTTGGTTGTTAACTTACATACATATATAGACCGTCATCATTTTTTTCCGAACAAGCACGAATTTTCCGGTACTTTTTCCATTTTCCGTGCCTCCAACGCTGCTTCTACTCCGCATCAGGCAACATCCGCCTGCAATCCGAGCAAACCTCGTCTCCTTGTGGGTTTTCTGGTGCCTGAAGTTTTTCTTTCCACATTCGAATTGTGCCGCACACGACTTTCCTTTCCACATCGGCGCCACCAGTTCGCACTTGCTCCTTGTAATTGCCTTTCATCCGCGATCTCACCGTTCTCATCACATTAGTGCGACCGGCCACCACTTCGTACGGGGCACCTGTTGCGCGAGTCAGTTGACAAGCGCTGACCAGCGAATCGGACTCTGAGAATGCCCACGGGAGACGACCAAAAGCCACGTCCGATCCCAACCATCCGTTTGGAGAGATCTCAATCCGCTTCTCCGCGGACGCCTCTTTTAAAGCCTAAGGCGTTCAGTGCCATTCAAGGGCGAAGAGTGACGAATCCGTCAACACGATCTCCGGTCCTTCACAGAGGCAGACTCGTTCCGTTGCAAAAATGGCTCAAAGTGCGGTCGACGTGGCGCTGAAGAAGTTCATCGCCCCCAACAGATCGAGTTAGCCAATTTGAGGCCAATATAAATACTCCGGCCGCCAGAGAAACGGAAGTGGGCTCCCAATAGATGTGCGAAGTCCATCGGGACCAAATTCGGGCACTGTGGGAGAAGGTGGAGAAAAGCTATGAGAGCTGCTCCGATTTGCTAGCCGAGTCCGACGACAATGCGGCCATCTCGACAGTGCTGGAATCGAAGTACAGCTACTGTTACTCCGTCTATTCGAGATGTATTGCCCAGCTTCGAGAGAAAATTGCTTCCCATACCACTCCGGCTTCCGTCAATGTACACACGCCCGCGTCTACAGGCTGCCGGTTACCTCCGGTGGATACCGAGGTCTTCGCGGGTGATTATCTTCGGTGGCCCACCTTCCGAGATTTGTTTACGGCCATTTACATCCAAAACTCGCGGCTCACCCCGGTAGAGAGGTTGTTCCACTTGTTGTCCAAAACAAGTGGTGACGCCCACGCCATTGTTTCCAAGGCTCCGCTGACCCATGAGGGGTTTGTCGTCGCTTGGCAAAGCCTCACAGACCTCTTTGAGAACCGGCGGCTACTGGTCAATAGCCAGTTGAAAATCCTTTTCAACCTCCAGGCTATTTCTCAAGAGTCCGGGGTCGCGCTGAAGGAGCTGCAAGCCACCATTCAGAGTTGTCTGACAGCCCTAGCAATGTCCGCCATCAATGTTGAGGCTTGGGACTGCCTACTGGTGTTTATGATTTCGTCAAAGCTCCCCAAAGTCACACTTTCCATGTGGGAGCAATCCGTTCATAACAAGGCCGAAATTCCAACATGGAAGGAATTAGACAACTTCCTGACAGAGCGCCATCGCACTCTGGAGGCCATCGACGACGTCAGGCCTAGTGGTTCCGGGCAACTTCCGCCAAGGTCGGGAATTCCTATTGCCCCTGCTCGTAGGCTCAATTCACACGAGACTCGAGTGGTTCCGGGCCAAAAGGGCTGCGATCTCTGTTCGATCTCTGTTCGAGGACCACCCCATTCGCTTATGTCCGCGGTTCCTAAATATGGATGTAAATGGGCGCTTTGACTACATTACAAGGAAGCAGTTATGTCTAAACTGTTTTGGCCGAGGGCACCAGCAGCGAGACTGCACGAGCGCCCGTACCTGTTTCACATGCCACAGCCGACACCACACCCTCCTGCACCGCGGCAATCCGTTCGCCACCGCTCCAAGTCCACCTACGCCAGCAAACGCACTAATACTAATAGCACTAAATAGCACCAGCACTAATAGACTCAGGGTCCGAAGCGACCTTCATAACGGAACGACTGTTCAACCTCGTCAAGCCTCCTTTCAAGACGATTCAAGCCCAAGTTTCCGTCCTTAATCAGACCACTTCCGCGCAGTCTACGAAATTGTGCCATTTCTCCATTCGGTTGCCGTCTAGACCCGGGCTACAATTAGAGACTGCGGCCTACGTTCTTCCGCAGTTGGCAGGAAATCTGCCATCCTACCCGATTCCGCAGGATCGTCTCAAGGGGCTGCCCGACATTCCCCTGGCGGACCCCAACTTCTTTGAGAGCTCCCAAGTCGATGTGTTAATAGGAGCTGACATTCTTCCGTTCATTCTCCTCGGTAATTCCAAGTCTTACATCTGCGGGTCGCTTCTCGGTCAGGAGACCATTTTCGGATGGGTGCTAACCGGCCCATTATCTCCAGTCAACCCCCGCAGCGTGTCTGTTTTTTCCGCACGAGTTGGCCGCAGCCTCGGTGACTCACTGGATCAGGGAGAGGTGCCCACAGGGATCAGTTCGGAATCGAATTCCAAGATCATATTCAGCACAATGTCACCACGCCCACGCAACGCCCAGTCACTGGAGAGCAGATGTACTCGAGGTACACAATCCTACCGATGGCGAGTCTGGAATGGGATCCATCCATTGAAGAAGTGTCGGCGCTTCCTACGCCTAAGTGCCGAGAAGCGGCTCCGAGAGGTTCTCGTGAACCGGTATTGCTCGAGCTGCCTGGCCCACGAGCACTCCGACGGATCCTGTCGGCGTGGGGACGGCTGTAAGACGTGTGGTCAGGATCACCACATGCTGCTGCACCTTGTGACCGAGGAGCACGGTCACAGTACACGGGGTGTCTCGCTCTCTCGTCGGCCGTCGTCCGCCAACTCCCGGCGCGGTTCGGGTACTTCTCGGCCTTCGCCCGCCAGTATCCGGCACTCACAAGCCGATCCACGGCCATCGACTTCCCGGCACTCTTCGATAACTCCCCTCCCTTCGAAGGGAAGGGGGGGAGCTCCCCTGCTTTCGTCCGCCACTCATCGGGTGCCGTCCACCGCTCGTCCGCCCGCGTCATCCGCGCCTAGGCAACTTTCCGCCTCTCCTCGAGGGCCCCCGCAGGACGCGGTCGCTGCGCCCACCTTATCGTCGCTGCTGAACCGGAACAGCGTCAAAATCGGGACCCGGATTTTCGACACGGGGGCCTTCATCGACCCGTGTACGCCCTCTAGCTGCAGTGACGCATAGCTAGCGACGAGGGATCTGTTGCAACCCGAGCGATTGCAAGGGGGGGAGAATGTTTAGGTGAGGGGCCGTTGTGCCGCTCACCTGAAAAGCGCATCCGCGCTGAAGAGCGCACCCGCGCTAAAGAGCGCACCCGCGCTGAAGAGCGCACCCGCGCTGAAGAGCGCACCCGCGCTGAAGAGCGCATCCACACTCGCCCCTCTGTGCCCTCTCTTCTCGCTCGTTGGTTGTCGTCGATCTCTTTTTTGTACTAGTTTTTAAGTAATCTCATGTAAGCAGCCCAATAAAGCTGACCGCGTTATACCTACTGAAAGACGCCCCCGATTTTCAATTCAACATTTTCAACTTTTTTGGAATCTTTGGCGGCAGCAGCGCCCCCCTACAAACAACCTTTAACCTTTAACATGTCGTCGAATTAAAAGGCGGACCCAATAACTTCGGCAGCTCGAGGGAATGTGTTTTTCACGGATTCACTCAACCTCTTCAAACACTGTTCAAGCATTGTAGGCCATTGATTGTAGGCCAAAATTCCAAAGATAGAGTTTCAAGGGATCGGACCCATGGAAATATGAGACAAACAGCATGATCTAAAGGAAAAGGTTTAGTGGTAAGGGACACAGAAAAAGAGTTTCCAAAAAAAAAACATTGGAGTAAGACCTTTATTTGGGGATCCTCTTAACATTTGGTCCTTCGAAGCACCCTGACGTTTTCCCCCCTGTGGTAAGAGACTCAGGTTAAAAAAACAGGCATCTATAAGTGGCTGAAGAAAAATAAAAATTCTTAGCCCAAGGTAGCTAAAAAATAAGGCTGCAATCTGGGTAAAAAAGAGCCCAGTTTAAAAACCGTAGTCCTCTGTTATTTCCCCCAAGAGGTAAGGAACACAGAGAATAAAATTATTTAAGTGCCAATGAACACAAAACTGTGTGTTTTTGTTTCGAAACAACACCAAGATAAAAAATTATATGCAAATATGTGAAAAATTATTTGTGTATTAGACTGTCCAAGGCTTTACATTGAAAAGTTAAAAAAAAAATATTTAAATTCCAATAAGCATAAAACTGTGTGTTTTTGTTTCGGAACAACACCGATATAAACAAGAAAGGAAAGCTAACTTCAGGCGGAGCCGAAGTTGATATACCCTTGCAGTTAAAACCGGATATATATCGCAAACATCGGATTAAATTCGCCGATCCTTATGAGAACATCATAATATATCCAATTTATTACAATAAAAAATCTAAAACAAGTACCAAGCTTCCATTTTCAAAAATACCAATGTTGGTATGCCAGTTATGCCAAATACCATTTCCGATTTGGCAGCTATAAGATATAGTCGGCCGATCGGTTTGAAATTTGGTAGGTTGTATTAACTGACCAAAAATAGAATCTGTACGAAGTTCCAACTTTCTATCCTCAATAACACAAAAGTTGGGTAATTTCCGATTGGTTAGTTATATGGCAGATATAGGATATAGTCGCTTGATCCTTATGATTTGGCATGTTGTATTATTGCCAAAAATAGCATTCGTACCAAATCCGAATTCTCTAGCTTTAAAAACACCGAAGTTATAGCATTTCCGATCAATCAGTTATATGGCAACTAAAGAATATAGTCGGCCGATCTCGGCCGTTCCTATTTATATACTGCGTGCAAAGGAAACAAGGTGCAAAGTTTCAAGTCGAAAGCTTTAAAACTGAGAGACTAGTTCGCGTAGAAACAGACAGACAGACGGACAGACGGACATGCTCATATCAACTCAGGAAGTGATCCTGATCAAGAATATATATACTTTATAGGATCGGAGATGTCTTCTTCACTGCGTTCCACACTTTTGACCAAAATTATAATACCCTCTGCAAGGGTATAAAAATCAACAAAGACTGGTTACACCAATCAACGGTGAGAGCCAGATAATGCGTGGAAACTGATGAGTATCTAACCGACAGATGATTAAGCGAAAATCATATGGATAATTACATTGTAAAAGATAAAAAAAAAACACTAAACGTTAAAGCTTATGTACTTACTTTCTAAGATTTCCTGCGATGACAACCTAGGTAGAGCCAAAAACTGATGGGACGAAACAACAGATCTTAAAGTCTGAGTTGGTATATCCGGCATAGATATACTTGTAACGTATCTCAAGGAATCCTCATTAAATATAAATAACGAATCCATGCTTCTGCTTATTTTATATCGTGAAACTAACTCTTCTGCTCGTCCGTTGCTTATATCAATAAATCTAAAATTGAAGGTCTTTATTTTAAACAAGAAAGGAAAGCTAACTTCGGGCGGAGCCGAAGTTGATATACCCTTTCAGTTAAAACCGGATATATATCGCAAACATGGGATTAAATTCGCCGATCCTTATAAGAATATCATAATATAACCAATTTATTACAATAAAAAATCTAAAACAAAGTACCAAGCTTCCATCTTCAAAAATACAAAAGTTGGTATTTTTACCAAATACCATTTCCGATCGTTCAGTTATAGCAGCTATTGGATATAGTCGGCCGATCCCGGCCGTGTCGACTTATATACTGCGTGCAAAGGAAAGAAGGGTGTGTGCAAAGTTTCAAGACGATAGCTTTAAAAAAGAGACTAGTTCACGTAGAAACAGACAGACGGACAGACGGACATGCTCATATCAACTCAGGAGGTTATCCTGATCAAGAGTATATATACTTTATCGGAGATGTCTCCTTCACTGTGCGTTGCACACTTTTTGACAAAATTATAATACCCTCTGCAAGGGTATAAAAAGTCGTATAGCAAATAAAGTAAATAATAATTCTATATAATACCTTACACACAATGTTATAACTTTGCAATACAGTGAAGGAGACATCTCCGTCTCTATAAGGTATAAATATTTTTTAATAATCCTGAGTTGATGTAAGCATTTATATAAGTTGTCTGTCCGTCGGTCTATTTCTACACAAACCAGTCTTTCAGTTTTGTAGCCATAGAGTTAAAACTGTGCACACAATCTTTTTTCCTTTGCATGCAATATATAAGTCTGAACAGCCAGGATCGGTCGATAATATCCTATAGCAACCATGTAACTGATTGGACGGAAATGCCATAAATTTGGTATTATTTGGTATTGGAAACTATAAAAACCAGCACCATTATTCCAGAAAGGAAGGAATGGAACGCCCAAATCCCCGGCCCACAGAATCAAATTAGATTCTACACAGAGGGTTCAATATTAGAAAACAAAGTAGTAAGAGGAATGCACTCTACACAATTAGGCATTGTTTAGACTTCCTGAACACTGCAGCCTTTTCCGCTGCAGCGGCCATCAAGGAAGCACAATACCTAAACAAAATCTGGCTTAACAAAAGGCAAAGTAAAAATATTCAGTGATAGCCAAGTGTAATGCGCTTGTCGCAACTTTACTAAAAATGCCGAAAAGTAAGCCCCACTAAGCTAAGCTTTAAATAACCAAAACAAGACAAATAGTTTTGTATAAGCTTAAAGTTTCTTATCTATTGATAATAAATTATCTACCTATATTTGATCATTAGAGTATCGGTCTAAGCTTAGAATAAGCAGCGGCCACGTTATTTTCTCTTGTGGCTTCTAAGATAAACGCATCGTTCGCGGTTCAACTCAAGTCCATAACGGATGATTAAATTTCAAGGGCCGATGTTGATTTTGAATAAAACATTTTTTAGGAAATAATTGTAATTTTTTTTTAATGTGATATATTGGTATTACTCAATTACATATGCACACCTCCATCCGATGGTCCAAATTTTCGATGATCCTGAGGCCTGGGTTCTATGCCAAATTATCTCAACCCTTATCTCTTGAATAGTGGCTGGCTTACCGACGTACACCTTTTCTTTCAAATAACCCCAAAGAAAAAAACCAACGGTGACAATTCACATGATCTTGGCGGCCAATTGACATCGCCATTACGTGAGATAACACGGTCATTGAATTTGTTGCGCAAAAGAGCTATTGTTTCGTTAGCTGTGTGACAATTGGCACCGTCCTGATGAAACCACATATTGTCCACAACCATATCTTAACAATCTCGCGACCAATCGCGGACAAAATCAACACGATGGTCTGGCAAGATGCCCCCCGCTCCATCAAAACCAAGCCGCCTTCCGAAAAGAAGGCCTATGCTAATGTTCAAATAGACGAATCCAGCGACTCTGAGTTTGAAGAAATGAAGCCGAAACCTGCCAAAAAACCCATCATGGAAGACGAACCAACCACCAGCGAAGCAGCCAGAGCTGCATTTAAAGCTAATAGTGAAAAAAACTATTATGCAATTCTATCTGATTTAGACGATGAAGATCATGACAGCGACATGGAGGTTGACGCTATTAAGAAAAAAGATGAGAAGAAGACCAAGCAATCTGCGGAAAATTTTATCCCGGACGTATCCAGCATCAAGGGCCTCTCCAAAGACATTTCCCGCCTCTTAGGCGAGGATGTTGAATTGACCTACAAGGCAAGCACTAACAACACTATTCGCGTCATGGCTCCAGACAAGGATACTTACTCAACTCTGAAAAAGTTCCTGAGCGAAAATAACCATCGATTCCACACATTCCAGCCCCGAGACGAGCGCGCTTATCGGATCGTTGTTAAAGGCCTCCACCGACCTGGAGGATATTAAGGAGGGTTTCAGCCGCCATGGACACAAAGTCAGGGATATACACAATCCCACGCAAAAAGGTACAAGGAAGCCACTAAACATTTTCTTTATTAACCTCGAGCCAGCCAAAAACAACAGAGGCCTTTCAAGTCAAGCGGCTATGCAGCACGGTGGTTACGGTTGAGCCACCAAAAAAATTCGACGATGTGCCTCAATACCATCGCTGCCAGGGCTTCGGTCACACGAACGGTACTGCCATCTGGAGTACAGATGCGTAAAGTGGGGAGATAGGCACCCATCGTCCGAATGCACCAAAATCGCCTGTGAACGAGGCCTCTTACAAGGGCTGTCCAGCCTACAAAAAGGCAAAGAGCACGTTCGCCCCCAAGCAGACTGCCCCAAGAAGCCAGCAACCTCAATTCAGCAAAATTAACCCTAGCAGCCAAAAATGGAGCACCACAGTTTGACTCCAACCCCAATCCCGATCCCAGTATTCCAAGTAATCCAATGGACGCCCGAATCGTGGCGATTCCAATCGTAGAATGGAATCTATGTTTGAGCGCATGATGGAGAAGGTCTTGAGCCAAATAGCCCAAATGATGGCCACCGTTTGCAAATCCTTATGCATACGCGATTAGATATAACCATATGGAATGCTAACGGACTGGTAAAAAGAAGGCCAGAGGTCGAGCTGTATTGCAGGACCCACCAAGCCGACGTTCTCCTCATATCAGAAACGCATTTTACCAACAGATCATACTTGACTATTAGAGGATACGACCTCATTGCCGCTAACCACCCGAACGGTACAGGTCGCGGGGGCGCGGCCATCCTTATTCGCAGCTCCATCAAGTATGAGGCACTTCCAGCTATGTACGAAGACTGGGTGCAATGTGCCCAAATTAACAACAATCATAACAATCGCTGCAACATATTGCCCCCCAGGCACAACATCCACGAACAGGAATTCGACTTGCTACTGGATTGCCTCGGCCCCAAGTTCAAAATCGGAGGGGACTTTAATGCTAAACACCCCTGGTGGGGCTCCAGGATTACGAACCCAAAGAGGTTGGCCTTATAAAGGCAAATTCAGTCCCAAAACTTGAGCTGTCATGCGACCGGTGCACCCACATACTGGCCTACGGATCCTTACAAAATCCCAGATGTCCAGACTTCGCCATCTCCGGAGGACTGGATTCTGTCGCAATTCAGGCGAGAGAAGTAGAAGACCTCTTCTCGGACCACAGCGCCTTCGCCGTGTCACTTTTCACCCCAGCCTTGCTCAGGTCAGCCCGCAAAAAGCTGATCTACAAGACAACAGACATTGACAAGTACCAATCATACCTGAACAATGTTACCGACCCCAGCCCGACACTTGACTCCCCGTTTGACATCGACACCGCTGTAGAAGAGTTAACCGCGGCGGTTAATATATTCAGGCGGCAGCTTCTGAAGCAGCACCAAGGCCCTCCAACCGCCCAAAAGCCACTGACAAGGACATCCACTTTTGGAGCCCAGAAGTCGAAGAACTCCAACTTGAAAAGCGACGACTCCGAAAAGTGTGGATGCTCTCAAGGAATCCTTTGGACAACACCGCCTTCAATAGACCGACCAAATGTCTGACAGAAACGCTGGCAAGACTTAGAAAGCAGGCCTTTGACGGGTTCGTCGAACAACTTGAGCCAGGCGACCCTCAACATAACTTATGGCGAGTCACCAAATCTATCAGACAGCCGCTAAAAAGGATCCCACCTGTACAAAGAACCGAAAAGACTAAAAGGACTCACCGACGATCGCCGAACACCTCGAAGGTGCCTTTACGCCTTTCGATCGCTGCTCACCGGAGGGTCCTGCTGAAACTGCCCGACTGCTAGCCGAGCCTTCCAGGGACGCCGATCCCAAACGACCAGTGACTGAGGAGGAAACAGCTGAGCTCATAACCATCATGAGCAACATCAAGGCCCTGGGCGATGATTGTATCAATGCAATTGCATTAAAAATGTTACCACCTCCAAGCATTCAGCTAATTACGAGGATCTATAATAGATGCTTGGAGATAGGGTACTTGCCGTCCACATGGAAACGTGCCCAGGTAACTATGATACCTAAACCCGAGAAACCCGAAGCGAACCTTTCGTCCTACCGACCAATAAGTTTGTTACCAATGCTCTCCAAAACACTGGAACGAGTGTTTTTAAGCAGAGCACTGCCAGTATTTGACGAGGCTGGACTGATCCCTGACCACCAGTTTGGCTTCATGCGACGACACGGTACCCCAGAGCAGTGCCATCGGGTGGTGAAGTGCATCCTGGACGCATTTGAAACCAAGAAGTACTACATGGCCGTCATGCTGGACGTGAAGCAGGCGTTCGACCGAGTCTGGCATCCCGGTATTCTATATAAATTAAAGACTGGCCTACCCCGACCATACTTCCAATTCCTAAAGTCGTTCTTGGAAGACCGTAAATTTGCGGTAAGATGCGGCGAGGCCATCTCCGGTCTAAGAGAAGCTCACGCTGGTGTATCCCAAGGCAGCGTTCTTGGGGCGTTGATGTACAACGCTTACACGGCCGACCTCCCTGTTCTTCAGAGGCCTGACCTGCTCTCAGCAACCTATGCAGACGACACCGCCTTCCTTACCACTGCCGATAGCGCCATGGGGGCAGCCGAAACGACGCAATTGCAGCTTGACTTGCTCAGCGACTGGCAATAGCGTTGGAACATTGCCGTCAATAATGAGAAGTCCACTGCCACCACATTTTCTCTCTGAAAAGGCCACTGCCCTCCAGTTAACCTCAACGGCTCCCCAATCCCACAGAAAGACAATCCCAAGTACCTTGGATTCACCCTAGACAGGAGGCTCACCTGGAGGCCCCATCTGATTAAGAAGAGGAAGTAGGCTGATCAAAGACTTCGATCCTTCTACTGGCTCATGGGTAGGAGATCGAAGCTGAGAACTTTCACGAAACTTCTCATCTACAAGGCAATAATACGCCCAATTTGGACGTACGGCATACAGCTCTTGGGCACTGCGAGCAAGAAGAATGTCCAAACTATACAAACGTTCGAAAATAGAGCCCTTCGAATCGCCACTGGGGCCCACGTCTATCATGACAATAGCACCATCCACGAGGTTCTCAATTTTCCTTGGGTCAAGGACGAGATCCAAAGAAGCAGCGCACGTTACATGCAGAGGCTTCATAATCACCCGAACCTGTTGGCCAGCTCCCTGCTTGACAACAGAGAGCAGCCCAGAAGACTAAAAAGGACTCACCCGCTGGACCTCCCCTTACTGCTCTCATTTATTTCTACCATATTAATATGTGAAATTATTTATACGTGAAGTTTATGTGATAACATTTAATGGTTGTGCCTAAAGGACAGTTTTAAATAAACGTGACCCTGCTATTACAAAAAAAAAATATCTTCCAATATCTTCCAATCAAGTCATAAAAAGTTCGTTATCATCTCACGGCATACAACCTCCATTATGCCTGAGGATCATCAAAAATTTGGACCATGGGATGGAGGTGTGCCGCCGTGGTCGCCACGCCCATTTGGCCGATATTTTGTTCCATACATAATTGAGTAATACCATAATAAAAAAAATTACAATAATTTCCTAAATAGTTTGTGTTTTATTCAAAATCAACATCGGCCCTTGAAATTTAACCACTCTTTATTTAACCCCCGGAAAACAATAATTTCCCTAGCTTAAACGCCGAGGGAAGTGAGCAGCGTTCAGTACATAAAAAGTTAATTACATTTTTTTTAGTGCCAATTCAATGTAAATAAAACCTTTGTTAACCCTTTCATGCCCAAATTAAAATGGGCGTGGCCAAACATTTTTTGAGTAGACATATAAGCTAGAGTTGACCCCAATATCAAGTGAAAAAAATTTCAATGTCCTAGGTGTCCTGGTTCAAGAGCTACAGGATGTTGAGTATATGCAAAAATATGCAAATTACAAACAAACTAAATAATATTTTCATGCGTGGATTTGTTTTAAATACTCCCTTAACTTTCTTTATAAACTTGGCGTTGCTAAACTTGGCATTAGGATGAAGTAATTATTTTAGTGTTTATTTAACACTTTTCAAAAACCAAACTTTTCAAAATTTTTTTTGCACAATGAATTTGTGAACTACACTCTCGGGAAAATAGCTACAAACTGAACGCGTGTGCAGCTGACTACCGAACAAATATGTATAATATCAATCAACACATGCAGCTATTTTTCTGCAAAAGAATCAAAACAAAAAGCATTAAAATACGGGAGATAGAGGCTCATAAATACAATGTTGCATATATGCAACATCGGGCATGAAAGGGTTAAGGTCGAATTGTTTTTAATAAACCCATGTTTTTTAGTTACCCTTGGAAGGGGCTCGCAGCGCCACTCAGATGGATTATTTATAATTGGTGCGAGAAGTGGAATTTTCTTGGAAACCAGGTGCATGTGCTAATAACTTCAACTTCTACTCCAACTTCATCCTGAAGGGACAACTGGCTCAGCTTAGACACTGCGCGCTTTGTAACTCCAGATGAGGTTTTAATCACTGCCACTCGAAAGACTCCATTTCGACCAGGTATTAACTATATTATTCTCGCAAGCGGCCATTTTTTCGGAGGTAGGTTCTCGTCCTTGACCAGCACTACATCGCTCAGGGCCAAAGCAGGACCGGAAGCACGCCATTTGCAGCGCTGCTGAAGAAGGTTTAGGTACTCCTCCTTCCATCGGGACCAGAAAGACTGCTGCAAGAAAGACACGTGCTGCCACCTGTCCAACCGGTTGAAGTTCTGCTTTGTGAAATCGGGCTTGACAAAGCTGACTGACCAGTTAAAAAATGAGTCGGGGTTAGAACATCAAGGTCTACAGAATTCTCTGAAAGAGATAAAAAAGGTCGTGAATTTATGACAGCCCCAATATGGCACAGCAGCGTTCGCAGCTCCTTGAATCCAAGAACTGAAGATCCAACAGCTCGGTAAAAATGGTGCTTGGCGATTTTAACAACCGCTTCCCACATACCACCGAAATGCCGGGATATCGAGGAGGAATAAAATGTCATTCGATAGACTCCATAAACTCTAGCAGTGCTCGTTGATGCTCATCGCTTTGAAATAATCGGAGCAGCTCCTTTAGCTCATTTTTGGCTCCAACAAAGTTGGTTGCGTTGTCAGACCTAATATTTTGAGGCCTTGTGCATATAAACCTCAACAGGTGCATATAAACCTTTGCAAGGCCTGCAAAAACACAGACGGTTCAAAATTGAATGGCCAGGTGGGAGGCGGTTTCCATTGCGAACGGCTGTGTCTAAATGAGTCCTTCAGACTTCAGCTATCGGAGAAGCACTCAGATCCCCAGCACTTACTGGCAATCAGGACACAATCTGTATATTTTCAGACAGTCAAGCTGCTCTCAAAGCCCTTGACGGATTTTCATCCAACTCCAGGACAGTAAATGACTGTCGCAGATCTCTTAAGGAGATGGCAGAGCAGCATGACATCCACCTCATATGGGTGCCCGGGCATAGGGACCAAGAGGGTAATTGCGCCGCCGACAAACTGGCAAGAACAGGTACTACCAATCCACTCCTACCGGAGAAGGAACCAGTAGGTATCCCCTTAGCTACGTGTAGGCTAAAATGCAGGGATCACTTTGACCGCGAGCCGCCGCAGGAAGGATAGAACACCCTTAGGCACATAAGTAAATAGGAAGGGAGAGGTCCTCTAGTAGGATCCTTGCCTGTGCGGTATCACAAGGAGCCCCAGCTGCTCAAGTGGATGGGGGTGTCAGTCACCGGCACCACATCGCCGCCTCAACCTAACCTAACCTAAGGCCTGCAAAAAGGAAGTTGTGGAGATCCCTCCAAGCTCCAGGTGGAAGGCTTTGGCGGCAAAACAAATGAAAACGCTGACGTAACATTTTACTGGAGCCTTATTACGCACTTCTGACTTATAATAAAAAGGCCCACAAAAATTCACACCAGTGAATCCAAAGACCTCGGAGCCGCTAACTCTTTGGTCCGGAAAATCAGCCATATTGTGCTCCAGCAACCAAGGCTTAGTCCGGAAGCATCGGATGCATTGGTGTAGTGCCTTCGTCACCGTTTTTATTTCCCCAATTGGCCAATATTGAGAGCGAATGATTGCCAACAGCGCGCGAGATCCCGTATGTAAATTCCGCTCTTGGAAACCAACAATAATAACCAGCGTAACTGGATGGCTTCAGGAAGTATAATTTGATGACGAAAAGCCAATGAATTTTTTAGTCGAGCTTCTACGCGCAACAGACCAAATTTATCCAAGAAGGGAGAGGATGAGGCACGTGCAGTGGATACCGCTACCCCCTTTCCATTTTAAAGCGTATATATGTCCTCCCAAAAATGTACACGCTGCACAAGTAAAAATAAAAGCTGTGTTTCAGACTTGATATCGCTAGCCGTGACACCGTTGGGGCGAATTCGTTAAGAAAACTTATATACGTAAGCGAATACCCTCTGCAGTGCAGGAAACGAATTAGCTTACTTAAAAACCGCTGTTATATCCTCGTACGGAGACTGAATGCCCAGGACCCTTGCACGTAACGCCAGAGTCGATCCCTCAGATGGGACCGCTGTTGGCCACTCCTCTTGGGATCCATGGAGAAACGAAGGACACTGAGACCATAGCTTATTCTCGATCAATTCATTGGTAAGAGCACCACCAAAAATACTTTCCAACGTAGACCTTCAACTCTGCTACTTCCGACATAAGTCGAGCCAACAACTCGGCTCACGATAGCTCCAGCTTCGGCACCGTAACAGTCTTTAAAGGCGCAACTCGGCACTTCGAGCAGAGTAAATAGCTTGCAGATCCTGCGCCCTTGGACACGATATAAACGCATGCCCCACACGCCTCAATGCTGGCGTCACAGAATCCATGGACCTCCACCTCGGATTTCGATGTTAGCGCCCATCTAGGGAATTCGGCGCGTTGCGCACTAGCAAAGCTGCTACAAATTATATTCCAGTCTCAGTGAAGAGATTGAGAAAGACTTTAATCCCAGGAGAACTTCTCACGGCACAGCTTCTGGATAAAGATCTTCGCCTTTGCAATTATAGGACCGACAAGGCCTAATGGGTTATAAAGCCGAGCAACTGAAGTAAGAACGATGCACCTAGTGAACTTTAAGGTTGTAGGTTGTTTCAAGGTCCCTTGAAACGAAAATAGAAAGTGACTGATCACTGATCACAGGATCCCAAGCAAGACCCAGAGTCTTTGTGAAATTTCTGTCATCATCGAACCTTTGGAAAGACTCCCGATCTTCTTCAGGCATCTTATCCAACACGTCAACAACATTGAAAACACCACTTTCTTAGCCGAAATTGGATAATAGGCTGAGAGGATGCTCGCTAGCTTGAGATGCCGAATTAGTTGAAGTCGAGCGGCCGAAAGAGAGTCGGCTTGCTACCAACAATGCTTACGTTATTAATTAATTATTTAAACCTAACAGTTGCTTGCTGACTGACCCGACAATATACTTAATATAAATTTCCATTTTTTTTTTATTTGTTTCGTTATGCAACAAAATTTAATAATGTTTAAAAATTAATTGCTAAGCTATTATCTGTGGGAGTCATACTGGATGAAGATAGAAAGTAAAATTAAATAACCGATTTATTTAATAGTTATTTCGCGGAACTGGTGATCATGGAAGGGTGGGAAACGACTGTGGCATAACAACTGTTCAGCTTTATTCCATCTGCTGCAACTCCACCAGCGCAGTGACAACGGCCTCAATACTTTGAATATCGAAATGTCGAATGGAAGAATCTTTTGTGTGCCACTTCCCTCTATTTTCTTCTATACGTACTAACCCCCGCACTCGAATTTCTTTTAAATAATCGATTGATAACTGCGAGCAAGTAGCACAAGGACCCTAGGGATATCCTCCCTTCTATCGACCCAAAAGCCGGAACCTGCGGGTGCCACATCCTTGCATCTACACTATCATCTACCCGCTACCCTTTACATGGTTACAAAACAGGCTACTACATAGAAGACCAATATAGGCACCACTCCTGGCCTATTATTTAAAAAAAAAAAACTTCGGGACGCCCCAGCACCTGAGGCGATAGTGAATATGAAACAGAAGAACATCTCCTTTGCCACTGCCTGGCCCTTCAATCGACATCTCAGAGGAACTTCATCTTAGATCTAGGTATCAGTCCTAGATCCCAACAGGATACAGAAATTCACTAAAGATCCCAAACACGGTATAACAAGGGACCGAAAACGGACTCAGTGTTGGCTTTTAAAGTAGACAGCCGTGTAAGGCGTTTACTTCCAGCATTACTTTAACAATCTCGAAAGGATAGCTTATGGACTTCTAAAACTCGAATGAGGAATGTTTTACAACCGCACGAAACAATAATGCCAAACATACGAACTTTGGATCACGTCTAGTGTTAAGACGAGCTCCAATTTATGGTTGGAATACTATGAGCTTCGCTCATTTTATTCAATTCTATTCGAGTTTATTCCATAAAATTCTTCGACACGAAAAATATATGAAAATCTCAAAATCTATTTGAAAATACTTATCAACGCAAGCTGACATGTTAAGTAACCCTTTTTTAAGTGCTTTAAACGCACCACTTATTTATTTTTGTTGGGCTGCAGGATATCGGGTTTTAACCATGCTGTTTATTGCTGTTATGGGCCCGATATTTTAAGAATTCTTATTTCCGATCGAGTTCAATAATTGAAAACCCAGCGAAGGGCAACAAAAAAGTGTAAGTTGTATGTTTTTGGGTTAACATTTTCATAATAAATTTTTGTTTAACTTTAACTTTCTTTTAACTTTATCTGTGGTTGGCACCCAATACACTGATATCATTTTAATTCATTAGTATTAGTAACGAATAGCAGAAAGTAGGCTGAGAGCATGATGTTTCTTATGTTTTATACTGTGTGTGAGCGGCAGAGCTCGGGCAGAGAAATTTCCTAAGCCCCTGGAATAGGGCCCTGGCGACCACTGCTTTCTATTGTCCTTTGATAACAAAAGTTAGCATAACAGTTACGTACATAAACATATGTGTATTTTTGTATATGTATCCAATTTATAATTTATTTTAAATTAAATTACCATGTTTAATCAAATGACTCAATAAATAAATAAAGTAACGAACATATTTTTGTATAGCTAATATGACAATAATTAATTAAACATTTTTCTAATTTTATTATACCTTTGCAGAGGGTGTTATAATTTTGTCCAAAAGTGTGCAACGCAGTGAAGGAGACATCTCCGACCCTATAAAGTATATATATTCTCGATCAGGATCACCTCCTGAGTTGATATGAGCATGTCCGTCTGTCCGTCTGTCCGTCTGTCTGTCTGTCCGTTTCTACGCGAACTAGTCTCTCATTTTTAAAGCTATCGTCTTGAAACTTTGCACGCACCCATCTTTCCTTTGCACGCAGTATATAAGTCGGAACGGCCGGGATCGTCCGACTATATCCTATAGCTGCCATATAACTGATTGATCGGAAATGGTATAACTTTGGTGTTTTTAGAGTTACAGAGTTCAGATTTTGTACGAATGTTACTTGGCAAAATAATACGACCTACCAAATTTCATAAGGATCGGCCGACTATATCTTATAGCTGCCATATAACTGAACAATCGGAAATTACCCAACTTTGGTGTTTTTGAAGATAGAAAGTTGGAACTTCGTACAGATTCTATTTTTGGTCAGTTAATAAAACCTACCAAATTGCATAACGATCGGCCGACTATATCTTATAGCTGCCACATAACTGAACGGTCGGAAATGGTATTTGGTAAAAATACCAACTTTGGTATTTTCGAAGATGGAAGCTTGGTATTTTGTTTTAGATTTTTTATTGTAATAAATTGGTTATATTATGATATTCTCATAAGGATTGGCCAATTTAATCCGATGTTTGCGATATATATCCGGTTTTAACTGCAAGGGTATATCAACTTCGGCTCCGCCCGAAGTTAGCTTTCCTTTCTTGTTTTTTTAATAAAATTAAATGGATAATTATATACATTTTTTCTAAAAAATTTAAAAAAATCTAAAAAGTTTTTAAAATTGTTAATATTTATATATAAGTATAAGGAAAAATACAAAATTTCATAAGGATCGGCTGACTATATCCTATAGCTTCCAAATAAGTGAACGATCGGAAATGACCTAGCTTTCGAGTTTTTGAAGATAAATTGGAATTTTGTACACATTCTATTCTTTGTCAGTGGATCCGACCTACCAAATTACCAATTTTACCGGCATGCCGCCGAAAACACATTCGATAAGGTGTTACCAGCTAATTCCTGCTTCAAATTTATTTGTCTTACAACCAAATCTTTAGCCAGAAACTACTACTTTGCAAGCTACACTTTCGTTTTCACATTATCAAGAAACTAAAACCAAAAAAGCTTGATGCATGTTCTCCAAGGCATCCTACAGGAACTAAACAAGTGTCTATTATTTGGTAGCCATGTACTAAGACTTTGTGAAAAGTGGGCGACATCGGATAACAAGGATATTTTTTCTGATAGGCCACAAAAACTTTATCACAGAAGTCTTTAAACTTTTCCGAGCTTATTGCGTACTCGCAGTTAATTGTTATTAGAATTTTTCGAAAACTTTGTAAAATATCATAATCAAAATCCAGAATTCATGATAGTAAAGCTGCATTGGAAAATCCTCTTCTTGCTGTGTTGCCGTCATTGGAATTTCCACTGCCATTTGAAAGAGGCTTGTCCACGACTTTTTCGTTCTTTTATTTTAGGCTTATCGCTGTCTTTGACCTAGCCACTTCTTAAGCTCCATTCTACCATTCTGGTATATGAGATTTTTAAAACAAACTCGAAAACGCGGATCCAAGCATGTAAAGGACTGATTCCATATTGAAGAGAGTGTGCTTGAGCGATAAAAGCCTTCGAATTTATGTCTTTAATGTTGAGCAATTGTTTTGGCTTTGCTCCACAGATTGGGCAAGCTGACAAGATTTGGTGCCTGTCAATATGTTTAATAATTTACCATCTATTAGTGTCATGTGACCAATATACTCGACATATATATTTTTCTCTTTAAATTTATACACATATATTTTCGTGTTGCGAATCTGGGCATCCAAATTTTCATTTTCTTTTAATATAAGAGAGGTAGTTTCCTTAATGAATTCAATATTCAATGGGCAAAATCTAACAGATTGCGGAGTCTTATTGAGCCAAATAATTTGTAGCTTTTCATTTGTCAATTTCAATGGGACTATCGTGGATCTGGGAACTCTGTTTGTATGTACTCTGGCTGGACGAACCATCATACCCATAACTGAAGAATAACTTGTAATGTACCACATTGGGAAGTGTTTCTAAGACCTCGTGTTGCAATTCAAGAATGTGGGATGATGTATGATCCAAAAGATTTTGCAATGATACAAATTCCTTATTTTCAAAATATTCTATTCCTTTTGGACTGGGTTTTAATTTAGAATTAAGTATTTAGAATTAAGTTAAGTTTTAGGCTCATCCGCAAAAGCTTCTTTTTTATTTCATTGATGCTGTCAGAGCTCCCAGCTGCTTTTAAAACTATACCCAAATCTTTTTCGTTTAATTTTTTAGCTGAAACTATGTCAGCATGTATGAGTAAGGGAGATAAGTTCTTATACTCCTCGGATCACATTTTGGGCGACCCACTTTATTTGTCATTGCATAATGACCAGTTATTTCTATTAACAAGCTTTTGTTAATAAGCTTGATTGTTGTTGCTCTAAACGTCAACCAGCTCAGCACGACTGAACACATATTGTACTAGAAAATTTTGATTTTTTTCGAAAACGTGTAGATTCGGACAAAAAGGGTTAGTTTTTCATTAATCTGCACCCTTTGGTTAATAGTTTCTCGTCTACTACTTTTTGCAACACTTTGCCATGCAAAAGTACTGATCCACAAAACATGTGTAAAAATACACATAAACAAAACACGGTACAAATGGACAAAACACATAACAACGACACAAACATTGGTGAACGACACAAACATTTTAGCTTTACATACCTGGACAATCGTTTTCCATATTTATTCAATTAATTTTTTCTTAGACTTTTGCTACAACAAACGATCAAAGTCGCACAATTTTTCGCTCCAATTTCATAAAAAACTGGTGTTACTTAATCACCTGACTTAAACAGCTAGCCAACAGAACAGTGTTGCTCCATATGTTGAAGTTACGTATTTTTTTTATCTATCTAGGGTGTTTAAAAATTAAAAATTTGTAAGAGATACAAACAAAAAAAACTTGACCTCATGCCAAAAAAAACGCGAAAAAACCCATAGTGCAGTGGTATCTTATCGACCCCACATAAGTTAATCGAGCTTCCGAAATGCTCGTCTGTAAACTATTCAATAGAATCATTAATCTTGGCCAGTTTCCAAAAAGGGGGAAGTAATCTATTATTATAATATACCGAAGCCGAAGATATTATAAGAAGAAAAGAACACACGATTCCCCACAATGGCTTCCGAAGAAGCCATATAGTAAGTAAACAGAATAACAACGGATATATGTCTAGTTTTCGAATATCGAGCTCCAAGACTTTAACTGGTTGGGACCTTTAATCTAGGGACCTAGCCATTAACCTTTAATCCTTTCCTGAGAACTGAGCGATCATCGTCTTGACCGTCCTGTTCGCTCTTTTCGTGGGGATTTCCTGTGGCGTGTATGGTGCGGTGAACTGGTTACGAACGCCGACCTCCTCGAGGAAATTCTTGAAGATCCGGCTGGTGAACTGCGCGCCATTGTCAGTCACCATTACTTTCGACACGTTCGAGGTTTTCATTCAGGTTTCCGACACGGTTTTCGGTCGAGGTTTTCATTCAGAACCTGCTGCCTTGTGCCCGCCGACGACGTTAACTTCCACGACGCTACTTCTTTGCTCCCGCTTCTATGCGGGACGTGGCGGCAGATCAGGCCACCTTCTTCGATGTAATCCGGATATTTCCGCGGGCTCGTCTTCATTTTGACTTTCAGCGCGCCTATCCTCACGAATTTTTTGTTTCTTACCGCTGTGGCGCTCCTTAATTTTTGCAATACTGCGACCACATTAAGCTTACCCTTCCGGTAGCTTATAACGTAATCATATTGTTGCAGGTCCAAAACTCACGTCGCTTTCTCCCAAGCGGGCTCTCGAAGTTGTTGAGCAATTTCAGCGCCATGTGGTCCGTGATCACGTCGAACTGGTTTTCCTCTAGGTGGGGAATCATTTGCTTAATCGCCAATACTATGGCAAGGCACTCCTTTTCCGTCACTGAGTAATTTTTCTCAGCCCCAATCAAATTCCAACTGGCGGAGGCGATCACTCTCTCCCCTCTTCGGTGTCCTGTGTCAATACCGCACCGACGCCGTAGTCGCTGTCGTCCGTTTGCAGCACAAATCTCCTTTCAAAATCTAGACACTGGATCCTCTGCCAGCAGCGACTTCAATGCCTTAAACGCCTCCTGGTGCGGGTGTCCATTCCCACTTTGTCCCTTTTCGTAGCAGATCGTTCAGGGGTTTTTGCGACTCCTGCGAAATCTGGGACGAAACGCCAATACCATGATGCCATCCCGATAATCAGGCGGGTCGGCTGTTGTTCCTTCGTAATTGCGGCGACCTTTCCGTGATCCATGCCGATCTCCTGGCTCGTCATTAGGTGCCCCAGGTACAGCAGCTCCTGCTTGAAGAAATTACATTTTTCCGCATAAATCCTCAGGTTCGCCGCCTTCAACCTCCTGAACATATCCTTTAGGTTTTCCATCTGTTCCTCCCTGGTGCATCTGATCACGATAATGTCATCCTGATAACCGAACGCGTGTGGAGCTATATCTGGGCCTATCTCTTGGGTCAAAGACCCTCTGAAACGTTGCCGAGGCTGAGTGGAACCCGAACGGCATCACCTTTCTTTAGGTCGAGGCTGCTGAAGAATCTTGCCTCCTAAGGCTTCTTGAAAATAAAGTTAATCCGCGGCATTGGGTACGTATCCTTTATCGATTTTGCGTAAACATACATGAAGTCCACGCACATCCTCCATTGACCCGTTTTCTGACGCGCTGTTTGATGGCTCGATGTATCCTTCCTCTAGCAGCTATTCCACCTTCGCGTTTATCTCTCCCTGTATTGTTGGGTTTTTTTGGAAAATACCGCTGCTTTATGGGGATGTATGGCTTCCATTGGCCAACTTCACCTGTCTCCTTGTCGCGATGCGTTGCCGGTGATTTCCGGTCTGTCTGCTAGTCCTTCAGAGATAAAGCTCGCCGTTGCTCCTGCATGTATTATGGCTTTACTTCCGTGCTTCCGACCTCGATGGGTGCTATCAACTGCTGCTCGTCTCCGGATAGTCCTCCTATTCATTTTGAGAGGCAGCACCGTGGGATCCCTGCTCTCCTTCCTGTTGTGGGGACCGCTGCGCATTTCCCATACGCTCGCCGCTGCTTCCGCTGACGAACTTCATCAGCCAACTTCTCAAAATATCCTTTCGGCAGAAAAAAGTTTTCAAAGCTTGCCAAAGCTTGAATTTTGCCCACGTTGGCCACTCCTCGTCGTTCATTATGAACCATCTTTGAGCCCTGCCCTGCAGTACCTCCGGTATGGCCCTCGGGATCGTCTTTATGTCCAGTCCATACGTTTTTTTGGACGGTTACTCCGTCCAGTTCACGGGTCACAAGTGTCACAGGTCTACTGTTCCGTCGGACCGAAACGACCACTCCCGCACCTGCCTAGCCACTTTCGCATAGTCCACAGACCACCCGGGACATACTTCCTTGACTGTGGCTCCATGCTCCTTCCTACTCTCGGCTCTGGTACCGCCAAGCTATGAGCCTTTCTGACTCTCTAGTCGCTCTCTGCCTGGGGGTGGACCTTTGCATGAACCTCTCCTCGAAGCTGCTCGTCAACGCCAGTACTTCGTCGTCCTTGGTCTCATCGACCCACTTCGCCACCAGGGATCTCATGGTTTCCACGGTTCCGTCTACTAGTAGGCCAAATTCTCTCTGCCAGGTGTAACGCCCATCAACGCGAAACAGACCAACCTTGTAGAGAGACAGAGAGAGACAGTGAAGCAAGTGAACTAGACGGCCAGTACTGGGATCTTATTTTAGCTAACAAAGCTAAATGCAAATTAATTTCTTGAAAATACGTTATGATGGCTCATGCCGTTCACCAAAGTCTAGGGAGGAGTGCCTAAGATGCCCAGATGCGAAGTCGATGGCGGGACTTGAAGACCTAAGACCTGAATACCTTGAAGAATTAAGATGAGAGAAGTAGACCCGAAGATGATCTGCAGTGACGGGAACGAGTTGGCGTACTTGGATGAGGACACAATGTCGCAGTGAGTAAAAACTGCCATCAGCACCTTTTAATGCAGCTCCACCGCGGGCTTCTCAATGGCAAGAGGACCATGAGCCCATAGAGCGAATTCAGAAAGTTCATTGAAGAAGAGACTAGCAACAATTAATAAGTCTAAGCGATGAGGCTCATGGAAGCTAGGATCGGGGAGCACCAAGTTTTCCGGAATATTTTAGTCCGAAGTTTTAATATGCTCGCTTGTTTGAATCTCAGTAATCTTGGAAGCGATGATTGCCGTGACATGGGTAGAATAATCAGAATACCGATGTCAGGGCATTAAAACGCGGCAGGCATATATTCCGTGGTTTGATGCCCAAAAAGAGGGAATGCTTCGACACGGGTGTTAATAAACATGCACATTCCATTGTTATTTAGTCTACGTCTTTCCAAATGGTTGGTTGGCGCAAGGGAGGCCATCGCAATATCCATAGTCTCAAGAGTTTGGCACCGCTCCAAAAACCTGGCTTGAGGGCAGCTTGAGTTTCCTCTCAAATGGCCTGGGTTATTGGGTTATGCAGGATTTGCACTAGGAGGTAGCCTTGTATTTCCTTTGGCGATCCAGAACTCACCAATGCCCCCATGTGTTCATTGAACTTGTCAGAAAACTCACAAAGGGTTGCAATGGAACCGGGTTCCACAACGGTGAACACGGTTGAAGGATAAAGGATAAGTTAAAGGATGTCATTTATGTGATTCTGGACGATTATTAACGATTATTAAACCTGGTATTAGGTCAGCGATTTTGAGATTTTCTCCAATGCCGCTGGCGGAGCAAGCCGCGAATCCTTATTCAAAACGGCAAGCACCACACGCGCGTGCAGCTTTTGAAGTTTTAAGTAAACAGTAGCTACCTTCTTCTTCTTCTTTTATTTTTGTAAGTTTGGGATGTCAATTGAGGCAAAATGAGAGCAAATAAGATAACTTCTCAACTAAAAGGGTATAAAAAACCAATCATGGTGTTGCTTCTACCATAGTTAATGATGAATTAATTGGCTAAATTAAATGACATCTATATATAAACAAGAAAGAAAAGCTAACTTTGGGCGGAGCCGAAGTTGATACACCCTTCCAGTTAAAACTGGATATATATCGCTAAAATCGGATAAAGTTAACCGATCCTTATGAGAATTTATCTTAATATAACCAATTTATTACAATACAAAACCTTAAAAAAATACCAAACTTCTATCTTCAAAAAACCAAAGCTGGTATTTTTACCAAATACCACTAAGTGTTGTAACAGCGTCTACAGTGTCGAAAAATTAAAAAAAAAATTAAATAAATAAATAAAAAAAACCCACCTATAAATATCACTTTTCCAACTATCGCCCGGTTCAATAGTTGTCAGAAGTTTTGTTGTTGTTGGGAAAAGCTGCTTGGGGGAGGTGAGAAAGAGGAAAAAAAGAAGGAGCTAAGTTAGGGAGAAAAAAGATTCGATATTTTCCGTTTTCGATCGTCACCGAAGTCAGACGTGACTTCTCCAAAACTTTTTTTTGTTTGCCCCACTACTGACCGCGTGCGCCGGAGTAAAGAGTAAAGTCAAAAGAAGACCGAAATAGACGGTGATTCCGGACACACCGTTTTAAATCGTCGGGAAACGGGGGAAACGCTCCCGGAGCATCTAGCGCGAGCCCCGTGGTCGCGGAAGTCGAGAACGTGAGTTGCCAGCGAAGCTCCCCAAGACACGCCCACTGAGCACCCCAAGACACGTGTTCCCAAGCGAAGCACCCCAAGTACCTCCCTCGCTGTGCACTCCCAGGGAACCCAAGGCCCACTGGATCCCCCACCGCAACCCCGAAGATAACCTCTCGGAGGGTACAGAGGGATCCCGAGGAGCCGCCAAGATCGGAAAACGCGTGGTCCATCTCTCCGCCACCCCGCTACCACCATAACGGAGACCCGCACATAAGAAGACGAATGAACGGGTAAGGAGGACAACAGTGGAACACGGAAGAGAAGAGACAAGAACGGAGAACACGCAGCAGGTACAGCACCGCACACGTGCTATACAAAGTGGAAGGCAAAGAAGGAAGAAGGCCAAAGAGAAAAGAAGGAAGGATGACCGCCCCGCACAACGGATTAACGGAAAATAGAAGCAACGGCAATTTGGTGGAAATAGAGAAAACCAGAAAAAAATATCAAGATAGTGGTGAAAACAAAAAAAATGAAAACGATAAATTAAATCATAAAAATAAATAGAAAAATATAAAATTTAATTTACTAGTAATTAATTAATTAATTTAAATCAAAAACAAAATTTAAACAAAATTAGCGATGGCGAATTAATTTTTTTTGTTGGTATGTGCAAAAAAAAAAGTTATGAAAGTAAAAGCTGAAAATAATTTATAAAATAGGAGTTACACTGAACAAAAATGGAAAAAAAAGGTTAAATTAGTATTTTTTATTTTTTTAAAATTTTTTTTTAGTTTTATTAAACAAAAAGAAAACAAATGAAAAAAAAATAATAAATTAAATTTTCGACGAGGAAAAGTGGGGTAAGTGCTATTGTTCCATACACTGCGAAAAATTGAACGAGAATGAACGTGCATAATTTTGTATTACTTATTTTTATACCCTTGCAGAGGGTATTATAATTTTGTCCAAAAGTGTGCAACGCAGTGAAGGAGACATCTCCGACCCTATAAAGTATATATATTCTTGATCAGGATCACCTCCTGAGTTGATATGAGCATGTCCGTCTGTCTGTCTGTTTCTACGCGAACTAGTCTCTCAGTTTTAAAGCTATCGTCTTGAAACTTTGCACACACCCTTCTTTCCTTTGCACGCAGTATATAAGTCGGAACGGCCGGGATCGGCCGACTATATCCTATAGCTGCCATATAACTGATTGATCGGAAATGGTATAACTTTGGTGTTTTTAGAGTTACAGAGTTCAATTTTGTCCATTTTGTACGGAAGCTATTTTTGGCAAAATAATACGATTTACCAAATTTCATAAGGATCGGCCGACTATATCATATAGCTGCCATATATCTGATTGATCGGAAATGTTATAACTTCGGTGTATTTAAAGCTAGATATTTCGGATTTGGTACGAATGCTATTTTTGGCAAAATAATAAAACATGCCAAATTTCATAAGGATCAGCTGCCATATAACTGAACAATCGGAAATTACCCAACTTTGGTGTTTTTGAAGATAAAAAGCTGGAACTAAGTACAGATTCTATTTTTGGTCAGTTAATACAACCTACCAAATTGCATAACGATCGGCCGGCTATATCTTATAGCTGCCACATAACTGAACGGTCGGAAATGGTATTTGGTAAAAATACCAACTTTGGTATTTTTGAAGATGGAAGCTTGGTACTTTGTTTTAGATTTTTTATTGTAATAAATTGGTTATATTATGATATTCTTATAAGGATCGGCCAATTTAATCCGATGTTTGCGATATATATCCGGTTTTAACTGCAAGGGTATATCAACTTCGGCTCCGCCCGAAGTTAGCTTTCCTTTCTTGTTTTTTTATTAATTTTGAAAACTAACAAGAAAGGAAAGCTAACTTCGGGCGGAGCTTCCAATAAGCTTCCATCTTCAAAAATACCAAAGTTGGTATTTTTACCAAATACCATCTCCGATCGTTTTGTTTATATGGCAGCTATAAGATATAGTCGGCTGATCGTTATGCAATTTGGTAGGTTGTATTATTTTGCAAAAAATAGCATTCGTACCAAATTCGAATTCTCTAGCTTTAAAAACACCGAAGTTATAGCATTTCCGATCAATCAGTTATATGGCAGCTATAGGATATAGTCGGCCGATCCTTATAAAATTTGGTAGATCGTATTATTTTGCCAAAAATAGCTTCCGTACAAAATAGACAAAATTGAACTCTGTAACTCTAAAAACACCAAAGTTATACCATTTCCGATCAATCAGTTATATGGCAACTATATGATATAGTCGGCCGATCCCGGCCGTTCCGACTTATATACTGCGTGCAAAGGAAAGAAGGGTGTGTGCAAAGTTTCAAGACGATAGCTTTAAAACTGAGAGACTAGTTCGCGTAGAAACAGACGGACAGAAGGACATGCTCATATCAACTCAGGAGGTGATCCTGATCAAGAATATATATACTTTATAGGGTCGGAGATGTCTCCTTCACTGCGTTGCACACTTTTGGGCAAAATTATAATACCCTCTGCAAGGGTATAAAAATGAAGTAAAGGGAGCATACACTGAAAGAAACTAAAACATATTTTTTTTTAACTAGAATTGTGAAACTTTTTTTTTCTATTGGAAAACTTAAAACAAAATAAAAAAAATTATTTTCTTTAGAATCTAAAAATTAGAATGGCATACACTGATGAAAATTGTAATGATAAAAAATATTTTTTTTGTTTATATAATTTGCGTTAAGTTTAGATTTATTTTTATTTTGAACTACACTGAGAAAAAAACCTTTGGCTCTAATTTTATTGGAGAATTATAAGAATTCATTTAAAAGGGAGTTATATACCTGCGGATTATGAAAAAAAATAATGAATTACACAAAACATTGAAAAAAAATTAATTTACACTGTGAAAACTTATTTTTTTTATTTAAGGAATTTAATTTGTTCAATTCCAAATTAATTTAATTTACAATTGGCCCTAAACCAAATTCTACTTATACGATTCAACTATTTAAATTTCATTAAACCATTTGTAAACACACCCCCAAATAATATTAAGCAAAACAACTTTAGTATGTACTTTCGCCCGTTAATATTCACCGTTTAGATAGGAGATAGATTATGCTAATTTTAGGGCATTATATATTGAATAAAATTGTATTTAAAATGAATCTCGAGTAATTCTCTCCTTTTTTTAACTCTGCAGATGCTTCCACAGTCATAGGATAACAGGGGTCACCGGAGCCTAGCTCTATAGGATGGAAATCATAGGTTGGGCGGACATTTTGCGACCACGACAACATCTGTGGCATCGCTGATCTGTAACTTTTCTCAATCTCTTCCGGTTCTTTCATCTCTCTATTCTATCCCCTTTGGAGTTTATCCATCTTCTCTTCCGGTTACGATTCTCGCATTTTGGTTTTCGTCAGCACACTCAATTCTGATCTTATAAAATAATAATGGGTATCTAGTATGCGGATTTGTCCAAGCAAGAACTCCACCCCCAAAGCAGACGAGCGAGAGCAGGACCCTATAGTGTGCACCCGCAAAGACAAATCAAAGAACTCACAAAAGACTTGTTCGTTACACGCTACAGTGTGGTGTGTAGGTGGGATCAACTGACCAAAAATAGAATCTGTACAAAGTTACATGTTTTTATCTTCAAAAATACTAAAGTTGGGTCATTTCCGATTGTTCAGTTATATGGCAGCTATAGGATATAGTCGGCCGATCATTATGAAATTTGGTAGGTGGTATTATTTTGCAAAAATTGCATTCATAGAAAATTTGAACTCTTCGGTGAAAACACCAAAGTTATAGCATTTCCGATCGTTTAGTTATATGGCAGCTATAAGATATAGTCGGCCGATCATTATGAAATTTGGTAGGTGGTTGTTTAGGTGAGGGGCCAGCTGAACTTAAGAGCGCATCCGCGCTGAAAAGCGCACCCGCGCTTAAAAGCTCATCCGTGCTGAAGAGCGCACCCGCGCTCACCCCTCTATGCATTCTTCCTCTCTCGTCGGCCGTCATCGATCGTCCGCTCTGGTTTATATTTATGTTTAGCGTGTAGGCTTTCTAAGTTAAGTAAGTAATTCGATGTACGCAGCCAATAAAGCTGAACGCGTTTTTTGTACTTGAACTGAAGACGCCCCCGACTTGTTATTTTCAACCCCCATTCTGGAGGCTTTTTGCGGAACCAACGCCCCCTACACATTTTGGTCCTTCGAGGCGGATATCCTGGATATTTTGGATATTTGGATACATTCTACCAGCAGTTCTCGGCATTGTTCCGCCAAAAGATAAGTACATTTTTTCCGTCTCCGTCTCTCTGCCGGTCTTCAGCAGTGATCCGAACATTAAATTTCGTTCACACTGCTGCAAGATTGTTTTTCCCTCCGTGTCAACTCCAAGTCCGAGTTTTCCGACACAACGGCAGATTGAGATTTTCTACTCTTCGTCTGCAAATCGGGTCCACCCGACCCGACGAGATAGTCGTGGAAGCCAAGGGAATGAAGTACAGCGAGGTGCTTGCCTTGGTCACCAGACGGCAGGACGGCCAGCTGAAGGAATTCAGTCAAAACGTCCACAAGGTGCGCCGCACCGCTACTGGGAACCTCCTGCTCGAGCTGGCAAAAAACCGTATGGATAGCACGGACGACATGAGGGAGAACCTCGAAAAGGTACTACAAGGGGCTGCCGAAGTGCGGGCACTGTCAGAGGATAGCAAAATGAAGTACCTAGAGATCAGGGACCTTGATCCGCTAGCGACGGAAGTGGACATCCGGCTTGCACTGACCGAGCAGTTCGAAGTGGATGGGAAGGCGGTCAGGTTAAGGAGCCTTCGTACGAAATCCTGGGACACACAGACCGCTATCATCGGTCTACCCAGCAAAATTGCGACCGCAGTTGCGAACAAAGGGAGGGTGAGGATCGGATGAACAGTGTGTCGGATTCGGGAGAGGCAGAGTCAACCGAGGTGCTACCGATGCCTGGAAGTTGGCCACATTGCGAGTCAGTGTCGAAGCCCCACGGATAGGAGCGGATGCTGCATCCGCTGTGGCAAACGCGGGTATAAGATCGCCAATTGCCCCAACGAGAGCACCTGCTTCGTTTGCGCATCAAAAGGCGAGAAGGAGGCAAAACACCTAGCAGGAAGTCGACGGTGTCCGCTTTCCAATGAAGCAGTGAAAGTTAAGACAGGATGCAAGTGATCCAGCTGATCCTGAATCACTGTAGAGCGGCGCAGGACCTTCTGCGACACACCGTAGGCGAGGTGAATGCTGACATAGCTATTCTCAGCGAGCCGTACAGCGTCGGGCCAGGCGAGGAGTGGGCGACCAACAATCAGGGCAAGGCGGCCATCTGGATCTGCAACAGTTCCGCGGAAGGGCCATTTCAAGTAAGGAGAGGCGAAGGGTTCGTGAGAATCCAGTGGGGAGGTACATGGGTGTATAGCTGCTACCTAGCCCCAAGCCTCTCACTCGATGCTTACTGCAAGGCTCTAGAGGAGCTTGCGGTCGATGCCAGAGGCAAACACCCAGTGCTAATAGCAGGTGATTTTTACGCGTGGGCACAGGAGTGGGGGAGTACCACCACGAATGCTAGAGGCAGAGCCTTGCTGGAGATCCTAGCACCCCTGGACCTCGCCCTTCTCAACGAGGGCAACCAGGAAACCTACAACAGAGCAGGCGCCGGTTCCATCATCGACCTGACCTTCGTCAGCAGTAGTCTGGCACGGACATCAAAGTGGAAAATCGCCGACACCTACACGGCCAGTGACCACGAGGCCATACTTTGCTCGCTTGGAACCAGCCAGGCGATCTCGAGCATTCCCCCCTGCGGCAAGGCGTTTCGACAGGATACGCTAGTAGTCCATCAATTGGAAACCCATATGCGAACGGCGGAGCTTGATCTCCACGAGACAGCCAACGAATCGGCGGAGGCGCTTGCTACGGCCCTTGATGCGGCCTGCAAGGCAAGCATGAAGGAGCGCACGACCTTTGCTCGGCATCACAAGCCGGCCCCGTGGTGGACAAGCCAAATCTCGTCTCTCCGTAAAGAGTGCCTAAGGTCTAGACGATCCCTGCAGCGAGCTCGAGGCACCGACGCGCAGGAGCAATGGCACCTTGAGTTCAAGGCAGCTAGGAAAGCGCTGAAAACAGCCATACGGGACAGCAAGCGAGAGTTGTTTCTCAAACTATGCGATGAAGCGGATCACGACCCATGGGGACAGGCGTACAGAATGGTGTCAAAAAAGGTCAAGGCGGGGAGCCAGCCCCCCTCCGACCCGGTAGCACTGAGGGCGATAATTGACGTCCTGTTCCCAAGCAGTAGAGCGGAGGGAATCCGCCCGGCTATTGAGAATTTGGAAGACGAGTCGGTGGAAGCAGTCACAGCAGAGGAGGTGCTAGAGGCCGCTCGGAACCTAGCCTCTAAGAAAGCTCCCGGTCCGGACGCGGTGCCAAATCGAGCTAAAAGTGGTTCTGGCCCAAATACTAGAAAAGGTAGCAGCCATTTACAACCAGTGCACTATGGGGAATTTGTCCGATTTCATGGTATTAATTAATAACTTTTAAACTAAGTAAAATTTTTCGAAACGGTTCTTTTATTATTGTTATAGACACCGATAGGAATTTTTTTTTTTTTATTATTCCCTAGTCCCTCCCAGGACTAGTAACAATTTTTTCTATTTCATATAGAAAAATTAATCAAGTGAAAACCAAATAATACACTAATAAGTTTATGAAATATTTTCATTCTCAAGGTCTTCGTCAGACATAAAAAAAAATCGTCAATTTCATCTCCAATTTTCTCAATTTAATCCTGGCCTTCAAAATTGCACAATAAAAAGCTTAAAACTTCTCAAGGAAGTTCCATACTTTTATGCTTCCGAATTCGCTTTATAAGGTTTGTTGAAGAAATAACAGGATCAGAAGTATCTAAGGCTCTGTTGAAAACATCCATGAAATTATTAACACGACTATGCTTCCGTGCGTGATGCAGTCTATCTGCTTTATAAATTTTTTTGCTTTCTTCCGACGCTTCTTCTCCGAAATAGCCAACGGGAAGTATTGTATTTTCCATAATTTGCCTTGAGTGGACAATAATTTTGTGAACAGTTGCCGTCATTGGCAGCCATGGATAACAATCCACAATTTGTTCCCCAGTTTTAAAAAAAAATTGTTCAAATTTCTCCAAATCAATCGGCAGTTGACAAGACAAGCAAATTAATATAACTCTTAAGTTCCGAATTTGCAGCCAATTTGCAAACTTCTTCTCAAATTATTTTTTTTTTTCTCTTGCATATCTTCCATTTACCATTTATATTTAGGCAAAATAAACTGCAATTCTTTTTCAAATAGTTGTTGTGTTTTACAACATAAATGTTTCTACTTATTTTGCTCGAAATAAAATCAAGAATTGATCTTTCTTGGTTTGAGTTCTCCGTCTCCTTACGCCATACTTTAAAAAGCTCCGTGTTCGAAAACTCGAAGTCACCTGACAAAAAACGAAATTACGCAGATTGTGTGCATTTGTGCACATTGAGACAAATTGCCTTTTATTCATAATTAATGGCTCTACGACATATATTAAATTTACACTGTTGCAACGATATGTTTTTTTTGTAAGTCTACATAAAGTTAATTTTTTTTTCAAAAAATTACCTTTTAGACCTGTTTTAAAATTGGCTAAATATTATTAAGACAGGCACATAGCAAAATATTAGTATACAAAACATATAATACAAGCCAGTATGATTGTTTTCCATCATAAATTGAATTAATAACTTGTTTAAGCATCGCACTTTCAAAGTAGCTAACCAAAAACTGCCTCTTCTCAAACACGTGCCTTTGAGCTGCAACAGCTGACTTTAACGGTGCAAAGCTTTAAAAGTGCTTATTAATATTTTTGGTATGGAGTCATATGGAGCCATATGTTTTTAATATATTTACATAAAAAAAACCCAAATATTTAAACTTTGATAAAATGACTAAATACCATGAAATCGGGCAAATTCCCCATAGTGCACTGAATTAAAGTAAAGAACTATGTTACACAAAAAAACGCACACTTGTTTAAAATTTGAGTGTATGCGTAGCAGAGAAAAACAATGAGAGCAGAGCATCCACTGAGCAAAAAAAACGTAGTTTTATTTTAAAGCAAGCTTTGCTAGCAACAGTTCTTAACCAAATAAAAAAACTACGCTTTCCTATGATTTTTCTATGGAAAAAAACTTATTTCAACCCAATTTCTGAGAAAATTTTTCTCAGTGGCAACATTTTGATTTTTAAATTTGGGCTGTCAAATGAGTCAAAATGAGAGCACATGAGAGGTCTTCTAAAAAATTTAATAGTGCTCACAGTGTCAGTGCCGGCAGTGCTGCGACAGAATTTCCTACCCTATGCACGCGTGCTATGTAAAAAGAGTATTTGCCCCCACTGATCTAAAACCTTTGCCATAAAATTTGAATTTAAAATAAATGTTACTTTTGAGACATTTTAAGAAAATAAATTTAGGAAATAATATCCGGGAATACCCGTTATGGAATACAAGATTCTCTTCATAAACATGTTTTTTTATATTACTTTTATATAATCCTTTTATATTATTATATTATATTAATTCTATTTATTATTTCTTATGCCGACTAATAGAGATATAAATTCTAATTCAATTTTTTATACGGTTAAAGATTTTTGATTATAACATATCTACTAAATACATTTAATTATCTACCTAATTTAGATTTCCCATTTTTTTTGCCTTATGCAACATAATCACCATGAATAAATTTTATAACGTTTAAAAATGAAGTGTTAAGCTATTATCTGTGGGATTCATTCAGGATGAGGATGGTATTGGGATCAGCAATATTTACCACTCGGAACTGGTGATCATGGAAGGGTGGGCAACGGCTGGCGCAAAACATCCGCCCAGCTTAATGACATCTGCTGCAACTTCACCAGCGCTGTGAAAACTGCCTTAATAGCTTTGAATGTCGAAAACATTGCAAGAATCTTTTTTGTCGCACTTCCCGCTATTTCCTTCAATACGTACGCCAATTTCTTTTAAATAATCGATTGATAACTGCGAGGGAGTAACTCAAGAGATCTACTCCCTTCTACCGATCAAAAAGCCGAATCTACTCTTAATTTTGAGACTAACAATAAGTTGAAGAATCTTAACATTAAAATTTAACTAACAGTATACTAAGACTGCATTCTGGTTGCGCGTCCCTCAGGTCGGTCGCTGGATGGGTAAGTCATTGCGACGAAGGCGTGATTGGTTGCTCAACCTTGTAAGACCTCTCGCCAGGTGGTTAGGGTGCACCGATAGCTTGGTTAAGTACTTTACCTTCTGTTCTGCGATCGCTTCTTTAACTGGTAGAATGTTTAAGTCGCGGTGTATGTTTTCGTTGCGAACGTATCACGGTGCCCCGGTGATTGTTCTCAAGATCTTCGACTGAACTCTTTCAATTATGTCAATGTCGCTATTGCTGGCGTTCCCCCATAACTGGGAGCCGTACATCCATATAGGTTTTAGTACCGAGTTGTACATTAGGACTTTATATTCAAAGCTAAGAGGTGACCGAGCGTTGATAAGCCAATGAAGGCCGCTGGCTTTTAGCTTTAGATGTGTTCTTTTGGCTTCAATGTGCCGGCGCCATGTGAGTCTTCTGTCGAGATGTACTCCAAGGTATTTTACTTCGTTTGCTTGTGGGAGTATAGTGTTGTTTAATGTTATCGGCGGGCAGTTTTGCCTGTTCAGAGTGAACGTAACATGCTTGTTCGCAACATTTTAGTTCGTTCACTTTAATTCGTCAATCTGACAGCCATTTTTCGACAACGACCATATGATGAGCTAGCTGCGCAGTTGCTTGAATCGGGCATTTTGAGCGGATAAGAATAGCTGTGTCATCGGCAAACGTGGATGTTGTTAGACGTGTGCTTGTCGGGATATCTGCTGTGTAGTGGACATATAATATTGGCCCTAGCACGCTGCCTTGAGGAACTCCAGCTCCAACAGTGTAATAGCGGTGTTGCACCTCACGACAAATTTTCTGTCGTGTAGGTAAGACTCCAAAATTTTGTGGGTGCTGTAGGGGAGCATTGTCTTGATCTTGTACATTAGACCTTTCAGCCAGACTCTATCGAATGCTTGAGAGACATCTAAAAATATGGCAGTACAGTACTCTCGTTTTTCGAACGCGTTCCGAATTTCGGATGTTATCCGGTTGATCTGCTCAATTGTTCCATGCTTTTCACGAAACCCAAATTGGTGCGACGGGATTCCTTCCTGGATTCTCAGGTATGTGTTTATCCGAGTCATTAGGCATTTTTCAAAGAGTTTAGATAGGCAAGAGAGTAGGCTTATAGGTCTATACGACGTGGGGATAGTGTGGTCTTTTCCCGGCTTTGCTATCATTATTATAATTGACTTTTTCCATCTCACTGGAAAGTGGCCAAGTTTTGCGATGGCATTAAATAGCTGGGTGAGAGTGCAAACGGCGCAGTATGGGAGCTCAATGATCATTTTGGGAGTTATGAGGTCGCAGCCCGGGGATTTTTTCGGATTCAATTGTCGTTTGATGATGTTAACGATTTCGTTTGGGCGAAACTCAATCGGCTCATGTTGAGGCTGGGGCTCATCTGATAGAGTCGGCAAAGTAAACGCATTGGTGGCAGGATTTGGTTGGAAGACATTTTTAAGGTGTTTGGCAAACGTTCTGGCTCTGTCTGCGTCGCTGCGCGCCCACCCGCCTGTGGAATTTCTAATAGGCATCACGGTTTCTTTCGGTGAGCTCAGAGTTGGGTGAGCTCTCCATAGTGAGTGTTTCGTACTGTTAGTTGACAATTGCTCTATGTAGCGGTGGTGGACATTCGTTTCTTCTTGCTGTAGAGCTTGATCAAGTTGACGTGAGGCATGTTTGAAGCGTTGCTTAGCAGATGGCGATGTGTGACATTGTCATTCTCGACGTAAGCGTCGCTTTTCGAGGACGAGCTGTTCGATTTATAGATTTGTCTTCTTTTGAATGCGTTGTGTGTTTATAGTTTGAGGTGTTGAAGCTCGAGCTGCAGAGACGAGTACAGACTCCAGCGAATTAACAAAGCTGTCTACGTTGGCTTCGTCGCTGAGGTGAAGACTCAGCTCAATGTGTGAGCTGATGTACTTCCTGTACTTAACCCAATTGGTTTTATGTGAGGTCAGATTTGATGATTGATCCCATGTTCCTGGGTGTTGGAGTAGAGTAAAAAGGACAGGCGAGTGATCAGATGAAAGATCCGAAAGGCATTCGGCGCATATCAGATTTTTAGGAATGTTTTTGGTAATCGCAAAATCAATTAAATCGGGAAGTTTCTTTGGGTCTGCTGGCCAGTATGTTGGTGTGCCAGAAGAAGCATAGTCTAGCTTGTTCTTAGCTTTGATAATTGCATTATAGAGCTGCTTTCCTTTTGCGGTCACGAGACGGGATCCCCAGTGTGTGTGCTTGGCATTGTAGTCCCCTGCTGCTATGAAGTGGTCTCCGAGTGAGTTGAAAAACTGCATAAACTCATCTTCGGCTATGGTGAAGCGTGGGGGGGGCAGTATACGGCAGCTAGAGTTAATTGCTTGCCAGTATTTAGGTGTATATTTATTGATGTGGCCTGTAGGTAGTTTTTTGCAAATTTCGTATGATAATGGTGCTTGATACGGCTTCTGATTAAAATTCCAGTCCCGCCGTGTGCTTTACCGTCTGGATGATTTGTTCCATTTGATCCTCGCAGTTGGAAATTGTATCTGTTCGTAAGATGTGTTTCTGAAAGCAGCATTACGTCGATTTGATTGTCTAGTAGGAATTGCGCTAACTCGAGTTTGTGCTGCGAAACGCCGTTAGCGTTCCATGTAGATATTCGTAGGGAACTCATTATTTGGAATGTTGTGAAACCAGCATTTGTATTAATAGATTTTAGTTTCGCATTAGATCTTGCATAGTTGTACGCATAAACGACATGAACTCCGTAAGGCTTTGTTGTAGACTGCATATCATAGCTTCAAAGTTACTTTTTGGCTGCTCCAGCGGTTGATGCTGCTGAGCCGTATTCGGTTCTAGGTGTGCTGATTGCGGCAGTGAGCTTTTTGAGGCTGGGGTAGCCAGTCCTGATTTTAAAGCGCTTGCGTATGTGACATTTTTGTCAGAGTTTATGGGTCCTAGTGAGGATCTGGCTGCAGTCGAGAAGAAGACTTCAGGGTTTGACCTGGAGGCTATGAACTAATTATTTTGGGTGCGGGCAGTAAATCCCCTCTGGTGGATGCGACTTTTCAGCTCCTTATAAACTGGGCAACCTCTATAGTTAGCAGTGTGATTTTCACCGCAGATGCCGCACTTTTTCGAGTTTTGGTCATCTTTGCTCGCTGGGCAGTGTGCGGAGTCATGAAGCTCACCACAAACTACACAGACTGGGTGCAGCTTACAGTAAGACCTTGTATGGCCATATTCTTGGCAGTTCGCACATTGTACCGGACCATTGCGTTTGTGCGGTTCCTCAACTGTAATTCTGCGGTGAAGCAGGAACTGAAGATTGTATATAGGGTGCACTTCGTATTTCTTTAGGGGCTTAATTTGTGGTTCAAGCTCAACCTTAAAGAGTGGCTGCGGCTTTCTATCCCTGTTAGAGATATTGAACACTGTCTTAGCGCTAAATCCCTTCTCTTGTAGCGCCTTTGTTATCTCTGCAGGCGATACTTCGGGCTCTATGCCCTTAAGTACGACTTGCAAGCCCTTGCTGCTTTTTAGCTGATACGTATAAAAGTTCTTTTTTTTGTCGGTTAGGTATTTCGATAATACTCTGTAGTTATCTTCAGACTTCGTTTGAACTTTTGTTTCCTGGATGTTGCCCTTTACGAGTGGTATTATGTGGAAGTTGTCCTTGCCAATGAGCTCTATAATTTTGTTGACAAGAACGTTGGAACTTTTTTCTCGTATGTATATTGGCGGGGGCTTAGGCTTCCTTTTTTCGACTTCGGTAGATTCGGCTTCATCTTCATAGTCTGCCAAGATTTTAAAACGGTTTGAGTTCGTTGGCGTTTCTATTGCGGCTATGTTAGCATTGCCACGGGTTATTTTGCGTTGAGAGTTTAGGGGGCTCAGCTTCCTTTTGATTTGGATGTAGCGATCCATACCAGTCTGCACAGCCGGCTTAATATTTTCTTTGTTTTTATTCTCTTTTTCGGGAAGCACAACGGCAGAAGTATCAATGTTTGCGCTGCTAGCTGATGACGTTGTTAAACGCGCTGTCGTTACGGTAGCGGTTGTTGTTGTTGTTACGGTTGACGTTGTCAAAGAGGTGGCGGTGCTAGTTACTGCGCTCTTTGTCTGCAGAGACATCGATGGTAGCGAGGGGGAGCAAGATCTCGCTCTCACGCTCTTTACGTTTAAGAATTCGGTCAAGTTTGGGGTAATTGACCGTGTTTGGGATGAGCTTGCATTACTTTCGGTTGCTTTGAAAGTGAAGTAAGCGTTATTTCTTTGTACTGAGAGCCGTCTCTGAGCCAGATGACTGGCGAACCATCTGGAATAGGTGATGCCGGTTCTCTACTGATGGGTTTTTATGCAAGTCTGCTTGCAATTCTAATGCTGAGACTTCTCCGCGCAATTATCAGCTCTCTTTGCCTCTAAAACAGTGGTGGGCAAATTCTCATATTCCATAGCACGCATGCATAGGGTCAAAGCGCTGCCGGCACACTGATAGTGTGAGCACTCACAATTTTTTTTAGAAGCTCTCTCATTTGCTCCCATTTTGTCTCATTTGACAGCCCAGACATTAGCGTTTTACCAGCCTCAGCGAATTGATTTGCCAATTGAAGCTGTGCTCCTTAGCGCAGGACAAATCTCCTGGATTGCCCTCAATGAAAATGTTCGGCTGCGAATGATGTGCCCAATATCCTTTGCGTATTATCTATCATTCTGAAAATGAGGCCAGCCAATTGAATCCATCACTAGCGTTAGATGGACCGAAGCTGAGAAAAAGGTTCTGGGAATGTACTGGCAACCGGCTAGAGATGATTTCAAGTTCGGCGTCAAGTATCATCGAGTCCCGAGAAGCGTGATGGCAGGGGAACACGTCCCTACCAAGAGGGAGTTCCTTAGCCTGGTCATGTCCACGTTTGACCCGATTGGATTCATGAGCTCCTACATGGTGACTGCCAAGTTGTTAATGAGAGAGATTTGGCGAAGAGGAGTCAACTGGGACGAGCCGCTACCCGATAATTTGGCCGCAGCCTTTGAAGACTTGTGGCAAGGAATGAGGAAAATCGATGAATTCCGATGTCCACGCTATTACTTCGGCGGTGGACGCGTGAGAATACTACAGCTGCATATCTTCGTGGACTCCAGTCAGTCGGTGTTCGAGGCCGCGCAAGGTCGTGGACCTGAGCATCGATTCGCGATGGCTAAGTGGTCCACCATTTCTTCAAGGACCAGAGGAGAGCTGGCCAAGATCGAGCGAAGGATGGATCCCTCCGACGATAGACGAAGAGGAAATGAAATGTGAGTTTGCCTTGGTGATGGTAAACTTCATATCCTTGCAGGGGTTCTCAAACTACAATCGACTGGTGAGGAGCACCGCATGGGTGCTCAGATTCATTCTACGTTGCCGTGGTCTACGATACGGTGGAGAGGATCACGGGTTGGCGTCGATGGAGTGCGCTGAAGCTGAGCTCGCACTGGTACGGCAATCGCAGCGGGAAGCGTTTGATGAGGACAGCCAAGGAAAGGCCGCCAAGGGCAACCAACTGCATGGACTGTCCCCATACTTCGACGAGGACGGAGTAATGCGAGTCAGCGGAAGGATCGACGACGCGACGTGTGTTCCGACGTGTGTTACAGCGCAAAAAATTCCCGCGGCCAAAAATACTTCTAGTTGAGGTAGGGACTTGAAACTTGGCACAAAATATTTTTAATTTTATTTTAAAATAATATGTTAAAATCAGCCAGATCGGACAACTATATCATATAGCTGCCATATAACTGATTAATCGGAAATGCTATAGCTTCGGTGTTATTAGAGTAAGAGAGTTCCAATTTTGTCTGAATTCTATTCTTGGCAAAATAACACGACATACCAAATATCGTAAGGATCGGCCGACTATATCCTATAGTTGCCATATAACTGAAAAAACGGAAGTGACCCAACTTTCGTGTTTTTGAAGATAGATAGTTGGAACTTCGTACAGCTTCTATTTTTGGTTAGTTGATCCAACCTCCTAACAACCCTAATTTTCATAACGATCGGCAGACTATATCTTATAGCTTCCATATAACTGAACGATCGGAAATGGTATTTGGTAGAAATATCAACCTTAGTGTTTTTGAAAATGGAAGCTTGGTAATTTGTTCTAGATTTTTTATTGTAATTAATTGGTTTCGGCCAACTATATCCGATGTTTGCGATATACATCCGGTTTTAATGGACGTATATGATGAACAGAACAAAACACAAAGTATGCACGAAAACAACAAAACACAAAATTTGATCAAACACAAAAATGAAAAAAAGTCGAAAATTTGCCAAAAGTTACAGCTGATTTTAAAACAAAGTCTAAGAAAACATTCACTAGTATTAATAAATCAGTTTCACTAAAGAGAATGACAGGTATCACAACTTTTTCTTAATTCTATGTATATACAAAAATTCGCCACTGGACACTAATTGAAACACAATCTTTAAAAAATAACACAATACAAATGACATAAAAATTATAAAAGAAAAACTAAATTATAAAAGAAAAATAAAATAAAATAAAAACTATTAGTAAATGAACAAATAGTTTTGGAAAGGTAAACACAAGAATGAAAAACGAAGACAGAGAAACAGCATAACAAGTAAATAAACGGCAAAACTGACCCTGAAAAAGATAAAATGGTGTTAGTATTTTTACGATATTAGGCAAATAGGCAAATTTTGGCAGAAAATTTTTACACATTTTTTACTTTTGGAGACCGACAAACATATTGGTATATGAACAAATTGTGGAATTTTGTGGGATCACTACTAAAACTTCAGCTAAACATGAAAAAGACGCTCAAAATATAGGCCAAAAACATGTATTAGTTCACTATAATATAATAATAACAATAAGTATTATTAATATATCAAATTATATCTCATTTTATAGAAAATACCTTTAACTTCAAAATCTATTACAAATAATTTTAATTTGAACACGTAAATATGGATACGACCACTTCAAAGTTCGATTTAGTTGTAAAATATTCACGATGCTCGCAGCTGCGCTTTACAAATGAGCAACTGTTCACATCTTCAAATATATTTTTAGAAAATCCCGTTAGATTTCTATAAAAATCGGGTTTGCCACGAAGAAGCTTGGACATTTTAGAGACGATTTTTTTACTTTTCGTACATTTTTGCCGTTATCAGTTTTTTTATTTTTTGCCTATGGGAGCAACCACTGTGCGCGGGGGCCAAGAGGTTCAGCGAAGTGATCGAGCCTGTACGGATACAGGGCGAGCTGTCGACTAAAGGAGTCGAATGGATTTTCAATTGCCCGGCGAACCCAGCTGAGGGTGGCGCCTGGGAAAGGATGGTGCAGTGTGTGAAGAAGGTGCTGGCGCACACGATGAAGGAACTCGCGCCCAAGGAACACGTACTGGAGAACCGGCTGATTGAGGCGGAGAGCATAGTGAACTCTCGTCCGCTCACACATCTACCAGTGACGGTGGTCCAGGAGGCTCCACTGACACCCAACGATTTGCTGAAGGGAGTACCCGACGTCCCAGATCTTCCCACGGATGACGGACAGGAGCCGTGAGATGCGCTACCAGGAAGCAGTGGCGCATAGCGAGGATGATGCGGGATCGGTTCTGGAAGCGATGGGTGCATGAGTACCTGCCCACACTTTTGCGCAGGGAGTGATGGTGCAAGCAAGTCGAGACAATTCGTCGAGGAGACTTGGTGTGCGTCTGTGATCCAGCCATACCTCGAAGGGAGTGGAAACGAGGCGTCGTGGAGGAGGTGTACACCGGGAGAGATGGAGTACCTGGTCGAGCTGGGCAGTGAGGACTAACGATCGAGCCATGACAATGCGTCCCGATTCGAAGCTAGCTGTCCTGGACGTGGAGAATGCCGCTGCTTCACGGGGGTGGGGATGTCGCGGAACGGATCATTATTATTAAGTCTTATTAAGTTCTTATTTTAAGTATCTTATTATTAAGTTATTATTATTAAGGTATTATAAAGTCTGGTATTTAGTTTGGTTTTGGTCGCACTAAAATAGAGGAAAAAGGTAATCAATATTTGGAAGTTACACCGATTTGCGCCATCACAAGGAGAGGGACAGAAAACTGCGTTATGTTAGCCAATTAAGAAAATGTAAGAACTAAGTAGATTTTAAACTATTACAGAATAAAACGAGCGAACGAACGAATAGAACTGCAACTGTTGTCCAGCGTTTTGTTTTAAGGCATTCCCTGTGATAGGCCAAGCGGCGACACCAAGACAAAAAAAATTAAAATATTGAAATAATGGTGTTTTTAACCTTACCCGTCTAGAGGCGGTCTTGGACAATAGAATAACCCTCTAGTGTCCAAGAACGCCTCTAGACGGAGTATTTTTATTTAGAATTAGAGAGAATCTGGAGAATTAACGCTGTAGGTCAATCAAAAGCATACATAGGATGACAAAATGGAAATACAATCTTATTTCACTAGCAATGAAAATAACTTAAAATTGTAAAAAAAAGTTAAACTTACCCGAATATAACACGATCATAAAACTCAAATGCTGTTAGCAGGTATCTCAATCTTATTTGACTGCGAGGTTCAAAAATTAAAGCGCGTACTTTATTGTCCATCCATCCACCCAGAAACGCATTTATATTTTTACTTTCAATACGTTGTAAAATATTAAATGGCATTTTTTTCCTTATGAACTCTGAAAAAAAGTTGAATAACAGGATTTACATTTTTTTCACCAACACTACATTCTATCGCTGCCATTTAACTGATAAATCGGAAAAAAATTGAATAACAGGATTTACATTTTTTTCACCAACACTACATTCTATCGCTGCCATTTAACTGATAAATCGGAAATGTCAAATAGTTTTGATTTTTGTTAAGTTCGAGAGTGGGATTTTCTATTTTTGGCAAATTGGTTGATCTATCTAATTTTATAAGGATCGACATACTAATTCCTAGAGCTGCCATACGATCGGAAATGAAAACGAAGTTCTCATAAGGATCGGCCAACTATAGGCGATATTTGCAGAAAGGAGGAATATCGAAGCGACCTGGGACGAGTTTTTTTTTTAAAGCTGGTTGAATTGAAGGACCGCCGTTTGAGAGACCGGCAATCAAGTGTTAGAGTCTTCCTAGAAATAGCTGGAAGTATTGAGCTAGACGACGGCCTTTGGAGAGACCAACAGTCTAGAAAAAATAAAGGGCGAGGATATTAACGGTCGGATCGAAAACTCAAGCCCACCGAGTAAACCGATCGTGGCCTTGACAAAAGACTCCTGTTCCAGACTCGCGAGCGTATGCGCGGTGACTCTCAAGTTTAAAGGGGGCGCTACGCCTAGTCTCTGATCCGCGTATGCACGCAGGTGTGTGGTGATTAGTGGCGAACGCCAGCCTTGTTTGTGTCAGATCCCAAAGATCAGTAAGCCGAGAGTGGCAACAAAGCAGCAGCGGCGACGTCCAGCGAGCAGAGAACTAACGGCAGAGACGAAAACCTAGAAGCGGAAGCCACAGAAGCAGCGTGTGAGTGTAAGCGAAGTGAGCCACGACCTGAACCTGCCCAAAGGTACCAAGACTGCATATGCTGCCTGGCGTATGCCCAGGAGGTGTGCTTATTGGCAACCAACCCGGAACGGCGACTAGTAAGCGACGGGCGGACGAGCGGCGATAGTCGAAACGAGCTAGAACACAAGTGAGCAGCGTAGATTCAGAGCAATTTACGTCGAAATATTGTATTTTATTTGTAAAAACCAAGGTCTTAAAAAAAGCAAAACAAATCTTTGGGGGGCTCACCCAATTTAAGGGGTTATATACCTTTTTTTTTCGAAAAACGAAAAATTTTTTTTTGCTGAATCCTAAAGTATATCCCCTAGAGAATATTTTCCCAAAGTTTCATGGAGATCCGAATAATAGTTTTGAGCCGCGGTTCGTCACGGCTGCGGACAGCGTCAAGCAACTTTCAATGCGATTATCTCAAAATCGTGTTTTTTTCCAAAAGTGCCTTCGCTGTGACCACGATTACACAAGAACTATTTGATCGATCTTCTTCAATTTTTTTTAAAATTATTTGTAATGATTGTGCCGAGTTCGTGAACGATTCAATTTTTTTGCGTCCATTTTGATTTGGCAGATAAAACCCCTTAAATTTTTTAATTTTTTTTCGAGTGAAATCTCAAAGACTTCGCTGGCTAGGCCATGTTGCCCGTATGGATGAAGACGCTCCGGCTCGTAAGGTGTTTGATGCGGTGATTGTTGGGACACGAAGGAGAGGACGACCCCGAACGCGTTGGCAAGACCAGGTGATGGAAACCCTGTCCACACTTGGTGTTACCAACTGGCGAAGGCGCGCTCAGGACAGAGTCGCGTGGAGGCACATTGCGCTTCAGGCCGAGACCCGATAAAAGGGTTGTCATGGCCAAATAATAATAATAATAATTTTTTAATAAAATTTTTAGAACTGAAATCATAAATTTTTTGGAAAAATGTTTACTGTATGCAGAAAAAACCAAATATTCTTGAAATTAATCGTTCACGAACTGGATATAATATTATACTAATAAAAAATTTTTGGTTTTTTGATTTTGGTTGACCTGCTGGACTTCTATCGCTATAAAAAAAAGGGTTCCGAGAGAATTGCCATAACTTTGTAAATTGTTTATATTTTTTCAAGAACAAACGCTTATTGTTTCGATAAAAACATGTACTATCAATAAAAAATAACTTCAGTGTCATAAAATAATAATACACACCTGAAATAAAAATCCAAAGTTCCCCAATTTTTTCGCTCAAAAAGGTATATAACCCCTTAAACGGGATGTTGGGCCGTCAGCGACGGAGACAGAGCTAAAACACCTGCGACTAACTGAGAAACACCTTTCTAAAAGGTTTTCCAGCCAAATCTTGTCGTGAATTAATTTGTAATACCACTAACGGCTGAAGAGAAAAAGAGGCTTCCGGCGGCGACTTATTGCATCTGATGGGACTTGCAGGTTTTAATAAATTGGTCCGCGCTTACCAAGCTCGGCGTATAGCACCAGCATAACCTTATGACGTCAAAATGCGTTGCTGCCGTTTACACCCGCTTTCCCTCTACCTCCTTCGCTCTTTCACCCGATCGGCTACCGGCATTTGCCGTCGTTTTTGGGACAGTCTGTCTCGCGTACGCTCTTCTCTTTTCGCCTTCGGTTGCTCCGATAGACTTCAACGTTTCAAAAGCCGCGCTCGTTTTATTCTTTTTGTCGCCGTGTTTTTATTTGGATATATATTTTTTTTTCGCAATCTTTTACAAATTTGGAAATGAGCCATCATGAGCCATTGAGCACCAGTTAGTGCACCAGCCTAGTAAATGCTGGCTATCTACATCCCCTCTAATGAGCTTATGCACCCAGAATTGTCCTCTAATAAGTAGCCTGACACACTCCCCTTTCCCACACCACTCAAACTACCCAATTCCTATCCCAAAACACCATCTCACGCAGGGGCGGACTAAAGTGTCCCGATAGTCAGCCTGGCTGAGGGCCCGGGATATAAACTCATGGTAACCAGCAACCCCTTGTTCTAATAAGCCTTATCCGGAGATGGAGAATTCAAGGATAATAAGCCTTATGGAGAATTCAAGTAATCCGGGATCAAAAGATAACTAGCGAAGATGGCGAGCGAGTCCACGTGCCAAGCCAAAATCGGTAATCCGAATACGGCAGGGCCACGCCCCAAAGTGGTGGTGGCTCCTATCATCTCCAGGCCCAAGCGCCATGGTGGCATCTTTAGGTGCATCTTAGCTAGCGATAGGAATTTTAAACGCAAACATTTTTTTGCTTCACAATTTCAGCGACGCAGACAATGCGGCGGCAACCGTGAAGTTTCAGCCAACTCCAATCCGGGTGTTGTCGTCGTACAAGGCATACGAACGGCCGGAACCCCCAGACGAGCTAGTGACAAGACTAGCAAACTTAGCCAAACAGAAACTTAGCTCAGTATCTCACTGGAGAGTGTAAGATAAGCACTCATTCTTCGACCACAGATATATAGAAAACGCATTAGAAAAGCATTTACTTTTTAAATGCTCAAAGCCAGAAATTTTGCAAAACCCCTGGAAAACCAACTGATCTAAATATTTCCAAATCCTTGTAAAGAAAATCACACCACAGCCACCAGACTATCCACAAACCGTAGAAAGCCCGGACACTCTGGTGTAGAAATTTACTTAAGCCTGCAATAACGCCTTAAAAAAGGCGTGCCCTAAAAAAAAAGGCAAAAAGCGAATCAAGCCCCCTTGGTGGTTATCAGAGTTAAACCATCTAAACGGAAAGCAGAACCTTGTTCAGTGAACAGTGAACAATGCGAAAGCCAGAAACTAGACACCTACTAGATAGATACCGACTCCCCGGGATGCTTCCCAGAAACAGACGTGCCGTGCCACGAAAAAGTCCCTCCAACGAGCTTTAAGTTCGATATTGACCAGAAAAGCAAACAGCTTTAAAACACAGCTGGGTAAACACAGCTTTAAGCCTTATAAATCGGGGGGTCCTGACGGGATATTTCCCGAACAAATCCAACATGCGGAAGTAATTGCCATGATCTGGCTCTCAAATATTTTTAAAAGATCCATGACATTAGGTAAATTTCTACAATCGTGGCTCAGGTCAGAAATTCTGTTCATACCCAAATCCGGCAAGCCATCACATACGGCCCCACAAAACTTAAGGCCAATCATCCTATTCTCCTTCCTTCTTAAAACCCTAAAAAGGATCATAGGCCTCGATCTAAGATCCACTCTTAGCCCAACCCTCATATCTAAAGCACAACATGTCTACTGTCGGGTCAGGTAGCAACACACCGGTGTAATTTTAATGTTTAAATATGTTAACGTAATGTTTGGTAATGTTTATTTATTTAAGTTTATACAAAAGCTAGTTGATCGCAAGCCGACTCCCTCTCGGCCGCTCGAGAGTTTTAGCTCGGCAATGTCTAGGTCGGGCCGCCCTCTCCATTATCGAGAGCTTTAGCTTCGCAGTAACCATAAGCTGGTATATCTGCGGATCATCCGGCTTCATCTGCATGCAGAAATAAACATTTTTTATAACGTTCACATTAAATACTTTTATTTTATTTACGTCTTTTTATTTACGGCATTGAAAATTATCAATGACCAAACACCTACCAAAAGAGTACAACTACAGAAACTTCCTTCCACGCGCTCATCTGTAGGATAAAAAAGAGCCTTATCTTAAAACGAATAAGCCATAGTGGCCTTTTTTGATATAGAAGGGGCTGTCAACAACGTTCTCTCAAGCATCATAACAGACCTCCCTTGGAGTAGATGGCCACTTGGTGGGACTCATTGATCCGTTGCTAACAAGTAGGACAGTGATGTCAACACTAGGCACATTAACCTCCTCAAAGGACGTCAGCAGAGGAACCCCGCAAAAAGGAGTCCTCTTCCCTCTCGTATGGAACATAACCGTCAACTCGATTCTATGTAACATGGAAGAGGGAGGTGCAAGGTAGTGGCTTATGCGGACGATGTTGCCATTATTTTCTCGGGAAAATACCCTCAGTCCCTTTACGATCTCGGAAATGTCGAAGAAAGCCGCTATAGCTCTCTTTACTTGCAAAAAATCAATAGGTCTAAAACAGTGGTCGGCACGGCCCTATCCCGCGGGCATAAGAAATTTCTATGCCCGAGCTCTGCCACACACACACAGTATAAATTGTGTGAAATGTCATGCTCACACCCTACTTTCTGCTATTCGTTACTATTACTAATGCGTTAAAATCATATCAATGTATTGGGTGCCGATCACTAGTCCAAAATGAGGCATGCATGAAAAATTGAACTCGACTGGGAATATGTCCCGAATAAGAACGGATATAAGAGACATCAAAGGGCATTGGCTAGTGGGAAAACATTCTAGACGAATGAATTCACCCCATAAAAACTACTGCCGCAGCTGTAAGGACGAAGAGGACGAAAAAACCATTGAGCATCTTCTATGCCACTGCCCAGCACTGCTGGACTATCACAACTAGGGAATAGATTCTTAAACGACGTCACAGAGGTGTTTGATATAGATCCAAATAGGATACCAAAATTTACCAAAGCCTAAGGGTTGGCTTTCCCCTCATGCGGGGAAGGTAAGTAAATTTACATACGGTATCACGGACCGAACACAGTCTAAGTGAGTCAGTTTTTCCTTAGGAAAATCTACAGTCGTCCTAACTTACCCTAATGGTAAAATTTTCCTAATTGTTTTCCTAATGGTAAACAATCAATTGTGTCGATAAGTCTATTCATTTTGTGAAAATCAGAACTACGAAAACAGCGAATTTTATTTGCCACGCAAGGAATCTTCTGATCGATACCATCAGCATCAGATACAAAACATAAGTCTAACAGCCGATCTAACAAATTTCTAACATGGTTAATTTGACCTAGGGACACATGCCCTAGGAGAAGTCATGGTGCGTGATAAGTGATAAAAATGAGTGATAAGTGATAAGTTATCGACATTAGACCACTTAAGTTATGGGATATTAAAGACACCCATAGCTACGAGCTGGTCTCAATCTGACATTAGATTAAAAACGGAATGAATGTCAGAATGCGGACAAATGATGCCAGTATGTGGACGGTTCAGAGGAAGGAGGTATATATGAACAGAAAATGTGTAAAGATTTACCGGACAGAATGATTTTAATGCAAACAAATTCTAAATTACCAAGCTCAAACTCGAATTGCTCGTATACAAATTTTGGGATCAGCCAAAGAACAGTTTTTTCTGTTTTCGTTTGCTCTGCTCATTCTCAGACCGTTTGCTCGCGACGATTTAAAAAGTCTTTTGTGCATGTATATGTGTATGTGAAGTTTCGTGGGTTCAACGCGTCAATTGGCTTTGTGAATCTCGCGTGTAAGCATTGACCTTTCAAATTTATTGAAAATGGGAAGACAAATTGATTAAAAAAAAAATGTTCCGTAAAAATGGCGTCAAAGTTCGAAAAACTCGACAAAAATTCAAAAATGTCAGTTTCTTTTGTAAAATTGGTATCTTTTCTGTTTAAATAAATTAAAGATGTATTTTTTTCAAAAGCTACAACATTTAACTATTGAAAAACGTAAAAAAATTGAAAATCGGCCTAAAATTACGCGTTCAGAAATTTTTAAGAGCAAAACACTTTCGAAAAACCGTTTTTTCGAAATAAATCAAGATTTTGAGGGTGTTTGAAAAATTTCAAACATGGTTTTGTACTATATTTGACCTAATAAACAAATCCTACTAGATCTCTTCAAAAGTTCCAAAACACTGTCGCACTGTGTTATTGAAAATACTTTTTTCGCTGAATTTTTCAGTCAATCGGTCTTTTAATGTGTCAGCGTCACTCGAATCTCTCATTGAGTGATGTTCAGTAAACGAGAATTTCATCGGCTCATCGTAATGCGTTCAACAGAAAAGCAAAACAAAAAGAAACAAAGTCTGCTGCTCAGAGCGAAACCGAAACGGCTTGCTTTTTTTCGGTTGTTGTCGCGAACAGACCGTAAAAAAACGGTTAACAGTTATTTGAAAGCTATGATTTTAGCTCTTCATAAGCAAGTTCGGAGTCTCTGAAATGAGGATTCACAGAGGTGGATCACGTCTAAAAGTGTTGAACTTACTTGGAAAAACTTCATAGTTAAGGGGGGACATCTGAATAAAATTTTGAAAAAATAAAAACAATTATTTTGCTTTAAAAGTTCTTTAGGGCCTTAAAAATAACATACCATAACATTAAACGCGTTTTCTCAAAACCACTTTTTTTGAGACTGCCGGTCACAAAACTCGAACAAATCTTAAATTTTAACTATTTCACCATTTTGTAAAAAATCAATATATCGCAAAAATCCTACGTGATAGCTGTTGATTTATAGAAAGTAATCAAACTAGATTTTTTGTTCTAGATAAAAAAATAAGGACGTTAGCTGTCCGGCCGAACGAAGAAATGCTGCACAGCCGCCATTTTGTTTTCGATTAATTCGATCTGTTTGTTTTGTACTTCGCATCTAATATTATAAAACCTAATTTACAAATTTTCCATTGGCTTTTTTATTCGATTGTTTCGAAAACGACAGAATCCGTCGGTAGCGGTGGTCCCGGTAATTCATTTCGGTTTCATTCACCTGGAGCCGTGGTATACCTTGAAGGGATGCCACGAGGGACATATCGGACAATATCCCATTTGCACTGAGAAATAAAGACGGCAAAATGTTTTCAGTCCTAGCCTTTGAGAAATATGAGCGGCTGGGTTTTAATTAAAAACATTGTTGTCGGGTGAGCAGGCTGAGGAGGATCATATTTCTTACGTTAGGGGACTCATTTAACAGCTGAAGGCCTAAACTAGGTGTCAAGCGCGCAAAGCTGGTCATTGATTTTTCAATAACCAGTGATGAACTGTTTAAATCCTTTCTTAGTGTGCCTCATGAGCGACCTCTTTCGTCCTGGACAGCACGACAATTATTACAACAATAATGGAGACCCGGAGTGAACCCGGCACGGTTGGCGTGTACGACGTTACATAGCCGTTTTTACATATTCACAAACGAATGGAAGGCTGGGATGAGGAGATTGTCTTGTTACAAGACTTCATTGAGCAGACGAGTTTAAATTACGAGAGTTAATAATTAAAATATAAAAAATATATAAAAAGAATAAAAACACGGTACCGCTGTAGAGACAAAGAAATAAGAAATAAAAGACGAAGCGGGAGCTTTGAAGAGAGCGATTGGAGGTGGCAAAGGCTAATTGCAGAAATAGAGATTAGACCTCTATTACACAAGGATTAATATTAAACAAATTATTAATTCGCCTCAAAATATACCACAGCATACGCGAAGCGATACAGTTTTTGTTAAAGTGAAGTTTCTCTTAATTAAATTCTTAAGTGAGTAAACGCCGGTTTACAGCAAGATTTATCATTAACGCATTGCGCACAAAAAATACACGACCATTTGTTTAAGAAGAAGGAAAAAAGAGGTTATAATACTCATACTATAGATTTTATATCTTTCTTATTAGTATAAAATAAACATATACTTATATCTAAAATATCGGGTTATTCAGGAAACTTAGTTTTGTACGCTTTGTAACTTAACTGTCCAAAGATGTTGATCGAACTTTCTAACTACTAATACTAGCGACTCGAGTATATACATATCAATAAATATTAGTTGATTTTCGATTCTATATCGTAGGTGCACTTGATTACTTCCCAACTGAGTAGCCAGATTCAGCTTCGTCAAGAAAATTTTTCATATTGTTTTCTGGAATTTATGGTACCGGTTTTAAATGGGTTTGGGCGTATTTTCGAAGGTTAAAGTTTTAATAATCTATTCAACCTTAATCTGGTTGATCCTGATCTTTAACATCAGCAAGTCTTTTTATCGACTTGCTTATCAAAGCCACCCTCTTTTATGAGCTTCTATGTAGTTGTCATATGGACTAAATTTATTACAGTAAACCGATCCGATATGGATGGGTTGTGGGTAGCGCCGGTTAAAATTAGGTCACATGTAGACACTGCCTGCAGAGATATACGGAGAACACTAAATTGCAGGATTAACGTATAGATTTGCGGGGGGACTTCTATATCGTTACTAGATCTGGGATATAAAAGAAACTCTTGCGGTCTTGACTATCTAGAAGAATCTTATTGCCTACCAGGGAGGGGATTTCTCTCCCTAGAACACATGTTTAAAATTTGAGTGTATACGTAGCAGAGAAAAACAAGAAAGGAAAGCTAACTTCGGGCGGAGCCGAAGTTGATATACCCTTGCAGCTAAAACAGGATATATATCGCTAAAATCGGATATAGTTGACCGATTCTTATGGGAATATCATAATATAACCAATAAATTACAAGACAAAATCTAAAAAAAATCCCAAACTTCTATCTTGAAGAACCCCAAAGTTGGTATTTTTACCAAATACCATTTCCGATCGTTCAGTTATATGGCAGCTATAAGATATAGTCGGCCGATCCATATGAAACTTGATAAGTCATATTATTTTTCCAAAAAAAGAATTCATAGAAAATCCCAACTTTCTAGCTCGAAAAACACTGAAGTTATGCCATTTCCGATCAATCAGTTATATGGCAGATATAGGATATAGTCGGCTGATCCTTATAAAATTTGGCATGTTGTATTATTTTGCCAAAAATAGCAATCGTACCAAATCCGAATTCTCTAGCTTTAAAAATACCGAAGTTATAGCATTTCCGATCAATCAGTTATATGGCAGCTATAAGATATAGTCGGCCGATCCTTATAAAATTTGGTAGGTCGTATTATTTTGGCAAAAATAGGATTCATATAAAATCTGAACTCTGTAACTCAAAAAACACCAAAGTTATACCATTTCCGATCAATCAGTTATATGGCAGCTATAGGATATAGTCGGCCGATCCCGGCCGTTCCGACTTATATACTGCGTGCAAAGGAAAGAAGGGTGTGTGCAAAGTTTCAAGACGATAGCTTTAAAACTGAGAGACTAGTTTGCGTAGAAACAGACATACGGACAGACGGACATGCTCATATCAACTCAGGAGGTGATCCTGATCAAGAATATATATACTTTATAGGGTCGGAGATGTCTCCTTCACTGCGTTGCACACTTTTGGACAAAATTATAATACCCTCTGCAAGGGTATAAAAATGAGAGCAGAGCATCCAATGAGCAAAAAAAACGTAGTTTTGGGCACTAAAATAATGTATTTTATTTTATTGAAAGCTTTGCTAGCAACAGTTCTTAAACAAATGAAAAACTATGCTTCCCTATCTTTATTTTTATGGAGAAAACTTTTTTCAACCCAATTTTTGAGAAAATTTTTCTCAGTGGAAACATTTTGATTTTTAAGTTTGGACTGTCAAATGAGTCAAAATGAGAGCGGGCTTCTAAAAAATTGAATAGTGCTCACACTGTCAGTGTGCCGTCAGCGCTGCGACAGAACTTGCTACCCGCGTGCCAATTAAATTAATCCCAAAGTTCAATTTTGAAAAAAAAAAATTTTTATTTCTTATTTTAAAAAACTTTATTTATTATTTTTTATTTGTTTCAAAAACTTTATTTAAACGCTTAAGGCTTAAAGGCTACTTAAATAACTACGGTGCCTTATCATAAGCCGATTTGCAGGCTCCTGCAGTAGCTGGGCTGGAGGTCTACGTTGGGAAGTTTTTTTTCCTGGTGCCATTCCGAAAGGTAGTCTTGCCTTCAAGAGTAACCCGTCCAGGATTTTACTAGAAAGACGGAGTAAGGCTATGTAGCATCGCGCCCTATTAGTCGTTCCAGAATCCTGTAACGAACTGTTTTTCTATCTTCGCTCGCAACAATTTTCCGAGGCTAGCTAACAAAGTCTGTAAGTTTGTTCCACCGAATTTATTGAGTTATCTATATATGTATATAAAAGAAAGTTGTGTTAGTTACACCACTTATAACTCAAGAACGGCAGAACAGATTTGGCTGAAAATTGGTAGGGAGGTAGCTTAGAGCCAGGAGACGGACATAGGATACTTTTTATCCCGTTCGACAACGGGAATTATACTCCTCCGAAATGAATAACAATAAGTAGGCTGAGAGCGTAACGTATTGTACATTTATGTGTGTGTCATATGCCCCTGAAATAGGGGTCCACCGATTACTTATCTACAGTCACCAATACCAAGAAAACGCAATTGGGCCAATTTTAGTCATCAAACAGTCAATTCTAGAGCTGCGCGAGATAGAAGAATACGAGATCAGGAGAACAAATTTATAAAGGTAATGAAAAGGCGCGTGTAAGCATGGCGCAATTACGTGAATCACAATCGAAAGATGCACGAGATTAATATAATCAACAAAGACCACTTTTCAAAGAAGAGAAGCGCACAGATTAATAGTTAGAAAAAGAATTAACTAACAACGGCAACAAGTTTATCGAGGATTCACATCTGGGCAATTTCTTCGACTAGCATTCCAGTAAGAGCCTGATGTTGAAAATTCTGAAAGTTCCAAAGTGAACATTCCTTATTTCGCTTCTTCCTGCCGAGTTACGATTAAAAAAAATGGCAACGCATTGGCCATTGCATCTTCTGGCGTTGCAGCAACCTTATTAGATGGAGGCATAAAAGCTCATTCAGCACTTAAGCTGTCATTGAACATTCAAAATAATCCAGATTCAGTGTGCAACATAAAAACAATCGTCTATGGGCATAGTGCCCATATTTTGGATGAATGCACTATAGGACGTAAAAATTCGCTTGGGGAATTGGATTGGTCATTTAGGGATATAAGAAACAATGATAAACTATTTTACGGGCCTTTGTTACTCCTTTCAGGTGTTCACGGTTAACGTACGCTGATGAATTCAATGCTTGCTTAAAATCATCGCAACTGTGGCGTAATGTTGAAAAAGAACTGACCAAGAATATGCGCGATCAAATGTTTTAGGATCCATCCTTTCTCTAAACAACTGTTAGATATTGGCGAGGGGAATTTTGCTGTACGTGAAAATACTGGATGTACTTGAAATACTGAGAAACATTTATTAACCAAAGTAAATGAAGAAAAAACAGCTAGCCCTTATAGAAAACAAAAAAGGGCAAAACAACGTTTGACGGGGTCGCTAGTTTTTTAATAAAACTAAGCACGCCTTTTGCTTTACGAACCATGGGGAAAATATGGTCGGACAATGTAACTTTCAAATATATTATGACCCAGACTGCAACCTGGGTTAATCTTTTCAAGGTAATGTCATTTAAAAATTTAATCCCTTAAGCTTTTGGTAATTATCTTAACACCATTCTTGAAAGTTATCCATATCGGGTTAAAGTCTAGATTGGGTACTAGTTACTTTATACTTAAAGCAAAGCTTAACGTCATCAGCGTACATGAGCGTACTTAAAAGAAGCAAGTGGCTAACAGAGTCATATGCTTAACAAGACAGTGTAAATGACATATGTTTGTAAGCCGCTCTATCGATATCAAAGATAGTTAGTTCCAACAAGTTGGTGGTAGTGGAGCGGCACTTTATGAAACCATGGAGGAGAGAGGATACCATAGCAAGGAGGAAATATTGAGCTAAAAAGGGGTTGAAAATGTGGGGTAATAAATTAAGAAAAGCTTAAAAATGTTTGAAAAAAAATGTTTTGAGTTGACAATTTCGAAATGCCTCTATATTTGGTAACGTCTGACTTTTTCCTTGTTTTATGCAAAGGAAAAATCTGATTTCTTCCACTGGTACCTCATCGGGGCTAGGCGAATAAACGGATTTAACCTTAGGATGAACCGATGACCACTCTTTAAAAAAGATGGGTCATTGATGGGTTTGGTCATTGAGGGTTTTCAATGCCCTAAATAAAACGCAGAATTTAATTAATTTTGAACGTTATAAATGTTTATTCCTGCATGCAGATGAAGCCGAGTGATCTGGTCAGATAGACCAGCTTATGGTGCATGCCTGGATTCAAGTAATATACAGAGAGGGTGGCCCGACAAGTCACCTCGAGCTAAAGCTCTCGAAAATGAAGAGGGCGGCCCGACCTAGACATTGCCGTGCTAAAACTCTCTATAGAAAGCGCCATTGAGTCGAGCGGCCGAAAGAGAGTCGGCTTGCGATCAACAAACTTAAGCCGAATAAATAAACATTACACTAAACATAATTTAAACATCAACATTAACCGCCGTACTACTGCCTGACCCGACAGATGGGCTGAGCCGGAATGGAGTAACTTCGATGCTTAAAAAAATTTTCAAATTTCAAATTGAATACATGCCTTGTATACCACGTCGGATTTGTTGAAATAAAGGATATTTCTAAGGCACGCAGAAGTCTAAAAATAAATGTAAAGTTTAACAAGAAAGGAAAGCTAACTTCGGGCGGAGCCGAAGTTGATATTGACCAAAGTTGACCCTTGCAGTTAAAACCGGATATATATTGCTGAAATCGGATATAGTTACCCGATCCTTATGAGAATATTATAACATTCCAAATTTATAAAACCAATTTATAACAATACAAAATCTAAAAGAAAGTCCCAAGCGTCTATATTCAAATATACCAAAATTGGTGTTTTTACCAAATACCATTTCTGATCGTTCAATTATATGGGAGCTATAATCAACAAGTCAATTGATATCAACTAAGTCAAAATAAAGTCTGTATGAAGTTTCAACATTCTGTCTTCAAAAACACGAAAGTTGGGACATTTCCAATTTTTCAGTTTCACTTTCGGTATATATATAATTTCAGTATAGCAGCTATAAGATATAGTCGGCCGATCTTTATGAAATTTAGAATGTCGTATTATGTTGCCAAATACAAAATCCGAACTCTCTAACTCTAAAAAAGTGGGGGGCAAATACACATTTTACATAGCACGCTTGCATTGGGTAGGAAATTCTGTCGCAGCGCTGCCGGCACACTGACAGTGTGAGCACTCTCAAATTGAGAGAATTGTGAGAAGCTCTCCTATTTTCTCTCATTTTGACTCATTTGACAGCACAAACTTAAAAATCAAAATGTTTCCACTGAGAAAAATTTTCTCACAAATTAAGTTGAAAAAAGATTTCTCCATAGAAAATAAACATAGGGTAGCGTATTTTTCCACCTGTTTAAAAACTGTTGCTAGCAACTGTTGCTTCTTTAAAATAAAATACATTACTTTAGTGCCCATTCAAACTTTTGAATTAACGAAAAATTACATCAAAAACAACCTTTTTTTTGCTCAGTGGATGCTCTGCTCTCATTGTTTTCTCTGCTACGCATACTCAAATTTTAAACATGTGTGCGATTTGCCCCCACTTCTCTAAAAACACATTTTTAAAAACACAAGGAATTTTTAAGCAAAAAAATTACACGTTAAGAATTTTTTTAAATAAATCAAAGTTTAGAGGGTGTTAGAAATATTTCAAACACGGTTTTGTGCTTCATTCGACCTAATAAACAATTTCTACTAGGTCTCTTTAAAGGTTTCTCCAATTTCCCTTTTTTGTCGCACTGTGTTATTTGTTGATTTTTATGACCAAAATTAAAATATAACCCTTATTTTCAATTTTATTAATAAAATTTAAAATAGAATTATTTTTCAATTTTTATAAAAAAAAAGTTAAAAATAAAAATTATGATTCTATTTTGATACCCTTGCAGAGGGTATTATAATTTTGTCCAAAAGAGTGCAACGCAGTGAAGGAGACATCTCCGACCCTATAAAGTATATGTATTCTTGATCAGGATCACCTCCTGAGTTGATATGAGCATGTCCGTCTGTCTGTTTCTACGCGAACTAATCTCTCAGTTTTATCGTCTATCGAAGCTATCGTCTTGAAACTTTGCACACACCCTTCTTGCCGTTGCACGCAGTATATATGTAAGTCGGAACGGTCGGGATCGGCCGACTACATCCTATAGCTACCATATAACTGATTGATCGGAAATGCTATAATGCTATATATGCTATAGCATATGCTATATATAACTTCGGTGTTTTTAGAGCAGTGGGGGGCAAAACGCACACATGTTTAAAATTTGAGTGTATGCGTAGCAGAGAAAAACAATGAGAGTAGAGCATCCACTGAGCAAAAAAACATAGTTTTTGATGTCATTTTTCGTTAATTAAAAAGTTTAAATGGGTACTAAAATAGTGTAATTTATTTTAAAGAAAGCTTTGCTAGCAACAGCTCTTAAACAAATGAAAAACTACACTTCCCTATCTTTATTTTCTATGGAGAAAACTTTTTTCAACTCAATTTGTGAGAAAATTTGTCTCAGTGGAAACATTTTGATTTTTATGTTTGGGCTGTCAAATGAGTCAAAATGAGAGCAAATGGGAGAGCTTCTAAAAAATTAGAGAGTGCTCACACTGTCAGTGTGCCGGCAGTGCTGCGACAGAATTTCCTACCCAATGCAAGCGTGCTATGTAAAATTTGTATTTGCCCCCCACTTTTTTAGAGTTTGAGAGTTCGGATTTAGCATGAGTGTTATTTTTGGCAAAATAATACGACCTACCAAATTTCATAAGGATCGGCCGACTATATTCTATAGCCTCCATATAACTGATTCATCGGAAATGCTATTACTTCGGTGTTTTTAGAGCTAGAGAGTTCGGATTTAGTGTGAATGCTATTTTTGGAAAAATAATACAACATTAGTCTTCGATAAGTTCTTGTCATGTGAGGTTGTCTTTAACGAGCTCGGAAATCGTTTACTATCTACCATACGCATAGAAATTCGCCGCGAACTTCTTATCAGCTATTACAGTTACCTCATTCATTATTAAGCGCCGCAAACTGTTGACTGGCGATGCCTTAGCATCTGCCGAAACCAAAATGACAAAACAAAGAAAAAAAAATATCCATAGGGAAAACCTCAATCCAAATCAACATACAAATTATTATCGCCCTCTTCAAACCATAGAAGACGATAACATTGATGCTATTGAAACTGATACAATAGATCAAGTGAATATCAAACCACCTCCCATTACCGTAATTAAACAAAACCCTAATCAAGTTCATGACTTCTACTGTACATTGTTTATTTTATAAACAAAAGCATCGCAGTACATCAATCACATGAAAGTACGATGGGACTATAAAGTCAAAATTGACAACAAAATAACACAATGTTACAACTGTCAATTATTTGGTCACGGTTCAAATAATTGTTCAGTTAAAACTTCTTGTGCCCACTGTGCCGGACCTTACCGTACGGTTTCTTGTGAGAACCCAAGTAACAATAAATGTGCCAACTGTAAGGGCAATCATCCATCCACTGATAAGGCCTGCCCATGCCGTTTGTCTTATCTCAATTTGATCTCCAAGCGTTCTGCGAAGCGCATAAGAAAAACCAACATTGAAGCAGAAAATACAATACGGAGTAATCGCGATTCTCTCTTAAATCCAGAACTTCGAAGTCAGCTCTCTTCAACAAATAATAATATAGGATTCTCTCAACACACCTTCGGCAGTCATAGAGATGCGCTCAAAGGCAAGGCAACTTTACCATATGCAACTGAAACTGGCCTCTTTACGCCAGAAGAAGTAAACTTTTTATAATAGACTTAATAAATAATCTCATCACATGCTCCAATAAAGGAGAACAATTCCAAGTTATATCAAATTTAGCCATTAAATATGTCTATTCAAACAAGTAACTCTCCTGATACTTTAAATATTATGGCGTGGAACGCCCGCTCTATAAAGCATAAGAGTGTAAAATTTATTAAGTTTTTACAAGATAAAAATATTCATGTAGCTACAATAAGTGAAACATGGCTTACTCAAACCGACAGATTTAACATACCAAACTATACTGTGTAATACACAGTGTGTATAGACGAGACAGAAAAGAAAATAGAGGTGGCGGGGTTGCCATTGTCGTTAGCAATAAAATAGAACACGAGCAAATTACCAATTTAAAAACGCACCTAATTGAAAATGTGGGAATTAAAATCAAAACAGCCCCTAACAATAACAATCTAAAACTTTATGCCATATACTTTCCTGGTTACACAGCAAAATGTCTGACTGCTTCATGTAATGTAGCTGGAGACCGAAATCATTTAAAGACACAATATAGATCAGACTTACTAAAAATTTACAAATTGGAAGGGAATTTTATTGCCTGTGGTGATTATAACTCATGTCATAGAACATGGAACTGCGACCGAGCAAATGGCTGGGGTAACATTTTAAATTAAATGTCAGATTTAGGCAAATTTAACGTGCTTTTTCCCTTCCATCCAACTTATATTCCTAGATGTCATAAGGCTAAGGCATCCACAATAGATCTTTGCATTACCAAAACTCCAAATCAAGTTTCAAATCCAACAGTCTTACAGAACCTATCCTCTGATACTTGCCTATAATCTTAAAATATTCAATAAATTTCTTACAAAATGAGAAACACCAACCGATAATTAGTAAAGCAAACTGGACTAAGTTTGAGGAATTTATCAATGACATAGTGCTAGATATAGGAATAAGTAAATATAAATCTTGTTGTTCGATCTCAGACATTGACTTCCTGGTCAACTCGTTCACAAATATTGTCAACGATGGTTTTCGTGAAGCAGTTCCCCCCCATAAAAGACAAACATTTACAAATTACAAGATACCTCAACATATACGCGAGTTATTAAAAATTAGAAACACAATTCAAAGACAATGGATTAGGTCAAGACAGCCGATACTTAAAGCTAGATGTGATCATCTTAACTATGTTATTCAACAAAAGTTATTTGCTCATAATAACACAGAGTGGAACAGTAAACTGCAACAGATAGGAAAATGTAGTAAGCCCTTTTGGAAGATAAAAAAAGCTTTAAAAAAGAGAAAACAATTTATACCCTGTCTCTGCCTTGGCGACTCAAGCTATGAGTCTGGAACTGAAAAGGCAAACGTACTCTCAGACATTTTTGAACAGAAACATAAATTAAAATCCTTCTCAAATCCAGAAACTGTTAACCTAGTTCAATATTCTATTCAGTCAATTGCAAATTATGATATTAATACCTCTCAAGTATTAAAAACTACAAACTCTGAAATTGCCAGCATAATCAAAGCACTAGTAACACGTAAATCACCTGGAGATGATGGTATTTCAAATATCTGCTTAAAAAACCTCCCTGTTTATGCCATTATCTTTCCAGCACAAATCTTTAATCATTGTTTTTTTGTTGGATATTTTCCAAATGCATGGAAAACAGCCAAAATAATTGAACAAAAAATAATAAAACAGCTTTTGTATTTTTGAATATAGACGCTTGGGACGTTTTTTTAAGATTTTGTATTGTTATAAATTGGTTTTATAAATTTGGAATATTATAATATTTTCATAGGGATCGGGTAACTATATCCGATTGTTAAACCAGGCAAACTAGCCAGCAGACCTGATAGTTACAGACCGATTAGCTTATTATGTAGCATATCCAAAATATTTGAAAAGATAACCAAAGCTCGAATGGTTAGTTATTTAGATACACACGAAATACTGCCTTCCATACAATACGGATTCAGAACCAAACTCAACTGCACAGTTCCTTTCGTAAAACTCACAAATTACATAAAAGAAAATATGCAAAATAAAAAATCTGTTGGACTGGTTACTTTAGATATTGAAGCAGCTTTTGACACAGTATGGCACGATGGCTTGGTGCACAAGTTAAAGAATATGGCATTGCCCACATACCTTATAAAAATTGTGCAAAGCTTTATAACACAAAGAAGTTTTTATATATCCTTAAATGGGGAGAAGTCCACTCAACGCTCTATACTAGCTGGGGTACCTCAGGGATCGGTATTAGGACCAGTGTTGTTTATTATATACACGCATGACATTCCCCAGATGACAAATTGTAAGCTATCATTATTTGCTGATGATGCAGCTATTTACACTTCTGGCGTATTATACAATGATATGAAAAACATCATTCAAAATTATCTCTACAAACTAGAAGAATATTACCACAAATGGAAGATAAAAATTAATCCTAATAAGACACAAGCAGTTTTTTTCACGAAAAGAAGAAAATCTGGTTATTTACCAAATGATTGTCTAAAGCTACATGTGTATGTGTGTACTACATGTGTGTATGTACCAATTGTATGTACCAACACACCAATTGAGTGGGTTAATAATATTCGTTATTTAGGAATACATTTTGATAAAAAACTCACTTTTAGTACACATGTTGGGATCACAATAGATAAAATAAACCAAACAATACGAATATTATACCCTATAATCAATAGAAAATCTAAATTATCAATTGAAAACAAGTTAATAATTTTTAAGGCCAGGCCAGCCTTGATGTATGGACACTCCATTTGGGGAAAATTTGCACAAATACATATTAAAAAATACAAAAAAAAGTGCCAAAATAAACTCTAAACTATTACTTAATTTACCATATTACACATGCACTAACTACGTGCATGAAATGTCTGGAGTCCAAACGGTACAACAATATACATATTTCACAATAAACTCTCTTAGTCAGTAAAAGTAGTAAAATTAGTAAATAAGTGTCAAATCAAGGTTTTTAATCCAATTTTTCCTTGAAATAATTATATGTTATAAATAACCAAACGAATAAAATATTATAATATATTTCAGTTGAAAAGCATATGCTATAACTCTGTAAAAATAAAATTTGTAACATTAGCTTTAATCAAAGATTATAAAGTATATAGATAGGACATCTCATACAAGGAAAAATTTTCTATGGCGGGATCCAGCGGTGGAACCCGCTGGAACGAGCGGGTTCCATTGCGCGACAAGCTAAGTTTGAGAAATTTTTCGCGCGACAACGATTGAGGGATAGCCTAGTGGTAGAGTGCTTGGCTGATGTGCAGAGTAAAATGAGTTCAAATCGGGCACGGGAAGCCAATCCTTTTTATACCCTTGCAGAGGGTATTATAATTTTGTCCAAAAGTGTGCAACGCAGTGAAGGAGACATCTCCGACCCTATAAAGTATATATATTCTTTATCAGGATCACCTCCTGAGTTGATATGAGCATGTCCGTCTGTCCGTCTGTCCGTCTGTCCGTCTGTCTGTCTGTCTGTTTCTACGCGAACTAGTCTCTCAGTTTTAAAGCTATCGTCTTGAAACTTCGCACACACCCTTCTTTCCTTTGCACGCAGTATATAAGTCGGAACGGCCGGGATCGGCCGACTATATCCTATAGCTGCCATATAACTGATTGATCGGAAATGGTATAACTTTGGTGTTTTTAGAGTTACAGAGTGCTACAGAGTTACGAATGCTACTTTTGGCAAAATAATACGACATACAAAATTTCATAAGGATCGGCCGACTATATCTTATAGCTGCCATATAACTGATTGATCGGAAATGTTATAACTTCGGTGTTTTTAAAGCTAGAGAATTCGGATTTGGTACGAATGCTATTTTTGGCAAAATAATACAACATGCCAAATTTCATAAGGATCAGCCGACTATATCCTATAGCTGCCATATAACTGAACAATCGGAAATTACCCAACTTTGGTGTTTTTGAAGATAAAAAGCTGGAACTAAGTACAGATTCTATTTTTGGTCAGTTAATACAACCTACCAAATTGCATAACGATCGGCCGACTATATCTTATAGCTGCCACATAACTGAACGGTCGGAAATGGTATTTGGTAAAAATACCAACTTTGGTATTTTTGAAGATGGAAGCTTGGTACTTTGTTTTAGATTTTTTATTGTAATAAATTGGTTATTTTATGATATTCTCATAAGGATCGGCCAATTTAATCCGATGTTTGCGATATATATCCGGTTTTAACTGCAAGGGTATATCAACTTCGGCTCCGCCCGAAGTTAGCTTTCCTTTCTTGTTTTATTTTAAATCTATTTATATTATATTTTTATTGTTTTAAACTTTTTGTCTAAAAAATTTTAAAATCCCCTTAAAATTGCCTCAGTTCGTAGTGGAACCCGCTGTAAAAATCCTTATAAATGCGGGTTCTACGGCATATTGGCAGGCCGAGTCGTGGAACCCGCTGTAAAATGAAAATTTTTGAGAGCGGGTTCCACGACAAACGGCTGACAGATGAGAGAGAGAAAGAGAGAATTCTATTTTTAGAACGTAACATTTTTGGAACAATGAAAGTTTGAAACGTTCAGATCGAACCAGTGTGAGAGCAAAGAGATCAGAAATATCTTCTACTATCTTCACTCATCAGCTCGGATTTTACTATGGATCCTTTAATACCAACTTTAACTACCGTTAGATATACTTCGAGGGTAGCCTAGATGGAAAGAAATCCTTATCCTTCGGGTCCTGGGTTCGATTTTGTTACTGGGCGGTCGTTAAAATTTTTAAAACGTTTTAGTTTTATGATTATTTTTATATTTTCTTTTATTTTTTTTTTTGCATTCTATTACAGTTTTTGTAAAAATCAGTGACGGACGTGACAAAAATGGAATTTGACAAAACGAATTTTGGACGATGACAAAATTCCGGAGGGACTCCCTTGAAATTTTATTAGCCGGACATAGTATTAAATTTTCATTAAAACTACAATTAAAGAAAAAAAAAAAAAAAATTATAAAAGAAAGAAAAAGTTACAAGTCCTTACTAGGATTTGAACACAAAAAGTTTGTACAGAAAGTAACTACTCTATGCATTATGCTACCACCCCGTCTTAAACTGCAGCGACTAAAAATACCATTTGTTCTACTGACTACCACATCGGCCCATTGAAAACAGAAACAAGAAATTGAAAATGAAAATTGGAAGCCAAAAAATTTTTACGCCGTCTTGCGATCAGTCACACATACATACAAAAGCGCACCCTTTTTTTTTACGCATACATGTACGAGTTCTAAAAATAGAATCGTATGTATGTGCGTTCCCCCCTCACCAACAAGCTCGACGAAAAAAGTTAACCGTTTTGGGCCCTCATGTCCCATCTATGTACTTTATAATCTTTGCTTTAATGAAATTTATTAATTTTTAGGAAATAAAGCACACAGAATAATAATAATAAAAATAAAATAATACAACATCTTAAATTTCATAAGGATAGGCCGACTATATCCTATAGCTGCCATATAACTGAAAAATCGTAAATTAACCAATTTTTGTGTTTTTGAAGATAGAAAGTTGGAACTTTATACAGAGTTTATTTTTACTTAGTTGATATCACCTAACAAATTTCATAACGATCGGGCGACTATATCTTATAGCTCCCATATAATTAAACGATCAGAAATGGTATTTGATACAAATACCAACTTTTGTATTTTTGAATATAGACGCTTGGGACTTTCTTTAAGATTTTGTATTGTTATAAATTGGTTTTATAAATTTGGAATATTATAATATTTTCATAGGGATCGGGTAACTATATCCGATTTCAGCAATATATATCCGGTTTTAACTGCAAGGGTCAACTTTGGTAACTTCGGCTCCGCCCGAAGTTAGCTTTCCTTTCTTGTTAAACTTTACATTTATTTTCGAGAGCTTTAGCTCGAGGTGACTTGTCGGGCCATCCTCTCTGTATATTACTTGAATCCAGGCATGCACCATAAGCTGGTCTATCTGACCAGATCACTCGGCTTCATCTGCATGCAGGAATAAACATTTATAACGTTCAAAATTAATTAAATTCTGCGTTTTATTTACGGCATTGAAAACCCTCAATGACCAAACCCATCAATGACCCATCTTTTTTAAAGAGTGGTCATCGGATCATCCTAAGGTTAAATCCGTTTATTCGCCAAATCAGATTTTTCCTTTCCATAAAACAAGGAAAAAGTCAGACGTTACCAAATATAGATGCATTTCGAAATTGTCAGATATTTTTATGCTTTTGAAAAGGTTATTAATCCACATTTTCAACACCTTTTTAGCTCAATATTTCCTCCTTGCTATTGTTTCCTCTCTCCTCCATGGTTTCATAAAGTGCCGCTCCACTACCACCAACTTGTTGGAACTAACTATCTTTGATATCGATAGAGCGGCTTACAAACATATGTCATTTACACTGTCTTGAGTGACTCTGTTAGCCACTTGCTTCTTTTAAGTAAATTCAGTCTTTCGTGTTTCTCAACCTGGTCTCAATTGGACTTCGAGCCACTTAAGTGGAAGAACCCAACGCGTCTCTTTTAAACACCTTTGCTCGCGCCTAGTTCGTGTTAAATCTTGTGTTTCTCAAGCAAGCCATTTTGGACCCTTTCTTTTAAAAATTTTCACTAACGGTTTAACCATTGCTGTAACTAACTCACTGGTCATGTACGCTGAACTTGAAGAAAAAAATCCCAACGAGCCTGAAGGAAAGAAAAAAAATTCCATTGTTCTTTCTTCTCTAAAAGTAAAAGAAGCTTGTGTACAACTTGTCACCGAGGAGAAGGTGCCATTTGCATTGGTGCATTCGGCTCCTTTTAAAAAGTTGACTGAACACATTTTTTGCGGCTTGGACATGAACATCTCGCAACGTTCTAAATCACGTAAGCGAAAAGTACCACATCATAAAGGAAAATCTTTCGAAAGTATGAAGGATGTATTACAGGGGTGCCCAAGCTAAGCATACGGCAGAGCAAACTCGAACACCAATGCAAAAAATCACCAATACATTAAAGCTAGAAATTTTTTTTGCAAGTCATGTCGGTGTACTGAAAAAAATTATAGTACAATTTTCAATGGAAAAAAGTAATACGAAAATATTTATGAAATAAAAATTAAAAACTATAATAAAGTTATAAATAAAATAAATTCATAGCTTAGATGTTAACCATTCTTTTTGAGATCTCAACCAAAAGTAATTTTTTGCAGTGAAAAGTTTTCGGTAATACAAAAACAAAGTGCCTTCGTATTAGTACTGTCGCGGATCGATTATCGATAGTTTAGTATTAAGTATTATTATTGAAATTTGGTATTGTGCCCTCATGAAGGGATTGGGCACACTAGGTAGATGATTGGTGAATTTGGTGGTGAATTTGTCGTCGAAAGCCATGGAGTGTGGGAGGTTAAACAGCGGTAATGTTTATTATTATTATTAGCATCTTTTCTATAACTTGTACTTCCACTAGAATAAAACATACATATATACACGGAGCTACATTGGTGTTTTAAGGCGGGTTGCCCCATCGCCGCCGTATGTTAAAGGCAACTCCCACCCGAGCGACGACAGAAGCTTTTATTCGCAGTCAGGCGACTGGCGACTTGGATCTGGAGTAGCACCCTGGTGAGAGGGTTGATCTTGCGCAGACAGCGCAAAGTGCATGGACGACATGATGCAGCATTCGCCCAGAAGGAGTCCTCGACTTAACGAGAGACAGGATATCGTGACGCAAATGGATGGCAGCGTATTGGTTCCGCAACCGAGCGCAGGGACGCCGCAAGATGGCGGCCGAAGCAGTAAAGCCCCGGTGCCATCTGCTCAGCCGGCAGCATCTGGAGCCGCCAACAAACTGAAGGTGGCCGACCTCTTGGAGAGGATCGCCGAGCTGGAGAAGGAGTTGGAACGCGCTCGCAGCAGCAACGTGGAGCGCACTGACCCCGCTATGTCGAGTGAGGTTGGGGTAGGTCAGCAACCGCCATTTGCAACCGGCCTGACCGTACCTGACCCAACCCAGCTGGAGAAGGAATTGGAACGCGCTCGCAGCAGTAACGTGGAGCGCACTGACCCTGTTATGTCGAGTGAGCTGGAGAAGGAATTGGAACGCGCTCGCAGCAGTAACGTGGAGCGCACTGACCCTGTTATGTCGAGTGAGGTTGGGGTAGGTCAGCAACCGCCATTTGCAATCGGCCTGACCGTACCTAACCCAACAAGTGCCTTTCATATGGCGTCAGGGAGACTGCCATCTTGGAGCGGATCCCAAACGGTACCGTGTACAGTTTCGCAGAACTGTGCCACAAGGACCATTCACGCATCGCCATTTTGCGCTACCGGCACTACGGTTCCAGCGCATGGTTTCGGGCTACACAACGAAGCGGCCGGCGGAACATCGGTACGAGCGCCTTCTCCTGGATACGGTGCTTGGGCGACGAGTATTGGAGGAAATGCAAGCTGGGCCCCACGAAAGCTTCCTGAGCTGCCTACGTTTGGAGGGAAGCCAGAGGATTGGCCCATCTTCTATTGCGCGTTTACGGAAACGACGCAAGCATATGGTGTTACGGACTTGGAGAACAACCAAAGGCTACTGAAGGCGTTAAAGGATGACGCGCGTGAGACGGTCAAGGCGCTGTTGATTCACCCCAGCAATGCGAATGCAGCGATGGAGCAGCTGCGTTTCAGATATGGACGACCAGAGCAACTAATACGCAGCCAGCTCAACAGCCTTCGAGATGTGCCCGCAATTACGGAACACAATCTAGGAAAGCTCGTCGCATACGCCACACATGTGAGTAACCTCAAGGCATTCTTACAGTCAGCGAAGGCAGAGCAGCACCTGGGTAACCCTACCCTGATGGAAGACCTTGTGGCCAAGCTCCCGATAAGCAAACGAGTGGAGTGGGCAAGGCACGCTTTAATTATTCAGCCCTTTCCGACTGTTGTGGACTTTAGTTCGTGGTTGATGGAACTAGCGAACGTGGTCTGCATGGTGGCGGACATTGATGGAAAGGAGCCAAGGCGTCGATTGCTTCATGCCAGCATCGACCATGAGCAGGACGAGCAACAGGAAAGCTGCCTCAGGAATTGTCCAATATGTGAAGGCCTTGGACAACATGCAGTATGGAACTGCCAAAGATTTATTGGAGCCACGACTACAGACAGATGGAGGCTCGCAAGAAGACATCGCTTGTGCTTCATGTGCTTGCAAAGCGGGCATATGACTGGATCGTGCGCTGCGTCAGGAGAGTGCCCCATGAATGGATGCAGGAGGAAGCATCACCGTCTTCTTCATGAGGCAAGAAATGAAGGCTTCAGGAGATCGCCACAGCGAGGCGGCCATTGGAGAAGCTACAATCGGGACCGACAGGCAGTCGAACCTAGGGAAGGCGTCCGGTTCAATGAAGGAGCAGCGTCATCAGTGGATGCTCCTGAGACGCCGGAAAGGAATTTGAGCTGTGTCGACGAGGACCGAGAACGCTTACTGTTTCGTATATTGCCGGTGACGCTATACGGAGGTGGGAAGCAGCTGGATACGTACGCTCTCCTGGACGAAGGTTCTTCGGTGACGATGGTCGACAACGAGCTGGTTGCGGAGCTAGGCGTACAAGGAGTACGTTAGAGGTGGAGAAACATCGATGCCAACATCGATGACATCGATGTTTTTGGAACATCGGCAACATCGATGTTTACCGGGGCAACATCGATGTTTTCCCATCTAATATTAAAGGTACATAAAGGAAGATTGACACATTGTAATTACATATGTACATATATATCATTTAATTTCATTTTATATTATTAAAACAATATCGCTATTTTAGTTATATTTAGTAAAGCTGGACAACTTACTAGTGAGCGTCAAACGCGGCTACCATCAACCGTTGAAGATATGCTACTCTTTTCGAACAAAAACCAACTTATAAATAATATGTAAGGGATTGTGCCTTAAGAATAGTAAAGTAAGGATGGAATAGTAGGAATAGTAAAGTAAGGATAGTATAGTAGGAATAGTAAAGTAAGGATAGGGATAGTAAAATATCCACAAAGAAGTATTTTTTTATTTGAACCATGTATGTGTAATGTAATCTAAAAAAAAATTGATTTTAATTTAAATGAAAATTTTACTTTTATTTTAAGGGGTTACGCCACCCTGAAATTTTCAAAAAATCGAATTTAAAAGACTATATTCTCACGCGTATTTTAAGACGTCCCCGAAGACAATATCTTGATAATTATGGAAGTTATGTTCATTTGAAGTCGGCGCGGCAGGAGGGCACTAAGACACTTCTTTTTCTTCTTTTGCGTTTTTCTCGAAACCACTTTTTTCAAGACGGTGGGTATGATAACGCAAAAACTGTTCAACCGATTGACTTGAAAATTTAAAACATCTTCTTACATAGATTTTCCACAGAGTGACGTAGGATTTTATCGATCCAATGGTTAGAAATTTTTTTTATGCAATTTTGAGTACAACATTTTTTGCCAAAAAAATTGAGTAAATTTTTGCAGTGCTCTTATTTGCGTAATTTTTTTTTTTCTAAAACGGCTACGTCATAAATTAAAATTTATCACTTTTTAAAAAAAAATTTTGTTTACTTGTTTCTATTGAAAATTGACACGTGAATCATGCCCACCATCAAGGAGCACTCTGGAAAAACGCCGATGTTCATATCTCCGCCATTTTGAATTGAAAACAAGTTTTTTTTAGAATTAATAAAGCTCATTAGTTGTATTGAATATAAATAAAAGTCGAAAAATCCTATCTCAACTAGTTTAGTCACAAGAAATTCCTAAAAAACCATCCCGTTTCCACGCGGTCAGTGTGGCGTAACCCCTTAAAGCATTACAAATTTAAAAAAAAGTCAGAAATTACCATAATATAAAACTGCTTATTTTTTTTATATCAAACATCGATGAAACATCGATGTTTTTCGCCAAAAACATCGAAAACATCGATGTCCGTTAACATCGATGTTTCTCCACCTCTAGAGTACGTCGTCAGCTGAACATTCAATGGTTCGGAGGCATGGCCGCAAGAGAGCCTTCGAACGTGGTACGTCTGCAGATTAGTGGAGCAGGCAACTCTTCCCGACATGTGCTGAGAAACGTGTATGCCGTTCCGAAACTGAGTTTGCCGATGCAGAGCCTGCAACGAAGAGATGTCAGGAGCGTGAACAAGTACGCTCGATTACCGATGAAGCCCTACGAAAATGCTGTGCCGAAGCTACTTATTGGATTGGATCATGGGCATTTAGGATTGCCATTGAGAACGAGACGCTTCGCCAGAGAGGGACCGTACGCCGCCGCAACCGCATTAGGATGGGTCGTTTTTGGGCCTGTAGAAGGGCGACGAGACACGCCATCACCGAAGCCTTGTCTGCTAGCCACGTCGTTGGATGATAATGTGGAACGGATCGTCGAGGACTACTTCGAGATCGAGAACTTCGGTGTAAAGGCGGCGCCAGCGGCCGCAGCCAGCGACGACGTGAGGGCTCAGAAGATCTTGGAGGACACTACGATGCGAGTTGGCCGCCGATACCAGACGGGATTACTGTGGAAAACGGATAACATCGTGCTGCCTCGTAGTTATGATATGGCGTACAATAGGTTGGTCAATATCGAAAAGAAAATAAAGCGAGATGGGCAGTTCGCCCAAGAGTACTCACGGATTATCAATGATTACGTCGTCAAGGGATACGCTCGGCGTCTGGAGCGAAAGGAGATCGCTATGGGAGGCGATAGGATATGGTACCTGCCACATTTTGGAGTGGAGAATCCCAACAAGCCAGGAAAGATTCGATTGGTATTCGATGCAGCGGCACGAGTTGGAGAAGTATCGCTGAATTCTGCGCTGAGCAAGGGGCCGCAACACTATAAGGCCTTGGCATCTATCCTCTTCCATTTTAGAGAAGGTGCTGTCGGAGTCTGCAGTGACATTAAGGAAATGTTTCACCAGGTGCTGATCCGACCCGAAGATAGATGTGCGCAACGATTTCTGTGGAGAGATGGGGATAACCAACGAGACCCCGACGTTTACGAAATGTGCGTGATGACCTTTGGAGCTGCATGCTCACCGAGTGCGGCTCATCACGTGAAGACAGCGAATTCCAAGCGATTCCAGGATTCGGATCCCAGAGCAGTCAAGGCTATCGAGGACTACCACTACGTGGATGACTACGTGGACAGCTTCGCCACAGAGAGGGAAGCTATCGAAGTATCTACTAGAGTAAAGGAGATACATGCAGAAGGCGGTTTTGAGCTTTGCAAGTTTTCGTCTAGTTCGCCTACAGTAGAGAGGATGCTCGGACCCAGTGACCACGCCCAGAGTATTGGATGGGGTGAAGCCGAGCAAAAGATTTTGGGAATGCGGTGGCAGCCAGCCACGGACGACTTCAGGTTTCGAGTGAAGTACCACAAAGTTGCCCCCATCGTATCCGATGGGAAGAGAATTGCCACAAAAAGGGAATTCTTAAGTATGGTCATGTCAACGTTTGACCCCTTGGGATTTCTGTGTTGCCTAATGGTAACAGCGAAGTTGTTGTTGCGAGAAGTCTGGAGAAAGAGGATCTCATGGGACGAGCCACTACCGGCTGAGATGTACAACGCCTTTATGGATTGGCGTAAGGAAATGGATAAAGTGGAAAACTTTCGGAGCCCACGTCACTATTTTGGATCTGGACTGGTGAAGACTATCGAGATGCACGTTTTCGTGGATGCGAGTCAGTCGGCATTCGCGGCAGTGGTCTACTGGAGAATCACGTATGAAGACGGCGACGTGCAAGTGAGGTTCGTGTGCGCAAAGACAAAGTGTGCACCTATGCGAACGATGACGATTCCACGTTTGGAGCTGCAGGCAGCAGTTCTAGGAACGAGATTGATGGACACAGTCAGGCAGGACCATAGTGTGCCGATTGCAGAGATTGTGCTATGGACAGATTCGAAGACAGTGCTGCGTTGGATTGGCAGCACGCCCAGGCGCTACAAACAGTTCGTAGGGAACAGAGTAGCCGAGATTCTGGAGTCAACGAAGGTGGCCCAATGGAGATGGCTACCGTCCGCCGACAACGTGGCGGATGATGCGACTCGGGCGCAACGCAGCGTAGACTTGAGCGAGGAGTCACGCTGGTTAAAAGGACCGGCATTCCTGAGGAGATCACCGAGCTGCTGGCCGGGAACCCCACCTACCGACGAAGCGGACGCAGAAGATGACGAAGAAATGTCGAGTGAGTTTGTGCTCGTTGGCACGAGTGACACGTTTATATCCTTGCAGAGATTCTCAAGCTACAGGCGATTGTTGAGGACTACGGCCTGGGTCCTAAGGTTCACACGTCGATGCCGTGGACAACGAGACGAGCTTGAGAACTACGGCCTAACTGCAGCTGAGTGTGAAGCAGCTGAGGACCTGTTAGTCCGTATAGCACAACGTGAGGCGTTCCCCGACGAGATGCGGGCCGCAGAGAATGGCATGGATGTCGCTAAAGGAAGCGACATATGTGGACTGGCGCCATACCTAGATGGCAATGGAGTCCTGCGAGCGTATGGCAGGATTGATGCGGCGCTATGTTTGCCGTACAGCGCCAGGAGACCTGTGATCCTCTCCCACCGACACGGTCTCACGGAGATGATTGTGCGCGATGCCCATGTGAGGATGAAGCATCAAAACGTGGATGCTACGATGACGGAAATCCGGACCAGGTTCTGGATTACGAGGCTGCGGAGAGTGCTTCGCAGTGTGATCTCGGGATGCAGCGAGTGCAAGCTGAACAAAGTACGACCGATGGCGCCGATTATGGGACCTTTGCCAGAGGATCGTTTGGAGGCCTATGGTTGGCCGTTTAAGAGCACGGGCCTCGACTACTTTGGACCACTGATAGTGACCGTTGCTCGGCACCAAGAGAAACAATGGGTGGCTTTGTTTACATGCCTGACGACCAGGGCGATCCACTTGGAACTAGCCCATGACCTGTCCACGGACTCCTGCGTAATTGCAATCAGGAACTTCATCTGCCGTCGAGGGCCTGTACATAAACTACGCAGCGACAACGGGAAGAACTTCGTGGGAGCTGACAGGGAGGCCAAGAGATTTGCGGAGATCTTCGAACCCGAGAGGATCCAGTCGGAGCTGTCAAGTAAGGGCATTGAATGGATCTTTAATTGCCCAGCGAACCCTTCAGAGGGTGGAGTCTGGGAGCGAATGGTGCAGTGCGTGAAGAGGGTGCTGCGTCAAACAGTGAAGGAAGTGGCGCCGAAGGAGCACGTAATGGAGAGTTTCCTTATAGAGGCGGAGAATATTGTTAACTCTCGTCCGCTCACCCATTTGCCAGTGAGTGCGGACCAGGAAGCCCCTCTTACGCCAAACGATCTTCTCAAGGGAGCAGCTTGCCCACCGGATACACCCGGCCTGGATGGAGGCCTCATTAAGGAAGGAGCTACGCGAAAGCAGTGGCGCGTGGCAAGGATGCTGAGGGACCGTTTCTGGAAAAGGTGGGTCTTGGAGTACCTTCCCACGCTGACACGGAGAGAGAAGTGGTGCCGCAGAGAGAAGCCGATTCAACGAGGAGACATCGTCTTCGTTTGCGATCCAGCCGTTCCGCGTCGAGACTGGCGGAAAGGCGTCGTGGAGGAGGCCTTTACTGGAACGGATGGTGAGGTCAGACGAGCCCGCGTTAGGATCATGGATGGAGATCGGACTCGCTGGATAATGCGCCCCGCTTCAAAGTTGGCGGCTTTGGATTTGAGTGAAGGGGTTCTTCACGGAGGTGGGGATGTCGCGGATCGATTATCGATAGTTTAGTATTAAGTATTATTATTGAAATTTGGTATTGTGCCCTCATGAAGGGATTGGGCACACTAGGTAGATGATTGGTGAATTTGGTGGTGAATTTGTCGTCGAAAGCCATGGAGTGTGGGAGGTTAAACTGCGGTAATGTTTATTATTATTATTAGCATCTTTTCTATAACTTGTACTTCCACTAGAATAAAACATACATATATACACGGAGCTACATTGGTGTTTTAAGGCGGGTTGCCCCATCGCCGCCGTATGTTAAAGGCAACTCCCACCCGAGCGACGACAAGTACGAAAAACTGAGACACTATACAATTGTTGTTGCTTAACTCGAAAAAACGAAAAATTGTTTTTGTATTTAGCCCTTGCCTATGCTACGAGCCACACACGTATATGAAATTTTATTTCCCATATAACGAGCAATTCCAACAACAAAGGAGCTCCGAGAGCAATGGGGCTGGGCACCCCTGATGTAGTACTTTCGCTTAAAATTGACATTGCTTCGAGGCATATCAGGGGTGTATTGGGAATCAATGTCCAATACTATCGAGACTACCGCATTCAAGTAAAAACGATTTGTGTGATTGTGCAGCATAAAAGGCATACGGGACTCAATTTAAGCATGGAAATTGAAAATGTGCTGAACGAGTTTTTATTAAGAAAGAAATGGTACACTGTCACTTCTGACAATGGCAAGAATGTCATTAAAGCGATCGACGTTTAATGACGATGACGACCTTATGAAAGATATTTGCGTTCACTCTATACTTTCGATTAGATGTGCCGCACATTCCATGCAATTAGCTGTTCATGACCTGCTAAAAGAGAGGAGTCGGAGAGTCCTTGCCGATAGCGCACGATCCATAAAAACATTGGGAATTCCGACTTATACAGCGCCACAAGTTAAGTTTGAGAAATTTTTCGTGCGACAGCAAACGGCTGGCAGATGAGAGAGAGAAAGAAAGAATAATATTTTTAGAACGTAACATTTTTGGAACAATGAAAGTTTGAAACATTCAAATCGAACCAGTGTGAGAGCAAAGAGAAATAAAAAATAAATAATACAGAAATAAATGATACTATCTTTACTCTGCAGCTCTGTTTTTGGTATGGATTCTCGCGCTTACTTTAAAACCAATTTTAAGTGTCTTTAAGTGTCCTTAGCGGAAAAAAAGCGGATTTTCTGGAATTTTTTTTGGCCAAATGAAAAAGCCAATCGAAAATTTGTAAATGAGGTTTTATTATATTATATTATATTTTTGTTTAATAAATCGAAAACAAAATGGCGGCTCTGCAGTCTTTATTCGTAGGCCCTATTTTTTTAAAGGGGGTCCATGGCCGAACACCTAACATCCTTAATTTTTGATCTAGAACAAAAAATCAAGTTTGGTTAGTTTCTGAACATCAACGGCTATCGACACACGTAGGATTTTTTCGATATATTGTTTTTTTGCAAAATGGTGAGTGATTGAAAAAAATTTTCAATTTTCACGAACAAAAAAAGTCACAAAATTGTTGATAAAAAAAAAGTAAGAAATATAAAAAAAAAATCCTACGTGTGTCGATAGACATAGGTATTCTGAGAATACTGCCAAAATTTTAGATCGATAGGTTTAGAGTTCTTCGAGTTATGTGTTCGGCCAACTCAAAAAAAGCGGTTTCGAGGAAAACGCGTTTAAAGTTTTTAGTACTGTGGGATATACCTTTGAGGCATCGCCGCAGAATGAAAAATTTCGACACTTAGACACTGTTTATAGGGGGGCGATGCTCCCGCCAAAGATTCCAGAAAAGATGAAATGTTGAATTAAAAAGTCGGGGGTGTCTTTCAGTAGGTATAACGCGGTCAGCTTTATTGGGCTGCTTACATGAGATTACTGAACTTAACTTAGAAAGCCTAAACCCTAAACGTAAATATAAACCAGAGCGGACGATCGACGACGGCCGACGAGAGAGGAAGAATGCATAGAGGGGCGAGCGCGGATGCGCTCTCCAGCACGGATGAGCTTTTAAGCGCGGGTGCGCTTTTCAGCGCGGATGCGCTCTTAAGCTCAGCTGAGCGGCACAACGGCCCCTCACCTAAACATTCTCCCCCCCTTGCAATCGCTCGGGTTGCAACAGATCCCTCGTCGCTAGCTATGCGTCACTGCAGCTAGAGGGCGTACACGGCTCGATGAAGGCCCCTGTGTCGAAGATCCGGGTCCCGGTGTTGACGCTGTTTCGGTTCAGCAGCGACGATAGGGTGGGCGCAGCGACCGCGTCCTTCGAGGGCCCTCGAGGAGAGGCGGAAAATTGTCTAGGCGCGGATGACGCGGGCGGACGAGCGGTGGACGGCACCCGATGGGTGGCGGACAAATGCAGTGGAGCACTTGACGGCTGCCGGCCAGTGGCGGAAGAATGCCGAGGAGTTATCGAAGAGTGCCGGGAAGTCGGCGGCCGTGGATCGGTTTGGAAATGCCGAAAAATGGCGGACGCAGGGCGAGAATCACCCGAACCGCGCCGGGAGTTGGCGGATGACGGCCGACGAGAGAGCGAGACACCCCGTGTACTGTCTCCCGCGGGCGGTGACCGGTGCTTCTTGGTCACGGGGTGCAGCTGCGTGTGGTGATCCTGACCACACGTCTTACAGCCGTCTCCACGCCGACAGGATCCGTCGGACTGCTCGTGGGCCAGGCAGCTCGAGCAATAGCGGTTCGCGAGAACCGCTCGGAGCCGCTCCTCGGCACTAAGGCGTAGCAAGCGCCGACACTTCTTCAATGGATGGATCCCATTGCAGACATTGCAGGCATCGGTAGGATTGTGTACCTCGAGTACATCTGCTCTCCAGTGACTGGGCGTTGCGTGGGCGTGGCGATATCGTGGTGAATATGAAGATAAAAAAGATTTTAAAGATAAAGACTGATGCGTACAGTCTCTAATTCAGGGGTGCCCAGCCCCATTGCTCTCGGAGCTCCTTTGTTGTTGGAATTGCTCGTTATATGGGAAATGAAATTTCATATACGTGTGTGGCTCGTAGCATAGGCAAGGGCTAAATACAAAAACAATTTTTCGATTTTTCGAGTTAAGCAACAACAATTGTATAGTGTCTCAGTTTTTCGTACTAATACGAAGGCACTTTGTTTTTGTATTACCGAAAACTTTTCACTGAAAAAAATTACTTTTGGTTGAGATCTCAAAAAGAATGGTTAACATCTGAGCTATGAATTTATTTTATTTATAACTTTATTACAGTTTTTAATTTTTTTTTCATAAATATTTTCGTATTACTTTTTTCCATTGAAAATTGTACTATAATTTTTTTCAGTATACCGACATGCAAAAAAAAATTTCTAGCTTTAATGTATTGGTGATTTTTTGCATTGGTATTCGAGTTTGCTCTGCCGTATGCTGAGCTTGGGCACCCCTGCTCTAATTGTAGCCCGGGTCTAGACGGCGACCGAATGGAGAAATGGCACAATTTCGTAGAATGGCACACGTTGATAAGGGCCGTGCCCAGTAGGACGGCTCCTGACCCGGAAGCGAAACACACCTGCACATTCGACTGATCCTCTGAGCCGTTTGCTGGCGTAGGCGGACTTGGAGCGGTAGGCGGCGTAGGCGGACTTGGAGCGGCGGCGAACGAATTGCCGCGGTGCAGGAGGGTGTGGTGTCGGCTGTGACATGTGAAGCAGGTATGGGCGCTCGTGCAGTCTCGTTGCTGGTGCCCTTGAGCAAAACAGTTCAAACATAACTGCTTCCTTTTAATGTAGTCCGAGCTCCCTTTTACGTGCATTTCCAGGAACCGCGGACATAAGCGAATGCTAATGGGGTGGTTTTCCCTCGAACAGATATCGCAACCCTTGGGGCCCGGAACCACTCGAGTCTCGTATGAATTGAGCCTCCGAGCAGGGGCAGTAGGAGTTCCCGACCTTGGCGGAAGTTGCCCGGAGCCACTAGGCCTGACGTCGTCAATTGCTTCCAGAGTGCGATGGTGCTCTGTCAGGAAGTTGTCTAATTCCTTCCATGTTGGAATTTCGGCCTTATTATGGACGGATTGCTTGACGAAATCATAAACACCAGGAGGCAGTCCCAAGCCTCAACATTGATGGAGCACATTGCTAGGGGTGTCAGACAACTTTGAATGGTGGCTTGCAGCTCCTTCAGCGCGAATCCGGACTCTTGAGCCGCCGGTTCTCAAAGCGGTCTGTGAGGCTTTGCCACGCGGCGTCAAACCCCTCATGGGTAAGCGGAGCCTTAGAAAGAATGGCGTGGGCGTCACCACTTGTTTTGGACAGTAAGTGGAACAACTTTTCTACCGGGGTGAGCCGCGAGTTTTGGATGTAAACGGCCGTAAACAAGTCTCTGAAGGTGGGCCACCGAAGATAATCACCCGCGAAGACCTTGGTATCCACCGGAGGTAACCGGCAACCTGTAGACGCGGGCGTGTGTATATTGACGGAAGTCTGAGTGGATTGGGAGGCAATTTTCTCCCGAAGCTGGGCAATACACCTCGAATAGACGGAGTAACAGTAGCTGTACTTCGATTTCAGCACTGTCGAGGTGGCCGCATTGTCGTCGGACTCGGCTAGCAAATCGGAGCAGCTCTCATAGCTTTTCTCCACCTTCTCCCACAGTGCCCGAATTTGGTCGCGATGGACTTCGCACATGTATTGGGAGCCCACGTCCGTTTCTCTGGCGCCCGGAGTATTTATGTTGGCCTCAAATTGGGTAACTCGATCTGTTGTGGCGATGAATTTCTTCAGCGCCACGTCGACCGCACTTTGAGCCATTTTTGCAACGGAACGAGTCTGCCTCTGTGAAGGACCGGGGATTGTGTTGACGGATTCGTCACTTTTTGCCCTTGGAATGGCACTGTACGCCTTAGGCTTTAAAAGAGGCGTCCGCGGAGAAGCGGATTGAGATCTCTCCAAACGGATGGTTGGGATCGGACGTGGCTTTTGGTCGTCTCCCGTCGGCATTCTCAGACACCAATTCGCTGGTCAGTGCTTGTCGACTGACGTGCGCAATAGGTGGCTCGTTCGAAGCGGTAGCCGGTCACTAATGTGATGAGACCGGTGAGATCTCGGAAATGCGATTGCAAGGCCAAGTGGGAATTAGTAGCGCCGATGTCGAGAGGAACGTCGGATGCGGCACAATTCGGATGTGGGAGAAACTTCAGGAAGCCAAAAAAACCAGGTGGGCCAAGGTTTGTCGAGATTCTAGGCGGATGTTGCCAGATGCGGAGTAGAAGCAGCGTTAGGAAAACTGACGGAACGGAAAATGGACAAGGACCGGAAAATTCGTGCTCGTTCGGAAAAATAATTGATGACTGTCTATATATGTATATTTCGACCAGTATGGCTCGTACGTAAATATTTAATTCCTAACTATTTTCGAATTTGCGGAACCGGAAAGGTGGACTTGCCCTTGGCTTGGATTTAACACGGAGAGAAAATAAATAATTAATTTTTGCCTAATTGTCGGATTTAATTATTATGGAGACAGACGGGTAGGGTTGAAAATCTCTAAAAAATAACCAATTGAGGTTAATTATCCCGAAGCTGGAACGGTGGAATTGAAACCGCGGCTCGCTTCTGACAGAAGATCGACAAATAAATTATTTAATTATAATTTTTCGATAATTAAATTTTCGACTTTATTTATTAAGCGGCCGGAAAGGTGAATTAAAAAAACTGGCCCTTTTGCTCGGACGTAAAATAAGAGTTAAATAAATTTTAGTGGTTATAATTATAAATACATAAATTTATAATTAATTGTTTTTTTTTTGTTTTAATTTATTTTGTTTTATATTTCCTGAAATTGGAGGCAGACAATATTTGGAAATATATGGAGCAGCTCTATGAGAAGTTATGTGGTGTAAAAAATGACACTGATTGGGGAAGAAAGAAACAAATATTACGACAGCGGCGGACTGTTCGGTGAATTTGGAAATTTCCGGAACTAATTCACACCGGCTGGCCAATATTAATTATGCCTTCTTTTTGTCACCACACAATTTCACTGTTCACTTGCGAATTTTTCGCGGATTATTTGCACAAAAACAAAATATGTATGTGTGTGTATGGATGCTCATATGCCTCGACCGTTGGCAAGCGAATGGATAACGGAGAGGCCGAAAACGACGAGGAATATGGGCAGCACACAAACGGAGACGAATGGAAAAATTTTCAGAATTTGCAGACGAAGAGTAGAAAATCTCAAACTGCCGTTGTGTCGGAAAACTCAGACTTGGAGTTGACACGGAGGGAAAAACAATCTTGCAGCAGTGTGAACGAAATTTTATGTTCGGATCACTGCTGAAGACCGGCAGAGAGACGGAGACGGAAAAATGTACTTATCTTTTGGCGGAACAATGCCGAGAACTGCTGGTAGAATATATCCAAATATCCAAAATATCCAGGATATCCGGCTCGAAGGACCAATGTTTGTAGGGGGGCAATGCTGCCGCCAAAGATTCCAGAAAAGATGAAATGTTGAATTAAAAAGTCGGGGGCGTCTTTCAGTAGGTATAACGCGGTCAGCTTTATTGGGCTGCTTACATGAGATTACTGAACTTAACTTAGAAAGCCTAAACCCTAAACGTAAATATAAACCAGAGCGGACGATCGACGACGGCCGACGAGAGAGGAAGAATGCATAGAGGGGCGAGCGCGGATGCGCTCTCCAGCACGGATGAGCTTTAAGCGCGGGTGCGCTTTTCAGCGCAAATGCGCTCTTAAGTTCAGCTGAGCGGCACAACGGACCCTCTAAAAAATGAATGTTAGATTTTTTCAATCTAAAAAATGTTAGATTTTTTCAAAACTCTACTCAGATGTCCCCCCTTAACATGGAAGGTAGCCTAGATGGAAGGCGCGCGATCCTTATCTTTGGGGTCCTGGGTTCGATTTTGTTAGTGATTCAATATTAAAAAAGTTTTAGTTTTATGATTATTTTTATATTTACTTTCATTTTTATTTTTTTAATTTTTATATTTATTTTATTATTTTTAGTTTCATTCTATTACTATTGTTGTAAAAATAATTATGATTTTATTAAATTTGGAGATAAATGGACATGCATGCAGGTACGGATATATGTAAGGGCATGTGGGCATATGTTGGCACAGTGGAGCGTCGATAGGTGGACTGTATAACTGGGGGAACAGAGAAGTTATGTGGGGTAAAAAATGACACTGATTGCGGAAGAAAAGAAACAAATATTACGACAGCGGCGGACTGTTCGGTGAATTTGGAAATTTCCGGAACTAATTCACACCGGCTGGCCAATATTAATTATGCCTTCTTTTTGTCACCACACAATTTCACTGTTCACTTGCGAATTTTTCGCGGATTATTTGCACAAAAAATACAAAAACATAAAACAAAATTGGCATAAGAAATTAGCGGAATGGGGAAATTAATGATTGATGTGTCGGATGACAAAATGACTGACGGTATTTAACGGTCATAATGTTTAATTATTTCTTTAATGCTAAAATTAAAGATAGAGTTTAAAGATAATTAATTGGAACCTTGAAAAATCGTACAGAGAGCTCTACGCATTAGGCATACATGTAAAGAGTTCTAAAAATAGAATCGTATGTATGTGCGTTCCCCCCTCAACTAACAAGTTTGACGAAAAAAGTAAACTAAAAAGTAAAAGTAAAAAGGAACTTTAACACTATGTTGAAAAACGTATGCGTATACAAGGAGTTTTCAGAAGAAAACCTAAGTGAAATATTGCAGTTACCGTAATCAAATTGGGAGAAAATTAACTTGATGTTGGCGGCCATAGAACCGATTTTTATAGCCTCTCAAAAATTGCAAAGCGAACGTTTGTATTTCGGCGTTTTTTATAAGCTTTGGCTTGAGACGAAGCTATCCATTAAGTCTATGGAGTGCACACACTCTAAGGGCCTCGTCGAATACTTAGAGAACCGAGAAAAAAATTTTACGAAAATAAAATTGTTCTGTCAGCAATTTATTTGGATCTTCGGATTCGACGGGTTTGAATTAAAAATCCAATTCAGCTGGTATGTGCTAAAAATCATTTATCGACATTAATGCGGAAAATACTAGCCATAAATAAAAAGGTAATCGCGTATTGTAAAAGTAATGTAATTATTATTCTAAAATAATTTATATTTATTTTTAGGACAACATAGTAGAAAAGTAACTGGAAGTTTCATCTGAAAGCCAAAGTCAGTCGTTAAGTCAGATTGATGGAGCATCTCAGAGCACATGTTCTCTACTGAAGGATTTCCTTACTGTGCGAGTGAAAAAATTCAAATTTCTAGAAAGTTTTTTAGTTTCTTTCAATAATTATAAAAAATGTTAAAATTTTCAGTCCTAAAAAATCGAAGAAAATATTAAAAATACACACAAAAATATAACTAAGGCACTTTTGTGGCCCCTTGCAGGATGTTCAAACATTAGGTTGAACATGACATTAAAAAAACATAAACAATATTAAAATATTTAAAATATTAAAATTCAAATTAAATATAACTTTCACTAATTATTATTTATTAACAAAATACAAGAACAAAAATAGACATATAAAGGAACAAATGTTAATCAAAAACACATTAAATTTAAACCTCTTTTTTGGCCCTTTGCAGAATTTTTAAGCATTGAACACGAACAATGTTATTATACCCTCTGCAAGGATATAAAAATTCCAAAGATTTAGTTTCAAGGGATCGGACCCATGGAAATGCGATATTAATAGCATGGGTTAAAACCGATCCCCTGCGGCCTAACACAAATACACAAGTGGTGCGCTTATTGCACTTAAGGGGGGACATCTGAGTAGAGTTTTGAAAAAATCGACAATTTTTTTTTCCGCTTTAAAAATTCTTTAAGGTCTTAAAAATAATATATCGAAAGAAAGCGTCCGGCAAAAGTGTCTCAGTGTCGAAATTTTCCATTCTGCGGCGATGCCTCAAAGGTATATCCCACAGTACTTAAAAATTTTAAACGCGTTTTTCTCGAAACCGCTTTTTTTGAGTTGGCCGAACACATAACTCGAAAAACTCTTAACCTATCGATCTAAAATTTTGGCAGTATACTCAGAATACCTATGTCTATCGTTACACGTAGGATTTTTTTTATATTTCTTACTTTTTTTTTTATCCATAATTTTGTGACTTTTTTTGTTCGTGAAAATTGAAAATTTTTTTCAATCACTTACCATTTTGCAAAAAAACAATATATCGAAAAAATCCTACGTGTGTCGATAGCCGTTGATGTACAGAAACTAACCAAACTTGATTTTTTGTTCTAGATCAAAAATTAAGGACGTTAGGTGTTCGGCCTACAAACACCTTTAAAACAAGAAAGGAAAGCTAACTTCGGGCGGAGCCGAAGTTGATATACCCTTACAGTTAAAACCGGATATATATCGCAAACATCGGATTAAATTGGCCGATTCTTATGAGAATATCATAATATAATCAATTTTTTACAATAAAAAATCTAAAACAAAGTACCAAGCTTCCATCTTCAAAAATATCAACTAAATATCAACTCAACTAAATATCAAATATCATCAGCTATAAGATATAGTCGGCTGATCGTTATGCAATTCGGTAGGTTGTATTATTTTGCCAAAAATAAAACCCATAGAAAATCCCAACTTTGTAGCTCTAAAAACAGCAAAGTTATGCCATTTCCGATCAATCAGTTATATGGCAGCTATAGGATATAGTCGGCCGATCCCGGCCTTTCCGGGAACTTACTAAAAACTTACCTATAACTTTTGGCGGCGTTAAGGCATCGTCCCGAAAAATGAAAAAATTTCTTTTCAAAACGACAATTAACTGTGGAACTCCATCCGATCCAGTTTTACGGAATGTTGATGGTTCATGAATAGCATTAATTGTTGCAAAATGTATACCTTTAAAATGGAAAATTAGTATATTAAAAAAAAAAAGACAATAATAATCCTACCTAACGGCTCTAGAAGGTCTTTTAGTTTTTTAAAAGCTTCAAGTATTTTAATACATCGAAAGCACCAGTCATTATAAAACAATATTAAGTAAACCTTTTTTTCAGAATTGGGTAGAATAGTCTTCTCAAAGTAGTTGGCAGTAACCGATAATTTATGGAATAGCCCAATATCTTGACCAATTGGAAACTGGTTTTCCAAAAAAATGTCATCAAATTGATCGGTTGAAAACCGGTTGTATTCACTATAATCATATTTTTTTTGTAAATATTGAGAATTTTCATCTGTAACCCCATACAGGTCATAAATTCGTCGACGTTCTGTGTCGGTTAGAAGTTCATAAGCTGACTTAATCTTAAAAAATTGTTCCGCTGCGTCAGGAGTTTGACTTTTATCTGGATGCCTGAAAAGTATAATTTTTTAATTTTTAATTTTAAAATAATTTTTTATTATTATATTGGCATACCATTCTTTTGCTAGTTGCCTGTAAGCTAACCGTATTTCCTCTGAAGTGGCAATGTTTTTTAGTCCAAGAGCATTATATGGATCGTTTGAAGAGCACATAGACGCCCATAAAAGCACATTAATAATTACACAATTAAAATGCATTCCGAAAATGTATTTTACATTTGCATATCGATTCATAAAGTTGTAAATAGTTGCCTAAAATAAAGTATAATAGAAAAAAAATTTTTTTTTTATTTTCGATTCTAATGCAAAATTTGTTTTCCGCCAATAAAACAACTGAATAGACATGACACGTAAACAATTGGTTAATCTTAGAAAGACATCTAAGTAAAAAACTTACTATATACAAGGTAAAACCATAAGTATTAACTCAAACCCCGGAAAGTCTTTAATCCACTTTTCTTTAGCCATTGAAGTTTAACTTATCCAAAGCCCGATCTTCTTAGTCTATTTTGTTCGAACTACAATGATCTGTAACACATCATTTCGGTTTCATCTTCTTAAAATCTAAACCATGTATTCTAAACTTCTTTCATTTTTTTCTCGTTATCTTTCTAATTGATAATAATTCAGCGCGGAAGCTGCCCTTCGGTCGGTTGGGCGGGAGGTGGGCTGTGCATAGGGTACGGAGGTGCCTTAAAACAAAATAATTTTCAAAACATGGAATTTTACCCTTCTCGGTGAGGGCTAAAAGTTAATTTTAAAACAATATTTTTTTAGTGAGATATTCTAAAATATTTTTTATTCTCCGACTTTGATAAACGCTTATCGTTAAAATAATGTACTCTTCCGAATACATATTATATACCAAATGATAGGTACTTTTTTGATCTTGTGCTATCAACATATTTCTTTTATACTACAGCGTCATCGGATATCAGGCAGGTGCACATCATTGTTCTAAAAGAGCTATCTTTTTAGCTTTCTCTGTCTTCTTGCCAACTGCTTCTCGCTGCAACCTTGTTGCGCTAGCTGTGTCTTTCTTTTCCGGTCATGTCTTATGGCGGTGCATTTTTTACGCATTTGGCGTCTGTAATCAGTTCATCCAGGTTTTATCGCCAACTGGGTGAAAGTTAATCTAGACGGCAGGTAGCAGCTGTAGAGCCCTCTTTTAGATCCTGTCTGTTTAGATTCCTCGCAACTTCACAGTGATTTAGGTTGACCTCCATAAATATGACCCTAGCCATTTTGCTTGGCTAGAGCGATCTGAGCGATGGGATTCACCTTCCTACGTATATGGCAAACAACCCACAATGGCTGTCTAGACCAGTGGAGACAAAATCGGGGTTTTTTTTTTTTTTTAAATCGTTTAATAACAAAAAAATAACTTAAAACTAAGCTCTAACAATGAGTTGTCTCCTAAGTTCCTGTAACCCTGCGGTAATGCCGCTAGGCTTTGCTTCGCAGGGCCAGGATTGGCGTGCCTAAGCGCCCAACGGCTTTTGTTTGTCTAGGCTAGCCTAGCCTCCGCTCGGTTCCTTTCAAGCCGTCTCAGCTCATTCATCATTAAGGCGGCGAAGCTGCTCATGCCTGCCCAGAAATAATGCCTTAAGGTCGGGGACTAGTTGGTAGGTCCAGCGTCCCTTGGTCGACTCGTCCCATCGTTGTTGCCACTTCTGAACGGTCATGGCTCTCGAGGCCTCTTTTTGCCGGCGGCGTAACGCTGCCGGGGCTTGCCCGTTTAGCGCTGCTAGGGCCTGATGTAAATCTTGCCGCTCCGCCGCGAGCAGGTCGATTGGTACCATGCCTGCGATGACGAGCGCTGCATCCTCCAATATCGTGCGGAAGCCCGAGCACACCCTTAACGCGCAAAGCCTGTAAGTGCTGGTCAATCCTTTCGGGTACGACCTTTTTGTGGCTGCCTCCGCCCACACTGGGGCGGCGTATAGCTTTGTTGCGCTGCAGACGGTCTGGAGCAGTAGTCTCCGACCTTGCTTCGGGCCCCTACAATTGAGCATAATCCTCGATAGTGCTCTGGCGACATTCGCTGCCTTGCGATTTGCTTCTACAAGGTGCTCCCTGAAGCTAAGACTCGTGTCCAGCGTTACTCCCACATACATGATGGCCCTGGTTGATGTGACCACATGTCCGCCTATATTGATTGTGGCCGTCTCCACCCGCTTCCTGCTTGAAATCAGGACAGCCTCCGTCTTGTGGTGGGCAAGGCTTAGCCCTGCCTGATTGAGCCAGCCGATGACCTTCACGATTGCAGCGTTGCAGTGCTCCTCAGCTTCCTTGATGGTCTTGGCGACGACCACTACCGCGATGTCATCCGCGAAACCGACAAGGTGTGTCCGTTCCGGGAGCTCTAGCCTGAGGACTCCGTCGTACATCACGTTCCAAAGGGCTGGGCCTAAGACTGAGCCTTGGGGGACGCCGCAGGTGGCCGCGTGTTCTCTGCTGCCTGAGGTCGTCTCATACCTAATAATGCGGTCGCTGAGGTACGACCTTATGACCTCCACTATGCCAGTCGGCACACGGAGATTTCGCAGCGCCTCCACTATAGCATCCCATCTGGCAGTATTAAAGGTATTTTTGATGTCCAAAGTGGCGATCAGGCAGTACTCCTTGCTTCCGCCCGCCCATCTGGTCCCCTCGATTGCTTTGGCTCTCTTGACCTCTTGACCAGGGAAATTGCGTCGACCGTGGAGCGGTGTTCCCTGAACCCGTATTGTAGTGGGGAGAGATCTCCCGCGCGGATTACTGCCTCCTGGAGCCTCCGGAATATGCAGCGCTCTAGGGCTTTGCCGGCGTGGTCGATGAGGCAAATAAGGACGACGGTATTTCCAGCGGCTTGCCTGGCTTTGGGAGCAACACCAGGCTTTGTATTTTCCACCTTTTAGGGAATATGCCCTCAGTTAAGCATGCGTTGAAAGCGCTGGCGAACCGGTCAGGTCTCGCAGTCATCGCCAGTTTAATTGCGCTGTCTGGGATTCCATCTGGACCGGGAGCTTTTCCGACTTGTATAGCTTTAGCGATTTCCACTATTTCCTGGGGGCCTATTTCCTGGACTGGCGTAGAGCCTGCAGGTTCACTTGCTCCCCTCGGCACAGGGTGTGACTGCGACGGGAAAAGGTGCTCTACAATGGCTCTCATTGTGGCGGCTTCTTTTGGAGCGATCGGCTTTGCCTGCTTCGCTTTTTTGACTACGGTCCGGTAGACCGATCCCCACGGATCTTGCTCTGCAGCATCGCACATCTCGAGGAAGCACCTCGTTTTCGCCTCCCTTATCAAGTTCTTCAAGATCCTCCTCTTTGCCGCGAAGTCTTCTCTTTTTTGCTCGAAGTCCGGCCTTCCTCTGGCTCTTTGGTGCAGCCTTCTGGAACGGAGACACTCGCTGCGCGCATGGGCTATCTCCGGGGACCACCAGGGCACCGGATCATGGTGCCTTGAATGCCCACGGCTACACCTCGGCTGACTCGGCAGGCCTGAAGAACAGCAGACATGGTGTTTTGGACGTCGCGCTCAGCGTCTCCCGAAGGATCTGGGATCATCAGTTCCTGCGCGAATAATTGCGGTTGCAACGTAGCCGGAATGAACCTAGGTGGTTTCGCTGTTGTGGATGCTTGCGCTCTGTCCTTGATGTCACAGACTATATATTTGTGGTCGCTCGCAGTATAGTCATCACTGAGGGACCACCTTGTCCTCCGAAACAGGCCGCTGCTGCAGAAGGTAAGGTCCACGATTGATCCATACCCCGCCTTGCTGAACGTGTTTTGGGAGCCGGTGTTCAGCAGGGCTACGTCGAGAGTCGCGAAGGTCTCCTGGAGGGTGCGGCCCCTGGCGTTGGTGCGCGATGAGCCCCATTCTTCCGCCCAGGCGTTAAAGTCGCCTGCGATCACCACCTGGGATCTATGCCTCGCGTCCTGGGCTATCTCTTCTAGGGTGTGGGTAACTGTTGCAGTGTTAGGCGCGGCTGGTAGGTAGCAGCTGTAAAGCCAGAATGCACCCACTTTGGCCCGGATGAACCCTTCTCCGGTTTGTAAGCTATCGGGTTGTCTGCCTGGCGCCCAGATAGCTGCTGACTTGGAGGAGTCCAGCATAGGGGTGCATAGGGTAGAAAATCCTTATGGGGTTGGACATACCTCATGGGGTAGGACAGATCGTCTTTGCCTCGAGCAAATAATTTTTGAGAGATAAAATTTTGGCGCCGGAATTATTTACTTAAAAATAAATTTTTAACATTTAACAACTACATTTTTGCAACTGCTTCTTATTATATGAAAAATAATTCATAGCCTTTTACTTAAAAAATGTTCTGCGAAGATGAAAACGAGCTGTTCGATTCGATGAGGAGTAGAGATTTTACCTGCCGCAACGAGTACTTCTTCTTCATTCCATGTTAAATTCCGGGCGAGTTCTATGAGGGCACTCACATACTTTTTGTATTTTAGCCAGTTCGTTTTTGGCGTCGTCAGGCTGAAGGGGTGTTCGGTTATTTCTGAGCTTTTAGAAGCGTTAGAAGCACAGGCGATTGGTCTGATGATAAGTCCGGGACTGCTTTGGCACTTATTAGATTACGAGGTATGTTTTTTGTCACCGCAAAATCAATAAGGTCTGGGAGCTTGCGTGAGTCTGTTGGCCAGTATTTGGGACTTCCAGGGGAAACATAGTCCAGTTTATTTTTCTCATTTATAATTGCATTGTACGATTTCCTTCCTTTGGGAGTCACTAGACGGGATTCCCAGTGCGTATGTTTGGCGTTGTAGTCTCCTGCGGCTATAAAACAATCCCCAAGTGAATTGTAGAAGTCCATAAATTGTCCTTGAACAATTCCTTGAAAATTAGGATTGAGAAACGAGGAGGGCGGTTGCTTGACTGAATTTGTATTTTGTTTGTTGCAAACCTTTTGTGAATATGGTCTTCTCTGATGCGTTCTCTGATTAGAACTCCAGTTCCGCCGTGGGCTTTCCCATCTGGATGATCTGTGCGCTAGATTGTATAGCCTCTTATTTGAAAGTTATATTTGCTAGTAAGATGCTTTTCCACCAGTAGCATAACGTCAATGTGTTTTTCGGTCAAGTATTGTGACAATTCTATTTTATGCCGTGAGATACCGTTGTCGTTTCACATTGATATTTGTAGAGCCTGCATAGATTATTTAGAATGTGGCTGTTCTGGGGCCTGTTGAGCGCTTTATAGGCTGAATTGGATTTTCTATTCCAGATCGTAGAGCATCGGCATAGGAGAAGCCGTTAGTGGTGTTTAAGACCGAAGGAGGACCTCGCAGCTTTCGCAAAGAAGACGTCTGGCAACGTTTTTGACGCAATAAGTTGAGACTAAAAATAAGTTGACGAATCTTAGATTGGGTGGACTTTGTTCTTCTTCAGCGACCTGCTGTCTGGCTCGAGCTCGACCCTGAAGAGCGGTTGTGGCGTTTTATCTTTATTTAGAACGTTAATAACATTTTTGGCAGCGAAGCCCTTTTCTTTAAGGGCGGTTTTTATTTCCGCGGCAGTAACGTCGGGTTCGATTCCTTTTACTTCAAATTTGTAGGCCTTTGCTGCTTTTCAGCTAGTACGTGTAGTATGGCTAAGAAAAATCCTTGTCGAAATATTTGGACCCGGCTCGAATATGCTCTTCAGTCTTTTTTTTGTCCTTTGTTTCATGGATGTCCCCTTTGATAAGCGGGACAACATAAAAATTGTTACCATTCCCGATCAATTAAACAATTTGGTTGACCAAGGCGTTCGAGCTTCTCTCCCTGATATAAATTGGAGGGGGCTTGAATTTTTTTTGGCAGTGCCTAGCGATGGTTGTATAATGTAAATAGTAAGTATTTTTCCTTATCTTGGATTACGCCATGTTTTTGGCTTGGTAAGCTACAATTTATTTACAATTAATTTTGTGACGAAAATAATGTACTTAGGTATAAAAATATTCTTACGTCTTATTTTATCTTACTTTTCAGATTCATGGGGAACAAAATGAAACAAACAGACAAGTTTTAACTGTAAATTATTACTTTTTTTTATAGCTGAAATAAACATTCATTATAACGTTCAAATTAAATAAAAATTCGTCTTTTTATTTACGGCATTGAAAATTATCAATGACCAAAAAAAGCTTTGCTTTAATATATTGAATCTACTCTTCATTTTGAGACGAACAATAAGTTAACGAATCTTAACATTAAAATTTAACTAGCAGTATACTAAGACTGCATTCTGGTTGCGCGTCCCTCAGGTCGGTCTCTGGGTGGGTAAGTCATTGCGACGAAGGCGTGATTGGTTGCTCAAGCTTGTTAGAACTCTCGCCAGGTGGTTAGGGTGCACCGATAGCTTGGTTAAGTACGTAAACTTTTACGGAAAGTCTCACTGGAAAGTGGCCAAGTTTTGCGATGACATTAAATAGCTGGGCGAGAGTGCAAACGGCGCAGTATGGGAGCTCAATGATCATTCGGACTCAGTTGTCTTTTGATGATGTTAACGATTTCGTTTGGGCGAAAATTGGCTCATGTTGAGGCTAGGGCTCATATGATAGAGTTGGCAAAGTAAACGCATTGGTGGCAGGATTTGGTTGGAAGACATTTTTAAGGTGTTTGGCAAACGTGCTGGCTCTGTCTGCGTCGCTGCGCCCCCACCCACCTGTAGAATTTCTAATAGGCATCACGGTTTCTTTCGGTGAGCTCTCCATAGTGAGTGTTTTTTACTGTTAGTTGACCATTTCTCTATATAGCGGCGGTGGATATAGGTTTCTTCTTTCTTTAGAGCTTGATCAAGTTGACGTGAGGCATGTTTAAAGCGTTGCTTAGCAGATGGCGATCTGTGAAATTGCCATTCTCGACGTAAGCGTCGCTTTTCGAGGACGAGCTGTTCGATTTGTAGATTTGTCTTTTTTTGAATGCATTGTGTGTTTATAGTTTGAGGTGTTGAAACGCGAGCTGCAGAGACGAGTACAGACTCCAGTGAATTAAGAAAACTGTCTACGTTGGCTTCGTCACTGAGGTGAGGACTCAGCTCAATGTGTGAGCTGATGTACTTCCTGTACTTAACCTAATTGGTTTAATGTGAGGTCAGTTTTGATGATTGATCTCATGTTCCTTGGTGTCGGAGTAGAGTAAAAAGGATAGGCGAGTGATCAGATGAAAGATCCGAAAGACATTCGGCGCTTACAGATTTTTAGGAATGTTTTTGGTAATCGCAAAGTCAATTAAATCGGGAAGTTTTTTTTGGGTCTGCCGGCCAATATGTTGGTGTGCCAGAAGAAACATAGTCTAGCTTGTTCTTAGCTTTGATAATTGCATTATAGAGCTGCTTTCCTTTTGGAGTCATAAGACGAGATCCCCAGTGTGTGTGCTTGGCATTGTAGTGCTGCTATGAAGTGGTCTCCAAGTGAGTTAAAAAACTTCATTAACTTTGGTGAGCGTAGGGCGGCAGTATACGGCGGCTAGCGTTAATGGCTTGCCAGTATTTAGGTGTATATTTCTGGATGTGGCTTGAAGGTAGTTTTTAGCAAATTTCGTATGATAATGGTGCTTAATTCGGATTCTGATAAAAATTCCAGTCCCGCCGTGTACTTTACCATCTGGATGATTTGTTCCATAGAATGAATATTCTCGTAGTTGGAAATTGTATCTGTTTGTAAAGCAGCGTTTCTAAACAGTGTTTCTGAAAGCAGCATTACGTCGATTTGATTGTCTAGTAGGAATTGTGCTAACTCGAGTTGGTGCTGCGAAACGCCGTTAGCGTTCCAAGTAGATATTAGTAGGGAAGTCATTATTTGGATTGTTGTGACTCCAGCATTTGTATTAATAGATTTTGGTTTCGCATCAGATCTTGCATAGTTGTACGCATAAAAAATGGTATTTTAAAACTTTCAGTTAGAACAAATGAGCTGCAGTGCTGACAAGAGAAAATGGCTTAAAATGTTTGGATACCGTTTGCTCCAAGCTATTATTCACTTTTACACAAGCGCGACTGAGTAATTGAACCTAGCCAATTTTTTTACCAGCTTGGTTGAAATGGAAAATGGCAAACATAAACCCATGCTTTGTTTTGTATTTGTGTTTACTTTAGTTTTTATTCATCAATATTAAAAATATAACAGTTACAATAACAATATAACAAACTATTTAAAATGGTGTTTTAACTTAGAGTTATATACGGTATGGTAGAATACGGCATACGGTAGTTACAACGGTAGTACTATATATGGCGTTCGTAAGAAATGTGCATGTGTGAAATTTTTAATTCGATAGCTGAGATAGTAAAAAAGACAGACATACATTCTAATTTCCACTTAGGAGGTGATCCTGTTCGAGAATATTTATATGTACTTTATAGGGTCGCATATGACTCAAGACTGGCCAATAAGAGAGCACGCTTCTAATTTTTCCGATAATGGCCGAAAATAGTTTACAAAATACGTAATCTTAATTTTTTTTGTCAATTGGGCCAATTTTGTTCTATGTCACCCAATTCATTTTCACATCAAGCACAAAACAAAATCAATAATAGTGCATTGATGAAAGTATAAATTTTAAGTTTTTTAAAGGAAACGTTGTAAAAATTAAGAAATAGTTTTGCTTCGATCTCTCTCTGAAGCCGTTATATAATTTGAAGAGTAAATTCGGGTCTGTTTAAAAAGTCAGAGTCTTCGGCTTTCGGGGAATATGGATAGTCAGCTTTGTTATTAAGATATCAATAAAAAGCTGAAAATAAAAATATAAAAATTTATATAAATATTAAAACATAACAAATATATGTAAATATAAAAAAAAGGAAAAGCTAATTTCGGACGAAGCCGAAGTTGATATACCCTTTCAGTTAAGATCCAATATACATCGCCAATTTCGATATAGTTTGCCGATCATTATGAAAATTTGGTTATAAAAACCATTTCATAAGGAAGACTCGTAAAGGTACTTCGAGCCAAGAAAATAAGAGTGTGTGTAAAGTTTGATAGCTTTAAAATTGAGACACTAGTTCACGTACACGGAGTCAGGCAGAGGAACATGCTATATCCATGAATATACTTTGTTTTTGGTACTTTGTGGGAAATGTCTCCTTCACCATGTAGCACCAAAAGGAAGGCATACGAAGGCACTTCGTTTTTGTATTTCCGAAAACTTTTCACAGCAAAAAATCACTTTTGTTTGAGATCTCAAACACAATGGTTGACTACATCCGAGCTATGAATTAAATAAACAATGAAAAACCTCCGCACACCGACACTGTCAAAACTGTAAAACGACTATAAATGTTAAGAGACGGGAGACTTGAGAATTCTACAAATTCGAACACAAAGGCAAGTCTAACATGTGAATGAAACCACAGAACCAACTTAGTAGGGAAGCAGAATAAAAAGTCCATAACCCATAAAAATCCGATTGGGCTAAATTCGGATGTATAGGTCAGAGAATGGCAGCATGCCACTCACACAATGAGTACACACGAAAAACACGGAGTATTAGAAACCAGAGTGTCTTTCATGCACAAATTTTTGTGTGTGAGTATTTACTATGAATAAAAAATAATACAGGGTGACAATAAATAACCCGGACAAACTTTGAAGCAATCTATTATAACTGTGTTATGATGCAGTCCTTAAATAAATGAAAATGCATAAATGCATTTCGGGATGTCTAACAATCGTTGTGAAATTTTAAAACTGTTTCAACAAGGAAATCGCCAATGCGACACTGTTCATTTGCTTGGCATACCAAAAAAAAGGGTCTCTGACGCTATCCAGCGATTTAATAAGCTTGGCCATGAAGGTGAAAGTCCCGGCTGAGCCAGACCATGCACCGCTAACACTTCCAGAATTCGCCAGATCGTGAAAAAGCGGATCAATCGGAATTGCAAAGTCTCGGTCTGAAAAATAGCCCGTGAAATCGGAGTGAATCGAGTAAGTGTTCGGTTGATTGCAATAAATTAACTTAATCTCAAGCCCTACAAGCTCAAAAAAGTGCATCTTCTGATGACTATAAGCGCGTGAGACTCCAAAGATGCCGTCAGCTAAAGCGTCGGGCCGCAGGTCAAAAATGGGAGCGTATTCTCTTCACGGACGAGAAGATATTCACCATCCAACAGGCGCACAATCATTAAAATGACAAAAGCTGGTCGGCTAAAGCTCCAGGTACCTCTGCAATACTCGAGCGCCGTCAATGTGAGCAATCTTTAAGGGTTTGGGGAGGAATATGCGCCACCGGCAAAACACCCCTTTTTTTCATCGATCAAGGGGTCAAAATCAATAAGGAAGTGTACCGCCGGGACATTTTGGAAACTGTTGTGCTTCCTTGGGCCCAGCAGCACTTCGGTGATATGGAGTGGACGTTTTAACAGGATTCAGCGCCAGCCCATAGACCCAAATTGACTCAGGACTGGTGCAAAGCAAATTTTCCGGACTTTATCACATCCAGTGAATGACCACCTTACTCGCCAGATCTAAATCCGATCCAGGGCATGGAGTCCACATAAGTGCTAAACGCCACATAAGTTTGGAGGCGCTGAAGCAATCATTGCTCCGTGAATGGGATCGATTATCGGACGAAGACCTGTGGCCCATTACGCTAAATTTCCAAAAACGTTTAGGGCTCTGCATCGCAGCCCAAGGAAGCCACTTCGAAACCGGCTGAATATATGTTAACACAATACCTATTTAATAGTTGTGTATCTGCACTTTATTCTCAAATACAGTTCCTTAAAAAGTTATGATCAAAAATTTTTGTCCGGGTTATTTATTGTCACCCTGTATGTACATACGTACATAGTACATAAAAAAAAATAAAATTATTATAAAAATGTTAAGCAAAATTTTTAAAAATTAAATAAAATTAAACCTTTTTAAACAAAAAAACGTTTAAGGAATTCTCATAAAAATTTTACTTTAAATTAAAATGTAAGGTAACTAACCAAATGAAAGTAATATATAATTCATGAATGAACTTATGTACTATCTGCATTGCGAGAATAAACAAACATCTATTCGTTGGATCAACGAAATCGCTTAGATTCTTACCCAAGGTGCAGTGAAAGCTGCCGATCAATGCGTAGACACCAGAGTGTTATTTAAAAACACTCCGGTATTTGCCAAAACACCCGAGACTTTCATTTGTGTTTTTCCTACCAATGCTCTATTTCAACGATCATTTTTTTTACTTATTTACTCATTCCACTCATTTTGAGGGTGGCAGGTTTGATCTGCACAAGCAACCGAAAAACACCCGTGTGTTTTGCGTCTTAAGACACACAGGCACAAAATCATGAGTGCAAGAAAGGTAAAACACTCTTTGTACTCATATAAAATTTGTGTGTTTGTATTGCCTTTTGTTTTATGTGTGGCGAGTGGTACTCGCACACAAATTTTTATGGGTATGCATAGGGTGTCAAAAAATGGCACCCGTGCCGTAAAAATTTGGTAAAAATACCAACTTTGGTACAGTAATAAGATGGTATTTTGAAAAACTTTTGATGCTATAGTTAATTTATTTTTGGAAAACAATTTCAGGTAAATTTACAATTAAATTTTTTTTTTGATAGGTAAATTTTATTTAAAATTTTCCATTAAATTTGTTTGCTAAAAACTTGGCTTGAAACTAAAAGAAATTTGTGATGATTCAATTATACCTAGGAATCAGTCCAGGGGAAGGTCTTGCCCAGCCTTCTGATCTGCTATTTGTTATCCAGGGGAGAGATTGCCAACTCGTTTGGATGGTTATGCAGCCTCTGCATATCTTTGCTGCTGCATCTCTGGATCTCATCCTTCACCCAAGGAAAACCAAACACCTCATGTATTGTGTGGTTGTCATGATAGATATGGGCGACGCAAAGGGCTCGGTTTTCGAAAGTCTAGATGGTCCAGATGTTGGTCTTACTGGCTGTGTATTGCTTTATATATGAGGACTTTCGATCTTCAGCTTCGACCTCCTACCCATCAGCCAATAGTACGCCTTTTGTGCAGTGGTCGGCACGGCCCTATCCCGGGCGCATAGGAAATTTCTATGCCCGAGCTCTGCCACACACACAGTATAAATGTGTGAAACGTCATGCTCACAGCCTACATTGTGCTAGTTACTAATACTAATGCGATAAAATCATATCAATGTATTGGGGACCAGTGCTTTAGTGTCAAATTTAGTGTAGTGCGAAAACGGAAATCTCGTTGTAGCGCCTGTTCATATAAGTTTTTGGAAAAGCTTCTGATACTAAACTATTCCAATAATTAGTACCTATCGGAAATGGTAATTGGTAAAAATACCAACTTTGGTACAGTAATAAGATGGTATTTTGAAAGTTGGTATTTTTACCAAATACCATTTCCGATCGTTCAGTTATATGGCAGCTATAAGATATATTCGGCCGATCATTATTTAATTTGGTAGGTTGGATTAACTGACCAAAAAGAGAATGTGTCCAAGTTCCAACTTTCTATCTTCAAAAACACAAAAGTTGGGTAATTTCCGATTGTTCAGTTATAGGGCAGCTATAGGATATAGCCGGATTATGAAATTTGGTAGGTCGTATTATTTTGCCAAAAATAGCATTCGTACAAAATCTGAACTCTGTAACTCTAAAAACACAAAAGTTAGAGCATTTCCGAACAATAAGTTAAGTGGATGCTATGGGATATAGTCGGCCGATCCCGGCCGTTCCGACTTATATACTGCGTCGATAGCTTTAAAACTGAGAGATTAGTTTGCGTAGAAACAGACAGACAGATATCAACTCAGGTGATCCTGATCAAGAATATTTATATTTTATAGGGTCGGAGAAGTCTCCTTCACGGCGTTGCACATTTTTGGACAAAATTATTATACCCTCTGCAAGGGTATAAATTGCATTTATATGCAAAAACTGCATTTGAATGCAGTACCTTTCAAATTATGTATCGCATGTCCCTAAAGGACATAATCCAGGATTGTTTTTTTTTCATAATTTTTCGGCAGACTAAAATAAAATAATTCGAGCTCGTCATATTTTTCCTGAAGAACATTTTTTTATTTAGTTTTAAAAACAATGGTTTATTTATGGACTCCGATGATAAGTTACACCGTAAAACCGACAGTACCAATTTCAGTTCAGAAAATGCTCTTTCTACCGAAACCTGGGTAGCAGGCACACTATGCAACACTTTTGCTAATTGGTAGAGACGAGGATATGTGAACTTTTTGACTTCCCAGTATTCCATTATATTCTCATGCAGTCCAATTTTCTTAATTGGACAGACAGACGGACATGCTTATATAAACTCAGGAGGTGAAATTTAGCATGTTGTATTATTTTGCCAAAAATAACACTCATACTAAATCCGAACTTTTTAACTCTAAAAACACAAAAAAAACAAGTTATAGCATTTCCGATCAATCAGTTATATGGCAGCTGTAGGATATAGTCGGCCAATACCGGCCGTTCCGACTTATATACTGCAAAGCAAAGGAAAGAAGGGTGTGTGCAAAGTTTCAAGTATATAGCTTTAAAACTGAGAGACTAGTTCGCGTAGAAACAGACAGACAGACAGACGGACATGCTCAGGAGGTGATCCTGATCAAGAATATATATGCTTTATAGGGTCGGAGATGTCTCCTTCACTGCGTTGCACACTTTTGGACAAAATTGTAATACCCTCTGCAAGGGTATAAAAATACAATCTTACGAAAGTCTCAACTTTCTATCTTCAATCAATCTTCAGAAAAAAGGGTCTTGAATAAGAATTTAAAAAAGACGTTTACCCTTTTCCCGATATCTGATTCGAACAGGAAGAATAGATTAGAATGCTTAAAGTGGTAGTCGACGCGTATTCAGATTGGAATTTGAACAAAGAATAAATATATAATATATAATATACCTATGTATTAATATTTTAATATATACAAAATATTTCATCTGGGAGCTTTAATGTTCCCACTTGCCCCAATTAAGTGAATCAATATTTTTTCCACACAGAAAAAAAAATTTTTCCCACACAAACTTTTTGGGGAAAATTATCTTATTAAAGCAAGTCTATTCGATTGATGTCTTATTTGATTCATTAATTAGGATCAGACGCACACAATTTTTAAATCATCGCCTATACATATGTAATACATATGTATGTATGTATGTAATACATATGTATGTATTACGTATTATATTACGTATGTTATCCAACTCATAAATTGCCTCAGCAAATAGGCAATGTAAACATTATTTGCCAAACGCAGTAGCCCCTGCTGAATGCGTCATGCCATTTTTTATCTTGCCTCCCAATTTCCCCTCACTCGTTTCTGATGATCCCCAAAAGATTATCCAGACTAAACTTTCCATGTCCCAAGCCAGACATAAACATTAGAGCCGACTCGCCGTCACCAGTCCGAATTGGATCGATCTTCCGATCTTATCACTATTGTCCCTTCCTCTTAGAATCTCTTAGGGCAATTGTTTATTATCTCCAGGTACCCTTTTAGGTAATTTCTCTTAAGCCGAGGTTTGATTATCTATCAATTAAAAATTGGCAGTCTTATTCCTGGGGCAAGCCAGTCACATACAATCGGTCTAGCTTAAAGTGATTAAACGAAGTTTGTGAAATAAATAAAAAATAATAAAAACGTTTTTTAAAATAAAAAATAAAAAATTATTTTTTTAAAAGTAAACTTCCGGATAAATTTTATTGGCGCACAAAGTGGGGAAACAAATAAAAACATTTGAAAAAATCAGTGTTAAAAAATAAAAAAAAACAAGAAACTATGGTCAACGAAAAAGAAATTAATAAAGTATAATTAAAAAAATTATACGAACCATTAAAAAATCTAACTCAATACAGGAAATGAAGCAAAAAGTTTAATACAAATTTCTAAAGAAACAGAAACATAATACACAAAACAATACAAAAAAAATAGAAATACAATACAGAAAAAAATAAATAAAAATAAAAGAACAACAAAACAGAAGCTGATTACATCATCAAACGGATGAAGGAAGAAACCTAACAGGACACCAAACTATGGAGGACGGGATACAGATAGCAACATCATCGTGAGAACTTTTAAAAAAAGCTTATACTTAATTACACATTACAAAAATATTAACAATTTGTACAAAATTAAGTTACGTATTTTAAAAAATTAAAAACTAAACGAATAAATAGTTTTCAAAAATTAAACATGGTGGACCAAACATGCTAGGTAGTGGAATCGGATCCAGTACTATTACTGATTACTACTAATTACTACTAATTAATAAATACATTGATAAACGTCCAATGAAATGAATTAATAACAAAAATTAGTTATCTATCGGCAAAATTAGAAAGTAGGGATAAAACTGTTGAAGATTATAAACTTCAGACAATTGATCCAAATATATGATGTGATACAATATTAGAAGTAATTAAAGCTTTGCCAAAATTTAATGCGGAACAAACTCAGTATGTAGGTTGGCGAGAGGCTTCAGAAACAGCAATGAGTTTATATAAAATAAATAGTGAACAATATTTTATAGCATTAACCATACTTCGCAACAAAATAATGGGAGCGGCACATGACCCCTGACCAACCATGGAACAGTTTTAAATTTCAATGCGATTTTGTCAAGATTAGATTGTATCTATAATGATAGAAGACCAATCCACGTTCTAGAATCTGAATTAAGTATTCTTAGACAAGGTAAATTATCTATTACAGAGTTTTATAACGAGGTAAATAATAAAATTACTTTACTGATCAATAAAACCATAATGAATGGTTATGGTTATATGGAATATATGGAAAGGAATATATTTAAATAAAAATGAACTTTCTATTTATAAAAGGGTTTCAACAGTAAACGGGTATTCCATAATATATGATAACAATTTTCAATATTAAATCTTTTATGTCGGATATAATCTACTTAAAAAATTTGGTGCTATAATTGACACAAAAAAGGGAGTTACACAATATCATGGGAAAGAGGAAAAACTACTTTTTCATAATAAAGTGTGTAAAGAAAATTTATGCCACACCGAGGAAAAACGTAGTCATCCTCTGAAACAATTCTTAATAAACAAATATTTTAACAAGTTAAAACAAATTAAATCAAATTCAGTCTCCGTCGAAATCAGAGCGTTCAAAGTAAAGCGTTCAATAAAATCTTTCCAATCAAAAAATGAGGATCAAACTACTTCAGGCAACAACAAAATTAAAATTCATTGCCTCATAAATTCATAAAATTGAAATCAGATAATAATATGGAAGAATTAAGAAATATAATAATAAACCATATCAAAGATGAGCACTCTAAAATAAGTATGCAAATTCCTTTCCGCACTGTTATTAGAGGGGAAATAAACTTAGAACATGATAGACCCATAGATGATAAACAATACCCATATGCCCAAAATAAAGAATTTAAAAGATTAAAAAATCATACAACCTAGCAGGAGTCCGTATAATTCTCCAGTTCTTGTAGTTCCGAAAAAAGGATACAATGAAGATGACAGTCCAAAACTAAGACTTGTCATTGATTTTAAAAAATTAAATAAAAACACAATTCCCGATTTGCAGGATTCATCTGTTCTATTAGCTAATCTGGGAAAAGCAAAATTTTTTCCCACAATTGACCTGGAATCAGGATTTCATCAAATATTAATGAGAGAATCCGACATTCAAAAAACATATTTTTCTATAAATAACGGTAAATACGAATTTTTAAAAATGCCTTTTGGATTAACTAACGCTCCAAGAATCTTCCAACGAGCAATGGATTACATTTTAAGAAATCAGGTTGAAAAAACTTGCCACGTCTATATGGACGATATAATAATATTCTCTAATTCATTAGAGGAACATTTTAATGATTTAAATAGAATAATAAATATCCTTTTAGAAGCAAACATGAAAATTTCTTTAGAAAAATAAAAATTTTTTTTTTTCAAGAAACCAGATTTCTTTGATACGTAGTCTCTTATTGTTGAGAAATAGTTCGTCTTTATTTTGCATTTAAATAGTATTACATTTGCTTCTTTACTTGTTAATTAATTTCTTATAATCGTACCTATTTTTGCGCACATCATTGTCTTGTTTACCATCTTGTTTACAGCTCACACGCATAGCCGAAATTGCAGTGCAATGCGTTAGTATTAGAACATCACGCGATCGTTTTTCAGTTCTTTTTCTGCACGTTTTGCAAGCCGGCCGCATTCTCTTGTTGACATTAACCGCAACCGCTCGCTGATAGCAACCCCGCTTAAAAACATTGTAAACCCGCTAAATAGTGAAAATAAATGCATAAAACTATAATAAAAACCATAATACAGTCCACTATTCATAAACATAACAAATTTTTGTCCTTCGAGCCGGATACCCGCGTTTATTTGTGCATTTACTTTTGTGAACATTAGAGACAAATTTACCGCTTTTTCGTCATGAACGCGATAATGCATAGAACGATTCAACAACGTGGTGCCTGCAAGGGGCAAATAACGCGCACCCTCAACAGTCCTGTGGAGTTTTCACAAAGATGTGAAAATGTGGAAACATTGCAATTCAAGCTGGAGCGTTTGGTCGCCACTTTCAACCACTTTATGGAGCTCTCAGATGATTTAGTGGAATTTCACTTGGAGGAGGGATATGAAGACCCTGGATTGGACATACCCGAATACGAAGAGAAGTTCTACGCCGCGCATGCTATTTTTAGTAGCGCCATCAAGGACATGGGACTTTCAAGTACAGTGGAACGCCTATTTAAGGGACAAAACAACCTTTTGGAGAAAATTCATACTTCATCGGGAACTGCTGATTTAAGGTTTGAGAAAATTCGGATTCCCACATTTTCTGGTGAATATGAGGATTGGAGCCAGTTTAGTGATCTGTTCTTAAGCTCAGTAAATAGTAACGAAAAGCTCTCCAAGTGCCAAAAGTTTCATTATCTCAAATCATATCTGGAGGGAGAAGCGCTGTCCCTAATTAAACATATTGACGTCTGTAATGATAATTACCAAGACGCATGGGAAAAATCAGAAAATCGTTATAATAAAAGGTCGCTCATCGCTCGATCGTTTGTTCAGAATTTTTTATCGTTGACAACCGCTAACAATTCGAATATTGCAGAATTACGCAAGGTAATTGACTCGGCCGACGAATGCATTCGAGGCTTACATGCGCTGAACTGCTCATTCATATTTTGCTGTAAAAGTTAGGTTCAGAAATTAAAAAAGCTTGGGCCAACTGCAGTATGTCGGCCACTAAAGACGTCACCATAGATGAGCTGTTCGCCTTTCTTTTCGCTCATTGTGATACTTTGGAGTCTTGTCAGGATTTACCCGCAATGCAACCCTCAAGACCAGCCCAGAGTAGACGCCGCCAAGCCGCCTTTCATGCCAGTGGATCAACTCAGTCGTCTCGCGAATGTATATATTGCCAAGGACAGCATTCTATATATTCATGCAATGAATTCAAGGCACTGGATGTAATTAGCCGCCGCACCTTCGCCAAGGATATAAAATTATGCTTCAACTGCTTGAGTCGATCGCATTAAGTCAGGGATTGTACTTCATCGAACACTTTCCGTCAGTGCAACGCTACGCATCACACGTTAGTACACCCGATTGAAGCAAGATCGGTTCCTGTGGCACCTGCGCACTCGACTGCCGCTGATACGAATACTGCCGCTGTTAGCCATCATATTTTGGAGAGGGCCAACAATCCAGCCCTACTGCCAACTGTTGTCGCCAATGTAATTGACACATGGGGAAACGAGACCTCATGTAGGTTATTGCTCGATACTGGATCAACAATAACCATGGTATCTGAGTCCTTTGCCCGCATTTCGGTAGTTGGTTTAGGTGCTAACCCGGCTGGTGTTAGCCGAGATCGCGCTAGCTTCACCTTACTCTCAAGAACCACGACTGCATCATTGGAAGTCTCTTGTCTAATTATGAGTTCTCTAACTTCTACGATTCCAGCTCAGCAGGTCAAATCAAATGCAACTATTTGGACCAAGATTCGCAGCCTACCGCTAGCTGACCCGACGTTTGGATCTCCGGGCAAAATCGACGTTATCTTAGGCGCTGATCAGCTGTGGAACTTATATACTGGACATCGCCGAGAGTTTGGTATCGAATACCCCATCGCACTGCATACTAATTTTGGTTGGGTTATTACAGGCAGCTATACTGATTGTAACGAAGCATCTACGCACGCATAAGTTCATCACGCTTTTGAAGATTTGGATTCCTTAGTTCGCTCATTTATGGACATGGAACAAGTGCATCCGAGTAAAACAACGATAGACGCCAGTGATCCCGCCGAACAACATTTTCTGAAAACACATGCTCGTAGAGAAGATGGTGTTTATATTGTTCAATACCCATTCAAGGAGCCCCGCACGCCAATTGGCTCCACTTTGCCACAGGCTTTAAACCGCTTCGCCGCTTTGGAAAGGAAATTTAGAAGATTCCCCGCACTCAAACAACAATATGTGGATTTCATGGATGATTATTTAAATCGAGGACATATGGAATTGATTCCGGCTGCTGCAGGCGGTGAGGATCCCGCACGCTACAACTATTTGGCACACCATGCAGTTTTTAAGCCAGATAGTACTACCACACGTTGCCGAGTGGTATTTGACGGCTCTGGAAAGGATTGCACGGGTCATTCTCTTAATTCGCGACTGCATATAGGACCGCCTATTCAAAGGGACTTAATTGGAGTATGCCTTCGATTTCGTCAGCATCGTTATGTATTTTGTGCAGACATCGAGAAGATGTTTAGAGGCATTTTGGTGTCGGACGAACATACACAGTACCAACGCATAGTTTGGAGGAAGGATGAAAACGCTACGCTGGATCATTATCGACTGTTGACAGTAACATATGGATTAGCTTCATCGCCGTTTATTGCAGTTCGAGTTCTTAAACAGCTCTCGAATGACTATGCCGAATTGTATCCCACCGCTGCTGTCGTGCTCAACAGAGACGCGTACGTTGATGATATTCCTACTGGATGCGACAACATCAAGGATCTCATTGCACTCAAAGATGAATTGATTCTGCTTCTTAGCGAAGCTCAATTCAAATTGCGAAAGTGGAGCTCAAACTGTTACGCCCTTTTAAAGTCGTTGCCTAAGGAGATTTGTGAGTATCCACCAGAGGATTTAGAGGAAGACCGCTCATTTCGATTTGTTAAAGTCCTGGGATTGTGTTGGGAACCAAAACCGGACTATATTTTCTTCAAATTAGAAACCCCCGCATTTACAACTGCTCTTACTAAACGCATATTGCTTTCAGAACTAGCCAAGATCTACGACCCGCTGGGTTTGCTTTCGCCAACTGTTGTTTTTCTGAAGATCCTATTTCAAGATAGTTGGCTAAGTTCTGTCGATTGGAATGAAGTACTACCGCAGCAATTATGTACACGATGGCAACAGTTTGTATCGGAAATGCATTTATTGGAAACTTGTCGAGTTCCTCGCTACATATCTGCACCACATCAAGAAATGGAACTGCACGGATTTGCTGATGCATCATCTCAAGCGTATGCTGCCGTCATCTATAGCCGCGTCGAAGTCAACAATGGATATGCTGTCAAACTGATTATGGCTAAAACTCGTGTAGCCCCTATTAAGCCCATCAAATATGGTGGAATGGACCACCTTGGCTATCTCAGTCACGTTTAGCTTGGCCACCTGTTAAAGCTAAGTTTGTTCTGTCGACAGAAGAAGAGGCCTGCCTGGAGATGAAGGCTGAAACGAAAGTTAATCTACACATTTCCGACGACGGAAATTCGCTATCTTGTATGATCAACAAATCCTCCTCATGGGCCCGTTTATTAAGGATAGTCAGCTACTGCCTTCGCTTCGTTCATCGTCTTCGTGAGAGGAATCGACTTTCACCATTCCTATCGGCGTGGGAGCTACAATATGCACGAGCTAAGATCTTTACGCACGCTCAAGAGGAGTTCTTCAACGTGGAGTACAAGCAGTTAACTACCGGACAGCCATTGTCGAAGAAATCGAAGTTGATTCGCTACACACCCTTTATAGACGAGCAGTGAGTAATGCGTGTTGGTGGTCGCATCGATAATTCTATAGTTACTTATGACGCAAAGCATCCCATTCTCCTTCCTAAGGAATCTCCAATAGCTGGTCTGCTAGTTCGCTATCAACATGCTGCATTGTTACACGCTGGAGTCGAATATAGTCATAGTCACGTTTCATAGTCTACGCCAAAGGTATTGGATTCTATGAGCTCGGAACCTCGTCCGCAAAACTGCATTCAATTGCAGAACTTGCTTTCTGCAGCGAAGACACACGAGTTCTCAACTTATGGCTGATTTACCGGAGTTTCGAGATCAACCCGCCCGTTGTTTCCTGCACACTTGATTGGATTATGCTGGACCTGTGTCAATCAAAACATCGACAGGCCGGACACCAAGATTTGGCAAAGCTTGGTTTGCGATCTTTGTCTTCCTATCTACAAAAGCGATTCACATAGCGATTCAGCGATTTGACGACATCCGCCTTTATAGCCGCTTTTGGTCTCGACGTGGACCTATATCGGACAATGGAATGACTTTCCATGGAGCCAAAAGAGATTTAGCTGAAATGCAACGAATGGCAATAGCTCAAAGTCAAGATGAAGAAATTTCAAGCTTCATGGCCAGCCACGAGATTAATTGCGATCAAATTGCGCACCTAGCGATCACAGTCTTAACCCGCTAACTCCTTAATTAATTTCTTATTATCGTACCTATTTTTGCGCACATCATTGTCTTGTTTACCATTTGGGAGCTTTAAGCTCACACGCATAGCCGAAATTGCGGTGCAATGCGTTAGTATTAGAACATCACGCGATAGTTTTTCAGTTCTTTTTCTGCACGTTTTGCAAGCCGGCCGCATTCTCTTGTTGACATTAACCGCAACCGCTCGCTGATAGCAACCCCGCTTAAAAACATTGTAAACCCGCTAAATAGTGAAAATAAATGCATAAAACTATAATAACCCAGAAAAAATCACAGCAATATAAAATTACCCAATTCCAAAAAATATCAGAGAGCTTAGAAGCTTTCTCGGCCTAACAAGTTATTATAAAAAGTTTGTCCGTAATTATGCTTACATAGCAAAGCCACTTAATTAGGAGGCCAAAGGTAAAATATCTAAAAATAGGTTGAAAAAACTGTCGGTACAGTTGGACGAACCAGCTGTAAAAGCATTCAATGAACTTAAACAAAGCCTTGCAAAACCAGATTATAGTAAAAAATTCATTCTTACAACAGACGCTTCAAATATAGCATTAGGAGCGGTTCTGTCACAAGAGGGTAAACCTATAACCTTTATATCAAAAACCCTCAATAAAACGGAACAAGCATGCGCCACAAACAAAAAAGAATTATTAGAAATTGTTTGGGCATTAAAAACTCTAAGAAAGTACTTATATGGCGTGGTAGGAATGGAAATTCAAACCAATCACCAGCCATTAGCGAATTCAGTATCTGACAAAAACCCAAATTTAGATATGAAAAGTTTCATACAAAGTGTAACATCAAAAATTCAATACAAGTAGTTGTACCTGGTACAACTAATGTCATAGCGGATGCTTTATCCAGAGTCCAAATAAACAATTTGTCAGACGCAGATATATCAGAGGATAGTTCAGATGAAAATACAATTCATTCTGCAGAAAGCAGCTTTGAAAATGTAATCGAAGAAACAAATAAACCTCTTAACCAATTCAAAATTCAACTCTTAATCACTACTGGCAGATTAACTGTCCACGAATCAATAAATATATTTAATAATATTAGATATATTATTGAATATGATACTCCGGAGAATTTAGTAACTATACTAAAAAAATATATTTCACCAAATATAACCATAAGTCTACAGTGTACTCTGCAAGACCTTTACATATTACAAAAACCACTAAAATAAAATTTCGGAAACAAATTCCTATTTACTAATTCCTAATTCCTAATTCCTAAGAATTTTTGTACAAGAAGTAGAAAATGAGGAAGATAAGGAAATTATTATTGAAGAGACTCATTGTCGCGTCCATAGAGGATTAGACGAAAATTACAAACAAATATCTAGACTTTATTATTAGCCAAAAATATTTATAAAATTAAAGGAATATTTAAAAAATTGCGTCATTTGTAACCAAAATAACCATTCAGTAGAAATTCCGATAGGTGAGGCACCGATTGCAACTAGTGAAGGTGAAAATCTTCACATTGATATATTTTACGCAGATAAAAATTTTTTTTAACGTGTATTGACGCTTATTCAAAATTCTTAACAGTCAAAGAAATAGAAAATAAGTTAAATATTGAAAACAAAGTACTAGAAATTATCCATTAGCAAAAACAGTCATGAGAGACAACGAACCAAGTTTTACATCTGCGCAATTTCGTTCATTTATAAGTATAAGTGGACTCACAATACACTTTGCAGATCCAAGACATAGCACTTCCAATGCTCAAATTGAAAGGGCTGATTATATCAAAAATATAATCAAAGCATTCACTCAGTTACCAATGAAAGCCATTGGACATACTATACAACAAAATAAACCATGAGAAAATATTAAATATTCTACAAGCTCAAACAGTTATGCTAGCAACACATAACAAAGACAAAAAACAAAAAAATTATAATGTAGGAGAAATAATTTATGAAGAAAAATATAGGGAAAGAAAGCAAGATATAAAAAACAGGTAGTTAAGGAAAACCAGGATTATAAAGTAATAATAAACAATAGGATTAGAATAGTTCACATAGATAATATTAAGTCTTAAATTTTTCTCTTTTTTCTCTTACTTACAGATAACAATGCAATTCGCAATACTTCTATTTTTGATCATAGTTACAACAACTTCCGAAATAATTAATTATTCGAATCATGATTTCTTTTCTTATAAAGACAATAAGACGTTCTAACCTATGACTCATATCAATAACCATACAGCATATAGACAACCCATTTCATACAACGAAAATGGACGCAAAAATTTCTTGCGACAGGCCCCAGCAGGCCCCAGAGAGGATTTCTTACGCTCTCTTACGCTTATCGTTCGTTCATCTTACGCTCATTCTCTCATTAAATGTTTTCGGGTTTTCAGTCTCTAAACGGAGCGCGATGAAGAAGGTTGGCCTGCGTTTCGGTTGATCTTTGTATGTATGCGTGTCACACATTCACATACACGGGTGTATGTGTGCGTGCAATTTAGTTTCGAAGCCAGCGCACAAAATTTTGATTTTTCTTACTTGCTACCCTAACAATATTCGGGTATTCGTTATTTGAATATTCGTTATCAGTCTCTCCGAGACTGAAAAACCGAAAACATTTAATGAGAGAATGAGCGTAAGATGAACGAACGATAAGCGTAAGAGAGCGTAAGAAATCCTCTCTGGGGCCTGCTGGGGCCTGTCGCAAGAAATTTTTGCGTCCATTTTCGTTGTATGAAATGGGTTGTCTATATGATGTATGGTTAGTGCTCATATGCTGAAGTATTTCATGTTACAAACATTAGTTTCTATATAGAAATCATATATATCGCAAACTTCGGATTAAATTGAACGATCCTTATGAGAATATCATAATATAACCAATTTATTACAATATATTTCGATCGTTCAGTATATACATAACTGCGATAGGATAAAGACGGCCTCATCCTTATGAAAATTGAGCATGTCGTATTATTTAGCCAAAAATAGAATTCGTACAAAATTCAAACTCTTCAACTCTAATACAGTGGTGGGCAAAACTAACATATGTTTAAAATTTGAGTGTATACGTAGCAGATGGAGAAAAACAATGAGAGCAGAGAATTCACTGAGCGAAAAAAACTTATTTTTATACCCTTGCACAGGGTATTATAATTTTGGTCAAAAGTGTGCAACGCAGTGAAGGAGACATCTCCGACCCTATAAAGTATATATATTCTTGATCAGGATCACCTCCTGAGTTGATATGAGCATGTCCGTCTGTCTGTCTGTCTGTTTCTACGCGAACTAGTCTATCAGTTTTAAAGCTATCGTCTTGAAACTTTGCACACACCCTTCTTTCCTTTGCACGCAGTATATAAGTCGGAACGGCCGGGATCGGCCGACTATATCTTATAGCTGCCATATAACTGATTGATCGGAAATGGTATAACTTCGGTGTTTTTCGAGCTAGAAAGTTGGGATTTTCTATGAATTCTATTTTTGGAAAAATAATACGACTTATCAAGTTTCATATGGATTGGCCGACTATATATTATAGCTGCCATATAACTGAACGATCGGAAATGGTATTTGGTAAAAATACCAACTTTGGGGTTCTTCAAGATAGAAATTTGGGATTTTTTTTTAGATTTTGTCTTGTAATTTATTGGTTATAATATGATATTCCGATAAGAATCGGTCAACTATATCCGATTTTAGCGATATATATCCTGTTTTAGCTGCAAGGGTATATCAACTTCGGCTCCGCCCGAAGTTAGCTTTCCTTTCTTGTTTTATTTAATTTTTCATTATTCAAAAGTTTGCTCTCATTTTGACTCATTTGACAGCCCAAACTTTAAAATCAAAATGTTTCCTCCAATGAGAAAAATTTTCTCACAAATTGGGTTGAAAAAATTTTTCTCCATAAAAAATAAAGATAGGAAAGCGTAGTTTTTCATTTTTTTAAGAAATGCTGCTAGAAAATATATGTATGACTTATATATGTATGTACATATGTATATACTGCGTGGAAAGGAAAGAAGGGTGCGTGTGAAGTTTCAAGTCGATAGCTCTAAAACTGAGAGACTAGTTCGCGTAGAAACAGACAGACAGACTGACGGACATACTCATATCAACTCAGGAGGTGATCCTGATCAAGAATATATGTACATACTTTATGGGGTTGGAGATGTCTCCTTACGGCGTTGCACACTTTTGGACAAAATTACAATACCCTCTGCAAGAGTATAAAAACATTGATTTTGTTACTTAATGAACATATGTATATCGGTAAGTTATTTAGGATATTATTTACTTATTTAAAAAATTTACCCAATGCTTTGACCACAAGTTTGCTGCAATGTACATAAACAAATTTTTTTGTGTACAAATAAAATATACATTGACATAAAATCAATGTTTCACAACATACTGTATCGACTGAAATGCAGTGTGGCCGTAGAAATACATATTTATAACACCAATTGCACAAAAATACTCTTTTTACACTATTTGTATAATATTTTTTCTTTGTGGCTTAAAGTCTTAAGCCTAGTACTCTGACGACGAAAATTCGGCTACCGAGCTAGTGTGACCAAAAAAATGAAGGAAAGGAAAATGAAAAGAAAGGGTAATACTGAACAGCTGTTGTTTGTAAAGCCGAGTTCTCTGACGACGAAAATCCGCTGTCACACGTGTGACAGGAGCCAAACTACATATAAAAAAACGGTGTGAAAAAAGGAAGAAGAAGCAATTTTTTACACCTAGATTTTGCCGGTACTCTGACGACGAAAATTATGGCTATCAAATTGAATGGCGTTGCCGGATCAAAAAAAAACAGCTGATTTTGGGGTGTAAAAAGAATTCATTTGATTTCTTTTGATAGCCAAAACATGGAGCGAAAATTAAGAGAAAAAATTTGTTGGACCAAAAAATGTTCGGCCCGCGAGGATAAAGCCAAGCTAATTAATGCGGTCAAGGCGAAGCCCATAATATGTGATTTGACCCACAAGGGGCATTTTAATTTCATAAAATGGCATTGAAATGATTTGTGATTGATTTTGACCCATTATTCTTTTTCTTAATCAGCTCCTTAGCGTCGAAATACATAAAGAAAACACCAAAATCCAATCAGTTTGAATTCATTTTTGCTTATTTGTTTTTTGTTTAAGCCTAGTACTCTGAGGACGAAAATGACAGCGGGTTTTCATCATTTGGGTTTTGGTCCCTCAATTTTAGTGCGTGCCTACTTGTCAAACTGAAAGGTGATTTGTTTTCAAAACTTTAACCCTTAAGTGGCCAAGCAAAAAATCACTTTTTGCAGTTATTGTCGCAAACACGTGCTAGGCGTAAAGTTTGTGCATGTTCCAAAGTGTATGGAAAAAAAAACTTTGTGGGAGCAGTCTTTGGGCTGTAGCCTTAAGGGGCCCATCCACAAGCGAGCATGTTCGTCAACAAAAATTAATTTCATTTTCCCCACTAACTAGAGCCGACATTGGTGCGAACATAATTTTTCGATCAATTTTTAAACTATCAACATGTCAACGGACAACGACAGCGGCACTGTAATTGCCCTCATGTCAATAAGTATTTGCTTACAAAAAAAGAAAAAACAAAATGAGCGGAAAAAAGGAAGCACAGTATGTGGATGAAGGAATGGTACGCAAAGAGGATAAAATTCACACATACGAAGCTTTTAAAGGAGTTGCATGAAACGTCTCCTATAGATTTAAAAAACTTTCTTCGAATGGCCTGAAATACAAAGACAAGACACACAAATGCGTGAGGCAATAAGCCCAAACGAACGCTTTTCAGCGACTAGGGCGTTTTTTGGCTAGCGGCCAAAGTTATGAAGACCTGAAATTCTTAACAGGAATTTCTCCCCAGAGCCTAGGGCGCATAATAATTGAAACATGTCGAGCGATAATTAAAATGCGATAATTAATGTCTTATATCAAGGTAACAAATTTTTTATTATTTATAATATATATTTTGTACTACAATGGTTTATTCATCGCTGTAGAATAATTCTTCAAAAGATGTAACAGAAACGGTTCTGTTTTTGGTTTTTAATATATCATTTTTGTTGTCTTCCAATTGATTAGAGGAAAAAGAAAATGTATTTGAGTCGCTCATATGTGGAGTGCTCTCACGATACATTTGTTTTCGTGGATACATGGATACTGGCATCTGGCATTGACCATTAGAATTTGTATTATTAGGAATATTTGCAATGCTTGACACCCCTTGATACGTCAGCATATTCATGCGCCCTTGCATGAGGATCTCGTCTATGCCTTTTTTCGCAAAAAGCTGCTTGAACATGGCAGCCCACCCTTCCGCATATATGTCCGCTTTACACCTTTGTTGCTTTGCGCTAATGTTGTCCAAGTGCGCTACTGCTTTCTGTAGGAACTGCGTAGATTCATCCGGTTTTCGTTCATAATTTTTTAGATTCCAGGAAATGAAGAAGAATGGAAAGAAACTGCTGATGATTTTGAAAAACAATGGAATTTCATAAATTTCATAGGAGCTATTGACGGAAAGCATGTGCATATTAAAATCATCAGGATTGTCGCGGAACGAATTAGTGGCTATCGATAGTTGAGATTAGTGTTAGGAGTCAGATGTCAGTATTTTGTATGTTTAGGGTTTTAAGTTTATGTTATCTGTTCACACTAAATCGGGTAGCTTGGAAGAAATAATTTGGCGGATAAAGCACATCGATTTGCGCCATCACAGAAAGGGGAAGAGAAACTGCGGTATGTAGGATAAGGAATTATGTATCAGGTTAAGAACAATTGTCTTGTAGAATAAAACGCTCGTTACACACCACATCACTTCAACAACTGTCCTATCTGAGTGTTATAAGGCATTCCCGTGATCGGCCAAGCGGTGTCAAATTCTTTTATTCGCCCTCTGCAAGATGATGCCCACGAAGCACTAACCCAAACGGAGCCCCAGGCTGGAAGCCTCGGGCGTTCCCGCAACTGCGACCTCACGGCCACAGCAACTGGCACCGCGACCAGCTCTGCGAGTGTGGCTGATGATCGGCAGAGGCCACAGACTCCGAAGGAAAGTCTGTGCCCGCGTCTGCGACGGGGCAGACTACGGATTCCACAACTGTAGTGGCGACCTTAATGGAAAGGATCGCACTTCTGGAGTCGGAGCTGGCGAAGGCAAGAGCAAGTGGAGGACAAGCAGAGGCCGCCAGAGATCCCGTTGGAATCGGGGCACGCGGCGTTGGAGTGAGCGGTGCAGCGAATACACCGCCATGTTCGAGTGGAACGATGCCACATCATGGATCAGCGCCACGGCAGAGTTTGAGCGAAAACCTGCCCAGGCAGATGAGGGACAATCTGCAAACGGATCTCGGAGTGACGCCATCGCTGCAGTTGCCGGCACAAGTGAGTGCAAATTTGCTTCCACAATGGAGTGCGAATTTGGCGCCGACGTTTGGCGGCCATTGGGCAAACGGGCAACCTGTGTCAACAACAACAATACTGGGCTATTCTCCGCCATCTTGTGTGACCGCCGCAGCCGCAGCCGGTGCTAGGTTATGTTCACCCAGAGGTACCTGCCATCGCCCATATCATATGGAGCGCCGACGACAAGCATACAAGGATGGACGCCACGCAGACTACCTGATCTTCCCGATTTCGAGGGTCAGCCAGAGGAATGGCCAATATTCCTGTGTGCGTTCACGGAGACAACTGCAGCCTACCAGTGCACCGAGTTGGAGAACAACCAGAGGCTAGTGAAAGCCCTGAAGGGAGAGGCTCGCGAAACAGTGAAGTCGTTGCTCATCCATCCCAGCAACGTAAAAGCTGTTATGGAGCACCTACGATTCCGGTATGGACGCCCGGAGCAACTGATCCGCAGCCAATTGGAGAGCGTGCGAGAAGTGCAGCCGATTCAGGAGGCCAACATCGCGAGGATCGTGCCGTTCGCGACGAAGGTTAGCAACCTGTCAGCGTTCCTGCAGTCGACCGCGACCGCCAGCCAGCACATAGCCAACCCAACTCTAATGGAGGAGCTGATAGCCAAGTTGCCGCTAAGCAAGAGGTTGGACTGGGCAAGGCACGCGGCCACGATACAGCCGTATCCGACGGTGGCGCACCTGAGCGAGTGGCTCCATGAATTCGCCAAACTGGTGTGACTGTCACGGACGCCGGAGCCAGGGAAGAACCGAAGCGAAGGATTCTGCACGCGAATAGTGTTCGCGAGGAGGAGCGATATGTCGACCGCCCCAGATGCTGCCCTATATGCGAGGGACAGCACCAGGTCAGGGACTGCAAGGACTTCATCAGCGTCTCTAAAACGACACGGATCGAGTCCGCGAGGAAGCGACGACTGTGCTTCTCGTGCCTGGAGCCCGGACACATGTCCCACATGAGCCGCGGATGCAACGTCCTCGGATGCCAGATGAGGCATCACCACCTGCTCCACGAAGTACCTGAACGATCCAAACGGCCGCCAGTCGCAGATGGGGGCCACAGGAGGGATCAGGACCGACAGCCATACAGAGACGGCAACAATCGGAGGGGAGTGCCACGGTCAGTGGATTCCAGCGAAAGGAACCATCCTACGTCGGCAGCAGTTGTAGACGCGCGACGTAAGCGGGATGAAGGGTGATCGGCGTACGATCGCCAGGAGTTGCCGCACCGAAACCTCAGCATCGACTCAATTGGATGCCACCTGCTGTTCAGGATTCTACCCGTGACGCTGTACGGCGAGAATACGAAGGTCGACACGTACGCACTGCTGGATGAAGGATCGTCTTCACACTCATAGACGACGAACTCATCCGCAGCCTGAATCTGAAAGGCGAGAGTCGACAGCTGAATGTGCAATGGTTTGGTGGAAAATCCGCCAAAGAGCACACGAAGGTGGTCAGCCTGCAGATCAGCGCAGCGGGCAAACCAAAGCGCCATGGGCTGAAAAATGTGTACGGAGTGGCCAATCTGAACCTTCCGATGCAGAGCCTGCGTCAGGAGGATGTGAAGGCGAACACGCGTCTGCCGGTGATGCCGTACAACAATGCGACGCTGAGGATTCTAATTGGACTGGATCATGCGTATTTAGGAGTACCCTTTAGAACCAAAAGTTATGGATCTGGAGGGCCGTTTGCAGCAGACACCGCACTTGGATGGGTGGTATATGGACCGGTGAACGGAAAGCCGAGCTCGCCGCTTCTGAGTTCTTGCCTCCTAGCCGTGCCCCAGGATGATCTTCTGGAGAAGATGGTCAGCGACTACTTCGAGACCGAGAATTTCAGAGCGAAGCCGGTGCAGCCAGTCGCAGCTGGCAGAGTGGACCTGGAGCCGTCAGTCGGAGATAGCGGCGACGCACGGGCCCTGAGCACCCCGGAGAAGACGACCAAACGTGTAGGCCAGAGATACGAGACCGGGCTGCTATGGAAGGACGGCGAAGTGAGATTGCCGGAGAGCTACAGCATGGCCCTCAGGAGGCTCGTCAACATAGAGCGTAAAATGAAGCGCGATGTGTACCTCGCTTCGTTCGGATCGGCCTGCTCACCATGTTCGGCGGACTACGTGAAGACCGTGAATGCCTTGCGGTATAGCAGCACGGACCCGCGAGCAGCCCTGGCCATCAACGAATACCACTACGTGGATGGCTACGTCGACAGTTTCGCCAGCGAGGACGAAGCCATCGCCATCTCGACACGGGTGAGGGAAATTCACGCTGAAGCAGGTTTTGATTTGTGCCGATTTACCTCCAGTTCGGCAAGTGTGGTCAGAGCGCTGAACCCACTTGAGTCCATCGCCAGCGTCGGATGGACCGAAGCTGAGGAGAAGGTACTTGGGATGTACTGGCAGCCGGCTACCGATGATTTCAAGTTCGGCGTCAAGTACCATGGAGTCCCGAGTAACGTGATGACGGGGGAACGAGTCCCTACCAAGAGGGAGTTCCTAAGCCTGGTGATGTCTACGTTTGACCCGATTGGGTTCCTGAGCTGCTACATGGTGACTGCCAAACTGCTGCTGAGGGAGATTTGGCGGAGAGGAGTCAACTGGGACGAGCCGCTACCGGATGAATTGGCCGCAGCCTTCGAGGATTGGCGGCAAGGGATGAGTCGGATCCAGGAGTTCCGATGCCCGCGCCACTACTTTGGCGGCGGACGAGTGCGGACGCTACAGATGCACATCTTCGTGGACTCCAGTCAATCGGCGTTCGCAGCAGCGGCCTACTGGCGGGCCACGTACGAGAACGGAGACGTGCAGGCGCACTTCATAAGCTCCAAAACGTAATGCACCCCGATGAGGACCATGTCGATCCCGCGACTGGAACTCCAAGCAGCGGTATTGGGCACGAGATTGATGGACACCGTCAAGCAGGAGCACGGTGTGGCCATCAGCAGCTGTGCCCTATGGACGGACTCCAAGACTGTGTTGCACTGGATAAGCAACACCCACCGGAGATACAAACAGTTCGTCGGAAACCGGGTGGCGGAGATTTTGAAATCGACAGAGGCGTCCCAGTGGAGATGGATCCCGTCCGCCGAAAACGTGGTGGATGACGCGACAAGGCCGTGGACCTGAGCATCGGGTTGCGATGGCTAAGCGGACCGCCGTTTCTACGAGGACCAGAGGAGAGCTGGCCGAGATCGAGCGAGGACTGGATTCCTCCGACGACCGACGACGAGGAAATGAAATGTGAGTTTGCCTTGGTCACGGTAAACTTTATATCCCTGCATAGGTTCTCCAGCTATAATCGACTGGTGAGGACGACTGCGTGGGCGCTCAGATTTGTTCGACGATGCCGTGGAATACGTCGCGATAAAGAGGTCTACGGATTGACCGCGATGGAGTGCGCTGAAGCAGAGCGCGCATTGATACGGCAGTCCCAGCGAGAAGCGTTTGCTGAGGACAGCCAAGGAAACGTCGCCAAGGACAGCCGATGTAACGGCGCCTGAAGCGACCTATACTTAAAGCAAACAAAGAGCCGAATTTGAAATGTAACCGTCGATAAATAAACAAAAATATCCCATTTATCTAGAGATGCCACATAGGCGAATCATCGGCCAGCTGATCGCGAATTGATCGGGACTGGTCACTCTAAGAGAGGGTAAGAAATGGCGTGGGAGAAGGCAGCCGGTCTTTTCAATTCGTAACTCGCAACAAGTCGGACGTGCAAAAAGAGCCGAAATTAAAACCCTTCTTTTTTTTTTTTGAGACCGTTTTCCACGCGGGTTAATTTTGGCACGTGGTCGCGCAATCGCGGCATCGGGCTCGGAAAAGCCGAAACCGTAAAGGTAACTGCCAAACGGAACCGCGGAATCTTCAGAGTTAAGTGGCTAACCTGCAGCAGCCACAAAAGTGGCCCCGGAACACGCGGTCACGCGGCGCCGGACCAGAGCGCCTAAACCTGTTAATCCTATCCCGACCACTCTGCAAACTTGGCCGGGAGCACGAGAACCCGGACGCACGGGGCCCACGTTTTCCCGCAACCCCGAAGAGATCCTCTCGGGAGAAAAAAAAAAAACCCCTTGGGAAAGCGGGCCTCGCCACGGAAAATCTACCCGGAGTCCCGCACGTAAAGAGCGGGAGAGAGAGGGAGAGAGAGAAATCCACGTGGGACCTCCGGACCAGCGAGAAAAGCCTCCTTTTCGAGGAGAGAACGACGGAGAGGAGAGAAAAAACCGAAGGAGAAGCTCGGGCCAAGAAGGAGGAAAAATCCACCACGTGTTCAGCGCTGAAGGAGAAGCTCGGAGCAAGAAGGAGGAAAAATCCACCACGTGATCAGCGGAGAAGGAGAAGCAGAGAAAAGAATGAAAACGAACAAAATTTAGTGGACAAAAAGCGGAATAAAATGTGAAAGAGACCTCGTGGTGAACAGAAAAAAAAAAAAACCAAGATCATGGAATTAGAAAAAGTTTAAGTTTGAAAAGAGAAAAATCATTAATAAAGAAAATATGAAAAGGAAAAGAGTGAATTAAGAACCAGCTAATTGAGTTTAAGTTGACGCTAGTGTTAGTGAAAAGAGAAAAAATGAAGAAATATTAAGTTTAATGAAAAAAAGAAAATTTTTAGAAAAATTTAAGCAAAAATGATTTAAATAAAAATTTTAAGCCATCATTAATCTTTAGTGAATTTGTTGTTAGCATATATTTTTTTTTATTATTTTTTTGGATGTTAAGTGCCCTAACGGGAAAAGAAGAAGAAGAAAGAATAATTGGAAGAATATGAGTGACGGAAAAGGAGAGCAAAAGCAATAAGTGCAGTTCGGTTTTTTTTCCTTTTTTTGTTGGTTGGAGTGAAATACAAAAGAAAGTACAGTGGTATTGATCTGCATTTTTTTTAACAAAAAAAAAAAAAAAAAAAAAAATATAAATAAAAAAATAAATGAAAAGGAAATGAAAAAAATAAATGAAAATTAAAAATTTATAATTTGATGCAATACAAAAAAAAAAAAAAAAAAAAAAAATGGAAAATTTCTCAATAATTTGAAACTTAACATCTAATACACGTATACAGCCACCAACGCCAAGGGGTCGACCTTTTCGCCGAGGAGAATCGTAAGTCAGAAATTTTCCATTAACATTAAAGAAAGAAGGAGATATTGAAATTTAACCGCCATAATATGAAGTCAATTTATTGCGAATTTTTATGTTTAGTTTTCCTTTCATTTTTCCCACTGTACGCCCAACTTTAGATAACAAACCACACTGAAAAAAAATTTTTTTTGAACACATTAATTTCCCTAAACGATAAACAACTGTACAGCCTAAATTTATTACAAAAAATTATGTAGGAATTCAGTATAATACAACAAATACAAATACATTATTAGAGAAAAATTTCAATATTAATAATTACACTATCTAAATAAATAAATAAGAAATTTTTCTTAGGATTGGTAATTTTCTTCAATACTTTGTAAAATTAATAGGATAAATACTACGTGACTTTAGGAAAGAATACTTTGTAAAATTGATAGGAAAAATAATACGATACTTTAGGAAAGAATACTTTGTAAAATTGATAGGAAAAATAATACGATACTTTAGGAAAGAATACTTTGTAAAATTGATAGAAAAATACTACGATACTTTAGGAAAGGATACTTTGTAAAATATAACCATGTTGTATAAGAAATTTAAATGAGATTATGATAAATAAAATGTTCCTTTAAACTAAACTGAACAACTTCGCCAATGAGTCCTCGGGTGTAGAGGGGGGAAAAAGGGGCCACGAGAGTAACACTCTTTTGCAGTGGCCATGGTAGGGTTGGGGAATTTGGAGAAAAGGACACACCAACAGCAGTGATCCTTCCTGAAATCTCTCGAATCTCAAATCTGTCCTATTTCCAATTTTTCTTTCGAATCTTACGATCGTGAATACCGGCTAAGATCTCTAACGGAGATTAAATACCTCTCTCTGTCGCAGCACGCAACCTTTCTTACATGCCTAATTACTATTATCCGACGTTGCAACTTCGGAAGGACCTGTCCCAGCAAGACCACCACCCCCCAAGCCGACGAGCTAGAGCCGGAACCTTTCAGCGTGCCCGCGAGCACAGGTCCTTCCTCAGCCCATACCCCGTTGCACGTTACAGTAATAATATTATATTATTAGATAATAATAATTAAGGAAATAAGTGGCGCCCAACGTGGGGCCTTCCTAAGGACAAAAATAAGGATAACTCCCACAGAAACTCAACGATCATTAGATTCGAAATCTGTATTACTTTTTTTTTTCAATTTTCAACAAATTTGCTTCTCTTGACTTTGAGTTGTTCGAGAAACTTATATCAGAAGACTCTGGTGTTCTGAGAGTCCGAAATTCATTTCAGGAGCAGAGATTTGCCTATCTGTCATCTGTCATGGAACTCAGTGCAAGGATCTCAGAGAACAACAAACTTCGGATTTGTCTCTGACCTGTTACTGAGGTACCATCCTAATCAATTAGAAGCTTGCCTAGAGGCTCATACGAATAGGAATATAGAGACGTTCTAACAGATAGATGTCCTAACCACGTGTGACTTCCGGGAAAGTCTAATTTCTCTCCTTTTTCTGAGAGGGTAAACATTTTTGGTTGTGATGCACCAGGAAAACCACAAAGATCGGTTCTACATCGTATCGGGTCCGATGCAACATAAGTGAAAGAATTACTACTCTCCCTAAACAGCTCAGCCGCCTAAAAAAAACCTTAAGTTTTTAGGGCCTATGTCTTAAAAAATCATTTGAGAGATTCGATTAAAATTCAATTTTCCCCCGACATCCGAGGATATCAGAAGCGAAGTTCAGTTAGTTGTACCATTTCGAACTTTTTCGATTTAACAGAGGTTAGGATAGATCATTAGGGAATAGGGAAGAAAATAAAATTTTTACAAACTATAAACATTACTTAGTCATGATGGGCTTGGATAGATCACCCGACCGTGGCTCTCAAGAAGCGCCAAAACTAGGTTGCCAACTTTGCAAAAACGAAATCAAATCCGCAGCCGAACTTTTTGAAACCACATGTCATCACGAGTTCCACAAGAAATGCATCAATGCGCATTTTAGAAAAAGCGACAATTGCCCTGTATGCAAAAGTATCTGCAGGCCGGTAGTCGAAGGTCTTCAAACGCGATCTCAATCAAGATCCCGTCAGACAGAGAGTAGCCAGGAAAGGACACCTACTGACGACATCCCTAGCACTTCCCGAAACGCTGAGGCAGCTAACCTGAGGAACAACGATCCAGCCAGCATGGCCAATGCAATTACACTGCTAGCTATGGAGAGGAGACTGCTCACCATATTGACGGAGAAGATGGCCGAACTGGTGCAAACGTCCGTGTTAGACAGTATGGAAAGACTGATAGCAACGCCTGCCAACTCCGCCGTGAGCAGGGAAGTTAGATCATCCCCGAGGTTAGAGAACATACAGCAAACGAACGTAGAAGAAACCATGGCTCCCACCACAATACCGACGATGCCAGCGGGATGCGCTATGTCTCCCCAACGAAGCACAATATCCGATCTAGGAATACGACCAGACAAAGTGGGACATATCCTAAATGGATGGAAGCTCAAGTTCTCCGGAACCGGCGTGCCGATAGACGATTTCATCTACCGTGTGGAGGCACTGACTCATCAAACCCTGGATGGGAATTTCGCGGTGTTGTGCCGCAACGTCAGCGTGTTATTCGAAGGTAAGGCTACGGAATTCTATTGGAGATATCACAAGTCCGTAGCTGAGGTCCGATGGGATCGGTTATGTTCAGCGCTCCGCTTACAATTTCGTCAAAACCGGGACGACGTAGACGTAGAGGAATTAATAAGAAATAGGAAACAAAAGCCAAACGAATCTTTTGATGCCTTCTACGACAGTGTAAACGTACTGGTTGATCAATTACAAACGCCTTGGTCCACTCGCAAGTTAGTTCGCATACTTAAGAACAATTTGCGACCAGAAATACGTCACGAAATTCTGAATGTCGAGGCGGTAACGGTTCAGGAGCTCAGAGAGATTTGTCGACGGCGAGAAGCATTCCTGGAAGATGTCAAACGATCTCATGGCTATAACAGAGTAACTCCATTCCGGAGGGAAGTCGCGGAACTAGTCGACGAACCTGGCGCGGAAAGCAGCTCTGAGGTTGGAATTGAAGCAGATATCGAAGCACTCAGCCTGGTATGCTGGAATTGCCACCACGAAGGACACCGATATCAAGACTGTCTGGAGGAAAAACGAGTGTTTTGCTACGGCTGTGGTGTAGCCAACACCTACAAACCGAACTGTACGAGGTGTTCAAAAAACGTAAAGCTCGGCAGTTCGAAGTCGGCGTACAGACCGAGGACCTCGAATGCCGCTCACAACCAGACAACAATGACAGAGTAAACAGGAACCAGCCAAGAGGCATTCCTAAACCCACACCGGACGTAACACAAAGTAATGAAAGTTTATTGCTACACCAGAAAAGACAAAATTTACCTAAGATAACAAAGTTAGAAAGATTACCTGAGCCTCCCATTAGTTTGCGAAAGGACCGCAGTTCGAGAAGGATTAAAACCTATTGGAAGAATATCGAAAAGTGTAAGAACGGATTAAGACACATATGCTCTGTTCCTTCGAGTAAAAGAGATTTTCGTCCGTTTTTGCCAGTTCAACTTTTAGATCGCACCGTCTATGGACTTCTTGATTCAGGAGCTTCGATAAGTTGTATCGGGGATAAGCTAGCAGCAGAAGTAATGGAGATGGAGAACACTTACAAGTCGGTGAACATCAATGCCAGTACCGCAGATGGAAAAGCACAACGGATAACTGGCAAACTTACAACCAACGTGGTATACAACAACATCAGCAAGCCAGTAGAGTTATACATAGTACCGTCTCTCAAGCAAGATCTATACCTAGGGATCGATTTTTGGAGGGCATACGATCTTTTACCTAGAAGCTTACAGGTAGGCGAGGTAGACATTAAAGAGGGCAGCGTTAGCAATAGTGTCAAGCCGAGAGAGGATCACCACGACCTGACTGAAGAGCAGAATCTAAAACTCAATATCGCTATTAACTGTTTCCCTTCATTTACACAAGAAGGCCTAGGAAAGACTCACCTGATAAAGCACACAATTGATGTAGGGGATGCCAAACCTATCAAGCAAAGGCACTTCCCTGTTTCTCCGGCTGTGGAGAAAAATATGTATGTAGAAATTGATCGCATGTTACAGCTAGGAGTGATTGAAGAGTCAGAAAGCGCCTGGTCTTCGCCAATTGTAATGGTTACAAAGCCAGGTAAAGTGAGACTTTGCTTAGACTGTCGTAAGGTTAACAGTCACACCATAAAGGACGCTTACCCACTTCCTCAAATCAGTGGGATATTGAGTAGGTTGCCAAAAGCCGAATACATCACAAGTCTGGATTTAAAGGATGCATATTGGCAGGTCCCGCTCGATGTCGAGTCCCGTGACAAGACTGCTTTCACAGTCCCAGGACGACCATTGTATCAATTCACGGTTATGCCGTTCGGATTATGCAATGCAACAAGCACCATGTCCCGACTCATGGACAAGGTTGTTCCAGCGCATCTGAAGGATAGAGTATTCATTTACTTGGATGATCTGTTGGTAGTCTCACCGAGTTTTGAGAGTCACTTAGAAGTATTAAAGGAGATAGCACATCATTTAAAACGAGCCGGGTTGACAATCAATGTATCAAAGAGCCATTTTTGCAAGAAGAGAGTCAAATACTTGGGGCACATCATTGGGGATGGGGGAATACGAACAGATCCCGAGAAAGTCAAAGCCATTACAGACTTTCCTATTCCTAAAACCTTGCGCGCATTGCGTAGTTTCATGGGCCTATGTGGCTGGTACAGGAAGTTTGTGTCAAACTTTGCAGCGCTGTCCGCTCCACTAACTGATTTAATGACGACGAAGCGAAGATTCAGTATGACTCCGGAAGCGCTGAAAGCTTTCGAAGTGCTAAAAGGCCGACTTTGCGAAGCGCCTGTGTTATGCAATCCGGATTTCAACAAGCCGTTCGCCATTCATTGCGACGCTAGCAAGACTGGCGTTGGAGCTGTGCTAGTTCAGGAGACTGACGATGGGGACGAGAGACCAGTGGCATTTGTTTCTAAAAAGCTAAATAAAGCCCAACGAAACTACACGGTGACTGAACAGGAATGCCTGGCCGCTATTGTAGCTCTCAAACAGTACAGAGCCTATGTCGAGGGGCATCCCTTCAAAATAGTCACCGACCACGCTTCCCTTAAGTGGCTAATGTCGAATAGGGACTTAAGTTCACGTCTGGGGAGATGGGCAATAGCTTTACAAAGATTCCAATTTAGCATCGAACATAGGAAAGGATCGCTGCACATCGTGCCAGACTCCCTGTCACGCGTGAATGAGGATGAGGTCGCAGCTATAGATTTGCAGGAAGGTTTGCTAGTTGATCTGAAATCAGAACATTTTTCGTCAACAGAGTACAAGGATCTTGTAGCCAGAGTGTCGGCGAACAAAATAAACTTTCCAGATCTTAAGGTAGAAGATGGTTTCGTGTATAGAAAAATGTGTCATCTGACGGGAGAACAGGTTCACGATACCTACGCCTGGAAGCTGTGGATTCCTCGAGAAATGATACCCGAAGTTCTTTCCCAAGCACATGACAGTCCGCTAGCTTCCCACTGCGGAATTCATAAGACGTTGGAGCGTTTGAGAAGATATTACTTCTGGCCTCATTTAGTATCAGATGTAAAAGCCTATATCAATGCCTGCGAGACGTGCAAAGCGATTAAAGCTCCCAACCATGTGATGAGGCCACCACTAGGAAAAGCTCTTGAAACCACAAGATTCTTTCAGCGACTTTTCATCGATTTTCTGGGTCCGTATCCCCGCTCGAGAAGTGGAAACATCGGGATAGTTATCGTCTTAGATCACTTTTCTAAATTCGTCTTCTTAAAACCCGTGAAAAAGATAAACGCAGACATCGTGATTAAATATTTAGAAGGTGAACTCTTTATGACCTTTGGCGTCCCCGAAACTATTGTGTCGGACAACGGTTCCCAATTCCGATCGATGGCGTTCCAGAAACTCCTTCGCCAATTCGGAATTTCTCACACCTTAACAGCCGTTCATTCGCCCCAAGCCAACGCCTCTGAGCGAGTGAATCGATCCATCATCGTGGGAATAAGGGCTTACGTATGTCCCGATCAAAGGAACTGGGATGAGGGTTTGAGCAAAATTTGCTGTGCTCTGCGCTCTTCCATTCATTCTAGTATTGGAACCACCCCATATTATATGGCATTCGGCCAACAGATGGTGACTTCCGGCAATACGTATTCTCTGTTGAGGAAGCTAAACATGCTAGACGATCGGTCTGTGATGTATAACCGACAGGATTCGTTCGAGTTAATCCGAGAAGAAGCCACCAAACAGATGCAGAAGGCGTACGAGCGCAACGAAAATCGTTACAATTTGCGCTCACGAGTAGTAACTTTCAGCGAAGGGCAGGAAGTCTTTCGTCGCAACTTTAAACAAAGCTGTTTCAAAACAGGGTTCAACGCAAAGTTAGGTCCGGCGTTTATCAAAGCACGCGTAAGGAAGAAGATCGGTAAGTCCTACTACGAGCTAGAGGATTTGCAAGGCCAAAGGACAGGAGTCTACCATGCCAAGGATATCCGTCAATAGCGTCCCTTCAGGCGGTATCAGCCTAGGGAATACCCTAGTCTGATTGTGGGAGGGGGAGTTTGTAACGGCGCCTGAAGCGACCTATACTTAAAGCAAACAAAGAGCCGAATTTGAAATGTAACCGTCGATAAATAAACAAAAATATCCCATTTATCTAGAGATGCCACATAGGCGAATCATCGGCCAGCTGATCGCGAATTGATCGGGACTGGTCACTCTAAGAGAGGGTAAGAAATGGCGTGGGAGAAGGCAGCCGGTCTTTTCAATTCGTAACTCGCAACAAGTCGGACGTGCAAAAAGAGCCGAAATTAAAACCCTTCTTTTTTTTTTTGAGACCGTTTTCCACGCGGGTTAATTTTGGCACGTGGTCGCGCAATCGCGGCATCGGGCTCGGAAAAGCCGAAACCGTAAAGGTAACTGCCAAACGGAACCGCGGAATCTTCAGAGTTAAGTGGCTAACCTGCAGCAGCCACAAAAGTGGCCCCGGAACACGCGGTCACGCGGCGCCGGACCAGAGCGCCTAAACCTGTTAATCCTATCCCGACCACTCTGCAAACTTGGCCGGGAGCACGAGAACCCGGACGCACGGGGCCCACGTTTTCCCGCAACCCCGAAGAGATCCTCTCGGAGAAAAAAAAAAAAAACCCCTTGGGAAAGCGGGCCTCGCCACGGAAAATCTACCCGGAGTCCCGCACGTAAAGAGCGGGAGAGAGAGGGAGAGAGAGAAATCCACGTGGGACCTCCGGACCAGCGAGAAAAGCCTCCTTTTCGAGGAGAGAACGACGGAGAGGAGAGAAAAAAACCGAAGGAGAAGCTCGGGCCAAGAAGGAGGAAAAATCCACCACGTGTTCAGCGCTGAAGGAGAAGCTCGGAGCAAGAAGGAGGAAAAATCCACCACGTGATCAGCGGAGAAGGAGAAGCAGAGAAAAGAATGAAAACGAACAAAATTTAGTGGACAAAAAGCGGAATAAAATGTGAAAGAGACCTCGTGGTGAACAGAAAAAAAAAAAAAACCAAGATCATGGAATTAGAAAAAGTTTAAGTTTGAAAAGAGAAAAATCATTAATAAAGAAAATATGAAAAGGAAAAGAGTGAATTAAGAACCAGCTAATTGAGTTTAAGTTGACGCTAGTGTTAGTGAAAAGAGAAAAAATGAAGAAATATTAAGTTTAATGAAAAAAAGAAAATTTTTAGAAAAATTTAAGCAAAAATGATTTAAATAAAAATTTTAAGCCATCATTAATCTTTAGTGAATTTGTTGTTAGCATATATTTTTTTTTATTATTTTTTTGGATGTTAAGTGCCCTAACGGGAAAAGAAGAAGAAGAAAGAATAATTGGAAGAATATGAGTGACGGAAAAGGAGAGCAAAAGCAATAAGTGCAGTTCGGTTTTTTTTCCTTTTTTTTGTTGGTTGGAGTGAAATACAAAAGAAAGTACAGTGGTATTGATCTGCATTTTTTTAACAAAAAAAAAAAAAAAAAAAAAAATATAAATAAAAAAATAAATGAAAAGGAAATGAAAAAAATAAATGAAAATTAAAAATTTATAATTTGATGCAATACAAAAAAAAAAAAAAAAAAAAAATGGAAAATTTCTCAATAATTTGAAACTTAACATCTAATACACGCATACAGCCACCAACGCCAAGGGGTCGACCTTTTCGCCGAGGAGAATCGTAAGTCAGAAATTTTCCATTAACATTAAAGAAAGAAGGAGATATTGAAATTTAACCGCCATAATATGAAGTCAATTTATTGCGAATTTTTATGTTTAGTTTCCTTTTATTTTTCCCACTGTACGCCCAACTTTAGATGACAAACCACACTGAAAAAAAAATTTTTTTGAACACATTAATTTCCCTAAACGATAAACAACTGTACAGCCTAAATTTATTACAAAAAAAATTTATGTAGGAATTTAGTATAATACAACAAATACAAATACATTATTAGAGAAAAATTTCAATATTAATAATTACACTATCTAAATAAATAAATAAGAAATTTTTCTTAGGATTGGTAATTTTCTTCAATACTTTGTAAAATTAATAGGATAAATACTACGTGACTTTAGGAAAGAATACTTTGTAAAATTGATAGGAAAAATAATACGATACTTTAGGAAAGAATACTTTGTAAAATTGATAGGAAAAATAATACGATACTTTAGGAAAGAATACTTGGTAAAATTGATAGAAAAATACTACGATACTTTAGGAAAGGATACTTTGTAAAATATAACCATGTTGTATAAGAAATTTAAATGAGATTATGATAAATAAAATGTTCCTTTAAACTAAACTGAAGAACTTCGCCAATGAGTCCTCGGGTGTAGAGGGGGAAAAAGGGGCCACGAGAGTAACACTCTTTTGCAGTGGCCATGGTAGGGTTGGGGAATTTGGAGAAAAGGACACACCAACAGCAGTGATCCTTCCTGAAATCTCTCGAATCTCAAATCTGTCCTATTTCCAATTTTTCTTTCGAATCTTACGATCGTGAATACCGGCTAAGATCTCTAACGGAGATTAAATACCTCTCTCTGTCGCAGCACGCAACCTTTCTTACATGCCTAATTACTATTATCCGACGTTGCAACTTCGGAAGGACCTGTCCCAGCAAGACCACCACCCCCCAAGCCGACGAGCTAGAGCCGGAACCTTTCAGCGTGCCCGCGAGCACAGGTCCTTCCTCAGCCCATACCCCGTTGCACGTTACACCGACTGCACGGACTGTCCCCATACCTTGACGAGGACGGAGTATTGAGAGCCAGTGGAAGGATCGACGACGCGACGTGTGTGCCATACAACGCACGTCGGCCGATCATACTGTCTCACGAGGAGGCGCTGGCAGAGATGATCGTGCAGCAACACCACAAAAAGATGTGCCACCAAAACGCGGAGGCGACGATCGGATCGATTCGGAGCAAGTTCTGGATAACGAACTTGCGGAGCCTCCACTTACGGAGGGTGGTGAGCAAATGCAACGTTTGCAAGCTGCGGAAGGCACGACCCACACAGCCCGAGATGGGCCCCCTGCCTGCGGATCGGCTAGAGGCCAACGGATGGGCATTTAAGTCTACTGGCCTGGACTACTTTGGGCCGCTCTTTGTGACAATTGGACGTCGCACAGAGAAGAGGTGGGTGGGTCTGTTTACGTGCCTGACCACGAGGGCTATCCACTTGGAGATGGCTCACGATTTGTCCACCGACTCCTGTATAATCGCCATGAGGAACTTCATGAGCCGCCGTGGACAAGTGGTCAGGATAAGGAGCGACAATGGGAAGAACTTCGTTGGAGCCGACCGCGAGGCCAAGAGGTTCAGCGAAGTGTTCGAGCCTGCACAGATCCAGGGCGAGCTGTCGTCTAAGGGAGTCGAATGGATCTTCAACTGCCCGGCGAACCCAGCTGAAGGCGGTGCCTGGGAGAGGATGGTGCAGTGCGTGAAGAAGGTGCTGGCGCACACAATGAAGGAGCTCGCGCCCAAGGAGCATGTACTGGAGAACCTGCTGATTGAGGCGGAGAGCATCGTAAACTCTCGTCCGCTCACTCATCTACCGGTGACGGTGGACCAGGAGGCTCCACTGACGCCTAACGATTTGCTGAAAGGAGCATAGGATATCCCAGATCTCCCCAAGGATGATGGACAGGAGCCCGTGAGATCCGCTACTAGGAAGCAGTGGCGCATAGCAAGGATGATGCGCGATCGCTTCTGGAAGCGTTGGGTGCATGAGTACCTGCCAACTCTTGTGCGCAGGGAGAAATGGTGCAAGCGCGTCGATCCCATCCGTCGAGGAGACCTGGTATTCATCTGCGATCCAGCCATACCACGAAGGGAATGGAAACGAGGCGTCGTGGAAGAGGTGTTCACCGGGAAGGATGGAGTACCTCGTCGAGCAGCGGTGCGGACTACCGATCGAGCCAAGACGACTATGCGTCCCGCTTCGAAGCTAGCTGTCCTGGACGTAGTGAATGCGGCTGCTTCACGGGGGTGCGGATTTCGCGGAACGAACTAGTGGCTATCGATATTTGAGATTAGTGTTAGGTGTCAGATGTCAGTATTTTGTATGTTTAGGGTTTTAAGTTTATGTTATCTGTTCACACTAAATCGGGTAGCTTGGAAGAAATAATTTGGTGGATAAAGCACATCGATTTGCGCCATCACAGAAAGGGGAAGAGAAACTGCGGTATGTAGGATAAGGAATTATGTATCAGGTTAAGAACAATTGTCTTGTAGAATAAAACGCTCGTTACACACCACATCACTTCAACAACTGTCCTATCTGAGTGTTATAAGGCATTCCCGTGATCGGCCAAGCGGTGACAAGGATCATTCTATTTTAATTATAAAAAAACGTTCAGCATTGTCCTGATGGCTATAGTAAATGCACAATATGAATTCATTTGTGTGGAAGTTGGAGCAAATGGCAGGGCATCAGATGCAGGTGTATTTGCACAATCGGAATATAAAAGGCGCTACGATGACCAATCACTATTCATTCCGAAGCCATTCCGATTCATTCCGCCAAATAGCAAATACATCATATGAACTGCCATATGTGATAGTAGGGGGCGACGCCTTTCCATTATCACAAAATTTGATGAAGCCATACAGTCGTCAAAAATTGCTAAAGGAGGAGCTGATTTTCAATTACCGCCTCTCAAGAGCTAGGCGTATAGTGGAAAATGCATTTAGCATAATAGTGACCAGATTTAGAATACTTCTTAATACTATTTCTTTAAAGCCGGAAAAGGCTTCGGTGATAGTTCTATGTTGTTGCTATTTGCACAACTATTTGTCGAAGAGAAATGGAGCTGTATATTTGCGAGGTTTAGCAGATCCAGTCAATTCATTTGGAGGCAATTATTACAACAATCAAATGGAATATTTATTTGGCGAATTTATTATATTTATATATTTTTCGCGAATATTTTAACACAATTGGAGCAGTACTTTGGCAGAATGATTGAATTTAATATAAAACAAGAAAGGAAAGCTAACTTCGGGCGGAGCCGAAGTTGATATACCCTTGCAGCTAAAACAGGATATATATCGCTAAAATCGGATATAGTTGACCGATTCTTATGGGAATATCATATTATAACCAATAAATTACAAGACAAAATCTAAAAAAAAATCCCAAACTTCTATCTTGAAGAACCCCAAAGTTTGTATTTTTACCAAATACCATTTCCGATCGTTCAGTTATATGGCAGCTATAATATATAGTCGGCCAATCCATATGAAACTTGATAAGTCGTATTATTTTTCCAAAAATAGAATTCATAGAAAATACCAACTTTCTAGCTCGAAAAACACTGAAGTTATGCCATTTCCGATCAATCAGTTATATGGCAGCTATAGGATATAGTCGGCCGATCCCGGCCGTTCCGACTTATATACTGCGTGCAAAGGAAAGAAGGGTGTGTGCAAAGTTTCAAGACGATAGCTTTAAAACTGAGAGACTAGTTCGCGTAGAAACAGACAGACAGACGGACAGACGGACATGCTCATATCAACTCAGGAGGTGATCCTGATCAAGAATATATATACTTTATAGGGTCGGAGATGTCTCCTTCACTGCGTTGCACACTTTTGACCAAAATTATAATACCCTCTGCAAGGGTATAATTATGTTCTTAATACCTATGCACAATAAACAATTGTTTTCAATTTTATTAAAATACTTACTATGTCATTTTGTGGGCCGTGATGATTTCAGATTTTCAAAAGTGATGATTTCATCCACCGAGGATTCTGTTTCATTAAGAAAAGACAGGTCACTGAAGTACCACAAGCTCGGCTGGTACACATCGTCCGCTCCAGCGCCTGATTTTTCACTTCGATGCACCTTTGGTAGTTCTCGTCTATATGACGCACGCAACGAATTGACTTTCTTCTTAACGGTTTCTAGTGTGGCGTGCTTATCGAACTCTTTATATTTTTTGAGTAGAACCACCCATGCATTATTACGCAAATGCTTGTTTTTATATGCATCGCTTTTGGCGTGCCATATCGCAGGCTCATTTTTTAGGCAATAAATAAAATCTAGCAGGAATGTTTTTTTCATTTTGCTCTACCAAAACGGTTTCCCAACTGACTTTCGTGCCAACATTGCCATCCATTCTCGAGCATGTTGTTGCCAACGTTGTCAAAATAGAATGATTTCTATTACTTCTCGAACATTTTGACGAACACAAAATTTGACAACGAACACTACCATCCACAGGAAAAATTTCGTCGAGCACAACATGTTCGCCAAACATGCTCGCCTGTGGATGGGCCCCTTTATTGAGAGCTCTAAAATTTGCAAGGGGAGATGGGGGAAAGCATACAGATCAATGCCAGCATGATTCCTGTCACTGCTTTCTTCAAGCCGACGCACTACCTCCACGTGGTTCTCCCTGGATTGTCGCTCGACAGCCGTTGAGTGGCAAACTAAAGCGCGCGACAAGAGTCCTAACTCTACAAACTAGGTTGTGGCATAGGACTTGAAATCCACCCATGTAAAACACAATTTCAGTGAAGGAAGGAAGAGAAGCCACGGAATGGAACCGATCTAACGTTGACGACCATAGCAAGAGTAAAAAGGACAATGCTTCGAGAGTATGCACCTGGAACGTACGAACATTGTACAGACCTGGTGCTGCTCAACAACTAGCAGATACCCTCAACAAATGTAGTGGTGACATCACTGCTATCTTATTAGAACACTATTAGAAGAACACTGCAGGCTGGGGCGACACGAGCTATTGTGGATGTATACAGGTCGAGAAGAAGAGACGAAAAACGCCTTTTCAGATGCAAGAAGAAAGAGCAGCAAAGGCGAGAGTGTGAGAGCACACATAGCAGCAGATGCAGAAATGAAGTACGTAACTTCTACCAGAGGGTCAAGAGTCTGACCCAAGGATTTAAGACTGGTGCAGTGGCGTGCAGGGACGATGATGGAAATCTTGTCACAGAAGCAGAAGTCGTGCTGAGGTTATGGATGGATCACTTCTCGAGTCTGTTATCTGGCTCAAGCACAGACTCTGAAGACTATTATCCACGAGCCCCAATCCATGGCACTGATATTCAAGTGCCAATCCCTAGTCATATCGAAATCAAGGATGCAATCCAACGGCTTAAAAGCAACGAGTCTGCAGGTGCTGATGGCCTGCCGGCAGAATTGTTTAAGGCAGCTGGTGATATGTTGGTAGGGAGCATGCACCAGCTAATCAGTAAGATATGGCTCACGGAGAGCATGCCCGAAAATTGGAACCTCAGCATGATGTGTCCCATCCTGAAGAAGGGTGATGCCACGGTGCGCACCAATTACCGCGGAATTAGTCTTCTTCCAGTTGCATAGAAGGTCCTAACGAGCGTATTGTGTGAAAGACTGAAACCCATGCTGAAGCACTGATTGGACCTTATCAGTGCGGGCCTAGGCCTGGCAAGTCCACTGTTGACCAGATTTTCACCTTGCGCCAAATCCTGGAGAAGTCTTAGGAAAACCAGATCGACACGTACCATCTCTTCGTCGACTACAAAGCCGCATTTGATAGCCCCCAGCGAGATCGCCTATATGCCGCCATGTCTGAGCTTGGTATACCAGCAAAGCTGACTACACTTTGCAGAATGACATTGAGCAACACCATCAGCTCTGTCAAGGTAGGGAGTGGCCAATCCGAAACCTTTACTACCAAGTGTGGCCTCAGACTCGCTGTCTTGTATACTCTTGTATACAAGAGTACTCTTGTATTGTACTCTTGTATACCGTGATGTCACAGGAGCCTTCGGGGCTATTGAAAAGGAATCAGCAAAAGTAAGACTAGCAGTGAATATGGAGAAAACAAAGTTTTTGGTGTGCTCTAGCAGAGAATCGCGGCTTCTTGATTCTCAGCTGACTGCAGAAAACTATAGCTTTGGGTCCGTCAAGGAGTTTATCTACCTCGGCACTGCTATAACAAGGACAAATGATGTGAGTCTGGAGATTAAGCGGAGAATAACACTTGCCAACAGGTGTTACTTTGGGCTCAGGCAGTTCAATAGTAGAGCTCTCTCTCGACGCACAAAAACCACACTCTACAAGACGCTCATTCTTCCAGTACTCCTATATGGGGCGGAGTGCTGGACAGTGACGCAGTCAGATGCAGCTGCTCTTGGAGTGTTCGAGAAAATTCGGGAAAATTCTTTGCAAAATCTTTGGTCCAATCTGTGTGGACGATGTTTATCGCATCAGATACAACCACGAGCTGTATGAGCTGTACGGTGATGTTGACGTAGCCAGTCGAGTGAAATCTCAAAGACTTCGCTGGCTGGGCCATGTTACCCGTATGGATGAAGACGCTCCGGCTCGTAAGGTGTTTGATACGGTGATTGTTGGGACACGAAGGAGAGGACGACCCCGAACGCGTTGGCAAGACCAGGTGATGGAAACCCTGTCCACACTTGGTGTTACCAACTGGCGAAGGCGCGCTCAGGACAAAGACGCGTGGAGGCACATTGCGCTTCAGGCCGAGACCCGATAAAAGGGTTGTCATGGACATATAATAATAAATAAAATTTGCGATACGCATTTCAGTGCTTCACATGAGCTTCATGCTTCTAATGAGCTAGCAAATGAGTCGACATTTACATATGTAGATGAGGTTTCGCATGGAGGACTGATGAAAGCTTCATCGACATTTAAAAACAAAATAAAACAACTTCATATTTTTACATATTGTTAAAGACCCGTTTCAAATAACTACAAATTTAAAACAGACATTGTTAAATGCCGCTGAGCAGGTCGATATTAGTGTAAACATAAAAAAATTTTATTTTAAGATACGTATATACTTTAGAGTTAAGAACCTAAAAAAGAGAATGGCTGTCCAAAAACAAGAACAATAAATGATGTCAAATTCAAAATTAATTAAAGTTAAATTATAAACACTACAACTCTCTTCATAACTAAGAAATAATTTTAGTCCCATGCCCCGTGTGCGAGTTAATCGAAGTACTGTATAGCCGTTTCACTCACACTATTCAACGCCTACTATGTTTAAATTTAAATAAGGGACTATAATTCTACGAATGGACTACCTTGTATAATTGTATCATGCTTATACCTAACACACTTAACATTTATCACAGATCTTAATGCTCCTGTTGACTTGGAGCTTTGTGGCCTTCCCTCCCATCCTTTTTAAAAAACACGCGGCAATTTCGGTTTCAAATTTTCCCTACCTAGGAGAGCTCCCTTTGGAACTTGGGACAACCATAAAATGAAGGGAAATTAAATCTTTTAGCTTCCACGGCCGCGATCGGAACTCACAATTTGTATAAATAAATAAAATTAAATATGACCCTATAATTACATACAAGCGATACAAACAAAAATAAAAAAGGAAATGTAACAAAAGAAAAAAATAATCAATACAATAAAATATACAATACACAATAAAATAAATATTAATATATAAAAACAAAAAAATCAGGGAATCGATGGCGGATCGATACCTCTTATGTAATCGGTGGTATTTTTCTGCGAAGGGATGTCCTCGTTCAGGAGTTCTGGCCACTTTATTTTATCTTAAGATTTTTCTTTATTTCTGGCTAATGGTGGGCCGCGCATGAGCAGTTTATGGCCCCCAGAAAAAACAACATGGAAGAACCGTATGCATGGAAGAACCAAATGAAAATGCCCGCGTGCCTGGCCTGAGGTTCATCCACCCCGGAATAAGCGGTAAGAAAAAAAAAGATCGCCAAGCCCAATTTTTCTTCTGTCAGGCCTGGCTTCCTTATCCAACGGGTCAACGGGTCTGGTCGGTCTGGAAAGAAGAAATATTCTTCTTGGACCGACCTCCTTCCTGGATATTTTGCCGATCCGTCTCCCGTCTTTTCCTTTGAGATTTTTCCTCCTTGGAATTATCCTTCTAATTTTTTTTTCTCCCACTTCCTGCTTGCTCGGGTTTTCAGTTTTTTCGCTTTTTTTTCACATTTTCATATATGTATATCTCGGTGACTTATCATTTTTACCGCCCGCACCATTCGACTCTCACCTTCTTTCTAATCTTTCCCAGTTCTCTTGTGGCCCGGAACGGTCATACGGATAGGCCCGTTACTCCATACTCGAACCGTCCGGGGTCAACAACCCTCCAAAAAAATCCTAAATTTCCCTGTATGTTCCTAGGAGAATTTGTACAATTTACTATATATTTTTTTAGTTTTTTCTTACACAACCGCAATAAAAAGGTTTCTACCTTGTAAAAATAAAAAAATCAATTTTTATTACATTATACATTTTTTAATTTTACTCTCCCAAAATTTTAAGTCGAAATCTCTTAAAATAAGAAAGTTACCGTCCGATTGGTTACACTTTTAAGCGCGTTTTTCTCGAAACCATATTTTTCGAGTTAGTGGACGTCCTACAAGTCGCAAAAATTGACCAATCGGCATGAAATGTTCCACACATGTTCTTTAGAAGTATTGTGATACGATAATCGTTTGAAAATATTAAAAACTGAGTAACAAAAAACTGCGGAAAAATCGAGTATTTTATAAATGTAAGATTAAACTACAAAAAACTACACTTCCCGATCTATTCTGAGATAATTGTTCTCAGTGGAAACATATTTATTTTTAAGTGCGTGTTTAACATTATCGCAATGAATGCTCTGGCACATGCCCCGACATCCCAGGAAGAGGTGGAGAGCGGCCAGAAAGATATTTATGGTTTATGGAAAGATATAAAGATAGATCACTCTCCAAGTTTTAATAAACTGATGTTGGGGAGAAGCAACCGAAAACTGTAATATAAGCTTGCCCGGTCGTTTGCCTCAAATCTTGATTTTTCACATTTGTGTTATTGTAGGGAAGAAATACAGATGTTATGGATCAAAAGCCACATTAGCATTAGATTTACAGAAATACTTTCTTATTGCCTTTGCCATAGAATACATTCGAATGGGATAGAATAAATGGGGGTATCGGGGTGCGAGAGTACGGGTGCGTTCTAAATCATGGGCATTCTCTTGTTTTTAAACCAAGCGAGCTGGGGAGGGAAGCAAATAGAGTGTTTTTGGAATGAGAAATGTAGCCGAATGTCTCGAATGGGTTTTAAGTTAAAAACTTTTAACACAATCTATGCAATAGTTTATTTTCACTGTTAACCTAAACGCTACTTTTAATACTTCTTTAATAATGAATGAGTTTACCGAAAGATAAGTTAGAGTGTTTGTGTTTTTTAAGTGAATGTATGAATAATTCTTTTATACTTGGTTTTTACCGTTATTAATATTTTCGTAGTGTTTTTTGTTTAGTTTTCTTGTGAGTATTTTGGTTTTCTTAAATTAAGTTATTATACAAAACTTCCATGGCTTCCATGCTGACTAATTTTGACTTCTGCGCCAAACTGGTCGAATGGTTGGCATGGTATGCCAGTTCTCCCTAGATCCTCGTAAGAATAGTGGACCATAGAACCAAATATTTTTATGTGTTAGCTTGTTAGCTTGTTGGCAGAACATCCTCTGGAAAATACATCAGCTGTATTATGCTTATAATTATCCGCTTGGATAATTTGTGGCGCCATTGAGACTGTTCCATTATATCTTGAATGTTGGCTATCCGACATCATAGAACGCTTAAAAATCAGGATTTAATGCGAAACTAAAATTTATTAATTCAAATGCTGGTTTCACAACAATCCAAATAATGACTTCCCTCGGATATCTACGTGGACCGCTAACGGCATTTCACAGCATAAACATGGGTTAGCTCAATTCCTACTCGACAATCATAACGGCGTAATTCAGCTTTCAGAAACACACCTTACAAACATTCTACGGAGCAAATCACCCAAAGGGTAAAGAGCCACATGGTGTGACTGGAATCCTAATCAGAAACCGTGGTAATCACCTCTATTATAAAAAATGTGCTAAAAACTACCTACAGGCCACATCTATAAATATACAACCAAATACTGACAACCAACTTGCACTAGCCGCCGTATACGGCTCTCCTCGCTTCACTATAACTGAAGATGAGTTTATACAGTTTTCAACTTACTAGGAGACCACTTCATAGTAGCAGATGAATACAATGGCAAGCACATACACTGGGGGTCTCGTGCCTGCAAAAGGAAAGAAGCTCTATAATGCAATTATCAAAGGCAAGAACAAACTCGATTATGTTTCTTCTGGCCCTCCAACTTACTGGCCGGCAGACCCAAAGAAACTAACCAAAAATCATTCCAAAAAATCTGATAAGCGCCGAATGCCTTTCGGATCTTTCATCTGAGCACTTGCCTGTCCTGATTATTCTGCACCGACATCCAGCTGACATGCACCTTACCTCACAGATAACCAATTAGGTTAAATACAAAAAAAGCTTTGGTAATTTACTGGAGTCTGCGCCGCATAACGTAGCGGCCCTCGAAGTCCGCTTAGCAACAGCAGAGGTCCGTGGCCGAGATGGTCGAGGGGGCACGGACGGCCACCCGCCAACGGGAAAGTGGCGTGATTTTGAAGCAGGATTAACGACAGGAGCAGAATCCAGGAGGATTAACGGGCGCTCCAATCAGTATATAAGGAGGCCCATTGCAATCCAATGCATTGATCGGGATGAGTCTTTTTAGGAAGCTTGTATTCAAGTGTTAGGGCGTTTCTAAAAAGGACTCAGTAGTTTGAGTTGAAGGACCGCCTTTGGAAAGTCTAACAGCCCAAGGAAAGGAGAACGTAAAGTACGAGATAGAAAAGGATCCGTTGTCGGACGGTTTCTCTAAAAGCCCACGGTATCGGAGTCGAGTGGGGCCATTCCCGACCACGGCAGGTAGTCTAGTCTCCATCTACGAATGGACTACCTTGTATAATTGTATCATGCTTATACCTAACACACTTAACATTTATCACAGATCTTAATGCTCCTGTTGACTTGGAGATTTGTGGCCTTCCCTCCCATCCTTAGCGGAACGCTGGCTTTTTCTTGCGTCCGCCCCTAATTAAAAAATCCGATATCCCCTCTATTTTCCCATTATCCCTTCCTCATGCCCCCGCCGTATACTTCTACAACATATGCATTTTCTTTCAGTTAATTTTTTTTTTCACCGGCAGTTCACCGCGAATCGTCGTCGCATACAGACGTGTAGTTATTGTGCTCCGGAAAGAAAACCAAAAAAAAAAAAAAAGTATTCAATAATATCAAAAAAAAGCGCAGTGACTGGTTTCGTAAATCAACATCAACGCGAAAAGACGCTTTCAGCGATGAAATCGCTAATGTTTATATTGATTAATTAATTAATTAATATAAAACATAACATTTAAAACTCTAACAATATCAACTTCGATTGCAATGAGTCTAAACGACGTTAGCACACAACGTCAAAGTGAGCAAGACGAGAGACGGCTCTCAGTACAAAGAAACAACGCTTACTTCACTTTCAAAGCAACCGAAAGTAATGCAAGCTCATCCCAAACACGGTCAATTACCCCAAACTTGACCGAATTCTTAAACGTAAAGAGCGTGAGAGCGAGATCTTGCTCCCCCTCGCTACCATCGATGTCTCTGCAGACAAAGAGCGCAGTAACTAGCACCGCCACCTCTTTGACAACGTCAACCGTAACAACAACAACAACCGCTACCGTAACGACAGCGCGTTTAACAACGTCATCAGCTAGCAGCGCAAACATTGATACTTCTGCCGTTGTGCTTCCCGAAAAAGAGAATAAAAACAAAGAAAATATTAAGCCGGCTGTGCAGACTGGTATGGATCGCTACATCCAAATCAAAAGGAAGCTGAGCCCCCTAAACTCTCAACGCAAAATAACCCGTGGCAATGCTAACATAGCCGCAATAGAAACGCCAACGAACTCAAACCGTTTTAAAATCTTGGCAGACTATGAAGATGAAGCCGAATCTACCGAAGTCGAAAAAAGGAAGCCTAAGCCCCCGCCAATATACATACGAGAAAAAAGTTCCAACGTTCTTGTCAACAAAATTATAGAGCTCATTGGCAAGGACAACTTCCACATAATACCACTCGTAAAGGGCAACATCCAGGAAACAAAAGTTCAAACGAAGTCTGAAGATAACTACAGAGTATTATCGAAATACCTAACCGACAAAAAAAAGAACTTTTATACGTATCAGCTAAAAAGCAGCAAGGGCTTGCAAGTCGTACTTAAGGGCATAGAGCCCGAAGTATCGCCTGCAGAGATAACAAAGGCGCTACAAGAGAAGGGATTTAGCGCTAAGACAGTGTTCAATATCTCTAACAGGGATAGAAAGCCGCAGCCACTCTTTAAGGTTGAGCTTGAACCACAAATTAAGCCCCTAAAGAAATACGAAGTGCACCCTATATACAATCTTCAGTTCCTGCTTCACCGCAGAATTACAGTTGAGGAGCCACACAAACGCAATGGCCCGGTACAATGTGCGAACTGCCAAGAATATGGCCATACAAGGTCTTACTGTAAACTGCGCCCAGTCTGTGTAGTTTGTGGTGAGCTTCATGACTCACTGCCCAGCGAGCAAAGATGACCAAAACTCGAAAAAGTGCGGCAACTGCGGTGGAAATCACACTGCTAACTATAGAGGTTGCCCAGTTTATAAGGAGCTGAAAAGTCGCATCCACCAGAGGGGATTTACTGCCCGCACCCAAAATAATCAGTTCATAGCCTCCAGGTCAAACCCTGAAGTCTTCTTCTCGACTGCAGCCAGATCCTCACTAGGACCCATAAACTCTGACAAAAATGTCACAAAAATGTCACAAAAATGTCGCAAGCGCTTTGAAATCAGGACTGGCAGAATACACACCAGCACACCAAGAACCGAACACGGCTCAGCAGCATCAACCGCCGGAGCAGCCAAAAAGTAACTTTGAAGCTATGATATGCAGTCTACAACAAAGCCTTACGGAGTTCATGTCGTTTATGCGTACAACTATGCAAGATCTAATGCGAAACCAAAATCTATTAATACAAATGCTGGTTTCACAACATTCCAAATAATGACTTCCCTACGAATATCTACATGGAACGCTAACGGCGTTTCGCAGCACAAACTCGAGTTAGCGCAATTCCTACTAGACAATCAAATCGACGTAATGCTGCTTTCAGAAACACATCTTACGAACAGATACAATTTCCAACTGCGAGGATCAAATGGAACAAATCATCCAGACGGTAAAGCACACGGCGGGACTGGAATTTTAATCAGAAGCCGTATCAAGCACCATTATCATACGAAATTTGCAAAAAACTACCTACAGGCCACATCAATAAATATACACCTAAATACTGGCAAGCAATTAACTCTTCCGTATACGGGAGGGGCAGTATACGGGGGGCAGCTGCCGTATACTGCCCCCCCACGCTTCACCATAGCCGAAGATGAGTTTATGCAGTTTTTCAACTCACTCGGAGACCACTTCATAGCAGCAGGGGACTACAATGCCAAGCACACACACTGGGGATCTCGTCTCGTGACCCCAAAAGGAAAGCAGCTCTATAATGCAATTATCAAAGCTAAGAACAAGCTAGACTATGCTTCTTCTGGCACACCAACATACTGGCCAGCAGACCCAAAGAAACTTCCCGATTTAATTGACTTTGCGATTACCAAAAACATTCCTAAAAATCTGATATGCGCCGAATGCCTTTCGGATCTTTCATCTGATCACTCGCCTGTCCTTTTTACTCTACTCCAACACCCAGGAACATGGGATCAATCATCAAATCTGACCTCACATAAAACCAATTGGGTTAAGTGCAGGAAGTACATCAGCTCACACATTGAGCTGAGTCTTCACCTCAGCGACGAAGCCAACGTAGACAGCTTTGTTAATTCACTGGAGTCTGTACTCGTCTCTGCAGCTCGAGCTTCAACACCTCAAACTATAAACACACAACGCATTCAAAAGAAGACAAATCTATAAATCGAACAGCTCGTCCTCGAAAAGCGACGCTTACGTCGAGAATGACAATGTCACACATCGCCATATGCTAAGCAACGCTTCAAACATGCCTCACGTCAACTTGATCAAGCTCTACAGCAAGAAGAAACGAATGTCCACCACCGCTACATAGAGCAATTGTCAACTAACAGTACGAAACACTCACTATGGAGAGCTCACCCAACTCTGAGCTCACCGAAAGAAACCGTGATGCCTATTAGAAATTCCACAGGCGGGTGGGCGCGCAGCGACGCAGACAGAGCCAGCACGTTTGCCAAACACCTTAAAAATGTCTTCCAACCAAATCCTGCCACCAATGCGTTTACTTTGCCGACTCTATCAGATGAGCCCCAGCCTCAACATGAGCCGATTGAGTTTCGCCCAAACGAAATCGTAAACATCATCAAACGACAATTGAATCCGAAAAAATCACCAGGCTGCGACCTCATAACTCCCAAAATGATCATTGAGCTCCCATACTGCGCCGTTTGCACTCTCACCCAGCTATTTAATGCCATCGCAAAACTTGGCCACTTTCCAGTGAGATGGAAAAAGTCAATTATAATAATGATAGCAAAGCCGGGAAAAGACCACACTATCCCCACGTCGTATAGACCTATAAGCCTACTCTCTTGCCTATCTAAACTCTTTGAAAAATGCCTAATGACTCGGATAAACACATACCTTAGAATCCAGGGAGGAATCCCGTCACACCAATTTGGGTTACGTGAAAAGCATGGAACAATTGAGCAGGTCAACCGGATAACATCCAAAATTCGGAACGCGTTTGAAAAACGAGAGTACTGTACTGCTATATTTTTAGATGTCTCTCAAGCATTCGATAGAGTCTGGCAGGAAGGTCTAATGTACAAGATCAAGACAATGCTCCCCTACAGCACCCACAAGATTTTGGAGTCTTACCTACACGACAGAAAATTTGTCGTGAGGTGCAACACCGCTATATCCGATGATTACACTGTTGGAGCTGGAGTTCCTCAAGGCTGCGTGCTAGGGCCAATATTATATGTCCTCTACCCCGCAGATATACCGACAAGCACACGTCTAACAACATCCACGTTTGCCGATGACACAGCTATTCTTAGCCGCTCAAAATGCCCGATTCAAGCAACTGCGCAGCTAGCTCATCATATGGTCGATGTCGAAAAATGGCTGTCAGATTGGCGAATTAAAGTGAACGAACTAAAATGCAAGCAAAACTGCTTGCTACGCAGTAGCTACGTTCACTCTGAACAGGCAAAACTGCCCGCCGATAACACTAAACAACACTCTACTCCCACAAGCAAACGAAGTAACATACCTAGGAGTACATCTCGATAGAAGACTCACATGGCGCCGGCACATTGAAGCCAAAAGAACACACCTAAAGCTAAAAGCCAGCGGCCTTCATTGGCTTATCAACGCTCGGTCACCTTTTAGCCTTGAATATAAAGCCTTGAATATAAAGTTCTGCTGTACAACTCGGTACTAAAACCTATATGGATGTACGGCTCCCAGTTATGGGGGAACGCCAGCAATAGCAACATTGACATAATTCAAAGAGTTCAGTCGAAGATCTTGAGAACAATCACCGGGGCACCGTGGTACGTTCGCAACGAAAACATACACCGCGACTTAAACATTCTACCAGTCAAAGAAGCGATCGCAGAACAGAAGGTAAAGTACTTAACCAAGCTATCGGTGCACCCTAACCACCTGGCGAGAGGTCTAACAAGGTTGAGCAACCAATCACGCCTTCGTCGCAATGACTTACCCACCCAGCGACCGACCTGAGGGACGCGCAACCCGAATGCAGTCTTAGTTTTACTGTTAGTTAAATTTTAATGTTAAGATTCGTCAACTTATTGTTAGTCTCAAAATTAAGAGTAGATTCAATAAATAAAAGCAAAGCTATAATAAAAAAAAATTTTTTTTTTAATCTTTAATTTTCAATCAATTTGTTAATTGTTTAAATCATTATAAGATTTTTCTTTATTGCTGTCTAATGGTGGGCCGCGCATGAGCAGTTTATGGCCCCCAGAAAAAACAACATGGAAGAACCGTATGCATGGAAGAACCAAGTGAAAATGCCCGCGTGCCTGGCCTGAGGTTCATCCACCCCGGAATAAGCGGTAAGAAAAAAAAAAGATCGCCAAGCCCAATTTTTCTTCTGTCAGGCCTGGCTTCCTTATCCAACGGATCAACGGGTCTGGTCGGTCTGGAAAGAAGAAATATTCTTCCTGGACCGACCTCCTACCTGGATATTTCGCCGAACCTGCCTCCCGTCTTTTCCATTGAGATTTTTCCTCCTTGGAATTATCCTTCTAATTTTTTTCTTCCACTTCCTGCTTGCTCGGGTTTTCAGTTTTTTCGCTTTTTTCACATTTTTATATATGTATATCTCGGTGACTTATCATTTTTACCGCCCGCACCATTCGACTCTCACCTTCTTTCTAATCTTTCCCAGTTCTCTTGTGGCTCGGAACGGTCATACGGATAGGCCCGTTACTCCATACTCGAACCTTCCGGGGTCAACAACCCTCCAAAAAAATCCTAGGAGAATTTCTACAATTTACTATATATTTTTTTAGTTTTTTCTTACACAACCGCATTAAAAAAGGTTTCTACCTTGTAAAAGTAAAAAAATAGATTTTTATTACATGATACATTTTTTAATTTTACTCTCCCAAAATTTTAAGTCGAAATCTCTTAAAATAAGAAAGTTACCGTCCGATTGGTGGACCAGTGTATAAGGCGCGGTCGGCGTGTTCACACTTTTAAGCGCGTTTTTCTCGAAACCATATTTTTCGAGTTAATGGACGTCCTACAAGTCGCAAAAATTGACCAATCGGCATGAAATGTTCCACACATGTTCTTTAGAAGTATTGTGGTACCAGAATCGTTTGAAAATATTAAAAACTGAGTAACAAAAAACTGCGGAAAAATCGAGTATTTTATAAATGTAAGATTAAACTACAAAAAACTACACTTCCCGATCTATTCTCAGATAATTGTTCTCAGTGGAAACATATTTATTTTTAAGTGCGTTTTTAACATTATCGCAATGAATGCTCTGGCACTTGCCCCGACATCCCAGGAAGAGGTGGAGAGCGGCTAGAAAGATATTTATGGTTTATGGAAAGATATAAAGATAGCTCACTCTCCAAGTTTTAATAAACTGATGTTGGGGAGAAGCAACCGAAAACTGTAATATAAGCTTGCCCGGTCGTTTGCCTCAAATTTTGATTTTTCACATTTGTGTTATTGTAGGAAAGAAATACAGATGTTTTGGATCAAAAGCCACATTAGCATTAGAGGTATACAGAAATACTTTCTTATTGCCTTTGCCATAGAATATATTCGAATGGGATAGAATAAATGGGGGTATCGGGGTGCGAGAGTACGGGTGCATTCTAAATCATGGGCATTCTCTTGTTTTGAAACCGAGCGAGTTGGGGAGGGAAGCAAATAGAGTGTTTTTGGAATGAGAAATGTAGCCGAATGTCTCGAATGGGTTTTAAGTTAAAAACTTTTGACACAATCTATGCAATAGTTTATTTTCACTGTTAACCTAAACGCTACTTTTAATACTTCTTTAATAATGATTGAGTTTACCGAAAGATAAGTTAGAGTGTTGGTGTTTTTTAAGTGAATGTATGAATAATTCTTTTATACTTGGTTTTTTACCGTTATTAATATTTTCGTAGTGTTTTTTGTTTAGTTTTCTTGTGAGTATTTTGGTTTTCTTAAATTAAGTTATTATACAAAACTTCCATGGCTTCCATGCTGACGAATTTTGACTTCTGCGCCAAACTGGTCGAAATAATGGTTGGCATGTTATGCTAGTTCTCCCTAGATCCTTGAAAGAATAGAAGACCATAGAACCAAATATTTTTATGTGTTAGCTTGTTGGCAGAGCATCCTCTGGAAAATACATCAGCTGTATTATAAGCGGATAATTTGTGGTGCCATTGAGACTGTTCCATTACTTCTTGAATATTGGTTATCCGACATCATAGAACGCTTAAAAATCAGGATTTAATGCGAAACTAAAATTTATTAATTCAAATGCTGGTTTCACAACAATCCAAATAATGACTTCCCTCGGATATCTACGTGGACCGCTAATGGCATTTCACAGCATAAACATGGGTTAGCTCAATTCCCACTCGACAATCATAACGGCGTAATTCAGCTTTCAGAAACACACCTTACAAACATTCTACGGAACAAATCACCCAAAGGGTAAAGTCCCACATGGTGTGACTGGAATCCTAATCAGAAACCGTGGTAATCACCTCTATTATAAAAAATGTGCTAAAAACTACCTACAGGCCACATCTATAAATATACAACCAAATACTGACAACCAACTTGCACTAGCCGCCGTATACGGCTCTCCTCGCTTCACTATAACTGAAGATGAGTTTATGCAGTTTTCAACTTACTAGGAGACCACTTCATAGTAGCAGATGAATACAATGGCAAGCACATACACTGGGGGTCTCCCCCAAGAAAAAAAATATCGCCAAGCCCAATTTTTCTTCTGTCAGGCCTGGCTTCCTTATCCAACGGATCAACGGGTCTGGTCGGTCTGGAAAGAAGAAATATTCTTCCTGGACCGACCTCCTACCTGGATATTTCGCCGATCCTGCCTCCCGTCTTTTCCTTTGAGATTTCTCCTCCTTGGAATTATCCTTCTAATTTTTTTTCTCCCACTTCCTGCTTGCTCGGGTTTTCAGTTTTTTCGCTTTTTTTTCACATTTTTATATATGTATATCTCGGTGACTTATCATTTTTACCGCCCGCACCATTCGACTCTCACCTTCTTTCTAATCTTTCCCAGTTCTCTTGTGGCCCGGAACGGTCATACGGATAGGCCCGTTACTCCATACTCGAACCGTCCGGGGTCAACAACCCTCCAAAAAAATCCTAAATTTCCCTGTATGTTCCTAGGAGAATTTGTACAATTTACTATATATTTTTTTAGTTTTTTCTTACACAACCGCAATAAAAAGGTTTCTACCTTGTAAAATAAAAAAAATCAATTTTTATTACATTATACATTTTTTAATTTTACTCTCCCAAAATTTTAAGTCGAAATCTCTTAAAATAAGAAAGTTACCGTCCGATTGGTTACACTTTTAAGCGCGTTTTTCTCGAAACCATATTTTTCGAGTTAGTGGACGTCCTACAAGTCGCAAAAATTGACCAATCGGCATGAAATGTTCCACACATGTTCTTTAGAAGTATTGTGATACGATAATCGTTTGAAAATATTAAAAACTGAGTAACAAAAAACTGCGGAAAAATCGAGTATTTTATAAATGTAAGATTAAACTACAAAAAACTACACTTCCCGATCTATTCTCAGATAATTGTTCTCAGTGGAAACATATTTATTTTTAAGTGCGTTTTTAACATTATCGCAATGAATGCTCTGGCACTTGCCCCGACATCCCAGGAAGAGGTGGAGAGCGGCTAGAAAGATATTTATGGTTTATGGAAAGATATAAAGATAGCTCACTCTCCAAGTTTTAATAAACTGATGTTGGGGAGAAGCAACCGAAAACTGTAATATAAGCTTGCCCGGTCGTTTGCCTCAAATTTTGATTTTTCACATTTGTGTTATTGTAGGAAAGAAATACAGATGTTTTGGATCAAAAGCCACATTAGCATTAGAGGTATACAGAAATACTTTCTTATTGTCTTTGCCATAGAATATATTCGAATGGGATAGAATAAATGGGGGTATCGGGGTGCGAGAGTACGGGTGCATTCTAAATCATGGGCATTCTCTTGTTTTGAAACCGAGCGAGTTGGGGAGGGAAGCAAATAGAGTGTTTTTGGAATGAGAAATGTAGCCGAATGTCTCGAATGGGTTTTAAGTTAAAAACTTTTAACACAATCTATGCAATAGTTTATTTTCACTGTTAACCTAAACGCTACTTTTAATACTTCTTTAATAATGATTGAGTTTACCGAAAGATAAGTTAGAGTGTTGGTGTTTTTTAAGTGAATGTATGAATAATTCTTTTATACTTGGTTTTTTACCGTTATTAATATTTTCGTAGTGTTTTTTGTTTAGTTTTCTTGTGAGTATTTTGGTTTTCTTAAATTAAGTTATTATACAAAACTTCCATGGCTTCCATGCTGACGAATTTTGACTTCTGCGCCAAACTGGTCGAAATAATGGTTGGCATGTTATGCTAGTTCTCCCTAGATCCTTGAAAGAATAGAGGACCATAGAACCAAATATTTTTATGTGTTAGCTTGTTGGCAGAGCATCCTCTGGAAAATACATCAGCTGTATTATAAGCGGATAATTTGTGGTGCCATTGAGACTGTTCCATTACTTCTTGAATATTGGTTATCCGACATCATAGAACGCTTAAAAATCAGGATTTAATGCGAAACTAAAATTTATTAATTCAAATGCTGGTTTCACAACAATCCAAATAATGACTTCCCTCGGATATGTACGTGGACCGCTAATGGCATTTCACAGCATAAACATGGGTTAGCTCAATTCCCACTCGACAATCATAACGGCGTAATTCAGCTTTCAGAAACACACCTTACAAACATTCTACGGAACAAATCACCCAAAGGGTAAAGTCCCACATGGTGTGACTGGAATCCTAATCAGAAACCGTGGTAATCACCTCTATTATAAAAAATGTGCTAAAAACTACCTACAGGCCACATCTATAAATATACAACCAAATACTGACAACCAACTTGCACTAGCCGCCGTATACGGCTCTCCTCGCTTCACTATAACTGAAGATGAGTTTATGCAGTTTTCAACTTACTAGGAGACCACTTCATAGTAGCAGATGAATACAATGGCAAGCACATACACTGGGGGTCTCCCCCAAGAAAAAAAAAATATCGCCAAGCCCAATTTTTTCTTCTGTCAGGCCTGGCTTCCTTATCCAACGGATCAACGGGTCTGGTCGGTCTGGAAAGAAGAAATATTCTTCCTGGACCGACCTCCTACCTGGATATTTCGCCGATCCTGCCTCCCGTCTTTTCCTTTGAGATTTTTCCTCCTTGGAATTATCCTTCTAATTTTTTTCTCCCACTTCCTGCTTGCTCGGGTTTTCAGTTTTTTCGCTTTTTTTCACATTTTTATATATGTATATCTCGGTGACTTATCATTTTTACCGCCCGCACCATTCGACTCTCACCTTCTTTCTAATCTTTCCCAGTTCTCTTGTGGCCCGGAACGGTCATACGGATAGGCCCGTTACTCCATACTCGAACCGTCCGGGGTCTACAACCCTCCAAAAAAATCCTAAATTTCCCTGTATGTTCCTAGGAGAATTTGTACAATTTACTATATATTTTTTTAGTTTTTTCTTACACAACCGCATTAAAAAAGGTTTCTACCTTGTAAAATCCAGCGAGTAACAAAAAACTGCGGAAAAATCGAGTATTTTATAAATGTAAGATTAAACTACAAAAAACTACACTTCCCGATCTATTCTGAGATAATTGTTCTCAGTGGAAACATATTTATTTTTAAGTGCGTTTTTAACATTATCGCAATGAATGCTCCGGCACTTGCCCCGACATCCCAGGAAGAGGTGGAGAGCGGCCAGAAAGATATTTATGGTTTATGGAAAGATATAAAGATAGCTCACTCTCCAAGTTTTAATAAACTGATGTTGGGGAGAAGCAACCGAAAACTGTAATATAAGCTTGCCCGGTCGTTTGCCTCAAATTTTGATTTTTCACATTTGTGTTATTGTAGGAAAGAAATACAGATGTTTTGGATCAAAAGCCACATTAGCATTAGAGGTATACAGAAATACTTTCTTATTGCCTTTGCCATAGAATACATTCGAATGGGATAGAATAAATGGGGGTATCGGGGTGCGAGAGTACGGGTGCATTCTAAATCATGGGCATTTTCTTGTTTTGAAACCGAGCGATGGGGAGGGAAGCAAATAGAGTGTTTTTGGAATGAGAAACGTAACCGAATGTCTCGAATGGGTTTTAAGTTAAAAACTTTTAACACAATCTATGCAATAGCTATTTTCACTGTTAACCTAAACGCTACTTTTAATACTTCTTTAATAATGAATCAGTTTACCGAAAGATAAGTTAGAGTGTTGGTGTTTTTTAAGTGAATGTATGAATAATTCTTTTATACTTGGTTTTTTACCGTTATTAATATTTTCGTAGTGTTTTTTGTTTAGTTTTCTTGTGAGTATTTTGGTTTTCTTAAATTAAGTTATTATACAAAACTTCCATGGCTTCCATGCTGACGAATTTTGACTTCTGCGCCAAACTGGTCGAAATAATGGTTGGCATGTTATGCCAGTTCTCCCTAGATCCTCGAAAGAATAGAGGACCATAGAACCAAATATTTTTATGTGTTAGCTTGTTGGCAGAGCATCCTCTGGAAAATACATCAGCTGTATTATAAGCGGATAATTTGTGGTGCCATTGAGACTGTTCCATTACTTCTTGAATATTGGTTATCCGACATCATAGAACGCTTAAAAAGCAGGATTTAATGCGAAACTAAAATTTATTAAATCAAATGCTGGTTTCACAACAATCCAAATAATGACTTCCCTCGGATATCTACGTGGACCGCTAATGGCATTTCACAGCATAAACATGGGTTAGCTCAATTCCCACTCGACAATCATAACGGCGTAATTCAGCTTTCAGAAACACACCTTACAAACATTCTACGGAACAAATCACCCAAAGGGTAAAGTCCCACATGGTGTGACTGGAATCCTAATCAGAAACCGTGGTAATCACCTCTATTATAAAAAATGTGCTAAAAACTACCTACAGGCCACATCTATAAATATACAACCAAATACTGACAACCAACTTGCACTAGCCGCCGTATACGGCTCTCCTCGCTTCACTATAACTGAAGATGAGTTTATGCAGTTTTCAACTTACTAGGAGACCACTTCATAGTAGCAGATGAATACAATGGCAAGCACATACACTGGGGGTCTCCCCCAAGAAAAAAAAATATCGCCAAGCCCAATTTTTCTTCTGTCAGGCCTGGCTTCCTTATCCAACGGATCAACGGGTCTGGTCGGTCTGGAAAGAAGAAATATTCTTCCTGGACCGACCTCCTACCTGGATATTTCGCCGATCCTGCCTCCCGTCTTTTCCTTTGAGATTTTTCCTCCTTGGAATTATCCTTCTAATTTTTTTTCTCCCACTTCCTGCTTGCTCGGGTTTTCAGTTTTTTCGCTTTTTTTTCACATTTTTATATATGTATATCTCGGTGACTTATCATTTTTACCGCCCGCACCATTCGACTCTCACCTTCTTTCTAATCTTTCCCAGTTCTCTTGTGGCCCGGAACGGTCATACGGATAGGCCCGTTACTCCATACTCGAACCGTCCGGGGTCAACAACCCTCCAAAAAAATCCTAAATTTCCCTGTATGTTCCTAGGAGAATTTGTACAATTTACTATATATTTTTTTAGTTTTTTCTTACACAACCGCATTAAAAAAGGTTTCTACCTTGTAAAATCCAGCGAGTAACAAAAAACTGCGGAAAAATCGAGTATTTTATAAATGTAAGATTAAACTACAAAAAACTACACTTCCCGATCTATTCTGAGATAATTGTTCTCAGTGGAAACATATTTATTTTTAAGTGCGTTTTTAACATTATCGCAATGAATGCTCCGGCACCCGACATCCCAAGAAGAGGTGGAGAGCGGCCAGAAAGATATTTATGGTTTATGGAAAGATATAAAGATAGCTCACTCTCCAAGTTTTAATAAACTGATGTTGGGGAGAAGCAACCGAAAACTGTAATATAAGCTTGCCCGGTCGTTTGCCTCAAATTTTGATTTTTCACATTTGTGTTATTGTAGGAAAGAAATACAGATGTTTTGGATCAAAAGCCACATTAGCATTAGAGGTATACAGAAATACTTTCTTATTGCCTTTGCCATAGAATATATTCGAATGGGATAGAATAAATGGGGGTATCGGGGTGCGAGAGTACGGGTGCATTCTAAATCATGGGCATTCTCTTGTTTTGAAACCGAGCGAGTTGGGGAGGGAAGCAAATAGAGTGTTTTTGGAATGAGAAATGTAGCCGAATGTCTCGAATGGGTTTTAAGTTAAAAACTTTTAACACAATCTATGCAATAGTTTATTTTCACTGTTAACCTAAACGCTACTTTTAATACTTCTTTAATAATGATTGAGTTTACCGAAAGATAAGTTAGAGTGTTGGTGTTTTTTAAGTGAATGTATGAATAATTCTTTTATACTTGGTTTTTTACCGTTATTAATATTTTCGTAGTGTTTTTTGTTTAGTTTTCTTGTGAGTATTTTGGTTTTCTTAAATTAAGTTATTATACAAAACTTCCATGGCTTCCATGCTGACGAATTTTGACTTCTGCGCCAAACTGGTCGAAATAATGGTTGGCATGTTATGCTAGTTCTCCCTAGATCCTTGAAAGAATAGAGGACCATAGAACCAAATATTTTTATGTGTTAGCTTGTTGGCAGAGCATCCTCTGGAAAATACATCAGCTGTATTATAAGCGGATAATTTGTGGTGCCATTGAGACTGTTCCATTACTTCTTGAATATTGGTTATCCGACATCATAGAACGCTTAAAAATCAGGATTTAATGCGAAACTAAAATTTATTAATTCAAATGCTGGTTTCACAACAATCCAAATAATGACTTCCCTCGGATATCTACGTGGACCGCTAATGGCATTTCACAGCATAAACATGGGTTAGCTCAATTCCCACTCGACAATCATAACGGCGTAATTCAGCTTTCAGAAACACACCTTACAAACATTCTACGGAACAAATCACCCAAAGGGTAAAGTCCCACATGGTGTGACTGGAATCCTAATCAGAAACCGTGGTAATCACCTCTATTATAAAAAATGTGCTAAAAACTACCTACAGGCCACATCTATAAATATACAACCAAATACTGACAACCAACTTGCACTAGCCGCCGTATACGGCTCTCCTCGCTTCACTATAACTGAAGATGAGTTTATGCAGTTTTCAACTTACTAGGAGACCACTTCATAGTAGCAGATGAATACAATGGCAAGCACATACACTGGGGGTCTCCCCCAAGAAAAAAAAATATCGCCAAGCCCAATTTTTCTTCTGTCAGGCCTGGCTTCCTTATCCAACGGATCAACGGGTCTGGTCGGTCTGGAAAGAAGAAATATTCTTCCTGGACCGACCTCCTACCTGGATATTTCGCCGATCCTGCCTCCCGTCTTTTCCTTTGAGATTTTTCCTCCTTGGAATTATCCTTCTAATTTTTTTTCTCCCACTTCCTGCTTGCTCGGGTTTTCAGTTTTTTCGGTTTTTTTCACATTTTTATATATGTATATCTCGGTGACTTATCATTTTTACCGCCCGCACCATTCGACTCTCACCTTCTTTCTAATCTTTCCCAGTTCTCTTGTGGCCCGGAACGGTCATACGGATAGGCCCGTTACTCCATACTCGAACCGTCCGGGGTCAACAACCCTCCAAAAAAATCCTAAATTTCCCTGTATGTTCCTAGGAGAATTTGTACAATTTACTATATATTTTTTTAGTTTTTTCTTACACAACCGCATTAAAAAAGGTTTCTACCTTGTAAAATCCAGCGAGTAACAAAAAACTGCGGAAAAATCGAGTATTTTATAAATGTAAGATTAAACTACAAAAAACTACACTTCCCGATCTATTCTGAGATAATTGTTCTCAGTGGAAACATATTTATTTTTAAGTGCGTTTTTAACATTATCGCAATGAATGCTCCGGCACCCGACATCCCAAGAAGAGGTGGAGAGCGGCCAGAAAGATATTTATGGTTTATGGAAAGATATAAAGATAGCTCACTCTCCAAGTTTTAATAAACTGATGTTGGGGAGAAGCAACCGAAAACTGTAATATAAGCTTGCCCGGTCGTTTGCCTCAAATTTTGATTTTTCACATTTGTGTTATTGTAGGAAAGAAATACAGATGTTTTGGATCAAAAGCCACATTAGCATTAGAGGTATACAGAAATACTTTCTTATTGCCTTTGCCATAGAATACATTCGAATGGGATAGAATAAATGGGGGTATCGGGGTGCGAGAGTACGGGTGCATTCTAAATCATGGGCATTTTCTTGTTTTGAAACCGAGCGAGTTGGGGAGGGAAGCAAATAGAGTGTTTTTGGAATGAGAAACGTAACCGAATGTCTCGAATGGGTTTTAAGTTAAAAACTTTTAACACAATCTATGCAATAGCTATTTTCACTGTTAACCTAAACGCTACTTTTAATACTTCTTTAATAATGAATCAGTTTACCGAAAGATAAGTTAGAGTGTTGGTGTTTTTTAAGTGAATGTATGAATAATTCTTTTATACTTGGTTTTTTACCGTTATTAATATTTTCGTAGTGTTTTTTGTTTAGTTTTCTTGTGAGTATTTTGGTTTTCTTAAATTAAGTTATTATACAAAACTTCCATGGCTTCCATGCTGACGAATTTTGACTTCTGCGCCAAACTGGTCGAAATAATGGTTGGCATGTTATGCCAGTTCTCCCTAGATCCTCGAAAGAATAGAGGACCATAGAACCAAATATTTTTATGTGTTAGCTTGTTGGCAGAGCATCCTCTGGAAAATACATCAGCTGTATTATAAGCGGATAATTTGTGGTGCCATTGAGACTGTTCCATTACTTCTTGAATATTGGTTATCCGACATCATAGAACGCTTAAAAATCAGGATTTAATGCGAAACTAAAATTTATTAATTCAAATGCTGGTTTCACAACAATCCAAATAATGACTTCCCTCGGATATCTACGTGGACCGCTAATGGCATTTCACAGCATAAACATGGGTTAGCTCAATTCCCACTCGACAATCATAACGGCGTAATTCAGCTTTCAGAAACACACCTTACAAACATTCTACGGAACAAATCACCCAAAGGGTAAAGTCCCACATGGTGTGACTGGAATCCTAATCAGAAACCGTGGTAATCACCTCTATTATAAAAAATGTGCTAAAAACTACCTACAGGCCACATCTATAAATATACAACCAAATACTGACAACCAACTTGCACTAGCCGCCGTATACGGCTCTCCTCGCTTCACTATAACTGAAGATGAGTTTATGCAGTTTTCAACTTACTAGGAGACCACTTCATAGTAGCAGATGAATACAATGGCAAGCACATACACTGGGGGTCTCCCCCAAGAAAAAAAAAGATCGCCAAGCCCAATTTTTCTTCTGTCAGGCCTGGCTTCCTTATCCAACGGATCAACGGGTCTGGTCGGTCTGGAAAGTAGAAATATTCTTCCTGGACCGACCTCCTACCTGGATATTTCGCCGATCCTGCCTCCCGTCTTTTCCATTGAGATTTTTCCTCCTTGGAATTATCCTTCTAATTTTTTTTCTCCCACTTCCTGCTTGCTCGGGTTTTCAGTTTTTTCGCTTTTTTTCACATTTTTATATATGTATATCTCGGTGACTTATCATTTTTACCGCCCGCACCATTCGACTCTCACCTTCTTTTTAATCTTTCCCAGTTCTCTTGTGGCCCGGAACGGTCATACGGATAGGCCCGTTACTCCATACTCGAACCGTCCGGGGTCAACAACCCTCCAAAAAAATCCTAAATTTCCCTGTATGTTCCTAGGAGAATTTGTACAATTTACTATATATTTTTTTAGTTTTTTCTTACACAACCGCATTAAAAAAGGTTTCTACCTTGTAAAATCCAGCGAGTAACAAAAAACTGCGGAAAAATCGAGTATTTTATAAATGTAAGATTAAACTACAAAAAACTACACTTCCCGATCTATTCTGAGATAATTGTTCTCAGTGGAAACATATTTATTTTTAAGTGCGTTTTTAACATTATCGCAATGAATGCTCCGGCACTTGCCCCGACATCCCAGGAAGAGGTGGAGAGCGGCCAGAAAGATATTTATGGTTTATGGAAAGATATAAAGATAGCTCACTCTCCAAGTTTTAATAAACTGATGTTGGGGAGAAGCAACCGAAAACTGTAATATAAGCTTGCCCGGTCGTTTGCCTCAAATTTTGATTTTTCACATTTGTGTTATTGTAGGGAAGAAATACAGATGTTTTGGATCAAAAGCCACATTAGCATTAGAGGTATAAAGGAATACTTTCTTATTGCCTTTGCCATAGAATACATTCGAATGGGATAGAATAAATGGGGGTATCGGGGTGCGAGAGTACGGGTGCATTCTAAATCATGGGCATTTTCTTGTTTTGAAACCGAGCGAGTTGGGGAGGGAAGCAAATAGAGTGTTTTTGGAATGAGAAACGTAACCGAATGTCTCGAATGGGTTTTAAGTTAAAAACTTTTAACACAATCTATGCAATAGCTTATTTTCACTGTTAACCTAAACGCTACTTTTAATACTTCTTTAATAATGAATCAGTTTACCGAAAGATAAGTTAGAGTGTTGGTGTTTTTTAAGTGAATGTATGAATAATTCTTTTATACTTGGTTTTTTACCGATATTAATATTTTCGTAGTGTTTTTTGTTTAGTTTTCTTGTGAGTATTGTAACGTCGGCGTTAGATCAGTGTAGGTGGCAACCCCGGGGAGGGGAAATGGCAACCGATCTGGGTACCTTATGCTTTAGTAGGACCATAGCGAGGAGTTAGGCGTTTCCAATGTCCGGAGGTCTGGCAACCGGGGTAAAACCGTTATTGGAAGCTGGAAGCTAGAAGCAGGAATCCGAGCGGGTACAGCACTTTCTTTTTCATTTCTGGCGTGATCCGAAGAAGTTCATCCAAGAAGTTTTCTGGCGTGACCCAAAGAAGTTCAACGCACAAGCAAGGTGGAGAACAAGCACCTTCGGAAGTCACCAGCAGATCACAGCAGCAAAATAGAAGCGCAGCTTGTGGGCAGACGCGCCCAAAAGGTCGGCGCTAACGTGAGGCAGGTCACGGATCGTAGTGTCGGTGAGTGGTGAGGTTAGGTCAGGGTCGATCAGGTCCGATGTATAATTTTGGCTTTTTAGAACGGAGGGCCTGGTACAAGGAGTACGAGGCGGTCGTGAGGAGACCCGGTGGAGTCGTGCGAGGTTCCCAGTGGAGCAGTCGCCGGCGCATATTGAGACGGAGCGCGGCGCGAAACCGCCCACGAGGCGCGGCCGCGAAAGGACTGGGTTCCTACCGGGGAGCACGGTCGGAGCAGTCGCCGGAGGAGCTGGAGCTGATTGTGGTCCGGGGCGAGCGAGCCCGGGAGCCAGGCTCGGAGCGTTTGCGGCGATTTTAAGGAACGCTCCGCCGCAAGAAAAAGGGGAGCGTAATCGATCCAACTGGTGGCCTCGTGGTGCCACAAAGAACTGTGCGGAGTTGGTGAGCGGAGGGTTCCGCTCCGAATAAAGATTTCGATTGGCTAGCTAAGTGAATATTTTTGTTGTGTGAACGGGTTAGCGAAAGCTTTCCCGAAATATTTCCTTTTCAGCTTCGAGCACGTGGTAGCGCTTCAACCAGCTCGTCGCGGATGAAAGGGGTGAGTGAGTACGAGTAGAATTACATAAAGCCAAACGAAGCAACGCGGAACATTCCGGTTGTCAAACTACCGCGTCGTCCGATTCCCGGCTGAAGGGGGTCCACCAAGTGGACGGTTGCGTTCGCCATAGATACCGCGAGTGATCCGTTAAAGAGCCCGATCCTAAAATGTAACCAGGGCATAGCCGACCGTTCTTATGTAAGGCTAGCTCGCGGAAAAAGACAGCTGAGTCCATTATAGAGAGACGCGCAGATACGCAGCGAATCCACTTACGCCAAGCGCAGTAAGCCTTTCACCACGAAGCGGTGCAGAAGAGCTGAGGGTGTAGTTTTTATTTTATCATTCGGAGAGTAGAGAAAGATACATGAAGAGAGATACATGAAATGAAATATTATGCGTTAATTCCCTAATTTAAGCTAACCCTAAGACACATTACATTGGAATACATTGCCCCCGCGCTACTAGTTTAAGTTTTTCCATTTTCGATCGTATAACCTAGCATCTAGTTGGTGGATACGTAAGCCAAGAAGGAAAATTGAATTTTTAGCAAAGTAAGGGGAAACAGGGATGGGGAAAAAGTAAATGTGTAAAATTACCTTCGCTTAATAAACATGAATTTTATAATGAGATAAAGGAAAAATAATTCGCCTCGCTTGATTCGCCACCGCCTTGCCGCTGAACCACCCCCAACTTTTGCGGTCTCGAGGATCTTGAGGATCCAAATGAAATCTGTTTTGAGAGGACTATGTTTGGCCTTCGCAGTTCGAGAGGCCGTGCACGCATTCTATTAACGATAGAATTTATGATTGTCGAGGTGAGCATCAGGGAGAGAGAGGGGGCCCTATATGACCCACCCATTAGCCGACGAGGCCTAGCTGGCAACCGCGTGCAACCCCTTCTCTCAGCCGTTGATCCAAAGATGCCACCTCACGAGGTTGACAGTTCGTTACAGTAATAATTATCATAAATTTTTCTGGCGCCCAACGTGGGGCCATGTTTTCAGTATGGCTAAACGCAGCCATGTTTTGCGTTCAATTCATTTCGGCTGGTTATAGTAGCATGGTAGTAACCAGACCAAAAGCCTCAGCAGCGGTGCGGGTACCGCATGGAATTCTACACTTAGAGAAAGGGTAGACCACGGTGCCACAGCAGTCGCAGCAATAGTTTGGAGTAGAGCTTAGCAGTTCAGTATCTCGCGTAGGATTTCAGGAGGGAAAGGACCAACCTGACCACGAGTTATGACTGGTGAGTGGTTCACGAGAGCAAAGGGACGGGAAAACTGGCGCTACAGCCGCTTGGAGAGCAGGATCAGTCAGCAAACTGATGTCTGACCACGCCTGGAGATTGGCAGTTAGGACCCGTCGCCCCCTAGTAGAGAAGATGGACGCTTGGAATTCAGTCGTAGGAGCTACGAACGACCACGTCCTAAGAGATAGCGTAGTTGACTCGCGGTGCCTGGGAATAGCAGGGACGGGCGACGAAGAGGCGTAGAGGGAGTTGCTCGAGCCACCTCCCGAACAGATCAGAATGAGGAGCAAAGCATAAAGAAGAAGAACAAAAGGCAGCGTGTATTGGCGGTAGGCAAGTTAAACGATGGCGAGGTTTGGTTTCATATTAATAGTAATCAGAGTTGTGGTAGTCGAAGAGAGAGAGCATCTGTTAGTGTATCTTCAGATTTAGAAAGTAAAATAGGAAAGGATGAATCCGGCAGAGGCAGAGAAGGGGGCAGCGACACCCATGAAGATGCCCATCTGCATGATATGCAACAAAGAAATGGCAACCGGCAGAGCCAGGACCAAGTGCGGGCACGAATTTCACAAGACATGTATAACAACACATGCCAGGTCGAAGTCGTCATGCCCGACGTGCAAGGTAGTGTGCTTTGAGAAAGTCCAAGCGGCAAGTGACACGACCGCTGCGAGTACGAGCCAGCAGACTCGCCGGCCAGACTCACCCTGCGGGACTAGCCAAGCAGGATCTCAGGCAGAATCTCTAGGAAGCACAGCGGAGCTGCAAGCATTAGTGTCCCAATCAGTGAGCGCCATGCAGGCGACGTTACTGGAACAGCTATCGGCACAGGTGGACAGACTATTCCACCAAAGGGAGCGTCCAGAAAGGGATGAAGAAGTTAGAGCTGGAGTCCACGAACAACCCAGTGGGATTTACGATAATGAAGGGGCGATTCAAGATCAAAGTTACAGTTTTAGGAACGGTATAAGGCAACAAGCAGAACAAAGCCTAGCGTACAGACCAGATAAGGTGGGCCACATTATGAACAATTGGAAGATTCGGTTTAGCGGACATCCAGAGGGGATGACCGTCGATAATTTCATCTATCGGATAGAAGCATTGACCCACCAAACACTGGATAGTAATTTCTCAGCTCTGTGCGGCAATGCGAGCTTGCTGTTCGACGGTAAAGCGGGAGAATTTTACTGGCGTTTCCATAAGTTGAATAGAGGAATGAGATGGGGCGAGTTGTGCGACGCGCTTAGAAAGCATTTCAGGGACAATAGAACGGATGAGGACATACGCGAAGCAATAAGAGACCGAAAACAACGCGAAAGAGAGGATTTCGATTCATTTTACGAGGCGGTAGAGCAGCTGATGGATGGGTTGAGTGTTCCCTTGAGCGAAGCCACCCTAGTAGAAATGGTTAGAAGAAATCTCAGGTCCGAGATCCGCCACGAGTTGCTGAATGTATCAATACGTTCGATAGGCCACTTACGAGAAGTTTGCAGGCGTCGTGAGCGATTTTTAGAGGAAGTGTGTCGAGATAGCAGCTCGTCAAAGCCGGGTTGGACAAAGAAGGCATATGGAGAAACCCAGAGACGAGGAGACAAAGGCTCGCATAGGGGCTATGCATCCGGCAAAGCGGTAGCGGAGTTAGGCAGTGATCTGGAATGGGAAGAGGCCCAAGAGTTCACGGACGAAGAAGCAGACGAAGTGGAGGCTGTGGCTCTCATCTGTTGGAATTGCAGGAAGGAGGGTCACAGGTATCACGACTGCGCGGGAAAGCGGAAAGTCTTCTGTTTTGGATGCGGGTCACCTAACGTGTATAAGCCATCTTGTCCGAAATGTCAAAAAAACGGGAAAGCGAATGCACCGGACCGTCCACCCCAGCGCATTCCGTTAGGCTCAAACAAGGACAAGTAGGAGAGAAGGAAGAGAGCGACAACGAGCTTCGCGAAGGAGAGCATAGTAAGGCCAAGGTAGGCGATAAGATTAGGTCTAGAAGCACTAACAGGTTAAGGCAATATTGGAATTCGTTAAGAAAAATAGAAACAATAAGGTATAAAACTTCGGACAAGCGTCCATTTGCAGAAGTTAGACTGCTAGGAGAAGTAGTCCTGGGTCTGCTTGACACCGGGGCAGCGGTCAGTTGTATCGGAGGGAGTTTCGCAGAAAGGTTTATAAAAAGCAAGGCAGACTTCAAGCGGAAAGGAACAACAGTGAGCACGGCTGATGGTCAACGACAACAGGTTGTGGGACAGCTGACGACGGATGTGGAGTTCAAAGGCCTAAGCAAAACTCATACCTTTTTCCTAGTTCCCACGTTAAGCCAAGATCTGTATCTAGGTATTGATTTTTGGAAGAGTTTCGAACTTTTGCCCTTGGAGTTCCAGGTCGGCGAGATTTCGGTTAGGCAGGAGTTGTCCGAAGCCCAGCAAACGAGTTTACAGGCGGTGATAGAGCTGTTTCCATCCTTCGCCAAGCTAGGTTTGGGCAAAACCCATTTGATTAGCCATAGTATCGACGTTGGAGAGACGAAAGCGGTAAAGCAGAGGCATTATCCGGTGTCTCCGGCAGTAGAGAAGCTGCTCTACGGAGAGGTCGAGAGAATGATGAAGCTAGGGGTGATCGAAGAATCGCAGAGTGCTTGGTCGTCGCCGGTAGTGCTAGTGCAGAAGCCGGGCAAAGTCCGGTTATGTTTGGACTGTAGAAAAGTGAATAGCTTCACCCAAGGCGATGCCTATCCACTACCACAGATAGACGCAATCCTAAGCAGACTTCCGAAAGCGATGTTCATCTCGAGTTTGGATTTGAAGGACGCTTACTGGCAGATCCCGCTGGAACCAGCTTCACGCGATAAGACCGCGTTTACCATTCCTGGGAAGCCTCTTTACCAGTTTAGGGTCATGCCTTTCGGGCTCATGAATGCTTCTCAAACCATGACGCGACTCATGGATAAAGTTATTCCGGCCGCGCTACGGAACGAGGTATTCGTGTATTTGGACGACCTGCTCGTCGTATCCGACACGTTCGAATCGCATCTAGCGGTCCTGACGACGGTGGCGAAGCACATAAAGCAAGCGGGGCTAACACTGAATATCGAAAAGAGCCATTTCTGCATGAGAACTGTTAAGTATCTAGGTCATGTGATCGGGGAAGGCGTCATAAGAACAGATCCCGAGAAGATATCTGCCATGGTAGATTACCCTGTTCCGCGGACATTGAAGGCGTTACGCAGTTTTATAGGCATGACCGGATGGTATAGCAAATTTATAAGTAACTATGCGGATATAGCAGCACCTCTAACCGATTTGATGAGACCCAAATGTCGTTTTACGATGACGCAGGCGGGTTTGGAGGCATTCTCAAAACTTAAAAACGCAATGTGTCAGGCTCCGGTTTTGCATAGTCCGGATTTTAGGAAACAGTTCTACATCCACTGCGACGCAAGCAGTTATGGGATCGGCGGAGTATTGGTTCAGAAGACGGAAGGAGAGAAAGGGGACGAGTACCCAATTGCCTTCGTTTCGAAGAAGCTGAGCAAGGCCCAACGGAACTATTCCGTCACGGAACAGGAATGCCTGGCCGCGATTATTTGTATTAAGCGGTTCAGACCTTACGTAGAGGGACACCGATTTACGGTGATTACAGATCACGCATCGTTAGAGTGGCTCATGGCACAACCAGACTTAAGGTCTCGGCTGGGACGATGGGCGTCGAAATTGCAGGCATATAAATTCAAAATAGAACATCGGAAAGGCAAACTTCATGTAGTTCCTGACGCGTTGTCTAGGGCGTATGAAGGAGAAGCAGAGGAGGAGGTAGTCGCCGGCTTAGGGATGGACTATGAATCTCCATTTTTCGAGACGGATGAGTATAGGACTCTAAGGAACACGGTCGAAGCTAATAGGGAAACGGTGCCAGACTTGAAAGTCATGGAAGGGAAGGTTTTCCGGCGGGCGAAACAGGATCAGGGAGTAGGGCTAGGCGAGAGTTTCGCGTGGAAGTTATGGGTGCCAAACGAGATGATCCCGGAGGTAATGAAAGAAGCCCACGACAGTCCCACAGCAGCCCATGGAGGGATCCATAAAACGCTGGAGAGGATTCGACGGATGTACTACTGGCCAGGATTAGTTAGGGACGTGAAGGACTACGTAGGCAACTGTGAGGTTTGCAAAGCGTGTAAGGTACCCAACCAAATAACGAGACCCGCGATGGGAAGGCCAGCAGAGACGCAGAGATTCTTCCAGAGAATTTATGTGGACTTTTTAGGGCCGTATCCAAGATCCAAAAGTGGAAATATCGGAATATTTATCGCACTAGACCACTACACTAAATTCGTTTTCCTTAAGGCGGTAAAAAGGTTGTCGGCCGAGGTAGTAGTGAAGTACATGAGCCAGGAGTTGTTCCATACATTTGGAGTTCCGGAAACGGTGTTCTCGGACAATGGGACACAATTCAAGCGTTTAGAACGCTAATGCGGGAGAATCGGGTGACGCAGATTTTTACAGCCGTCCACTCGCCGCAGGCTAATGCATCTGAAAGGGTGAATAGGTCCATCATCGCAGCCATAAGATCCTACGTGAGAGAAGACCAAAGGAATTGGGATGAACACCTCAGTGAGATCTTTTGCGCGTTAAGGACTTCAGTCCATTCCGGTACGGGTGCAACCCCATATTATTTAGTGTTCGGGCAACAGTTTGTGGGATCAGGAGGATCGTACAAGCTCATGAGGGAGCTAGGGCTCTTGGAGGATAGAGAGATTCGGTTATCCCGGGAGGATTCGTTGGATTTAGTACGGGCCCAGGCTCAGAAGGTTTTAGCGAAGCAATCGGAGAAGAATGAAAGGCGGTACAACGCACGGTCCAGAGAGGTTACGTATCGAGAAGGACAAGAGATTTATCGTAGGAACTTCAAACAAAGCAACTTTGCGGCGGGTTACAACGCCAAGCTTAGCCCAAGTTACGTTAAGGCGAGAGTTCGTAAGAGAACGGGAAATTCAACCTACGAGCTGGAGGACATGCAAGGGAGAGCAATAGGCACTTACCACGCCAAAGATTTAAAACAATAGTCTACGCCTCCGTGGTTTAGCTAAACAGGATCGTGTGAGACCCTGTTCTAGCTCTTGCGAAGGGGGCACTTTGTAACGTCGGCGTTAGATCAGTGTAGGTGGCAACCCCGGGGAGGGGAAATGGCAACCGATCTGGGTACCTTATGCTTTAGTAGGACCATAGCGAGGAGTTAGGCGTTTCCAATGTCCGGAGGTCTGGCAACCGGGGTAAAACCGTTATTGGAAGCTGGAAGCTAGAAGCAGGAATCCGAGCGGGTACAGCACTTTCTTTTTCATTTCTGGCGTGATCCGAAGAAGTTCATCCAAGAAGTTTTCTGGCGTGACCCAAAGAAGTTCAACGCACAAGCAAGGTGGAGAACAAGCACCTTCGGAAGTCACCAGCAGATCACAGCAGCAAAATAGAAGCGCAGCTTGTGGGCAGACGCGCCCAAAAGGTCGGCGCTAAAGTGAGGCAGGTCACGGATCGTAGTGTCGGTGAGTGGTGAGGTTAGGTCAGGGTCGATCAGGTCCGATGTATAATTTTGGCTTTTTAGAACGGAGGGCCTGGTACAAGGAGTACGAGGCGGTCGTGAGGAGACCCGGTGGAGTCGTGCGAGGTTCCCAGTGGAGCAGTCGACGGCGCATATTGAGACGGAGCGCGGCGCGAAACCGCCCACGAGGCGCGGCCGCGAAAGGACTGGGTTCCTACCGGGGAGCACGGTCGGAGCAGTCGCCGGAGGAGCTGGAGCTGATTGTGGTCCGGGGCGAGCGAGCCCGGGAGCCAGGCTCGGAGCGTTTGCGGCGATTTTAAGGAACGCTCCGCCGCAAGAAAAAGGGGAGCGTAATCGATCCAACTGGTGGCCTCGTGGTGCCACAAAGAACTGTGCGGAGTTGGTGAGCGGAGGGTTTCGCTCCGAATAAAGATTTCGATTGGCTAGCTAAGTGAATATTTTTGTTGTGTGAACGGGTTAGCGAAAGCTTTCCCGAAATATTTCCTTTCCAGCTTCGAGCACGTGGAAGCGCTTCAACCAGCTCGTCGCGGATGAAAGGGGTGAGTGAGTACGAGTAGAATTACATAAAGCCAAACGAAGCAACGCGGAACATTCCGGTTGTCAAACTACCGCGTCGTCCGATTCCCGGCTGAAGGGGGTCCACCAAGTGGACGGTTGCGTTCGCCATAGATACCGCGAGTGATCCGTTAAAGAGCCCGATCCTAAAATGTAACCAGGGCATAGCCGACCGTTCTTATGTAAGGCTAGCTCGCGGAAAAAGACAGCTGAGTCCATTATAGAGAGACGCGCAGATACGCAGCGAATCCACTTACGCCAAGCGCAGTAAGCCTTTCACCACGAAGCGGTGCAGAAGAGCTGAGGGTGTAGTTTTTATTTTATCATTCGGAGAGTAGAGAAAGATACATGAAGAGAGATACATGAAATGAAATATTATGCGTTAATTCCCTAATTTAAGCTAACCCTAAGACACATTACATTGGAATACATTGCCCCCGCGCTACTAGTTTAAGTTTTTCCATTTTCGATCGTATAACCTAGCATCTAGTTGGTGGATACGTAAGCCAAGAAGGAAAATTGAATTTTTAGCAAAGTAAGGGGAAACAGGGATGGGGAAAAAGTAAATGTGTAAAATTACCTTCGCTTAATAAACATTAATTTTATAATGAGTTAAAGGAAAAATAATTCGCCTCGCTTGATTCGCCACCGCCTTGCCGCTGAACCACCCCCAACTTTTGCGGTCTCGAGGATCTTGAGGATCCAAATGAAATCTGTTTTGAGAGGACTATGTTTGGCCTTCGCAGTTCGAGAGGCCGTGCACGCATTCTATTAACGATAGAATTTATGATTGTCGAGGTGAGCATCAGGGAGAGAGAGGGGGCCCTATATGACCCACCCATTAGCCGACGAGGCCTAGCTGGCAACCGCGTGCAACCCCTTCTCTCAGCCGTTGATCCAAAGATGCCACCTCACGAGGTTGACAGTTCGTTACAGTATTTTGGTTTTCTTAAATTAAGTTATTATACAAAACTTCCATGGCTTCCATGCTGACGAATTTTGACTTCTGCGCCAAACTGGTCGAAATAATGGTTGGCATGTTATGCCAGTTCTCCCTAGATCCTCGAAAGAATAGAGGACCATAGAACCAAATATTTTTATGTGTTAGCTTGTTGGCAGAACATCCTTTGGAAAATACATCAGTTGTATTATAAGCGGATAATTTGTGGTCCCATTGAGACTGTTCCATTACTTCTTGAATATTGGCTATCCGACATCATAGAACGCTTAAAAATCAGGATTTAGTGCGAAACTAAAATTTATTAATTCAAATGCTGGTTTCACAACAATCCAAATAATGACTTCCCTCGGATATCTACGTGGACCGCTAACGGCATTTCACAGCATAAACATGGGTTAGCTCAATACCCACTCGACAATCATAACGGCGTAATTCAGCTTTCAGAAACACACCTTACAAACATTCTACGGAACAAATCACCCAAAGGGTAAAGGCCTCCATGGTGTGACTGGAATCCTAATCAGAAATCAGAGAGGTGATTACCACCTCTATTATAAAAAATGTGCTAAAAACTACCTACAGGCCACATCAATAAATATACAACCAAATACTGACAACCAACTTGCACTAGCCGCCGTATACGGCTCTTCTCGCTTCACTATAACTGAAGATGAGTTTATGCAGTTTTCAACTTACTAGGAGACCACTTCATAGTAGCAGATGAATACAATGGCAAGCACATACACTTGGGGTCTCGTGCCTGCAAAAGGAAAGAAGCTCTATAATGCAATTATCAAAGGCAAGAACAAACTCGATTATGTTTCTTCTGGCCCTCCAACATACTGGCCGGCAGACCCAAAGAAACTAACCAAAAATCATTCCAAAAAAACTGATAAGCGCCGAATGCCTTTCGGATCTTTCATCTGAGCCTTTCATCTTGCCTGTCCTGATTTTTCTGCACCGACATCCAGGGAATTGACCTCACAGACAACCAATTAGGTTAAATACAAAAAAAGCTTTGGTAATTTACTGGAGTCTGCGCCGCATAACGTAGCGGCCCTCGAAGTCCGCTTAGCACCAGCAGAGGTCCGTGGCCGAGAGGGACGAGGGGGCACGGACGGCCACCCGCCAACGGGAAAGTGGCGTGATTTTGAAGCAGGATTAACTGCAGGAGCACAATCCAGGAGGATTAACGGGCGCTCCAATCAGTATATAAGGAGGCCCATTGCAATGCATTGGAGCAGATCGGGAAGAGTCTTTTTAGGAAGCTTGTATTCAAGTGTTAGGGCGTTTCTAAAAAGGACCCAGTAGTTTGAGTTGAAGGACCGCCTTTGGAAAGTCTAACAGCCCAAGGAAAGGAAAACGTAAAGTACGAGATAGAAAAGGATCCGTTGTCGGACAGTTTCTCTTAAAGCCCACGGTATCGGAGTCAAGTGGGGCCATTCCCGACCACGGCAGGTAGTCTTGCTAAATTGCAACCTGAGTTGCCACCAACAGATGTGGTCCTACAAAGCAAGGATATGATAGCTCGAGAACTCACGCCCAGTTTGAAACCAATCAAGGACACCCCGGTCACCAACCAAGCAACTCCCACCCCGGACTCACTGGTGCATATGCCCAATGTGTCAGTTACGGCAACTTCCAACTCTGGCGCACTAGCGCATGTGCGCGGTGTGTCCAGGTGCAGCGGGTGCGGCAGTCGTCAGATAAACTTCCAAACCAGACTCACCGGCGCGTGTGCCGGTGTTTTTCCTGGTGTAGCGGAGGCGACAGTCCGCAGCCTAGATAGATTCCGGAAGAATCTATAGATTTTCTGTAGAATCTATAGAATCTATAGATTTTCTGTACCCCTCGTGACCTGTAAGAAACTGGGTAAGCTGGTAACTAACCTGACTGTTATTTCTTCCGATCCACTCCTGGATGTTTGGAATTAGCCTGTGCGTTCTCTACCTTTGGTCGTAGAGTCCTACCTCTCCTGCCATGAGGATAAAGCCACTTGTCGGGCTGACCTCTTGATGGCCTCTCGGGCCTCTCCTTCCCCGTTGCCGATTGGATGCGTAGATTTCCTCCGCTTCATTAGCCAGTATATCAATTGGAATCATTCCGGCTAGAACGAGGGTGACTTCCTCGGATATGGTTCTAAAGTCGGATATGACATTACCCCTAGGTATTTAATTGCCTCCTTTGACGTGATGCAGCAATTGCCCACCTGGATGGTAAAGTACTCCACCTTCTTCCTGCTCGTGAAGAGAACTGCCTCCGTTTTATGTGCTGCTAGGTCCAGTCCAGAGTCAGACATCCAGGTTGATATCCTTCATATTGCTTCACTTGCATTGGTTTCACGTCCTTGATTTCCTTCGCCACCACGAGCAGTGCCAGGTCGTCCGCGAAGCCGATGAGTCTACATGCCGTCGGTAGTTTGATCCTGAGTACTTTGTCGTACATGATGTTCCAAAGAAGTGGCCCGAGGACCGATCCTTGCGGCGCCCCCGCAAGCATCAAGCATCTTGCGGCATCTGATAGTGATCCTGAAAGTTCCTCCGCTGCTCCCTCCGGGGAGGCTAATGAAGTCCGTTCCAGCGTCTGCAGGGTTACCGAGAGTGCTTCTCGATCCAAACGCGTGTCCTTCCATTTCGGTCCTGTCACCTTGGGAATCCGTTTCCTACTTACACCTCCAAGGGTGAAGTGTATGGCCTGGTGGTCGTTGAAAGTAAAAGCATCTCTGACCTCCCAGTTGCACCTCCTTATTAGTGCGCTGCTAACGAAGGTGATGTCGATGATAGATCCACGCCCTACCTTGCTGTACGTCAGCTTTTGGCCTCTATTGGCCAAGACCACGTCCAGTGCCGCAACGTGTTCCAGGAGACGGGTGCCCCTCTCGTTCGGTGCTCGGCTTCCCCACTCCGGGGACCAGGCGTTGAAGTCCCCTCCAATGACCACCGGCAATCTGCCTCTTGCATTCGCAACCAAGCTTCGTAGCATCCTTAGGTAGCGCGAGATTTCCTATCTTGGCGGGGCGTAGCAGCTGTAAAATGTAACCCCATTTATTTTGGCCCGGACATCCTTCGCTGGAAGGACATTTCCCACTTCCTGCTATGTGTCCTGCATCCTTCCCGGCATTGCTGCAGAACGCACACTTTGGCTCTTTTGCGCAGTCTTTTGCTATATAGCCGTCCTTGCCAAATCTCCTGCACATTCGTGAGCGGTCCATGGCGCTCTGACATTGTTTCGCCATGTGCCCAAACTCGAGGCATCTGAAGCACTTAATGACTCTGAACCTTTCCCTGAGACTGCACCGCACCCAGGGTACCTTCAACCAGTCTATCTTCATTGCTTTCCGAGCACACGCTTCAGGCAGCCTAATTATGGCTGTCTGCGTCTGGCTAATAGCCTTCCTTAAAAGGATATCGCTTACCGGCACCCCTGGAGATTCCACCAGCTTTCCAATGGCTTCATAAGCTTCCTCCTTTGTAGTGATCTCGACCAGATCCCTGCACTCGATTTCAATCTTATGCGACAAGGAGCGCAGTTCCACCTGATCCCCTACCGATTCCGAGACCAGGGCTTTGAAAGCTGCTGTTTCCTCCCCCAACTTCTTCAGTTGGAGCAGTAGCTCTCCTTTTCCTTGCTCTTGTCCTTGGGCACTGAGCTAGTTGCCCGCTGCTTCTTCGGCAGTTTCTTTTTAGGGCCGACCAGCTTCCATTCTTGGGCATCCTTGCTCGCCTGAGATGCTGGTTCCACGGCCTGCGTGCCATGGCTTCCGTCCTCGTTCGTGTCGCCGCCTGCGAAGTCTCCCTCTTGCTCCTCTTGTTGTTGGAAGGAGTCTGGGCCTGTTCCATTCCTTCTGGGTTCCGCTACTGGTCGAATAAGTTTGTGACGCCTGGTGAGATTTAGGCGCTTCCTTACGTCCCTGCGCGTCCGTCTGAGCGGCCAGTCGCTCGAAGAGAGCTTGGATGCTCACTATGGTGTCCTTCATTGGCTGGTGGATGGACCTCCTATTACCGTCCTCCAGCATCTCCACTAGCTGCGCGATCTCCTTCCCGAAGCCCTGCAGTGTTGTTGCGTCTCCTGCCTTCTGATTTTTACTCTTGTTCTGGCTCTACTCGGATCCCTGAAATAGGAGGGGTACCATCCAGCTTGCCGACGGGTGATCTTGCAATTTCGCAGCTTTTTGCGAAAGCAGCCTCTCCAACTGATTTCTGTGATGTGATATAACTCGTCTTAGTGGGTCCCAACTCCTGAGCCGTTGTCCTTAGGTGTTATGCAGTCGCGTCCTTGATCCCATGGTTGCCTTTGCGCGCAGTGATGTCCATGCTATCCGCGTTGGTCAGGTATGATTCATATGAGCCTACACGGCCAGCTTAGTGGCGACACCTAAGGAGCGTTTCCAGAAACTTGCCAAATTTTAGCGGGACGGGGGCAGAAGCTGCATTAGCTTGGCAGCCATTTCGGCGGGAGTTCACTCCGCGTACTCAGGTGCCAGAATACAGCTGTCCGTCAGACCAGGGTTCGTCGTCTCAAAATCCTTTTTTTCATTTACCTATCCCAGGTCTTTACTGGACTCAGCCCTGGTCGCTTTCTCGCTATTTTGAAGGGATGCCTTTCGGGTTATGAAGAAGGGTTGCGAGTAGCACTTTCCGTGCTTACCTGCAGGGATATCCCCCTGCCCTGTCAGTCGCTTTTACGACAAACCAGAGCTTGTTCCGGTAGTATTCTTGGCTCCCGCTGCCGAGCGGGGCGGACACCATGGGTACTTGAGAAGTAGGCCTGCGTGTGACCAACGAAAGGGCGACGGTTAGAGGAAACTAAGGAAACGTAGCAAGAAGAACAACAGCGGCGACGGGGCAGCGGCAGCGCCCGGGACACCAGGATTGGCAAACAGGAAGCGCCGACGACGCAGCCAGATAGAAACCAGGAGGAGCAGCCAATATTCGAAGAGGACCCCGTTTCCGGGAACAAGGAGCGAGTAATATTGTATTGAACAAAGCATCTGAATAAAGAGATCGTAAAGTTCAATGCTATTTGTATTATTTCTGCGCTCGAGCAGTCACGACGAACTATAAATTCGGTGGGACAGACCCACAAACTCTGTCAGCTAGCCGCGTCAGCTAGAACTTGTTGCGAACGGGAAGCAGAAAAACATTTCGTTACAGTGTCTCAGTTTTTAAAATACGTCATGATACACGACGTTTTTAAAATACGTCATAGCACGACGTATTTTAAAAACTGCGACAAAATTAATATGGATTAAATATTAATAAGTTTTTAAAATACGTCATGATACAGGGCGTATTTTAAAAACGTATTAATATTTACTTTCTAATATCATCGAGTGATATTCACAGTGCGACAAAAAAAGAAAAATTGCAGGAACTTTTAAAGAGACCTAGTAGCAATTGTTTATTAGGTCGAATATTGTAGAAAACTGAGTTTGAAATATTTCTAACACCCTCAAAATCTTGATTTATTTAGAAAAAACGGGTTTTCGAGACTTTTTTGCTCTTAAAAATTCCTTAACGCGTAATTTTAATATTCGACCTAATAAACAATTCCTACTAGGTCTCTTCAAAAGTTCCAAATCGCTGTCGCACTGTGTATTTTTTACACAGCCAACACACATCCAACAACCATAGTTTTTCAGGATCACCTCCTGAGTTGATATGAGCATGTCCGTCTGTCTGTTTGTCCGTCTGTCTGTTTCTAAGCAAACTAGTTTCTCAGTTTAAAAGCTATCGTCTTGAAACTTTGCACACACCCTCCTTTGCACGCAGTATATAGGTCGGAATGGTTGGGATCGGACGACTATATCCTATAGCTGCCATATAACTGAACAATTGGAAATGACCCAACTTTTTTTGAAGATTTTTTGTATTTTTGAATATGGAAAGTTGGAACTTCGTACTTGGAAAGTTGGATTCTATTTTTGGTCAGTTGATCCCACCTACCAAATTTCATAACGATCGGCCGACTATATCTTATAGTTGCCATATAACTGAACGATCGGAAATGGTATTTGGTAAAAATACGAACTTTGGTGTTCTTGAAGATAGAAGCTTGGGACTTTTTTTAGATTTCTTATCGTAATATTGGTTATGTTAAGATATTCTCTTAAGGATCGGCCAACTTTATCCGATTTTACCGATGTATATCCGGTATTAACTGCAAGGGTATATCAACTTCGGCTCCGCCCGAAGTCGTGTTTTTTTATAATGTTAAGAATAGGTGTAAAAAATAAAACAGAAAATAAAAAATTATGCTTTTAGTTAAAAATTTTGTAATATTTTATTGTTTTTGACAGTTGAGCTAGTTTGAGAAAGGCTTTCTGATAATTCAGATAATAAGACTTCAAGATAATTAAAGAATTCTTCGTTTTAATTTTTTTCTCCTATTTTAATTTGGTTGAATTTTTGTTTGTTTGATGTTGGCTCTTCATCTTTTATATTAGAAGCCGTCTTCTATATAAAAATTTCAAATTACAAAATTGAAATTCTTTATTATTTTGGTTCCTTTCTTCATGAAATATTATATTTTTCCATAAAGGGCACCACGATAAATGGAAGATTTTATATTTTTGTCGGACAATGTCGGGTCAAGAAGCTAGAAACTAACTTAAATAGAATAATTAATTATTAACTGACGTTTTGTTTGTCGCAAGCCGACTCTCTTTCGGCCGCTCGGCTTTACTAATTCGGCATTTAAAGTTAGCGAGCATCCGCTCAGCCTATTCTGGAAGGTTGGCGCCACTCTCGTTCGGCTCCTTATTGCGCTCGCATCCTAAATTGGATTTCAAACACTGTACTCAAATCCTTATTTCATATGCGGCCCAAATAAAATTTATAACGTTGAACTTGATTAAATTCGTCTTTTTATTTTAATGGCATTGAAAACGCTCAATGACCAAACATTGGTGAACCCCGACGTGATCGTTAATATATTTATATACACATAAACAAATTACTAAAACAAAACAAAACAAATTTGTAAACAGTGTTATGTGAAAAATTATCATACGTGGCTAATAAGTTGTTTACAATAATAAACAAATTATAATATATTATTATATTATACATACATACATACAGGCATAAACATAAACGTTAGTTCACAAGCACACATACATATTTACGATCCACAACGCAAGTGCATTCGCCCGCGCATAGACTTCATACAAACATACGATCCACAACGCAAGTGCATTCGCTCGCACATAGCTTCATATATATATACATTCCACAATTCCGCTACAGTTCTGAGCGCACAGTGGGACAGTTCGTGTTCGCCGCGAGCAAATAAAATTTATTTCGGGTTGTTCGGAACTCAATATAATAAATCATGAACTCCAGCGGCGCCGTCACAGGAGCACCCACTCCAACCCGGAGTGCTATTTTAAAGTGCAAGGCCCTGGGTATTCTCCAGGACTTACAGAGGATCCAAGGAGCTCTTCAACCTATTTCCAAGGTGGATGATGCCATGCTACACGTGCGACATGGTCAGATAGCCACCATGTTCAGCGACTTCAAGGCCATCCACGGGGAGCTTGAGGATTTGGACATTTTGCAGATCAGCAGTGACCTTCGATGGACTGTTTCGGAGCTCGTAGCGACGATGCAGGGGGAAATTGAGCACGAGACGACCCTTCGCTCATCTCGAATTGCTGCCCACTCCACCCTTGCCAACGGAATGTCCACCATGCAGGCTGACCCAGGGTTAGGTCAAAGTTTTCAAGTGCTGCCTCCTTTGCCGCTCCCTACGTTCAGCGGTGGATATTCGGAATGGGCTGAATTTTACTCGATCTTCTCTACCATCGTCGGCAGCAATCCTCGTATTAGTAAGGTGGAAAAGTTGCAAAGGTTGCGATCTTGCCTTCGGGAGTCCGCTTTCGAAGCAGTTCGTTCCTTGGAAGTCTCCGACGAAAACTATGATGTTGCGCTGAATTTATTGGAGAAACGATTTAATAACCGTCGTTTAATATTTCAGGCACACGTGAACGAGATTCTGGGCCTCAGTCTGTTGGAAAGTGGCTCAATAGCAGCTCTTCGAGGTCTTTCGGACAAATTCAATGCCCATTTGGGTACTTCAGTTCAGATCGCCAGCTGCATCATCGTCCAAGTTCTGCTTCAAAGGTTGGACCCAGCTACCCAGGCCAAGTGGGAGGAGAGTCAAAACTCCTCAGGTTCAGACTCCATCCCTACTTGGGAGTCGATGGCCGAATTTTTGGAACAGCGGTGTAGGACGCTTGAGGCTATGGATGTGGCCATGGCTTCATACGCTCTGGGCGCTCATGTGGGAAGGCGTCGAGGTGCAAATAATAGTAGATCATCGTTTATTGTTACTAATTCGCTTCCCTCTACCTGTGCTCTATGCGGCGGATGGTCCCATACAATGTCTGCATGCCCCCGATTTCTATCAATGCCCCCTGAGATTCGCCTTGGTGAGGCCAGGCGACTCGGTCTTTGTCGGAAGTGTCTGCAAACGGGCCATCACATGTGTGAGTGCATCGCTGCTAGTTGTCGCCGTTGTGGAAGGAGGCATCACAGCCTGCTGCATTTCCTGGAGCCGCCGGCATCTAGCGGCCAGCCTTTGGTTGGTCCTCCCACGTCAGCCATAGCCGAGGTCGCCGAGCCTGTAGCCTCTTCGCCGTCCACTGCTAATGCACTAGTTGCTCAAGGTCACAGCGGCGATATATCGTTGCTTGCTACAGCGAACATTTTTGTTCGTAGTCGCGCTGGATCCCTTGTTCCATGCCGAGCTCTGTTGGATTCTGGATCTCAGGTCATCACTTCATCACTTCATCACTTCCCGGCTGGCAAGTCAGCTGCAGCTCCGGAGGTACAAATCATTCATGGCGGTGTCTGGTATTGGAGATACCGGCTTTGCGACAGATGGATTCTCTGTTGATGTTCTCCTACGTTCCCACTGTTCCGAGTACTCGGCCCTGGTTAACGCCGTCATCGCCGCCAATATCACGGACCTGCAGCCTAGCTTCAGTTTGGATGTCTCCAGCTGGGATATTCCTGGAAATCTTTCTTTGGCTGATCCTGAATTTTTCCGCCCACAGCGCATCGACCTTCTTATCGGAGCCAGTCTGTTTTATGAGCTGTTGTGTGTTGGGCAAATTAAGCTCTCAGCCGGCCTGCCATTGCTGCAGAAAACTCGACTTGGATGGGTCGTGTGTGGAGGCGGTTCACATGTCCAGAGAAGATCACTCGTTTCCACTGCCCACAAGGATGTTCCGGAGAGCGCAACAATGCTGGATGATCAGCTGGATTCTTTGCTCCGCCGGTTTTGGGAAATCGAAGACTGCTCCGAGCCTATTGTGAAGCGGACGAAGGAAGAGCTAGATTGCGATGCGCATTTCGTGCAACATGTTGATCGGCTGGATTCCGGCGCTTACGCTGTGAGGCTTCCGTTAAAATGCGGTTCTAAGCTGCTGGGAGAGTCGTACCCCCAAGCCGTTCGGCGATTTCTTTCCCTCGAAAGGAAGCTCTGTCGCCGTCCTCAATTAAAGGAGCAATATGCTGCCTTCATAAAGGAGTATTTGGAGTTGGGTCACATGTCTCCAGTCCCTTCTGATGCGAGCGTCACTGGTCAATACTTTCTTCCGCACCATTGTGTTTTAAAGGAGGACAGTTCAACAACCAAGCTCAGGGTTGTCTTTGATGGATCTGCTGTCACAACTTCTGGATATTCATTGAATGACGTGTTGATGTCTGGCCCAGTTATTCAGCCAAAGTTACTGCATACTCTGTTAAGGTTCCGATGCCATCGGGTGGCCATTACTGGAGATATTTGTAAAATGTATCGTTGCGTCAGGGTTTTTCCTGAGGACAGCTATCTTCAGTGTATTCTTTGGCGGGATTCCACCCAGGATGAGTTACAGGTTTTTAAGCTGGACACGGTCACCTATGGAACGAAGCCTGCCTCATTTTTAGCAGTTCGGACAATGCATCAGTTGGCAGATGATGAGCAAATAATGTTTCCAAAGGGGGCCGAAATTCTGCGTCGCGACTGTTATGTGGATGACCTACTTTCCGGAGGTGACTCTATAGATGAAGCTATTAGCATAATGCAGCAAACATCTGGGATACTTGCCAAAGGCCAATTTCGGTTAAGGAAGTGGTGCTCCAATGTTGCTGACGTGCTGGATAAGGTGCCTGAAGAAGATCGGGAGTCTTTCCTAAGGTTTGATGATGGCAGCAACTTCACAAAGACACTGGGTCTTGCTTGGGATCCTGCAACTGACCGCCTGCTATTTTCCTTTGAAGGGATTCAGTCAATCTCAAAGCCCACTAGGCGCCTTGTGCTTTCTTCAGTCGCTCGGCTTTATGACCCCTTAGGCCTTGTTGGTCCTGTAATTTCAAAGGCAAAGAACTTTCTCCAGAAACTGTGCCGTGAGAAGTTGTCCTGGGATCAAAGTCTTCCTCAAGCTCTTCACTGCGACTGGAATATGATTTGTAGCAGCTTTGTTAGTACGCAGCGCGCCGAATTCCCTAGATGGGTGCTAACATCGAAATCCGAGGTGGAGGTCCATGGATTCTGTGATGCCAGCATTGAGGCGTATGGGGCATGCGTTTATGTCGTGTCCAAGGGCGCAGGATCTGCAAGCTATTTACTCTGTTCGAAGTCCCGAGTTGCGCCGTTAAAGACTGTTACGGTGCCTAAGCTGGAGTTATCGGGAGCCGAGTTGTTGGCTCGACTTATGTCGGAAGTAGAGCAGTTGAAGGTCTACGATGGAAAGTATTTTTGCTGGTGCGATTCTGCTGTGGCTCTGTCTTGGATTCGAGAAGAACCCTCTCGGTTTAATGTTTTCGTCGCCAATCGAGTTTCGACCATTCAGAAGCTAACTAGAGAAATGGAGTGGCGGTATGTTCCCACTTCTTTGAACCCAGCAGATATCCTGTCGCGTGGTGCTCTTCCCAATGAATTGGTTGAGAATAAGCTGTGGTCTCATGGTCCTCCGTTTCTCATTGGATCCCAAAAGGCGTGGCCAACCGCGGTCCCATCTGAGAGATCAACCCTGGAATTACGTGCAAGGGTCCTGCTCATTCAGTCTCCGTACGTGGATATAACAGCGGTTTCTAAGTACGCTAATTCGTTTCCAGCACTGCAGAGGGTATTTGCTTACGTATACAAGTTCTCTCAACGAATTCACCACAACGGTGTTACGGCAAGCGATATAAAATCTGGAACACAGCTGTTATTGCGACTAGTGCAGCGTGTGCATTTTTGGGAGGACATAAAGGCTCTTCAAAATGGAAAAGAGATAGCGGTATCTAGTGCCCTTGCCTCATCCTCTCCCTTCTTGGATAAATTTGGTTTGTTGCGCGTAGACGGTAGGCTAAAAAATTCGTCGTTGGATTTTGATAGTCAGCATCCAATTATACTTCCAAGAAGCCATCCAGTTACTCTGGCTATAATTGTTGACTTCCATGAGCGAAATTTACACACGGGTCCTCGTGCACTGTTGGCAATTATTCGGTCCCAATATTGGCCAATTGGGGGGAGAAAAACCGTTACGAAGGCAATACACAAATGCATCAGATGTTTCCGGACTAAGCCTCGATTGATGGAGCACATTATGGCTGATCTCCCGGAGCAAAGAGTTACCGGCTCTCAGGTCTTTGGAGTCACTGGTGTGGATTTTTGTGGGCCGTTCTATTATAAGCCGGAAGTGCGCAATAAGGCTCCCGTAAAATGTTACGTTAGCATTTTCATTTGCTTTGCTACCAAAGCCGTCCACCTGGAGCTTGTAAGAGATCTGTCCACAATGTCTTTTTTACAGGCTTTGAAGCGGTTTATATGCACCCGCCGAAGGCCTCAACATATTTGGTCGGACAACGCAACCAACTTTGTTGGAGCCAAAAACGAGCTGAAGGAGCTGCGCCGATTGTTTCTAAGCGAAGAGCATCAACGGGCACTACTGGACTTTTGCTCTATGGAGTCTATCGAATGGCATTTCATTCCTCCTCGATCTCCGCATTTCGGTGGTCTGTGGGAAGCGGCTGTAAAAACCGCCAAGCACCATTTTTACCGAGCGGTCGGATCTGCGGTTCTTGGATTCGAGGAGCTGCGAACGCTGCTGTGCCATATTGGGGCTGTTATAAATTCACGACCCTTATTGTCGCTTTCAGAAAATCCTGCAGACCTTGATGTTCTGACCCCGGCTCATTTTTTAACTGGGTGTCCGTCACTCAGCTTTATCGAGCCTGATGTGACGAAGCTGAATTTCAACCGGTTGGACAGCTGGCAGCGCGTGTCTTTCCTGCAGCAGTCTTTCTGGTCCCGATGGAAGGAGCAGTATCTAAGCCTACTCCAGCAGCGCTCCAAATGGCGTGCCTCCGGTCCTGCCCTGGCACCGAACGATGTGGTGCTAGTAAAGGACGAAAACCTACCTCCGATGAAATGGCCGCTTGCGAGAATAATGGAGCTAATCCCTGGTCGAGATGGAATCTTTCGAGTGGCGGTGATAAAAACCTCATCTGGAGTGACCAAGCGAGCAGTGACTAAGCTGTGCCTTTTGCCCCTTAAGGATGAAGTTGGAGTAGAAGCCCCAAATGGGGGGAGAATGTCGGGTCAAGAAGCTAGAAACTAACTTAAATAGAATAATTAATTATTAACTGACGTTTTGTTTGTCGCAAGCCGACTCTCTTTCGGCCGCTCGGCTTTACTAATTCGGCATTTAAAGTTAGCGAGCATCCGCTCAGCCTATTCTGGAAGGTTGGCGCCACTCTCGTTCGGCTCCTTATTGCGCTCGCATCCTAAATTGGATTTCAAACACTGTACTCAAATCCTTATTTCATATGCGGCCCAAATAAAATTTATAACGTTGAACTTGATTAAATTCGTCTTTTTATTTTAATGGCATTGAAAACGCTCAATGACCAAACAGACAACTTGAAAGTCTTTTCTATTTTTAAACTCTGTTGTACTCTTTTTGAAAGAAAGACGAAACCTTTTTTTTGTCCCAGAAGTAAACCTCTTTTTACCATCTTTGGCATAATAATTTGTGGATATAAATCTGCACCAATTATTAGACCAATTGCTTTTTAGCGATAAAAAGCTTTTGTTAGCTTTTTGAAACAGATGCTTCTGTTGAAGATACTCCTCTAATTTGTGTGGGATATTTTCTTTTAAGAAATTTTCATTTTGCGCTGCCGTTTTAGAAATTAAAGTAGTATCAAAGCTTAAAATTTTTATAAATCACCATCTTGACCTTTTATTTGAACATAAGCGCTGGCCAACAGTTTTAATGCTCAAAACCATAATTCAATGATTAAAATTAATGAACAAAAGTAATGCTTAAAATATTAGATAATTAAATTTTAATAAATAATTAAATAATAATGATAATAAGATAACGAGGACATGCGTCATTGATCGGAACAAGTGGAAATCCAAAGGAGCGATGTCTGGAGATTACGCCGGGTGGGGAAGAACGTCTCATTTCTGCGTTTCCAGGTAAGTTTTATCAGGAGTATCACTTTATCGTGCCTTTTCTTGTATTGTGGCCGATTTTCTTTCAGCGCTCGGCTTATTCGCATCAACTGGGTCCGGTAGAGTGCTCATGTGATGGATTCGCCTGGTTTCAAAAGTTCGTAGTACAGTACGCCTAGCTGGTCCCATCAAATACACAGCATTAGCTTCGAACCATGAATGTTTGGCTTTGCTGTCGAAGTCGATGCATGGCCGGGTGGCCCCCATGATTTTTTCCGCTTAGTATTGTCATAAAGAATCCACTTTTCATCGTTGGTAACGATACGATGTAAGAAACTTTTTCTTTTCTGACGTTTCGAGCAACTGCTCGTACGTAAATAGACGCCTCTCAAAGTCTCTTGGCTTCAACTCGTACGCCACCCTTGTTCCCTGCTTTTGGAGCATTCCCAAGCTTTTTAGGCGAAGGGAAATTGATTGCTGAGTCACACCGTTCGTTTTTTCGAATTGAAAGCGACAAGAAAAATCTCCGCAAATTAAGTTTATTCGGTTCGAATTTCGACATTTTCGTGCACCAACAAAATGATAGAAAATAAGAATACACGAACGAGACAATGTAGAGTTGTTGACCAATACTTTAGCTCGCCATTTGGCGTTCAAAATTAAGTTATAATAGTTATTAGGTAGTTATTAATTTTTTCCTGTACTTAGATTTATATTTGTTTGTTGTTGAAATTAACTAAATGCAGTTCCTTAAATTGTATATTTTCCAGATCATTCGCATCTGGAGTTCCTGCCATCATGTGGTGCACTTCCAAAGTATCGAAAATGTGTCGGAGGTGGGCCGTGTCGATTTGCTTAGCTTTTGGGTGGGAAATCATGAGTTGATGAAATCATGCTACCATCCCTGGACGCAAATCTACAATCGTCCTGGAAAGAACAGATTGTATTACTGCATATTTAGAAAATTGGTTTACGCATGTGAGAAAACTTTTCTATCTGTGGAGAAGATGTCTAGAAGGGATCGGACTCTGCCGTATTCTGAGCTTGGGAACCCCTGCTCTATAGCATTGACTTTAGCCTTGTCGCCTAGATAATGCATCGGCGACCAGGTTTTAGACCAGAGCTAAACAACCTAATTCTAGGTACAAACGTACCTACTTTCGGGTTGATCGGAATGAACCTGGACTAATACTGCCTAAAAAAATGGCAATTTTTCCACCGTGTATTTGTGTTCCTATAAATGGGGGTTTCTTCCCCTGCTGACGGTTTTTCTCCCTATCGACCGGATTACGTTCCTTGTCCTCCTGCGAAGATTGCCGCAAAGACGTATCTTTCGTGGTTTGACTCCACCTCCTAGTTAAGGCCAGAGCCGATGACAAATCCCCTGGTTTAGCCGCAAAAAGAAAATCTGTGAGGCTTCGTTTGAGGCCCGATATAAACACCCGTAAGCCATCTCCACGGAATTTCTGGCACAGAGTTTCTACCATCGCATAAGATATTTTAACTTTATTCATTAACAGCGGAAATTTTTCTGTACTTAATATTTAAACAAGGTTTGTCCTCCTTTTCTTAGTGTATTTAGATCCTGCTCAGTACTTAAAGTTAGGATACTTAAAGTTAAAAGATATTTTAACTTTATTCATTAACAGCGGTCATTTTTCTCTACCTCTTCATAATATTTAAACAAGGTTTGTCCTCCTAGGGGTACTTAGCTCAAAGTTCAGTACAATGTTAAACGAGGTCAGTGCGACATCAGCAGGTTTCCTGACCTTATTCCTAATGATTGCAACGACCTGGTAATGGCGGTTGCAATAAAAAGTACTATTTACGCGCCCATTGAAACTTTTGAATTAAACAAAAACGAAATTAAAAACATATTTTTTTCGCTCAGTTAATGTTCTACTCTTATTGTTTTTGCTGCTTACGCACTATAGGTCTGCATGAAGAGTCAAATGTAACACATCTGTGGGTTTTGTCCTAGTTTAGACAGAACTCGTTCAGAAAAAGGTTCTTTGCTCTTGGGCCCTGGCCCTGCCGACCACTTTTGTAGTCTAAATAAAAAGCATCGACTATATAATACCTTGGGGTACTCCAATTGGACTACTGATCTCCACTTCTTTATATAAAGGTTTTATTAACATGACATGAATTTTTATACCCGAATTAGTACAAGGGTATATTGTAGTCGTGTTACACGTAAAATCTACACGATGTAAATCTATGTAACATAGGAGAAGAGAAGGAATCATCTCCGGCTCCATAAAGTATACATATTCTTAATCAGCATCAACAGCCGAGTCGATATAGCCATGTCCGTCTGTCCGTATGAACGTGTGGTTCTGAGACTTTAAGGGATAGACTCCTACAATGCCCACGCAGTTAAAGTTTGTTTCAAGTTTTTGCTACGCTAAACATCCGGTTCGGATGTTAAACAAATTAGGATCGGGTTTTAATTATATTTCAAATGCATACATTCGGAAAGTACTTTAATATTTTAAATATTTGAGATGAAAAATACTAGTTTATTTTACTCGTGGTTGTGAAAGTGTCATTTTTATACCCTTGCAAAGGGTATTATAATTTTGGTCAAAAGTGTGCAACGCAGTGAAGGAGACATCTCCGACTCTATAAAGTATATATATTCTTAATCAGGATCTCCTCCTGAGTTGATATGAGCATGTCCGTCTGTTCGTCTGTCTGTCTGTTTCTACGCGAACTAGTCTCTCAGTTTTAAAGCTATTGTTAAGAGGAGCCCCAAAATAAGAAGGTCGCACTCCAATGAATTCCGTTTAGAAACTTATTTTATTTGGTAAAGTTCTCGAACAAGTAGGATACATGAAAATCTTAAATCTATTTAAAACTACTTATCAACGCACTGCACTCTGACATGCTATGCGATCCTTTCTCAAGTACGATAAGCGCACCACTTATGTATGTGTTTGTGTTAGGCTGCAGGGGATCGGTTTTAGACCATGCTGTTTGTCTCTTATTTTATGGGTCCGATCCCTTGGAACTCTAACTTAAGAATTTATATATATAATAGTGTTCAATGCTTGAACATTCTGGAAAGGGCCACAAAAAGAGGTGTAAATTTGATGTGCTTTTGATTAATATTTTTTTAACAAATTTGATGTTACTTTAACCTTTTCTTTGATTATAATATTTATTTTTGTTCTTGTATTTTGTTAATACATTTTTTTTATTTTAATAGTTTTTAATTTGAATTTTAATGTTTTAATTATTTTGAAATTATTGAAGTTTTTATATGTTATGTTCAACCACTAACCATACAGCATATAGACAACCCATTTCATACAACGAAAATGGACGCAAAAATTTCTTGCGACAGGCCCCAGGAGGCCCCAGAGAGGATTTCTTACGCTCATCGTTCGTTCATCTTACGCTCATACTCTCATTAAATGCTTTCTGTTTCTCAGTCTCTGAACGGAGCGCGATGAAGAAGGTTGGCCTGCGCTTCGGTTGATCTTTGTATGTATGCGTGTCACACATTCACATACACGGGCGGAACACGACCCATGAGGACAGGCGTACAAAATCGTTACAAAAAAGGTCAGGGCGGGGAGCCAGCCCCCCTCAGACCCGGTCGCACTGAGCGCCATAATAGACGTCCTATTCCCAAGCTGTCAAGGAGAAGGAACACGCCCGGCTATTGAGGAATTCGAAGAAGAGTCAGTGGAAGCGGTCACAGCAGAGGAGGTGCTAGCTGCCGCATGAAATGTAGCCCCCAACAAAGCTCCCGGCCCTGACGCGGTGCCAAACCGAGCACTCAAGGTGGTCCTGGCCCAAATACCAGAAAAGATTGCAGCAGTCTATAATCAATGCATGCTGGAAGGATCCTTCCCGAAGGTGTGGAAGAAGCAGAGGCTCCTACTGCTAACAAAGCCCGGTAAGCCACCCGGCGAGGCCGCGACTTACCGACCCATCTGCCTCCTAGACAGCGTAGGCAAGGTATTGGAGAAGTCTCCTGGCCACGAGACTCCAAACGGCGATAAGCCGGGAGGGCGGACTGGCAGAGGAGCAGTACGGGTTCCGGAAAGGGAGGTCAACGATTGATGCCATCATGAGGGTGAAGTCCCTGGCAGCAAGCGCCATCCAAGGCACCAGATGGGAGGGGGGAACCAAACAATACTGTCTGGTTACCACCCTGGACGTGAAGAATGCATTCAACACGGCGAGCTGGTCGCGGACTCTCGAAGCCCTGAAGGAGCTAAGGATCCCGGAGTACCTGTTGAAGATGGTGGACAGCTACCTGAGTGACAGAATACTCCTGTACGACACGCGGGATGGTCAGAAAGAGCGAGTGGTCGCCGCCGGAGTGCCGCAGGGCTCTGTGCTAGGCCCGCTCTTGTGGAATACAATGTATGATGGAGTACTCCGATTACCCATGGAGGAGGGTACTACCATCGTAAGATTCGCCGATGACATAGCCATAGTGGTGGTGGCGAATACTGTTCACGGGGTGGAAACCCAAACTAACTCCGCGGTGGCGAACGTGGAGGCATGGATGTCAAGGGCCGGCCTTCAGCTCGCCCCACAAAAGACGGAAGCAGTGCTAATTTCGAGCCGGAAGAAGGTCGAAACAGCAAAAGTTCACGTAGGAGGAGTGGCCGTTACCTCGGGGGGAGCGATAAAATATCTAGGGGTCTGGCTTGATACAAGGCTCTCAAAGCTGAGCTCCCAAATTCTGTACGCTGCCCCAGTATGGGCCGAGGCGATGGGAGTAAGGTCCTACACGAGAGGAATAGAGGCAGACCACCGCCTCTGCGCGCTACGGACGTCCTGCGCCTTCAGGACGGTATCGGACGACGCGGCCCTCGTGATCGCAGGTCTGATACACATACAAGAGCTGGTCCGAGAGAGGAAGGAGCTGGCCAACATGGCTCAGGGCTGATGCCCCATCGGCGTCGGCCAGGAAGAGGGAAGCGAGAGCCACTAGCTTGTCAAACTGGCAACGGCGATGGGAGGCATCATCCAAGGGACGCTGGACGTTTCGTCTTATTTCGGACGTGGGAGAGTGGACCGGAAGGAAGCATGGCCAGGTAGACTTTTACCTCACTCAGGCCCTCAGCGGGCATGGGTGCTTCCGAAGCTACCTTAAGCGTTTTGGCCATGAAAGTGAGGACTTCTGCCCGTCGTGCGGCAGTGGAGTCACAGAGGACCCACTCCACGTCCTCTTCGATTGCAGGCGATTTGAGGAGGATCGCCTAACCCTGGTGCCTCCAGCAGCATGGTGCCTCAAATGCTCCAGACGCCGGTCAAATGGGAAGCTATTGCCTAAGATGTGGCTAAGATGATGACGGAGCTGAGAGCCCTGGAGAGGGCGCGTAATGGGCGGGAGGAGTAGGGCGCCAGAGGTGTGCGAAGCATTGCTTCACGGCCGTACTGCACAACTTAGGTCCATGCTCCTACAGCCCAGTCGGGGAACAAAAATGTATAGTAGGCATATAATATAGTTTAAATTAATAAACACGAATATAAAAAAAAAAAAAAAAAAAACCGTGTATGTGAATGTGTGACACGCATACAAGTTAACAACCAACTCCCAGCTTATTCATCATATTCATATTCATCATATTCATCATAATATTCATCATTTTTTATTATTATTATTATTACACTTTTCTCTCATGCATGGTTCACCCTAAATTGGGTCCACCTTATTGGCCCTATGCTGAGCCGGCACATTGTACCATTCCGAGCCGTGGCTCCTTTCCATTGGCTGACAGCGATCGTATGACTTCTGCAAAATGTGCAGGGTCAGCGGTCTGCCACGGGCATCCGGCTATGCATGAACTTTTGTTAATTCTTAAGTTTTAGTTTTAATTTGGATTTGAAATAAAGAGCACTAGCTCGATCATAAAACTCCGGCTATAGCCGTTATATTCATTCTGCTTATTAAATTTGGTTATCGTGCCTTAAGGGCCGTAACAACGGAGATAAGTATCTCCCACCATAACCTTCGAAAAAAGGAAGGAAGTCGAAGCGACCACCCGACTCTCCAGTGGCTAACAACCTTGGTGGTCAACACTACCTAACCAACGACAGCAACCTGCTGCCGGCCCTCTACGGATATTCATTCAACCTTGCCACGGAAGCACCGCCAGCCGGCCTAAATAATCAAATAATTGGCACCCAAGGGATTAATATTAAACCTAATATTCGAATCCCACCCTTGAAGTTGTACAATATGTAAGTAGCTGAGCGCCGACAATAGCCAAGGTCTACGCTAACGCAAATACCAGTAATAAATAAATAGTGACTCGATTTTCGATTTCTGATACCGATTTTTCTGAGTGCGTGGCAAAAAAATATAAAAAAACATATATCTCAAATAACGCACACTGGTGCGAAGGCAATCAACATTTATATGAATTAATTATGCTAGGGAATATTTTATTTCTTTGTTAATGTCGGTCTCTATACGCATTCACAGGCCGCCAGTCGTTTTTCTCCTTGTGTTTTGCTACAATTTTATCCACTGTTCTTATATTGAATTTTGTACTAAAGTTATCCAGTGTGTCTGTGCTAATAATACACCCAGTCGAATCGACCTATACTTGTTGTCACCGTTCTGTATTTTAATTTGGTTTTTGAGACAATTAATCCAACATTTTTGTGTGTTATGTGACGATCCATTTTTCCGCAATTTTTGTTCTTCGCCTTGTATATCACCAAGTGGCCCGTCGAAACCTTTTGTCTTGAGCCCCAGTCGTCAAATACCTCGTATCTACCCAGCGCCCTTTAACTGCCAATGAGTTGGGATTATAGGGAAATAAAGCAAGAAATTGATAGCGACGATAGCGAAGAAGTGGGATTTCGCCCCGAAGTTAGGGACATAGACCAACCAGAAATGAACGCAGAAATGATCCAAGCGCTTGTCGCAAATGCGGTCAGCGTCGCTCTTGACGAGCAGGAAGCACGCTTAAGAAACGATTTTGCCACAGAATTAGGAGCGGTTAGAGCACAGGTTAGCGCGCTGTCAGTGCAAGCGCCGCAGGTGGATGTTTATAAAAGAGTAGTACCGGACCCTGCAGTAAAATGCGATGTCAAGTTGGACATAGTAAAATCCCTGCCGACGTTCAGTGGAAGCCACGACGAGTATGTTTCGTGGAGGCAGGCTGCATCAGATGCTTATGAAGTATTCAAGAAGTACGACGGCAGCGAGGCACACTACGAGGCCGTTGTCATCATTAAAAATAAAATTTGCGGCCCTGCTCGGGCACTACTCACGTCCCACAATACAGTGCTAAATTTTGATGCAATTCTAGCCAGACTAGATTGCACATATGCGGACAAAACGTCCCTAAGAGTGCTACGGCAAAACTTAGAAATGGTTCGGCAAGGAGATTCAGACCTTATGGCATACTATGATGAGGAAACTCACGCTCGTCACTAATAAAATAGTCATGTCACATAACACGGACACAGCAACAATCCTGAATAGGGAGGTTAGGGATGATGCCCTTCATGCTTTCATCGCAGGGCTTAAGAGGACCCTCAAGACACTCGTGCTACCAGCACAACCCAAAGACCTTCCGTCTGCACTAGCGTTAGCGCGGGAAGCCGAGAACAGCATTGAAAGAAGTGCGTTCGCGGCATTCTACGCGAAAGCTATAGAAGAGAAGTCCCATTTCAACGAGGGCAATAGCCGCAATAATAAGGGTTAGGGAAAGCAATGGAGAGGTGAGGATAAAAATCCGCACTTCATTCCTAAGCAGAATCAAAGTAAGCCTCATGAGGACAATCCCTGGCCGAAGCACAGAGCCCGAGTCCTTAGACCACAATAAGGTTCAGCCCATGGAGGTAGACCCCTCAACGGCTAAATTCAGACAAGAAACAAGCTGGGGAAAGCCTCAAAGTAACAACAACTACAAAAGACAGAACTCGTCCCAGCGTCAATCGGGCCAAAGACGCCAACGCGTCAACAATATAGCCCAACCCCAACAGGAAGTAACAGATTATGACACCACAGCTGAGGCTGAGGTCGCCACCATTGAGGAAGATAGCGACACAGCCGAACTTAACGACCTCCTCCATTTTTTAGGGAGCGTTCCCGACTGCCGTTCGTCGAGCGACAGTTGGCTGGCAGAACACTAAAAATTCTCATCGACACTGGGGCGGCAAAAAAGATGCTATTATAGGCTTCGATTCGCTAACGCGAGCAGGAGTAGCATTGGACCTAGGCAACAGCGTAATAAAATACGCAAACGTCACTGAGAAGCTCAAATTTTTTGACTGTCAGAATGTCAACTTCACAAAAATCGATGACATAGTGGTGCCAAGTTCGGCTAAAGCCGACTTCAAAAAAATTATTCTGAAAAGAATTAAGGTGTTTTCGACCTCTAACGAGGCGCTCACTTTCAACACATCAATCATCGCTACTATTCGAACTACGAGTGACGAACTTGTCTACTCCAAGTTATACCCCTATCCTATGGGGGCAGCAGACTTTGTAAACAATGAGATCAAAGAGCTGCTGCAAAATGGCATAATCAGGCCGTCCAGATCCCCGTACAATAGCCCTGCCTGGGTGGTTGACAAAAAAGGGACTGATGACAATGGCAGCAAGAAGAAGCGATTAGTAATCGACTTCAGGAAGCTGAACGAGCGAACAATCGCCGATCGCTACCACATGCCGAGCATACCCATGATTCTAGCGAACTTGGGGAAAGCCCAATTCTTTACCACTCTGGACCTGAAGTCAGGGTACCACCAAATATACCTGGCTGAAAAGGACCGAGAGAAGACCTCGTTTTCAGTCAATGGGGGGAAATACGAATTCTGCCGACTACCCTTCGGCCTAAAAAACGCAGGGAGCATTTTCCAAAGAGCCATCGACGATGTGCTGCGGGAAGAAATCGGCAAAATATGCTACGTCTATGTCAGTGGTGGGCAAAACTAACACATGTTTAAAATTTGAGTGTGTGCGTAGCAGAGAAAAACAATGAGAGCAGAGAATTCACTGAGCGAAAAAAACTTATTTTTTTATTTAATTTTTCGTTATTCGAAAGTTTGAATCGGACTAAAATAGTGTAGTTTATTTTAAAGACATCTTTTCTAGCAACATTTCTTAAAAAAATGAAAAAAACTACGCTTCCCTATCTTTATTTTCTATGGAGAAAACTTTTTTCAACTCAATTTGTGAGAAAATTTTTCGCAGTGGAATCATTTTGATTTTTAAGTTTGGGCTGTCAAATGAGTCAAAATGAGAGCAAATGAGAGAGCTTCTAAAAAAAATTGAGAATGCTCACACTGTCAGTGTGCCGGCAGCGCTGCGGCAGAATTTCCTACCCTATACTCGCGTGCTATGTAAAATGAGAGTTTGCCCAACACTGGTCTATGTCGACGACGTTATCATCTTTTCCGAGAATGAGACGGAACATGTCAAGCATATTGACACGGTGCTTAAGCGCCTACTCGAGGCCAAAGAAAGAAAAGAAAGCGTTGAGTTCCTAGGGTTCATTGTCACCAAAGGAGGAACAAAAACAGACCCAGAAAAAGTTAGGGCAATAAAAGAGTTCCCAGAACCAAAAAATCAGTTTAGCCTCAGTTCCTTCCTAGGCCTGGCGAGCTATTATAGGAGCTTTGTAAAAAACTTTGCCTCCATTGCTAGACCTCTGACCGCCATCCTCAAAGAGGCAAACGGGACGGTCAGCAAGAATATGTCGAGAAAAGTAGCTGTCAAGTTTAACGAAACCCAGCGAAACGCATTTGAGCATCTTCGTAACATTTTGGCATCGGAAGACGTCATTTTGACATACCCTGATTTTAAATTACCCTTTGACTTAACCACCGACGCCTCAGCGAGTGGAATAGGCGCGGTACTATCCCAAAATAAAAGACTTATTGCCATGATTTCACGCACGCTAAAAGACGGCGAGCTGAACTACGCCACCAACGAAAGAGAATTGTTAGCGATAGTCTGGGCAATAGGCAAACTCCAAAACTACCTATACGGTAACAATGGAATACGGATCTTTACAGACCACCAGCCTCTCACATATGCGGTATCCGACAAAAACACCAACGCTAAGATCAAGCGATGGAAAGCGTTTATTGATGAGAACAACGGGAAAGTGTTTTACACACCCGGAAAACAAAACCTGGTAGCTGACGCGCTATCGAGGCAACCCCTAAATTACTCAGAGGCTGAGGCACAGTCCGACGCGGCAACGGTGCATAGTGAACTTTCGCTCTCATACACCATAGAGACCACAGACAAACCTCTGAACTGCTTTAGAAACCAAATTATTTTAGAAGAAACAGGCCAACCGCTTCGGCGAGATTTCATAGTCTTCGGAAATAGAACTCGCCATATCATTAACTTTAATAACAAGGACTCGCTTGTTGAATCCGTTAAGGAGATCATCAACGCCAACGTTGTGAATGCAATTCACTGTGACTTCCCTACACTGGCTCGCATTCAACATGCCTTGAGGCAGGAATTTCCTGCGACAAAGTTCTGGCATTGTAAAACCTTCGTCAATGACATAACCAACGCTAACGAACAGTTGGAGATCACTAACACAGGAGAACGCAAAACAAATTCTCCGGGATTACTACTTCCCGAACATGTCCAAATTAGCTAGCGAAGTGGTCGCAAATTGCAAAGTCTGCAATAAAGCCAAATACGACCACCATCCTAAGAAACAGGAATTAGGAACTACGCCTATCCCATCGTACGTTGGGGAAATGTTGCATATCGACATTTTTTCGACCGACAAAAAAATCTTCTTAACATTGATAAATTTTCCAAATTCGCTATTGTACAGCCTTTAGTTTCTAGGGCAATAATAGATGTACGAGCACCCATTCTCCAACTGGTATTTTTACCCCAACACCAAGACCATATACTGCGACAATGAGGCCTCCTTTAACTCTGAGACAATCACATCATTGCTGCGAAACCAGTACAGCATCGATGTTGTTATCGCGCCACAGTAGCTCCAATGGTCAAGTAGAGAGATTTCACAGTACCCTGGCGGAAATTGCCAGATGCCTCAAGATTGATAAAAAAAATCGAGGACACTGTGGAACTAATATTGAGGTCTACTATAGAATACAACAGGTCGCTACAGTCGGTTACAGAGTTTAGGCCGGTAGAGGTCATCCACGCCAGCAGCGACGAGATGAAGCTGGCAATTAAAGCCAAGATTGACAAGGCACAACAATCCAACCTAGACAGGGTTAATCCTTCAAGGCAGAACAGAGTCTTCGAAGTCGGTGAAAGAGTGCACCTACGCAACAACAAAAGATTAGGGAACAAATTAACTCCGCATTATTCAGAAGAGCGTGTAGAAGCAGATCTGGGAACATCTGTTCTCATTAGGGGGAAGGTGGTCCATAAGGACAACATTAGATAGGCATTTCATCTGCCACAGTCGCCCTTATATTAAAACCCAATCGTTGCTATAATTCCCACAGGCTCACCATCATATCCATCATACTGCTGTCCACCGCAAGCGCAAGAATCACCGATTTCTCGTACGCTAAATACATCCCGGTGCTAGACGGCAACGTTTTAGTATGGGAACAGTACGGCCTGGTCAGGCACTCGACAAATCTGTCCGAGTTTGCCAGCATAATTGACGCCACGGTCAGAATGCTGGAACTGTTCCCACATTCCCACATGAGGAAGCTGCTGGAAGTGGACATTGAACATGCCCAGAACCTTCTGGAGGAACTTAAGGTACACCATAGAATGGCTAGGAGCCTTGATTTTTTGGGCTCAGTCCTTAGGGTCGTGGTCCATAATTAACACAGAGACACAGAAACACATCAATCTACTCACAGACACGGTGAACAAGATCCTCAGGGAGAAAAAGGACGGTCTTGTTGACTCAGGCCATCTGTTCGAAACACTTCTTGCCAGAAATAGAATGTTAATATCCGAAATCCAAAATTGTATGTTCACTATCACGCTTGCTAAAAATAATATCATCAATCCTCCTATTTTCAATCATAATGACCTAAAGGCTATTTTTGACGAACAGCTCACAGAGGTCCCAATAGTTAGCCTTATGGATGTATCTAAGATTAAGATTTTTCAAAATAATGCTCTTGTCCACGTTATAGTCCAGTATCCTAGAGTTAAGCATATTTGTAAAAAAGTCCTGCTCTTCCCTGTCGTACACTACCATACTATACTACAAATAGAAGACAACATCGTGGCGGAATGTGATGACGGAATCCTAGCAGTCTCCGATTGCGCTTCTACCAAGTTGGTAGAAGCCACAGAAGCCACGGCCAAGTTGGCCACATTTTGCAAAAAGGCGTCTCACGACACCTGCGCCAGGCAATTACATGCAGGCGGGGCGGCTACGTGCCGGACGCGGCCCAGCAATCTGGAACCCCTTACAATTGTGGACGATGGAGTAATAATCGTCAACGAGAAACTAACGAGGATTACCATCGATGACGGTCCCACAACAACCAAGGTAGGGACCCACCTCATCACCTTCGAGAGAAAGGCGGTGATCAACGACTCCGTGTATTTGAACCTCAACTACTCCGTGAAGAAGAGCCCGGGTATTGCGGCCTCCCCCTTAATTAACATCACGGGACACGATCACATACTGAGCCTGACAATGCTACAGCGGATGAACGAGCATAACCTGCGTTTAACCCTTTCATGCCCAAATTAAAATGGGCGTGGCCAAACATTTTTTGAGTAGACATATCGACGCATTTCCGCAAAAGTATCGTAAGTCGCTTTTTTTCGAAATTGAGATTTTAATGCAAAATTGTTAGGCACCTAATGTCTCACTACCCTGTGAAATATTATAACTGAAAACCTTATAGTTCCGATAAAAATTAAGTTTCAATTTTATCGTGTGTTACAGTGCTTTTCAATGTGCGCGCGAAATTATCGTATGTCCATAAACATATTTTGCATGGTAATACTTCGAACGCACAAAAATAAAGAGATACAATAACAAATGTTTCTAATCGCTTAAACATCTTATGTTTTTGCTTATTGTTGGTAAGAGATTAAATAAAAAAAAGCTTCTCCTGTAAAATTGAATTTTTCAACATACGATACTTTCGCGGAAATGCGTCGATATAAGCTAGAGTTGACCCCAATATCAAGTGACAAAAATTTCAATGTCCTAGGTGTCCTGGTTCAAGAGCTACAGGATGTTGAGTATATGCAAAAATATGCAAATTACAAACAAAAAAAATAATATTTTCATGCGTGGATTTGTTTTAAATACTCCCTTAACTTTCTTTATAAAGTTGCTAAACTTGGCATTAGGATGAAGTAATTATTTTAGTGTTTATTTAACACTTTTCAAAAACCAAACTTTTCAAAATTTTTTTTGCACAATGAATTTGTGAACTACACTCTCGGGAAAATAGCTACAAACTGAACGCGTGTGCAGCTGACTACCGAACAAATATGTATAATATCAATCAACACATGCAGCTATTTTTCTGCGAAAGAATCAAAACAAAAAGCATTAAAATACGGGAGATAGAGGCTCATAAATACAATGTTGCGTATATGCAACATCGGGCATGAAAGGGTTAATGCAGGAGCTCAGAGATGAAGTGTCGGCTGGAGGTTCCCCGAGGATATGGTTCGCCGCAGGAGTCGCCGTCAGCCTCACACTATGCGCGTTGGTCCTGCTCCAACAACACTGCAGGCGCAAACGAGAGGCAGCCCAGCTACAAAAGTCCATCGACGAATTGGCTTTCACCGAGGACGGCGTCCGATTTAAGGGGGGAGTAGTTAACAACCAACTCCCAGCTTAGGCTGAGTAGGCCAATTCTTATTCCCCTTATTAATATTCTTCATTTTTTATTATTATTATTATTACACTTTTCTCTCATGCATGGTCCACCCTAAATTGGGTCCACCTTATTGGCCCTATGCTGAGCCGGCACATTGTACCATTCCGAGCCGTGGCTCCTTTCCATTGGCTGACAGCGATCGTATGACTTCTGCAAAATGTGCAGGGTCAGCGGTCTGCCACGGGCATCCGGCTATGCATGAACTTTTGTTAATTCTTAAGTTTTAGTTTTAATTTGGATTTGAAATAAAGAGCACTAGCTCGACCATAAAACTCCGGCTATAGCCGTTATATTCATTCTGCTTATTAAATTTGGTGCCTTAAGGGCCGTAACAACGGAGATAAGTATCTCCCACCATAACCTTCGGAAAAAGGAAGGAAGTCGAAGCGGCCACCCGACTCTCCAGTGGCTACCAACCTTGGTGGTCAACACTAACTAACCAACGACAGCAACCTGCTGCCGGCCCTCTACGGATATTCATTCAACCGGCTCTACCCTTGCCACGGAAGCATCGCCAGACGGCCTAAATAATCAAATAATTTACATACAAATTTCAACCGAAGCGCAGGCCAACTTTCTTCATCGCGCTCCGTTTAGAGACTGAAAACCCATAAACATTTAATGAGAGAATGAGCGTAAGATGAACGAACCATAAGCGTAAGAGAGCGTAAGAAATCCTCTCTGGGGCCTGCTGGGGCCTGTCGCAAGAAATTTTTGCGTCCATTTTCGTTGTATGAAATGGATTGTCTATATGCTGTATGGTTAGTGGTTCAACCTAATGTTTGAACATCCTGAAAGGGTCACAAAAGTGCCTTAGTATATATTTTTGTGTGAATCTTTAATGTATATTGAAATATTAATGTTTTCTTCAATTTTTGTTTTGATGTCCAATATTTTGCCAGTATTAGCGTTGATTAAATGCTATTTCAGGTGAACATGTTCACTGAATCTTTTGTTTTCAAAAGAGCTCACTGTTCATTACTCAGTTGCTCATTTATTGGTTATGGTTCAGTTCATTACGAGGGTTGCTATATATACTTCTGGCCTTATAATGAAAATGCGAATATTTATTATTAAAAATGGTTTTATTATTTTTCAAAGTATTCTCCAGAAAGACATACACTTTTTCATGCGCTCAAACAATTTTCGAAGCACTTTATCCACTCCGATTGAGACACCTCCAAAACATGGTTTTTGGACGCTTCAAAAGCATCTTCTGGCGTCGAAAATCGTTGACCACGAATTTTTCTTTTGATGTACGGGAATAAAAAGAAGACATTGGGTGCCAAGTCAGGGCTGTATGGCGGATGACCCTTCAATTCGACATTTTGGCCGGTCAAAACGGCGCTGGTTTGAGCTGATGTGTGAGAGCTCGCATTATCATGGTGCAGATCCAACGAGAACAAATTTTTTTTACGGCCAGGTGTTCATGCAATATCAAATGTATGCTGGTGGAAGAAATGCCCAAGGATGCCTCTGTCTCACGGTATGTCACATGACGATCTTGCATTATCAGTTCATGCACGGCGTCAATGTTCTCTGGAACAACAACTGTTTTTTGACGACCTTCACGTCCTTTGTCTTCGAGCGAGCGTCGGCAACGATTGAATTCATTATACCAGTATAAGATGGTGCTCCATCGCCATACAAAGATTTAAGTTCATCGATGCACTCTTGTAGTGTTAATTCACGTCGAAAGCAGTGAAAAATGTTTGCGCAAAAATGTTTACGAGTTAATTCCATTTTCTGCCAAATTAATTTTTTTAAGTCATCAAAAGTTTAAAAATTTTTGTAAACAACACAAATTATGGCCGTACATCAAAACGTTCTGAGCACGTGTCTGCTAAAACATGTTAATCTTCCGAATGAAAAAGTCAGATGGCGCCAGGCAACACTTAGTATGGCCTAGGCCAGAAATATATATAGCAGCCCTCGTATATAATTATAGTAGAGAAGTTTCTATTGGAAAAGAAACAATCAAAAAAAAATAAGATAAAAATAGATATTCAATATCAATATATAATATTGATAATTTCAATATCAAAAAAAAAATTTTGTTGTTCTTTACTTATTTGTTATACTTCCACCATGAGCTAAATAAAAAAATTAATGTTAAATGTGTTTCAAGAACGCGCCTATATAAAATGTCATATTCAGCTTAGTCTCCAAATTTATTGCCTAATCTTTTTGCCTTATCTTTAAAAATCACCCTTATTACCACATCTATATACTTTTTATATTATATTTACTATTTAATTTACTTTTTTACTAAATTTACTAAAACCCCCTCTCCAATATCGGAAACAACGGCAGTGCTACAATTTCTGCAACCACTGCGACAACCACTGCAATTCTAAGTCACCGCGGCGTCAACGAGTACAGTGAGTACAAATACAACCACTTCGGAAAGTGCCAAAGCGGCCCCAGCGACACAGACTAGAGTGGAGCGCAACATCCAAATTAAGCGCAAGCTTAGCCCGCAGAGTAATCCGGCAGGCAATAAAACAAAAATTAACCGCGTCCTAAAGAACCAGACAGATCCACTAGTAACAGATTTTCCCTACTGGCGGAGGTTGAGGAAAACCAACCAGCCCAAGACACCGCTTTTTCAAAGGGAAAAGCTCGAGTGCCCTGGTCAACCGAATTGCGGCGTTGATCGGGAACGGTGCCAACTTTCATGTTGTCCCGCTTATCAAAGGGAACATCCGAATGAAAAAGTCAGATAGCGCCAGGAAACAATTAGTATGGCGTAGGCCACAAATATATATAGCAGCCTTCGTACCAAGCCAAATTTCTCTGCGATTTGGAGCTTAAAATGGACTTGTAATATTTGCAAATTGTTTTGCTGGTTTCAAAATTCACTAAACTTCACTATATTAGAATATAGGACATTCTCTTTCAATTGCATACAGTCTGAAGGTACTTTAATATTTGAAATTTAAAAAGATAAACTTTGAGATAAAAAATACTAGTTTTTTACTCGTGGTTTTTCAAAGTGTCATTTTTTACCATACCGTGGAGTGTGAAGAAACACACAAATAAAAGTTTTACAAATAATGATGAAAGTTTAAAAATGAAAAAATACACTCAAAGCCTTGGAAGGGGGGATCGTCCAGGCACTCCACGTCTCTAATGTCTAGATAAAAAAATACTAGTTTTTTATTCGTGGTTATTCAAAGTTTCATTTTTTAATATATCTAACGTCTAGTTAAAAAATACTAGTTTTTTATTCGTGGTTATTCAAAGTGTCATTTTTTAATATATCGTGGAGTGTTAAGAAAAACACAAATAAAAGTTTTACAAATAATGATGAAAGTTTAGACGGATAGAAAATGGACACACAAAATACACATCCAAATATTAAAATACTTTTTTAAAATCATTGGCACTCCTTGTCTTGGCAGTGGGATCGGCCGGGCACTCCATGTTTTGGTAGGGGGGTTGGCCGGGAACTACACGTCTCGGCAGGGGGATTGGAGGGCTCTCCACGAGTCGCCAGGTGGATCAGGGAGATGGGTCGGTATTTTAATTATATTATAAATATACCATTTTTATGCTTATCAAATGTATGTTTTTAAAACAAACTTGTTTGGTTGCAGAGGTTTTTAAACCAATGGCCTTGCAGAGGGTATTATAATTTTCTCCAAAAGTGTGCAACACAGTGAAGGAGGCATCTCCGACCCTACAAAGTATATATACAAAGTATCCTACAGGATCACCCGACTCCCAAGTAGGGATGGCGTCTGAACTGAAGAAGTTTTGACTCTCCTCCCGTTTAGCCTGGGTAGCCGGGTCCAACCTTTGAAGCAGAACCTGGACGACGATGAAGCTGGCAATCTGATTTGACGATCACGTGTGCATGAAATATTAAGCGACAGGTATTAAATCGTTTCTCCAATAAATTCAGCGCGGCATCATAATTCTCGTCGGAGACTTCCAAGGAGCGAACTGTTTCGAAAGCGGACGCCCGAAGGCAAGATCGCAAACTTTGCTGCTTTTAAACCTTACTGATGCACGGATTGCCTCTGACGATTGTACAGAAAATCGAGTAAAACTCAGGCCATTCAGAATATCCACCGCTGAAGGTAGGAAGAGGCAAGGGAGGCAAAAATTGAACTCTGAGTCAGCCTGCATGGTGGTCATTCCATTAACAAGGGTGGAGTGGGCAGCAATTCGAGAAGAGCGAAGGGTCGTCTCGTGCTCAATTTCGGCCTGCATCGTCGCTACGAGCTCCGAAACAGTCCATCGGAGGTAACTACTGATGTGCGAAATGTCCAAATCCTCAAGCTCCCCGTGGATGGCCTTAAAGTCGCTGAACATGGCGATTATCTGGCCATGTCGCACGTGCTCGTGCGAAAGAGCTCGTTGGATCCCCTTTAAGTCCTGGAGAATACCCAGGTCCTAGCACTACGGATTGGAGTGGGTGCTCCTGTGACTGCGGATTTTTTTTTGCTGCCTGACCCGACATTTAGTAAGAACATACTTTAAAAATCGTATAATTGTTTTTATTGACAAAATACAAAAAAAAAAGTCCCAAGCTTCTAACTTCAAAAATACCAAATTTGGTATTTTAACCAAATACCATTTCCAATCGTTTAGTTATATGTCAATGAAATTTGGTAGATCCAATGAAGGCAAAAAGTATAATCTTTAAAAAGTTTAAACGTTCTATCTTCAAAAACACGAAAGTTGCGTCATATCCCATCTTTAAGTTATATGACAGCTGTAGGATATAGTCGGCCGATCCTTCTGAAATTTGGTGTTATATTATTTTGCCAAAAATAGAACCCATAGAATGCAAAAAGCAATGCAAAAAATCACCAATGCATTGGTGCGGGATTTTTTTTTCCCTATCCATGTGGGTGCACTGAAAAATAATATAACTGAAATATAATATCAATATAATAAAAAATACATTTTATTACAGCAATTAAAAAACGGCATTCCATTTTTTGCAGCTTATTATTCTACTATGACAAATAATGCAGACCTTCTTACTAAAAAAAATGTTCTGCGATGAAGAAATTAAGCTTGTGGCGTGAGCAACGAACCCTATGGCGTGAGCAGTCTCACACAACTCCGTATGCACGAGCATTTGCAAAAACAAATGAGCAGCGAGAGCAATGGCACGGCCACTGCCATAGAATATCCCAACTTTCACCCAAGTCATCAAAGTTATAGCATTTCCGATCAATCAGTTACATGGTCACTAAAGGATATAGTCGGACGATCCCGGCCATTCTGACTTATATACTGCGTGCAAAGTTTCAAGTCGATAACTGAGAGACTAGTTTGCCTAGAAACAGACAGTATGCCTAAAGTGTATATTATAGGGTCGGAGATGTCTCCTTAACTGCGTTGCACACTTTTGACCAAAATTGTAAAACCCTCTGCAAATAAAACATAAATGTTTTTGAAACATAGATATGCGACCTATATTTTTTTATTTATTTGAATTTATTTTTTAAAAACTTGTATAAATATATATTTTTATTCTGACTCTTCTTCATCGTCAAGTCCAGAATATTTGTTAGATGATTGCAGCACCTAAAATAAAAAAGAAAAGTTCATTTTAATAGGTAAAAAAAGTGAATTGAATTTGAATACATTTTTAATAATTAAATTTAATAGGAAAGGAAAGCTAACTTTATAGCTAAAGGTGAAATAACCTTCCAGTTTATTGCAAGTTTATTTATAATATAAAAGTAAACATATCATAAAACAAAAAGAGAATTAAAAGGAGAATTAATTGAGTAATACCGGTTGAATTCGAATTCATTCACGAATGTTCGATAAAACTATATATCATGTATACTTGGGTGGAAAATTAAAATATATCGACAAGTATTTGACTTGTTAATATTTATTAGCAGCAAACCCCGGAAAAGGTTGTTTGGTCCCTTTTTATTTTCTAGATGGGCTAGTTGTTTTTTTTTATTTATTTTGGTTAATAAATATTTTCCAGTATTGTCAAGTACAGCAACTTTCCCATCGCCAATATCTAACAGTTGTTTCGAGAAAGTTTCTGCGGATAGATTCCGAAGCATTTGAACTCGCTTATTCTTCGTCAGTTGAACTTTTTCAATCAGTTTTCAAACTGTCGCGATGATTTCAAGCAATTTAATTAGTTTAGTTTAATTTTGAACGTAGAATAACGGGAAGAGAATTCTGAAAGGAGTAACAAAGAGCCGCCAAAGAGTTTATCATTGTTTTTTTATATCCCTAAATGTCCAATCCATTACATCAAGTGCATTTTTACGTGCTATAGTGCATTTATCTCAAATAATTATTTACATTGATTCATCACTATGCCAATAGACGATTGTTATTTTATGTTGTGAAAACAAAAAAAATCCTCCTTGTCCTGCCGCATCTGCGAACAAATTGCGGTCGTAAATAATTTTTTGTTCGTCTTTAAGTAGTGGAACATTGCGACTAAAAATTTCTGTCATTTCTACTAAATGTACGAATTGACCTCAAGGAACATGATAGAATCTGGATCTGTACCGAGAATTATACCGCGCAATGGTTCAGGTGGTGTTTCAATTTCGGGTAGTTGTAATTTTCCTGATGAGAAACACATCCCAACTGCCTCATTTTTAAATTTGAGTGCATGACAATACGGGCGTTCTTTTTCGAAAGTACCAATAATCACTTTGGAATGAGCAGAATATTTAATATCAGGTTCATACTGGAATGCTAGTCGAAGAAATTGCCCTGATGTAAATGCTCTATAAACTTGTTACCGTTGTTGGTCAATTCATCTTCTCTTAATTCTTAATCTGCGAGTTTCTGTTCGTGCATCTCGTGCATCTTTCTATTGTGATTAACTTGTGATTATTGAGACTAACTGTCATGATGGAACACAACGCCCTTACGATTCACCATGGCTGGCCGCTTCTGTTCAAGTGCAATCTTCAATCGCTCCAGTTGTTCACAGTAGAGGTCAGAATTGATGGTGTAAATGGATTTGTAGTTTTATTGAAGTCGAAAAAATTGTGAATTATAGTTATAGCTGAATTGTATTTGTTAGTTGCTAGTCTGTAAATTTACTCTTAGATAGCTTAGGGCGGAGCGGGAGCGAAAGCTCATATTCGCTCTTGTGCGAATTCGCCCCGCTTCGCCGCAATAGATAAGTTAGGCTTAAGATTAGAAAAAGATTAGAAAATATACTCGAATTTATAACGTTGAAGAGGCAAGACCATTTCTTTCGTTTTCGTTTTCGCCCAGTTCTTAAATATTAAGCAGCCACCCTTTTTTTGTTATTGGAAAGTGTGAGATAAAACAATCTCAGTAAACATTTTGGCGCCCCCGGGTGGACAATAGTGCAAAATATTTAATAAATAAACAAAGTGACAGTGACACTTGTGTTATTACACACAAAAAAGAACCAAAAGAGCTGCTCGCGACGCGTCCGTGAAGTGCAAAATAAAACCAAACGAAATTCACCGCGTCGTGAAACCGCCTCAAGCCTCCAGGATCATCACCGCAGGATCTTCGCCACTCATCGGAACAAATCTCCTTCCATGCCGTGCACCTGCATCGATTGCAAAAGGAAAGTGGCAGCGGGATTAAAGGATCCCAAGGCAGAACCCCAGGTATTTGTGCGAAAAATTGAAAGTTGAGAAGAGACTAATTAAATCTTCGTCTTGTGCTGAAATATTGCACCCTCCTTTCAATTCTTGGCGCATACGTACTTGAAATTAGTAGAGCTTAAAAATTTGAGTAGTTTTCGTTAAATTATTAACAAACTGCTGTGGCTAAAATTGACAAAAAACATAAATACATATCCACGTCACTGTCGCCCCCCTTTTTTTACCCCTCGTTCGTTTTTCGCCAAACAAAATAGTTAAATTTAGTGCAGCCAAACATTTATTTATATACAAATATATGTACAATTATAATACATATTTACGTGCATAAATAATTTGGCGTACATACAAATATATGCAGCGGTAAAATTTTCGTTTTCGCTCTAACCGTTGTCCACTGCTATATATGTATGTATGTATATGCATTAGTTTGGCGCATTTTATTTTACCGGAACGCCAAGTGACGCGCTACCCTATAATTGTGGGGTATACACCTTTTTCGGTGTCATTGGCAACCAACTATTTTTTTGGATACTCAGTGCCTCGACTATCAACATTTTTCGACTATCAATTAATTAATTAATTATTTCTCGTTTTCGCCATATTAATTAATTACTTCTCGTTTTCGCTAGATATTAAATTAAATATCTTTTTTCGTTCGTTTTCGTTTTCGTTTTTGAATTTAAATTCTTAATTAAATAATTAAAATAAAAATAAAACTTTTTATATTAGTCAAAAAAAATTTATTTTACTAATTATTTAATAAATTAAAATTTTTTATTTAAAAATAAAAAACAAAAAAAAAAAAAAATTTTTAAATTTTTTATCGTCGTCTGTTTATTAATAAATAAACAAATTTTAAAATGGAAAGTAAAAACCAGAAAGTAAAAGCCACGACTCTTGATGACTTAAGAAAAAAAATTAGATGTCAGGGTAAAAAGCATTCGCCGGTTAGAGGGCCGTTTGGAAGCTGGGTCAATTCCTTTAGTGAAGACCGAGCTAGAGTGCAGGCTTCAGGTTTTAAATGAGACCATATTTAAGGCAAATGAGTTACAAGACCAGATCGAGCAATTAGATGAGGAAGATGAATTTGGAGCCGAGTTGGAAGAATTAGAGATAACAACTAAGGCAAGGGTGATGTCATTATTAAATGCCTTCACGTTAGCTGAAGAGTCCCCACCAGCTACTGCAAGTTCTGCACCGGTTGCAGCCCCAACTCGAGCTCGACTTCCCAGTTTGGCATTGCCAAAATTCAGTGGAAACTATTCGGAGTTTAAAAATTTCATGAGTCTCTTTGAGACATTTGTAGACAAGGATGTGAACATTCCTGTTATCGAGAAATTTAACCATTTAATTTCTTGCCTCTCTGGTGAAGCCTTAGGAACTATCAAGGCATTCCAAGTCACCGAGAGTAATTATGACAAAGCTATTGCTAGTCTGAAAAGAGTTTACGATAACGAATGTCTCATCTTTGCTAACCAAATAAGCAAATTATTCAGCCTTCCGAAAGTTTCCCAGCCGTCTGCGTCGTCGTTGAGAGGTCTCATCGACACAGTGTCATCGATCTATGGGTCACTATTATCCATAGGAGATGACACTAAAATTGCAAACTCAATGATCATTTACTTAGTTTTGAGTAGAGTAGATCCAGTGACCAGAGAAAAATGGGAAGAGTCACTGGATTATGAGAAATTGCCGCTGTGGTCCGATTTCGAAAAAATATTAAATCGTAGGTACCAGCACCTGTCCGCTGAAGAGACTGGCAAGCCAAAACAGGAGAAAACTGGGTTTGGGAAGCAGCACAATAGGAGTTCGTTGGCTTGCACCGCTTCCAACAAACAAGCTTGCAGTTATTGCAACGCACAAGACCATAGTCTTGCCCAGTGTAGTCCGTTCGCTCGCCTTGCTGTAATGCAACGGTTTGAGTTTGTCAAGTCAGCCTCATTATGTTTAAATTGTCTGCGAAAAGGTCACACGGTTGCGAAGTGTAAATCGACTAGATGTCAAATTTGTGCAAGATCGCACCACAAACTTCTGCACCGATTTACTGTGACCGAAAATAACTTGGCGTTACCACCACCAAATGAACATCCTCCTCCAGCGCTACATCTTGATGGCCCTTCTACGTCACATGCTTTGCATGCGTCATCTCTAGAAAGGGTTTTGTTAGCGACGTCGATCGTAAGCGTTAGAACTAAAAATGGCGAGCATATATTGGCCCGAGCACTACTGGACTCTGGGTCACAAATGAACTTCATTACTGAAGAACTTGCACAACGCTTACAGATCCGTAGGGAGGAGTCGTGTATCAACTTGCTTGGAATTGGTCAAGCCAATTCCCAGGTTAAGAAAAAGATACACACTGTGGTGAAGTCAACGATTAATGGTAGTGAGTTTCCGTTCGACTTTTGGATTTTGAGAACTATCTCGGGTTATCACCCTGACCAGTCAGTGAACGTGAAAGATTGGGACCTACCAAAGAACTTGCCGCTAGCAGACCCATATTTCTACAAACCTCAGCGGATAGATATGTTAATTGGAGCTGAGTCATTTTTCGAATTGTTGTCCGTTGGCCAAATAAAACAAGGGCCAAACCATCCCATCCTCCAAAAAACTCTCCTTGGATGGATAGTATCGGGAAAATATAAGGCAAATAACTCAACTCCTCAACAGCCTGTCTCTAGCCTGAATTGCCAAGAAGAACTACTCGAGTCGATAGATGGCAATTTGAAAAAATTCTGGTCGTTGGAAGAAGTACCAACTTCCAAAAAGCTTTTGTCACCTGAACAAGAGTTATGTGAGGGACATTATCAGAAAAATACAGTTGTGCTGCCTTCAGGTCGATTTGAAGTCAGGCTTCCATTTAAATCGGATCCAAGCGTTTTGGGAAACTCGTTCGAGGTAGCCAAACGCCGTTTTTTGTCGCTCGAGAAAAGATTATCTCGAGATCCGAATTTAAAGAAAATGTATGTGGAATTTATGGAAGAATACGAATCCTTAGGTCATATGTCCCCTACAAGCAATGATGTTCTTGCTACTCCACACTACGTCATACCCCATCAGTGTGTCTTACGGCCTCAAAGCACATCGACCAAATTACGAGTCGTGTTTGATGCGTCGTGTAAGACATCAACACATAAGTGTCTTAACGATCTGTTGATGGTTGGTCCTACCATCCAGGAAGAGTTGTATTCAATTCTTCTTAGGTTCCGGCTGAACAGATTCGCTCTGATAGGCGACATAAAAAAGATGTATCGCCAAGTAATGGTAAATGAAGCCGATAGGCGATACCAGTTGATAGTGTGGAGGAAAGACCCATCAGAGTCCTTGAAACTGTGCAAGCTCAACACCGTTACATATGGCACTGCGCCAGCCCCATTCCTGGCCATAAGGTGTTTGAAGAGGTTGAGTGAATCTGTGAAAAATACATTCCCTCGAGCTGCCGAAGTTATTGGGTCCGACTTTTACGTCGACGACATGTTAACGGGTGCTGGTTGCATTGAGGAGCTAAAGACAATTAAGTCTGAAGTAACTCAGGTTCTTCAAAACGCTGGGTTTGAATTGAGCAAGTGGTTTTCAAACTCGCCTGAAGTTACTGCATCCGAGAGCACGGTTAAGCCAATAACACTTTCGGACTCAGAACTGACTAAAGCATTAGGAATCGCTTGGATTCCTAAAGAAGATGTATTTAAATTTGAAATTAATGCTTCAGTCATGGGTCAAAGGGCGACCAAGCAGAACATCCTGTCGGTGACATCGAAGCTGTTTGACCCCCTTGGCTTATTAAGCCCTATACTTATAAAAGGAAAGATTCTATTGCAGGAACTTTGGCTAAATAAGCTAGATTGGGATGAGTCAATTCCACAGCACTTAGAAACAGCGTGGAACAAAATACAAATTGCCTTGTCGCAGTTAGAGGACATCTCGATACCGAGATTCGTGTGTACCGAGCCGATGTCACCGATTCAAATTCATGCCTTTTCTGACGCATCGATGAGAGCCTATGGAGCCTGCGTCTATATTCGTTGCGAATCTGCAGAAGGTATTAAAGTTTCATTGTTGACGGCAAAGTCCAAAGTAGCGCCGCTCAAGACAAAGACGCTCCCCCGTCTTGAGTTATGTGCCGCTCACCTTCTTGCAGATCTCTGCCGCAAAATAAAGCCTCTAATAAAAGTTCCGATCGAACGAAGTGTATTTTGGTCGGATTCAGAAGTAACTCTTCATTGGATTCGTTCCCATCCATCGTCGTTGTCAACGTTCGTATCGAATAGAGTAGCTGAAATTCAAGAGTGGTCAGAGGATAGCACGTGGCGGCATGTACCAACTAAACAGAACCCGGCAGATATAGTGTCCAGAGGTGGAGACGTAAAGGAGACTGTAGAATCGATCTGGTTTACAGGTCCATCGTTTTTAATGGAACCGGAAGATAAGTGGCCGACGAGCCCACGGTTTGATCTGTCACCAGAACTTCTACAGATGGAAGCGAAAAAGAATGCGGTCGGATTAACCGCAATCGTATCTACCTCAGATTTATTGGAAGTGATAGAAGGTTATTCCTCTCACCTAAAACTGCTGCGAGTGTTCGTTTATATGTTCCGTTTTATAAGGAAATCGAAGAAGTTAGTAGTGAATTCTGATATTGTTCCCTCACCTGTCGAATATAATGAAGCATTTAAGAAAATAGTCGAAATAGTCCAAGAGCACGAGTATCAAGATGAAATAGAAAAGATCCGAAAAAATTTAAGTGTTAGCCCTAGCCTACAAAAGCTAAATCCCTTTCTACACGAATCTTCAGAGGCTGGGCTTACCTTTTCGTTGTTGCGGGTTGGGGGGCGACTAGCTAATGCTCCTATATCGTACGATGCCAAGTTTCCAGTATTGTTGACAAAACGCTCTCAATTCGTTCAGAGCTACGTCCGATACTTGCACGAGTCGAATTTTCATGTGGGTCCACGAGCACTTGTGAGTCTTTTGCGACAGCGCATATGGATCGTAAATGCGCAGGAAGTCTGCAGTCAGACAGTACGGTCATGCATACGCTGCTTTAAATGCAAGCCTCGTCTGATGACTCAAATCATGGGTGATTTACCCTTAGATAGAATTCGTGCTCTCCGCCCATTCTCCATATGTGGTGTTGATTTTTGTGGCCCTATTGATACGACATTGAAAATTCGTGGTAGGCCACCCTATAAGTCCTACATTGCCTTATTTGTTTGTTTTGCGTCCAAGGCAGTTCATTTAGAAGTAGTTTCCGACCTTTCAACTGATTCCTTTTTATTGGCTTTTCAAAGGTTCGTTGGGCGCCGAGGATGTCCGCAGATCGTGCACTGCGACAACGCGACGAACTTCGTCGGAGCGAGTCGCCACTTCGCAGACCTTCGTCGGAGAATCGAGGACGAGGTCGACGCGGTCACGCAATACGCATCAAAAAGCGGATGCGTATTTGCGTTCATACCGCCGCGGGCTCCGCACATGGGCGGACTATGGGAGGCAGGTGTGAAGTCTGCAAAACACCTACTCCTACGAGCGGTAGGGAACGCCAGACTGACCGCGGAGGAGCTGCAGACCGTCCTCGTTGGAGTCGAGGCCGTCCTGAACTCACGACCCCTGGGGGCTCTGAGTCAGGACCCAAGCGACGGCGAGGCGCTTACTCCCGGGCACCTATTGACAGGCGGGCCGCTCATCGCCCCACCAGCACCGCGGACCCCGGACCAGCAGGGTCTAACGTGCTTGCGGCGATGGCGGCTTGTCTCGTCAATCAAGCAAATGTTTTGGCAGCGATGGTCCCGGGAGTACGTCTTGGGCCTACAGGCACGGTCGAAGTGGCAGACCAAGGAGGACGACATCCGGACGGGCGAGCTGGTCCTGATCGCAGAGGATCACCAGCCGCCACAACAGTGGCTCACGGGACGAGTAGGAGCAACACACGCCGGCGCGGACGGAAGGGTCAGGGTCGCCGTCGTCCGAACTAGCTCTGGAGCGGAGTATAGGAGAGCGGTCCACAAGCTGGCGCGGCTGCCAGTTAGTTGAAGCCTGATGGAGGCATTCAACGGGGCCGGTGTAAATGGATTTGTAGTTTTATTGAAGTCGAAAAAATTGTGAATTATAGTTATAGCTGAATTGTATTTGTTAGTTGCTAGTCTGTAAATTTACTCTTAGATAGCTTAGGGCGGAGCGGGAGCGAAAGCTCATATTCGCTCTTGTGCGAATTCGCCCCGCTTCGCCGCAATAGATAAGTTAGGCTTAAGATTAGAAAAAGATTAGAAAATATACTCGAATTTATAACGTTGAAGAGGCAAGACCATTTCTTTCGTTTTCGTTTTCGCCCAGTTCTTAAATATTAAGCAGCCACCCTTTTTTTGTTATTGGAAAGTGTGAGATAAAACAATCTCAGTAAACAGATGGTTTGATCATAGGGCAACACTTCATAATGGATAATTCCTCTGATATCCCTTCATACACTCAGCAACACCATCTGATCCGTCAGTCTTGGCTTTGCCACCGTTTGAGACGACTCACCCTGCTTCGACCAGGATCTTTTACGTTTTATGTTGCCATACGTGATCCATTTTTCATCACCAGTGACTAGCCGATCCAGAAATGGTCGAGTTTATTACGGTGCAACAAAGATTCGCAGATTAATACACGGTCGAAAAGGTTTTTTTTAAATAACTCATAAGGCACCCATATATCGAGCTTTTTTGTTAAATTTTTCGACTTTAAATGTCTATGGACGGTTTAGTGCTTAGTTGCAGCTCCTCTGAGATGGTTCGAATAGTCACATGACGATCTTGATCCACTATTTCCATGATTTTATCCGTATCAACGGTCACTGGTCGTCCGGAAGGCTTGGGTGTTTCGGTATCAAAATTGCCACTTCGGAATCGCCTAAACCACTGTTCGGCGGTTTGAATCGAAAGTTTGTTATCTCCAGCAATAACCTGCCTGCGAGATTCCGCAGCAGTTTTTCCCTTTGCGACATAAAATTTCAAAATTGAGCGAATTTCTGCATTTGTGAATTCCATTTCAATCGATTGTAATTTTGTACCGTGGAAGCTCATGTAAACAAACTACATTTTAAAGGTGACGAAAATACCTTTCAAACGATATACAGCATTGCCAGATACGATTATATTTGACTTTACAAGCGAAGCGCAAAATTTGAATGTAAAAACCGGCATGTACATGTAAATACTTATTTTTATACCCTTGCAGAGGGTATTATAATTTTGTCCAAAAGTGTGCAACGCAGTGAAGGAGACATCTCCGACCCTATAAAGTATATATATTCTTGATCAGGATCACCTCCTGAGTTGATATGAGCATGTCCGTCTGTCCGTCTGTCTGTTTCTACGCAAACTTGTCTCTCAGTTTTAAAGCTATCGTCTTGAAACTTTGCACACACCCTTCTTTCCTTTGCACGCAGTATATAAGTCGGAACGGCCGGGATCGGCCGACTATATCCTATAGCTGCCATATAACTGATTGATCGGAAATGATATAACTTTGGTGTTTTTAAAGCTAGAAAATTCGGATTCGGTACGAATGCTATTTTTGGCAAAATAATACGACCTACCCAATTTCATAAGGATCGGCCGACTATATCTTATAGCTGCCATATAACTGATTGATCGGAAATGCTACAACTTCGGTGTTTTTAAAGCTAGAGAATTCGGATTTGGTACGAATGCTATTTATGGCAAAATAATACAACCTACCAAATAACATAACGATCGGCCGACTATATCTTATAGCTGCCATATAACTGAACGATCGGAAATGGAATTTGGTAAAAAAACCAACTTTGGTATTTTTGAAGATGGAAGCTTGGTACTTTGTGTTAGATTTTTTATTGCAATAAATTGGTAATATTATGGTATTCTCATAAGGATCGGCCAATTTAATCCGATGTTTGCGATATATATCCGGTTTTAACTGCAAGGGTATTTTATTTTTATTTATTTATTTTTACCAAGCTTCCATCTTCAAAAATACCAAAGTTAGTATTTTTACCAAATACCATTTCCGATCGTTCAGTTATATGGCAGCTATAAGATATAGTCGGCCGATCCTTATGAAAATTGGTAGGTCGTATTAGCTGACCAAAAATAGAATCTGTACTTAGTTCCAGCTTTTTATCTTCAAAAACACCAAAGTTGGGTAATTTCCGATTGTTCAGTTATGTATATGACAGCTGTAGGATATAGTCGGCCGATCCTTCTGAAATTTGGTGTTATATTATTTTGCCAAAAATAGAACCCATAGAATGCAAAAAGCAATGCAAAAAATCACCAATGCATTGGTGCGGGATTTTTTTTCCCTATCCATGTGGGTGCACTGAAAAATAATATAACTGAAATATAATATCAATATAATAAAAAATACATTTTATTACAGCAATTAAAAAACGGCATTCCATTTTTTGCAGCTTATTATTCTACTATGACAAATAATGCAGACCTTCTTACTAAAAAAAATCTTCTGCGATGAAGAAATTAAGCTTGTGGCGTGAGCAACGAACCCTATGGCGTGAGCAGTCTCACACAACTCCGTATGCACGAGCATTTGCAAAAACAAATGAGCAGCGAGAGCAATGGCACGGCCACTGCCATAGAATATCCCAACTTTCACCCAAGTCATCAAAGTTATAGCATTTCCGATCAATCAGTTACATGGTCACTAAAGGATATAGTCGGACGATCCCGGCCATTCTGACTTATATACTGCGTGCAAAGTTTCAAGTCGATAACTGAGAGACTAGTTTGCCTAGAAACAGACAGTATGCCTAAAGTGTATATTATAGGGTCGGAGATGTCTCCTTAACTGCGTTGCACACTTTTGACCAAAATTGTAAAACCCTCTGCAAATAAAACATAAATGTTTTTGAAACATAGATATGCGACCTATATTTTTTTATTTATTTGAATTTATTTTTTAAAAACTTGTATAAATATATATTTTTATTCTGACTCTTCTTCATCGTCAAGTCCAGAATATTTGTTAGATGATTGCAGCACCTAAAATAAAAAAGAAAAGTTCATTTTAATAGGTAAAAAAAGTGAATTGAATTTGAATACATTTTTAATAATTAAATTTAATAGGAAAGGAAAGCTAACTTTATAGCTAAAGGTGAAATAACCTTCCAGTTTATTGCAAGTTTATTTATAATATAAAAGTAAACATATCATAAAACAAAAAGAGAATTAAAAGGAGAATTAATTGAGTAATACCGGTTGAATTCGAATTCATTCACGAATGTTCGATAAAACTATATATCATGTATACTTGGGTGGAAAATTAAAATATATCGACAAGTATTTGACTTGTTAATATTTATTAGCAGCAAACCCCGGAAAAGGTTGTTTGGTCCCTTTTTATTTTCTAGATGGGCTAGTTGTTTTTTTTATTTATTTTGGTTAATAAATATTTTCCAGTATTATCAAGTACAGCAACTTTCCCATCGCCAATATCTAACAGTTGTTTCGAGAAAGTTTCTGCGGATAGATTCCGAAGCATTTGAACTCGCTTATTCTTCGTCAGTTGAACTTTTTCAATCAGTTTTCAAACTGTCGCGATGATTTCAAGCAATTTAATTAGTTTAGTTTAATTTTGAACGTAGAATAACGGGAAGGGAATTCTGAAAGGAGTAACAAAGAGCCGCCAAAGAGTTTATCATTGTTTTTTTATATCCCTAAATGTCCAATCCATTACATCAAGTGCATTTTTACGTGCTATAGTGCATTTATCTCAAATAATTATTTACATTGATTCATCACTATGCCAATAGACGATTGTTATTTTATGTTGTGAAAACAAAAAAAAATCCTCCTTGTCCTGCCGCATCTGCGAACAAATTGCGGTCGTAAATAATTTTTTGTTCGTCTTTAAGTAGTGGAACATTGCGACTAAAAATTTCTGTCATTTCTACTAAATGTACGAATTGACCTCAAGGAACATGATAGAATCTGGATCTGTACCGAGAATTATACCGCGCAATGGTTCAGGTGGTGTTTCAATTTCGGGTAGTTGTAATTTTCCTGATGAGAAACACATCCCAACTGCCTCATTTTTAAATTTGAGTGCATGACAATACGGGCGTTCTTTTTCGAAAGTACCAATAATCACTTTGGAATGAGCAGAATATTTAATATCAGGTTCATACTGGAATGCTAGTCGAAGAAATTGCCCTGATGTAAATGCTCTATAAACTTGTTACCGTTGTTGGTCAATTCATCTTCTCTTAATTCTTAATCTGCGAGTTTCTGTTCGTGCATCTCGTGCATCTTTCTATTGTGATTAACTTGTGATTATTGAGACTAACTGTCATGATGGAACACAACGCCCTTACGATTCACCATGGCTGGCCGCTTCTGTTCAAGTGCAATCTTCAATCGCTCCAGTTGTTCACAGTAGAGGTCAGAATTGATGGTTTGATCATAGGGCAACACTTCATAATGGATAATTCCTCTGATATCCCTTCATACACTCAGCAACACCATCTGATCCGTCAGTCTTGGCTTTGCCACCGTTTGAGACGACTCACCCTGCTTCGACCAGGATCTTTTACGTTTTATGTTGCCATACGTGATCCATTTTTCATCACCAGTGACTAGCCGATCCAGAAATGGTCGAGTTTATTACGGTGCAACAAAGATTCGCAGATTGATACACGGTCGAAAAGGTTTTTTTTAAATAACTCATAAGGCACCCATATATCGAGCTTTTTTGTTAAATTTTTCGACTTTAAATGTCTATGGACGGTTTAGTGCTTAGTTGCAGCTCCTCTGAGATGGTTCGAATAGTCACATGACGATCTTGATCCACTATTTCCATGATTTTATCCGTATCAACGGTCACTGGTCGTCCGGAAGGCTTGGGTGTTTCGGTATCAAAATTGCCACTTCGGAATCGCCTAAACCACTGTTCGGCGGTTTGAATCGAAAGTTTGTTATCTCCAGCAATAATCTGCCTGCGAGATTCCGCAGCAGTTTTTCCCTTTGCGACATAAAATTTCAAAATTGAGCGAATTTCTGCATTTGTGAATTCCATTTCAATCGATTGTAATTTTGTACCGTGGAAGCTCATGTAAACAAACTACATTTTAAAGGTGACGAAAATACCTTTCAAACGATATACAGCATTGCCAGATACGATTATATTTGACTTTACTAGCGAAGCGCAAAATTTGAATGTAAAAACCGGCATGTACATGTAAATACTTATTTTTTAAACTTATTTTTTTTATTTAACTTTTAGTTATTTAAAAGTTTGATTGGGAACTAAAATAGTGTATTTTATTTTAAAGACATCTTTTCTAGCAACATTTCTTAAAACAAGAAAGGAAAGCTAACTTCGGGCAGAGCCGAAGTTGATATACCTGTTGTTTTGTTTCATGTGGAGTTGCCTTAAACGGCTCCCCACACGCGTAGGTCCAAAGAAAGGGATACTTCAAAGGCCTTGGCTGTGGCAAACGGAACGTTTTATTCTGTAAATTCATTAAATTAGTTTACAATTCAACAATATCTCTTCTTCTTACCGCAGTGTGCCCTCCTACAATTCACAAAACAATGAAAGGCACTTTTCGGCGGCATTCACATAACCGCGATTAATGGGGCCGTACTTCAATGGGCCAAAATCGAATAACTTAAAAATACTAAATTTCCTACTAATACTGACTTAACTATCGATAACAATGTTTTGACCGTCGACATCCCCGACCCCGTGAAGACCCGCTTCACTCAAATCCAAAACTGCAAGTTTAGAGACGGGCCGCAACATTGTCCAAGATAGTCCATGAGCTCCTCCATCCATCTCAATCGGCTCCGCTGTAGATGTCCTCCTCGATGCCCTTGCGCCACTCTCGTCTGGCCAAGGCAGGATCGCAGACGAAGACCATATCGCCCTGGCGGATGGGCTCCGTTCCCTGGCACCACTTCTCGCGGCGCACAAGCGTAGGCAGGTACTCGGCCGCGTCCGTTGTAGCTTGCATTCGTTGCACGACGAGATTACCTCCTTCAGCACTCGTCTTATCCTCGTGACCCAGAATCTCGTCCGGATCTGGGCAATCGTGCATCCACGTTTTGATGCTTCATCTGGGCGTGGTAGTGTCTTACTACCATCTCCGTAAGACTGTGCCTGTGTGACAGTATCACAGGCCTCCTCGCACTGTACGGCATGGACAGCGCGGCATCGACTCTGCCATAAACTCGCAGAACTCCATATTTCTCCACGTAAGACGCCAGACTTCGAATGTCGCTCGAGTTGGCGACGTCCTTTCCGCGTTCCGCCGACCACGTCTCGTCGGGAAACGAATCCAATTGTGCCTGCCTGATTAACACGTTCTCCGCGGCCTCACATTCCGTTGCAGTGAGTCCATATTCCTCAAGCTCGTTTCTCTGCACCGCGACCTCATGCGGCTGCAACTTCGTCGTGGTGTCGTCGAGGATCCTTTGGGCCCGCGCGTCGTCGCTGGCTGCGACCGGTGGCGCGAGCTTCACACCAAAGCCTTCCATCTCGACATAGTCCTCCACCATCTTTCCCATCGTGTCATCCACTGACACGGCTAGAAGGCAGGACCTCGGTGACGGCGTAGTTGATTGTCCACCTACTGGCCCAAACACAACCCATCCGAGCTCGGTTGCGGCCGCAAACGGTCCCTCTCTGGCAAACCGCCTCGTCCTGAGTGGCAATCCCAGATGACCATGATCCAGTCCGATTAGCAACTTCGGCACCACGTTGCTGTAGGGCTTCATCGGCAGTCGCGAATCCTTATGAACGCCCTGGACATCTCGTCGGCATAACGTCTGCATCGGCAGACTCAGGCTCGAAACGGCGTAAATGTTCCTCAACGGGTGACGAGTGGGCTTCCCAGCTCCACTGATCTCCAGGCTCACCACGTTGGTAGGCTCCCTGCTGGCTCTTCCTCCAAACCATTGGATGTTTAGTTGTCGACGTTCGCCTCGTACTCCCAGATCCCTCCGTAGCTCGTCGTCGATCATCGTGACGGAAGATCCTTCATCTAACAGCGCGTATGTGTCCACCTGTCGACCAGCTCCGTACAGCGTTACTGGCAATATACGGAACAAAAGTCGGCCTCCTTCGTCGTCGATACTCAAGTTTCTCTGCATGGGCGCCTCCGCTGGCTGCGGGGCCCTTCTCTCCAGGCTGTTTCTGCGGACAGCCGACTCCTGGGTCCTCTCGGGGTCCCTGTAATCACATCGTGGCGAAGACCTCCTTTCCGGGCTGCGTCTGGAAACTGGTGACATGGTGATGCAATCTGCGGCATTTGTTGATCTGGCACTCGCCATGCACATCGCAGGATCTGGCCGCATGCCCACTCAATGTGTAAGCATGTGAAGCAGAGCCGATGCCTCTTCACCATGCTCCATCTGCCCGGTGGCGAAGCTCCAATGAATTCCCTGCAGCTCGTCGTAGCATGTTGCCCTCCACAAATTGGGCAACCTCCATGCCGGTCGTCCCGCTGCTCGTATCCGTTCTGGTCGACGCTCGCGTGCAGAACTCGACGCCTCGGCTCCTGTCCATCGACGTCCAAAATCGTACACACGATGTTCTCGTAATCCTGTAGCCACGCGCTGAAGTGCGCTACAGTGGGAAAGGGCTGGATCGATGCAGCGTGCCTGGCCCAATCCACTCGTTTGCTAGTGGGAAGCTTTGCCACAAGCTCCTCCATGAGTGTGGGGTTTCCCAGATGTTGCTCCGCCTTCGCCGACTGCAAGAAGGCCGTGAGGTTACTCACTCTGGTTGCAAAGGGGACGATCCTCGCCAGTTGCTGCTCCGAAATCGGCTGAACCTCTCGCACGATGTTCAGCTGGCTGCGTATAAGCTGCTCCGGTCGACCAAACCTAAACCGCAGCTGCTCCATCACGGCTCTGACGTTTGCAGGGTGAATCAGCAGCGACTTCACTGTCTCGCGTGCTTCATCCTTCAGCGCCTTCAAAAGCCTCTGGTTGTTCTCCAGATCCGTGCAGTTGTACGCTTGGGTCGTCTCTACAAATGCACAATTAAAGATGGGCCAATCCTCGGGCTGCCCTCCAAATATCGGCAAGTCCGGGAGCCTCCTTGGCCCATTAGCTTGGGCTCCATTCGGCGTCATCCAGGCGTAGGATCCAACGAATGGCGATGCAGTTGCCACGTTGTGGATGCTCCCGCCCGGTAGCACGAATCTGTGCGCTGTCTGCGCTGCACTTGTAGCACACAGTGGGTTGCTAGTCGTTAGCAACGGTGGTCCACTCCAAGATGGCGGCAGCGTGTAGGCCCCACTGGTCGCACCGAAACTGCTATATGGGTCCGGCCCGACCCCGTTAGTTGGTGCCTCACCGTTCGATGTGGCAGTTAATGTCGCGGCTAATGGCGGTCCGCTCCACGATGGCGGCCGCTCCAACGCTTCACTGTTGGCGCCATTTGCGCTTGGGCCAACTGCGATTGGCGCGCAATTGGCGGTGCTCGTTGTGTCCAAGTCTTTGACCTTCTTCAGCTCGTTCTCCAACGCCGTAATCCTCTCCAATAAGTACGCCGTGAGTGGCTGGCCCACCTCCGGCTCTGAGCTCGCAGCTGCGACAGCAGTACTCCTTGGTTGGGACGCTACTGTAGTCGCCGTAGTGGCTGGGCGAGAAATGGCCGCCGCCGTGGTTATGTTCACCCGCGGCCGGTTTTCTGCTGCACTACTCACTGGCTGCTGATCCGCTCGCGTTGTAGGTGTGGCTTCCCCTCCGTTCAGCCGGGAACTCCTCCTGGGGGGAATGCTGCATCTCGAGATATCCAAATCCAAATGTAATATGGTCCAAATATGGCGCTGCCCCGCGCTCCAAAATGGCGGACCTGTGCCGTCTGGCCGCTGCCGCTGATGCTTGGCGCTCCTTGCGCCTCCTGACCACTGGTGCTTGGCGCTCCTTGCGCCTCCTGACGCTGGCTGCGTCTCCTGAACCGACGCTGGCTGCGTCTCCTAAACCGACGCTGGCTGCGTCTCCGTGTCGCTGGCTGCGACTCCGTCCGTACTCAGTGTTTGGCGCTGGCTGCGCCGTCTATGTCGCTGGCTGCGACTCCTCTGCTGGTACGGGAACTGCGCTCCGTGCGCTCCTGGCAACTCTCTAGCTGGTCGTCAAGCCGTCCTCCAGCGCAAGTTGCCCTTGCAGTCTCCCTAGGACTGCGAATAAAAGATGTTGTTTTGTTTCATGTGGAGTTGCCTTAAACGGCTCCCCACACGCGTAGGTCCAAAGAAAGGGATACTTCAAAGGCCTTGGCTGTGGCAAACGGAACGTTTTATTCTGTAAATTCATTAAATTAGTTTACAATTCAACAATATCTCTTCTTCTTACCGCAGTGTGCCCTCCTACAATAGAGGTGGAGAAACATCGATGCCAACATCGATGACATCGATGTTTTTGGAACATCGGCAACATCGATGTTTACCGGGGCAACATCGATGTTTTCCCATCTAATATTAAAGGTACATAAAGGAAGATTGACACATTGTAATTACATATGTACATATATATCATTTAATTTCATTTTATATTATTAAAACAATATCGCTATTTTAGTTATATTTAGTAAAGCTGGACAACTTACTAGTGAGCGTCAAACGCGGCTACCATCAACCGTTGAAGATATGCTACTCTTTTCGAACAAAAACCAACTTATAAATAATATGTAAGGGATTGTGCATTAAGAATAGTAAAGTAAGGATGGAATAGTAGGAATAGTAAAGTAAGGATAGTATAGTAGGAATAGTAAAGTAAGGATAGGGATAGTAAAATATCCACAAAGAAGTATTTTTTTATTTGAACCATGTATGTGTAATGTAATCTAAAAAAAAAATTGATTTTAATTTAAATGAAAATTTTACTTTTATTTTAAGGGGTTACGCCACCCTGAAATTTTCAAAAAATCGAATTTAAAAGACTATATTCTCACGCGTATTTTAAGACGTCCCCGAAGACAATATGTTGATAATTATGGAAGTTGTGTTCATTTGAAGTCGGCGCGGCAGGAGGGCACTAAGACACTTCTTTTTCTTCTTTTGCGTTTTTCTCGAAACCACTTTTTTCAAGACGGTGGGTATGATAACGCAAAAACTGTTCAACCGATTGACTTGAAAATTTAAAACATCTTCTTACATAGATTTTCCACAGAGTGACGTAGGATTTTATCGATCCAATGGTTAGAAATTTTTTTTATGCAATTTTGAGTACAACATTTTTTGCCAAAAAAATTGAGTAAATTTTTGAAGTGCTATCTTTGCGTAATTTTTTTTTTTTTTCTAAAACGGCTACGTCACTCTGTTCCAAATTTATCACTTTTTAAAAAAAAATTTTGTTTACTTGTTTCTATTGAAAATTGACACGTGAATCATGCCCACCATCAAGGAGCACTCTGGAAAAACGCCGATGTTCATATCTCCGCCATTTTGAATTGAAAACAAGTTTTTTTTAGAATTAATAAAGCTCATTAGTTGTATTGAATATAAATAAAAGTCGAAAAATCCTATCTCAACTAGTTTAGTCACAAGAAATTCCTAAAAAACCATCCCGTTTCCACGCGGTCAGGGTGGCGTAACCCCTTAAAGCATTACAAATTTAAAAAAAAGTCAGAAATTACCATAATATAAAACTGCTTATTTTTTTTATATCAAACATCGATGAAACATCGATGTTTTTCGCCAAAAACATCGAAAACATCGATGTCCGTTAACATCGATGTTTCTCCACCTCTATCCTACAATTCACAAAACAATGAAAGGCACTTTTCGGCGGCATTCACATAACCGCGATTAATGGGGCCGTACTTCAATGGACCAAAATCGAATAACTTAAAAATACTAAATTTCCTACTAATACTGACTTAACTATCGATAACAATGTTTTGACCGTCGACAATACCCTTGCAGTTAAAACCAGATATATATCGCAAACATCGGATTAAATTGGCCAATCCTTATAAGAATATCATAATATAACCAATTTATTACAATAAAAAATCTAAAACAAAGTACCAAGCTTCCATCTTCAAAAATACCAAAGTTAGTATTTTTACCAAATACCATTTCCGATCGTTCAGTTATATGACAGCTATAAGATATAGTCGGCCGATCGTTATGCAATTTGGTAGGTTGTATTAACTGACCAAAAATAGAATCTGTACTTAGTTCCAGCTTTTTATCTTCAAAAACACCAAAGTTGGGTAATTTCCGATTGTTCAGTTATATGACAGCTGTAGGATATAGTCGGCCGATCCTTCTGAAATTTGGTGTTATATTATTTTGCCAAAAATAGAACCCATAGAATGCAAAAAGCAATGCAAAAAATCACCAATGCATTGGTGCGGGATTTTTTTTTCCCTATCCATGTGGGTGCACTGAAAAATAATATAACTGAAATATAATATCAATATAATAAAAAATACATTTTATTACAGCAATTAAAAAACGGCATTCCATTTTTTGCAGCTTATTATTCTACTATGACAAATAATGCAGACCTTCTTACTAAAAAAAATCTTCTGCGATGAAGAAATTAAGCTTGTGGCGTGAGCAACGAACCCTATGGCGTGAGCAGTCTCACACAACTCCGTATGCACGAGCATTTGCAAAAACAAATGAGCAGCGAGAGCAATGGCACGGCCACTGCCATAGAATATCCCAACTTTCACCCAAGTCATCAAAGTTATAGCATTTCCGATCAATCAGTTACATGGTCACTAAAGGATATAGTCGGACGATCCCGGCCATTCTGACTTATGTATATACTGCGTGCAAAGTTTCAAGTCGATAACTGAGAGACTAGTTTGCCTAGAAACAGACAGTATGCCTAAAGTGTATATTATAGGGGCGGAGATGTCTCCTTAACTGCGTTGCACACTTTTGACCAAAATTGTAAAACCCTCTGCAAATAAAACAAAAATGTTTTTGAAACGTAGATATGCGACCTATATTTTTTTATTTATTTGAATTTATTTTTTAAAAACTTGTATAAATATATATTTTTATTCTGACTCTTCTTCATCGTCAAGTCCAGAATATTTGTTAGATGATTGCAGCACCTAAAATAAAAAAGAAAAGTTCATTTTAATAGGTAAAAAAAGTGAATTGAATTTGAATACATTTTTAATAATTAAATTTAATAGGAAAGGAAAGCTAACTTTATAGCTAAAGGTGAAATAACCTTCCAGTTTATTGCAAGTTTATTTATAATATAAAAGTAAACATATCATAAAACAAAAAGAGAATTAAAAGGAGAATTAATTGAGTAATACCGGTTGAATTCGAATTCATTCACGAATGTTCGATAAAACTATATATCATGTATACTTGGGTGGAAAATTAAAATATATCGACAAGTATTTGACTTGTTAATATTTATTAGCAGCAAACCCCGGCACAGGTTGTTTTGTCCCTTTTTATTTTCTAGATGGGCTAGTTGTTTTTTTTTAATTTATTTTGGTTAATAAATATTTTCCAGTATTGTCAAGTACAGCAACTTTCCCATCGCCAATATCTAACAGTTGTTTCGAGAAAGTTTCTGCGGATAGATTCCGAAGCATTTGAACTCGCTTATTCTTCGTCAGTTGAACTTTTTCAATCAGTTTTCATACTGTCGCGATGATTTCAAGCAATTTAATTAGTTTAGTTTAATTTTGAACGTAGAATAACGGGAAGAGAATTCTGAAAGGAGTAACAAAGAGCCGCCAAAGAGTTTATCATTGTTTTTTTATATCCCTAAATGTCCAATCCATTACATCAAGTGCATTTTTACGTGCTATAGTGCATTTATCTCAAATAATTATTTACATTGATTCATCACTATGCCAATAGACGATTGTTATTTTATGTTGTGAAAACAAACAAAAAAAAATCCTCCTTGTCCTGCCGCATCTGCGAACAAATTGCGGTCGTAAATAATTTTTTGTTCGTCATTAAGTAGTGGAACATTGCGACTAAAAATTTCGGTCATTTCTACTAAATGTACGAATTGACCTCAAGGAACATGGTAGAATCTGGATCTGTACCGAGAATTATACCGCGCAATGGTTCAGGTGGTGTTTCAATTTCGGGTAGTTGTAATTTTCCTGATGAGAAACACATCCCAACTGCCCCATTTTTAAATTTGAGTGCATGACAATACGGGCGTTCTTTTTCCAAAGTACCAATAATCACTTTGGAATGAGCAGAATATTTAATATCAGGTTCATACTGGAATGCTAGTCGAAGAAATTGCCCTGATGTAAATGCTCTATAAACTTGTTACCGTTGTTGGTCAATTCATCTTCTCTTAATTCTTAATCTGCGAGTTTCTGTTCGTGCATCTCGTGCATCTTTCTATTGTGATTAACTTGTGATTATTGTGACTAACTGTCATGATGGAACACAACGCCCTTACGATTCACCATGGCTGGCCGCTTCTGTTCAAGTGCAATCTTCAATCGCTCCAGTTGTTCACAGTGGAGGTCAGAATTGATGGTTTGATCATAGGGCAACACTTCATAATGGATAATTCCTCTGATATCCCTTCATACACTCAGCAACACCTTCTGATCCGTCAGTCTTGGCTTTGCCACCGTTTGAGACGACTCACCCTGCTTCGACCAGGATCTTTTACGTTTTATGTTGCCATACGTGATCCATTTTTCATCACCAGTGACTAGCCGATCCAGAAATGGTCGAGTTTATTACGGTGCAACAAAGATTCGCAGATTGATACACGGTCGAAAAGGTTTTTTTTAAATAACTCATAAGGCACCCATATATCGAGCTTTTTTGTTAAATTTTTCGACTTTAAATGTCTATGGACGGTTTAGTGCTTAGTTGCAGCTCCTCTGAGATGGTTCGAATAGTCACATGACGATCTCGATCCACTATTTCCATGATTTTATCCGTATCAACGGTCACTGGTCGTACGGAAGGCTTGGGTGTTTCGGTATCAAAATTGCCACTTCGGAATCGCCTAAACCACTGTTCGGCGGTTTGAATCGAAAGTTTGTTATCTCCAGCAATAACCTGCCTGCGAGATTCCGCAGCAGTTTTTCCCTTTGCGACATAAAATTTCAAAATTGAGCGAATTTCTGCATTTGTGAATTCCATTTCAATCGATTGTAATTTTGTACCGTGGAAGCTCATGTAAACAAACTACATTTTAAAGGTGACGAAAATACCTTTCAAACGATATACAGCATTGCCAGATACGATTATATTTGACTTTACAAGCGAAGCGCAAAATTTGAATGTAAAAACCGGCATGTACATGTAAATACTTATTTTTATACCCTTGCAGAGGGTATTATAATTTTGTCCAAAAGTGTGCAACGCAGTGAAGGAGACATCTCCGACCCTATAAAGTATATATATTCTTGATCAGGATCACCTCCTGAGTTGATATGAGCATGTCCGTCTGTCCGTCTGTCCGTCTGTCCGTCTGTCTGTTTCTACGCAAACTTGTCTCTCAGTTTTAAAGCTATCGTCTTGAAACTTTGCACACACCCTTCTTTCCTTTGCACGCAGTATATAAGTCGGAACGGCCGGGATCGGCCGACTATATCCTATAGCTGCCATATAACTGATTGATCGGAAATGATATAACTTTGGTGTTTTTAAAGCTAGAAAATTCGGATTCGGTACGAATGCTATTTTTGGCAAAATAATACGACCTACCCAATTTCATAAGGATCGGCCGACTATATCTTATAGCTGCCATATAACTGATTGATCGGAAATGCTACAACTTCGGTGTTTTTAAAGCTAGAGAATTCGGATTTGGTACGAATGCTATTTATGGCAAAATAATACAACCTACCAAATAACATAACGATCGGCCGACTATATCTTATAGCTGCCATAAAACTGAACGATCGGAAATGGAATTTGGTAAAAAAAACCAACTTTGGTATTTTTGAAGATGGAAGCTTGGTACTTTGTGTTAGATTTTTTATTGCAATAAATTGGTAATATTATGGTATTCTCATAAGGATCGGCCAATTTAATCCGATGTTTGCGATATATATCCGGTTTTAACTGCAAGGGTATTTTATTTTTATTTATTTATTTTTACCAAGCTTCCATCTTCAAAAATACCAAAGTTAGTATTTTTACCAAATACCATTTCCGATCGTTCAGTTATATGGCAGCTATAAGATATAGTCGGCCGATCCTTATGAAAATTGGTAGGTCGTATTAACTGACCAAAAATAGAATCTGTACTTAGTTCCAGCTTTTTATCTTCAAAAACACCAAAGTTGGGTAATTTCCGATTGTTCAGTTATGTATATGACAGCTGTAGGATATAGTCGGCCGATCCTTCTGAAATTTGGTGTTATATTATTTTGCCAAAAATAGAACCCATAGAATGCAAAAAGCAATGCAAAAAATCACCAATGCATTGGTGCGGGATTTTTTTTCCCTATCCATGTGGGTGCACTGAAAAATAATATAACTGAAATATAATATCAATATAATAAAAAATACATTTTATTACAGCAATTAAAAAACGGCATTCCATTTTTTGCAGCTTATTATTCTACTATGACAAATAATGCAGACCTTCTTACTAAAAAAAATCTTCTGCGATGAAGAAATTAAGCTTATGGCGTGAGTAACGAACCCTATGGCGTGAGCAGTCTCACACAACTCCGTATGCACGAGCATTTGCAAAAACAAATGAGCAGCGAGAGCAATGGCACGGCCACTGCCATAGAATATCCCAACTTTCACCCAAGTCATCAAAGTTATAGCATTTCCGATCAATCAGTTACATGGTCACTAAAGGATATAGTCGGACGATCCCGGCCATTCTGACTTATATACTGCGTGCAAAGTTTCAAGTCGATAACTGAGAGACTAGTTTGCCTAGAAACAGACAGTATGCCTAAAGTGTATATTATAGGGGCGGAGATGTCTCCTTAACTGCGTTGCACACTTTTGACCAAAATTGTAAAACCCTCTGCAAATAAAACATAAATGTTTTTGAAACGTAGATATGCGACCTATATTTTTTTATTTATTTGAATTTATTTTTTAAAAACTTGTATAAATATATATTTTTATTCTGACTCTTCTTCATCGTCAAGTCCAGAATATTTGTTAGATGATTGCAGCACCTAAAATAAAAAAGAAAAGTTCATTTTAATAGGTAAAAAAAGTGAATTGAATTTGAATACATTTTTAATAATTAAATTTAATAGGAAAGGAAAGCTAACTTTATAGCTAAAGGTGAAATAACCTTCCAGTTTATTGCAAGTTTATTTATAATATAAAAGTAAACATATCATAAAACAAAAAGAGAATTAAAAGGAGAATTAATTGAGTAATACCGGTTGAATTCGAATTCATTCACGAATGTTCGATAAAACTATATATCATGTATACTTGGGTGGAAAATTAAAATATATCGACAAGTATTTGACTTGTTAATATTTATTAGCAGCAAACCCCGGCACAGGTTGTTTTGTCCCTTTTTATTTTCTAGATGGGCTAGTTGTTTTTTTTTAATTTATTTTGGTTAATAAATATTTTCCAGTATTGTCAAGTACAGCAACTTTCCCATCGCCAATATCTAACAGTTGTTTCGAGAAAGTTTCTGCGGATAGATTCCGAAGCATTTGAACTCGCTTATTCTTCGTCAGTTGAACTTTTTCAATCAGTTTTCAAACTGTCGCGATGATTTCAAGCAATTTAATTAGTTTAGTTTAATTTTGAACGTAGAATAACGGGAAGAGAATTCTGAAAGGAGTAACAAAGAGCCGCCAAAGAGTTTATCATTGTTTTTTTATATCCCTAAATGTCCAATCCATTACATCAAGTGCATTTTTACGTGCTATAGTGCATTTATCTCAAATAATTATTTACATTGATTCATCACTATGCCAATAGACGATTGTTATTTTATGTTGTGAAAACAAAAAAAAATCCTCCTTGTCCTGCCGCATCTGCGAACAAATTGCGGTCGTAAATAATTTTTTGTTCGTCATTAAGTAGTGGAACATTGCGACTAAAAATTTCGGTCATTTCTACTAAATGTACGAATTGACCTCAAGGAACATGGTAGAATCTGGATCTGTACCGAGAATTATACCGCGCAATGGTTCAGGTGGTGTTTCAATTTCGGGTAGTTGTAATTTTCCTGATGAGAAACACATCCCAACTGCCCCATTTTTAAATTTGAGTGCATGACAATACGGGCGTTCTTTTTCCAAAGTACCAATAATCACTTTGGAATGAGCAGAATATTTAATATCAGGTTCATACTGGAATGCTAGTCGAAGAAATTGCCCTGATGTAAATGCTCTATAAACTTGTTACCGTTGTTGGTCAATTCATCTTCTCTTAATTCTTAATCTGCGAGTTTCTGTTCGTGCATCTCGTGCATCTTTCTATTGTGATTAACTTGTGATTATTGTGACTAACTGTCATGATGGAACACAACGCCCTTACGATTCACCATGGCTGGCCGCTTCTGTTCAAGTGCAATCTTCAATCGCTCCAGTTGTTCACAGTGGAGGTCAGAATTGATGGTTTGATCATAGGGCAACACTTCATAATGGATAATTCCTCTGATATCCCTTCATACACTCAGCAACACCTTCTGATCCGTCAGTCTTGGCTTTGCCACCGTTTGAGACGACTCACCCTGCTTCGACCAGGATCTTTTACGTTTTATGTTGCCATACGTGATCCATTTTTCATCACCAGTGACTAGCCGATCCAGAAATGGTCGAGTTTATTACGGTGCAACAAAGATTCGCAGATTGATACACGGTCGAAAAGGTTTTTTTTAAATAACTCATAAGGCACCCATATATCGAGCTTTTTTGTTAAATTTTTCGACTTTAAATGTCTATGGACGGTTTAGTGCTTAGTTGCAGCTCCTCTGAGATGGTTCGAATAGTCACATGACGATCTCGATCCACTATTTCCATGATTTTATCCGTATCAACGGTCACTGGTCGTACGGAAGGCTTGGGTGTTTCGGTATCAAAATTGCCACTTCGGAATCGCCTAAACCACTGTTCGGCGGTTTGAATCGAAAGTTTGTTATCTCCAGCAATAACCTGCCTGCGAGATTCCGCAGCAGTTTTTCCCTTTGCGACATAAAATTTCAAAATTGAGCGAATTTCTGCATTTGTGAATTCCATTTCAATCGATTGTAATTTTGTACCGTGGAAGCTCATGTAAACAAACTACATTTTAAAGGTGACGAAAATACCTTTCAAACGATATACAGCATTGCCAGATACGATTATATTTGACTTTACAAGCGAAGCGCAAAATTTGAATGTAAAAACCGGCATGTACATGTAAATACTTATTTTTATACCCTTGCAGAGGGTATTATAATTTTGTCCAAAAGTGTGCAACGCAGTGAAGGAGACATCTCCGACCCTATAAAGTATATATATTCTTGATCAGGATCACCTCCTGAGTTGATATGAGCATGTCCGTCTGTCCGTCTGTCCGTCTGTCTGTTTCTACGCAAACTTGTCTCTCAGTTTTAAAGCTATCGTCTTGAAACTTTGCACACACCCTTCTTTCCTTTGCACGCAGTATATAAGTCGGAACGGCCGGGATCGGCCGACTATATCCTATAGCTGCCATATAACTGATTGATCGGAAATGATATAACTTTGGTGTTTTTAAAGCTAGAAAATTCGGATTCGGTACGAATGCTATTTTTGGCAAAATAATACGACCTACCCAATTTCATAAGGATCGGCCGACTATATCTTATAGCTGCCATATAACTGATTGATCGGAAATGCTACAACTTCGGTGTTTTTAAAGCTAGAGAATTCGGATTTGGTACGAATGCTATTTATGGCAAAATAATACAACCTACCAAATAACATAACGATCGGCCGACTATATCTTATAGCTGCCATATAACTGAACGATCGGAAATGGAATTTGGTAAAAAAAACCAACTTTGGTATTTTTGAAGATGGAAGCTTGGTACTTTGTGTTAGATTTTTTATTGCAATAAATTGGTAATATTATGGTATTCTCATAAGGATCGGCCAATTTAATCCGATGTTTGCGATATATATCCGGTTTTAACTGCAAGGGTATTTTATTTTTATTTATTTATTTTTACGAAGCTTCCATCTTCAAAAATACCAAAGTTAGTATTTTTACCAAATACCATTTCCGATCGTTCAGTTATATGGCAGCTATAAGATATAGTCGGCCGATCCTTATGAAAATTGGTAGGTCGTATTAACTGACCAAAAATAGAATCTGTACTTAGTTCCAGCTTTTTATCTTCAAAAACACCAAAGTTGGGTAATTTCCGATTGTTCAGTTATGTATATGACAGCTGTAGGATATAGTCGGCCGATCCTTCTGAAATTTGGTGTTATATTATTTTGCCAAAAATAGAACCCATAGAATGCAAAAAGCAATGCAAAAAATCACCAATGCATTGGTGCGGGATTTTTTTTTCCCTATCCATGTGGGTGCACTGAAAAATAATATAACTGAAATATAATATCAATATAATAAAAAATACATTTTATTACAGCAATTAAAAAACGGCATTCCATTTTTTGCAGCTTATTATTCTACTATGACAAATAATGCAGACCTTCTTACTAAAAAAATCTTCTGCGATGAAGAAATTAAGCTTATGGCGTGAGTAACGAACCCTATGGCGTGAGCAGTCTCACACAACTCCGTATGCACGAGCATTTGCAAAAACAAATGAGCAGCGAGAGCAATGGCACGGCCACTGCCATAGAATATCCCAACTTTCACCCAAGTCATCAAAGTTATAGCATTTCCGATCAATCAGTTACATGGTCACTAAAGGATATAGTCGGACGATCCCGGCCATTCTGACTTATATACTGCGTGCAAAGTTTCAAGTCGATAACTGAGAGACTAGTTTGCCTAGAAACAGACAGTATGCCTAAAGTGTATATTATAGGGGCGGAGATGTCTCCTTAACTGCGTTGCACACTTTTGACCAAAATTGTAAAACCCTCTGCAAATAAAACATAAATGTTTTTGAAACGTAGATATGCGACCTATATTTTTTTATTTATTTGAATTTATTTTTTAAAAACTTGTATAAATATATATTTTTATTCTGACTCTTCTTCATCGTCAAGTCCAGAATATTTGTTAGATGATTGCAGCACCTAAAATAAAAAAGAAAAGTTCATTTTAATAGGTAAAAAAAGTGAATTGAATTTGAATACATTTTTAATAATTAAATTTAATAGGAAAGGAAAGCTAACTTTATAGCTAAAGGTGAAATAACCTTCCAGTTTATTGTAAGTTTATTTATAATATAAAAGTAAACATATCATAAAACAAAAAGAGAATTAAAAGGAGAATTAATTGAGTAATACCGGTTGAATTCGAATTCATTCACGAATGTTCGATAAAACTATATATCATGTATACTTGGGTGGAAAATTAAAATATATCGACAAGTATATGACTTGTTAATATTTATTAGCAGCAAACCCCGGCAAAGGTTGTTTGGTCCCTTTTTATTTTCTAGATGGGCTAGTTGTTTTTTTTTTATTTATTTTGGTTAATAAATATTTTCCAGTATTGTCAAGTACAGCAACTTTCCCATCGCCAATATCTAACAGTTGTTTCGAGAAAGTTTCTGCGGATAGATTCCGAAGCATTTGAACTCGCTTATTCTTCGTCAGTTGAACTTTTTCAATCAGTTTTCAAACTGTCGCGATGATTTCAAGCAATTTAATTAGTTTAGTTTAATTTTGAACGTAGAATAACGGGAAGAGAATTCTGAAAGAAGTAACAAAGAGCCGCCAAAGAGTTTATCATTGTTTTTTTATATCCCTAAATGTCCAATCCATTACATCAAGTGCATTTTTACGTGCTATAGTGCATTTATCTCAAATAATTATTTACATTGATTCATCACTATGCCAATAGACGATTGTTATTTTATGTTGTGAAAACAAAAAAAAATCCTCCTTGTCCTGCCGCATCTGCGAACAAATTGCGGTCGTAAATAATTTTTTGTTCGTCATTAAGTAGTGGAACATTGCGACTAAAAATTTCGGTCATTTCTACTAAATGTACGAATTGACCTCAAGGAACATGGTAGAATCTGGATCTGTACCGAGAATTATACCGCGCAATGGTTCAGGTGGTGTTTCAATTTCGGGTAGTTGTAATTTTCCTGATGAGAAACACATCCCAACTGCCTCATTTTTAAATTTGAGTGCATGACAATACGGGCGTTCTTTTTCCAAAGTACCAATAATCACTTTGGAATGAGCAGAATATTTAATATCAGGTTCATACTGGAATGCAAGTCGAAGAAATTGCCCTGATGTAAATGCTCTATAAACTTGTTACCGTTGTTGGTCAATTCATCTTCTCTTAATTCTTAATCTGCGAGTTTCTGTTCGTGCATCTCGTGCATCTTTCTATTGTGATTAACTTGTGATTATTGAGACTAACTGTCATGATGGAACACAACGCCCTTACGATTCACCATGGCTGGCCGCTTCTGTTCAAGTGCAATCTTCAATCGCTCCAGTTGTTCACAGTAGAGGTCAGAATTGATGGTTTGATCATAGGGCAACACTTCATAATGGATAATTCCTCTGATATCCCTTCATACACTCAGCAACACCTTCTGATCCGTCAGTCTTGGCTTTGCCACCGTTTGAGACGACTCACCCTGCTTCGACCAGGATCTTTTACGTTTTATGTTGCCATACGTGATCCATTTTTCATCACCAGTGACTAGCCGATCCAGAAATGGTCGAGTTTATTACGGTGCAACAAAGATTCGCAGATTGATACACGGTCGAAAAGGTTTTTTTTAAATAACTCATAAGGCACCCATATATCGAGCTTTTTTGTTAAATTTTTCGACTTTAAATGTCTATGGACGGTTTAGTGCTTAGTTGCAGCTCCTCTGAGATGGTTCGAATAGTCACATGACGATCTCGATCCACTATTTCCATGATTTTATCCGTATCAACGGTCACTGGTCGTCCGGAAGGCTTGGGTGTTTCGGTATCAAAATTGCCACTTCGGAATCGCCTAAACCACTGTTCGGCGGTTTGAATCGAAAGTTTGTTATCTCCAGCAATAATCTGCCTGCGAGATTCCGCAGCAGTTTTTCCCTTTGCGACATAAAATTTCAAAATTGAGCGAATTTCTGCATTTGTGAATTCCATTTCAATCGATTGTAATTTTGTACCGTGGAAGCTCATGTAAACAAACTACATTTTAAAGGTGACGAAAATACCTTTCAAACGATATACAGCATTGCCAGATACGATTATATTTGACTTTACTAGCGAAGCGCAAAATTTGAATGTAAAAACCGGCATGTACATGTAAATACTTATTTTTTAAACTTATTTTTTTTATTTAACTTTTAGTTATTCAAAAGTTTGATTGGGAACTAAAATAGTGTATTTTATTTTAAAGACATCTTTTCTAGCAACATTTCTTAAAACAAGAAAGGAAAGCTAACTTCGGGCAGAGCCGAAGTTGATATACCCTTGCAGTTAAAACCAGATATATATCGCAAACATCGGATTAAATTGGCCAATCCTTATAAGAATATCATAATATAACCAATTTATTACAATAAAAAATCTAAAACAAAGTACCAAGCTTCCATCTTCAAAAATACCAAAGTTGGTATTTTTACCAAATACCATTTCCGATCGTTCAGTTATATAAGATATAGTCGGCCGATCGTTATGCAATTTGGTAGGTTGTATTAACTGACCAAAAATAGAATCTGTACTTAGTTCCACCTTTTTATCTTCAAAAACACCAAAGTTGGGTAATTTGCGATTGTTCAGTTATATGGCAGCTATAGGATATAGTCGGCTGATCCTTATGAAATTCGGCATGTTGTATTATTTTGCCAAAAATAGCATTCGTACCGAATCCGAATTTTCTAGCTTTAAAAACACCAAAGTTATATCATTTCCGATCAATCAGTTATATGGCAGCTATAGGATATAGTCGGCCGATCCCGGCCGTTCCGACTTATATACTGCGTGCAAAGAAAAAAAGGGTGTGTGTGTGCAAAGTTTCAAGACGATAGCTTTAAAACTGAGAGACTAGTTCGCGTAGAAACGGACAGACAGACGGACATGCTCATATCAACTCAGGAGGTGATCCTGATCAAGAATATATATACTTTATAGGGTCGGAGATGTCTCCTTCACTGCGTTGCACACTTTTGGACAAAATTATAATACCCTCTGCAAGGGTATAAAAATGAAAAACTACGCTTCCCTATCTTTATTTTCTATGGAGAAAACTTTTTTCAACCCAATTTGTGAGAAAATTTTTCTCAGTGGAAACATTTTGATTGTTAAGTTTGGGCTGTCAAATGAGTCAAAATGAAAGCAAATGAGAGAGCTTCTAAAAAAAATTGAGAATGCTCACACTGTTAGTGTGCCGGCAGCGCTGCGGCAGAATTTCCTACCCTATACTCGCGTGCTATGTAAAATGAGAGTTTGCCCACCGCTGATCTATATAGATATCTTTTGATCCGTAGAAGCCAGATCCAATATATATGAATATATATGATCTACACATCAATACCTTTCAGATGGTATATAATAAGTATTTTGTAATTTAACCTTGATTAATAATTTAATGAACTACTCTTTCTCAGCCGCCGCAACAATAGTTGGGCTATTTATGAATACTGCCAATACAGCACAGGCACATAAGCGGAAAAATATATATAGATACATATATATATATGTATATATATATATACTTATTCAGTTATTCAGTCAGTTGAACTTTTTCAATCAGTTTTCAAACTGTCGCGATGATTTCAAGCAATTTAATTAGTTTAGTTTAATTTTGAACGTAGAATAACGGGAAGAGAATTCTGAAAGAAGTAACAAAGAGCCGCCAAAGAGTTTATCATTGTTTTTTTATATCCCTAAATGTCCAATCCATTACATCAAGTGCATTTTTACGTGCTATAGTGCATTTATCTCAAATAATTATTTACATTGATTCATCACTATGCCAATAGACGATTGTTATTTTATGTTGTGAAAACAAAAAAAAATCCTCCTTGTCCTGCCGCATCTGCGAACAAATTGCGGTCGTAAATAATTTTTTGTTCGTCATTAAGTAGTGGAACATTGCGACTAAAAATTTCGGTCATTTCTACTAAATGTACGAATTGACCTCAAGGAACATGGTAGAATCTGGATCTGTACCGAGAATTATACCGCGCAATGGTTCAGGTGGTGTTTCAATTTCGGGTAGTTGTAATTTTCCTGATGAGAAACACATCCCAACTGCCTCATTTTTAAATTTGAGTGCATGACAATACGGGCGTTCTTTTTCCAAAGTACCAATAATCACTTTGGAATGAGCAGAATATTTAATATCAGGTTCATACTGGAATGCTAGTCGAAGAAATTGCCCTGATGTAAATGCTCTATAAACTTGTTACCGTTGTTGGTCAATTCATCTTCTCTTAATTCTTAATCTGCGAGTTTCTGTTCGTGCATCTCGTGCATCTTTCTATTGTGATTAACTTGTGATTATTGAGACTAACTGTCATGATGGAACACAACGCCCTTACGATTCACCATGGCTGGCCGCTTCTGTTCAAGTGCAATCTTCAATCGCTCCAGTTGTTCACAGTAGAGGTCAGAATTGATGGTTTGATCATAGGGCAACACTTCATAATGGATAATTCCTCTGATATCCCTTCATACACTCAGCAACACCTTCTGATCCGTCAGTCTTGGCTTTGCCACCGTTTGAGACGACTCACCCTGCTTCGACCAGGATCTTTTACGTTTTATGTTGCCATACGTGATCCATTTTTCATCACCAGTGACTAGCCGATCCAGAAATGGTCGAGTTTATTACGGTGCAACAAAGATTCGCAGATTGATACACGGTCGAAAAGGTTTTTTTTAAATAACTCATAAGGCACCCATATATCGAGCTTTTTTGTTAAATTTTTCGACTTTAAATGTCTATGGACGGTTTAGTGCTTAGTTGCAGCTCCTCTGAGATGGTTCGAATAGTCACATGACGATCTCGATCCACTATTTCCATGATTTTATCCGTATCAACGGTCACTGGTCGTCCGGAAGGCTTGGGTGTTTCGGTATCAAAATTGCCACTTCGGAATCGCCTAAACCACTGTTCGGCGGTTTGAATCGAAAGTTTGTTATCTCCAGCAATAATCTGCCTGCGAGATTCCGCAGCAGTTTTTCCCTTTGCGACATAAAATTTCAAAATTGAGCGAATTTCTGCATTTGTGAATTCCATTTCAATCGATTGTAATTTTGTACCGTGGAAGCTCATGTAAACAAACTACATTTTAAAGGTGACGAAAATACCTTTCAAACGATATACAGCATTGCCAGATACGATTATATTTGACTTTACTAGCAAAGCGCAAAATTTGAATGTAAAAACCGGCATGTACATGTAAATACTTATTTTTTAAACTTATTTTTTTTATTTAACTTTTAGTTATTCAAAAGTTTGATTGGGAACTAAAATAGTGTATTTTATTTTAAAGACATCTTTTCTAGCAACATTTCTTAAAACAAGAAAGGAAAGCTAACTTCGGGCAGAGCCGAAGTTGATATACCCTTGCAGTTAAAACCAGATATATATCGCAAACATCGGATTAAATTGGCCAATCCTTATAAGAATATCATAATATAACCAATTTATTACAATAAAAAATCTAAAACAAAGTACCAAGCTTCCATCTTCAAAAATACCAAAGTTGGTATTTTTACCAAATACCATTTCCGATCGTTCAGTTATATGACAGATATAAGATATAGTCGGCCGATCGTTATGCAATTTGGTAGGTTGTATTAACTGACCAAAAATAGAATCTGTACTTAGTTCCACCTTTTTATCTTCAAAAACACCAAAGTTGGGTAATTTGCGATTGTTCAGTTATATGGCAGCTATAGGATATAGTCGGCTGATCCTTATGAAATTCGGCATGTTGTATTATTTTGCCAAAAATAGCATTCGTACCGAATCCGAATTTTCTAGCTTTAAAAACACCAAAGTTATATCATTTCCGATCAATCAGTTATATGGCAGCTATAGGATATAGTCGGCCGATCCCGGCCGTTCCGACTTATATACTGCGTGCAAAGAAAAAAAGGGTGTGTGTGTGCAAAGTTTCAAGACGATAGCTTTAAAACTGAGAGACTAGTTCGCGTAGAAACGGACAGACAGACGGACATGCTCATATCAACTCAGGAGGTGATCCTGATCAAGAATATATATACTTTATAGGGTCGGAGATGTCTCCTTCACTGCGTTGCACACTTTTGGACAAAATTATAATACCCTCTGCAAGGGTATAAAAATGAAAAACTACGCTTCCCTATCTTTATTTTCTATGGAGAAAACTTTTTTCAACCCAATTTGTGAGAAAATTTTTCTCAGTGGAAACATTTTGATTGTTAAGTTTGGGCTGTCAAATGAGTCAAAATGAAAGCAAATGAGAGGCTTCTAAAAAAAATTGAGAATGCTCACACTGTTAGTGTGCCGGCAGCGCTGCGGCAGAATTTCCTACCCTATACTCGCGTGCTATGTAAAATGAGAGTTTGCCCACCGCTGATCTATATAGATATCTTTTGATCCGTAGAAGCCAGATCCAATATATATGAATATATATGATCTACACATCAATACCTTTCAGATGGTATATAATAAGTATTTTGTAATTTAATCTTGATTAATAATTTAATGAACTACTCTTTCTCAGCCGCCGCAACAATAGTTGGGCTATTTATGAATACTGCCAATACAGCACAGGCACATAAGCGGAAAAATATATATAGATACATATATATATATATATATATATACTTATTATATACCATCTGGTATTGATGTGTAGATCATATATATACATACATATATATTGGATCTGGCTTCTACGGATCAAAAGATATATAGATTCAATCTTTATTTTCAATTTTTAAAATAAAAGTTATCGAATAATTTTTATTTTCCAATTTATATAATAAAAATTGAAAATAAAAGTTATTGCGTAATTTTTATTTAAAAATTGATACTTAATAATTAATACTAATTTTTTATTATTAAAATTAAGTTTAATTATTAAAAATCAATTTTTTTCGTAAAAATTAAGAAATAAATTTTATTTTTTAATTTTTTGCTTTTTTAATTATAACCGTTACAGTCCCTGCTTCCAACGCTACACTCAAATCCTCGCAACTGCCAACCGACAATTTTTGTTTTGGTACCCGGTACTCGTAGATTACAAGGGTATACTGTATTCGTGTGAATATTTGTGTAAAGTTATGGCTGTTGAGTGGTCTTGTAGGTTTGCTACGGTAGATATATGTAGGTTTACATTATCGTCGAATTAGTCTTAACTTATTGCGACCTCCCTGATTCGCTTCTAGCTTAAAAACTCCTCCCTCACAGGATCAGTTACCAGTCTCGTTCTGGTATTTCCGGTGATGGTCACACTTTCGGACAGATGGTCACATAGCCCAAAAGTTGCTTTTCGATTAGCTGATAACATGGGGCCTTTCCTGATAAATTTTAGCGTCCTCGAGAGAATTGTAGGTTGCGTCGTTCTCCAGTCCTCATCGTCATCTTGGTCGTCCTCTGGAAGTTCACACCAGGGCTTAATCTTATCGGATGCATCAACCGACTTGTAGTGGCGCTGCTTTCGTTGAGCATGGGGCATATCTACAACTAGATATCTGTCGTTGGGCAAAACCTTGTTGACAATAAAAGGTCCTTTTTAGCGCGGCTCCAAGCTTATATGTGGTTGGCTTCACGTGTTTTGCACCATAACGTCTCTCGGCTGCAGCTCTTTGATCGTTGAACCTAGTTGCACCGTCTGCTCTTAGCTTCTTCATCTCGACATCAGTCATCTCGTCAACGTATTCTTCAGGGTATCTCGGGGTTCGTATCAAAAAAAAAGCTGAAATAGGGAACATTTAGTTGTACTGTTGGCAGTAGCATGAACAAAATAATCCTATTTGTTCGTTCTGCATGACCGTTTTCTCTCTGGGTCCTTAAGGCGGTACCTCGATCGGTTATGATTCGGCATGGCATTCCTAAGTAGCTCGTGACGTATTACAGGATATCCACATCATGCTTTGTTGCATGACCGTTTGCTCTCGGGGTCCTTAAGGCGGTAGATCGGTGATGATTCGGCATAGCATTCCTAAGTAGCTCGTGACGTATTGCAGGATACCCACATCAGGCTTTGTTGCAGTACTCTTTGTTGCTCGTACTATTGTAAACTTTGTAAAGGCATCAACGATGACCAGTATATGTTCATTCTTCTTTGAACTCTTTGGAAACGGTCCTAGGTGATACATGTGTATTGTAGAAAATGGGATGGATTCGATGTCATCGTAGTGATGATTCTCCTTTATGGCATCCACCCTGAAAATTTCGCATTCGGGGAAACCAAAACAAATTTAGAACGCGTTTTATTGTTTTCTCTGTGCTCATATGTTCAGACTTGTCGTGGCATTCATGAAGTATTTGGTATCTGAGTTGTTTCGGATCAACCCACAGCAACTTTATGTCGTCTTTTTAAAAGTAGGCGATCTTGCTCAATCACAGTTTTAATTTTTTTTGCGCTTTTCATATCAGTTTCAATATTTCGAATCTTTTCACCTTGTAATTGATTGCGAATAACCAGTCAGCTTCGTCTCTAAGGGTTTTGGCAATCTTCAAACTTCTCATACGGTGCTCGACAAATTCATATTCATAACCACCATTATACAATTCGGTGTATAAGCTCCTTCTTATCCATTAATGATTTCAAGGCATTACAATCGGTAACGACTCGAACTCGAACCATAAACGTAGTACTTGAAACGTTCCAAGGATTCAACGACAGCTAGAGCTTCCAGCTCGTAACTATAACTCTTAACTATGATAATTCTTTTCGGAGTTCGATGTTGCTCGATTGAAATAAGCTTTAATTGACCCGCTTCATTTTGCATCAGTACCGCGGTCAAAGCAATACCACTGGCTGTCGTGTATAATGTATTTTCAGCATCTTACCGCAGGCTATAGCTTGTGATAACGGGACTCGATGTCAGACTTCTCGTCAATTCGGTGAATTGACGCTCTTGACGCTGCTCCCATTGGAATGTTTGTGCTTTTTGCAATAGAATACGTTATGGCTCTTATTTCGAAGTCCCAATGAGTCCCAAAAATTGGCGAACTTCGGTAACATTAGTTGATGTTGGGAACATGGAAATGGCTTTTATCTTTACTTCTCCAGGGCTGATTACTTCGGCGCGTATTTTATGTCCAAGAAACGTAATAGACTGCGACTGCTTGTACAACTTACATTTGTCCAGATTTAGAGATAGTCCGCAATCTCGCCGTACAGTAAGGACTCTTTCAAGCTTTTTATACATTTTCTCGAAAGAATTGGTACCAACTAGGATGTCATCCATGTAGTGTATCATGTCTCCTTTCTGCACGCGCATCATGGGACAATTAAAAATGGATGGGGCATTTTTTTACCCAAACGGGAGTCCCCATCAGTGGTGGAATGGTAATAGCCGTCAAACGCATGCTCCTAAACGCATCACCCTTGCAGCTTGGAAACTTTCTGTGATTGCCTGAAAAGTATTGCATTTGGTACAGCGGGGCTTCTGCTCCTTACTTGGGCACGAATTGGCGAAGTGTCCCAACTCGTCCCACTTGAGATACGTCTTAGCATCCTTCGATTTGGCTGGCTTGGTGTCGCCATCTTTCTTCGTCTCTATATTGGTGAATTTCGGTATGAACTCCTTTTTGTTTGTTATTGCTCCGCCTCTGTTTACAAAATAAGATTCGGCTGCCTCTCTAAGTAGCTTCATTGTTATAAAATGTATAGCTGCAATACTGTTTTGTTACTGTCGGTGCTGCAAATTTGCGCAAACATATCTTATAACAGCTGCTTCGCTCAAATTGTACCTCACTCCTAAGGCTGACTCCTTCACTGTCTCTTTAGCTCGTCTGGTTACATTGGCCATGTTGAAATGCAGTTCCGCTTCATCCGCGCTTGTTCAAACTCATCCCTCATAGCTTACGCCAAGTCGCTCCGTGTTGTATGTACAGGGTAACAATAAATAACCCGGACAAACTTTAAAGCAATCTATTATAAATGTGTAATGATACAGCCCTTAAATAAATGCATTTATCGATAGCTTGTACTTTTCTGAAACAAATATATTTACATTTTTGTGATTCCCATCAATTTGATATTTGTTTCGGGACGTCTCCAAAAAGTGCATCTTCTTACGGATGATAATAAGCGCGTGAGACTCCAAAGATGCCTTCAGCTAAAGCCTCGGGCCGCAGGTCAAAAATGGGAGCGTATTCTCTTCACGGACGAGAAGATATTGACCATCCAACAAGCGCACAATCGCAAAAATGACAAAAGCTGGTCAGCTAAAGCTCCAGGTACCACTACAATAGTCGAGCGCCGTCAATGTGAACAATCTTTAAGGGTTTGGGGAGGAATATGCGCCACCCAGGAATAGGCAAAACACCCCTTGTTTTCATCGATCAAGGGGTCAAAATCAATCAGGTAGTGTACCGCCGGGACATTTTGGAAACTGTTGTGCTTCCTTTGGCCCAGCAGCACTTCGGTGATATGGAGTGGACGTTTCAACAGGATTCAGCGCCAGCCCATAGAGCCAAATTGACTCAGGACTGGTGCAAAGCCAATTTTCCGGACTTTATCACATCCAGTGAATGGCCACCAGATCTAAATCCGATGGACTACAGTGTGTGTTCTATTTTGGAGTCCAGGGCTGGTGCTAAACGCCACATAAGTTTGGAGGCGCTGAAGCAATCATTGCTCCGTGAATGGGATCGATTATCGGACGAAGACCTGCGGCTCTGCATCGTTTAGAGCTCTGCATCGCAGCCCAAGGAAGCCACTTCGAAACCGGCTGAATATATGTTAACACAATACCTATTTAATAGTTGTATATCTGCATTTTTTCTCAAATACAGTTCCTTAAAAAGTTATGATCAAAAATGTTTGTCCGGGATATTTATTGTCACCCTGTACTACTGGCGATGAATCGAACCACAACTTGGCTGGTCCCTTGATCCTTGTATAAATTGCAAGTAATACAAATTTTTTGTCAACGATACGCGCCAACAACTTTGTCAACACTATCGATGAACTAATGCACTGATAAGGCGTTCTCGTCTCCTGGATCAAACTCTTGCAAAGTGTCCATTTAATTTCAAATCTCCAAATGTGTTGATTTTTCTTTCTGAAATCAGAAGAGATTGTGGACACCCCTGGCTTACTGTATGTGTTGCCTTGGAAAAATTGCCTTCGCCCATGACTGATCGTAAAGTACGAATAATGCCGATTATTAGCAATATTGTCATTGTAGCAGAACAAGCTCAACTACTTACAAAGTTTTTGATCAAAATTTTGAGCCGATACATTCATAAAGAATAAGCTTCATAAAAACAGCTTGTTGTAATAATAAATAATAAGTATATATAGATGATAGCATTTATGTCAATAAATAAATATTTTTTTTTTTACTTACAGGTCCAGTCTGGGGTATAAACTTCGGCAGTGATCGGTCATTTCGCGAATCTCTCTTGTTTTTATTATCTTCCTGAAATTGTTTTCCATTAAAGTCGTTTCCCTTTGAAGCTTCAGATCTAAAACATGTAAGAACCAATAAAATTAATATACCTCTTTAAGTCAACTAAATTGAATATTTATGATATTATGGCATCGACAACATTTTTTAAGATTCGAGAAATACTGAAGTGATAATAATAAAAGACTTTGGGATACAATGAACTCGTACCTGAAAAAAATATTTTTATATTATAACTGATTAAAATAAGTAGTTTGTTTTGCTAAAAAAAAAAGTTCAACTATCCGAACACTTCAGTAGCGTGGAAACTTCTGGCAAAAGGCCCCATTGCTCTCAGTCCTCCTTTGTCATTGGAGTTGCTCTTTCATATAGGAAATGAAATTTCATGAACGTGTGTTGCTCCCAGCAAAGTCTCAATACAAAAACAATTTTTCGAGTTAAGCAACAACAATTGTATAGTGTTTCAGTTTTTCGTACTAATACGAAGGCACTTCGTTTTTGTATTTCCAAAAACTTTTCACTGCAAAAAATTACTTTTGGTTGAGATCTCAAAAAGAATGGTTGACATCGGAGCTATAAATTTCTTTTATTTATAATTTTATTACGGTTTTAATTTTTATTTCATAAATATTCTTTTATTACTTTTTTTTCCATTGAAAATGGTACTATAATTTTTTTCAGTACACCGACATGACTTGCAAAAATTTCTCGCACCAATGTATTGGTGATTCTTTGCATTGGTATTAGAGTTTGCTCTGCCGTATTCTGAGCTTGGCCACCACTGATTTACATATATAGACCAGTGGGGGGCAAAATCTCATTTTCATTAACACGCGTGCATAGGGTAGATTGTGCCGCCACGCTACCGGCACACTGACAGCGTGAGCACTCTTAAATTTTTTAGAAGCTCCCTTATTTGCTCTCATTTTTACAGCCCAAGCTTAAAAATCAAAATGTTTCCACTGAGAAAAATGTTCGCAGAAATTGGGTTAGAACAAGTTTTCTCCTTATCAAAATATAGATTGGAAAACATTTTTTATTTGTTTTAGAACTGTTGGCGCTCAAGAAACGATATGGTAGAATCAAAGATTATAAAGTACATAGATGGGACATCAGGGCCCAAAACGGTCAACTTTTTTCGTCGAGCTTGTTGGTGAGGGGGGAACGCACATACATACGATTCTATTTTTAGAACTAGTTACTTGTATGCGTAAAAAAAAAGGGTGCGCCTTTGTATGTATGTGTGACTGCTCGCAAGACGGCGTAAAAATTTTTTTGCTTCCAATTTTCATTTTCAATTTCTTGTTTCTGTTTTCAATGGGCCGATGGGGTAGTCAATAGAACAAATGGTATTTTTAGTCGATGCAGGTTAAGACGGGGTCGTAGCGTAATGCATAGAGTAGTTACTTTATGTACAATGTTTTTGTGTTCAAATCCTAGTAAGGACTCCTAACTTTTTCTTTCTTTTATTATTTTTTTTTTATTTTTCTTTAATTGTAGTTTTAATGAAAATGTAATACTATGTCCGGTTAATAAAATTTCAAGGAAGTCCCTCCGGAATTTTGTCATCCGACACGTCCGTCACTTATTTTTACAAAAATTGTAATAGAATGCAATTAAAAATAATAATAATAAAGTAAATATGAAAAGGAAAAAAAAATATTAATAAGAAAATTAAAGTAAAAAAAAAAGAAAGAAAATATAAAAATAATCATAAACTGAAACGTTTTAAAAATTTTAATCATCGCCCAGTAACAAAAATCGAACCCAGGACCAGAAGGATAAGGATCGCGCGCTTTCCATCTAGGCTACCCTCGAAGTTGATCTAACGGTAGTTAAAGTTGGTATTAAAGAAAACGCAAGGATCCATAGTAAAATCCGAGCTGATGAGTGAAGATAGTAGAAGATATTTCTGATCTCTTTGCTCTCACACTATTTGGTTTGAACGTTTCAAACTCTCATTGTTCCAAAAATGTTACTTTCTAAAAATAGAATTCTCTCTTTCTCTCTCTCATCTGCCAGCCGTTTATCGTGGAACCCGCTCTCAAATATTTTCATTTTACAGCGGGTTCCACGACTCGGCCTGCCTATATGCCGTAGAACCCGCACTTATAAGGATTTTTACAGCGGGTTCCACTACGAACTGAGGCGATTTTAGGGTGATTTTAAAATTTTGTATTTTTTTGAGATTGGATTATAAATTTTAACAAAAAGTTTAAAACAATAAAAATATAATATAAATAGATTTAAAAAAAAAAAAAATTGGCTTCCCGTCCCTGATTTGAACTCATTTTACTCTGCACATCAGCCAAGCACTCTACCACTAGGCTATCCCTCAATCGTTGTCGCGCGAAAAATTTCTCAAACTTAACTAGTCGCGCAATGGAACCCGCTCGTTCCAGCGGGTTCCAGCGCTGGAACCCGCCATAGAAAATTTTTCTTTGTATGAGATGTCCCATCTATGTACTTTATAATCTTTGGTAGAATATATTAAGCTAATTTTAATTTATAAAGCTAGGAGGAGTTAGTAAGTAGTAAATAGTAGTAAATTTAAGTAAAATTTAAGTAGTAGTATTAAATTTGAAGGACAGGAAAGAGATGTTATAGCGTAGAGACCATTGTAGTTCGAACATAAGACCCTAAAAGGGTCGTGCTGTGCATATGTCGAACTACAATGGCTAAGGAATAGAGTGCTAAAGTTTCTAGTCCTTCTACTAGGAATGTTAAAATTTAAGCGTGTTAGTAATGGCGGGCTATCTACATCCCCATTAATTAGGTTATGCGGAAAAAAATTCACCACGCATTGTCGTACAATTTGTTAAGCTAGGTAAGTTTATAAGTAATAGTCTACTATTATAAGATGGAATGTGATGATTTGCATCCCAGTTTAGACCACTAAGTGAAAAAGTTAAGAAATTCTTTTGTACGGATTCTATGAGGTCCTGATGTACTCCATATTGGGGACTCCAGACACATGAACCGTACTCCAGTATTGGACGGACGAAAGAAATCAATAATGTTTTGGTTATATAGGGGTCATTAAATTCTTTTGACCACCTTTTAATAAAACCAAGGACTCCTTTAGCCTTGTTAACCATTAAGGAAATATGGTGGGCAAATTTAAGTTTTATGTCTAATAGGATGCCGAGATCATTAACCTGAGTTAATTTTTCTAAGGCAATCCCATTAATGGGATACGTAGCTTGCAGAGGGCAAGAACGATAAAAAGACATATGTTTGCATTTTGATCCATTAAGTATTAAATCATTAGCTAAACACCATTCTTGAAAGTTATCAATGTCAGACTGAAGACTGCATTGGGCAGAGATGGATTTGTACTGAAGACAAAGCTTTACATCATCTGCATACATAAGAGCTAGAGAGTTCGTTAAAGCAAGGGGCAAGTCATTTATAAAAAGCGTGAAAAATAGCGGGCCAAGATGACTTCCTTGAGGGACGCCAGATGTAGACGGGACTGTATATTTTTAAATAAGACTCTTTGTGTCTTTCCATCTAAGTAGCTGGAGATCCTTGTGAAGAGGTCTATAGGAAAACCCAGCATAATCAGTTTACTCAGCAAGAGTTACTGATTGACTGAATCAAATCTTTGTTAAAGTCGGTGTAAATTACATCGGTTTGATATCCCTTACGAAAGCCATCTATTGACATCCTTTGTCAACTCCAATAGGTTCGTGGTGGTGGGGCGACGCTTAATAAAGCCATGCTGACAAGGAGAGATGATCGAAAAGCAAAGGTGTTGCAAATGAGGGGTAATTAATTTTTCAAATATCTTTGGATTGCCGACATTTTTGAGATGCCTCTGTAATTGGCAGCATCGGACTTTTTCCCTTTTTTATGAAAGGGAATGATGAACAATTTTTTCCACTTAAGAGGAAAAATCGAGGTCTCCAAAGATAATTTAACAAGTTTTAGCACAGTGCCCTGGCACAGTATTACATAGTAAGAGCCTATTTTTGGCATTTTTTAAGTTAATGAGGAACCTTGTATACCAAGGAGGAATCAAAAAAGGTGTCTGCATGCCAGACTATCGAACCAATCATATGATTCGATAAGGCTATTATGTTTGTGAAAATCCGCTTTACGGAAGCAGCGAATTTTATTCACCACGCCCATGGAGAAATCTGATCGATACCAGGAATGGTTTCGATTGAGACCTTCAGCGTGGGGTGGTATGGATCCTCTGGTGTTGAAAGGGGGAAAGCTCTGGAGAGAGCGGTTCCATCGGGATACCAGATAAAAATCATAAGTCTAAAAGCCGACCTAACGAATTTCTAACATGGTTTGACTTAGAGACATGTGAAACATGCCCGCGAAGTCATGGTGCGTGATAAGTGATAAAGATGGTTAGTTATCGACGTTGGACCACTTTAATTCTGGGATATTAAAGTCGCCCACCGCTATGAACTGGTCACGATCAGTCATAAGATTAAAAACGTATCGAATAGCGGACAAATGCTGCCAATATGTGGGCGGTTCGGACGAAGGCGGTATATGTGAACATGTAATGTATAAAGATTTCACGGACAGAGTGATTTTAATGCAAATAAATTCTATGCCCCCAAACTCTTGTGTTTCACCTCTTCAGAAGAAAGAGCGGAGTCTACCGAAATGAGGACTCCACCCCCACCCCTTTTCTGAGGTTGATCCCGTCTAAAAGTGGTGTACTTTTTTTTTGTATAGCTTTGCTTTTATTTATTGAATCTACTCTTAATTTTGAGACTAACAATAAGTTGATAAGTCTCGCCAGGTGGTTAGGGTTCACCGATAGCTTGGTTAAGTTCTTTACCTTCTGTTCTGCGACCACTTCTTTGACTGGTAGAATGTTTAAGGGTCGGTGTATGTTTTCGTTTCGAATTGTTCTCACGATCTTCGACTGAACTCTATTACTGTTGCTATTGCTGGCATTCCCCCATAACTGGGAGCCGTACATCCATATAGGTTTTAGTACCGAGTTGTACAGCAGAACTTTATATTCAAGGCTAAAAGGTGATCAAGCGTTGATAAGCCAATGAAGGCTGCTGGCTTTTAGCTTTAGGTGTGTTCTTTTGGCTTTAATGTGCCGGCGCCATGTGAGTCTTCTGTCGAGATGAACTCATAGGTATGTTACTTCGTTTGCTTGTGGGAGTAGAGTGTTGTTTAATGTAATCGGCGGGCAGTTTGCATTTTAGTTCGTTCACTTTAATTCGCCAATCTGACAGCCATTTTTCAACATCGACCATATGAAGAGCTAGCTGCGCAGTTGCTTGATTGGGCATTTTGAGTGGCTAAGACTAGCTGTCATCGGCAAACGTGGATATCTGCTGTGTAGAGGACATATAATATTGGCCCTAGCACGCTACCTTGAGGAACTCCAGCTCCAACAGTGTAATCATCGGATATAGCGGTGTTGCACCTCACGACAAATTTTCTGTCGTGAAGGTAAAACTCTAAAATCTTGTGGGTGCTGTAGGGGAGCATTGTCTTGATCTTGTACATTAGACCTTCTAGCCAGACTCTATCGAATGAAAGCATTCTTATTTTTAGAGACATCTAAAAATATGGCAGTACAGTGCTCTCGTTTTTCGAACGCGTTTCGAATTTCGGCAATTCGTTTACCAAGCGGCGTGTACCACCGGTGGTACACAGGCAAGTTAATTTATCTGGCGGCGTGTACCACCGGTGGTACACAGGCAAGTTAATTTATCTGGCGGCGTGTAAAACCGGTGGTACACAGGCAAGTTCATTTATCTGGCGGCGTGTTCCACCGGTGGCACACAAATATTCATACTTTTAATTCAAAAACATTACTAGAAAGATACATACTAGAAAAACCATACTGGAAGGAAATAAAACAAAATAGATTGGAAATCATAAATTTATATTTATTGTAGGCGTTTTCAACATAAACAAAATTAATTTTTGCAGTTCTTTCTGAAGCAAAACCAAATTTAGTTAAGTTAAATTTAGTTAATTTAAATTTAGTCAGTTATTTTCAAAAGTAAAAATAATAATTCTTCAAACTTAGTGTCTAAAATCAAAATAATAATAATAAATGAAAATAAGAATGATAATCACAATAAGTCATTTATGTACTTTCAAACGTGGGATACAAAGCGTTCGTTTATCTTTGCAGTCTGTGCAATATGTGTTGACTCTTTTAGTCTTATTAATGGTATTTTGCCTTCCTTCCTTCTCAGCTATTAACCGATAACAGTTCTTACATCTTTTTCTTGTCAGTCTTTGAGGTCCATCATATTGCTTAAAAATATGTGCGAATGGTTTTGCCGGCTTTTGTACTTTCAAAAGAGCGTCAATTAAATTTTTTCGGAATTTCAGCATACAAAAATTTTTACGGGCACCAAATTTAGTATAGATGCACCATGCATTCACTAACATTGTGCCACAGACTAATTCAATAATTATCTTTTTGTACCATTTAAGAGTTTTTCTGAGGCTACTGTAATAAGATGACATTTGGTCGGAAAGATCGACACCTTTTTTGGCTTTATTGTAGCTTATAATACAATCAGGTTTTTTTTACTGTTTTGTGTCCTCTAGTAGTGACAGCAATAAGAGAGCACTTATGGTTCTTACAAGTTGTCAACATCATTACTGGCCTCCTATCTGTCCATTTCATAAATTTTATCTCTTCTTTTTGTGCACTTATTATATGGCCTTTTTTTTGTTTTATATTCGCAATATGTGGCAAAAATAATCTATTTGCTCGGAGCGTCCCACAAAAAAAAGGGTTTTTTTTTCCATAGTTTTTTTTTTAAGGGTACACTAGTATAAAAATTGTCAGCGTACAAAATTCTTCCTTCATGTAAAAGGCCATCCATAAGATCCATGGTATTTTGGGTTTCTGGCCTTTTCCACCATAAATGTTTAATTTATAAGTACATATATCCTTCTGTAAGACATAGCTTATAAAACTTTATGCCAAATTTATGACGATTATTTGGTATATATTGCCGAAATAATAATCGACCACGCCAAGGAATCTTTCGTCTATTGTAAGCTCTTTGCCAGGTTCCACAACTTGTTGAAAATTTATGTTTATCATTCGTAATAGTGTGCTGATTTTGTATACCTACAATATACCTAAGAACACATACATTTCATCTTGAGTTACTGGTATCCATTCCGGTTTGTGTTTTCTAGGAGAATCTGATGATAGCGCTTGAGCCACACTGTGTTCATACAATTTGTTTGTTTCTAATACCATAAGGTCAATTATATCATCACTTAGAAATCTATATATATAAAAATGCTCTGTTCGTATCTACTTCCTTTATAGACTTGAAAATTTTTACACAACATGCGTTGAGGTTCCACCTCGGTTTTTGTCTACTTTTGATGTTGATAGCTTATCTGCGTTTGCGAATATATTAGTTTTTTCGCGTTTCTCCGTGCCCCTACTTTTCTATTTAGGCAGCCAGCTAAGAAGAAAATGTCAAATGTCAGAAACGAAGTCATGCCACCCAAGAAGTCAAATTTGGGTCGTCATACTCGCAATACAGAAGCAAAAAGACGTAACATTTCGAATATGACTGACGAAGAGCGGGCATCCATCCGAGAGACTAAGCGGTTGAGAGCAATGCGGATGCACAAAGCTTAGCTTTAGGACATAGCTTTAGCTCTTGCTTCATCTGGAATCGCTGCGACATTGTTACCTGGTGGGAGGACTGCTCATTCAGCGCTGAAGTTGCCATTGAAAATCATCGAGACTCCTACGTGCAATATTTCCAAAGCATAAGGCATGGGAAAAGTATTGCAAAGATGTAAACTCATTGTTTGGGATGAATGCACGATGGCACATAAAAAATAGCTGGAGGCTCTCGATCGATCATTGCGGGATTTGCGTGGAGCTGTCCAACCATTTGGGAATGCGTTAATATTGCTCGCAGGGGATTTCAGACAGACGTTGCATGTGATTTCCCGATCGACACCAGCTGACGAGAAAAATTCTTGCCTGAATATGGATGTGTTTGTGTTAGGCTGCAGGGGATCGGTTTTAGTCCATGCTGTTTGTCTCTTATTTCACGGGTCCGATCCCTTGAAACTCTAACTTAAGAATTCGTATATATAATAGTGTTCAATGCTTGAACAGCTATCGACTTAAAACTTTTCACACACCCTTCTTTTCTTTCGGCCGACTATATCCTATAGCTGCCATGTAACTGATTAATCGGAAATGGTGTAACTTTGGTGTTTTTACAGTTATAGAGTTAGTGTCGAGAGAGTAGAGAGTCGAATTTAGCATGAGTGTTATATTTGGAAAAATAATACGACATACCAAATTTCAAATTTCATCCGAATGCCTTTCGGATCTTTCATCTGATCAGTCGCCTGACCTTTTTACTCTACTCCGCCACGCAGGAACATGGGATCAATCATCAAAACTGACCAATTGGTCAGTTGGTCACCAATTGGTCACCAATAAAACCAATTGGGTTAAGTACAGGAAGTACATCAGCTCACACATTGAGCTGAGTCCTCACCTGAGACGAAGCCAACGTAGACAGTTTTGTTAATTCACTGGAGTCTGTACTCGTCTCTGCAGCTCGAGTTTCAACACCTCAAACTATTAACACACAATGCATTCAAAAGAAGACAAATCTACAAATCGAACAGCTCGTCCTTGAAAAGCGACGCTTACGTCGAGAATGGCAATGTCACAGATCGCCATCTGCTAAGCAACGCTTAAAACATGCCTCACGTCAACTTGATCAAGCTACAGCAAGACAGCAAGAAGAAAAGTATACATAGAGAAATTTTCAACTAACAGTACAAAACACTCATTATGGAGAGCTCATCCAACTCTGAGCTCACCGAAAGAAACCGCGATGCTTATTAGAAATTCCACAGGCGGGTGGTCGCGCAGCGACGCTGACAGAGCCAGCACGTTTGCCAAACACCTTAAAAATGTCTTCCAGCCAAATCCTGCCACCAATGCGTTTACTTTGCCGACTCTATCATATGAGCCTCAGCCTCAAAATGAGAAAATTGAGTTTCGCCCAAACAAAATCGTTAACATTATCAAAAGACAACTGGATCCGAAAAAATCCCCGGTTTGCGACCAAAATGATCATTGAGCTCCCATACTGCGCCGTTTGCACTCTCACCCAGCTATTAAATGTCATCGCAAAACTTGGTCACTTTCCAGTGAGACGGAAAAAGTCAATTATAATAATGATAGAAAAGCCGGGGAAAGACCACACTATCCCCACGTCGTATAGACCTATTAGCCTACTTTCTTGCCTATCTAAAAGGTAAAGTACTTAACGAAGCAATTGGTGCACCCTAACCACCTGGCGAGAGGTCTAACAAGGTTGAGCAACCTTGATGCAATGACTTACCCACCCAGCGACCGACCTGAGGGACACGCAAAATTAAAAATAGATTCAATAAATAAAAGCAAGCTATAATAAAAAAAATAGCTGGAGGTATTCTTTATTTAATGAAGCTATTCTTTATTTAGCTTATAGAATGAAACTGAAAATGTTTTTCTTACAGCAATCTCAGCTGTAAGTCAGTTTTTTACCAAAATGTCCAATATTTTGCCAGTATTAGCGTTGATTAAATGCTATTTCAGGTGAACATGTTCACTGAATCTTTTGTTTTCAAAAGAGCTCACTGTTCATTACTCAGTTGCTCATTTATTGGTTATGGTTCAGTTCATTACGAGGGTTGCTATATATACTTCTGGCCTTATAATGAAAATGCGAATATTTATTACTAAAAATTATTTTTTTTATTATTTTTTTTTTATTTATTATTATTTTTCAAAGTATTCTCCAAAAAGACATACACTTTTTCATGCGCTCAAACAATTTTCGAAGCACTTTATCCACTCCGATTGAGACACCTCCAAAACATGGTTTTTGGACGCTTCAAAAGCATCTTCTGGCGTCGAAAATCGTTGACCACGAATTTTTCTTTTGATGTGCGGGAATAAAAAGAAGACATTGGGTGCCAAGTCAGGGCTGTATGGCGGATGACCCTTCAATTCGACATTTTGGCCGGTCAAAACGGCGCTGGTTGGAGCTGATGGTGAGAGCTCGCATTATCATGGTGCAGATCCAACGAGAACACATTTTTTTTACGGCCAGGTGTTCATGCAATATCAAATGTATGCTGGTGGAAGAAATGCCCAAGGATGCCTCTGTCTCACGGTATGTCACATGACGATCTTGCATTATCAGTTCATGCACGGCGTCAATGTTCTCTGTTTTTTGACGACCTTCACGTCCTTTGTCTTTGAGCGAGCGTCGGCAACGATTGAATTCATTATACCAGTATAAGATGGTGCTCCATCGCCATACAAAGATTTAAGTTCGTCGATGCACTCTTGTAGTGTTAATTCACGTCGAAAGCAGTGAAAAATGTTTGCGCAAAAATGTTTACGAGTTCATTTTCTGCCAAATGAACGAACGTATTTTTCTGCCAATTACGAATTCCATTTTCTGCCAAATTAATTTTTTTAAGTCATCAAAAGTTTAAATATTTTTGTAAACAACACAAATTATGGCCGTACATCAAAACGTTCTGAGCACGGGTCTGCTAAAACATGTTAAACTTCCGAATGAAAAAGTCAGATGGCGCCAGGCAACACTTAGTATGGCCTAGGCCAGAAATACATATATATAGCAGCCCTCGTATATAATTATAGTAGAGAAGTTTCTATTGGAAAAGAAACAATCAAAAAAAATAAGATAAAAATAGATATTCAATATCAATATATAATATTGATAATTTCAATATAAAAAAAAAAATTTTGTTGTTCTTTACTTATTTGTTATACTTCCACCATGAGCTAAATAAAAAAATTAATGTTAAATGTGTTTCAAGAACGCGCCTATATAAAATGTATATTCAGCTTAGTCTCCAAATTTATTGCCTAATCTTTTTGCCTTATCTTTAAAAATCACCCTTATTACCACATCTATATACTTTTTATATTATATTTACTATTTAATTTACTTTTTTTACTAAATTTACTAAAACCCCCTCTCCAATATCGGAAACAACGGCAGTGCTACAATTTCTGCAACCACTGCGACAACCACTGCAATTCTAAGTCACCGCGGCGTCAACGAGTACAGTGAGTACAAATACAACCACTTCGGAAAGTGCCAAAGCGGCCCCAGCGACACAGACTAGAGTGGAGCGCAACATCCAAATTAAGCGCAAGCTTAGCCCGCAGAGTAATCCGGCAGGCAATAAAACAAAAATTAACCGCGTCCTAAAGAACCAGACAGATCCACTAGTAACAGATTTTCCCTACTGGCGGAGGTTGAGGAAAACCAACCAGCCCAAGACACCGCTTTTTCAAAGGGAAAAGCTCGAGTGCCCTGGTCAACCGAATTGCGGCGTTGATCGGGAACGGTGCCAACTTTCATGTTGTCCCGCTTATCAAAGGGAACATCCGAATGAAAAAGTCAGATAGCGCCAGGAAACAATTAGTATGGCGTAGGCCACAAATATATATAGCAGCCTTCGTACCAAGCCAAATTTCTCTGCGATTTGGAGCTTAAAATGGACTTGTAATATTTGCAAATTGTTTTGCTGGTTTCAAAATTCACTAAACTTCACTATATTAGAATATAGGACATTCTCTTTCAATTGCATACAGTCTGAAGGTACTTTAATATTTGAAATTTAAAAAGATAAACTTTGAGATAAAAAATACTAGTTTTTTACTCGTGGTTTTTCAAAGTGTCATTTTTTACCATACCGTGGAGTGTGAAGAAACACACAAATAAAAGTTTTACAAATAATGATGAAAGTTTAAAAATGAAAAAATACACTCAAAGCCTTGGAAGGGGGATCGTCCAGGCACTCCACGTCTCTAATGTCTAGATAAAAAAATACTAGTTTTTTATTCGTGGTTATTCAAAGTTTCATTTTTTAATATATCTAACGTCTAGTTAAAAAATACTAGTTTTTTATTCGTGGTTATTCAAAGTGTCATTTTTTAATATATCGTGGAGTGTTAAGAAAAACACAAATAAAAGTTTTACAAATAATGATGAAAGTTTAGACGGATAGAAAATGGACACACAAAATACACATCCAAATATTAAAATACTTTTTTAAAATCATTGGCACTCCTTGTCTTGGCAGTGGGATCGGCCGGGCACTCCATGTTTTGGTAGGGGGGTTGGCCGGGAACTACACGTCTCGGCAGGGGGATTGGAGGGCTCTCCACGAGTCGCCAGGTGGATCAGGGAGATGGGTCGGTATTTTAATTATATTATAAATATACCATTTTTATGCTTATCAAATGTATGTTTTTAAAACAAACTTGTTTGGTTGCAGAGGTATTTAAACCAATGCCCTTGCAGAGGGTATTATAATTTTCTCCAAAAGTGTGCAACACAGTGAAGGAGGCATCTCCGACCCTACAAAGTATATATACAAAGTATCCTACAGGATCACCCGACTCCCAAGTAGGGATGGCGTCTGAACTGAAGAAGTTTTGACTCTCCTCCCGTTTAGCCTGGGTAGCCGGGTCCAACCTTTGAAGCAGAACCTGGACGACGATGAAGCTGGCAATCTGATTTGACGATCACTTGTGCATGAAATATTAAGCGACAGGTATTAAATCGTTTCTCCAATAAATTCAGCGCGGCATCATAATTCTCGTCGGAGACTTCCAAGGAGCGAACTGTTTCGAAAGCGGACGCCCGAAGGCAAGATCGCAAACTTTGCTGCTTTTAAACCTTACTGATGCACGGATTGCCTCTGACGATTGTACAGAAAATCGAGTAAAACTCAGGCCATTCAGAATATCCACCGCTGAAGGTAGGAAGAGGCAAGGGAGGCAAAACTTGAACTTTGAGTCAGCCTGCATGGTGGTCATTCCATTAACAAGGGTGGAGTGGGCAGCAATTCGAGAAGAGCGAAGGGTCGTCTCGTGCTCAATTTCGGCCTGCATCGTCGCTACGAGCTCCGAAACAGTCCATCGGAGGTAACTACTGATGTGCGAAATGTCCAAATCCTCAAGCTCCCCGTGGATGGCCTTAAAGTCGCTGAACATGGCGATTATCTGGCCATGTCGCACGTGCTCGTGCGAAAGAGCTCGTTGGATCCCCTTTAAGTCCTGGAGAATACCCAGGTCCTAGCACTACGGATTGGAGTGGGTGCTCCTGTGACTGCGGATTTTTTTTTGCTGCCTGACCCGACATTTAGTAAGAACATACTTTAAAAATCGTATAATTGTTTTTATTGACAAAATACAAAAAAAAAAGTCCCAAGCTTCTAACTTCAAAAATACCAAATTTGGTATTTTAACCAAATACCATTTCCAATCGTTTAGTTATATGTCAATGAAATTTGGTAGATCCAATGAATTGGCAAAAAGTATAATCTTTAAAAAGTTTAAACGTTCTATCTTCAAAAACACGAAAGTTGCGTCATATCCCATCTTTAAGTTATATGACAGCTGTAGGATATAGTCGGCCGATCCTTCTGAAATTTGGTGTTATATTATTTTGCCAAAAATAGAACCCATAGAATGCAAAAAGCAATGCAAAAAATCACCAATGCATTGGTGCGGGATTTTTTTTTCCCTATCCATGTGGGTGCACTGAAAAATAATATAACTGAAATATAATATCAATATAATAAAAAATACATTTTCTTACAGCAATTAAAAAACGGCATTCCATTTTTTGCAGCTTATTATTCTACTATGACAAATAATGCAGACCTTCTTACTAAAAAAATGTTCTGCGATGAAGAAATTAAGCTTGTGGCGTGAGCAACGAACCCTATGGCGTGAGCAGTCTCACACAACTCCGTATGCACGAGCATTTGCAAAAACAAATGAGCAGCGAGAGCAATGGCACGGCCACTGCCATAGAATATCCCAACCGATCAATCAGTTACATGGTCACTAAAGGATATAGTCGGACGATCCCGGCCATTCTGACTTATATACTGCGTGCAAAGTTTCAAGTCGATAACTGAGAGACTAGTTTGCCTAGAAACAGACAGTATGCCTAAAGTGTATATTATAGGGGCGGAGATGTCTCCTTAACTGCGTTGCACACTTTTGACCAAAATTGTAAAACCCTCTGCAAATAAAAAATAAATGTTTTTGAAACGTAGATATGCGACCTATATTTTTTTATTTATTTGAATTTATTTTTTAAAAACTTGTATAAATATATATTTTTATTCTGACTCTTCTTCATCGTCAAGTCCAGAATATTTGTTAGATGATTGCAGCACCTAAAATAAAAAAGAAAAGTTCATTTTATTAGTTAAAAAAAGTGAATTGAATTTGAATACATTTTTAATAATTAAATTTAATAGGAAAGGAAAGCTAACTTTATAGCTAAAGGTGAAATAACATTCCAGTTTATTGCAAGTTTATTTATAATATAAAAGTAAACATATCATAAAACAAAAAGAGAATGAAAAGGAGAATTAATTGAGTAATACCGGTTGAATTCGAATTCATTCACGAATGTTCGATAAAACTATATATCATGTATACTTGGGTGGAAAATTAAAATATATCGACAAGTATTTGACTTCTTAATATTTATTAGCAGCAAACCCCGGCAAAGGTTGTTTGGTCCCTTTTTATTTTCTAGATGGGCTAGTTGTTTTTTTTTATTTATTTTGGTTAATAAATATTTTCCAGTATTGTCAAGTACAGCAACTTTCCCATCGCCAATATCTAACAGTTGTTTCGAGAAAGTTTCTGCGGATAGATTCCGAAGCATTTGAACTCGCTTATTCTTCGTCAGTTGAACTTTTTCAATCAGTTTTCAAACTGTCGCGTTGATTTCAAGCAATTTAATTAGTTTAGTTTAATTTTGAACGTAGAATAACGGGAAGAGAATTCTGAAAGGAGTAACAAAGAGCCGCCAAAGAGTTTATCATTGTTTTTTTATATCCCTAAATGTCCAATCCATTACATCAAGTGCATTTTTACGTGCTATAGTGCATTTATCTCAAATAATTATTTACATTGATTCATCACTATGCCAATAGACGATTGTTATTTTATGTTGTGAAAACAAAAAAAATCCTCCTTGTCCTGCCGCATCTGCGAACAAATTGCGGTCGTAAATAATTTTTTGTTCGTCATTAAGTAGTGGAACATTGCGACTAAAAATTTCTGTCATTTCTACTAAATGTACGAATGCACCTCAATTGACCTCAAGGAACATGGTAGAATCTGGATCTGTACCGAGAATTATACCGCGCAATGGTTCAGGTGGTGTTTCAATTTCGGGTAGTTGTAATTTCCCTGATGGAAATGCTCTATAAACTTGTTACCGTTGTTGGTCAATTCATCTTCTCTTAATTCTTAATCTGCGAGTTTCTGTTCGTGCATCTCGTGCATCTTTCTATTGTGATTAACTTGTGATTATTGTGACTAACTGTCATGATGGAACACAACGCTTCTGTTCAAGTGCAATCTTCAATCGCTCCAGTTGTTCACAGTAGAGGTCAGAATTGATGGTTTGGTCATAGGGCAACACTTCATAATGGATAATTCCTCTGATATCCCTTCATACACTCAGCAACACCTTCTGATCCGTCAGTCTTGGCTTTGCCACCGTTTGAGACGACTCACCCTGCTTCGACCAGGATCTTTTACGTTTTATGTTGTCATACGTGATCCATTTTTCATCACCAGTGACTAGCCGATCCAGAAATGGTCGAGTTTATTACGGTGCAACAAAGATTCGCAGATTGATACACGGTCGAAAAGGTTTTTTTTAAATAACTCATAAGGCACCCATATATCGAGCTTTTTTGTTAAATTTTTCGACTTTAAATGTCTATGGACGGTTTAGTGCTTAGTTGCAGCTCCTCTGAGATGGTTCGAATAGTCACATGACGATCTCGATCCACTATTTCCATGATTTTATCCGTATCAACGGTCACTGGTCGTACGGAAGGCTTGGGTGTTTCGGTATCAAAATTGCCACTTCGGAATCGCCTAAACCACTGTTCGGCGGTTTGAATCGAAAGTTTGTTATCTCCAGCAATAACCTGCCTGCGAGATTCCGCAGCAGTTTTTCCTTTGCGACATAAAATTTCAAAATTGAGCGAATTTCTGCATTTGTGAATTCCATTTCAATCGATTGTAATTTTGTACCGTGGAAGCTCATGTAAACAAACTACATTTTAAAGGTGACGAAAATACCTTTCAAACGATATACAGCATTGCCAGATACGATTATATTTGACTTTACAAGCGAAGCGCAAAATTTGAATGTAAAAACCGGCATGTACATGTAAATACTAATTTTTAAACTTATTTTTTTTATTTAATTTTTAGTTATTCAAAAGTTTGAATGGGAACTAAAATAGTGTATTTTATTTTAAAGACATCTTTTCTAGCAACATTTCTTAAAACAAGAAAGGAAAGCTAACTTCGGGCGGAGCCGAAGTTGATATACCCTTGCAGTTAAAACCAGATATATATCGCAAACATCGGATTAAATTGGCCAATCCTTATAAGAATATCATAATATAACCAATTTATTACAATAAAAAATCTAAAACAAAGTACCAAGCTTCCATCTTCAAAAATACCAAAGTTAGTATTTTTACCAAATACCATTTCCGATCGTTCAGTTATATGACAGCTATAAGATATAGTCGGCCGATCGTTATGCAATTTGGTAGGTTGTATTAACTGACCAAAAATAGAATCTGTACTTAGTTCCACCTTTTTATCTTCAAAAACACCAAAGTTGGGTAATTTCCGATTGTTCAGTTATATGACAGCTGTAGGATATAGTCGGCCGATCCTTCTGAAATTTGGTGTTATATTATTTTGCCAAAAATAGAACCCATAGAATGCAAAAAGCAATGCAAAAAATCACCAATGCATTGGTGCGGGATTCTTTTTTCCCTATCCATGTGGGTGCACTGAAAAATAATATAACTGAAATATAATATCAATTGTTTAGGTGAGGGGCCGTTGTGCCGCTCACCTGAAGAGCGCATCCGCGCTGAAGAGCGCACCCGCGCTAAAGAGCACACCCGCGCTGAAGAGCGCATCCACACTCGCCCCTCGCTCGTTGGTTGTCGTCGATCTCTTTTTTTGTACTAGTTTCTAAGTTAAGTTCTGTTATCGCATGTAAGCAGCCCAATAAAGCTGACCGTACCTACTGAAAGACGCCCCGATTTTCAATTCAACATTTTCAACCTTTTCTGAAATCTTTGGCGGCAGCAGCGCCCCCTTACAAAACATTGGTCCTTCGAGCCGGATAATTTCTGGATTTTCTTCTGCCAGCAGTTCTCGGCATTGTTCCGCCAAAAGATAAGTACATTTTTCCGTCTCCATCTCTCTGCCGGTCTTCAGCAGTGATCCGAACATTAAATTTCGTTCACACTGCTGCAAGATTGTTTTTCCCTCCGTGTCAACTCCAAGTCCGAGTTTTCCGACACAACGGCAGGTTGAGATTTTCTAATAATCTATAATAATCATAAAATTCTGCAAATTTTTCCATCCGTCTCCGTTTTGTGTGCTGCCCATATTCCTCGCCGTTTTCGGCTTCTCCGTTATCCACTCGCTTGCCAACGGTCGAGGCATATGTGCATCCACATACATACATACATACGCACATACATATTTTTTTGGTGCAATTAATCCGCGAAAAATTCGCAAGTGAACAGTGAAATTGTGTGGTGACAAAAGGAAGGCATAATTAATATTGGCCACCGGTGTGAATTAGTTCCGGAATTTCCAAATTCACCGAACAGTCCGCCGCTGTCGTAATATTTGTTTTTTATCTTCCTCAATCAGTGTCATTTTACACCACATAACTTTTCTGTTCCCCCAACTATACAGTCCACTTATCAACGCTCCACTGTGCCAATATATGCCCACATGCCCTTACATATATCCGTACCTGCATGCATGTCCATATATTTTCTGCCTCCAATTTCAGGAAATATATAACCGATAAAATTTAACATATACAGTCCACTTTTCGACGCTCCACTGTGCCAACATATGCCCCACATGCCCTTACATATGTAAATATATCCGTACTTTCATGCATGTCCATATACTTCCGAATATTTTCTGCCCCAATTTCAGGAAATATATAGCCGATAAAATTAAAAAAAAAAAAAATTTTAATTTTCGAAAACCAACAGATATAACCCTCCATTTCACTACAAATCCGTGATTGTGTCGCTTAAATTCTCGACCTAGCCGTGTTGTGTTTTTTCGGTTCTTTTTTTTTTCCTTTGAGGTACCCTGCACCCTGTACGTGGTGCCGACGGCATAACCGGCTGCGAAACAAAATAGATTAAAAAAATCAATTAATTATAAATTTATGTATTTATAATTATAACTACGAAAATTTATTAACTTCTTTTTTTCCGTTCGAGCAAAGGGCCAGGGTTTTTTTAATTCACCTTTCCGGCCACTCGTCGAAAATTTAATTATCAAAACAATTATAATTAAATAATTTATTTGTCGATCTTCTGTCAGAATCGAGCCGTTGTTTCAATTCCACCGTTCCAGCTTCGTGATAATTAACCTCAAGCGATTAAAACTTGAGATTTTCAACTCCACCCTTCTGGCTCCATAATAATTAAATCCGCCAATTAGGCAAAAATTAATTATTTATTTTCTCTCTGTGTTAAATCCAAGCCAACGTCAAGTCCACCTTTCCGGCTCCGCAAATTCGAAAATAGTTAGGAATTAAATGTTTACGTACGAGCCATACTGGTCGAAATATACATATATAGACAGTCATCAATTATTTCTCCGAACGAGCACGAATTTTCCGGTCCTTTTCCATTTTCCGCTCCGGCATTTTTCCTAACGTTGCTCCTACTCCGCATCTGGCAACATCCGCCTAGAATCTCGACAAACCTTGGCCCATCTGGTTTTTTTGGGCTTCCTGAAGTTTTTTCCCACATCCGAATTGTGCCGCTTCCGACGTTCCTCTCGACATCGGCGCTACTAATTCCCACTTGGCCTTGCAATCGCATTTCGTCCGAGATCTCACCGGTCTCATCACATTAGTGACCGGCTACCGCTTCGTACAGTGCCATTCCAAGGGCGAAGAGTGACGAATCCGTCAACACGAGCTCCGGTCCTTCACAGAGGCAGACTCGTTCCGTTGCAAAAAATGGCTCAAAGTGCGGTCGACGTGGCGCTGAAGAAGTTCATCGCCACTTCAGATCGTGTTAGCCAATTTGAGGCCAACATAAATACTCCGGCCGCCAGAGAAACAGAAGTGGGCTCCCAATACATGTGCGAAGTCCACCGGGACCAAATTCGGGCACTGTGGGAGAAGGTGGAGAAAAGCTATGAGAGCTGCTCCGATTTGCTAGCTGAGTCCGACGACAATGCGGCCATCTCGACAGTGCTGGAATCGAAGTACAGCTACTGCTACTCCGTCTATTCGAGGTGTATTGCCCAAGCCAACGTCAAGCTTCGAGAGAGAATTGCTTCCCATACCACTCCGGCTTCCGTCAACGTTCACACGCCCGCGTCTACAAGCTGCCGGTTACCTCCGGTGGATACCGAGGTCTTCGCGGGTCATTATCTTCGGTGGCCCACCTTCCGAGACTTGTTTACGGCCATTTACATTCAAAACTCGCGGCTCACCCCGGTAGAGCGGTTGTTCCACTTGTTGTCCAAAACAAGTGGTGACGCCCACGCCATTGTTTCCAAGGCTCCGCTTACCCATGAGGGGTTGGTCGTCGCTTGGCAAAGCCTCACAGACCGCTTTGAGAACCGGCGGCTACTGGTCAATAGCCAGTTGAAAATCCTTTTCAACCTCCCGGCTATTTCTCATAGCCGCGCTGAAGGAGCTGCAAGCCACCATTCAGAGTTGTCTGACAGCCCTAGCAATGTCCGCCATCAATGTTGAGGCCTGGGACTGCCTCCTGGTGTTTATGATTTCGTCAAAGCTCCCCAAAGTCACACTTTCTATGTGGGAGCAATCCGTACATAATAAGGCCGAGATTCCAACATGGAAGGAATTAGATAACTTCCTGACAGAGCGCCATCGCACTCTGGAGGCAATCGACGGCGTCAGGCCTAGTGGCTCCGTGCAATTTCCGCCAAGGTCGGGACTTCCTACTGCCCCTGCTCGGAGGCTCACTTCATACGAGACTCGAGTGGTTCCGGGCCAAAAGGGCTGCGATCTCTGTTCGAGGGAGGACCACCCCATTCGCCTATGTTCGCGGTTCCTAGAAATGGATGTAAATGGGCGCTCTGACTACATAAGGAGGAAGCAGTTATGTTTAAACTGTTTTGCCCGAGGCCACCAGCAACGAGACTGCCCGAGCGCCCATACCTGCTTCACTTGCCACAGCAGACACCACACCCTCTTGCACCGCGGCAATCCATTCGAAACCGCTCCAAGTCCGCCTACGCAGCTTACCGCTCCAAGTCCGCCTACGCCAGCAAACGGCTCAGAGGATCAGTCGAATGTGCAGGTGTGTTTCGCCTCCGGGTCAGGAGCCGTCCTACTGGGCACGGCCCTTATCAACGTGTGCCATTTGGGGTGCACCGTCCAGGCACGAGCACTAATAGACTCAGGGTCCGAAGCGACCTTCATAACGGAACGACTGTTCAACCTCGTTAACCCTTTCATGCCCGATGTTGCATATACGCAACATTGTATTTATGAGCCTCTATCTCCCGTATTTTAATGCTTTTTGTTTTGATTCTTTCGCAGAAAAATAGCTGCATGTGTTGATTGATATTATACATATTTGTTCGGTAGTCAGCTGCACACGCGTTCAGTTTGTAGCTATTTTCCCGAGAGTGTAGCTCACAAATTCATTGTGCAAAAAAATTTTGAAAAGTTTGGTTTTTGAAAAGTGTTAAATAAACACTAAAATAATTACTTCATCCTAATGCCAAGTTTAGCAACTTTATAAAGAAAGTTAAGGGAGTATTTAAAACAAATCCACGCATGAAAATATTATTTTGTTTGTTTGTAATTTGCATATTTTTGCATATACTCAACATCCTGTAGCTCTTGAACCAGGACACCTAGGACATTGAAATTTTTGTCACTTGATATTGGGGTCAACTCTAGCTTATATGTCTACTCAAAAAATGTTTGGCCACGCCCATTTTAATTTGGGCATGAAAGGGTTAAGCCTCCCTTCAAAACGATTCAAGCCCAAGTTTCCGGCCTTAATCAAACCATTTCCGCGCAGTCTACGAAATTGTGCCATTTCTCCATTCGGTCGCCGTCAAGACCCGGGCTACAATTAGAGACTGCGGCTTACGTTCTTCCGCAGTTGGCAGGAAATCTGCCATCATATCCGATTTCGCGAGATCGTCTCAAGGGGCTGCCCAATATTACCCTGGCGGACCCCAACTTCTTTGAGGACTCCCAAGTCGATGTGTTAATAGGAGCTGACATTCTTCCGTCCATTCTCCTCGGTAATTCCAAGTCTAACATCTGCGGGTCGCTTCTCGGTCAGGAAACCATTTTCGGATGGGTGCTAACCGGCCCACTATCTCCAGTCAACCCCCGCAGCGTGTCTGTTTTTTCCGCACGAGTTGCCCGCAGCCTCGGCGACTCACTGGATCAGGGAGAGGTGCCCACACGGATCAGTTCGGAATCGGATTCCAAGATCATATTCAGCACAATGTCGCCACGCCCACGCAACGCCCAGTCACTGGAGAGCAGATGTACTCGAGGTACACAATCCTACCGATGCCGAGTCTGCAATGGGATCCATCCATTGAAGAAGTGTCGGCGCTTCCTACGCCTTAGTGCCGAGAAGCGGCTCCGAGCGGCTCTCGCGAACCGCTATTGCTCGAGCTGCCTGGCCCACGAGCACTCCGACGGATCCTGTCAGCGTGGAGACGGCTGTAAGACGTGTGGTCAGGATCACCACACGCTGCTGCACCCCGTGACCAAGGAGCACCGGTCACCGCCCGCGAGAGACAGTACACGGGGTGTCTCGCTCTCTCGTCGGCCGTCATCCGCCAACTCCCGCCGCGGTTCGGGTGTTTCTCGCCCTGCGTTCGCCATTTTCCGGCATTTCCAAACCGATCCACGGCCGCCGACTTCCCGGCACTCTTCAATAACTCCTCGGCATTCTTTCGCCACTGGCCGGCAGCCGTCAAGTGCTCCCCTGCTTTCGTCCGCCACTCATCGGTTTCCGTCCACCGCTCGTCCGCCCGCGTCATCCGCGCCTAGGCAACTTTCCGCCTCTCCTCGAGGGCCCCCGCAGGACGCGGTCGCTGCGCCCACCCTATCGTCGATGCTGAACCGGAACAGCGTCAATATCGGGACCCGGATTTTCGACACGGGGGCCTTCATCGACCCGTGTACGCCCTCTAGCTACAGTGACGCATAGCTAGCGACGAGGGATCTGTTGCAACCCGAGCGATTGCAAGGGGGGGGAGAATGTTTAGGTGAGGGGCCGTTGTGCCGCTCACCTGAAGAGCGCATCCGCGCTGAAGAGCGCACCCGCGCTAAAGAGCACACCCGCGCTGAAGAGCGCATCCACACTCGCCCCTCGCTCGTTGGTTGTCGTCGATCTCTTTTTTTGTACTAGTTTCTAAGTTAAGTTCTGTTATCGCATGTAAGCAGCCCAATAAAGCTGACCGTACCTACTGAAAGACGCCCCGATTTTCAATTCAACATTTTCAACCTTTTCTGGAATCTTTGGCGGCAGCAGCGCCCCCCTACAAAACATCAATATAATAAAAAATACATTTTATTACAGCAATTAAAAAACGGAATTCCATTTTTTGCAGCTTATTATTCTACTATGACAAAAAATGCAGACCTTCTTACTAAAAAAAATGTTCTGCGATGAAGAAATTAAGCTTATGGCGTGAGCAACGAACCCTATGGCGTGAGCAGTCTCACACAACTCCGTATGCACGAGCATTTGCAAAAACAAATGAGCAGCGAGAGCAATGGCACGGCCACTGCCATAGAATATCCCAACTCTCACCCAAGTCATCAAAGTTATAGCATTTCCGATCAATCAGTTACATGGTCACTAAAGGATATAGTCGGACGATCCCGGCCATTCTGACTTATATACTGCGTGCAAAGTTTCAAGTCGATAACTGAGAGACTAGTTTGCCTAGAAACAGACAGTATGTCTAAAGTGTATATTATAGGGGCGGAGATGTCTCCTTAACTGCGTTGCACACTTTTGACCAAAATTGTAAAACCCTCTGCAAATAAAAAATAAATGTTTTTGAAACGTAGATATGCGACCTATATTTTTTTATTTATTTGAATTTATTTTTTAAAAACTTGTATACATATATATTTTTATTCTGACTCTTCTTCATCGTCAAGTCCAGAATATTTGTTAGATGATTGCAGCACCTAAACGAACAAAAAGAAAAGTTCATTTTAATAGCTAAAAAAAGTGAATTGAATTTGAATACATTTTTAATAATTAAATTTAATAGGAAAGGAAAGCTAACTTTATAGCTAAAGGTGAAATAACATTCCAGTTTATTGCAAGTTTATTTATAATATAAAAGTAAACATATCATAAAACAAAAAGAGAATTAAAAGGAGAATTAATTGAGTAATACCGGTTGAATTCGAATTCATTCACGAATGTTCGATAAAACTATATATCATGTATACTTGGGTGGAAAATTAAAATATATCGACAAGTATTTGACTTGTTAATATTTATTAGCAGCAAACCCCGGCAAAGGTTGTTTGGTCCCTTTTTATTTTCTAGATGGGCTAGTTTTTTTTTTTTTATATTTATTTTGGTTAATAAATATTTTCCAGTATTGTCAAGTACAGCAACTTTCCCATCGCCAATATCTAACAGTTGTTTCGAGAAAGTTTCTGCGGATAGATTCCGAAGCATTTGAACTCGCTTATTCTTCGTCAGTTGAACTTTTTCAATCAGTTTTCAAACTGTCGCGATGATTTCAAGCAATTTAATTAGTTTAGTTTAATTTTGAACGTAGAATAACGGGAAGAGAATTCTGAAAGGAGTAACAAAGAGCCGCCAAAGAGTTTATCATTGTTTTTTTATATCCCTAAATGTCCAATCCATTACATCAAGTGCATTTTTACGTGCTATAGTGCATTTATCTCAAATAATTATTTACATTGATTCATCACTATGCCAATAGACGATTGTTATTTTATGTTGTGAAAACAAAAAAAAATCCTCCTTGTCCTGCCGCATCTGCGAACAAATTGCGGTCGTAAATAATTTTTTGTTCGTCATTAAGTAGTGGAACATTGCGACTAAAAATTTCTGTCATTTCTACTAAATGTACGAATGCACCTCAATTGACCTCAAGGAACATGGTAGAATCTGGATCTGTACCGAGAATTATACCGCGCAATGGTTCAGGTGGTGTTTCAATTTCGGGTAGTTGTAATTTCCCTGATGGAAATGCTCTATAAACTTGTTACCGTTGTTGGTCAATTCATCTTCTCTTAATTCTTAATCTGCGAGTTTCTGTTCGTGCATCTCGTGCATCTTTCTATTGTGATTAACTTGTGATTATTGTGACTAACTGTCATGATGGAACACAACGCCCTTACGATTCACCATGGCTGGCCGCTTCTGTTCAAGTGCAATCTTCAATCGCTCCAGTTGTTCACAGTAGAGGTCAGAATTGATGGTTTGGTCATAGGGCAACACTTCATAATGGATAATTCCTCTGATATCCCTTCATACACTCAGCAACACCTTCTGATCCGTCAGTCTTGGCTTTGCCACCGTTTGGGACGACTCACCCTGCTTCGACCAGGATCTTTTACGTTTTATGTTGTCATACGTGATCCATTTTTCATCACCAGTGACTAGCCGATCCAGAAATGGTCGGGTTTATTACGGTGCAACAAAGATTCGCAGATTGATACACGGTCGAAAAGGTTTTTTTCAAATAACTCATAAGGCACCCATATATCGAGCTTTTTTGTTAAATTTTTCGACTTTAAATGTCTATGGACGGTTTAGTGCTTAGTTGCAGCTCCTCTGAGATGGTTCGAATAGTCACATGACGATCTCGATCCACTATTTCCATGATTTTATCCGTATCAACGGTCACTGGTCGTACGGAAGGCTTGGGTGTTTCGGTATCAAAATTGCCACTTCGGAATCGCCTAAACCACTGTTCGGCGGTTTGAATCGAAAGTTTGTTATCTCCAGCAATAACCTGCCTGCGAGATTCCGCAGCAGATTTTCCCTTTGCGACATAAAATTTTAAAATTGAGCGAATTTCTGCATTTGTGAATTCCATTTCAATCGATTGTAATTTTGTACCGTGGAAGCTCATGTAAACAAACTACATTTTAAAGGTGACGAAAATACCTTTCAAACGATATACAGCATTGCCAGATACGATTATATTTGACTTTACAAGCGAAGCGCAAAATTTGAATGTAAAAACCGGTCATGTACATTTTTGTATTTTAATACTTATTTTTTTTATTTAACTTATTTTTTAAAAACTTATTTTTTTATTTAATTTTTAGTAATTCAAAAGTTTGAATGGGAACTAAAATAGTGTATTTTATTTTAAAGAAATCTTTTCTAGCAACATTTCTTAAAACAAGAAAGGAAAGCTAACTTCGGGCGGAGCCGAAGTTGATATACCCTTGCAGTTAAAACCAGATATATATCGCAAACATCGGATTAAATTGGCCAATCCTTATAAGAATATCATAATATAACCAATTTATTACAATAAAAAATCTAAAACAAAGTACCAAGCTTCCATCTTCAAAAATACCAAAGTTGGTATTTTTACCAAATACCATTTCCGATCGTTCAGTTATATGACAGCTATAAGATATAGTCGGCCGATCGTTATGCAATTTGGTAGGTTGTATTAACTGACCAAAAATAGAATCTGTACTTAGTTCCACCTTTTTATCTTCAAAAACACCAAAGTTGGGTAATTTGCGATTGTTCAGTTATATGGCAGCTATAGGATATAGTCGGCTGATCCTTATGAAATTCGGCATGTTGTATTATTTTGCCAAAAATAGCATTCGTACCGAATCCGAATTTTCTAGCTTTAAAAACACCAAAGTTATATCATTTCCGATCAATCAGTTATATGGCAGCTATAGGATATAGTCGGCCGATCCCGGCCGTTCCGACTTATATACTGCGTGCAAAGGAAAGAAAGGTGTGTGCAAAGTTTCAGGACGATAGCTTTAAAACTGAGAGACTAGTTCGCGTAGAAACGGACAGACAGACGGACATGCTCATATCAACTCAGGAGGTGATCCTGATCAAGAATATATATACTTTATAGGGTCGGAGATGTCTCCTTCACTGCGTTGCACACTTTTGGACAAAATTATAATACCCTCTGCAAGGGTATAAAAATGAAAAACTACGCTTCCCTATCTTTATTTTCTATGGAGAAAACTTTTTTCAACCCAATTTGTGAGAAAATTTTTCTCAGTGGAAACATTTTGATTGTTAAGTTTGGGCTGTCAAATGAGTCAAAATGAAAGCAAATGAGAGAGCTTCTAAAAAAAATTGAGAATGCTCACACTGTTAGTGTGCCGGCAGCGCTGCGGCAGAATTTCCTACCCTATACTCGCGTGCTATGTAAAATGAGAGTTTGCCCACCGCTGATCTATATACATATCTTTTGATCCGTAGAAGCCAGATCCAATATATATGAATATATATGATCTACACATCAATACCTTTCAGATGGTATATAATAAGTATTTTGTAATTTAATCTCGATTAATAATTTAATGAACTACTCTTTCTCAGCCGCCGCAACAATAGTTGAGCTATTTATGAATACTGCCAATACAGCACAGGCACATAAGCGGAAAAAAATATATAGATACATATATATATATATATATATATATACTTATTATATACCATCTGGTATTGATGTGTAGATCATATATATACATACATATATATTGGATCTGGCTTCTACGGATCAAAAGATATATAGATTCAATCTTTATTTTCAATTTTTAAAATAAAAGTTATCGAATAATTTTTATTTTCCAATTTATATAAAAAAATTGAAAATAAAAGTTATTGCGTAATTTTTATTTAAAAATTGATACTTAATAATTAATACTAATTTTTTATTATTAAAATTAAGTTTAATTATTAAAAATCAATTTTTTTCGTAAAAATTAAGAAATAAATTTTATTTTGTAATTTTTTGCTTTTTTAATTATAACCGTTACAGTCCCTGCTTCCAACGCTACACTCAAATCCTCGCAACTGCCAACCGACAATTTTTGTTTTGGTACCCGGTACTCGTAGATTACAAGGGTATACTGTATTCGTGTGAATATTTGTGTAAAGTTATGGCTGTTGAGTGGTCTTGTAGGTTTGCTATGGTAGATATATGTAGGTTTACATTATCGTCGAATTAGTCTTAACTTATTGCGACCTCCCTGATTCGCTTCTAGCTTAAAAACTCCTCCCTCACTGAATCAGTTACCAGTCTCGTTCTGGTATTTCCGGTGATGGTCACACTTTCGGACAGATGGTCACATAGCCCAAAAGTTGCTTTTCGATTAGCTGATTACTGAGGTTGCTGAGAATCGTAGGTTGCGTCGTTCTCCAGTCCTCATCGTCATCTTGGTCGTCCTCTGGAAGTTCACACCAGGGCTTAATCTTATCGGATGCATCAACCGACTTGTAGTGGCGCTGCTTTCGTTGAGCATGGGGCATATCTACAACTAGATATCTGTCGTTGGGCAAAACCTTGTTGACAATAAAAGGTCCTTTTTAGCGCGGCTCCAAGCTTATATGTGGTTGGCTTCACGTGTTTTGCACTATAACGTCTCTCGGCTGCAGCTCTTTGATCGTTGAACCTAGTTGCACCGTCTGCTCTTAGCTTCTCCATCTCGACATCAGTCATCTCGTCAACGTATTCTTCAGGGTATCTCGGGGTTCGTATCCAAAAAAAAACTGAAATAGGGAACATTTAGTTGTACTGTTGGCAGTAGCATGAACAAAATAATCCTATTTGTTCGTTCTGCATGACCGTTTTCTCTCTGGGTCCTTAAGGCGGTACCTCGATCGGTTATGATTCGGCATGGCATTCCTAAGTAGCTCGTGACGTATTGCAGGATATCCACATCATGCTTTGTTGCATGACCGTTTGCTCTCGGGGTCCTTAAGGCGGTAGATCGGTGATGATTCGGCATGGCATTCCTAAGTAGCTCGTGACGTATTGCAGGATACCCACATCAGGCTTTGTTGCAGTACTCTTTGTTGCTCGTACTATTGTAAACTTTGTAAAGGCATCAACGATGACCAGTATATGTTCATTCTTCTTTGAACTCTTTGGAAACGGTCCTAGGTGATACATGTGTATTGTAGAAAATGGGATGGATTCGATGTCATCGTAGTGATGATTCTCCTTTATGGCATCCACCCTGAAAATTTCGCATTCGGGGAAACCAAAACAAATTTAGAACGCGTTTTATTGTTTTCTCTGTGCTCATATGTTCAGACTTGTCGTGGCATTCATGAAGTATTTGGTATCTGAGTTGTTTCGGATCAACCCACAGCAACTTTATGTCGTCTTTTTAAAAGTAGGCGATCTTGCTCAATCACAGTTTTAATTTTTTTTTGCGCTTTTCATATCAGTTTCAATATTTCGAATCTTTTCACCTTGTAATTGATTGCGAATAACCAGTCAGCTTCGTCTCTAAGGGTTTTGGCAATCTTCAAACTTCTCATACGGTGCTCGACAAATTCATATTCATAACCACCATTGTACAATTCGGTGTATAAGCTTCTTCTTATCCATTAATGATTTCAAGGCATTACAATCGGTAACGACTCGAACTCGAACCATAAACGTAGTACTTGAAACGTTCCAAGGATTCAACGACAGCTAGAGCTTCCAGCTCGTAACTATAACTCTTAACTATGATAATTCTTTTCGGAGTTCGATGTTGCTCGATTGAAATAAGCTTTAATTGACCCGCTTCATTTTGCATCAGTACCGCGGTCAAAGCAATACCACTGGCTGTCGTGTATAATGTATTTTCAGCATCTTACCGCAGGCTATAGCTTGTGATAACGGGACTCGATGTCAGACTTCTCGTCAATTCGGTGAATTGACGCTCTTGACGCTGCTCCCATTGGAATGTTTGTGCTTTTTGCAATAGAATACGTTATGGCTCTTATTTCGAAGTCCCAATGAGTCCCAAAAATTGGCGAACTTCGGTAACATTAGTTGATGTTGGGAACATGGAAATGGCTTTTATCTTTACTTCTCCAGGGCTGATTACTTCGGCGCGTATTTTATGTCCAAGAAACGTAATAGACTGCGACTGCTTGTACAACTTACATTTGTCCAGATTTAGAGATAGTCCGCAATCTCGCCGTACAGTAAGGACTCTTTCAAGCTTTTTATACATTTTCTCGAAAGAATTGGTACCAACTAGGATGTCATCCATGTAGTGTATCATGTCTCCTTTCTGCACGCGCATCATGGGACAATTAAAAATGGATGGGGCATTTTTTTACCCAAACGGGAGTCCCCATCAGTGGTGGAATGGTAATAGCCGTCAAACGCATGCTCCTAAACGCATCACCCTTGCAGCTTGGAAACTTTCTGTGATTGCCTGAAAAGTATTGCATTTGGTACAGCGGGGCTTCTGCTCCTTACTTGGGCACGAATTGGCGAAGTGTCCCAACTCGTCCCACTTGAGATACGTCTTAGCATCCTTCGATTTGGCTGGCTTGGTGTCGCCATCTTTCTTCGTCTCTATATTGGTGAATTTCGGTATGAACTCCTTTTTGTTTGTTATTGCTCCGCCTCTGTTTACAAAATAAGATTCGGCTGCCTCTCTAAGTAGCTTCATTGTTATAAAATGTATAGCTGCAATACTGTTTTGTTACTGTCGGTGCTGCAAATTTGCGCAAACATATCTTATAACAGCTGCTTCGCTCAAATTGTACCTCACTCCTAAGGCTGACTCCTTCACTGTCTCTTTAGCTCGTCTGGTTACATTGGCCATGTTGAAATGCAGTTCCGCTTCATCCGCGCTTGTTCAAACTCATCCCTCATAGCTTACGCCAAGTCGCTCCGTGTTGTATGTACAGGGTAACAATAAATAACCCGGACAAACTTTAAAGCAATCTATTATAAATGTGTAATGATACAGCCCTTAAATAAATGCATTTATCGATAGCTTGTACTTTTCTGAAACAAATATATTTACATTTTTGTGATTCCCATCAATTTGATATTTGTTTCGGGATGTCTAACAATCGTTGTGCAATTTTAAAACTGTTTCAACAAGGAAACGCTAATGCGCCATTGTTCGTTGTCTTGGCATACCAAAACAAACGGTCTCTGATGCTATCCGGCGATTTAATGAGCTTGTCCATGAAGGTGACCGTCCCGGACGAGGCAGACCATGCACCGCTAACACTTCCAGAATTCCAGAAAGCGGATCAATCGGAATTGCAGAGTCTCGGTCAGAAAAATAGCCCGTAAAATCGGAGTGAATCGAGAAAGGTTTCGGTTGATTTCAAAAAATGAACCTAATTTTAAACCCTACAAGCTCCAAAAAGTGCATCTTCTTACGGATGATAATAAGCGCGTGAGACTCCAAAGATGCCTTCAGCTAAAGCCTCGGGCCGCAGGTCAAAAATGGGAGCGTATTCTCTTCACGGACGAGAAGATATTCACCATCCAACAAGCGCACAATCGCAAAAATGACAAAAGCTGGTCAGCTAAAGCTCCAGGTACCACTACAATAGTCGAGCGCCGTCAATGTGAACAATCTTTAAGGGTTTGGGGAGGAATATGCGCCACCCAGGAATAGGCAAAACACCCCTTGTTTTCATCGATCAAGGGGTCAAAATCAATCAGGTAGTGTACCGCCGGGACATTTTGGAAACTGTTGTGCTTCCTTTGGCCCAGCAGCACTTCGGTGATATGGAGTGGACGTTTCAACAGGATTCAGCGCCAGCCCATAGAGCCAAATTGACTCAGGACTGGTGCAAAGCCAATTTTCCGGACTTTATCACATCCAGTGAATGGCCACCTTACTCGCCAGATCTAAATCCGATGGACTACAGTGTGTGTTCTATTTTGGAGTCCGGGGCTGGTGCTAAACGCCACATAAGTTTGGAGGCGCTGAAGCAATCATTGCTCCGTGAATGGGATCGATTATCGGACGAAGACCTGCGGCCCATTGCGCTAAATTTCCAGAAACGTTTAGAGCTCTGCATCGCAGCCCAAGGAAGCCACTTCGAAACCGGCTGAATATATGTTAACACAATACCTATTTAATAGTTGTATATCTGCATTTTTTCTCAAATACAGTTCCTTAAAAAGTTATGATCAAAAATGTTTGTCCGGGTTATTTATTGTCACCCTGTACTACTGGCGATGAATCGAACCACAACTTGGCTGGTCCCTTGATCCTTGTATAAATTGCAAGTAATACAAATTTTTTGTCAACGATACGCGCCAACAACTTTGTCAACACTAACTAATGCACTGATAAGGCGTTCTCGTCTCCTGGATCAAACTCTTGCAAAGTGTCCATTTAATTTCAAATCTCCAAATGTGTTGATTTTTTTTCTTTCTGAAATCAGAAGAGATTTTGGACACCCCTGGCTTACTGTATGTGTTGCCTTGGAAAAATTGCCTTCGCCCATGACTGATCGTAAAGTACGAATAATGCCGATTATTAGCAATATTGTCATTGTAGCAGAACAATCTCAACTACTTACAAAGTTTTTGATCAAAATTTTGAGCCGATACATTCATAAAGAATAAGCTTCATAAAAACAGCTTGTTGTAATAATAAATAATAAGTATATATAGATGATAGCATTTATGTCAATAAATAAATATTTTTTTTTTTACTTACAGGTCCAGTCTGGGGTATAAACTTCGGCAGTGATCGGTCATTTCGCGAATCTCTCTTGTTTTTATTATCTTCCTGAAATTGTTTTCCATTAAAGTCGTTTCCCTTTGAAGCTTCAGATCTAAAACATGTAAGAACCAATAAAATTAATATACCTCTTTAAGTCAACTAAATTGAATATTTATGATATTATGGCATCGACAACATTTTTTAAGATTCGAGAAATACTGAAGTGATAATAATAAAAGACTTTGGGATACAATGAACTCGTACCTGAAAAAAATATTTTTATATTATAACTGATTAAAATAAGTAGTTTGTTTTGCTAAAAAAAAAAAAGTTCAACTATCCGAACACTTCAGTAGCGTGTAAACTTCTGGCAAAACGCCCCATTGCTCTCAGTCCTCCTTTGTCATTGGAGTTGCTCTTTCATATAGGAAATGAAATTTCATGAACGTGTGTTGCTCCCAGCAAAGCCTCAATACAAAAACAATTTTTCGAGTTAAGCAACAACAATTGTATAGTGCTTCAGTTTTTCGTACTAATACGAAGGCACTTTGTTTTTGTATTTCCAAAAACTTTTCACTGCAAAAAATTACTTTTGGTTGAGATCTCAAAAAGAATGGTTGACATCGGAGCTATAAATTTCTTTTATTTATAATTTTATTACGGTTTTAATTTTTATTTCATAAATATTCTTTTATTACTTTTTTTTCCATTGAAAATGGTACTATAATTTTTTTCAGTACACCGACATGACTTGCAAAAATTTCTCGCACCAATGTATTGGTGACTGACAGCGTGAGCACTCTTAAATTTTTTAGAAGCTCCCTTATTTGCTCTCATTTTTACAGCCCAAGCTTAAAAATCAAAATGTTTCCACTGAGAAAAATGTTCGCAGAAATTGGGTTAGAACAAGTTTTCTCCATATCAAAATATAGATTGGAAAACATTTTTTATTTGTTTTAGAACTGTTGGCGCTCAAGAAACGATTTGTTAGAATATATTAAGCTAATTTTAATTTATAAAGCTAGGAGGAGTTAGTAAGTAGTAAATAGTAGTAAATTTAAGTAAAATTTAAGTAGTAGTATTAAATTTGAAGGACAGGAAAGAGATGTTATAGCGTAGAGACCATTGTAGTTCGAACATAAGACCCTAAAAGGGTCGTGCTGTGCATATGTCGAACTACAATGGCTAAGGAATAGAGTGCTAAAGTTTCTAGTCCTTCTACTAGGAATGTTAAAATTTAAGCGTGTTAGTAATGGCGGGCTATCTACATCCCCATTAATTAGGTTATGCGGAAAAAATTCACCACGCATTGTCGTACAATTTGTTAAGCTAGGTAAGTTTATAAGTAATAGTCTACTATTATAAGATGGAATGTGATGATTTGCATCCCAGTTTAGACCACTAAGTGAAAAAGTTAAGAAATTCTTTTGTACGGATTCTATGAGGTCCTGATGTACTCCATATTGGGGACTCCAGACACATGAACCGTACTCCAGTATTGGACGGACGAAAGAAATCAATAATGTTTTGGTTATATAGGGGTCATTAAATTCTTTTGACCACCTTTTAATAAAACCAAGGACTCCTTTAGCCTTGTTAACCATTAAGGAAATATGGTGGGCAAATTTAAGTTTTATGTCTAATAGGATGCCGAGATCATTAACCTGAGTTAATTTTTCTAAGGCAATCCCATTAATGGGATACGTAGCTTGCAGAGGGCAAGAACGATAAAAAGACATATGTTTGCATTTTGATCCATTAAGTATTAAATCATTAGCTAAACACCATTCTTGAAAGTTATCAAGGTCAGACTGAAGACTGCATTGGGCAGAGATGGATTTGTATTGAAGACAAAGCTTTACATCATCTGCATACATAAGAGCTAGAGAGTTCGTTAAAGCAGGGGGCAAGTCATTTATAAAAAGCGTGAAAAATAGCGGGCCAAGATGACTTCCTTGAGGGACGCCAGATGTAGACGGGACTGTATATTTTTAAATAAGACTCTTTGTGTCTTTCCATCTAAGTAGCTGGAGATCCTTGTTAAGAGGTCTATAGGAAAACCCAGCATAATCAGTTTACTCAGCAAGAGTTACTGATTGACTGAATCAAATCTTTGTTAAAGTCGGTGTAAATTACATCGGTTTGATATCCCTTACGAAAGCCATCTATTGACATCCTTTGTCAACTCCAATAGGTTCGTGGTGGTGGAGCGACGCTTAATAAAGCCATGCTGACAAGGAGAGATGATCGAAAAGCAAAGGTGTTGCAAATGAGGGGTAATTAATTTTTCAAATAACTTTGGATTGCCGACATTTTTGAGATGCCTCTGTAATTGGCAGCATCGGACTTTTTCCCTTTTTTATGAAAGGGAATGATGAACAATTTTTTCCACTTAAGAGGAAAAATCGAGGTCTCCAAAGATAATTTAACAAGTTTTAGCACAGTGCCCTGGCACAGTATTACATAGTAAGAGCCTATTTTTGGCATTTTTTAAGTTAATGAGGAACCTTGTATACCAAGGAGGAATCAAAAAAAGGTGTCTTTCTAAGGTGTCATTAAGATTGGTGCATGCCAGACTATCGAACCAATCATATGATTCGATAAGGCTATTATGTTTGTGAAAATCCGCTTTACGGAAGCAGCGAATTTTATTCACCACGCCCATGGAGAAATCTGATCGATACCAGGAATGGTTTCGATTGAGACCTTCAGCGTGGGGTGGTATGGATCCTCTGGTGTTGAAAGGGGGAAAGCTCTGGAGAGAGCGGTTCCATCGGGATACCAGATAAAAATCATAAGTCTAAAAGCCGACCTAACGAATTTCTAACATGGTTTGACTTAGAGACATGTGAAACATGCCCGCGAAGTCATGGTGCGTGATAAGTGATAAAGATGGTTAGTTATCGACGTTGGACCACTTTAATTCTGGGATATTAAAGTCGCCCACCGCTATGAACTGGTCACGATCAGTCATAAGATTAAAAACGTATCGAATGGCGGACAAATGCTGCCAATATGTGGGCGGCTCGGACGAAGGCGGTATATGTGAACATGTAATGTATAAAGATTTCACGGACAGAGTGATTTTAATGCAAATAAATTCTATGCCCCCAAACTCTTGTGTTTCACCTCTTCAGAAGAAAGAGCGGAGTCTACCGAAATGAGGACTCCACCCCAACCCCTTTGCTGAGGTTGATCCCGTCTAAAAGTGGTGTACTTTTTTTTTGTATAGCTTTGCTTTTATTTATTGAATCTACTCTTAATTTTGAGACTAACAATAAGTTGATAAGTCTCGCCAGGTGGTTAGGGTTCACCGATAGCTTGGTTAAGTTCTTTACCTTCTGTTCTGCGACCACTTCTTTGACTGGTAGAATGTTTAAGGGTCGGTGTATGTTTTCGTTTCGAATTGTTCTCACGATCTTCGACTGAACTCTATTACTGTTGCTATTGCTGGCATTCCCCCATAACTGGGAGCCGTACATCCATATAGGTTTTAGTACCGAGTTGTACAGCAGAACTTTATATTCAAGGCTAAAAGGTGATCAAGCGTTGATAAGCCAATGAAGGCTGCTGGCTTTTAGCTTTAGGTGTGTTCTTTTGGCTTTAATGTGCCGGCGCCATGTGAGTCTTCTGTCGAGATGAACTCATAGGTATGTTACTTCGTTTGCTTGTGGGAGTAGAGTGTTGTTTAATGTAATCGGCGGGCAGTTTGCATTTTAGTTCGTTCACTTTAATTCGCCAATCTGACAGCCATTTTTCAACATCGACCATATGAAGAGCTAGCTGCGCAGTTGCTTGATTGGGCATTTTGAGTGGCTAAGACTAGCTGTCATCGGCAAACGTGGATATCTGCTGTGTAGAGGACATATAATATTGGCCCTAGCACGCTACCTTGAGGAACTCCAGCTCCAACAGTGTAATCATCGGATATAGCGGTGTTGCACCTCACGACAAATTGTCTGTCGTGAAGGAAAAACTCTAAAATCTTGTGGGTGCTGTAGGGGAGCATTGTCTTGATCTTGTACATTAGACCTTCTAGCCAGACTCTATCGAATGAAAGCATTCTTATTTTTAGAGACATCTAAAAATATGGCAGTACAGTGCTCTCGTTTTTCGAACGCGTTTCGAATTTCGGCAATTCGTTTACCAAGCGGCGTGTACCACCGGTGATACGCAGCAAGTTAATTTATCTGGCGGCGTATACCACCGGTGGTACACAGGCAAGTTAATTTATCTGGCGGCGTGTAAAACCGGTGGTACACAGGCAAGTTCATTTATCTGGCGGCGTGTTCCACCGGTGGCACACAAATATTCATACTTTTAATTCAAAAACATTACTAGAAAGATACATACTAGAAAAACCATACTGGAAGGAAATAAAACAAAATAGATTGGAAATCATAAATTTATATTTATTGTAGGCGTTTTCAACATAAACAAAATTAATTTTTGCAGTTCTTTCTGAAGCAAAACCAAATTTAGTTAAGTTAAATTTAGTTAATTTAAATTTAGTCAGTTATTTTCAAAAGTAAAAATAATAATTCTTCAAACTTAGTGTCTAAAATCAAAATAATAATAATAAATGAAAATAAGAATGATAATCACAATAAGTCATTTATGTACTTTTCAAACGTGGGATACAAAGCGTTCGTTTATCTTTGCAGCCTGTGCAATATGTGTTGACTCTTTTAGTCTTATTAATGGCATTTTGCCTTCCTTCCTTCTCAGCTATTAACCGATAACAGTTCTTACATCTTTTTCTTGTCAGTCTTTGAGGTCCATCATATTGCTTAAAAATATGTGCGAATGGTTTTGCCGGCTTTTGTACTTTCAAAAGAGCGTCAATTAAATTTTTTCGGAATTTCAGCATACAAAAATTTTTACGGGCACCAAATTTAGTATAGATGCACCATGCATTCACTAACATTGTGCCACAGACTAATTCAATAATTATCTTTTTGTACCATTTAAGAGTTTTTCTGAGGCTACTGTAATAAGATGACATTTGGTCGGAAAGATCGACACCTTTTTTGGCTTTATTGTAGCTTATAATACAATCAGGTTTTTTTACTGTTTTGTGTCCTCTAGTAGTGACAGCAATTAGAGAGCACTTATGGTTCTTACAAGTTGTCAACATCATTACTGGCCTCCTATCTGTCCATTTGTTATGACCACTTCGGGTCCGACGGTCTGCCTATCGGCATGGGTCTGGCTCCGGCTAGCTCATCCAGGGCCGTGGCTTCCCTGACCCTTCCCATCTGACCGTTAACAATAAATTATTCCTAAAAACACAAAGGTCTATCGGACGTTACTCAACACTGAAACTCCCACAACATTCAAATTTAAGACTCCTAATACTAACACACGTAACATTTATTCTTACCCTACTGAATCACAGATCTTTTAATACTCCTGTTGATTTGGAGTTTCGTTGGCCTTCCCTCCCATCCTTAGCGGAACGCTGGCCTTTTCTCGCGTCCGCCCCTATTTCGTACACTCGATCCCCCCCCTTTACTTTCCCATTATCCCTTCCTCATGCCCCCTTCCGTATCGCTCTACTCAATATTCATTTCTTTTCTCTATTATTTCTTTATTTTTTAAGCTAATATTAAACAATTGATACCCGTTCTTGAGCTTTTGCTTTGCTGCCCAGCGTTTTCCTTTTTCGAATTATATCCCACCACGCGGGGAGTAAGGTTTTAAATTTTCCCTACCTAGGAGAGCTCTCTTTGGATTTGGGACAACCACACAATATAGGGAAAGGATAGCTGTCAGCTTCCACAGCCGCTACCGGAACTCACAAGTTATATCGGCAATAAATAAAAAAAACAAATAAGACTTAGAACTAGGTACAAACTTTACAAGATATAAACAAAAAAAAAAATGTAACAAAAAAAATATTTAACACACACATACACAATAAAATAAATACTAATATATATAAAAAAACAAAAAAAAAATTAATTATAATCGGGGAGTCGATGGCGGGATTTCCCTTTTTTTTTGCAGTCGTCTAATTAAAGGATGAAAGGAATGTCCTCGTTCAAGAATTTGGCCTCGGTTAAATTTTCCAATTTTTCTTCATTCGGGCGGGCCGCGCATGCGCAGTTAATGGCCCGCAGACATAAAAATGTGTGGAGGAACCCAAAAAAACGGAAACTGCCGGCTTGCCTGGCACTGGGTTTACACTCCCCGAAATTGGCGGTGTGAAGAAAAAATTTAAACCATAAAATTCGCCAGGCCCAATTTTTTCTTCTTTTAGGCCTGGCTTCCTAGTCAGGATAAAGGGGTCTGGTCGGTCTGGAAAGAAGCCATCCATTAGCTATGGCTCTTCTTCCAGGACCGCCCTCTTACCTTTATTTTCTGCCGATCCTGCCTCCCGTCTCCGTCTCTTCCTTCTGGATTATTGGCCGGAACTTTTTAGTTTTATTTGGTTTAATTTTTCCTTTTCTTTTTTTTTTTTGGAAAAAATTAGGCTTTGCGCCTTTAGTTTCACATTTTTTCACCTTTTATATGTCTAGGTGACTTTGTCGCCTGCACTGTTCGCCACTTGCATTTCATCTGTTTCCCAGTTCTCTTGGGCCCCGGAACGGTCATTCGGATAGGTCCGTTATTCCATACATGAACCGTCCCGGGTCAACAACCCTTTCAACAAAAATTACCCCAAATTTCCTATATCCTACTATAACTATGTGGCATCCCTAGGCAGACTAGATCTTGTCCGACTAGGTGGCATCACTAGGCCCTACCATGCCTGAATAGGTGGCATCGCTAGTCCGACTTATTTATCGGCCACAACACATTTCATAAATTTTATCTCTTCTTTTTGTGCACTTATTATATGGCCTTTTTTTTGTTTTATATTCGCAATATGTGGCAAAAATAATCTATTTGCTCGGAGCGTCCCACAAAAAAAAGGGTTTTTTTTCCATAGTTTTTTTTTTAAGGGTACACTAGTATAAAAATTGTCAGCGTACAAAATTCTTCCTTCATGTAAAAGGCCATCCATAAGATCCATGACCACACTGTGTGGATGCGACTGTATTTTGGGTTTCTGGCCTTTTCCACCATAAATGTTTAATTTATAAGTACATATATCCTTCTGTAAGACATAGCTTATAAAACTTTATGCCAAATTTATGACGATTATTTGGTATATATTGCCGAAATAATAATCGACCACGCCAAGGAATCTTTCGTCTATTGTAAGCTCTTTGCCAGGTTCCACAACTTGTTGAAAATTTATGTTTATCATTCGTAATAGTGTGCTGATTTTGTATACCTACAATATACCTAAGAACTAGAGGTCTGCATGAACAGCTAAAAAACGAAATTCAAATGCACAACCTTGAAAATGAATTGAGTGAGATAGAATGCTGAGACGAAAATTAATGAATGAGTGAGTGCGACTGTATAGGTCTCACTCGCACAACATTCGGGGGTTGAAAACCGAATTGAATGAGTTAGAGTTACAGTTCGCATTCGAATTGTTTCGAATGCATTCTAGAATGTACCATACAACTATGCATATTTGCCTGTTTTTTAGACGCTGATAATAAAATAATTGAAAAGTGAAAGCAAGTCATTGTTTTTTTTCAGAAATATTTATTATTATGTTGTATATTTTATTTTACATATTTTAATTATAAAAATGTACAAATATTTTCAATTTTTATTAATAAATTCTTTTCCAACAAAATTTTGCCGCTAAAAAAATTTTATAAAATTGTTTAATTTGGAAAATCTTAAGAAAACTAAACAAAAAACACTAAGATAATAATAATAACAGTTAAAAATCATAAGTAAAAAAACACTTTCATTATAATTCACCTTTCGGTCAATTCCCTCATTATGGAAGAAGTATTAGGGAAGCGTTTTGCTCAACAGAAGAAAATAAATGAATGCATAGAGTGTGTTAAAAACCATTCGAGACATTCGGCTGCATTCCTCATTCCAAAAGCACTCTTTTTACTTCCCACCCCAATTCACTCTGTTTCAAAGTAAGGGAATGCCCATGAGTTAGAATGCTCTCTCACTCTCCCACTCCCTCTCACTCAATTCGTTGTGTCTCTTGCACTCATTCATTCTATTCCATTCGGATGTATTCTATGGCTGAGGCAATAAGAATGTATTCTTGCAGACCTCTACTAAGAACACATACATTTCATCTTGAGTTACTGGTATCCATTCCGGTTTGTGTTTTCTAGGAGAATCTGATGATAGCGCTTGAGCCACACTGTGTTCATACAATTTGTTTGTTTCTAATACCATAAGGTCAATTATATCATCACTTAGAAATCTATATATATAAAAATGCTCTGTTCGTATCTACTTCCTTTATAGACTTGAAAATTTTTACACAACATGCGTTGAGGTTCCACCTCGGTTTTTGTCTACTTTTGATGTTGATAGCTTATCTGCGTTTGCGAATATATTAGCTTTTTCGCGTTTCTCCGTGCCCCTACTTTTCTATTTAGGCAGCCAGCTAAGAAGAAAATGTCAAATGTCAGAAACGAAGTCATGCCACCCAAGAAGGCGAATTTGGGTCGTCATACTCGCAATACGGAAGCAAAAAGACGTAACATTTCGAATATGACTGACGAAGAGCGGGCATCCATCCGAGAGACTAAGCGGCTGAGAGCAATGCGGATGCACAAAGCTTAGCTTTAGGACATAGCTTTAGCTCTTGCTTCATCTGGAATCGCTGCGACATTGTTACCTGGAGGAAGGACTGCTCATTCAGCGCTGAAGTTGCCATTGAACGTGCAAATCATCGAGACTCCTACGTGCAATATTTCCAAAGCATAAGGCATGGGAAAAGTATTGCAAAGATGTAAACTCATTGTTTGGGATGAATGCACGATGGCACATAAAAAATAGCTGGAGGCTCTCGATCGATCATTGCGGGATTTGCGTGGAGCTGTCCAACCATTTGGGAATGCGTTAATATTGCTCGCAGGGGATTTCAGACAGACGTTGCATGTGATTTCCCGATCGACACCAGCTGACGAGAAAAATGCTTGCCTGAAATATTCTATATTGTGGCAACATGTACGTACATTACTGTTGAAGACGAATATGTGTGCCCAGTTACAGAACGATGACTCAGCCGACTTATTCTCACGACACCTACTGGACATGGGGAACGGAAAGCTGCCAGTCAATGAGACGTCGAGAAAAATAGCATTGCCCAAGAATTTCTGTAATTTAGTTACATCGAAGGAAGGACTTATCCAAAAAGTGTTCCCCGATATCCGGAATAAATTATAGAAATCACGATTGGCTCAGTGGACGAGCGATTCTCGCTGCCAAGAACAAAGATGTCTACCAGCTCAATCATGTATTCCAAACCAGCATAGAAACTGACGAAATTACATATAAGTCGATAGACACGGTTGTGGAGGCAGAGGAAGCAGTTAATTACCCTACGGGAATATGAATCAGCCGAAACTCTGCAACGGTACGCGACTCACAGTCAAGAAATTGATGAACAACGTTGTAGAAGCAACGATCATAAGTGGTCCTTTTAAAGGTGAAGATGTCCTCATTCCTAGGATTCCTATGTTCCCGACTGATACACCGTTCCAGTTCAAGAGATTGCAGTTTCCCATTCGTTTGGCGTTCGCAATGACCATAAATAAAGCTCAAGGTCAATCTCTGGAGTTGTGTAGTTTGGATTTGGATGCAGATTGTTTTTCACACGGACAATTATATGTTGCGTGTTCCCGTGTCGGAAAACCAAATAATCTTTATATTTACGCGGAGAATGGAGAAACAAAGAATATTGTATACCCACAAGTATTACAGAATTAAATTAATTTGAAAATTGTTCTTGTTTAGGTGAGGGGCCGTTGTGCCGCTCACCTGAAGAGCGCATCCACACTCGCCCCTCTGTGCCCTCTCTTCTCGCTCGTTGGTTGTCGTCGATCTCTTTTTTTGTACTAGTTTCTAAGTTAAGTTAGTTATCTCATGTAAGCAGCCCAATAAAGCTGACCGCGTTATACCTACAAAAAGACGCCCCCGATTTTCAATTCAACATTTCATATTTTCTGGAATCTTTGGCGGCAGCAGCGCCCCCCTACAAAACATTGGTCCTTCGAGCCGGATAATCTGGATATCCTGTATATTTGGATATATTCTACCAGCAGTTCTCGGCATTGTTCAGCCAAAAGATAAGTACATTTTTCCGTCTACATCTCTCTGCCGGTCTTCAGCAGTGATCCGAACATTAAATTTCGTTCACACTGCTGCAAGATTATTTTTCCCTCCGTGTCAACTCCAAGTCCGAGTTTTCCGACACAACGGCAGGTTGAGATTTTCTAATAGTCTATAATAATCATAAAATTCTGCAAATTTTTCCATCTGTCTCCGTTTTGTGTGCTGCCCATATTCTTCGCCGTTTTCGGCCTCTCCGTTAACCATACGCTTGCCAACGGTCGAGGGATATGTGCATCCACATACATACATACATACGCACATACATATTTTTTTGGTGCAATTAATCCGCGAAAAATTCGCAAGTGAACAGTGAAATTGTGTGGTGACAAAAAGAAGGCATAATTAATATTAGCCAGCCGGTGTGAATTAGTTCCGGAAATTACCAAATTCACCGAACAGTCCGCCGCTGTCGTAATATTTGTTTCCTTTCTTCCCCAATCAGTGTCATTTTTTACACCACATAACTTCTCTGTTCCTGCAATTATATAGTCCACTTATCAATGCTCCACTGTGCCAATATATGCCCACATGCCCTTACATATGTATATCCGTACCTGCATGCATGTCCATATATTTCCAAATATTTTCGACTCCAATTTCAGGAAATATATAACCGATAAAAATTAACATATACAGTCCACTTATCGACGTTCCACTGTGTTCCACTATGCCCTACATGCCCTTGCCCTACTTGCATGCATGCCCATATATTTCTAAATATTTTCTGCCTCCAATTTCAGGAAATATATAACCAAACAAATTTAAAAAAAAAATCAATTAATTATAAATATATTTATTTATATTTATAACTACAAAAATTTCTTTAATTCGTATTTTCCGTTCGAGCAAAGGGTTTTTTAATTCACCTTTCCGGCCTCTCAATAATTAAAGTCGAGAATTTAATTATCGAAAAATTATAATTAAATAATTTATTTTGTCGATCTTCTGTCAGAATCGAGCCGCGGTTTCAATTCCACCGTTCCAGCTTCGGGATAATTAACCTCAATTGATTAAAACTTGAGTTTTTCAACCCCACCCGTCTGTCTCCATAATAATTAAATCCGACAATTAGGCAAAAATTAATTATTTATTTAACACAGAGAGAAGTGTTAAATTCAAGCCAAGGTCAATTCCACCTTTCCGGCTCCGCCAATTCGAAAATAGTTAGGAATTAAATATTTACATACGTACGAGCCATACTGGTGGAAATATACATATATAGACAGTCATCAATTATTTTTCCGAACGAGCACGAATTTTTCGGTCCTTTTCCATTTTCCGCTCCGTCATTTTTCCTAACGTTGCTCCTACTCCGCATCTGGCAACATCCGCCTAGAATCTCGACAAACCTTGGCCCATCTGGTTTTTTTTGGCTTCCTGACGTTTCTCCCACATCCGAATTGTGCCGCTTTCGACGTTCCTCTCGACATCGGCGCTAATAATTCCCACATGGCCTTGCAATCGCATTTCGTCCGAGATCTCACCGGTCTCATCACATTAGTGACCGGCTACCGCTTCGAACGAGCCACCTATTGCGCACGTCAGTCGACAAGCACTGACCAGCGAATTGGTGTCTGAGGATGCCCACGGGAGACGACCAAAAGCCACGTCCGATCCCAACCATCCGTTTGAACAGATCTCAATCCGCTTCTCCGCGGACGCCTCTTTTAAAGCCTAAGGCGCACAGTGCCATTCCAAGGGCAAAGAGTGACGAATCCGTCAGTACAAACCCCGGTCCTTCACAGAGAGAGACTCGTTCCGTCGCAAAAATGCCTCAAAGTGCGGTCGACGTGGCGCTGAAGAAGTTCATCGCCACAACAGATCGAGTTAGCCAATTTGAGGCCAAGATAAACACTCCGGCCGCCAGAGAAACGGAAGTGGGCTCCCAATACATGTGCGAAGTCCACCGGGACCAAATTCGGGCACTGTGGGAGAAGGTGGAGAAAAGCTATGAGAGCTGCTCCGATTTGCTAGCCGAGTCCGACGACAATGCGGCCATCTCGACAGTGCTGGAATCGAAGTACAGCTACTGTTACTCTGTCTACTCGAGATGTATTGCCCAGCTTCGGGAGAAAATTGCTTCCCATACCACTCCGGCTTCCGTCAATGTACACACGCCCGCGTCTACAGGCTGCCGGTTACCTCCGGTGGATACCGAGGTCTTCGCGGGTGATTATTTTCGGTGGCCCAACTTCCGAGATTTGTTTACGGCCATTTACATCCAAAACTCGCGTCTCACCCCGGTAGAGAGGTTGTTCCACTTGTTGTCCAAAACAAGTGGTGACGCCCACGCCATTGTTTCCAAGGCTCCGCTTACCCATGAGGGGTTTGACGCCGCGTAGCAAAGCCTCACAGATCGCTTTGAGAACCGGCGGCTATTGGTCAACTATTCAGGCTATTTCCCAAGAGTCCGGGGTTGCGCTGAAGGAGCTGCAAGCCACCATTCAGAGTTGTCTGACAGCCCTAGCAATGTCCTCCATCAATGTTGAGGCTTGGGACTGCCTCCTGGTATTCATGATTTCGTCAAGGCTCCCCAAGGTCACACTCTCTATGTGGGAGCAATCCGTCCATAATAAGGCCGAAATTCCAACATGGAAGGAATTAGACAACTTCCTGACAGAGCGCCATCGCACTCTAGAGGCAATCGACGACGTCAGCAAACTTCCGCCAAGGTCGGGAATTCCTATTGCCCCCGCTCGGAGGCTCAATTCACACGAGACTCGAGTGGTTCCGGGCCCCAAGGGTTGCGATCTCTGTTCGAGGGAGAACCACCCCATTCGCTTATGTCCGCGGTTCCTGGAAATGGACGTAAATGGGCGCTCTGACTACATAAGAAGGAAGCAGTTATGTTTAAACTGTTTTGGCCGAGGGCACCAGCAGCGAGACTGCACGAGCGCCCGTACCTGTTTCACCTGCCACAGCCGACACCACACCCTCCTGCACCGCGGCAATCCGTTCGCCATCGCCCCAAGTCCGCCTATGCCGCCTACCGCTCCAAGTCCGCCTACGCCAGCAAACGGCTCAGAGGATCAGTCGAATGTGCAGGTGTGTTTCGCTTCCGGGTCAGGAGCAGTCATACTGGGCACGGCCCTTATCAACGTGTGCCATTTGGGGTGCACCGTTCAGGCACGAGCACTAATAGACTCAGGGTCCGAAGCGACCTTCATAACGGAACGACTGTTCAACCTCGTCAAGCCTCCTTTCAAGACGATTCAAGCCCAAGTTTCCGGCCTTAATCAGACCATTTCCGCGCAGTCTACGAAATTGTGCCATTTCTCCATTCGGTCGCCGTCTAGACCCGGGCTACAATTAGAGACTGCGGCCTACGTTCTTCCGCAGTTGGCAGGAAATCTGCCATCCTACCCGATTCCGCAGGATCGTCTCAAGGGGCTGCCCGACATTCCCCTGGCGGACCCCAACTTCTTTGAGAGCTCCCAAGTGGATGTGTTATTAGGAGCTGACATTCTTCCGTCCATTCTCCTCGGTAATTCCAAGTCTAAAATCTGCGGGTCGCTTCTCGGTCAGACAATTTTTGGTTGGGTGCTAACCGGCCCATTATCTCCAGTCAACCCCCGCAGCGTGGCTGTTTTTTCCGCACGTGTTGCCCGCAGCCTCGGCGACTCACTGGATCAGGGAGAGGTGCCCACACGGATCAGTTCGGAATCGGATTCCAAGATCATATTCAGCACAATGTCGCCACGCCCACGCAACGCCCAGTCACTGGAGAGCAGATGTACTCGAGGTACACAATCCTACCGATCGGTCTATGGCTCCTTGAAGAAGTGTCGCCTTCCTCCTTATGCCGAGGGGGCCCCGCGGCCCCCCCCCCCTTTTTCTTCCCCCCCCCCCAAAAGGGGGGGAAATTTAAAACCCACCCCCCCCCCCCCCCCCCCCAAAAACCCCCCCCCACCCCCCGCGGAAAGGGTTTTTTTCCTCCTCTCCCTTCCCCCCCCCCCCCCCCCCCCTCTTCTCTTCCTTTTTTCCTCTTTTTTTTCTTTTTCCTCACACTCAAACCCCCCCCCCCCCCCCCCCCTCTTCTCTATATTTCTTTTATTTTTTTTCCTTTTTTTCCTCCCCGTGCCACCCATCGGGTGCCGTCCACCGCTCGTCCGCCCGCGACATCCGCGCCTAGGCAATTTTCCGCCTCTCCTCGAGGGCCCTCGCAGGACGCGGTCGCTGCGCCCACCCTATCGTCGCTGCTAAACCGGAACAGCGTCAATATCGGGACCCGGATTTTCGACACGGGGGCCTTCATCGACCCGTGTACGCCCTCTAGCTGCAGTGACGCATAGCTAGCGACGAGGGATCTGTTGCAACCCGAGCGATTGCAGGGGGGAGAATGTTTAGGTGAGGGGCCGTTGTGCCGCTCACCTGAAGAGCGCATCCGCGCTGAAGAGCGCGTCCACACTCGCCCCTCGGTGCCCTCTCTTCTCGCTCGTTGGTTGTCGTCGATCTCTTTTTTGTACTAGTTTCTAAGTTAAGTTAGTAAGCTCATCTCATGTAAGCAGCCCAATAAAGCTGACCGCGTTATACCTACAAAAAGACGCCCCCGATTTTCAATTCAACATTTCATATTTTCTGAAATCTTTGGCGGCAGCAGCGCCCCCCTACAAAACAGTTCTTTTTTGTTTGACTTATTTCATATGCGTGCAACCACAATATGCTACAGCGAAACGTGGCAGGGTACTGCTAGTAATTTATAGATTGAAAACGGATTTGCATAATCTATTTCTCGAAGTAAAATGTGTTCTTCATTATATTCTTCAAAGAGCGCAGATTCTTTTATAACACGACTCCAATCACAATCCTCGCGATTGTTATAACTCGACTGATTTTCTGAATCCTCGTTTTCCGACTCCGATGATGAATATATTGTACGAATTTTTCTTCGCGAATTTTGTATAAAGTCATAGTCTGAATCATAATTCATAATTATGAATTACTCATAATTCCCATGGTAAATAAAAATAACGGAAAATAATCAGAAATTTTTAAATAGAATAAATTTCCAAAGATTTTTATATTTATTAAATTATTTTACCCATCACAATTCAATCAACCGCACACGTGCTTCAAAATTCGCGCAATAACTCACATTCTGCAGTCATCCCACTATTACGAAAACTAATGCGCAATAGAAAAACCGTCAAACGAACAATTTCGTTTCTCGTGCACACGATGTATACAAACAAGGAAAAAATGCGCCGGGTAGAACGTGTTAAATAGCTGGGTGAGAATGCAAACGGCGCAGTATGGGAGCTCAATGATCATTTTGGTCGCAAACCGGCGATTTTTTCGGATCCAGTTGTCTTTTGATAATGTTAACGATTTTGTTTGGGCGAAAATCATTTTGCTCATTTTGAGGCTGAGGCTCATATGATAGAGTCGGCAAATGAAACGCATTGGTGGCAGGATTTGATTGGAAGACATTTTTAAGGTGTTTGGCAAACGTTCTGGCTCTGTCTGCGTCGCTGCGCGCCCACCCGCCTGTGGAATTTCTAATAGGCATCACGGTTTCTTTCGGTGAGCTCAGAGTTGGGTAAGCTCTCCATAGTGAGTGTTTTGTACTGTTAGTTGACAATTTCTCTATTTAGCGGCGGTGGACATACGTTTCTTCTTGCTGTTCTTGTTGAAGCGTTGCTTAGCAGATGGCGATCTGTGACATTGCCATTCTCGACGTAAGCGCCGCTTTTCGAGGACGAGCTGTTCGATTTGTAGATTTGTCTTCTTTTGAATGCATTGTGTGTTTATAGTTTGAGGTGTTGAAACTCGAGCATCAGAGACGAGTACAGACTCCAGTGAATTAACAAAACTGTCTACGTTGGCTTCGTCGCTGAGGTGAGGACTCAGCTCAATGTGTGAGCTGATGTACTTCCTGTACTTAACCCAATTGGATTATCAGGGCGCCTGTCAGAATTTTAGGAATGTTTTTGGTAATCGCAAGTCAATTAAATCGGGAAGTTTCTTTGGGTTGCCGGCCTGTATGTTGGTGTGCCAGAAGAAACATAGTCTAGCTTGTTCTTAGCTTTGATAATTGCATTATAGAGCTGCTTTCCTTTTGGGGTCACGAGACGAGATGCCTAGTGTGTGTGCCTGGCATTGTAGTCTCCTGCTTCTATGAAGTGGTTTCCGAGTGAGTTGAAAAACTGCATAAACTCATCTTCGGCTATGGTGAAGCCGTAAGGCTTTGTTGTAGACTGCATATCATAGCTTCAAAGTGTAATATGCACATATGTAGAAACATGTAGCGAGGTAACACTGTACCCTGCATGCATATAACAAACAAATAAACCAATTCAAGTGCGCGAAATATGACCGCCCAATTATGAGTTAGGCTAAGTCAGCGTTCCCACGCTGACCGCATATGCCAAAGACATGTGTGCATAAGACTCACTCTCTATACATTTACATAAACTAAGCGTGCATGCCCATGTGACATGCTCGCCCAACAACATACCACCTAATTATATGTATACAAAAAATAAGTAATGTAGCTCCGCTGCCGGCTGAACTGGCAGCGCAGCGCGCGCCAAACTTATGTATTTTGACTTAGAGAATTCTTTATCTTTCGAATTAAAGTCAGAAATAAAACAGTAATCAAAGAGCACAGACGTGCGGATATAATTGACCCATTTCTGGGCGATCTGGGTGATTAACTGGCGACCCTTTACATGGCGACCGTGACACAAGTCCTGGAGGACTTTGGACTTGCAACAGCAGTATTCAACAACTGAAGAAAACGGAAATAATTCTGAGTGAGTACAGGCAATGAGCAAAAGGCGAAGTGGGGTCAAAGAACGACTCAGAAAACGCAAGTTTGAGATCGTAAAGACCATCTACAAAATCAAAAATCCCCCGAAGTGGGATATTGCTCAAAAACTTTTCAATGAACTCGAACACATCGAGACATTGTTAAAGAAAAAAGCCACTGATTCAACCTGACTAATCCAAAAACTCATCGTCCAGATCGGAAAAGTATACAGACTTACAAAGCCAGATGTCCAGCTGACTGTGAAGGCCCATTATGCAGCTCGTACTGCATGGAGACATGCATATCAGGTACCAGGATCAGCAACAAAAGCCAGTGAACCCAATGAACCGGCACCGCCAGCAAATCAAGCTGCGCCTAAAGAAGTCGACAGCACCACAAAGGGTGCAGATGCCGGCGGCACTACATAGAGTGCAGGACAACCCGACGGCGCAACTAAGTGCGCCGAATGCCTAGATAGCTAAAAAAAATATTTTAAAAATCATTGTAATACCCGACGACAATTGAGTCGACCGGTAAGCCGTTTGGCCCGAAAAGCCATTCGAAACAATGGGGAGGAAAATATGTATAAAAACTAAATGTATATAGAGACAAACAAAATAAGCAAAGATATAGAATCAGAATTATCAGAAAGTTTTTGCCAACATGGGCATTGTAGACGTTAAAACTGTAGACTCTACAGCCAATGTTATCAACAAAGTAGAAGTTGATAACACTGACCTTAAATTTATAACCATATTAATTGTTATAATATTCATAATAAATGTGGCAAACCTATTGTATAAAATATATAAATACCACAATAAATATATCAAGAAAAGATACCAGAGCCAAGCAAATGACTTGGATAAAATTTAAAAAAAACAATTAAAACAAAAACAAGAAAGGAAAGCTAACTTCGGGCGGAGCCGAAGTTGATATACCCTTGCAGTTAAAACCGGATATATATCGAAAACATCGGATTAAATTGGCCGATCCTTATAAGAATATCATAATATAACCAATTTATTACAATAAAAAATCTAAAACAAAGTACAGGCAGATATAAGATATAGTCGGCCGATCGTTATGCAATTTGGTAGGTTGTATTAACTGACCAAAAATAGAATCTGTCAGAAAGACAGATGACCTGTCTTAGTTCCAGCTTTTTATCTTCAAAAACACCAAAGTTGGGTAATTTGCGATTGTTCAGTTATATGGCAGCTATAGTATATAGTCGGCTGATCCTTATGAAATTCGGCATGTTGTATTATTTTGCCAAAAATAGCATCCGTACCGAATACCGAATCTAGCTTTAAAAACACTAAAGTTATACCATTTCCGATCAATCAGTTATATGGCAGCTATAGGATATAGTCGGCCGATCCCGGCCGTTCCGACTTATATACTGCGTGCAAAGGAAAGAAAGGTGTGTGCAAAGTTTCAGGACGATAGCTTTAAAACTGAGAGACTAGTTCGCGTAGAAACGGACAGACAGACGGACAGACGGACATGCTCATATCAACTCAGGAGGTGATCCTGATCAAGAATATATATACTTTATAGGGTCGGAGATGTCTCCTTCACTGCGTTGCACAATTTTGGACAAAATTATAATACCCTCTGCAAGGGTATAAAAAAGCGAAAAAAAAAACATTGTAAGTAAGCTAATAAAATGACAATAAAATTATGAATAATCTAATTCCACTCGCTAATTTGTCTGATGTATCTATGTGGTATCATTGGAATACAACTTGATTAAATAATTGAATTTTAAATTTAAAGCAATGCCAGAAATACAAATAGGTTCATAGTGAAACGATGTTTTAGTACATGACCCAGATTTCCGAATTCATGCATTTAGCATTCTGCACAAACACAAGGATTATATGTCCTTATAAGAATTTGAATGTGAATATATGAAAACATATAACCGTATGCTCAGCCCTTTTCTGTACTTCGATAATACAATTAAAGCAATAATTTTGAATACATTTCCGTATGTATATATCAAAAAAGTACAAGAAACTAAGCCAATACTGGGCGACATTGGACATTTAAAAAAAATATATATATAACCAAAGACACAGCGAAGAACTATTTCATTATTTTCCATTATGAATTGCAATGGAATGGAATAATTTGAACGCCAAATTAGTTGATATTAAAACACAGTTCGATAAGTCGTATAAATGCTTAACGCAAAATAGAAGTGTATCAAGCGTAACAGTGAATAAACACGCAACAACGCTAGTTGTTTGTTTCAACCAAGCACGTGCATTGATACACGACAATAGAAAAAAGTTAAACTCTCACCATTGGTCGTATGTATCTAGATTCTTACAGAGGTTGAAAAATAACCTTCAGAATATAAAGACAAAATACTTACTAGAAATTACAATCCCTTCGATACTGAACACACCAGCGGTAATCGAAGAAGAAACAAATACAGATACAGAAGCTCTAAGCGATTTAGAAATCGCAAGCGATTCAGAATATCAGATTAAAGAAGAAGATTTACAGGATCTCACGATACCAGCGGTAATACATTTTCCCGAGGTATCCGAATCTGAGTCAGAATCAATATCTGAAAAAGTCGTAAACATGGCTATGTCACAGGTAGAATACCTAAAGAAGATTGCCTCATTTCTGCTGCCAGAAAGGCAGAAAATCTGACAAGTTTCATAGACGCATTGAATCTAATAGATTCACTAAAAAACGGCCAATCAATATGTACAAGAGGTAGAGAAGTTGGAAAAGGCCCTAGAAGGAGCCTACATCGACGATGGACTATCCTCCGAAACAGCCACTAAATACAGCACAGCACTTGCAATTATTAAAAATTGCTCTATAGAAAAAGTTAAATACATAACGGAGGCTGGAACATTCAGCACTCTAGACCAAGCAACGACTAAGTTTGTCAATAGTTGCACAGATGCAACAGGACAATCTAATACTGTTCTATACTTCAGTGGTCAACGACCCTATAATAGAGGTAGTCGAGGAAACTACCGAGGTAGAACCCCAAAACAAAAAATAACAGTAAATGGCCATATTCTTCGCAGTTCGCACATTGTACCGGGCCATTGCGTTTTTGCGGCTCCGCAACTGTAATTCTGTGGTGCAGCAGGATCGGAAGATTGTATATAGTGTAGTATGCACATATATTGAATACTCACTGTACCGAAAGTACTTAAAGTAACACTTTGTTGCAGTGTTTACATAATCCAAAGTCCCGGTCATAAACCCTGAGTGGCCGAAAAATGAACCGATCGTTATGGCTTAGCCCGCACACAGAAAGTGCTAGTGTCGGCATACGATTATGACAAATGGTCAGTATATCCATACCCCTCGCGCCACCACTTGAGAGTACATAACAACGTATATTATTATATTCCTTTACTTATACATAAGTACATAGCCGTCACTCGTATTTCTTTAGGGGCTTAATTTGTGGTTCGAGCTCAGCCTTAAAGAGTCGCTGCGGCTTTCTATCCCTGTTAAGGATATTGAAGACTGTCTTAGCACTAAATCCCTTCTCTTGTAGCGCCTTTGTTATCTCTGCAGGCGATACTTCGGGCTCTATGCCCTTAAGTACGACTTGCAAGCCCTTGCTGCTTTTTAGCTGATACGTGTAAAAGTTCTTTTTTTTTTTGTCGGTGAGGTATTTCGATAATACTCTGTAATTATCTTCAGAATTCATTTGAACTTTTGTTTTCTGGTTGTTGCCCTTTACGAGTGGTATTATGTGGAAGTTGTCCTTGCCAATAAGCTCTATAATTTGGTTGACAAGAACGTTGGAACTTTTTTCTCGTATGTAAATTGGCGGGGGCTTAGGCTTCCATTTTTCGCCTTCTGTCGATTCGGCGTCATCCTCATAGTCTGCCAAGATTTTAAAACGGTTTGAGTTCGTGGGCGTTTTTATTGGAGCTATGTTAGCATTGCTCGTAATCGTAATCGAACTACCGAACTGAGCGGACGTGCTTTGTCCGAGCTCCGGGAAAACTTCACTTTGCTTATATTTTCGCCAATATAAGCGAAAAGACACTGAAATACAATTTATTAAAAGCGACAGACAAGCTTTTTATAACAGTTGTAATGTGCTAAACCAAAACTAGTGCATTGTTGAAAAAAAAAATACGTACCACGCAATGAGCTCATTGAGCAACGACCAAAAGAACGAGCGTAGAAGTTCAGTGAACCAAAGAAACGGCTTCTACTCTTACTTTTCAACCCGCGATACCGAAGTGGAAAAATCGGCGCTTCAAAGCAACCCGGCTTTACTGACCGCTGAAACCCAAAGGGCACGGTCTTGCTCACCCGCTCTGCTCACTCCGACTCCCGCGTCATGGAGTTCGCAGTGTAAAACCCCCCTCCAATACCGGAAACAAATTTCGCACCAGCAACAAGCAGCGCTACAACTTCTGCAACAACAGCGAAAACCCCTGCAACTCAAAGTACCACGACGTCAACGACTACAGCGAGTACAAAAACAACAACCTCGGAAAGTGCCAAAGCGGCAACGGCCACACAGACTGGAATGGATCGCTACATCCAAATTAAGCGCAAGCTTAGCCCGCAGAGTAATCCGGCAGGCAACAAAACAAAAATTAACCGTGTCCTGAATAACGATAATGAACCAGACAGATCCACTACTAACAGATTTGCCCTACTGGCGGAGGCTGAGGAAAACCAACCAGCCCAAGACACCGCAAAAATCTATATTAGGGAAAAAAGCTCGAGTGCCCTGGTCAACAAAATTGCGTCGTTGATCGGGAACGGTGACAACTTTCATGTTGTTCCGCTTATCAAAGGGAACATCCATGAAACAAAGGTGCAAACCAAGACTGAAGAGCACTTCCGAATAGTTTCAAAATATCTGGACACTGTACAGAAAAACTATTACACTTACCAGCTGAAAAGCAGTAAGGGCCTACAAGTGGTAGTAAAGGGAATAGAACCTGATGTTACCGCCGCGGAAATAAAAACCGCGCTTAAAGAAAAGGGCTTCGCCGCCAAGAATGTTATTAACATTCTAAATAAAGATAAAAAGCCACAACCCCTCTTCAAGGTCGAGCTCGAGCCAGAAAGCAGGTCGCTGAAGAAGAACGAAGTCCACCCAATCTACAACCTGCAATATCTTTTGCATCGGAAAATCACTGTTGAAGAGCCACATAAACGAAACGGTCCAGTGCAATGCACTAATTGTCAAGAGTATGGACACACAAGGTCTTACTGCACACTTCGGGCTGTCTGTGTAGTCTGCGGGGACGCCCACAAGTCCGCTTGCTGCACTACAAACAAGGACAGTACCGTGAAGAAATGTGGAAACTGCGGAGGCAGCCATACGGCAAACTATAGAGGATGTATTGTGTATAAGGAGTTAAAGAGTCGCATGCGTCAAGCGACCGCAACGCGCAACCAAAATCCACAGAATGCGTATGTTTCGTCAAAAACCACGCCAGACGTTTTCTTCGCCAAAGCTGCGAGATCCTCATTCGGTCCACTAAACACCACCAACGGCTTCTCCTATGCCGATGCTCTACGATCTGGAAGGGAAATTCCAATTCAGCCTAACTCTCAAAGCGCTCAACAGGCCCCAGAACAGCCACACAGCAAAACGGAAACTATGATGCTTACCCTCCAACAAAGTATGATGGAGCTTATGTCATTCATGAAAACGACCATGCAAACGCTTGTTCAAAACCAGAACATGGTGATACAGCTGCTCGTAGCACAACAGTCCAAATAATCTATGCAGGCGCTACGAATATCAATGTGGAACGCCAATGGTGTCTCACGGCATAAACTAGAATTGTCACAATTCTTTACCGAAAACCATATTGACGTTATGCTACTGGTGGAAACGCATCTTACAAGCAAATACAATTTTCATATAAGAGGCTACACAATCTACCGCACAGATCATCCAGATGGGAAAGCCCACGGCGGAACTGGAGTTCTAATCAGAGAACGAATTAAACACCATTTTCACAAAAGGTTTGCAACAAACTTCTTGCAGGCCACATCGATACAAATTCAGTCAAGCAACGGAATCCTTTCAATTGCTGCCGTTTACTGCCCTCCTTGCTTCTCAATCTGGGAAGGACAATTCATGAACTTCTACAATTCACTTGGGGGTCGATTTATAGCCGCAGGAGACTACAACGCCAAACATACGCACTGGGGATCACGTCTAGTGACTCCCAAAGGAAGACAATTGTACAATGCAATTATAAATGTGAAAAATAAACTGGACTACGTTTCCCCTGGAAGTCCCACATACTGGCCAACAGACTCACGAAAGCTCCCAGACCTTATTGATTTTGCAGTGACAAAAAACATACCTCGCAATCTAATAAGTGCCAAAGCAGTCTCGGACTTATTATCAGACCACTCGCCTGTGCTTCTAACGCTTCTTCAAAGCCCAGAAATAACCGAACACCCCTTCAGTCTGACGACGACAAAAACAAACTGGCTAAAATACAAAAAGTACGTGAGTGCCCACATAGAACTCGCCCCGGATTTTAACATGGAATCGGACATCGACTACACTACGAGCGCCCTGGAAGAAGTACTCGTTGCGGCAGCTAAAATCTCTACTCCTCATAGGAAAGAAGTAGACCGAAACAAACACTTCAAATCTAATCAACAAATCGAACAGCTCGTGCGAGAAAAAAGGCGCACGCGTCGTGATTGGCAAAACAGCAGATCACCAGCTTCAAAACAACGCCTTAAGGAAGCAACCCGATCACTCGACCAGGCTCTTCACCAACAGGAAGAAAATGCACAGCTGAGGTACATCCAGAATCTCTCGCCAACAAGCACAAAGTACCCCCTGTGGAGGGCCCACCCAAATCTTAGTGCCCCAATTGAAACGACCACCCCGATAAGAAACTCTTCGGGATGCTGGGCTCGCAGCGACGAAGACCGAGCTGAAACATTCGCCACACATCTCCAAAGTGTCTTCCAACCAAACCCAGCCTCAAATTCATTCCTCCTGCCAGTAATTCAGCCAGAGTCCTCCCCCTCAGCCAGCCGCACCTTCATTCCGGCCGAACGAAATCGAAAAAGTCATAAGAGGGCTAAAACCAAAAAAGGCTCCCGGTGGTGACCTATTGACCCCAAAGATGCTGATCGAACTTCCAAAATGCGCTATAGAGGTCGTCTGCAAACTATTTAATGGAATCATTAATCTTGGCTATTTCCCAAAAAAATGGAAGAAATCCATTATTATAATGATACCGAAGCCTGGAAAAGACCACACAATTCCGTCATCATACAGACCAATAAGCCTTCTATCTTGTTTGTCTAAACTGTTTGAAAAATGCTTGTTAACTCGCATAATACCACATCTAGAAGCTTGCAATATCATCCCGGCACACCAATTTGGCTTTCGAAGAAACCATGGAACCATCGAACAAGTGAACAGATTAACATCCGAAATACGCTCAGCCTTCGAACAACGAGAATACTGTAGCGCTATTTTCCTCGACGTATCTCAAGCTTTCGACCGAGTTTGGCTCATCGGACTCATGCACAAAATTAAAACGTATTTGCCAACATACACCCACAAGCTACTGGAATCATACCTCTTCAATAGGGTATTCTCAGTGAGATGCAACGCAGCTACTTCGGGCGACTACACCATCGAAGCTGGAGTTCCACAGGGAAGCGCACTCGGGCCGTGTCTATATGTTTTGTATACTGCGGATATTCCTACGAGCGCACAACTAACAACGTCAACGTTCGCCGATGATACCGCTATTCTTAGTCGCTCCAGATGCCCAACGCAGGCAACAACCCAACTGGCTAATCATCTCACAATAGTGGAAAGGTGGCTGTCCGACTGGCGCATTAAAATAAACGAACAAAAGTGTAAACATGTAACGTTTACTCTTAATAGACAAACATGCCCTCCGCTTTTACTAAACGGAATGCAGATCCCTCAAGCTAACGACGTAACGTACCTTGGCGTTCACCTTGATAGACGACTTACCTGGCGTAAGCACATCGAATGCAAAAAGATGCATCTAAAACTGAAAGCCAGCAGCCTCCACTGGATCATAAACTCACGATCGCCACTGTGCCTGGACTACAAGTTACTACTGTACAATTCAGTCCTAAAGCCAATCTGGACGTATGGCTCCCAGCTGTGGGGGAACGCGAGCAGCAGCAACATAGACATCATACAGCGCGCACAATCAAAAATCTTGAGAACTATCACAGGGGCACCTTGGTATGTTCGCAACGAAAACATCCACCTGGATCTGGGCATCCTCGCAGTGAAAGACTAAATCCAGAAGCAAAAAGAGTCATACAAAGAAAAACTGTCCTCGCACCCAAATTTTCTCGCTCGGGGATTGACTCGGGTTTCTAGCGTATCCCGCCTTAGACGCAACGACCTCCCAACCCAGCAATCGATTTTTAGGGCCGTCTAACTCCGTATCAGTCAATATGACTGTTAGTTAAGTTAAAAATATAAGATTTGATACACCTCTTGTTAGTCTCGCAAAGAGAAGATTCAAGAAATAAAAGAAACGTTAAAAAAAAAAAAAAAATGTTAGCATTGCCAAGGGTTGTTGCGAGTTGCAAGTTGAGAGTTGCGTTGCGTAGGGGGCTCAGCTTCTTTTTGATTTGGATGTAACGATCCATACCAGTCTGCACAGCCGGCTTAATATTTTCTTTGTTTTTGTCTCTTGCTGTCGTTACAGTTGCGGTTGTTGTTGTTACGGTTGACGTTGTCAAAGATGTTTCGGTGCTAGTTAGTGCGCTCTTTGGCTGCAGAGACATCGATGGTAGCGAGGGGGAGCAAGAACGCGCTCTCACGCTCTCTGCGTAATTCGGCCAAGTTTGGGGTAATTGACCGTGTTTGGGATGAGCTTGCATTACTTTCGGTTGCTTTGAAAGTGAAGTAAGCGTTGTTTCTTTGTGCTGAGAGCCGTCTCTCGTCTTGCTCACGTTGACGTTGTGTGCTAACGTCGTTTAGACTCATTGCAATCGATGTTGATTTTGTTCGAGTTCGAGTTTTTATATTAATTATATGTTTTATAGAATACCCTTTTATTGACGGCTGAGCAGGCTGAGTCGGATCACAAACAGCGGATTTTTTACCCTTAGGTGACTCATTTAGCAGCTGAAGGCCACTAAACTGAGTGTCAAGCGCACAGAGTTGGTCATTGATTTATCGAAAACCAGTGATCAACTCTTTAAATTTATTCTTGGTCTGTCACATGAACGACCTCATTTCGTCTTGGACAGCACGACAACTTTGAGCCGAATTAACGTTTTATTGGCGTTTCGCCACACAGGAATCGGATGAAATCGTGAATTTGGCATAACATAAACACAGTTATAGAAATTCATGAATATTCATATAAGTCTGTAAAAAAATGTTTTTCAAAAACAAATACGAATAAAATAAAAATTGGTATGCATTTTTATTTAAAAATGTTCCACTAACTAGTATAAAATATAAAATAATAGTTCAGAAAACATTTATATGTAGAAAGTAGAGGTCTGCATGAATAGCTAAAAAAAGACATTCAAATGGACAACCTTGAAAATGAATTGAGTGAGATAGAATGTTGAGACGAAAATAAATGACTGATTGTGTGCGACTGGGTAGGTTTCACTCGCACAACATTTGGGGGATGAAAACCGAATTGAATGAGTTGCAGTTACAGATTGCATACGAATTGTTTTGAATGCATTCTAGAATGTACGATACAATTAGGAATATTTTCTGTATTTTTAGACGCTGATAATAACATAATTGAAAAGTGGAAGCAAGTCATTATTATACCTTTGCAGAGGGTATTATAATTTTGGTCAAAAGTGTAGTGAAGCAGTGAAGGAGACATCTCCGACCCTATAAAGTATATATATTCTTGATCAGGATCACCTCCTGAGTTGTTATATTATCATATTCTCATAAGGATCGGCCAACTATATCCGATTTTAGCGATATATAGCCGGTTTTAACTGCAAGGGTATGTCAACTTCGGCTCCGCCCGAAGTTAGCCTACCTTTTTTTTTTTTTTTTTTTTTAATTTTTATTTTGGTTTGTATAATATATTTAGCATATTTTACTTACAAGAATGTAAAAATATTTTTAATATTTATAACTGATTTTTCAACACAATTTGCTCCTAAAAAAATTTTGTTGAATCATTTAATTTGAAAAAAAAAAAAAAAAAAACATTACAAAAATAATAATTTCACAACAAATTTCACAACAATTATTATTTTTTTTTACCTTGTTTTTATTTTTTGAATCTTTTCTTTGCGAGACTAACAAGAGGTGTATAAAATCTTAAACCAGAGTCAATCCCTGAGCGAGGAAATTGGGTGGGAAAAATGGGCGAGGAAAAATGGGAAAATTTTTGCGCGCATTGTGCGCGCTGTATACTGTCTATGTGGCTGCTGCTCGCGTTCCCCCACATCTGGGAGCTATACGTTAAGATTGTTTTTAGGACTGAAATGTAGTCGCCAGAAGTAACTGAGTTGCATCTCACTGAGAATACCCTATTGTAGAGGTACGACTCACGAGTACGAGTAGCTTGTGGGTGTACTAACGGGGGCAAAAAGTAAGGTGAATTTGTTTGTAAAATTAAAATTCTTTATTTATTCTCCTGAATCAATTTCATCCCCTTCAAAGTAATCATCTCCCGATAAAATACACTTATGCCAACGTTTTTTAAAATCCTCGAAACAGCCCAAATAGTCGCTTTCCGGTAGCGAACGGAAATTTCATTCCACAAACAAAATGTAATGGCACTCAATTGCTCGATTAAATCAGACATTGTAAAAATCGACAAATGCACTCTTGATCGTTTGGTAATCACAACCGTAAATATAACACTGATACTGACATTGACATGAAATTACCGCCAAATTTCATCAACAGTCCTGCCAACATAAGAAAAAATAATTAGTCCGTCATCTTAATCCCACGAATTTTAAATTGAAATTTCACCTTACTTTTTGCCCAGAGTTGTATATTTTAATTTTGTGCATGACTCCATTAAGCCAAACTCGGTCGAAAGCTTGAGATACAGTATTCTCGCTGTTCGAAGGCTGAGCGTATTTCGGATGTTAATCTGTTCACTTGCTCGATGGTTCCGTGGTTTCTTTGGAAGCCAAATTGGTGTGCCGGGATAATATAGCAAGCTTCCAGATATGGTATTATGAGAGTTGGCAAGAATTTAAAAAAAAATTTGGACAAAAAAGATAGATGGCTTATTGGTCTATACGATGTCGGAACTGTGTGGTCTTTTCCTGGCTTCGGTATCATTATAATGATGGATTTCTTCCACTTGTTGGGAAATAGCCAAGATTAATGATCCCATTAAATAGTTTACATTAAATAGTTTACCTCTATAACGCATTCTGGAAGTTCGATCAACATAATTTGGCGTCAGTAGGTCACCACCGGGAGGCTTTTATGGTTTTAGCTCCCTTATGACTTTTTTAATTTCGTTCGGCCGGTGAAGGTGCAGTTGGCTGCGGGGTGGCTTCTGACTGAATTAGTGGCAGGAGTAATGAATTCGAAGACAGGTTTGGCTAGAAGACACTTTCAAAATGTGTAACGATTGTTTTAGCTCTGTCTTCGTCGCTGCCAGCCCAGCATCCCGAAGAGATTCTTATCGGGGTGGTCATTTCAATTGGGGCGCTAAGATTTGGGTGGGCCCTCCAAAGAGGATACTTTATGCTTGTTGGCGAAAGATTTTGGATGTAACTCAGCTGTGCATTTTCTTCCTCTTGGTGAAAAGCCTTGTCGAGTGAACGGGTTGCTTCCCTAAGGCGTTGCTTTGAAGCTGGTGATCTGCTAATCACGACGTGTGCGCCTCTTTTCTCGCACGAGCTGTTCGATTTGCTGATTGGATTTCTAGTATTTGCTTCGGACAACTTCCTTCTTTTGAGGAGTAGAGATTTTATCTGCCGCAACGAGTACTTCTTCCAGGTCGCTCGTAGTGTACTCGATGTTCGATTCCATATTAAGCTCCGGGGTTAGTTTGATGTGGGCACTTTGGACTTTTTGTATTTAAGCCATTTTGTTTTTGGCGGCGTCAGGATGAAGGGCACAGGCGAGTGGTCTGATGATAAGTCCGAGACTGCTTTGGTTTGTGGCAAACCTTTTGTGACATTGGTGTTAGATGCGTTCTCTGATTAAAGCTCCGGTTATCCCGTGAGCTTTCTTATCCGTATGAACTGTGCGGTAGATTGTATAGTTTCTTATTTGAAAGTTGTATTTGCTTGTTAGATGAGTTTCCACCAGTAGCATAATGGCAATATGGATTTCGGTCAGGAATTGTGACAATTATAGTTTATGCCGTGAGACACCATTGGCGTTCCACATTGATATTCGTAGAGCCTGCATAGATTATTTAGACTGTTGTGCTACGAGTAGCTGTATTACCATATTCTGGTTTTGAACAAGTGTTTTTATGGTCGTTGTCATGAATGACATAAGCTCCATCATACTTTGTTGGAGGGTAAGCATCATAGTTTCCGTTTTACTATGTGGCTGTTCTGGTTGACCGCTTTGTGAGTTAGGCTGAATTAGATTTTTCATTCCAGATCGTAGAGCATCGGCGTAGGAGAAGCTGTTGGTGGTGTTTAGGGGACCGAATGAGGACCTCGCAGCTTTGGCGAAAAATACGTGTGGCGTAGTTTTTGACGCAATATACACATTCCATGGATTTTGATTGCGCGATGTGGTCGCTTTTGCAAGCGACTCTTTAATACCTTGTACATCACACATCCTCTATAGCTGCCTCCGCAGTTTCTACATTTCTTCACGGTACCAGTCTGTCAACGGATTCTCCATGTTTATAATTGGATTAATTTTTATAATGGGATCCATTTATAATTTTCGTTACCAATAAAAATAATTTTACAAAATTTCTGATTGAAATAGGGGACAATTTTTTTGGATTATTAATGTAACTTAAAAGTAGCTTTAAGATGTCATCTGAAATGCCGTCCCAAAAAAATGTCCCAAAAATAAGTTAATACTGCTTCTTGTATCGCACCGCCAATCTCAATTTTAGCAATTTAGCAATTTATTTTTTGACAGGGCGTAAATTTTAGCAAATAACACAACATTAGTCGCAACCTAATATTTACGATGGGTTGAGATGATGAATGATGACTTAAAAAATCCATCTAATGTATCCATAAATACTTCACTTGAATGAAGAACAGTGACTCCAATCAGGAAAGCAGACGCGAATAATGGTCCAACACACCTCAGGATCGTGTATAGGCCTTTTTTGTAGATCTTGAAGAACGTTTCTAACCCTTTCAGACTGCTTTACCCAGAAGATGTAAGATAGTACAGACCTTTCTAGACGCTCCCTTACAGCTTTCGATACCCCTTCGTCCTATTACACTTCCAAGGACTGAGAACATTATAAGGAATATAAAAAATAGAAAGGCCTCTTGTACTGACGTAATAACTAAACGCATAGTGAAGTCGCTTCCTCTTCGTGCGATCCTGTTCCTAGTTGTGAAGGCTTATGTCTCCGTGATTCATAAAAAGGCCAAGCCGCCAGCAGAACTCAACAGCTACCGTCCAATCAGTCTACTACCTACCTATACCTTGCTATTCGCAAGATCTTAGAAAAACATCCTGGCTAATTGCTTTCCAATCCTCAATTTTAAGCAGCAATTCCGTCATTCTAATTTAGAATGACGGATGCAACTTCATCGAGTGAGACAATTCGGGCATCGGGTGCTCCTGTATAAGGTAAAAGTTATAAGCAACTGTTTCAAATTGTCGGTAGCAGGTTATTACTGCAGAAGTATCACTGCAGGTTATAACTGCAGAAGTATCCCTGTTTCTAATGACCCCGAAAAGTGTGCAATGTGAGCATTAACACTTCGTATAAGCTCTTGACCCCGGCTATTCGTCCACGGAGAGTTAATCGCACTATTATCAGGTTAAGAGGACAGTTTATCGCACTGGGCATTATCTTTGTGCAAATGTTGTTGCCAGTCTGAAAGACAAGTTGCGACGATTCAAAACAGATTCAAATCAAGAAGAAGCTCAAGAAGATTTTTGTCGAAGAATAGGCCAAGATCGACGAAAAACGTTGCAGGATTTGGCTAATTCAATGTCTAAACGCTTGGCTGAAGTCATTTCAAAGCATGGAGGTGCAATACCCACTATTAGGTAAGAAAATACGTTTTTTTTTCTACAATTATAAATTTATTAAAAATTATTTTCTTTACAGTGTCCCAATAATTATTTTTAAGGGAGCTAACATAACGATATCAATTATCGTGGAAGGATCAGTAAAATTAAAAATTTAATTTACGATTTTATTATTTAAAAAAAAAAAAAAAAAAAAAAAAAATCCCAATATTTATTTCGACCAGATATGTACCATATCTCCGCCGAAGAATAAAAACTAAAATATATTTAGTTCAAAAATTTTACAACTTATTGTAAAGCCAACAAAAAAATAGTAAAATATATTACCTGTCTAAGGAATCACGAGGTTGATTCGACTTGGTATAAGTCATTTCATCACGGCGTTTTCCATCTGAAATGTGCATAAACAAATATTTAATAGAATATAATAATAATATTTAATATGTATGATTTCGTAAAATAATAATGATGCTAACCCAAATTAATTTTTATATTGACAATCGATATTTTAATGTGCTATTATATGCCGAAATATACAGCTGCGCAAAAAAGGACCACTATCATTGGAAATGTTTCAATGGTCACCGTACTCAAATTTTCATTTCTATGAAAAACAATTTCCATTGCTTTATACCAGCAACCGTTTAAAAATTAAAATGAATTAAAATGATAATTTTTCTATAAGCGAAAAAATAAAAACTAGAGATAATCATTATTCTCTGAGCGAAAAATAAAAATAATGAATAATCATAATTTTTTATTTCTTTTTCGCTCAAAAGTATTGCTTAATTAATAATACCGAGATATTTATGGTATTAAATTTTTAAATGATTTTATCTTAAAAAAAAAAACTTAATATGAAGATTTGTTCTATGAAAAGATATAGCTAAAGCTTCAGATTTATTTTTCAATTACAATTTAATGAACGCTGTTATGAACGCTTCTTCAAAGCTCAGAAATAACCGAACACCCCTTCACCATGACGTCGCTAAAAACGAACTGGCTTAAATACATAGAACTCGAAGCTTAACATGGAATCGGACATCGACTACACTACGAGCGCTCTGGAAGAAGTACTCGTTGCGGCAGCTAAAATATCTACTCCACAAGATGAACCCAGATGTAGTACGGACCAAGCAGGAATGAACATTTTAAAATGAGACTCTGTGTTCTTCCAACTACGTAGCTGGAGATCCTCGTAAGGAGGTCTCTAAGGAATCCCAGCAGATCAGTTTACTCAACAGGAGTGAGTGATTGACTGAATCAAATGATTAACTGAAGTCTATGTAAATAATATCCGTTTGAAATCCCTTTGGGAAGCCAACTATGACAAAAGATGTCAACTCAAGTAAATTAGTCGTTGTTGAGCGACGCCTAATGAAGCCATGCTGAAATGGATAGATGATCGAAGAGCAAAGATGTTGCAAATGAGGAGTAATTAATTTTTCAAATAACTTTGGAATTGCCGACAATTTAGAGATGCCTCTGTAGTTGGCAGCATCCGAGGTTTTCCATTTTATATGTATGTTTATGTGTGGTTTTTATGAATTATGAAAATACCTTCCAGAAAGGCCAGCTTCTAAGCATCGCCTTGGGGAGGCCAATCACTCGATCAGGCCTTCACCCAGAGGAAGAAAATGTACAGCTGGTACATCCAAAATCTTCGCCAACAAGCATAAAGTATCCTCTTTGGAGGGCCCACCCAAATCTTAGCGCCCCAATTGAAAGACCACCCCGATAAGAATCTCTTCGGGATGCTGGGCTGGCAGCGACGAAGACAGAGCTAAAACAATCGTTACACATTTTGAAAGTGTCTTCTAGCCAAACCTGTCTTCGAATTCATTACTCCTGCCACTAATTCAGTCAGAAGCCACCCCGCAGCCAACTGCACCTTCACCGGCCGAACGAAATTAAAAAAGTCATAAGGGAGCTAAAACCATAAAAGCCTCCCGGTGGTGACCTACTGACGCCAAATTATGTTGATCGAACTTCCAGAATGCGTTATAGAGGTAAACTATTTAATGTAAACTATTTAATGGGATCATTAATCTTGGCTATTTCCCAACAAGTGGAAGAAATCCATCATTATAATGATACCGAAGCCAGGAAAAGACCACACAGTTCCGACATCGTATAGACCAATAAGCCATCTATCTTTTTTGTCCAAATTTTTTTTTAAATTCTTGCCAACTCTCATAATACCATATCTGGAAGCTTGCTATATTATCCCGGCATAAAAATTTGGATTCCAAAGAAACCACGGAACCATCGAGCAAGTGAACAGATTAACATCCGAAATACGCTCAGCCTTCGAACAACGAGAATACTGTATCGCTATTTTACTCGACGTATCTCAAGCTTTCGACCGAGTTTGGCTTAATGGAGTCATGCACAAAATTAAAATATGAAACTGTGGGCAAAAAGTAAGGTGAAATTTGAATTTATAATTCGTGGGCCTAAGATGGCGGACTAGTTATTTTTTCTTATGTTGCAACTGCAACATAGACAGTATACAGCGTGCACAATCAAAAAGGTTAGGAACTATCACTGGGGCACCTTGGTATGTTCGCAACGAAAACATCCACCGGAATCTGGGCATCCTCGCAGTGAAAGACGGAATCTAGAAGCAAACCAAAGTTTCTCGTTCAAGGATTAACTCTGGTTTCCAGGATCCCATCTGCGACGCTACGACCTCCCACTAATCCCACATAAAAAAAAAAAAAATATTATTAAAAAAAAATAAAATATAATAAAAAAAAAGGATTTGTTTCAAAAAATTGATTTTATTTTTTTTTTTAATTTGAACTATAAGTGAACTATAAGTTATATTTGATAAATTTGAATAAATAGTTATTCAAGAACAATGAACATTCAATTAACATTTAAAATTTCAAGTAAAACTTTCACAAACTCTTGAAGATATAGCCGATTTATGGTGGAAGCGTCAGGTGACGAGAGCGAGAGCCGTCTCAAAACTTTAACCGCGTTTTTCTCGAAACAGTTTTTTGCGTTTTCTGTTTTTACGACTGGCGCAAGAGGTTACTTAAAATCTATTCATCCAATCGGTTCCAAATTTTAATACGTTATTATAGATACGTTATAATATAATATTAATATATATAATATAATATATATATATATATATATATATATATATATAACTGATCACAAAAAACAACAAACAAAAAAAAAAAAATCAAATAATGTAAAATTTTTTTCTTATTTTTTATGCAAAGTTACAATCAAAATTAATTACAATACAATTACAATATTACAATAATTACAATTACAATAATTACAATACAAAAATTAATTTATGTTCATTTGCCACCCCATTGAAAATCGTCAAAATTTGAAATCGAGAATGTGGGGCGTGCCTTAAGGATTCCAAATTTGGACAATTTCCATGTTAAAAACTAATTTCTATGAAAACTTGGTTCAGTAAATCATTACAATTTTTGTAGATGGCCATTAATTTTTTTAAAAATGATATTCAAAACTCCTAATAATTAAACAAATTAAAAAAAAAACTTTAATAACTAAAACAAATTTAATAAAATATTGGACTTTTCCTTAAATCTAAAACAAAAACATGGCATGCTTACTAATTTCAATAAGAACTTAGCTTCATATTCCATTTCTCAAATTTTAGTTAGTCAAAAAATCATGGAACTAAGAACTAAAAAATCTTCCACCAAAAATTTGTTTCTATGATTTTTTGCCAAATTTAATTGGTACGAAGGGGTGAAAGTGAAAAAACCATGGTACTAAATTATACCTGTATACAAGGTACGAGGAGATATTCAGTCAAATAAATATCAAGAAAAATTAATAAATATCGCGAAATCATGAATTGAGTGATATGTTTGACCGAAAAATATGAAAATCAAAAATAATAATTATGTATGATTTTTATTTTTCGCTCAGAGAATAATTATTGTTTCTGATTTTAATTTTTTTGCTCAGAGCATAATCGTTATATTTGTTTTTTATTTTTTTGCTTAGAGATAGTTCTCTAGTACGCAGATTACGCAGAGACGGGTATTTTTTGACACCTTCACATTTCCAAAAATCAAACCCTGTTAAATTGCATGCCCTCGGTTCATAATCGGATTGCAAATCACACAACTTTAATTGAAGTTAATTGAAAGCGTATGGCGTGAACAACGAACCTTATGGCGGAGCAGTCTCACACATCTCCGTATGCATGAGCATTTGCAAAAACAAATTAGCAACGAGAGACATGCGGTGAGCACCACCGGTTTAGACGACTAGGAAAAGGACACAAAAAATACACATCCAAATATTTAAATACTTTTTATACCCTTGCAGAGGGTATTATAATTTTGTCCAAAAGTGTGCAACGCAGTGAAGGAGACATCTCCGACCCTATAAAGTATATATATTCTTGATCAGGATCACCTCCTGAGTTGATATGAGCATGTCCGTCTGCCCGTCTGTCTGTAGTTTTACGTGAACTAGTCTCTCAGTTTTAAAGCTATCGTCTTGAAACTTTGCACACACCTTTCTTTCCTTTGCACGAAGTATATAAGTCGGAACGGCCTAGATCACGTAGAAACAGACAGACAGACAGACGGACATGCTCATATCAACTTTTAGAATGTCTTTCTCTCTGTGCTCTCAGTTCTTTGGCACCAGCCAGACTAAATTTCACAGCATTTTGTCGTCAAAGGCATTATAAATGAAATTTGTTTTTGTTTTCCACACAAGTAGCCAGTGAGTCGTGCGTACCAGAGACGTGTGCAATAGAGATTGAGATCGACTGCACTTCTTAGCGAGCAAGCAAGGGCGGTTGCAAAATACTAAAACAAAATCCGGGGTTTCAATTGGAGTTGTAGTTCACCGCGAATCGTCGTCGCATACAGACGTGTAGTTATTGTGCTCCGGAAAGAAAACAAAAAAAAAAAAGTATTCAATAATATCAAAAAAAAAAAAAAGCAACGTCAACCGTAACAACAACAACAACCGCTACTGTAACGACAGCGCGTTTAACGACGTCATCAGCTAGCAGCGCAAACATTGATACTTCTGCCGCTGTGCTTCCCGAGAAAGGGAACAAAAACAAAGAAAATATTAAGCCGGCTGTGCAGACTGGTATGGATCGCTACATCCAAATCAAAAGGAAGCTGAGCCCCCTAAACTCTCAACGCAAAATAACCCGTGGCAATGCTAACACAGCCGCAATAGAAACGCCCACGAACTCAAACCGTTTTAAAATCTTGGCAGACTATGAAGATGAAGCCGAATCTACCGAAGTCGAAAAAAGGAAGCCTAAGCCCCCGCCAATATACATACGAGAAAAAAGTTCCAACGTTCTTGTCAACAAAATTATAGAGCTCATTGGCAAGGACAACTTCCACATAATACCACTCGTAAAGGGCAACATCCAGGAAACAAAAGTTCAAACGAAGTCTGAAGATAACTACAGAGTATTATCGAAATACCTAACCGACAAAAAAAGAACTTTTATACGTATCAGCTAAAAAGCAGCAAGGGCTTGCAAGTCGTACTTAAGGGCATAGAGCCCGAAGTATCGCCTGCAGAGATAACAAAGGCGCTACAAGAAAAGGGATTTAGCGCTAAGACAGTGTTCAATATCTCTAACAGGGATAGAAAGCCGCAGCCACTCTTTAAGGTTGAGCTTGAACCACAAATTAAGCCCCTAAAATACGAAGTGCACCCTATATACAATCTTCAGTTCCTGCTTCACCGCAGAATTACAGTTGAGGAGCCGCACAAACGCAATGGCCCGGTACAATGTGCGAACTGCCAAGAATATGGCCATACAAGGTCTTACTGTAAACTGCGCCCAGTCTGTGTAGTTTGTGGTGAGCTTCATGACTCCGCACACTGCCCAGCGAGCAAAACTCGAAAAAGTGCGGCAACTGCGGTGGAAATCACACTGCTAACTACAGAGGCTGCCCAGTTTATAAGGAGCTGAAAAGTCGCATCCACCAGAGGGGACTTACTGCCCGCACCCAAAATAATCAGTTCATAGCCTCCAGGTCAAACCCTGAAGTCTTCTTCTCGACTGCAGCCAGATCCTCACTAGGACCCATAAACTCTGACAAAAATGTCACATACGCAAGCGCTTTAAAATCAGGACTGGCTACCCCAGTCTCAAAAAGCTCACTGCCGCAATCAGCACACCAAGAACCGAACACGGCTCAGCAGCATAAACCGCCGGAGCAGCCAAAAAGTAACTTTGAAGCTATGATATGCAGTCTACAACAAAGCCTTACGGAGTTCATGTCGTTTATGCGTACAACTATGCAAGATCTAATGCGAAACCAAAATCTATTAACCCAAATGCTGGTTTCACAACAATCCAAATAATGACTTCCCTACGAATATCTACATGGAACGCTAACGGCGTTTCGCAGCACAAACTCGAGTTAGCGCAATTCCTACTAGACAATCAAATCGACGTAATGCTGCTTTCAGAAACACATCTTACGAACAGATACAATTTTCAACTACGAGGATATTCATTCTATGGAACAAATCATCCAGACGGTAAAGCACACGGCGGGACTGGAATTTTAATCAGAAGCCGTATCAAGCACCATTATCATACGAAATTTGCAAAAAACTACCTACAGGCCACATCAATAAATATACACCTAAATACTGGCAAGCAATTAACTCTAGCTGCCGTATCCTGCCCCTCACGCTTCACCATAGCCGAAGATGAGTTTATGCAGTTTTTCAACTCACTCGGAGACCACTTCTTAGCGGCAGGAGACTACAATGCCAAGCACACACACTGGGGATCTCGCCTCGTGACCCCAAAAGGAAAGCAGCTCTATAATGCAATTATCAAAGCTAAGAACAAGCTAGACTATGCTTCTTCTGGCACACCAACATACTGGCCGGCAGACCCAAAGAAACTTCCCGATTTAATTGATTTTGCAATTACCAAAAACATTCCTAAAAATCTGATATGCGCCGAATGCCTTTCGGATCTTTCATCTGATCACTCGCCTGTCCTTTTTACTCTACTCCAACACCCAGGAACATGGGATCAATCATCAAATCTGACCTCACATAAAACCAATTGGGTTAAGTACAGGAAGTACATCAGCTCACACATTGAGCTGAGTCCTCGCCTCAGCGACGAAGCCAACGTAGACAGCTTTGTTAATTCGCTCGAACTTCAACACCTCAAACTATGAACACACAACGCATTCAAAAGAAGACAAATCTACAAATCGAACAGCTCGTCCTCGAAAAGCGACGCTTACGTCGAGAATGGCAATGTCACAGATCGCCATCTGCTAAGCAACGCTTTAAACATGCCTCACGTCAACTTGATCAAGCTCTACAGCAAAAAGAAACGTATGTCCACCACCGCTACATAGAGCAATTGTCAACTAACAGTACGAAACACTCACTATGGAGAGCTCACCCAACTCTGAGCTCACCTAAAGAAACCGTGATGCCTATTAGAAATTCCACAGGCGGGTGGGAGCGCAGCGACGCAGACAGAGCCAGCACGTTTGCCAAACACCTTAAAAATGTCTTCGAACCAAATCCTGCCACCAATGCGTTTACTTTGCCGACTTTATCAGATGAGCCCCAGCCTCAACATGAGCCGATTGAGTTTCGCCCAAACGAAATCGTTAACATCATCAAACGACAATTGAATCCAAAAAAATCCCCAGGCTGCGACCTCATAACTCCCAAAATGATCATTGAGCTCCCATACTGCGCCGTTTGCACTCTCACCCAGCTATTTAATGCCATCGCAAAACTTGGCCACTTTCCAGTGAGATGGAAAAAGTCAATTATAATAATGATAGCAAAGCCGGGAAAAGACCACACTATCCCCACGTCGTATAGACTTATAAGCCTACTGTCTTGCCTATCTAAACTCTTTGAAAAATGCCTACTGACTCGGATAAACACATACCTGCGAATCCAGGAAGGAATCCCGTCACACCAATTTGGGTTTCGTGAAAAGCATGGAACAATTGAGCAGGTCAACCGGATAACATCCGAAATTCGGAACGCGTTTGAAAAACGAGAGTACAGTACTGCCATATTTTTAGATGTCTCTCAAGCATTCGATAGAGTCTGGCTGGAAGGTCTAATGTACAAGATCAAGACAATGCTCCCCTACAGCACCCACAAGATTTTGGAGTCTTACCTTCACGACAGAAAATTTGTCGTGAGGTGCAACACCGCTATATCCGATGATTACACTGTTGGAGCTGGAGTTCCTCAAGGCAGCGTGCTAGGGCCAATATTATATGTCCTCTACACAGCAGATATACCGACAAGCACACGTCTAACAACATCCACGTTTGCCGATGACACAGCTATTCTTAGCCGCTCAAAATGCCCGATTCAAGCAACTGCGCAGTTAGCTCATCATATGGTCGATGTCGAAAAATGGCTGTCAGATTGGCGAATTAAAGTGAACGAACTAAAATGCAAGCATGTTACTCTGAACAGGCAAAACTGCCCGCCGATAACACTAAACAACACTCTACTCCCACAAGCAAACGAAGTAACATACCTAGGAGTACATCTCGACAGAAGACTCACATGGCGCCGGCATATTGAAGCCAAAAGAACACACCTAAAGCTAAAAGCCAGCGGCCTTCATTGGCTTATCAACGCTCGGTCACCTCTTAGCCTTGAATATAAAGTCCTGCTGTACAACTCGGTACTAAAACCTATATGGATGTACGGCTCCCAGTTATGGGGGAACGCCAGCAATAGTAACATTGACATAATTCAAAGAGTTCAGTCGAAGATCTTGAGAACAATCACCGGGGCACCGTGGTACGTTCGCAACGAAAACATACACCGCGACTTAAACATTCTACCAGTCAAAGAAGCGATCGCAGAACAGAAGGTAAAGTACTTAACCAAGCTATCGGTGCACCCTAACCACCTGGCGAGAGGTCTAACAAGGTTGAGCAACCAATCACGCCTTCGTCGCAATGACTTACCCACCCAGCGACCGACCTGAGGGACGCGCAACCAGAATGCAGTCTTAGTATACTGTTAGTTAAATTTTAATGTTAAGATTCGTCAACTTATTGTTAGTCTCAAAATTAAGAGTAGATTCAATAAATAAAAGCAAAGCTATAAAAACAAAAAAAAATAAAAAATTGGAGTTGTGTGATTTGCAATCCGATTATGAACCGAGGGCATGCAATTGAACAAGGTTTTAATTTTTGGAAATGTGAATTAGTCAAAAAAATACCCGTCTCTACGTAGTAACATACTGCGAATGTATTCTATGTTTGGGAGTACATATGTATGTTTGTGAAAGCACAGCTTTTCGCTTCTTAAGTTAATAAAAAATAGTCATAGAAGCCGATTGACAAATAATAATTTGGAGGCCCTTTTAAAATCAACTACAAGCAAAATTAATATAAATATTGATGAATATTTAAACCAGTGGTGCTCATCCCATTGCTCTCGCTTCTCATTTGTTTTTTTGCAAATGCTCATGCATACCGAGTTGTGTGCGACTGCTCATGCCATAAGATTCGTTGCTCAAGCCATAAGGGTCGTTGGTCCCAGCATAGGCAAAGGGCAATTACAATAACAATTTTCGTGCTTTTCCTATTCTCCTCAATCGTACTACCGATGAGTACTACCGAATGAAATCGTACCGAATGAATTTTGTTGTTGGAGTGCCGAAAACTTTACTCCATACAAAGACAATTCTTGTGCGTGTGCAATAGAGATGGAGATATTGCCTTCTCACGAGGCAGGTCTCTTGCCTACACAGAGATTTAGCTGGAATTCACTTATTAGCTAGCAAGCGAGGCGAGCGATTGATACTTATTTTTATCGGAAAAATGATTGAGTATTTTGAGACCATTTCCTTGAACGAAATTTTAAATGTTTATACATATTTAAATTCTTTTTTTTTTAAGGGAAAAGTTAAAGTCGTGTTCTTATTTTTCTATTGCCTTAGATGAGTCTTAGGCCGTCAGCCAACGGGTACAACAGGGGGACCTACACGCAGCAATTGCGTGCCGTAACTGTATACACCGCTGGTAGTGCGACTATACTCTCCACGTGAGGGCGGCTGGTAACAGGTCCCGGTAAGGTCATGTCTCTGCCGAGGATGCTGGCTAATGGTAGTCGGGCGGGGAGAAGAACACTCCCTTCCTCAAATCACCCCAATCCAAGGCGGAACAGCATATGCCGAAGGATGCGTGTCCGAGGGGGGGCTCGGACGCTAATATGCGAACTCTGGGGGACCGGCCGACCTCCCAGTTTTAACCAGGCTTATCGTGACAAGCGGGCTATGTCATGATGGACGAACCCCTTCCCGCCTACTCGTGGGACCAAAACATGAACACCAACCTACCTAAAAAAAACCTAAGTGGAGAACGGAACTCCCCAAAAAAGTCCGGAAATGGGGTCACTGACCCGTCAAACTCCAAGGCCCTCAAAAGCCAAGGAGTGGCTTTGAAGGAATGTCGGATGAGGAGGAGGACATCCTAGAAGGGTACACCTCGGAGGAAGGCGACTTGGCAAGGGCACTTAGTGGAGTCGGAATGGAGGAGGACTCTCTGCTGAGCTCCGAAACGAAGGCAGAAATTACTGTGGTGGAGAATTGTAAGAATGTCCCTGACGATCTTGAAAATAAACCTCCATCAGCTGCATCAGGCGTCAGCTGCCCTCCTACTCCACCTCGCCGAGAGTGGAGCTGATGTGGCCCTCATCCAGGAACCCTGGATCCTTGGAGACAGGATTCTTGGGTTGGGGGCGTCGGAGTATAGGTTATGCAAAGCCGATACAACAGGTAAAAGGCGAGCCTGCATCCTCGCAAAAAAGAACCTTAACCTCTTTTTGCTACCCAATTTCAGTAATGAAGACCACGTAGCCGCAGCCATAGAGAGCCCAAATGGCCCTCTAAGGGTATGTTCGGCGTATATGGGCCACGACCAGGAGGCCCTCCCCCCGCACCCGCTACTCAAACAGCTGGTGGAAGACAGCAGGAAGCACAAGATCGACCTGATCATAGGTTGCGATGCTAACGCCCATCATCATCAGTGGGGAAGCACTGACACGAACGAGAGGGGTGAGTCAACCTTCGATTTTATCCTAAGCTCCAATCTTCTGGTTGTTACCCACCTGTACCCAGGTGGGGGTACAGAACCCACCTTTATAGTCAATAACAGAAGGGAAGTACTTGACGTCACCCTTTACTCTGAATCCCTAGCAGACAAGATTGTTAGATGGGGAGTCCTAGAGAAACACTCCTTCTCGGACCATCGATACATAGAATTAGTGGTCAATTTTGAGAACTTTAATCGACTAACGGTACGCAACCCTAGGAAAGCGAACTGGGAGTTACACAGGAAGAAACTAGAAAGTTCCCTGGGGAAACCTCCAACAGGGGACGTTGACAGTAGGGAAGCCCTGACAAAAGCTTGTCCCAAAAGCAGATCGGGCAATAGCAAGTCAAAGAAACCACCATGGTGTTCGCAAACACTTGCGCCCTTTAAGACCAAGGCCCGGAAGGCCTTCAATTTTGCCAGAAAGACAAACTCGGAGACAGCCTGGGAGACGTATAAAGCGAACCTTAGGCAGTATAACAAAGAACTTCGCAAGGCAAAAACGAATGCCTGGACCAAGTTCTGCACGAACATTCAGCAAACATCAGAGGCCTCCCGACTCCGGAGGGTCCTCGCAACTACTGCACCAAATGTAGGATATATAAAAACTTCAGAAGACGGGGGGATAGCCCCTCTCTCCCTAACCAACTTGAATACTTATTGAGTGACAGGTATATCAGCTGGGCGATAAATAGCTTCAAGCATTTTAAATCCCCAGGCCCAGATGGCATTGTCCCGGCTCAACTAACTAAAGCCGGTCCCAATCTGAGGTCTTGGGTCAAGAAAGTGTTCTCAGCAATTTTCAGAATAGGCATCGTACCCGCAATGTGATTGCGGACGAAAGTCGTATTCATACCCAAGGCGGGAAAACCATGGCACTGCACTCCTAAGGACTTCAGACCAATAAGCCTGTCGTCCTTCCTTCTCAAGACAATGGAGAGATTAATCAGCCTCCATATTAATCTTATTATCAACCCAGATGATATCTCAGGAAGGGCCGATCCACGGAAACGGCACTCCACGAGATCACTACTTTTGTCGAACTCATTGCATTTCTAGACATAGAAGATGCGTTCAACAACATCCTACCAAGCTCGATAATCAATGCACTGACGGGACTAGGAATAGACATTATCCTGGTAAACAGGACTGTTGAGGCGTCACTAGGAGGAGAATCTATTCATAGATACGTCAGAAGAGGCACTCCGCAAGGAGGCGTACTCTCACCCCTACTGTGGAACGTGGCGGTTAATAGCCTACTGTGATCCCTAGAAGGCGGTGGTTGCAAAGTTATTGCTTACGCGGATGATGTCGCAATTGCCTTCTCTTGAAAATTTCCCCAGACTCTAGACGTGGGCAGTCAGAAATGGACTAGGTGTAAACCCGTCCAAAACCGAGCTCGTCCTCTTCACCAGGAAGTACAAAATACCAAACTTAAGGCTTCCAAAACTATTAGGAGAAACACTCACCCTTAGCGGTAGTGCCAAGTACCTAGGGATTACGCTAGACAGGAAACTGGACTGGAAGTCAAACACTATGGATAGAGCAAACCATGCAACAATCGCGCTCTATACTTTCGGGAAAGCCATTGGCCTTAAATGGGATATGTCCCCAAAAATAGTAAGATGGCTTTACACAGCGGTCATAAGACCCATCCTTTTCTACGGGGTGGTGGTCTGGTGGCCTGCTCTCACAAACTCCACAATTAGGGAGAAACTTAGGAAAACGCAACGGATGGCGGAGGTCTGTATCCCATCCGCTCTAGGAAGAGGTCAATGATGCTTATCGCCCTTAATAGACAAGACTGTAGTCTGGCAGTCAAGGCCATTACGGGACATTGGTTAATAGGAGCACACGCGGCTAGACTAGCGGTGCCACATTATGACTACTGCAGGAGCTGTGGGGATGTAGAAGAGGAAGAAACAGTCGCATACCTCCTGTGTCAATGCCCTGCGCTGGGGCGCAGCCGACTCAAATTCTTGGACGCAGCAACATTCACTCACGGACCTAACAGACCTCGCGCAGATCGATCCACGCAGACTCGTAGCTTTCATCCGTAAATCTGGATGGGGCCGCGAGCCGCCGCAGGAAGGATAGAACACTCTTGGGCACATCAGTAGATAGGAAGGGAGAGGTCCTCTTGTAGGACCCTTGCCTGTGCGGTAACACAAGGAGCCCCAGCGGCTCAAGGCGCCGCCTCAACCTAACCTAACCTAGATGAGTCTTGCGACATCAATTTTTTGACTGAAGAACTTTTTGGACTAATTCCACTTCTAGAAAATACACGTATTATAAATTGATATTTATAATGCGGTATCAGAAAAATTAACGTTAGCAAAAGAAATAAAAAAATTAGCATCCGTATGCACCGATGGTGCTCCTGCTATGTTGCGGTTCATAGGGCAATTGGTTAGAAATGACATAAAGGTACCATCTTTTCATTGTGCCATTCATCAAGAGTCCTTTTGCTGCTGCAAATAACATACACACTATGAATGTGGTAATTAAAAATATTAATAAGTTGCGTGGTGGACATAATTCATAAAACCACCGTAAACTTAAATTTATTCCTTGAAGAGTGCGAGACCCAATATAAGGACCTGCTTTTGTTCACGGAGGTGAGATGGCTAAGCCGTGGAAAATTCCTTAAGCGCTTTTTTAAGCTTAGAAAGGAGTTGGTTGAGTTCTTGGATCAGAACATGCCAAGCTTCGAATTTTTAAGCGAAATAAAATCACTAGACTTCAACTCAAGTCTTGGATTTTTAACAGACTTAACTTCTCTACCTTAATAATTTGAACTGCAACCTTCAAGGTCAAAATAGGCATATTTTTCATTTAAATTGAAGGTTCCATTGAAGGGTTTTATATGAAAATAAGTTAAGTAGTTTTCCTTCATTAAAATTAGTTTTTGACGAATTTAATATTATTTCTTATGATTTTACTGAATTTAAAAAACATATTAATTTTTCAAAACTTAATTTTAAAAAACGTTTTATGATATTAAAAAATGTATGGATATTTTTTATAACACCATAAATTGCAACATACTAGACAAAAATCCTGCGTTTCAATTGGAGTTGTGTGATATGCAATCCGATTATGAGCTGAGGGCATGAAATTTAACAAGGCTTTATTTTTGGAAATGTGAAGGTGTCAAAAAAATACACGTCTCTGCGTAGTAACATATTGCGAATGTATTCTATGTTTGTGATTGTGAAAGCTCATTTTCCACTCTTAAGTTAATAAAAAATAATCATAGAAACCGATTAACTAATAGCAATTTGGAGGCCCTTTTAAAATCATCTAAAACTAAAATTAATATAAATATTGATGAATTTTTAAACAATAATTATTTTTTTTTTTATTATTAATTTTTTTTTTCAAATTTTTTTATTTAATACCTATTATTATTTTTTTTTAAAGCTAATTATTAATAATATAATAACTATAATAAAAAAAACTACACATTTCTTTTCTCTCAGTGAACTCCTTGAAACACACGGACTTTTTCGTTCTATGTGTGCGTGTGATTTCGTTCATATGTGTTGTTTCATGCTCTGCCGTAAGGCAGTTTTGGATACTACTGATTTAAAAAATTATTAAAAGTTTAAAAAATTTTTTTTTCTCGGGTTTGTGTTACAAATTTATTATTTTCTTTTCGTGAAGCGTATGAAATAAAATTTATTTGAATCTACCTATTAATTTCTTTTCTCTCAGGGAACTTCTTCAATAACACAGACTTTTTCGTTTTATGCAGGGACTGCCAATAAGACTTATGAGTTCAAAAAAATTGAACAACAAAAAAGCATTTGCGAGGAGTGGGAAATATACCATTTTTTAACGGTGAATCCGGAAACACAATAAGCTTTTATTTCGATTTCTATTGTAAAAATTAAAATATAACTCTTATTTTCAATTTATATAATAAAAATTGAATCATAATATTTATTTTTTTTATAAAAATTTAAAAATAATTCTTACTTTTAATTATTATTATAAAAATTGGAAATAAGAGTTATATTTCAATTTTTGTCATAAAAATCAACGAATAATTTTTATTTTATAATTTGTATTTTAAAAATTATAATAATAACGGTCCCTGGTTCTATGTGATTTCGTTCATATGTGTTGTTTTATGCTCTGCCGTAAGGCATTTTTGGACACCACTGGTCTAAACATTCATTATTATTTGTAAAACTTTAATTTATGTTTTGCTTTTCAACCCAGGGTAAGGTAAAAAATTTTTTTTAAGAAAGATGAATACTAGTAAACAAGAATATACCCTTGCAGTTAAAACCAGATACATATCGCAAAACTCGGATGTAGTTGGCCGATCAATATGAGAATATCATCATATACCCAATTTATTACAATAATAAATCTAAAAAAAAAGCACCCAAGCTTCTATCTTCGAAATAGGGATGTCGGAAATATATTAAAATATCAATATATCGATATTTTTTATCTTAAAAAAAATATTATCATCGTTATATTTTTTGGGCAAAAATAGTCGATAATAATATTTTTGATTTGGTTTTTTCGATATTTTAGGTTTGGTTGCATTTATTATTTTGAGTAGACGAGGAAGCATGTAGCGTTAAGTTGGAGGACCGCCTTTGGAGAGTCCAACATTCAAGTTTTAAAGAGTTTCTAAAAAGGACCCGTTAGTTTGAGTTGAAGGACCGCCTCTGGAGAGTCTAACAGCCCAAGGAGAGGAGAACGTAAAGTACGAGATAAAAAAGGATCCGTTGTCGGCCATTCCCGACCACGGCAGGTAGTCTTGCTAGGAAGTGAGGAAAGTACGAGTCCTGAATTGCAAGCAACAGACGTGGCAACCTACAAAGCAAGGATAAGCCAACTCCGGAACTCACGCGTAGTTTGAAACCAATCAAGGACACCCCGGTCACCAAGCAAGCAACTCCCACCCGGACTCACTGGCGCATTTGCCCAATGTGTCTCCGGCGTAGCGGAAACGCGACGCACGGTCAGTTACGGCAACTTCCAACTCTTCGGGGGCGGGGGTGGCAGTCGTCAGATAAACTTCCAAACTAGACTCACCGGCGCGTGTGCACGGTGTTTTTCCTGGCGTAGCGGAGGCGACAGTCCGCAGCCTACTCCCAATCCAGACTTGCTGGCGCGTATGCCTGGTGTTTTCCTGGCGTAGCGGAGCGGAAGAGCGCTGCCCAGTAATTGACCAGTCGCAGACGACCCAAGGGGGTGTTCTGAGAGGTTGGAAGGCCTGCGTGTGGCCAACGAAAGAGCGACGGTTAGAGGAACCTACGGAAACGCAGCAAGAACAGCAGCGGCGACGGAGCAGCGGCAGCGACAGGGACACCAGGGACGACGCAGCCAGACGGAAACAAGGAGGACCAGCCAAGATTCGAAGAGGAGCCCGTTTCCGGGAACAAGGAGTAATATTGTATTGAACAAAGCATCTGAATAAACAAGTGTATCATTACATTACGTATTTTAAAACTTATTAATATTTAATTCATGGAATTCGTACTTTCAATTATTAAAGAAAACAAATTAATCAATTGAGTTGTTAATTAATTGATTTGTTTTGAAATTTGATAATTAAAAGAATTAAGTACGTACTCCATGAATTAATTATATTTTATTAAATAAATATGAATACAATGGGCTGTAGTCTATACCATGTCCTTTATAATTTTGTTAATTTTTTATTTCATTTGTTGTAATTCATTTGTTGTTTTTCCAATTCACTTTTTAAATAAAATATAGTATTTTTTTAGAATAGCTCTTATTTGCAGGTTATGGCGGATGAAATCAAATATTAAAACTTTTTTGATTATACAAATTTACAGCAACAAGAAACCTTTATTCAATTTTAGCTGAATCGATATATCGATTTTTTTGGTGATATTTCCTAATATCATCGAGTGATATTTTTTACACAGCCAATATCATCATGCGATATTTTTTCAAATTCCAACAACCCTACTTCAAAAATACAAAAGTTGGTATTTTTACTAAACACCAAATACCATTTCCGATCCCTATAAGATATAGTCGGCCGATCGTTATGAAATTTGGTAGGTCAGATCAAATTACCAAAAATAGAATATGTACGAAGAATTTTTTTGGACTCCCATCCAAAGAATTGTAATTTTTAAGTGTAAAATGGGATTTTTAATCAATTTTAAAGACACTAAAATCTAATTTGATTTACAGTGTGTTAAAATATATTTTTCAGGTTTGTAACTCAACAGTGGCGCCCTCTACAAAAATTTCGTTTGCAGATTAGTGCAAAGGTTTCTTCTCATTTTTTTTAATTTCCAATATAGATTTTTGTCACAAAAAGAGATTGTCTGAACTGTAGTGCACAAACCAGTGGGGCCAAAAATTGAATTGAGTACGGTTTTACAATAAAAATATGGCAACATTCATTTTAAGTTTAATTCTTTTCTAAAAAAAACGAGTTAAATTCATTTAACATCTTGCGCGACTGAGACGGACATTGAAACTAAATTGAGTTAATTCGAATGTAGGTTTGCAGAATGTGCATGCAGATGCCTGTATCTTATAAATAAAATATTTACCCTGAATCTGTTTGATTTTTGAGTCATCCTTTTTATCTTGGTTTTGACGCCAGTTCACTGCTGCATTAACATTTTCATTCTCATTTTTGTCCATTTGGATATCGTCGAATTTCTCACAAAGGTTTTCCTCTTGGCGATCTTTATCTTGTCGTCGTGCTACGGCTAAACGTTCTTCAATTTCCAGTTCTCTAGATGCTGTATCAACTGGTTTAGCAGAGCCAAAAACATTTAAGGATGGAGTCCCACTGTTTTTAGTGTCATTTTTATCATTCACATTAACTTTCTCCAACTTAGAACTTCCTATTTCAGGTAATGGTAAAGTTCGCGGTTTTAAATTTAGTTTTGGTCTTTCCTCAAAATTGGGAATGTCTTCTCGAGCATACCGGTCTCCTATTCTTCCTCGATAATTTTCTAGTGGTTCATCTCTACGAATAGGCGACGAATCGAAAGTTTGCGACCTAGCATTTGTGCGCCACGATCCTGGTGTGTTATCTTCTTTTTCGTTAACAGATTTTCTGTCCCTAGTAAAGTTTCGTTCGAAATTTCCACTGTTATTTTGACTATCTCTCCTCCAATTTCCAGAGTCTCTGTTCTCGCCGCTATTTCCAAAACCATCAAAACGCCTATTGCTTTTTTGACGATTTTGTTGGTCGTTTTCGTTTGAAAGTTCTATTCGAATTCGACGACCTTTAATAGATGGATCTGGTAAACTTAGTACATGAATTAAATCATCCCGCGTTTCTAATTCCACGTAACCAAACCCACGTGATCGACCATTTTCGCCGTCCTCTCGTGGTAATCTTAATGAAATCAAATGAATTCCGGAGAAGAATTCATATAAATCGACTTCATTTGCATCAAATGGCAAGTTATTAATATATGCAATGAATGGGGGTTTATGAGGAATGGAATTGTCATCAAATATTCGGTTTGCCCGGGGAGCAGTAGGCAGCTGATAAACCAAAGGTAAGGTGCAACTTCCATCGTCGCTGTCTTCACCGTCCAAATTTCTTATTTTTTTTGAAACTTGCGTAGTTCCGGCTGGGGCATCAGTATTGGAAAGGAAGGATTGCAATGATATTACAGTTCCTTTGTTCTTTTTGCCTTTTTTACCTAAAAGTTCAAAATATTGCGTATATAAGTACATATGTAGCAAATTAAATGTATATTTTTATAAAGCACATTTAATATATGTACGTACATATGTATACGCACATATGTATGTTCGCATTACGTGTCAAAAATAAAACCATGAGGGTTTTTTTGAAATTATCGCTTTAGAATTTTTTTAACATTGTCATTTCAATTTAATTTTTTTTTCTATTTATTTAAAACATATATTTTCTAACCTGTAGAAGACATTTTTCCAAGTTTTCCAAACTAAAATTTAGTCGTTTTAACATACACCGTACATAAAGAGGTTAAATTCTTAATAACATGGAAATTATGTTTTGGGAGTATGCACACTGTATGATTTTTGCTTAGTACATTTTGAATAAGTGTATTAGGGATTTGTACACTAAATCGATGTTTTTAACTTATTTGGAATTCACATATGTACTTTAATTGAAGAAATATATGTCCAAAATTCTAGGTTTTTGAGGATTTTATGTTTAGCATTTTTTCTAGGATTTCTAAGGGTTTATATTTGGAATACAGATTTTTGAGGAGCAATAAAATTTTATATTCTGATATATTTTTTTTTTTTTTTAAAACAAGGTAAATTTTTATTATTGTCGCCGGAATCGTTCAGAACCATTTGAATATAACCGGGCGCTTAGAAGATGGGGTGAGTATGGTACATATGGGATATGGGGCGATACTAAATATGGGCCTATATGACCAGTCAAACTCCAAAGCCCTCAAAAGTCTAGGAGTTCAAAGGAGCCTCAAAAGTGGGACGCTTTGTTGCGGAGGAGGATGCCAAGGCATCTTCTTCTACAGCGGCGCTAGCCGAACGGCGTGGAGAGGAAGACCCCAGGGTCAACCTCTAAACCGATCGGTGGGGCCCCTAAGGCGAGCCCCTCTAAGGGGCCCCTATAGTGCCCGTTCCAACTTTTGAATTAACGAAAAATGCTATAAAATATTACGTTTTCTTTTTATTCGCTCAGTAAAGGCTCTGATCTCATTGTTTTTTTATTGATACGAATGCACTCAAATTTTGTTTCCCACTGCACCACTCACGATTCTAATAAGCTCGGTTAAAAAAAGAATAAAAATGCATTTATATCTATGTATATGTAAGTATGACCTCATATAGAGGTTTTTTTTATTTATGCTTTAGCTTATATATTGAACCTCATTCATTTAATAACTTCCTAATTACTTAATATTTAATTATATTCTTTAGATTAAAATCGTAAATTTATTAATGGGTAAAAATAAATAACGGCCATCAAGAATAATGAAATTAAACATGTCTTTACCTACTTTTTTTAAACAATAATTTTTATTTATTAAACCATTAAAATTTTTTAAAGATTTTTTTTCAAACCTATTAGTTTTATTTAAAGTTTCTGCATAATTGTAAATATTGTTTATAAATGGTTTGATATTATCATTTGCTTATTAGCCTATGCTCTGATCCGTTTTAGCTTAAATTATTTATTTCTCTTGGCTGGGAGCTTTTTGATAGGTTAGTGCCTAGTGATTAATTAATTACCCGGGGTAATTTGGTGACCCCGAAGTGATCCGTGCTACTGACTGTATTTGTGCACTTATTTTTTCGCGGGGCTCTCGCTGCAGCACACCTTCCACGGGGATAGAACCGAAAATATAGAAAAGTGTAAAAGACTAAGAGGAAGAGTGTTTCTCTAATAAGGCGTTAAGAATTTTAATACAATAATAGTTAATAGAATTTTAAATTTAGATTCATAGCAAAGCGAAAGTATGTAGAAGAGACCACTGAAGTCCAAAAACAATACTCTAAAGCATAGATGGGCACGAAATCTAACGGTCGGAGCCGCAGCTCGGCCAAACAACAACCACCACCGTCGCGATGCGTCGCTGCCACGAGCCAGACAGAATGTGCGAGCAAAAAGAATACACTGACAAAAACAGTTTCAGTAAATTTAATTTTTTTTTAATTTTTAACTTTGTAGTTGATTTTATCATTACTTAAAGCTATTCATAACATATCATTTAAATTAATATCGCTTAGTCTATTCCTATATACAGTTTTAATAGCTTTTATATGGGAAGAAGCTTGTTCACAGACATATGTGCTCGCAAAGCAAGCCTCCAATTAAAGCATCGAACTTTTTAAAATGGGGTATTGTTCTATGGGCACTTTTTTCCAAAAATCAGCTTCGCTGCCCATCACCGACTGGAGATGTAAGTCGGTTTGCAAATCGCACAGCTCCATTTGAAATTGTGGATCTTGTTCTTCAATTATTACAGTTTTTGGACTTACAAAAATGTTAATTAATTTTTTAATCTCTTCAAAATCTGTATATCGTTGTTCAAACAATTTTTTTAATTGTTTTATAACAGGGGTGCCCAAGCTCAACATACGGCAGAGCAAACTCCAATACCAATACAAAAAATCACCAATACATCGAGAAAATTGGAGAGAGAAATTTTTTTTACAAGTCATGACGGTATACTGAAAAAAATTATAGTACCATTTTCCATGGAAAAAAAGTAATAAACAAATATTTATCAAATAAAAATTTAAAACTGTAATTAAATTATAAATAAAAGAAATTTATAGCTCCGATGTCAACCATTCTTCTTGTGATCTCAACCAAAAGTAATTTTTTACAATGAAAAGTTTTTGGCAATACAAAAACGAAGTGCCTTCGTATTTTTAAGAACAACTGAGAGACTATACAATTGTTTTTGCTTAGCTCGGCAACGGAGGCAACGAACAGAGAGAGCGGAAAAAACGAAAAATTGTTGTTGTATTTGGGCCTTGCCTTTGCTAGGAGCAACACACGTATATGAAATTTCATTTCCCATATAAAGAGAAATTCCAACAACAAAGGAGCACCGAGAGCAATGTGGCTGGGCACCCCTGTTTTATAATATCACAAAATACTGAGAACCGTAATTCTGGATATTCTTCTTGAAGTTCTTGGCATCGGGGAAAATGAGTTAAACAATTTATTTGTTTACCTCAGAAAGAAATTGAGCGGGGTCTAATTTTTGAACTAAATGCTCCGAATTTTGTAAATTTACTTTAAGGAATATTAAAACTTTTTTTCTCAGAGAAAAGAATCGCTCCAGGCATTTCCCTTTACTGAGCCGGCGAACCTCTGTGTACATTTTCATGTCTCCATATTGTGGATTTAGCTCCTGAAGCAGGGACTGGAGTTAATGCATTGTGTCCTCCTCTTATTTTCGTCAAGACACTGCAGCATAGATATGCAAGTTGATTTAAAAAATTCGCCATCCAGGAAACTTTTTTGCGATTTGGCCAACTTGTAGCTTACAACAAAAGAAGCTAAAAGAATGTTTTTACGAAGATCCATGCTGTGAGTTTTAATGTCGAAGAATATTTTATCCCTTTTTTAGTCCAACAATAGTCCCACAAATTAAACACTGCATCATTCCAATGTTATGGTTTTTTATAAAATAATATTTCCTTTCAAAGTCTAAAATTTAAATTTCTTGGTCCATTTTTGCGTTTACTTGTCTTGGGTTCACTGCACAGAATGACTTTCAAACTTTTTTGGCTGTGCAGAAGTCGACGACAACTGCGCAGTTCGCTTTAAAATTGTTTTTGTTTAGAATAGAAAAATTAAAAATTAGAATAAATTATTGTTTTGTAAGCTTATGGCTCTGTCCCGTACTAGAATAAAATATTTTCACCAATAAACAACAAAATGCCGAAATCACAAAAAAAAAATTAAATAAATTTTTTAAAAATGTATCTTAAATTAATGATAAAAAAAAATTAAATTAAAAATAAATGATGCTAGTACGGGACAGAGGTGTTACTTTTAAGAACAAAACTTTGTGAATCACCTGCGCCGCACACAAAAATGTCGTTCCGAGAAAAACGCGGTTAAAGTTTAGACGCTACCGAGAAACTCTTACTTTTCGGTGTAGGCGCGCTCTCGATTATGGGCTGTATCTCAGTCATTATTTGATATTTTTATTTGAAACTTTAACAGTACATTCTTAATAAACAGTACTTTCAAAATATGTGTATCGAAAAAATATCGATTTTTTCAACCTCACACATGAGACTACATCCTTAAGTTGCTTGTGCGCAAACCCACCCTTATAACTTATAACTCGGGACCGCGGGGTCGGGCCCGCTACCTGCCTCGGAATTTGTGTAGCATTGTTTTTGTAAATCTTCACGGCTCACTGACCGCGCGACTGAATCGTCTGCCTCTATTTGCTGGCGCCAAAAATTACGAATAACGGGGGAGCCTTGAGAGCCCAAGGAGCCATGGGCTTGCCCACCCCTGCTCTAAAGGGCTAAGAGAATGAGAAAGGTAGATAAAATAGTAGATAAAAAAGTGGCCGTGTCCACAAAAATGCCTGCCACAAAAAATGATTTGATGACTTAATTGACATTTAACAAAAAAAATTTAAGTTATTCAATAAAGAATTTATCGCCACCCCTTTTAGAAACTCCACCTATCAAACAAGTTGACGTTGGAAAAGCTAAGGTTACCTAGAAAGACTAGCAACTGTGGGTACAGTTTGAAGAATTTATGAAATTTAACTAAATAATTTTACTAGGAGTTCGCTCGCGAACGTCGGCGAGTGCAGACGTGCTTTCTTTTTGTCTTCTGATCGTGCAGTGCAAGCTCTAAACAAAAATACACAGTGGGCGAAAAGACGCTTAGTGCGATGAACTTCGTACTTTTTGTGTAAATAAGAAAAAATAAGAAAATCAAAAACATTAAGCTATGAGTGAATTTGACACTCGTACGGTGCTCCAACGTCAGCAAGACGAGCGTCGACTCTCCTTGCTACGTAACAACGCATACCACTCATTTATGTCAACGCAAGACAACGCGACCGCAAACCCAACAAAAATCAACCAACCGCGATCAATAACCCCAACCCCGAGTAATGAACTCTATCCAACATCGCAAGGCAGGGCGCGTTCTTGCTGTCCTGCGCTCTCGATGGATAAAACCCCATATCCTTCCCTCATGCCTGCCTGCATAGCCACGGTCACCAGTACAGTGACTTCATTAGCAACTGCAACGGCAACTATTACAACAACTACAATGGTATCGACTGCTCGCGCAATACCATCTACCGTAATATCGGAAACTGCAGTGCAAGCAAATAATGCAGCACCTTACACCAGCGTGCCCCCTTCAAAACAACGTTCGGCCGTACAGACTGGTATGGATCGCTACATACAAATAAAACGAAAGCTTAGCCCGCAGAACTCTAGACTTGGTAACTCTGCTTAAATAACTCGAGGCTCCTAAAAACAATTTACAATAGAGAAGCCCATAGAAGCAAACAGATTTGCTATTTTGGCAGATAAATCCGATGATACACCTCCTGAAGTCATCGTAGGGGACAAAAAAAAGCCTAAGCCGCCGCCGATTTACATCCGAGAGAAAAGTTCGAATACTCTCGTAAACTCGATACTGAATCTAATAGGACCAGACAATTTTCACATAATTCCATTAACAAAGGGAAATATTCATGAAACTAAAGTTCAGACTAATACGGAAGCAAACTACAGAATTCTGTCGAAGTATTTAAACGACAATAATAAAAACTTCTACACGTACCAATTAAAAAGCAGTAAGGGCCAGCAAGTAGTACTAAAAGGTATCGAGCCGGAAGCAAGACCAGATGAAGTTACAAGAGCACTGATGGAGAAAGGTTTTAATGTAAAAAATGTTAGTAACATTTTGAATAGAGAAAGAAAGCCTCAACCTCTTTTCAAGGTAGAACTTGAACCCGAAACCAAATCCAAGCCTCTGAAAAAAATGAAGTGCATCCAATCTTTACTCTCCAGTTCCTTCTACACCGCAGAATTACGGTAGAGGAGCCGCATAAAAGAAATGGACCGGTGCAGTGTAATAATTGTCAGGAATGTGGCCACACAAGGTCTTATTGCACGCTTCGTCCAGTATGCGTTGCTTGTGGAGACCTTCATGAATCTCACAAATGCCCAAAAAATAAAGAGGATCCCAGCAGCAAAAAGTGCGGAAACTGTGGAGGCAACCATACGGCTAACTACAGGGGCTGTCCAGTCTACAAGGAACTGAAAAGTCGTACACACCAAAGAGTGACCACTGCTCACTCACATACACCACCTATGAAATCTACACGTAATGTCATCCCCCCTTCAGCTGTTAAATCTTTAGCCAATAATGAGGTCACCGACAAATCCGCAAGCTATGCAACTGCTCTAAAATTGGGTCTTAAAAGTACCGCTCCCACCAATCCAAGATTATCAGTTCCCCCTTATCAACCAGAAGAACCGTCTACGAACAAACTTGAAACAATGATATGTAATCTTCAACAAAGTATGATGGAATTCATGTCATTCATGCAGACAACTATGCAAGATCTTATGCGAAACCAGAACGTTTTGATAGAGCTGCTTGTTGCTCAAAAACAGACTAAATAATCAATGGCTCCACTCCGTATAGCACTGTGGAACGCAAACGGCGTCTCACAGCGCAAACTCGAGTTAACTCAGTTCCTTATTAATTACCATATCGATTTAATGCTACTCGCAGAAACTCATCTTACAAATAAATATAATTTTCAAATTCGAGGCTATTTATTCTACAACACGAATCACCCAGAGGGGAAAGCTCATGGAGGCACAGGGATTCTGATTAGAAATCGCATCAAGCACGGCTTCCACAATAGCTTCGCCACTAACTTCATGCAAGCTACATCAAGAAGTAATAAATGTAATGTATTGTAATAAATGTAATAGATGTGCAAATGCTTGCCGCTTTAAAGCTTGCCGCCGTATACTGTCCTCCTCGGTTCACAATATCAGAATCCCAATTCATGGAATATTTCAACTCTCTGAGCGAACAATTTATAGCAGCAGGAGACTTCAATGCCAAGCACACGCACTGGGGATCTCGACTTGTGACTCCTAAGGGAAGGCAGTTGTACAATGCAATAATAAAAGCAAGCAACAAGCTAGACTGTGTGTCACCTGGGACACCTACATATTGGCCAACAGATCCTAGAAAACTGCCAGACTTGATAAATTTTGCAGTCACAACAAACATTCCTCGCAGCCTGATAAGTGCCAACTCCTTACCAGATCTATCGTCCGATCACTCGCCTGTACTTCTTCATCTAAATCTACATCCAGTTGCGGTAGATAAACCATTCAGATTAACAACGAATAAAAGCAATTGGCTTAAGTACAAAAAATATATAAGTTCGCACATTGAGTTGAATCCACGTTTGAATGACGAAGCTGATATCAACTTATCCACAAACACTCTTGAATCCGTCTTGGTCGCAGCAGCTCGCGTATCAACTCCACAAACGCAAAAAACATCGTACAATAATAGATACACGAACGTTGAAATAGAGCAGCTCGTTCTAGCAAAGCGACGCTCACGGCGAGAATGGCAATCAAACAGATCACCAACCGCAAAACAAAGGTTAAAAGATGCTACAGAGAGGCTCTCAGCTGCACTTCGTCATGAAGAAGAAAGGTCGCAAAAACATTACATAGAACAGTTATCCCCAATGAGCTCCAAGTTCCCACTGTGGAGAGCACACTCATCTCTCTGCGCACCAATCGAATCTGCAATGCCAATAAAATGATTATTGAACTTCCTTTCTGTGCTGTTCGAGCTATTTGCCAGCTCTTCAATGCAATAACGAGACACGGACACTTTCCAGAGAGATGGAAAAAGTCGATAATTATAATGATACCAAAACCTGGCAAAGACCGCACAATCGCTTCATCATATAGACCAATTAGTTTACTAACGTGTCTATCAAAACTCTTTGAAAAATGCTTCTTGGCACACAGTTCCCTATACCTCAGAACACACAACAAAATCCCGATTCATCAATTCGGTTTTCGAGAAAAACACGGAACCATTGAGCAAGTCAACCGCATAACCTCAGAAATCCGAAATACCTTCGAACAAAGGGAGTACTGCACTGCGATATTTCTGGACGTATCACAAGCTTTCGACAGGGTATGGTTAGAAGGTCTAATGCACAAAATTATAGAAATGCTCCCAACCAAACACACAAACTTCTAAAGTCATACCTATACACAAGGAAATTCTCAGTAAGAAATAATTCACCCATGTCCGATGACTACACCATTAGAGCCGGAGTTCCTCAAGGCAGCGTGCTTGGACCAACACTCTACCTTATCTACACTGCGGACATCCCAACGAGCAGGAATCTAACCACATCCACTTTTGCAGATGACACAGCGATCCTAAGCGGCGCTAGATGCCCCAAGCAAGCAACGGCGCAACTTGCTATACACCTGGTGGCAGTGGAGAAATGGCTATCCGACTGGCGAATCAAAGTTAACGAACAAAAATGCCAACACGTAACGTTCACTCTTAACAGGCAAGACTGCCCTCCACTTACTCTTAACAACACAGTGGTTCCGATAGCAAATGTAGTAACATATCTTGGCGTACACCTCGATAGACGGCTTACCTGGCGGAGCCACATTGAAGCCAAAAGAAGGCATTTAAAGCTCAAAGCCAACAGCCTCCACTGGCTTATCAATAGCCGTTCGCCCCTTAGCTTGGACTACAAGGTACTCCTATATAACACCGTCTTGAAACCAATCTGGATGTACGGCTCCCAGTTGTGGGGGAACGCCAGTAACAGCAGTGTGGATATAATACAACGAACTCAATCAAAAATTCTCAGAACCATCACCGGGGCCCCGTGGTACGTTCGGAATGAAAACATTCACAGGGACCTTCACATACCACTTGTCAGAGAAGAGATAGCACAAATCAAAACAAAGTACTACAACAGGCTATCAGTACATCCAAATCATCTCGCGAGAGCCCTCACGCGAGTTTCCAGCAGTTCTCGTCTTCGCCGCAACGACCTCCCTATCCAGCGCTAATTATTAGGACCACGTAGTCTCTATTCAGTTCAAAACAAACTGTTAGATATTGTATTATTTTAAGATTTGCAACCTTATTGTTAGACTCATAAAGAGTAATCCAATAAAAACAAACTAAGCTTAAAAAAAAAAAACGTATGATTTTTAATAACTTTTTATTTTAAATTATTGCTTCCATTTTAAAATATGTTAAAAGTAAAGACACTTTAGAAATATCCCAAGTCCAAGCGCTCTCAATTGGAACAGCAGACTTTACAGCTGTTTTTTCTCTTAACAGACTGTTAAATATAACATTTTAAGATTGAGTCTTCATAGTTCGATGTTTTCTTAATGCATTCACAATGCATTTCTAATGCATTCAAAACGTTTAAATCCCACAGCAAGTTTTTAAATACCCCATAGTGCCATGTTGGTCCCAAAACCTTCTGTGTTTTCTGGAATTTTTTTTTCTGGAAAGTATGATATGTTTGCAAATTAAATTCTTCCAGTTGTAGATTACAGGTGATTTTTTTTCTTTTCTGTGACATTGCCATTCTCGACGTAAACGTCGTTTTTCGAAGACGAGCTGATCGATTCTTAGATTTGTCTTCTTTTGAATGCATTGTGTGTCTACGTTGGCTTCGACGCTGAGGTAAGGACTCAGCTCAATGTGTGAACTGATATACTTCATGTACTTAATCCAATTGGTTTTATGTGAGGTCAGTTTTGATGATTGAACCCATGTTCCTGGGTGTCCGAGTAGAGTAAAAAGAACAGGCGAGTGATCAGATGAAAGATCCGAAAGGCATTCGGCGCTTATCAGATTTTTAGGAATGTTTTTGGTAATCGCAAAGTCAATTAAATCGGGAAGTTTCTTTGGGTCTGCCGGCCAGTATGTTTGTGTGCCAAGAAAAACATAGTCTAGCTTGTTCTTAGCTTTGATAATTGCATTATAGAGCTGCTTTCCTTTTGGGGTCACGAGACGAGATCCCCATTGTGTGTACTTGGCATTGTAGTCTCCTGCTGCTATGAAGTGGTCTCCGAGTGAGTTGAAAAACTGCATAAACTCATCTTCGGCTATGGTGAAGCGTGGGGGGCAGTATACGGCGGCTAGAGTTAATTGCTTGCCAGTATTTAGGTGTATATTTATGGATGTGGCCTGTAGGTAGTTTTTAGCAAATTTCGTATGATAATGGTGCTTAATACGGCTTCTAATTAAAATTCCAGTCCCGCCGTGTGCTTTACCATCTAGATGATTTGTTCCATAGAATGAATATCCTCGTAGTTGGAAATAGTATCTGTTCGTAAGATGTGTTTCTGAAAGCAGCATTACGTCGATTTGATTGTCTAGTAAGAATTGCGCTAACTCGAGTTTATGCTGCGAAACGCCGTTAGCGTTCACGGTAGATATTCGTAGGGAAGTCATTATTTGGATTATTGTGAAACCAGCATTTGCATTAATAGATTTTGGTTACGCATTAGATCTTGCATAGTGGTACGCATAAACGACATAAACTCCGTAAGGCTTTGTTGTAGACTGCATATCAAAGCTTCAAAGTTTCGTAGTTCGCACATTGTACCGGGCCATTGCGTTTGTGCGGCTCCTCAACTGTAATTTTGCGGTGCAGCAGGAACTAAAGATTGTATAGAAATATTGATTGTAGGGTAGTAAGATTGATTGTAGGAAGGCTTCGTATTTGTTTAGGGGCTTAATTTGTGGTTCGAGCTCAACCTTAAAGAGCGGCTGAGGCTTTCTATCCCTGTTAAGGATATTAAAGACTGTCTTAAGTACGACTGTCCCTTAAGTACGACTTGCAGGCCCTTACTGCTTTTTAGCTGATACGTGTAAAAGTTATTTTTTTTATCGGTGAGGTATTTTGATAATACTCTGTAATTATTTTCAGACTTCGTTTGAACTTTTGTTTTCTGTTGCCCTTTACGAGTGGTATTATGTATGTGGAAGTTGTCCTTGCCAATAAGCTCTATAATTATGTTGACAAGAACGTTGGAACTTTTTTCTCGTATGTAAATTGGCGGGGGCTTAGGGTTCCTTTTTTCGACTTTTGTAGATTCGGCGTCATCCTCATAGTCCGCCAAGATTTTAAAACTTTTTGAGTTCGTGGGCAATTCTGTTGCAGCTATGTTAGCATTGCCACGGGTTATTTTGCGTTGAGAGTTTAGGGGGCTCTGCTTTCTTTTGATTTGGATGTAGTGATCCATACCAGTCTGCACAGCAGGCTTAATATTTTCTTTGTTTTTGTTCTCTTTTTCGGGCGGCGCAGCGGCAGAAGTATTAATGTTTGCGCTGCTAGCTGATGACGTCGTTAAACGCGCTGTCTTTGACGTTGTCAAAGAAGTTTCGGTGCTAGTTACTGCGCCCTTTGGCTGCAGTGACATCGATGGTAGCGAGGGGGAGCAAGAACTCGCTCTCTCGCTCTCTACTTTTAAGAATTCGGTCATGTTTTGGGTAATTGACCGTGTTTGGGAAGAAAGTGTTGCTTTGAAAGTGAAGTAAGCGTTGTTTCTTTGTACTGAGAGCCGTCTCGTCTTACTCACGTTGACGTTGTGTGCGAACGTCGTTTAGACTCATTGCAATCGAGGTTGAGTTTTTTCAAGTTTTAAATGTTATGTTTTATATTAATTAATTAATTAATCAATATAAACATTAGCGATTTCACCGCTGAAAGCGCCTTTTCGAGTTGTTGTTGATTTACGAAACCAGTCACTGCACTTTTTTTGATATTATTGAATACTTTTTCCCGGAGCACACGATTCGATTTCGAATACAGGTGATTAAAGCTACACAATTTTTTGGTGGTTATCCAAGTAAAGGCCGTCATCCAACGGGTACAACAGGGTAACTTAACGCAAGCAATTGCGTGCCGTAACTGTAAACACCGCTAGTAGTGCGACTATACTCTCCACGTGAGGGCGGCTGGAAACAGATCCCGGTTGGGTCATTGAAAGATACCTATAAAGATAGGAAGAGAGCAGCCTTCATCTTAATGAGGGCGGACCCATCGGCAGAAGCCAACTCAGACCAGGCCGAGATTATTGAGTGGGCAAGGGAGATCCTGCCCGAATTCCATCCGGAAAAAGCGGGTGTGAGGCTAACGCCGAAAAAAGCATCCGGGGTCTGATCCTGCCAAAGAGATCGTGCAGAGTGCGAAAAGGTAACGATCAATGGAAGGAGGAGCCCCCCAAGGCAAGAAGAGGAAGGCCCAGCCGCAGCCGTCCAACCGCTCGTTCGATGAAGTGAAGAATGGCTCACAGAAAAGCCAGCCGACCCCAAAACCATCCTGGTGCTTAGGATGCTTAGGATGTGCAATCCGACGCTTTCCGACGGCGGACTGCAGAGTGGCCAAGGTCGAGGAGGCGGTAGGACTGCGGAGGCAGGTCGTTCTCTCTCTCAACGAGGAGACCGTGAAAGAGGAGGAGGACATCCTGGAAGCGTACACCTCAGAGGAGTGCGACTTGGCAAGTGCACTTAGAGGCGTTGGGATGGAGGAGGACTCTCTGTTAAGCTCCGAGACGAAGGCAGAGGTTACTGTAGTGGAGAATCTTAAAAATGTCTCTGACAATCTTACAGATAAACCTCCAACACAGTAAGGCGGCGTCGGCTGCCCTCCTACTCCAGCTCGCCGAGAGTGGAGCTGATGTGGCCGTTATCCAGGAACCCTGGATCCTTGGAGACAGGATTCTTGGGTTGGAGGCGTCGGAGCAAAGCCGATACAACAGGTAAAAGGGGAGCTTGCATTCTCGAAAAAAGTACCTTAGCCTCTATTTGCTACCCAATTTCAGCATTGAAGAATACTAAGGGTGTGCTCGGCGTATATGAGCCACGACCAGGATGCCCTCCCTCCGCATCCGCTACTCAAACAGCTGGTGGAGCGTCGGAGCAAAGCCGATACAACAGGTAAAAGGGGAGCTTGCATTCTCGAAAAAAGTACCTTAGCCTCTATTTGCTACCCAATTTCAGCATTGAAGAATACTAAGGGTGTGCTCGGCGTATATGAGCCACGACCAGGATGCCCTCCCTCCGCATCCGCTACTCAAACAGCTGGTGGAAGACAGCGGAAAGCAAAAGATCGACCTGATCATAGTTTGCCAACGCACTGAAACAAACGACAGGGGTCAGTTTTTGATTTTATCCTAGGATTTTATCCTGGGTAATAGGGGTACAGAACCACCCTTCATAGTAAATAACAGAAGGGAAGTACTTAGCATTACTTTCTACTCTGACTCCCTTACTGACAGGATTGTTAGATGGGGAGTCCTAGAGAAACAATCTTTCTCGGACCATCGATACATAGAATTAGTGGTCAATTTTGAGAAAAATTAGAAAGATCCTTGGGGAAACCTCCAACGAGGGACGTTGACAGCAGGATAGACCTAGATGCCACGGTGGACAAGCTAACGGCGGCATGCGTCAGGGCATTCAATAAAGCTTGTCCCAAAAGTAGAACGGGCAGCAAGTCAAAAAAGCCACCATGGTACAAAGAGGACCTCAAGCAGTACAACAAAGAACTGCTTAGGGCAAAGAGGAATACCTGGACCAAGTTATGCACGAACATTCAACAGATGAGGCTAGAAATAGACGATCAATCTGTACGTCTTAAAAAAACAGATCTTGGTAAACAGGACTGTTGAGGTGACATTAGGAGGAGAATCTATTCAAAGATACGTCAGAAGAGGCACTCCGCAAGGAGGTGTAGTCTCCCCCTACTATGGAGCGTGGCGGTATAGCCTACTACGATCCCTAAAAGGATGTGACTGCAAAGTTATCGCTTATGCGGATAATGTGGCAATTTCCTTCTCTTGAAAATTTCCCCAGACTTTACCGCATGACGGACAAACTTAGGGTTCTCTCAACATAGGCAGTTAGGAACGGACTAGGAGTACCCATCCAAAACCGAGCTTGTCTTCTTCACTAGAAAGTACAAAATAAAGATTTTAAGGCTTCCAAAACTAAACCTCTCCCTCAGTGGGAGAAAACACAGACATGAGAGAGCGAGAGATAAACCATAATGCCCTGGTTACCTCTTGAATTCACGGACACCGGTGACACACATTCTTGTTCCACACATTTTTTTCTCCTTTGCAAGCAGTATATAAGTTGGAACAGCCCGGATTGGTGGACTATAGCTAGACTAGAGCAATAACTGATCTGATCTACCAAATCTCTGATCTCATAAGGATCAGAAAAATATATTGTGAGGAGATTAAATCTCCCCACACGCAAAGACAGGTGGCAGGATCGGGCGAACCCAAGGATGGGAAGTTGAGCGGTTAGAGAAGGTTAGTAAAGGGGGATGGAGGGTAATCAAAGTCAAAAGTCCTAGCCGCGAGGCAGAAGGAGTGGTGAAAGGGCAGCCTTGCCGCACCTAAGCGGATCATGGGTAAGCAAAGACGATGTGGAATGTAACGGTTCTCAGCGGCAGCCCAGCCGTATTTAGAAAGTGCGGTAGGGGAGAAGCGACGTGGAGTGAAGCTTGGCTACCTACAGCGGATGAGCAAGCAGTGGTGTATGAATCAGAGCTTTTGGAGGACCGCTTTTGGAAAGACGATGTGGAATGTAATGGTTCTCAGCGGTAGCCCAGCCGTATTTAGAAAGTGCGGTAGGGGAGAAGCCACGTGGAGTGAAGCTTGGTTAGCCACAGCGGATGAGCAAGCAGTGGGGTATGAATCAGAGCTTTTGGAGGACCGCTTTTGGAAAGTCCGACAATCAAGTGTTAGAGTGTTCCTAGAAAGCGCAAGTAGTTTTGTAATGAAGGACCGCCTTTGAAGAGTCCGACAGCCAAGAGAAAGTAAAGTGCGAGGATACTAGCGATACAATTGAAGAAGGAGCCGTGCGAGGAATGTTTCACTAAAGCCCAGGGTACAAAAGTTGGGCCATTTACCGAACACGGCAGATAGCCTTGCTTCGAAGCATGTAAATGGACCGATGTTGCGTATGCCTTACCGAATACTAATCGCGAAGAACATACGTTCGAACAGGTATGTGACGCCTAGTCTCTGGCCCGTCACGGATCCATATCTGGCCCGTCACGGCATATTCGTGTGCGGCAATTAATGGCGAACGCAAGCCGTATGTGTGTTCCGAAAGGTAGGGAGGCCCTTCGTGCCTTTGTCCGTTTTTCTGGGCTCGGGCAATCACGTCGAGCTATAAATTTGGTGGAACGTTCCCACAAACTCTGTTAGCTAGCCGCTACATTTGTTGCAGCAAAAAGGGAAAGAAAAAGTGATTGCAGTTGGTCTGGAAATAACATTGCACAGAAAAAAAATAATCCTGCACGCTTAGAACACGTGAGCTGAGCGAAGTATGCAAAGAGCTCGTCCTACCCGCAGATGTAACCGTGGAAACCATGAGTGGGTCGACGAGACCAAGGATGACAAAGTGCTATGAAGAAGAAGAATTGACGGATCACGTTCGACGAAGGGAGCCGTTCAACGAGTACACCGTGGACCTTCAGTCACTAATGAAGCCACTAGGGAAGAGCCACTACAAAAGAAGTTATTGAAAGGCTCGTAGAGAACTGGATGTCACGCTTAAAGATATATGCGTGCGCATCTATAGATAAGGTGATGAGTCTGGCCGAAGAGTTTGAGGAATTGGAACAAGAAGAGGAGGCTTTTAACAGGCAAGTCACAACAGAGTCATGCTGGAGTCTTCTGAAACAGGAAATGGACACCAAGGTGACAGAGGAAGGAACCGCACCAAGGCCCGCCGGAGCAACAAAGCATACCAGAACAAGGATAAATGCCGAGATGGCAGCCCGAGGGTCAGCATCGAATGGTCCAACAACAGCCATATCGACTGTGGACAGAAAGTCCTGGGCAGGATTCAGAAGAGAACCCAGCGCAGGCGAGCACCAGGTTCGATGGCATGGGCCAAGTGGGTGCAGAAACCCAAGAATTCTGTAAGATGTGCCGAGCTACAAGAAACCGGAGCACAGAAGCACTGATGCTGCCGGCGTGCGGGAAATGCGTAGAGGTCTCAGCCCCAGAAGAGTAGCGATCGCACTGGGCAGTACCGGAGGACTTCAAAACTCATTGGAGGACTGTCAGAAGACAGGCAGCAGTTGTCGGGCGTCGTCGGAGGAGCAGAAGTAAAGGCCATGATAGATACAGAAGAAACGCCGGAGAACGCATAGCAACGAGAAAACTGGTAAAGTTGGCCAATGGAAGTCCAACGGAGGCACAGGCAGTACTAAAAGACTTTATGGAAGTTGCTGTCGAGTGATGTATGAGGCTAATGCACAGGGGACGGTCGCATAGGCCAAAAAAAAATCTAGTTATTCTGGTGGTCCAAAAAAACGATGTTTTAAAATCGACTTCACAGTGCGAAAGTGATTTAAAACTTTTGAAGAGACCTAGTAGGAATTGTTTATTAGGCGAATATAGTACAAAACCGTGTTTAAACCCCTCAAAATATTGATTTATTTAGAAAAAACTGTTTTTCGGGAGTGTTTTGCTCTTAAAAATTCCTGTTTTTCACGTTTTTCAATAGTTAAATGTTGCAGCTTTTGAAAAATAAATACATTTTCAATTTATTTAAACAAAAAGGATACAAATTTTACAAAAGAAACTGACATTTTTGAATTTTTGTCTTGTTTTTCGAACGTTGACTCCATTTTTTCGGTACAAATTCCAAGAAATGGTATCCATTGGTGCCTCTGTAGGCTGGGTAGCCATTGATCTCTGACTATGCTCACAGCCTTGACAGTGACAGAACTGAAGGATGTCATCAAATTTGCGTGTTGGCTCCACCGTCACCACCGAACGACATAGCCGCCTCACATCGTAAGCCTCCTTTTTGTTGCTGGCCGGTTATAAGTAAATAAAGAAAATGGGCAACAGTGCCTTGCTGATGTGCCCTATAGCATTGTGTACATTTCTCATTACGTTCCCTTGTCGCAGAAAGTCATCCTTAATATCGTCGAAATCAGTGAAATATTAGGGAAATCAGGGAGGGATTGGTGGAGTTCTTGACGACAGTATTCATCAATATCTCCACCAATCCCTCCCTCACTTCCTTGGGCTTGAAAGTGAAATATCTCTTATCTGCGGCGTCCAGCTGGGACTTTAGAGCGGAGTACTACTCCTTGGTAGGAGTCGTGGTATACCACCCTATAAGTCCTACATTGCCTTATTTGTTTATTTGGAGTCCAAGGCAGTTCATTTAAAAATAGTAGCCGATATTTCAACTGATTCCTTTTTATTGGCTATTCATAGGCTCGGGAATAGGTGTTGGAACCCATGTTGGAACCAGAGGAGGTGTTAGATGTAGGGAATATAAGAGTTCCGTGATTGTAATCGACTTTAGTGGAACACGTCACGTAATATAAATAAGAAGAGATCTAAGACGCTAATTGTCCCTACTATCTAGCGAAACCACAGCCAAGGGGGCGGAGGTGGAATAATTGGCGAGGAAAGAAGGCCCTTTTGAGCTTGACTCTAATCTCGCAGTGTGAGGAGACATAAGAGGTGTATAATAAGTGGGATATATTAGGTTTCGGCTTGGTATCGATAATGAAAAACCACTACTTTTATTGTTTCCTTACTTACTTGATTAAATGGAAGGTGTATCATTTCCTAGCCATTATATGGATATATTTATTATATCTTATGGTATTGGGTTTTGATGCAAGCTACTTGATTAAAGTATAACGAGTTTGTTGATGTGCATTCATGAATTATCGATTTGAAAATTAAAACGCGACGAGCTTCGTCGGAATCACCACATCGCGGAGCTGCGTCGGACACAAGAGGATGAGGTCGACAAGGTAACAACGAAAACGAAGGATGCGTATTTGCACTCATACCGCAGTGGGTTGAGACGTCAGCAAAGCACCTACTCCTACGTTCAGTAGGCAACGCAAAGCTGACCGAGGAGGAGCTGCCGTCGTCGTTAGAGTCGAAGTCGTCCTGAACTCACGACCCCTGGGAGCTTAAAAACCAAGCGACATCGAGGCACCTGTTAACAGACGGGCTCATCAGACTAGCAGGGTCTAACGCAACCCCGAAGAACATCTCTCGGAGGAAAAATAGGAATCCTGGAGGAGCCACCGCGTGGTTGAGTTTCATTTCCCCGCCTACCTACACGTGTGAGGAACGAATGGGCACTCGCCCAAACGGACCAAAGTCAGACACATTTGGAAGAGGAGCCTAAAGAAGAAATTCGAAAACCACAGGAAAGTACACTGCGCTAATCTCCAAAAGTGCTCGGCAACAGAAAACGGACTTAAGGAAGTTTGAGACGAATTTGGAAGGAGAAACCAAAAGGGAACGATGAAGGAAGGATGACTCACAACCAACGCTAAAGAACGGATTATAGGCAAACCAGGAAAAATGGAATAAACGGAAAGGAAACAGCGAAAAAAGTTTAGTAGAAAGGAAAACGATAATTTCAAATAATCGCAATGGTTGCACATAAACACATCGAATTTATTTTCTTTATTTTAAATCGCACTTTAGTATGTACTTTCGACCCATTGTGCTAGGTTATTTAGAAAGTAGATCATGTTAATTTTAGAAAACTATATCATAAATAAAATGGAAGCCTAATATTGCTATATATATATTGAAGCTATGTATTACGGGGCCAAGAGAGTCGTACTCTTTTGCAGGTGGCCGTAGATAGGGCGGGGTATCAAGGGATCACAAGGGATCAAGGGATAGTTTGTTGTTTATATAAAGGCATAAAACGAAATCCCAATGGGTTTGGACCGATCACCTGACAGAGGATCGGAACAGGAAGCGACAAAACTAGGTTGTCAACTTTGCAAAACAGAAATCAAATGCAATACGAAAATGTTAGAAACCGCCTGTCGCCACGAGTTCCACAAGAAATGCATTGGCGCGAATTTTAAAAAAAGCTAGAACTGTCCGTAGACTATCCATAATCGGATGGAAGGTAAAGTATTCTGGATCAGGCGTACCGATAGAGATTTTATCTACAAAGTGGAAGCACTCACCCATAAGACGGAAATTTCGCTGTGTTGTGTTGCAATGCCGTTCTGTTCGAAGGAAAGGCCACAGAATTTTATTGGCGGTATCATAAGTCGGTGGAAGAGGTCCGATGGGATAGGCTATAGGCTATAGATAGGCGCTCCGATAACAATTCCGCCAAAATCGGGATGACGTAGATATAGAGGAGTTAATAAGGAGCAGAAAAGAGAAAAGGGATGACGTAGATATAGAGGAGTTAAAAAGGAGCAGAAAAGAGAAACCCAACGAGACCTTTGACAGGTTTTACGACAGTGTGAATGTGATGATCGACCAATTACAAACACCTTGGTCAACTTGCAAGGTTGTTATCATTATCAAAAATAACCTGAGACCAGAGATACGGCATGAGATCTTGAACGTCAACATAGCGACGGTGCAAGAACTAAGGGAGATTTGTCGATGCCGAGAAGCCTCCTTAGATGACGTCAATCGGGTATATCAAGGTAACTCCTTACCGGTGGGAAGTCGCCGAATAAGTCGAAGAACCCTGTGTAGAAAGCAGTCCGGTAGCAGGGAGCGAAGCAGACATAGAAGCCATACCCCCCCCATTTTTTGGTACAACTTTCAAGAAATCCTATCATTTTTGAAACATATCAATATTGTCTCAGTAATTCTGAATAATTGAAAATGAATGAAAATTGTTGAAGTTATGACACTTTTCCCAAAACAAGTCAGTGCAATCTTGCCAGCGTTCCGAAGCAATAGTGTGCCCTTCCATTGCGTTAGTTCCTTTTTTTACACACTTTTACTTCGGAGCGCTAGTAAAATTTGACTTGTTTGGGGAAAACATGTGTTTGACTTGTTTTATATGTTGAAGGTTTGTGTGTTTTAATTTTTATTTGAATTTCATTGTTTGTGTGTTTATAATAGAACATGTGCGTAACTCTTAATTGTTTCTGTATAACCTAAAAAAAATCAATTTTCAGATGGAGTTAAAGTGGCTTTAGCAACGACGCCAAACAACAAAATTTTTTTTTAAGTTGTTTAATATTTAGCTATTCCAAGTTATGACAATAAGCAGCTACACTTTGCTACGCTTAATTTAATGAATCATTCCATACCATAGCATTCCATCTCAGCAAAATTTTTTTTTTGTTTTTGTGTCGTTTTTTCGTGCTTTTTTTACTGTTTTTTTTCGTGTCTTTGTTTTGTGTGTTCGTTATTTTTGTACTTCATTATCCGTGTTTGTTTCTTGTATTGCATTTGTTTCAATATTTTATTTTTTTTAATCTGGTACTTATCATTTGCTATAGGAACATCTTATCAGTTCCAGATTTCGCGCAATTATATTTTTGATTTTTGGGGGGCTCAAACGCGACAAAATTGCAAGAAATTTTCAATTTAGTACAATCTTACATCAAAAATTACGGCTATACGTTTGATCATGGTAAAACAACAGCTTTACTTAAATATGGATGAAAAAGAATTTCTTCTCTTTATAGTGAATGTTCCCGAAATAAAAACTATATTAAACAAAAATACTCCGATTGGCTTTCCAAAACCGACAAAATTTATTTGGAGAAATATCAAAACTACATGCGTCCGCAGGCGATGACTTGCGTTCCGAAAGCCAACAAGAGCAGCTATCAATATTACCTGCCCAAAATTACTGCTGTAATAGATTTTATAACTGATGTAAATTTAACGAAGTATCAGTATATACACTGCAGTGTGAGCAGAGGGTGTTGGCTATTTCGTTATTGTTAGAAGGCTTTGTGTTGTGTCGATGACATTGGTATGAAAATGCATGTTATGTCTGGTTTTTAGGCCGTAGAAAAGGATGATTTTGGACCATATTTTTCCGATAGGAGAAATGTCTGGTAATAACTCACCAGAGTTATTCATTTAAGAATTTAAAATACTTAAAATAAATATTATTATATATTTTAAAAAATTTTTCGTTTTATAATTCAAAAAATATATTTAAAAAATTTTTATCGATGCTGATTTTTATCAAAAATGAATAAAATTATAACATGAATAATAGTAAACAGAAACTAAAATCCACGATCCTTAATGATTTCAGAAGAAGATTAATATTAGAGTAAAAAGCATTCGTCGGTTAGAGGAAAGTTGGATCAGTTCCTATAGTAAAGAGTGAGCCGTCTTTAAGTTTTAAGTGCGACCATTTTTAAGGCAAATGAGTTGCAAGACCAGATCGTGCAACTAAATGTCATAACTAAATGTCTTCATTGTAGCTGAAGATTCCCCTTTCGACAAAGATGTGAACATTCCCCTAACCGAGAAATTTCGAAAAAAATTCCAAGTCACCGAAAGTAATTATGACAAAGTTATAGCTAGGCTAAAAAGAGTTTACGATAACGAATCGTCGCCGTGAAGAGGTCTCAATGAAAAAGCTTTTAGGTATTGTAACGCACAAGACCATTGTCTTTCCCAGTGTCGTCCGTTCGCTCGCCTTGCAGCCATGCTACGGTCTGAGTTTGTGAAGTAAGTCTCACTGTGTATAAATTTTCTCCGAAAAGGTTACACGGTTGCGAAGTGTAAATCGACGTGGTGTCAAATTTTTCCAAGATCGCACTATAAACTTCTGCACCGATTTAGTGTGACCGAAATTAACTTATCGTTACCACTACCAAATGAAAATCTTCCTCCAGAGCTAAATCATGATGGCTCTTCTATGTCACATGCTTGTGACATGTCACATGTCACATGCGGTATGGCACTACACGTCTCGGCTGGGGGATCGGTGTCGTTCGGATCAGGAAAGGATGCATTTGCTGCTCACCTCGAAGTAGCCTTCAAGCCCTTCAACATGTGCTCGGAAAAGGAAAGAGAGAGCAGAAACTGAGTTTGTACTGGCACTACCACCCACGGACCTTAGCCAGATGGAGCCTGTCTCGGGGGAGGAGGTAAAGAAGAAGGTGTCAGGTCTCAACACCAAAAAATATCCGGGTGCAGGCGGGATACAGGCACTTGCTGTCAAGCTTCTCCCACCTTCAGGCATAAGGAGGCTCACGAGGATCTATAATACGCATTATAGATCTAGGATCTAGGCACGCGCCTAGAGAGTGGACACTTCCCCACTTGCTGGAAACAGGCGGAAGTCATCCTGATCCCTAAGCCTGGAAAGCCTGAAACTAATCTCGCCTCATACAGGCCGATTAGTTTACTGTCTGTTATCTCAAAAATACTCGAGAGAGTATTTTTTCGCAGATTGCAGACAGTACTGGACGAGGCTGGTTTGATCCCAGATCACCAGTTTGGTTTCAGGCTCTCCCACTCCACCCCCGAGCAATGCCGCAGGATCATGGCAAAAATCCTGGACAGCCTCGAAAGAAAACAGTACTGCTGTGCTGTTTGCATGGATGTCAAGCAGGCGTTTGACAGGGTCTGGCACCCTGGTCTAAAAGCGAAGCTCAAGAGGAACCTGCCACAACAGTAGTACCATTTCCTCAACTCGTACTTGACCGACCGGAAGTTCAGGGTCAGAAGCGGAGCTGCGAGATCGGAGTACAGACTCATTGAAGCTGGAGTTCCGCAGGGCAGTGTACTTGGCCCCATTCTGTATACCATATACACAGCCGACATGCCTGTCGCTGAAGAGGAGGGCCTTCTAGCGGCTACGTATGCAGACGATAGTCGTGAATCGTGATCAAGCTGCGACAGCTCAACTGGCTCATTGGAAGGAGGCTGGCTGAAGCTAAAATTCAAGCTCCTTATATATTAGGCCATTGTATAGCTATGGTATCCAGCTATGGCGGACGGCGTGTCTAAGCAACCGAATGATCATCCAGATCGCCCAAAACAAGGCCCTAAGAACTTTAACTGGAGCTCATCTGTTCCACGACAATGCGACAATCCACGCCCAACTGAGAGTCCCATATGTGAGCGAAAAAATTCAGCGATTCGCCAATAGGCGAACGGCACTGAGCTGCAGTTGTAAAACCAACAAGGCCCACTAAAGGGCCCGACAATAAATAACTTGAATTCTATCGCTAAGGTTTACTGTTAAAATTAGTTTCCTAGGATAAGCAAACATTGTACTACTCAATATTTCATTAAGTTAAGGTCCCATTATAAAATTTAATTATTGTCCATAACTCCGGACAGATTTTAAATATAACTATTGATTGATTGATAATAAAAAAAAAAAACCCTCAAAATCTTGATTTATTTAGAAAAAACTCTTTTTCGGGAGTGTTTTGCTCTTAAAAATTCCTGAACGAGTAATTTTAGGGCGATTTTAAATAGTTTTTCACGTTTTTCAATAGTTAAATGTTGTAGCTTTTGAAAAATAAATACATCTTCAATTTATTTAAACAAAAAAGATACAAATTTTACAAAAGAAACTGACACTTTTGAATTTTTGTCGTGTTTTTCGAACTTTGACTCCATTTTTTCGGTATAACTTCCAAGAAATGGTATCCATTGGTGCCTTTGTAGGCTGGGTAGCCATTGATCTTTGACTACGCTCACAGCCTTGACAGTGACAGAACTGGAGGATGTCATCAAATTTGCGTGTTGGCTCCACCGTCACCACCGAACGACATAGCCGCCTCACATTGTAAGCCTCCTTTTTGTTGCTGGCCGGTTATAAGTAAATAAAGAAAATGGGCAACCGTGCCTTGCTGATGTGCCCTATAGCATTGTGTACATTCCTCATTACGTTCCCTTGTCGCAGAAAGTCATCCTTAATATCGTCGAAATCAGTGAAATATTAGGGAAATCAGGGAGGGATTGGTGGAGTTCTTGACGACAGTATTCATCAATATCTCCACCAATCCCTCCCTCACTTCCTTGGGCTCGAAAGTGAAATATTTCTTATTTGCGGCGTCCAGCTGGGACGCTGGGACTAATTGGCGAGGAAAGAAGACCCTTTTGAGCTTGATTCTAATCTCGCAGTGTAAGGAGACATAAGAGGTGTATAATAAGTGGGATATATTAGGTTTCGGCTTGGTATCGATAATGAAATACCACTACTCTTATTGTTTCCTTACTTACTTGATTAAATGGAAAGTGTATCATTTCCTAGCCATTATACGGATATATTTATTATATCTTATGGTATTGGGTTTTGATGCAAGCTACTTGATTAAAGTATCACGAGTTTGTTATATAATCGCAAACAAATTTATTAATGAGAGATGCATTCATGTATTATCGATTTGAAAATTAAAACTCGACGAGCTTCGTCGGACGGAATCACCACATCGCGGAGCTGCGTCGGACACAAGAGGATGAGGTCGACAAGGTAACAACGAAAACGAAGGATGCGTATTTGCACTCATACCGCAGCGGGTTGAGACGTCAGCAAAGCACCTACTCCTACGTTCAGTAGGCAACGCAAAGCTGACCGCGGAGGAGCTGCAAACCGTCGTCGTTGGTCGTCCTGAACTCACGACCCCTGGGAGCTCAAAAACCAAGCGACAGCGAGGCACCTGTTAACAGACGGGCTCATCCGACTAGCAGGGTCTAACGCAACCCCGAAGAGCATCTCTCGGAGGAAAAATAGGAATCCTGGAAGAGCCACCGCGTGGTTGAGTTTCATTTCCCCGCCTACCTACACGTGTGAGGAACGAATGGGCACTCGCCCAAACGGACAAATCAGTCAGACATATTTGGAAGAGGAGCCTTAAGAAGAAATTCGAAAACCACAGGAAATTACACTGCGCAAATCTCCAAAAATGCTCGGCAGCAGAACACGGGCTTAAGGAAGTTTGAGACGAATTTGGAAGGAGAAACCAAAAGGGAACGATGAAGGAAGGATGACCCACAACCAACGCTAAAGAACGGATTATAGGCAAACCAGGAAAAATGGAATAAACGGAAAGGAAACAGCGAAAAAAGTTTAGTAGAAAGGAAAACGATAATTTCAAATAATCGCAATGGTTGCACATAAACACATAGAATTTATTTTTTTTTATTATAAATCGCACTTTAGTATGTACTTTCGACCCATCGTGCTAGGTTATTTAGAAAGTAGATCATGTTAATTTTAGAAAACTATATCATAAATAAAATGGAAGCCAGAAGTCGATTTTTATTTATGTTGTCCCGTCGCTTAAGCTTGGCCTGTATTTAGGCATTGATTTTTGGAGAGCCTACGACCTTTTACCAAAACGGTTGCAAATAGATGAAATAGACACCGACGTTAGGGGTAGCGTTTGTGGCAAGTTAGATGAAGACTACCAAGACATGTCAGAGAAGCAAAGATTGGAGGCAATGCGTCGCAATTGCGTCATAAAATTTTTTCCGTCAGGAAAAATTATTTAGGAAGACTTAGGTAAAACTAACTTGATTAAACACTCAATTGATGTGGGAAATACCAAACCAGTTAAACAGCGACATTTTCCTTTCTTTCCAGCCGTGGAGAAGAATATGTATATTGAGATCGACTGCATGGTGCAGCTGGGAGTCATAAAAGATTCGGAGAGTGCTTGGTCGTCACCCATAGTAATGGTTACCAAGCAGGGTAAAGTAAGGCTTTGCTTAGACTGTCGAAAAGTAAATAGCTGCAAAAGATGCCTATCCACTTCCCCAGATCAGCGGTATACTAAGTAAGCTGCCGAAAGCCGAATATATCTCATGTTTGGACTTGAAGGATGCCCAATAGAGGTCGAGTCACGAGACAAAACGGCATTTACAGCGGTCAGGAAGGCCGCTGTATCAATTCACAGTAATGTCTTTTGGGTTATCAAAGCTACTAGCATGATGTCCCTGAACATCTGAAGGATCGGGTATTCGTTTAGCGTTCATTTCATTTAATGTGAAAGTATGTGAAGACTGACTATAGAAATGATCCTGTGAATTATAGTCTTAGTATAGTTTACCCGGACGACCTTCTTGTGGTCTCGTCCTTCTGGTTTTGAAAGCCACTTGGATGTGTTAAAGGAGATAGCCATTCATTTAAAACGAGCAGGGTTGACATCTAAAAGCCATAAATGCATCTTAAAGTCATTTCTGTAAGAGGAGAGTCACATATCTAGTTCATAGGCAATGAACTATATCTACGCAATTATCGACTTTGACAAACCCTTTGCCATCCATTGCGATGCCAGCAAAACGGTGGTTGGAGCTGTTCTTGTTCAAGAATCGGGAGAAGGAGATGAGAGACCCTTGCGTTTATATAAAAAAAAAACTAAATAAAGCGCAACGGAACTACACTGTTACTGAACAGGAATGTTTAGCCGCGATTGTAGCACAGAAGCATTACAGGGCTTACCTCAAGGGCCTCCCATTTAAAATAGTTTAATACAATTAAAAATAAAATTGACCACGCATCCCTTAAATGGTTATTGGCGAATCGAGATTTAAGTTCGCGATTAGGTAGATGGGCAGTAGCTTTACAGAGAATCCAGTTTAGCATCAAACATCGGAAAGGGTCTTTGAAAATTGTCCCCGATTGCTTTTAAACGAGTAAACGAGGATGAAGTCGCGGCCGTGTCCTTCAAGGAGGATTGCTCGTAGATCTGGACTCAGAACATTTTAAGTCAGGCGAATACAAAGATCTAGTAACTAGAGTGACAGCGAACCAACTGAAATTTCCCGTTCTTAAAGTAGAAGACGGTTAAATAATAGGTTAGATAATAGAACACCTAACCGGGGAACAGGTCCATGATACCTATACTATGATACCCTCAAACGCATGTGAAACGTGCAAGTCTAGCAAGCCCCCAAATCATGTGCTAAGACCGCCGCTAGGAAAGGCAACGGAGTCAGCGCGATTCTTCCAGCGACTTTTTATCGACTTCTTGGCCCCATATCCCCGCTCAAGGAATGGTAACATAGGTATATTTATCGTCCTGAATCATTTCTCCAAGTTTGTTTTCGTAAAACCTGTTAAAAAGATTAACGCAGTTATGACCTTTGGTGTTTTCGAATCAATCGTATCAGAAAATGGGTTACAATTCAGATCTGAATCGTTTAAGAAACTTTTCAACCAATTTGGAATTTCCCACACGTCGTGGGAAACCGCCGTCCATTCGCCCCAAGCCAGTGGTACGTATTTCTTACTAAAGAAGTTGAACATGTTGCACGATCGTTCGTTAATGTACAACCGACTGGATTCGTTTGATTTGATTCGAGAGAACGCCACCAAACAAATGCAAAAGGCTCACGAGCGCAACGAAAATCGTTACAACCTGCGATCTCGCGAAGTTTCATTCATCGAAGCACAGGGAGGGTTTGTCGCAACTTCAAACAAATTTGCTTTAAGACTGAATTCAACTCGAAGTTTGGGCCGGTGTTCTTAAAGCTTGAGTGAGGAAGAAGCTTGGAAAGGAAAGGTTCTACTACGAGCTACAGGATTTACAAGGCCAAAAGATAGGAGTTTACCATTCCAAGGACATCCGATAGTAACGTCACTCCAGGCGGTATCAGTTTAGGGTATCTGTTCTGGAAATACCCTAGCCTGATTGTACGAAAGGGGTTTTTGTAACGGCGTCTGTAGCGTCGTTAATTTAAAACGCAATACGAAATTTAAAAACAACAATATAAAGAATGTTATCTGTTAATTGATTAGTTATTTTATTGAAGTTGTCGAAAATTGTGAATTATAGTTTATAGCTGAATTGTATTTTGTAGTTGTTAGTCTGTAAATTTATTCTAAGATAGCTTAGGGCGGAGCGGGAGCGAAAGCTCATATTCGCTCTTGTGCGAATTCACCCCGCTTCGCCGCAATAGATAAGTTAGGCTTAAGATTAGAGAAAATATAATCGAATTTATAACGTTGAAGAGGCAAGACCATTTCTTTCGTTTTCGTTTTCGCCCATTTTTTAAATATTCAGCAGCCACCCTTTTTTTTATTATTTTGCAAGTGTGAGATAAATCAATCTCGTTATACATTATCGATATTTGAACAACAATCGCCCTGTTTGGGAGTTGCCCTTAAGTATCAAGCTCGTTTCAGCTGATCCAGCGCTGTGGTGAAAAGCCGCTTGAGAGGGGAGGAGAAGAGCTGAGTTCTTGAGAAAAAGAGAGTCTGTCTTTTCCATTCTCAACCGTTGTCGAAGTCAGACGTGCGAATTCCCCGAGATTTTTTTCTAATTACCGACCGCGTGCGCCAAAGTCTGAATTCTATAAAAGGCTAATGAGGGGAAACCGGGCGACATCGGGTAAAATCATTGAAGAAAAACGCATTAAGACAACGTTTCCGAGGCGTGGAGCGCGAGTCCCGTCGTCGCGGTATAAAACACCCAAAAATTGCCAGCGGAGCACCCCCAGAGACACCGGGGGTAAGTTGGAACACCAGGTTCTCCCCTTACGATAAACTCCCGAGAGTCGCAAACGGAAGATCCGAGGCCCCACAGGATCACCGAACCGCAACCCCGAAGAGCATCTCTCGGAGGAAAAATAGGGATCCTGGAGGAGCCACCGGGACCAGGAAACCGCGTGGTCGAGTTTCATCTCTCCGTCTACCTACACGTGTGAGGAACGAATGGGCACTCGCCCAAACGGACAAATCAGTCAGACACATTTGGAAGAGGAGCCTAAAGAAGAAATTCGAAAACCACAGGAAATTACACTGCGCAAATCTCCAAAAGTGCTCGGCAGCAGAACACGGGCTTAAGGAAGTTTGAGACGAATTTGGAAGGAGAAACCAAAAGGGAACGATGAAGGAAGGATGACCCACAACCAACGCTAAAGAACGGATTATAGGCAAACCAGGAAAAATGGAATAAACGGAAAGGAAACAGCGAAAGTTTAGTAGAAAGGAAAACGATAATTTCAAATAAAAGAAAAGAATAAATGAAATAGAAGTTAATTTAACAAGTTTATAAACGAAGTTCATTTAGTAAATGGCAATGAAGAGTCCAATTTTTTAAAATTTTTTTTGTTCTCTAAGGAAATGTAAAGATGAGAAAATAATTTTGTTATTGAAAACTAAAGAACAGAATAAAATGCCGGAGAGTGCATTCGAGAACAGTTTTGAAACTCAATTGGAAAATTCTTGATTCGGAATAATTTATATTTTTTTTAAGTTTTAATTTCTTTATCATTTATTCGTTTTTTGAGTTTTACTAAGGTAAAAAATTTGATTTAAATAAATAAAATAGTGTTTCTAAGAGAATATTAAGACCATACTAATAAAAAAATAAAAAATTTATGCTCGCTAAATTATGGAAGATTTAATAGATTAAGATGAGTGAAATGTACAATTATCCGATTCCAACAGCCATTCTTCGCCAAGAGGTCAACCTTTTCGCCAAGGAGAAAATTGGGTAAGTGATCAAGTTTTCCAATGAAAAAATTATTGGAAAATTTTATTGGATGATTATTGGATGAAATTAAATATTTTTCTATAAATTAAAAATATAATTCACTGAAAGAAATTAAAATTTTGGTAATTAACTTAAATTTAATACACGTGAGGGTGATTTTCACAAATCTTAAGTCAAACAGTTGTGTAACTATTAAAGTAGCTCTCGCGGGTTGGTGTTCTGCGTTACCTTGCGTTACAAATACATTTAACACTCACAGTTTTGAATGAAAAACTGGTCTGCCACTGTATGGAAAGTACAACTGTTGTTTGAAATTTGAATTATTTTGTTAATTTCTTTAATTAATGAGTTTTTCCACATTGTTTATTTTTTCTAAATTAATTATGTATAACATCCTTTAAAATATATTTATACATATATACTAGCTGACCCGGCAAACGTTGTTTTGATGTCTTTATAATTTCTGTACAAAATTTACTCAGTTCTAGACTTATGTAATATAAAGTCATTTGGAGCGCTGTGAATCATGAGGGAATATAAAAATAACAAAAGGACAACATTATTTTTAAGTTATTTAACTTATTAAAGACTTTAACTTTTGTCTGAACACACGTGCTGTAATGTCATGGCGCTGTATTGCTTTTTGGACACGCAATAGCAAAGATGTAATCTCTGGCCACTTTGGACTATGCACTTGGTCGTCCATATTCGCGCACGAAAGTCAAAGCATCTTGCATATGACGTGAACATAGGCGTACGATGATGGTAAAATGATATGGTTACCAATTTCGGCGATGTTGGCGTTGTTGTTGATAGCGTCCCGCAAATGAATGTATTCTTCCGCGCGCAGGTTTAGCTGATTATATCTTAAATATCGGCGTCGTTCGCTCTCAATCGTTCGCGTACATGTCGACCATGAATTGTTGACAAAACTAATCATTAATTGGTATGCATAATAATCCTTTGAGCTAACGTTCTTGTTGGTTTCAGCTCCTGTAATATTTGTTCATTTAAATTAATTTAAATTTATTACGTTCAATAATTTAATTGTTTTGTTAAATGATTAATGATCAAATTCATAATCAATGAAGTACCTGATACGGTATCTCGTTTTTTTATGTTTATGCAATATCCGTCTTGTCTCTTCCAGAATATAAGCGGATATTGGAGAGCGTCATACTAAAGAGAACTAAAGATTATTATTTCTTCTGCGAATCACAATTTCTCGTGCAGATGTACAATCGCCAACCATGATTCCTGCAACACCATCAACAACGGTTTCATTGAATCTACGAATATGCTGGTGTTTTATCAGGATTAAGGGCGATAGCGTTATATCGTTTGATGAAGGATATTTGCCCCTATGGTAGCGTGAGTTTGTCAGTGTGATGAGGTAGAAACTCACTTTATATGCGATTTTTTTGAATGTCGAACAGGATTTAAGAGGATGAAAAATAGATGTTGGCGGATTCTCAGACCTACTCAATACGCTCACAAAATTTCATAAGAATCGGTATAGCCGTTTCGGAGGAGTATGGTAATAAAAACTGTGACATTATGAAGTAAACTTTAGAAAATACGTATATATAGCTGCATGGGAAGTCGACAGGCCTGCTGACCTCGAGGACGAGCTGTAAGTACGGCATAGTCGCAACCCCCTAAAGAATATGTGTTAGAATGAGATATAAACGAGATAAATGGGATGAAGTGAAGTCACATCATTTAAGTAAAGTAGAGTAATTTTCTTAATTTACTCAAATCATCGTAAATTGCAAACCTAATCTTTTTAAGTTAAGGTTAGGTTTATCACTTTGAATTAATAATGTTGGATTAGGATTAGAATTTATTATATTTGATAAGAGGAGCCCCAAATAAAGGTCTTACTCCAATGAGTTCCTTTTGGAAACTGTTTTTATTCTGTACAATTCTCTTACAAGAAAGATACATAAAAATCTTAAATCTATTTAAAACTACTTGTTTTGTAGGGGGGCGATGCTGCCGCCAAAGATTCCAGAAAATATTAAATGTTGAATTGAAAAGTCGGGGGCGTCTTTCAGTAGGTATACCGCGGTCAGCTTTATTGGGCTGCTTACATGAGATTACCAACTTAAAAACTAGTACAAAAAGAGACGATCGACGACAACCAACGAGCGAGAGAGAGGGCACAGAGGGGCGAGTGTGGATGCGCTCTTCAGCGCGGGTGCGCTCTTCAGCGCGGATGCGCTCTTCATCTGAGCGGCACAACGGCCCCCACCTAAACACTACTTGTCAACGCTCTGCAGGCTGACCTGCTATGCGAACCTTTCTTAAGTGCGATAAGCGCTCCACTCATGTATTTGTGTTAGGCTGCAGGTGATCGGTTTTAACCCATGCTGTTTATCTCGCATTCCCATGGGGAATTCCCATTCCGATCCATTGAAACTCAATCTTTGGAATTTGTATTTAAATAAACACTGAAATACCTATTGAATATATTGAAGTAATGAAGTTATAATTAATCGCGTCTAAATATTTCCGTGGGGTTTCCAGAGACTAGCTAACGCAAGATGGGTTTCCCAAGGATAATGGTGCAACAAGGCAGGGCGGGCAAGGAGGAGATCTATAACACCTGAGTTCTGCAAGCTAGTATCCTCATTCTCTCTTCTCTCACACAACTTTGGCCACTCCCTTTCCTTTAGAGCTGTCGAAGATTCTTTTATTTGTTAACCCTGATTTGGGGAAGCACAAAAACCCTCCCTCTGGCCTTGAGCTAGGCCGGCAACAGGCAGTGAGTGCTCCCGATCAGAACCAAGACGTTACAGATAAAATGGCGCCCAACCGTGGAGCCGACGTTGGAGTCAACCGTGAAGCCAACGTGGTAAACGTGATTACAAGGTATATAGTACAAGATGACCATATTTCATGCCACAATTTCATCCGTTCCCAAAAATCCGTTTTGGCTAAAAGTTCACAATATAAATTAGGAGATGGATGACACAGTTTGGATATAGCCAATCTAGTGGCCAAGACTCACCAAGACTTTATTAAATATATCGTATTTCTTGTATGTCAACAGGCTTTACAATATCAGTCTTGGATTTTTCGTCCTGAGTCTATATCGGTTCGTCACCAACTGAATGTAATTCCTAAAATTAATTTCGGAAAAAAATTAAAATTGGAAATAATTTTTGCTGAGCATTCTTGGCAAGATTGTCTTTTATTTGACAGTTTCCACAATAGACCCAAGTTTAATAGACCCAAATTAAAGGAATGTGGGATACCTTAGCTGAATAGTTAAATTAGCTTATCTCAGAGTAAAACCCCAACAACAACGAAAAATAAATCACTAACAAAACATATTTAACATAAACAAAGCAAAAACAAAATATACACATAAATAATGGTAGTAAGACGCAGTCTAGAAAACTTGATACAAGAAACTGATACAAATATTCAAGGAGAATATGGGGAGATAGCATGTAAACACAAATTCCATCGCCAATGCATATTAACGTGGTTAGATAGTAATGAAACTTGTCCGCTCTGTCGAAGTGTTTTGTCATCGAAATCAGGTTAAAAACCAGTCGTCAACTAATGCAGAAGCGAACGTTCCCCACTCTAGGACAACCAGATCTGTTAGAAAAATAGCACAACCACCGGAACAATTCGTAGAAACAGACCTAATACCCGATCTCACCAAAGACCGAATGCAAATGTAAACCCCCGAACGAGTCTAGGAGCTACATCGCGTCAGGATGTAACAAATACTCAGGCTTATGCTGATGCCAATGGTATTAGTGAAGAAAGAATTCAACAATTGATAGCAAGTTCTATAGAGTCATTTCGTATAAACATGGTAGCAACCTTGTCCGAAGAAATTCGTACAACCCTTAATAGCTTGTCGTTAAACGGGATTCCGCCATGACCCATCCTCGGAAAAGACGTAATAATAATTCGCCAGTAGTTCAGGAACCTTTTAGAGACTTCTCGGATAAAACGGCTGGAGTTATCTCAAATTGGCATATCAAATTTACAGGGTTGCTTATTGATATCTCAGTAGAAGGCTTTATTTATAAAGTTAACTGCTTAACATCCCAAAGTTTAAATGGAAATTTTGATGTGATGATCCAGGTCACAGGTATTTAGATTGTCTTAAACCTCGGCGCGTGTTTTGTTATGGCTGTGGAGCTTTAGATACCTATCAACCAAAATGTCCGGGATGTCCGCAACTAAATTCAAGCGAAAATCGAATTATACTTTCAAATCTAATCCAACCAAAATTGTTAGACGTAGAAGTTAGTCCTAAAATCAAAAAGCCGTATCAAATTAGACTTAAAGAATACGAGTTTGGAAGATCTGAATTGTTTTCAATTAAGCACCATAATTCAAGCTCATCGAGGCGAATGAGCAAATTTTGGAACAGTTTGAAGAAGTCTGCGGATCGAGCCTTACACAAAATGCTCAAGATAATCGTCCATTTGTTAAGCTTCACATTTTCAATCAACCTTTTTATGCGTTATTGTAGTGGTACCAACAAAAGCATCATAGGCGGACAACTAGCAAAAACAATCGTAGATTCAAATCAATATCAAAAACAAAAAGAAAGAGTATAAACAGCAGACGGAGAACGTCAAGAAATTTAATTTAAAATTTAGGGCGCCCAGCACCATTACTCTCGGTCCTCCTTTGTTGTTGGAATTGCTCTTTCATATGGGAAATTAACTTTAATGTACGTGTGTTGCTCCCAGTATAGGCAAAGCCCAAATACAAAAAAAAATTTTCGTTTTTTCGAGTTAGGCAACAACAATTGTATAGTGTCTCAGTTTTTCGTACTAATACGAAGGCACTTCGTTTTTGTATTTCCGAAAAATTTTCCCTGTAAAAAATTACTTTTGATTGAGATCTCAAAAAAAAAGGTTGACATCGGAGCTATGAATTTCTTTCATTTATAATTTTATTAAAGTTTTTAATTTTTTTTTCATAAAAATTTTTTTTTAAATTTTTTTTCATTGAAAATGGTACTATAACTTTTTTCAGTATACCGACATGACTTGCAAAAATTTTCGCACCAAATGTATTGGTTATTTTTTGCATTGGTATTGGAGTTTGCTCTGCCGTATGCTGAGCTTTTGCACCACTGGTATATAACAACCTTCAAAACGATTTTGAGTTGTTAATTGTTTCTTCTATATCATTAGGCATTAATTCGGAATTTCTAAAAACTCTCAACCCAATCTTCCCGAGGTGCATGCGATAGAAATAAGTAGCGACAAACTATCTTTATAACCTGAGAAAACCGCAAGTTACAGACCGTCATTGAGTTATTTCCTACATCTGAATGTGACGGATTGGATTTAACAAAGTGGTAGAGCACGTAATCGACACAAAGGATACGCGTCCTATTAAACAGCGTTATTATCCTATTTCTCCAGCCAAAGAGAAAGCCTAGTACTCTGACGACGAAAATCCGCGGTAACACGCGTGTTAGCGAAATCGCTCTTTATTTGGCTACCGAGCTAGTGTGACCAAAAAAGTTAAGGAAAAGCCTGAAACGCCATGAAAAGGGTAATACTGAACAGCTGTTGTTTGTACAAAAATAAACAAAAATGAATTTAAACCGATTGGATTTTGATGTCTTTTTCTTTATGTATTTCGCCGCTAAGGAGTTGATTAAGAAAAAGAAAACTGGTCGTCGCGCCAGAACAAAGAAGTACTTGCTTAAGAGAAACGTAAACTTATGGCTTATGGCATTAAAATTCCCCTTGTGGGTCAAATCCCATATCACTTTATCCTCGCGGGCCGAAAATTTTTTGGTCCGACAATTATATTTCTCTTTCAATTTTCGCTCCATGTTTGGGGTGTACAAATAAATCAAATGAATTATTATTACACCCCGAGATCAGCTGTTTACTATTATGATCTGGCACCGCCATTCAACCGCCTTCACCGCCTTTTTTTTTTAATGGAGTTCGGCCCAGCCTAGTACTCTGGGCTTTAGAGCTACACATTATCGAAGAAGCTAGACATCGGAATGGTCTTCACCGATTGTCCTATTAGTAAAACCAGGAAAGATAAGGTTTTGTGTGGATTCAAAAAAATTGAATAGTGTTACCGCAAAGGACACATATCCTATGCCACACTTAGAAGATTTCGATGCGTGTCAAAGATCGATTTAAAATACGCGTTTTGGCAAATTCTTTAGAAGAAAAATCTCAACCAAAAACCGCTTTTGTTGTCCCAAATCGACCGCTATACCAGTTTAATCGCATGCCTTTTGGTTTGTGTAGAAACGATGTGTAGATTAATGGATCAGGTTATACCATATCAATTAAAGTCTAACGTGATGGTTTACATAGACGACTTCTGGGTATTATCTTCTACTTTTGATGAACACCTGACTCATTTAACCGCAGTGGCTTCCCATTTATGTAACGCAGTGTTGACCATCAATATAGTCAAAAATCGGCTTATCTAAAGTGGAATATTTAGGATATGTAGTAGGAGAGGGCACTCTTCAACCGAACAACGACAAAGTCCGTGCCATATCAGACTATCCTGTCCCTGCAACGCAGAACCAATTACGACGGTTTTTGGGCATGACCGGTTGGTATCAAAGATTCGTACCACAGTATTCGACAATAGTTTTTCCACTCACAGAATTATTGAAAGGAAAATCGTTAACATGGGATGAAGATGCACAGAACTCTTTCCAAGCCATTAAAGCCAAATTATGCTCATCCCCACTATTAAATGGTCCCAATTACGACAAACCTTTCATCATTCAGTGCGATTCATCCATCTATGGAGTAGGAGGCTAATTGGCACAGTGTGACGAAAACGGATACGAGCGGCCAATCAGTTATATATCTAAAAAGCTATACAAGGATCACTTTCGGTAACCGAAAGATTTAGAATGTACATCGAAGGACACCCCTTTAAGGTTATCACCGATCATGCTAGTTTAAGTTGGTTAATAAAAAATAACGACTTGAGAGGTGACTAGAAAGATGGGCCATGAAACTGCAAGGATACAAGTTGACCATAGAGCACCGAAAAGAAAGTGAAAATTATGTAGCCGATGCCATGTCTCGATGTTTTGAAGGAGAAGTGAACGTTGCCAATGTAGACATCGAAATATGGCCCGAGATAAATCTTTTTTTCGATGCGTTCCAGTCGTCGAAGTATAAAAACTTTAAAAACTTATTTACAACAAAATAGTTGTAAATAATATGCCCGATTATCAGGTAGTTGACAACTTGCTTTATCATCGTCGTTACTTTTTTAGAGGCGATCTGGATAAAGACGATCAGTGCTGGATGTTGGTAGTCCCAAGGCAATTGAGAACCATATGCTTCGCATTATGGCATGGCAAAGTGCTTATAGAGAATACGCAGAACTTTCTCATGGCCAGAAATGGTTATCAATGTCCGCGATTACATCCACCAATGTGAGTTATGTCAAACGTGTAAACATCCCATACAGAAAATGAAAATTCCAATGGGACAGCAAACTAATAGCGAGAGACCTTTTCAGAAACTATATCTCGATTTTATCGGTCCTTTTCCCAGAACTAAAAGAGGACATAAATCCTGTGCTCAGCAGCATATGCTCCTCAGTCCAACGCTGCAGAACGGGTTAATAGATCAATAAACGCGGCGTTAAGATCTTACATTCAGTCTGATCAGAGGGAATGGGATAAGTACTTGAGTAGCATTAATAGCGCCTTGCGAAATAATCTACATCAGTCTATTGGAATGCCCCCATATTTAGCCGTTTTTGGACAACGATTACCAGCTTTTAGAAAAATTGGGATTCATGAATGAGGGATCCACTACCCTTAATCGACTAGACAACTTTTCCAATATTCGAGGTGACATTCAAAAACATATGCAGAAAGCCTATCAGACCAACAAACGCACCTGTTAATTGATTTGTGTTTTGTATTGAAGTTGTCGAAAATTTTGAATTATAGTTTATAGTTGAATTGTATTATAGTTGTTAGAGTCTAAATTTACTCTAAGATAGCTTAGGGCGGAGCGGGAGCGAAAGCTCATATTCGCTCTTGTGCGAATTCACCCCGCTTCGCCGCAATAGATAAGTTAGGCTTAAGATTAGAGAAAATATAATCGAATTTATAACGTTGAAGAGCCAAGACCATTTCTTTCGTTTTCGTTTTCGCTCATTTTTTAAATGTTCAGCAGCCACCTTTTTTTGTTATTATTTACAAGTGTGAGATAAAACAATCTCATTGAACATTTGGCGCCCCCGGGTGGACTATAGTGCGAAATATTAAAAAAAAAATATATAAACATAAACATAAAAGTGACACTGTGTTATTATACACAAACTAAAAGCCAAAAGAGCTGCTTGCGACGCGTCCGTGAAGTGCAAAATAAAAAAAAATAAAAAAATTCACCGCGTCGTGAAACCGTCTCAAGCCGAAATCCAGGATCATCACCGCAGGATCATCGCCACCAGGAAAACCATCTACCTCCATGCCGTGCACCTGCATTGACTGCACAAGGAAAGTGGCAGTGGGATTAAAGGATCCCAAGGCAGAACCGCAGGTATTTATGCAAAAAATTAAAAGTTGAGAAAAGACAAATTAAATCTACGTCTTGTGTTGGAATATTGCACCTCATTTTAATTCTTGGCGCATACGTACTTGAAATTAGTAGGTCTAACAATTTGAATAGTTTAGTTAAAATAATTAACTAACTGCCTGTGGCTAAAATTGATAAAAAACATAAATACATATCCACGTCACTGTCGCCCCCTTTTTACCCTTCGTTCGTTTTTCGCCAAACAAAATAGTTAAATTTAGTGCAGCCAAACATTTATTTATATACAAATATATGTACATATATAATACATATTTACGTGCATAAATAATTTGGCGTACATACAAATATATGCAGCGGTAAAATTTTCGTTTTCGCTCCAACCGTTGTCCAATGCTATATATGTATGTATGTACATATATTGTATTTAATTGTATTTAATTTATTAATTAAATAATTAAAATAAAAAAATATTTATGTTATTAAAAAATTTTATTTTGCCAATATATAAAATAAATTAAAAATTTTTTTTAAAATATAAAAACAATAAATTTTTAAATTTTGTATCGTTGTCTGTCTATTAAAAAAAAAAATTAAAATAAAAAAATAAATTTTAAAATGGTAAGTAATAAACTAAATGAATAGACCAGATCGAGCAATTAGATGAGGAAGATGAATTTGGAGGGTGATGTCATTATAAAGAGGTTACGACACCCTGACCGCGTGGAAACGAGACGGTTTTTAAGGAATTTCTTGTGACTAAACTAGTTGAAATAGGATTTTTCCACTTTTATTTATATTCAATACAACTAATGAGCTTTATAAATTAAAAAAAAAATTGGTTTTCAATGCAAAATGGCGGAGATATGAACATCGGCGATCATCGGTTTTTCCGGAGTGCTCCTTGATGGTGGGCATGATTCACGTGTCAATTTTCATCAGAAACAAGAAAACAAAATTTTTTTTAAAAAAGTGATAAATTTGTAAAAGAGTGACGTAGCCGTTTAAGAGAAACAAAAAAATTACGCAAATGAAAGCACTTCAAAAATTGACTCAATTTTTTGGGCAAAAAATGTAGTACTAAAAATTGCACAAAAAAATTTCTATCCATTGGATCGAAAAAATCCTACGTCACTCTATGGAAAATCTATGTAAGAAGATGTGTTTCAATTTTCAAGACAATCGGTTGAACAGTATTTTCGTTATCATGCCCACCGTCTTAAAAAAAGTGGTTTCGAGAAAAACGCAAAAGAAGAAAAAGAAGTGTCTTAGTGCCCTCCTGCCGCGCCGACTTCAAATGAACATAACTTCCATAATTCTCAAGATATTGTCTTCGGGGACGTCTTTAAAGACGCGAGAATATAGTCTTTTAAATTAGGTAAAAAAAAAATTTTTTTTTTTTAAATTTCAGGGTGGCGGAAGGTGTTTGTGCTCTCGGATGCAGTAACTTCAGGCGAGTTTAAAAACCACTTGCTCAATTCAAACCCAGCGTTTTGAAGAACCTGAGTTACTTCAGACTTAATTGTCTTTAGCTCCTCAATGCAACCAGCACCCGTTAGCATGTCGTCGACGTAAAAGTCGGACCCAATAACTTCGGCAGCTCGAGGGAATGTATTTTTCACAGATTCACTCAACCTCTTCAAACACCTTATGGCCAGGAATGGGGCTGGCGCAGTGCCATATGTAACGGTGTTGAGCTTGCACAGTTTCAAGGACTCTGATGGATCTTTCCTCCACACTTTCAACTGGTATCGCCTATCGGCTTCATTTACCATTACTTGGCGATACATCTTTTTTATGTCGGCTATCTGAGCGAATCTGTTCAGCCGGAACCGATGAAGAGTTGAATACAACTCTTCCTGGATTGTAGGACCAACCATCAACAGATCGTTAAGGCACTTCTGTGTTGATGTCTTACAAGACGCATCAAACACGACTCGCAATTTAGTCGACATAACTAGTCCCATAACTCTTGTTCAGGTGACACAAGCTTTTTGGAAGTTGGTACTTCTTCCAACGACCAGAATTTTTTCAAATTGCCATCTATCGACTCGAGTAATTCTTCTTGGCAATTCAGGCTAGAGACAGGCTGTTGACGAGTTGAGGTATTTGCCTTATATTTTCCCGATACTATTCATCCAAGGAGAGTTTTTTGGAGAATGGGATGGTTTGGCCCTTGCTTTATTTGGCCAACGGACAACAGTTCGAAAAATGACTTAGCTCCAATTAGCATGTCTATTCGCTGAGGTTTGTAGAAATATGGGTCTGCTAACGGCAAGTTCTTTGGTCAAAGGGCGACCAAGCGGAACATCCTTTCGGTGACATCGAAGCTGTTTGACCCCCTTGGCCTATTAAGCCCTATACTTATAAAAGGAAAGATCCTATTGCAGGTGTCAATTCCACTGCACTTAGAAACAGCGTGGAACAAAATATAATTTGCCTTGTCGCAATTAGAGTACATCTCAATTCCGAGATTCGTGTTTACCGAGCCGATGTCACCGATTGAAATTCATGCCTTTTCTGACGCATCGATGAGAGCCCATGGAGCCTGCGTCTATATTCGTTGCGAATCTGCAAAAGGTATTAAAGTTTCATTGTTGGCGGCAAATTCCAAAGTAGCACCGCTCAAGACAAAGACGCCCGTCTTGAGTTATGTGCCGCTCACCTTCTCGCAGATCTCTGCCGCAAAATAAAGCCTCTAATAAAAGTTCCGATCGAACGAAGTGTAATTTGGTCGGATTCAGAAGTAACTCTTCATTGGATTCGTTCCCATCCATCGTCGTTGTCAACGTTCGTATCGAATAGAGTAGCTGAAATTCAAGAGTGGTCAGATGATAGCACGTGGCGGCATGTACCAACTAAACAGAACCCGGCAGATATAGTGTCCAGAGGTGGAGACGTAAAGGAGACTGTAGAATCGATCTGGTTTACAGGTCCATCTTTTTTTAAAGGAACCGGAAGATAAGTGGCCGACGAGCCCCCGGTTTGATCTGTCACCAGAACTTCTACAGATGGAAGCGAAAAAGAATGCGGAATGCTCTCACCTAAATCTCCTGCGAGTGTTCATTTCTATGTTCCGCTTTATAAGGAAATCGAAGAAATTAGTAGTGAATTCTGATATTGTTCCCTCACCTGTCGAATATAATGAAGCCTTTAAGAAAATAGTCGAAATAGTCCAAGAGCACGAGTATCAAGATGAAATAGAAAAGATCCGGAAAAATTTAAGTGTTAGCCCTAGTCTATAAAAGCTTTTTTTTTTTTATATCTTTGCTTTTGTTTATTGAATCTACTCTTAATTTTGAGACTAACAATAAGTTGAAGAATCTTAACATTAAAATTTAACTAACAGTATACTAAGACTGCATTCTGGTTGCGCGTCCCTCAGGTCATGCTTTTCACGAAACCCAAATTGGTGTGACGGGATTCCTTCCTGGATTCTCAGGTATGTGTTTATCCGAGTCATTAGGCATTTTTCAAAGAGTTTAGATAGGCAAGAGAGTAGGCTTATAGGTCTATACGACGTGGGGATAGTGTGGTCTTTTCCCGGCTTTGCTATCATTATTATAATTGACTTTTTCCATCTCACTGGAAAGTGGCCAAGTTTTGCGATGGCATTAAATAGCTGGGTGAGAGTGCAAACGGCGCAGTATGGGAGCTTAATGATCATTTTGGGAGTTTTGAGGTCGCAGCCCGGGGATTTTTTCGGATTCAATTGTCGTTTGATGATGTTAACGATTTCGTTTGGGCGAAACTCAATCGGCTCATGTTGAGGCTGGGGCTCATCTGATAGAGTCGGCAAAGTAAACGCATTGGTGGCAGGATTTGGTTGGAAGACATTTTTAAGGTGTTTGGCAAACGTGCTGGCTCTGTCTGCGTCGCTGCGCGCCCACCCGCCTGTGAAATTTCTAATAGGCATCACGGTTTCTTTCGGTGAGCTCAGAGTTGGGTGAGCTCTCCATAGTGAGTGTTTCGTACTGTTAGATGACAATTGCTCTATGTAGCGGTGGTGGACATACGTTTCTTCTTTCTGTAGAGCTTGATCAAATTGACGTGAGGCATGTTTGAAGCGTTGCTTAGCAGATGGCGATCTGTGACATTGCCATTCTCGTCGTAAGCGTCGCTTTTCAAGGACGAGCTGTTCGATTTGTAGATTTGTCTTCTTTTGAATGCAATGTGTGTCTATAGTTTGAGGTGTTGAAACTCGAGCTACAGAGACGAGTGCACACTCCAGTGAATTAACAAAACTGTCTACGTTGGCTTCGTCGCTGAGGTGAGGACTCAGCTCAATGTGTGAGCTGATGTACTTCCTGTACCAACTGTAACCCAATTGGTTTTATGTGAGGTCAGATTTTCTGATTGATTCCATGTTCCTGGGTGTTGGAGTAGAGTAAAAAGGACAGGCAAGTGATCAGATGAAAGATCCGAAAGGCATTCGGCGCATATCAGATTTTTAGGAATGTTTTTGGTAATCGCAAAGTCAATTAAATCGGGAAGTTTCTTTGGGTCTGTTGGCCAGTATGTTGGTGTGCCAGAAGAAGCATAGTCTAGCTTGTTCTTAGTTTTGATAATTGCATTATAGAGCTGCTTTCCTTTTGGGGTCACGAGACGAGATCCCCAGTGTGTGTGCTTGGCATTGTAGTCTCCTGCGGCTATGAAGTGGTCTCCGAGTGAGTTGAAAAACTGCATAAACTCATCTTCGGCTATGGTGAAGCGTGGGGGGCAGTATACGGCAGCTAGAGTTAATTGCTTGCCAGTATTTGGGTGTATATTTATGGATGTGGCCTGTAGCTGGTTTTTTGCAAATTTCGTATGATAATGGTGCTTGATACGGCTTCTGATTAAAATTCCAGTCCCGCCGTGTGCTTTACCGTCTGGATGATTTGTTCCATAGAATGAACATCCCGTAGTTGGAAATTGTATCTGTTCGTAGGATGTGTTTCTGAAAGCAGCATTACGTCGATTTGATTGTCTAGTAGGAACTGCGCTAACTCGAGTTTATGCATATCATAGCTTCAAAGTTACTTTTTGGCTGCTCCGGCGGTTGATGCTGCTGAGCCGTGTTCGGTTCTTGGTGTGCTGATTGCGGCAGTGTGCTTTTAGAGGCTAGGGAGCCAGTCCTGATTTTAAAGCGCTTGCGTATGTGACATTTTTGGATGATTTGGATGTAGCGATCCATACCAGTCTGCACAGCCGGCTTAATATTTTCTTTGTTTTTGTTATCTTTTTCGGGCAGCACAGCGGCAGAAGTATCAATGTTTGCGCTGCTAGCTGATGACGTCGTTAAACGCGCTGTCGTTACAGTAGCGGTTGTTGTTGTTGTTGTTACGGTTGACGTTGTCAAAGAGGTTGCGGTGCTAGTTACTGCGCTCTTTGGCTGCAGAGACATCGATGGTAGCGAGGGGGAGCAAGAACGCGCTCTCACGCTCTCTACGTTTAAGAATTCGGCCAAGTTTGGGGTAATTGACCGTGGGATGAGCTTGCATTACTTTCGGTTGCTTTGAAAGTGAAGTAAGCGTTGTTTCTTTGTACTGAGAGCCGTCTCTCGTCTTGCTCACGTTGACGTTGTGTGCTAACGTCGTTTAGACTCATTGCAATCGAGGATGATATTGTTCGAGTTTTAAATGTTATGTTTTATATTAATTAATTAATTAATCAATATAAAAATTAGCGATTTCATCGCTGAAAGCGCCTTTTCGAGTTGTTGTTGATTTACGAAACCAGTCACTGCACTTTTTTTGATATTATTGAAAACCTTTCTTTTGTTTTTTTATTTTTTTCCCCGGAGCACAATAACTACACGTCTGTATGCGACGACGATTCGCGGTGAAAAAGTCTACAAAAGCTAAATCCCTTTCTACACGAATCATCAGAGGATGGGCGACTAGCTAATGCTCTTATATCGTACGATGCCAAGTTTCCAGTATTGTTGACAAAACGCTCTCAATTTGTTCAGAGCTACGTCCGATACTTGCACGAGTCGAATTTTCATGTGGGTCCACGACCACTTGTGAGTATTTTGCAACAGCGCATATGGATTGTAAATGCGCAGGAAGTCTGCAGGTAGACAGTTGTGTCATGCATACGCTGCTTTAAATGCAAGCCTCGTCTGATGACTCAAATCATGGGTGACTTACCCTTAGATAGAATTCGTGCTCTCCGCCCAATCTCCATATGTGGTGTTGATTTTTGTGGCCCTATTGATACGACATTGAAAATTCGTGGTTCGTTGGGCGCCGAGGATGTCCTCAGATCGTGCACTGTGACAACGCGACGAACTTCGTCGGAGCGAGTCGCCACTTCGCAGACCTTCGTCGGAGAAACGAGGACGAGGTCGACGCGGTCACGCAATATGCATCAAAAAGCGGATGCGTATTTGCGTCCGCCGCGGGCTCCGCACATGGGCGGACTATGGGAGGCAGGTGTGAAGTCTGCAAAACACCTACTCCTACGAGCGGTAGGGAACGCCAGGCTGACCGTGGAGGAGCTGCAGACCGTCCTCGTTTGCCGCAGTGCCGCAGATAATTTCAATGCTAAGCTAGCGCCTGTTGGAGTTAAAGTCCGAATGAAGAAAAAGTGTGGACAATCACTATATTGTCAGAAAAAGAATAAGGGACCTTTCATGCTAAAGACATTTGGTAAATATCACCCTTTTTTCAGCTTTGAGCCGAAAAATAACCCATTAAAGTCCCTGGCGTGTGCAAAAAGGTTTGGTTTAGCAGCAAAGATAAGCCCAGCTTCACTTTCCAATTATTCTTTGACGCACGCGGATGGAACTAAGATTTCCCCTTTTCATTATTTTACTTTATAAAACACGTGAAAATGCCTTATTACCCGTGTTCCTCAATATATTTGAATTAAAGTTAATTTATGAAACTAGTTGCAACCAAAAAAAGTGAGAGTTTCAAGTGCAATTGAGAGTTGCTGTTGCAATTCTTCCCTTTGGCTCGGCCAATATTAAGTGACAAAGAGGGACTGCAATTTTTGTGAAAGTTCTAATGGCCGTGTATTTCACAGAGCCATGGTGGCCTGGTACTTTGGTCTACTTTATCGGGTACAAGGAAATAAGTGTTCTACAGACTATGTAAACATAATGAAGGACGTTATGTTACCATATGCCGAAGAGGAAATGCCTTGGAAGTGGGAATTTATGCAGGATAACGATCCCAAACCCACATCCAAGCTTGCGAAAAAGTGGTTCCAGCACAATAAAGTCGACGTTATGGATTTGTCAGCTCAGTCACCCGATTTAAACCCTATTGAGCATTTGTGGGGCATCCTAAAAAAACGTTTAAATAGGTTTCACCAAAAAAATAAGGAGCAAATGTGGGAGAAAAATTTGAAAAACTATGGTAACGGCACAAAATATTAAAGCTGAATACTTTTTATGGTAAATTTTGCTCAACTAGTAAATTTAGAGAAGGATTAGTCCTTTCGTTTCTATTTTTATTTCCAGGTCAAAAACATAAAATTCAACTTTAGTTTAATTTTTTAGCTAAATAAATAAAGCTAAATGGATTTCTGTTTTCTAGTATGTAAGATATATGTATATATATTAAAGAAAAAGAACGACGTTTCCTATTAAAAATACGTATTTGAACCCAAAGGGATTATTTTTTCCATCACTGTATATAAAATATATATAAGAAAGAAAAGTAGGAATCCGATATGAGGAATTAAAGCTACTGAGGATCATTTTGGAGGAAAAGTAATGGAGTTTCAGGAAACACCGCCCGCTGTTCTTTGACATTACATAAGAACCACGAGGTTTCCATGACGCGTGGAATCAACTCCCCTTTTCTCTCGCCTAACTATTAAAGTAGCTCTCGCGGGTTGGTGTTCTGCGTTCTTGCATACTGCAGCCGTTATTTCTCCAAGAGAATAAACAGAAAAACAAATACCTTGTAGCACCCACAGTTTTGGATGCATAACTGGTCTGCCACTGTAGGGAATGTAAAACTGTAAAGAATTTTGAATCAATTTTGTTAATTTCTAGAATTATTAAGTTTTTCCAAATTTTTTCCATTTTATAAATTAATATATATATATATATAAAGGTTGTTGTACGTATTTAATATATATATATATATATATATATATATATATATTTCGTTTCCTATTAAAAGGTTATATAAAGGTTGTTTTTAATACGTACGTATTAATTTATAAAATGGAAAAAATTTGGAAAAACTTAATAATTCTATATATATATATATATATATATACCTAACAATTTAATAACCTAAGAATTTTGAATCAATTTTGTTAATTTCTAGATATATATATTTCAATTTATATATATATATATATATATATACCTAACAATTTAATAACCTAAGAATTTTGAATCAATTTTGTTAATTTCTAGAACCACGAAAATTCTAGAAATTGTTGTACGTATATATTGTACGTATATATTGTTGTACGTATATATATATATATATATATATACACACATAATTATGAAGCAAATTTTACAAAATACGTATAAATAGATGCATCGGAAGTCGACCAGCCTGGTGATCTCGAGGGACGAGCTGAAAGTACGGCATAGACATAACTCCCTAAAGAATGACGTATAAACGAGATATACATACATATGTATATGAATATTTAGGATGAAGTGAAGTCACATCATTTAAGTAAAGTAGAGTAATTTTTTAAATTCGTTAATTCATCGTAAATTGCAAACTAAATCGTTTTAAGTTAAGGTTAGGTTAATCACTTTTAATTAATAATTTTGGATTAGGATTAGAATTTATTATATTAGGAATAATGAACCAAACACTAAAATACCTATTGAATATATTGAAGTAATGAAGTTGACTGAATCGCGTCTAAATATTTCCGTGCGGTTTCCAGAGACAAGTTAACGCAACATGGGTTGCCCAAGGACAATGGTGCAACAAGGCATGGTGGGTAAAGAGCAGATCTATACACCCGAGTTCTCCAAGCTATTATCCTCATTCTCTCTTCTCTCACACAACTTTGGCCACTCCCTTTCCTTTAGAGCTGTCGAAGATTATTTTAGCTAGGACGGCAACAGACAGCGCCTGCGATCGGGAGCACCAGGACGTTACAACACTGAGAAAAATCATAAGGAATATTTTTTTTCCTTTAGAGTTAAATTGCCTTTGATAAAAGTTTTGACTTAATTGCACTTCAAGAAAATTCAAGTGAAACCCAAACTTAATTTTTGGTACGAACCTCTTTGTTAACTAATTTGACTAGATTACACTGAAAATTGATCTTCTAAATGTATCCCTTGATCTTAATTTTACAACATCCTTTGTAGATTCTTCCGTCCAAACTTATATGTGGTTGCACGTTGCAAGGCACACTGCGATTTAACGTCATAACCTTACACTTTGAGCAGTTAAGTAAGAGGAGATTGTTTGAACACCACAAAAAGCTTGGTTAAGGGAGGACATCTGAGTAAAGTTTTGAAAAAATCGAAAATTTTTTTTTTCGCTTAAAAAATTCTTTAAGGTCTTAAAAATAACATATCATAAGATAGAGTCCGGCAAAAGTGTCTAAGTGTCGAAATTTTCCATTCTGCCGCGATGCCTCAAAGGTATATCCGACAGTACTTAAAACTTTAAACGCGTTTTTCTCGAAACCGTTTTTTTTTTGAGTTGGCCGAACACATAACTCGAACAGCTCTTAACCTATAGATCTAAAAGTTTGGCAGTATTCTCAGAATACCTATGTCTATCGACACACGTAGGACACGTTTTTTTATATTGCCTCCTTTTTTTTTATCAACAAATATGTGACGTTTTTTTTTCGTAAAATTAAAAATATTTTTCAATCAGTCATCATTTTGCAAAAAATCAATATATCGAAAAAATCCTACGTGTATCGATAGCCGTTGATGTACAGAAACTAATCAAACTTGATTTTTTGTTCTAGATCAAAAATTAAGGGCGTTAGGTGTTCGGCCATGGACCCCCTTTAAAAAAATAGGGCCTACGAATAAAGGCTGCAGAGCCGCCATTTTGTTTTCGATTTATTAAACAAAAAATTAATTTTGTACTTTGAATATAATATAATAAAACCTCATTTACAAATTTTCGATTGGCTTTTTCATTTGGCCAAAAAAAAATTCCAGAAAATTGGCTTTTTTTCGCCTGTTACTCAGATGTCCCCCCTTAAGGTCTTAGTGCAAGGGTCGATGAAGAAAATGGTCTGAGAATAAAAAACACAACTTGACATCACCAGTTAATATAAATAACTATATATTATACTATATCTATATATCTAACTATATATATACTATATGACTATATCTTATCATAGTTTAAAACACTAGGTAAATCGTTAACAAAACGGACTCTATTTTTGGCAAAATAATACCACATCCCAGTTTCATGAGGATCGGCCGACTATAAATATCCTATAGCCGTCACATAACTGAACAATTGGACTTAATGTTTTGTCGATGAGAAGAAGTCAACTTCTTGTTGGTATGGAATTGTTGGTATACAAGTTCATTCGATAAATCAATCAACAAATGTTTTCATTTGGAACCTATTGGTTGTTCGCTCGTAATCTCACTGTTCGAAAACTGATCGTATGTCGGATGTTAATCTGTTCACTTGCTCGATGGTTCCATGGTTTCTTTGGAAGCCAAATTGGTGGTCCGGGATAATATTACAAGCTTCTAGATATGGTATTATGCAAGTGGATAAGCATTTTTAGAATATTTAGACAAACAAGATAGAAGGCTTATTGGTCTATACGATGTCGGAATTGCGTGGCCTTTTCCAGTAAGGCAAACAAGAGAGCTTTTAAGAAAATTTGAGCACATTTTCAGTGTGCCGCCAGCGCTGCGGGAAAATTTTTGACCCTATGCACGCGTTCTATGGAAAATGAGAGTTTGCCCACCACGGATATATATAAAGCGAAATAATGTAAATCAGTTATAAGTAAGCTAACACATTTTTTTTTCATTTTTATTTTGTAAAAAATAGTATAGACAAAGAAAACCTTAGTAGTTTTAGTTTCAGAAAGGTTACTTTACCTTACTAAGCCAAGAAAACCACAGATTACTGGCTAAAAACATATAATTTAGACAATAATCCCAAAATAAAAAGAATCAAATAAATTGTACATGAAATTGTACTGTTACTATATTATTGATAATCAATTAAAAAAAACGTTTTTCCTTTCATTGCGACTTTGATTATTTTTAAAAGTAAAAAAATGATTTCTCAGCATAAGCATTTCATGTACACATAACATAAGAACATTATAACAACTTTTCTTGTTACGAAATGGATAACGCCACAAACATTTAAAATTGAGTTTAAGCCACATTGATTACTTTTTCCATACTTTTTCCAACATTTAAAATTGAGTTTAAACCACATTGAATTCTTTTTCAATAGAGATCCATAATGCTCAGCAGTTCCATGCAAAAGACAGTCCGTTCTGAGCCTAAAATATATTTGTATCCTACTATCTACTTTTACAGGTAAAAATACACGATAAAATATAATATATAATATATATGCTGCTATAAAAACTGTCCTTTTATTTTGGCCCACTCCAGCCGCTTCTTCGTTGCACCTACTTCTATTAGGCACTGTGATTCAAGGTACACTGTTTTTAAATATTTTAAATATGTTTAATTATTAAAGTGAAATTCAAACTGGTGCGCTCAATGAAGACCTGTAATAAGCAGGGACCGTAAATAACACAGCCACACAAAAAAAAAAAAGTGTCCGGGTTGGGAGATCAGAGTACCCTATCCCCATGTATTTTGGACCGCTGAACACGAATCTGAAGTCCGTTTTGGTCCTGCACGTGTACGTTTCTTCCTAACCTCAAAAAAAGTTTTACATTTTTGGAGGTATGGGACTTTATTTTTAATTTATTGGATTTTCATGAAACTGGGTACCCAGGGGTTTTTGGGGTCGCTGATTACGAATTTGAAGTCAGATTTTCAAAATTCAATATGGCGGATCCAATATGGCGGACGAATTTTTGAACAATTTTTGGATTTTCATTTTGAAACTGGGTACTTAGGGGTTTTGGGGTCGCTGATTACGAATCTAAAGTCAGATTTCCCAAATTCAATATGGCGGATTCAATATGGCGGACGAATTTTCAAAAATGAAAATCCACGAATTTTTTGAAAATTCGTCCGCCATATTGAATTTTGAAAATCTGACTTCAAATTCGTAATCAGCGACCCCAAAAACCCCTGGGTACCCAGTTTCATGAAACTCCAATAAATTAAAAATAAAGTCCCATACCTCCAAAAATGTAAAACTTTTTTTGAGGTTAGGAAGAAACGTACACGTGCAGGACCAAAACGGACTTCAGATTCGTGTTCAGCGGTCCAAAATACATGGGGATAGGGTACTCTGATCTCCCAACCCGGACACTTTTTTTTTTTGTGTGGCTGTGTAATGATTATTGTCGCTATTTTTAAATGAATAAATCAATCACTTCCAATCAACTTAGAACAAGCTTGACTAGCACGTTTTTATCCTTTAAGGATACACTATGAATATCCTTGATGATTTTTAATTTTTAATTGTTATATTTATTCTTCTATGGTTAAACATTATTTTTGATCGAAAAAAATAAAAATCACAAATAATCATTAAGCTTGAACAAAAAAAATAAAACTCAAAAATAATGATTATTTGTGATTTTTATTTTTTTGATCAAAAATAAAACTCACCAAGCAATAACTTTTGATCCTTTGAGGATATTGCCAATATTGTCCTATTGTCCTCAAAGGATCAAAAGTTATTGCTTGGTGAGTTTTATTTTTGATCAAAAAAATAAAAATCACAAATAATCATTATTTTTGAGTTTTATTTTTTTTGTTCAAGCTTAATGATTATTTGTGATTTTTATTTTTTTCGATCAAAAATAATTATTAGTCTTGATTTAAAAAATTATTAATCGAAAAGTAATCATTACAAAGTAATTTTTAAAATATTACTTATAATGATTACGGTCCCTGGTAATAAGACAATATCCATATCCCAGCCTTCCATCCATTTAGGAAAACTAACACCGGCGTGGATCACGGAATGTGTGTTTATACTTAAAGCGGGCCCAAGCCGTTGCATAAGATCCCTTCAGACTTTAAGCCATTCATCTTCAGGATAGAGAAAGCTATATCTCCCTAGAAAATGCCCTAGTATAAAGTGTCACCCCCTTCCTTTTGCCTAAGACCCTTAAGATCTTTATGCATAAGACCGTCCTATCTTCCTTTTTCTTAAGCGAACTGTCGTTTTTTTTGGTCGCTTCAGTTTTAACATAAACCGAATCGCTTCGCGTGTGCTGTGGTATATTTGGAGGCGAATTTATAATTTTCAAGTTTAATTTCAATTCCAAGCATAGCTCGGCTCTGCTTCTTCCCCTTATTCTTCCTATTATTTCCTTTTTTCTGGTGCAATTGAGGTTTTTATCCCTATCCAAAATAAACCTCTCCAAAATTTCTTTTGCCCACTCCAGCCCCTTCTTCGATGCACTCGCTTCTATTAGGCACTGTGGTTCAAGGTACACTGCTTTTTACAAGGTACAAGGTACAAATATTTTAAATATGCTTAATTATTAAAAAGGAATTCAAACTGGTGCGCTCAATGAAGTCTTGTAATAAGACAATATCCTCATCCCAGCCTTTCATCCATTGCGCGCTTGACACTCAGTTTAGCGGCCTTCAGCTTCTAAATGAGTCCCATAAGCGTAAGGAATCCGCTCTTTGTGATCCGCCTCAGCCGATAATAACGCAGCCGCTCACATTTCGGGCCTACCCTAGAACTGAGAACAATGCGCCGCCTGATTTCTCAGTGCAAATGAGCAATATTCCAAAATGTCCTCTATATCGTTATAGAGGATATAAGGATATATATCACTAGGATATATATCCTCTCTATATATCACTTGAAGGGATGCCACGGGTCCTAGTGAATGAAACCTCCGTTAGAGTCACCCAACAGGGTATTCCACAGTCCTGACCACCGGTATCGACTGATGCTGCACCTTTTGTACCTGCTACAGCAAAATCGTTAAAGGTGATTCCTTTATCGAGACATATATTTGTTTCTCGACTTGCCCCTGAACTTAAGAGTATGAAAGGCTAAAGGTGGACACAACTAAATATAAAAATAAATATAAATATATACAGCGAATGTCTTCTCTCAAGATTCGTGTGCCTGCGCTGGTGTTCGAGACTCTTTGTTTACCCAGTTTTTGGCCAGAGAATATTTTCCTCCAAGAACATCAGCCTAGTACCGTAATGTACACATATAAACATCCACATATAAGAGCCACTGACCAGCATTCTACCTCTTCTTTGTCCTCTAATCCATAAAACTAACATAGTCGCTAAAACATACTTATCAGAATACTAGGGTGCTACGTAGTAAACTCTCTAAACTATAATCCCATATTGTAGCTCTTACAGAAACTTGGTTAAAGCCGGAGATCTTTAATTCCGAAGTCGGAGTGGAGTGGAAGGGGTAGAGTCCTCATTTCGGTAGGCTTCTAACGTGCTTCTGAAGAAGTGCATTAAAATCACTCCGTCGGGTAAATCCTGTTCATCGGCTATTAGACTTATATTTTGTATCTGATCCTGAAGGTACCACTCTTTCCAGAGCTTTGCTCCTTTCAACCTCAGAGATTCATATCATCCCACGCTTGAGGTTTCAATCGAAACCATTTCTGGTATCGATCAGATGTTGCCATGCGTGGCAAATAAGATTCGCTGTTTCCGTTAGGCCGTTGATTTTCACAAACTTAATAGCCTTATCGATACATATGATTGGTCTGATATCTACTAGCTCGGTCAAATTTTAACCTGCACTAAGCGTTAACGTGTATCTTTTCCACCTCTGCTTACGTTTCCAAGTTTATCCGTGACCCCTGACCCCAGGCCCTGATGGAGTACCAAGCTGTGTGCTAAAATACTGTGCTAGGGCTCTGTGTAAACCTCTACATAAACTTTTTAACTTATCTTTGGAAACCTCGATTTTTCCCCTTTAGTGGAAGGAACCTTGCATAATTACCTTAAATAAAAAAGCGTCCGATACTGTCAACCACAGAGTCGTCTTTGTTTGAGAAGCTTGTTCCTCATCTTGATCTTCGGCTGTCGTTTTTTCTTACGTTTCCTGTAATCATCTATTGCGAATGGTCATGGTCCATTGGGTGAATACACTTCTAAAGTCTCTTGTAGGCTTGATGCATCCCTTTGCTCGACAGGAGCAGTCTCCTCAATTCATGATTTTATGTTATTTTAATTGTTTAGATTATTTTTATTTATAATTTTTTTTTTGTGTTTTTATTGTACACTCTCATCATACAACCGGTGATCACCGGATTTATTGTCCGAAACTGTCACGATCGCTATGTAATTAGTTATATAGTTGATAGTCGCCACATGATTATTTAGATTGGTCGTTTGTAGTTTATTGATTATATTTTTATTATAAAAGTGTGGTCATAAGCCGTTCAGATGTTCTTAGCGGTTGATCGATAGTGTTTTTTAACGTCAATGGCTCGTGGCCGGCTGCACACAAAAGCTCATACATACGGCTGGTAGCGAGCACAATGTTGTAATGTGCATGAAACGCTTGGGCGTGTTGTCAAGCCATGGAAATTCGCTGACACTTGCACTTCCCATGAGTGGAGCTTTGAGGCTTATATGTGTGATCATATATCCCCTGGCTACTTGGCCGGGTCTTTCTGTTTCTGTATTGTTATTGCTACACTGGGTACTCGCTATGACGACACATGCAAGAATTTTACAAGAATTTTTCGCTCCGAAATATCTATGTTGATTTTTAGCTTGCAGTCTGTAATGTGAGAAGGTATTGCAAATGAGATGAGGTGACCTTGTAAAACCGTGTCGAATTTCACTCGGCAATGCAGATTTATTGTGGCTATAGAATACTGTCGGCCGATTTTTATGAATTTAGGTAGACCAGTGAATCAAATATATCGAACGGATTCCCAACCTTCTATATTCATACACCTTAACACTAGATATGCAAGATGTAAGATCGATCGGTTATTCGATCCCTAACGTTACGAATTATATATTGCGGGAAAAGGAAACAACGACGTGCGTTGAATGTCGATAGCTTATAAACTGAGAGACTTGTTTGCGTATAATCAGACGGACATGCTTATATCTGCTCAGAAGGTAATGCGTATCATAAATTTATACATTAAAATAGGTTGAATTATCACTGCGTTACACACTGTTGGACAACATAAAAATGTCCTCCGAAGGATAATTAAAAATGTACAATCGGTATATTAGAACCGGGAATTTAATTTCCAAAGTCACGGCAGCTTGCTTTTTTTAAATTTTAACTTTTGTGCACTGCGTTGCCAACTGATTTGTACCACCAATTCATGCTTTGAGGCAGCGACTGTAAAGCTTTTGTTACTTGATGAAGCAAACTTTGGCGAAGAAAACGTCTGGAACAGTTTTTAATGTCGTGTACACATTTTGTGGATTTAATTTGCGCATTGCTGTCGCTTGTCGCATGCGACTCTTCAACTCCTTGTCCGTATGGTTCCCTCCGCAGTTTCCACATTTCTTCACGGTACTGGCCTTATTTGAAGTGCAGTGAGCGGAGTTGTGGCTGTCCCTGCAGACTACACAGACAGCCCGAAGTGTGCAGTATGATCTAATGTGTCCATAAGCTTGGCAATTAGTGCATTGCACTGGACCATTGCGTTTATGTGGCTCTTCTACAGAGATTCTTCGATGCAATAGATATTGCATATTAGTTTTTATTAGGGGCTTTTACTTTGTTCAGAATGTTAATCTCTAGAATATGAGAATCTCTATCTATGATAGTTTAGGAGGCTTGTGTTTTCCACAAGCAAATCTAGGGCAAATCGCCAGTAGGGCAAATCTGTTGTTACTGGATCTGCCTGATTCTTTCTGGACGTGATAATTATACCCGGTACACGTAGAGTGCAGGGATATATTATATTCAGGAATCATTCCGACATTTCGACATATTTCAGGCAGTTTTTATTTTAATGCTGTTTGCATAACTTTTGCATTTTTTTGCGATGTTAAGTAGTATTTATTGTCAGTGCAGACAAAAAAGTTTAACCTGTTGTTGCAAATGTGGTTAATTCTAAGGTGTTTGACCCGTCGGTATGAAGCCAGAGTGTTTTACTAATGTGTAGGGGGGCGCTGGTGCCGCAAAAGATTCCAGAAGTAGGGGTTGAAATGAAAAAGTCGGGGGCGTCTTCGGTAAATTCACAAGAAGCGCGTTCAGCTTTATTGGGCTGCTTACATAGGATAACTTAACTTAGAAAAAAAACAGGCAAATGTAATAGAAAGAATACGATCGACGACGGCCGACGAAGGAGCAAGAGCGCAAAGAGGGGCGACCGCGGATGCGCTCTTTAGCGCGGGTGCGCTCTTAAGGTTGCGGCACAACGGCCCCTCACCTAAACAACTAAGATTCCCTTTCTCGCTTTGAAATCGGGTGCGGTATACTTAACTGAGGTTGCTTGTTGCAGGTTTTTGTTTAAATTAAATGAATTCCGAGACCAGGGGATGGATCCGATAGTTGATACCATTTCGGTGGGGGGTAGACCCAGTATATATTCTTGATGACCATTAAAAGCCGAGTCAATATAGGCTCTATATTTATGAAATAGTTGATCTGAGAGACTGAACGAAAAGAGATAGAGGACTTTGAATGGAAACTTCTATTACACCCATGCATTTCATGTTTTTTTTAAATTTTTATAAGAATATTTTTTTTTTAATTTTAGCCCAATCGGCAAATTTTTTGAGAAGTTACAGAAATTGTTTTTTAATTTCATTGCTAGCGAGTGTGAAGCGCAATTTTGAGCGCGTGGATTTCTGTATAAGAGAAAGAACTATCAAATTTAGAACTTGGACTTCTATGATATTTAGAAGATATAGTAGAAGATAGTGTAAGCAGCGCGGGAGCAAAAGCTCATATTCGTTCTCGTGAGTATTCGTTGAAATAGATAAGTTAGGCTTAAAGTTAAAAATATAGATAATTATAACGTATTTTCGTTATTTTCACCCATGCATTTCATGTTTTTTTTAAATTTTTATTAGAATATTTTTTTTTTTAATTTTAGCCCAATCGGCAAATTTTTTGAGAAGTTACAGAAATTGTTTTTTAATTTCATTGCTAGCGAGTGTGAAGCGCAATTTTGAGCGCGTGGATTTCTGTATAAGAGAAAGAACTATCAAATTTAGAACTTGGACTTCTATAATATTTAGAAGATATAGTAGAAGATAGTGTAAGCAGCGCGGGAGCAAAAGCTCATATTCGTTCTCGTGAGAATTCGTTGAAATAGATAAGTTAGGCTTAAAGTTAAAAATATAGATAATTATAACGTATTTTCGTTATTTTTTGAGAGTGAGGGATAAGATAATATCGTTAAACATTTTGCCACCTCCGGGTGGACTTTGTACTACATTAAACAAAAAAAGGAAAGCTAACAACGGATATATATCGCAAAAAATTTGCCGATTCTTTTGAGAATATCATTATATAACTAATTTATTACAATACAAAATCTATAAAATAGTTATAAAATTTAGTAGTACCAAAAATTTTAAAAGTGGTGTCGTGGATCGGTTATCGATAGTTTAGTATTTAGTATTTATTATTGAAATTTGGTATTGTGCCCTCATCAAGAGATTGGACACACTAAATAGATAACTATGGCGTGCTCGTGGTGAGTTTGTCGTCGAAAAGCCATGGAGTGTGGTAGGTTATACAGCGGTGAGATATCTTTATTAGGATCATCCTTTTTAGAGGTGGAGAAACATCGATGACATCGATGTTGGCATCGATGTTTCTCCACCTCTAATCCTTTTTCGCAAGACGGCGGCCGAAGCAGTGAAACCCCGGTATCATCTGCTCAGCCGGCAGCATCTGGAGCATCTGAAGAAACCGAACGTGGCCTCTTGGAGAGGATCGTCGAGCTGGAGGAGGAGAAGGAGCACTAACATGGAGCGCACTAACCCCGTTATGTCGAGTGAGGTTGGGGTAGGTCAGCCGCCATTTGCAATCGGCCTGACCGTACCTAACCCAACAAGTGTTTTTCATGCGGCGTCAGGGAGACTGCCAACTTGGAGCGGATTTCAAACGGTACTGTGTACAGTTCCGCAGAACTGTCCCACAAGGAATAGACACGAATCGCCATTTTGCGCTACCGGCACTACGGTTCCAGGTTTCGGAACCGAAACCTACGGTTCCATGGGAAACCATGTAGCCCATGGTAGCCCATAAGCTTTATGAGCTTCCTACGTTCGGAGGGAAGCCAGAGGATTGGCTCATCTTCTATTGCGCGTTTACGGAAACGACGCAAGCATATGGTTGTACGAACTTGGAGAACAACCAGAGGCTACTTAATGCGTTAAAGAATGACGCGCGTGAGACATTGAAGTCGTTGTTGATTCACCCCAGCAATGCGAATGCAGTGATGGAGCAGCTGCGTTTCATATATGATCGACCGGAGAAACTAATACGCAGCCAGCTCAACAGCATTCGAGATGTGCCCGCAATTACGGAACAGCGAAGGCAGATCAGCATATGAACGAGTATAGAACGAGTGGATTGGGCCATGCACGCTGCATCTATTAAGCCCTTTCCGACTATTGTGGACTTTAGTTCGTGGTTGACGGAACTAGCGAATGTGGTCTGCATGGTGGCGGACATTGATGGAAAGGAGCCAAGGCGTCGATTGCATTATGCCAGCATCGACCATGAGCAGGACGAGCAATAGGAGAGCTGCCTTAGGAATTGTCCAATATATGGAGGTCTTGGACAACATGCAGTTTGGGACTGCCAACGATTTATTGGAGCCACGCCTACAGAGAGTTGGAGGCCCAACTATGTTCTTGCAAAGCGGGCATATGACTGGATCTTGCGCCACGTCAGGAGAGTGCCCCATGAATGGATGCAGGAGGAAGCATCACCGTCTTCTTCATGAGGCAAGCAATGAAGGCTTCAGGAGACCGCCACAGCGAGGCGGCCATTGGAGAAGCTACAACCGGGCCCGACAGGCAGTCGTACCGAGGGAAGGCGTCCAATTAAATGAAGGAGCAGCGTCATCCGTGGATGCTCCTGCGACGTCGGAAAGGAATTTGAGCTGTGTCGACGAGGACCGAGAAGGACTACTGTTCCTTGTATTGCCGGTGACGCTATACGGAGGTGGAAAGCAGGTGGATACGTTCACTCTCCGGATGAAGGTTCTTCGGTGACGATGGTCGACAACGAGCTGGTTGCAGAGCTAGGCGTACAAGGAGTACGTCATCAGCTGAATATTCAATGGTTCGGAGGCATGGCCACAAGAGAGCCTACTAACGTGGTACGTCTGCAGGTTAGTGGAGCAGGCTAGTCCTCCCGACACGTGTATGCCATTCCGAAATTGAGTTTGCCGATGCAGAGCTTGCACAGAAGAGATGTTAGGAGCGTGAATAAGGATGCTCGATTAATGATGAAGCCCTACGAAAATGCAGTACTGAAGCTGCTTATTGGATTGGACCATGGGCATTTAGCATTGCCATTGAGAACGAGACGGTTTGCCAGAGTACGCGGCCGCAGCCGCATTAGGATGGGTCGTTTTTGGGCCTGTAGAAGGACGACGAGACTCGCCATCACCGAAGTCTTGTCTGCTAGCTACGACGTTGGATGATAATGTGGAACGGATTGTCGGGGACCACTTCGAGATCGAGAACTTCGGTGTGAAGGCGGCGCTAGCGGCCCCAGCCAGCGACGACGTGAGGGCTCACAAGATCTTGGAGGACACTACGGTGCGCGTTGGCCACCAATACTGTAACGAACAGTGAGGTGGCATCTTTGGATACATCGGACGAGAGGAAGGGGTTGCACGCTTTGTCCGGCCAGATCTCGCCGGCTAGTGGGTGGGTTCTGAAACACCCCCTTCTCTCCCCTCGATGCTGCCTCGGGAATCATAAATTAAATCGATAATGATGCGTGCACGACCTCACGAACAGCGTGGGTCAAACCTGAGCTCCTCAGAACAGAGCATATTAGGATCCTTCGGAGATCCCTAAGAAGGTACATGGCATAGGTTGGCGGCAGGGCGGTGGCGACCCAAACGAGGCGAAAGATGTTTTCTTACTCCATTATAAACTTCATTGTTTCATTGTTTCCTTAACAAAAGACCTTAAAATTCTAGATAACATCCTTATCCTAGCTTCCTAACTATTCCAATACTTCAATATATGATCTTTCCGACTATGCTTAATAATATCTTATTGCTAAAGATTTGCGAACTTAAATGTATATTCGATTTGGCAGGATTTGCGGACTCGCGATCAATATCATGACATCGGATTTTTAGTTGCTAAGAGAGCGCTACTATAAGGACCACGCGTATGGCTGATCGTCTAACCGGTGAAGCCTCTTGGGCTGGAACTCGGAAAACGGAAAAAAATATTGATCGGAGAATTCCGCATCACTTCAGCTGGCTTGGCAAAGAAAGAGGATTACTCACTTTTCGTATCCGCGACGAGTCGTTGAAGCGCTTCCACCACTCGAGGCTGGAAAAGATAATATGCAATTCGGGAGGGCCTTTGCCTAACCCGTCAACAATGCCAACAACAAAACATGCAGCCAGCAGCAGTGCTCTAGCTGAAATCTCCGGACACTATTTCCTCTCTTCCGCTCTCGACACCGTTAGGCCATCAGCCGGACGAGTCTCTCCACTCCCTCGATCAATAAAGCGCCTCTTGAAAGCGCCGCAAGCGCCCTGTCCCTGCTTCCTATCCTATGGCTAAAGGCTAGTCCACGCCTGCTCCTCCGAACAACGGAACGCTCCTTTAAAGCGCAGCCAGCGCTCCGCTCCCGCTACTGTTCCTATAGGAATTCGCCTATTTTGCGGCGACTCCTCCGTTCGACGGCGTGCTCCTTAACAGCGCCGCCAGCACTCCGTCCTTGCCTTTACTCCTCCAGGATGGCGCCTGTTACACGGCTGCTCCTGTGATCGACGGGGTGCCGCTTATAAGCGCCGCCAGCACTCCGTCCTCCTTCACTACTCCAGGATGGCGCCTACTCCACGACGACTCCTGTGAGGTTAGGGCCGAACCCTATCCGAATTTCCGGCGGAGCGCCCCTTAAAGCGTCGCGAACGCTCCAACTGCTTCCACTCGGGTCGAGTCTCACTGTATTTCCAGCTCCTACTTGGTTTTGGATGACTCCCCTCAGCCCCGCCTAGTGGGCGGCCTGATTGAGAGATTCGCGCCGCAACTGAGACCCGCTCTTCTCTTCTTCTTCTGGCCAAGCGTTGCTCGCCCTACGCCTCTCTGCCACCAGGGGTCTAGCTCGCACGCTGGTACCCCTGACCTAGCTAAACGAAAACACCTACGTCAGGCTCGCATAACCATGACCAGTCTTAAAACTCACCTAGCTTCTACGATCGCGCCCTGCCTTGACTGAGCAGTACGTACACCGCCAAATTGCCGCTGGTGGCCCTCTTTCTGTATGCCTGCTGGTCCTGCACCAGCACAATGGTTCCTCAGCGGATAAAACTACGCTGCAGTTGCTCGAAAATTTCCGGATGCTTCTCCTAGTTTGCCCGAACTCGCTTGTTTCGTGGTTAAATTCTAAAAGAACGCCGCTCCCACGCGGTTTCCTAACCTTAGCTTTGAGCGGGTTACCAGATCGATCAGACCCTCCACGAAACGCTGAATAGGGTCCTATTACGCGATCGGGCTGCCAGAAAGGCTGAAACACCGCACCCCCCCAGGCTGCCAACCCGTTCGAACTATCGCCGACGTTACAAAATGCCCCCTTCTCAAGAGCTAAAACAGGGTCTCAAGCGATCCTGTTTAGCTAAACCACGGAGGCGAGAACTACTGCTTCAAGTCTTTGGCATGACAGGTACCTATCGCTCGCCCTTGCATGTCCTCCAGCTCGTAAGTAGCTCTTCCTGTTCTCCTCCGAACTCTAGCTTTAATATACCTATTCTTACTCTCTACCTTAGCTTTACTACCCTCTTCACTGAGCTCTCTTCCTACTTGTCCTTGTTCACACCTGACGGAACGCGCTGATATGGACGATCCGGCGCATCCGCTCTTCCGTTTTTTAGACATTTCAGACACGATGGCTTGTAGACATTTGGTGCTCCGCACCCAAAACAGAAAACTTTCCGCTTGCCCGCGCAGTCGTGGTACCTGTGACCCTCTTTCCTGCAATTCCAGCAGATAAGAGCCACTGCCTCCACTTCACCCGCTTCATCACCTGAGAATTCTTGGGCCTCTTCCCATTCCAAGTCGCTTCCTACTTCCGCTACCGATTTTTTGTAACTTCTGTGTGAGCTTCTGTCTTCCCGTCTCTGGGTTTCCCCATACGGCTTCTTCCCCCATCCTGGCTTTGATGTGCCGCAGTCACGTCGCACCTCCTCTAAGAACCGTTCCCGGCGCCGACAAATCTCCCGTAAGTGGCTTTTCGAACGTATCGACACATTCAACAGCTCGTGGCGGATCTCGGACCTGAGATTCCTCCTTACCATCTCCACTAGCGTGGCATCGCTTAATGGAATGCTCAGACCGTCCATCAACTGTTCTATCGCCTCATAAAACGTGTCAAAATCTTCTCTGTCGCGCTGCTTCCGATCTCTTATTGCCTCTCTTATGTCCTCATCCGACCTATCGTCCCTAAAGTGTTTCCTGAGCGCGTCGCATAGGTCACTCCACCTCATTCCTGTATTCAACTTGTGAAAACGCCAGTAAAATTCTCCCGCTTTCCCATCAAATAACAAACTCGCATTTCCGCATAGTGCTGAAAAGTTACTATCCAGCGTCTGGTGCGTCAAAGCTTCAACACGATAGATGAAATTATCGACGGTCATGCCGTCGGGATGTCCGCTAAAACGAATCTTCCAACTATTCAGGATCTGTCCCACTTTCTCTGGTCTATACCAAAAGTTGTGGTCAGCCTGTTGCCTCACGCCATTTCCTAAGTAGTCGCCCTGATCCCGGGTCTCTCTTTCATCACCGTAGACCCCACTAGGCTGCTCGTCGCTTCCAGTTCTCTCTTCTCCTTCCCTCTCTGCTTGCGCCCTTTGGTGGAACAGTCCGTCCATTTGCGCTGACAGTTGTTCCAGCAGCGTCGCCTGCATGGCGCTGATTGATTGGGACACAATCGAACTCAACTCCGCTGTGCTTCCTGCCGACTCTGCTTGAGAGCTCGCTTGGCTGGTCCCACAGGGTGAATCTGCTCTGCGAGTCAGCTGACTCGTGCTCGCGCCAGTCGTATCGCTGGCCGCCTGTGCTTTCTCGAAACACACTACCTTGCACGTCGGACATGACGACTGTGATTTGACGTGTGTTGTTATACACGCTTTGTGGAACTCGTGTCCGCACTTGATTCTGGCTCTGCCGGTTTCCATCTCTTTATTACATAATGTGCAGACGGGCACCTTCACAGGTGTCGCTGCCCCCTTCTCTGCCTCTGCCGGGTTCATCCTTTCTTTCTTTCTTGCCTAACCTAAAAAATGCTCGCTTCCCAAATACCGAAACTCTAAAACTGAACTTCGCCTTCGTTTTTAGCCTGCCTACCGCCATGCACGCTGCCCAACGTTCTTCTTCTTTTCGCCATTGCTTCTCACCTAATTCCGTTCTGGAATTTCGCTCGTAGAAAACTCCCCTTTCCAGCTCTTTGTCGCCCGTCCTGCTAACTTTCAGGCCTGCGATCTATAAGCTGAAACCCTTTGGACGTGGTCATTTCGTGCCTGTTACGAATGAACTCCGAGCGTCCTTCTGCTCTCCTAGGGGATGACGGGATTTAGCTGCCAATTTACAGGCTTGGTCAGATATGAGTCCGCTAACTGATACTGCTGTTCCAAACGACTGTGGCACTGTCTCTCCCGTCCCTTCGTCATTGTAGCAGCCTGCTATCCGAAACTCGTGGTCAGCTGGGTCCTATCCCTTGCTAAAGTCCTGCGAGAATCCGTCCTGCTAAACTCTACTCGAAACTATCGCTGTGGTTGCGAGGCACTGTGGTCTACTCTCTCCTCTGAGTGTAGAATTCCGAGCGGTACCCGCGCCACTGCTGAGGGTTTTGGTCTGGTTACAGCCATGCTACTGTAACCAGCCGAAAAAACTTGTCCGCAAAACATGGCTGCGTCTAACCACGCTAAAACCATGGCCACTTAGTTGGGCGCCAGATAAATTTATGATTAAGATAATTATAACTGTAACGAACAGTGAGGTGGCATCTCTGGATACATCGGACGAGAGGAAGGGGTTGCACGCTGTGTCCGGCCAGATCTCGCCGGCTAGTGGGTGGGTTCTAAAACACCCCCTTCTCTCCCCTCGATGCTGCCTCGGGAATCATAAATTAAATCGATAATGATGCGTGCACGACCTCACGAACAGCGTGGGTCAAACCTGAGCTCCTCAGAACAGAGCATATTAGGATCCTTCGGAGATCCCTAAGAAGGTACATGGCATAGGTTGGCGGCAGGGCGGTGGCGACCCAAACGAGGCGAAAGATGTTTTCTTACTCCATTATAAACTTCATTGTTTCATTGTTTCCTTAACAAAAGACCTTAAAATTCTAGATAACATCCTTATCCTAGTTTCCTAACTATTCCAATACTTCAATATATGATCTTTCCGACTATGCTTAATAATATCTTATTGCTAAAGATTTGCGAACTTAAATGTATATTCGATTTGGCAGGATTTGCGGACTCGCGATCAATATCATGACATCGGATTTTTAGTTGCTAAGAGAGCGCTACTATAAGGACCACGCGTATGGCTGATCGTCTAACCGGTGAAGCCTCTTGGGCTGGAACTCGGAAAACGGAAAAAAATATTGATCGGAGAATTCCGCATCACTTCAGCTGGCTTGGCAAAGAAAGAGGATTACTCACTTTTCGTATCCGCGACGAGTCGTTGAAGCGCTTCCACCACTCGAGGCTGGAAAAGATAATATGCAATTCGGGAGGGCCTTTGCCTGACCCGTCAACAATGCCAACAACAAAACATGCAGCCAGCAGCAGTGCTCTAGCTGAAATCTCCGGACACTATTTCCTCTCTTCCGCTCTCGACACCGTTAGGCCATCAGCCGGACGAGTCTCTCCACTCCCTCGATCAATAAAGCGCCTCTTGAAAGCGCCGCAAGCGCCCTGTCCCTGCTTCCTATCCTATGGCTGAAGGCTAGTCCACGCCTGCTCCTCAGAACAACGGAACGCTCCTTTAAAGCGCAGCCAGCGCTCCGCTCCCGCTACTGTTCCTATAGGAATTCGCCTATTTTGCGGCGACTCCTCCGTTCGACGGCGTGCTCCTTAACAGCGCCGCCAGCACTCCGTCCTTGCCTTTACTCCTCCAGGATGGCGCCTGTTACACGGCTGCTCCTGTGATCGACGGGGTGCCGCTTATAAGCGCCGCCAGCACTCCGTCCTCCTTCACTACTCCAGGATGGCGCCTACTCCACGACGACTCCTGTGAGGTTAGGGCCGAACCCTATCCGAATTTCCGGCGGAGCGCCCCTTAAAGCGTCGCGAACGCTCCAACTGCTTCCACTCGGGTCGAGTCTCACTGTATTTCCAGCTCCTACTTGGTTTTGGATGACTCCCCTCAGCCCCGCCTAGTGGGCGGCCTGATTGAGAGATTCGCGCCGCAACTGAGACCCGCTCTTCTCTTCTTCTTCTGGCCAAGCGTTGCTCGCCCTACGCCTCTCTGCCACCAGGGGTCTAGCTCGCACGCTGGTACCCCTGACCTAGCTAAACGAAAACACCTACGTCAGGCTCGCATAACCATGACCAGTCTTAAAACTCACCTAGCTTCTACGATCGCGCCCTGCCTTGACTGAGCAGTACGTACACCGCCAAATTGCCGCTGGTGGCCCTCTTTCTGTATGCCTGCTGGTCCTGCACCAGCACGATGGTTCCTCAGCGGATAAAACTACGCTGCAGTTGCTCGAAAATTTCCGGATGCTTCTCCTAGTTTGACCGAACTTGCTTGTTTCGTGGTTAAATTCTAAAAGAACGCCGCTCCCACGCGGTTTCCTAACCTTAGCTTTGAGCGGGTTACCAGATCGATCAGACCCTCCACGAAACGCTGAATAGGGTCCTATTACTCGATCGGGCTGCCAGAAAGGCTGAAACACCGCACCCCCCCAGGCTGCCAACCCGTTCGAACTATCGCCGACGTTACAATACCAGACGGGATTATTGTGGAAAACGGATAACATTGTGCTGCCACGTAGTTATTATATGGCGTACAATAGGTTGAGAAGATCTAGAAGAAAATAAAGTGAGACGGGCAGTTCGCCCAGGAATATTCACGGATTATGTCGTCAAGGGATACGCTCGGCGTCTGGAACAACAGGAAATCGCTATGGGAAGCGATAGGACATGGTACTGAGCAAGGGGCCGCAACAATATAACGCCTTGGCATCTATCCTCTTCTATTTTAGGGAAGGTTCTGTCGAAGTCTGCAGTGACATTAAGGAGATGTTTCACCAGGTGCTGATCCGACCCGAAGATAGATGTGCGCAACGATTTCTGTGGGGTTTATCTCATAAACCCTCTGCAGTGACATTAAGGAGATGTTTCACCAGGTGCTGATCCGACCCGAAGATAGATGTGCGCAACGATTTCTGTGGGGTTTATCTCATAAACCCTTACGTTTATGAGATGTGCGTGATGACGTTTGGAGCTGCATGCTCACCAAGTGCGGCGCATCATGCGCGCAATTTTGAGCGCATATATATAACATATATATGTCGTAGAATGGCTAGTTTGCCCATTGTACGTGTGCGTGCGGCTTTTGTGTGCCGACGCATTATCGCCAGTAGTTTTAAAATGCACGGTAGTTGAGAAAAGGAGACACACTCTTCTGCTGAGCATGGTCTGATCGTAGAGCGCTGACTCAATGAGAGAAACAGAGAGGGCAATAGACTTTGCAGAAATTGTGAATTAGACAGAACTCTGTGTTACTGGAGTCAGTCGGAAAGCGCCTCTAGTAGCGAACAGAACTTGCTGTGCAATTAAACTAAAAAAAATGGAAACTATTGAGGAATCTCCGACATATATATTAGAAGATATTCTGCTATAAAAATACTCCTTTTGAATACAGAAAACCCACCCACAAACTTTAAACTAGATTTTGAACAGAAAACGCTATACTGGGCAATACAGAGTTGTAAGCTCTGGGGTCCCCGACGAGATCATACCACCACAAATTCAGCATGGAGGCAAAATTGCCATCAGACTGGATCTCTTTGGAGACTGGATCAGACGACTGGATCAGACGTCTTTAAAAGATCCAGACGTGGCTCACATCACGGAATGTGTTCATACCCAAAGCGGCCCCAAGATTCCTTAAGACTTTAAGGGGGGACATCTAAGTAACAGGCGAAAAAAACCGATTTTCTGGAATTTTTTTTGGCCAAATGAAAAAGCCAATCGAAAATTTGTAAATGATTGTAAATTTTATTATATTGTATTTAAAGTACAAAATAAATTTTTTTTTAATAAATCGAAAACAAAATGACAGCTCTGCAAAAAAATCCTACGTGTGTCGATAGACATAGGTATTCTGAGTATACTGCCAAAATTTTAGATCGATAGGTTAAGAGTTGTTCGAGTTAGTTGTTCGGCCAACTCCAAAAAAACGGTTTCGAGAAAAACGCGTTTAAAGTTTTAAGTACTGTGGGATGTACAGTGAGGTATCGCCGCAGAATGGAAACTTTCGACACTTAGACACTTTTGCTGAACTCTATCTTTTGATATGTTATTTTTAAGACCTTAAAGAATTTTTTAAGCGGAAAAAAAAATTTTAGATTTTTTCAAAACTCTACTCATATGTCCCCCCTTAAGCCATTCATCTCCAGGATAGAGAAAGCTATATCTCAGAAAATGCCCTAGTATAAAGTAGCACCCCCTTCTTTGTGCATATGACCCTCACGATCCATGTGCATAAGACTCTTCTCTCTTCCTTTTTCTTAATAACGCAGATAAATATTGCTTTAAGCCGGTGTTTACCTACTTAATAATCGACTGTAAAGAAACTTCAGTTTTAAACTTAGTTTGAAACTTCGTTTTGCTTCGCGTGTGCTGTGGAAATTTTGGAGGCGAATTTATAATTTGTTAAATTTCAATTCCACGCATTGCTCGTCTCTGCTTCTTCCTTTTTTTCTGGTGCAAATAAGGTTTTTCTCTATTTCTCCAATTTTCTTTTGCCCGAAGATCTTTAGCTCCGAAGTTTTTTCACGTAAGTACACCACTTTTCGACGTGATCGACCTTTGCGAACGGAAAGTAGAGTCTTCATTTCGGTAGATTCCAAACTTGCTTCTGAAGGAAGAAATCACAAGAGTTTGATGACATAAAAATTATTTGCATTAAAATCATTTTGTCCGCAAAATCTTTATACATTACATATTTATATATATCGCCTTCGTCTGAACCGACTACATATTGGCAACATTTGTTCGCTATTCAATTCGTTTTTAATCTTATGATCGATCGTGACCAGCTTGTAGCTCTGGGTGACTTTAATATCCCAGAATTAAGTTGGTCTAATGTCCATAACTCTCAATCTGTATAACTTATCACGCACTATGACTTTTCCTAGGTCAAATTAAACATGTTAGAAATTCGTTAGGTCGGCTTTTAGACTTATGTTTTGTATCTGATACTGATGGTACCTCTTTCCAGACCTTTGCCCCTTTCAACCCCAGAGGATCCATTTCACCCCACGCTTGAGGTTTTAATCGAAACCATGTCTGGTATTGATCAGAAGTTTCCATGCGTGGCAAATAAGATTCGCCGATTTCACAAACCTAATAGCCTTATCGACACATTTGATTGGTCCGATATTCCGGCATGCACGGATGTAAATGTCACCTTAGAAAAATTTTACCATTTTTATACCCTTGCAGAGGGTATTATAATTTTGGTCAAAAGTGTGCAACGCAGTGAAGGAGACATCTCCTATCCTATAAATATATTCTTGATCAGGAACACCTCCTGAGTTGATATGAGCGGACAGGCCGTCTGTCTGTAGTTCTACGTGAACTAGTCTATCAGTTTTAAAGCTATCGGCTTGAAACTCTGCACACATCCTTCTTTCGTTTGCACGCAGTCGGAATGGCCGGGATCGGCCGACTATATTTTATAGCTGCCATATAACTGATTGATCGGAAATAGTATATCATTGGTGTTTTCAGAGTTAAAGAATTCAGCTTTTGCATGAGTGCTATTTTTGGCAAAAAAATAAGACATACTAAATTTCATAAGGCCGCTCAGTTTTAAAGCTATCTACTTGAAACCGCACACACCCTTCTCTTCTTTGCAGGCAGTATATATGTCGGAACTATATCTTATAGCTGCCATATAACTAAACGATCGGAAATGGTGTTTGGTAAGAATACCAACTATTTTATTTTTGAAGATTGAAGCTTGGAAATTTTTATTTTAAACTTTTTATTGTAATCAATTGGTTATATTAAGATATTCTCAGCCATGATATAGGATTGGCCAATAATATCAGATTATTTCGATATATATTCGGTTTAACTGCAAGGGTATATCAACTTAAGCTCCGCCCGGAGTTAGCTTTCCACTCTTGTTTAGATACTTTCTTTGACTCATGTGTGCAATGGAAATATCCGTCCGCTTCAACATATCCTTCTTGGTTTACAAGGTGCCTCACAAACTTAAAAAATATTAAAAACAGGCTCTCACCTAAATATAAAAAAAACATGCAGTAGTATAGGTTTTTCAAGATATCTACTAGCAAATTTTACCGTGCACATCGCAGAGTGTCACAGGAATTATGTTTCCGCCGGATACAATTTACTCAGGATCCGAAGCAGTTTTATAACTTTGTAAACACTAATCGTAATCACCTCTGATCAGGCCATTGCCGATGTATTCGCAAAAATTATTTCAAACATTTTAGTCTCAGCCTATAATGACAGATCAGCCTGACGCATACAACATTCAATCAGCAAATCTTATTTTCTGTCCGTTTTTCTCCGAGAATAGCTTATTATTTAATCTTTTAAGGGTCAAACCCGTTTATTCGCCAGGGCCCGTTGGAGGCTGTGTGCTAAAATAATGTGCCAGGGCTGTGTGCAAACCTCTTCATAGACTTTTCAATTTATCTTTGGAAAACTTGTGAGGAGATTTGGTCTCCCCACACGCCAAAAAATGCGGCAGGGTGAGCGTCAACGAAGGAGAAAGGAGTTGAGGGGGTGACGCGGGGCGTAGCGGCCCCCGAGGTCCGTTTAACAACAACGGAGGTCCGTGGCCGAGAGGTACGAGGGGCACAGACGGCGACCCGCCAACGGAAGAGTGGCGTGATTTTGGAGCAGGATTAACGGCAGGAGCAGAACCAGCGAGGATTAACGGGCGCTTCAATCAGTATATAAGGAGGGCCATTGGAGCAGATAGGGACGAGTCTTTTTAGGAAGCTTGTAGCGTTGAGTTGGAGGACCGCCTTTGGAGAGTCCGACATTCAAGTGTTAGAGCGTTTCTAAAAGGTACCCGGTGTTGAAGTTGAAGGACCGCCTCTGGAGAGTCCAACAGCTCGAGAAAATAATAAGAAAGGATCCGTTCCTTGGAAAGACCCAGGCTAGGGGAGTCGAGCCATTCCTGACCACGGCAGGTATCCGTGCTACGAAACGAGAGAAGGACAAGTTTGGCAAACGCCATACCGAATCCTGAAGTCGCGACGAACTGGTGTGGTCCTGCGAAATAAGGATAGGCCTACTCGGAGACTCACGCCCGGTGTTCCAGGAAGAACAAGCCAACAAAGGACCCATTCGTCAGACGGTTCCTCTAAGAGCCCAGGGCATCGGAGTCGAGTGGGGCCATTCCCGACCGCGGCAGGTAGCCTTGCAAGGAAGTGAGGAAAGAATAAGTCTGGCACACGCCATGCGTGGTCCTGCAAGGCACGGATAAGCCGACTCGTGAACTCACACCCAAGTTTTGGCAACCGATCAGGAACACCCCGGTCACCCGCAAAACAACTCCCAATTCGGACTCACTGGTGTGTCTCCGGCGTAGTGGAGTCGCGACACACGGTTAATAGGGCAACTTCTGACCCTGGCTCATTCGCGCACGCGCGCGGTGTGTCCAGGTGTAGTGGGGGGCGCATCGTCCACGGGCAACTTTCAAACCCGGCTCGCTAGTGCAAGTGCACTGCGTGTCCTGGCGTAGCGGGGGCAGCAGTCGCCGGAAGACTTCCGAACCCGGCTCGCTGGTGCATACGCACTGCGTGTCCTGGCGTAGAGAATGCGACAGTCTGGAGCCTACTCCCAATTCAGACTCTCTGAAGTAGCGGAGCGGAAGAGCGTTGTCCTTGACCAGTCGCAGTCGACCCAAGGGGGTGTTCTGAGAGGTAGGAAGGCCTGTTTGTGGCCAACGAAAGGGCGAAGTTTAGGGGGCCTACGTCAACGGCATCGGTAGCCACGACGGTAGCAGCGACGAAGCAGCGACGGTAGCAGCGACGGAGCAGCGACGGAGCAGCGACGAAGCAGCGACGGTAGCAGCGACGGAGCAGCGACGAAGCAGCGACGAAGCAGCGACGGTAGCAGCGACGGAGCAGCGACGAAGCAGCGACGGTAGCAGCGACGGAGCAGCGACAGCGGCCGGAGCCACGGATACGGCCAGAAGAAAGCGCTGGCGTCGGAGCGACAAGGATTCGAAGCGGAGCCCGGGTCCGTGATCAAGAATCAGATCTTTTGTGTTGAGAAAAGCATACGAAATAAAGAGTTTATAACGTTTACGCTTTTTGTATTATATCTGGGCTCGGGCAATCACGTCGAACTATAAATTCGGTGGAACAGACCCGCAAACTCTGTGAGCTAGCCGCGGCAAACTGTGGCGAGCGGAAGCAGAAGGAAAAGTTCGTTACAACCTCGACTTTTCCCCTTAAGTGGAAGGTATCTTTCATAATTCCCATACATAACAAATGGAAAAAGTCGGATGCTGCCAACTACAGAGATATCTCAAAATTGTCGGCAACTCCAAAGTTATTTGAAAAATTAATTACTCCTTATTTACAACACCCTTGCTCTTCGATCATCTTTCCATGTCAGCATGGCATGGCAGGGTCACTCCACCATGGGAGTTGACATCCTTTGTCATAGATGGTTATCGAAAGGTATTTCAAACTGATGTTATTTACTTAGCAAAGACTTTAGCAAAGCAGTTGATTCAGTTAATCACTCACTCTTGTTGACTAGACTGAACATGCTGGGATTTCCTACAGACTTCCTAATGTGGATCTCCAGCTATTTATATGGAAGAAGTTCTTCCCCGGAGAACACATAGAGCCTTATTTAAAAATATACATTACCGTTTGGTTCGTGCTACATCTGGTGTCCCTCAAGGAAGTCATCTTGGCTCGTTACTATTTACTCTTTTTATTAATGACTTGCCGCCTGCTTTAACGAACTCTCTAATTCTTGTGTATGCTGATAATTTTAAGCTTTGTCTTCAATAAAATTCCATCTTTGCCCAATGCAATCTTCAGTCCGATTTTGAAACCTTTTAAAGCCTTTCAAAAATTGTGTTTAGCAACTGATTTAATACTTAATGGATCAAAATGAAAGATTATCTTTCATTTAAATGTCTTTTTATCGTTCTTGCATTTAGGAAAAATAACTCAGGTTAATGATCTCATCGTCCTATTAGATTATTAACTTTAATTTGCTGTCCATATTTTCACAATGGTTAATAAGGATAAAGGGGTCCTTGGTTTTATTAAAAGGTTTTCAAAAGAATTGAACGACCCCTAAATTACGTAACGCTTATCATAAATATAAATATTAAATAGGTTGAATTATCACTGCGTTACACACTGTTGGACAACATAAAAATGTCCTCCAAAAGATAATTAAATCATTAATAAAAAAATGAATCGTAATCGAACTACCGAACTGAGCGGACGTGCTTTGTCCGAGCTCCGGGAAAACTTCACTTCGCTTATATTTTCGCCAATATAAGCGAAAAGACACTGAAATACAATTTATTAAAAGCGACAGACAAGCTTTTTATAACAGTTGTAATGTGCTAAACCAAAACTAGTGCATAATTGAAAAAAAAAATACGTACCACGCAATGAGCTCATTGAGCAACGACCAAAAGAACGAGCGTAGAAGTTCAGTGAACCAAAGAAACGGCTTCTACTCTTACTTTTCAACCCGCGAAACCGAAGTGGAAAAATCGGCGCTTAAAAGCAACCCGGCTTTACTGACCGCTGAAACCCAAAGGGCACGGTCTTGCTCACCCGCTCTGCTCACTCCGACTCCCGCGTCATGGAGTTCGCAGTGTAAAACCCCCCTCCAATACCGGAAACAAATTTCGCACCAACAACAAGCAGCGCTACAACTTCTGAAACAACAGCGAAAACCCCTGCAACTCAAAGTACCACGACGTCAACGACTACAGCGAGTACAAAAACAACAACCTCGGAAAGTGCCAAAGCGGCAACGGCCACACAGACTGGAATGGATCGCTACATCCAAATTAAGCGCAAGCTTAGCCCGCAGAGTAATCCGGCAGGCAACAAGACAAAAATTAACCGTGTCCTGAATAACGATAATGAACCAGACAGATCCACTACTAACAGATTTGCCAGTAGGGCTGAGGGAGGAGGCTGAGGAAAACCAACCAGCCCAAGACACCGCAAAAAAACCCAAGCCCCCTCCAATCTATATTAGGGAAAAAAGCTCGAGTGCCCTGGTCAACAAAATTGCGTCGTTGATCGGGAACGGTGACAACTTTCATGTTGTTCCGCTTATCAAAGGGAACATCCATGAAACAAAGGTGCAAACCAAGACTGAAGAGCACTTCCGAATAGTGTCAAAATATCTGGACACTGTACAGAAAAACTATTACACGTACCAGCTGAAAAGCAGTAAGGGCCTACAAGTGGTAGTAAAGGGAATAGAACCTGATGTTACCGCCGCGGAAATAAAAACCGCACTTAAAGAAAAGGGCTTCGCCGCCAAGAATGTTATTAACATTCTAAATAAAGATAAAAAGCCACAACCCCTCTTCAAGGTCGAGCTCGAGCCAGAAAGCAGGTCGCTGAAGAAGAACGAAGTCCACCCAATCTACAACCTGCAATATCTTTTGCATCGGAAAATCACCGTTGAAGATCCACATAAACGTAACGGTCCAGTGCAATGCACTAATTGTCAAGAGTATGGACACACAAGGTCTTACTGCACACTTCGGGCTGTCTGTGTAGTCTGCGGGGACGCCCACAAGTCCGCTTGCTGCAAAAACAACAAGGACAGTACCGTGAAGAAATGTGGAAACTGCGGAGGCAGCCATACGGCAAACTATAAAGGATGTATTGTGTATAAGGAGTTAAAGAGTCGCATGCGTCAAGCGACCGCAACGCGCAACCAAAATCCACAGAATGCGTACGTTTCGTCAAAAACCACGCCAGACGTCTTCTTCGCCAAAGCTGCGAGATCCTCATTCGGTCCACTAAACACCACCAACGGCTTCTCCTATGCCGATGCTCTACGATCTGGAAGGGAAATTCCAATTCAGCCTAACTCTGAAAGCGCTCAACAGGCCCCAGAACAGCCACACAGCAAAACGGAAACTATGATGCTTACCCTCCAACAAAGTATGATGGAGCTTATGTCATTCATGAAAACGACCATGCAAACGCTTGTTCAAAACCAGAACATGGTGATACAGCTGCTCGTAGCACAACAGTCCAAATAATCTATGCAGGCGCTACGAATATCAATGTGGAACGCCAATGGTGTCTCACGGCATAAACTAGAATTGTCACAATTCTTGACCGAAAACCATATTGACGTTATGCTACTGGTGGAAACGCATCTTACAAGCAAATACAACTTTCATATAAGAGGCTACACAATCTACCGCACAGATCATCCAGATGGGAAAGCCCACGGCGGAACTGGAGTTCTAATCAGAGAACGAATTAAACACCATTTTCACAAAAGGTTTGCAACAAACTTCTTGCAGGCCACATCTATACAAATTCAGTCAAGCAACGGAATCCTTTCAATTGCTGCCGTTTATTGCCCTCCTCGCTTCTCAATCTCGGAAGGACAATTTATGGACTTTTACAATTCACTTGGGGATCGATTTATAGCCGCAGGAGACTACAACGCCAAACATACGCACTGGGGATCACGTCTAGTGACTCCCAAAGGAAGACAATTGTACAATGCAATTATAAATGTGAAAAATAAACTGGACTACGTTTCCCCTGGAAGTCCCACATACTGGCCAACAGACTCACGAAAGCTCCCAGACCTTATTGATTTTGCAGTGACAAAAAACATACCTCGCAATCTAATAAGTGCCAAAGCAGTCTCGGACTTATTATCAGACCACTCGCCTGTGCTTCTAACGCTTCTTCAAAGCCCAGAAATAACCGAACACCCCTTCAGTCTGACGACGACAAAAACAAACTGGCTAAAATACAAAAAGTACGTGAGTGCCCACATAGAACTCGCCCCGGATTTTAACATGGAATCGGACATCGACTACACTACGAGCGCCCTGGAAGAAGTACTCGTTGCGGCAGCTAAAATCTCTACTCCTCATAGGAAAGAAGTAGACCGAAACAAACACTTCAAATCTAATCAGCAAATCGAACAGCTCGTGCGAGAAAAGAGACGCACGCGTCGTGATTGGCAAAACAGAAGATCACCAGCTTCAAAACAACGCCTTAAGGAAGCAACCCGATCACTCGACCAGGCTCTTCACCAACAGGAAGAAAATGCACAGCTGAGGTACATCCAGAATCTCTCGCCAACAAGCACAAAGTACCCCCCTGTGGAGGGCCCACCCAAATCTTAGTGCCCCAATTGAAACGACCACCCCGATAAGAAACTCTTCGGGATGCTGGGCTCGCAGCGACGAAGACCGAGCTGAAACATTCGCCACACATCTCCAAAGTGTCTTCCAGCCAAACCCAGCCTCAAATTCATTCCTCCTGCCAGTAATTCAGCCAGAGTCCTCCCCTCAGCCAGCCGCACCTTCATTCCGGCCAAACGAAATCGAAAAAGTCATAAAAGGGCTAAAACCAAAAAAGGCTCCCGGTGGTGACCTATTGACCCCAAAGATGCTGATCGAACTTCCAAAATGCGCTATAGAGGTCGTCTGCAAACTATTTAATGGAATCATTAATCTTGGCTATTTCCCAAAAAAGTGGAAGAAATCCATTATTATAATGATACCGAAGCCTGGAAAAGACCACACAATTCCGTCATCATACAGACCAATAAGCCTTCTATCTTGTTTGTCTAAACTGTTTGAAAAATGCTTGTTAACTCGCATAATACCACATCTAGAAGCTTGCAATATCATCCCGGCACACCAATTTGGCTTTCGAAGAAACCATGGAACCATCGAACAAGTGAACAGATTAACATCCGAAATACGCTCAGCCTTCGAACAACGAGAATACTGCAGCGCTATTTTCCTCGACGTATCTCAAGCTTTCGACCGAGTTTGGCTCATCGGACTCATGCACAAAATTAAAACGTATTTGCCAACATACACCCACAAGCTACTGGAATCATACCTCTTCAATAGGGTATTCTCAGTGAGATGCAACGCAGCTACTTCGGGCGACTACACCATCGAAGCTGGAGTTCCACAGGGAAGCGCACTCGGGCCGTGTCTATATGTTTTGTATACTGCGGATATTCCTACGAGCGCACAACTAACAACGTCAACGTTCGCCGATGATACCGCTATTCTTAGTCGCTCCAGATGCCCAACGCAGGCAACAACCCAACTGGCTAATCATCTCACAATAGTGGAAAGGTGGCTGTCCGACTGGCGCATTAAAATAAACGAACAAAAGTGTAAACATGTAACGTTTACTCTTAATAGACAAACATGCCCTCCGCTTTTACTAAACGGAATGCAGATCCCTCAAGCTAACGACGTAACGTACCTTGGCGTTCACCTTGATAGACGACTTACCTGGCGTAAGCACATCGAATGCAAAAAGATGCATCTAAAACTGAAAGCCAGCAGCCTCCACTGGATCATAAACTCACGATCGCCACTGTGCCTGGACTACAAGTTACTACTGTACAATTCAGTCCTAAAGCCAATCTGGACGTATGGCTCCCAGCTGTGGGGGAACGCGAGCAGCAGCAACATAGACATCATACAGCGCGCACAATCAAAAATCTTGAGAACTATCACAGGGGCACCTTGGTATGTTCGCAACGAAAACATCCACCGGGATCTGGGCATCCTCGCAGTGAAAGACGAAATCCAGAAGCAAAAAGAGTCATACAAAGAAAAACTGTCTTCGCACCCAAATTTTCTCGCTCGGGGATTGACTCGGGTTTCTAGCGTATCCCGCCTTAGACGCAACGACCTCCCAACCCAGCAATCGATTTTTAGGGCCGTCTAACTCCGTATCAGTCAATATGACTGTTAGTTAAGTTAAAAATATAAGATTTGATACACCTCTTGTTAGTCTCGCAAAGAGAAGATTCAAGAAATAAAAGCAACGTTAAAAAAAAAAAAAAAAAAAAAAAAAAATTAATAAAAAAATGTTAATTAAAAATTGTACATATATAAAAAAACACTCAATATTTACAACATTGGAATATTAAAATATAATTTTATTATAATTTTTAATGTGCGCAATTTTTAAAGCTTATATGTTATTTTGTTTTATACTTTTTTTTTAAATAATTTTATAAATAGTCTTCTTTTATGATGAACATTTAAAATTGAGTTTAAGCAACATTGAATCCTTTTTCCATAGAGATCCATAGTCAGCAGCAGTTCCATGCAAAAGCCAGTCGGTTCCGAGCCTAAAAAATATTTGTATACCACTGTAAATTGTATCTGATTTGACAGGTAAAAATACAGGTTAAAATATAATATATATCCTGCTAAAAAAATACTACAGTATTATACTGTAGTACTTTGTTTAACTTTGTTATACTTACTTTCTTTACAGACCCCCTCCCACAAAATGTAAGCTAGATTTTGTTTGCAGAAAACCCTATACTGGGCAATACACAGTAGTAAACCATACCAAAGATTATAAAGTACATAGATGGGACCTCAGGGCCCAAAACGGTCAACTTTTTTCGTCGAGCTTGTTAGTGAGGGGGGATCGAACATACATACGATTCTATTTTTAGAACCCTTTACATGTATGCGTAAAAAAAAGGGTGCGTCTTTGTATGTATGTGTGACTGATCGCAAGACGGCGTAAAAAATTTTTGGGTTCCAATTTTCATTTTCAATTTCTTGTTTCGGTTTTCAATGGGCCGATGTGGTAGTCCGTAAAACAAATGGTATTTTTAGTCGCTGCAGTTCAAGACGGGGTGGTAGCGTAATGCATAGAGTAGTTATTCAATGCACAATATTTTTGTGATAAAAATTAAGGACTTTTTCTTTCTTTTATAATTATTTTTTTTATTTTCTTTAATTGTAGTTTTAATGAAAATTTAATACTATGTCCGGCTAATAAAATTTCAAGGGAGTCGCTCCGGAATTTTGTCATTCGACACGTCCGTCACTTATTTTTACAAAAATTGTAATAGAATGCAATTAAAAATAATAATAATAAAGTAAATATGAAAAGAAAAAAAAAATTATTAAGAAAATATTATTAAAATATTATTAAAGTAAAAAAAATAATAAAATATAAAAATAATCATAAAACTGAAACTTTTTAAAAATTTAAACTACTGGCCAGTAACAAAATCGAACCCAGGAACCGAAGGATAACGATCGCGCGCTATCCATCTAGGCTACCATCGAAGTTGATCTAACGGTACTTAAAGTTGGTATTAAAGAAAACGCAAGGATCCATAGTAAAATCAGAGCTGATGAGTAAAGATAGTAGAAGATATTTCTGATCTCTTTGCTCTCACACTATTCGATTTGAACGTTTCAAACTCTCATTGTTCCAAAAATGTTACTTTCTAAAAATAGAATTCTCTCTTTCTCTCTCTCATCTGCCATCCGTTTGTCGTGGAACCCGCTCTCAAATATTTTCATTTTACAGCGGGTTCCACGACTTGGCCTGCCAATATGCCGTAGAACCCGCACTTATAAAGATTTTTACAGCGGGTTCCATTACGAACTTAGGCAATTTTAAGGTGATTTTAGGGTGATTTTAAAATTTTGTATTTTTCTTGAATGGATTATAAATTTTGTTAAAAAGTTTAAAACAATAAAAATATAATATAAATAGATTTAAAATAAAAAAAAAGTGAACTTCCCATGCCTGATTTGAACTCATTTTACTCTGCACATCAGCCAAGCACTCTACCACTAGGCTATCCCTCATTGCTTGTCGCGCGAAAAATTTCTCGAACTTAACTTGTCGCGCAATGAAACCCGCTCGTTCCAGCGGGTTCCAGCGCTGGAACCCGCCATAGAAAATTTTTCTTTGTATGAGATGTCCTATCTATGTACTTTATAATCTTTGACTATACATATCTGGTGGCCCCGACGAGATCATACCAGCATGAGGGCGGAATTGCCATCCGACTGGATTTCAAACGTTTTTAAAATATCCATGACTTAAGGAAAACTTACACCGACGTGGCTCACATCACGGAATGTGTTCATACCAAAAGTGAGCCCAAGCCGTTGCATAAGATCCATTACGACTTTAAGCCAATCATCTCCAGGATACCAAAACCGACACCAAAACCCTTACAGGTGATTCCTCCATCGAATTTGTTTTTCCATATTTGTTTTTCGTCTTGCCTCTGATACTTCAGAGATTGATATCTCGGCTTATATTAAAGCCAAAACAAAAGCCGATATAAAGATGGAGGACATAGATAAATTTAAATATACTTAAGACGCACATCTTTTTTCAAGTTTGTTTGAGACTATTTTTTCACCCAGTTTTTGGACAGAGAATATTTTTGTCCAAGAAAATCAGAGTGTTTTGTAAAAAAAAAAGTTTTAAAACTAGTGGTTTTGAAACTTTCCCATATTAGAACCACTGACCAACCTTCCACCTCTTCTTCGTTCACTAATGCAAAAAACGAATATCGTCATTAACACTTACTGATTAGATTAATAGGGAGCTACGTAGCAAACTCCTTAAACTATATTCTGATAGTCCTCTCTTTGCATCCCAAAAACTTTACAGAAGCCTTTACAGAAAATTGGTTAAAGCCGAAGATCTTTAGCTCCGAAGTTTTTCCACGTAAGTACACCACTTTTCGACGTGATCGACCTCTGCGAACGGAAAGTAGAGTCTTCATTTCGGTAGATTCCAAACTTGCTTCTGAAGGAAGAAATCACAAGAGTTTGATGACATAGAAATTATTTGCATTAAAATCATTTTGTCTGCTAAATCTTTATACATTACATGTTCATATATATCGCCTTCGTCTGAAGCGACCACATATTGGCAACATTTGTCCGCTATTCAATCCGTTTTTAATCTTATGATCGATCGTGACCAGCTTGTAGCTCTGGGTGACTTTAATATCCCAGAATTAAAGTGGTCTAAAGTCGATAACTTTCAATCTGTATCACTTATCACGTACCATGACTTACCCTAGGTCAAATTAACCATTTTAGAAATTTGTTGGGTCGGCTTTTAGACTTATGCTTTGCAACTGATACTGATGGTACTACTCTTTCCAGACCTTTGCCCCTTTCAACCCCAGAGGATCCATATCACCCCACGCTTGAGGTTTTAATCGAAACCATGTCTGGTATTGATCAGAAGTTTCCATGCGTGGCAAATAAGATTCGCCGATTTCACAAACCTAATAGCAAAGATTATAAAGTACATAGATGGGACATCAGGGCCAAAAACGGTCAACTTTTTTCGTCGAGCTTGTTGGTGAGGGGGGAACGTTCTATTTTTAGAACTCTTTACATGTATGCGTAAAAAAAAGGGTTCGTCTTTGTATGTATGTGTGACTGCTCACAAGACGGCGTAAAAATTTTTTGGCTTCCAATTTTCATTTTCAATTTCTTGTCTCTGTTTTCAATGGGCCGATGTGGTCGTCAGTAGAACAAATGGTATTTTTAGTCGCTGTAGTTTAAGACGGGGTGGTAGCGTAATGCATAGAGAAGTTACTTAATGTACAATATTTTTGTGTTCAAATCCTAGTAAGGACTTTTAAATTTTTATTTATTTTATACCTTTTTTTTATTTTTCTTTAATTGTAATTTTAATGAAAAACAAGAAAGGAAAGCTAACTTCGGGCGGACCCGAAGTTGATATACCCTTGCAGTTAAAACCGGATATTATCGCAAAAATCGGATTGAATTGGCCGATCCTTATGAGCATATCATAATATAAGCAAATTATTACAATAAAAAATCTAAAACAAAGTACCAAGCTTCCATCTTCAAAAATACCAAAGTTGGTATTTTTACAAAATACCATCCCCGATCGTTTAGTTATATGGCAGCTATAAGATATAGTCGGCTGATCGTTATGCAATTTGGTAGGTTGTATTATTTTGCCAAAAATAGCATTCGTACCAAATTCGAATTCTCTAGCTTTAAAAACACCAAAGTTATACCATTTCTGATCAATCAGTTATATGGCAGCTATAGGATATAGTCGGCCGATCCTTATGAAATTTGGTACGTCGTATTATTTTGCCAAAAGTAGTATTCGTACAAAATCTGAACTCTGTAACTCTAAGAACACCAAAGTTATACCATTTCCGATCAATCAGTTATATGGCAGCTATAGGATATAGTCGGCCGATCCTTATGAAATTTGGTACGTCGTATTATTTTGCCAAAAGCAGTATTCGTTCAAAATATGAACTCTGTAACTCTAAAAACACCAAAGTTATACCATTTCCGATCAATCAGTTATATGGCAGCTATAGGATATAGTCGGCTTATGTACTTATGTACTGCGTATAAAGGAAAGAAGGGTGTGTGCAAAGTTTCAAGACGATAGCTTTAAAACTGAGAGACTAGTTTGCGTAGAAACAGACAGACGGACAGACGGACATGCTCATATCAACTCAGGAGGTGATCCTGATCAAGAATATATATACTTTATAGGGTCGGAGATGTCTCCTTCACTGCGTTGCACAGCTTTGGACAAAATTATAATACCCACTGCAAGGGTATAAAAATTTAATATTATGTCCGGCTAAAAAAATTTCAAGGGAGTCCCTCCGGAATTTTGTCATCCGACACGTCCGTCACTTATTTTTACAAAAATTTTAATAGAATGCAATTAAAAATAATAATAATAAAGTAAATATGAACAGGAAAAAAAAAATATTATTAAGAAAATTAAAGTAAAAAAAAATAATAAAAAAAAATAAAAAAAATATAAAAATAATCATAAAACTTTATAAAATTTTAAACTACCGCCCAGTAGCACAATCGAACCCAGGACCCGAAGGATAAGGATCGCGCGCTTTCCATCTAGGCTACCCTCAAAGTTGATCTAACGGTACTTAAAGTTGGTATTAAAAAAAACGAAAGGATCCATAGTAAAATCCGAGCTGAAGAGTGAAGATAGTAGAAGATATTTCTGACCTCTTTGCTCTCACACTGGTTCGATTTGAACGTTTCAAACTTTCATTGTTCCAAAAATGTTACGTTCTTAAAATAGAATTCTCTCTTTCTCTCTCTCATCTGCCAGCCTTTTTTGGTGGAACCCGCTCTCATATATTTTTATTTTACAGCGGGTTCCACGACTCGGCCTGCCAATATGCCGTAGAGCCCGCACTTATAAATTTTAGGGTGATTTTAAAATTTTGTATTTATCTTGATTGGATTATCAATTTTTTTTTAAAAGTTTAAAACAATAAAAATATAATATAAATTGTTTTAAAATAAACAAAAAGTGAACTTCCCGTGCCTGATTTGAACTCATTTTACTCTGTACATCAGCCAAGCACTCTACCACTAGGCTATCCCTCAATCGTTGTCGCGCGAAAAATTTCTCAAACTTAACTAGTCGCGCAATGAAACCCGCTCGTTCCAGCCATAGAAAATTTTTCTTTGTATGAGATGTCCTATCTATGTACTTTATAATCTTTGCTAATAGCTTTATCGACACATTTAATTAGTCCGATATTCCGGCATGCACGGATGTAAATGTCACCTTAGAAAAATTTTACCATTTTTATAGCCTTGCAGAGGATAATATATAATATATATATACTTTATAGGATAGGAGATGTCTCCTTCACAGCTTTGCACACTTTTGACCAAAATTATAATACGAGATTATAATAGAGGGTTATAATAACTAGTATTATAATTTTGGTCAAAAGTGTGCAACACTGTGAAGGAGACATCTCCTATCCTATAAAGTATATATATTTGACCAAAATTATAATACTAGATATTATAATAGAGGGTTATAATATCTAGTATTATAATTTTGGTCAAAAGTGTGCAACGCTGTGAAGGAGACATCTCCTATCCTATAAAGTATATATATTCTTGATCAGGATATATTCTTGATCTGTAGTTTTACGTGAACTAGTCTCTCAGTTTTAAAGCTATCGGCTTGAAACTCTGCACACATCCTTCTTTCGTTTGCACGCAGTCGGAATGGCCGGGATCGGCCGACTATATTTTATGGCTGCCATATAACTGATTGATCGGAAATAGTATTCCTTTGGTATTTTTAGAGTTAGAGAATTCGGATTTTGCATGAGTGCTATTTTTGGCAAAACAATAAGACCTACCAAATTTCAAATGGTCTCTCAGTTTTAAAGCTATCTACTTGCAAATGCACACAACCTTCTCTTCTTTGCACCCAGTATTTAAGTCGGAACGGCCGGGATCGGCCGATTATATCTTATAGCTGCCATATAACTAAACGATCGGAAATGGTGTTTGGTATTTAGTAAGAATACCAACTTTTTTATTTTTGAAGATTGAAGTTTGGGAAATTTTTTTTTAGACTTTTTATTCTAATAAATTGGTTACATTGTGATATTCATAGCCATGATATAGGATTGGGCAATTATATAAGATTTTTTCAACACATTTCCGGTTTAACTGCAAGGGTATATCAACTTCGGCTCCACTACTTTCCACTCTTGTTTAGATACCTTCTTTGACTTATGTGTGCCATGGAAATATCCGTCAGCTTCAACAAATCCTCCTTGGTTTACAAGGTGCCTCACGAACTTGAAAAATACTAAAAACAGGCTTTTACATAAATATAAAAAATCATGCAGTAGTATAGATTTTTCTAGATATCTACTATGTCGGTCAAATTTTACCGTGCATAATCGATAAATGATACGATAAATGAATTTTATTCGCCGCTGTCGGATTCAATTTACTCAGTTTTATTATTTTGTTAACACTAAGCGATAACATGAATCTTTTTCCCCTCTTCTTACATTTGAAAATTCATCTGCGACCCCTGATCCGGCCATTGCCGATGTATTCGCAAAATTTTTCCAAACAACTTACTCTCCGCCTAAAATGATACATCGGCCTTATGTATACAACATTCAATCATCAAATTTTATTTTCTGTCCGTCTTTCTGCAAGAATAGTTATTATCAGATCTTCTAAGGGTCTGACGCGTTTATTTACCTGGCCCCGATGGAGTACCACGCTGTATGCGAAAATACTGTGCCAAGGCTCTGTGCAAACCTCTACATAGATTTTTCAGCTTATCTTGGCAACCACAATATCGGAAGGACAATTTATGAACTTGGCGATCGTTTTATACCCGCAGGAGACTACAATGCCAAATATAAGCAAAGGAAGGAAAGGAGGGCTACTACCTAGTACCTCCCAAAGGAAGGCTATTGTACAATGCAATAATAAATGTGAGAAAAATACTGGACTATTATTGAGTTTATGCGGTGCTTACTCATTCATTTCACGATATCAGCCGATTCGTGTGTGCAGAAACGCCATTTTGTTACTTCGGCAACACACGAAAGTTGATTTTAATTTCAGCCTCAATGTATGAATTGGAGGTACAAATCAGTTGGCAACGCAGTGCACAAAAGTTAAAATTTAAAAAAAGCTAGCTGCTGCAACTAAGTGACTTTGGAAATTAAATTCCCGGTTCTAATATGCCGATTGAAAATTAGGACTTTAAGTTTATTTATCGCAGTGCTTGTTTTTTTTTACTTTTTGTGAAAGTCTGAACAGAATGAAATACCTAATTTTACACGGCTGGCATCTCTACTACAATCAAATAACGAAATAAAATGTGTCGCATCAATCTCGTACTTTTATAAGACCACTCGCCTATGATATTAACGCTTCTTAAAATCCCAGAAATAACCGAACACCCCTTCAGCCTGACGTCGCCAAAAACGAACTGGCTTAAATTCAAAAAGTACGTGAGAGCCCACTAGAACTTGCCCCGGAGTCTAATATGGAATAGGACAAAAATATTTTCTTGGAAAACAAATAGCAAATCATTAGATCAACAGATTCAAAGCAACGCCTTAAGAAAGCCACTCTGTCACTCTACCAGGCTTTTCACCAACAGGAAGAAAATTCTCAGCTGCGGTACATCTAGCATATTTCGCCAACAAGTACAAAGTGCTGCGTACAAATCTTAGTGCCCTAGCGCCCCGACAAAAAACTCCTGGGGATGCTGGGTTCGCAGCGACAAAGACAGAGCAAAAATTTGCTACACACCTCCAAGGTGTCTTCCAGATAAATCCTGCTTCTAATTCAGACAGAAGCTAGCCGTGAAAACTCCACCCCCATTCACAGATCACGAGATAACTGGGTAAACAACTCGTCTTGAACATCAGCACGGACACACGAATCTTGAAACAATATCTTGGCTTATATCAAAGCCAAAACTAAAGCCGATATAAAGATGGAGGACATAAAAAAATTTAAATATACATATTCGGGTGCCCCCGCTGATGTTCAAGGCGATTTGTTCACCCAGTTTTTGGACAGAGAACATCTTCGTCCAAGAACAAAGGCCTAGTACTGCAAAGCTAAAAGTTTTAAAACCAGCGGGAGTGAAACTTCCCCATATCGGAACCACCGACCAAACTTCCACCTCTTCCTTGTCCACTAACCCAAAAAACTAGTATCGTCACTAACACTTACCTATCAGAATACTAGGGGGCTTCGTAGCAAACTCCCCAAGCTATATTTTGATAGTTCTTTCTTTGCATCCCATTTAATAGCATTTACAGAAACTTGGTTAAATCCGGAGATCTTTAGCTCCGAAGTTTTTCCAAGTTTTTCCTTTTTAACCTCTCGTTTCGGGCAAGCTTAAAATGGCCAAGTCAAAGAACCACACAAATCACAACCAGAACAAGAAGGCGCACCGCAATGGAATCAAGCGCCCGATGCGCAAGCGTCACGAGTCCACCTTGGGAATGGACGTCAAGTTCTTGATCAACCAGCGTTACGCCCGCAAGGGAAACCTGTCCCGCGAGGAGTCCGTGAAGCGCTACAACGAGCGCATCGCCGCCCAGAAGGGAAAGACCGCTCCCGTTAAGTTGTAGATTGCTCCCATCTTTTAATAGTGGATAATTAAAGGACAATTCAATTTAAAAAAAAAGTACACCACTTTTAGACGGGATCGATCTCAGCGATGAGGAGGTGGAGTCCTCATTTCGGTAGACTCTACTCTTGCTTCTGAAGAGGTGAAATCCCAAGAGTTTGGTGACATAGAATTTATTTGCGTTAAAATCACTATGCCCGTAAAAGCTTTATACATTACAAGTTCATATATACGTCCTATGTCTGAACCGCCTACATATTGGCAGCATTTGTCCGCCATTCGATACGTCTCTAATCTTATGACGGATCGTGACCAACTCGTAGCGGTGGGCGACTTTAAAATCCCAGAATTAAAGTGGTCCAACGTCGACAACTCACCATCTTTGTTATAACTTACCATGACTTCACCGCGGGCATGTTTGACATGTCCCTAGGTCAGATTAACCATGTTAGAAATTCGCTACGTCGGCTTTTAGACTTATGTTTTGTATCTGATCCTGATGGTACTGCTCTCTCCAGAGCTTTCCCCCTTTCAACCCCAGAGGATCCATATCACCCCACGCTGGAGGACTCAATCGAAACCACTCCTGGTATCGATCAGATGTCACCACGCGTGGCAAATAAGATTCGCTGTTTCCGTAAAGCTGATTTTTACAAACTTAATAGCCTTATCGAGACATTTGACTGGTCTGATATTCTGGCGTGCACTGATCTTAATGTCACTTTAGAAAAATTTTATTTTACTTTAAATACATTTTTTGATTCATGTGTGCCTTGGAAATATCCGTCCGATTCAACAAATCCTCCTTCGTTTACAAGGTGCCTCACTAACCTAAAAAATACAAAAAATAAGCGTTTACTTAAATATATAAAAACCTGCAGTAGTGTTGATTTCTCAAGATACCTACTAGCTCGGTCGAATTTTAACGTGCATAACGCTGAATGTTATAGGAATTATATTGACAATTTACTCAGGATCCAAAGCAGTTTTATAATTTTGTAAACACTAAGAGTAAACACGTTCTTTTTCACCCCTGCTTACGTTTGAAAATTCCTCTGCGACTTCTGATCAGGCCATTACCGATCTATTCGCAGAATTTTTTCAAACAACTTTTTCTCCTCCTAAATTGACTGATCAGCCTTACGCATATAACATTCAAGCAGCAAATCTTATTTTCTGTCCGTTTTTTTCTGAGAACAACTTATTATCTGGTCTTTTAAGGGTCAAACCCATTTATTCGGCAGGCCCCGATGGAGTACCAGGCTGTGTGCTAAAATACTGTGCCAGGGCTCTGTGCAAACCTCTTCTAAGACTTTTCAACTTATCTTTGGAAACCTCGATTTTTTCCCTTAAGTGGAAGGAATCATTCATAATTCCCCTACATAAGGGAAAAAGTCTGAGGCTGCCAACTACAGAGGCATCTCTAAGTTGTCGGCGATTCCAAAGTTATTTGAAAAATTAATTACCCCTCACTTGCAACACCTATGCTCTTCGATCATCTCTCCCTGTCAGCATGGCTTTATTAAGCGTCGCTCCACCACCACAAATTTACTGGAGTTGACATCCTTTGTCATAGATGGCTTTTGTAAGGGATATCAAACCGATGTAATTTACACAGTCTTCAGCAAAGCATTTTATTCAGTTAATCACTCACTCTTCTTGAGTAAACTGAATATGCTGGGTTTTTCTATAGACGTCTTAAAGGACACAAAGAGTCTTATTTAAAAACATACAGTCCCGTCTGGTCCGTGCTACATCTGGCGTCCCTCGAGGAAGTCATCTTGGCCCGCTATTATTCACGCATTTTATAAATGACTTGCCCCCTGCTTTAACGAACTTTCTAGTTCTTATGTATGCAGATGATGTAAAGCTTTGTCTTCAGTACAAATCCATCTCTGCCCAATGCAGTCTTCAGTCTGACCTTGAAGAGCATATACGTAGATTCAACGCACCTATGGTTAACGACGCTGTGATTTGAAGAAAAAAAATGGTCTTCAGTTCAATGTTCTATTTTCCTGTTGCTACCAAATTACGCTTTAGGTATTCTGGGTAAATTGTGTCAATTTTTAGAAAAGAGTGCTTCTATTGATTTTGATGCTATTGCGCTTACTCAAACTTGGCTGATATCTTCTGTCTCTGATTATAAAATTTTTGTTTCCATGTTCACCGTGTTTCGATTGGATTGTCCATTTGTTGCAGGATGTGTCCCCATTGTTGTTAATAATGAGTACCTAGCTGAACTTATCCCTTTCTCGATTGAGTTCACAATAGCGTTCAATGCGGTAAAAATTTTCATTATATTTTCATGAGGCCATTAAGTCTGTTTTTTGTCGGTCAATGACTCTGATTTAATCATAATGTGGGAGATTTTAACCTTCCCCTGACAATTCCCTGCATTCCAGTTTATCGATAGATTTACTGATTTGCACTATTTCAACTAATCCTTATTCATAACGCTAACGGTTGATATCTGAACTTTATATTTTCCAATGTGACATCCTCTGTGACAGTAATAAGGGCGGTGCCGCTATTGCTTCATGAGGACTTTCACATTCCTACTTTATTAGCATCGGTGTTAGCATCTGCAGAAAAACTTCACAATCACTTGGCTAAAATTGATTGGAAATTTCTTTCATCTTTAAACTCAATTGACGATGTTACGTACTCGTTTTTTTCGCGGTCTTACGGGATTTTGGAAATGGATTGTGCATCAATTAGAGCATCAGCGATCATTCCGGTATTCATAATAAGCTTAGAGGACCAGACGACCGAGGGGCGCTCGAGAAACGATTTATTAGTATGTTTCGTCATTGATAGTTTTCAATGCCGTTAAATAAAAAAGGAAAATTGTATTAAATTTTTAACTGCATGCAGATGAAATTGGGATTTATACAGGAAAGCGAATTTAGGGTGCGGCGCAATAAGATAACGAACGAGAGTGACGCCAACCTTCCACAATAGGCTGAGCGGTGGCTCGTTAGCTTTAGATGCCGTAAAATGGCGATTGGTAAAGCCGAGTGGCCGAAAGGGAGTCGGCTTGCGACCATCAATGCTCACGTTATTAATTAATTATTTAACCTAACAACTGCTTGCTGCCTGACCTGACATTCTCCCCCAGTTTGGGCTTATAATCCAACTTCATCGTTAAGGGGAAACAGACACAGCTTAGACACTGCTCGCTTGGTAACTCCAGATGAGGTTTTAATCACCGCCACTCGAAAGACTCCATCTCGACCAGGGATTAACTCCATTATTCTCGCAAGCGGTTCTCGTCCTTTACTAGCACCACATCGTTCAGGGCCAAGGCAGGACCGGAGACACGCCATTTGGAGCGCTGCTAGAGAAGGTTTAGGTACTCCTCCTTCCATCGGGACCAGAAAGACTGCTGCAGGAAAGACACGCGCTGCCAACTGTCCAACCGGTTGAAGTTCAGCTTTGTGATCGGGCTCGATAAAGCTGACTGACGAACCACTAGGTAAAAAATAAACCGGGGTTAGAGCACCAAGGTCTGCAGAAAAGAGCTCTGAAAGATACAATTAAGGTTGTGATTTTATGACAGCCCCAATATGGCACCAGGGGGGACTGGAGAAATATGACCCAACTTGAAATATCCTTTATGAAGGAAGCATCGTTCTTTCTCCTTCAATTGAGGACGGTGACAGAGCTTTCTTTCGAGGGAGAGAAATCGTCGAACGGCTTGGGAGTAAGATTCTCCCAGCAACTTACAACTGCATTTCAACGGAATCCTCACAGCGTAAGCGCCGGAATCCACCCGAGCAATATGTTTTTTTAAAGGAGGATTTGTTGAAGCGGACGGATATTTCCATGGCACACATAAGTCAAAGAAAGTATCTAAACAAGAGTGGAAAGCTAACTCGCAAACTTCTGATCGGGATGGATATGGATCCTCTGGGGTTGAAAGGGGCAAAGCTCTGGAAAGAATACAAAACACAAGTCTTAAAGCAGACCTTACGAATTTATAACATGTTTAATGTTTAAAAGAGTGGAAAGCTTTCAGTTAAACCGGAAATGTTTCGAAAAAATCTTATATAATTGCCCAATCCTATATCATGTCTAAGAATATAATGAATAATATAATGTAACCAATTTATTAGAATAAAAAGTATAAAAAAAATTTCCCAAACTTCAATCTTCAAAAATAAAAAAGTTGGTATTCTTACTAAATACCAAACACCATTTCCGATCGTTTAGTTATATGGCAGCTATAAGATATAATCGGCCTGGGTGCAAAGAAGAGAAGGTTGTGTGAATTTGCAAGTAGATAGCTTTAAAACTGAGAGACCATATGAAATTTGGTAGGTCTTTTTATTTTGCCAAAAATAGCACTCATGCAAAATTCGAATTCTCTAACTCTAAAAATACCAAAGGAATACTATTTCCGATCAATCAGTTATATGGCAGCTATAAAATATAGTCGGCCGATCCCGGCCATTCCGACTGCGTGCAAACGAAAGAAGGATGTGTGCAAAGTTTCAAGTCGATAGTTTTAAAACTGAGACACTAGTTTGCGTAGAAACAGACAGACAGACGGGCAGACGGACATGCTCATATCAACTCAGGAGGTGATCCTGATCAAGAATATATATACTTTATAGGGTCCTGAAAGGGTATAAAAATAGAAAAAATTTTTCTAAGGTGACACTAAAATCGGTGCGTGCCAGAATATCGGACCAATTACTATAAATGTGTCAATAAGGCTATTAGGTTTGTGAAAACAGCAAATCTTATTTGCCACGCATGGAAACTTCTGCTCTGGAAAGAATGCAAAACACAAAGCAGACCTAACGAATTTGTAACATGTTTAATTTGACCTAGAGGAAGTCATATTTCGTAATATGTGATAAAGATTGAGGGTTATCGGCATTAGACCACTTTAATTCTGGGATATTAAAGTCACCCAGAGCTACAAGCTGGTCACGATCGGTCATAAGATTAAAAACGGATTGAATAGCGGAAAACTATCAGAAAATAGTTTAGGAAGTTTGCTTCGTAGCTCCCTAGTGTTATTATATGTAAGTGTTATTGGCTATATTAGTTTTTTGAATTTGTGGACAAAAAATAGGTACATAGAAGGTTGGTCAGTGGTGCTAATATGGGGAAGTTTTCTCCCCACTCCCCTTTTAAAACTTTTGCTTTACAGTTCTAGGCTGATATATATTTATGTATATTTATCTATGTCCTCCACCGTTATATCGACTTTTGTTTTGGCTTTGATGTAAGCCGAGATATCCTTCTCCGAAGTATCAGGGGCACCTGTAATGGTTTTGGTGTCGCAGGTACGATAACTGTAGCATCAGTCGGTGCCTGTGGTCCGGTGGAATACCCTGTTGGGTGACTCTAACAGGGCCATGGATGCTACGGAGGACATATCGGACAATCTGAGAAATGAGAAATTCGGACGGCGAATTTTTGCCACCCTGGGGGTGGCCAAAGATATGAGGGGTTGCGTTAATGTCGACTGAGCAGGCTTAAGCGGATCGAAAACATCGAATTTTTTACGCTTAGGGGATTCATTTAGCAGCCGAAGGCCGCTAAACTCATCATGATGTGTTTAAAGCACTCTCAACAATAGATATATCATTTTCGGCTGGTCCTGGCAATGCCATAGATGTGTTCTTAGGTACTGCACTGATATCCTTTGCTATCCTCTTACAATCTTATTCAATTTTTTCTTGGAGCTTAAATATTTTCCTAAGCGATGGAATGTATTACTTATTATTGAGCTGTATAAAAAAAGCACTTATTGAGAACTACAGCGGAATTGCTATTTTTTGCAAAAGTATCATTTCCACCTCACAGCATTGTTTTGTCTAGCATCGCTCCACTACAACCAACCTTCTTGAATTCACTTCGATTATCCACAGGCATTTTCTGAGCCGCTTTCAAACTGATATGGTATACACGGATCATCTCCTTCTACATAAGCTGTATCTCATTAGATTGTAGAATCTAACCCCATTGAGTTTTCTGAAAAAATCGTACAGTTGTTGACCTCCTATCTATTATATTACATCACTGATTATAAACGTTACATCTGGTGTCACACAAGTAATCACTTATGACCTTTTCTGTTTGATCTTTTTGTTAACGATTTACCTAGTGTCATAAACTATGTATGTTACTATATTTATGTATGCTGATGATGTCAAGTTACGTTTTTAATTCTCAGACCATTTCCTTCACAGTCATTTAAAATTAGACCTTAACGAACTCTTCTTGTGGTGTTCAAACAATCTCCTCTTCCTTAACTGTCTATTTGACAGTCCGTAACAGTTCTTTTTGACAATAATTGACAATTTTTTACTTTATCAAACCTTGGTCAAAAAAACTTGAAGACCCTTTCACCACTAAGACTCTTTGGTTTGTCCCAACTTGGAATACTGTACATTTGGAGTCCGCAATACTTTGTTCATGAAAAGATTATTGAATCTGTCCAAAAGCAGTTTCGGTTATTTTCATTAAAAATTTTAACTGGGATACTGTCACTTGCCCTCTGTGGTATCGTTGCCGGTTAAAACTATTGAAGCTACCTACATTGCAAGAGCGCCGCACTTGTGTAAGGTTATGTTAAGGATCTTGGATAGGTAGATTCAAAAGAACTTCTGCAAAATGTAATGTTTTTAGTTCCTAATAAGGAAGCTAGGTCCTTTCGACTCCTTTGTAGATCTAATTTCCAAACCCCTTTGTTACCAATTTGTAGATTTAATTTTGCCGTACACGATCCGCATTGTGTTATTTGTAAAAATTACAACTCATTTTCCCATTTATTATCCCTTTAATTATTCCTAGATGTAATTAAACCTGAAATTATCGAATCTTATTTAGCTTAATTTATCTTTACTTTTAATTATAATAATCCACAGAAATTAAAAATCATAATAAAAATAATAATATTAATTATATTTTATTTAGTTAATAATAATCACATATAAGTTCATTAGTACCCACCAATACCCACTATTTTTTTTGGAAGGGACAAAGCGGATATTGCGTAAACATAAAACAACGAGACCACGTAACAGGGAATTCGTTCATTATGGTTAAACAACAAATCACTTATTACAGAGCCGAAACCAATAAGAACGTTAGCTTGAATAATTCTTATTTGTATTGTTTTATGATAAGACAGGGTCAAGGCAACATCATTTTACGATTTCGTGAGCTTTGTCAACAATTTATGGCCGACATGGAAGTGATAATAGAGAGTGAAGGACTAATTTATTTGCGACATAATCAAAAGAATCCGCTGCGTGCGGAAGAATATATCAACTTTCGAGATGCTATGGTAAACAACGCTGACACCATGCTGAAATGGGTGACTCTGTTGTCTTACCATCATCGTACCTAGGTAACCCACATCACATCCAAGATTACATACAGGGTGCTATAACTTTCGTGCAGGAATGGGGGAAAAGACCCTTTCATTTCATTACGTTCAAGAAAAAGGGCCAAGAAATTATATTTTTTCTATTACCTGGACAAAATGCAATACATGGTTTTCACATTACAGCAAGCAAAATTAAAGTCATTAATCAACTTTATTACCAAATTGCATGAATTTTCGACCACAAGTTATTGGATGTATTTAGTATAGTGGCAAAAGCATGGATTATCTCATGCTCACTTTTTAATTTGGTTTGTCGATAAAATACGTCCAAAAGAAATCGATAGTTTAATTTCTGCAGAGATTCCAGATCCGCCTACTGATCAACTACTGTTTGATATTGTTATTACTATTCATGATCCGTGCGGAAATCTCAATCGTTCATCACTTGCATGGCGACGCAAAATGTTTTAAAAAATGTTTTAATAAATATTCCACTAACGAAACGATCAGACATATTGACGGCTATCCAATATATCACGAAAAAGAACCGAAAATGAAGGACAATCGTTCATTACAACTACAAAAAACATAGACATAAACATCGATATTGGTCTTGAGTCATGCAGTTTGGTAAAGACTATCAGGATTTATAATTGAAAATACTAAAGTAAATGCACCTAAAATCCGTGCTGATGCCTTTAGAACCTTTGCACAATCAGCAGAGGGTCTGGGTTATTTTACATGCGCTCAATCAAGCAAATGGGTGGACCAGTTGATGCGTGCCCCGATTTATTTAAATCAAATACTTTTGGGCACCATTCTACTAGAGACTGAGTACTGTTAGGACTGCGCGACACTTTAAGAAAACTATTTATATAAATTAATTAATTTATTATTAACAATGATATGTTATTATAGATTATTATAACTAGAAGTAAATTAAAAGAGTCCATAATTTTAAATTTAATTACATCTAGGGATAATCAGGGAATAATGAATGGTAAAATGAGTTGTAATTTTTACAAATAACGCGAAATGGATCGCTAATGTTCAGCAAAATTAGACCTTGAAATTGGTAACCAAAGATGTCGGAAGGATCTAGTTACTTTATTAGGAACAGAATACTCTAATTTTTCCAGAAGTAATTTTGAGTCCACCTGTCCAAGAATAAGCACATGAAGTAGCATAACCCCAGCACAAGTACGGTGCTACGATGGAGGTAGGCTTAGTAGTTTATCCGGCAACGATACGACGGAAGGCTCGTGACAGTATCCCAGTTTAAATTTTTTAATGCAAATAACATAAACTGCTTTTGGACAGATTCAATCCTTCTTTGATGAACAAAGTATTGCGGACTCCAAACGCACGAATAGTATTCCAAGATAGGACGAACTAAAGATACATATAGAGTTTTAGTTGTGAAAGGATCATCAAATTCTTTTGACCAACGTTTGATAAAAGCTTGCACACCCCTGGCTTTATTAACTGTCACTACAGCGTGTTGTCAAAAAGAACTCCAAGATCGTTAATTAAGGGAACACGATCTATGACATTATTCCCAAATGAAAACGAGCCGATGTGAGGCACGCTGTGATTGAATAAGATTGTAAAAGGATAGCAAAGGATATCAGAGCAGTGCTGTAGAACACAGCTAGGGACATTATCAGGACCAGAAGAGAATGAGATATCTATAGTTGATAGAGCTTTAAACAAATCCTAAAAATGGAAATTTTGACAAATAAATGTTGTTTATGTGTGGTAATTTATAGGGATAAGAAGAATTGAGGTTAAATGAATTGGGCAAATAAGTTTTTTGAAAAAATGACGCAAAATGATTAGCAATACCTAGCTCAGAAGAATCTGACATATTCTCATATGATAGGGAAGAAGGAAAAAGATTTGATTTACGTTTCATATTGACAAAAGAATAGAAAGAGCTCGAATCATTACAAAAGTATACCTTACAATTCATAATATACCGCTTATACAGTTGATTGCCAAGAATGAAAAACTGGGTACGAATATACAGAAATTTTTCGATTTCCTGTTCTTAAGACGAGAAAGGTGTTTATTACACCAAGGAGGTTTTGTTGAAAATTATGATGGGACTTCAGAAATAAATTTATTCAGCGTATTAAGTATTATTTCGTAAAACGAATCCATAGAGCCTTTAATTGTGTTTATCGATGACAGAAAATTCCAATCGATTTCAGCCAAATGATTGCGAAGGGTAATACAATTCGTTTTCCTAAAGCATTTGATAAATAGTTGAACATTAAAGCCAGCATCATTATAGGGCACATCGATCAACACCGATGCTAATAGTGTAAGATGGTGAAAGTCTTCAGGAAGCGATAGCGGCGACGACCGAATGACTGTCACTGAGGATGACACATTGGAAAGTACATACATACATACATATAAGGTCCAGAAATCTGCTTTGATTGTTATGAATGGGGTTAAGTTGGAGTAGTGCAAAATCAGTTTAGCCATCTTAAAGTCGTTATGACAACTGGAAAGCAGGGAATTGTCATCCTCAGACGGGATCCAGGAAATGAGGGTTAGGTTGAAATCTCCCATTATTAGAATTAAATCAAAGTCATTGATCAACGAAAAAACTTAATGGCCTCAAGGTAGTGAAAATATACGATATCTTTCTATCGATATCTCTAACCATTGGAAAAATGTAGGAACAAGTTTCACTTAAAAATTTTCAAAAAATTTTAAAATTTCACTTAAATTAATTCTATTTCGAACTCATTCGAGAAAGAAATAAGTTCAGCAGGGTACTCACTATTAACAGAAATGAGGATACCATCTACAGAAGATGATCCAGACCACAGGATTGTCGGGTCAGGCAGCAGCCGCTGAATTAGCTTATAGTTTATTTATTAAGCTAAAGTATGGACATATCGCCTTAGTTGGTCGCAAGCCGACTCCTTCTGGACCGCTCGACTTCAACGGGCCTATTTACAACTGCGCTTTAGCTTCGCGTATGTCTAGTCGAGCCCCACTCTCTGTCCATATTATTAGTCACTGCTTAGCACCATAAACTGGATGATCACACTGGTTGATCCCAGTTTCATCTGCCTGCAGCATAAATAAAATATAACGTACTATAATTAAATTCGTCTTTCATTTCCCGACATTGAAAACTCTCAATGACCAAAAATTCTTATTTTAAAATAAAATTATTTTTTATTTAAATTGATATTAACATTTTTAGCGGCTAATAGTAATGTCTTCTTGTCATTTTTTTTAATGTAGATTGTTCATTAATATGACACTAATATTGTAGTTTTTTAAGTTCTTTATTGAATTCGACACATTGCAAAAGTCATTTGCACAAGGGTTAATGAAAGAAAAATTCGTCCGCAGACAACCTTTCACGTCAAAAAACGAACACGCGCTGACGTAAACTTTTGCTGATGAGACTACCTTGTATAATTGTATCATGACTCTAGGCATGCTAGAAGATGACAAACATTGTTCCAGTATGCTTGCTGTAGCAGGCTTGTTTTGTACAGGAACACAAATTCTTCTATTTTTAGCTATAGTACTGACTACGTGTTTCCCGGACAGAACACAAATGATGTGGAATAACCACGAAGATTCAAGGCATCGTACAAGATGTAACGACATAATCAAATCATACAGTGATGAAATGTGTAATAAATCGTTGATTCAATATCAATTAGTCATTTCGTAATGATATCTCCGAATCGAAGTGCATCTTATTTAACAACACAGATATGAGTCGAGAACTACAGTATGATATTGTAGAAGTGGCAGGTATTGTTAGTCGCAATGTTCCACTACTCAATGGCAAATAAAAAATTTTTTACGACCGCATTTTGCACGCAGTTGCTCGCAGGGAAACCTTTTATTATAAAGAAAAAATACTTTTTTTTGGATGAACCATGTGGAACTGGCAAAACGTTCCTTATTTCGTTACTTCTTATCGAGATACAATGGGATAGCATTTTCCGTTGCATCTTCTGGCACTGCAGCAACTTTATTTTAAGGAGGCAGAGCAGCTCAACATTTTTTTTTGTATATTTTAAATTTGAAGGACAGGAAAGAGATGTTACAGAGTAAAGACCATTGTAGTTCGAACATAAGACCCTAAAAGGGTCGTGCTGTGCATAAGTCGAACTACAATGGCTAAGAAATAGAGGTCTAAAGTTTCTAGTCCTTCTACTAGGAATGATAAAATTTAAGCGTGTTCGTAAATGCTAGCTATCTGCATCATCATTTTTTACGTCATGTAGAAAAACTACACCCAGCATTGTCCTACGATTTGTTAAGCTTGGTAAATGACTGGCCAAGATGACTTCCTTGAGGGACACCACATGTAGCACGGACCAAACGGTAATGTATATTTTTAAATAAGGCTCTATGTGTTCTTCCATATAAATAGCTGGAGATCTACATTAGGAAGTCTGTATGAAATCCCAGCATGTTAAGTCTAATCAACAAGAGTGAGTGATTAACTAAATCAAATGCTTTGCTAAAGTCTTTGCTAAGTAAATAACATCAGTTTTAAATACCTTTCGAAAGCCATCTATGACAAAGGATATCAACTCCCATAAGTTAGAGTTGGTGGAGTGACCCTGCCATGCCATGCTGACATGGAGAGATGATCGAAGAGCAAGGGTGTTGCGAATGAGGAGTAGTTAATTTTTCGAATAACTTTGGAATTGCCGACAATTTTGAGATGCCACTGTAGTTGGCAGCTTTGGACTTTTTCCCTTTTTTATGTAAGAGAATTATGAACGATTCTGAACGGGAAAAGTCGAGGTTTCCAAAGATAAGTTAAAAAGTCTTAGCACAGTGCCCTGGCACAGTATTTGATCACACAGCCTGGTACACCATCGTTGCCTGGCGAATAAATGGTTTTGACCCTTAGAAAATCAGATAATAAGCTATAATCGGAGAAAACCAGACAGAAAATAAGATTTGCTGATTGAATGTAGGCGTAAGGCTGATCTGTCAATTTAGGCGAAGAATAAGTTGTTCGAACAAATTCTGCGAATAGATCGGCAATTGCCTGATCAGAGGTCGCAGATGAATTTTCAAACGTAAGCAGAGGTGGAAAAGCTACATGTTTACGGTTTGTGTTAACAAAAATATAAAACTGATTCGGATCCTGAGTAAATTGTATCCGTCAGCGGAAATATAATTCCTGTAACATTCAGCGTTATGCACGGTAAAATTTGAACGAGAAATTTGAACCGAGAAATCAATACTACTGAAGTTTATTTTTATATTTCAGCAAAGATTATAAAGTACATAGATGGGACATCAGGGCCCAAAACGGTCAACTTTTTTCGTCGAGCTTGTTGGTGAGGGGGGAACGCACATACATACGATTCTATTTTTTCGAACTCTTTACATGTATGCGTAAAAAAAAGGGTGCGTCTTTGGATGTATGTGTGACTGCTCGCAAGACGGCGTAAAAATTTGTTGGCTTCCAATTTTGCGGCTTTCCATCTAGGCTACCCCCGAAGTTGATCTAACGGTACTTAAAGTTGGTATTAAAGAAAACGAAAGGATCCATAGTAAAATCCGAGCTGAAGAGTAGAAGATAGTAAAAGATATTTCTGATCTCTTTGCTCTCACACTGGTTCGATTTGAACGTTTCAAACTTTCATTGTTCCAAAAATGTTACGTTCTAAAAATAGAATTCTCTCTCTCATCTGCCAGCCTTTTGTCGTGGAACCCGCTCTCAAATATTTTCATTTTACAGCGGGTTCTACGACTCGGCCTGCCAATATGCCGTAGAACCCGCATTTATATTAATTAAAAATATAATTATATATTTATAATGCATTTATAATGCACGACTCGGCCGCATTTATAATGATTTTTACAGCGGGTTCCACTACGAACTGATTAGATTTTAAGTGATTTTAAAATTTTGTATTTTTTTTGATTTGGTTATAAATTTTGTTAAAAAATTTAAAACAATATAATATAAATAGATTTAAAATAAAAAAAAAGTGAACTTCCCGTGCCTGATTTGAACTCATTTTCCGCTAAATGAGGATTTGTTGAAGCTGACGGATATTTCCATGGCACACATAAGTCAAAGGTATCTAAACAAGAGTGGAAAGCTAACTTCGGGCGGAGCCGAAGTTAATATACCCTTGCAGTTAAACCGGAAATGTGTCGAAAAAATCTTATATAATTGCCCAATCCTATATCATGGCTAAGAATATCATAATGTAACCAATTTATTAGAATAAAAAGTCTAAAAAAAAAAATTTTGGGAAATCCCAAACTTCTATCTTTAAAAATAAAAAAGTTGGTATTCTTACCAAATACCAAACCCCATTTCCGATCGTTTAGTTAAATGGCAGCTATAAGATATAATCGGCCGATCCCGGCCGTTCCGACTTAAATACTGGGTGAAAAGAAGAGAAGGTTGTGTGCATTTGCAAGTAGATAGCTTTAAAGTGAGAGACCAAATGAAATTTGGTAGGTCGTATTATTTTGCCAAAAATAGCACTCATGCAAAATCCGAACTCTCTAAATCTAAAATCACCAAACACTGATCAATCAGTTATATGGCAGCTATATAGTCGGCCGATCCCGGCCATTCCGACTGCGTGCAAACGAAAGAAGGATGTGTGCAAAGTTTCAAGTCGATAGTTTTAAAACTGAGACACTAGTTTGCGTAGAAACAGACAGACAGACGGGCAGACGGACATGCTCATATCAACTCAGGAGGTGATCCTGATCAAGAATATATATACTTTATAGGGTCCTGAAAGGGTATAAAAATAGAAAAAATTTTTCTAAGGTGACACTAAAATCGGTGCGTGCCAGAATATCGGACCAATTACTATAAATGTGTCAATAAGGCTATTAGGTTTGTGAAAACAGCAAATCTTATTTGCCACGCATGGAAACTTCTGCTCTGGAAAGAATGCAAAACACAAAGCAGACCTAACGAATTTGTAACATGTTTAATTTGACCTAGAGGAAGTCATATTTCGTAATATGTGATAAAGATTGAGGGTTATCGGCATTAGACCACTTTAATTCTGGGATATTAAAGTCACCCAGAGCTACAAGCTGGTCACGATCGGTCATAAGATTAAAAACGGATTGAATAGCGGAAAACTATCAGAAAATAGTTTAGGAAGTTTGCTTCGTAGCTCCCTAGTGTTATTATATGTAAGTGTTATTGACGATATTAGTTTTTTGAATTTGTGGACAAAAAATAGGTACATAGAAGGTTGGTCAGTGGTGCTAATATGGGGAAGTTTTACTCCCCACTCCCCTTTTAAAACTTTTGCTTTACAGTTCTAGGCTGATATATATTTATGTATATTTATCTATGTCCTCCACCGTTATATCGACTTTTGTTTTGGCTTTGATGTAAGCCGAGATATCCTTCTCCGAAGTATCAGGGGCACCTGTAATGGTTTTGGTGTCGCAGGTACGATAACTGTAGCATCAGTCGGTGCCTGTGGTCCGGTGGAATACCCTGTTGGGTGACTCTAACAGGGCCATGGATGCTACGGAGGACATATCGGACAATCTGAGAAATGAGAAATTCGGACGGCGAATTTTTGCCACCCTGGGGGTGGCCAAAGATATGAGGGGTTGCGTTAATGTCGACTGAGCAGGCTTAAGCGGATCGAAAACATCGAATTTTTTACGCTTAGGGGATTCATTTAGCAGCCGAAGGCCGCTAAACTCATCATGATGTGTTTAAAGCACTCTCAACAATAGATATATCATTTTCGGCTGGTCCTGGCAATGCCATAGATGTGTTCTTAGGTACTGCACTGATATCCTTTGCTATCCTCTTACAATCTTATTCAATTTTTTCTTGGAGCTTAAATATTTTCCTAAGCGATGGAATGTATTACTTATTATTGAGCTGTATAAAAAAAGCACTTATTGAGAACTACAGCGGAATTGCTATTTTTTGCAAAAGTATCATTTCCACCTCACAGCATTGTTTTGTCTAGCATCGCTCCACTACAACCAACCTTCTTGAATTCACTTCGATTATCCACAGGCATTTTCTGAGCCGCTTTCAAACTGATATGGTATACACGGATCATCTCCTTCTACATAAGCTGTATCTCATTAGATTGTAGAATCTAACCCCATTGAGTTTTCTGAAAAAATCGTACAGTTGTTGACCTCCTATCTATTATATTACATCACTGATTATAAACGTTACATCTGGTGTCACACAAGTAATCACTTATGACCTTTTCTGTTTGATCTTTTTGTTAACGATTTACCTAGTGTCATAAACTATGTATGTTACTATATTTATGTATGCTGATGATGTCAAGTTACGTTTTTAATTCTCAGACCATTTCCTTCACAGTCATTTAAAATTAGACCTTAACGAACTCTTCTTGTGGTGTTCAAACAATCTCCTCTTCCTTAACTGTCTATTTGACAGTCCGTAACAGTTCTTTTTGACAATAATTATTATATAATTATAATTGACAATTTTTTACTTTATCAAACCTTGGTCAAAAAAACTTGAAGACCCTTTCACCACTAAGACTCTTTGGTTTGTCCCAACTTGGAATACTGTACATTTGGAGTCCGCAATACTTTGTTCATGAAAAGATTATTGAATCTGTCCAAAAGCAGTTTCGGTTATTTTCATTAAAAATTTTAACTGGGATACTGTCACTTGCCCTCTGTGGTATCGTTGCCGGTTAAAACTATTGAAGCTACCTACATTGCAAGAGCGCCGCACTTGTGTAAGGTTATGTTAAGGATCTTGGATAGGTAGATTCAAAAGAACTTCTGCAAAATGTAATGTTTTTAGTTCCTAATAAGGAAGCTAGGTCCTTTCGACTCCTTTGTAGATCTAATTTCCAAACCCCTTTGTTACCAATTTGTAGATTTAATTTTGCCGTACACGATCCGCATTGTGTTATTTGTAAAAATTACAACTCATTTTCCCATTTATTATCCCTTTAATTATTCCTAGATGTAATTAAACCTGAAATTATCGAATCTTATTTAGCTTAATTTATCTTTACTTTTAATTATAATAATCCACAGAAATTAAAAATCATAATAAAAATAATAATATTAATTATATTTTATTTAGTTAATAATAATCACATATAAGTTCATTAGTACCCACCAATACCCACTATTTTTTTTGGAAGGGACAAAGCGGATATTGCGTAAACATAAAACAACGAGACCACGTAACAGGGAATTCGTTCATTATGGTTAAACAACAAATCACTTATTACAGAGCCGAAACCAATAAGAACGTTAGCTTGAATAATTCTTATTTGTATTGTTTTATGATAAGACAGGGTCAAGGCAACATCATTTTACGATTTCGTGAGCTTTGTCAACAATTTATGGCCGACATGGAAGTGATAATAGAGAGTGAAGGACTAATTTATTTGCGACATAATCAAAAGAATCCGCTGCGTGCGGAAGAATATATCAACTTTCGAGATGCTATGGTAAACAACGCTGACACCATGCTGAAATGGGTGACTCTGTTGTCTTACCATCATCGTACCTAGGTAACCCACATCACATCCAAGATTACATACAGGGTGCTATAACTTTCGTGCAGGAATGGGGGAAAAGACCCTTTCATTTCATTACGTTCAAGAAAAAGGGCCAAGAAATTATATTTTTTCTATTACCTGGACAAAATGCAATACATGGTTTTCACATTACAGCAAGCAAAATTAAAGTCATTAATCAACTTTATTACCAAATTGCATGAATTTTCGACCACAAGTTATTGGATGTATTTAGTATAGTGGCAAAAGCATGGATTATCTCATGCTCACTTTTTAATTTGGTTTGTCGATAAAATACGTCCAAAAGAAATCGATAGTTTAATTTCTGCAGAGATTCCAGATCCGCCTACTGATCAACTACTGTTTGATATTGTTATTACTATTCATGATCCGTGCGGAAATCTCAATCGTTCATCACTTGCATGGCGACGCAAAATGTTTTAAAAAATGTTTTAATAAATATTCCACTAACGAAACGATCAGACATATTGACGGCTATCCAATATATCACGAAAAAGAACCGAAAATGAAGGACAATCGTTCATTACAACTACAAAAAACATAGACATAAACATCGATATTGGTCTTGAGTCATGCAGTTTGGTAAAGACTATCAGGATTTATAATTGAAAATACTAAAGTAAATGCACCTAAAATCCGTGCTGATGCCTTTAGAACCTTTGCACAATCAGCAGAGGGTCTGGGTTATTTTACATGCGCTCAATCAAGCAAATGGGTGGACCAGTTGATGCGTGCCCCGATTTATTTACATCAAATACTTTTGGGCACCATTCTACTAGAGACTGAGTACTGTTAGGACTGCGCGACACTTTAAGAAAACTATTTATATAAATTAATTAATTTATTATTAACAATGATATGTTATTATAGATTATTATAACTAGAAGTAAATTAAAAGAGTCCATAATTTTAAATTTAATTACATCTAGGGATAATCAGGGAATAATGAATGGTAAAATGAGTTGTAATTTTTACAAATAACGCGAAATGGATCGCTAATGTTCAGCAAAATTAGACCTTGAAATTGGTAACCAAAGATGTCGGAAGGATCTAGTTACTTTATTAGGAACAGAATACTCTAATTTTTCCAGAAGTAATTTTGAGTCCCCCTTACCAAGAATAAGCACATGAAGTAGCATAACCCCAGCACAAGTACGGTGCTACGATGGAGGTAGGCTTAGTAGTTTATCCGGCAACGATACGACGGAAGGCTCGTGACAGTATCCCAGTTTAAATTTTTTAATGCAAATAACATAAACTGCTTTTGGACAGATTCAATCCTTCTTTGATGAACAAAGTATTGCGGACTCCAAACGCACGAATAGTATTCCAAGATAGGACGAACTAAAGATACATATAGAGTTTTAGTTGTGAAAGGATCATCAAATTCTTTTGACCAACGTTTGATAAAAGCTTGCACACCCCTGGCTTTATTAACTGTCACTACAGCGTGTTGTCAAAAAGAACTCCAAGATCGTTAATTAAGGGAACACGATCTATGACATTATTCCCAAATGAAAACGAGCCGATGTGAGGCACGCTGTGATTGAATAAGATTGTAAAAGGATAGCAAAGGATATCAGAGCAGTGCTGTAGAACACAGCTAGGGACATTATCAGGACCAGAAGAGAATGAGATATCTATTGTTGATAGAGCTTTAAACAAATCCTAAAAATGGAAATTTTGACAAATAAATGTTGTTTATGTGTGGTAATTTATAGGGATAAGAAGAATTGAGGTTAAATGAATTGGGCAAATAAGTTTTTTGAAAAAATGACGCAAAATGATTAGCAATACCTAGCTCAGAAGAATCTGACATATTCTCATATGATAGGGAAGAAGGAAAAAGATTTGATTTACGTTTCATATTGACAAAAGAATAGAAAGAGCTCGAATCATTACAAAAGTATACCTTACAATTCATAATATACCGCTTATACAGTTGATTGCCAAGAATGAAAAACTGGGTACGAATATACAGAAATTTTTCGATTTCCTGTTCTTAAGACGAGAAAGGTGTTTATTACACCAAGGAGGTTTTGTTGAAAATTATGATGGGACTTCAGAAATAAATTTATTCAGCGTATTAAGTATTATTTCGTAAAACGAATCCATAGAGCCTTTAATTGTGTTTATCGATGACAGAAAATTCCAATCGATTTCAGCCAAATGATTGCGAAGGGTAATACAATTCGTTTTCCTAAAGCATTTGATAAATAGTTGAACATTAAAGCCAGCATCATTATAGGGCACATCGATCAACACCGATGCTAATAGTGTAAGATGGTGAAAGTCTTCAGGAAGCGATAGCGGCGACGACCGAATGACTGTCACTGAGGATGACACATTGGAAAGTACATACATACATACATATAAGGTCCAGAAATCTGCTTTGATTGTTATGAATGGGGTTAAGTTGGAGTAGTGCAAAATCAGTTTAGCCATCTTAAAGTCGTTATGACAACTGGAAAGCAGGGAATTGTCATCCTCAGACGGGATCCAGGAAATGAGGGTTAGGTTGAAATCTCCCATTATTAGAATTAAATCAAAGTCATTGATCAACGAAAAAACTTAATGGCCTCAAGGTAGTGAAAATATACGATATCTTTCTATCGATATCTCTAACCATTGGAAAAATGTAGGAACAAGTTTCACTTAAAAATTTTCAAAAAATTTTAAAATTTCACTTAAATTAATTCTATTTCGAACTCATTCGAGAAAGAAATAAGTTCAGCAGGGTACTCACTATTAACAGAAATGAGGATACCATCTACAGAAGATGATCCAGACCACAGGATTGTCGGGTCAGGCAGCAGCCGCTGAATTAGCTTATAGTTTATTTATTAAGCTAAAGTATGGACATATCGCCTTAGTTGGTCGCAAGCCGACTCCTTCTGGACCGCTCGACTTCAACGGGCCTATTTACAACTGCGCTTTAGCTTCGCGTATGTCTAGTCGAGCCCCACTCTCTGTCCATATTATTAGTCACTGCTTAGCACCATAAACTGGATGATCACACTGGTTGATCCCAGTTTCATCTGCCTGCAGCATAAATAAAATATAACGTACTATAATTAAATTCGTCTTTCATTTCCCGACATTGAAAACTCTCAATGACCAAAAATTCTTATTTTAAAATAAAATTATTTTTTATTTAAATTGATATTAACATTTTTAGCGGCTAATAGTAATGTCTTCTTGTCATTTTTTTTAATGTAGATTGTTCATTAATATGACACTAATATTGTAGTTTTTTAAGTTCTTTATTGAATTCGACACATTGCAAAAGTCATTTGCACAAGGGTTAATGAAAGAAAAAATTCGTCCGCAGACAACCTTTCACGTCAAAAAACGAACACGCGCTGACGTAAACTTTTGCTGATGAGACTACCTTGTATAATTGTATCATGACTCTAGGCATGCTAGAAGATGACAAACATTGTTCCAGTATGCTTGCTGTAGCAGGCTTGTTTTGTACAGGAACACAAATTCTTCTATTTTTACTGACTTTACTTACTGAGTACTGACTACGTGTTTCCCGGACAGAACACAAATGATGTGGAATAACCACGAAGATTCAAGGCATCGTACAAGATGTAACGACATAATCAAATCATACAGTGATGAAATGTGTAATAAATCGTTGATTCAATATCAATTAGTCATTTCGTAATGATATCTCCGAATCGAAGTGCATCTTATTTAACAACACAGATATGAGTCGAGAACTACAGTATGATATTGTAGAAGTGGCAGGTATTGTTAGTCGCAATGTTCCACTACTCAATGGCAAATAAAAAATTTTTTACGACCGCATTTTGCACGCAGTTGCTCGCAGGGAAACCTTTTATTATAAAGAAAAAATACTTTTTTTTGGATGAACCATGTGGAACTGGCAAAACGTTCCTTATTTCGTTACTTCTTATCGAGATACAATGGGATAGCATTTTCCGTTGCATCTTCTGGCACTGCAGCAACTTTATTTTAAGGAGGCAGAGCAGCTCAACATTTTTTTTGTATATTTTAAATTTGAAGGACAGGAAAGAGATGTTACAGAGTAAAGACCATTGTAGTTCGAACATAAGACCCTAAAAGGGTCGTGCTGTGCATAAGTCGAACTACAATGGCTAAGAAATAGAGGTCTAAAGTTTCTAGTCCTTCTACTAGGAATGATAAAATTTAAGCGTGTTCGTAAATGCTAGCTATCTGCATCATCATTTTTTACGTCATGTAGAAAAACTACACCCAGCATTGTCCTACGATTTGTTAAGCTTGGTAAATGACTGGCCAAGATGACTTCCTTGAGGGACACCACATGTAGCACGGACCAAACGGTAATGTATATTTTTAAATAAGGCTCTATGTGTTCTTCCATATAAATAGCTGGAGATCTACATTAGGAAGTCTGTATGAAATCCCAGCATGTTAAGTCTAATCAACAAGAGTGAGTGATTAACTAAATCAAATGCTTTGCTAAAGTCTTTGCTAAGTAAATAACATCAGTTTTAAATACCTTTCGAAAGCCATCTATGACAAAGGATATCAACTCCCATAAGTTAGAGTTGGTGGAGTGACCCTGCCATGCCATGCTGACATGGAGAGATGATCGAAGAGCAAGGGTGTTGCGAATGAGGAGTAGTTAATTTTTCGAATAACTTTGGAATTGCCGACAATTTTGAGATGCCACTGTAGTTGGCAGCTTTGGACTTTTCCCTTTTTATGTAAGAGAATTATGAACGATTCTGAACGGGAAAAGTCGAGGTTTCCAAAGATAAGTTAAAAGTCTTAGCACAGTGCCCTGGCACAGTATTTGATCACACAGCCTGGTACACCATCGTTGCCTGGCGAATAAATGGTTTTGACCCTTAGAAAATCAGATAATAAGCTATAATCGGAGAAAACCAGACAGAAAATAAGATTTGCTGATTGAATGTAGGCGTAAGGCTGATCTGTCAATTTAGGCGAAGAATAAGTTGTTCGAACAAATTCTGCGAATAGATCGGCAATTGCCTGATCAGAGGTCGCAGATGAATTTTCAAACGTAAGCAGAGGTGGAAAAGCTACATGTTTACGGTTTGTGTTAACAAAAATATAAAACTGATTCGGATCCTGAGTAAATTGTATCCGTCAGCGGAAATATAATTCCTGTAACATTCAGCGTTATGCACGGTAAAATTTGAACGAGAAATTTGAACCGAGAAATCAATACTACTGAAGTTTATTTTTATATTTCAGCAAAGATTATAAAGTACATAGATGGGACATCAGGGCCCAAAACGGTCAACTTTTTTCGTCGAGCTTGTTGGTGAGGGGGAACGCACATACATACGATTCTATTTTTTCGAACTCTTTACATGTATGCGTAAAAAAAAGGGTGCGTCTTTGGATGTATGTGTGACTGCTCGCAAGACGGCGTAAAAATTTGTTGGCTTCCAATTTTGCGGCTTTCCATCTAGGCTACCCCCGAAGTTGATCTAACGGTACTTAAAGTTGGTATTAAAGAAAACGAAAGGATCCATAGTAAAATCCGAGCTGAAGAGTAGAAGATAGTAAAAGATATTTCTGATCTCTTTGCTCTCACACTGGTTCGATTTGAACGTTTCAAACTTTCATTGTTCCAAAAATGTTACGTTCTAAAAATAGAATTCTCTCTCTCATCTGCCAGCCTTTTGTCGTGGAACCCGCTCTCAAATATTTTCATTTTACAGCGGGTTCTACGACTCGGCCTGCCAATATGCCGTAGAACCCGCATTTATATTAATTAAAAATATAATTATATATTTATAATGCATTTATAATGCACGACTCGGCCGCATTTATAATGATTTTTACAGCGGGTTCCACTACGAACTGATTAGATTTTAAGTGATTTTAAAATTTTGTATTTTTTTTGATTTGGTTATAAATTTTGTTAAAAAATTTAAAACAATATAATATAAATAGATTTAAAAAAAAAAAAGTGAACTTCCCGTGCCTGATTTGAACTCATTTTCCGCTAAATGAGGATTTGTTGAAGCTGACGGATATTTCCATGGCACACATAAGTCAAAGGTATCTAAACAAGAGTGGAAAGCTAACTTCGGGCGGAGCCGAAGTTAATATACCCTTGCAGTTAAACCGGAAATGTGTCGAAAAAATCTTATATAATTGCCCAATCCTATATCATGGCTAAGAATATCATAATGTAACCAATTTATTAGAATAAAAAGTCTAAAAAAAAAAATTTTGGGAAATCCCAAACTTCTATCTTTAAAAATAAAAAAGTTGGTATTCTTACCAAATACCAAACCCCATTTCCGATCGTTTAGTTAAATGGCAGCTATAAGATATAATCGGCCGATCCCGGCCGTTCCGACTTAAATACTGGGTGAAAAGAAGAGAAGGTTGTGTGCATTTGCAAGTAGATAGCTTTAAAAGTGAGAGACCAAATGAAATTTGGTAGGTCTTATTATTTTGCCAAAAATAGCACTCATGCAAAATCCGAATTCTCTTACTCTAAAAATACCAAAGGAATACTATTTCCGATCAATCAGTTATATGGCAGCTATAAAATATAGTCGGCCGATCCCGGCCATTCCGACTGCGTGCAAACGAAAGAAGGATGTGTGCAAAGTTTCAAGTCGATAGTTTTAAAACTGAGACACTAGTTTGCGTAGAAACAGACAGACAGACGGGCAGACGGACATGCTCATATCAACTCAGGAGGTGATCCTGATCAAGAATATATATACTTTATAGGGTCCTGAAAGGGTATAAAAATAGAAAAAATTTTTCTAAGGTGACACTAAAATCGGTGCGTGCCAGAATATCGGACCAATTACTATAAATGTGTCAATAAGGCTATTAGGTTTGTGAAAACAGCAAATCTTATTTGCCACGCATGGAAACTTCTGCTCTGGAAAGAATGCAAAACACAAAGCAGACCTAACGAATTTGTAACATGTTTAATTTGACCTAGAGGAAGTCATATTTCGTAATATGTGATAAAGATTGAGGGTTATCGGCATTAGACCACTTTAATTCTGGGATATTAAAGTCACCCAGAGCTACAAGCTGGTCACGATCGGTCATAAGATTAAAAACGGATTGAATAGCGGAAAACTATCAGAAAATAGTTTAGGAAGTTTGCTTCGTAGCTCCCTAGTGTTATTATATGTAAGTGTTATTGACTATATTAGTTTTTTGAATTTGTGGACAAAAAATAGGTACATAGAAGGTTGGTCAGTGGTGCTAATATGGGGAAGTTTTACTCCCCACTCCCCTTTTAAAACTTTTGCTTTACAGTTCTAGGCTGATATATATTTATGTATATTTATCTATGTCCTCCACCGTTATATCGACTTTTGTTTTGGCTTTGATGTAAGCCGAGATATCCTTCTCCGAAGTATCAGGGGCACCTGTAATGGTTTTGGTGTCGCAGGTACGATAACTGTAGCATCAGTCGGTGCCTGTGGTCCGGTGGAATACCCTGTTGGGTGACTCTAACAGGGCCATGGATGCTACGGAGGACATATCGGACAATCTGAGAAATGAGAAATTCGGACGGCGAATTTTTGCCACCCTGGGGGTGGCCAAAGATATGAGGGGTTGCGTTAATGTCGACTGAGCAGGCTTAAGCGGATCGAAAACATCGAATTTTTTACGCTTAGGGGATTCATTTAGCAGCCGAAGGCCGCTAAACTCATCATGATGTGTTTAAAGCACTCTCAACAATAGATATATCATTTTCGGCTGGTCCTGGCAATGCCATAGATGTGTTCTTAGGTACTGCACTGATATCCTTTGCTATCCTCTTACAATCTTATTCAATTTTTTCTTGGAGCTTAAATATTTTCCTAAGCGATGGAATGTATTACTTATTATTGAGCTGTATAAAAAAAGCACTTATTGAGAACTACAGCGGAATTGCTATTTTTTGCAAAAGTATCATTTCCACCTCACAGCATTGTTTTGTCTAGCATCGCTCCACTACAACCAACCTTCTTGAATTCACTTCGATTATCCACAGGCATTTTCTGAGCCGCTTTCAAACTGATATGGTATACACGGATCATCTCCTTCTACATAAGCTGTATCTCATTAGATTGTAGAATCTAACCCCATTGAGTTTTCTGAAAAAATCGTACAGTTGTTGACCTCCTATCTATTATATTACATCACTGATTATAAACGTTACATCTGGTGTCACACAAGTAATCACTTATGACCTTTTCTGTTTGATCTTTTTGTTAACGATTTACCTAGTGTCATAAACTATGTATGTTACTATATTTATGTATGCTGATGATGTCAAGTTACGTTTTTAATTCTCAGACCATTTCCTTCACAGTCATTTAAAATTAGACCTTAACGAACTCTTCTTGTGGTGTTCAAACAATCTCCTCTTCCTTAACTGTCTATTTGACAGTCCGTAACAGTTCTTTTTGACAATAATTATTATATAATTATAATTGACAATTTTTTACTTTATCAAACCTTGGTCAAAAAAACTTGAAGACCCTTTCACCACTAAGACTCTTTGGTTTGTCCCAACTTGGAATACTGTACATTTGGAGTCCGCAATACTTTGTTCATGAAAAGATTATTGAATCTGTCCAAAAGCAGTTTCGGTTATTTTCATTAAAAATTTTAACTGGGATACTGTCACTTGCCCTCTGTGGTATCGTTGCCGGTTAAAACTATTGAAGCTACCTACATTGCAAGAGCGCCGCACTTGTGTAAGGTTATGTTAAGGATCTTGGATAGGTAGATTCAAAAGAACTTCTGCAAAATGTAATGTTTTTAGTTCCTAATAAGGAAGCTAGGTCCTTTTGACTCCTTTGTAGATCTAATTTCCAAACCCCTTTGTTACCAATTTGTAGATTTAATTTTGCCGTACACGATCCGTATTGTGTTATTTGTAAAAATTACAACTCATTTTCCCATTTATTATCCCTTTAATTATTCCTAGATGTAATTAAACCTGAAATTATCGAATCTTATTTAGCTTAATTTATCTTTACTTTTAATTATAATAATCCACAGAAATTAAAAATCATAATAAAAATAATAATATTAATTATATTTTATTTAGTTAATAATAACACACCCACACAAAAAAAAAAAGTGTCCGGGTTGGGAGATCAGAGTACCCTATCCCCATGTATTTTGGACCGCTGAACACGAATCTGAAGTCCGTTTTGGTCCTGCACGTGTACGTTTCTTCCTAACCTCAAAAAAAAGTTTTACATTTTTGGAGGTATGGGACTTTATTTTTAATTTATTGGATTTTCATGAAACTGGGTACCCAGGGGTTTTTGGGGTCGCTGATTACGAATTTGAAGTCAGATTTTCAAAATTCAATATGGCGGATCCAATATGGCGGACGAATTTTTGAACAATTTTTGATTTTCATGAAACTGGGTACTTAGGGGTTTTGGGGTCGCTGATTACGAATCTAAAGTCAGATTTCCCAAATTCAATATGGCGGATTCAATATGGCGGACGAATTTTCAAAAATGAAAATCCACGAATTTTTTGAAAATTCGTCCGCCATATTGAATTTTGAAAATCTGACTTCAAATTCGTAATCAGCGACCCCAAAAACCCCTGGGTACCCAGTTTCATGAAAATCCAATAAATTAAAAATAAAGTCCCATACCTCCAAAAATGTAAAACTTTTTTTGAGGTTAGGAAGAAACGTACACGTGCAGGACCAAAACGGACTTCAGATTCGTGTTCAGCGGTCCAAAATACATGGGGATAGGGTACTCTGATCTCCCAACCCGGACTCTTTTTTTTTTTTGTGTGGCTGTGTAATCACATATAAGTTCATTAGTACCCACCAATACCCACTATTTTTTTTGGAAGGGACAAAGCGGATATTGCGTAAACATAAAACAACGAGACCCCGTAACAGGGAATTCGTTCATTATGGTTAAACAACAAATCACTTATTACAGAGCCGAAACCAATAAGAACGTTAGCTTGAATAATTCTTATTTGTATTGTTTTATGATAAGACAGGGTCAAGGCAACATCATTTTACGATTTCGTGAGCTTTGTCAACAATTTATGGCCGACATGGAAGTGATAATAGAGAGTGAAGGACTAATTTATTTGCGACATAATCAAAAGAATCCGCTGCGTGCGGAAGAATATATCAACTTTCGAGATGCTATGGTAAACAACGCTGACACCATGCTGAAATGGGTGACTCTGTTGTCTTACCATCATCGTACCTAGGTAACCCACATCACATCCAAGATTACATACAGGGTGCTATAACTTTCGTGCAGGAATGGGGGAAAAGACCCTTTCATTTCATTACGTTCAAGAAAAAGGGCCAAGAAATTATATTTTTTCTATTACCTGGACAAAATGCAATACATGGTTTTCACATTACAGCAAGCAAAATTAAAGTCATTAATCAACTTTATTACCAAATTGCATGAATTTTCGACCACAAGTTATTGGATGTATTTAGTATAGTGGCAAAAGCATGGATTATCTCATGCTCACTTTTTAATTTGGTTTGTCGATAAAATACGTCCAAAAGAAATCGATAGTTTAATTTCTGCAGAGATTCCAGATCCGCCTACTGATCAACTACTGTTTGATATTGTTATTACTATTCATGATCCGTGCGGAAATCTCAATCGTTCATCACTTGCATGGCGACGCAAAATGTTTTAAAAAATGTTTTAATAAATATTCCACTAACGAAACGATCAGACATATTGACGGCTATCCAATATATCACGAAAAAGAACCGAAAATGAAGGACAATCGTTCATTACAACTACAAAAAAAATAGACATAAACATCGATATTGGTCTTGAGTCATGCAGTTTGGTAAAGACTATCAGGATTTATAATTGAAAATACTAAAGTAAATGCACCTAAAATCCGTGCTGATGCCTTTAGAACCTTTGCACAATCAGCAGAGGGTCTGGGTTATTTTACATGCGCTCAATCAAGCAAATGGGTGGACCAGTTGATGCGTGCCCCGATTTATTTAAATCAAATACTTTTGGGCACCATTCTACTAGAGACTGAGTACTGTTAGGACTGCGCGACACTTTAAGAAAACTATTTATATAAATTAATTAATTTATTATTAACAATGATATGTTATTATAGATTATTATAACTAGAATTAAATTAAAAGAGTCCATAATTTTAAATTTAATTACATCTAGGGATAATCAGGGAATAATGAATGGTAAAATGAGTTGTAATTTTTACAAATAACGCGAAATGGATCGCTAATGTTCAGCAAAATTAGACCTTGAAATTGGTAACCAAAGATGTCGGAAGGATCTAGTTACTTTATTAGGAACAGAATACTCTAATTTTTCCAGAAGTAATTTTGAGTCCACCTGTCCAAGAATAATGCCTGTGGTCCGGTGGAATACCCTGTTGGGTGACTCTAACAGGGCCATGGATGCTACGGAGGACATATCGGACAATCTGAGAAATGAGAAATTCGGACGGCGAATTTTTGCCACCCTGGGGGTGGCCAAAGATATGAGGGGTTGCGTTAATGTCGACTGAGCAGGCTTAAGCGGATCGAAAACATCGAATTTTTTACGCTTAGGGGATTCATTTAGCAGCCGAAGGCCGCTAAACTCATCATGATGTGTTTAAAGCACTCTCAACAATAGATATATCATTTTCGGCTGGTCCTGGCAATGCCATAGATGTGTTCTTAGGTACTGCACTGATATCCTTTGCTATCCTCTTACAATCTTATTCAATTTTTTTCTTGGAGCTTAAATATTTTCCTAAGCGATGGAATGTATTACTTATTATTGAGCTGTATAAAAAAAGCACTTATTGAGAACTACAGCGGAATTGCTATTTTTTGCAAAAGTATCATTTCCACCTCACAGCATTGTTTTGTCTAGCATCGCTCCACTACAACCAACCTTCTTGAATTCACTTCGATTATCCACAGGCATTTTCTGAGCCGCTTTCAAACTGGATACGAATTTGAAGTCAGATTTTCAAAATTCAATATGGCGGATCCAATATGGCGGACGAATTTTTGAACAATTTTTGGATTTTCATGAAACTGGGTACTTAGGGGTTTTGGGGTCGCTGATTACGAATCTAAAGTCAGATTTCCCAAATTCAATATGGCGGATTCAATATGGCGGACGAATTTTCAAAAATGAAAATCCACGAATTTTTTGAAAATTCGTCCGCCATATTGAATTTTGAAAATCTGACTTCAAATTCGTAATCAGCGACCCCAAAAACCCCTGGGTACCCAGTTTCATGAAAATCCAATAAATTAAAAATAAAGTCCCATACCTCCAAAAATGTAAAACTTTTTTTGAGGTTAGGAAGAAACGTACACGTGCAGGACCAAAACGGACTTCAGATTCGTGTTCAGCGGTCCAAAATACATGGGGATAGGGTACTCTGATCTCCCAACCCGGACTCTTTTTTTTTTTGTGTGGCTGTGTAATCACATATAAGTTCATTAGTACCCACCAATACCCACTATTTTTTTGGAAGGGACAAAGCGGATATTGCGTAAACATAAAACAACGAGACCCCGTAACAGGGAATTCGTTCATTATGGTTAAACAACAAATCACTTATTACAGAGCCGAAACCAATAAGAACGTTAGCTTGAATAATTCTTATTTGTATTGTTTTATGATAAGACAGGGTCAAGGCAACATCATTTTACGATTTCGTGAGCTTTGTCAACAATTTATGGCCGACATGGAAGTGATAATAGAGAGTGAAGGACTAATTTATTTGCGACATAATCAAAAGAATCCGCTGCGTGCGGAAGAATATATCAACTTTCGAGATGCTATGGTAAACAACGCTGACACCATGCTGAAATGGGTGACTCTGTTGTCTTACCATCATCGTACCTAGGTAACCCACATCACATCCAAGATTACATACAGGGTGCTATAACTTTCGTGCAGGAATGGGGGAAAAGACCCTTTCATTTCATTACGTTCAAGAAAAAGGGCCAAGAAATTATATTTTTTCTATTACCTGGACAAAATGCAATACATGGTTTTCACATTACAGCAAGCAAAATTAAAGTCATTAATCAACTTTATTACCAAATTGCATGAATTTTCGACCACAAGTTATTGGATGTATTTAGTATAGTGGCAAAAGCATGGATTATCTCATGCTCACTTTTTAATTTGGTTTGTCGATAAAATACGTCCAAAAGAAATCGATAGTTTAATTTCTGCAGAGATTCCAGATCCGCCTACTGATCAACTACTGTTTGATATTGTTATTACTATTCATGATCCGTGCGGAAATCTCAATCGTTCATCACTTGCATGGCGACGCAAAATGTTTTAAAAAATGTTTTAATAAATATTCCACTAACGAAACGATCAGACATATTGACGGCTATCCAATATATCACGAAAAAGAACCGAAAATGAAGGACAATCGTTCATTACAACTACAAAAAAATAGACATAAACATCGATATTGGTCTTGAGTCATGCAGTTTGGTAAAGACTATCAGGATTTATAATTGAAAATACTAAAGTAAATGCACCTAAAATCCGTGCTGATGCCTTTAGAACCTTTGCACAATCAGCAGAGGGTCTGGGTTATTTTACATGCGCTCAATCAAGCAAATGGGTGGACCAGTTGATGCGTGCCCCGATTTATTTAAATCAAATACTTTTGGGCACCATTCTACTAGAGACTGAGTACTGTTAGGACTGCGCGACACTTTAAGAAAACTATTTATATAAATTAATTAATTTATTATTAACAATGATATGTTATTATAGATTATTATAACTAGAAGTAAATTAAAAGAGTCCATAATTTTAAATTTAATTACATCTAGGGATAATCAGGGAATAATGAATGGTAAAATGAGTTGTAATTTTTACAAATAACGCGAAATGGATCGCTAATGTTCAGCAAAATTAGACCTTGAAATTGGTAACCAAAGATGTCGGAAGGATCTAGTTACTTTATTAGGAACAGAATACTCTAATTTTTCCAGAAGTAATTTTGAGTCCACCTGTCCAAGAATAAGCACATGAAGTAGCATAACCCCAGCACAAGTACGGTGCTACGATGGAGGTAGGCTTAGTAGTTTATCCGGCAACGATACGACGGAAGGCTCGTGACAGTATCCCAGTTTAAATTTTTTAATGCAAATAACATAAACTGCTTTTGGACAGATTCAATCCTTCTTTGATGAACAAAGTATTGCGGACTCCAAACGCACGAATAGTATTCCAAGATAGGACGAACTAAAGATACATATAGAGTTTTAGTTGTGAAAGGATCATCAAATTCTTTTGACCAACGTTTGATAAAAGCTTGCACACCCCTGGCTTTATTAACTGTCACTACAGCGTGTTGTCAAAAAGAACTCCAAGATCGTTAATTAAGGGAACACGATCTATGACATTATTCCCAAATGAAAACGAGCCGATGTGAGGCACGCTGTGATTGAATAAGATTGTAAAAGGATAGCAAAGGATATCAGAGCAGTTCTGTAGAACACAGCTAGGGACATTATCAGGACCAGAAGAGAATGAGATATCTATTGTTGATAGAGCTTTAAACAAATCCTAAAAATGGAAATTTTGACAAATAAATGTTGTTTATGTGTGGTAATTTATAGGGATAAGAAGAATTGAGGTTAAATGAATTGGGCAAATAAGTTTTTTGAAAAAAATGACGCAAAATGATTAGCAATACCTAGCTCAGAAGAATCTGACATATTCTCATATGATAGGGAAGAAGGAAAAAGATTTGATTTACGTTTCATATTGACAAAAGAATAGAAAGAGCTCGAATCATTACAAAAGTATACCTTACAATTCATAATATACCGCTTATACAGTTGATTGCCAAGAATGAAAAACTGGGTACGAATATACAGAAATTTTTCGATTTCCTGTTCTTAAGACGAGAAAGGTGTTTATTACACCAAGGAGGTTTTGTTGAAAATTATGATGGGACTTCAGAAATAAATTTATTCAGCGTATTAAGTATTATTTCGTAAAACGAATCCATAGAACCTTTTATTGTGTTTATCGATGACAGAAAATTCCAATCGATTTCAGCCAAATGATTGCGAAGGGTAATACAATTCGTTTTCCTAAAGCATTTGATAAATAGTTGAACATTAAAGCCAGCATCATTATAGGGCACATCGATCAACACCGATGCTAATAGTGTAAGATGGTGAAAGTCTTCAGGAAGCGATAGCGGCGACGACCGAATGACTGTCACAGAGGATGACACATTGGAAAGTACATACATACATACATATAAGGTCCAGAAATCTGCTTTGATTGTTATGAATGGGGTTAAGTTGGAGTAGTGCAAAATCAGTTTAGCCATCTTAAAGTCGTTATGACAACTGGAAAGCAGGGAATTGTCATCCTCAGACGGGATCCAGGAAATGAGGGTTAGGTTGAAATCTCCCATTATTAGAATTAAATCAAAGTCATTGATCAACGAAAAAACTTAATGGCCTCAAGGTAGTAAAAATATACGATATCTTTCTATCGATATCTCTAACCATTGGAAAAATGTAGGAACAAGTTTCACTTAAAAATTTTCAAAAAATTTTAAAATTTCACTTAAATTAATTCTATTTCGAACTCATTCGAGAAAGAAATAAGTTCAGCAGGGTACTCACTATTAACAGAAATGAGGATACCATCTACAGAAGATGATCCAGACCACAGTATTGTCGGGTCAGGCAGCAGCCGCTGAATTAGCTTATAGTTTATTTATTAAGCTAAAGTATGGACATATCGCCTTAGTTGGTCGCAAGCCGACTCCTTCTGGACCGCTCGACTTCAACGGGCCTATTTACAACTGCGCTTTAGCTTCGCGTATGTCTAGTCGAGCCCCACTCTCTGTCCATATTATTAGTCACTGCTTAGCACCATAAACTGGATGATCACACTGGTTGATCCCAGTTTCATCTGCCTGCAGCATAAATAAAATATAACGTACTATAATTAAATTCGTCTTTCATTTCCCGACATTGAAAACTCTCAATGACCAAAAATTCTTATTTTAAAATAAAATTATTTTTTATTTAAATTGATATTAACATTTTTAGCGGCTAATAGTAATGTCTTCTTGTCATTTTTTTTAATGTAGATTGTTCATTAATATGACACTAATATTGTAGTTTTTTAAGTTCTTTATTGAATTCGACACATTGCAAAAGTCATTTGCACAAGGGTTAATGAAAGAAAAAATTCGTCCGCAGACAACCTTTCACGTCAAAAAACGAACACGCGCTGACGTAAACTTTTGCTGATGAGACTACCTTGTATAATTGTATCATGACTCTAGGCATGCTAGAAGATGACAAACATTGTTCCAGTATGCTTGCTGTAGCAGGCTTGTTTTGTACAGGAACACAAATTCTTCTATTTTTAGCTATAGTACTGACTACGTGTTTCCCGGACAGAACACAAATGATGTGGAATAACCACGAAGATTCAAGGCATCGTACAAGATGTAACGACATAATCAAATCATACAGTGATGAAATGTGTAATAAATCGTTGATTCAATATCAATTAGTCATTTCGTAATGATATCTCCGAATCGAAGTGCATCTTATTTAACAACACAGATATGAGTCGAGAACTACAGTATGATATTGTAGAAGTGGCAGGTATTGTTAGTCGCAATGTTCCACTACTCAATGGCAAATAAAAAATTTTTTACGACCGCATTTTGCACGCAGTTGCTCGCAGGGAAACCTTTTATTATAAAGAAAAAATACTTTTTTTGGATGAACCATGTGGAACTGGCAAAACGTTCCTTATTTCGTTACTTCTTATCGAGATACAATGGGATAGCTTTTTCCGTTGCATCTTCTGGCACTGCAGCAACTTTATTTTAAGGAGGCAGAGCAGCTCAACATTTTTTTTGTATATTTTAAATTTGAAGGACAGGAAAGAGATGTTACAGAGTAAAGACCATTGTAGTTCGAACATAAGACCCTAAAAGGGTCGTGCTGTGCATAAGTCGAACTACAATGGCTAAGAAATAGAGGTCTAAAGTTTCTAGTCCTTCTACTAGGAATGATCAAATTTAAGCGTGTTCGTAAATGCTAGCTATCTGCATCATCATTTTTTACGTCATGTAGAAAAACTACACCCAGCATTGTCCTACGATTTGTTAAGCTTGGTAAATGACTGGCCAAGATGACTTCCTTGAGGGACACCACATGTAGCACGGACCAAACGGTAATGTATATTTTTAAATAAGGCTCTATGTGTTCTTCCATATAAATAGCTGGAGATCTACATTAGGAAGTCTGTATGAAATCCCAGCATGTTAAGTCTAATCAACAAGAGTGAGTGATTAACTAAATCAAATGCTTTGCTAAAGTCTTTGCTAAGTAAATAACATCAGTTTTAAATACCTTTCGAAAGCCATCTATGACAAAGGATATCAACTCCCATAAGTTAGAGTTGGTGGAGTGACCCTGCCATGCCATGCTGACATGGAGAGATGATCGAAGAGCAAGGGTGTTGCAAATGAGGAGTAGTTAATTTTTCGAATAACTTTGGAATTGCCGACAATTTTGAGATGCCACTGTAGTTGGCAGCTTTGGACTTTTTCCCTTTTTTATGTAAGAGAATTATGAACGATTCTGAACGGGAAAAGTCGAGGTTTCCAAAGATAAGTTAAAAAGTCTTAGCACAGTGCCCTGGCACAGTATTTGATCACACAGCCTGGTACACCATCGTTGCCTGGCGAATAAATGGTTTTGACCCTTAGAAAATCAGATAATAAGCTATAATCGGAGAAAACCAGACAGAAAATAAGATTTGCTGATTGAATGTAGGCGTAAGGCTGATCTGTCAATTTAGGCGAAGAATAAGTTGTTTGAACAAATTCTGCGAATAGATCGGCAATTGCCTGATCAGAGGTCGCAGATGAATTTTCAAACGTAAGCAGAGGTGGAAAAGCTACATGTTTACGGTTTGTGTTAACAAAAATATAAAACTGTTTCGGATCCTGAGTAAATTGTATCCGTCAGCGGAAATATAATTCCTGTAACATTCAGCGTTATGCACGGTAAAATTTGAACGAGAAATTTGAACCGAGAAATCAATACTACTGAAGTTTATTTTTATATTTCAGCAAAGATTATAAAGTACATAGATGGGACATCAGGGCCCAAAACGGTCAACTTTTTTCGTCGAGCTTGTTGGTGAGGGGGGAACGCACATACATACGATTCTATTTTTTCGAACTCTTTACATGTATGCGTAAAAAAAAGGGTGCGTCTTTGGATGTATGTGTGACTGCTCGCAAGACGGCGTAAAAATTTGTTGGCTTCCAATTTTGCGGCTTTCCATCTAGGCTACCCCCGAAGTTGATCTAACGGTACTTAAAGTTGGTATTAAAGAAAACGAAAGGATCCATAGTAAAATCCGAGCTGAAGAGTAGAAGATAGTAGAAGATATTTCTGATCTCTTTGCTCTCACACTGGTTCGATTTGAACGTTTCAAACTTTCATTGTTCCAAAAATGTTACGTTCTAAAAATAGAATTCTCTCTCTCATCTGCCAGCCTTTTGTCGTGGAACCCGCTCTCAAATATTTTCATTTTACAGCGGGTTCCACGACTCGGCCTGCCAATATGCCGTAGAACCCGCATTTATATTAATTAAAAATATAATTATATATTTATAATGCATTTATAATGCACGACTCGGCCGCATTTATAATGATTTTTACAGCGGGTTCCACTACGAACTGATTAGATTTTAAGTGATTTTAAAATTTTGTATTTTTTTTGATTTGGTTATAAATTTTGTTAAAAAATTTAAAACAATATAATATAAATAGATTTAAAATAAAAAAAAAGTGAACTTCCCGTGCCTGATTTGAACTCATTTTCCGCTAAATGAGGATTTGTTGAAGCTGACGGATATTTCCATGGCACACATAAGTCAAAGGTATCTAAACAAGTGTGGAAAGCTAACTTCGGGCGGAGCCGAAGTTAATATACCCTAGCAGTTAAACCGGAAATGTGTCGAAAAAATCTTATATAATTGCCCAATCCTATATCATGGCTAAGAATATCATAATGTAACCAATTTATTAGAATAAAAAGTCTAAAAAAAAAAATTTTGGGAAATCCCAAACTTCTATCTTTAAAAATAAAAAAGTTGGTATTCTTACCAAATACCAAACCCCATTTCCGATCGTTTAGTTAAATGGCAGCTATAAGATATAATCGGCCGATCCCGGCCGTTCCGACTTAAATACTGGGTGCAAAGAAGAGAAGGTTGTGTGCATTTGCAAGTAGATAGCTTTAAAAGTGAGAGACCATATGAAATTTGGTAGGTCTTATTATTTTGCCAAAAATAGCACTCATGCAAAATCCGAATTCTCTTACTCTAAAAATACCAAAGGTATACTATTTCCGATGAATCATTTATATGGCAGCTATAAAATATAGTCGGCCGATCCCGGCTTTTCCGACTGCGTGCAAACGAAAGAAGGATGTGTGCAAAGTATCAAGCCGATTGATTTAAAACTGAGAGACTAGTTCGCGTAGAACTACAGACAGACGGGCAGACGGACATGCTGATATTAACTCAGGAGGTGTTCCTGATCAAGAATATATATACTTTATAGGATCGGAGATTCTCCTTCACTGCTTTGCACACTTTTGACCAAAATTATAATACCCTCTGCAAGAATATAAAAATGGTAAAATTTTTCTAAGGTGACATTTACATCCGTGCATGCCGGAATATCGGACCAATCAAATGTGTCGATAAGGCTATTAGGTTTGTGAAATCGGCGAATCTTATTTGCCACGCACTTCTGATCAATACCAGACATGGTTTCGATTAAAACCTCAAGCGTGGGGTGATATGGATCCTCTGGGGTTGAAAGGGGCAAAGGCCTGGAAAGAGTAGTACCATCAGTATCAGTTGCAAAGCATAAGTCTAAAAGCCGACCCAACAAATTTCTAAAATGGTTAATTTGACCTAGGGTAAGTCATGGTGCGTGATAAGTGATACAGATTGAAAGTTATCGACTTTAGACCACTTTAATTCTGGGATATTAAAGTCACCCAGAGCTACAAGCTGGTCACGATCGATCATAAGATTAAAAACGAATTGAATAGCGGACAAATGTTGCCAATATGTGGTCGGTTCAGACGATGGCGGTATATATGAACATGTAATGTATAAAGATTTAGCGGACAAAATGATTTTAATGCAAATAAATTCTATGTCATCAAACTCTTGTGATTTCTTCCTTCAGAAGCAAGTTTGGAATCTACCGAAATGAAGACTCTACTTTCCGTTCGCAGAGGTCGATCACGTCGAAAAGTGGTGTACTTACGTGAAAAAACTTCGGAGCTTAAGATCTTCGGCTTTAACCAAGTTTCTGTAAATGCTTCTGTAAAGTTTTTGGGATGCAAGGAGAGAACTATCAGAATATAGTTTAGGGAGTTTGCTACGTAGCTCCCTATTAATCTAATCAGTAAGTGTTAATGACGATATTATTTTTTTGCATTAGTGGACGAAGAAGAGGTGGAAGGTTGGTCCGTGGTTTTAATATGGGGAAGTTTCACTCTCACTGGTTTTAAAACTTTTTTTTTCACGGAACTAGGCTGATTTTCTTGGACGAAAATGTTCTCTGGCCAAAAACTGGGTGAACAAATTGTCTTGAACATCAGCGCAGGCACACGAATCTTGAAAGAGGACGTACGCCTTACATTATTATAATTAAATTTCGATATGTCCTCCATCTTTATATCGGCTGTAGTTTTGGCTTTAATATAAGCCGATTTAACAATCTCTGAGTGGTTCTCAGTTTTAGCCCTTGGAGTGGCCAATGATATGAGCGGCTGCGTTATTGAAGGCTGAGCAGGCTGAGGCGGATCACAAACAGCAGATTTCTTACGCTTAGGGGACTCGGTTAGTTGCTGAAGGCCGCTAAACTGAGTATCAAGCGCACAGAGTTGGTCATTGATTTTACAAAAACCAGTGATCAACTCTTTAAATCAATTTTTAGTCTGTCTAAGAAACACATTCTAACTCAAAAACTAAGCAAGATATTTAGATTTTGATTTTTGATTTGAGTTTATATGGTCAAAAGAACTCAGGTTTGAAAAAATTCTGGGCGTGGCACCGCGCCCTATTTAAAAATAACATGCTAACTGTAAAACTGAGCAAGATATTTCAATTTGGTTCTTTTTTAGTGTTTTATAAAGCCATAGTCTCATTTTAAAAAAGTAGGTGGGGTTTTTTTTTAATTAAAAATCTTTTTTTTTTTTTTTTATTTAAATCGGTTTTGCACTAGTCTCACAGCTAACAGATTCACATTAAAGACTTTGAGGTTGCCTCCTTAAATTTTGAATTTCTTCGAAAGTGCATAAAAGTGCACTTTCATATTTCACTCATATGAAGAAAATTAAACAATCTACTACATGCACCAAATTACAAGGTCAAACTCGGTCGCATTTAGTTTAAATCTCTTTTTAAAAATGTGATTTATTTCTAAAAATTTCTTTTGCTAGACTACTTACATTTTCACTTTATTAAAAAGACAACACAAGTTTTTTGGACACTTCACCTACACAAACACATAATACGAACTACATTGAAAAGTATTCATTTCAAAATTTTTGATTTTGTCCATAAAATTTTCAGTATTTGCGTTTTTAAAATCGCACCAAATTATCGTAAATTCTAAGCTCATTTAAATGTTAACATCAACAGCTGTTTTTATCAGCTGATTTCTTCGCAGTGGCTTCATCTATGGAAATTTCTGGTACGCAACATTAAAAATAAATCTATTGTGAATTATATGCAGTTAAAATTATTTAAATTCTTTAACTTTCAAAAAATTGTTTTTGGCCAGAAAAAGTGGTCAAATTTCCTATAGTGCACTGTGCCAAAGAAAGTACAAAGAGAGTGCAAAGAAAAAATGAAGAAATAGAGATAAGACGGGGAAGAAGCAGAAAAAATTATTAATTCGCCTCCAAATATACCACAGCGCACGCGAAGCGATACGATTTATGTTAAAACTGAAGTTTCTCAAAAAATTCGATTCACAGGTTTACCAATATTTATCGTAAACGCAGTGCGCACAAAAAAACACGACCGTTCGCTTAAGAGGAAGAGAAAGAAGTGCAAATATCTTTATGATACTAGGGAATTAAGGTAAGGCCAAGTACTTCACAACGCTCGCTATTACCATATCACGCTGGCAAAGAGTGACCGTAAAAAAATTCCTTTTCCGTGAAAGGAGAAACACATAAGTTTCGCCGACTGCCATTCGAATTGAGGAATGCTGCCAGCATTTTTCAAAGAACCATGGGAGCAGATTATGAAATTTTTCTATGTCGATGATGTTATCGTTTTCTCAGAAGACAAAAACGCCCACATACGGCACGAGACTGGGTTCTGAGGAGCTTGCGCGACGCTAACATGAGGGTGTAAGCGCAAAAATCTGTCTTTTTCAGGAAAAAAAATTCTCACTGTCGAGCACAACAGGGCTCACAGATCGGCCCAAAAAAAGTGAGGCAGGTACTCTCAGAGTACTACTTTCCGAAAATGACAGTTCTCATTAAAGGGAGGGTAGTCTAAAAGGACAACCTTAGGTAGGTTATGTCCGCCAACGGATAAATCCTTACATGGCTACAAAACAACAATTAACAAACTAATACATAATAATACAATAATAATACAAACATAATAGGTGCCTGCCTAACAAGTGTTTCAAGGCAACCTTATCAGATCCACACTTAATTCGGAGGTTGTGTGGCAAAGAGTTAAAATATCAATATACCCGCTCAATCAGCCCTCAATCATCCGCTGAAAAGATAATTGGACATGTGACCCTCGATCCGAAAGAAGGCAAAGGTACGAAGATCCCTTTGAGGAACATTAAAATGAATGAGTCCCAGTAAAAAAGTGTAGTCAATGAATGCAGCGGCTCTGGAATGAAGTTAGAGGAACCTGAAACCTGATATTTTAAAAACTTCTTCTGGAGTCAGTCTATTCTGTTGGACCGAACTTTAAAAGCCGGATTCCAAATAATTGAAGCATATTCCAACCTCGACGGAAAAAATGCAGCGTAGACGCTGAGGCTCGTGCGTGAAATTGGTTCACGTGCCTATTCACAAAGCCCAGCATAGCATACGCTTTAGGCAGAATATAGTCTAAGTGACCAGAAAATTTAAATTTGCTGTCGAATAAGACACCAAATCTAGCACCTCCTCTTTAGCTGCCAAACTATTATTAATGATGGAATAACCCGTGCAGATGTCAAGAGACCGCTTACTGTAACGGGTAAACAAATAAAAACATTGTCATCGTTGATGGCCGAATTTGGGTATGGGAGGAATTCGCGTTTGTTAAACACTTCGCGAATCTCTCGGAATATAGGCGCATCATAGAAGACCCCGATGGAATGTCCAACATGTTTCCTCAGTCATATATGCAAAGACTCTTGATCGTTGATGTCGCTCATAACTCATTGAGCTTACGGAATATTTTTAAATATTTCAGCATAAATTTTACATTTGTTTAGGAATAAGATTAAGTGTTGCCAGTTAAATGTTTTGCATATATGCATATATTTTTACGAATCATTAAAAATCAAATTACTGAGATAGGTATATTTCAGTCGACATCATTTAAAACGCCGATTGCTTTTAAGTTTTTGTTGTTCCTCATGTGGATTGTGCATGCAAGTTAACAACCAACTCCCAGCTTAGGCTGAGCAGGCCAATTCTTATTCCCCTTATTAATATTCATCATTTTTTATTATTATTATTATTACATTTTTCTCTCATGCATGGTGCACCCTAAATTGGGTCCATCTTATTGGCCCTATGCTGAGCCGGCACATTGTACCATTCCGAGCCGTGGCTCCTTTCCATTGGCTGACAGCGATCGTATGACTTCTGCAAAATGTGCAAGGTCAGCGGTCTGCCACGGGCATCCGGCTATGCATGAGCTTTTGTTAATTCTTAAGTTTTAGTTTTAATTTGGATTTGGAATAAAGAGCACTAGCTCGATCATAAAACTCCGGCTTTAGCCGTTACATTTATTCTGCTTATTGAATTTGGTTATCGTGCCTTAAGGGCCGTAACAACGGAGATAAGTATCTCCCACCATAACCTTCGGAAAAGGAAGGAAGTCGAAGCGACCACCCGACTCTCCAGTGGCTACCATCCTTGGTGGTCAACACTACCTAACCAACGGCAGCAACCTACTGCCGGCCCTCCACGGATATTCATCCAACCGGCTCTACCCTTGCCACGGACCCGTGCCGGCTCTAAATAATTAAATAATTGGCACCCAACGGATTAATATTAAACCTAATATTCGAATCCCACCCTTGAAGTTGTACAATATGTAAGTAGCTGAGCGCCGACAATAGCCAAGGTCTACGCCAGTGGTGGGCAAAACTAACACATGTTTAAAATTGGAGTGTGTGCGTAGCAGAGAAAAACAATGAGAGCAGAGAATTCACTGAGCGAAAAAAACGTATTTTTTTATTTCAATTTTCGTTAATTCAAAAGTTGGAATGGGCACTAAAATTGAGTATTTTATTTTAAAAAAAGCTTTGCTAGCAAGATTTCTTAAGCAAATGAAAAAATACGCTTCCCTAAATATATTCTCCATGAAGAAAACTTTTTCCTACCCAATTTCTGAAAAAATTTTTCTCAGTGGAAAAATTTTGATTTTTAGTTTGGGCTGTCAAATGAATAAAAATGAGAGCAAATGAGAGAGCTTCTAAAAAAAATTGAGAATGCTCACACTGTCAGTGTGCCGGCAGCGCTGCGGCAGAATTTCCTACCCTATACTCGCGTGCTATGTAAAATGAGAGTTTGCCCACCACTGGTCTACGCTAACACAAATACCAGTAATAAATAAATAGTGACTCGATTTTCGATTTCTGATACAGATTTTTCTGAGTGCGTGGCAAAAAAATATAAAAAAACATATATCTCAAATAACGCACACTGGTGCCAAGGCAATCAACATTTATATGAATTAATTATGCAAGGGAATATTTTATTTTTTTGTTAATGTTGGTCTCTATACGCATTCACAGGCCGCCAGTCGTTTTTCTCCTTGTGTTTTGCTACAATTTTATCTACTGTTCTTATATTGAATTTTGTACTAAAGTTATCCAGTGTGTCTGTGCTAATAATACACCCAGTCGAATCGACCTATACTTGTTGTACCCGTTCTGTATTTTAATTTTTTTATTTGAGAAAAATTAATCCAACATTTTTGTGTTTAGGTGGCGATCCATTTTTCCGCAATTTTTGTTCTTCGCCTTTTATATCACCAAAGTGGCCCGTCGAAACCTTTTGTCTTGAGCCCCAATCGTCAAATACCTCGTATCTACCCAGCGCCCTTTAACTGCCAATGAGTTGGGAGTATAGGGAAATAAAGCAGGAAATTGATAGCGACGATAGCGAAGAAGTAGGATTTCGCCCCGAAGTTAGGGACATAGATCAACCAGAAATGAACGCAGAAATGATCCAAGCGCTTGTTGCAAATGCGGTCAGCGTCGCTCTTGACGAGCAGGAAGCACGCTTAAGAAACGATTTTGCCACAGAATTAGGAGCGGTTAGAGCACAGGTTAGCGCGCTGTCAGTGCAAGCGCCGCAGGTGGAAGTTTATAAAAGAGTAGTACCTGACCCTGCAGTAAAATGCGATGTCAAGTTGGACATAGTAAAATCCCTGCCCACGTTCAGTGGAAGCCACGACGAGTATGTTTCGTGGAGGCAGGCTGCATCAGATGCTTATGAAGTATTCAAGAAGTACGACGGCAGCGAGGCACACTACGAGGCCGTTGTCATCATTAAAAACAAAATTTGCGGCCCCGCTCGGGCACTACTCACGTCCCACAATACAGTGCTAAATTTTGATGCAATTCTAGCCAGACTAGATTGCACATATGTGGACAAAACGTTCCTAAGAGTGCTACGGCAAAACTTAGAAATGGTTCGGCAAGGAGATACCGACCTTATGGCATACTATGATGAGGTGGAGAGGAAACTCACGCTCACTAATAAAATAGTCATGTCACATAACATGGACACAGCAACAATCCTGAATAAGGAGGTTAGGGATGATGCCCTTCATGCATTCATCGCAGGGCTTAAGAGGACCCTCAAGACACTCGTGGTACCAGCACAACCCAAAGACCTTCCATCTGCACTAGCGTTATCGCATTGAAAGAAGTGCGTTCGCGGCATCCTACGCGAAAGCTATAGAAGAGAAGTCCCATTTCAACGAGGGCAATAGGCGCAATAATAAGGGTCAGGGAAAGCAATGGAGAGGTGAGGATAAAAATTCGCACTTCATTCCTAAGCAGAATCAAAGTAAGCCTCATGAGGACAATCCCTGGCCGAAGCACAGAGATCCCGAGTCCTTAGACCACAATAAGGTTGAGCCCATGGAGGTAGACCCCTCAACGGCTAAATTCAGACAAGAAACAAGCTGGGGAAAGCCTCAAAGTAACAACAATTACAAAAGACAGAACTCGTCCCAGCGTCAATCGGGCCGAAGACGCCAACGCGTCAACAATATAGCCCAACCCCAACAGGAAGTAACAGATTATGACACCACAGCTGAGGCTGAGGTCGCCACCATTGAGGAAGATAGCGACACAGCCGAACTTAACGACCTCCTCCATTTTTTAGGGAGCGTTCCCGACTGCCGTTCGTCGAGCGACAGTTGGCTGGCAGAACACTACAAATTCTCATCGACACTGGGGCGGCAAAAAATTACGTGAAGCCCGTAAAGGAGCTAAGAAACGTAATACCGGTCGAAACCCCATTCACTGTTAGCTCTATTCACGGCTCCAGTGATGTCAAAAACAAGTGTATTATGCGCATTTTTGGACTACACGTCCCATTTTTTCTTTTGGATACATTGAGCACGTTCGATGCTATTATAGGCTTCGATTCGCTAACGCGAGCAGGAGTAGCATTGGACCTAGGCACCAGCGTAATAAAATACGCAAACGTCACTGAGAAGCTCAAATTTTTTGACTGTCAGAATGTCAACTTCACAAAAATCGATGACATAGTGGTGCCAAGTTCGGCTAAAGCCGACTTCAAAAAAATTATTCTGAAAAGAATTAAGGTGTTTTCGACCTCTAACGAGGCGCTCACTTTCAACACATCGGTCATCGCTTCTATTCGAACTACGAGTGACGAACCTGTCTACTCCAAGTTATACCCCTATCCTATGGGGGCAGCAGACTTTGTAAACAATGAGATCAAAGAGCTGCTGCAAAATGGCATAATTAGGCCGTCCAGATCCCCGTACAATAGCCCTGCCTGGGTGGTTGACAAAAAAGGGACTGATGATAATGGTAGCAAGAAGAAGCAATTAGTAATCGACTTCAGGAAGCTGAACGAGCGAACAATCGCCGATCGCTACCCCATGCCGAGCATACCCATGATTCTAGCGAACTTGGGGAAAGCCCAATTCTTTACCACTCTGGACCTAAAGTCAGGGTACCACCAAATATACCTGGCTGAAAAGGACCGAGAGAAGACCTCGTTCTCAGTCAATGGTGGGAAATACGAATTCTGCCGACTACCCTTCGGCCTAAAAAACGCAGGGAGCATTTTCCAAAGAGCCATTGACGATGTGCTGCGGGAAGAAATCGGCAAAATATGCTACGTCTATGTCGACGACGAGGCCAACATGAGGGTGGCACGGGAAAAAACTAAGTTCTTTAAAGAAAGCGTTGAGTTCCTAGGGTTCATTGTCACCAGAGGAGGAACAAAAACAGACCCAGAAAAAGTTAGGGCAATAAAAGAGTTCCCAGAACCAAAAAATCAGTTTAGCCTCAGGTCCTTCCTAGGCCTGGCGAGCTATTATAGGAGCTTTGTAAAAAACTTTGCCTCCATTGCTAGACCTCTGACCGCCATCCTCAAAGAGGAAAACGGGACGGTCAGCAAGAATATGTCGAGAAAAGTAGCTGTCAAGTTTAACGAAACCCAGCGAAACGCATTTGAGCATCTTCGTAACATTTTGGCATCGGAAGACGTCATTTTGACATACCCTGATTTTAAATTACCCTTTGACTTAACCACCGACGCCTCAGCGAGTGGAATAGGCGCAGTACTATCCCAAAATAAAAGACTTATTACCATGATTTCACGCACGCTAAAAGACTGCGAGCTGAACTACGCCACCAACGAAAGAGAATTGTTGGCGATAGTCTGGGCAATAGGCAAACTCCAAAACTACCTATACGGTAACAATGAAATACGGATCTTTACAGACCACCAGCCGCTCACATATGCGGTATCCGACAGAAACACCAACGCTAAGATCAAGCGATGGAAAGCGTTCATTGATGAGAACAACGGGAAAGTGTTTTACACACCCGGAAAACAAAACCTGGTAGCTGACGCGCTATCGAGGCAACCCCTAAATTACTCAGAGGCTGAGGCCCAGTCCGACGCGGCTACGGTGCATAGTGAACTTTCGCTCTCATACACCATAGAGACCACAAACAAACCTCTGAACTGCTTTAGAAACCAAATTATTTTGGAAGAAACAGGCCAACAGCTTCGGCGAGATTTCATAGTGTTCGGAAATAGAACTCGCCATATCATTAACTTTAATAACAAGGACTCGCTTGTTGAATCCGTTAAGGAGATCATCAACGCCAACGTTGTGAATGCAATTCACTGTGACCTCCCTACACTGGCTCGCATACAACAAGCCTTGAGGCAGGAATTTCCTGCGACAAAGTTCTGGCATAACCAACGCTAATGAACAGTTGGAGATCACTAACACAGAGCACAATCGCTGCCCAGGAGAACGCAAAACAAATTCTCCGGGATTACTACTTCCCGAACATGTCCAAATTAGCTAGCGAAGTGGTCGCAAATTGCAAAGTCTGCAATAAAGCCAAATACGACCGCCATCCTAAGAAAGAGGAATTAGGAACTACGCCTATCCCATCATACGTTGGGGAAATGTTGCATATCGACATTTTTTCGACCGACAAAAAAATCTTCTTAACATTGATAAATTTTCCAAATTCGCTATTGTACAGCCCTTAGTTTCTAGGGCAATAATAGATGTACGAGATCCCATTCTCCAACTGGTAAATTTTTACCTCAACACCAAGACCATACTGCGACAATGAGCCTCCTTTAACTCTGAGACAATCACATCATTGCTGCGAAACCAATACAGCATCGATGTTGTTAACGCGCCACCGCTACACAGTAGCTCCAATGGCCAAGTAGAGAGATTGACAGTACCCTGGCGGAAATTGCCAGATGCCTCAAGATTGATACTGTGGAACACTGTGGAACTAATATTGAGGTCTACTATAGAATACAACAGGTCGCTACATTCGGTTACAGAGTTTAGGCCGGTAGAGGTCATCCACGCCAGCAGCGATGAGATGAAGCTGGCAATTAAAGCCAAGATTGACAAGACACAACAATCCAACCTAGACAGGGTTAATTCTTCAAGGCAGAACAGAGTCTTCGAAGTCGGTGAAAGAGTGCACCTACGCAACAACAAAAGATTAGGGAACAAATAAACTCCGCTTTATTCAGAACATCTGTTCTTATTAGGGGGAGGGTGGTCCATAAAGACAACATTAGATAGGCATTTCATCTGCCACAGTCGCCCTTATATTAAAACCCAATCGTTGCTATAATTCCCACAGGCTCACCATTATATCCATCATACTGCTGTCCACCGCAAGCGCAAGAATCACCGATTTCTCGCACGCTAAATACATCCCGGTGCTAGACGGCAACGTTTTAGTATGGGAACAGTACGGCCTGGTCAGGCACTCGACAAATCTGTCCGAGTTTGCCAGCATAATTGACTCCACGGTCAGAATGCTGGAACTGTTCCCACATTCCCACATGAGGAAGCTGCTGGAAGTGGACATTGAACATACCCAGAACCTTCTGGAGGAACTTAAGGTACACCATAGAATGGCCAGGAGACTTGATTCTTTGGGCTCAGTCCTTAAGGTCGTGGCGGGTACACCCGACGCGGATGATCTAAGTAGAATTAACACCAATCAAGCATCGCTTATCGAGGCTAATAATAGACAGGTTATAATTAACACAGAGACACAGAAACACATCAATCTACTCACAGACACGGTAAACAAGATCCTCAGGGAGAAAAAGGACGGGCTTGTTGACTCAGGGCATCTGTTCGAAACACTCCTTGCCAGAAATAGAATGCTAGTATCCGAAATCCAAAATTGTATGTTCACTATCACGCTTGCTAAAAATAATATCATCAATCCTACTATTTTCAATCATAATGACCTAAAGGCTATTTTTGACGAACAGCTCACAGAGGTCCCAATAGTTAGCCTTATGGATGTATCTAAGATTAAGATTTTTCAAAATAATGCTCTTGTCCACGTTATAGACCAGTATCCTAGAGTTAAGCGTATTTGTAAAAAAGTCCTGCTCTTCCCTGTCGCACACTACCATACTATGCTACAAATAGAAGACAACATCGTGGCGGAATGTGATGACGGAATCCTAGCAGTCTCCGATTGCGCTTCTACCAACTTGGCCACATTTTGCAAAAAGGCGTCTCACGACACCTGCGCCAGGCAATTACATGTGCCGGACGCGGCCCAGCAATCTGGAACCCCTTACAATTGTAGACGATGGAGTAATAATCGTCAACGAGAAACTAACGATTACCATCGATGACGGTCCCACAACAACCATAGTAGGGACCCACCTCATCACCTTCGAGAGAAAGGCGGTGATCAACGACTCCGTGTATTTGAACCTCAACCACTCCGTGAATAAGAGTCCGGGTATTGCGGCCTCCCCCTTAATTAACATCACGGGACACGATCACATACTGAGCCTGCCAATGTTACAGCGGATGAACGAGCATAACCTGCGATTAATACAGGAGCTCAGAGAGCTCAGGAGCTCAGACCTCGGCTGGAGGTTCCCCGAGGATATGGTTCGCCGCAGGAGTCGTCGTCAGCCTCACACTATGCGCGTTGGTCCTGCTCCAACAACACTGCAGGCGCAAACGAGAGGCAGCCCAGCTACAAAAGTCCATCGACGAATTGGCTGTCACCGAGGACGGCGTCCAATTTAAGGGGGGAGTAGTTAACAACCAACTCCCAGCTTAGGCTGAGCAGGCCAATTCTTATCCTCCTTATTAATATTCATCATTTTTTATTATTATTATTATTACACTTTTCTCTCATGCATGGTTCACCCTAAATTGGGTCCACCTTATTGGCCCTATGCTGAGCCGGCACATTGTACCATTCCGAGCCGTGGCTCCTTTCCATTGGCTGACAGCGATCGTATGACTTCTGCAAAATGTGCAAGGTCAGCGGTCTGCCACGGGCATCCGGCTATGCATGAGCTTTTGTTAATTCTTAAGTTTTAGTTTTAATTTGGATTTGGAATAAAGAGCACTAGCTCGATCATAAAACTCCAGCTTTAGCCGTTACATTTTTTCTGCTTATTGAATTTGGTTATCGTGCCTTAAGGGCCGTAACAACGGAGATAAGTATCTCCCACCATAACCTTCGGAAAAGGAAGGAAGTCGAAGCGACCACCCGACTCTCCAGTGGCTACCATCCTTGGTGGTCAACACTACCTAACCAACGGCAGCAACCTACTGCCGGCCCTCCACGGATATTTATCCAACCGGCACTACCCTTGCCACGGAGGCACCGCCAGCCGCCAACCGATGGATAATTTTTAGGGGAGTGAGCAGACACAAAACTATACTTTCACTTTTTTCAGTCTGTTATCATGGATTTTTTTTGAATTTTTTAAAATTTTTTTTAAAGTGAAGTTATTTTCTTATTTAGTTTTCTTTAATTTATTTTAAAAAATAAAAAATTAAAAAAAGGTACCAACATATTCCAAACATTTTCATTGCTACAATTTGTTGCAAACATCAATTAAAAATAGAGAAATGGAATTTTTTTTTCAATTTTTAAGTCATACATTTATTAAATGAAAAAAATATTAATAGCCAGTATGCCAAAAAAAAAATCTAATACTTTTTTTGTTGTCCGGTACCCTAAAAATCATCCATAGGTAGGGTATGCACGCACAATTCACACGAAGAACAACAAAAACTTACAAACGATCGGCGTTTTAAATGATGTCGACTGAAACATACCCTGTTCCTTTCTCAGTATATTGATTTTAGTATTTCACTATGAAATTCCGTAAAAAAAATATATTTTTATTTGTCTATATTTATTTATTGAATAATAAAAAAGGCATCAATCACAGGCTTGATAATCTGTAAATACTTGTTTTTAAAATTAATGTAGAATTTGAGTACCTCATTTTTACTATCACTGTATTTGTTCTTCTGTTTATAGTTCCATATCAAAAGAAAATTCAAATTGATCATCTGAAATGTGCTCTAGATGTGTATCCAACTTTCAATGTTAGGCTGAATTGCTTGTGAGTCCGAATACGCTTCGAAAAGTTAACAGAAAAAATTAGTGAATCGGATGTGTCCGAACTGAAGCTATTATTTTAGATGGATGGCAGTTTTTTTGTATTAGCCACTTCCTTGTATGAGGGAAAAATATTATGTTTAGCTAGCTCCCTTATTAAACAATACTGTTTTTATGTTTTATGTACTGTTCCAAAAGATGAGCTACAGTGTCATCGATCGATACTTTCTCAGGCTTGGAAATTTTTTGTCTTAGTAGATTTTGGATATCTTTTGCTTTTGCGGACTTCTAGGTAATAGTTGTAAAACAAAGGATCTGTCCTAAAAATTCAAATATTATAAAAAGTGCAAAAAAGTTCACTTTAAGGCTACATTCATTTAAAAGAGGACGAAACACACTATAACACTGTAAAATATTATTATACTATTTTTGTTACTCCATTTGAAAATTGTACTTCCATTTAACTTTTACTTTTTCAGGGGGTACACAAATATACACATTTAAAAAAAAACATAAACACTTAGTAGAAACCTCTCTGGTTCAACTGTATATAAAACATTTAAGTTTTAAATAGTACGACATAGTAGTGCGCCGGACGCTGAAGATTTTGAAAAAATTAAATTTAAGGAATTTGAACTATTAAATGCAAACAATAATATGAAGTAAATATCAATACAAAGTACAAAACCAGATCAATAGAATTTCCACAACCGTCAATCAACTTCTGAGGTCAGCTAAAACATCTAGCGAGATGTTACTAGCTCGAAATAGGATGATTGCAATTGAGCTGCAGGGTTAAATGCTGGCAGTAGCTCTTGCCAAAGTTAATATTGTTAACCCTAGCATACCAGATCATGGAGACCTAAAAAGTGTGTGGATAGAAGAGTCCACCGAGACCGCGAGTAAAGATGTATCGTCCGTTAAAATCCTACATTTTATGCTTTATTATTAAGTTTCCTAAAATGAAGTCGGCCTGCAACAAGATTACTATTTTTCCTGTGTCAATCATCCCCTGTGTTCCGTAAAGAATTGCTACACAATACTAGCGGGTAAGTTTTTCCAGTTGGCGCTAAGACGATCATGCGCTCAAGCGATCCACGCTAAAGGCACTGCACATTGCGAGATCCAGCAAAGCGATCTGCATCCCGTTACTTACGATGGGATTGTAATTGTAAATAATTGACCGGCTCGCGTGAGTGTGGACAATGACACTTATGTCCATATACGGGGTACATACCTCTTCATTTTTACCGAGAGTGCCACTGTCAACGAAACCCGATTTGTCAACCATGACAAAGCCCAGGAAAGGGCTCTAGGAGTTGCAAGCTCGCCTTCCCTGAACGTCACCTTGGAGTGCAATGTCCTCAGTCTTCCATACCTTCACCGGTAAGGTGAGCGTAATTTGGAACATATTAAAGAGTTCTACAAGGAGATCAACTACTATCGGTCATATCAGATGGTATTCATTGTAGGAGCAATATTCTGCGCATTTATCTGCATCGACTTAACCTATCGGCGAGTCATCCAGGCCCAAAGAACTGCGGCCCAGCTAAAAGAGATGATTGCCCAAATAGGATCGGTTAGGTGAGCGTAATGTGGAACATATTAAAGAGTTCTATAAGGAGATCAACTACCATCGGTCATATCAGATGGTATTCATTGTAGGAGCAATATTCTGCGCATTTATCTGCATCGACTTAACCTATCGGCGAGTCATCCAGGCCGCTTCGGGCCTGCGGCCCAGCTAAAAGAGATGATTGCCCAAATAGGATCGGCCGATGGCGGCCTCAGAAATGCGGGAAGTAGTTAACTAAAGTTAACCGGAAAGTAGTTAACTAAAGTTAACCGGGAAGTAGTTAAGGAAAAAAAACCGAGTGACGGCAATGTCCGATTATCCAAGAGCTCGTTCAGGCTAAACTGCTGACACAGCGTCTGGCCGGATGCCCGTGGATAGCCTTTGAAAACTGAATATTTGCGTAGCCGCTATGAGATCCAATTTTCGTTAGCTTTAAGTCAGTTTGTACAGATACAATAAAAAACTCACAAATTCAATACTCCGGCACAGCCGTTAACTAAATCATTAACTAAATTGGTTACAGTGCCTTAAGGGCCGTAGCAACGAAGTTAGTAACTCCCACAATAACTTTCAATAAGAAGGAATAACTCCCTTGGCAACCAGGAATCACACTGATGTCCCACTTCGCATAAGAAGAAAGAACTCCCTCGGCAACCGCCAGGGGTCAAACTCATCTCCCACACCTGTGACGTCACCAACCGCAGCGAGGGATTATCAATTACCAATTTATTCTAATAAATCACACGTGGTTGAAAGAAAAAGCTATTTTGGCAGTAAAATACATCAATTGTTGCCTGGGGACTTAATGTCATATAAATATATTGATGCAGATTGTGATACCAGAGAAATTATTAGAGTTTTTAAATTCATTAGATTTGTCAGGCATACCACTAAATCATTTACAAGTGAATGTTGGAGCTCCGATCAATCCTTTATAACTTAAGCCCACCACGGATGTGTAATTTTTATACCCTTGCAGAGGGTATTATAATTTTGTCCAAAAGTGTGCAACGCAGTGAAGGAGACATCTCCCTATAAAGTATATATATTCTTGATCAGGATCACCTCTTGAGTTGATATGAGCATGTCCGTCTGTCTGTCTGTCTGTTTCTACGCAAACTAGTCTCTCAGTTTTAAAGCTATTGTCTTGAAACTTTGCACACACCCTTCTTTCTTTTGCACGCAGTTTATAAGTCGGAAGTCGGAAGCCGGGATCGGCCGACTATATTCTATATCTGCCATATAACTGATTGATCGGAAATGGTATAACTTTGGTGTTTTTAGAGTTAGAGAATTCGAATTTGGTACGAATGCAATTTTTGTCAAAATAATACAACCTACCAAATTGCATAACGATCAGCCGACTATATCTTATAGCTGCCATATAACTAAACGATCGGAGATGGTATTTGGTAAAAATACTAACGTTGGTATTTTTGAAGATGGAAGCTTGGTACTTTGTTTTAGATTTTTATTTGTAATAAATTAATATTCATATTCAGTTACATATTCAGTTTACTCAACAAGAGTGAATGATTAACTGAATCAAATGATTTGCTGAAGTCTGTGTAAATTACATTGGTTTGATATCCCTTACAAAAGCCATCTATGGATGGACAAAGGATGTCAACTCCAGTAAATTTGTGGTGGTGCATAAAGCCATGCTGACAGGGAGAGGCAATCGAAGAGCAAATGAATAATTGTTGCAAATGAGGGGTAATTAATTTTTCAAATAACTTTGGAATTGCCGACAACTTAGAGATGCCTCTGTATTTGGAAGCATCGGACTTTTTCCCTTTTTTATGAAGGGGAATTATGAATGATTTCTTCCACTTAAGGGGAAAAATCGAGGTTTCCAAAGATAAGTTGAAAAGTCTTATAAGAGGTTTGCACAGAGCCCTGGCACAGTATTTTAACACACAACCTGGTACTCCGTCGGGGCCTGGCGAATAAATGGGTTTGACCCTTAAAAGATTAGATAATAAGCTGTTTTCAGAGACAAACGGACAGAAAATAAGATTTGCTGCTTAAATGTTATATGCGTAAGGCTGATCAGTCAATTTAGGAGGAGAAAAAGTTGTTTGAAAAAATTCTGCGAATAGATCGGCAATGGCCTGATCAGAGGTCGCAGAGGAATTTTCAAACGTAAGCAGGGGTGAAAAAGATACGCTTAGTGTTCACAAAATTATAAAACTGCTTCGGATTAACATTCAGCGTTATGCACGGTAAAATTTGACCGAGAAATTTGAACCGAGAAATCAAAACTACTGTAGGTTTTTTTTATATTTCAATAAGAGCCTATTTTTAGTATTTAGTAGGTTAGTGACGTATCTTGTAAGCCAAGGAGGATTTGTTGAAGCGGACGGATGTTTCAATGGTTCAATGGTCGTAATGGTTCAATGGAGTCAAAAAATGTATTGAAAGTACGATTTTTCTAAGGTGTCATTAAGATTGGTGCATGCCAGAATATCGGACCAATCATATGTATCGCTAAGGCTATTATGTTTGTGAAAATCAGCTTTACGGAAGCAGCGAATTCACCACGCAAGGAGACATCTGATCGATACCAGGAATGGTTTCGATTGCGACCTCCAGCTGGTATGGTGGTATGGATCCTCTGGGGTTGAAAGGGGGAAAGCTCTGGAGAGAGCGGTTCCATCGGGATCAGAATAAAATCATAGGTCTAAAAGCCGACCTAACGAATTTCTAACATGGTTTGACTTATGGGTGCGTTGGATCGACGTTGGACCACTTTAATTCTGGGATACTAAAGTCGCCAACCGCTACGAGCTGGTGACGTCCAGTCATAAGATTAAAATATGTGGACATTTCATGTATAAAGATTTAGCGGACAAAATGATTTTAATGCAAATAAAATCTATGTCACCAAACTCTTGTGATCTCACCTCTGCAGAAGCAAGAGAACCAAAATGAGGACTCCACCCCCCTTCGCTGAGGTCGATCCCGTCTAAAAGTGGTGTACCTACTTGGAAAAACTTCGGAGCTAAAGATCTCCTGCTTTAACCAAGTTTCTGTAAAGGCTTCTGTAAAGATTCTGGGATGTAAAGAGAGAACTATTAGAATATAGTTTAGAGAGCTCGCTACGTAGCTACGTAGTATTCTGATAAGTAAGTGTTAATGACGATATTAGTTTTTTGGATAAGTGGACGAAGAAGAGGTGGAAGGTTGGTCCGTGGTTTTAATATGGGGAACTTTCACTTTCACTGGTTTTAAAACTTTTTTTTTTCGCGGAACTAGGCTGATGTTCTTGGACGAAAATGTTCTCTGGCCAAAAACTGGGTGAACAAATTGTCTTGAACATCAGCGCAGGCACACGAATCTTGAAAGAGGACGTGCGCCTTACATTATTATAATTAAATTTCGATATGCCCTCCACTTATATATCGGCTTTAGTTTTGGCTTTGATATAAGCCGATTTAACAATTTCTGAAGTATAAGGGGCAAGCCGAGAAACAAATATATATTTCGATGGAGGAATCACCTGTAAATGTTTTGGTGTCGCAGGTACGGGAACTGCAGCATCAGACGGTGCCGTTGGTCCGGACTCTGGAATACCCTTTTGGGTGACTATGACGGGGGTTTTATTTACTAGGACCTGTGGTATCACTTGAAGGGATACTACAGAAGACATATCAGACAATTGCTCATTTTCCTTTAGAAATTCGGACGGCGAATTTTTCAGATATGAGCGGCTGCGTTATTGACGGCTGAGTAGGCTGAGGCGGATCACAAACAGCAGATTTCTTACGCTTATGAGACTCAGTTAGTAGATGAAGGCTGCTAAACTGAGTGTCAAGCGCACAGAGTTGGTCATTGACTTTACGAAAACCCATGATGAAGTCTTTAAATCCATTCTGGGTTTGTAACATGAACGACCTCATTTCGCCTTGGACAGCACGACAATTTTCACAACAATAATGTATACCAGACCTACGGGAAATGGCATCCGAAACTCAAGCAGTGAACCCGGCACACTTGGCGTGTACGACCGTTCGCTTAAGAGAAAGAGAGGGAAGTCATGATGTAATGGTACACGCTTAGAATTCAGCGGACGACGAGAGAGGAAGAATGCATAAAGGGGCGAGCGCGGATGCGCTCTTCAGCACGGATGAGCTTTTAAGCGCGGGTGCGCTTTTCATCGCGGATGCGCTCATAAGTTCAGCTGAGCGGCACAACGGCCCCTCACCTAAACATTCTCCCCCCTTGCAATCGCTCGGGTTGCAACAAATCCCTCGTCGCTAGCTATGCGTCACTGCAGCTGGATGGCGTACACAGGTCGATGAAGGCCCCCGTGTCGAAGATCCGGGTCCCGGTGTTGACGCTGTTCCGGTTCAGCACCGACGATAGGGTGGGCGCAGCGACCGCGTCCTGCGAGGGCCCTCGAGGAGAGGCGGAAAATTGCCTAGGCGCGAATGTCGCGGGCGGACGAGCGGTGGACGGCACCCGATGGGTGGCACGAATGCAGTGGAGCACTTGACGGCTGCCGGACAGTGGCGGAAGAATGCCGAGGAGTTATCGAAGAGTTCCGGGAAGTCGGCGGCCGTGGATCGGTTTGGGAATGCGCGGGCGGTGACCGGTGCTCCTTGGTCACGGGGTGCAGCAGCGTGTGGTGATCCTGACCACACGTCTTACAGCCGTCTCCACACCGACAGGATCCGTCGGAATGCCCGTGAGCCAGGCAGCTCGAGCAATAGCGGTTCGCGAGAACCGCTCGGAGTCGCTCCTCGTCACTAAGACGTAGGAAGCGCCGACACTTCTTTAATGGATGGATCCCATTGCAGACTCGGCATCGGTAGGATTGTGTACCTCGAGTACATCTACTCTCCAGTGACTGGGCGTTGCGTGGGCGTGGCGACATCGTGCTGAATATGATCTTGGAATCCAGAATTTGGCACGGATAAGACGGATCATCAGCTGATTTCCACCGTGCAGCGTGATGCGATGCGTAAATTAAAGAAGGACTCGAGACAGAATTGTGCTCGCAACCTGAATCCGATTCCGAACTGATCCGTGTGGGCACCTCTCCCTGATCCAGTGAGTCACCGAGGCTGCGGGCAACTCGTGCGGAAAAAACAGACACGCTGCGGGGGTTGACTGGAGATAATGGGCCTGTCAGCACCCATCCAAAATGGTCTCCTGACCGAGAAGCGACCCGCAGATGTTAGCCTTGGAATTACCGAGGAGAATGGACGGAAGAATGTCAGCTCCTATTAACACATCGACTTGGGAGCTCTCAAAGAAGATGGGGTCCGCCAGGGGAATGTCGGGCAGCCCCTTGAGACGATCCTGCGGAATCGGGTAGGATTGCAGATCACCTGCCAACTGCGGAAGAACGTAAGCCGCAGTCTTTAATTGTAGCCCGGTTCTAGACGGCGACCGAATGGAGAAATGGCACAATTTCGTAGACTGCGCGGAAATGGTCTGATTAAGGCCGGAAACTTGTGCTTGAATCGCCTTGAAAGGAGGCTTGACGAGGTTGAACAGTCGTTCCGTCGTTGTCGGCTGTGACATGTGAAGCAGGTATGGGCGCTCGTGCAGTCTCGTTGCTGGTGCCCTTGAGCAAAACAGTTCAAACATAACTGCTTCCTTTTAATGTAGTCCGAGCGCCCTTTTACGTCCATTTCCAGGAACCGCGGACATAAGCGAATGGGGTGGTTTTCCCTCGAACAGAGATCGCAACCCTTGGGGCCCGGAACCACTCGAGTCTCGTATGAATTGAGCCTCCGAGCAGGGGCAGTAGGAGTTCCCGACCTTGGCGGAAGTTGCCCGGAGCCACTAGGCGTGACGTCGTCGATTGCTTCCAGAGTGCGATGGTGCTCTGTCACGAAGTTTTCTAATTCCTTCCATGTTGGAATTTCGGCCTTATTATGGACGGATTGCTTGACGAAATCATAAACACCAGGAGGCAGTCCCAAGCCTCAACATTGATAGCGGACATGGCTAGGGCTGTCAGACAACTTTGAATGGTGGCTTGCAGCTCCTTCAGCGCGACCCCGGACTCTTGAGAAATAGCCTGGAGGTTGAAAAGGATTTTCAACTGGCTGTTGACCAATAGCCGCCGGTTCTCAAAGCGGTCTGTGAGGCTTTGCCAAGCGGCGTCAAACCCCTCATGGGTAAGCGGAGCATTGGAAACAATGGCGTGGGCGTCACCACTTGTTTTGGACAACAAGTGGAACAACCTCTCTACCGGGGTGAGCCGCGAGTTTTGGATGTAAATGGCCGTAAACAAGTCTCGGAAGGTGGGCCACCGAAGATAATCACCCGCGAAAACCTCGGTATCCACCGGAGGTAACCGGCAGCCTGTATACGCGGGCGTGTGTACATTGACGGAAGCCGGAGTGGTATGGGAAGCAATTTTCTCTTGAAGCTGGGCAATACATCTCGAATAGACGGAGTCGATTCCAGCATTGTCGAGATGGCCGCATTGTCGCCGGACTCGGCTAGCAAATCGGAGCAGCTCTCATAGCTTTTCTCCACCTTCTCCCACAGTGCCCGAATTTGGTCACGATGGACTTCGCACATGTATTGGGAGCCCACGTCCGTTTCTCTGGTGCCCGGAGTATTTATGTTGGCCTCAAATTGGCTAACTCGATCTGTTGTGGCGATGAACTTCTTCAGCGCCACGTCGACCGCACTTTGACCCATTTTTGCGACGGAACGAGTCTGCCTCTGTGAAGGACCGGGGATTGTACTGACGGATTCGTCACTCTTTGCCCTTGGAATGGCGTTTAAAAGAGGCGTCCGCGGAGAAGCGGATTGAGATCTGTCCAAACGGATGGTTGGGATCGGACGTGGCTTTTGGTCGTCTCCCGTGGGCATTCTCAGTCACCAATTCGCTGGTCAGCGCTTGTCGAATGACGTGCGCAATAGATGGCTCGTACGAGGCGGTAGCCGGTCACTAATGTGATGAGACCGGTGAGATCTCGGATGAAATGCGATTGCAAGGCCAAGTGGGAATTAGTAGCGCCGATGTCGAGAGGAACGTCGGATGCGGCACAATTCGGATGTGGGAGAAACTTCAGGAAGCCAAAAAAAACCAGGTGGGCCAAGGTTTGTCGAGATTCTAGGCGGATGTTGCCAGATGCGGAGTAGAAGCAGCGTTAGGAAAACTGACGGAACGGAAAATGGACAAGGACCGGAAAATTCGTGCACGTTCGGAAAAATAATTGATGAATGTCTATATATGTATATTTCGACCAGTATGGCTCGTACGTAAATATTTAATTCCTAACTATTTTCGAATTTGCGGAGCCGGAAAGGTGGACTTGACCTTGGCTTGGATTTAACACTTCTCTCTGTGTTAAATAAATAATTAATTTTTGCCTAATTGTCGGATTTAATTAGTATGGGTGGGGTTGAAAATCTCAAGTTTTAATCAATTGAGGCTAATTATCCCGAAGCTGGAACGGTGGAATTGAAACCGCGGCTCGATTCTGACAGAAGATCGACAAATAAATTATTTAATTATAATTTTTCGATAATTAAATTTTTGACTTTAATTATTGAGCGGCCGGAAAGGTGAATTTAAAAAACTGCAACTTTTGCTCGGACGTAAAATACGAATTAAATAAATTTTAGTGGTTATAATTAAAAATACATAAATTTATAATTAATTGATTTTTTTGTTTTAATTTATTTCGTTATATATTTCCTGAAATTGGAGGCAGACAATATTTGGAAATATATGGGCGCGCATTCAAGTAGGGCAAGGGCATGTGGGGCATATGATGGCACAATGGAACGTCGATAATTGGACTGTATATGTTAAATTTTATTGGTTATATATTTCCTGAAATTGGAGGCAGAAAATATTTGGAGATATATGGACATGCATGCAGGTACGGATATATGTAAGGGCATGTGGGCATATGTTGGCACAGTGGAGCGTCGATAAGTGGACTGTATAACTGGGGGAACTGAGAAGTTATGTGGTGTAAAAAATGACACTGATTGGGGAAGAAAAGAAACAAATATTACGACAGCGGCGGACTGTTCGGTGAATTTGGAAATTTCCGGAACTAATTCACACCGGCTGGCCAATAAATCTAATAAATCTAATAAATCTAAATCAATAAATCTGGCCTATCTAATTAGCCTTCTTTTTGTCACCACACAATTCACTTTCGAATTTTTCGCGGATTATTTGCACAAAAACAAAATATTTTTTTTTTTTTTTTTTTTTTTTTGGATTGCGCCATTGAGGTGAAAATCTATCCTAGATACTATTGGCCCGTACCAATAGCATGCACGATTCACCGGCATGTCTAGCCGGCGCCTACGTACTAACAACACCCCCGCACACACCACAGACCCCGCGGTACCACTGCCAAGTATTACTTCGCGGGGAAGGGTTGCCTAAACTAGGCATTCTCCCTTAAGCGACGTTCATTTTCAAGTCTTCTTAAGTCGCCCTGTGTATAAGCTATCAACTGGCTTACCCAATCCCATTGCCCCTGTGAGCTACACATGTATTCCACCAGCTGCTCCGGATCTGGTAGCGATCCGACGACGGCACGATATCTCCTGCAGTTGTACAAAATGTGCTCTGGGTCCTCGTCTGCTCCTGGGCAGTTGGGGCACACTGGACTTTCGTCGTGTCCAAATCTATGGAGGTATTTTCTGTACCCCCCGTGCCCTGTAAAAAACTGGGTAAGCTGGTAACTAACCAGACCGTTGGTTCTTCCGATCCACTCCTGGATGTTTGGGATTAGCCTGTGCGTCCACCTTCCTTTGGTTGTTGAATCCCACCTCTCCTGCCATGAGGATAATGCCGCTTGTCAGGCTGACCACCTGATTGCCTCTCGGGATGAATTCCTTCCCCGTTGCCGATTGGATGCGTAGATTTCCTCCGCTTCATGTGCCAGTATATCAATGGGAATCATTCCGGCTAGAACGAGGGCGGCTTCCTCGGATATGGTTCTAAATCCGGATATGTCGCGTAGGGCCGCTAGTCGGTACGATGCCCCTAGCTTTTTCTTAAGCCCCTGCTGTCTTCTGACTGACGCAGCCCATATCGGCGCTGCGTACAGCAAGACAGACGTGACGACGCTGGCTAGAAGACGTCTCCTGCCTTCCCTTTGGGCCTCCCATGTTTGGCAGCATCCTTGAGAGTGCTCCTTGGATCCTTGCCGCTTTTATGGTGGAGTACTCCACGTGTGCTCCGTAGGACATTCTGTTGTCCAGCATTACCCCTAGGTATTTAATTGCCTCCTTCGACGTGATGTGGCAATTGCCCACCTGGATGGTAATGTACTCCACCTTCTTCCTGCTCGTGAAGAGAACTGCCTCCGTTTTATGTGCTGCTAGGTCCAGTCCAGAGTCAGACATCCATGTTGAAATTCTCCGTATTGCTTCATTTGCGTTGGTTTCCACGTCCTTGGTTTCCTTCGCCACCACGAGCAGCGCCAGGTCGTCCGCGAAGCCGATGAGTTTACATCCCGTCGGTAGTTGGATCCTGAGTACTTCGTCGTACATTATGTTCCATAGAAGTGGCCCGAGGACCGATCCTTGCGGTACCCCCGCAGTCACCTCGTAGGATTTTGGTCCTTCGTCCGTGTCGTACAGCAGTGTCCTATCTGAAAGGTAGCTGGATAAAATTAGTTGCAGGTATTTAGGAGTGCCTGCCAAGAACAATGCTCGTTGGATACGTGTCCAATTAGCCGAGTTGAAGGCGTTGCGGATGTCTAGTGTTACCATCGCGCAATACTCCTTGTCTCCCCATCTCCACCGAGTTCCTGCGATGGCTGCTTTCGCAGTGTCGGTCACGGCTTTGATTGCGTCCACCGTGGAGCGCGCCTTACGGAAGCCGTACTGGCTGATCGAAAGCGTTCCTTTGGCCTCAGCGAATTTCGAGACGCGAGTAGCTATGGCCATCTCGAGGGCTTTCCCTATCGTATCTAGGAGACATATGGGCCTGAATCCTGATGGGTCGTCTGTCGCCGTCTTCCCTTTCGGCAGCAGAATGAGGTTTTGCCTCTTCCATTTTTTTGGAAAAGTGCCGTGCTGTAGACACATGTTGAAGGTCTCAGCGAAGACCTCCGGTTTCTCCTGCATGGCCTGCCTCAGGACGGAGTTTGGCACTCCGTCTGGTCCTGGAGTCTTTCCAGCCTTAATCTTTTTCGCGTAGCTCCGGATCTCCTCCTCCGTAACTGGCGTACACGGCTCCCCATCATCGGCTGGTATTGTCTCTCTTTTTGGCGGGTGCTTCGGGAACAGAGCCTCCACTATTTTCCTTAATAAGGTAGGACATGTTGGTCTAAGGTGTTCTTGCCCTTTAATCCTTTTCATGACGACCTTGTAGGCTGTGCCCCATGGGTCTACCTCCGCCTCGTCACATATTTTTTTAAAGCATTCACGTTTGCTTGCTTTTATAGCCAGTTTCAAGGCCCTCTTAGCTGCCTTGAACTCCTCCGTTCTGGTGGCTAGGTCCTCTGAGCCTCTTGCCCTTTGGAAGCGTCTTCTTGCCCGCAGGCAGGCGGTCCTTAGTTGCTGGATGTCCTGATTCCACCAGTATACTGGTGCTCCTCTTCTGTTGGGTTTCCTCCAAGGCATGGCACTGTCGCAAGCTTGTGCTAATGATCCTGAGAGTTCCTCCGCTGCTCCCTCCGGGGAGGATGATAAAGTCCGGTCCAGCGTCTGCAGGGTTACTGAGAGTGCTTCTCGGTCCAAGCGCGTGTCCTTCCATCTCGGTCCTGTCACCTTGGGAATCCGTTTTCTACTTACCCCTCCAAGGGTGAAGTGTATTGCTTGGTGGTCGCTGAAAGTGAAGGCGTCGTTGACCTCCCAGTTGCACCTCCTTATTAGTGCACTGCTAACGAAGGTGATGTCGATGATAGACCCCCGCCCTGCCTTGCTGTACGTCAGCTTTTGGCCTCTATTGGCCAAAACCACGTCCAGTGCCGCGAAGTGTTTCAGGAGACTGGTGCCCCTCTCGTTCGGTGCTCGGCTTCCCCACTCCGGGGACCAGGCGTTGAAGTCCCCTCCAATAACCACCGGCGATCTGCCTCTTGCATCCGCCACCAAACTTCGTAGCATCCTTTGGAAGCGCGAGATTTCCCGTCTTGGCGGGGCGTAGCAGCTGTAAAATGTAACCCCCTTTATTGTGGCCCGGACAAAACCTTCGCTGGATGTCCTAATGTCCTGGGGAGCCGTCTCCGTTGACCACAGAGCCGCACCCTTGCAGCTGCTTGCCAGCCATCCGTTTCCTGGGATGCTCCTATATGGTTCCGAGATGAGGACTACCTGTGTCTGCTCGTCTCTGACCGCCTGCCTCAGCAGCGACTGAGCCGCCTCGCAATGGTTGAGGTTGAGCTGGGTGCACTTCATTAGCTTTTCCTTTGTGATAGGGCGCTCCTAAACATCGGGCATTTCCCACTTCCTGCTATGTGTCCTGCTTCCTTCCCGGCGTTGCTGCAGAGCGCACACTTAGGTTCCTCCGCGCAGTCTTTTGCCATATGGCCGTCCTTGCCACACCTCCTGCACATTCGTGAGCGGTCGATGGCGCTCTGACACTGTCTCGCCATGTGCCCAAACTCGAGGCATCTGAAGCACTTTATGACTCTGGTCCTTTCCCTGAGTCTGCATCGTACCCAGCCTACCTTCAACCAGCCTATCTTCGTTGCTTTCCGGGCACACGCGGCAGGCAGTCTAATTATGGCTGTCTGCGTCTGGCCAAAAGCCTTTCTTAAAAGGATGTCGCTTACCGGCACCCCTGGGGATTCCACCAGTTTTCCTATGGCTTCAGAGACCTCCTCCTTTGTAGTGATCTCGTCCAGATCCCTACACTCGATTTCCTATCTTGTGCGATAAGGAGCGCACTTCCACCTGATCGCCTACCGCTTCCGAGACCAGGGCTTTGAAAGCTGCTGTTTCCTCCCCTGACTTCTTCAGTTGGAGCAGCAGCTCACCTTTCTGGGTCCTCCTAATCCTCGATACGGCTTCGCCTAATCCTTGCAGCTTCTTGTCCTGTTTCACCTGTCGCAGGATGTCGGCGTAACTAGATTCGCCCTTTACCGTGATGACCATTGCGTCCGGCCTTGGCTTCTCCTTGGAAATTGCGCTTGTTGACCGCTGTTTCTTCGGCATTTTCTTTTTGGGGCCAACCACCTTCCATTCTTGGGCGTCCTTGCTCGCCTGAGTTCCAGATTCCGCGGTCTGCCCTAGTGCCCTGGCTTCCTCCCTCTTTCGAGTCGCCGCCTGCGAGGTCTCCCTCTTGCTCCTCTTGTTGTTGGGGGGGTCTGGGCCTGTTCCCTTCCTCCTGGGTTCCGCTACCGGTCGAAAGAGGGGCGATGTTTGTGACGCCTGGTGGGATTTGGGCGCTTCCTTTCGTCCCTGTTCGTGCGTCTGGGCGGCCAGTCGCTTGTAGAGAGCTCGGATGCTCTCTATGGTGTCCCTCATTGGCTGGTGGATGGACCTCCTTTTGCCATCTTCCAGCATCTCCACCAGCTGCGCGATCTCCTTCCCGAGTTCCTGTATTGTTGTTGCGTCTCCGGCCTTCTGTTGTTTGCTCCTGTTCTGGTCCACTCGGATCCCTGAAATAGGAGGGGTACCATCCAGCTTGCTGCTGGGGGACCTTGTGATTTTGCAGCTTTTCGCGAAAGCCGCCTCTCCAACTAAATTCATCGATGAAATGTTGTTCATTTTAGTTTTAGTGGGTCCCAACTCCTGAGCCGTTGTCCTTAGGTGTTATGCAGTCGCGTCCTTGATCCCATGGTTACCTTTGCGCGCAGTGAGGTCCATGCTAGGGTTGACTCTAGCCCTTACGAGGTGTAGAGTTCAGAGCCAGATCCGCGTTGGTCAGGAATGGTTCATCTGAGCCTGCACGGCCAGCTTAGTGGCGACACCTAAGGAGCGTTTTCTGGAGACTTGCCAAGTTTTAGCGGGACGGGGGCAGAAGCTGCATTAGCCTGGCAGCCATTTCGGCGGGAGTTCACTCCGCGTACTCAGGTGCCAGAATACCGCTGTCCGTCAGCCCAGGGTTCGTCGTCTCGCGTTTCCTTGTTCCAGTTGCCTGTCCCAGGGCTTTACTGGACTCAGCCCTGGTCGCTTTCTCGCTTTTTTGAAGGGGATGCCTTTCGGGTTATGAAGAAAGGTTGCGAGTAGCTCCTTCCCTGCTTTCCAGGGATATTCCCCTGCCCTAACAGTCGCCTCTTACGACAAACCAGAGCTTGTTCCGGAAGTATTCTTAGCTCCCGCTGCCGGGCGGGAGGGGGTTAAAGGTTGGGAGGTTATGGAATGGTTTGACATATAAATATAAATTTGGATGTAAATATAAATATAAATATTGGTCAGAATATAAATATAAATAAATATATCATTTAACCCTAACGCTAGGCTAGACTATAGCCAGCGCCGGCAGGTATGCTCCATTTGGGGGGAGGCGCTTTTTGGTAGCGCCATCTAGCGCCGTCTAACACCCCTCCGTCTTCGTTGTCCCACACTGTCAGGGCTGCAGTGATAAACATCTGGTGCATTGCACCTCAGTGCATTGCGCTTTTTGTTGGGTGGCCGCGCTCGCGTTCTTTCCGGAGAAAAAATCTCACGGAAGCAGGAAGAGCTGCAAAGAGAGTGACCGGAAGAGAAAGTGATCTCCCCGTCTCTTACCTTGGCGTTGGCGCTAACGATGAACCCGGATTAGGGCGATTCGAGGCAGGCCTCGGTGTTCCCTTGCAGGTAAGACCCTCGCGCACCTGATGAGCACCTTTATTTGACACTAATTTTCCGCGCAGGCACTATATGCGGCTTGCGCTTCAGGGAGCGCCCCATTACGCGTCTGACCGCTTCGACAACCCAATTGCCATACAAAAAAAAAAAAAAAAAAAAAAAAAAAAAAAAAAAAAACAAAATATGTATGTGTGTGTGTGTGTATGGATGCTCATATGCCTCGACCGTTGGCAAGCGAATGGATAACGGAGAGGCCGAAAACGGCGAGGAATATGGGCAGCACACAAACGGAGACGAATGGAAAAATTTTCAGAATTTTCAGACGAAGAGTAGAAAATCTCAAACTGCCGTTGTGTCGGAAAACTCGGACTTGGAGTTGACACGGAGGAAAAAACAATCTTGCAGCAGTGTGAAATTTAATGTTCGGATCACTGCTGAAGACCGGCAGAGAGACGGAGACGGAAAAATGTACTTATCTGTTGGCGGAACAATGCCGAGAACTGCTGGTAGAATATATCCAAATATCAAAAATATCCAGGATATCCGGCTCGAAGGACCAATGTTTGTAGGGGGGCGATGCTGCCGCCAAAGATTCCAGTAAAGATGAAAATGTTGAATTAAAAAGTCGGGGGCGTCTTTCAGTGAACTTAACGCGGCCAGCTTTATTGGGAGAGGTCAGTCAGAGATTACTGAACTTAGCTTAGAAAGCCTAAACGCTAAATGTAAATATAAACCAGAGCGGACGATCGACGACGGCCGACGAGAGAGGAAGAATGAATAGAGGGGCGAGCGCGGATGCGCTCTTCAGCAAGGATGAGCTTTTAAGCGCGGGTGCGCTTTTCAGCGCGGATTATTTTATTTTGTGTTTTATTTAGTCTATTTTTGTGTTTTTTTTTAAAGCTTTGCCATTTTATTTTTGCCATTTTAGGCATTTTCGCTGCTCTTTTTTTTTTTTTTTTTTTTTTTTAGCTTCGCCGCTAATCCTTTTGCTGCTTTGGACAAATAATTCTCCTTTGGCCACACCGTATCGTTAACCTTTGGACTCCAATTTCGTCTCCTCAAGTTGAGTCCTGGTCCCAATGCGTTTTTATCGAACTGGGCTCCCGACATTCTTGGCTTTCTTACCTTTGTTACGAAGCATGGCGAGCATTCACTCCGATGCCTGCATCTGGTTCGATTTGTACCGAGTTTCGCACTTCCTTGCTTATCTCCGGACGTCTCTTTGCATCTCTGGCCAAAAGTATCTTGCTGTCATTTTAGCAATTCGTAATCGAACTACCGAACTGAGCGGACGTGCTTTGTCCGAGCTCCGGGAAAACTTCACTTCGCTTATATTTTCGCCAATATAAGCGAAAAGACACTGAAATACAATTTATTAAAAGCGACAGACAAGCTTTTTATAACAGTTGTAATGTGCTAAACCAAAACTAGTGCATTGTTGAAAAAAAAAATACGTACCACGCAATGAGCTCATTGAGCAACGACCAAAAGAACGAGCGTAGAAGTTCAGTGAACCAAAGAAACGGCTTCTACTCTTACTTTTCAACCCGCGATACCGAAGTGGAAAAATCGGCGCTTCAAAGCAACCCGGCTTTACTGACCGCTGAAACCCAAAGGGCACGGTCTTGCTCACCCGCTCTGCTCACTCCGACTCCCGCGTCATGGAGTTCGCAGTGTAAAACCCCCCTCCAATACCGGAAACAAATTTCGCACCAACAACAAGCAGCGCTACAACTTCTGCAACAACAGCGAAAACCCCTGCAACTCAAAGTACCACGACGTCAACGACAACAGCGAGTACAAAAACAACAACCTCGGAAAGTGCCAAAGCGGCAACGGCCACACAGACTGGAATGGATCGCTACATCCAAATTAAGCGCAAGCTTAGCCCGCAGAGTAATCCGGCAGGCAACAAATCAAAAATTAACCGTGTCCTGAATAACGATAATGAACCAGACAGATCCACTTCTAACAGATTTGCCCTACTGGCGGAGGCTGAGGAAAAACCAACCAGCCCAAGACACCGCAAAAAAACCCAAGCCCCTCCAATCTATATTAGGGAAAAAAGCTCGAGTGCCCTGGTCAACAAAATTGCGTCGTTGATCGGGAACGGTGACAACTTTCATGTTGTTCCGCTTACCAAAGGGAACATCCATGAAACAAAGGTGCAAACCAAGACTGAAGAGCACTTCCGAATAGTGTCAAAATATCTGGACACTGTACAGAAAAACTATTACACGTACCAGCTGAAAAGCAGCAAGGGCCTACAAGTGGTAGTAAAGGGAATAGAACCTGATGTTACCGCCGCGGAAATAAAAACCGCCCTTAAAGAAAAGGGCTTCGCCGCCAAGAATGTTATTAACATTCTAAATAAAGACAAAAAGCCACAACCCCTCTTCAAGGTCGAGCTCGAGCCAGAAAGCAGGTCGCTGAAGAAGAACGAAGTCCACCCAATCTACAACCTGCAATATCTTTTGCATCGGAAAATCACCGTTGAAGAGCCACATAAACGTAACGGTCCAGTGCAATGCACTAATTGTCAAGAGTATGGACACACAAGGTCTTACTGCACACTTCGGGCTGTCTGTGTAGTCTGCGGGGACGCCCACAAGTCCGTTTGCTGCACTACAAACAAGGACAGTACCGTGAAGAAATGTGGAAACTGCGGAGGCAGCCATACGGCAAACTATAGAGGATGTATTGTGTATAAGGAGTTAAAGAGTCGCATGCGTCAAGCGACCGCAACGCGCAACCAAAATCCACAGAATGCGTACGTTTCGTCAAAAACCACGCCAGACGTCTTCTTCGCCAAAGCTGCGAGATCCTCATTCGGTCCACTAAACACCACCAACGGCTTCTCCTATGCCGATGCTCTACGATCTGGAAGGGAAATTCCAATTCAGCCTAACTCTCAAAGCGCTCAACAGGCCCCAGAACAGCCACACAGCAAAACGGAAACTATGATGCTTACCCTCCAACAAAGTATGATGGAGCTAATGTCATTCATGAAAACGACCATGCAAACGCTTGTTCAAAACCAGAATATGGTGATACAGCTGCTCGTAGCACAACAGTCCAAATAATCTATGCAGGCGCTACGAATATCAATGTGGAACGCCAATGGTGTCTCACGGCATAAACTAGAATTGTCACAATTCTTGACCGAAAAACCATATTGACGTTATGCTACTGGTGGAAACGCATCTTACAAGCAAATACAACTTTCATATAAGAGGCTACACAATCTACCGCACAGATCATCCAGATGGGAAAGCCCACGGCGGAACTGGAGTTCTAATCAGAGAACGAATTAAACACCATTTTCACAAAAGGTTTGCAACAAACTTCTTGCAGGCCACATCGATACAAATTCAGTCAAGCAACGGAATCCTTTCAATTGCTGCCGTTTACTGCCCTCCTCGCTTCTCAATCTCGGAAGGACAATTTATGGACTTCTACAATTCACTTGGGGATCGATTTATAGCCGCAGGAGACTACAACGCCAAACATACGCACTGGGGATCACGTCTAGTGACTCCCAAAGGAAGACAATTGTACAACTGGACTACGTTTCCCCTGGAAGTCCCACATACTGGCCAACAGACTCACGAAAGCTCCCAGACCTTATTGATTTTGCAGTGACAAAAAACATACCTCGCAATCTAATAAGTGCCAAAGCAGTCTCGGACTTATCATCAGACCACTCGCCTGTGCTTCTAACGCTTCTTCAAAGCCCAGAAATAACCGAACACCCCTTCAGTCTGACGACGACAAAAACAAACTGGCTAAAATACAAAAAGTACGTGAGTGCCCACATAGAACTCGCCCCGGATTTTAACATGGAATCGGACATCGACTACACTACGAGCGCCCTGGAAGAAGTACTCGTTGCGGCAGCTAAAATCTCTACTCCTCATAGGAAAGAAGTAGACCGAAACAAACACTTCAAATCTAATCAGCAAATCGAACAGCTCGTGCGAGAAAAGAGACGCACGCGTCGTGATTGGCAAAACAGAAGATCACCAGCTTCAAAACAACGCCTTAAGGAAGCAACCCGATCACTCGACCAGGCTCTTCACCAACAGGAAGAAAATGCACAGCTGAGGTACATCCAGAATCTCTCGCCAACAAGCACAAAGTACCCCCTGTGGAGGGCCCACCCAAATCTTAGTGCCCCAATTGAAACGACCACCCCGATAAGAAACTCTTCGGGATGCTGGGCTCGCAGCGACGAAGACCGAGCTGAAACATTCGCCACACATCTCCAAAGTGTCTTCCAGCCAAACCCAGCCTCAAATTCATTCCTCCTGCCAGTAATTCAGCCAGAGTCCTCCCCTCAGCCAGCCGCACCTTCATTCCGGCCGAACGAAATCGAAAAAGTCATAAGAGGGCTAAAACCAAAAAAGGCTCCCGGTGGTGACCTATTGACCCCAAAGATGCTGATCGAACTTCCAAAATGCGCTATAGAGGTCGTCTGCAAACTATTTAATGGAATCATTAATCTTGGCTATTTCCCAAAAAAGTGGAAGAAATCCATTATTATAATGATACCGAAGCCTGGAAAAGACCACACAATTCCGTCATCATACAGACCAATAAGCCTTCTATCTTGTTTGTCTAAACTGTTTGAAAAATGCTTGTTAACTCGCATAATACCACATCTGGAAGCTTGCAATATCATCCCGGCACACCAATTTGGCTTTCGAAGAAACCATGGAACCATCGAACAAGTGAACAGATTAACATCCGAAATACGCTCAGCCTTCGAACAACGAGAATACTGCAGCGCTATTTTCCTCGACGTATCTCAAGCTTTCGACCGAGTTTGGCTCATCGGACTCATGCACAAAATTAAAACGTATTTGCCAACATACACCCACAAGCTACTGGAATCATACCTCTTCAATAGGGTATTCTCAGTGAGATGCAACGCAGCTACTTAGGGTGACTACACCATCGAAGCTGGAGTTCCACAGGGAAGCGCACTCGGGCCGTTTCTATATGTTTTGTATACTGCGGATATTCCTACGATCGCACAACTAACAACGTCAACGTTCGCCGATGATACCGCTATCCTTAGTCGCTCCAGATGCCCAACGCAGGCAACAACCCAACTGGATAATCATCTTATAATAGTGGAAAGGTGGCTGTCCGACTGGCGCATTAAAATAAACGAACAAAAGTGTAAACATATAACGTTTACTCTTAATAGACAAACATGCCCTCCGCTTTTACTAAACGGTATGCAGATCCCTCAAGCTAACGACGTAACGTACCTTGGCGTTCACCTTGATAGACGACTTACCTGGCGTAAGCACATCGAATGCAAAAAAATGCATCTAAAACTGAAAGCCAGCAGCCTCCACTGGATCATAAACTCACGATCGCCACTGTGCCTGGACTACAAGTTACTACTGTACAATTCAGTCCTAAAGCCAATCTGGACGTATGGCTCCCAGCTGTGGGGGAACGCGAGCAGCAGCAACATAGACATCATACAGCGCGCACAATCAAAAATCTTGAGAACTATCACAGGGGCACCTTGGTATGTTCGCAACGAAAACATCCACCGGGATCTGGGCATCCTCGCAGTGAAAGACGAAATCCAGAAACAAAAAGAGTCATACAAAGAAAAACTGTCTTCGCACCCAAATTTTCTAGCTCGGGGATTGACTCGGGTTTCTGGCGTATCCCGCCTTAGACGCAACGACCTCCCAACCCAGCAATCGATTTTTAGGGGCCGTCTAACTCCGTATCAGTCAATATGACTGTTAGTTAAGTTAAAAATATAAGATTTGATACACCTCTTGTTAGTCTCGCAAAGAGAAGATTCAAGAAATAAAAGCAACGTTAAAAAAAAAAAAAAAAAAAATTTTAGCAATTGTTTTTCCCCCGTCTAGGTGTCCTGCCTTCGGTGCGTCATGAAGCTCTTTTTTGAATTGCCGCCGGTATGCATAATGGTTCTTTCACTTCAGTTCAGTTATATTGTTCAGTTATTTAGTCATCAAACTAATATCCATGCAGGTAGGATCTCATCCGCTCAATATGTTACACCACTTATAAATCAAGAACGGAAGAACAAATTTGAGTGAAAATTGGTAGGGAGGTAGCTTAGAGCCAGAAGACGGACATAGGATACTTTTTGTCCCGTTCGACAAATTATATGCGCGAATTATATATGCACAATTATATATATTCGCGCGAATTATACTCCACCGAACTATACTCCACTTATAGTAATGAATAAAAGTAAGTAGGCTGTGAGCGTAACGTATCATATTTTTATGTACGATATTATGTATTTATACATTTATCTAGATGTATAAAGGTAATGAAAAGGCGCGTGTAAGCATGGCGCAGTTACGTGAATCACAATCGAAAGATGCACAAGAAAATGTCAAATGTCAAAATGTCAGCAGCTAGGCTTGAGCGAACACGATTGAGAGTTAGGCAGTCGCGTTCTGCAGCAATCGATTTGATTCGGATGTTTAATTAATAGTGCCGCGACCAAGACGATCGAATCTTTCCAGACAAAGCCGTAATGCAAGAAACATACAAAATACTGCAAATGAAAGGACTGAAGAAGAACAAGAAATTGCACGTGAACAGCGCCGCAATAGTATGGCTCGACTTCGTGCTAGGCAGTACCCTAGATCACGAGAGCAAAGTGAAGCAGCCCGTCAAACAGCTCGGTTGACAATGCAGAATCGTCGAGCGAACAACAGAAGTCAACATATAGATTTTAATTTGCGACGCAGAACAAGATATTTAGCTGATTTGAATCGAGCTGCGTTTCGATACGATTGCTGCAATGATTACAGCTTGCATCCTAGCGTTTGCATTGGGCAAATGGACGTTGTTTGCGAGTATTGTGGTGCATCAAAGTTTTCCGGAGAAACGCCTGGATTATGCTGCGTTAATGGTAAAGTGAAATTGCCAGTGTTGACTCCGCCACATGAGCCATTGTATTCATTGCTTTGCGGCGAAACACAAGAATCACGCCACTTTCTTCCAAATACTCGAAAATACAATAGTTGTTTCCAAATGACGTCATTTTGGGCAGACATTATCGATGAAGGAGGCTTAAATCCGACATTTAAGGTATTTATTTTTGTACTTACATAGAATCACTAACCATACAGCATATAGACAACCCATTTCATACAACGAAAATGGACGCAAAAATTTCTTGCGACAGGCCCCAGCAGGCCCCAGAGAGGATTTCTTACGCTCTCTTACGCTCATCGTTCGTTCATCTTACGCTCATTCTCTCATTAAATGTTTTCGGTTTTTCAGTCTCTAAACGGAGCGCGATGGAGAAGGTTGGCCTGCGCTTCGGTTGATCTTTGTATGTATGCGTGTCACACATTCACATACACGGGTGTATGTGTGCGTGCGATTTCGTTTCGAAGCCAGCGCACAAAATTTTTATTTTTCTTACTTTTCAGGCTTGCTACCCTAACAATATTCGGGTATTCGTTATTCGATGAAATGACGAAAGAAATGATATTATTTTTTATATTATATTTTTTATTATTTCAACATACATTTTTAATTTACATTAAGCATTACATTAAGCATTCTTCATCGCGCTCCGTTTAGAGACTGAAAAACCGAAAACATTTAATGAGAGAATGAGCGTAAGATGAACGAACGATGAGCGTAAGAGAGTGTAAGAAATCCTCTCTGGGGCCTGCTGGGGCCTGTCGCAAGAAATTTTTGCGTCCATTTTCGTTGTATGAAATGGGTTGTCTATATGCTGTATGGTTAGTGATAGAATGTAGTTAAAGAATAACTTAGTTTATCTATTGGTTAATACATACCAATACCAATACTACTCTCCTACAGAAAAAGTGTTTATAACCCAGTTAATACTGTCTGGTTTTTATTTTGTAGATACAAGGACAGATTCACCATCGAATCGGATCATTACTACCTTTCGAAGATACACAGAATAAATTTTTACAAATATATTGGCAAATACATGGGCAACATGGAAGAACAACTTGATCGACGCCTAGGGATCCATGCAGAAATGACGCGAGCAATTCTTCAAGACTTGCAGTGTCTGCTTCATGAACATCATGCGTTGGTCAGGTTGTTTAACCAAATGATGACTATATTTGGCATGATGATGACTTGTCATCAAAGCAGATAAACGACCATCTGGAACACACGAACGCACATGTAATGCTCCAACAGTAGACGAAGTTGCCATCCTGATTGTTGGTGAACAATCGGAAAAACGTGATATTGTGCTTACACGTCGCGATACTGGGCAACTGCAACAAATATCGGAAACTCATCGATCATATGACGCATTGCAATACCCACTGATGAGAATATTGTATACCCACAAGTATTACAGGATTAAATTAATTGGAAAATTATTCTTTTTTGTTTGACTTATTTCTTATGCGTGCAACCACAATATGCCACAGCGAAACGTGGCAGGGTACTGCTAGTTCCTAATAAACAAAATTTTAATCCTAATCCAACATTATTAATTAAAAGTGATTAATCTAACCTTAACCAAAGATTATAAAGTACATAGATAGGACATTTCATACAAAGAAAAATTTTCTATGGCGGGTTCCAGCGCTGGAATCCGCTGGAACGAGCGGGTTCCATAGCGCGACTAGTTAAGTTTGAGAAATTTTTCGCGCGACAACGATTGAGGGATAGCCTAGTGGTAGAGTGCTTGGCTGATGTGCAGAGTAAAATGAGTTCAAATCAGGCAAGGGAAGTCCACTTTTTTTTTATTTTAAATCTATTTATATTATATTTTTTAATATTATATTTAAGTAGTGGAACCCGCTGTAAAAATCTTTATAAGTGCGGGTTCTACGGCATATTGGCAGGCCGAGTCGTGGAACCCGCTGTAAAATGAAAATATTTGAGAGCGGGTTCCACGACAAACGGCTGGCAGAGAGAGAGAGAGAGAGAAAGAGAGAATTCTATTTTTAGAAAGGAACATTTTTGGAACAATGAGAGTTTGAAACGTTCAAATCGAATAGTGTGAGAGCAAAGAGATCAGAAATATCTTCCACTATCTTCACTCTTCAGCTCGGATCCTTGCGTTTTCTTTAATACCAACTTTAACTACCTTTAGATCAACTTCGAGGGTAGCCTAGATGGAAAGCGCGCGATCCTTATCCTTCGGGTCCTGGGTTCGATTTTGTTACTGGGCGGTAGTTTAAATTTTTAAAAAGTTTCAGTTTTATGATTATTTTTATATTTTCTTTTATTTTTTTAATATATTTTTTTTACTTTAATTTTCGTAACAATATTTTTTTTCCTTTTCATATTTACTTTATTATTATTATTTTTTAATTGCATTCTATTACAATTTTTGTAAAAATAAGTGACTGAAGTGTCGGATGACAAAATTCCGGAGGGACTCCCTTGAAATTTTATTAGCCGGACATAGTATTAAATTTTCATTAAAACTACAATTAAAGAAAAATAAAAAAAAAATTATAAAAGAAAGAAAAAGTTACAAGTCCTTACTAGGATTTGAACACAAAATGATTGTACATAAAGTAACTACTCTATGCATTACGCTAATCCCCGTCTTAAACTGCAGCGACTAAAAATACTATTTGTACTATTAAAAATAACGCTTTATTACAGGGGTGCCCAAGCTCAGCATACGGCAGAGCAAACTCGAATACAAATGCAAAAAATCACCAATACATTAAAGCTAGAAATTTTTTTTGCAAGTCATGTCGGTATACTGAAAAAAATTATAGTGCAATTTTCAATGGGAAAAAATATTTATGAAATAAAAATTAAAAACTTTAATAAAGTTTTAAATAAAAGAAATTCATAGCTCAGATGTTAACCATTCTTTTTGGGATCTTAACCAAAAGTAATTTTTTGCAGTGAAAAGTTTTCGGTAATACAAAAACAAAGTGCCTTCGTATTAGTACGAAAAACTGAGACACTATACAATTGTTGTTGTTTAACTCGAAAAAACGAAAAATGGTTTTTGTATTTAGCCCTTGCCTATGCTACGAGCCACACACGTATATGAAATTTCATTTCCCATATAACGAGCAATTCCAACAACAAAGGAGCTCCGAGAGCAATGGGGCTGGGCACCCCTGCTTTATTATAACTTAAATGCTTTAATATGTTCAATAGGTATTTCAGTGTTTGGTTCATTATTCCTTATATAATAAATTATAATCCTAATTTAACATTATTAATTAAAAGTGATTAACCTAACATTAACTTAAAACGATTTAGTTTGCAATTTACGTTTATTTAAATTTTGCGAATTAAAAAAATTACTCTACTTTACTTAAATGATGTGACTTCACTTCATCCCAAATATTCATATACATATGTATATCATATGTAAATATACTTACATATGTGTTGCGGCTATGCCGTACTTTCAGCTCGTCCCTCGAGGTCAGCAGGCCTGTCGACTTTCGATGCATCTATTTATACGTATTTTCTAAAGTTTGCTTCATAATAATGTAGACATATATAAAGCCGTATATCGCTCGACTTATATTTATGTATAACCTGTACCTGGTAGATAGCCCTATGATAAATATCTTAAAAAGCCAGCCCAATCGAAATTTTCACGTATATTTTCCGCGACATGCCCATTTAAACGAAAAAAAATTGTTTAACATAAGAAACTGAATAATTAAAAAAATGCATTCAGATCATGAAAGCTAAATATCTTCCGGATATAACGAAAAAATTTCAACTCGATATAATAACACACGCTCCTATCACACTAATGTTTTCATTCACATTTAGTGCAAGTACTTAGATGTCCGGATTTCATTGTCCGCTACTGTGAATGAAAATGCTATTGCCAGTGAGGATTCCAAAAGATTACCGCTTTTCCAGCTAATCCAATAAGCGATTTCACCCCGGTTACAAACAAAGGGATCCCGACATTAAATACGCCTAACTTTTTGCTGGTCTTTTTACGGAAAAGGTACCCAGATAAAATGCCAAAAAAAACAAAAAGGTATAGAACTACTGAGAACTAATGCAGACGTTATTGCTTTTGAATATACAGAAAGTATGATGGGCTATTCAAGTGAGCGGCAGTGTATATATAGATCTTAAAGAAACTTTTGTACGCTCTAATTAATTTAAAAATGGTCTTAACAATTTGAAAAAACTTAGTTATTCTAGAAATTAACTAATTAACTAAATCAATCATAATCGAACTACCGAAAATTTGTTCGAACGCAATTTGAATTAGTTCCGAGAAAACTGCAATTCGCTTATATTGGTTCGCCAATATAAGCGAAAGACGCTGAACTGCAATTTATTAAAAGCGACAGACAAGCTTTTTATAAGTTGTGATTTCCTAAACCAAAACTAGTGCTTTGTTCAGAATAGAAAGAAAATCTGTCTATTCAATGAAGCTCATTTGAGCAACGAGGTTGAACAATAAAGACCGTAGCATCATTGTGAGGCACATAAAGCTTAACTACCGATACTAGTGTTCACCTAATAGTGTACGATGGTCCGAAAGTCTGCAGGAAGCAAAATCGGCGATTACCGAATGACTGTCAACGAGGCTGTTACATTGGAAACCATAAGGTCACGGTCTTGCTCACCCGCAGTGCTTACTCGACTCGCGCGTCATTTGGAGTTTGCAGGGCAAGATCCAGTTGAGCCATCGATAAACAAATTATGACACCAACAACTAGCAGCGCTACATTGTCTTCAACATCAGACGGAATCCTATGGAAATAATGGGAAGGTACCGCGATCGTCCCAACGATTACAGCGAGTCAAAAAAACAACTTCGGTCCTTGTCCAAAGCGGAAAGACACAGACTGTAATGGATCCTACATCCAAAGTAGTGAAACATATACCGCAAATTCAACCATGGGAGGCAATGTAGGAACAGGTCAGGAAAATCTCAGACGAGTCTCCTGAAAATCGTTAAACAACGCAGATAGGGCCAAGTGCTTTTTCACAGATTTGCCGAACTGGCGGAGGGTGAGGACAATTCTAACAAGCCCAAGACCGCATAATAACCAACTCTATTAATAATTAGGTTATTAAAAAATTATAATGCCCTGGTCAACAATAATATGCGTAGTTGATCGACGAAGAGCCATAGTATCAAGGCCTTCCGCTTAATTAAAGGGACATCCAGGAAACTAATGTGCTTACCTAGACTTAAGATTTTTTTTTTTGGTTTTGTTGGTTTCTTATAAATATACAGATTACACTAAAAATTATATTAGGTTATATGTTCTTGTTTTCTTGAGATGTTGAATGATTTTTTCAACGGATTCTATTGTGGGGAAGGATATTGATGATATAGGATCGGTTTTTGGAAAAAAATTGTTTCTAATGGATGTGATCTTGGGGCAGACGGTTAGATCGTGTTTTATTGTGTTTTTCGTTCTAGTTACAGATACTGAAAAGCTACTACCCGGATTCACGGTCAAACAGATGAGCGTGTGAAAGTCAGGACGCTAAGGCGGATTCGGTGAATTTCTATGATATCGTTTCAACCTGCAGGTGTATTTTTGCATTCAGGTCTATTAAGGTTTTATTTTTGTGTATTTCCTTAAACCAAGTTTATGTTTTTGAAAAGGAGTCATGGAAAGTGTTTTTGGAGGTAAATTTTAGGAATCTATTGATGTCTTGAAAGTTAATGTTTGGTGTCATATAGAACAAGGGTCTAGAACAAGCCGCTTTTGCAGACGTATCTGCGAATTCATTACCGTGAGAATTGTGGACATTTCGCAGGTAACCAAACGTTAACTTTAATTTGTGGGTGTATGGTGTAAAGAGTCTTACGGATATATTTAGCGTAGCATGCATCTTTCGACTAATCGAACTACCAAACTGAGCGGAATGCGTACGTTTCCGAGCTCGGGAAAACCATGCAAGTCGCTTATATTTTCGCCAATATAAGCGAAAAGATCGCTGAACTACCATTTATTAAACAGCGACAGACAAGGCTTTTCCTATGACGATGTTCTACGATGTGCTAAACCAAAACTTGTGCATTGTTCAAAAAAAAAATAAGTGCTACGCAATGAGCTCAAAGGCCCCAGCAACGATCACAAAGAACGACCGAACTATGATGCTTACACTGAACCAAAGAATGACGGCGCTTCTACTCTTACTTTTCAAGCGATACCGAAGTGGAAAAATCGACCATTAAGCAAACCGGCTTGTACTCACCGCAAACCTAAAGGGAACAGTGGTGATACAGCTGCTCTGCTAGCACAACAGTCTAAATAATCTATGCAGGCGCTACGAATACCCCTCCAATATCGGAACGCCAATGGTGTCGAACGGCATACAACTAGAATTGCCACAATCTCTTTACTCAAAGTACCATATTGACGTTATACTACTGGTGGACAACGCATCTTACAAAAGCAACATATTCGAAATTTTCAGTATAAGAGGCCACACGAACTACCGCACAGATCGCTACATCCAGATTAGGGAAAGCCCACGGCGGAACTGGAGTTCTAATCAGAGAACGCATTAAACACCATTTAAGTCACTGAATATGGTTTGCAAAGAACTTCTTGCAGGCCACATCGACTACTAACAGAATTCCCAGTCAAAAAGTCTAACGGAATCCTTTTAATCGCTGCCGTTTACTGCCCTCCTCGTTTCTTAATCTCGGAAGGACAATTTATGGACTTCTACAATTCACTTGGCGATCGATTTATAGCCGCAGGAGACTACAACGCCAAACATACGCACTGGGGATCACGTCTAGTGACTCCCAATGGAAGACAATTGTACAATGCAATTATAAATGTGAAAAAAAAACTGGACTACGTTTCCCTGGAAGTCCCACATACTGGCCAACAGACTCACGAAAGCTCCCAGACCTTATTGATTTTGCAGTGACAAAAACATACCTCGCAATCTAATAAGTGCCAAAGCAGTCTCGGACTTATCATCAGACCACTCGCCTGTGCTTCTAACGCTTCTTCAAAGCCCAGAAATAACCGAACACCCCTTCAGCCTGACGACGACAAAAACGAACTGGCTAAAATACAAAAAGTTCGTGAGTGCCCACATAGAACTCGCCCCGGAATTTAACATGAAATCGGACATCGACTACACTACGAGCGCCCTGGAAGAAGTACTCGTTGCGGCAGCTAAAATCTCTACTCCTCATAGGAAAGAAGTAAACCGAAACAAACACTTCAAATCTAATCAGCAAATCAAACTGCTCGTGCGAGAAAAGAGGCGCACGCGTCGTGAATGGCAAAACAGCAGATCACCAGCTTTAAAACAACGCCTTAAGGAAGCAACCCGATCACTCGACCAGGCTCTTCACCAACAGGAAGAAAATGCACAGCTGAGGTACATTCAGAATCTCTCGCCAACAAGCACAAAGTACCCCCTGTGGAGGGCCCACCCAAATCTTAGCGCCCCAATTGAAACGACCACCCCGATAAGAAACTCTTCGGGATGCTGGGCTCGCAGCGACGAAGACCGAGCTGAAACATTCGCCACACATCTCCAAAGTGTCTTCCAGCCAAACCCAGCCTCAAATTCATTCTTCCTGCCAGTAGTTCAGCCAGAGTCCTCCCCTCAGCCAGCCGCACCTTCATTCCGGCCGAACGAAATCGAAAAAGTCATAAGAGGGCTAAAACCAAAAAAGGCTCCCGGTGGTGACCTATTGACCCCAAAGATGCTGACAAAACTTCCAAAATGCGCTATAGAGGTCGTCTGCAAACTATTTAATGGAATCATTAATCTTGGCTATTTCCCCAAAAAGTGGAAGAAAACCATCATTATAATGATACCGAAGCCTGGAAAAGACCACACAATTCCGTCATCATACAGACCAATAAGCCTTCTATCTTGTTTGTCTAAATTGTTTTAAAACCACATCTGGAAGCTTGAAATATTATCCCGGCACACCAATTTGGCTTTCGAAGAAACCATGGAACCATCGAACAAGTGAACAGATTAACATCCGAAATACGCTCAGCCTTCGAACAGCGAGAATACTGCAGCGCTATTTTCCTCGACGTATCTCAAGCTTTCGACCGAGTTTGGCTCATCGGACTCATGCACAAAATTAAAACGTATTTGCCAACATACACCCACAAGCTACTGGAATCATACCTCTACAATAGGGTATTCTCAGTGAGATGCAAAGCAGCTACTTAGGGCGACTACACCATCGAAGCTGGAGTTCCATAGGGAAGCGCTCTGCCGTTTCTATATGTTTTGTATACTGCGGATATTCCTACGATCGCACAACTAACAACGTCAACGTTCGCCGATGATACCGCTATCCTTAGTCGCTCCAGATGCCCAACGCAGGCAACAACCCAACTGGATAATCATCTTATAATAGTGGAAAGGTGGCTGTCCGACTGGCGCATTAAAATAAACGAACAAAAAGCTAACGACGTAACGTACCTTGGCGTTCACCTTGATAGACGACTTACCTGGACGACGATAGACGACGAATGCAAAAAGATGCATCTAAAACTGAAAGCCAGCAGCCTCCACTGGATCATAAACTCACCATCGCCACGGTGCCTGGGCTACAAGTTACTACTGTACAACTCAGTCCTAAAGCCAATCTGGACGTATGGCTCCCAGCTGTGGGGGAACGCGAGCAGCAGCAACATAGACATCATACAGCGCGCACAATCAAAAATCTTGAGAACTATCACAGGGGCACCTTGGTATGTTCGCAACGAAAACATCCACCGGGATCGGGGCATCCTCACAGTGAAAGACGAAATCCAGAAGCAAAAAGAGTCATACAAAGAAAAACTGTCTTCGCACCCAAATTTTCTCGCTTGGGGACTGACTCGGGTTTCTAGCGTATCCCGCCTTAGATGCAACGACCTCCCAACCCAGCAATCGATTTTTAGGGCCGTCTAAATCCGTATCAGTCAATATGACTGTTTGTTAAGTTAATAATATAAGATTTGATACACCTCTTGTTAGTCTCGCAAAGAGAAGATTCAAAAAATAAAAGCAACGTTAGAAAAAAAAAAAAAAAAAAAAAGAAATTAACAAAATTGATTCCACTGGCACCCCAGTTATGCATCCAAAACTGTGGGTGCTACAAGGTATTAGTTTTTCTGTTTATTCTCTTGGAGAAATAACGGCTGCAGCATGGAGGAACGCAGAACACCAACCCGCGAGAGCTACTTGAATAGTTAGGCGAGAGAAAAGGGGAGTTGATTCCACGCCTCATGGAAACCTCGTGTTCCTTATGTAATGTCAGACAACACCCCGGGGTTTTATCTGAAACTCCGTTACTTTTCCTCCGAAACGATCATCAGTAGCTTTAATTCCTCATATCGGATTCCTACTTTTCTTTCTTATATATATTTATATATAAGCTCGGCCAAAATAGCAGGCCAGCATGGCTCTGCCATTAGAACTTTCACAAGAATTTCAGTCTCTCTTTCTCACCTGATATTGGCAGAGCCACAGGGAAGAATTACAACAGCAACTCTCAATTGCACTTGAAACTCGCACTTCTTTTGTTTCAACTCGTTTTATTAATTTAGTTTAATTCAAATATAGGGATTGCTCTTCAGGGATTGCGGAACACGTGTAATTAGGTATTTCCACGTGTTTTATACTAGAAATGGAGAAATCTTAGGTCCATCCGCGGGAGTAAAAGAATGATTTGAAAGTGAAGCTGGGCCTTTTTTTTGCTGCGAAACCAAACCTACTTGCACACGGCAGGGAGCTTTAACGGGTTTAATTAATGGCATGGGCACGAAGGGGATGGCAAGCGTGCATTTTTGGATACCACTGCAATTTGGACAATGGGACACAACTGAAATTGTTTATCTTAAAATTTGCCCTTGAAAATCACCCTCACAATTTGAAGAGCCCATCCACCAGACAGCCGCTCCATCTTCCTATCCTCTGTATTTCCATTTTGTGGCTTGCACTTGTGACACGTGAACATGTGCCGTGCCGAAGTCTAGGAGGAAATAACATCCTTGCACAAAACAATCTTCTATGCTTGGGTTAACCAGCAGGTTCTGTCTCTTCTCCTTGCCACTGTAATTTGGGCATATTTCAAACCTGTGCTTCTTATTCCTGTCGCGCCGCACGTCGTGCAGAACATCCATCCTTGTCCTAGGTCCACTATGTTATCCATCCTTGTTTTTCTTGCGTGATCCTTGTTTTTCCTCACGTTGGGTGCCGAGATGCTTTTTTTGATGCTTTTTCGCTTGAAACTTGGGCTAGTACACTGGGGTTGTGGGAACATTTCACCGAGTTTATAGATTCGACGAGATTGACCGAGCTCATAAATAGTACAAATTGCTTCTCTTCAAATAATGCCATTTTTATTCAAAGGCCTCGACTATTTACTAAAGAAAAGATTCGATTACGACTTAGCTATAACGGACACAGCTCCGCTGCTGGAACTTCAGTTCCTACTACTTTCGCTCGGCACCGCCGTTGGCGCTTGTTTTTCGGCCGTTGATCGCAAAGATCTCCGGAAACTCGGGTCACTCCGGAAAGAATGGGTTAGACTAGCAGCCGTTTCAGGTTGTGGATCGCTTTAATCAGGCTCAGGCGCTTTTGACGCGTGCTGCTGCGTGGCTCTCCTTTTGTCTCTACTGCTCATGTTGTTGTTGTTACACCCGCTTGCTCTCTAGCACTGCTCCGTTGCTTTCGACTCACTGTGACTAAACCAATAGTGACTAATCTTGGCGCGTGGCACCCCTCGTACTATTTGGGACACAAACACGGTTGCGATCGCCACTAGTCGCCTCACACATGCGCATACGCACCGCCGCACTGACTAGGCTTCGCGCCGTCCTAACACCAGGGAATCACTGTGCATACGCGGAAGCGAGTCCGATCAGTCTCCTTGACGGCCTTGAGTTCCCAAGTTCCATCACTTTATTGTTGGACTCTTTAAAATATAGGGCCCCCTAGGCTCCTTATAAGAGGTCGGAGATGGTTCCTTCTTTATGTTACAAACATACCTAAAAATTATAATAAACAATCCAATAAACAACAATAAACAGAGTATATTGAGTGTTGGACTCTTTAAAATATAGCGCCCCCTAGGCTCCTTATAAGAGGTCGGAGATGGTTCCTTCTTCATGTTACAAACATACCTAAAAATTATAATAAACAATCCAATAAACAACAATAAACAGAGTATATAAAAATATTTTTTGGCAATAGAGGCGATGAATATATTCTGCCGAGCCATCATGTAAATGAAAAAATATCATATAGAAATATATTTATTTTTTTATTACTTAAAAATAGTTATAAATTTTAGATTTTTTTGCTTTGGCTGCTTTATTAAAATAAGCTTCATTCTGCATTTGATATAATTGGTCGATCCTTAAGAGAATATCATAATATAACCAATTTATTACAATAAAAAATCTAAAAAAAAGTCACAAGTTTCTGTCTTCAAAAATACCAAAGTTGATAATTTTACCAAATACCTTTTTCGATCGTTGAGTTATATGTCAGCCATTAGATATAGTCGGCTGATCTTGTGAAATTAATAGGTCAAATCAACTGACTAAAAATATAATCTGTACGGGTCTATTATTTTACTCGTGCAAAAAATAGCACTCAGGCAAAATCCGGACTCTAACTCTAAAAACACGAAAGTTGTACCATTTCCCAAAAGAAGAGTGTGTGAAAAGTTTTAAGTCGATAACTTTAAAACTGAATAAAAAGAAGGAAGTGTTTTCGGCAGTCGTTGACAAAAAAATGTTTGTATTACCTGTAAAACTGGAGCCACAATTCTTTTCTCTTTGGATGTTTACTTCGGAACGACTGAATAATGCAATAATATCGGGAGAAGATATTGGTGGTGTAGTCTCTTTTCCTAGTGAGATGATCTACTGAGTGCAGTATGTAAGACGATAATATGTGAATCTAAAAATATAAATGTTTTAATTTCAATAATGTATAAAATATACTATACTACTAGCACAAAATGTTTCAAAAATCTATTTAAATCAGGGACCGTAAATAATGATTATTGGTGTAATTTTTATTTTGAAAATTCACAAAATACTAATTATTCTCTGAGCAAAAAAATGAAAATAAGAAAATAATCATTATTCTATGATCGATAAAAAAAACACAAAAATAATCATTATTATTAAATAATAATGATAATCAATAATAAATAATAAATATAAATAATAAATAATTAAATAATAAAATAATCATAATCGAAAAAATAAAAACCATGAATAATGAATATTTTGTGCATTTTTTTTTTTGCCCAAAAATATCTGTAGAATGCACATATATTGAATACCCACTGTACCAAAAGTATTTAAAGGGTACACACTGTAACACTTTGTTGCAGTGTTTACATAATTCAAGTCCGATCCTCCACTTGAGAGCGTTTAGCAACGTATATAAGTACATTCCTTTATACATAAATAAGTATGTATATAGGTACATAGCCGTCTCTCTGCCGCCGCCTGCGAGCAGCTCAGCTACGAGACTTAGCCTTAATTAGACTTAAAGAATATTGCAAAAGAACTAATCGAAACATCGAAAAATCAATACAATGAAATTAATGAAATTTAAAAAAAAATCAAATATACACAATTACCACGGACAATGGCAGAAACATGGTCTTCCAACTAAATAAAATAAACCCAAATATAATCTCAAAAGGATCTACAGGATATTTGTATTACATATCATTCATATCTTGATTGCGGCATTTAACTGCAGATTTCCTTGGACCACATATACAGGTACCATTTCGTACCATGTTTTTTTCACTTTCACCCTTCCTTACCATTAAAAATTAGAAAAAAATAAATATAAAGCAATCTTTTATAATATATAAGGGCGTTAGTGCGCTTTGTATTTGGGAAGGGATTGACTAGTAGTCATTTCATTAGTATTTAACACATATTGTCATTGTTGAGACATATTGTCATTGTCATTTTTGTCGAGTTGTAAAATGGGACGCAAGAGAAATAACACCGTCCGGAATTTTTTCATTTTTAATATTGAAACAATTTTTTGACATGCAATATATGCAAGCTAAAATTTACCGGCAATTATTCGTGCAATTTAACACGTCATTTAGAAATGAAGCACAAAGGTGTATTTGAATCTGAATTGCACGCTTTGGACAACGATGGATGGCCACATAAAAAACTGAAGTTCTCAGTGACGATGGGACAAGTCGATGTAACAAATGCATGTATAGATTTAGTGACAGACGAAAAAATCCCTTTGGCGGTTCTCGATGCCAAGGGTTTCCAAACTATACCAATCTTTGTTTTTTAAATATGCCAGTTATATCGTCGAGAAATATAATAGCATATGTTGAAGAAAAATTCGACTTAATGAAAATTAAGATGGTGGCTACTCTTAAAAACCGAATTTTTTTCTTTAAAAATGGATACAGCTATAAGGTGCAATCGTGGAATTCTCGGGGTAAATGTTTAATACTTAAAAAATAGCAAAATATGCATTTTGGGAATGATTGAATTAAAAAATGCCCATACATCGAAAAATCTATAAAATGAAATTAATGAAATTAAAAAAAAAATATCAAATATACACAATTACCCCGGACAATGGCAGGAACATAGTCAAAGCCGTTGATATGCTAAATAAATGCCAAAATTGTTTTGAGGACTGTGAGAACAAAGCTGACGAACAACTAAATTATGATGACTGTCGCCGCTTGGCCTATCACGGGGAATGACTTTAAATAATCGCTGGACAATAGTTGGAGTTCGATTCGTTCGTTTTATTCTGGAATAATTACAATATCTACTTAGATCTAAAATTTACTTAACTGGCTAACGTACCGCAGTTTTCTCTTCCCTCTCTTCGAGATGGCGCAAATCGGTGTAATTGTTCGCCAAATATTGTTTTTCTTTTACCCGAATTCTCCTCGACGAATGAGCTCGACGTGCTTGCACCTTCTCTCCCTGCGCGCAAGAGTCGGCAGGTACACCCTTCGCTTCCAGAACCGATCCCGTATTATCCTCGCTATGCGCCACTGCTTCTTGGTAGCGCATCTCACGGGCTCCTGTCAGTCATCCTCGGGAAGATCTGGGACATCGGGTGCTCCCTTCAGCAGATCGTTGGGTGTCAGTGGAGCCTCCTGGTCCACCGTCACTGGTAGATGTGTGAGCGGACGAGAGTTTACTATGTTCTCCGCCTCAATCAGCAGGTTTCCAGTACGTGTTCCTTGGGCGCGAGTTCTTTCATCGTGTGTGCCAGCACCTTCTTCACACTCTGCACTATCCTTTCCCAGGCGCCACCCTCAGCTGGTTTCGCCGGGCAATTGAAAATCCATTCGACTCCTTTTGTCGACAGCTCGCCCTGGATCCCAAGCACATCGCTGAACCTCTTGGCCTCGCGGTCAGCTCCAACGAAGTTCTTCCCATTGACGCTCCTAATCCTGACGACGGGTCCAATTCGGTTCATGGCGATAGTTCCTTAAGGCGATTATGCAGGAATCGGTTGACAAATCGTTAGCCATCTCCAAGTGGATAGCTCTTGTGTCAGACACGTAAACAGTGCCACCCACCTGTTCTCCGTGCGACGTCCAAACGTCACAAATAGCGGGCCAAAATAGTCCAACCCGGTGAACTTAAAGGGCTATCCGTTGGCCGTTGGCTGAGATGGCCTTTTTGCAATTTGCAAACGTTGCACTTGCTCACCACCTTCCGTAGCAGCCTCCGTACGTTCGTGATCCAGAACTTCTGCCGGATCGCTCCGATGGTTGCCTCCGTGTTCATTCATGCAGTCGGTTGCCCTTTGCGGCCTTTCCTTGGCAGTTCTCAGCAAACGCTTCTCGCCGCGATTGCCGTACCAGTGCGAGCTCAGCTTCAGCGCACTCCATCCATAGACCACGGCACCGACGAATGAATCTGAGAAACTATGCGGTGCTCCTCACCTGTCGACTGTAATTTGAGAACCTCTGCAAGGATATGAAGCTTACCATCACCAAGGCAAACTCACATTTCATTTCCTCTTCGTCCATCGTCGGAGGGATCCATCCTTCGCTCGATCTTGGCCTGCTCTCCTCTGGTCCTTGTAGAAATGGTGGACCACCTAGCCACCGCGAATCGATGCTCATGTCCATGGACTTGCGCGGCCTCGTCGCGTCATCTGCCACGTTTTCTGCAGACGGAATCCATCTCCACTGGGACGCCTCCGTGAATTCCAAGATCTCTGCCACCCGGTTACCGACGAACTGTTTGTATCTCCGGTGGGTGCTGCTTATCCAGTGCAACACAGTTTTTGAGTCCGTCCATAAGACGTAGTTGCTGATCGCCACACCGTGCTCCTGCTTGACGGTGTCCATCAGTCTTGTGCCCAATACTGCTGCTTGTAGTTCCAGTCGCGGGATCGACATAGTCCTCATCGGATCGCATTTCGTCTTGGAGCATTCTCACGCGACCACTGCCGAAGTTATCGGGTAGCGGCTCGTCCCAGTTGACTCCTCTTGACTCCTCTTCGCCAAATCTATCTCATTAACAATTTGGCAGTCACCATGTAGCAGCTCAGGAATACAATCGGGTCAAACGTGGACATGACCAGGCTTAGAAACTCCCTCTTGGTAGGGACGCGTTCCCCTGTCATCACGCTTCTCGGGACTCGATGATACTTGACGCCGAACTTTAAATCATCTGTAGCCGGTTGTCAGTACATTCCCAAAACTTTCTCCTCAGCTTCGGTGCATTTGACGCTAGCGATTTAAGTGGGTTCAACGCTCTGACCACACTTACCGAACTAGAAGTGAATCGACTCAAGTCATCAGCATGAATCTCTCTCACCCGTGTCGAGATGGCGAGGGGTTCTTCTTCACTGCTGAAGATGTCGACGTAGTCGTCCACGTAGTACCACTACCTCCTTAATAGCCAGGGCTGCTCGTGGATCCGTGCTGCTGTATTGCGAGGCATTCAAGGTCTTCACATAGTCCGCCAAACATGGTGAGCAAGCTGCTCCGAACGTCATTACTTGCATCTCGTATACGTCCGGCTCCCGTTGGTCCTCTCCGTTTCTCCACAGGAACCTCTGGGCACATCTATCCTGTGGCTGCATCAGAACCTGGTGAAACATCTCCTTGATGTCTGCACAAACTCCAACTGCTCCTTCCCGAAAATTAAAGAGCACTGCTGCGAGGGGCTTGTATCGCTGTGGGCCTTTCATTAGCGCTGAATTGAGGGAAACGCCGTTCACCTTGGCAGCCGCGTCGAAGACCAGTAGGACCTTTCCAGGTTTGTTTGGGTTTTCCACCCCAAAGTGCGGCAGGTACCATAACTTGCCTTTCTGAAACCTCTGGGCTTCCTGGGGCTCCAGTCGTCGTGCGTAACCCTTTTTGACGTAATCGTCCATTATGCCCTTATAGGCCCGCGCAAAGGTCACATCGCACCTCATTTTGCCCTCGATGTTGACGAGTCTTTTGAGCGCCATATTGTAGAACTCCGGCAGTCTCACCTTGTCGTCTCTCCATGGGAGCCCGGTCTTGTAACGTCAACCTACTCGTCTAGTCATCTCCTCCAGGATACTCAGGACCCGTGTGACCCCGCCATCTGCGACTGACGGCGCCAGCGCCACTCCGCCAGCTGCGACTGGTTGTGCCGGCTTTACTCCGAAATTTTCGATTTCGAAATAGTCGCTCACCATCTTCTCCAGAAGATTATCCTTCGACACGGCTAGGAGGCACGAACTCTGGAGCGGTGAGCTCGCCTTTCCGTTCACTGGTCCATACACCACCCATCCAAGTGCTGCTTCTTGATCCATAGCTTCTTGTTTTGAGTGGTGTTCCTGGCGTCGCATTGTTGTACGGCTTCACTGGTAGACGCGCATTCGCCTTCACAGCCTTTACATCCTCCCGACTCAGGCTCTGCATCGGAAGGTTCAAGTTGGCTACTCCGTACACGTTCTTCAACCCATGGCGCTTCGGCTTGCCCGCTTCATTGATCTGCAGGTTGACCACTTTCGTGTGCTCTTTGAAAAATTTCCCACCAAACCACTGCACGTTCGGTTGGCGACACTCACCTTTCAGGTTCAGACTGCGGATGAGTTTTTTGTCGATGTGCGTGACAGTCGATCCTTCATCCAGCAGTGGATAGGTGTCGATCTGCGTATTCTCCCCTTACAGCGTCACGGGTAGAATCCGGAATAGTAGGTGGCATCCAATTGACTCGACGCAGCTCAGGTTTCGATGCGGCAGTTCCTGGCGGTCACACGTCGGTTGCCTCTCAGCTTGCTCACGCCCCGCGTCTATAACTGCGGCTGATGTAGGACGGCTCCTCTCGTTGGAATCCACTGGTCGTGGCATTCCTCTCCTGGCTTCTCCATCTGCGACTGGCGGCCGTCTGGGATGTCCAGGTGACTCGTGGAGGAGGTAGTGATGCCTCATTTGGCAACCATAGACGTTGCATCCGCGGCTCTTCCTGTTGAACTCCTTGCAGTCCCTGATCTGGTGTTGTCCCTCGCACATAGGGCAACATCTGGGTTGGTCGGCATACCGCTCTTCCTCGCGAACACTATTTGCGTGCAGGATCCTTCGTTTCGGTTGCTCCTTGGCTCCAACGTCCGTAACAGTGCACACCAGTCTTGCGAATTCGTGAAGCCATTCGCTCAGGTGCACCACTGTCGGGTACGGCTGTATCGTTATCGCGTGCTTCGCCCAGTCCAAACCTCCCAGTCCAACCAGGGTTGGGTTCCCTAGGTGCTGGTTGCCGATCGGGGTTGACTGCAGGAACACTGCCAAGTTGCTCACCTTCGTCGCGAACGGCACGATCCTTGCGATGTTGGCCTCTTTTATTGGCTGCACATCGCGCACGCTATCCAGTTGGCTACGGATAAGTAGCTCCGGACGTCCATACCGGAATCGAAGCGGCTCCATAACGGCTCCTACGTTGCTGGGATGGATGAGCAACGACTTCACTGTCTCGCGGGCCTCCCCTCTCAGGCCTTTCACTAACCTCTGGTTGTTTTCCAATTGGGTGCACTGGTAGGCTGCCGTTGTCTCCGTGAACGCGCACGCGAATATTGGCCATTCCTCTGTCAGACCCTCGAAAACGGGAAGATCAAGCAGTCTACGTGGCGTCCATCCAGGTATGCTCGCCGTCGCCACTCCATATGACAGGAGCGATGGTGCCGATACCTCCAAATTGTGTGTCGGCTCCCGTGGCGGATAAACATAACATAGTTCAGGCTGCACCTTGGCGGTTGGTGTGTGTGTCCGTGTAACAGGTTGCCCGTTTGCCCAATGGCCGCCGAGGTCGGCGCCAAATTCCCACTCCATTGTGGCGGCAAATTTGCTCTAATTTGTGCCGGCAACTGCAACGATGACGTCACTCCAAGCTCCGCTTGCAGATTGTCACTCATCTGCCTGGGCAAGTTTTCGCTCATACTCTGCCGTTGCGCTACTCCCTGGCGTGGCAGCATTCCACTCAAACATGGCTTTTCGACTTACCTTTGGAGTCTGTGGCCGCTGCCGATCACCAGCCACACTCGCAGAGCTGGCCAAGTTGCCAGTTGCTATGGCCGTGGTAGTCGCAGTTGCGGAAACACCCGAAGCTTCCAGCCTGGGGCTCCGCCGGAGGGAGTGGCATCATCTTGCAGAGTGCGAATAAAAGTTAATGTCGCCGCTTGGCCTTTCACGGGGAATTCCTTTAAACAAACGCTGGACAATAGTTCGATTCGTTTGTTTTATTCTGAAATAATTACAATATCTACTTAGCTCTAAAATTTTCTTAACTGGCTAACGTACCGCAGTTTTCTCTTCCCTCTCTTCGTGATGGCGCAAATCGGTGTAATTGTTACGAGCCCCTTCATATAGGTGATATTTTTTTTCATTTCATATAAGTACAATTTATTGACAAAATATAATTTTTAATAGGTATATAATAGAAAAGGAATCGCTCACACAACCTGTGCTTGATGTTTCTACACCTTGGTCTTCGACATACCAAATGTTATGTAAACATTTTAGGATTTCATTGAAAGACATCTCAAGTCCTCAACAAAATTAACAAAAAAGTGTAAATAAAAAAAAATAAAAAGCCTCACCAAAATTTTAAGGCCAGCTTTCACTACAACCGAGAGGATGCAAAACCAATTATTTATGGGCGATTTTTTTAAGCTTTGGTTAGAGCTTAAACTAACTATTAAAGCATCAACGGTTGACCAACTGTTTTGAAAACTGTTAAAACTGTTAAAAAAACCTAAAAGTATCATAGCCGCAAGGGTGGCGCTGAAATTTTTGCTTTCTCAAATTCTTAATTTAAACAAAAATTGAAGTGTAAGTCATGTAACATTTAAAATGTATGTAAAAGTTAAAAATATTAACATTATAGAAAAATCAAACATCAGAGAATTCTTCAAAATCAAAAGAAAAGAATGGTGGCGAAAACCCATTAGGTGACTCTAAGGAATCAAGCAGCTCGGTTCTAAACATTTTTTTAGATTCAGAGATTCCCTCTGAAGACGAAGCCGGAGATGATGAACATCTCCAGAACATTAAAAAAGGAGGATCGGAGATTGATAATTATAGTCCAAAGCCTATAAGTCTGGATACGGATATAATGGAGTACTGGAACGATCAACAGTTCTAATATCATTATTTGTACCAGATAGCTAAGGTAATAGAAAATAGGTAATACTCTGCGCCTGCTACCCAAGTGAGCGTCGAAAGAGCATTTTCTGCCCTAAAATTGTTGTTGACTGAACAACGGTGCAATCTTTCAAGCGATTCCTTATTGAAATTGCTTTTCGTAAAATTAAACAAATAAAAGAACATTAAACATTTTTCATTCAAAATGATTGCTTTATATTTAGTTTTATCTAATTTTTAATGGTAAAGAAGGGTGAATGTCAAAAAATCATTGTTCTAAATGCTATCTGTGTATGTTGTTTAATGAGATATGCAGTCAAATATCAAGAAAATCTAATACATAGCACGAAATCATACATTGAGTGATATTTTTGAGCAAAAAAAATAAAAATCAAAAAATGATTGTTTTTTGAATTTTATTTTTCGATCATAGAATAATGATTAGTTTCTGATTTTCATTTTTTCGCTCAGAGAATAATGAATATTTTGCGATTCTTAAAATAAAACTCATAATGATTACGGTCTCTGATTCAAATATAAAACTATTATAAAAAGTGGCCCTGTCAACACAGCCGTCGGCCACAAATGCCCTACTGGCATTTTTAGAGCTAAACTTACCAAATTTTCTCAGCAAATCGGGTTTTTTTTGCCGTCAAATGAATCTAAACTTATCAACAGATGAATCAACAGTTAGACCAGCATATGGTGCATGCAGGGACTCAATGTTATGTACAGAAAGGGGGCGGCCCCACTAGTCATTGGGAAGCTAAAACTCTCGCTAATGGAGAGGGCGGCTCGACCTAGACATTGCGGAGCTAAAACTCTCTAAAAAAAGGCCCGTTAAAATCGAGCGGCTGATAGAGAGTCGACTTGCGACCAACTGAGCGACTGGTACATACTTAAGCCTAATAAATAAATATTGCACTAAAACAACGGCTGCTGCCTGACCCGACATTCCTCCCACCGTTGGGGCCTGTGCTCCAACTCCATTCGTAAGGGAAAATGCACAGCTTAATCTGTCCCGCTTAAAGTACTCCATCGCGAACAGGGATCAGCTCCATAGTTCTGGCCAGCGGCCAAATGGCCTCCAAAGTCTTGCAACACTGCTCCAGAAACTTTGCCATCGACTCCCAAGTAGGGATGGCGTCGGAACTTGAGGAATTTTTACTCTCCTCCCACTTAGACTGGGTAGATGGGTCCAACCTTTGAAGAAGCACATGGACAATGAGGCAGCCGGCGATCTGATTTGTCGTACCCAAACATTTTTTAAGGTTCTCATATGGTCATAGAATTTGTCGGATAACCATCGAAGAATTTCATTCACATGAGCCTGAAATATTAAGCGGCGGTTATTAAATCGTTTCTCCAACAAATGCCGCTCGACATCATAATTCTCATCGGAGACTTTCAAGGAGCGAACCGCTTGAAAGCGGACTCCCGAAGGCAAGATCGCAACCTTTGCAGCTTTTCCACCTTACTAATACGAGGATTGCTACCGACGATTGTAGAGAAAATAGAGTAGAATTCAGCCCATTTCGAGTATCCACCGCTGAATGTAGGAAGAGGCGAAGGAGGCAAAGCTCGAAACCTTTGACTGAACTCTGGGTCCACCTGCATGGTGGAGACTCCGTTGGCAAGGCGTAGGCAGATATTCGAGCCCAGCGAAGTGAAGTCTCGTCGCAGCGCGCTAGTGATCTCCGAAATATCCAATTCCTCAAGATCCCCGTGGATGGCCTTGAAGTCATCGTACATAGCGACTACCTGGCCATGTCGAATGTGGAGCAAAGCATCATCCATCTTGGATCATAAATCCTGGAGAATACCGTTTGATTTCCACTTTAAAATTGCAATCCGGGCTGGAGTGGGTGCTCCTGTGACTGCGCCGCTAGAGTTCATCATGAATTATATTCGGTAACGACCAATGTAATCATGATAATAACATGACCAATGTAATAAACATGAAGTAACTAATTACAGCTCGAAAATTTTATCGCTCGCGATAAAATTGCTCGCGGCGAATACGATTTGTTCCACTGTGCGCTCAGAACCGTAAACGGAATTGGGAAACGTATATGTATATATATGAAGTCTATGCGCGGGCGAATGCACTTGCGTTGTGGAACGTAAATATGTATGTGTGCCTTTAATAAATAAAGCACCAGGCCATTACTAAACTGCCGTTAGGTTTGTTTTTGTTATTAATTTTAATTTTTTTAATATTATAAATCAGTGGTCGGCACGGCCCTATCCCGAGGACATAGAAAATTTGTCTGCCCAAGCTCTGCCACACACACAGTATAAATGTGTGAAACGTCATGCTCACATGCTCACAGCCTACTTTCTGCTATTCGTTACTAATACCAATTCGTTAAAATCATATCAATGTATTGGGGTGCCGACCCCATATATATATAAATAAATGTATGTTTTTTTTTTTAGAAAAAACATTTTTCTTTAAATTGAGTCTAACGATTAAAATTACGTTTTCGTAATTCGTGTTTTCGTAATTCGTCAACAGCTGAGTGGGTATAGCAATATCCGTCTGTCCGTATAAACGCGTGGAACTCAGAGACTTTAGAGATAGAGTTATAGGATTTGGTGTGGAGACTCCGATAATTTAAGTTAGTTTGTAGCGTATTGCATATTTGTAACGCCTTCATATGAGGGTTTTTGAAAAAGTTTTAAAGCCAAACTATTTCCATAGATATATCCGGAAAACATGACAATTTTTAGAGATCTTATAGACATTTATATATCGATTTCCATAATAAAGTGTTAAAGTTTTGACACCTGTATCTCGAAGACTATTGGATTAAGAACTCGATTTGAAACTATCCGATTTTGACTACTATGGTTCACAACGCAGATGAAGTTTATGTTAGAATTTTGTACGCCCACTCTTACCCCCAAAACTGAAATCTTTTTGTAGCGCCAGTTCACACAAGTTTTTTGAAAATGTTTTAATGCCAAACTATTCTAATCCTTACCTCCAAATAAAAATTAAGCTAAATCAGACAATTTTAAGAGGAGTTAAACTGAATTAAACTTTAAACATTAATTAAAGGGTGGGTAGAAAATAATATTACAATAATCATTCCAACAGCCGTTCTTTCTTTTTGTTAAGTTTTATTTTTAGTCGCGGTCTATTAGAATAGATGGAATGGATCGTGCATCAATTAGTGCATTCATCACAAAGCTTAGAGGCCAGACGTCCGAGGGGCGCTTGGGAAACGAGTTATAAAACTAAATAGGAGAGACAGAAAGATAAAATTGAAAGACATTACTTTGGAAATTTTAAATACATGTTTTTGAATTTAAGGGACAGTAAAGAGAAATGATAGGATAGAGACCATTGTAACTTGAACATAAGACCCTAAGAGGGCCGTGTAGAATATTGGGTCTTTTGGAAATAAACATAGGCTTCGGCTGTCGAACTATATTCGACATTTTCAATACAATACAGATCTTAACTGCAAGGGTATATCAACTTCGAATCCGCCCGAAGTTACATTTTCATTCTCGTTGTATTATTTTATTTATTGTACAGTATTATTATTATTCTTGTATATTATTGTAGTATTAGTGTTTATGAATAGTGTACTTTATTATGGTTTTTATAATAGTTTTATGCATTTATTTTCACTATTTAGCGGGTTTACAATGTTTTTAAGCGGGGTTGCTATCAGCGAGCGGTTGTGGTTCAACAAGAGAATGCGGCCGGCTTGCAAAACGTGCAGAGAAAGAACTGAAAAACAATAGCGTGATGTTCTAATACTAACGCATTGCACTGCAATTTCGGCTATGCGTGTGAGCTTAAAGCTCCCAAATGGTAAACAAGACAATGATGTGCGCAAAAATACCGGCAACATACCGGCCCCCCTGAACGACGGTTCAGTTCAAAGGAAGCACAGCAATTTTCGTAATATTGCGCTTGTAGGTTCCCTTGGCGGTTTTAACGGTGACCACCCGGACCCTCTGATCCTGGCCAGGATGAACTTCGGTGACTCGTCCTAGCATCCACTTGCTTGGCGGTTGATTGGGCTCCTTCAACACAACCAGTGTGTCCACGGCAACATTTGGAGCATCTTGATGCCATTTCGTGCGAGGTTGAAGCGTGCTGAGATACTCGAGATTCCAACATTTCCAGAAAACTTGAACCTTGGCCTGTAGACAACTCCAGCGCTGCAGTCTGTTGATGTTTACATCCAGGAAAGATGGTTCTGGTACCGAAGTGAGAGGCTGACCTGTTAGAAAATGAGAAGGAGTTAGCGGGTTAAGACTGTGATCGCTAGGTGCGCATAAAAGGCGAGAGTTCAGAAGCCCTTCAATCTGAATTAACAGGGTCGAATACTCCTCGAATGTCAAGGCACTGCTGCCAATGACTCGTTTTAAGTGTAGCTTTATGGATCTCACACCAGTCTCCCAAATGCCTCCGAAATGGGGAGCAGATGGCGGAATGAAATGCCAATTAATCTCGTGGCTGGCCATGAAGCTTGAAATTTCTTCATCTTGACTTTGAGCTATTGCAATTCGTTGCATTTCAGCTAAATCTCTTGTGGCTCCATGGAAAGTCGTCGAAGCAAAGGCAGTAGCTGACTAACCTTAATAAACGGGTCCATGAGGAGGATTTGTTGATCATACAAGATAGCGAATTTCCGTCGTCGGAAATGTGTAGATTAACTTTCGTTTCAGCCTTCATCTCCAGGCAGGCCTCTTCTTCTGTCGACAGAACAAACTTAGCTTTAACAGGTGGCCAAGCTGAACGTGACTGAGATAGCCAAGGTGGTCCATTCCACCATATTTGATGATCCACGAGGTCCTTTGGCAGTACTCCTCGCGATGCGCAGTCTGCGGGATTATCACCAGTGCGATTATCACCTAGAATCAACAGTGCGGTTGCAAACATAGGTGTTCCAAGTCCTAGGCGGAAAAGATAGCTAATGAAGGACTATTTCAGAGTCTGACCAACAAATGGAAATAGGAACAGTTAATGATTGCTTGACCAGATAAATCAGTTTAGAGAGTAAATGAGCTGCGTTTAACTCTAGTCGCGGAATAGAGATAGGCCTAATAGGGGCTACGCGAGTTTTAGCCATAATCAGTTTGACAGCATATCCATTGTTGACTTCGACGCGGCTATAGATGACGGCAGAATACGCTTGAGATGATGCATCAGCAAATCCGTGCAGTTCCATTTCTTGATGTGGTGCAGATATGTAGCGAGGAACTCGACAAGTTTCCAATAAATGCATTTCCGATACAAACTGTTGCCATCGTGTACATAATTGCTGCGGTAGTACTTCATTCCAATCGACAGAACTTAGCCAACTATCTTGAAATAGGATCTTCAGAAAAACAACAGTTGGCGAAAGCAAACCCAGCGGGTCGTAGATCTTGGCTAGTTCTGAAAGCAATATGCGTTAAGTAAGAGCAGTTGTAAATGCGGGGCTTTCTAATTTGAAGAAAATATAGTCCGGTTTTGGTTCCCAAGACAATCCCAGGGCTTTAACAAATCGAAATGAGCGGTCTTCCTCTAAATCCTCTGGTGGATACTCACAAATCTCCTTTGGCAACGACTTTAAAAGGGCGTAACAGTTTGAGCTCCACTTTCGCAATTTGAATTGAGCTTCGCTAAGAAGCAGAATCAATTCATCTTTGAGTGCAATGAGATCCTTGATGTTGTCGCATCCAGTAGGAATATCATCAACGTACGCGTCTCTGTTGAGCACGACAGCAGCGGTGGGATACAATTCGGCATAGTCATTCGAGAGCTGTTTAAGAACTCGAACTGCAATAAACGGCGATGAAGCTAATCCATATGTTACTGTCAACAGTCGATAATGATCCAGCGTAGCGTTTTCATCCTTCCTCCAAACTATGCGTTGGTACTGTGTATGTTCGTCCGACACCAAAATGCCTCTAAACATCTTCTCGATGTCTGCACAAAATACATAACGATGCTGACGAAATCGAAGGCATACTCCAATTAAGTCCCTTTGAATAGGCGGTCCTATATGCAGTCGCGAATTAAGAGAATGACCCGTGGAATCCTTTCCAGAGCCGTCAAATACCACTCGGCAACGTGTGGTAGTACTATCTGGCTTAAAAACTGCATGGTGTGCCAAATAGTTGTAGCGTGCGGGATCCTCACCGCCTGCAGCAGCCGGAATCAATTCCATATGTCCTCGATTTAAATAATCATCCATGAAATCCACATATTGTTGTTTGAGTGCGGGGAATCTTCTAAATTTCCTTTCCAAAGCGGCGAAGCGGTTTAAAGCCTGTGGCAAAGTGGAGCCAATTGGCGTGCGGGGCTCCTTGAATGGGTATTGAACAATATAAACACCATCTTCTCTACGAGCATGTGTTTTCAGAAAATGTTGTTCGGCGGGATCACTGGCGTCTATCGTTGTTTTACTCGGATGCACTTGTTCCATGTCCATAAATGAGCGAACTAAGGAATCCAAATCTTCATAAGCGTGATGAACTCGTGCGTGCGTAGATGCTTCGTTACAATCAGTATAGCTGCCTGTAATAACCCAACCAAAATTAGTATGCAGTGCGATGGGGTATTCGATACCAAACTCTCGGCGATGTCCAGTATATAAGTTCCACAGCTGATCAGCGCCTAAGATAACGTCGATTTTGCCCGGAGATCCAAACGTCGGGTCAGCTAGCGGTAGGCTGCGAATCTTGGTCAAAATAGTTGCATTTGATTTGACCTGCTGAGCTGGAATCGTAGAAGTTAGAGAACTCATAATTAGACAAGAGACTTCCAATAATTCAGTCGTGGTTCTTGAGAGTAAGGTGAAGCTAGCGCGACCTCGGCTAACACCAGCCGGGTTAGCACCTAAACCAACTACCGAAATGCGGGCATGCGTGCGAGGAATTCCGATCCTTTGGATAAAGGACTCAGATACCATGGTTATTGTTGATCCAGTATCGAGCAATAACCTACATGAGGTCTCGTTTCCCCATGTGTCAATTACATTGGCGACAACAGTTGGCAGTAGGGCTGGATTGTTGGCCCTCTCCAAAATATGATGGCTAACAGCGGCAGTATTCGTATCAGCGGCAGTCGAGTGCGCAGGTGCCACAGGAACCGATCTTGCTTCAATCGGGTGTACTAATGTGTGATGCTTAGCGTTGCACTGACGGCAAGTGTTCGATGAATTACAATCCCTGACTTGATGCGATCGACTCAAGCAGTTGAAGCATAATTTTGTATCCTTGGCGAAGGTGCGGCGGCTGACTACATCCAGTGCCTTGAATTCATTGCATGAATATATAGAATGCTGTCCTTGGCAATATATACATTCGCGAGACGACTGAGTTGATCCACTGGCATGAAAGGCGGCTTGGCGGCGTCTACTCTGGGCTGGTCTTGAGGGTTGCATTGCGGGTAAATCCTGACAAGACTCCAAAGTATCACAATGGGCGAAAAGAAAGGCGAACAGCTCATCTATGGTGGCGTCTTCAGTGGCCGATAGACTGCAGTTGGCCCAAGCTTGTTTAATTTCTGGACCTAACTTTGACAGCAAAATATGAATGAGCCATACATCGCGGCTGTCACAGTTCAGCGCATGCATTTTGAATGCATTCCTCGAATGCATTCGTCGGCCGAGTCAATTACCTTGCGTAATTCTGCAATATTCGAATTGTTAGCGGTTGTCAACGATACAAAATTTTGAACAAACGATCGAGCGATGAGCGACCTTTTATTATAACGATTTTCTAATTTTTCCCATGCTTCTTGGTAATTATCATTACAGACGGCAATATGTTTAATTAGGGACAGCGCTTCTCCCTCCAGATATGATTTGAGATAATGAAACTTTTGGCACTTGGAGAGCTTTTCGTTACTATTTACTGAGCTTAAGAACAGATCACTAAACTGGCTCCAATCCTCATATTCACCAGAAAATGTGGGAATCCGAATTTTCTCAAACCTTAAATCAGCACCCGATGAAGTATGAATTTTCTCCAAAAGGTTGTTTGGTCCCTCAAATAGGCGTTCCACTGTACTTGAAAGTAGAATGTTCGACTGGTCCTGTCCATGATCTTGACCTCCTATGTCCTTGATGGCGCTACTAAAAATAGCATGCGCGGCGTAGAACTTGTCTTCGTATTCGGGTATGTCCAATCCAGGGTCTTTATGTCCCTCCTCCAAGTGAAATTCCACTAAATCATCTGAGAGCTCCATAAAGTGGTTGAAAGTGGCGACCAAACGCTCCAGCTTGAATTGCAATGTTTCCACATTTTCACATCTTTGTGAAAACTCCATAGCACTGTTAAGGGTGCGCGTTATTTGCCCCTTGCAGGCACCACGTTGTTGAATCGTTCTATGCATTATCGCGTTCATGACGAAAAAGCGGTAAATTTGTCTCTAATGTTCACAAAAGTAAATGCACAAATAAACGCGGGTATCCGGCTCTCGAAGGACCAAAATTTCTTATGTTTATGAATAGTGGACTGTATTATGGTTTTTATTATAGTTTTATGCATTTATTTTCACTATTTAGCGGGTTTACAATGTTTTTAAGCGGGGTTGCTATCAGCGAGCGGTTGCGGTTAATGTCAACAAGAGAATGCGGCCGGCTTGCAAAACGTGCAGAAAAAGAACTGAAAAACGATCGCGTGATGTTCTAATACTAACGCATTGCACTGCAATTTCGGCTATGCGTGTGAGCTTAAAGCTCCCAAATGGTAAACACGACAATGATGTGCGCAAAAATAGGTACGATAATAAGAAATTAATTAACAAGTAAAGAAGCAAATTTAATACTATTTAAATGCAAAATAAAGACGAACTATTTCTCAACAATTATTGATTTTTATTTGAAAAATATAACAAAAATGTACGGCTTTAGTCGAGTTTCCCGACTACTAACATTCACAGTTTAAAGCAATCGATTCTCAACAAAAAATGGTTGTTGAATTCTTTTGGATCTTTTGTTGAATTCGATTGGGAGAAAAAACGATCGAACGCCCCTACTTCCCCCTACGGTCATACTAAAGATTTAGTAGAGAGGCAGATTAAAAAGTCTATAACTCCTTTAAAAACTGTCCGATTCGGATGAATTTATATTTGAAGGTGTAGATTAGCCATTGGACATAAAACATTCCCCAGAACATTTTTCCACTCTGCCCAGTCTCCATCGGAGGGCTCAGGCTCAGAAAACTGGCGGGTAGACCTTTTTTTTCTCCGCAGCTCGTAGAAACACTTAGGGAGAATTAATTTAATTATAAAAAAGGAGTCGGGATCTCCAAAAAACCCAACCAAATGTCCAAGACATCGACAAGACAATTCCTGAATGCGTAATTTTAAATCGATTTTAAAATTTTTTCCTTTCTTAAATAGTTTTATTCAGGATTAATGAGACAATATTAATATGTGTCAAAAATGACCACAGCTCGCCAATAACTGTTGATCGAAAAGACCCAGAAAGCAGCCGATTCAATGAGCTTGCTCGCGCTCAGAGCGAAACCATTTTTTTCTATTCCGTGTTGTTCTGATTTTTCCAAGATTTGTCGCGTTCAGCTAAGCAAACGGTTTCATCTTTCTTCTTCCTCGTTACAGTCTACTTAACATTAATCTTTACTCCTACTGGTTTTCTCTAATCCTAATCAATTGGAATGAATTTTTCTTAACTGCTAGATCTTTAATAAAGTTTGAAAGACTAAAAAGTAAAAAGCGGTAAATTAAGAAGGAATGTTTTGGAAGATTTCATCGAGATAGATTAATAGTTTTATAGATTAATTATTAATGGGCTTTAATTTATAAGGAGTTAGGCAATCAAGACTATATGGGTACTCACAAACCAATCCCTCGGCGACCGCAGGCCTGGAGACTGGAGCCCTGTATGGCTTGATGAATGAGGATAAATTCAAATTAAATTTTTAGGGTCTCGCTAAACATTATGCCCACAAACGAATTGTGGTCTATAGAAAAATGGTATGAGTACAGGTCTGATCCAACAAAAATTATTTAAGAAAAAATATAAAAAAATATAAGTATTCGGTTCTACTTAATGTTCCACGCTAAGTCTGGCACCGCTTCGATATGCTCTTTCCATCGTTGTGGTTGATATAGTTTCTTAAATATTGGCTGCCGTACTTCATTTGAGAGGCGATCGAGGTGCCAGAAAGTTCGCGCTTAACAGCTCTAATTTTGTTGTTACGGTGAAACTGTTATCGACTTATTTTATCGACTTAATATTTGTTAAGCTAACTTAAATTTATTTTAATTATTTTCTTTTGTCAAATTTAAAGTCATACACTCAGAAACTTCATATTACTTGTTGTTATTTGTTGTTAATCTTAACACATAATATATGTATATATAATGTTTAATGAAATAAAATAAAATTAAAAAACAAATTCTGAAAGCCTTTTTTGCTTTTTGATTATATATGGCGTTTTTATATATGGAATCGAATAGAACATGTTAACAAAAATATTTGAAAATATATTTAAATTCATCAATTAGAAGAATAACAAGAAAGGAAAGCTAACTTCGGGCGGAGCCGAAGTTGATATACCCTTGCAGTTAAAACCGGATATATATTGCAAACATCGATATGGCTTGCCGATCCTTATGAGAATATCAAAATATCAAACCAATAAAAAATCTAACAAAAAGTACCAAGCTTCTATCGTCAAAAATACCAAAGTTGGTATATTTACAAAATACCATTTCCAATCGTTCAGTTATGTAGCAGCTATAAGATATAGTCGGCCGATCGCTATGAAATTTGGTAGGTGGGATCAACTGACCAAAAATAAAATCTGTTCGAAGTTCCAACTTTCTATCTTCAAAAACACAAAAGTTGGGTAATTTCCGATTGTTCAGTTATATGGCAGCTATAGGATATAGTCTGCTGATCCCGGCCGTTCCGACTAATATGCTAAGGAAAGAAGGTGATCCTGATCAAGAATATATATACTTTATAGGGTCGGAGATGTCTCCATCACTGCGTTGCACACTTTTGACCAAAATTATAATACCCTCTGCTAGGGTATAATAATAACAAATGAAAAATGTTTAATAAATAAAAAAATTACATACATACAAGTTAAGTTGTTTGTAGTTTGGTGAATTAAAAAATGTAAATTTTATTTTTTAATTACAAAACTCGGTGTTAAACCTTTATTTATAAAACTTAATTATTACAAGATTATTATTTTTGTCAACCGTTCGCGGTCTCGGTCAAAAAGGGACTGTCTTCTTAATTCTAAATCTGATCCAAAGAACCTCGGCCATCAGTTGTGTTTAGATTAGAGGCTTAAGATGAAAATGTCGCATCTTATTGTGAAATTCGATTAAGCTGATCGATGCAATTTGGTAGATACTTGAAACGCAAAAGTCGTAATTGATTGGGCTTCGGAGGGAAGCTGATGTTTACTTTTGATTTTGCTTTGTTTATGTGTAGGGGGGCGTTGGTTCCGCAAAAAGACTCCAGAATGAGGGTTGAAAATAACAAGTCGGGGGCGTCTTCAATGCAAGTACAAAAAACACGTTCAGCTTTATTGGCTGCGTACATCGAATTAACTTAAAAACTAGTACAAAAAGAGATCGACGACAACCAACGAGCGAGAAGAGAGGGCACAGAGGGGCGAGTGTGGATGCGCTCTTCAGCGCGGGTGCGCTCTTTAGCGCGGGTGGGCGCAGCGACCGCGTCCTCCGGGGGCCCTCGAGGAGAGGCGGAAAGTTGCCTAGGCGCGGATGACGCGGGCGGACGAGCGGTGAACGGCAACCGATGAGTGGCGGACGAAAGCAGGGGAGCGCTTGACGACTGCCGGCCAAAGGCGGAAGAATGCCGAGGAGTTGCCGACGAGCGCCGGGAAGTCGATGGCCGTGGATCGGCTTGTGAGTGCCGGAAACTGGCGGACGAAGGCCGAGAAGTACCCGAACCGCGCCGGGAGTTGGCGGACGACGGCAGACGAGAGAGCGAGACACCCCGTGTACTGTGACCGTGCTCCTCGATCACAAGGTGCAGCAGCGTGTGGTGATCCTGACCACACGTCTTACAGCCGTCCCCACGCCGACAGGATCCGTCGGAGTGCTCGTGGGCCAGGCAGCTCGAGCAATACCGGTTCACGAGAACCTCTCGGAGCCGCTTCTCGGCACTTAGGCGTAGGAATCGCCGACACTTCTTCAATGGATGGATCCCATTGCAGACTCGGCATCGGTAGGATTGCACACCTCGAGTACATCTGCTCTCCAGTGACTGGGCGTTGCGTGGGCGTGGCGACATAGTGCTGAATATGACCTTGGAATCCACTGAGTCACTAAGGCTGCGGGCAACTCGTGTGGAAAAAACAGACACGCTGCGGGGGTTGGCTGGAGATAATGGGCCTGTCAGCACCCATCCAAAAATGGTCTCCTGACCGAGAAGCGACCCGCAGATGTTAGCCTTGGAATTACCGAGGAGAATGGACGGAAGAATGTCAGCTGCTAATAACACATCGACTTGGGAGCTCTCAAAGAAGTTGGGGTCCGCCAGGGTAATGTTGGGCAGCCCCTTGAGACGATCTCGCGAAATCGGATATGATGGCAGATTTCCTGCCAACTGCGGAAGAACGTAAGCCGCAGTCTGTAATTGTAGCCCGGGTCTTGACGGCGACCGAATGGAGAAATGGCACAATTTAGTAGACTGCGCGGAAATGGTCTGATTAAGGCCGGAAACTTGGGCTTGAATCGTCTTGAAAGGAGGCTTGACGAGGTTGAACAGTCGTTCCGTTATGAAGGTCGCTTCGGACCCTGAGTCTATTAGTGCTCGTGCCTGGACGGTGCACCCCAAATGGCACACGTTGATAGGGGCCGTGCCCAGTAGGACGGCTCCTGACCCGGAAGCGAAACACACCTGCACATTCGACTGATCCTCTGAGCCGTTTGCTGGCGTAGGCGGACTTGGAGCGGTAAGCTGCGTAGGCGGACTTGGAGCGGTTGCGAATGGATTGCCGCGGTGCAAGAGGGTGTGGTGTCTGCTGTGGCAAGTGAAGCAGGTATGGGCGCTCGGGCAGTCTCGTTGCTGGTGGCCTCGGGCAAAACAGGTTAAACATAACTGCTTCCTCCTTATGTAGTCAGAGCGCCCATTTACATCCATTTCTAGGAAACGCGAACATAAGCGAATGGGGTGGTCCTCCCTCGAACAGAGATCGCAGCCCTTTTGACCCGGAACCACTCGAGTCTCGTATGAAGTGAGCCTCCGAGCAGGGGCAGTAGGAAGTCCCGACCTTGGCGGAAATTGCACGGAGCCACTAGTCGTCGCTAGCCTGAAGTCGTCGATGGCCTCCAGAGTGCGATGGCGCTCTGTCAGGAAGTTATCTAATTCCTTCCATGTTGGAATCTCGGCCTTATTATGTACGGATTGCTCCCACATAGAAAGTGTGACTTTGAGGAGCTTTGACGAAATCATAAACACCAGGAGGCAGTCCCAAGCCTCAACATTGATGGCGGAAATTGCTAGGGCTGTCAGACAACTCTGAATGGTGGCTTGGAGCTCCTTCAGCGCGACCCCGGACTCTTGAGAAGTAGCCTGGAGGTTGAAAAGGATTTTCAACTGGCTATTGACCAGTAGCCGCCGGTTCTCAAAGCGGTCTGTGAGGCTTTGCCAAGCGACGACAAACCCCTCATGGGTAAGCGGAGCCTTGGAAACAATGGCGTGGGCGTCACTACTTGTTTTGGGCAGCAAGTGGAACAACCTCTCTACCGGGGTAACCCGCGAGGACCTCGGTATCCACCGGAGGTAACCGGCAGCCTGTAGACGCGGGCGTGTGTACATTGACGGAAGCCGGAGTGGTATGGGAAGCAATTTTCTCTCGAAGCTGGGCAATACATCTCGAATAGACGGAGTAACAGTAGCTGTACTTCGATTCCAGCACTGTCGAGATGGCCGCATTGACGTCGGACTCGGCTAGCAAATCGGAGCAGCTCTCATAGCTTTTCTCCACCTTCTCCCACAGTGCCCGAATTTGGTCCCGATGGACTTCGCACATGTATTGGGAGCCCACGTCCGTTTCTCTGGCGCCCGGAGTGTTTATGTTGGCCTCAAATTGGCTAACTCGATCTGTTGTGGCGATGAACTTCTTCAGCGCCACGTCGACCGCACTTTGAGCCATTTTTGCGACGGAACGAGTCTGCCTCTGTGAAGGACCGGGGTTTGTACTGACGGATTCGTCACTCTTTGCCCTTGGAATGGCACTGTACGCCTTAGGCTTTAAAAGAGGCGTCCGTGGAGAAGCGGATTGAGATCTGTTCAAACGGATGGTTGGGATCGGACGTGGCTTTTGGTCGTCTCCCGTGGGCATTCTCAGACACCAATTCGCTGGTCAGTGCTTGTCGACTGACGTGCGAAATAGGTGGCTCGTTCGAAGCGGTAGCCAGTCACTAACTGAGTCACTGAGATCTCGGACGAAATCCGATTGCAAGGCCAAGTGGGAATTATTAGCGCCGATGTCGAGAGGAACGTCGGGAGCGGCACAATTCGGATGTGGGAGAAACTTCAGGAAGCCAAAAAAACCAGATGGGCCAAGGTTTGTCGAGATTCTAGGCGGATGTTGCCAGATGCGGAGTAGGAGCAACGTTAGGAAAAATGACGGAGCGGAAAATGGAAAAGGACCGGAAAATTCGTGCTCGTTCGGAAAAATAATTGATGACTGTCTATATATGTATATTTCGACCAGGATGGCTCGTACGTATGTAAATATTAAATTCCTAACTATTTTCGAATTGGCGGAGCCGGAAAGGTGGAATTGACCTTGGCTTGAATTTAACACTTCTCTCTGTGTTAAATAAATAATTAATTTTTGCCTAATTGTCGGATTTAATTATTATGGAGACAGACGGGTGGGGTTGAAAAACTCAAGTTTTAATCAATTGGGGTTAATTATCCCGAAGCTGGAACGGTGGAATTGAAACCGCGGCTCGATTCTGACAGAAGATCGACAAAATAAATTATTTAATTATAATTTTTCGATAATTAAATTCTCGACTTTAATTATTGAGAGGCCGGAAAGGTGAATTAAAAAACCCTTTGCTCGAATGGAAAATACGAATTAAAGAAATTTTTGTAGTTATAAATATAAATAAATATATTTATAATTAATTGATTTTTTTTTTAATTTGTTTGGTTATATATTTCCTGAAATTGGAGGCAGAAAATATTTAGAAATATATGGGCATGCATGCAAGTAGGGCAAGGGCATGTAGGGCATACGATGGCACAGTGGAACGTCGATAAGTGGACTGTATATGTTAATTTTTATCGGTTATATATTTCCTGAAATTGGAGTCAGAAAATATTTGGAAATATATGGACATGCATGCAGGTACGGATATATGTAAGGGCATGTGGGCATATATTGGCACAGTGGAGCGTTGATAAGTGGACTGTATAAATGGAGGAACAGAGAAGTTATGTGGTGTAAAAAATTACACTGATTGGGGAAGAAAAGAAACAAATGTTACGACAGCGGCGGACTGTTCGGTGAATTTGGAAATTTCCGGAACTAATTCACACCGGCTGGCTAATATTAATTATGCCTTCTTCTTGTCACCACACAATTTCACTGTTCACTTGCGAATTTTTCGCGGATTAATTGCACAAAAACAAAATATGTATGTGTGTATATGTATGTGGCAACCACCATCGCTCGACCATTGGCAAGCGAATGGCTAACGGAGAGGCCGAAAACGGCGAGGAATATGGGCAGCACACAAAACAGAGACGAATGGAAAAATTTTGCAGAATTTGCAGACGAAGAGTAGGAAATTTCAAACTGCCGTTGTGTCGGAAAACTCGGACTTGGAGTTGACACGGAAGGAAAAACAATCTTGCAGCAGTGTGATCGAAATTCAATGTTCGGATCACTGCTGAAGACCGGCAGAGAGACGGAGACGGAAAAAATGTACTTATCTTTTGGCGGAACAATGCCGAGAACTGCTGGTGGACGATATCCTAATATCCAAAATATCCTGAATATCCAGATTATCCGGCTCGAAGGACCAAAATGTGTAGGGGGGCGTTGGTTCCCCAAAAAGACTCCAGAATGGGGGTTGAAAATAACAAGTCGGGGGCGTCTTCAGTGCAAGTACAAAAAACGCGTTCAGCTTTATTGGCTGCGTACATCGAATTAACTTAAAAACTAGGACAAAAAGAGATCGACGACAACCAACGAGCGAGAAGAGAGGGCACAGAGGGGCGAGTGTGGATGCGCTCTTCAGCGCGGGTGCGCTCTTTATATGCGGCACAACGGCCCCTCACCTAAACAGTTTATGGGGAACCGAGATTGGACCTCAGAGCCAAAGACAAAGCCGAAAGCAAATGCAGAGTTTGAAAATATTGTTTATAAAATTCATAAGTGGAAAGCCATAAGTGGCCTGGATTTATGCGTTGGATAATTGAGCCAAAGACAAAGCCAAAGGCAAATGCAGAGATTGAAAATATTGTTTATAAAGGCCATAAGTGGCCTATATTTACGGGTTGGATAACTTACATACATATATATTATTTCTTTTTCCCAACAATGAAAGTGTCAAGACCGTTTGCGTTGAGTTTTTTGCTTAATCGTTTTTTTCCTGACTCTCATTGTGCGAGAGTTTCTCTTTCAGCTCTTTACGCACTGCTCGTTGAAGGAGCGACACACAAAGAGCTCAACGAAAAGCGGTCAACAGAAAACATAAATGAAACATCAAGAGGCTCTTCCTCAGAGCGAAAGGGAGAGAGTATGATATTTTTCTGTTGTGCTCGCAACGAGAGCGCAAGTAAGAAAACGGTCGGCAGTTATTTTCGAGCTCTAAAAATAACACATATTTTTTAAGTTGTAGCGGAAAAAAATTGGGTCAAAGTCCGAAAAACACGAACAAAATGCAGAATGTCAGTTTCTTGATTACAATTTTTATCCTTTTTTGAAAAAAGTCCGACAAACACGAACAAAATGCAGAATGTCAGTTTCTTGATTAAAGCTTAAAGCTTAAACTATTGAAAAAACGGGAAATTTTAAAATTGGTTTAAAACTACGAAATTGGGAATTTTTTTTTTAGGCGCAAAAAAGTCCCGAAAAACCGGTTTTCTACATAAATCAAGATTTTGAGAGTGTTACAAATATTTTAAACATGGATTTGTGCTATATTCTACCTCATTAAATATTACAACTTTAAACTTTTAAAGTTCCTCCACGAAGTCCCGTATGTAGATTCCGCTCATGGAAATCAACAATTATAGCCAGCGTAACTGGATGGCTTCTAGGATGTATAATTGAATGCTGACTATCAAAATTCAATCCAATCCATTTTTTAGGCAACCGTCTAACCGCAAAAGACAAAATGTATCCAAGAAGGGAGAGGATGAGGCAAGTGCACTGGGTACTCCTTTCCATTTTGAAGCGCCTTTCTGTCCTCCCAAAAATGCACGCGCTGCACAAGTTAAAATAAAAGCTGCGTTCCAGACTTGATATAACTTGTATGCGTAATCGAATACCCTGCAGAGTGTTAAAAACGAATTACAGTACTTAAAAACGACTGTTATATCCACGTAAGGAGACTGGATAAGCAGGGCCCTTGCACGTAACTACAGGCTCGATCTCTCAGAAGGCACCGCGATTGGCCACTCCTCTTGGGCTCCAAGGAGAAACGGAGGACCGTGAACCACAGATTATTCTCAATAAATACATTGGGAAGAGTACCACGCGACAGATATTTGCTGGGTTCACGGAAGTGGAAACATACCTTCACACCATTGCTCTAATTAGCTTCTGAATAGTCGAAACTCGAGTGGCGACGAAAACATTAAAACAAGTTTCTTCTCGAATCCAAGATAGAGCCACAGCAGAATCGCAGCAGCAAAAATACTTCCAAACGTAGACGATCAACTGCGCTACGACAAGTCAAGCCAACAACTCGGCTCCCGATAGCTCCAGCTTCGGCACCGTAACAGTTTTTAAAGGCGTATCTCGTGACTTCGAGAAGAGCAAATAGCTTGCAGATCCTGCGCCCTTGGACACGACATAAACGCAAGCCTTAATGCTGGCGTCACAGAATCCATGGATCTCCACCTCAGATTTCGATCTAGGGAATTCGGCGCGCTGAGAACTGGCAAAGCTGCTATTAATCCCAGTCGGAGTAAAGAGCTTGAAGAAGACTTTCATCCCAGGAAAACTACTCATGGCACAGCTTCTGGAGAAAGATCCTCGCCTTTTGCAATAACAGGACCGACAAGGCCTAATGGGCCTACAGCCGAGCGACTGAAGAAAAAACGATACGCCTAGTGGGCTTTGAGGTTGACTGAATCCCTTCAAATGAAAATACCAAGTGGTCAGTTGTAGGATCCCAAGCGAGACCTCAAGTCTTTGTGAAATTGCTGCCATCATCGAATCTTAGGAAAGACTCCAAATCTCGTGCCATAGAAATCAGGCTCCAAATCAATATTGGAGCACCATTTCATCAAACGAAATTGGACTTTGGCGAGGATCCCGGATGTTTGCTGCATTATTATTTTATTTTATTTTTTTCGCGGTCTTTCAGAATTTTGGAAATGGCTTTTGCATATAGTAGAGCATCAGTATTCATCATAAAGCTTAGAGCAGCATTAAGCCCATATGACCGAGGGGCGCTTGATTTGCGCGGGCCTATAAGGGCATAATGGACGATTACGTCAAAAAGGGTTACGCACGACGACTAGAGCCCCAGGAAGCCCAGAGGTTTCAGAAAGGCAAGTTATGGTACCTGCCGCACTTTGGGGTGGAAAACCCAAACAAACCTGGAATGGTCCGACTGGTCTTCAACGCGGCTGCCAAGGTGAACGGCGTTTCCCTCAATTCAGCGCTAATGAAAGGACCACAGCGATACAAGCCCCTCGCAGCAGTGCTCTTTAATTTTCGGGAAGGAGCAGTTGGAGTTTGTGCAGACATCAAGGAGATGTTTCACCAGGTTCTGATGCAGGCAAAGGATAGATGTGCCCAGAGGTTCCTGTGGAGAAACAGAGAGGACCAACGGGAGCCGGACGTATACGAGATGCAAGTGATGACGTTCGGAGCAGCATGCTCACCATGTTTGGCGGTCTATGTGAAGACCTTGAATGCCTCGCAATACAGCAGCACGGATCCACGAGCAGCCCTGCCTATTAAGGAATACCACTACGTGAAGAAGTGAAGAAGAAGCCCTTGCCATCTCGACACGGGTGAGAGAGATTCATGCTGATGACTTGTGTCGATTCACTTCAAGTTCGGCAAGTGTGGTCAGAGCGTTGAACCCACTTAAATCGCTAGCGTCAAATGGACCGAAGCTGAGGAGAAAGTTTTGGGAATGTACTGGCAACCGGCTACAGATGATTTAAAGTTCGGCGTCAAGTATCATCGAGTCCCGAGAAGTGTGATGACAGGGGAACGCGTCCCTACCAAGAGGGAGTTTCTAAGCCTGGTCATGTCCACGTTTGACCCGATTGTATTCCTGAGCTGCTACATGGTGACTGCCAAATTGTTAAAGAGATAGATTTGGCGAAGAGGAGTCAAGAGGAGTCAACTGCGACGAGCCGCTACCCGATAACTTCGGCAGTGGTCGCGTGAGAATGCTCCAAGACGAAATGCGCTCCGATGAGGACTATGTCGATCCCGCGACTGGAACTACAAGCAGCAGTATTGGGCACAAGACTGATGGACACCGTCAAGCAGGAGCACGGTGTGGCGATCAGCAACTACGTCTTATGGACGGACTCAAAAACTGTGTTGCACTGGATAAGCAGCACCCACCGGAGATACAAACAGTTCGTCGGTAACCGGGTGGCAGAGATCTTGGAATTCACGGAGGCGTCCCAGTGGAGATGGATTCCGTCTGCAGAAAACGTCGGCAGATGACGCGACGAGGCCGCGCAAGTCCATGGACATGAGCATCGATTCGCGGTGGCTAGGTGGTCCACCATTTCTACAAGGACCAGAGGAGAGCAGGCCAAGATCGAGCGAAGGATGGATCCCTCCGACGATGGAGGAATAGGAAATGAAATGTGAGTTTGCCTTAGTGATGGTAAACTTCATATCCTTGCAGAGGTTCTCAAATTACAGTCAACAGGTGAGGAGCACCGCATAGTTTCTCAGATTCATTCGTCGGTGCCGTGGTCTATGATACGGTGGAGAGGATCACGGACTGACATCGATGGAGTGCGCTGAAGCTGAGCTCGCACTGGTACGGCAATCGCGACGAGAAGCGTTTGCTGAGAACTGCCAAGGAAAGGCCGCAAAGGGCAACCGACTGCATGGACTGAACACGGAGGCAACCATCGGAGCGATCCGGCAGAAGTTCTGGATCACGAACGTACGGAGGCTGCTACGGAAGGTGGTGAGCAAGTGCAACGTTTGCAAATTGCAAAAAGGCCATCTCAGCCAACGGCCAACGGATAGCCCTTTAAGTTCACCGGGTTGGACTATTTTGGCCCGCTATTTGTGACGTTTGGACGTCGCACGGAGAACAGGTGGGTGGCACTGTTTACGTGTCTGACACAAGAGCTATCCACTTGGAGATGGCTAACGATTTGTCAACCGATTCCTGCATAATCGCCTTAAGGAACTATCGCCATGAACCGAATTGGACCCGTCGTCAGGATTAGGAGCGTCAATGGGAAGAACTTCGTTGGAGCTGACCGCGAGGCCAAGAGGTTCAGAGAAGTGCTTGGGATCCAGGGCGAGCTGTCGACAAAAGGAGTCGAATGGATTTTCAATTGCCCGGCGAAACCAGCTGAGGGTGGCGCCTGGGAAAGGATATTGCAGAGTGTGAAGAAGGTGCTGGCACACACGATGAAAGAACTCGCGCCCAAGGAACACGTACTGGAGAACCTGCTGATTGAGGCGGAGAACATAGTGAGCTCTCGTCCGCTCACACATCTACCAGTGACGGTGAACCAGGAGGCTCCACTGACACCCAACGATCTGCTGAAGGGAGCACCCGATGTCCCAGATCTTCCCGAGGATGACGGACAGGAGCCCGTGAGATGCGCTACCAAGAAGCAGTGGCGCAGAGCGAGGATGATACGGGATCGGTTCTGGAAGCGAAGGGTGCAAGACTACCTGCCGACTCTTTTGCGCAGGGAGAGATGGTGCAAGCACGTCGAGGAGACTTCGGGTAAAATCGGGTAAAAGAAAAACAATATTTGGCGAACAATTACACCCATTTGCGCCATCACGAAGAGAGGGAAGAGAAAACTGCGGTACGTTAGCCAGTTAAGTAAATTTTAGATCTAAGTAGATATTGTAATTATTCCAGAATAAAACGAACGAATCGAACTCCAACTATTGTCCAGCGATTATTTAAAGGCCTTCCCCGTGATAGGCCAAGCGGCGACAGTCATCATAATTTAGTTGTTCGTCAGCTTTGTTTTGTTGTTCGTCACCTCTGCCTGCGCGGTACCACAAGGAGCCCTAGCGGCTCAAGTGGATTGGGGTGTCAGTGACTGGCCCCGCATCGCCGCCTCAACCTAACCTAACCTAGACGGCCGATCCCGGCCTTCCGACTTATATACTGCGTGCTAAGGAAAGAAGGGTGTGTGCAAAGTTTCAACTCGATAGCTTTAAAACTGAGAGACTAGTTCGCGTAGAAACAGACAGACAGACAGACGTACCGACGGACATGCTCATATCAACTTAGGAGGTGGTCCTGATCAAGAATATATATACATTATATGGTCGGAGATGTCTCCTTCACTGCGTTGAACACTTTGACCAAAATTATAATACCCTCTGCAAGGGTATAACAAGAAAGGAAAACTAGTATTGCTAGTTAAGCGAATAATAATGGTATTGAAACAGTTTAATACAGTTTAAAATTTTTAAAAATTCAGTTTTTTTGGGTCGCGAATGTGCCTATAACCCCTTAAAGAAGACAGCTGTGCGGTACCAGAGTTCGATGGAAAGAAATCCATCTGCAAAAGTTCATAGTCGCACTATAATTAATCGATTTAAGTAAAGGTAGGTGCCTTTGGTGCAGCCTTTGTGCAAAACGAAACTACTATCAAGGCCAGAAGAAGAAATTTCAATAATGATTAAAAACTTAGAAACATTCGGAATTTCGCAAAGAAACACACGATTATTTAACGCATCATTTGGTGAACCGACCAGACGCATCCTATTAGTCACTTCAGGCAGGCTATGTCACTCGCCTCGAGCGATTTAAAACAAGTGGCCGATGCTTATATCATGGAGCACTAAGCAGCATGCCTATGTAGATATCCTGATATCCTGACTGGAGCCAACACTATTAAGAAGTTGATGGAATTATAAAGATAGGACTTCAGGCAGGCTATTTCTCGCCTCGCGCGATTTAAAACAATTGGCCGATGCTTATATCATGGAGCACTAAGCAGCATTCCTATGTAGATGATATCCTGAATGGAGCCAACACTATTAAGACGTTGATGGAATTATAAGAGGACTTGATTAAATTCTTAGAAAATACTTTACTTTAAATATACTACGATACTTTAAACTACGGAAGTGGAGCTCAAATTTTAAGTCCTTTTAAGAAGCCATTCCAGAAGGTGACCGATTTCATTGGAATGAGCGTTGACTGAACGATGGCAAACCATAATTGTTCTGTGGCCAATCGATTAAACTGCCACGTTCCTATAACTATTGCCTTGCCCAGTCAACCGATTCAGCTACATGTGTTCTCAGATGCCGCATCCAATGCATACAAAGCTTTTATCTATAGCTGAGTTCTTAACGGTGACATTTTTCGCACTACCTTGGTAGCTGCCAAAACAGGAGTGGCTCCACTGAAAGCAGTATCTATACCACGGTTGGAGCTTACTACAGAGTACTACATGTTAGACGGACTCCGAGATCGTCCTGCATTGGCTATATTCACCTGCCAGACGCTGAAACTCGTACCTTTAGAATCGAACTGCGGAGATCCTGAACACAGTATCACGAACCAATTGGAATCACGTTCGTTCGGAGGACAATCCTGCTGACAGTGAATCTCCCACCTTCCAACCTCAACTCACAATCCTCAAGTTGGTCGGCCTGTCTTAAAAGCCAATTTATCGGTTCCGGAGAAATAAAAAACCGAGGAACGGCTTATAGAGGCGTTTATTAACGGCTTCATAGCTTTACGGATAAAAGTATGGTGAAGTTTCTGATTAGGAAAATTTATCAGGGACCCGCCTCATCCAAATAGCAAGTTACTGCTATCGATTTATTAATTGCAATTTCTTTAATCCTCAGCTAGATACAAGATACAAGGATACAAGATTTCACCTTATTCGACACGTCCACTAAAAGCAAACGCTTTCTGCATGACATGCAACGCCTAATGCTGGACCAAGCCAATTGTGTTTCATAGGACAAAATCAGAGGGAAGGACAACTTCCCTCTCTTTCTCTTAAGCGAACGGTCGTGTTTTTTTGTGCGCACTGCGTTTATGATAAATATTGGTAAACCGGTGTATACATACTTGTGAATTAAATATATTGTGAATATTAACAATCTTAAAGCTTAAACCGTATCGCTTCGCGAGTGCTGTGGTATATTTGGAGTCGAATTAATAATTTGTCTAAATTCTATTCCAAGCATAGCTCAGCTCTGCTTCTTCCCCGTCTTATCTGTATTTCTGCATTTCTCCTTTGCACTCTCCAAAGCTCCCGCTTCGGCTTCCTATTTGGCACAGTGGTTCAAGGTATAGTGTTTTTTAACTTTTTGTATAAAAATTATGTTCATTTATTAAAAAATATGGAATTTAAGCTTGTCTGTGCCATTAAGTCTTGTAACAATGCAGTTTTCTCGAAAATTGGCGAAATGAGGTCGTTCATGAGACAGACCAAAAGTGGATTTAAAGAGTTGATCACTGGTTTTCGTAAAATCAATGACCAGCTCTGTGCGCTTGACACTCAGTTTAGTGGCCTTCAGCTGCTAAATGAGTCCCCTAAGCGTAAGAAATCTGATGTCTCTGATCCGCCTCAGCCTGCTCAGCCGACATTAATGCAGCCGCTTATATCTCTGGCCGCCCTAAGGGCTAGAACTGAGAAAAATTCGTCCGAATTTCTCAGGGATAATGAGCAATTGTCTGATGTCCGCCACGGCATCCCTTCAAGTGATGCCACAGGTCCAAGGGAACGAAACCCGCATTAGGGTCACCCAAAAGAGTATTCCACAGTCCGGACCACCGGCACCGACTGATGCTGCAGTTCTTGTACCTGCGACACCAAAACCCTTACAGGTGATTCCTCCATCGAAACTTATATTTGTTTCTCGGCTTGCCCCTGATACTTCTGAGATTGATATCTTGGCTTATATCAAAGCCAAAGCTAAAGCCGATATAAAGGTGGAGGACATACAAAAATTTTAATACAGTTTTTGGCCAGAGAACATCTTTGTCCAAGAACATAGGCCTAGTAAAGCAAAGCAAAAAGTTTTAAAACCAGTGGGAGTGAAACTTCCCCATATCGGAACCACCGACCAACCATCCACTTCTTCTTTCCCCACTAACCCAAAAAACTAGTATCTTCACTAACACTTACCTATCAGATTACTAGGGGGCTACGTAGCAAACTCCCCAAGCTATATTCTGATAGTTCTTTCTTTGCATCCCATATAATAGCATTTACAGAAACTTGGTTAAATCCGGAGATCCGGAGAACAACCGCTACTGTAACGACAGCGCGTTTAACGACGTCATCAGCTAGCAGCGCAAACATTGATACTTCTGCCGCTGTGCTGCCCGAAAAAGAGAACAAAAACAAAGAAAATATTAAGCCGGCTGTGCAGACTGGTATGGATCGCTACATCCAAATCAAAAGGAAGCTGAGCCCCCTAAACTCTCAACGCAAAATAACCCGTGGCAATGCCAACATAGCCGCAATAGAAACGCCCACGAACTCAAACCGTTTTAAAATCATGGCAGACTATGAAGATGACGCCGCATCTACAGAAGTCGAAAAAAGGAAGCCTAAGCCCCCGCCAATATACATACGAGAAAAAAGTTCCAACGTTCTTGTCAACAAAATTATAGAGCTCATTGGCAAGGACAACTTCCACATAATACCACTCGTAAAGGGCAACATGCAGGAAACAAAAGTTCAAACGAAGTCTGAAGATAACTACAGAGTATTATCGAAATACCTAACCGACAAAAAAAAGAACTTTTACACGTATGAGCTAAAAAGCAGGAAAGGCCTGCAAGTCGTACTTAAGGGCATAGAGTCCGAAGTATCGCCTGCAGAGATAACAAAGACGCTACAAGAGAAGGAATTTAGCGCTAAGACAGTGTTCAATATCCTTAACAGGGATAGAAAGCCGCAGCCACTCTTTAAGGTTGAGCTCGAACCACAAATTAGGCCCCTAAAGAAATACGATGTGCACCCTATATACAATCTTCAGTTCCTGCTGCACCGCAGAATTACAGTTGAGGAGCCGCACCAACGCAATGGCCCGGTACAATGTGCGAACTGCCAAGAATATGGCCATACAAGGTCTTACTGTAAACTGCGCCCAGTCTGTGTAGTTTGTGGTGAGCTTCATGACTCCGCACACTGCGAGCGAGCAAAGATGACCAAAACTCGAAAAAGTGCGGCAACTGCGGTGGAAATCACTACCGCTAACTATAGAGGTTGCCCAGTTTATAAGGAGCTGAAAAGTCGCATCCACCAGAGGGGGGCTTTACTGCCCGCACCCAAAATAATCAGTTCATAGCCTCCAGGTGAAACCCTGAAGTCTTCTTCTCGACTGCAGCCAGATTCTCACTAGGACCCATAAACTCTGACAAAAATGTCACATACGCAAGCGCTTTAAAATCAGGACTGGCTACCCTAGCCTCAAAAAGCTCACTGCCGCAATCAGCACACCAAGAACCGAACACGGCTCAGCAGCATAAACCGCCGGAGCAGCCAAAAAGTAACTTTGAAGCTATGATATGCAGTCTACAACAAAGCCTTACGGAGTTCATGTCGTTTATGCGTACAACTATGCAAGATCTAATGCGAAACCAAAATCTATTAATACAAATGCTGGTTTCACAACAATCCAAATAATGACTTCCCTACGAATATCTACATGGAACGCTAACGGCGTTTCGCAGCACAAACTCGAGTTAGCGCAATTCCTACTAAACAATCAAATCGACGTAATGCTGCTTTCAGAAACACATCTTACGAACAGATACAATTTTCAACTACGAGGATATTCATTCTATGGAACAAATCATTCAGACGGTAAAGCACACTGCGGGACTGGAATTTTAATCAGAAGCCGTATCAAGCACCATTATCATACGAAATTTGCAAAAAACTACCTACAGGCCACATTAATAAATATACACCTAAATACTGGCAAGCAATTAACTCTAGCTGCTGTATACTGCCCCCCACGCTTCACCATAGCCGAAGATGAGTTGATGCAGTTTTTCAACTCACTCGGAGACCACTTCATAGCGGCAGGAGACTACAATGCCAAGCACACACACTGGTGATCTCGTCTCGTGACCCCAAAAGGAAAGCAGCTCTATAATGCAATTATCAAAGCTAAGAACAAGCTAGACTATGCTTCTTCTGGCACACCAACATATTGGCCGGCAGACCCAAAGAAACTTCCCTATTTAATTGACTTTGCGATTACCAACAAACATTCCTAACAAGAAAGGAAAGCTAACTTCGGGCGGAGCCGAAGTTGATATACCCTTGCAGTTAAAACCGGATATATATCGCAAAAATCGGATTAAATTGGCCGATCCTTATGAAAATATCATAATATAACCAATTTATTACAATAACAAATCTAAAACACAGTACCAAGCTTCCATCTTCAAAATTACCAAAGTTGGTATTTTTACCAAATACCATCTCCGATCGTTGGCAGCTGTAAGATATAGTCGGCCGATCCTTATGAAATTCGGTACGTCGTATTATTTTGCCAAAAGTAGCTTTCGTACAAAATATGAACTCTGTAACTCTAAAAACACCAAAGTTATACCATTTCCGATCAATCAGTTATATGGCAGCTATAGGATATAGTCGGCCGATCCCGGCCGTTCCGACTTATATACTGCGTGCAAGGGAAAGAAGGGTGTTTGCAAAGTTTCAAGACGATAGCTTTAAAACTGAGAGACTAGTTTGCGTAGAAACAGACAGACGGACAGACGGACATGCTCATATCAACTCAGGAGGTGATCCTGATCAAGAATATATATACTTTATAGGGTCGGAGATGTCTCCTTCACTGCGTTGCACACTTTTGACCAAAATTATAATACCCTCTGCAAGGGTATAAAAATCTGATATGCGCCGAAGGCCTTTCGGATCTTTCATCTGATCACTCGCCCGTCCTTTTTACTCTACTCCAACACCCAGGAACATGGGATCAATCATCAAATCTGACCTCACATTGAGCTGAGTCCTTACCTCAGCGACGAAGCCAACGTAGACAGTTTTGTTAATTCGCTGGAGTCTGTACTCGTCTCTGCAGCTCGAGCTTCAACACCTCAAACTATGAACACACAACGCATTCAAAAGAAGACAAATCTACAAATCGAACAGCTCGTCCTCGAAAAGCGACGCTTACGTCGAGAATGGCAATGTCACAGATCGCCATCTGCTAAGCAACGCTTTAAACATGCCTCCCGTCAACTTGATCAAGCTCTACAGCAAGAAGAAACGTATGTCCACCACCGCTACAATGAGCAATTGTCAACTAGCAGTACGAAACACTCACTATGAAGAGCTCACCCAACTCTGAGTTCACCGAAAGAAACCGTAATGCCTATTAGAAATTCCACAGGCGGGTGGGCGCGCAGCGACGCAGACAGAGCCAGCGCGTTTGCCAAACACCTTAAAAATGTCTTCCAACCAAATCCTGCCACCAATGCGTTTACTTTGCCGACTTTATCAGATGAGCCCCAGCCTCAACATGAGCCGATTGAGTTTCGCCCAAACGAAATCGTTAACATCATCAAACGACAATTGAATCCGAAAAAATCCCCGGGCTGCGACCTCATAACTCCCAAAATGATCATTGATCTTCCATACTGCGCCGTTTGCACTCTCACCCAGCTATTTAATGCCATCGCAAAACTTGGCCACTTTCCAGTGAGATGGAAAAAGTCAATTATAATAATGATAGCAAAGCCGGGAAAAGACCACACTATCCCCATGTCGTATAGACCTATAAGCCTACCTTATAGGACCTGTCTTGCCTATCTAAACTCTTTGAAAAATGCTTAATGACTCGGATAAACACATACCTGCGAATCCAGGAAGGAATCCCGTCACACCAATTTGGGTTTCGTGAAAAGCATGGAACAATTGAGCAGGTCAACCGGATAACATCCGAAATTCGGAACGCGTTTGAAAAACGAGAGTACTGTACTGCCATATTTTTAGATGTCTCTCAAGCATTCGATAGAGTCTGGCTGGAAGGCCTAGAATGTACAAGATCAAGACAATGCTCCCCTACAGCACCCACAAGATTTTGGAGTCTTACCTTTACGACAGAAAATTTGTCGTGAGGTGCAACACCGCTATATCCGATGAATACACTGTTGGAGCTGGAGTTCCTCAAGGCAGCGTGCTAGGGCCAATATTATATGTCCTCTACAGCAGATATCCCGACAAGCACACGTCTAACAACTTCCACGTTTGCCGATGACACAGCTATTCTTAGCCGCTCAAAATGCCCGATTCAAGCAACTGCGCAGTTAGCTCATCATATGGTTGATGTCGAAAAATGGCTGTCAGATTAGCGAATTAAAGTGAACGAACTAAAATGCAAGCATGTTACGTTCACCCTGAACAGGCAAAACTGCCCGCCGATAACATTAAACAACACTCTACTCCCACAAGCAAACGAAGTAACATACCTAGGAGTACATCTCGACAGAAGACTCACATGGCGCCGGCACATTGAAGCCAAAAGAACACACCTAAAGCTAAAAGCCAGCGGCCTTCATTGGCTTATCAACGCTCGGTCACCTCTTAGCCTTTAATATAAAGTCCTGCTGAACAACTCGGTACTAAAACCTATATGGATGAACGGCTCCCAGTTATGGGGGAACGCCAGCAATAGCAACATTGACATAATTCAAAGAGTTCAGTCGATGATCGTGAGAACAATCACCGGGGCACCGTGGTACGTTCGCAACGAAAACATACACCGCGACTTAAACATTCTACCAGTCAAAGAAGCGATCGCAGAACAGAAGGTAAAGTACTTAACCAAGCTATCGGTGCACCCTAACCACCTGGCGAGAGGTCTAACAAGGTTGAGCAACCAATCACGCCTTCGTCGCAACGACTTACCCACCCAGCGACCGACTTGAGGGACGCGCAACCAAAATGCAGTCTTAGTATACTGTTAGTTAAATTTTAATGTTAAGATTCGTCAACTTATTGTTAGTCTCAAAATTAAGAGTAGATTCAATAAATAAATGCAAAGCTATAAAAAAAAAAAAATCCGGAGATCTTTAGCTCCGAAGTTTTTCCAAGTAAGTACACCCCTTTTAGACGGGATCGATCTCAGCAAAGAGGAGGTGGAGTCCTCATTTCGGTAGACTCTACTCTTGCTTCTGAAGAGGTAAAATCCCAAGAGTTTGGTGACATAGAATTTATTTGCCTACTACTATACCTACTAGCTCGGTCGAATTTTACCGTGCATAACGCGGAATGTTATAGGAATTATATTGACCGCTGCCGGATACAATTAACTCAGGATCCAAAGCAGTTTTATAATTTTGTAAACACTAAGCGTAAACACGTATCTTTTTCACCCCTGCTTACGTTTGAAAATTCCTCTGCGACTTCTGATCAGGCCATTGCCGATCTATTCGCAGAATTTTATCAAACAACTTTTTCTCCTCCTAAATTGACTGATCAGCCTTACGCATATAACATTCAAGCAGCAAATCTTATTTTCTGTCCGTTTTTTTCCGAGAACAACTTATTATCTGGTCTTTTAAGGGTCAAACCCATTTATTCGCCCGCTATTATTCACGCATTTTATAAATGACTTGCCCCCTGCTTTAACGAACTCTCTAGTTCTTATGTATGCAGATGATGTAAAGCTTTGTCTTCAGTACAAATCCATCTCTGCCCAATGCAGTCTTCAGTCTAACCTTGATAACTTTCAAGAATGGTGTTTAGCTAATGATTTAATACTTAATGGATCAAAATGCAAGCATATGTCTTTTTATCGTTCTTGCCCTCTGCAAGCTACGTATTCCATTAATGGGATTGCCTCAGAAAAATTAACCCAGGTTAATGATCTCGGCATCCTATTAGACATAAAACTTAAATTTGCCGACCATATTTCCTTAATGGTTAATAAGGCTAAAGGAGTCCTTAGTTTTATTAAAAGGTGGTCAAAAGAATTTAATGACCCCTATATAACCAAAACATTATTCATTTCATTGGTCCGTCCTATACTGGAGTACGGTTCATGTGTCTGGAGTCCCCAATATGGAGTACCGCATCTGAGTACCTGATGTATGGAGTACATCAGGACCGCATAGAATCCATACAAAAGAATTTCCTAACTTTTTCACTTAGAGGTCTAAACTGGGATGCAAATCTTCACCTTCCATCTTATAATAGTAGACTCTTACTCATAAACTTACCTAGCTTAACAAACCGTAGGACAATGCTCGGTGTAGTCTTTCTGCATAACCTTATTAACGGGGATGTAGATAGCTAGCATTTACTAACACGCTTAAAATTTAACATTCCTAATAGAAGGACTCGAAACTTTAGTCCTCTGTCCACTTTAGCCGTTGTAGTTGGACATATGCACTGCATGACCCTTTTAGGGTCTTATGTGCGAACTACAATGGTCTCTACTCCGTCTACTAGGAATAATAAAATTTAAGCTTGTTAGTAAATGCTAGTTATCTACATCCCCATTGATACACCCAGCATTGTCATACGACTTGCTTAGCTAGGTAAGTTTATTAGAGGGAGTCTGCACCATCTTTTGTACGGATTCTATGCGTTCCTGATGTACTCCATATTGTGGGCTCCAGACATATTAACCGTACTCCAGTATCGTACGGAACAAAGAAGTGAATAAGCTTATCGTACTGTAGGGGTCGTTCAATTCTTTTGACCACTTTTTAATGAAACCACGGACAGCTTTAGCCTTATTAGCCATTGTGGAAATATGGTCGGCAAATTTAAACTTAGAATCTAATAGGACACCGATATCATTAACCTGATTTCATTTTTTTAAGGCAATCACATAGAGAGAGTTAATGAAACCAAGGACAGCTTTAGCCTTATTAGCCATTGTGGAAATATGGTCGGCAAATTTAAATTTAGAATCTAATAGGACACCGATATCATTAACCTGATTTCATTTTTTTAAGGCAATCCCATAGAGAGAGTACGTAGCCTGCAGAGCTCAAGAAGATGCATGGGGCAAGTCATTAACAAAAACAGTAACGGGCCAAATTACTTCCTTGAGAGACCCCAGATGTAGTACGAACCAAGCAAGAATGAACATTTTTAAATGAGACTCTTTGTGTTTTACCATCTACGTAGCTGGAGATCCTCGTAAGGAGGTCTGTAGGAAATCTCAGAAGATCAGTTTACTCAACAGTAGTGAGTGATTGACTGAATCAAATGATTTACTGAATTCTATGTCAATAACATCCATTTGAAATCCCTTTGAGAAGCCAACTATGACAAAGGATGGCAAATCCAGTAAATAAGTCGTGGTGGAGCAACGCTTAATGAAGCCATGCTGAAATGGAGAGATAATCAAAGAGCAAAGGTGTTCTAAATGAGGAGAAATTAATTTTTCAAATAACTTTGGAATTGCCGACAATTTAGAGATGCCTCTGTAGTTGGCAGCATCCGACTTTTTCCATTTTTAATGTATGTTTATGTATGGTTTTTATGAATTCTAAAAGGTACCTTCCACTTAAGGGAAAAAATCGAGGTTTCATAAGATAAATTGAAAAGTCTTAAAAGAGGTTTGCACAGAGCCCTGGCCCAGTATTTTAGCGCACATCCTGGTACTCCAACGGGCCCTGGCGAATAAACGGGTTTGACCCTTAGAAGACCAGATAATAAGCTATTCACCGAGAAAAACGGACAGAAAATAAGATTTGCTGCTTGAATGTTATATGCGTAAGGATGATCTGTCGTTTTAGGCGGAGAATAAGTTGTTTAAAAAAATTTTTCGAATATATCGGCAATGGCCGGATCAGAGGTCGCAGAATTTTCAAAAGTAAGCAGAGATGGAAAAGATACTACTTCGGCTTCGGATATAAAACTGCATCGGATCCTGAGTAAATTGTATCCGGCAGCGGCGAATATAATTTCTGTAACATTCAGCACGGTAAAATTCGACCGAGCTAGTAGATATCTTGAAAAATCTATACTAGTGCATGTTTTTTTACATTTAAGTAAAAGCCCTTTTTTATTATTTTTTATGTTCGAGAGGCACCTTAAAAAACAAGTAGGATTTGTTAAAACGGATGGATATTCCCACTGCACACATGAGTGAAAATCTATATTTAAAGTATGGTAAAATTTTCATAAGGTGACATTTATATCGGTAGTATATTTCCGAAAATAAAAAAACTTTTAACTTTTTTAGGCGAGATGTTGGGGTGCTCGGATATGGCCGCACGTATGATTTGCGGCTACTTGCTCGTCAGAAGGGGGGTGATGGTATATTGCCATATCGGCTTATATTATATATGGCACTATAACAATATATGCCAATATATTATATATTGGCTTATTATAATAAAAAACGTCCAAGACGAACCAAAACAACAAAGAAACAGACCGGACAGGACAATTCACGAGCTATGACAATTTTTAAGGACAACACTATCTCGGGGTCAATCGGGTGGAATCGGCTGGTGTTGCGGCTCCTTTTGGGCCCACCCAACCTTGGCCATGGTTTCCTTCATAATAATAGGATGGCCCACAGAAGGTGTTTCCTAGCGGAGATAAAAATTGTGGTTTTCCTTAAAACATTATAATGATTTTATTCAAAAAAAAAAATTACATTACAACCACTTACATTATTTTTTCCAATTTCCGGCAGGGATCCACGAAAGCGCTTTCCTGGGCTGCGGCTGAAAATTAAGTTTACCGATTTTTTTTTCTTAAGAGTTTCTATCCCTTGTAGGGAGATTTCACTTTACTTAAAAACTAGGCACCTTGCGCGATCATAAGGGCTTTTTAGGGGTCAATGCCCTTTCTAAGCAAAGAAAACTGCCAAAACTTACAATAACTTAAAATACCCAAACCCATTAGAAGCTAAAGGCCATCCGCTATGATATGTATTTCTGCGGCTCGGCCTTCCTTAGCTTTTCGGAACCGCACTATAACAGACGTGTAGTTGTTGTTGCTTTCGGAATGACCATCCGGAGAAAACTATCTCGCGATCCGGACTGTCATTTTATCCTCGATTTAGGACGATTTAGCCATGACGACCGGAACTGAACGCTTAACGGTTAGGCTACTTAATAAATTCTCGACTTAGACTTTTTCTGGGCGATTTACTTTTACTTTTTAATTTCCCCCACTTCACATAGTTGTGTTTTCTTAAAGCTAAATTTATAGGGAAAACTAGAGAAGAGACCCTGTTCTGCCTGGCCTTAGATTAAAAACGAAGCCCCACGGGGGATAAACCGCCGCCGACCGCCGAGTTGAGAACAGCGTTTCGTACTGAAGTGGCGTACTCCTCGGTCCTCCTCTGCACTGTACGACCCACAATCGCAGCCGATGCTAACCAAAAAGGAACACATCCATGTAATCGCAACAGGGCACTGGATTAGAGCCACTTACCCTTCGAGTTATACCGAGGGTTTTTCACTAGGAGGGACTGGCAGCCATTACCCTAGCCTTTCGCCTTCCCCTTTTTAATCGCTCCTTGGCACTTTCTAATCTTTTCCCGCTGTTAACTGCCTGGAAGCGACCGCTAGCTGCCCTAACAGAGACCGCTACCGTAACAGCCTACCCTCACAGAGCAGCTACATTAAATTAGAGAGTTCATTTTACATGAGAGCTATTTTTTGCAAAATAATACGACCCACCAAATTTGATAAGGATCGTCTGACTATATCCTATAGCTGCCATATAACTAAACGATCGGAAATGGTATTTGGTAGAAATACCAACTTTGGTATTTTTGAAGATAGAAGCTTGGGACTTTTTTTTTAGATTTTTTTATTGTAATTAATTGTTTTTATTATGATATGCTCATAAGCAGCTCGAAGTTAGCTTTCCTTTCTTGTTAAATATGTAACTTCGCATGCAAATACCTTAAAGTTGTATAAATATTTTAAAAATAAAAACAAACCTCTGATATAAATTTATTATAAGTTGTTGATCGTTTTCGACGTCGTACTTCTTCTATTTCTTCATTTGAACTTGTCGAATCGGTTGTGTCGAAAGGTAACATCATTGTATTTGTATCTTCATCTTTATTCTATAAAGAAAACAAATGTGCCTATATTAATACTCATTAATGGAGAATAATTGGATGACAGACTTCGAAAAAACTTGCTTCCTATTAGGAGTCCCACCAGTTTAGGGAAATGCACTAGCCCCTATGAGCGAACAGATTTTATTCGCATCTGTCTTCCGACCTTTTCTTAAATCTTTTGTGAACTATAAATAAACCAATTTTTTTTACATTTCATGTCTAAAGTTTATCTGAGCAAAGGGAGGGTTACGTAGTCAATATAATATATGGCAATCGATGCGTATGTATGTAATAGGAATTAGAAATCATTTCCAACCCCATGAAGTAGTTATATTTTCAGCATCAATAGCCGAGCCTATCAACATTGCCTAGATTTCAGGATTGTAAGAAATTATAACTGTGAAACACTCCTATAGTCCACATCTCATTTTTTTTTTTTTTTTATTTTATTTACCGGTCTTTCAGAATTTGGAAATGGCTTGTGCATCAATAAGAGCATCAGCTAGCATTCCTGTATTCATCATAAAGCTTAGAGGCCCAGACGACCGAGGGGCGCTCAATAAACGATTTGTTAGAATACATTAAGCTATTTTTTTATTATTAAGCTAGGAGGAGTTAGTAAGGAAATTTAAAATTCTATATTTTAAGTCTTGAAAGAGACAGGAAAGAGATGTTATAGCGTAGAGACCATTGTAGTTCATGCATATGTCGAACTAGAACGGCTAAGGAACAGAGGACTAAAGTTTCGAGTCCTTCTATTAGGAATGTTAAATTTTAAGCGTGTTAGTAAATGCTGGCTATCTACATCCCTGTTAATAAGGTTATGCAAAAAGACTACACAGAAATTGTACTACGATTTGTTAAGCTAGGTAAGTTTATAAGTAAGAGTCTACTATTATAAGATGGAAGGTGAAGATTTGCATCCCAGTTTAGACCTCTAAGTGAAAAAGTTAGGAAATTCTTTTGTACGGATTCTATGCGGTCCTGATGTACTCCATATTGGGGACTCCAGACACATGAACCGTACTCCAGTATAGGGCGGACAAAGAAAATGAATAATGTTTTGGTTATATAGGGGTCATTAAATTCTTTTGACCACCTTTTAATAAAACCAAGGACTCCTTTAGCCTAATTAACCATTAAGGAAATATGGTCGGAAAATTTAAGTTTAACGTCTAATAGGACGAAAGATCATTAACCTGGGTTAATTTCTCTAAGGCAATCCCATTAATAAAATGCGTAACTTGCAGAGGGCAAGAACGATAAACAGACATATGTTTGCATTTTAGTATTAGATCATCCGTTTAGTATTAGATCATTAGGTAAACAACATTTTTAAAAGTTATCAAGGTCAGACTGAAGACTGCATTGGGCAGAGATGGATTTGTACTGAAGACAAAGCTTTACATCATCTGCATACATAAGAACTAGAGAGTTCGTTAAAGCAGGGGGCAAGTCATTTATAAAAAGCGTGAATAATAGCGGGCCAAGATGACTTCCTTGAGGGACGCCAGACTCTTTTTGTCCTTCCATCTAAGTAGCTGGAGATCCACGTTAAGACGTCTATAGAAAAACCCAGCATATTCAGTTTACTCAAGAAGAGTGAGTGATTAACTGAATAAAATGCTTTGCTGAAGATTGTGTAAATTACATCGGTTTGATATCCCTTACAAAAGCCATCTATGACAAAGGATGTCAACTCCAGTAAATTTGTGGTGGTGGAGCGACGCTTCCACTTAAAGGGAAAAATTGAGGTTTCCAAAGATAAGTTGAAAAGTCTTAGAAGAGGTTTGCACAGAGCCCTGGCACAGTATTTTAGCACCAGCCTGGTACTCCGTTGGGGCCTGGCGAATAAATGGGTTTTACCCTTAAAAGACCAGATAATAAGTTCTTCTCAGAAAAAAACGGACAGAAAATAAGATTTGCTGCTTGAATGTTATATGCGTAAGGCTGATCAGTCAGTTTAGGAGGAGAATAAGTTGTTTGAAAAAATTCTGCGAATAGATCGGCAATGGCCTGATCAGAAGTCGCAGAGGAATTTTCAAACGTAAGCAGGGGTGAAAAAGATACGTGTTTACGCTTAGTGTTTACAAAATTATAAAACTGCTTTGGATCCTGAGTAAATTGAATCCGGCAGCGGTCAATATAATGCGAAATCTACACTACTGCAGGTTTTTTTATATTTAAGTAAAAGCTTATTTTTTTTATTTTTTAAGTTAGTAAGGCACCTTGTCAACCAAGGAGGATTTGCTGAAGCGGACGGATATTTCCAAGGCACACATGAGTCAAAAAATTTATTTAAAGTAAAATAAAATTTTTCTAAAGTGACATTAAGATCAGTGCACGCCAGAATATCAGACCAGTCAAATGTTTCTATAAGGCTATTAAGTTTCTGAAAATCAGCTTTACGGAAACAGCGAATCTTATTTACCACGCTCGGAGACATCTGATCGATACCAGGAGTGGTTTCGATTGAGACCTCCAGCGTGGGGTGATATGGATCCTCTGGGGTTGAAAGGGGAAAAGCTCTGGAGAGAGCAGTACCATCCGGATCAGATACAAAACATAAGTCTAAAAGCCGACCTAGCGAATTTCTAACATGATTGATCTGACCTAGGGACATGTCAAACATGCCCTCGGTGAAGTCATGGTAAGTTGAAAATGACAAAGATGGTGAGTTGTCGACGTTGGACCACTTTAATTCTGGGATATTAAAGTCGCCCACCGCTACGAGTTGGTCACGATCCGTCATAAGATTAGAGACGTATCGAATGGCGGACAAATGCTGCCAATATGTAGGCGGTTCAGACATAGGAGGTATATATGAACAAGTAATGTATAAAGCTTTAACGGACATAGTGATTTTAACGCAAATAAATTCTATGTCACCAAACTCATGGGATTTCACCTCTTCAGAAGCAAGAGTAGAGTCTACAGAAATGAGGACTCCACCTCCTCTTCGCTGATATCGATCCCGTCTAAAAGTGGTGTACTTACTTGGAAAAACTTCGGAGCTAAAGATCTCCGGATTTAACCAGGTTTCTGTAAATGCTATTATATGGGATGCAAAGAAAGAACTATCAGAATATAGCTTGGGGAGTTTGCTACGTAGCCCCCTAGTATTCTGATAGGTAAGAGTTAGTGAGGAAACTAGTTTTTTGGGTTAGTGGCCAAAGAAGAGGTGGAGGGTTGGTCAGTGGTTTCGATATTGGGAAGTCTCACTCCCACTGGTTTTTGAACTTTTTTCTTCACGGAACTAGGCTGATGTTCTTGGACGAAAAGATTCTCTGGCCAAAAACTGGGAGAGCAAATCGTCTTGAACATCAGCGCGGGCACACGAAACTTGAAAGAAGACGTGCGCCTTGTATAATTATATTTAAATTTTTGTATGTCCTCCACCTTTATATCGGCTTTTGTTTTGGCTTTGATATAAGCCGAGATATCAATCTCTGAAGTATCAGGGGCGAGCCGAGAAACAAATATATGTTTCGATGGAGGAATCACCTGTAAGGGTTTTGGTGCCGCAGGTACTAGAACTGCAGCATCAGCCGGTGCCGGTGGTCCGGACTGTGGAATACCCTTTTGGGTGACCCTAATGGGGGTTTCGTTCCCTAGGACTTGTGGCATCACTTGAAGGGATGCCATGGCGGACATATCAGACAATTGCTCATTATCCCTGAGAAATTCTGACGAATTTTTCTCAGTTCTAGCCCTTGGGGTGGCCAGAGATATAAGCGGCTGCATTAATGTCGGCTGAGCAGGCTGAGGCGGATCAGAAACAGCGGATTTCTTGCGCTTAGGGGACTCGTTTAGCAGCTGAAGGCCACTAAACTGAGTGTCCAGCGCACAGAGCTGGTCATTGATTTTACGAAAACCAGTGATCAGCTCTTTAAATCCATTTTTGGTCTGTCTCATGAACGACCTCATTTCGCCTTGCACAGCACGACAATTTTCACAACAATAATGTATCCCAGACCTACGGGAAATGGCATCCGAAACTGATGCAGTGAAACCGGCACACTTGGCATGTACGACGTTCTCACATAGCCAGCAATGGATGGCAGGCTGGGATGAGGAAATTGTCTTGTTACAAGACTTAATGGCACAGACAAGTTTAAATTCCATTTTATTTTTATTTATTTTTTTTTTTATTTATTAAAACAAAAATTAATATTTAAAAAAGTTTAAAAACACAATACCTTGAACCACTGTGCCAAATAGGAAGCCAAAGCGGGAGCTTTGAATAGTGCAAAATAGAAATGCAGAAATAAAGATAAGCCGGGGAAGAAGCAGAGCTGAGCTATGCTTGGAATTGAAATTATTCAATTTATTAATTCGACTCCAAATATACCACAGCACTCGCGAAGCGATAGGGTTTCGGCTTTAAGATTGTTAAGATTCACAAGGCTTAATTCACAAGTATGTAAACACCGGTTTACCAATATTTATAATAAAACGCAGTGCGCATAAAAAAAACACGACCGTTCGCTTAAGAGAAAGATAGGGCAGTGAGAGGGAAGTCTATAGACCCATCTAGGTCTATAGACTTCTAAAAACAAAATGTTTAGATAGTCCCAATTTGGAAAAGTTTTTCTAAAAAAGGGCGTCTCAACTTTTGACAAAGCGGAGCGACCGAAAGAACGAAAGCGCGAGAGCTTGAGCGAGAGATAATCAGGTGGTATAGACCGGCGACCGCTCGAATGTATGGTGATGTGCCGATAGTGGCGAGATCAAATCATGAGATCATGGCGGTGACGATCGACAAAACGGGGGTTCAAAGTTCGTAGTGAGAGGCCTGACGTCACAGGGCATACACAAAAATAAATTCAAATAATAAAATAAAGATTGAATTTATAAAGTAATTAATGAGTATTCGATTAATATGGTAACTGCTAGATGAAATAATATTTCACTTGGCAATTATACATTTCAAAAATGATATTTAAAAAAAACTATGCGTCGAGTAAGAAAATCCATCTCTCGACTATTCTTTAAATAACTGTTTCCGCAAGATAACCTTTTTTGTTTTAATAACTGGTAATCAAAATTCACCGCGAATCGTCGTCGCATACAGACGTGTAGTTATTGTGCTCCGGAAAGAAAACCAAAACAAAAAAGTATTCAATAATATCAAAAAAGTGCAGTGGCTGGTTTCGTAAATCAACAACAACGCGAAAAGACGCTTTCAGCGATGAAATCGCTAATGTTTATATTGATTAATTAATTAATTATTATAAAACATAACATTTAAAACTCGAACAATATCATCCTCGATTGCAATGAGTCTAAACGACGTTAGCACACAACGTCAACGTGAGCAAGACGAGAGACGGCTCTCAGTACAAAGAAACAACGCTTACTTCACTTTCAAAGCAACCGAAAGTAATGCAAGCTCATCCCAAACACGGTCAATTACCCCAAACTTGACCGAATTCTTAAACGTAGAGAGCGTGAGAGCGCGATCTTGCTCCCCCTCGTTACCATCGATGTCTCTGCAGACAAAGAGGGCAGTAACTAGCACCGCAACCTCTTTGACAACGTCAACCGTAACAACAACAACAACCGCTACTGTAACGACAGCGCGTTTAACAACGTCATCAACTAGCAGCGCAAACATTGATACTTCTGCCGCTGTGCTTCCCGAAAAAGAGAATAAAAACAAAGAAAATATTAAGCCGGCTGTGCAGACTGGTATGGATCGCTACATCCAAATCAAAAGGAAGCTGAGCCCCCTAAACTCTCAACGCAAAATAACCCGTGGCAATGCTAACACAGCCGCAATAGAAACGCTCACGAACTCAAACCGTTTTAAAATCTTGGCAGACTACGAAGTTGAAGCCGAATCTACCGAAGTCGAAAAAAGGAAGCCTAAGCCCCCGCCAATATACATACGAGAAAAAAGTTCCAACGTTCTTGTCAACAAAATTATAGAGCTCATTGGCAAGGACAACTTCCACATAATACCACTCGTAAAGGGCAACATCCAGGAAACAAAAGTTCAAACGAAGTCTGAAGATAACTACAGAGTATTATCGAAATACCTAACCGACAAAAAAAGAACTTTTATACGTATCAGCTAAAAAGCAGCAAGGGCTTGCAAGTCGTACTTAAGGGCATAGAGCCCGAAGTATCGCCTGCAGAGATAACAAAGGCGCTACAAGAGAAGGGATTTAGCGCTAAGACAGTGTTCAATATCTCTAACAGGGATAGAAAGCCGCAGCCACTCTTTAAGGTTGAGCTTGAACCACAAATTAAGCCCCTAAAGAAATACGAAGTGCACCCTATATACAATCTTCAGTACCTGCTTCACCGCAGAATTACAGTTGAGGAGCCGCACAAACGCAATGGCCCGGTACAATGTGCGAACTGCCAAGAATATGGCCATACAAGGTCTTACTGTAAACTGCGCCCAGTCTGTGTAGTTTGTGGTGAGCTTCATGACTCCGCACACTGCCCAGCGAGCAAAGATGACCAAAACTCGAAAAAGTGCGGCAACTGCGGTGGAAATCACACTGCTAACTATAGAGGCTGCCCAGTTTATAAGGAGCTGAAAAGTCGCATCCACCAGAGGGGACTTACTGCCCGCACCCAAAATAATCAGTTCATAGCCTCCAGGTCAAACCCTGAAGTCTTCTTCTCGACTGCAGCCAGATCCTCACTAGGACCCATAAACTCTGACAAAAATGTCACATACGCAAGCGCTTTAAAATCAGGACTGGCAGAATCAGCACACCAAGAACCGAACACGGCTCAGCAGCATCAACCGCCGGAGCAGCCAAAAGTAACTTTGAAGCTATGATATGCAGTCTACAACAAAGCCTTACGGAGTTCATGTTGTTTATGCGTACAACTATGCAAGATCTAATGCGAAACCAAAATCTATTAATACAAATGCTGGTTTCACAACAATCCAAATAATGACTTCCCTACGAATATCTACATGGAACGCTGACGGCGTTTCGCAGCACAAACTCGAGTTAGCGCAATTCCTACTAGACAATCAAATCGACGTAATGCTGCTTTCGAAACACATCTTACGAACAGATACAATTTTCAACTACGAGGATATTCATTCTATGGAACAAATCATCCAGACGGTAAAGCACACGGCGGAACTGGAATTTCAATCAGAAGCCGTATCAAGCACCATTATCATACGAAATTTGCAAAAAACTACCCACAGGCCACATCAATAAATATACACCTAAATACTGGCAAGCAATTAACTCTAGCTGCCGTATACTGCCCCCCACGCTTCACCATAGCCGAAGATGAGTTTATGCAGTTCTTCAACTCACTCGGAGACCACTTCATAGCGGCAGGAGACTACAATGCCAAGCACACACACTGGGGATCTCGCCTCGTGACCCCAAAAGGAAAGCAGCTCTATAATGCAATTATCAAAGCTAAGAACAAGCTAGACTATGCTTCTTCTGGCACACCAACATACTGGCCGGCTGACCCAAAGAAACTTCCCGATTTAATTGATTTTGCGATTACCAAAAACATTCCTAAAAATTTGATATCGGCCGATTGCCTTTCGGATCTTTCATCTGATCACTCGCCTGTCCTGTTTATTCTACTCCAACACCCAGGAACATGGGATCAATCATCAAATCTGACCTCACATAAAACCAATTGGGTTAAGTACAGGAAGTACATCAGCTCACACATTGAGCTAAGTCCTCACCTCAGCGACGAAGCCAACGTAGACAGCTTTGTTAATTCGCTGGAGTCTGTACTCGTCTCTGCAGCTCGAGCTTCAACACCTAAATCTACGAACACACAACGCATTCAAAAGAAGACAAATCTACAAATCGAACAGCTCGTCCTCGAAAAGCGACGCTTACGTCGAGAATGGCAATGTCACAGATCGCCATCTGCTAAGCAACGCTTTAAACATGCCTCACGTCAACTTGATCAAGCTCTACAGCAAGAAGAAACGTATGTCCACCACCGCTACATAGAGCAACTGTCAACTAACAGTACGAAACACTCACTATGGAGAGCTCACCCAACTCTGAGCTCACCGAAAGAAACCGTGATGCCTATTAGAAATTCCACAGGCGGGTGGGCGCGCAGCGACGCAGACAGAGCCAGCACGTTTGCCAAACACCTTAAAAATGTCTTCCAACCAAATCCTGCCACCAATGCGTTTACTTTGCCGACTCTATCAGATGAGCCCCAGCCTCAACATGAGCCGATTGAGTTTCGCCCAAACGAAATCGTTAACATCATCAAACGACAATTGAATCCGAAAAAATCACCAGGCTGCGACCTCATAACTCCCAAAATGATCATTGAGCTCCCATACTGCGCCGTTTGCACTCTCACCCAGCTATTTAATGCCATCGCAAAACTTGGCCACTTTCCAGTGAGATGGAAAAAGTCAATTATAATAATGATAGCAAAGCCGGGAAAAGACCACACTATCCCCACGTCGTATAGACCTATAAGCCTACTCTCTTGCCTATCTAAACTCTTTGAAAAATGCCTAATGACTCGGATAAACACATACCTGAGAATCCAGGGAGGAATCCCGTCACACCAATTTGGGTTTCGTGAAAAGCATGGAACAATTGAGCAGGTCAACCGGATAACATCCGAAATTCGGAACGCGTTTGAAAAACGAGAGTACTGTACTGCTATATTTTTAGATGTCTTTCAAGCATTCGATAGAGTCTGGCTGGAAGGTCTAATGTACAAGATCAAGACAATGCTCCCCTACAGCACCCACAAGATTTTGGAGTCTTACCTACACGACAGAAAATTTGTCGTGAGGTGCAACACCGCTATATCCGATGATTACACTGTTGGAGCTGGAGTTCCTCAAGGCAGCGTGCTAGGGCCAATATTATATGTCCTCTACACCGCAGATATACCGACAAGCACACGTCTAATAACATCCACGTTTGCCGATGACACAGCTATTCTTAGCCGCTCAAAATGCCCGATTCAAGCAACTGCGCAGCTAGCTCATCATATGGTCGATGTCGAAAAATGGCTGTCAGATTGGCGAATTAAAGTGAACGAACTAAAATGCAAGCATGTTACGTTCACTCTGAACAGGCAAAACTGCCCGCCGATAACACTAAACAACACTCTACTCCCACAAGCAAACGAAGTAACATACCTAGGAGTACATCTCGATAGAAGACTCACATGGCGCCGGCACATTGAAGCCAAAAGAACACACCTAAAGCTAAAAGCCAGCGGCCTTCATTGGCTTATCAACGCTCGGTCACCTCTTAGCCTTGAATATAAAGTCCTGCTGTACAACTCGGTACTAAAACCTATATGGATGTACGGCTCCCAGCTATGGGGGAACGCCAGCAATAGCAACATTGACATAATTCAAAGAGTTCAGTCGAAGATCTTGAGAACAATCACCGGGGCACCGTGGTACGTTCGCAACGAAAACATACACCGCGACTTAAACATTCTACCAGTCAAAGAAGCGATCGCTTCTAAAGTACTTAACCAAGCTATCGGTGCACCCTAACCACCTGGCGAGAGGTCTAACAAGGTTGAGCAACCAATCACGCCTTCGTCGCAATGACTTACCCACCCAGCGACCGACCTGAGGGACGCGCAACCCGAATGCAGTTTTAGTTTTACTGTTAGTTAAATTTTAATGTTAAGATTCGCCAACTTATTGTTAGTCTCAAAATTAAGAGTAGATTCAATAAATAAAAGCAAAGCTATAAAAAAAAAAAAAAAATAACTGGTAATAACAGGTATAGTATAGCTAGTATTACTTAAATCAGCTAAGGTATAGCTTATTCATAAACCTAACACTCCAAGGCAAAGTAAAGTTTTTGTGGGGACCATGACACAAGGATGGAAGGATACAAAATACTCGATAAAAATGCCATGGAAGCTAGACTTGCTCCATGTCAGAATATTATTCCAAGAGGTCGTCGGGAGTCACATTAAAACAGTGGAGAGCAGGAAGAGAGCAAAACAAATGTGATAGTGCACAAACAAATGTGATAGTGCACAAACAAATGTAACTTCTTTCTACATTTAAAATATAAAACTCAGTCTTCGACTATCTCTCGTTACGTGCGGACGTCTCTTATCTCCCAACAGCGGTTCTAGATCGGTCTCTATTCTTATTGACCTACGTGGTCCATATTTTTCCCTCATCTTCATCCTATTTTCTCGCGTATTTTTTGAAAATATTACTTACATAATATAGGAATTAATAATCTTGAAGCTTTAATATGGCCCCAGGGCCGCCCAACCTGGACGACAACCTGTTCGCACCGCTTGCCATCAGCCCTCATCGAAAAAATGAAAACAACCTCATCTGTCAATCCAACGCCTCCACCGTCCGCCGTGCCTTAAAAATTATCTCCAAAAACATTGTGTCAATTTAAAACCTTAGACGGAAATTTACAAATGCTAGTAAGAACCCAAGACGATGCTGAAAAATTTATAAAAATTAATAAAGTGCTAGCAACGAACTTAAATCACAAAAAGTGACGGTCGTGTACAAATTTATGAAGTCATACGAAGGTGTTTTAAAGCCGAGTGGAGTCATCCGATTAACCTTTGAACTCTATAGTCTCCCTGCTAAAGTCGAAATTTACTGGCACTCCGTTAAAGTTCGCGAGTGCACACCAACCCCCATGCGTTGTAAAACGTGGCAATTGCTCGGCCACAAGGCCCACCATTGTAAAAACTACTTTTTCTGCTCTGAATGTGCCCTTCCCCCGCATACCCCCGCATAAGTAAATGCACGAAAACTAGCTGTGCCAATTGTGCTGGTGAGAACTCGGCCTCCTCCCGGCTATGCCTAAAGTACCAAGAACAAAAGAAAATACTAAGAATTAAAACAAAAAAAAAAATGTAACATGCATGAGGCCAAAACTATATTAAAGACAACGTCAAATCTTTCGGGTAATACCGCTTCATACTCTTTGGTAGGATTTGCGAAAACGCAAAGCTAAACAAAACAAATGACAAAATCAAAAAACATTCCTCCGATGGAACCCCAAACAAGTCTCATTCAGTAAATAACATCATTTTAAGATATAAGCAAACAGGGGCGGATACAGGTATCTGCCTGGGGGGGGGGCGATCATAATTTTTTTGTTATAATTCAAGTAGCAGGTGGCAAATTTAAGTGATTTTCCACATTTGAAAGCATCTACAGCTTGGTATTGTGGGCAAAATGTTTTGGATCATTGTCCTGTTGAAACAAAAAATCATTTCCCAGTCGTAATTTTTCAGCGCTTTGAAATAAATTGGGTTTTAAAATGTTGATAAACTTCTTGTATGTTGATATACTTCGTGTTTTACGGTTGGGGCAAGGTTTGGGTATTCCTGAATTTTACGCCCTTTTATCCCAAATATAAAACATTTTCAGTGATAAAAGCAAATTTTGTATATTTGGGATAAAATCGCGTCACCTGGTATGGCGAAAAAAGGTTAAAACCCTATATATCCAAAATATTGGCCCAACCGTAAAACACGGTGGTGGTGGTACAATGGTTCGGGTATGTATAGCGGCTAGTAGAGTCGGTAATCTGGAATTTGTTGAATTCAGAAAGGATCACAAGAAGTACATCAACATATCAACATCAACATACATATATGTATATCAACATTTTAAAACCCAATTTATTTCAAAGCGCTGAAAAATTAGGACTGGGAAATGATTTTTTGTTTCACATTTTGCCCACAATACCAAGCTGTAGATGCTTTAAAATGTGGAAAATCACTTAAATTTGCCACCTCAATCCCTAAATCTAAATCCTATTAATCATCTATGGGACCTATTGGAGCTCAGGACTCGCCAAAACACCATAACATCCAAGGATATGCTCAAATGGGGCATTCAGGAAGAATGTAGTAAAATAACGGAAAAGGATACGGCGAAATTAGTCCACTCAATGACAAATTGGTTGGCTGAAGTTATTAATAGGATATAAAATAAGGTTATAAAAAGGATATCCAACTTGGTACTAATGTTTAAAAAAAAGGTTATTTTTCGATATTTTATACTTTTTCTGACTAAAAATCCGACTATTTTTTTTATTTTTTCTATATTATCTAAAGTTTAAGAGCTAGGAACTAGGCAGTTACATACCATTAAAGCTAATAAAATGTACTACTTTTTAGAAAAAAATGAATTTTCTATGTATACTATTAGCACTTTTTTTTCGAAGCCAAAGTAAGCGAGCCCTTTTCCCCCCTTGTATCCGCCAATGTAAGCAAATTAACCTTTCAATCTATGCAGATGAATCTATCGGATGCAGATATCCATCATTATTTTTCAATAACATAGGCATAGAATTCGTACCATATCTTAAAATTCTCTGCCTGACTATCGATAAACGACTCACATTCAAACAAAATTGTATAGAACTTAGGATAAAACATAACAATAGGCTTAGCATTATAAAATTCTAAACAAAGTGCTCATTAATTCATCCCCCAACACTTATACAAGCGACGAGAGCTTTGATGCAGTCCAAAATCCAGTATGGCCTCCCTATCTAGTACGAATGGTGTGCGCCATCTAACCTAAATAAGATCTTTCTAAGATCCATCTAACCTAATAGCACCTTTCCAGCGACCCCAACGAAATGCTTCCTGGCCGAAGCCGGATTACCAGATATTAAAACCAAAACCACTTTTAAACTCATGTGCTCAACGAACTCCATTCTTTGCAATGACATCGAAGGCAACTCAAAGTTCAATCCACGATACGAAGATGTATACAGTTCACAACGTTTAAGCAGGTACCCAGAAGTTACCGACAACTACCGAGAACTAAACGGACGGATCTAAGTCCTAAGCCACAGCCTCTTTCGCAGTAGACAAACACGGAATAATTAAAGTTGCCCTCGAACTAAAAGGAAGATATATCGTCTTCAGTGACAGTCTCTCCACCCAGCAAGGAGTCCATGCATCTCTGCATATAAAATAGTGTCAAAATTAAGCTACCCCAGCGAATATATGAATATCTGGAAACGAGTTAGCCGACAATGCACCAAAGTTAGCCAGGGTCCCGTGCCATACAATTATACCTGGAGTTAGCCAGGGCTCCGTCCCATACAATTATACCTGGAGTACAGCAAGACATGTGGAAAAATTTTAAACAGAGACCTGCTCGACATCGAATTGGAAGACTGGTCGTCATTTATCCGATGGTTTAAACAATATAGCCCTACAAAAAAGGCAACCAAATATCCTGCGTCGAGCGACAGAAGGGAATGCCCCAATTTAACTCGATTAAAAACTGGACACACAAAACTCACATCCAAGCAATTACTAAACAACGAAAGACGAAAAAACTATCCTAACTGGGGAGGAAAGGTTGGGGAGGAACTATCAGTCAAACATATACTAGATTCAAGCAGACACTATCATAAACTTTGGACAAACCTTTTCGGGCTTACCCCGCCCTCAAACTTATTAGCTACCCTAAACACTACTAATTTAAACCTAATAATATCTTTCTTAACGATAAGTAAAATCATACACCTAATTTAAAAAGCACGATATGTTATAACTCCTATTAATTGTTAAACCATAAACCCAAACAAATTGTTATATTAATTATCGAGTCGATGGCCTTAGTAGCTAGTATTCCTCTCTATAATTAGTTATTATATAATAAATACTTTTATGTATAATAGCTAATAAATAAATAATAATAATATAATATAAATAATAAATAAATAAAATAAAGTATACAAATTTTTTTGATAAAAATTATGCTTCTTAAGTTTCAAGTAAAATAATGACCTTGAAAAATCGAAATTGCGATATGAAAAATGTTTTTTTGGTGACGTTTTTTGATATGAGAATGTGTATATTATTATATAATATTTCCCTTTACAAGCCGACTAAACTTTCTTCTTTACAAATATTTGAAAAAAACTTAATTTTTGTCTCGCTTCTTATTCCATAAAAGTGAGAGTGGTCAAAAATGACACGTTGACAACCACGAGTCGAAAATTTAGAATTTTATGAAATATGAAATATGGAAAATTCAGACGGTAAAAATTCAAAAAAGAATTCAATGCACCAGAAAATGAGCTAAACTTAATGGTTAGAGTAGGTTCGACTCGTCTTATATTGTACTTCAACATTAGAAATCGACACTAAATTAAACCTGATATTAACACAAATTTTAGGCATATCACATTCGATTTCTAAAATATATGGACACATACCACATACCATTTGTCGGGTCAGGCAGCAGTCGCTAATAAGCTTATAGTTCTTATAGTTTATTATGCTTAAGTATGGACATACCACCTTATGGACATATGAAAATATCGCAATTTTCGTACTTAATCCAAGACTTAAAGTCAACTTAATGCCAAAAAATCGCATAAGCTGTATTTAAGCTGGATAAGCTGTGTAGGTGCTACTTTACAATCAGCGTTTAACGAAAGCTTTTAACGCTCACAATCGGCGCAAGACGCTCTTGCTCGGTGACAGACTAATCTAGGCTTTGGCTTTTAGGCCAAACAGTCTCCTACTCCGCTTTTGCTCGCGTCGCGTCGCAATGTATAAAAAAAGGCTTGTTAAAATCTTTACTTCTAAGAAATGATACTGATTACTAGGAGGGCATATCGGACAATTGCTTATTTGCACTGAGGAATTCGGACGGTGCATTGTTCTCAGTTCTAGCCTTTGGGGTGGCCAAAATATGAGCGTCTGCGTTAACGTCGGCTGAGCGGCTGAGGCGGATCACTAAAAGTGGATTTCTTATGTTTAACCGACTCATTAAGAGACTCAAACAAGTATAAATTCCATTTTAAAAATTAAAAAAATTATTTTTCCATTGTAGTTCAAGTGGTTCAAGGTAGTGTTTCTAAAGTTGTATATATTAATATATATATTAATATAAAGGTGCAGTGTTTCTAAACTTTTATAGATTAATATTTATATTAATATAAAAGTTTAGAAACACTGTACCTTGAACCACTGTGCCAAAAAGGAGCCGATCCGAAAGCTTTGGAGAGAGCGATTGTAGTGGGTAAAGGACAAATGCAGAAATAGATATTGTTTAATTAGTTTAGAATTAGTTTATCACTCACGATAAAACATAAAAAAGGTGGCTAGTAGGTGGCTACTAAATATAACAAAAATTTTAAAAGCGAAAACGAAAAATGTGTCCACTTCAACGTTACAATTCGGTATATTTATACCCTTGCAGAGGGTATTATAATTTTGTCCAAAAGTGTGCAACGCAGTGAAGGAGACATCTCCGACCCTATAAAGTATATATATTCTTGATCAGGATCACCTCCTGAGTTGATATGAGCATGTCCGTCTGTCCGTCTGTCCGTCTGTCCGTCTGTCTGTCTGTTTCTACGCGAACTAGTCTCTCAGTTTTAAAGCTATCGTCTTGAAACTTTGCACACACCCTTCTTTCCTTTGCACGCAGTATATAAGTCGGAACGACCGGGATCGGCCGACTATATCCTATAGCTGCCATATAACTGATTGATCGGAAATGGTATAACTTTGGTGTTTTTAGAGTTACAGCGTTCAGATTTTGTACGAATGCTATTTTTGGCAAAATAATACGATCTACCAAATTTCATAAGGATCGGCCGACTATATCTTATAGCTGCCATATAACTGATTGATCGGAAATGCTATAACTTCGGTGTTTTTAAAGCTAGAGAATTCGGATTTGGTACGATTGCTATTTTTGGCAAAATAATACAACATGCCAAATTTTATAAGGATCAGCCGACTATATCCTATATCTGCCATATAACTGATTGATCGGAAATGGCATAACTTCAGTGTTTTTCGAGCTAGAAAGTTGGGATTTTCTATGAATTCTATTTTTGGAAAAATAATACGACTTATCAAGTTTCTAATGGATCGGCCGATTATATCTTATAGCTGCCATATAACTGAACGATCGGAAATGGTATTTGGTAAAAATACCAACTTTGGGGTTCTTCAAGATAGAAGTTTGGGCTTTTTTTTAGATTTTGTCTTGTAATTTATTGGTTATATTATGATATTCCCATAAGAATCGGTCAACTATATCCGATTTTAGCTGCAAGGGTATATCAACTTCGGCTCCGCCCGAAGTTAGCTTTCCTTTCTTGTTTTTCTCTAATCTTAAGCCTATCACAAGAGCGAATATGAGCTAGCTCCAGAGCTAGTCCTGACGACGGCGATCCTGACCCTTCCGTCTGCGCCGGCGTGCGTTGGCGGCTGGGCATCCTCTGCGATAAGGACCAGCTCGCGCGTCCGGATGTCGTCCTCCTGGTGCCGCCACTTCCACCGCGCCTGTAGGCCCAAGGCGTACTCCCAAAACGTTTGCCTGATTGACGAGACAAGCCGCCATCGCCGCAAGCACGTTAGTCCTTTCTGGTCCGGGGTTCGCGATGCTGGTGGAGCGATGAGCGGCCCACCGTCGCTTGGGTCCTTACTCAAAGATCCCAAGGGTCGTGAGTTCAGGACCTCGACTCCAACGAGGACGGTCTGCGGCTCCTTCGCGGTCAGCCTGGCGTTCCCTACCGCTCGTAGAAGTAGGTGTTTTGCAGACTTCACACATGCCTCCCATAGTCCGCCCATGTGCGGATCCCGCGGCAGTATGAACGCAAAAATTGTTAGATAAACATTAAGTCGATAACAGCTGCGCTGTTAACCCAAATTTGGGCTGTTAAGCGCAAACTTTCTGGCACCTCGATCGCGTCTCAACTGAAGTACGGCACCTCCTTGACTGCCATTTTAAGATGCGCTGGATAAAGGTGTTCTTTTGCCTTTAAACTTTTAAAGAGAAAAGACGTAAATTAAAAGAGTGCCCCTCAAAGCATAACCTGGGAAAATAATAACCCCCAAAGTAAAGTGACAACGGAGTCGAATCAGTGGCGCAACAGCAACACAGACTTGGCCGTGTTGTGCGCCGATTTCGGCAACTGCGCGTGGGTGGGAAAACCTACAGGTAAGCAGGGAAAATATCCAAGTGCTAGGTGACTAACAAAAGCCTTTTAAGTATAACTCGGACGGGTAGTGCCAAGGAAAGCCACCGGCGAGAGGAAAGTACCCTCGGCGATCCAGAAGTCGCAAGCTAAGCACAACCACGCCAAGTGGTCAAGTGCGAACACCCCCCGATCAGCCACTAAACGTGCACGGAGCCGGACCGGGCTCAAGCCGCGTGTGCGTGATTGGGGCAGCATAGGATCAGGAGAAGCCTTGCAAAATGAGAACCTAAAAGGGAACCTCATGTCTACATAACCTCACTAACTCGTGCCGAACCTCAGGTCTACATAACCTCACTACCTCGGGCCGACCCTCATGTCGACATAAGTTAGCATTACTGACAACAATTAAAAATCAATATCAGCCAAAACAATGGAAAGAGCGTACCAAAGCGTCGCCAGAATTAGCGGAGCATTAAGTTAAACGGAATACTTATTTTTTTTTTCTTTCTTAATTAATTTTCTTGTATTAGACCTGTACTCATACCTTTTTTCTATATAGCATAATTCGGTTTTTGGCATCATGATTAGCAAGACCCCATAATTTTACTTTGAATTTATCACCCTTCATCAAGCCACACAGCGCTCCAGTCTACAGCCCTGCAGACGTCGAGGGATTATTTTGTGGGTACCTATATAATCCTGATTGCCCAACTATGCCATTATAAAAGAAAGCGTATGAAAATTTAATTTATAAAAACTATTAAACTAACTTATTCAAACTTTATTAATCTAGCGGTTAAGACAAATTAATTTCAATTGATTAGGATTAAAGAAAACCAGTAGGAGTAAAGATTTAGGCTAAGTAGATTGTAAGGAGAAAGAAAGATGAAAATTAGAGTAATTAAATAATGGATTGTGAACTGAAGGACAGTTAAAAATGAAGTAAAGTATATTATTTGTATGGGCACCTGAGCTAAACGATTTCTCCTTGAACGGGTAAAGGCAGCAATAAATTAGTAAGTCTTTACAGGAAGGGCGGGCCAAGCAGAAGAACCATCCCATCTGAGTTCTTCAATATTCAATGCGCTTTGTCTCATATTCATGTCCACCCGAAATGACTGTATCCCCTCCTAATCCTTTCAACTCTGTCTACAAAATTTTATTGTGTGGCGGTGATCCTGATTAGGAAGTAACCCAACCCCCTGGACTCTTCACTGAGCTAGGCCGGTCCCGTAGGCAGAGTATGCTACCAATCGGTATCCACTTCACCGTGTTCGTCACAGAATAAATGGCGCCCAACGTGGGGCAGGCAAGCAAGCAGCAGGCAGGCAAGCAAGCAAAAACAAAAGCAAAACCAAAATACCACCATGCTTTTCCGAGCTTTCCCCAACATACCCTAACAGTCATCCCTCTATAAAAGTTGTTTTAGTTTACGTAATCCTTTGCTTATTCTTCTAGGATTGCTGCGTTTTGGGAAACACCTCAAAAGCAGACCAGGGAATAAACCAAAGGTGTAGAACGTTAGATCCTATATTTATTCAAGGTGAAAGAAATTGAGATTGTATTTATTGGAAAATTCAGCAGTAACTCTTTCTTAAACACTTGAAACCCTAATAAAGCTCATTAATATCTCCAGGAGTTAGAGAATTGTAGTTGTTGGAAAATTCAACAGTACCTCATTCCAGAATATTATGGCCTCAACTACTGTCATAATTTATTTGATACGTTAAGTTGCCTAAACGAAATCGAGATTGATTCGTGCTGGAACGATTCAGCAGGATACTCTTTCATTTAGCGCAATGAACACATCAGGTTCTTTTAGATTCAGTATAAAAACGAAGATCAGACAAAGCTATTGTAAAATCTAAAAGGAAATCGTTATAGCAATGAATAAGACCCAGATTACCGATTAATAATTCAGGCTTCCGAATTTTGATAGTAGTGCCAATTTGTAGTAGTTAGGAGTATTGGTAACTGCATATAAATATCCTTTGTTGTGGTTTAATATTGAAAACGAAATAATGTCAGTCAGGCGCAGTCCTGAGAATACTTCGAGAGTGCCCGTTGAGTCGGTGCAATGCTCCGTATGCAATGAATCCAACGCGATACAGAATTTGTTGAAACACCCTGTAAACACCGTTTTCATCGCACGTGTCTAACTACGTGGTTACAGCAAAATGAAACATGTCCCAATTGTCGTCAGCTATGTCTACCCTCGCAGCTAACTAATAGCGCAAGGGAAACACAGGACGCTAATTTAGAAATTCCAAGGGTGCAAACTGGATCTACTTCAAACTCGCGAACAGGTGCCATCCCAAGAAATCGCCCCCATACTAGACCTACCACAAGATCAACAACTACTGGATCCAGTAGTCGTCCAAGCACAAGTTCGCAAGCTCAGCGCTCACCACGTGTAGGAGGTTCGCAAAGAACAAATAGCGTTTCAGAAGGGAGAATTCAGGAGCTCATAGCAAATGCGTTAGAATCCTACCAAGCCCAACTCTCTTCAACGTTATCAGAACAAATTAGTCAGGCGATGCAAAACCTTAATATTCCTTCCTCCCAATGACAATCAGCAAACCCCCTAATAAATCAGCCTTTCGATCATCACGTGTCCGTTAACCATAATATCTCAGGTAATCCTTCACTAGATAATCGTAGAGAGGACAACATAATCCGGCCAGACCAAATTTCAAGCTTATTGGTTCACTGGAAACTACAGTTTTATGGTTCACCAAAAGACATTTTTGTAGATGACTTTATATACCGAGTAAACACATTAACGCGACGATCGTTGAATGGAAACTTTGATCTCTTGTATGAATACGCAAATTTATTGTTTGTCGGCCCAGCATTAACATTCTTTTGGAGATGCCATAGAAGTTCAGAGCAGATGAATTGGCATGTACTCTGTTCTCGTTTGAGGGAGAGATATAAAGACCAAAGATCAGATCAAGACATACGACACGCAATGCGTAGAAGGAAGCAAGGAAATAATGAATGTTTTGATGATTTTCTTGACTCAATCTTGGCCATTGCGGATGCCTTATCCGAGCCTATGACAGACTCTGATTTAGTTCAGGCAGTTAGGAACAACTTAAGATCGGACATAGGACACGACATCTTGCATATAGAAACTCCAACTATAGCCGCGTTACGCAGACACTGTCACCGTCACGAAGAGTTTTTCAACTCTCTTAGAGCTAAGAACAACTTCCGTAACCCTGTTGTTAGGCGAAACATAAACGAAATATCTATAGACGAAGAATCCGAAGTACCATGTCAAGAAAACGAACCACAGATTTCGGCGATTCGAAATGAGAATCGAACGAAATGTTGGAACTGTGAGACTACAGGTCATAGATTTAAAGATTGTCCCCAACCACACCGAGTATTTTGCTATGGTTGTGGCGCAGTAAATGTGTATAAACCTTCATGTCCAAAATGTTCACAAAAATCGGGAAACTTCCAAGCGGACAACCGTGCCAGTCCGAGAACGGATGCCCGAATGTAGACTCGGACGAAGACGTGAATAAAACGACCGAACATATATCAATTCGCAAAAGATCAGTACAGTCACCTGACCATTCCAACACCAGGTCTTTTAAGCCTTATCATGTTCGACTAAAAGAATATAACGAAACGAGGCGAAGAATCTTTACAAACGATACCGATAGAAAAACTAGAGGTCGCTCAGCAACAAGACAGCGGAACTTCTGGAAATCAAAGCTTGTATTGATGCTTGTTTAATAGTTGTTTAATATCAGCGATAAGTAAAGTAAGCAATGACATACGCCCTTTTGCAAATCTAGTTGTACTTGATGAATCGTATTTAGCTTTACTAGATAGCGGAGCTAATAGAAGCGTAATCGGAGGAACTTTAGCTAAAAGTATCCTTTCGGGAAAATACAAGTTCTATAGGGCGCAGGGCAACGTACGAACTGCAGACGGAATGAAACAGTCCACTTTTGGCACTATAACCATTCCGATTAAATATAATAACATCGAAAGAGAAATGGATTTTTTAGTAGTACCATCTATTACACAAGAAGTTATTTGTGGGAAGGACTTTTGGGAAAAATTCGGAATTTCCGTTTCCTTAGGAGGTAGGGTGAATGAATTGAACTTTGAAAAAGAATCTACAAAGCTCAATTTATCGGAAGTCCAGAAATCCAGACTAAAAAGTGTAATAGATTTCTTCCCGTCATCCGACAGAGATGGTCTTGGCATGACAAACTTAATCGAACATTCGATTGATACCGGCAATGCCAAGCCGATAAAACGGAGGCATTACCCTTTGTCACCCGCGCGTGAAAAACTTCTATGTACGGAGATTGATAGGATGATAAAATTAGGAGTTATTGAAGAAGCCCTTACATCATCGTGGTCATCTCCGGTCGTTTTAATAGTCAAACCAGATAAAGTTAGGTTTTGCTTAGATTCGAGAAAGGTAAACGATGTTACAATAAAAGACTCATACCCAATTCCAAACCTAGATGGACTTTTGAGCCGTCTTCTTCCAGTTCACTGCATTTCAAAAATTGATTTGAAAGATGCCTTTTGGCAAATCAATTTAGACCCTCAGTCTCGACCAAAAACCGCATTCACAGTTCCGAATAGGCCATTATACCAATTTAGGCGTATGCCATTTGGACTGTGCAACGCCCCTCAGACGATGTGTCGGCTTATGGATCAGGTCATACCCTACCAACTGAAAACTCACGTATTTGTCGACCTGTCGATTTGGACGACCTTCTGGTTATGTCATTAAGCTTTAAAGATCATTTAAAGCACCTCTCAGAAGTTGCGACACGGTTACGGCATGCTGGCCTAACGATTAATATCAAAAAGAGCCAATTTGGGTCAGTGCGGTATCTGAATTTCCTGTCCCCAAAAGCCAAACGCAACTAAGATGCTTCCTTCGCATTTGCGGTTGGTACCGTCGGTTAAGAAGTTTACTTCAAAGGTGGTGATTGACTATTTAAAGGATGATATTTTTGTGTTTTTCGGAACTCCGGAAGTTTTGGTGAGCGATAATGGCACTCAGTTTAAAAGCCAGGACTTCGCAGCCTTTACTGCTAAGCACGGAATCCAACATATTTTCACAGGTACGTACTCCCCCAGTCAAACGCGGCGGAGCGTGTAAATCGTTCAATAAATGCTGCTCTCAGAAGCTATATTCAATCTGACCAAAGATTGTGGGATAGTTACATAGGAAGTATAAACTCTGCATTGAGGAATGGTATACACCAATCCATTGGAGAATCACCATACTATGTAGTCTTTGGCCAGCACATGCTCACGCATGGCAAAGACTATAAGTTGCTACGAAATATCCATATGTTGTCCGAAGGATCAGTAAACATCGCTAGATTAGACGAATTCCCGAAAATCCGAGCGGATATCGCCAAGCGAATGGCAAAAGCATACCAGAAAAACAGAGATGAATACGATTTACGTTCCCGACATCGAACCTTTGAGGTAGGTCAGGAAGTTATAAAAAGAAATTTTGTCTTAAGTAACCAACCTTCGCATATTAATGCCAAATTAGCACCTGTAGGGATAAAAGCTAAAATCAAAGAGAAGCGAGGACAGTCGTTATATTTACTCGAAGACAAAAACGGAAAAGAGCTGGGAACCTTCCATGCCAAGGATCTCTGGTGATGTACCCTTTTTCAGCTTTCATCTCCAGTAATATCACGTCGATAAAACCTGTGGTGTGAGGGTACGACTTAAAATACAAAAAGAAAATTAGGAAAATTAATTTTAGTTAGATAAACATTAAGTCGATAACAGCTGCGCTGTTAACCCAAATTTGGCTGTTAAGCGCAAACTTTCTGGCACCTCGATCGCGTCTCAACTGAAGTACGGCAACCTCCTTGACTGCCATTTTAAGATGCGCTGGATAGAAGTGTTCTTTTGCATTTAAACTTTTAAAGAGAAAAGACGTAAATTAAAAGAGTGCCCCTCAAAGCAAAACATGGGAAAATAATAACCCCCAAAGTAAAGTGACAACGGAGTCGAATCAGTGGCGCAACAGCAACACAGACTTGGCCGTGTTGTGCGCCGATTTCGGCAACTGCGCGTGTTTGGGAAAACCTACAGGTAAGCAGGGAAAATATCCAAGTGCTAGGTGACTAACAAAAGCCTTTTAAGTATAACTCGGACGGGTAGTGCCAAGGAAAGCCACCGGCGAGAGGAAAGTACCCTCGGCGATCCAGAAGTCGCAAGCTAAGCACAACCACGCCGAGTGGTCAAGTGCGAACACCCCCCGATCAGCCACTAAACGTGCACGGAGCCGGACCGGGCTCAAGCCGCGTGTGCGTGATTGGGGCAGCATAGGATCAGGAGAAGAGCCAAAACCTTGCAAAATGAGAACCTAAAAGGGAACCTCATGTCTACATAACCTCACTAACTCGTGCCGAACCTCAGGTCTACATGCTTCTCAGGTCTGCTTCTTCCCCGGCTTATCTTTATTTCTGCATTTCTCTTTTGCACTATTCAAAGCTCCCGCTTTGGCTTCCTATTTGGCACAGTGGTTCAAGGTATTGTGTTTTTAAACTTTTTAAATAATAATTTTTGTTTTATAATAAATAAAAGTAAAATGGAATTTAAACTTGTCTGTGCCATTAAGTCTTGTAACAAGACAATTTCCTCATCCCAGCCTGCCATCCATTGCTGGCTATGTGAGAACGTCGTACATGCCAAGTGTGCCGGTTTCACTGCATCAGTTTCGGATGCCATTTCCCGTAGGTCTGGGATACATTATTGTTGTGAAAATTGTCGTGCTGTGCAAGGCAAAATGAGGTCGTTCATGAGACAGACCAAAAATGGATTTAAAGAGCTGATCACTGGTTTTCGTAAAATCAATGACCAGCTCTGTGCGCTGGACACTCAGTTTAGTGGCCTTCAGCTGCTAAACGAGTCCCCTAAGCGCAAGAAATCCGCTGTTTCTGATCCGCCTCAGCCTGCTCAGCCGACATTAATGCAGCCGCTTATATCTCTGGCCACCCCAAGGGCTAGAACTGAGAAAAATTCGTCAGAATTTCTCAGGGATAATGAGCAATTGTCTGATATGTCCGCCATGGCATCCCTTCAAGTGATGCCACAAGTCCTAGGGAACGAAACCCCCATTAGGGTCACCCAAAAGGGTATTCCACAGTCCGGACCACCGGCACCGACTGATGCTGCAGTTCTAGTACCTGCGACACCAAAACCCTTACAGGTGATTCCTCCATCGAAACATATATTTGTTTCTCGGCTCACCCCTGATACTTCAGAGATTGATATCTCGGCTTATATCAAAGCCAAAACAAAAGCCGATATAAAGGTGGAGGACATACAAAAATTTAAATATAGTTATACAAGGCGCACGTCTTCTTTCAAGATTCGTGTGCCCGCGCTGATGTTCAAGACGATTTGCTCTCCCAGTTTTTGGCCAGAGAATCTTTTCGTCCAAGAACATCAGCCTAGTTCCGTGAAGAAAAAAGTTCAAAAACCAGTGGGAGTGAGACTTCCCAATATCGAAACCACTGACCAACCCTCCACCTCTTCTTTGGCCACTAACCCAAAAAAACTAGTTTCCTCACTAACTCTTACCTATCAGAATACTAGGGGGCTACGTAGCAAACTCCCCAAGCTATATTCTGATAGTTCTTTCTTTGCATCCCATATAATAGCATTTAAAGATTGTCCCCAACCACACCGAGTATTTTGCTATGGTTGTGGCGCAGTAAATGTGTATAAACCTTCATGTCCAAAATGTTCACAAAAATCGGGAAACTTCCAAGCGGACAACCGTGCCAGTCCGAGAACGGATGCCCGAATGTAGACTCGGACGAAGACGTGAATAAAACGACCGAACATATATCAATTCGCAAAAGATCAGTACAGTCACCTGACCATTCCAACACCAGGTCTTTTAAGCCTTATCATGTTCGACTAAAAGAATATAACGAAACGAGGCGAAGAATCTTTACAAACGATACCGATAGAAAAACTAGAGGTCGCTCAGCAACAAGACAGCGGAACTTCTGGAAATCAAAGCTTGTATTGATGCTTGTTTAATAGTTGTTTAATATCAGCGATAAGTAAAGTAAGCAATGACATACGCCCTTTTGCAAATCTAGTTGTACTTGATGAATCGTATTTAGCTTTACTAGATAGCGGAGCTAATAGAAGCGTAATCGGAGGAACTTTAGCTAAAAGTATCCTTTCGGGAAAATACAAGTTCTATAGGGCGCAGGGCAACGTACGAACTGCAGACGGAATGAAACAGTCCACTTTTGGCACTATAACCATTCCGATTAAATATAATAACATCGAAAGAGAAATGGATTTTTTAGTAGTACCATCTATTACACAAGAAGTTATTTGTGGGATGGACTTTTGGGAAAAATTCGGAATTTCCGTTTCCTTAGGAGGTAGGGTGAATGAATTGAACTTTGAAAAAGAATCTACAAAGCTCAATTTATCGGAAGTCCAGAAATCCAGACTAAAAAGTGTAATAGATTTCTTCCCGTCATCCGACAGAGATGGTCTTGGCATGACAAACTTAATCGAACATTCGATTGATACCGGCAATGCCAAGCCGATAAAACGGAGGCATTACCCTTTGTCACCCGCGCGTGAAAAACTTCTATGTACGGAGATTGATAGGATGATAAAATTAGGAGTTATTGAAGAAGCCCTTACATCATCGTGGTCATCTCCGGTCGTTTTAATAGTCAAACCAGATAAAGTTAGGTTTTGCTTAGATTCGAGAAAGGTAAACGATGTTACAATAAAAGACTCATACCCAATTCCAAACCTAGATGGACTTTTGAGCCGTCTTCTTCCAGTTCACTGCATTTCAAAAATTGATTTGAAAGATGCCTTTTGGCAAATCAATTTAGACCCTCAGTCTCGACCAAAAACCGCATTCACAGTTCCGAATAGGCCATTATACCAATTTAGGCGTATGCCATTTGGACTGTGCAACGCCCCTCAGACGATGTGTCGGCTTATGGATCAGGTCATACCCTACCAACTGAAAACTCACGTATTTGTCGACCTGTCGATTTGGACGACCTTCTGGTTATGTCATTAAGCTTTAACGATCATTTAAAGCACCTCTCAGAAGTTGCGACACGGTTACGGCATGCTGGCCTAACGATTAATATCAAAAAGAGCCAATTTGGGTCAGTGCGGTATCTGAATTTCCTGTCCCCAAAAGCCAAACGCAACTAAGATGCTTCCTTGGCATTTGCGGTTGGTACCGTCGGTTAAGAAGTTTACTTCAAAGGTGGTGATTGACTATTTAAAGGATGATATTTTTGTGTTTTTCGGAACTCCGGAAGTTTTGGTGAGCGATAATGGCACTCAGTTTAAAAGCCAGGACTTCGCAGCCTTTACTGCTAAGCACGGAATCCAACATATTTTCACAGGTACGTACTCCCCCCAGTCAAACGCGGCGGAGCGTGTAAATCGTTCAATAAATGCTGCTCTCAGAAGCTATATTCAATCTGACCAAAGATTGTGGGATAGTTACATAGGAAGTATAAACTCTGCATTGAGGAATGGTATACACCAATCCATTGGAGAATCACCATACTATGTAGTCTTTGGCCAGCACATGCTCACGCATGGCAAAGACTATAAGTTGCTACGAAATATCCATATGTTGTCCGAAGGATCAGTAAACATCGCTAGATTAGACGAATTCCCGAAAATCCGAGCGGATATCGCCAAGCGAATGGCAAAAGCATACCAGAAAAACAGAGATGAATACGATTTACGTTCCCGACATCGAACCTTTGAGGTAGGTCAGGAAGTTATAAAAAGAAATTTTGTCTTAAGTAACCAACCTTCGCATATTAATGCCAAATTAGCACCTGTAGGGATAAAAGCTAAAATCAAAGAGAAGCGAGGACAGTCGTTATATTTACTCGAAGACAAAAACGGAAAAGAGCTGGGAACCTTCCATGCCAAGGATCTCTGGTGATGTACCCTTTTTCAGCTTTCATCTCCAGTAATATCACGTCGATAAAACCTGTGGTGTGAGGGTACGACTTAAAATACAAAAAAGAAAATTAGGAAAATTAATTTTAGTTAGATAAACATTAAGTCGATAACAGCTGCGCTGTTAACCCAAATTTGGCTGTTAAGCGCAAACTTTCTGGCACCTCGATCGCGTCTCAACTGAAGTACGGCAACCTCCTTGACTGCCATTTTAAGATGCGCTGGATAGAAGTGTTCTTTTGCATTTAAACTTTTAAAGAGAAAAGACGTAAATTAAAAGAGTGCCCCTCAAAGCAAAACATGGGAAAATAATAACCCCCCAAAGTAAAGTGACAACGGAGTCGAATCAGTGGCGCAACAGCAACACAGACTTGGCCGTGTTGTGCGCCGATTTCGGCAACTGCGCGTGTTTGGGAAAACCTACAGGTAAGCAGGGAAAATATCCAAGTGCTAGGTGACTAACAAAAGCCTTTTAAGTATAACTCGGACGGGTAGTGCCAAGGAAAGCCACCGGCGAGAGGAAAGTACCCTCGGCGATCCAGAAGTCGCAAGCTAAGCACAACCACGCCGAGTGGTCAAGTGCGAACACCCCCGATCAGCCACTAAACGTGCACGGAGCCGGACCGGGCTCAAGCCGCGTGTGCGTGATTGGGGCAGCATAGGATCAGGAGAAGAGCCAAAACCTTGCAAAATGAGAACCTAAAAGGGAACCTCATGTCTACATAACCTCACTAACTCGTGCCGAACCTCAGGTCTACATGCTTCTCAGGTCTGCTTCTTCCCCGGCTTATCTTTATTTCTGCATTTCTCTTTTGCACTATTCAAAGCTCCCGCTTTGGCTTCCTATTTGGCACAGTGGTTCAAGGTATTGTGTTTTTAAACTTTTTAAATAATAATTTTTGTTTTATAATAAATAAAAGTAAAATGGAATTTAAACTTGTCTGTGCCATTAAGTCTTGTAACAAGACAATTTCCTCATCCCAGCCTGCCATCCATTGCTGGCTATGTGAGAACGTCGTACATGCCAAGTGTGCCGGTTTCACTGCATCAGTTTCGGATGCCATTTCCCGTAGGTCTGGGATACATTATTGTTGTGAAAATTGTCGTGCTGTGCAAGGCAAAATGAGGTCGTTCATGAGACAGACCAAAAATGGATTTAAAGAGCTGATCACTGGTTTTCGTAAAATCAATGACCAGCTCTGTGCGCTGGACACTCAGTTTAGTGGCCTTCAGCTGCTAAACGAGTCCCCTAAGCGCAAGAAATCCGCTGTTTCTGATCCGCCTCAGCCTGCTCAGCCGACATTAATGCAGCCGCTTATATCTCTGGCCACCCCAAGGGCTAGAACTGAGAAAAATTCGTCAGAATTTCTCAGGGATAATGAGCAATTGTCTGATATGTCCGCCATGGCATCCCTTCAAGTGATGCCACAAGTCCTAGGGAACGAAACCCCCATTAGGGTCACCCAAAAGGGTATTCCACAGTCCGGACCACCGGCACCGACTGATGCTGCAGTTCTAGTACCTGCGACACCAAAACCCTTACAGGTGATTCCTCCATCGAAACATATATTTGTTTCTCGGCTCACCCCTGATACTTCAGAGATTGATATCTCGGCTTATATCAAAGCCAAAACAAAAGCCGATATAAAGGTGGAGGACATACAAAAATTTAAATATAGTTATACAAGGCGCACGTCTTCTTTCAAGATTCGTGTGCCCGCGCTGATGTTCAAGACGATTTGCTCTCCCAGTTTTTGGCCAGAGAATCTTTTCGTCCAAGAACATCAGCCTAGTTCCGTGAAGAAAAAAGTTCAAAAACCAGTGGGAGTGAGACTTCCCAATATCGAAACCACTGACCAACCCTCCACCTCTTCTTTGGCCACTAACCCAAAAAAACTAGTTTCCTCACTAACTCTTACCTATCAGAATACTAGGGGGCTACGTAGCAAACTCCCCAAGCTATATTCTGATAGTTCTTTCTTTGCATCCCATATAATAGCATTTACAGAAACCTGGTTAAATCCGGAGATCTTTAGCTCCGAAGTTTTTCCAAGTAAGTACACCACTTTTAGACGGGATCGATCTCAGCGAAGAGGAGGTGGAGTCCTCATTTCTGTAGACTCTACTCTTGCTTCTGAAGAGGTGAAATCCCATGAGTTTGGTGACATAGAATTTATTTGCGTTAAAATCACTATGTCCGTTAAAGCTTTATACATTACTTGTTCATATATACCTCCTATGTCTGAACCGCCTACATATTGGCAGCATTTGTCCGCCATTCGATACGTCTCTAATCTTATGACGGATCGTGACCAACTCGTAGCGGTGGGCGACTTTAATATCCCAGAATTAAAGTGGTCCAACGTCGACAACTCACCATCTTTGTCACTTTCAACTTACCATGACTTCACCGCGGGCATGTTTGACATGTCCCTAGGTCAGATCAATCATGTTAGAAATTCGCTAGGTCGGCTTTTAGACTTATGTTTTGTATCTGATCCGGATGGTACTGCTCTCTCCAGAGCTTTTCCCCTTTCAACCCCAGAGGATCCATATCACCCCACGCTGGAGGTCTCAATCGAAACCACTCCTGGTATCGATCAGATGTCTCCGAGCGTGGTAAATAAGATTCGCTGTTTCCGTAAAGCTGATTTTCAGAAACTTAATAGCCTTATAGAAACATTTGACTGGTCTGATATTCTGGCGTGCACTGATCTTAATGTCACTTTAGAAAAATTTTATTTTACTTTAAATAAATTTTTTGACTCATGTGTGCCTTGGAAATATCCGTCCGCTTCAGCAAATCCTCCTTGGTTTACAAGGTGCCTTACTAACTTAAAAACACAAAAAAATAAGCTTTTACTTAAATATAAAAAAAACCTGCAGTAGTGTGGATTTCTCAAGATACCTACTAGCTCGGTCGAATTTTACCGTGCATAACGCTGAATGTTATAGGAATTATATTGACCGCTGCCGGATTCAATTTACTCAGGATCCAAAGCAGTTTTATAATTTTGTAAACACTAAGCGTAAACACGTATCTTTTTCACCCCTGCTTACGTTTGAAAATTCTTCTGCAACTTCGGATCAGGCCATTGCCGATCTATTCGCAGAATTTTTTCAAACAACTTATTCTCCTCCTAAACTGACTGATCAGCCTTACGCATATAACATTCAAGCAGCAAATCTTATTTTCTGTCCGTTTTTTTCTGAGAATAACTTATTATCTGGTCTTTTAAGGGTAAAACCCATTTATTCGCCAGGCCCCGACGGAGTACCAGGCTGTGTGCTAAAATACTGCGCCAGGGCTCTGTGCAAACCTCTTCTAAGACTTTTCAACTTATCTTTGGAAACCTCGATTTTTCCCCTTATGTGGAAGGAATCATTTATAATTCCCCTACATAAAAAAGGGAAAAAGTCCGAGGCTGCCAACTACAGAGGCATCTCTAAGTTGTCGGCAATTCCAAAGTTATTTGAAAATTAATTACCCCTCATTTGCAACACCTTTGCTCTTCGATTATCACTCCTTGTCAGCATGGCTTTATTAAGCGTCGCTCCACCACCACAAACTTATTGGAGTTGACATCCTTTGTCATAGATGGCTTTTGTAAGGGATATCAAACCGATGTAATTTACACAGACTTCAGCAAAGCATTCGATTCAGTTAATCACTCACTCTTGTTGAGTAAACTGAATATGCTGGGTTTTCCTAAAGACCTCTTAACGTGGATCTCCAGCTACCTAGATGGAAGGACACAAAGAGTCTTATTTAAAAACATACAGTCCCGTCTGGTCCGTGCTACATCCGGCGTCCCTCAAGGAAGTCATCTTGGCCCGTTATTATTTACGCTTTTTATAAACGACTTGCCCCCTGCTTTAACGAACTCTCTAGTTCTCATGTATGCAGATGATGTAAAGCTTTGTCTTCAGTACAAATCCATCTCTGCCCAATGCAGTCTTCAGTCTGACCTTGATAACTTTCAAAAATGGTGCTTAGCTAATGATCTAATACTTAATGGATCTAAATGCAAACATATGTCTTTTTATCGTTCTTGCCCTCTGCAAGCTACTTATTCTATTAATGGGATTGCCTTAGAAAAATTGACCCAGGTTAATGATCTCCTATTAGACATCAAACTTAAATTTGCCGACCATATTTCCTTAATGGTTAATAAGGCTAAAGGAGTCCTTGGTTTTATCAAAAGGTGGTCAAAAGAATTTAATGACCCCTATATAACTAAAACACTATTCATTTCTTTGGTCCGTCCTATACTGGAGTACGGTTCATGTGTCTGGAGTCCCCAATATGGAGTACATCAGGACCGCATAGAATCCGTACAAAAGAATTTCCTAACTTTTTCACTTAGAGGTCTAAACTGGGATGCAAATCTTCACCTTCCATCTTATAAGAGTAGACTCTTACTCATAAACTTACCTAGCTTAACAAATCGTAGGACAATGCTCGGTGTAGTCTTTCTGCATAACCTAATTAACGGGGATGTAGATAGCCAGCATTTACTAACACGCTTAAAATTTAACATTCCTAATAGAAGGACTCGAAACTTTAGTCCTCTGTTCCTTAGCCGTTGTAGTTCGACATATGCACTGCATGACCCTTTTAGGGTATTATGTTCGAACTACAATGGTCTCTACGCCATAACATCTCTTTCCCTCAAACTTAAAATATAGAATTTTAAATTTCCTTACTAACTCCTCCTAGCTTAATAATAAAAAAAAATAGCTTAATATATTCTAACAAATCGTTTATTGAGCGCCCCTCGGTCGTCTGGGCCTCTAAGCTTTATGATGAATACAGGAATGTTAGCTGATGCTCTTATTGATGCACAAGCCATTTCCAAATTCTGAAAGACCGGTAAAAAAAAAAAAAAATTAAAAAAAATAACCTCACTACCTCGGGCCGACCCTCATGTCGACATAAGTTAGCATTACTGACAACAATTAAAAATCAATATCAGCCAAAACAATGGAAAGAGCGTACCAAAGCGTCGCCAGAATTAGCGGAGCATTAAGTTAAACGGAATACTTATTTTTTTTTTCTTTCTTAATTAATTTTCTTGTATTAGACCTGTACTCATACCTTTTTTCTATATAGCATAATTCGGTTTTTGGCATCATGATTAGCAAGAACCCATAATTTTACTTTGAATTTATCACCCTTCATCAAGCCACACAGCGCTCCAGTCTACAGGCCTGCAGACGTCGAGGGATTATTTTGTGAGTACCTATATAATCCTGATTGCCTAACTATGCCATTATAAAAGAAAGCGTATGAAAATTTAATTTAAAAAAACTATTAAACTAACTCGATGTAAGATCCCAAAACATTCTTTCTGAATCTACTCCATTTAACTTTTAGTTTCTTATTCAAACTTTATTAATCTAGCGGTTAAGACAAATTAATTTCAATTGATTAGGATTAAAGAAAACCAGTAGGAGTAAAGATTTAGGCTAAGTAGGCTAAGTATTGTAAGGAGAAAGAAAGATGAAAATTAGAGTAATTAAATAATGGATTGTGAACTGAAGGACAGTTAAAAATGAAGTAAAGTATATTATTTGTATGGGCACCTGAGCTAAACGATTTCTCCTTGAACGGGTAAAGGCAGCAATAAATTAGTAAGTCTTTACAGGAAGGGCGGGCCAAGCAGAAGAACCATCCCATCTGAGTTCTTCAATATTCAATGCGCTTTGTCTCATATTCATATCCACCCGAAATGACTGTATCCCCTCCTAATCCTTTCAACTCTGTCTACAAAATTTTATTGTGTGGCGGTGATCCTGATTAGGAAGTAACCCAACCCCCTGGACTCTTCACTGAGCTAGGCCGGTCCCGTAGGCAGAGTATGCTACCAATCGGTATCCACTTCACCGTGTTCGTCACAGAATAAATGGCGCCCAACGTGGGGCAGGCAAGCAAGCAGCAGGCAGGCAAGCAAGCAAAAACAAAATACCAAACCAAACCAAAAACCAAAATACCACCATGCTTTTCCGAGCTTTCCCCAACATACCCTAACAGTCATCCCTCTATAAAAGTTGTTTTAGTTTACGTAATCCTTTGCTTATTCTTCTAGGATTGCTGCGTTTTGGGAAACACCTCAAAAGCAGACCAGGGAATAAACCAAAGGTGTAGAACGTTAGATCCTATATTTATTCAAGGTGAAAGAAATTGAGATTGTATTTATTGGAAAATTCAGCAGTAACTCTTTCTTAAACACTTGAAACCCTAATAAAGCTCATTAATATCTCCAGGAGTTAGAGAATTGTAGGATTGAATTGTTGAGAATTGTTGAATAGGAGAATTGTTGAAAAATTCAACAGTACCTCATTCCAGAATATTATGGCCTCAACTACTGTCATAATTTATTTGATACGTTAAGTTGCCTAAACGAAATCGAGATTGATTCGTGCTGGAACGATTCAGCAGGATACTCTTTCATTTAGCGCAATGAACACATCAGGTTCTTTTAGATTCAGTATAAAAACGAAGATCAGACAAAGCTATTGTAAAATCTAAAAGGAAATCGTTATAGCAATGAATAAGACCCAGATTACCGATTAATAATTCAGGCTTCCGAATTTTGATAGTAGTGCCAATTTGTAGTAGTTAGGAGTATTGGTAACTGCATATAAATATCCTTTGTTGTGGTTTAATATTGAAAACGAAATAATGTCAGTCAGGCGCAGTCCTGAGAATACTTCGAGAGTGCCCGTTGAGTCGGTGCAATGCTCCGTATGCAATGAATCCAACGCGATACAGAATTTGTTGAAACACCCTGTAAACACCGTTTTCATCGCACGTGTCTAACTACGTGGTTACAGCAAAATGAAACATGTCCCAATTGTCGTCAGCTATGTCTACCCTCGCAGCTAACTAATAGCGCAAGGGAAACACAGGACGCTAATTTAGAAATTCCAAGGGTGCAAACTGGATCTACTTCAAACTCGCGAACAGGTGCCATCCCAAGAAATCGCCCCCATACTAGACCTACCACCAGATCAACAACTACTGGATCCAGTAGTCGTCCAAGCACAAGTTCGCAAGCTCAGCGCTCACCACGTGTAGGAGGTTCGCAAAGAACAAATAGCGTTTCAGAAGGGAGAATTCAGGAGCTCATAGCAAATGCGTTAGAATCCTACCAAGCCCAACTCTCTTCAACGTTATCAGAACAAATTAGTCAGGCGATGCAAAACCTTAATATTCCTTCCTCCCAATGACAATCAGCAAACCCCCTAATAAATCAGCCTTTCGATCATCACGTGTCCGTTAACCATAATATCTCAGGTAATCCTTCACTAGATAATCGTAGAGAGGACAACATAATCCGGCCAGACCAAATTTCAAGCTTATTGGTTCACTGGAAACTACAGTTTTGTGGTTCACCAAAAGACATTTTTGTAGATGACTTTATATACCGAGTAAACACATTAACGCGACGATCGTTGAATGGAAACTTTGATCTCTTGTATGAATACGCAAATTTATTGTTTGTCGGCCCAGCATTAACATTCTTTTGGAGATGCCATAGAAGTTCAGAGCAGATGAATTGGCATGTACTCTGTTCTCGTTTGAGGGAGAGATATAAAGACCAAAGATCAGATCAAGACATACGACACGCAATGCGTAGAAGGAAGCAAGGAAATAATGAATGTTTTGATGATTTTCTTGACTCAATCTTGGCCATTGCGGATGCCTTATCCGAGCCTATGACAGACTCTGATTTAGTTCAGGCAGTTAGGAACAACTTAAGATCGGACATAGGACACGACATCTTGCATATAGAAACTCCAACTATAGCCGCGTTACGCAGACACTGTCACCGTCACGAAGAGTTTTTCAACTCTCTTAGAGCTAAGAACAACTTCCGTAACCCTGTTGTTAGGCGAAACATAAACGAAATATCTATAGACGAAGAATCCGAAGTACCATGTCAAGAAAACGAACCACAGATTTCGGCGATTCGAAATGAGAATCGAACGAAATGTTGGAACTGTGAGACTACAGGTCATAGATTTAAAGATTGTCCCCAACCACACCGAGTATTTTGCTATGGTTGTGGCGCAGTAAATGTGTATAAACCTTCATGTCCAAAATGTTCACAAAAATCGGGAAACTTCCAAGCGGACAACCGTGCCAGTCCGAGAACGGATGCCCGAATGTAGACTCGGACGAAGACGTGAATAAAACGACCGAACATATATCAATTCGCAAAAGATCAGTACAGTCACCTGACCATTCCAACACCAGGTCTTTTAAGCCTTATCATGTTCGACTAAAAGAATATAACGAAACGAGGCGAAGAATCTTTACAAACGATACCGATAGAAAAACTAGAGGTCGCTCAGCAACAAGACAGCGGAACTTCTGGAAATCAAAGCTTGTATTGATGCTTGTTTAATAGTTGTTTAATATCAGCGATAAGTAAAGTAAGCAATGACATACGCCCTTTTGCAAATCTAGTTGTACTTGATGAATCGTATTTAGCTTTACTAGATAGCGGAGCTAATAGAAGCGTAATCGGAGGAACTTTAGCTAAAAGTATCCTTTCGGGAAAATACAAGTTCTATAGGGCGCAGGGCAACGTACGAACTGCAGACGGAATGAAACAGTCCACTTTTGGCACTATAACCATTCCGATTAAATATAATAACATCGAAAGAGAAATGGATTTTTTAGTAGTACCATCTATTACACAAGAAGTTATTTGTGGGATGGACTTTTGGGAAAAATTCGGAATTTCCGTTTCCTTAGGAGGTAGGGTGAATGAATTGAACTTTGAAAAAGAATCCACAAAGCTCAATTTATCGGAAGTCCAGAAATCCAGACTAAAAAGTGTAATAGATTTCTTCCCGTCATCCGACAGAGATGGTCTTGGCATGACAAACTTCATCGAACATTCGATTGATACCGGCAATGCCAAGCCGATAAAACGGAGGCATTACCCTTTGTCACCCGCGCGTGAAAAACTTCTATGTACGGAGATTGATAGGATGATAAAATTAGGAGTTATTGAAGAAGCCCTTACATCATCGTGGTCATCTCCGGTCGTTTTAATAGTCAAACCAGATAAAGTTAGGTTTTGCTTAGATTCGAGAAAGGTAAACGATGTTACAATAAAAGACTCATACCCAATTCCAAACCTAGATGGACTTTTGAGCCGTCTTCTTCCAGTTCACTGCATTTCAAAAATTGATTTGAAAGATGCCTTTTGGCAAATCAATTTAGACCCTCAGTCTCGACCAAAAACCGCATTCACAGTTCCGAATAGGCCATTATACCAATTTAGGCGTATGCCATTTGGACTGTGCAACGCCCCTCAGACGATGTGTCGGCTTATGGATCAGGTCATACCCTACCAACTGAAAACTCACGTATTTGTCGACCTGTCGATTTGGACGACCTTCTGGTTATGTCATTAAGCTTTAACGATCATTTAAAGCACCTCTCAGAAGTTGCGACACGGTTACGGCATGCTGGCCTAACGATTAATATCAAAAAGAGCCAATTTGGGTCAGTGCGGTATCTGAATTTCCTGTCCCCAAAAGCCAAACGCAACTAAGATGCTTCCTTGGCATTTGCGGTTGGTACCGTCGGTTAAGAAGTTTACTTCAAAGGTGGTGATTGACTATTTAAAGGATGATATTTTTGTGTTTTTCGGAACTCCGGAAGTTTTGGTGAGCGATAATGGCACTCAGTTTAAAAGCCAGGACTTCGCAGCCTTTACTGCTAAGCACGGAATCCAACATATTTTCACAGGTACGTACTCCCCCCAGTCAAACGCGGCGGAGCGTGTAAATCGTTCAATAAATGCTGCTCTCAGAAGCTATATTCAATCTGACCAAAGATTGTGGGATAGTTACATAGGAAGTATAAACTCTGCATTGAGGAATGGTATACACCAATCCATTGGAGAATCACCATACTATGTAGTCTTTGGCCAGCACATGCTCACGCATGGCAAAGACTATAAGTTGCTACGAAATATCCATATGTTGTCCGAAGGATCAGTAAACATCGCTAGATTAGACGAATTCCAGAAAATCCGAGCGGATATCGCCAAGCGAATGGCAAAAGCATACCAGAAAAACAGAGATGAATACGATTTACGTTCCCGACATCGAACCTTTGAGGTAGGTCAGGAAGTTATAAAAGAAATTTTGTCTTAAGTAACCAACCTTCGCATATTAATGCCAAATTAGCACCTGTAGGGATAAAAGCTAAAATCAAAGAGAAGCGAGGACAGTCGTTATATTTACTCGAAGACAAAAACGGAAAAGAGCTGGGAACCTTCCATGCCAAGGATCTCTGGTGATGTACCCTTTTTCAGCTTTCATCTCCAGTAATATGACGTCGATAAAACCTGTGGTGTGAGGGTACGACTTAAAATACAAAAAGAAAATTAGGAAAATTAATTTTAGTTAGATAAACATTAAGTCGATAACAGCTGCGCTGTTAACCCAAATTTGGGCTGTTAAGCGCAAACTTTCTGGCACCTCGAAGGGCGGGCCAAGCAGAAGAACCATCCCATCTGAGTTCTTCAATATTTAATGCGCTTTGTCTCATGTCCACCCGAAATGACTGTATCCCCTCCTAATCCTTTCAACTCTGTCTACAAAATTTTATTGTGTGGCGGTGATCCTGATTAGGAAGTAACCCAACCACCTGGACTCTTCACTGAGCTAGGCCGGTCCCGTAGGCAGAGTATGCTACCAATCGGTATCCACTTCACCGTGTTCGTCACAAACTCACTAACATTAATCGTTGACTTCACCACAGTGTGTATCTTTTTCTTAATCTGGGAATTAGCTTGACCTATTCCAAGCAAGTTGATACACGATTCCTCCCTACGGATCTGTAAGCGTTGAGCAAGATCTTAAGTAATGAAGTTTATTTGTGACCCACAGCCAGGTAATGCTCGGGCCAATATGTGCTCGCCATTTTTAGTTCTAACGCCTACGATCGACGTCGCTAACAAAACCCTTTCTAGGAACGCATGCAAAGTATGTGACGTAGAAGGGCCATCAAGATGTAGCGCTGGAGGAGGATTTTCATTCGGTGGTGGTAACGCTAAGTTATTTTCGGTCACAGTAAATAGGTGCAGAAGTTTGTGGTGCGATCTTGCACAAATTTGACACCTAGTCGATTTACACTTCGCGACCGTGTGACCATTTCGCAGACAATTTAAACATAGTCAGGCTGACTTGACAACTCAAACCGTTGCATTACACCAAGGCGAGCGAACAGACTATACTGGGCAAGACTATGTTCTAGGGAGTTGCAATAACTGCAAGCTTGTTTGTTGGAAGCGGTGCAAGCCAACGAACTCCTATTGTACTGCTTCCCAAACCCAGTTTTCTCTTGTTTTGGCTTGCCAGTCTCTGCAGCGGACAGGTGCTACGATTTAATATTTTTTTCGAAATCGGACCACAACGGCAATTCCTCATAATCCTGTGACTCTTCCCATTTTTCTCTGGTCACTGGATCTACTCTACTCAAAACTAAATGAATGGTCATTGAGTGTCATGGCAATTTTCTCATGAGTGTCATGGCAATTTTAGTGTCATCTCCTATGGATAATAGTGACCCGTAGATTGATGACACTGTGTCGATGAAACATCTCAACGACGACGCAGACGGCTGGGAAACTTTCGGAAGGCTGAATAATTTGCTTATTTGGTTTGCAAAGATGAGACATTCGTTATCATAAACTCTTTTCAGACTAGCAATTGCTTTGTCATAATTACTCTCTGTGACTTGGAATGCCTTTATAGTTCCTAAGGCTTCACCAGAGAGGCAAGAAATTAAATGATTAAATTGTTCGATAACAGGAATGTTCACATCCTTGTGTACTAATGTCTCAAAGAGACTCATGAAATTTTTAAACTCAGAATAGTTTTTACTGAATTTTGGCAATGCCAAATTGGGAAGTCGAGCTCGAGTTGGGGCTGCAAAAATTGCAGTAGCTGGTGGGGACTCTTCAGCTATAGTGAAGGCATTTAATAATGACATCACCCATGCCATAGTTGTTATCTGTAATTCTTCTAACTCGGCTCCAAATTCATTTTCCTCATCTAATGCTAGACCTGGTCTTGCAACTCATTTGCCTTAAAAATTGTCTCATTCAAGACGTGAAGCCTGCACTCTAGCTCGGTCTTTTCTAAAGGAACTGACCCAGCTTCCAAACGTTTCTCTAACCGGCGAATGCTTTTTACTCTGACATTTAATCTTCTTCTTAAGTCATCAAGAGACGTGGATTTTACTTTCTGTTTATTACTTTCCATTTTCAGATATATTTTTTTAATAAACAGACAACAACGATACCAAATTTAAAAATTTATTGTTTTAGTTTTTTTTTTATAAAAATTTTTTTAATTTTTTTTATTACTTAGTAAAAAATTAAAAAAAAATAAAATTTTTAATAGTAGAAACATTTTTTAATTTTAATTATTTAATTAATTAAATAAAATATACAACAAGCGACAACAAACGAAAAAAAAGATATTTAATTTAATATCTGGCGAAAACGAAAAAATAATTAACTAATAAATATAGCGAAAAAGATGAAATAATTCATTAATTAATTGATAGTCGAATAATGTTGATAGTCGAGGCACTGAGTATCCAAAAAAGTAGTTGGTTGCCAATGACACCGAAAAAGATGTATAAAAAACTGCGGTTCTGCCTTAGGATCCTTTATTCCCTCTGCCACTTTCCTCCTGCAGTCGATGCAAGTACAGGACATGAAGCTCGGTGGTGATCCTGGAGTTGATGACCGTTGGATTTCCTCGGCTTGTCCTGATTACGCGACGCAGTGAATGTGTCGCACATTTAATTTAAATCGCACTTTGTTTTAGTTTGAATGTTTGTATTTTTTATGTAATAACACATGCCACTGTCACTTTTGTGCTATTTTTTAATTTTTAAATATTTAGTGCAAATGTCAACCCGGGGGCGCCAAAATGTTGAATGAGATTAGTTTATCTCTCACGATAAAACATAAAAAAAATAAAAAACAAGGTGGCTACTAAATATAACAAAAATTTCAAAAGCGAAAACGAATAATGTGTCCTCTTCAACGTTATAATTTGGTCTATATTTTCTCTAATTTTAAGCCTAACTTAAAGCCGAATTTGCACAAGAGCGAATATGAGCTTTCGCTCCCACTCCGACCTAAGCTATGTTATATAAGATACTAACAATTCAACTACAAAATTCAATTCAAATGAACAACAACTTCAAATTAATATCAAATCCAATCAACCACGACGAATCCGTTAACAAATATAATAACCTCTATTGGACAAGAAAGAAAAAACAAAAGAAGAGGAAGAAGCAGAGCCGAGCTATGCTTTGAATTAAAATGAAACAAATTATTAATCCAAATATACCTCAGCACACGCGAAGCGATACGGTTTAAGTTAAAACTGAAGTTTCTCTAAATTCGGTTCTCAAGTAAGTAAACACCGGTTTACAGCAATACTTATCATAACCGCAGTGCGCACAAAAAAAACACGACCGTTCGCGTAAGAAGAAAAGAGAAAAAGAGAGAAATTATTACTATTACTTTTGAGAACACTGACATACTTTAAAAGATTTTTTTTTCTATGATAAGCATTGCTTCGTGTACGCTTATTTACTAATTATTACTTCCTCTTATATTTGCTATTATAAAAGTAAATTCTTCCATGACGATAAAGCGATTCGATATTAATATTGTAAAAAATATATTGTGACTTATGTCTTCCCGCTGAGTTCTCACGAACTGTTAGAATGTAAATATTTCCACCCTTGCAAGCATGAGTCAGATATAAGCAAATTTCCCAATTCCCCAAAAGAACTTTAAAATAAAAAACTGAATGCGTGTATTGGACATCTCGAAACCAAGATCGGAAATAGCTTCGGATTCATCTTCGTTTCAATCCCGAGGCAAGAAGGAAAGTAAAGATCTCGAGCCTGGGAGAGTGCGAATTTAGATTAAGAAAAGGAATCATGTGTTTGTAACTCCAATTTTAAATAAAAATGTATATTTTTATATCGAAACTGGTACTGTGTTATTAATTGGCGCCCAACGGTTGGACCCGCGTTATTAAAATATCGAAACAAAGATTTTCGCGAGTTCCTAAATCGCGAGGTCCCAAGATCAAAGACACAAAACCATAAGGGTTCCTATGTAAATGTAACAAACACGTACCAGTAAGAAATAAATAAATAAAAAAAAGTATAAACACCAACTATATCTGTTAAATACGACTTACAAAAATAACAAGAAAGGAAAGCTAACTTCGGGCGGAGCCGAAGTTTATATACCCTTGCAGTTAAAACCGGATATATATCGCAACCATCGAATAAAGTTGGACGATCCTTATGAGAATATCGTAATATAACCAATTTATTACAATAAAGAATCTAAAACAAAGTACCAAGCTTCCATCTTCAAAAATACCAAAGTTGGTATTTTTACCAAATACCATTTCCGATCATTCAGTTATATGGCAGCTATAAGATATAGTCGGCCGCTCGTTATTCAATTTGGTTGGTTGGATTAACTTACTAACTTCCCGGCCGTTCCGACTTATATACTGTGTGCAAAGGAAAGTTTCAAGACGATAGCTTTAAAACTGAGAGACTAGTTTGCGTAGAAACAGACAGACGGACAGACGGACCGACGGACAGACGGACAGACGGACATGCTTATATCAACTCAGGAGGTGATCCTGATCAAGAATATATATACTTTATAGGGTCGGAGATGTCTCCTTCACTGCGTTGCACACTTTTGGACAAAATTATAATACCCTCTGCAAGGGTATAAAAATACTACTTGAATATTTTATAACAAAAATTCAAGCAGAACCTAAAAAAATCAATAGAGGACCACAAACAAGAGGAACATCGCCAAAATATAAGGACCAACACAACAAACCAGGTTTAAATATACGTTTACCTATATATGTTAAATAATAATAATAAAATATATTAAAATATTATTACAATAAGCAAGTGGGCTTCACGAGCTAAAATGTCAACTGGATTCAGGGATGTGACTCCAAAACATTGGCTTCACTTGGCAACTGCCAAGTCGCTTCGCAAATGCTTAGTCTGAGAACCTCTGCCATCATTTTCGCTGACAACTCATATCTAGAAGCTCCAGCTCTGGTACAGGTAACGTTTTAAGAAGAGCTACATGGGATATTGAATATCCAATTTACATTAACAAAAAATGTCAAAGAGACATTACTATTAGCCGCTAAAAATGTTAATATTAATTTAAATGTAAAATAATTTATTTTAAAATTAGAATATATTTTAGAATTAGGAATACTTAAAAAAAAATTATTTGTACAAAAACAAAAACAACGCCCAGTTGTTTAACACAAATCAAACTCTGATTTTATAACTGGCAACTTTAATCCCCTTGCATCGTGTAAGGGTTAATGCACAAATTCATTGTCGTCTCACTCATATAACTACGCTGAGAATTTAACTCGCACTCATTGTTATGATTATAGAGCAGTGGTCGGATCGGCCCTAACCCGCCGGCATAGAAAATTTCTCTGTCCGAGCTCTGACACACACACACAGTATAAATGTGTGAAACGTCGTGGTCACAGCCTACTTTCTGCTATTCGTTACTAATACTAATACTAATACTAATCATGAGAAGGCGAGCAAAATGTAAGTTTACGAAAAAAATTCTTTTAAAGTAATATAACATGATTGTTTAGGTGAGGGGCCCTATAGATAGTACGACATTTTTCCGTCTCCGTCTCTCTGCCGGTCTTCAGCAGTGGTCCGAATATTAAATTTCGTTCACACTGCTGCAAGATTTTTTTTGTTCCTTCCGTGTCAACTCCAAGTCCGAGTTTTCCGACACAACGGCAGTTTGAGATTTTCTACTCTTCTTCGTCTTCAAATTCTGCAAATTTTTCCATCCATCTGCGTTTTGTGTGCTTCGCCATATTCCTCGCCTTTTTCGGCCTCTCCGTTATCCATTCGTTTGCCAACGGTCGAGGCATATGTGCATCCTTATATATACATACATATGTACATTCACACATACATATTTTTATTTGGTATATTTTGGCCATTAATCCGCGAAAAATTCGCAAGTGAAATTGTGTGCAGTCCACTTATCAACGCTCTACTGTGCTAACATATGCCCCACATGACCTTGTATATATCCGTACTTGCATGCATGTCCATATATTTCCATATATTTTCTGCCCCCAATTTCAGGAAATATATAACTGATAAAATTAAATAAAAAACAAATTTTCTTAAAACCAACAATTATAAAACGCCATTTCACTACTGTCGGGTCAAGCAGCAAGCAACTAATTTAAACATATTAAATAATTAGTAACTGATGTTTTGTTGGTCCCAAGCCGACTCTCTTTCGGCCGCTCGGCTTTGCTAATTCCGCGTTTAAAGTTAGCGAGCATCCGCTCAGCCTATTCTAGAAGGTTGGCGCCACTCTCGTTCGTCTTCTTACTGCGCTCGCATCCTAAATTGGATTTCCCATATTGAACATAAGTCCTAATTTCATATGCGGGCCGAATAAAGTTTATAACGTTTATGGTATGGATAACGTAAGGTTATAACGTTTATAGCTTCATATATACATATATTTTGTTTTTCATATTCATATATTTTGTTTTTTTTGAAGAAATACCTTATGTTAATGTTAAAAATTTCTTCTTTTTTTGTTAAAATAGACTGTAAGAAAGTTGGTCTCCACAATGAAATATAAAATGTTTGTTTACGTTACGTTTTTGTTGAGTTATTAATGAATCAAGTTGAAAATCTGGGGTGTCCGAATAAATGTTGCGCTGACTGTATATACATTCCACAATTCCGCTACTGTTCTGAGCGCACAGTGAGACAGATCGTGTTCGCCGCGAGCAAATAAAATTTATTTCGGGTTGTTCAGAACACAATATAATAAATCATGAACTCGGCGCCGTCACAGGAGCACCCACTCCAACCCGGAGTGCTATTTTAAAGTGCAAGGCCCTGGGTACTCTCCAGGACTTACAGAGGATCCAAGGAGCTCTTCAGCCTATTTCCTAAGTGGATCCATCCCCGGATCCTAAGCCATCCCCGGGGAGCTTGAGATTTGGACATTTTGCAGATCAGCAGTGACCTTCAGATGGACTCTTTCGGAGCTCGTAGCGACGATGCAGGCCGAAATTGAGCACAAACGGCCCTTCGCTCTTCTCAAATTGCTGCCCACTCCACCCTTGCCAATGGAATGTCCACCATGCAGGCAAACTTTAGGTCAAAGTGTTCAGATGCTGCATCCTTTGCCGCTCCCTACGTTCAGCGGTGGATACTCGGAATGGGCTGAATTTTACTCGATCTTCTCTACAATCGTCGGCTGCAATCCTCGTATTAGTAAGGTGGAAAAACTGCAAAGGTTGCGATCTTGCCTTCGGGAGTCCGCTTTCGAAGCAGTTCGTTCCTTGGAAGTCTCCGACGAGAACTATGATGTTGCACTGAATTTATTGGAGAAACGTGAACGAGATTCTGGGCCTCAGTCTGTTGGAAAGTGGCTCAATAGCAGCTCTTCGAGGTCTTTCGGACAAATTCAATGCCCATATGCGAGCCTTACAGAATTTTGGTACATCAGTTCAGATCGCCAGCTGCATCATCGTCCAAGTTCTGCTTCAAAGGTTGGACCCAGCTACCGAGGCCAAGTGGGAGGAGAGTCAAAACTCCTCAGGTTCAGACGCCATCCCTACTTGGAAGTCGATGGCCGAATTTTTGGAGTAGGACGCTGGAGGCTATGGACGTGGCCATGGCTCCATACGCCCCGGGCGCTCATGTGGGAAGGCGTCGAGGTGCAAATAATAATAGATCATCCTTTATTGTTACTAATTCGCTTCCCTCTACCTGTGCTCTATGCGGGGGATGGTCCCATAATGTCTGCATGCCCCCGATTACTATCAATGCCCCCTGAGATTCGCCTTGGTGAGGCCAGGCGACTCGGTCTTTGTCGGAAGTGTCTGCAAACGGGCCATAACATGCGTGAGTGCCTCGCTGCTAATTGTCGCAGTTGTGGAAGGAGGCATCACAGCCTGCTGCATTTCCTGGAGCCGCGGCATCTAGCGGCCAGCCTTTGGTTGGTCCTCTCACGTCAGCCATAGCCGAGGTCGCCGAGCTTGTAGACTTTTCGCCATCCACTGCTAATGCACTTGTTGCTCAAGGTCGCAGCGGCGATATATCGTTGCTTGCTACAGCGAACATTTTTGTTCGTAGTCGCGCTGGATCCCTTGTTCCATGCCGAGCTCTGTTGGATTCTGGATCTCAGGTGCACGTCATCACTTCCCGGCTGGCAAGTCAGCTGCAGCTCCGGAGGTACAAATCATTCATGGCGGTATCTGGTATTGGCGATACCGGCTTTGAGACAGTTGGATTTTCTGTTGATGTTCTCCTACGTTCCCACTGTTTCGAGTACTCGGCCCGGGTTAACGCCGTCGTCGCCGCCAATATCACGGACCTGCAGCCTAGCTTCAGTTTGGATGTCTCCAGTTGGAATATTCCTGGCAATCTTTCTTTGGCTGATCCTGAATTTTTCCGCCCACAGCGCATCGACCTTCTTATCGGAGCCAGTCTGTTTTATGAGCTGTTGTGTGTTGGGCAAATTAAGCTCTCAGCCGGCCTGCTATTGCTGCAGAAAACTCGACGTGGATGGGTCGTGTGTGGAGGCGGTTCACATGTCCAGAGAAGATCACTCGTTTCCACTGCCCACAAGGATGTTCCGGAGAGCGCACCAATGCTGGATGATCAGCTGGATTAGGAACTTTTGTACGGATTCTATGCGGTCCTGATGTACTCCATATTTGGGACTCCAGACACATGAACCGTACTCCAGTATAGGACGGACCAAAGAAATGAATAGTGTTTTGGTTATATAGGGGTCATTAAATTCATTTGATATTTGGTCGGCAAATTTAAGTTTTATGTCTAATAGGATGCCGAGATCATTAACCTGGGTTAATTTTTCTAAGGCATTCCCATTAATGGAATACGTAGCTTGCAGAGGACATCAACGATAAAAAGACATATGCTTGCATTTTGATCCATTAAGTATTAAATCATTAGCTAAACACCATTCTTGAAAGTTATCAAGGTCAGACTGAAGACTGCATAGGCAGAGATGGATTTGTACTGAAGACAAAGCTTTACATCATCTGCATACATAAGAACTAGAAAGTTCGTTAAAGCAGGGGGCAAGTCATTTATAAAAAGTGTGAATAATAGCGGGCCAAGACGACTTCCTTGAGGGACGCCATATGTAGCACGGACCAGACGGGACTGTATGTTTTTAAATAAGACTCTTTGTGTCCTTCCATCTAAATAGCTGGAGATCCACGTTAAGAGGTCTTTAGGAAAACCTAGCATATTCAGTTTACTAAACAAAAGTGAGTGATTAACTGAATCAAATGTTTTGCTGAAGTCTGTGTAAATTACATCGGTTTGATATCCCTTACAAAAGCCATCTATGACAAAGGATGTCAACTCCAGTAAATTTGTGGTGGTGGAGCGACGCTTAATAAAGCCATGCTGACAGGGAGAGATGATCGAAGAGCATAGGTGTTGCAAGTGAGGGGTAATTAATTTTTCAAATAACATTGGAATTGCCGACAACTTAGAGATGCCTCTGTAGTTGGCAGCCTCAGACTTTTTCCCTGTTTTATGTAGGGGAGTTATGAATGATTCCTTCCACTTAAGGGAAAAAATCGAGGTTTCCAAAGATAAGTTGAAAAGTCTTAGAAGAGGTTTGCACAAAGCCCTGGCACAGTATTTTAGCACACAGCCTGGTACTCCATCGGGGCCTGGCGAATAAATGGGTTTGACCCTTAAAAGACCAGATAATAAGCTCTTCTCAGAAAAAAACGGACAGAAAATAAGATTTGCTGCTTGAATGTTATATGCGTAAGGCTGATCAGTCAATTTAGGAGGAGAATCGGCAATGGCCTGATCAGAAGTCGCAGAGGAATTTTCAAATGTAAGCAGGGGTGAAAAAGATACGTATTTACGCTTAGTGTTTGCAAAATTATAAAACTGCTTTGGATCCTGAGAAAATTGTATCCGGCAGCGGTCAATATAATCTTCAGTGTATTCTTTGGCGGGATTCCACCCAGGATGAGTTGCAGCTTTTTAAGCTGGATACGGTCACCTATGGAACGAAGCCTGCCTCATTTTTAGCAGTTCGGACAATGCATCAGTTGGCAGATGATGAGCAATTAATGTTTCCAAAGGGGGCCGAAATTCTGCGTCGCGACTTTTATGTGGATGATCTACTTTCCGGAGGCGACTCTATTCTTGAAGCTATTAGCGTAATGTAGCAAACATCCACGATCCTTGCCAAAGGCCAATTTCGGTTAAGGATGTGGTGCTCCAATGTTGGTGACGTGCTGGATAAGGTGCCTGAAGAAGATCTGGAGTCTTTCCTAATGTTTGACACTGGGTCTTGCTTGGGATCCTGCAACTGACCGCTTGCTGTTTTTTTTTGAAGGAATTCAGTCAATCTCAAAGCCCACTAGGCGCATCGTGCTTTCTTCAGTCGCTCGGCTTTATAACCCATTAGGCCTTGTGGGTCCTGTAATTTCAAAGGAGATCTTTCTCCAGAAACAGTGCCGTGAGAAGTTGTCCTAGGATGAAAATCTTCCTCAAGCTCTTCACTGCGACTGGAATATGATTTGTAGCAGCTTTGTTAGTACGCAGCGCGCCAAATTCCCTAGATGGGCGGAGTGGAGTGGCGGTATGTTCCCACTTCTTTGAACCCACCAGATATCCTGTCGCGTGGTGCTCTTCCCAATGAATTGGTTGAGAATAAGCTGTGGTCTCACGTTCCTCCGTTTCTCATTGGATACAAAGGGAAGTTGCCAACCGCGGTCCCATCTGAGAGATCGACCCTGAAGTTACGTACAAGGGTCCTGGTCATTCAGTCTCCGTACGTGGATATAACAGCGGTTTCTAAGTACGCTAATTCGATTCCAGCACTGCAGAGGGTATTCGCTTACGTGTACAAGTTTTCTCAACGATTCGACACAACGGTGTCACATCTAGCGATATCAAATCTGGACATAAAAACGCTTCAAAATTGAAAGGAGATAGCGGTATCCAGGGCACTTGCCTCTTCCTCTTCCTTCTTGGATAAATTTGGTCTGTTGCGCGTTGACGGTCGACTAAAAAATTCGTCATTGGATTTTGATAGTCAGCATCCAATTATACTTCCAAGAAACCATCCAGTTACGCAGGCTATAATGGTTGACTTCCATGAGAGAAATTTACATACGGGACCTCGCGCACTGTTGGCAATTATTCGGTCCCAATATTGGCCAATTGGGGGGAGAAAAACCGTGACGAAGGCAATACACAAATGCATCTGATGCTTCCGGACTAAGCCTCGGTTGTTGGAGCACATCGAGCCTGATGTCCCAAAGCTGAACTTCAACCGGTTGGACAGCTGGCAGCGCGAGTTTTGTTAACGTTTTATGTTAACATTTAATTCAATATAAACAATGTCCTTTTTATTTGAATTTGTATAAAAGTTTTTATTTTACTTTAATGATCTTGTCTTGTTCACATCTTGGTTCATTCTGTGCACGAATGCTTTTCGAATCGTCGAGCGAGCTTTTTAATTATTTTATGGAAGCTTTTAATCTTTGCACTTTTAAATGCAAGCAAGAAAGAAATGGAGAACAAGAACTTGGACTATATAGCTCGCGTGTCTTTCCTGCAGCAGTCTTTCTGGTCCCGATGAAAGGAGGAGTACCTAAGCCTTCTCCAGCAGCGCTCCAAATGGCGCGCCTCCGGTCCTGCCTTGGCCCCGAACGATGTGGTGCTAGTAAAGGACGAGAATCTACCTCCGATGAAATGGCCGCTTGCGAGAATAATGGAGTTAATCCCTGGTCGGGATGGTATCTTTCGAGTGGCGGTGATAAAAAGCTCATATGGAATTACCAAGCGAGCATTGACTAAGCTGTGTCTTTTGCCCCTTAAGGATGAAGTTGGAGTAGAAGCCCCAACTGGGGGGAGAATGTCGGGTCAAGCAGCAAGCAACTAATTTAAACATAATAATTAATTAGTAACTGATGTTTTGTTGGTCGCAAGCCGACTCTCTTTCGGCCGCTCGGCTTTGCTAATTCCGCGTTTAAACTTAGCGAGCATCCGCTCAGCCTATTCTGGAAGGTTGGCGCCACTCTCGTTCGTCTTCTTACTGCGCTCGCATCCTAAATTGGATTTCCCATATCTATATATATAAAAGAACATCGTGTTTTATGTTACACCACTTATAAATCAAGAACGGAAGAACAGATTTGAGTGAAAATTGGTAGGGAGGTAGCTTAGAGCCAGGAGAAGGACATAGGATACTTTTTGTCCCGTTCGACAGCGCGAATTTTACTCCACCGAACATACTCCACTTATAGTAATGAATAAAGTTATAAAGTAAGTAGGCTTTGAGCGTAACGTATCATATTTTTATGTACGATATTATGTATTTATACATTTATCTAGATGTATAAAGGTAATGAAAAGGCGCGTGTAAGCATGGCGCAGTTACGTGAATCACAATCGAAAGATGCACAAGAAAATGTCAAATGTCAAAATGTCATCAGCTAGGCTTGAGCGAACACGATTGAGAGTTAGGCAGTCGCGTTCTGCAGCAATCGATTTGATTCGGATGTTTAATTAATAGTGCCGCGACCAAGACGATCGAATCTTTCCCGACAAAGCCGTAATGCAAGAAGAATACAAAATACTGCAAATGAAAGGACTGAAGAAGAACAAGAAATTGCACATGAACAGCGCCGCAATAGTATGGCTCGACTTCGTGCTAGGCAGTACCCTAGATCACGAGAGCAAAGTGAAGCAGCCCGTCAAACAGCTCGGTTGGCAATGCAGAATCGTCGAGCGAACAACAGAAGTCAACATATAGATTTTAATTTGCGACGCAGAACAAGATATTTAGCTGATTTGAATCGAGCTGCGTTTCGATACGATTGCTGCAATGATTACAGCTTGCATCCTAGCGTTTGCATTGGGCAAATGGACGTTGTTTGCGAGTATTGTGGTGCATCAAAGTTTTCCGGAGAAACGCCTGGATTATGCTGCGTTAATGGTAAAGTGAAATTGCCAGTGTTGACTCCGCCACATGAGCCATTGTATTCATTGCTTTGCGGCGAAACACAAGAATCACGCCACTTTCTTCCAAATACTCGAAAATACAATAGTTGTTTCCAAATGACGTCATTTGGGGCAGACATTATCGAAGAAGGAGGTTTAAATCCGACATTTAAGGTATTTATTTTGGTACTTACATACATAGAATGTAGGTAAAGAATAACTTAGTTTATCTATTGGTATGTATTATACTACTCTCCTACAGAAAAAGTGTTTATAACCCAGTTAATATTTCTGGTTTTTATTTTGTAGATACAAGGAAAGATTCACCATCGAATTGGATCATTACTACCTTTCGAAGATACACAGAATAAATTTTTACAAATAGATTGGCAAATACATGGGCAACATGGAAGAACAACTTGATCGACGCCTAGGGATCAATGCAGGAATGAAGCGAGCAATTCATCAAGACTTGCAGTGTCTGCTTCATGAACATCATGCGTTGGTCAGGTTGTTTAAGAGTGCTTTAGAGCGCATGCCAAATGATGACTATAAAGTTGTCATCAAAGCAGATAAACGACCATCTGGAACACACGAACGCACATGTAATGCTCCAACAGTAGACGAAGTTGCCATCCTGATTGTTGGTGAACAATTGGAAAAACGTGATATTGTGCTTACACGTCGCGACAAATTTCGGAAACTCATCGATCATATGACGCATTGCAATACCCACTGATGAGAATATTGTATACCCACAAGTATTACAGGATTAAATTAATTGGAAAATTATTCATTTTTGTTTGACTTATTTCTTATGCGTGCAACCACAATATGCCACAGCGAAACGTGGCAGGGTACTGCTAGTTGAACATAAATCCTAATTTCATATGCGGCCCGAATAAAGTTTATAACGTTTAACTTAATTACATTCTGATTTTTATTTACTGGCATTGAAAATCATCAATGACCAAACAACTACAAGTCCGTGATTGTGTCGCTTAAATTCTCAACCTAGCCGCCAAAGTAGCCGTGTTGTGTTTTTTTTGTGCTGTTTTTTTCCTTTGGGGTGAACTACTTACAGGGTGCCGACGGCATACCCGGATGCGTAACATATAAATTCAAAAAAATCAATTAATTATAAATTTATATTTATAATTATAACTACTACAATTTATTTAATTATTGTTTTCCGTTTGAGCGAAGGGCCAGTTATTTTTTAATTCACCTTTCCGGTTGCATCAGGCAACATCCGATTACAATCTCAATAAACCTCATCTCCTTTTGGGATTTTTTTGGTTCCTGAAGTTTTCTTTCCACATTTGAATTGTGCCGCACACGACTTTCCTTTCGACATCGGCGCCACTAGTTCCCATTTGTTCCTTGTAATCCCATTTCCCGCGATCTCACCGGTCTTATCACATCGGCCAACGATGTGTGATCGGCCACCGTTTCGTACGAGGCACCTATTGCGCAAGTCAGTCGACAAGCGCTGACCAGCGAATTGGAATCTGAGAATGCCCACGGGAGACGACAAAAAGCCACGTCCGATCCCAACCACCCGTTTGGAGAGATCTCAATCCGCATCTCCGCGGACGCCTCTGTTGAAGCCTAAGGCTACTAGTGCCATTCCAAGGGCAAAGAGTGACGAATCCGTCAGCACAATCCCCGGTCCTTCACAGAGGCAAACTCGCTCGAAGTGGCGATGAAAAAGTTCATCGCCACAACAGATCAAATAAGCCAATTGAGGCTAACATAAATACTCCGGGCGCCCCAGAAACGGAAATAGGCTACGCCCACGCCATTGTTTCTAAGGCTCCGCTTACTCATGAGAGGTTTGTCGCAGCGTGGCAAAGCCTCACAGACCGCTTTGAGAACCGGCGGCTATTGATCAATAGCCATTTGAAGATCCTTTTCAACATCCAGGCTATTTTTCAAAAGACCGGGGTCGCACTGAAGGAGCTGCAAGCCACCATTCAGAGTTGTTTGACGGCCCTAAAAATGTCCTCTATCAATGTTGAGGCTTGGGACTGTCTCCTGGTATGTATGACTGTCACACTTTCTATGTGGGAGCAATCTTTCTATGTGGGAGGAATTAGATAGCCTCCTGACAGAGCGCCATCGCACTCTGGAGGCCCTCGACTACGTCAGGCCTAGTGGCTCCGGGCAATTTCCGCCAAGGTCGGGGCTTCCTACTGCCCCTGCTCGGAGGCTCATTTCATACGAAACTCGAGTGGTTCCGGGTCAAAAGGGCAGAGATATCTGTTCGAGGGAAAACCACCCCATTCGCTTATGTCCGCGTTTCCTAGAAATGGACGTAAATGGGCGCTCTGACTACATTAAGAGGAAGCAGTTATGTTTAAACTGTTTTGCCCGTGGGCACCAGCAGCGAGACTGCACGAGCGCCCATACCTGCTTCACATGCCACAGCTGTCATGCCACACCCTCCTGCATCGCGGCAATCCGTTCGCTTCCGCTCCAAGTCCGCCAAGTCCGGAAATCAGCCATCATATCCGATTCCGCGAGATCGTCTCAAAGAGCTGCCCACATTCCCCTGGCGGACCCCAACTTCTTTGAGAGCGCCCAAGTCGATGGGTTATTAGGAGCTCCATTCTCCTCAGTAATTCCAAGGCTAACATCTGCGGGTCGCTTCTCGGTCAGGAGACCATTTTTGGATGGGTGCTGACAGGCCCAATATCTCCAGCCAACCCCTCCCCTCGTGTCCGTTTTTTCCACACGAGTGGCCCGCAGCCTCGGTGACTCACTGGATTAGCTGCTCACCAAATTCTGGGAGGTGGAAGATGTGCCCACACAGATCAGTTCGGAATCGGATTCAGTTTGCGAACACAATTTTGTCCAGACGACGAGAAGAGACGAGTGTGGAAAGTACGTTGTGAAGCTCCCCTTACGCGACTCCGAGCAGAAGGGTTCCGAGCTAGCGGCTTTACGGTCCTTTGCTCTTGCTCAGTTCCTGCGTAATTAGCAGCGCCTGAAGAGGGATCCCGCTATGACTCGATAATCCAGGAATACATCGACTGAGGCCAGATGACCGAGGTCTCTCCCGCGAGCAGTTCCGCTACCTACTATCTTCCACATCATGCCGTCTTCAAGCCCGAAAGCACGACCATCAAGGTGCGGGTGGTCGTCAATGCTTCGAGACCTTCACATTTCTTTACGACATTCTTTACGCGGGCCCGGTCTTACAATCCGACCTCACGATTCAAATCCTTAAGTGGCGATACTTTAGGTTTGTCTTCAACGCCGACATCGAGAAGATGTATCGGCAGATTTGGGTAGACCCCAAGTATACTCCGGTCCAACGTATTTTGTTTCGCAATCCCGATGGAGATATCACCATCCACCCCCCACTCGAGACTACTAGTTAAAAACGTGTCAATTGTGTCCCGTTTCCCATTTTATGTACGTTGATGACGTTCTCACGAAGCCCAAGCTGCGATTCGGGAGCTGAAGGGGGCCCTAGAGTCGGCAGGGTTCCCACTTAGGAAATAGACATCGAACAGCAAGGCGATCCTGGCCGACATTCCGAGCGACCACCTCCTTCGTGCTGATTTCCTCGACATCGATACAGAGAGCACGGCTAAGACACTCGGCGTGCGGTGGAAGGCGACGACTGATGACTTCTTTTTTGTTCCTCCAGAATTGACTTCCGGCTCGTCTTTCAAGTCCTCTCCCGAATTGCCAAATTGTTTGATCCAGCAGGTTGGCTCGCTCCTTTCATTCTTCGGGAGAAAATGTTAATGCAGCACATTTGGCTTCTAGGGTGGGACGACGCCCTCCCTCAAGATTTCTGTCAGCGATGGGTTGACTTCCTGATGAATTACTCGGTGCTCGATCAGATTCGTGTTTCTCGGTGGGTCGCGGGTGGGATCTAGGGTGGGACGACGCCCTCCCTCAAGATTTCTGTCAGCGATGGGTTGACTTCCTGATGAATTACTCGGTGCTCGATCAGATTCGTGTTTCTCGGTGGGTCGCGTTCCGACCTCACCTAAAGGTCGAGCACCACGGGTTCTACACCACGGTGACGCTTCACGCAATGCTAACATAGATGCAATAGAAACGCCCACAAACTCAAACAGTTTTAAAATCTTGGCAGACTATGAGGATGACGCCGAATCAAGAGAAGTCGAAAAAAGGATGCCGAACCTCCTACCATTTTACATACGAGAAAAAAGTTCCAACGTTCTTGTCAAAAAAATTATAGAGCTTATTGGCAAGGACAACTTCCACATAATACCACTCGTAAAGGGCAACATCCGGGAAACAAAAGTTTAAACGAAGTCTGAAGATAATTACAGAGTATTATCGAAATACCTCAGCGACAAAAAAAAGAACTTTTACACGTATCAGCTAAAAAGCAGAAAGGGCCTGCAAGTCGTACTTAAGGGCATAGAGTCCGAAGTATCGCCTGCAGAGATAACAAAGACGCTACAAGAGAAGGAATTTAGCGCTAAGACAGTCTTCAATATCCTTAACAGGGATAGAAAGCCGCAGCCACTCTTTAAGGTTGAGCTCGAACCACAAATTAAGCCCCTAAAGAAATACGATGTGCACCCTATATACAATCTTCAGTTCCTGCTGCACCGTAGAATTACAGTTGAGGAGCCGCACAAACGCAATGGCCCGGTACAATGTGCGAACTGCAAAGAATATAGCCATACAAGGTCTTACTGTAAACTGCGCCCGGTTTGTGTAGTTTGTGGTGAGCTTCATGACTCCGCACACTGCCCAGCGAGCAAAGATGACCACAACTCGGAAAAGTGCGGCAACTGCGTTGGAAATCACACTGCTAACTATAGAGGTTTCCCAGTTTATAAGTAGCTGAAAAGTCGCATCCACCAGAGGGGAATTACTGCCCGCACCCAAAATAAACAGGTCAAACCCTGAAGTCTTCTTCTCGACTGCAGCCAGATCCTCACTAGGACCCATAAACTCTGCCAAAAATGTCACATATGCATGCGCTTTAAAATCAGGATTGGCTCCCCAGCCTCAAAAAGCTCACTGCCGCAATCAGCACAACAAGAACCGAACAAGGCTCAGCAGCATCTACCGCCGGAGCAGCCAAAAAGTAACTTTGAAGCTATGATATGCAGTCTACAACAAAGCCTTTCGGAGTTTATGTCGTTTATGCGTACAACTATGCAAGACCTAATGCGAAACCAAAATCTATTAATACAAATGCTGGTTTCACAACAATCTAAATAATGAATTCCCTACGAATATCTACGTGGAACGCTAACGGCGTTTCGCAGCATAAACTCGAGCTAGCGCAATTCTTACTAGACAATCAAATCGACGTAAGGCTGCTTTCAAAAACACATCTTACGAACAGATACTATTTCCAACTACGAGGATATTCATTCTATGGAACAAATCATCCAGATGGTAAAGCACACGGCGGAACTGGAATTTTAATCAGAAGCCGTATCAAGCACCATTATCATACGAAATTTGCCAAAAACTACCTACAGGCCACATCCATAAATATACACCAAAATACTGGCAAGCAATTAACTCTAGCCGCCGTATACTGCCCCCCTCGATCACCATAGCCGAAGATGAGTTTATGCAGTTTTTCAACTCATTTGGAGACCACTTCATAACAGCAGGAGACTACGATGCCAAGTACACACACTGGGGATCTCGTCTCGTGACCCCAAAAGGAAAGCAGCTCTATAATGCAATTATCAAAGCTAAGAACAAGCTAGATTATGTTTCTTTCGGCACACAAACATACTGGCCGGCAGACCCAAAGAAACTTCCCGATTTAATTGACTTTGCGATTACCAAAAACATTCCTAAAAATCTGATAAGCGCCGAATGCCTTTCGGATCTTTCATCTGATCACTCGCCTGTCCTTTTTACTCTACTCCGATACCCAGGAACATGGGATCAATCATCCAAACTGACCTCACATAATTTTCAATTGTCAACTAATAGTACAAAACACTCACTATGGAGAGCTCACCCAACTCTGAGTTCACCGAAAGAAACCGTGATGACTATTACAAATTCCACAGGCGGGTGGGCGCGCAGCTACGCAGGCAGATCCAGCACGTTTGCCAAACACCTTAAAAATGTCTTCCATCCAAATCCTGCCACCAATGCGTTTACTTTGCCGACTCTATCATATGAGCCCCAGCCTCAACATGAGTCAATTGAGTTTCGCCCAAACGAAATCGTTAACATCATGAAACGACAACTGAATCCGAAAAAACTCCCGGGCTGCGACCTCATAACTCTCAAAATGATCATTGAGCTCCCATACTGCACCGTTTGCACTCTCACCCATCTATTTAATGCCATCGCAAAACTTGGCCACTTTTTTTTTTTTTTTCCTTATTACTCCTCTTGGGAGCTTAGGTCCTCTACAAGGGCTCTCCACCTAACTTTATTTGGCGCTGTTTGCTTTATTGTGTTCCAGCTGATGTTCTTCCGGGATATTTCTAGGAGTGCTGTACAGCGCCAGGTCATCTTTGGGCGACCCAGTCTTCTGCTTCCTTGTGGGTTCCATTCCAGAGCCGTTCTTACGATGCTTCCTGGTTCCTTCCTCAGAGCGTGGCCAATCCATTTCCATTTCTGTTTCTGTATTTGTTGCTGGATTGGGACCTCTCCTGTGCAGTGCCATAAGTCCTCATTGGATATTCTGTCTGGCCAGAATACCCCAAGTATTATTCTCAGGCACTTGTTGATGTAAGTCTGTTGCTTCATCAATATCCTTTGAGAGTTCAGCCACGTCTCCGATCCGTATAGCAGTATGGATTTTACACACGAGTTAAATATGCGCAGCTTTGTTTTTCTGTTTATCTGCTGGTTTCTCCATACTCGCGTAATCCGCGTAATCCAAGTCTTCTAGGTGTCGGGTGAAGTTCCAAGTGACTCCGCGTCTGTCCATGCATACTTCTCTCATAATTTCGTCGACTACCAAGTTGAACAGAAGTGGTGATAGAGGACATCCTTGCTTGACGCCTGTGTTAGTCTGGAAGGGTGCACTTATTTTCCCGCTGCGCAGTACCGCCAGCTCAGAATCATCATACATAGCTTTCACTATGTTTATGATTTTCACTGCCACTCCATATCGCTGCTCTGTCTACCGAATCGAACGCCTTCTGGAAATCTATGAACAAGAGGTACAGCGGCGAGCGCCATTCCACAGTTTGCTCGGTTATTGCGCGTAGTGTGTTTGCCTGGTCTACGCAGCTCCTGTGTGATCTGAATCCTCCTTGTTCATCTCGTAGTGTTGACTCGATCTTTTCCTGAAGACGTTCGTTCAGTAGAGTGTACCTTCGTTCAGTAGTACCTTGTAGCTTGTGTTCAACAGGGTAATGCCTCGCCAGTTGTTGCAGTCACTGAGGTCTCCTTTCTTCGGTAGCTCCTTTTTTCTAGGATGTTGGGATCCGCTCACTTTCCTATATATTATTGAAATGTGGATGCAGTGATTCGGCCATTAGTTGCGTGTTAATCTGGAGAAGTTCGGCCGGTATGCCGTCATCTCCAGCCGCTTTATTGTGTTTTAATTTCCTGATAGCATCCTTTATTTCTCTAATATATTCTTGAAGGTGATATTCTGAAGTTATTGCTCGGTACAATACTACTGACGTTTTCTTGCGTGCTGCTCGGTTGTTCTGTGCAGCTGATCTCCATAAGGTGCTGTCGCCATCTCTGGAGTTGTGCCTCATCATCAGTAAGGAGTCTTCCATCTGGGTCCCGCACTGGTTGGGTTCGCCTATGGCAGCCCCGGTCAGTTGACTAATTATCTGGTACAATGAGCGCATGTTGTTCGTGTTGGCTGCGCTTTCTGCATTTTCAGCGAGCCTGTCCAGAAATTTTCTTTTGTCGTTTCTTGCTGATTTCTTCACCAACTTGCATAGCTCTTTGTGCTTGTCGCGAGCTCTGCAGTCATGATCTGCTTTCGACTTTAGGCTGTTCCGTTTGCTGAGAAGTTCCCAAGTGTGCGCTGATATCCATTCCGTGCACCTGCGTTGTCGGGTGCCAAGCATCTCCTCCGCGGTGCTCCTCAGTATATTGCATGTTTGTTCCCATGAGTGATTCAACGGTTGTGCTGTCATCTGTTCACGCAACGTTGTTGCCATTCTGGTGGGTAGGTTAGAGTCCCTCAGCCGTTGTACGTTAAGGGGAGGCGGTCTTCTTGTGGTCCTGTTGACAGTGTTGCTTTCTTCGTCTGAGCTTGATTAAAAGCTCTCCGATTATGAGCTCGTGGTCACTGTCGATAGACGCACTTCTCCTATTCCTAACATCCATTATCGAGCGTCTCCATTTCCTACTTATGCAGATGTGGTCTGTTTGGTTGCGAGTATGTCCATTCGGATAGGTCCATGAGTATTTATGGATTTCCTTGTGGGGGAATACAGTGCCACCAATAACCAGTTGGAAGGTCTGACATAAGTCGATTAGCCTGTCACCATTATTGCTGCGTGTGACAACACCATGTCGGCCCATGATTGTTTGCAATCCGTTGTTGTTGGGGCCGATTTTAGCATTGAAGTCTCCCATAAGAATTTTTATGTCACCTCTTTCGATCCTAGTGAGTGAGGATGTGAGGGCGTTGTAGAAGTCGTCTTTGATGTCATCGCTAGCGTCTTCTGTTGGGGCATAGCACTGCACGATGGTGATGTGTCTAGCATTGCATCGGAATCTGGCAATGATGATTCTGTCGGATACTGGGCTCCAGGAAATTAGTGCCTGCTTGTACTGTTTGGACACATATATCCCGACTCCGCTCCTGCCTCCATCATTGGTCTCGCTGTACATCACTAGATTGCCACTTGATGTTGTTGTTGTCCCGTTACCTCTCCATCTCATCTCATTGATGCCTGCGATTACGATCTGCTTTTTTCCATTTCTCCTTCAAATTGCCCCAGTCTGGTTGGTTCCATTAAAGTCCTCACGTTCCATTGTCCAATTCGTGTCCGTTTCGATATGCGAATGGTCGTCAACGGGTTGGGGGGTGGTTGGTTTCTTCTCTTCTTGTATTAGTTTCGTTAATCATTTGTTTTTCAGTTGATCCGGTGATTAGCCGGGTGCAACCTATCCCAGAGGTGGGGCTGCCACCTGTCGATATCTGGGAATACCGTTTTTCGACCTCACATGTTTAGTAGCATCGGAAAGGAGTCCACTAAGCATAATGAAGCCGAAAAACTTTGGAGGCCATGATTGCCATGAGTGGGGTTCGAACCCACGACCCCACGCTTAGCGTGCAGCTACACTACCCAAGCACGTTAGACCCTGCTGGTCCGGGGTCCGCGGTGCCGGTGGGGCGATGAGCGGCCCGCCTGTCAACAGGTGCCCGGGAGTAAGCGCCTCGCCGTCGCTTGGGTCCTGACTCAGAGCCCCCAGGGGTCGTGAGTTCAGGACGGCCTCGACTCCAACGAGGACGGTCTGCAGCTCCTCCACGGTCAGTCTGGCGTTCCCTACCGCTCGTAGGAGAAGGTGTTTTGCAGACTTCACACCTGCCTCCCATAGTCCGCCCATGTGCGGAGCCCGCGGCGGTATGAACGCAAATACGCATCCGCTTTTTGATGCGTATTGCGTGACCGCATCGACCTCGTCCTCGATTCTCCGACGAAGTTCGTCGCGTTGTCGCAGTGCACGATCTGCGGACATCCTCGGCGCCCAACGAACCTTTGAAAAGCCAATAAAAAGGAATCAGTTGAAAGGTCGGAAACTACTTCTAAATTAACTGCCTTGGACGCAAATCAAACAAATAAGGCAATGCAGGACTTATAGGGTGGCCTACCACGAATTTTCAATGTCGTATCAATAGGGCCACAAAAATCAACACCACATATGGAGAATGGGTGGAAAGCACAAATTCTATCTAAGGGTAAATCACCCATGATTTGAGTCATCAGACGAGGCTTGAATTTAAAGCAGCGTATGCATGACCGTACTGCCTGACTGCAGACTTCCTGCGCATTTACGATCCATATGCGCTGTCGCAAAAGACTCACAAGTGCTCGTGGACCCACATGAAAATTCGACTCGTGCAAGTATCGGACGTAGCTCTGAACAAATTGAGAGCGTTTTGTTAACAATACTGGAAACTTGGCATCGTACGATATAGGAGCATTAGCTAGTCGCACCCCAACCCGCAACAACGAAAACGTAAGCCCAGCCTCTGAAGATTCGTGTAGAAAGGGATTTAGCTTTTGTAGGCTAGGGCACACACTTAAATTTTTTCGGATCTTTTCTATTTCATCTTGATACTCGTGCTCTTGGACTATTTCGACTATTTTCTTAAATGCTTCATTATATTCGACAGGTGAAGGAACAATATCAGAATTCACTACTAATTTCTTCGATTTCCTTATAAAGCGGAACATATAAACGAACACTCGCAGTTTTAGGTGAAAGGAATAACCTTCTATCACTTCCAATAAATCTGAGGTAGATACGATTGCGGTTAATCCGACCACATTCTTTTTCGCTTCCATCTGTAGAAGTTCTGGTGACAGATCAAACCGGGGGCTCGTCGGCCACTTATCTTCCGGTTCCTTTAAAAACGATGGACCTGTAAACTAGATCGATTCTACAGTCTCCTTTACGTCTCCAGCTCTGGGCACCATATCTGCCGGGTTCTGTTTAGTTGGTACCGACAGGATGTTCCGCTTGGTCGCCCTTTGACCCATGACTGAAGCATCAATTTCAAATTTAAATACATCTTCTTTAGGAACCCAAGCGATTCCTAATGCTTTAGTCAGTTCTGAGTCCGAACCAGCACCCGTTAACATGTCGTCGACGTAATGATTTTGGCAGCTCGAGGGAATGTATTTTTCACAGACCTCTTCAAACACCTTATGGCCAGGAATGGGGCTGGCGCAGTGCCATATGTAACGGTGTTGAGCTTGCACAGTTTCAAGGACTCTAATGGGTCTTTCCTCCACACTATCAACTGGTATCGCCTATCGGCTTCATTTACAATTACTTGGCGATACATCTTTTTTATGTCGGCTATCAGAGCGAATCTGTTCAGCCGGAACCTAAGAAGAATTGAATACAACTCTTCCTGGATGGTAGGACCAACCATCAACAGATCGTTAAGACACTTATGTGTTGATGTCTTACAAGACGCATCAAACACGACTCGTAATTTGGTCGATGTGCTTTGAGGCCGTAAAACACACTGATGGGGTATGACGTAGTATGGAGTAGCAAGAACATCATTGCTTGTAGGGGACATATGACCTAAGGATTCGTATTCTTCCATAAATTCCACATACATTTTCTTTAAATTCGGATCTCGAGATAATCTTTTCTCGAGCGACAAAAAACGGCGTTTGGCTACCTCGAACGAGTTTCCCAAAACGCTTGGATCCGATTTAAATGGAAGCCTGACTTCAAATCGACCTGAAGGCAGCACAACTGTATTTTTAATGTCCCTCACATAACTCTTGTTCAGGTGACAAAAGCTTTTTGGAAGTTGGTACTTCTTCCAACGACCAGAATTTTTTCAAATTGCCATCTATCGACTCGAGTAATTCTTCTTGGCAATTCAGGCTAGAGACAGGCTGTTGAGGAGTTGAGGTATTTGCCTTATATTTTCCCGATACTATCCATCCAAAGAGAGTTTTTTGGAGGATGGGATGGTTTGGCCCTTGTTTTATTTGGCCAACGGACAACAATTCGAAAAATGACTCAGCTCAAATTAACATGTCTATCCGCTGAGGTTTGTAGAAATATGGGTCTGCTAGCGGCAAGTTCTTTGGTAGGTCCCAATCTTTCACGTTCACTGACTGGTCAGGGTCATAACCCGAGATAGTTTTCAAAATCCAAAAGTCGAACGGAAACTCACTACCATTAATCGTTGACTTCACCACAGTGTGTATCTTTTTCTTAATCTGGGAATTGGCTTGACCAATTCCAAGCAAGTTGATACACGACTCCTCCCTACGGATCTGTAAGCGTTGAGCAAGTTCTTCAGTAATGAAGTTCATTTGTGACCCAGAGTCAAGTAATGCTCGGGCCAATATATGCTCGCCATTTTTAGTTCTAACGCTTACGATCGACGTCGCTAACAAAACCCTTTCTAGGAACGCATGCAAAGCATGTGACGTAGAAGGGCCATCAAGATGTTCGCAACCGTGTGACCTTTTCGCAGACAATTTAAACATAATGAGGCTGACTTGACAAACTGAAACCGTTGCATTACAGCAAGGCGAGCGAACGGACTACACTGGGCAAGACTATGGTCTTGTGCGTTGCAATAACTGCAAGCTTGTTTGTTGGAAGCGGTGCAAGCCAACGAACTCCTATTGTACTGCTTCCCAAACCCAGTTTTCTCCTGTTTTGGCTTGCCAGTCTCTTCAGCGGACAGGTGCTGGTACCTACGATTTAATATTTTTTCGAAATCGGACCACAGCGGCAATTTCTCATAATCCAGTGACTCTTCCCATTTTTCTCTGGTCACTGGATCTACTCTACTCAAAACTAAGTAAATGATTATTTAATTAATAATTTAAATTCAAAAACGAAAACGAACAAAAAAAGATAATTATAATAACTAAATAACGAGAAATAATTAATTAATATGGCGAAAACGAGAAATAATTAATTAATTGATAGTCGAATAATGTTGATAGTCGAGGCACTGAGTATCCAAAAAAATAGTTGGTTGCCAATGACAACGAAAAAGGTGTACACCCCACAATTATAGGGTAGCGTGTCACATGGCGTTCCGGTAAAAAAAAATTCCGGGGGGGCGACAGTGATGTGGATATGTATTTATGTTTTTTGTCAATTTTAGCCACAGGCAGTTTGTTAATAATTTTAACTAAACTATTCAAATTTTTAAGCTCTACTAATTTCAAGTACGTATGCGCCAAGAATTGAAAGGAGGGTGCAATATTCCAGCACAAGACGAAGATTTAATTTGTCTTTTCTCAACTTTCAATTTTTTGCACAAATACCTGGGGTTCTGCCTTGGGATCCTTTAATCCCGCTGCCACTTTCCTGTTGCAGTCGATGCAGATGACGGCATGGAAGTAGATGGTCTTCGATGAGTGGCGATGATCCTGCGGTGATGATCCTGGAGGCTTGAGGCGGTTTCACGACGCGGTGAATTTCGTTTTTTATTTTGCACTTCACGGACGCGTCGCGATCAGCTCTTTTGGTTCTTTTTTGTGTGTAATAACACAAGTGTCACTGTCACTTTGTTTATGTTTGTTTATTTATTAAATGTTTTGCACTATTGTCCACCCGGGGGCGCCAAAATGTTCACTGATATTGTTTTATCTCACACTTTCCAATAACAAAAAAAGGGTGGCTGCTTAATATTTAAAAAAACTGGGCGAAAACGAAAACGAAAGAAATGGTCTTGCCTCTTCAACGTTATAAATTCGATTATATTTTTCTCTAATCTTAAGCCTAACTTATCTATTGCGGCGAAGCAGGGCGAATTCGCACCAGAGCGAATATGAGCTTTCGCTCCCGCTCCGCCCTAAGCTATCTTAGAGTAAATTTAGACTCTAACAACTATAATACAATTCAACTATAAACTATAATTCAAAATTTTCGACAACTTCAATACAAAAAACAAATCAATTAACAGATGCGTTTGTTGGTCTAATAGGCTTTCTGCATATGTTTTTGAATGTCACCTCGAATATTGGAAAAGTTGTCTACTCGATTAAGGGTAGTGGATCCCTCATTCATGAATCCCAATTTTTCTAAAAGCTGGTAATCGTTGTCCAAAAACGGCTAAATATGGGGGCATTCCAATAGACTGATGTAGATTATTTCGCAAGGCGCTATTAATGCTACTCAGGTACTTATCCCATTCCCTCTGATCAGACTGAATGTAAGATCTTAACGCCGCGTTTATTGATCTATTAACCCGTTCTGCAGCGTTGGACTGAGGAGCATATGCTGCTGAGCACAGGATTTATGTCCTCTTTTAGTTCTAGGAAAAGGACCGATAAAATCGAGATATAGTTTCTGAAAAGGTCTCTCGCTATTAGTTTGCTGTCACATTGGAATTTTCATTTTCTGTATGGGATGTTTACACGTTTGACATAACTCACATTGGTGGATGTAATCGCGGACATTGATAACCATTTCTGGCCATGAGAAAGTTCTGCGTATTCTCTATAAGCACTTTGCCATGCCATAATGCGAAGCATATGGTTCTCAATTGCCTTGGGACTACCAACATCCAGCACTGATCGTCTTTATCCAGATCGCCTCTAAAAAAGTAACAACGATGATAAAGCAAGTTGTCAACTACCTGATAATCGGGCATATTATTTACAACTATTTTGTTGTAAATAAGTTTTTAAAGTTTTTATACTTCGACGACTGGAACGCATCGAAAAAAAGATTTATCTCGGGCCATATTTCGATGTCTACATTGGCAACGTTCACTTCTCCTTCAAAACATCGAGACAACCCATTAAACAATTTTTTTTGGAACACAGGCTATGAATGTTCCTTTCATTTAATAAATGTATGATTTAAAAATTTTAAAACAAATTTCCATTTCTCTACTTTTAATGGATGTTTACAACAAATTATATCAAAGAAAATTTTTGGGATAAGCTTGTTTAATTGATTAATATTTTTGTTGCTGTCCGGTCCCCTAAAAATCATCCATCGGTAGGGTATAATCTTACAACACTTAATCTTATTCCTAAATAAATTTATAATGTATGCTGAAATAATAAATAATATAATATAAAAAATAATATAATTTCTTTCGTCATTTCATCAAATAACGAATACCCGAATTTTGTTAGGGTAGCAAGCCTGAAAAGTAAGAAAAATCAAAATTTTGTGCGCTGGCTTCGAAACGAAATCGCACGCACACATACTCCCGTGTATGGTATGTGAATGTGTGACACGCATACATACAAAGATCAACCGAAGCGCAGACCGACCTTCTTCATCGCGCTCTGTTCAGAGACTGAGAAACAGAAAGCATTTAATGAGAGTATGAGCGTAAGATGAACGAACGATGAGCGTAAGAAATCCTCTCTGGGGCCTGCTGGGGCCTTTTTTTTTTTTATTATAGCTTTGCTTTTATTTATTGAATCTACTCTTAATTTTGAGACTAACAATAAGTTGGCGAATCTTAACATTAAAATTTAACTAACAGTACAACTAAAACTGCATTCGGGTTGCGCGTCCCTCAGGTCGGTCGCTGGGTGGGTAAGTCATTGCGACGAAGGCGTGATTGGTTGCTCAACCTTGTTAGACCTCTCGCCAGGTGGTTAGGGTGCACCGATAGCTTGGTTAAGTACTTTACCTTCTGTTCTGCGATCGCTTCTTTGACTGGTAGAATGTTTAAGTCGCGGTGTATGTTTTCGTTGCGAACGTACCACGGTGCCCCGGTGATTGTTCTCAAGATCTTCGACTGAACTCTTTGAATTATGTCAATGTTGCTATTGCTGGCGTTCCCCCATAACTGGGAGCCGTACATCCATATAGGTTTTAGTACCGAGTTGTACAGCAGGACTTTATATTCAAGGCTAAGAGGTGACCGAGCGTTGATAAGCCAATGAAGGCCGCTGGCTTTTAGCTTTAGGTGTGTTCTTTTGGCTTCAATGTGCCGGCGCCATGTGAGTCTTCTATCGAGATGTACTCCTAGGTATGTTACTTCGTTTGCTTGTGGGAGTAGAGTGTTGTTTAGTGTTATCGGCGGGCAGTTTTGTCTGTTCAGAGTGAACGTAACATGCTTGCATTTTAGTTCGTTCACTTTAATTCGCCAATCTGACAGCCATTTTTCGACATCGACCATATGATGAGCTAGCTGCGCAGTTGCTTGAATCGGGCATTTTGAGCGGCTAAGAATAGCTGTGTCATCGGCAAACGTGGATGTTGTTAGACGTGTGCTTGTCGGTATATCTGCGGTGTAGAGGACATATAATATTGGCCCTAGCACGCTGCCTTGAGGAACTCCAGCTCCAACAATGTAATCATCGGATATAGCGTTGTTGCACCTCACGACAAATTTTCTGTCGTGTAGGTAAGACTCCAAAATCTTGTGGGTGCTGTAGGGGAGCATTGTCTTGATCTTGTACATTAGACCTTCCAGCCAGACTCTATCGAATGCTTGAGAGACATCTAAAAATATAGCAGTACAGTACTCTCGTTTTTCAAACGCGTTCCGAATTTCGGATGTTATCCGGTTGACCTGCTCAATTGTTCCATGCTTTTCACGAAACCCAAATTGGTGTGACGGGATTCCTCCCTGGATTCTCAGGTATGTGTTTATCCGAGTCATTAGGCATTTTTCAAAGAGTTTAGATAGGCAAGAGAGTAGGCTTAAAGGTCTATACGACGTGGGGATAGTGTGGTCTTTTCCCGGCTTTGCTATCATTATTATAATTGACTTTTTCCATCTCACTGGAAAGTGGCCAAGTTTTGCGATGGCATTAAATAGCTGGGTGAGAGTGCAAACGGCGCAGTATGGGAGCTCAATGATCATTTTGGGAGTTATGAGGTCGCAGCCTGGTGATTTTTTCGGATTCAATTGTCGTTTGATGATGTTAACGATTTCGTTTGGGCGAAACTCAATCGGCTCATGTTGAGGCTGGGGCTCATCTGATAGAGTCGGCAAAGTAAACGCATTGGTGGCAGGATTTGGTTGGAAGACATTTTTAAGGTGTTTGGCAAACGTGCTGGCTCTGTCTGCGTCGCTGCGCGCCCACCCGCCTGTGGAATTTCTAATAGTCATCACGGTTTCTTTCGGTGAGCTCAGAGTTGGGTGAGCTCTCCATAGTGAGTGTTTCGTACTGTTAGTTGACAGTTGCTCTATGTAGCGGTGGTGGACATACGTTTCTTCTTGCTGTAGAGCTTGATCAAGTTGACGTGAGGCATGTTTAAAGCGTTGCTTAGCAGATGGCGATCTGTGACATTGCCATTCTCGACGTAAGCGTCGCTATTCGAGGACGAGCTGTTCGATTTGTAGATTTGTCTTCTTTTGATTGCGTTGTGTGTTCGTAGATTTAGGTGTTGAAGCTCGAGCTGCAGAGACGAGTACAGACTCCAGCGAATTAACAAAGCTGTCTACGTTGGCTTCGTCGCTGAGGTGAGGACTTTGCTCAATGTGTGAGCTGATGTACTTCCTGTACTTAACCCAATTGGTTTTATGTGAGGTCAGATTTGATGATTGATCCCATGTTCCTGGGTGTTGGAGTAGAATAAACAGGACAGGCGAGTGATCAGATGAAAGATCCGAAAGGCATTCGGCGCTTATCAGATTTTTAGGAATGTTTTTGGTAATCGCAAAGTCAATTAAATCGGGAAGTTTCTTTGGGTCTGCCGGCCAGTATGTTTGTGTGCCGAAAGAAACATAATCTAGCTTGTTCTTAGCTTTGATAATTGCATTATAGAGCTGCTTTCCTTTTGGGGTCACGAGACGAGATCCCCAGTGTGTGTACTTGGCATCGTAGTCTCCTGCTGTTATGAAGTGGTCTCCAAATGAGTTGAAAAACTGCATAAACTCATCTTCGGCTATGGTGATCGAGGGGGGCAGTATACGGCGGCTAGAGTTAATTGCTTGCCAGTATTTTGGTGTATATTTATGGATGTGGCCTGTAGGTAGTTTTTGGCAAATTTCGTATGATAATGGTGCTTGATACGGCTTCTGATTAAAATTCCAGTTCCGCCGTGTGCTTTACCATCTGGATGATTTGTTCCATAGAATGAATATCCTCGTAGTTGGAAATAGTATCTGTTCGTAAGATGTGTTTTTGAAAGCAGCCTTACGTCGATTTGATTGTCTAGTAAGAATTGCGCTAGCTCGAGTTTATGCTGCGAAACGCCGTTAGCGTTCCACGTAGATATTCGTAGGGAATTCATTATTTAGATTGTTGTGAAACCAGCATTTGTATTAATAGATTTTGGTTTCGCATTAGGTCTTGCATAGTTGTACGCATAAACGACATAAACTCCGAAAGGCTTTGTTGTAGACTGCATATCATAGCTTCAAAGTTACTTTTTGGCTGCTCCGGCGGTTGATGCTGCTGAACCGTGTTCGGTTCTTGGTGTGCTGATTCTGCCAGTCCTGATTTTAAAGCGCTTGCGTATGTGACATTTTTGTCAGAGTTTATGGGTCCTAGTGAGGATCTGGCTGCAGTCGAGAAGAAGACTTCAGGGTTTGACCTGGAGGCTATGAACTGATTATTTTGGGTGCGGGCAGTAAGTCCCCTCTGGTGGATGCGACTTTTCAGCTCCTTATAAACTGGGCAGCCTCTGTAGTTAGCAGTGTGATTTCCACCGCTGGGGCCTGTCGCAAGAAATTTTTGCGTCCATTTTCGTTGTATGAAATGGGTTGTCTATATGCTGTATGGTTAGTGATTATATCCACACTGCTTTTACTGGCATTCCCCCACAACTGGGAGCCGTACATCCAGATTGGTTTCAAGACGGTGTTATATAGGAGTACCTTGTAGTCCAAGCTAAGGGGCGAGCGGCTATTGATAAGCCAGTGGAGGCTGTTGGCTTTGAGCTTTAAATGCGTTCTTTTGGCTTCAATGTGGCTGCGTCAGGTAAGCCGTCTATCGAGGTGTACGTCAAGATATCTTACTACATTTGCTATCGGAACCACTGTGTTGTTAAGAATATGTAAGTGGAGGGCAGTCTTGCCTGTTAAGAGTGAAAGTTACGTGTTTGCATTTTTGTTCGTTAACTTTGATTCGCCAGTCGGATAGCCATTTCTCCACTGCCACCAGGTGTATAGAAAGTTGCGCCGTTGCTTGCTTGGGGCATCTCGAGCGGCTTAGGATCGGTGTGTCATCTGCAAAAGTGGATGTGGTTAGATTCCTGCTCGTTGGGATGTCCGCAGTGTAGATAAGGTAGAGTGTTGGTCCAAGCACGCTGCCTTGAGGAACTCCGGCTCTAATGATGTAGTTATCGGACATGGCTGAATTACATCTTACTGATAATTTCCTGTTGTATAGGTATGACTTCAGAAGTTTGTGAGTGTTGGTTGGGATCATTTCTATAATTTTGTGCATTAGACCTTCTAACCATACTCTGTCGAAAGCTTGTGATACGTCCAGAAATATCGCAGTGCAGTACTCCCTTTGTTCGAATGTATTTTGGATTTCTGAGGTTATGCAGTTGACTTGCTCAATGGTTCCGTGTTTTTCTCGAAAACCGAATTGATGAATCGGGATTTTGTTGTGTGTTCTGAGATATGGGGTAATGTGTGCCAAGAAGCATTTTTCAAAGAGTTTTGATAGACACGTTAGTAAACTAAGTGGTCTATATGATGAAGCGATTGTGCGGTCTTTGCCAGGTTTTGGTATCATTATAATGATCGACTTTTTCCATCTCTCTGGAAAGTGTCCGTGTCTCGTTATTGCATTAAAGAGCTGGCAAATAGCTCGAACAGCACAGAAAGGAAGTTCAATAATCATTTTTGGTGATATTAGGTCGCATCCTGGAGATTTTTTTGGGTTGAGTTCGTTTATGATTTTGAGTAACTCATGTGGCCTAAATACAATCGGTTCATACGTTGATGTGTCGATATCTGATGTTGCTGACCGTGAGATCCCGTTTGATGATGTGTTGGGCTGAAATACATTTTTAAGATGCTCTGAAAATCTGACGGCTCTCGAAGCGACGAGCCCAGTTGGCTGTGGATGTCCTTATTGGCATTGCAGATTCGATTGGTGCGCAGAGAGATGAGTATGCTCTCCAAAGTGGGAACTTGGAGCTTGTTGGGGATAACTGTTCTATGGAATGTTTTTGCGACCTTTCTTCTTCATGACAAATGTGCAGCTGAGAGCCTCTCTGTAGCGTCTTTTAACCTTTGTTTTGCGGTTGGTGATCTGTTGGATTGCCATTCTCGCCGTGAGCGTCGCTTTGCTAGAACGAGCTGTTCTATTTCAACGTTCGTGTATCTATTATTGTACGATGTTTTTTGCGTTTGTGGAGTTGATAAGCGAGCTGCTGCGACCAAGACGGATTCAAGAGTGTTTGTGGATAAGTTGATATCAGCTTCGTCATTCAAACGTGGATTCAACTCAATGTGCGAACTTATATATTTTTTGTACTTAAGCCAATTGCTTTTATTCGTTGTTAATCTGAATGGTTTATCTACCGCAACTGGATGTAGATTTAGATGAAGAAGTACAGGCGAGTGATCGGACGATAGATCTGGTAAGGAGTTGGCACTTATCAGGTTGCAAGGAATATTTTTTGTGACTGCAAAATCTATCAAGTCTGGCAGTTTTCTAGGATCTGTTGGCCAATATGTAGGTAGGGGACACACAGTCTAGCCTGTTGCTTGATTTTATTATTGCATTGTACAACTGCCTTCCCTTAGGAGTCACAAGTCGAGATCCCCAGTGCTTATGCTTGGCATTGAAGTCTCCTGCTGCTATAAATTGTTCGCTCAGAGAGTTGAAATATTCCATGAATTGGGATTCAGATATTGTGAACCGAGGAGGACAGAATACGGCGGCAAGCTTTAAAGATCGGGAATCCATTTGCACATCTATTGATGTAGCTTGCATGAAGTTAGTGGCGAAGCTATTGTGGAAGCAGTGCTTGATGCGATTTCTAATCAGAATCCCAGTGCCTCCATGAGCTTTCCCGTCTGGGTGATTCGTGTTGTAGAATAGATAGCCTCGAATTTGAAAATTATATTTATTTGTAAGATGAGTTTCTGCGAGTAGCATTACATCGATATGGTAATTATTAAGGAACTAAGTTAACTCGAGTTTGCGCTGTGAGACGCCGTGACAGTGATATACGGAGTGGAGCCATTGATTATTTAGTCTGTTTTTGAGCAACAAGCACCTCAATCAAGACGTTCTGGTTTCGCATAAGATCTTGCATGGTTGTCTGCATGAATGACATGAACTCAATCATACTTTGTTGAAGATTACATATCATTGTTTCAAGTTTGTTCGTAGACTGTTCTTTTGGTTGATGAGGGGAAACTGATGATCTTGGATTGGTGGGAGCGGTACTTTTAAGACCCAATTTTAAAGCAGTTGCAAAGCTTGCGGATTTGTCGGTGACCTCATTATTGGCTAAAGACTTAACAGCTGTAGGGGGGAAGACATTACGAGTAGATTTAATAGGTGGTGTATGTGAGTGAGCAGTTGTCACTCTTTGGTGTGTACGACTTTTCAGTTCCTTGTAGACTGGACAGCCCCTGTAGTTAGCCGTATGGTTGCCTCCACAGTTTCCACACTTTTTGCTGCTGGGATCCTCTTTTTTTTTTTTTTTTATTTATATATTAAGTTACTTCCTGTAGTTCCTGTTCCTGTTACTTCCGTTTAAACGGGTTAACGCCACAGCCAATGTATGAAATCTTATTTCAGGAGATTTAAAAATTGCGCTTGCATTAAAGACAATAATTTTTATAAATTAATTTTGGCTTGTTTTAAGAACGACGTTATCGATATGTAGTTGTCGATTGGTTCATTTGCAAAGAAGCGATAAATATCATTATATTTTAAAAGTGTTGGAAAATGGCGGCGAATGCTTGAGTATTTTGAACAATTTAAACATTCATTTTTGATCAAGTGTACTTATCGAACGCATGTCCGCTAAGGATTCTATTTAATCGTTTTGTGTCTAAACGGTCGAAAATATCCGTTTTATAGAACCAGGGTTTCTTGGTGATGAAAGGCCTAAAGTTTGAATAGCCTTTATTATGTTCCATAGAGAAAACGTTATAGTCTCTTTCCCAATCATCTTGAATATAATGAAATATATAGTTGATCGCAATACTCAATGTCCATCTAACATATTTGAAGGAGCCGTGTATAGAAGCGTTCTTTGCTGCTCTATCAGCAATTTCGTTTTCCCAAATATTTGCATAGCTGGGTATGTGGCGAACTACAACCTTTGAAAGCATGGGACAATTTTCGATTTTGGAGAATATTTCCTGGGCAATATAATTTCTGGAGCCGTTATTTTGTAGAGTTTGTATAGCGCCAAGGCTATCCGTCAGTATGGCTATCTTCGGAAAGCAGTTGGAAATTGCAAAATCAATGGCTTTTTCCAAGGCTAAAAGTTCAGCGGTCATAGACGACACCTTTTTGTTAGTAAAGAAACTATCAACAGTATTTGACTTTGAATGAACAAATGCATAAACTGTAAAATGTTCCGAGACTGAGCCGTCCGTGTAAAAAAATTTCCATGTGTAAGTTATTAAAAGAATTCAATTTTTCGTTCAACAAAGTAAAAACAATGACTTCATTAGCTTGCTTTTTGTTAACGCAGGTACCTTTAAAAAAATTTGTGTCTAGGGATAATTTGCGAGGGAAAGTAAAAATAGGGTTTATGGGAGCAATATGATTAAAAAGGTTTATTTAGAATAGATATTTAGAATAGATTCTACTATAGCTGGTTTTAGTGTATGAGTATGAAAGAGTAGGGTGACCAGGCGTCCGTATTAATACGGATATGTCCGTATTTTCAGCTCTGTGTCCGTTAGTCCGTATTTTTTGTAAAATGTCCGTATTTTTTGCGTTTTTGACGAAAAAACAGGTTACACCTGCAATTTTTCCGAAATGAATTTCTAGACTTAAACATTCGAAAGCGCCCGCGCTCGCAGTTGAAGTGTCGCTAGTCGTGACACGTCACACGTATAGAGGACGCGCAATCAGTTTAGCACGCGTTATACCGTAAAATTCCCTAGAAATATGGGACGAAAACTTGAAAACTTGGTTCAATTCAATTTCAAAAAATGTTTCTGTCAACAGTTTAATACATATTTGAAAAAGAACACTGCTTTGTTGAAACAAATCGGGAGTAATGACAAATACGCATAAATTTTGTTTTACTCTAGGTGATAGTGCCATTTTTAATTACATTTCAAAACTGATACTTTTAAGTTCTAGTGTAATCTACTCGCCTCGGCGAATTTTAATAATATTGCTCAATCTGTTTCCTTGCAATAAAAAATCTTGAAGTTCTGCAAAGAATATACTAGGTATAATTTCAATATAAAATCTATATATCATCCTATCTTCCCAACTTCATTAGCTTTTAAGGTACTTAAGGCGAGAAAAGTGTCCGTATTTTCCACTTCAGCTTTCTGGTCACCCTATGAAAGAGGTAAGAGTGAAGCAGATTGAAGTTTGAACGCGAAGGATTTGGCTAACTCTTTAGCTGTAGCGAATTCAATTCTGTAAATGGGAGGAAGTTCAGCAGCGAGATGATAAATAATTTTGACAGGAGTTGATTTAATAAGGCCTAATGCTTTTCTCAGGTGAAAATTAGCGTGGGAATTAATAATATTAAGGGCTGCTTTAGACAAGTTAGCGAATGAGGAACTCAAACCTAGATCTTATAAAAGCTTTATAAAAAAAAGCGATTTACTTGGATGAACTCCGAAGTGGCAACCACTTAGCATTTGTAGAAACATATTTGTTTGATTTGATTTTGAAATAATTTTTTTAACATGTGGAACAGACGAGTTGTTAGAATTTATGATTCTACCCAAATAGTTGACACTATTTACATTATTTAAGGCGATGTTATTACATTGTACGTTAAGAGGTCTTCTCCTAAGGTTAAAGTGTATAGTGGCTGATTTATTTGCATTAAATGAAAGATTGATTAAATTGCACATTTCCATAAAAAGATTCACTTTCTGCTCTAATTTAGGTTCAGACAACGAAAAAACCTTATTATAGCAGACTAAAAAAAAATCGCCGCGTACTGGAAAAAAGCATAGGACCTTCGAGGGAGAATTTCGTGTCTATTAATGCGATTGTCCATACTCGATTTAATTAAGCCCTCTAAACATTTGAAAATTACACTTAAAAGCCAAATAGAGTTAACACTAAGAGTCAAGGTTTTTCTTTGGCACAGGAATAACTTTTATTCTACGCCAATTATCTGGAATATTACCTTGGTCTAAAGTAGAACTAAGCATGGAAACTAGGTTTTCTAATTGCACAGTAGGTAAGTCTAGGAGCATTCTATATGATATCTTATCGAGTCCCTTAGCAGAATCCGGGTTGCGGGATTTGAGAAAGACAAGAAGTTTATGATATGTGAAGTTTGAGATAGAATTTGTGTAAAGTAAGCCGTCAGGGAAAATAACATCAGAACAAGTATCAGTGTTAGGAGCTGTGGCTATTTGACTAAGAAAAGCTTGGTGGTCCGAATCAGAAAATGATCTTTTCGAAGGTTTTATTTGTTTATAAAGAAAAGGGAATGAATTTTTCCCCACATATCTTTCATTGAGGTAGGGTCAGATAAATCATCTTAAAGCCTGTTTAGGTTATTCTTTCTCATTTTTAAAAAAAGTAATTATTAAGTTTCCTATTACTGTTAATATAGGCAATAGCATCTGTGAAAAGCTTGGATTTAAAATATTTTTGTCTGCACGCGTTTCTTAGCCGAAACAGTTTTTCACAAACCTTATTCCAATATTTTTTAGGAACGTATCTATTATTCCCATTTAATTTTATCGTATTATTGGCGTGAATGTTTTGAGAAGAAGTAAAAAGGGTGTCTAGAGAAGTAATATGAACATTTGAGAAATCTTTAATAATTTTTGGGTGATTATATTTATAAGAGTTGAAAGAAGCCGAAACATTATCCACTTCAATGAAAACCGGAAAGTGATTGCTATTCGAAATTTTAGAATTAACTGAAGCCCATTTAAATCTAAGATGATTATTATTTGTGAAAGTGACATCAAGGGTTGAGAAATAGGACGGATTAGGTGAGTAGGTTGGATCGCCATTGTTAATGCAGTAAAATCCTAAATTTAAAATAGCGTGTTCCAAGATGACTCCTCTGGCATCAAGCGTGTTGTTACCCCAAATACTAGATTTGGCATTAAAATCGCCACCTATAATAGCAGTACTGTTCAGTTCAGACGCAATAGAAAATAAATCGTTGCAACCTTGTTCAAAAGAATTAGTGTTAGGATTGGGTGCGGCATAAATACTAAAAATGTTTATATTGTTTTTTAGATTGGTTGTACAGACACCAAAAATTCCAACGCCTCCATACCCGTCGGCACGAGGTTTACACACAAAATTATAATTAGCTAGACTACACATAGAATTGTTTGGAATCCAGATGTCTGACAAAATTGCTATGTCTATATTATTATTAACTAAAATAATTCTAACAAATGTTTATTGTTATTAGCAGTTAAGCTCTGAATATTGTATTGGAGGATTTTAAGAGTCATTATACCCTTGCAGAGGGTATTATAATTTTGTCCAAAAGTGTGTAACGCAGGGAAGGAGACATCTCCGACCCTATAAAATATATATATTCATGATCAGGATCACCTCCTGAGTTGATATAAGCATGTCCGTCTGTCTGTTTCTACGCAAACTAGTCTCTCAGTTTTAAAGCTATCGTCTTGAAACTTTGCACACACCCTTCTTTCCTTTGCACGCAGTATATAAGTCGGAACGGCCGACTATATCCTATAGCTGCCATATAACTAATTGATCGGAAAAAGTATAACTTTGGTGTTTTTAGAGTTACAGAGTTCAGATTTTGTACGAATGCTATTTTTGGCTAATTAATACGACCTACCAAATTTCATAAGGATCAGCCGACTATATCCTATAGCTGCAATTCTTTTTTTGGTCAGTTAATCCAACCTACCAAATTGCATAACGATCGGCCGACTATATCTTATAGCTGCCATATAACTGAACGATCGGAAATGGTATTTGGTAAAAATACCAACTTTTGTATTTTTGAAGATGGAAGCTTGGTACTTTGTTTTAGATTTTTTATACCCTTGCAGAGGGTATTATAATTTTGGTCAAAAGTGTGCAACGCAGTGAAGGAGACATCTCCGACCCTATAAAGTATATATATTCTTGATCAGGATCACCTCCTGAGTTGATATAAGCATGTCCGTCTGTCTGTTTCTACGCAAACTAGTCTCTCAGTTTTAAAGCTATCGTCTTGAAACTTTGCACACACCCTTCTTTCCTTTGCACGCAGTATATAAGTCGGAACGATATCCTATAGCTGTCGGAACTATATCCTATAGCTGCCATATAACTGATTGATCGGAAATGGTATAACTGGTGTTTTTAAGAGTTAGAGAGTTCAGATTGTGCACGAATGCTATTTTTGACAAAATAATACGACCTACCAAATTTCATAAGGATCGGCCGACTATATCCTATAGCTGCTATATAACTGATTGATCGGAAATGCTTTAACTTCAGTGTTTTTAAAGCTAGAGAATTCGGATTTGGTACGAATGCTATTTTTGGCAAAATAATGCAACCTAGCAAATAACATAACGATCGGCCGACTATATCTTATAGCTGCTATATAACTGAACGATCGGAAATGGAATTTGGTAAAAACCCAACTTTGGTATTTTTGAAGATGGAAGCTTGGTACTTTGTGTTAGATTTTTTATTGTAATAAATTGGTAATATTATGGTATTCTCATAAGGATCGGCCAATTTAATCCGATGTTTGCGATATATATCCGGTTTTAACAGCAAGGGTATATCAACTTCGGCTCCGCCCGAAGTTAGCTTTCCTTTCTTGTTTTTTTTTTTAATTTTGTATTTAACTTAAGAAAAGTATATAGACAAGCAACGTTAAAGAACTATTGTAATGATTGTTTAATTAAATCAATATTTGAATTTGTAATAGAAATACGATCTTTTAAATTAACTAAAAAGTTTGTTGATTCAGGAACTAATATCGAATTTTCGTTGACTAAAAAAGAGGAAATGTTGGTTTAAACTATTTTCTGCAGCTTCTAGAGCTGGGTTGTTGCAATTATAAATTTTAACTTGTTGAGCAGAAAAAGGTTCTTTAGATTGGGTATTAATGAATTTTTCTTTAAGAGAGTACTCATGTTTTTTAAGTGCAGCTTTCCAGCTGATCATTGTGTCGTTGGCATTGTTTTCCTCCTTTTTTTTGTTAACAACTTTGTTAAAAGGGTTATTTTCAAATAATTGTTGCGTGGCTAATAAGGTGTTATTTTGTAAAATTGGTGTAGTAGATTTCCTTTGCCATGATGGCTTTGGGAAAAGAGTTATGTCGTTAGTATCAACTTCATCTAAAATTTGAAACAGAGAGGGATATCTAATTTTCGCTTCTGATTTTGATAAGTTTTCAAGTGTCATGCACTTTTTAATTGCATGGGCTCTTTTACAAGCAGGACAATCAAGAGAGGTGGCTACATGAGATTGTTTGCAGTTAGCGCAAACGAATTGGCTACATTGCTGCTCTTTGGTATAAGATAATGAACAGCTACTACATTTTGGATCAGCTTGTTTGCAATTTTGAGCAAAATGATTAAACCTAAAACAGCGATAACATTGGCTGAAAGGTACATACGGACTAACGTTAACTTAAGTGTATAAAAAGACGACTTCATTGGGAATTTGTGTACCTTTAAAGAGAATTTTAACCCTTGAAGTGTTAATAAATTTATCTTTAACCTCTTTATCCCTATTTTTAACCCGAATGATCTCGTGAATCGATACAGAGGAAGAAATGTACTCTTTCAGTTCGGAGTCGGAGAACTTTGTAGGAATATTAAAAATAATACCCATTTTAAAAATAAAGTGTTTTAAAATCTTGTCCAAAGCCAATCTTACTGACGGATATAATGTCTTTGATTTTAAGGTTCAGAAGTGTAGCATTCAAATCTAGCGGATTAATTGGGACTCTGTTCTGTCGGCTCTCTAAGCCAGTATCTCCGATTTTGTCAAAATAGACCACAAAGGGCCCTTTGTGGGAAAAGTTTAATTTTGCCCGTAACAAACAATAAAAGCGAATATTTTTAGCAGAAAAAAAAATTTACAATTTTCAAACTTTTTTTTATCTTTTTGGGTAAAAATAAAGTCTTTTTTTTTCTCATGGTTTTTTTTGGAAGTACCGTTCCGAATCAAAGTAAAACGAATACTGGGGGATCCTCTTTATTTTTTGGGCATTTGTGAGATTCATTAAGGGGTCCACAAGCAACGCATACTGGACGAAGCGTGCAATAAGAGCTTGTGTGGCCATATTCCTGACAATTATTACACTGCACCGGTCCTGCGGTGTAGTAGGGACTGGAGGGTAAAGATTGGATGCACTTCATTTTTTTTCAGAGGCTTGGATTTGGTTTCGAGTTCAAGTTCTAGCTCGAAAAGAGGTTGAGGCTTTCTTTCTCTATTCAAAATGTTAATAACATTTTTTACATTAACACCTTTCTCAATCAGTGCTCTTGTAACTTCATCTGGTGTTACTTCCGGCTCGATACCATTTAGTACTGCTTGCTGGCCCTTACTGTTTTTTAATTGGTACGTGTTGAAATTTTTATTATTGTCGTTTAAATACTTCGACAAAATTCTGTAGTTTACTTCCGTATTAGTCTGAACTTTAGTTTCATGGATATTTCCCTTTGTTAATGGAATTATGTGGAAATTTTCTGGTCCTATTAGATTCAGTATCGAGTTTACGAGAGCATTCGAACTTTTCTCTCGAATGTAAATCGGCGGAGGCTTAGGCTTTTTGTTGTCCCCTACGATGTCTTCAGGAGGTATATCATCGGATTTATCTGCCAAAATAGCAAATCTGTTTGCTTCTATGGGCTTCTCTATTGTAGATTGTTTTGAGGTGCCTCGAGTTATTTTAGCAGAGTTACCAAGTCTAGAGTTCTGCGGGCTAAGCTTTCATTTTATTTGTATGTAGCGATCCATACCAGTCTGTACGGCCGAGCGTTGTTTTAAAGAGAGTACGCTGGTGTAAGGTGCTGCATTATTTGCTTGCACAGCAATTTCCGTTATTACAGTAGATGGTATTGCGCGAGCAGTCGATACCATTGTAGTTTTTGTAATAGTTGCCGTTGCAGTTGCTAATGACGTCACTGTACTGGTGACCGTGGCTATGCAGGTAGGCATGAGGGAAGGGTATGGGGTTTTATCCAACGAGAGCGCAGGAGAGCAAGAACGCGCCCTGCCTTGCAATGTTGGATTGAGTTCATTACTCGGGCTTGGGGTTATTGATCGCGGTTGGTTATTTTTTGTTGAGTTTTCGGTCGCGTTGTCTTGCGTTGACACGAATGAGTGGTGCGTTGTTACGTAGCAAAGAGAGTCGACGCTCGTCTTGCTGACGTTGGAGCACCGTATGAGTGTCGAATTCACTCATAGCTTAATGTTTTGATTTTCTTATTTTTATTTACACAAAAAGTACGAAGTTCATCACACTAAGCGTCTTTTCGCATTCTGTGTATTTTTGTTTAGAGCTTGCACTGCACTATGCTTTGTTTTTATTTAATTTTCGTTGCACGATAAGAAGACAAAAAGGAAGCACGTCTGCACTCGACGGCGTTCGCGAACGAATGAAGTTAAATCTAGCTTTAAAAACACCGAAGTAATAGCATTTTCGATCAATCAGTTATAAGACAGCTATAGGATATAGTTGGCCGATCCTTATGAAATTTGGTAAGTCGTATTATTTTGCCAAAAATAACACTCATACTAAATCCGAACTTTCTAACTCTAAAAACAAAACAAAAAAACAAGTTATAGCATTTCCGATCAATCAGTTATATGGCAGCTATAGGATATAGTTGGCCGATCCCGGCTTCCGACTTCCGACTTATAAACTGCGTGCTAAGGAAAGAAGGCTGTGTGCAAAGTTTCAAGACGATAGCTTTAAAACTGAGAGACTAGTTCGCGTAGAAACAGACAGACAGACGGACAGACGGACATGCTCATATCAACTCGGGAGGTGATCCTGATCAAGAATATATATATTTTATGGGGTCGGAGATGTCTCCTTCACTGCGTTGCACTCTTTTGACCAAAATAATAATACCCTCTGCACGGGTATAAAAACTTGATTTTACTTAGAAGGCGTAGAACGATGCTGATTAGAGAGATGCTGGGACATAGTTCGATACATGCTCAGCATGATCCGGTTAGGGTTGCTGATCACTGGGTAAACCACCGCACTTTTGGGTCTTCTTAGCTAAACCGGCCTGCTTCTGGTCTGCATGGTCTTGACGAGAGCACAGACTTCCGCCGGAAGGGTCTGGGGCTTCTCCTTTCCTTTTTTCAGTGCCTGTTCGCTTTTAATCGTTATCGTGTGGAATTTCAAACCAGTGCAAGGTGACTAAAAACTGCCGGGCACTCTGATACAGACCTTGCAGCCGCCCATATTGGACAGTTGCAAGGGTTTGCTTCCGACATTGATCTCAGAGACTATTATAAGAATTTGTGTTAAGTGTCCTGTAACATCCACGTAGCTTTTATTTTTTGTTTCAAAATAGATTATTTTTTTGAAACGCCACACTTCTTTGCAAAAAATGGTACATTTTTGTAGCGTCAGTACAGAAAAAAAGTTAGAAAGGAAGGCTATATTATACACAGAACTCATTCCACCCTTCGCTTGGGAAAAAAGGAACCGAAGCCCCGTGCTACCCGCTACGTCACTGCTAGCAATTCAGTAGGGAAGCAGAATAAAGAACTATAACTCCACTAAAAAGGTTGGCTTATATTCCATTGGAATAGTTTGGCATTTTTAACATTTTCTAAAAACATTAATGAACGAAATGCTACAACCATGATTCGGGTTTTGGTCCCTCAATTTAAGTGCGTGCCTACCTGTCAAATTGAAACGTGATTTGTTGTGACTGCGCCGATAGAATCAATGATCAATGGGAAAAATCAATGGGAGTCAATGATTAGCAGAAGTCTGCTATGGGGACTTTGCTGTTGCCGTTTTATAAAAACACAGGGTTTGTTTCAAGTATGTCACTGAATTTAATTTGAATTGATTTTAGAGATCAAACAATGTTGGCAGTATAACAAAATGTGTGGTTTAGTCGTAATAATTGGAAGAAGCTTAGAGATGTCCCGCTTTCCAAAGGGACCGGGCTCTCGAGATCGATAGATATCAAGCAGGTATCGATTGTAGGGTTGTGGGATGCACTAACATTAAGTAAAGAACATTACGACAACGAAAATGACCGTACATGCCGTCCCGCAATGCTGGGTCCAGCATTAAGACATCCTTCTAATGGTAACTAAAAGAAACAGGTGAAATGTTTTCTGTGGTATGGATGTGAGATCAAATGCGTGTATAACTATTGTTCAAGATTAGCTTCCTCGACTTTAGCTTCCGTGTAATTCGGGATGGGTATTCTGCAGATCTTGGATACTGATCGCTTATATGTACCCGAACCTGTATAGATTGTTGCAACTCGTACCATCCCATCGGCTCCAGGGTGTAATTCTATAACACGACCTAGTTTCCAATCGGTTGGACCTGTCCTGTCGTCCTTGATAATAACTAGGTCATTGACCTGTAGGTTTTCTTCCTCTTGTATCCACTTAGGGCGTGCCTGAAGGTGAGACAACCAATCTGAGCTCCACCTTTTCCAGAACTGGCGTAGGATCCGTTGTCCTTCCATGAACTGTGTGTTGAGCGACTTGTCCTTGTCACTGGGGGTAGGAAGCGATTGCATGGAGTCTCCGATGAGAAAATGAGCTGGAGTCAATACTTGCAGATCGTTAATATCCGCGGTTTACGGGCATAATGGCCGAGAGTTAAGACAGGCCTCGATCTGGATAAGAACGGTTGATAATTGTTCATAAGTCATTGGGTATCCTTTGAAGGAACGATGAAGATGAGACTTTACGGCTTTGACGTTAGCATCCCAAAGTCCTCCGCAGTTTGGGCTGTGTGGGGGGTTAAAGTGCCACTGAATATAGCGCTTTGTGAGTTCTGGGACGACTGTCTGGTTGATTTCCTACCGGAACTCGTTAGACCACAACTGTAGGGATTTATCTGCTGCTATAAAATTTGTGCCGCAGTCACTGTACATGTGCCGCACGAAACCGTGGCGTCCAATGAACCGTTGGAGAGCCCAGAGAAAATGTTGTGCTGTGAGTCCTGTCACCAGCTCCAAATGGATAGCTTTACTGGCGAGGTAAATGAATACTGCAATATAGGCCTTATATGTAGTGTGTCCTCTGAACCTCGAGGCTTTGACATCGATAGATCCTGTGTAATCCACACCTGTAGCTTCGAACGCTCTTTTCGGCGGATTAACACGGTGGTATGGAAGATCACCCATTAATTGTCGAGAGGGTTTAGGGCGTTGCTGAAAGCAAGCCACACACCGTCGGAGAACTCCTTTTACCGCTTGTTTGCCATTAATGATCCAAAACTGCTGATGGATGATCGCACGGGTCAGTTGCACTCCCCCATGCATGGTGTTCAGGGCGTTTTTTATGACGAGGTCCGTAAAATGATGTGACTTCGGTAGGATGATGGGCGTGGGTTGTTGAGTGGTGAGCTGCAAAGCGTTTCGAAGTCTGCCCCGCACTCTGAGGATCCCTTGGACATCTATGAATGGCGACAGTTGGCTAAGCTTGTTAGATTTTGAGAGCGATTTGTTTGCTCGCAACTTGGACAGTTCGTGAGAGAATGCTTCCTGTTGGACAACGCGAACCAGAGTATACATTGCCTTGGAAAACTCCTTTACGCTAATTGGTCCGGAAAGCCGAGCCTCCCTTTTGCAGCGAGTATTATGGATAAAGTGATTAATGAATGCTGTGGAAAATACAAGTCGACTGTATGACGAAAATGACTCAACAAAGGAATCAGTGGATGCACAGGTGTGAGCGTGGATAACTTTTTTTTTTGAAGCACGATCATGGCGTCTGACCAGTAGTACACTGTGACCCGCATCTGAGGCACGTGAAGTTGCTGCTGGATCCATGTGGCGAGTTTGGTAGCTAGAACTGCTCCGGAAAGCTCCACTCGCGGTATGGTGAGAGGCTTTGTTGGTGTAACCCTAGTGCGAGCTGTGACTAAGTGTGTATGTATAATTCCTGCAGTGTCGAATACTCGAAGGTAGGCACACGCTGCATACGCGAGGGACGACCCATCGGAGAACATGTGCAATTGAAGAGATATCACATTGCTGAAATCGCAACCGAACCAGCGTGGTATGCGAATGTGTTGAACTTCTGGAAGATGTTCGAGATATCGCTGCCAACGCGCTGCCAAAGACTCTGGCAGCATGTCGTCCCAATCGAGTGCACGGTAAGTGCCATCAGTTTGCTGCATACGGAAGCTCCATACGTCCTTGAGGAGAATTTTTGACATGACTATCAAGGGTGCTAAAAATCCTAATGGATCGAAGAGCCGCGCCACTGTTGATAAAAGAGCCCTTTTCGAAAGTGTGGGATTGATCGAGAAATGGATTTTGAATCCGTAGACGTCCGGGTTTGGCTGCCAGTACAGTCCAAGCGTTTTAATGCTGTCTTTATTGTCCATTTCGAAGATTGAGTGGTTGCAGAGGTCTACTTTAGGAATATCGCTAAGCAACGCCGGGTGGTTCGCTGCCCATTTTCGAAGATGCATACCAGCCGAGCGGAGGGCTGCTATGACCTCATTTCGCACTCGAATGGCACCGTCCGTGGTCTCATGGCCGCTTTGTACGTCATCAACATAAGTCTCCCTTTTCAGTACCTTTTCTGCTAGCGGATAATTTTCTCGTTCGTCCTGAGCTATTTGGTGGATCACCCGAATCGCTGTGAATGCTGTTCCTGTTGATGCTGTTCCGAAGGTAACTGTGGTGAGACGGAACTCTTTTAACTCTCCGGTTTTGTCACGCCACCAAATGCGCTGGAATTGAGAGTCCTCTGGATGCATTTCGATACATCGGTACATCCTTTGGATGTCCGCAACGAAAACATAGCGATAACAACGCCAATTTAGTATCACTCCTTCCAAATCGTTCTGTAGAGCTGGGCCAGTACATAAAATGTCATTCAGTGTCTTCCCGTTGGAGCTCTTACAAGAGGCGTCGTAGATTACCCTGAGTTTAGTCGTCAGGCTGTCCTCCTTCAGGACTGCATGGTGTGGAATCGTGATGCAGAAGACGCCGAGCTTCCCATTTGTGTTGATATGAGAGTGACTGTCTTCGCTTGTAGTGACTTCTTGTATTTGCTGTAAGTCAAAATATTCCTCGATTGATTGGAGATATTGTTGATGAAGCTTATCGCGCTGCTGCAATTTTCCCTCTAGTGTGTAGAAACGATTTAAGGCTATATGTTTGATCGGCCTAGAACTTGTGACGGGTCGAACAAGGTTTTCAGTGGTAAGCGAACCATGTATTTCCCGTTGGGCTGTCGAACATGGGTTTGACGAAAGTGTTCTTCACACCATTGTTCCTCTGTGGTGAGTTGGCGTTCAGACGGCACGCTATCTAGTTCGAAGAAACTTTGCACCAGATGATCAAGCGTCGTGGTGTTTCAACGGACAGTGATGGAGTGTGTCATGGCTTTCCTCACTGGTCCAAAAACAATCCAACCAAGAAGAGTGTTTTGTGCGATTGGTTCCTCATGAGTTCCTCGTCGAATTTCTGGGAGCATCAATTGTGGAATAAGATCAACGCCCACAAGCACGTCAATACGACCGGAGCGGGCAAAATTGGGATCGGCGAGTTGCAATCCTTTAAGGTGTTGGAATGAGCGAGGGTCGACATCCGATTTTGGAAGGTGCCCTGTAAGTGTACGGAGAATAAATGCAGTGGATACAAACGATGTGAACTGGGAACCTGAAATCGAGCTTAAGACAAAATTGGTACTATGTCGACAACGATTGTGAGAGGAGTCGCCGATCCCTGTTATTTCCGCAGATATAGGGGTGCGTGAGAGACCCAGCATCTGTACTAAGCTTTCGGTGATAAGTGTTCCTTCCGAGCCATGGTCAATCAACGCTCTGGCTAAAACAGATTGTCCCGTTTGGTCGTTGACAATTCGGATTAGGGCCGTGGCGAGAATCGTGGTGGATGGATTTTGATAGGTGGCAACTGCGCTGAGGAGTTCTCTGAGGCGTCTCGTTCGAAGCAGTTAAGCCGGGGGCTAGGCTGTGCTGTTGAGACAAAACAGATGAGCGGGACGCTACGCTCTGTTGGGTGCCCTGCGCGCTATGGACACCGTTCGTTGGCTGTCGCGATAGGGCAGAGTTGGTAGGCTGGGTTGCTATGTTCGGAAAATGAAGTAGCGTATGGTGGCGTTGGCCGCACTGTAAGCAATTGCGAGTGCTGCTGCAGTGACTTAGCGCGTGGCCTGTGCTGAGACAATTGAGGCATGCTTTTATGCGATCGACGATCGTCTTACGAGCAAAAGCAATCCTTCGCGAGAAAACTGGGGCATCTCCGGAGAACATGGTTTCTTTGGCAGAGAGTGCACTGGGGTGCTCCCATTTTCGTAGTCACATGAAAACTGTGGCGGTTAGTGGAATTGAAGTTGGATCGGTTAGGCGCACGTGGATGGGAAGATTGTCCTGGTGCTGAACGAGTTCCAAGTGGTTGATTTCGATTTTCGATTAGGTCGATGCTAACTAAGCGCTCCAGCAGGAAAGTCTCCAACATCGAAAAGGTTGGAATCGCGGTGGAGCTCCCCAATGAGTGCTCCCACGCTTGCGTAGTGCTGCTTGGTAGTTTGGTTAAAAGATGATGCACTATCCAGTGATCGCAGGAATCAATGTTTATTTTTAAACGTCGAAGATCACTAATGCAAACATTAGCCAGGGTTAGCACGCGCCTAATACCTTCTGCCGCTTCCTTGGGAACCGACTCAAGACCATACAGTGCCGCCATGGTGTGCATAAAGTGGAGACGTGGATTGTTGTAGCGCTTGACGAGGAGATCCCAGGCTACCGTATACCCAGAATCCGTTAATGCCATGTGACTGACATCCTCGTCCCGTCCTTCGGGCAAGGCCTGCTTGAGAAAGTGAAACTTCTGGATGTTAGAGAGAGTGTTGTTGTCATGGATGAGTTGGATGAGTTGTAGAGGGCCATCGTAAACCATCGTAAAACGAGGGCCAATCCGTAAAGCTTCCCGAAAAGCGTGGAACTGGAAGCTTCGGACCTAGCGTTTATAAAACATTCAGAATACTTACGAGTTGGTTGTTTTGTTACAGATTGACTGATTGACAATTTGCATAAAAAAATAGAAATACACAAAACAACGCTATATGCAATGTATGTACGCGACAGTATGCATACATAGCAAACCGAATAACCAGACGCAATAGTCACATATTTCTAGGGAATTTTACCGTATAACGTGTGCTAAACTGATTGCGCGTCCTCTATACGTGTGACGTGTCACGACTAGCGACACGTCTACTGCGAGCGCGGGCGCTTTCAAATGTTTAAGTCTAGAAACTCAATTCGGAAAAATTGCAGGTGCAACCTGTTTTTTCGTCAAAAACGCGAAAAATACGGACATTTTACAAAAAATATGGACTAACGGACACAGAGCTGAAAATACGGACATGTCCGTATTAATACGGACGCCTGGTCAACTTATGTCAAAGACACGTTTCAAATAACTAAAAATTTAAAACAGACATTGTTAAATGCCGCTGAGCAGGTCGATATTAGTGTAAATATACAAAAAATTTATTTTAAGATACGTATATACTTTAGAGCTAAGAACTTAAACAAGACAATAGCTGTCCAAAAAAAAAAAAAAAAGAATGTCAAATTCAAAACTAATTAAAATAAAATTATAAACACTACAACTCTTTTCATAACTAAGAAAAGTGTTTAGCCCCATGCCCCGTGTGCGGGTAAATCGAAGTACTGTATAACCGTTTTAAAATATTATTTTTTATATCTATACTAATATTTACATTTTCCGCAGCTTTTAGCAATTGTTCTTTTACATTTTTTGTTATTTTAAAAGTGTCATTCATAAAACTTAAAAATATGAACTCCAAATTTTTTATTTGTTCTACAACTGTCCTTCTTAAGTCCTCCGAGAGACACTTCATCCACGTAAGTGTAGGTCCCAAACTCTGCTAACTAGTAGGAAAGGTTTATTATACCCTTGCAGAGGGTATTATAATTTTGTCCAAAAGTGTGCAACGCAGTGAAGGAGACATCTCCGACCCTATAAAGTATATATATTCTTGATTAGGATCACCTCCTGAGTTGATATGAGCATGTCCGTCTCTCCGTCTGTCCGTCTGTCTGTTTCTACGCAAACTAGTCTCTCAGTTTTAAAGCTATCGTCTTGAAACTTTGCACACACCCTTCTTTCCCTTGCCCGCAGTATATAAGTCGGAACGGCCGGGATCGGCCGACTATATCCTATAGCTGCCATATAACTGATTAATCGGAAATGGTATAACTTTGGTGTTTTTAGAGTTACAGAGTTCAGATTTTGTACGAAAGCTATTTTTGGCAAAATAATACGAGCTACCAAATTTTATAAGGATCGGCTGACTATATCCTATATCCTATAGCTGCCATATAACGGAAATGGTTTTTAACGGAAACGGAAATAACCATTCCCTATAGATCGGAAATGGTATAACTTTGGTGTTTTTGAGAACTTTGTAGGAATATTAAAAATAATAGCCATTTTAAAAACAAAGTGTTTTAAAATCTTGGGTTCATAGCCATTATTTTTCAAATATGAAAATAAAATGTCATTAGCTGCCGCAGCAGACTTAAACTCAGCTTTGCAGCGTCCAAAGCCAATCTTACTGACGGATATAATGTCTTTGATTTTAAGGTTCAGAAGTGTAGCATTCAAATCTAGCGGATTAATTGGGACTCTGTTCTGTCGGCTCTCTAAGCCAGTATCTCCGATTTTGTCAAAATAGACCACAAAGGGCCCTTTGTGGGAAATGTTTAATTTTGTTCGTAACAAACAATAAAAGCGAATATTTTTAGCAGAAAAAATAATTTACAATTTTCAAACTTTTTTTTTATTTTTTTTTTTGTAAAAATAGTCTTTTTTTTTCTCATGGTTTTTTTTGGAAGTACCGTTCCGAATCAAAGTAAAACGAATACTGGGGGATCCTCTTTATATTTTGGGCATTTGTGAGATTCATTAAGGTCTCCACAAGCAACGCATACTGGACGAAGCGTGCAATAAGAGCTTGTGTGGCCATATTCCTGACAATTATTACACTGCACCGGTCCTGCGGTGTAGTAGGGACTGGAGGGTAAAGATTGGATGCACTTCATTTTTTTTCAGAGGCTTGGATTTGGTTTCGGGTTCAAGTTCTACCTTGAAAAGAGGTTGAGGATTTCTTTCTCTATTCAAAATGTTAATAACATTTTTTACATTAACACCTTTCTCAATCAGTGCTCTTGTAACTTCATCTGGTGTTACTTCCGGCTCGATACCTTTTAGTACTGCTTGCTGGCCCTTACTGCTTTTTAATTGGTACGTGTTGAAGTTTTTATTATTGTCGTTTAAATACTTCGACAAAATTCTGTAGTTTACTTCCGTATTAGTCTGAACTTTAGTTTCATGGATATTTCCCTTTGTTAATGGAATTATGTGGAAATTTTCTGGTCCTATTAGATTCAGTATCGAGTTTACGAGAGCATTCGAACTTTTCTATCGAATGTAAATCGGCGGAGGCTTAGGCTTTTTGTTGTCCCCTACGATGTCTTCAGGAGGTATATCATCGGATTTATCTGCCAAAATAGCAAATCTGTTTGCTTCTATGGGCTTCTCTATTGTAGATTGTTTTGAGGTGCCTCGAGTTATTTTAGCAGAGTTACCAAGTCTAGAGTTCTGCGGGCTAAGCTTTCATTTTATTTGTATGTAGCGATCCATACCAGTCTGTACGGCCGAGCGTTGTTTTGAAGAGAGTACGCTGGTGTAAGGTGCTGTATTATTTGCTTGCACAGCAATTTCCGTTATTACAGTAGATGGTATTGCGCGAGCAGTCGATACCATTGTAGTTTTTATAATAGTTGCCGTTGCAGTTGCTAATGACGTCACTGTACTGGTGACCGTGGCTATGCAGGTAGGCATGAGGGAAGGGTATGGGGTTTTATCCAACGAGAGCGCAGGAGAGCAAGAACGCGCCCTGCCTTGCAATGTTGGATTGAGTTCATTACTCGGGCTTGGGGTTATTGATCGCGGTTGGATATTTTTTGTTGAGTTTTCGGTCGCGTTGTCTTGCGTTGACACGAATGAGTGGTGCGTTGTTACGTAGCAAAGAGAGTCGACGCTCGTCTTGCTGACGTTGGAGCACCGTATGAGTGTCGAATTCACTCATAGCTTAATGTTTTGATTTTCTTATTTTTATTTACACAAAAAGTACGAAGTTCATCACACTAAGCGTCTTTTCGCATTCTGTGTATTTTTGTTTAGAGCTTGCACTGCACTATGCTTTGTTATACCCTTGCAGAGGGTATTATAATTTTGTCCAAAAGTGTGCAACGTAGTGAAGGAGACATCTCCGACCCTATAAAGTATATATATTCTTGATCAGGATCACCTCCTGAGTTGATATAAGCATGTCCGTCTGTCCGTCTGTCCGTCTGTTTGTTTCTACGCAAACTAGTCTCTCAGTTTTAAAGCTATCGTCTTGAAACTTTGCACACACCCTTCTTTCCTTTGCACGCAGTATATAAGTCGGAACGGCCGGGATCGGCCGACTATATCTTATAGCTGCCATATAACTGATTGATCGGAAATGGTATAACTTTGGTGTTTTTCGAGTTACAGAGTTCAGATCCAAATTTTATAAGGATCGGCCGACTATATCCTATATCCTATAGCTGCCATATAACGGAAATGGTTTTTAACGGAAACGGAAATAACCATTCCCTATAGATCGGAAATGGTATAACTTTGGTGTTTTTGAGAACTTTGTAGGAATATTAAAAATAATAGCCATTTTAAAAATAAAGTGTTTTAAAATCTTGGGTTCATAGCCATTATTTTTCAAATATGAAAATAAAATGTCATTAGCTGCCGCAGCAGACTTAAACTCAGCTTTGCAGCGTCCAAAGCCAATCTTACTGACGGATATAATGTCTTTGATTTTAAGGTTCAGAAGTGTAGCATTCAAATCTAGCGGATTAATTGGGACTCTGTTCTGTCGGCTCTCTAAGCCAGTATCTCCGATTTTGTCAAAATAGACCACAAAGGGCCCTTTGTGGGAAATGTTTAATTTTGTTCGTAACAAACAATAAAAGCGAATATTTTTAGCAGAAAAAATAATTTACAATTTTCAAACTTTTTTTTTTTTTTTTTGTAAAAATAGTCTTTTTTTCTCATGGTTTTTTTGGAAGTACCGTTCCGAATCAAAGTAAAACGAATACTGGGGGATCCTCTTTATATTTTGGGCATTTGTGAGATTCATTAAGGTCTCCACAAGCAACGCATACTGGACGAAGCGTGCAATAAGAGCTTGTGTGGCCATATTCCTGACAATTATTACACTGCACCGGTCCTGCGGTGTAGTAGGGACTGGAGGGTAAAGATTGGATGCACTTCATTTTTTTCAGAGGCTTGGATTTGGTTTCGGGTTCAAGTTCTACCTTGAAAAGAGGTTGAGGATTTCTTTCTCTATTCAAAATGTTAATAACATTTTTTACATTAACACCTTTCTCAATCAGTGCTCTTGTAACTTCATCTGGTGTTACTTCCGGCTCGATACCTTTTAGTACTGCTTGCTGGCCCTTACTGCTTTTTAATTGGTACGTGTTGAAGTTTTTATTATTGTCGTTTAAATACTTCGACAAAATTCTGTAGTTTACTTCCGTATTAGTCTGAACTTTAGTTTCATGGATATTTCCCTTTGTTAATGGAATTATGTGGAAATTTTCTGGTCCTATTAGATTCAGTATCGAGTTTACGAGAGCATTCGAACTTTTCTATCGAATGTAAATCGGCGGAGGCTTAGGCTTTTTGTTGTCCCCTACGATGTCTTCAGGAGGTATATCATCGGATTTATCTGCCAAAATAGCAAATCTGTTTGCTTCTATGGGCTTCTCTATTGTAGATTGTTTTGAGGTGCCTCGAGTTATTTTAGCAGAGTTACCAAGTCTAGAGTTCTGCGGGCTAAGCTTTCATTTTATTTGTATGTAGCGATCCATACCAGTCTGTACGGCCGAGCGTTGTTTTGAAGAGAGTACGCTGGTGTAAGGTGCTGTATTATTTGCTTGCACAGCAATTTCCGTTATTACAGTAGATGGTATTGCGCGAGCAGTCGATACCATTGTAGTTTTTATAATAGTTGCCGTTGCAGTTGCTAATGACGTCACTGTACTGGTGACCGTGGCTATGCAGGTAGGCATGAGGGAAGGGTATGGGGTTTTATCCAACGAGAGCGCAGGAGAGCAAGAACGCGCCCTGCCTTGCAATGTTGGATTGAGTTCATTACTCGGGCTTGGGGTTATTGATCGCGGTTGGATATTTTTTGTTGAGTTTTCGGTCGCGTTGTCTTGCGTTGACACGAATGAGTGGTGCGTTGTTACGTAGCAAAGAGAGTCGACGCTCGTCTTGCTGACGTTGGAGCACCGTATGAGTGTCGAATTCACTCATAGCTTAATGTTTTGATTTTCTTATTTTTATTTACACAAAAAGTACGAAGTTCATCACACTAAGCGTCTTTTCGCATTCTGTGTATTTTTGTTTAGAGCTTGCACTGCACTATGCTTTGTTATACCCTTGCAGAGGGTATTATAATTTTGTCCAAAAGTGTGCAACGTAGTGAAGGAGACATCTCCGACCCTATAAAGTATATATATTCTTGATCAGGATCACCTCCTGAGTTGATATAAGCATGTCCGTCTGTCCGTCTGTCCGTCTGTTTGTTTCTACGCAAACTAGTCTCTCAGTTTTAAAGCTATCGTCTTGAAACTTTGCACACACCCTTCTTTCCTTTGCACGCAGTATATAAGTCGGAACGGCCGGGATCGGCCGACTATATCTTATAGCTGCCATATAACTGATTGATCGGAAATGGTATAACTTTGGTGTTTTTCGAGTTACAGAGTTCAGATCCAAATTTTATAAGGATCGGCCGACTATATCCTATATCCTATAGCTGCCATATAACGGAAATGGTTTTTAACGGAAACGGAAATAACCATTCCCTATAGATCGGAAATGGTATAACTTTGGTGTTTTTGAGAACTTTGTAGGAATATTAAAAATAATAGCCATTTTAAAAATAAAGTGTTTTAAAATCTTGGGTTCATAGCCATTATTTTTCAAATATGAAAATAAAATGTCATTAGCTGCCGCAGCAGACTTAAACTCAGCTTTGCAGCGTCCAAAGCCAATCTTACTGACGGATAAATTGTCTTTGATTTTAAGGTTCAGAAGTGTAGCATTCAAATCTAGCGGATTAATTGGGACTCTGTTCTGTCGGCTCTCTAAGCCAGTATCTCCGATTTTGTCAAAATAGACCACAAAGGGCCCTTTGTGGGAAATGTTTAATTTTGTTCGTAACAAACAATAAAAGCGAATATTTTTAGCAGAAAAAATAATTTACAATTTTCAAACTTTTTTTTTATTTTTTTTTTTGTAAAAATAGTCTTTTTTTTTCTCATGGTTTTTTTTGGAAGTACCGTTCCGAATCAAAGTAAAACGAATACTGGGGGATCCTCTTTATATTTTGGGCATTTGTGAGATTCATTAAGGTCTCCACAAGCAACGCATACTGGACGAAGCGTGCAATAAGAGCTTGTGTGGCCATATTCCTGACAATTATTACACTGCACCGGTCCTGCGGTGTAGTAGGGACTGGAGGGTAAAGATTGGATGCACTTCATTTTTTTTCAGAGGCTTGGATTTGGTTTCGGGTTCAAGTTCTACCTTGAAAAGAGGTTGAGGATTTCTTTCTCTATTCAAAATGTTAATAACATTTTTTACATTAACACCTTTCTCAATCAGTGCTCTTGTAACTTCATCTGGTGTTACTTCCGGCTCGATACCTTTTAGTACTGCTTGCTGGCCCTTACTGCTTTTTAATTGGTACGTGTTGAAGTTTTTATTATTGTCGTTTAAATACTTCGACAAAATTCTGTAGTTTACTTCCGTATTAGTCTGAACTTTAGTTTCATGGATATTTCCCTTTGTTAATGGAATTATGTGGAAATTTTCTGGTCCTATTAGATTCAGTATCGAGTTTACGAGAGCATTCGAACTTTTCTATCGAATGTAAATCGGCGGAGGCTTAGGCTTTTTGTTGTCCCCTACGATGTCTTCAGGAGGTATATCATCGGATTTATCTGCCAAAATAGCAAATCTGTTTGCTTCTATGGGCTTCTCTATTGTAGATTGTTTTGAGGTGCCTCGAGTTATTTTAGCAGAGTTACCAAGTCTAGAGTTCTGCGGGCTAAGCTTTCATTTTATTTGTATGTAGCGATCCATACCAGTCTGTACGGCCGAGCGTTGTTTTGAAGAGAGTACGCTGGTGTAAGGTGCTGTATTATTTGCTTGCACAGCAATTTCCGTTATTACAGTAGATGGTATTGCGCGAGCAGTCGATACCATTGTAGTTTTTATAATAGTTGCCGTTGCAGTTGCTAATGACGTCACTGTACTGGTGACCGTGGCTATGCAGGTAGGCATGAGGGAAGGGTATGGGGTTTTATCCAACGAGAGCGCAGGAGAGCAAGAACGCGCCCTGCCTTGCAATGTTGGATTGAGTTCATTACTCGGGCTTGGGGTTATTGATCGCGGTTGGTTATTTTTTGTTGAGTTTTCGGTCGCGTTTTCTTGCGTTGACACGAATGAGTGGTGCGTTGTTACGTAGCAAAGAGAGTCGACGCTCGTCTTGCTGACGTTGGAGCACCGTATGAGTGTCGAATTCACTCATAGCTTAATGTTTTGATTTTCTTATTTTTATTTACACAAAAAGTACGAAGTTCATCACACTAAGCGTCTTTTCGCATTCTGTGTATTTTTGTTTAGAGCTTGCACTGCACTATGCTTTGTTATACCCTTGCAGAGGGTATTATAATTTTGTCCAAAAGTGTGCAACGCAGTGAAGGAGACATCTCCGACCCTATAAAGTATATATATTCTTGATCAGGATCACCTCCTGAGTTGATATAAGCATGTCCGTCTGTCCGTCTGTCCGTCTGTTTGTTTCTACGCAAACTAGTCTCTCAGTTTTAAAGCTATCGTCTTGAAACTTTGCACACACCCTTCTTTCCTTTGCACGCAGTATATAAGTCGGAACGGCCGGGATCGGCCGACTATATCTTATAGCTGCCATATAACTGATTGATCGGAAATGGTATAACTTTGGTGTTTTTCGAGTTACAGAGTTCAGATTTTGTACGAATGCTATTTTTGGCAAAATAATACGACCTACCAAATTTCATAAGGATCGGCCGACTATATCTTATAGCTGCCATATAACTGATTGATCGGAAATGCTATAACTTTGGTATTTTTAAAGCTAGAGAATTCGGATTTGGTACGATTGCTATTTTTGGCAAAATAATTCAACATGCCAAATTTTATAAGGATCAGCCGACTATATCCTATATCTGCCATATAACTGATTGATCGGAAATGGCATAACTTCAGTGTTTTTCGAGCTAGAAAGTTGGGATTTTCTATGAATTCTATTTTTAGAAAAATAATACGACTTATCAAGTTTCATATGGATCGGCCGACTATATCTTATAGCTGCCAAATAACTGAACGATCGGAAATGGTATTTTTACCAACTTTGGGGTTCTTCATGATAGAAGTTTGGGCTTTTTTTTAGATTTTGTCTTGTAATTTATTGGTTATATTATGATATTCCCATAAGTATCGGTCAACTATATCCGATTTTAGCGATATATATCCTGTTTTAGCTGCAAGGGTATATCAACTTCGGCTCCGCCCGAAGTTAGCTTTCCTTTCTTGTTTTTATTTAATTTTCGTTGCACGATAAGAAGACAAAAAGGAAGCACGTCTGCACTCGACGGCGTTCGCGAACGAATGAAGTTAAATCTAGCTTTAAAAACACCGAAGTAATAGCATTTTCGATCAATCAGTTATAAGACAGCTATAGGATATAGTCGGCCAATCCTTATGAAATTTGGTAAGTCGTATTATTTTGCCAAAAATAACACTCATACTAAATCCGAACTTTCTAACTCTAAAAACAAAAAAAAAAACAAGTTATAGCATTTCCGATCAATCAGTTATATGGCAGCTATAGGATATAGTTGGCCGATCCCGGCTTCCGACTTCCGACTTATAAACTGCGTGCTAAGGAAAGAAGGCTGTGTGCAAAGTTTCAAGACGATAGCTTTAAAACTGAGAGACTAGTTCGCGTAGAAACAGACAGACAGACGGACAGACATCTAGAAATAGATGTCACTAGAAATAGAAATACACAAAACAACGCTATATGCAATGTATGTACGCGACAGTATGCATACATAGCAAACCGAATAACCAGACGCAATCGTCCCATATTTCTAGGGAATTTTACCGTATAACGTGTGCTAAACTGATTGCGCGTCCTCTATACGTGTGACGTGTCACGACTAGCGACACGTCTACTGCGAGCGCGGGCGCTTTTAAATGTTTAAGTCTAGAAACTCAATTCGGAAAAATTGCAGGTGCAACCTGTTTTTTCGTCAAAAACGCGAAAAATACGGACATTTTACAAAAAATATGGACTAACGGACACAGAGCTGAAAATACGGACATGTCCGTATTAATACGGACGCCTGGTCAACTTATGTCAAAGACACGTTTCAAATAAATAAAAATTTAAAACAGACATTGTTAAATGCCGCTGAGCAGGTCGATATTAGTGTAAACATACAAAAAATTTATTTTAAGATACGTATATACTTTAGAGCTAAGAACTTAAACAAGACAATAGCTGTCCAAAAAAAAAAAAAAGAATGTCAAATTCAAAACTAATTAAAATAAAATTATAAACACTACAACTCTTTTCATAACTAAGAAAAGTGTTTAGCCCCATGCCCCGTGTGCGGGTTAATCGAAGTACTGTATAGCCGTTTTAAAATATTATTTTTTATATCTATACTAATATTTACATTTTCCGCAGCTTTTAGCAATTGTTCTTTTACATTTTTTGTTATTTTAAAAGTGCCATTCATAAAACTTAAAAATATGAACTCCAAATTTTTTTATTTGTTCTACAACTGTCCTTCTTAAGTCCTCCGAGAGACACTTCATCCACGTAAGTGTAGGTCCCAAACTCTGCTAACTCGTAGGAAAGGTTTATTATACCCTTGCAGAGGGTATTATAATTTTGTCCAAAAGTGTGCAACGCAGTGAAGGAGACATCTCCAAACCCATAAAATATATATATTCTTGATCAGGATCACCTCCCTAGTTGATATGAGCATGTCCGTCGCTCCGTCTGTCTGTTTCTACGCAAACTTGTCTCTCAGTTTTAAAGCTATCGTCTTGAAACTTTGCACACACCCTTCTTTCCTTTGCACGCAGTATATAAGTCAGAACGGCCGGGATCGGCCGATTATATCCTATAGCTGCCATATAACTGAATGATCGGAAATGGTATAACTTTGGTGTTTTTAGAGTTACAGAGTTCAGATTTTGTACGAAAGCTATTTTTGGCAAAATAATACGAGCTACCAAATTTTATAAGGATCGGCCGACTATATCCTATAGCTGCCATATAATGGAAATGGTTTTTAATGGAAACGGAAATAACCATTCCCTATAGATCGGAAATGGTATAACTTTGGTGTTTTTAAAGCTACAGAATTCGAATTTGGTACGAATGCTATTTTTGAATGCTAAAATAATGCAACCTACCAAATTGCATAACGATCAGCCGACTATATTTTATAGCTGCCATATAACTAAACGATCGGAAATGGTATTCGCTAAAAATACCAACTTTGGTATTTTTGAAGATGGAAGCTTGGTACTTTGTTTTAGATTTTTTATTGTAATAAATTGGTTATATTATTATATTCTCATAAGGATCGGCCAATTCAATCCGATTTTTGCGATAATATCCGGTTTTAACTGCAAGGGTATATCAACTTCGGCTCCTCCCGAAGTTAGCTTTCCTTTCTTGTTTTTTTTTATAATATAGCCAGCTGTATATTCTATTCCGTCTTCTGTTAATTCATCCAAAGTGTTCGCTCCCTCTACGCTGCTTGGAACTTCTATTATAAAATCTTCAGGTTCTTTTTCTTTATCATCCCTTTCAGAAAAGTTTATATCCAACCACTTATACGTATCGTCTTCTTCAACATTACCATTTCCAGATAACAACTCTGTATTCTTAGCTAATTTATAAATACAAAATATAAGTAAATAAAAATACAACCACCATATAAAAAAAAACAAAAAAAAAAACAGGCCCCTGAATGAGATTCACCTATTTTAAGAACTTTTTATCCGCCGAAATTAATTAAGACTAGGTACTAGGTGTGACTCATACAGGAGCGAAACATGTTTTTCTTTTTTTAATGGGTGTGTTAACAAAAAGAAAAGACAGAACACATAACAAACACGATATACACTGCTAAAACATAGAGCTAAACATTTGACAATATTACTTAAATATACTATTTCTTATTGTTTTAATTTTGTCATACCTGTTATATACTTTCATAATCTATATTTGAACTGAAGCGCCGTTGGGTGGTCATAGTGTCCGCCCCTTGCCCGCATTGCACCAAAGAAATTTTCAACGATGTCCTGGTTAAGACGACTTGTAAGGATATAATCCATCTCGTACTTCGCCTTCAAATATCCAAGTAGAGCATCTAGAGAAGCGTTGTTAACTAAAATGCCTTTTTGAAATGGCAGCCTATGGGTTTTGCCACATATGTTTGTACGCATTATTTTGGTCTTTGTATGTTTATTTGTTTTCCATAGGGCTGTGTGGTTTCAATGGTGTTTGATGTTGATAATTTCGAATTAAAAACATCGAACCAATCATTAAGAACTTTAAAGAAGTCCGCGGTATCGCATGCGTTCTCTACATCGTATCCCAATGCGTAGCATTGTCTTATAGAACTTGCTGTGGTGTTGGAGTTGCCAATTTAACCTTTTGTTTTCCGAGGGAGCTGACATTAATATGGTTCTCTGTAATTTTAAACATCCCAGACACATCGGACTTTGAGCAGTGTTCAATTACTTGCTGCACTGTCGCCTTGGTCAATTTGTTTCCATTTATGAAAACCCCAGTGTCGATGTAGTGGTTACGAACCAATTTTATTAGGTGGGGTGCATCCGCAAACATATATATGTTTTGCTTTAAAAAAATGATTTTTTATTCCAAAAGTATTATTTGTACTATTATTATTGCTTACTTTCTGTTATGCCAAGCTGTCGCCATAACTTTTGATTTCCAGGGCCCATATCAGAGACGATGGCTACTACGGGAAAACCCCTTTTGTAAAGCTTATAATGTTATTTATAATGTCAACGGTCATTTGGGTGTCAAAATCAAAAACCACTGGCTGTTTCCAAGACTTTTCTAACCCACGAACCATGGCCAATTGAACGTGGTTACTTGGCTGATATACTACATCAGCCGAACTGTCATATTCGAAGCCAGCAGTTACCTTCATCTCGTCAAAAGACAACTCACAAAGCTTCTGCACTTCAAGCATCTCGTCGCTCTCCATTAAATCGATTACTATATTAAGAGTACCTGACATGATTGGCACGTCTACAAGCCACCTCTGTAGTGTTGCCCTACTAGGCAGAGGAAATCCTTTCCTGTATAGGTGGTTATATGCTCGCGGCCCGCGGTATGGAGGCTGATCGAAGCAGAAATATCCTTTGAATTAAAGGTGGCTCGTTTTCCTTCACTCTTTAATTTTTTTATTTGAGTCTCGGTTAAAAATTTGGCTAGAGACGTCTCTAAATCCTTGTATTCTTTCGAAATACACGAAAAGCAATTTCCTAATAGCTGACTTAAAACTCTGTTTTTTTTTACCGGTTTTTCAGAATTTGGAAGGCACCAATAAGAGCCTCAGCTAGCATTCCTGTATTCATCATAAAGCTTAGAGGCCCAGACGACCAAGGGGCGCTCAAGAAACGATTTGGTAGAATATTAAGTTATTTGTGATTTATTAAGCTAGGTGGGGTTAGTAAGGAAATTTAAAATTCTATATTTTAAATTTGAGGGACAGGAAAAAGATGTTATAGAGTAGAGACCGTCCAGTAAGAAAAAATGAAAGAAATCGGGGGCGTCGTGAAGTTAAACGCCTTCAGCTTTATTCGCTGCTTACATGGTACTAAAAACTTAACTTAAAAAACGCAAGCTATGCGTTACTGCAGCTCGAGGGCGTACACGGGTCGATGAAGGCCCCGTGTCGAAGATCCGGGTCCCGGTGTTGACGCTGTTCCGCTTCAGCAGCGACGATAGGGTGGGCGCAGCGACCGCGTCCTGCGGGGGCCCTCGAGGAGAGGCGGAAACTTGCCTAGGCGCGGATGACGCGGGCGGACGAGCGGTGGATGGCGCCCGATGAGTGGCGGACGAAAGCAGTGGAGCGCTTGACGACTGCCGGCCAGTGGTGGAAGAATGCAGAGGAGTTGCCGACGAGCGCCGGGAAGTCGATGGCCGTGGATCGGCTTGTGACTGCCGGAAAATGGCGGACGAAGGCCGAGAAGTAACCGAACCGCGCCGGGAGTTGGCGGACGACGGCCGACGAGAGAGCGAGACACCCCGTGTACTGTCTCCCGCGCTCCGTGACCGGTGCTCCTCGGTCACGGGGTGCAGCAGCGTGTGGTGATCCTGACCACACGTCTAACAGCCGTCCCTACGACGAAAGGATCCGTCGGAGTGCTCGTGGATCAGGCAGCAGGTGGCTTCTCGCCACTAAGGCGTAGAAAGCGCCGACACTTCTTCAATGGATGGATCACATTGCAGACTCGGCATCGGTAGGATTGTATACCTCGAGTACATCTGCTCTCTAGTGGCTGGGCGTCGCGTGGGCGTGGCAACTTCGTGCTGAATATGATCTTGGAATCCAGAATTTGGCCGGGATCAGTCGGATCATCAGCTGATTGCCACCGTGCAGCGTGATGCGATGTGTAAATTGAAGAAGGAGTCGAGACAGAATTGTGCTCGCATCTAAACCCTAAACCAGTGAGTCACCGAGGCTGCGGGAAACTCGTGTGGAAAAAACAGACACGCTGCGGGGGTTGGCTGGAGATAATGGGCCTGTCAGCCCCCATCCAAAAATGGTCTCCTGACCGAGAAGTGACCCGCAGATGTTAGCCTTGGAATTACTGAGGAGAATGAACGGAAGAATGTCAGCTCCTAATAACACATCGACTTGGGAGCTCTCAAAGAAGTTGGGGTCCGCCAGGAGAATGTCAGGCAGCCCCTTGAGAAGATCTCGCGAAATCGGATATTATGGCAGATTTCCTGCCAACTGCGGAAAAACGTAAGCCGCAACCTCTAATTGTAGGCCGGGTCTAGACGGCGACCGAATGGAGAAATGGAGAAATCTACACAATTTAGTAGACTGCGCGGAAATGGTCTGATTAAGGCCGGAAACTTGTGCGTGAATCGTCTTGAAGGGAAACTTGACAAGGTTGAACAGTCGTTCCGTTATGAAGGTCGCTTCGGACCCTGAGTCTATCAGTGCTCGTGCCTGGACGGTGCACCCCAAATGGCACACGTTTATAAGGGCCGTGCCCAGTAGGACGGCTCCTGACCCGGAAGCGAAACACACCTGCACATTCGACTGATCTTCTGAGCCGTTTGCTGATGTAGGCGGACTTGGAGCGGTAAGCGGTGTAGGCGGACTTGGAGCGGTGGCGAAAGGATTGCCGCGGTGCAAGAGGGTGTGGTGTCTGATGTGGCATGTGAAGCAGGTATGGGCGCTCGTGCAGTCTCGCTGCTGGTGCCCTCGGGCAAAACAGTTTAAGCATAACTGCTTCCTCTTAATGTAGTCAGAGCGCCCATTTACATCCATTTCTAGGAAACGCGGACATAAGCGAATGGGGTGGTCCTCCCTTGAACAGAAATCGCAGCCCTTTTGGCCCGGAACCACTCGAGTCTCGTATGAATTAAGCCTCCGAGCAGGGGCAGTAGGAAGTCCAGACCTCGGCGGAAACTGCATGGAGCCACTAGGCCTAACATCGTCGATGGCCTCCAGAGTGCGATGGCGTTCTGTCAGGAAATTATCTAATTCCTTCCATGTTGGAATCTCTGCCTTATTATGTACGGATTGCTCCCACATAGAAAGTGTGACTTTGGGGAGCTTTGAGGAAATCATGAATACCAGGAGGCAGTCCCAAGCCTGGACATTGATGGAGGACATTTCTAGGGCTGTCAGACAACTCTGAATGGTGGCTTGCAGCTCCTTCAGCGCGACCCCGGACTCTTGAGAAATAGCCTGGATGTTGAAAAGGATCTTCAACCAACAGGATCTTCCCATTAGATATTGAATTCTTAACTATTTTCGAATTTGCGGAGCCGGAAAGGTGGACTTGACCTTGGCTTGGATTTAACATGAAAAAAAAAGAAAATAAATAATTAATAATAATTATTTTTTGACTAATTGTCGGATTTAATTATTATGGAAGGTTGGAGTTGAAACCTTAATCTTAAATTAATTGGATTTATTTATCCCGAAGCCGGAAAGGTGGAATTGAAACCGAAGCTCTATTCGGACAGAAGGTTCATAATTAAATTATTAATAAATTTCCGATAATTAAATTTTCGACTTTAATTATTGAGTGGCCGGAAAGGTGAATTAAAAACCTGGCCCTTTGCTCGAACGGAAAATAAGAATTAAATAAATTGTGGCGGATATAATTATAAATATATGAGTTTCTAATTAATTTATTTCCTTTTTTTGAAGTTAGTTGTTACAAAGCCGGTTATGCCGTCGGCACCCTGTACGTACACCAAAGGAAAAAACAGCACCAAAAAAACACAACACAGCTAATACGGCGGCTAGGTTGAGTATATAAGCGACACAACAACGGATTAGTAGTGAAATGGCGGTTTATAATTGTTGGTTTTAGAAATTTTAAGTTTTTTTTTAAATTTTATCGGTCATATATTTCCTGAAATTGGAGGCAGAAAATATTTGGAAATATATGGGCATGCATGCAAGTACGGATATATGTAATGTGGGGCATATGTTAGGAGGCAGAAAACATTTGGAAATATATGGGCATGCATGCAAGTACGGATATATGTAATGTGGGGCATATGTTGGCACAGTGGAGCGTTGATAAGTGGACTGTATAACTGGGGGAACAGAAAAGTTATGTCGTGTAAAAAATGACACTTATTGGGGAAGAGAAGAAACAAATATTACGACAGCGGCGGACTGTTGGGTGAATTTTGAAATTTCCGGAACTAATTCACACCGGCTGTGCAATATTAATTATGCCTTCTTTTATCCAGGAAATTTCACTTTCATTGGAAGTATCCGGCTCGAAGGACCAATATTTGTAGTGGGGCGTTGCTGCCGCCAAAGATTACAGTAAGAAAAAATAAAAGAAATCGGGGGCGTCGTGAGGTTAAACTTAACTTAGAAAGAATAAACACTAAACTTAAATAGAAACCAGAGCGGACGATCGACGACGGCCGATGAGAGAGGGAGAATACATAAAGGGGCGAGCGCGGATGCGCTCTTCAGCACGGATGAGCTTTTCAGAGCGTGTGCGCTTTTCAGCGGGGGTACGCTCTTAAATTCAGCTGAGCGGCACAACGGCCCCTCACCTAAACACCCTCAAAAGGGTCACGCAGTGCATATGTTGAATTACAACGGCTAAGGAACAGACGACTATAGTTTCAAGTCCTTCTATAATGTTAAATTTTAAGCGTGTTAGTAAATGCTGGCTATCTACATCCCTGTTAATAAGGTTATGCAAAACGACTACACAGAAATTGTACTACGATTTGTTAAGCTAGGTAAGTTTATAAGTAAGAGTCTACTATTATAAGATGGAAGGTGAAGATTTGCATCCCAGTTTAGACCTCTAAGTGAAAAAGTTAGGAAATTCTTTTGTACGGATTCTATGCGGTCCTGATGTACTCCATATTGGGGACTCCAGACACATGAACCGTACTCCAGTATAGGGCGGACAAAGAAAATGAATAATGTTTTGGTTATATAGGGGTCATTAAATTCTTTTGACCACCTTTTAATAAAACCAAGGACTCCTTTAGCCTTATTAACCATTAAGGAAATATGGTCGGAAAATTTAAGTTTAACGTCTAATAGGACGAAAGATCATTAACCTGGGTTAATTTCTCTAAGGCAATCCCATTAATAAAATGCGTAGTTTGCAAAGGGCAAGAACGATAAACAGACATATGTTTGCATTTTAGTATTAGATCATCCGTTTAGTATTAGATCATTAGGTAAACAAAATTTTTAAAAGTTATCAAGGTCAGACTGAAGACTGCATTGGGCAGAGATAGATTTGTACTGAAGACAAAGCTTTACATCATCTGCATACATAAGAACTAGAGAGTTCGTTAAAGCAGGGGGCAAGTCATTTATAAAAAGCGTGAATAATAGCGGGCCAAGATGACTTCCTTGAGGGACGCCAGACTCTTTTTGTCCTTCCATCTAAGTAGCTGGAGATCCACGTTAAGACGTCTATAGAAAAACCCAGCATATTCAGTTTACTCAAGAAGAGTGAGTGATTAACTGAATCGAATGCTTTGCTGAAGATTATGTAAATTACATCGGTTTGATATCCCTTACAAAAGCCATCTATGACAAAGGATGTCAACTCCAGTAAATTTGTGGTGGTGGAGCGACGCTTAATAAAGCCATGCTGGCAGGGAGAGATAATCGAAGAGCATAGGTGTTGCAAATGAGGGGTAATTAATTTTTCAAATAACATTGGAATTGCCGACAACTTAGAGATGCCTCTGTAGTTGGCAGCCTCAGACTTTTTCCCTGTTTTATGTAGGGGAGTTATGAATGATTCCTTCCACTTAAGGGAAAAAATCGAGGTTTCCAAAGATAAGTTGAAAAGTCTTAGAAGAGGTTTGCACAAAGCCCTGGCACAGTATTTTAGCACACAGCCTGGTACTCCGTTGGGGCCTGGCGAATAAATGGGTTTTATCCTTAAAAGACCAGATAATAAGTTCTTCTCAGAAAAACGGACAGAAAATAAGATTTGCTCTTGAATGTTATATGCGTAAGGCTGTCAGTCAATTTAGGAGGAGAAAAAGTTGTTTGAAAAAATTCTGCGAATAGATCGGCAATGGCCTGATCAGAAGTCGCAGAGGAATTTTCAAACGTAAGCAGGGGTGAAAAAGATACGTGTTTACGCTTAGTGTTTACAAAATTATAAAACTGCTTTGGATCCTGACTAAATTGTATCCGGAAGCGGTCAATACAATTCAATACAATTACAACGGTAAAATTCGACCGAGCTAGTAGGTATCTTGAGAAATCAACACAACTGCAGGTTTTTTTATATTTAAGTAAAAGCTTATTTTTTTATACCCTTGCAGAGGGTATTATAATTTTGTCCAAAAGTGTGCAACGCAGTGAAGGAGACATCTCCCACCCTATAAAGTATATTCTTGATATATTCTTGATTAGGATCACCTCCTGAGTTGATATGAGCATGTCCGTCTGTCTGTCTGTCTGTTTCTACGCGAACTAATCTCTCAGTTTTAAAGCTATCGTCTTGAAACTTTGTACACACCCTTCTTTCCTTTGCACACAGTATATAAGTCGGAACGGAGTTAGAGTTACAGAGTTCAGATTTTGTAGGAATGTTTTTTTGGCTAAATAATACGACCTACCAAATTTTATAAGGATCAGCCGACTATACCTTATAGCTTCCATATAACTGATTGATCGGAAATGCTATAACTTCGGTGTTTTTGCTAAAGAAGCTAGAGAATTCGGATTTGGTACGAATGCTATTTTTGGCAAAATAATACAACATGCCAAATTTCATAAGGATCAGCCGACTATATCCAATGGCTGACCTATAACTGAACAATCGGAAATTACCCAACTTTCGTGTTTTTGAAGATAGAAAGTTGGAACTTCGTACAGATTCTATTTTTGGTCAGCGGACGGATATTTCCAAGGCACACAGGAGTCAAAAAATGTATTTAAAGTACAATACAATTTTTCTAAAGTGCCATTAAGATCAGTGTACGCCAGAATATCGGACCAGTCAAATGTATCGATAAGGCTATTAAGTTTGTTAAAATCAGCTTTACGGAAACAGCGAATCTTATTTACCACACGTGGAGACATCTGATCGATACCAGGAGTGGTTTCGATTGAGACCTCCAGCGTGGGGTATTATGGATTTATGGGATTGAAAGGGGAAATGCTCTGGAGAGAGCAGTACCATTAGGATCAGATACAAAACATAAGTCAAAAAGCCGACCTAACGAATTTCTAACATGGTTAATCTGACCTAGGGACATGTGAAACATGCCCGCGGTCATGGTGAGTGATAAGTGACAAAGATGGTGAGTTATCGACGTTGGACCACTTTAATTCTGGGATACTGGGATTAAGTCGCCCACCGCTACGAGTTGGTCACGATCCGTCATAAGACTAAAGACGTATCGAATAGAAGGTATATATGAACATGTAATGAATAAAGATTTCACGGACATAGTGATTTTATCGCAAATAAATTCTATGTCACCAAACTCTTGGGATTTCACCTCTTCAGAAGCAAGAGTAGAGTCTACCGAAATGCGGGCTCCACCTCCCCTTCGCAGAGGTTGATCCCTTCTAAAAGTGGTGTACTTACTTGAAAAAACTTCGGAACTAAAGATCTGCGGATTTAACCAAGTTTCTGTAAATGCTGTAATATGGGATGCAAAGAAAGAACAAGTTTCAAGTTCTTTCCAGAAGTTTCCAGAACTTGACTGGAAAAATACCATTTATGGTATTTAATATAAGATATTGGTGTATTGGTATTACAGTAAAACTAAAATATTCAAAATTTGAATTTTTTTAAAAAACACATTTATCACACATTTTCACATTGCAATGCATTGTGAAAATACAAATTTTTTTTTTGTTTGCCCAGTGTGCATTTTACAATACGAGTATAATAACAGGATGTTGATGATAAAATATTTACCATGACAATGCACATAAGAACTTGCAAGGTGAACATCCCAAATGATAAAAAGGCTAAAGTAGTAAGAGTTACATCGGTAATATCCTCAAAACTTATTACTTTTTTTTGTAATGAAGAATCTGTTGAAAATAGCGATGAAAGCGGTTGTTGAGATATGTAATCCTTTTTCGAATTTTGTAAACCTTTAATAAAATAATTTTTAATTTTAAAACGTAGATAAATTTTATCAAACTCACCGTTTTTGTTAAGGTCCGATTTAAAATTATTTCTTGTTGAAATTTCGGTAAAAGCTTCTGCTTGAGGACCAATCTAATTAATAAAAGGACGTATTGTCATGTTTTATAGTACATTTTTTAGAACTTTCAGGCAATCATAATAACGATAGTCTGTTATTCGTTATATTACTTTTTATATTAAAAAAAAATTCTAAAAACATAAAAACTAACACATAACAATTTCAAACAAGTCGAGATATCCGACTATATTATTCTCGGTACTCATCTCATCTACTCACAAAACCTTTCTATGTTAAACTTTAATGGAATGGATTCTCAGTTACAATTTATGTTGCATACTTTTGCGTTTAATAATCAACAGCAGTCCCCTTACTACCCAGTCGAGTTTCTGCACTTGTATCGTACAGTCGTGTTAAACTCCTAATTAGCAACCGGAGAAAGATACTCAATCTCTTCTGTTGTGCTTATCTGTGCGTAATCTATTTTTAGACTTCGACCGCCGGGGTCTTTACCGAGTCTAACTTATTTACCACCCGAGCATAGAGTAAGCGTTGTGTACGACTTTGCCCATTGCGCTTCCACCGCCCTGCGAGAGATAAGAAGCAAAGACTTTTGAAGATTTTGAATTTGATTTCTATAATTTTCGTAATCGAAAACTATAGTTAATTTATAAATGGATGACAACACACCTTCTTATTCGCCGCTCCAGAAAGAGCTGCCCGAGCTGCCATTTCTGGCACCACCACATACACCGTTGCAGCTTCTTTATATACCAGCCCAGTTTCTACAGCAGGAACGTCTCTGCCTTTAGGAACCAACAATCCCAAATGGTCTATCTTTTTGTGTTTTGGTCCTATGGTCCTTGTGCTACTACTACTGGATCTTTTAGATGTCAGTCCCTGGTTATTGTAAGTGTTGCGTTGAAATTTCGCTGATTTGTCTGGATAATTTTGATTTGCTTAGGGAGTGGACCACTTTGATGAATTAGGGCTGGTTGGCTAAAGCTAGATAATGGGATATCGATATTCATTGGCTGGATTGGAACCTTCCGGTGCCGCCATAGAAGCGATTCTCCAGTAGCTACCGACAGCAGAGCCAAAAAATTGAAATATGCGAAGGCGAGGACCGCAGTGCAAAAATTGAAATATGCGAAGGCGAGGACCGCAGGGCAGATCCCACGAAACCACGAGCGGACAAGACGGCCAAAAGCTCCGAAGCGTGGCTCAAAAAGGCAGAATGGGCAAGGAGTGTACTACTATCATATGGTATGACGCCGAAGCCCACAAAATGTTCCTTCGCGGAGCCAAACAAAAGCCGCATCCTCATCGGGGTTATCGACCGAGACAACCTTTAAGGAAGGTTAGCCACGAAGTGCTTCGAAATCCTGGCCAGGGAACCGGGCCGTCTGCAAAGACGTGGGATGGTTCTAGTGGAGCGTCAAGGTTGTGACGTTTGACGTTGAGCGGTCGGTGGAGCTGTTCCAATCGGCGGTACGGGAGCTCGGGGAGGTGTTCGAGGTATCCAAGCTTGTTGCGCTAAGCTGGCGTGACGTCCTATGCATGTCCTTGCAGAACGAAGTTATGTAATCCAGCTTAATCCTTAATTAATCCAACTCAATCCCAGTATCCCAGAATTAAAGTGGTTCAACGACGATAACTCACCATCTTTGTCACTTATCACTCACCATGACTTCACCGCGGGCATGTTTGACATGTCCCTAGGTCAGATTAACCATTTTAGAAATTCGTTAGGTCGGCTTTTAGACTTATGTTTTGTATCTGATCCTGATGGTACCGCTCTCTTCAGAGCTTTCCCCCTTTCAACCCCAGAGGATCCATATCACCCATCGCTGGAGGTCTCAATCGAAACCACTCCTGGTATCGATCAGATGTCTCCACGTATGGTAAATAAGATTCGCTGTTTCCGTAAATCAGATTTTCAAACAAAATGTTAAAAATAGGCTCTTACTTAAATATAAAAACACCTGCAGTAGTATTGATTTTTTCCAGATATCTATTAGGTCGGTCTAATTTTACAGTTTTATAATTTTGTAAACACTAAGCGTAAACACGCACATCTTTTTCACCCCTGCTTACGTTTGAAAATTCCTCTGCGACTTCTGATCAGGCCATTGCCGATCTATTCGCAGAATTTTTTCAAACAACTTTTTCTCCTCCTAAACTGACTGATCAGCCTTACGCATATAACATTCAAGCAGCAAATCTTATTTTCTGTCCGTTTTTTCTGAGAAGAACTTATTATCTGGTCTTTTAAGGGTAAAACCCATTTATTCGCCAGGCCCCAACGGAGTACCAGGCTGGTGCTAAAATACTGTGCCAGGGCTCTGTGCAAACCTCTTCTAAGACTTTTCAACTAATCTTTGGAAACCTCGATTTTTCCCTTTAAGTGGAAGGAATCATTCATAATTCCCCTACATAAAAAAGGGAAAAAGTCTGAGGCTGCCAACTACAGAGGCAACTCTAAGTTGTCGGCAATTCCAAAGTTATTTGAAAAATTAATTACCCCTCATTTGCAACACCTATGCTCTTCGATTATCTCTCCCTGTCAGCATGGCTTTATTAAGCGTCACTCCACCACGACAAATTTACTGGAGTTGACATCCTTTGTCATAGATGGCTTTTGTAAGGGATATCAAACCGATGTAATTTACACAGTCTTCAGCAAAGCATTTTATTCAGTTAATCACTCACTCTTCTTGAGTAAACTGAATATGCTGGGTTTTTCTATAGACGTCTTAACGTGGATCTCCAGCTACTTAGATGGAAGGACACAAAGAGTCTTATTTAAAAACACATTCCATCTCTGCCCAATGCAGTCTTCAGTCTGACCTTGATAACTTCCAAAAATGGTTTTTACCTAATGATCTAATACTAAACGGATCAAAATGCAAACATATGTCTTTTTATCGTTCTTGCCCTTTGCAAACTACGCATTTTATTAATGGGATTGCCTTAGAGAAATTAACCCAGGTTAATGATCTTTCGTCCTATTAGACGTTAAACTTAAATTTTCCGACCATATTTCCTTAATGGTTAATAAGGCTAAAGGAGTCCTTGGTTTTATTAAAAGGTGGTCAAAAGAATTTAATGACCCCTATATAACCAAAACATTATTCATTTTCTTGGTCCGTTCTATACTGGAGTGCGGTTCATGTGTCTGGAGTCCCCAATATGGAGTACATCAGGACCGCATAGAATCCGTACAAAAGAATTTCCTAACTTTTTCACTTAGAGATCTAAACTGGGATGCAAATCTTCACCTTCCATCTTATAATAGTAGACTCTTACTTATAAACTTACCTAGCTTAACAAATCGTAGGACAATGCTCTGTGTAGTCTTTCTGCATAACCTTATTAACGGGGATATAGAATGCCAGCATTTACTAACACGTTTAAAATTTAGCATCCCTAATAGAAGGACTTGAAACTTTAGTCCTCTTTTAGGGTGTTTAGGTGAGGGGCCGTTGTGCGGCTCAGCTGAACCAAAGATTATAAAGTACATAGATGGGACATCAGGGCCCAAAACGGTCAACTTTTTTCGTCGAACTTGTTGGTGAGGGGGGAACGAACATACATACGATTCTATTTTTAGAACTCGTTAAAAAAAAGGGTGCGTCTTTGTATGTATGTGTGATTGCTCGCAAGACGGCGTAAAAATTTTTTGGCATCCAATTTTCATTTTCAATTTCTTGTTTCAGTTTTCAATGGGCCGATGTGGTAGTCAGTAGAACAAATAGTATTTTTAGTCGCTGAAGTTTAAGACGGGGTGGTAGCGTAATGCATAGAGTAGTTACTTTATGTGCAATATTTTTGTGTTCAAATCCTAGTAAGGACTTCTAACTTTTTCTTTCTTTTATAATTTTTTTTTACCCGCTCGTTCCAGCGGGTTCCAGCGCTGGAACCCGCCATAGAAAATTTTTCTTTGTATGAGATTTCCTATCTATGTACTTTATAATCTTTGGCTGAACTTAAGAGCGTACCCCCGCTGAAAAGCGCACACGCGCTGAAAAGCTCATTCATGCTGAAGAGCGCATCCGCGCTCGCCCCTCTATGCATTCTCCCTCTCTCATCGGCCGTAACGCGATCGTCCGCTCTGGTTTCTATTTACGTTTAGCGTCTATTCTTTCTAAGTTAAGTTTAACCTCACGACGCCCCCGATTTCTTTTATTTTTTCTTACTGTAATCTTTGGCGGCAGCAGCGCCCCACTACAAATATTGGTCCTTCGAGCCGGATACCTTCTGGATTTTCTTCTACGAGCAGTTCTTGGCATTGTTCCGTCAAAAGATAAGTACATTTTTCCGTCTCCGTCTCTCTGCCGGTCTTCAGCAGTGGTCCGAACATTAAATTTCGTTCACACTGCTGCAAGATTTTTTCCCTCCGTGTCTACTCTTCTTCGTCTTGCTGCCCATATTCCTCGCCGTTTTCGGCCTCTCCGTTATGCATTCTCTTGCCAACGGTCGAGGCATATGAGAATCCATACACACACATACATATTTTGTTTTTGTGCAATTAATCCGCGAAAAATTCGCAATTGAACAGTGAAATTGTGTGGTGAAAAAAAGAAGGCATAATTAATATTGCACAGCCGGTGTGAATTAGTTCCGGAAATTTCCAAATTCACCGAACAGTCCGCCGCTGTCGTAATATTTGTTTCTTCTCTTCCCCAATAAGTGTCATTTTTTACACGACATAACTTTTCTGTTCCCCTAGTTTCACTACTAATCCGTGATTGTGTCGCTTAAATACTCAACCTAGTCGCCGTAGTAGCCGTGTTGTGTTTTTTTGGTGCTGTGCATAACCGGCTGCATAACAACTGACTTCAAAAAAAGGAAATAAATTAATTAGAAACTTATATATTTATAATTATATCCGCCGCAATTTATTTAATTCTTATTTTCCGTTCGAGCAAAGGGCCAGGTTTTTAATTCACCTTTCCGGCCACTCAATAATTTAGGTCGAAAATTTAATTATCGGAAAATTATTAATAATTTAATTATCAACCTTCTGTCCGAATAGACCCGCGGTTTCAATTCCACCTTTCCGGCTTCGGGATAAATAAATCCAATTAATTAAAGATTAAGGTTTCAACTCCAACCTTCCATAATAATTAAATCCGACAATTAGTCAAAAATTAATTATTATTAATTATTTATTTTCTTTTTTTTTTTCGTGTTAAATCTAAGCCAAGGTCAAGTCCACCTTTTCGGCTCCGCAAATTCGAAAATAGTTAAGAATTCAATATCTACGTACGAGCCACACTTGTCGAAATATAAATGTATAGACCGTCATAAATTGTTTCCGAACGAGCACGAATTTTCCGGTACTTGTCCATTTTCCGTCCATCTAACGCTGCTTCTACTCCGCATCAGGCAACATTCGCCTAGAATCTCAACAAACCTCGTCCCATTTGTTTTTTTTTTTGGGTTCCTGAAGCTTTCTTTCACATTCGAATTGTGTTGCATACGACGTTCCTTTCGACATCGGCGCTACTAATTCCCACTTGTGCCTTGTAATCGCATTTCATCCGCGATCTCACCGGTCTCATCACATTAGTGTGACCGGTCACCGCTTCGTACGAGGCACCTATTGCGCAAGTCAGTCGACAAGCGCTGACCAGCGAATTGGATTCTGAGAATGCCCACGGGAGACGACAAAAATCCACGTCCGCTCCCAACCATCCGTTTGGACAGATCTCAATCCACTTCTCCGCGGACGCCTCTGTTAAAGCCTAAGGCGTCCAGTGCCATTCCAAGGGCAAAGAGTGACGCATCCGTCAATACAACCCCCGGTCCTTCATAGAGGCAGACGCATTCCGTTGCAAAAATGGCTCAAAGTGCGGTCGACGTGGCGCTGAAAAAGTTCATCGCCACAACAGAGAGAATTAGCCAATTTGAGGCTAACATATATGCTCCGGGTGCCAGAGAAACGGAAGTAGGCTCCCAATACATGTGCGAAGTCCATCGGGACCAAATTCGGGCACAGTGGGAGAAGGTGGAGAAGAGCTATGAGAGCTGCTCCGATTTGCTAGCCGTGTCAGACGACAATGCGACCACCTCGACAGTGCTGGAATCGAAGTACAGCTACTGTGACTCCGTCAATTCGAGGTGTATTGGCCAGCTTCGGGAGAAAATTGCCTCCCAATCCACTCAGGCTTCCGTCAATCTACACACGCTGGCGTCTACAGGCTGCCGGTTAGCTCCGTGGATACCGAGGTCTTCGCGGGTAATTATTTTCGGTGGCCCACTTTCCGAGACTTGTTTACGGCCATTTACATCCAAAACTCGCGGCTCACGCCGGTGTTGATCAACAGCCAGTTGAAGATCCTTTTCAACATCCAGGCTATTTCTCAAGAGTCCGGGGTCGCGCTGAAGGAGCTGCAAGCCACCATTCAGAGTTGTCTGACAGCCCTAGAAATGTCCTCCATCAATGTCCAGGCTTGGGACTGCCTCCTGGTATTCATGATTTCCTCAAAGCTCCCCAAAGTCACACTTTCTATGTGGGAGCAGTCCGTACATAATAAGGCAGAGATTCCAACATGGAAGGAATTAGATAATTTCCTGACAGAACGCCATCGCACTCTGGAGGCCATCGACGATGTTAGGCCTAGTGGCTCCATGCAGTTTCCGCCGAGGTCTGGACTTCCTACTGCCCCTGCTCGGAGGCTTAATTCATACGAGACTCGAGTGGTTCCGGGCCAAAAGGGCTGCGATTTCTGTTCAAGGGAGGACCACCCCATTCGCTTATGTCCGCGTTTCCTAGAAATGGATGTAAATGGGCGCTCTGACTACAGTAAGGGGAAGCAGTTATGTTTAAACTGTTTTGCCCGAAAGCACCAGCAACGAGACTGCACGAGCGCCCATACCTGTTTCACATGCCACAGCAGACACCACACGCTCTTGCACCGCGGTTATCCATTCGCCACCGCTCCAAGTCTGCCTACGCCGCTTACCGCTCCAAGTCCGCCTACGTCAGCAAACGGCTCAGAGGATCAGTCGAGCCGTCCTACTGGGCACGGCCCTTATCAACGTGTGCCATTTGGGGTGAACCGCCCAGGCACGAGCACTGATCGGTGACTTACTGGTTTAGGGTTTCTATTTAGGATGCGAGCACAATTCTGTCTCGACTCCTTCTTCAATTTACACATCGCATCACGCTGCACGGTGGCAATCAGCTGATGATCCGACTGATCCCGGCCAAATTCTGGATTCCCAGGTCATATTCAGCACGAAGTCGCCACGCCCACGCAACGTCCAGTCACTGGAGAGCAGATGTACTCGAGGTATACAATCCTACCGATGCCGAGTCTGCAATGTGATCCATCCATTGAAGAAGTGTCGGCGCTTTCTACGCCTTAGTGGCTCCGAGCGGTTTTCGTGAACCGGTATTGCTCGAGGTGCCTGACGCACGAGCACTCCGACGGATCCTGTCGTCGTAGGGACGGCTGTTAGACGTGTGGTCAGGATCACCACACGCTGCTGCACCCCGTGACCGAGGAGCACCGGTCACGGAGCGCGGGAGACAGTACACGGGGTGTCTCGCTCTCTCGTCGGCCGTCGTCCGCCAACTCCCGGCGCGGTTCGGTTACTTCTCGGCCTTCGTCCGCCACTCTCCGGCAGTCACAAGCCGATCCACGGCCATCGACTTCCCGGCGCTCATCGGCAACTTCTCGGCATTCTTCCACCTCTGGCCGGCAGTCGTCAAGCGCTCCACTGCTTTCGTCTGCACTCATCGGGCGCCGTCCACCGCTCGTCCGCCCGCGTCATTAGCGCCTAGGCAAGTTTCCGCCTCTCCTCGAGGGCCCCCGCAGGACGCGGTCGCTGCGCCCACCCTATCGTCGCTGCTGAAGCGGAACAGCGTCAACACCGGGACCCGGATCTTCGACACAGGGCCTTTATCGACCCGTGTACGCCCTCGAGCTGCAGTATCGCATAGCTAGCGTTTTTTAAGTTAAGTTTTTAGTACCATGTAAGCAGCGAATGAAGCTGAATGCGTTTAACCTCACGACGCCCCCGATTTCTTTCATTTTTTCTTACTCGACGGTCTCTACTCTATAACATCTCTTTCCTGTCCCTCAAATTTAAAATATAGAATTTTAAATTTCCTTACTAACCCCACCTAGCTTAATAAATCACAAATAACTTAATATTCTACAAAATCGTTTCTTCAGCGCCCCTTGGTCGTCTGGGCCTCTAAGCTTTATGATGAATACAGGAATGCTAGCTGATGCTCTTATTGATGCCCAAGCCATTTCCAAATTTTGATAGACCGGTAAATAAAACAAAAAAAAAAACCAAAAAATGTATAGTATTTTGCTAATCCAAGAAATGATCTGACATTAAATAGTGAGGTTGGCTGTTCCTAGTAAAGAATTGCAACTACCTTGTCAGAGCATATTGCCCTCATAAGACCCATTGTCCAAGAACCATGCCAAAAAATATTTACGTCATTGACTTAAACAAAGCATGATTTCCCTACATGCTATCGGAGGACATCATTAAATGCTCTCTAAAATATCCCTCACTTCCCTCTCTTTCTCTTAAGCGAACGGTCGTGTTTTTTTGTGCGCACTGCGTTTTATTATAAATATTGGTAAACCGGTGTTTACATACTTGTGAATTAAACCTTGTGAATCTTAACAATCTTAAAGCCTAAACCGTATGGCTTCGCGAGTGCTGTGGTATATTTGGAGTCGAATTAATAAATTGAATAATTTCAATTCCAAGCATAGCTCAGCTCTGCTTCTTCCCCGGCTTATCTTTATTTCTGCATTTCTCTTTTGCACTATTCAAAGCTCCCGCTTTGGCTTCCTATTTGGCACAGTGGTTCAAGGTATTGTGTTTTTAAACTTTTTAAATATTAATTTTTGTTTTATAATAAATAAAAGTAAAATGGAATTTAAACTTGTCTGTGCCATTAAGTCTTGTAACAAGACAATTTCCTCATCCCAGCCTGCCATCCATTGCTGGCTATGTGAGAACGTCGTACATGCCAAGTGTGCCGGTTTCACTGCATCAGTTTCGGATGCCATTTCCCGTAGGTCTGGGATACATTATTGTTGTGAAAATTGTCGTGCTGTGCAAGGCGAAATGAGGTCGTTCATGAGACAGACCAAAAATGGATTTAAAGAGCTGATCACTGGTTTTCGTAAAATCAATGACCAGCTCTGTGCGCTGGACACTCAGTTTAGTGGCCTTCAGCTGCTAAACGAGTCCCCTAAGCGCAAGAAATCCGCTGTTTCTGATCCGCCTCAGCCTGCTCAGCCGACATTAATGCAGCCGCTTATATCTCTGGCCACCCCAAGGGCTGGAACTGAGAAAAATTCGTCATAGATAATGAGCAATTGTCTGATATGTCCGCCATGGCATCCCTTCAAGTGATGCCACAAGTCCTAGGGAACGAAACCCCCATTAGGGTCACCCAAAAGGGTATTCCACAGTCCGGACCACCGGCACCGACTGATGCTGCAGTTCTAGTACCTGCGACACCAAAACCCTTACAGGTGATTCCTCCTCAAAGCCAAAACAAAAGCCGATATTAAGGTGGAGGACATACAAAAATTTAAATATAGTTATACAAGGCGCACGTCTTCTTTCAAGATTCGTGTGCCCGCGCTGATGTTCAAGACGATTTGTTCTCCTAGTTTTTGGCCAGAGAATCTTTTTGTCCAAGAACATCAGCCTAGTTCCGTGAAGAAAAAAGTTCAAAAACCAGTGGGAGTGAGACTTCCCAATATCGAAACCACTGACCAACCCTCCACCTCTTCTTTGGCCACTAACCCAAAAAACTAGTTTCCTCACTAACTCTTACCTATCAGAATACTAGGGGGCTACGTAGCAAACTCCCCAAGCTATATTCTGATAGTTCTTTCTTTGCATCCCATATAATAGCATTTACAGAAACCTGGTTAAATCCGGAGATCTTTAGCTCCGAAGTTTTTCCAAGTAAGTACACCACTTTTAGACGGGATCGATCTCAGCGAAGAGGAGGTGGAGTCCTCATTTCTGTAGACTCTACTCTTGCTTCTGAAGAGGTGAAATCCCATGAGTTTGGTGACATAGAATTTATTTGCGTTAAAATCACTATGTCCTTTAAAGCTTTATACATTACTTGTTCATATATACCTCCTATGTCTGAACCGCCTACATATTGGCAGCATTTGTCCGCCATTCGATACGTCTCTAATCTTATGACGGATCGTGACCAACTCGTAGCGGTGGGCGACTTTAATATCCCAGAATTAAAGTGGTCCAACGTCGACAACTCACCATCTTTGTCACTTTCAACTTACCATGACTTCACCGCGGGCATGTTTGACATGTCCCTAGGTCAGATCAATCATGTTAGAAATTCGCTAGGTCGGCTTTTAGACTTATGTTTTGTATCTGATCCGGATGGTACTGCTCTCTCCAGAGCTTTTCCCCTTTCAACCCCAGAGGATCCATATCACCCCACGCTGGAGGTCTCAATCGAAACCACTCCTGGTATCGATCAGATGTCTCCGAGCGTGGTAAATAAGATTCGCTGTTTCCGTAAAGCTGATTTTCAGAAACTTAATAGCCTTATAGAAACATTTGACTGGTCTGATATTCTGGCGTGCACTGATCTTAATGTCACTTTAGAAAAATTTTATTTTACTTTAAATAAATTTTTTGACTCATGTGTGCCTTGGAAATATCCGTCCGCTTCAGCAAATCCTCCTTGGTTTACAAGGTGCCTTACTAACTTAAAAAAAAAAAAAAATAAGCTTTTACTTAAATATAAAAAAACCTGCAGTAGTGTGGATTTCGCAAGATACCTACTAGCTCGGTCGAATTTTACCGTGCATAACGCTGAATGTTTACTCAGGATCCAAAGCAGTTTTATAATTTTGTAAACACTAAGCGTAAACACGTATCTTTTTCACCCCTGCTTACGTTTGAAAATTCTTCTGCGACTTCGGATCAGGCCATTGCCGATCTATTCGCTGAATTTTTTCAAACAACTTATTCTCCTCCTAAACTGACTGATCAGCCTTAGGCATATAACATTCAAGCAGAAAATCTTATTTTCTGTCCGTTTTTTTCTGAGAATAACTTATTATCTGGTCTTTTAAGGGTAAAACCCATTTATTCGCCAGGCCCCGACGGAGTACCTGGCTGTGTGCTAAAATACTGCGCCAGGGCTCTGTGCAAACCTCTTCTAAGACTTTTCAACTTATCTTTGGAAACCTCGTTTTTTCCCCTTATGTGGAAGGAATCATTTATAATTCCCCTACATAAAAAAGGGAAAAAGTCCGAGGCTGCCAACTACAGAGGCATCTCTAAGTTGTCGGCAATTCCAAAGTTATTTGAAAAATTAATTACCCCTCATTTGCAACACCTTTGCTCTTCGATTATCACTCCTTGTCAGCATGGCTTTATTAAGGGTCGCTCCACCACCACAAACTTATTGGAGTTGACATCCTTTGTCATAGATGGCTTTTGTAAGGGATATCAAACCGATGTAATTTACACAGACATCAGCAAAGCATTCGATTCAGTTAATCACTCACTCTTGTTGAGTAAACTGAATATGCTGGGTTTTCCTAAAGACCTCTTAACGTGGATCTCCAGCTACCTAGATGGAAGGACACAAAGAGTCTTATTTAAAAACGTCTGGTCCGTGCTACATCCGGCGTCCCTCAAGGAAGTCATCTTGGCCCGTTATTATTCACGCTTTTTATAAATGACTTGCCCCCTGCTTTAACGAACTCTCTAGTTCTCATGTATGCAGATGATGTAAAGCTTTGTCTTCAGTACAAATCCATCTCTGCCCAATGCAGTCTTCAGTCTGACCTTGATAACTTTCAAAAATGGTGCTTAGCTAATGATCTAATACTTAATGGATCTAAATGCAAACATATGTCTTTTTATCGTTCTTGCCCTCTGCAAGCTACTTATTCTATTAATGGGATTGCCTTTGAAAAATTAACCCAGGTTAATGATCTCGGCATCCTATTAGACATCAAACTTAAATTTGCCGACCATATTTCCTTAATGGTTAATAAGGCTAAAGGAGTCCTTGGTTTTATCAAAAGGTGGTCAAAAGAATTTAATGACCCCTATATAACTAAAACACTATTCATTTCTTTGGTCCGTCCTATACTGGACGTACGGTTCATGTGTCTGGAGTCCCCAATATGGAGTACATCAGGACCGCATAGAATCCGTACAAAAGAATTTCCTAACTTTTTCACTTAGAGGTCTAAACTGGGATGCAAATCTTCACCTTCCATCTTATAAGAGTAGACTCTTACTCATAAACTTACCTAGCTTAACAAATCGTAGGACAATGCTCGGTGTAGTCTTTCTGCATAACCTAATTAACGGGGATGTAGATAGCCAGCATTTACTAACACGCTTAAAATTTAACATTCCTAATAGAAGGACTCGAAACTTTAGTCCTCTGTTCCTTAGCCGTTGTAGTTCGACATATGCACTGCATGACCCTTTTAGGGTATTATGTTCGAACTACAATGGTCTCTACGCCATAACATCTCTTTCCTGTCCCTCAAACTTAAAATATAGAATTATATAGAATATAGAAAAGAATATAGAAAATATAGAAAACTCCTCATAGCTTAATAATAAAAAAAAAATAGCTTAATATATTCTAACAAATCGTTTATTGAGCGCCCCTCGGTCGTCTGGGCCTCTAAGCTTTATGATGAATACAGGAATGCTAGCTGATGCTCTTATTGATGCCCAAGCCATTTCCAAATTCTGAAAGACCGGTAAAAAAAAAAAAAAAAAAAAATATGCTGAGTGCATTCTTTAATCTAAAAGGAAGCCTAAACAACTCATATTTCCTATTTCGAAATGGGAAGTAAGAAAGCCTTGTCATTTTCCCTGTCATTTTCGGCGTGTAATAACTGATGAAAACAGGACTTCAAATCTAATGCAACATACTTCAGTACTTCAGTTGCACTCCCCCTCCCTGGGTGGTTATAAGGAGATTGAGAGGGTCGGATTATGCCGTCTCGTAACATGGCTTGTGTTTCTTTATTTACAAAGTCGGAATATATTCCGGTAATATATATATATATTACGTATATTACTAGTAAAGTATTATTTGTGTAATGGCCCTCACGGTTAAATCTTTGTTCGGACCCTTGAAGTTTTTTCTCCATGCTAGGTAAAAATTACTCGCAAACATCGCTCGTAATTAGCCTCTACTTCTTGAACTAGTGCTAAAGCGGAAGGAAGATCAGATGGTCGCATCTGATTTGTATTTTTTCTTCAGGAGGCAGCGGTGTTACAGAGCGGTGTTATCGGAGGTCATAATCGTCTTTGATGTTTATCAGCTCATGATGTTTATCATGATCTTTTATCAGCAGTCTTTATTTTCTACTTCGTCATAGTATTGGAAAAAAATCCTGCGTCCCCCAGGATCATCTCCTTTGACATCTTCGATTCTTTCAAGTATACCGTGCGCTTGTCCGCGTATGTGAAATAAAGTCTGTTTATTAAGGCTTTAAAGTTTATTGGTGTGTCGAATGACGAGAGAACCATATCAGCTGAACCTTTAATTTTATTTAAGTATGTAAGCTTTACACTTTAGTGCAGGGGTAGAGCAAACTCCAATACCAATGCAAAATATCACCAATACAATGAGAATATTGGAGAGAAATTTTTTTTGCAAGTCATGTCGGTATGATTTTTTGCAGTGAAAAGTTTTCGGCAATACAAATACGAAGTGCCTTCGATTTTTACGAAAAACTGAGAGACTATACAATTGTTGTTGCTTAGCTCGGCAACAGAGGCAAGAGAGAGAGAGGAAAAAACGAAAAATTGTTTTTGTATTTGGGCTTTGCCTATGCTGGGAGCAACACACATTCATTTCCCATATGAAAGAGCAATTCCAACAACAAAGGAGCACCGAGAGCAATGGGGCTGGGCACCCCTGCTTTAGTGTGTGACTGAAGTTAGTGTTTGGAACTACCTTCATATTTTTCGTACACTTTATATCCGGAATGTGCCGTTTTTCTCCCTGAAATGTACGTCTCTCCGAGGTGACTCCAAGGATGCCTAGCTTAGGGCGAGTGAACGGGTCGCATGTTGCGGATAGCGAACGGTCTTCCTCGGAAGGTCAGCTGTGAATAAAGCAAAGGGAACATAGAAGGACTCTCCTCGAGAGGCCCCCCTTGCAAATAAACAGTTCCGGACAGCAAGCGGGTATGCGCGCTGTAAGCAATGCTGACGATGAGCCTGTGCTGCCTCAGCAATAAGTAATAAGTAGCCTTAAACTTCCCCCTTTCCCACACCACTCAGCCTACCCACTTCCTATCCCAAAACACCATCTCACTTCGGGCCGGACTAAAGTATTACTCGACCAGTGCTAAGAGTCAGCTTGGTTGGGGGCCCGGGGGAAATATTCTGCCCAGTCTCTAACTGACAGGGTAATTGGCGAACTCCTGTTTCAAGAAGCCTCACCCGTGCGTCGCGGATCTCCATCCGGGTGGACCTTTCCTGCTCCGCAGCTCGTGGGACCATTTATTGATAAATTAGGGAAAACAAACAAGAAATCGGGATTTCCATAAAAACCAACCCAAAACATCTACGAGTGAATTCGGCCATGGGATTAACATGACAGCGAAAATGGCGAGTGGGCCCACTCGCCATATACGTCTGTCCGTATAAGCCCGTGGATCTCAGAGACTAGAAAAGATAGAGCTATAGGATTTGGTAAGGAGACTTCTATAATACCCGACGGTTAAGTTAGTTAAGCCGGAAGCCCAAAATACAGCCCATTTTTTAAAGATGTTATGTTATATATGTTGTGTATAACAGTTGAGAATTCAATATCTACGTACGAGCCACACTTGTCGAAATATCGTCATCAATTTTTTCCGAACGAGCACGAATTTTCCGGTACTTGTCCATTTTCCGTCCATCTAACGCTGCTTTTAACAAACCTTGTCCCATTTGGTTTTTTTTTTGGGTTCCTGAAGCTTTCTTCCACATTCGAATTGTGTCGCATACGACGTTCCTTTCGACATCGGCGCTACTAATTCCCACTTGTGCCTTGTAATCGTATTTCATCCGCGTTCTCACCGGTCTCATCACATTAGTGTGACCGGTCACCGCTTCGTACGAGGCACCTATTGCGCAAGTCAGTCGACAAGCGCTGACCAGCGAATTGGATTCTGAGAATGCCCACGGGAGACGACAAAAAGCCACGTCCGCTCCCAACCATCCGTTTGGACAGATCTCAATCCACTTCTCCGCGGACGCCTCTTTTAAAGCCTAAGGAGTCCAGTGCCATTCCAAGGGCAAAGAGTGACGCATCCGTCAATACAACCCCCGGTCCTTCATAGAGGCAGACGCATTCCGTTGCAAAAATGGCTCAAAGTGCGGTCGACGTGGCGCTAAAAAAGTTCATCGCCACAACAGATAGAACTAGCCAATTTGAGGCTAACATATATACTCCGGGCGCCAGAGAAACGGAAGTAGGCTCCCAATACATGTGCGAAGTCCATCGGGACCAAATTCGGGCACAGTGGGAGAAGGTGGAGAAGAGCTATGAGAGCTGCTCCGATTTGCTAGCCGTGTCAGACGACAATGCGACTACCTCGACAGTGCTGGAATCGAAGAACAGCTACTGTGACTCCGTCAATTCGAGGTGTATTGGCCAGCTTCGGGAGGAAATTGCCTCCCAATCCACTCAGGCTTCCGTCAATTTACACACGCTGGCGTCTACAGGCTGCCGGTTAGCTCCGGTGGATACCGAGGTTTTCGCGGGTGATTATTTTCGGTGGCCCACTTTCCGAGACTTGTTTACGGCCATTTACATCCAAAACTCGCGGCTCACGCCGGTGTTGGTCAACAGCCAGTTGAAGATCCTTTTCAACATCCAGGCTATTTCTCAAGAGTCCGGGGTCGCGCTGAAGGAGCTGCAAGCCACTATTCAGAGTTGTCTGACAGCCCTAGAAATGTCCTCCATCAATGTCCAGGCTTGGGACTGCCTCCTGGTATTCATGATTTCCTCAAAGCTTCCTCAAAAAAGTCACACTTTCTATGTAGGAGCAATCCGTACATAATAAGGCAGAGATTCCAACATGGAAGGAATTAGATAATTTCCTGACAGAACGCCATCCCACTTTGGAGGCCATCGACGATGTTAGGCCTAGTGGCTCCGTGCAGTTTCCGCCGAGGTCGGGACTTCCTACTGCCCCTGCTCGGAGGCTTAATTCATACTCGAGTGGTTCCGGGCCAAAAGGGCTGCGATCTCTGTTCAAGGGAGAACCACCCCATTCGCTTATGTCCGCGTTTCCTAGAAATGGATGTAAATGGGCGCTCTTACTACATTAAGAGGAAGCAGTTATGTTAAAACTGTTTTGCCCGAGGGCACCAGCTGCGAGACTGCACGAGCGCCCATACCTGTTTCACATGCCACATCAGACACCACACCCTCTTGCACCGCGGTTATCCATTCGCCACAGCTCCAAGTCCGCCTACGCCGCTTACCGCTCCAAGTCCGCCTACGTCAGCAAACGGCACAGAGGATCAGTCGAATGTGCAGGTGTGTTTCGCTTCCGGGTCGGGAGCCGTCCTACTGGACACGGCAATTAGAGACAATTAGAGACTGCGGCTTACGTTCTTCCGCAGTTGGCCGGAAATCTGCCATAATATCCGATTTCGCGAGATCTTCTCAAGGGGCTGCCCGACATTCCCCTGGGGGACCCCAACTTCTTTGAGAGCTCCCAAGGCGATGTGCTATTAGGAGCTAACATTTTTCCGTCCATTCTCCTCGGTAATTCCAAGGCTAACATCTGCGGGTCGCTTCTCGGTCAGGAGACCATTTTTGGATGGGTGCTGACAGGCCCATTATCTCCAGCCAACCCCCGCAGCGTGTCTGTTTTTTTTCACACGAGTTGCCCGCAGCCTCGGTGACTTACTGGTTTAGGGTTTCTATTCAGGATGCGAGCACAATTCTGTCTCGACTCTTTCTTCAATTTACACATCGCATCACGCTGCACGGTGGCAATCAGCTGATGATCCGACTGATCCCGGCCAAATTCTGGATTCCAAGGTCATATTCAGCACGAAGTCGCCACGCCCACGCAACGTCCAGTCACTGGAGAGCAGATGTACTCGAGGTATACAATCCTACCGATGCCGAGTCTGCAATGTGATCCATCCATTGAAGAAGTGTCGGCGCTATCTACGCCTTAGTGGCTCCGAGCGGTTCTCGTGAACCGGTATTGCTCGAGCTGCCTGACCCACGAGCACTCCGACGGATCCTGTCGTCGTAGGGACGGCTGTTAGACGTGTGGTCAGGATCACCACACGCTGCTGCACCCCGTGACCGAGGAGCACCGGTCACGGAGCGCGGGAGACAGTACACAAGGTGTCTCGCTCTCTCGCTCTCTCGTCGGCCGTCGTCCGCCAACTCCCGACGCGGTTCGGTTACTTCTCGGCCTTCGTCCGCCATTTTCCGGCAGTCACAAGCCGATCCACGGCCATCGACTTCCCTATCGTCGCTGCTGAAGCGGAACAGCGTCAACACCGGGACCCGGATCTTCGACACGGGGCCTTCATCGACCCGTGTACGCCCTCGAGCTGCAGTAACGCATAGCTAGCGTTTTTTAAGTTAAGTTTTTAGGACCATGTAAGCAGCGAATAAAGCTGAATGCGTTTAACCTCACGACGCCCCCGATTTCTTTCATTTTTTCTTACTCGACGGTCTCTACTCTATAACATCTCTTTCCTGTCCCTCAAATTTAAAATATAGAATTTTAAATTTCCTCCTAACTCCTCCTAGCTTAATAAATCACAAATAGCTTAATATATTCTAACAAATCGTTTCTTTAGCGCCCCTCGGTCGTCTGGGCCTCTAAGGCTTCATGATGCATACAGGAATGCTAGCTGATGCTCTTATTGATGCCCAAGCCATTTCCAAATTCTGAAAGACCGGTAAATAAAAAAAAAAAAACCAAAAAATGTATAGTATTTTGTTAATCCAAGAAATGATCTGACATTAAATAGTTAGGTTGGCTGTTCCTAGTAAAGAATTGCAACTACCTTGTCAGAGCATATTGCCCTCATAAGACCCATTGTCCAAGAACCATGCCAAAAAATATTTACGTCATTGACTTAAACAAAGCATGATTTCCCCACATGCTATCGGAGGACATCATTAAATGCTCTCTAAAATATGCTGAGTGCATTCTTTAATCTAAAAGGAAGCCTAAACAACTCATATTTCCTATTTCGTACTGGGAAGTAAGAAATTCTTGTCATTTTCCCTGTCATTTTCGGCGTGTAATAACTGATGAAAACAGGACTTCAAATCTAATGCAACATACTTCAGTACTTCAGTTGCACTCCCCCTCCCTGGGTGGTTATAAGGAGATTGAGAGGGTCGGATTATGCCGTCTCGTAACATGGCTTGTGTTTCTTTATTTACAAAGTCGGAATATATTCCGGTCTTGGTCTTTACTCTCTATACGTATATTACTAGTAAAGTATTATTTGTGTAATGGCCCTCACGGTTAAATCTTTGTTCGGACCTTGAAGTTTTTTCTCCGTGCTAGGTAAAAATTACTCGCAAACATCGCTCGTAATTAGCCTCTACTTCTTGAACTAGTGCTAAAGCGGAAGGAAGATCAGATGGTCGCATCTGATTTGTATTTTTTCTTCAGGAGGCACCGGTGTTACAGAGCGATGTTATCGGAGGTCATAATCGTCTTTGATGTTTATCAGCTCATGATGTTTATCATGATCGTTTATCAACAGTCTTTTTTTTCTACTTCGTCATAGTATTGGAAAAGAATCCTGCGTCCCCTAGGATCATCTCCTTTGACATCTTCGATTCTTTCAAGTATACCGTACGCTTGTCCGCGTATGTGAAATAAAGTCTCTTTATGAAGGCTTTAAAGTTTATTGGTGTGTCGAATGACGAGAGAACCATATCAGCTGAACCTTTATTTTATTTAAGTATGTAAGCTTTACACTTTAGTGCAGGGGTAGGGCAATACCAATGTAAATGTCCGCGTTTCCTAGAAATGGATGTAAATGGGCGCTCTGACTACATTAAGAGGAAGCAGTTATGTTTAAACTGTTTTTCCCGAGGGCACCAGCAACGAGACTGCATGAGCGCTCATACCTGCTTCACATGCCACAGCAGACACCACACGCTATTGCACCGCGGCAATCCATTCGCCACCGCTCCGAGTCCGCCTACGCCGCTTGCCGCTCCAAGTCCGCCTACGTCAGCAAACGGCTCAGAGGATCAGTCGAATGTGCAGGTGTGTTTCGCTTCCGGGTCAGGAGCCGTCCTACTGGACACGGCCCTTATCAACGTGTGCCATTTGGGGTGCACCGTCCAGGCACGAGCACTGATAGACTCAGGGTCCGAAGCGACCTTCATAACGGAACGACTGTTCAAGTTTCCGGCCTTAATCAGACCATTTCCGCGCAGTCTACTAAATTGTGCCATTTCTCCATTCGGTCGCCGTCTAGACCCGGGCTACAATTAGAGACTGCGGCTTACGTTCTTCCGCAGTTGGCCGGAAATCTGCCATCATATCCGATTTCGCGAGATCTTCTCAAGGGGCTGCCCGACATTCCCCTGGGGGACCCCAACTTCTTTGAGAGCTCCCAAGGCGATGTGCTATTAGGAGCTGACATTTATCCGTCCATTCTCCTCGGTAATTCCAAGGCTAACATCTGCGGGTCGCTTCTCGGTCAGGAGACCATTTTTGGATGGGTGCTGACAGGCCCATTATCTCCAGCCAACCCCCGCAGCGTGTCTGTTTTTTTTCACACGAGTTGCCCGCAGCCTCGGTGCCTTACTGGTTTAGGGTTTCTATTCAGGATGCGAGCACAATTCTGTCTCGACTCTTTCTTCAATTTACACATCGCATCACGCTGCACGGTGGCAATCAGCTGATGATCCGACTGATCCCGGCCAAATTCTGGGTTCCAAGGTCATATTCAGCACGAAGTCGCCACGCCCACGCAACGTCCAGTCACTGGAGAGCAGATGTACTCGAGGTATACAATCCTACCGATGCCGAGTCTGCAATGTGATCCATCCATTGAAGAAGTGTCGGCGCTTTCTACGCCTTAGTGGCTCCGAGCGGTTCTCGTGAACCGGTATTGCTCGAGCTGCCTGACCCACGAGAACTCCGACGGATCCTGTCGTCGTAGGGACGGCTGTTAGACGTGTGGTCAGGATCACCACACGCTGCTGCACCCCGTGACCGAGGAGCACCGGTCACGGAGCGCGGGAGACAGTACACGAGGTGTCTCGCTCTCTCGCTCTCTCGTCGGCCGTCGTCCGCCAACTCCCGGCGCGGTTCGGTTACTTCTCGGCCTTCGTCCGCCATTTTCCGGCAGTCACAAGCCGATCCACGGCCATCGACTTCCCGGCGCTCGTCGGCAACTCCTCGGCATTCTTCCACCACTGGCCGGCAGTCGTCAAGCGCTCCACTGCTTTCGTCCGCCACTCATCGGGCGCCGTCCACCGCTCGTCCGCTCGCGTCATCCGCGCCTAGGCAAGTTTCCGCCTCTCCTCGAGGGCCCCCGCAGGACGCGGTCGCTGCGCCCACCCTATCGTCGCTGCTGAAGCGGAACAGCGTCAACACCGGGACCCGGATCTTCGACACGGGGCCTTCATCGACCCGTGTACGCCCTCGAGCTGCAGTAACGCATAGCTAGCGTTTTTTAAGTTAAGTTTTTAGTACCATGTAAGCAGCGAATAAAGCTGAATGCGTTTAACCTCACGACGCCCCCGATTTCTTTCATTTTTTCTTACTCGACGGTCTCTACTCTATAACATCTCTTTCCTGTCCCTCAAATTTAAAATATAGAATTTTAAATTTCCTTACTAACTCCTCCTAGCTTAATAAATCACAAATAGCTTAATATATTCTAACAAATCGTTTCTTTAGCGCCCCTCGGTCGTCTGGGCCTCTAATGCTTCATGATGAATACAGGAATGCTAGCTGATGCTCTTATTGATGCCTAAGCCATTTCCAAATTCTGAAAGACCGGTAAAAAAAAAAAAAAAACAAAACATGTATAGTATTTTGCTAATCCAAGAAATGATCTGACATTAAATAGTTAGGTTGGCTGTTCCTAGTAAAGAATTGCAACTACCTTGTCAGAGCATATTGCCCTCATAAGACCCATTGTCCAAGAACCATGCCAAAAAATATTTACGTCATTGACTTAAACAAAGCATGATTTCCCCACATGCTATCGGAGGACATCATTAAATGCTCTCTAAAATATGCTGAGTGCATTCTTTAATCTAAAAGGAAGCCTAAACAACTCATATTTCCTATTTCGTACTGGGAAGTAAGAAATTCTTGTCATTTTCCCTGTCATTTTCGGCGTGTAATAACTGATGAAAACAGGACTTCAAATCTAATGCAACATACTTCAGTACTTCAGTTGCACTCCCCCTCCCTGGGTGGTTATAAGGAGATTGAGAGGGTCGGATTATGCCGTCTCGTAACATGGCTTGTGTTTCTTTATTTACAAAGTCGGAATATATTCCGGTCTTGGTCTTTACTCTCTATACGTATATTACTAGTAAAGTATTATTTGTGTAATGGCCCTCACGGTTAAATCTTTGTTCGGACCTTGAAGTTTTTTCTCCGTGCTAGGTAAAAATTACTCGCAAACATCGCTCGTAATTAGCCTCTACTTCTTGAAATAGTGCTAAAGCGGAAGGAAGATCAGATGGTCGCATCTGATTTGTATTTTTTCTTCAGGAGGCAGCGGTGTTACAGAGCGGTGTTATCGGAGGTCATAATCGTCTTTGATGTTTATCAGCTCATGATGTTTATTATGATCGTTTATCAACAGTCTTTATTTTCTACTTCGTCATAGTATTGGAAAAAAATCCTGCGTCCCCCAGGATCATCTCCTTTGACATCTTCGATTCTTTCAAGTATACCGTGCGCTTGTCCGCGTATGTGAAATAAAGTCTGTTTATTAAGGCTTTAAAGTTTATTGGTGTGTCGAATGACGAGAGAACCATATCAGCTGAACCTTTAATTTTATTTAAGTATGTAAGCTTTACACTTTAGTGCAGGGGTAGAGCAAACTCCAATACCAATGCAAAAAATCACCAATACAGTGAGAATATTGGAGAGAAATTTTTTTTGCAAGTCATGTCGGTATACTAAAAAACATAATAGTACCATTTTCAATGGAAAAAAAGTAATAAAAAAATATTTATGAAATAAAAATTAAAAACTGTAATAAAATTGTATAAATTGTATAAATACTGTATAAATACAAGAAATTCATAGCTCCGATGTCAACCATTCTTTTTTAGATCTCAACCAAAAGTGATTTTTTGCTGTGAAAAGTTTTCGGCAATACAAAAACGAAGTGCCTTCGATTTTTACGAAAAACTGAGAGACTATACAATTGTTGTTGCTTAGCTCGGCAACAGAGGCAACAAACGGAGAGAGAGGAAAAAACGAAAAATTGTTTTTGTATTTGGGCTTTGCCTATGCTGGGAGCAACACACATTCATTTCCCATATGAAAGAGCAATTCCAACAACAAAGGAGCACCGAGAGCAATGGGGCTGGGCACCCCTGCTTTAGTTTGTGACTGAAGTTAGTGTTTGGCACTACCTTCATATTTTTTGTACACTTTATATCCGGAGTGTGCCGTTTTTCTCCCTGAAATGTACGTCCCTCCGAGGTGCCTCCAAGGATGGCGAGGGCTTAGGGATAGCTTAGGGCGAGTGAACGGGTTGCATAGTAGGACTCTCCTCGAGAGGCCCTCCTTGCAAATAAACAGCTCCGGACAGCAAGCGGGTATGCGCGCCGTAAGCTATACTGACGATGAGCCTGTGCTGCCTCAGCAATAAGTAATAAGTAGCCTTAAACTTCCCCCTTTCCCACACCACTCAACCTACCCACTTCCTATCCCAAAACACCATCTCACTTCGAGCCGGACTAAAGTATTACTCGACCAGTGCTAAGAGTCAGCTTGGTTGGGGGTCCGGGAGAAATATTCTGCCCAGTCTCTAACTGGCAGGGTAATTGGCGAACTCCTGTTTCAAGAAGCCTCACCCGTGCGTCGCGGATCTCCATCCGGGTGGACCTTTCCTGCTCCGCAGCTCGTGGGACCATTTATTGATAAATTAGGGAAAACAAACAAGAAATCGGGATTTCCAAAAAAAACCAACCCAAAACCCAAGACATCTACGAGTGAGTTCGGCCATGGGATTAACATGACAGCGAAAATGGCGAGTGGGCCCACTCGCATTATCCGTCTGTCCGTATAAGCCCGTGGATCTCAGAGACTATAAAAGATAGAGCTATAGGATTTGGTAAGGTGACGTCTATAATACCCGACGGTTAAGTTAGTTAAGCCGGAAGCCCAAAATTCAGCCCATTTTTATACCCTTGCAGAGGGTATTATAATTTTGTACAAAAGTGTGCACACAAAAGTGTGTTGATCAGGATCACCTCCTGAGTTGATATGAGCATGTCCGTCTGTCCGTCTGTCTGTCCGTCTGTCTGTCTGTCCGTTTCTACGCGAACTAGTCTCTTTAGTTTTAAAGCTATCGTCTTGAAACTTTACACACATCCTTCTTTCCTTTGCACGCAGTATATAAGTCGGAACGGCCGGGATCGACCGACTATATCTTATAGCTGCCATATAACTGATTGATCGGAAATGGTATAACTTTGGTGTTTTTAGAGTTACAGAGTTCAGATTTTGTACGAATGCTATTTTTGGCAAAATAATACAACATGCCGAATTTTATAAGGATCAGCCAACTACATCCTATAGCTGCCATATAACTGATTGATCGGAAATGGTATAACTTTGGTGTTTTTAGAGTTACAGAGTTCAGATTTTGTACGAATGCTATTTTTGGCAAAATAATACAACATGCCGAATTTCATAAGGATCAGCCGACTATATCCTATAGCTGCCATATAACTGAACAATCGGAAATTACCCAATTATGGTATTCACGCAGATCAAGTTTATGTAAAACTTTGGCAACGCCCATTATGTCAAAATTTGCCACGCCCCCAAAACGTAAATGTCTCTGTAACGCCAGTTCACATACGTTTTTGTGACAGTTGCCAAACTATTTCAATGGCTAATATAAGCCAAAATTCAGGAAAATCGGAAATTCTTTAAATGAGTTACAGACTTTTTATTTTGTTTCTCTTTTAAATTGCTTCAGTGTTTTTCCCCCTAGCACAAAAGTACGCAACAAAAATTTTCTTAGAGTTCATCCCATTAAGCTTTAGTTCAAATGTGGGTAGAAGAAAAGAATACCTGGTATAATATAGTCGGGAAACTCGACTATAAGTAGCGGTTCTTTCTTGTTGGAGTAAGAGAGTGAGGATTTTCATAGATTTTAATATTGACTTGTTGATTCGTTGTACTAAATTGTATAAGGATCGGCCGTACAAGAATAACTAAAAAGAACATAGATTCTTGCCGATTAAGAATAGTTTTCAATCTGTAGTTTTGAAATGCATATTAGATATTTTGAGCGTGGGTTGCGGGTTTTCACCGTTATTTTACCTCGTCAACAGGTTTTTTTCAATTATAAATATAACTATCTATACTTACAATTCTATTAGGTCCCATGGAATGAACCCCTTTATATGCATAACCTGTTATATGACCATAATCAAATTCATTAGCCCCAGCATTACTAAGGACAGCCCTTGGTGATAACTTCCGAAGCTCTGGACCTCTAAACTTTTTATAAAGCGCGCATTCTGCATGTCTTTTATTATGCTTTTTGAACTGATTTAGCCTAAAAGAAATATTAAGGTTTTATTATAAATATTTATAATATTATAAACATATTACAAATTTAACACGATAGTAAAGGAATCGAAATAGACATTTATATAGTTTCTGACTCCTCCAAAAATGCGGATATAGAAATGCACCCTCATTTTTCTTTGAGCAGCTGACTTCAAATATTTTAGCTTTCTTTTTTTCTTCTAAAAAACGTGTTCTTAATTCTTAACAAGAAAAAGAAGAAACCTAAAATGAAACCTAGCTGTTCAAAGAAAAGAGGATGAGGATGTGGACCTCAGTGTTCTTAAAGTTAGGCAATAACTATCTTTCAACCATGACTGCAAATAATTTTTGACCATTTTATTCCTAATAGACGTTGCTCCTCTCGTAAGAGCAACCGAAAAAAGGCACGTTGCTATATAATTATAATTATGTAAATATACTTGTTAAACCTAAATGAACTTCAAAAAAGTCACACGCTTCAAAAATAGCAAAGTTGATATTTTTACCAAATACCACTTCCTATCGTTTAGTTATATGACAGCTAAAAGATATAGTCGGCCGATCGTTATAAAATTTGGAAAGTCAACTAACTAAAAATAGAATGAAGTTCTAACTTTCTATCTTCAAAAACCCGAAAGCTTGGTAATTTCCGATTGTTCAGTTAAGGTGCCCCTTGAATTTCATTTTCAACATGCCAACATGCGTGCGAACATCATTTTTCAATAAATTTTCAAGTAATCAAAATGTCAACGGACAACGACAGCGGCTCTGTAATTGTATTGATGGCAATAAATATTTGCTTAGAAAAAAAAATATAGTTTATATTAATTGTACAAATTATTTACTTATTTTTCGCTGCGCAAAATCGGTACTAAACTTTTTCCAACTGACGTTCGTGCCAACATTGCCATCCATTGGCGAGCATGTTGTTGCCAACATTGACAAAATAGAATGATTTCAATTCTATTCGAACATTTTGACGAACACAAAATTTGACAACAAACACTACCATCCACAGGAAAAATTTCGGCCAGCACAACATGTTCGCCAACATGCTCGCCTGTGGATGGGCCCCTTTAAACAAAGGTTTGAGTGCTTCAAACCAAGCACTACCGCCTAGGTTCAGATGTAGAGTGGTATATCCGCAACATTGATATACAAGTTAACTATAACCTTTTTCAGTTTTTCAGTTGACCGTTTTTCATTAAAAGTCGACTAATTATAAAGTTTATAAAATCTTATATGGAAAAAGCCCTATGTTCTGAAAGTGCCAGGTCCCTGAGCATGGTGTTGGGTTGCAGTGTTTGCGTTGCAGTGTATTGCCCGCTGATTGCGCTGACTGGAAGAGAACGTCGCTGTGCAACATCCGCAGGTGATGACTGTTGGGTAATCGTGTTATCTCACACAAATAGCTTGGCGTTCATTTTATAGGTGGTACTATAAAATAAATAACAGCTGCTCATGAAAAAAGCTCCAGTCCAGTGGGATTTTAGTGTGTGCGGAAGCAGCAAAAATCCACTAAATTCACAGAAAAAACAAGAAAGGAAAGCTAACTTCGGGCGGAGCCGAAGTTGATATACCCTTGCAGTTAAAACCGGATATATATCGTCAAAATCGGATTGAAGTGGCCGATCCTTATCAGAATATCATAATATAACCAATTTATTACTATAAAAAATCTAAAACAAAGTACCAAGCTTCCATCTTCAAAAATACCAAAGATGGTATTTTTACCAAATACCATCTCCGATCGTTTAGTTATATGGCAGCTATAAGATATAGTCAGCTGATCGTTATGCAATTTGGTAGGTTGTATCATTTTGCCAAAAATAGCATTCGTACCAAATTCGAATTCTCTATAATAATTTTCTCCATAATAATTAAATCCGACAATTAGTCAAAAATTAATTATTATTAATTATTTATTTTCTTTTTTTTTTCGTGTAAAATACAAGCCAAGGTCAAGTGCACCTTTCCAGCTCCGCAAATTCGAAAATAGTTAAGAATTCAATATCTACGTACGAGCCACACTTGTCGAAATATAAATATATAGACCGTCATCAATTTTTTCCGAACGAGCTCGAATTTTCCGGTACTTGTCCATTTTCCGTCCATCTAACGCTGCTTTTACTCCGCATCAGGCAACATTCGCCTAGAATCTCAACAAACCTCGTCCCATTTGGTTTTTTTTTTGGGTTCCTGAAGCTTTCTTCCACATTCGAATTGTGCCGCATTCGATGTTCCTTTCGACATCGGCGCTACTAACTCCCACTTGTGCCTGTAATCGAATTTCATCCGCGATCTCACTGGTTTTATCACATTAGTGTGACCGGTCACCGCTTCGTACGAGGCACCTATTGCGCAAGTCAGTCGACAAGCGCTGACCAGCGAATTGAATTCTGTGAATGCCCACGGGAGACGACAAAAAGCCACGTCCGCTCCCAACCATCAGTTTGGACAGATGTCAATCCGCTTCTCCGCAGACGCCTCTTTTAAAGCCTAAGGCGTCCAGTGCCATTCCAAGGGCAAAGAGTGACGCATCCGTCAATACAACCCCCGGTCCTTCACAAAGGCAGACTCATTCCGATGCAAAAATGGCTCAAAGTGCGGTCGACGTGGCGCTGAAAAAGTTCATCGCCACAACAGATAGAATAAGCCAATTTGATTCTAACATAAATACTCCGGGCGGCAGAGAAACGGAAGTAGGCTCCCAATACATGTGCGAAGTCCATCCGGGACCAAATTCGGGCACTGTAGGAGAAGGTGGAGAAGAGCTTTGAGAGCTGCTCCGATTTGCTAGCCGTGTCAGACGACAATGCGGCTACTGTTACTCCGTCTATTCGAGGTGTATTGGCCAGCTTCGGGAGAAAATTGCCTCCACTCAGGCTTCCGTCAATATACACACGCCCGCGTCTACAGGCTGCCGGTTAGCTCCGGTGGATACCGAGGTTTTCGCGGGTGATTATTTTCGGTAGCCCACTTTCCGAGACTTGTTTACGGCCATTTACATCCAAAACTCGCGGCTCACGCCGGTGTTGGTCAACAGCCAGTTGAAGATCCTTTTCAACATCCAGGCTATTTCTCAAGAGTCCGGGGTCGCGCTGAAGGAGCTGCAAGCCACCATTCAGAGTTGTCTGACAGCTCTAGAAATGTCCTTCATCAATGTCCAGGCTTGGGACTGCCTCCTGGTATTCATGATTTCCTCAAAGCTCCCCAAAGTCACACTTTCTATGTGGGAGCAATTAGATAATTAGGAATAAGAAGGAATTAGATAATTTCCTGACAGAACGCCATCGCACTCTGGAGGCCATCGACGATGTTAGGCCTAGTGGCTCCGTGCAGTTTCCGCCAAGGTCGGGACTTCCTACTGCCCCTGCTCGGAGGCTTAATTCATAGGAGACTCGAGTGGTTCCGGGCCAAAAGGGCTGCGATCTCTGTTCAAGGGAGGACCACCTAGAAATGGGAAATGGATCCTAGAAATGGATGTAAATGGGCGCTCTGACTACATTAAGAGGAAGCAGTTATGTTTAAACTGTTTTGCCCGAGGGCGCCAGCAGCGAGACTGCACGAGCGCTCATACCTGCTTCACATGCCACATCAGACACCACACCCTCTTGCACCGCGGCAATCCTTTCGCCACCGCTCCAAGTCCGCCTACGCCGCTTACCGCTCCAAGTCCGCCTACGTCAGCAAACCGCTCAGAGGATCAGTCGAATGTGCAGGTGTGTTTCGCTTCCGGGTCAGGAGCCGTCCTACTGGGCACGGCCCTAATCAATGTGTGCCATTTGGGGTGCACCGTCCAGGCACGAGCACTGATAGACTCAGGGTCCGAAGCGACCTTCATAACGGAACGACTGTTCAAGTTTCCGGCCTTAATCAGACCATTTCCGCGCAGTCTACTAAATTGTGCCATTTCTCCATTCGGTCGCCGTCTAGACCCGGGCTATAATTAGAGACTGCGGCTTACGTTCTTCCGCAGTTGGCCGGAAATCTGCCATCATATCCGATTTCGCGAGATCTTCTCAAGGGGCTGCCCGACATTCCCCTGGGGGACCCCAACTTCTTTGAGAGCTCCCAAGGCGATGTGCTATTAGGAGCTGACATTTATCCGTCCATTCTCCTCGGTAATTCCAAGGCTAACATCTGCGGGTCGCTTCTCGGTCAGGAGACCATTTTTGGATGGGTGCTGACAGGCCCATTATCTCCAGCCAACCCCCGCAGCGTGTCTGTTTTTTTTCACACGAGTTGCCCGCAGCCTCGGTGACTTACTGGTTTAGGGTTTCTATTCAGGATGCGAGCACAATTCTGTCTCGACTCTTTCTTCAATTTACACATCGCATCACGCTGCACGGTGGCAATCAGCTGATGATCCGACTGATCCCGGCCAAATTCTGGGTTCCAAGGTCATATTCAGCACGAAGTCGCCACGCCCACGCAACGTCCAGTCACTGGAGAGCAGATGTACTCGAGGTATACAATCCTACCGATGCCGAGTCTGCAATGTGATCCATCCATCCATTGAAGAAGTGTCGGCGCTTTCTACGCCTTAGTGGCTCCGAGCGTACTCCGACGGATCCTGTCGTCGTAGGGACGGCTGTTAGACGTGTGGTCAGGATCACCACACGCTGCTGCACCCCGTGACCGAGGAGCACCGGTCACGGAGCGCGGGAGACAGTACACGAGGTGTCTCGCTCTCTCGCTCTCTTGTCGGCCGTCGTCCGGCAACTCCCGGCGCGGTTCGGTTACTTCTCGGCCTTCGTCCGCCATTTTCCGGCAGTCACAAGCCGATCCACGGCCATCGACTTCCCGGCGCTCGTCGGCAACTCCTCGGCATTCTTCCACCACTGGCCGGCAGTCGTCAAGCGCTCCACTGCTTTCGTCCGCCACTCATCGGGCGCCGTCCACCGCTCGTCCGCCCGCGTCATCCGCGCCTAGGCAAGTTTCCGCCTCTCCTCGAGGGCCCCCGCAGGACGTGGTCGCTGCGCCCACCCTATCGTCGCTGCTGAAGCGGAACAGCGTCAACACCGGGACCCGGATCTTCGACACGGGGCCTTCATCGACCCGTGTACGCCCTCGAGCTGCAGTAACGCATAGCTAGCGTTTTTTAAGTTAAGTTTTTAGTACCATGTAAGCAGCGAATAAAGCTGAATGCGTTTAACCTCACGACGCCCCCGATTTCTTTCATTTTTTCTTACTCGACGGTCTCTACTCTAAACATCTCTTTCCTGTCCCTCAAATTTAAAATATAGAATTTTAAATTTCCTTACTAACTCCTCCTAGCTTAATAAATCACAAATAGCTTAATATATTCTAACAAATCGTTTCTTTAGCGCCCCTCGGTCGTCTGGGCCTCTAATGCTTCATGATGAATACAGGAATGCTAGCTGATGCTCTTATTGATGCCTAAGCCATTTCCAAATTCTGAAAGACCGGTAAAAAAAAAAAAAACCAAAACATGTATAGTATTTTGCTAATCCAAGAAATGATCTGACATTAAATAGTTAGGTTGGCTGTTCCTAGTAAAGAATTGCAACTACCTTGTCAGAGCATATTGCCCTCATAAGACCCATTGTCCAAGAACCATGCCAAAAAATATTTACGTCATTGACTTAAACAAAGCATGATTTCCCCACATGCTATCGGAGGACATCATTAAATGCTCTCTAAAATATGCTGAGTGCATTCTTTAATCTAAAAGGAAGCCTAAAAAACTCATATTTCCTATTTCGTACTGGGAAGTAAGAAATCCTTGAAACTTCAAATCTAATGCAACATACTTCAGTACTTCAGTTGCACTCCCCCTCCCTGGGTGGTTATAAGGAGATTTAGAGGGTCGGATTATGCCGTCTCGTAACATGGATTGTGTTTCTTTATTTACAAAGTCGGAATATATTCCGGTCTTGGTCTTTACTCTCTATACGTATATTACTAGTAAAGTATTATTTGTGTAATGGCCCTCACGGTTAAATCTTTGTTCGGACCCTTGAAGTTTTTTCTCCGTGCTAGGTAAAAATTACTCGCAAACATCGCTCGTAATTAGCCTCTACTTCTTGAACTAGTGCTAAAGCGGAAGGAAGATCAGATGGTTTTTTCGAAATGATTATTCGTAGCGCATCTGATTTGTATTTTTTCTTCAGGAGGCAGCGGTGTTATCGGAAGTCATAATCGTCTTTGATGTTTATCAGCTCATGATGTTTATCATGATCGTTTATCAGCAGTCTTTTTTTTTCTACTTCGTCATAGTATTGGAAAAGAATCTTGCGTCCCCCAGGATCATCTCCTTTGACATCTTCGATTCTTTCAAGTATACCGTGCGCTTGTCCGCGTATGTGAAATAAAGTCTGTTTATTAAGGCTTTAAAGTTTATTGGTGTGTCGAATGACGAGAGAACCATATCAGCTGAACCTTTAATTTTATTTAAGTATGTAAGCTTTACACTTTAGTGCAGGGGTAGAGCAAACTCCAATACCAATGCAAAAAATCACCAATACAGTGAGAATATTGGAGAGAAATTTTTTTTGCAAGTCATGTCGGTATACTAAAAAAAATAATAGTACCATTTTCAATGGAAAAAAAGTAATAAAAAAATATTTATGAAATAAAAATTAAAAACTGTAATAAAATTATAAATACAAGAAATTCATAGCTCCGATGTCAACCATTCTTTTTTAGATCTCAACCAAAAGTGATTTTTTGCAGTGAAAAGTTTTCGGCAGTACAAAAACGAAGTGCCTTCGATTTTTTCGAAAAACTGAGAGACTATACAATTCTTGTTGCTTAGCTCGGCAACAGAGGCAACAAACAGAGAGAGAGGAAAAAACGAAAAATTGTTTTTGTATTTGGGCTTTGCCTATGCTGGGAGCAACACACATTCATTTCCCATATGAAAGAGAGGGTAAGCTTTCTCTCTTGGTGGCATCGCTTTTCCCGCGTTGCAAATTCGCCCAATTTGGGTTGTGCTGGTCAGTGATGCGGATCGCAGTGCCAACTGATCGCAGCTGACCGGCAGTGTGACCAGCCCTGATCAAACCGGTGGTACCTGAAGAGGGCGCCACTTGGCGCCGTATCGTCGCTGCAAACGCCACCCACAGAGGGCGGCACCAGGAGAAATTACCATAGTGCTCTTATGAGGGCGGGCGAGATCGTAGGAGCGGTGCACAAGGTCATGGACCCGACCATAGGCCAACCTCTCCGCCGCGGCGGTGCACTCTGGAAACGGGGCCCTGGCGACCGAGTAGGGGCGGTATATCCCCCATCGTAGCCCTGATGATCACGCCCACCCTCCCCCTTCTTCTTCCCACTACAAATCCTCGTAGCGTCTGTCCCATAATGGGCGGCTACGGGGTCTGCGTCTGAGCCATAGTGGCCGGCAGCGAACCCCAACCTGGCAGAAGGTATAAAATGCTAACCTGGCAGTAGGTATAAAAAGCACAACTGGAAGAATGATGGTTAACAACGCAATTACTCCAGGTGGCAACCACTCAAGTGGAAATCCACCCGTGGGGAAACCCACGGTCGGGGCACGGATTCTGGAGGCCCCAAACACCATTCAACCCACGACTGACGAGGCGGTGGCTAGCTTGGCCGCCCCGGCAGCAAAAGCGAGAAGCCAACAAAGTGCGGAGCAATCCTCAGCGTTCATGAGCAGCTCCAAGATCCTGCGGTCACCCATTATGCAGGCAACGCGGAGCACAGCGATGCCGACAGGCGGTGTTCCCGCGGGTGAAGACAAGGAGACCCCTAAAAGGACGAGGGAGCGACTCCAGCCAAGAGGACGAGAGCGTCAACAGGGCAGCCTTACTCCAGCATGCTGGCGGAGTTAGAGGCGATATTGGAGGACATCATCCAGAAAACGCACGAGAAACAAGTGAGGAGCATCAATCTCAAAATGAAGAGGATGTTCTGCAGGAAGGCCTTAGCGGGATCCTCTCCAACCCCAGCGATGTAGGGACAACGGCGGTAGCGGCGGAGGTCGTCTGTACGAGGTGCGGTCAGGCAGATATTGCGAAGACAGACCAGAGTACGCAAACCCTCCCAACCCGGCGTAGGGAAGCGGCAGCCCAGACCGACCCGTGGCGACGGCTTAGCCAGGACAGCGCGGCTCCACCACCAAGAGGCGCGCCACCGGCCTCGGCAAAGGCCCCGAAAATCCGAGCAAGAGAAGGGTCCACCCAGCGGACTTCAAGCCACCCCGACGCCAGGACAGCGGGAGTAGGGGGCCAGAGGATGGCCGCACAGACCGCAGCGTCAGGACCAGGATGGGAAACAGCTTCACGGAGGAAGCCAAGGACGTCCACCCGACCCGACGCGCTTGTCGTGGAAGGCAAGGGAATGAAGTACAGCGAGGTGCTTGCCTTGGTCACCAGACGGCAGGACGGCCAGCTGAAGGAATTCAGTCAAAATGTCCACAAGGTGCGCCGCACTGCTACTGGGAACCTCCTGCTCGAGCTGGCAAAAAACCGTACGGATAGCACGGACGCCATGAGGGAGAACCTCGAAAAGGTTCTACAAGGGGCTGCCGAAGTGCGGGCACTGTCTGAGGATAGCAAAATGAAGTACCTAGAGATCAGGGACCTCGATCCGCTAGCGACGGAGGAGGACATTCGGCTTGCACTGACCGAGCAGTTCGAAGTGGATGGGAAGGCGGTCAGGTTAAGGAGTCTTCGTGCAAAAACCGGGGACACACAGACCGCTATCATCGGTCTACCCAGCAAAATTGCGACCGTAGTTGCGAGCAAAGGCAGGGTGAGGATCGGATGGACAGTGTGTCGGATTCGGGAGAGGCAGAGTCAACCGAGGTGCTACCGATGCCTGGAAGTTGGCCACATAGCGAGCCAGTGTCGAAGCCCCACGGATAGGAGCGGATGCTGCATCCGCTGTGGCAAAAGCGGGCATAAGATCGCCAATTGCCCCAACGAGAGCACCTGCTTCGTTTGCGTAACAAAAGGCGAGAAGGAGGCAAAACACCTAGCAGGAAGTCGACGGTGTCCGCTTTCCAATGGAGCTGTTAAAGATAAGACAGGATGCAAGTGATCCAGCTGAACCTGAATCACTGTAGAGCGGCGCAGGATCTCCTGCGACACACTGTAGGCGAGGTGAATGCTGACATAGCTATTCTCAGCGAGCCGTACAGCGTCGGGCCAGGCGAGGAGTGGGCGACCAACAATCAGGGCAAGGCGGCCATCTGGATCTGCAACAGTTCCGCGGAAGGACCATGTCAAGTAAGGAGAGGCGAAGGGTTCGTGAGAATCCAGTGGGGAGGTACATGGGTGTACAGCTGCTACCTAGCCCCAAGCCTCTCACTCGATGCTTACTGCAAGGCTCTAGAGGAGCTTGCGGTCGATGCCAGAGGCAAGCACCCAGTGCTAATAGCAGGTGATTTTAACGCGTGGGCACAGGAGTGGGGGAGTACCACCACGAATGCTAGAGGCAGAGCCTTGGTGGAGATCCTAGCACCCCTGGACCTCGCACTTCTCAACGAGGGCAACCAGGAAACCTACAACAGAGCAGGCGCCGGTTCCATCATCGACCTGACCTTCGTCAGCAGTAGTCTGGCACGGACATCAAAGTGGGAAATCGCCGACATCTTCACGGCCAGGAAAGCCGTAAGATGTTCCCTCCCGGAAAGCTGACCACGAGGCCATACTTTGCTCGCTTGGAACCAGCCAGGCGATCTCGAGCATTCCCCCCTGCGGCAAGGCGTTTCGACAGGATACGCTAGTAGTCCAACAATTGGAAACCCATATGCGAACGGCGGAGCTTGATCTCCACGAGACAGCCAACGAATCGGCGGAGGCGCTTGCTACGGCCCTTGATGCGGATTGCAAGGCAAGCATAAAGGAGCGCACGACCTTTGCTCGGCATCACAAGCCGGCCCCGTGGTGGACAAGCCAAATCTCGTCTCTCCGCAAAGAGTGCCTAAGGTCTAGACGATCCCTGCAGCGAGCTCGAGGCACCGACGCGCAGGAGCAAAGGCACCTTGAGTTCAAGGCAGCTAGGAAAGCGCTGAAAACAGCCATTCGGGACAGCAAGCGAGAGTTGTTTCTCAAGCTCTGCGATGAAGCGGATCACGACCCATGGGGACAGGCGTACAGAATGGTGTCAAAAAAGGTCAAGGCGGGGAGCCAACCCCCCTCCGAGCCGGTAGCACTGAGGGCGATAATTGACGTCCTGTTCCCAAGCAGTAGAGCGGAGGGAATCCGCCCGGCTATTGAGGATTTGGAAGACGACCCGGTGGAAGCCGTCACAGCAGAGGAGGTGCTAGTGGCCGCTCGGAACCTAGCCTTTAAGAAAGCTCCCGGTCCGGACGCGGTGCCAAATCGAGCGCTAAAAGTGGTTCTGGCCCAAATACCAGAAAAGGTAGCAGCCATTTACAACCAGTGCCTGTATGAAGATCCTTCCCGAAAGTGTGGAAGAAGCAGAGGCTCCTTCTGGTAATGAAGCCAGGTAAGCCACCAGGAGAGGCCGCATCTTACCGACCGATCTGCCTTCTAGACACGGTAGGCAAGGTACTGGAGAAGATCCTGGCCACGAGACTCCAGGCGGCGATAAGCAGGGAAGGTGGACTGGCAGAGGAGCAGTACGGGTTCCGGAAAGGGAAGTCAACGGTGGAGGCCATTATGAGGGTAAAGAACCTGGCAGCAAGCGCCATCCAAGGCACCAGATGGAATGGGGGTGCCAAGCAATACTGCCTGATTACCACCCTGGACGTGAAGAACGCCTTCAACACGGCGAGCTGGTCGCGGACTCTCCAAGCCCTGAAGGAGCTGAGGATCCCGGCATATCTGCTAAAGATGGTGGACAGCTACCTGAGCGAAAAAGTACTCCTGTACGATACGCGGGAAGGGCAGAAGGAGCGAGTGATCTCCGCGGGAGTGCCCCAGGGCTCTGTACTGGGGCCGCTCTTGTGGAACACCATGTACGATGGAGTCCTCCGATTACCTATGGAGGAGGGTACAACCATCGTAGGATTCGCCGACGATATTGCCCTTGTGGTGGTGGCGAAGACAGTTCGTGGGGTGGAAACCCTAACCAACTCCGCGGTGGTGAAAGTGGAGGCATGGATGTCTAGCGCCGGCCTCTTCCTCGCCCCACATAAGACGAAAGCAGTGCTGATTTCGAGCCGGAAGAAGGTCGAGACTGCGACCGTACTTGTAGGAGGAGTGGCCGTTACCTCGAGGAGAGCCATAAAATACCTAGGGCCAGACGGCTGGACACAAGGCTCTCGTTCCGGGAGCACCTTGAGTACGCCCACAGGAGGGCGAGCGAGACGACGAGAGCCCTATCGCGGATGCTCCTCAACATCAGAGGCCCGAGGCAGGAAAGGAGAAAGCTCATAGCGTAGTGAGCTCCCAAATCCTCTACGCCGCCCCAGTGTGGGCCGAGGCGATGGGAGTAAGGTCCTACGTGCGGGGAGTCGAGGCAGACCACCGCCTCTGCGCGTTACGGACATCCTGCGCCTTTAGGACGGTATCGGACGACGCGGCCCTAGTGATCGCAGGGCTGATACCCATCAAAGAGCTGGTCCGAGAAAGGAAGGAGCTGGCCAACATGGCTCAGGACAGCCTTTCTTCAGTGTCGGTCAGGAGGAGGGAAGTGAGAGCCACAAGTCTGACAAACTGGCAGCGGCGATGGGAGGAATCTTCCAAGGGACGCTGGACGTTTCGGCTCATTCCGGACGTGGGTAAGTGGACCGATAGGAAGCATGGCCAGGTAGACTTCTACCTCACGCAGGCCCTTAGCGGCCATGGGTGCTTCCGAAGCTACTTAAAGCGCTTTGGCCACGAAAGCGAGGACTTTTGCCCGTCGTGCGGCAGTGGAGTCACAGAGGACCCTCTCCACGTCCTCTTTGAATGTAGGAGATTTGTGGAGGATCGCCTAACCATGGAGGAGATCCTGGAAGAGCCCTTCACACCCAGCAGCATGGTGCCGCTAATGCTGCAGACGCCGGCGAAGTGGGAAGCCATAGCCGTATATGTGGCCAAGACCATGATGGAGCTGAGAGCCCTGGAGAGGGCACGTAACGGGCGGGAGGAGTAGGGCGTCAGAGTTGTGCGAAGCATTGCTTCACGGCCGTACCGCACGACTTAGGTCCAAGCTCTTGCAGCCCAGTCAGGGAAAAGAAAAATGTACAGTAGATCTATAAGATAGTTTGTAAGGAGCGAATAAACACGAATACAAAAAAAAAAATATGAAAGAGCCATTCCAACAACAAAGGAGCACCGAGAGCAATGGGGCTGGGCACCTGCTTTAGTGTGTGACTGAAGTTAGTGTTTGGAACTACCTTCATATTTTTTGTACACTTTATATCCGGAGTGTGCCGTTTTTCTCCCTGAAATGTACGTCTCTCCGAGGTGACTCCAAGGATGCCTAGCTTAGGGCGAGTGAACGGGTTGCATAGTAGGACTCTCCTCGAGAGGCCCTCCTTGCAAATAAACAGCTCCGGACAGCAAGCGGGTTTGCGCGCCGTAAGCTATACTGACGATGAGCCTGTGCTGCCTCAGCAATAAGTAATAAGTAGCCTTAAACTTCCCCCTTTTCCACACCACTCAACCTACCCACTTCCTATCCCAAAACACCATCTCACTTCGGGCCGGACTAAAGTATTACTCGACCAGTGCTAAGAGTCAGCTTGGTTGGGGGTCCGGGAGAAATATTCTGCCCAGTCTCTAACTGGCAGGGTAATTGGCGAACTCCTGTTTCAAGAAGCCTCACCCGTGCGTCGCGGATCTCCATCCGGGTGGACCTTTCCTGCTCCGCAGCTCGTGGGACCATTTATTGATAAATTAGGGAAAACAAACAAGAAATCGGGATTTCCAAAAAAAACCAACCCAAAACCCAAGACATCTACGAGTGAGTTCGGCCATGGGATTAACATGACAGCGAAAATGGCGAGTGGGCCCACTCGCCATATCCGTCTGTCCGTATAAGCCCGTGGATCTCAGAGACTATAAAAGATAGAGCTATAGGATTTGGTAAGGAGACGTCTATAATACCCGACGGTTAAGTTAGTTAAGCCGGAAGCCCAAAATTCAGCCCATTTTTATACCCTTGCAGAGTGTATTATAATTTTGTCCAAAAGTGTGCACACAAAAGTGTGTTGATCAGGATCACCTTCTGAGTTGATATGAGCATGTCCGTCTGTCCGTCTGTCTGTCCGTCTGTCTGTCTGTCCGTTTCTACGCGAACTAGTCTCTTAGTTTTAAAGCTATCGTCTTGATACTTTGCACACATCCTTCTTTCCTTTGCACGCAGTATATAAGTCGGAACGGCCGGGATCGACTGACTATATCCTATAGCTGCCATATAACTGATGGTATAACTTTGGTGTTTTTAGAGTTACAGAGTTCAGATTTTGTACGAATGCTATTTTTGGCAAAATAATACAACATGCCGAATTTCATAAGGATCAGCCGACTATATCCTATAGCTGCCATATAACTGAACAATCGGAAATTACCCAATTATGGTATTCACGCAGATCAAGTTTATGTAAAACTTTGGCAACGCCCATTATGTCAAAATTTGCCACGCCCCCAAAACGTAAATGTCTCTGTAACGCCAGTTCACATACGTTTTTGTGACAGTTGCCAAACTATTTCAATGGCTAATATAAGCCAAAATTCAGGAAAATCGGAAATTCTTTAAATGAGTTACAGACTTTTTATTTTGTTTCTCTTTTAAATTGCTTCAGTGTTTTTCCCCCTAGCACAAAAGTACGCAACAACAATTTTCTTAGAGTTCTGTAATAGGTTGGTTGCGGCAGGTTCCCAAATGTAATAAGTTCCTTTTTATATAGATTTATTCTTTATTTGGTTTTATTAACTTCGGAGCAGCCGTTGTTGCCGAAAGGGAGTTTCTTGTTTTACAAATTTACTTATGAATTAAAGGAGGTCTAAGTCTCGTAGCTGCGCTGCCCAAAGCGGCAGCGGAGAGACGGTTATGTATTCTTAAATATTTATATATGAATATATATTTATGTTATGTTCGATTAGGCGGAGGTATGTGGACTTGCATAAGGTCCACTCGTGTTACGTATATGCGGACATATGCACTTTTCGGCGTACAGCAAAGGCACAGCGGGCGGTTCATATTTCGGTGCACTTAGGTTTATGACCGAGACCTTGGATAACATAAACACTGCGACAAAGTGTTACAGTGTGTACCCTTTAAGTACTCTTGGTACAGTGGGTGGTCGATATATATATATTATATTAATAGTGCATATATGGGAATATTACATCTCCCTCCTTTTGAAAAATAACGTAATACAATGAAGTTATTTTCTAACATAGATTGTACAAAATTTAATAAATGATGTTAACAATAAGTTTTTTTTTTGTGTTTTTATATTCGGTATGCTTATTTTTTTTTTTTTTTTTATATGTATGTATATTTTTCTCCTTTTTTTTTTATTTATTTATGTATGGCCATACGTGATATATTTATGAAATGTTGATTGATTATGAAATAAAAAGTTTTAATCTATCTTTATGTACTATTTGTTTTTTATTTTTATTGTCTAATATAGTTATATTATCTCTATCTCCTATTTGTTCTACCTTATAAGGACCTGTATATTTAAAACAGTGGTGGGCAAACTCTCATTTTACATAGCACGCGAGTATAGGGTAGGAAATTCTGCCGCAGCGCTGCCGGCACACTGACAGTGTGAGCATTCTCAATTTTTTTTAGAAGCTCTCTCATTTGCTCTCATTTTTATTCATTTGACAGCCCAAACTAAAAATCAAAATTTTTCCACTGAGATAAATTTTTTCAGAAATTGGGTTGGAAAAAGTTTTCTTCATGGAGAATATATTTAGAGAAGCGTAGTTTTTCATTTGCTTAAGAAATGTTGCTAGCAAAGCTTTTTTTTCAATAAAATACGCAATTTTAGTGCCCATTCCAACTTTTGAATTAACGAAAATTGAAATAAAAAAATACGTTTTTTTCGCTCAGTGAATTCTCTGCTCTCATTGTTTTTCTCTGCTACGCACACACTCAAATTTTAAACATGTGTTAGTTTTGCCCACCACTGATTTAAAATCTAGTTTATGTCCCAAGGGCTAGAACTGAGAAAAATTCGTCAGAATTTCTCAGGGATAATGAGCAATTGTCTGATATGTCCGCCATGGCATCCCTTCAAGTGATGCCACAAGTCCTAGGGAACGAAACCCCCATTAGGGTCACCCAAAAGGGTATTCCACAGTCCGGACCACCGGCACCGACTGATGCTGCAGTTCTAGTACCTGCGACACCAAAACCCTTACAGGTGATTCCTCCATCGAAACATATATTTGTTTCTCGGCTCGCCCCTGATACTTCAGAGATTGATATCTCGGCTTATATCAAAGCCAAAACAAAAGCCGATATAAAGGTGGAGGACATACAAAAATTTAAATATAGTTATACAAGGCGCACGTCTTCTTTCAAGATTCGTGTGCCCGCGCTGATGTTCAAGACGATTTGTTCTCCTAGTTTTTGGCCAGAGAATCTTTTTGTCCAAGAACATCAGCCTAGTTCCGTGAAGAAAAAAGTTCAAAAACCAGTGGGAGTGAGACTTCCCAATATCGGAACCAGTGACCAACCCTCCACCTCTTCTTTGGCTACTAACCCAAAAAACTAGTTTCCTTACTAACTCTTACCTATCAGAATACTAGGGGGCTACGTAGCAAACTCCCCAAGCTATATTCTGATAGTTCTTTCTTTGCATCCCATATAATAGCCTTTACAGAAACTTGGTTAAATCCGGAGATCTTTAGCTCCGAAGTTTTTCCAAGTAAGTACACCACTTTTAGACGGGATCGATCTCAGCGAAGAGGAGGTGGAGTCCTCATTTCTGTAGACTCTACTTTTGCTTCTGAAGAGGTGAAATCCCATGAGTTTGGTGACATAGAATTTATTTGCGTTAAAATCACTATGTCCGTTAAAGCTTTATACATTACTTGTTCATATATACCTCCTATGTCTGAACCGCCTACATATTGGCAGCATTTGTCCGCCATTCGATACGTCTCTAATCTTATGACGGATCGTGACCAACTCGTAGCGGTGGGCGACTTTAATATCCCAGAATTAAAGTGGTCCAACGTCGACAACTCACCATCTTTGTCACTTTCAACTTACCATGACTTCACTGCGGGCATGTTTGACATGTCCCTAGGTCAGATCAATCATGTTAGAAATTCGCTAGGTCGGCTTTTAGACTTATGTTTTGTATCTGATCCGGATGGTACTGCTCTCTCCAGAGCTTTTCCCCTTTCAACCCCAGAGGATCCATATCACCCCACGCTGGAGGTCTCAATCGAAACCACTCCTGGTATCGATCAGATGTCTCCGAGCGTGGTAAATAAGATTCGCTGTTTCCGTAAAGCTGATTTTCAGAAACTTAATAGCCTTATAGAAACATTTGACTGGTCTGATATTCTAGCGTGCACTGATCTTAATGTCACTTTAGAAAAATTTTATTTTACTTTAAATAAATTTTTTGACTCATGTGTGCCTTGGAAATATCCGTCCGCTTCAGCAAATCCTCCTTGGTTTACAAGGTGCCTTACTAACTTAAAAAACAAAAAAAATAAGCTTTTACTTAAATATAAAAAAACCTGCAGTAGTGTGGATTTCGCAAGATACCTACTAGCTCGGTCGAATTTTACCGTGCATAACGCTGAATGTTATAGGAATTATATTGACCGCTGCCGGATTCAATTTACTCAGGATCCAAAGCAGTTTTATAATTTTGTAAACACTAAGCGTAAACACGTATCTTTTTCACCCCTGCTTACGTTTGAAAATTCTTCTGCGACTTCGGATCAGGCCATTGCCGATCTATTCGCAGAATTTTTTCAAACAACTTATTCTCCTCCCTAAACTGACTGATCAGCCTTAGGCATATAACATTCAAGCAGCAAATCTTATTTTCTGTCCGTTTTTTTCTGAGAATAACTTATTATCTGGTCTTTTAAGGGTAAAACCCATTTATTCGCCAGGCCCCGACGGAGTACCAGGCTGTGTGCTAAAATACTGCGCCAGGGCTCTGTGCAAACCACTTCTAAGACTTTTCAACTTATCTTTGGAAACCTCGATTTTTCCCCTTATGTGGAAGGAATCATTTATAATTCCCCTACATAAAAAAGGGAAAAAGTCCGAGGCTGCCAACTACAGAGGCATCTCTAAGTTGTCGGCAATTCCAAAGTTATTTGAAAAATTAATTACCCCTCATTTGCAACACCTTTGCTCTTCGATTATCACTCCTTGTCAGCATGGCTTTATTAAGCGTCGCTCCACCACCACAAACTTATTGGAGTTGACATCCTTTGTCATAGATGGCTTTTGTAAGGGATATCAAACCGATGTAATTTACACAGACTTCAGCAAAGCATTCGATTCAGTTAATCACTCACTCTTGTTGAGTAAACTGAATATGCTGGGTTTTCCTAAAGACCTCTTAACGTGGATCTCCAGCTACCTAGATGGAAGGACACAAAGAGTCTTATTTAAAAACATACAGTCCCGTCTGGTCCATGCTACATCCGGCGTCCCTCAAGGAAGTCATCTTGGCCCGTTATTATTTACGCTTTTTATAAACGACTTGCCCCCTGCTTTAACGAACTCTCTAGTTCTCATGTATGCAGATGATGTAAAGCTTTGTCTTCAGTACAAATCCATCTCTGCCCAATGCAGTCTTCAGTCTGACCTTGATAACTTTCAAAAATGGTGCTTAGCTAATGATCTAATACTTAATGGATCTAAATGCAAACATATGTCTTTTTATCGTTCTTGCCCTCTGCAAGCTACTTATTCTATTAATGGGATTGCCTTAGAAAAATTGACCCAGGTTAATGATCTCGGCATCCTATTAGACATCAAACTTAAATTTGCCGACCATATTTCCTTAATGGTTAATAAGGCTAAAGAAGTCCTTGGTTTTTATCAAAAGGTGGTCAAAAGAATTTAATGACCCCTATATAACTAAAACACTATTCATTTCTTTGGTCCGTCCTATACTGGAGTACGGTTCATGTGTCTGGAGTCCCCAATATGGAGTACATCAGGACCGCATAGAATCCGTACAAAAGAATTTCCTAACTTTTTCACTTAGAGGTCTAAACTGGGATGCAAATCTTCACCTTCCATCTTATAATAGTAGACTCTTACTCATAAACTTACCTAGCTTAACAAATCGTAGGACAATGCTTGGTGTAGTCTTTCTGCATAACCTTATTAACGGGGATGTAGATAGCCAGCATTTACTAACACGCTTAAAATTTAACATTCCTAATAGAAGGACTCGAAACTTTAGTCCTCTGTTCCTTAGCCGTTGTAGTTCGACATATGCACTGCATGACCCTTTTAGGGTATTATGTTCGAACTACAATGGTCTCTACGCTTTAACATCTGTTTCCTGTCCCTCAAACTTAAAATATAGAATTTTAAATTTCCTTACTAACTCCTCCTAGCTTAATAATAAAAAAAATATCTTAATATATTCTAACAAATCGTTTATTTGAGCGCCCCTCGGTCGTCTGGGCCTCTAAGCTTTATGATGAATACAGGAATGCTAGCTGATGCTCTTATTGATGCACAAGCCAGTTCCAAATTCTGAAAGACCGGTAAAAAAAAAAAAAAAAAAAAAAAAATTATAAAGAGGTTTAACGTTTTCTATGCTATTAAAATGCTTTGGTAAATTTGAAGTTTTTCCAAAAACTAATTCATATGGACAATAGTCATGTGCCATAGAGGGCGTCTTTACATAGACCTTCAATAATTGAATTTTTATATTCCGTTCCCATGTCCGTAATGAACGTCTTCATTGGACCGTACTTTAGAATAAAATCTTCAAATATAGCTTTTGCTACCGTATTTGCACTTTTATTTGGTATTGGTATCGCTACCAGGTATTTGGTTAAATCGCAGATGAGTGTTACTGCGTATTCATTTCCATTATCAGATTTGGGTAGTGGACCAATCGTATCCACAATTACTCTATCGAAAGCTCTTTGTGGAGTTTCGGTTATGGTTAATGGGGTCTTAGTGTGTTTAGTCGTTTTAGACTTTTGGCATTTAGGACATTTCTTTATGTACTCTTTTATGTCTTTGGACATATTTTTCCAGTAATAGTGTCTCTGGACCTTGGCCAAGGTTTTTGTAATGCCTGTATGACCACCTTGTATAGGATCATCATGGAATGTAGACAATATAGCTTCTTTTTCTTTTTTATTTTTTATTACGGTCACCGGGTTGAGTAGCGCTACTCTTAATGATTTCAATATATAATTGCCCATATTTTTAAAATTATCAATTGAAACATGTTCAAAGATATTTTCCCACGGTGCCACTTTTAGTTGGCTGATTTTGTGAATACCGGCCTGCTTTTCAAGCCTTTGGAAGAACTGACCTAAGTCAAGGGTTCCATTAGTATACAAATCGCTAACATCATATCTTGCTGTAATTTTTTTTCCGCGCTTAAATAAACACATCTTATTATTTACATGCAAGGTCACTACTTTACGTACTTCATCATTATTAATGACTTCATATACGTTGGGCTCTGAAGCTTTTTCAATAAATTGGTTATGCAATTCTTTTTGTTCTTTCCCTGCGCAGGATTTTTGTCTACTTTGGTTTCTGGTAGTGACTTTCAGAATATTTAATTGTATGTTTTTTAAGTCTGTGATTGTTATTCTGGAGAGCGCATCGGCTACATAATTATCTTTGCCCTTTAGGTACTCTACCGTAAAATTATATTCTTTTAATTCAAGTCTCATTCTTGTTAGTTTGGAACTGGGATTTACCATTGAAAATAAGTAAATAAGTGCTCTGTGGTCTGTTTTGACAGTGAAATGTCTACCATAAATATATGGTCTGAAGTGTATTATTGCCCAATGAATAGCTGCTAGTTCTTGTTCTGTAGTGCTCTTGTTGCTTTCACCTTTCGTAAAGGATCTTGATGCGTATGCAACCGGAAGCTGAAGTCCATTTTTGTTTTGAGTTAGGACTGCTCCACAAGCGTATTTGCTAGCATCTGTGATTATGCAAAATTCTTTGCTAAAATCTGGGTATTGCAACAGAGTTGGGTTTATTAATGCTGATTTTAGATGTTCGAAAGCATTTTGACATTCTGTTGTCCATTCGAATTTTACATTTTTCTTACATAATCTTGTTATGTGACGGGAGTATTCTGCAAAATTCTTTATGAAACGTCTGTAATAATTGCAAAATGCGACGAATCTTCTAGCGCTGTCCACATCATGTGGCACTGGGTAATTTTGAATGACGTCGTATTTTTTGTCGTCGGGCAAGATTCCTTTATTTGTGCATTTATGTCCTAGGAAGGTGACTTCATGCATAAAAAATGAACATTTTTCTGGATGTAACATTAGGTTGTGTTTCCTACATTTTTCGAAAACATCAGTTAAGTTTTTGAGCATGTGTTTTTCAGAGCAACCTATGACTATTAAGTCATCCATATAAAGGAATGCTTGCGAAGGTTCTAATCCAGAGAAAGCTATAGTCATCATTCTCTGAAAAGAGTTTGGCGCTATTTTTAAACCGAATGGTAATCGCGTGAAGCGATATGAACCATTGTTTGTTGAAAAGGATGTTATATCGCGTGAACTTTTTTCGAGTTCGATTTGGTGAAAACCGGACATTAAGTCGAGACATGAGAAATACTTTGCTCTACCTAGTTGATCTAAAATATCGTCGATTCTAGGGAGCGGAAATTTATCAGACAAGAGTTTTTTATTAATTTGACGATAGTCAATTACTAATCGCCATTTTTTATTTTCCGAATTTGGAAGTGACTTTTTTGGTATTAACAATAGTGGGCTATTATATGGTGATACAGAGGGTTCTACTATTTTATCTTTAATTAGTTTTTGGACATGCTTTTGAATTTCGTCTTGTTGACTATGAGGATGTCTATCATTTTTTATATATACGTTGTTTGTTGAATTGAGGAGGGAAGTTTTTGGAAAGTTGGGATAATACAATTTTTTCTCGGGTTTCTAAGTCAGTTTGTACTACTTCGTAGTTTGAAAGTGGTTCATGCAGAATATTTTTAATATAAACTACTTGATCCTTATCTGTGGTATTTAATAGTCTTATATATGCATTCTGGGTTGTTGCTATGGTATTTGCTATATAGATACCATGCTGAACTTCTTGATTCGGAATTAATACACTGTCATTTTCTGAATTCATTTCAATTTTTCGGACGACTTGGGATCTTGCTGGCAGAATTAGAGTGTTATTGCCAGAGCTATATGTTATTGGAACATAAATAGGATATTGGAGGTTATTTGGTCTTATTATAAGCCAGTCTTCAGACGGCTTGAAGTCTAATTGACAGTTGTATCTTTTAATAAAATCGATTCCTAGTATTCCATCGCATGGAATAGCGAACTGCAAATTTACGATATGGAAATCATGTGGAATTATGTATTTTGAAGTTTGAATTTCAATAGAGGTTAAACCTTTTGATTTGGTAACTTCTTGACTTATACCCTGTATGTTTATTATTTGACTAGCAGTACCCTGCCACGTTTCGCTGTGGCATATTGTGGTTGCACGCATAAGAAATAAGTCAAACAAAAAAGAATAATTTTCCAATTAATTTAATCCTGTAATACTTGTGGGTATACAATATTCTTTGTTTCTCCATTCTCCGCGTAAATATAAAGAGTATTTGGTTATCCGACACGGGAACACGCAACATATAATTGTCCGTGTGAAAAACAATCTGCATCCAAATCCAAACCACTTTGATGATTTTAAGCAAGCATTGAATTCATTTGCGTACATTAACCGTGAACACCTGAAAGGAGTAACAAAGGGCCGTAAAATAGTTTATCATTCTTCCTTATATCTCTAAATGACCAATCCAATTCACCAAGCGAATTTTTACGTCCTATAGTGCATTCATCCAAAATATGGGCACTATGCCCATAGACGATTGTTTTTATGTTGCACACTGCATCTGGATTATTTTGAATGTTCAATGACAGCTTAAGTGCTGAATGAGCTGTTATGCCTCCATCTAATAAGGTTGCTGCAACGCCAGAAGATGCAATGGCCAATGCGTTGCCTTTTTTTTTAAATCGTAACTCGGCAGGAAGAAGCCAAAAAAGGAATGTAAGGAAATGTTCACTTGGAACTTTCACTTTGAATGTTCACAATAATCACTTTGGAATAAGCAGAATTTTCAACATCAGGCTCTTACTGGAATGCTAGTCGAAGAAATTGCCCCGATGTGAACCCTCGATAAACTTGTTGCCGTTGTTAGTTAATTCTTCTTCTAACTATTAATCTATGCGCTTCTCTTCTTTGAAAAGTGATCTTTGTTGATTATGTTCATCTCGTGCATCTTTCGATTGAGATTCACGTAACTGCGCCATGCTGACACGCTCCTTTTTATTACCTTTATAAATTTGTTCTCCTGATCTCGTATTCTTCTATCTCGCGCAGCTCTAGAATTGACTGTTTGATGACTAAAATTGGCCCAATTGCGTTTTCTTGGCATTGGTGACTGTAGATAAGTAATCGGCAGACTCCTATTTCAGGGGCATATGACACACACATAAATGTACAATACGTTACGCTCTCAGCATACTTATTGTTATTATTTACTATAAAAGCAGCCATTTCGGAGGAGTATAATTCCCGTTGTCGAACGGGATAAAAAGTATCCTATGTCCGTCTCCTGGCTTTAAGCTACCTCCCTACCAATTTTCAGCCAAATCTGTCCTGCCGTTCTTGAGTTATAAGTGGTGTAACGACATTAACACGACTTTCTTTTATATATATAGACTACATTCTATGTAAGTACAAAAATAAATACCTTAAATGTCGGATTAAAACCTCCTTCTTCGATAATGTCTGCCCCATTTATAAACAGCTATTGTATTTTCGAGTATTTGCAAGAAAGTGGCGTGATTCTTGTGTTTCGCCGCAAAGCAATGAATACAATGGCTCATGTGGCGGAGTCAACACTGGCAATTTCACTTTACCATTAACGCAGCATAGTCCAGGCGTTTTTCCGGAAAATTTTAATGCACCACAATTCTCGCAAACAACGTCCATTTGCCCAATGCAAACGCTAGGATGCATGCTGTAAACATTGCTGCAATCGTATCAAAACGCAGCTCGGTTCAATTCAGCTAAATATCTTGTTCTGCGTCGCAAATTAAAATCTATTTGTTGACTTCTGTTGTTCGCTCGACGATTCTGCATTGCCAACCGAGCTGTTTCACGGGCTGCTTCACTTTGCTCTCGTGATCTAGGGTACTGCCTAGAACGAAGTCGAGCCATACTATTGCGGCGCTGTTCACGTGCAATTTCAGTCCTTTCATTTGCAGTATTTTGTATTCTTATTGCATTACGGCTTTGTCGGGAAAGATTCGATCGTCTTGGTAGCGGCATTATTAATTAAACATCCGAATCAAATCGATTGCTGCAGAACGCGACTGCCTAACTCTCAATCGTGTTCGCTCAAGCCTAGCTGCTGACATTTTGACATTTTCATTTTGACTTGTGCATCTTTCGACTGTGATTCACGTAACTGCGCCATGCTTACACGCGCCTTTTCATTACCTTTATACATCTAGATAAATGTATAAATACATAATATCGTACATAAAAATATGATACGTTACGCTCACAGCCTACTTACTTTTATTCATTACTATAACTGGAGTATAGTTCGGTGGAATATAATTCCGCTGTCGAACGGGACAAAAAGTATCCTATGTCCTTCTCCTGGCTCTAAGCTACCTCCCTACCAATTTTCACTCAAATCTGTTCTTCCGTTCTTGATTTATAAGTGGTGTAACATATAACACGACTTTCTTTTATATATATAGATTACTTTTGATGTTTTGAAAAGCATCAGAATTTTCCTTTAATATGGAAATTTCTGCACCTGTATCTAGTAGAAAAACTAATTCTTTTCCTGTTGCTACGTTTGTGAAACTAACAAATGTACTTTGACTGAGATTTATAGTGTGAACTTTGGTGTTTCTTACTGTTGTGTACCTAAAGGCGTTTGGGAGTTTCCCGAATTTGTATGGACTACCCTGACGTTATTGTTATGGTTGTTATTGCTATGGTTGTGGCTATTATTGCCATTATTATTATGGTTTCCACCACGGCCGTGTCCGCCGCGATTGTTTCCACCACGGTTGTTGTTATTCATGTAGTTATTGTTATTATAGTTATTGTTTCCGTAGTAACCATTATTTTTGTTATTTCCATTATTTTGGTAATACCCGTTATTGTTATATCTACCTCGATTATTACCTCTACCGCGATAATTGTTTTTGTAATTGTTACCGCGATAGTTTCCTCGATAGGCGTATAATATGGAATTTGCATTGCCTGTCATTTCAGTACTGCATTGTATGTACTTCGTGACGGCTTCATTCATTGTTGTAAAATTACTTGCTTCCATTATTGTTTTAAGTCGGCCATGCTCACAATTTTTAACCATTGCACTATGGTCCAAAAGACCAAATTTTTGGCATAAACTCTAAAAATGAACCTAAGATTCTGAAAATTTGCACAAATATCAGGGAGGATAAAATAGAATTTTGAAAAAAATTTGGTGTTAATTTGACTACGCCTTCCCCCCTCCCCCATACAACTGACAACAAAATTAATCATATGTATTTTTATACCCTTGCAGAGGGTATTATAATTTTGTCCAAAAGTGTGCAACGCAGTGAAGGAGACATCTCCGACCCTATAAAGTATATATATTCTTTATCAGGATCACCTCCTGAGTTGATATGAGCATGTCCGTCTGTCCGTCTGTCCGTCTGTCCGTCTGTCCGTCTGTCTGTCTGTCTGTTTCTACGCGAACTAGTCTCTCAGTTTTAAAGCTATCGTCTTGAAACTTTGCACACACCCTTCTTTCCTTTGCACGCAGTATATAAGTCGGAACGGCCGGGATCGGCCGACTATATCCTATAGCTGCCATATAACTGATTGATCGGAAATGGTATAACTTTGGTGTTTTTAGAGTTACAGCGTTCAGATTTTGTACGAATGCTACTTTTGGCAAAATAATACGACTTACCAAATTTCATAAGGATCGGCCAACTATATCTTATATCTGCCATATAACTGATTGATCGGAAATGGCATAAATTCAGTGTTTTTCGAGCTAGAAAGTTGGGATTTTCTATGAATTCTATTTTTGGAAAAATAATACAACATGCCAAATTTCATAAGGATCAGCCGACTATATCCTATAGCTGCCATATAACTGAACAATCGGAAATTACCCAACTTTGGTGTTTTTGAAGATAAAAAGCTGGAACTAAGTACAGATTCTATTTTTGGTCAGTTAATACAACCTACCAAATCGGCCGACTATATCTTATAGCTGTCATATAACTGAACGATCGGAAATGGTATTTGGTAAAAATACCAACTTTGGTATTTTTGAAGATGGAAGCTTGGTACTTTGTTTTAGATTTTTTATTGTAATAAATTGGTTATATTATGATATTCTCATAAGGATCGGCCAATTTAATCCGATGTTTGCGATATATATCCGGTTTTAACTGCAAGGGTATATCAACTTCGGCTCCGCCCGAAGTTAGCTTTCCTTTCTTGTTAAAAATATTTTAACTCAAAATGTTATTATTATAAATATTATTATAAACAACTTTTAGATTTCCTGAAGCTCAATTTCTGGCTTCTCGGCGCAATCCTTTTTTTTAAGTGTAATTTTCCGTTTTTATGAGAAAATTATTTTTTTATGAGAACAAAGTTTAACAAATAGTAAAGTCGTCTTATAAATCAACACAAATAAAAAACATTATACTTTTTTAAAATATATTTTTATAATTATATTATTAAACTAATTTTCATTTTCAATTTCTGTATCCAAAATAATATTATCTAAGCAAAAAAAATCGTCTTCGTCTGTTTCTCCATCCGGCTTTCTGATCGTATATAGTTCTGGATCAGGAACTTTGAGTAGATCGATTAGTTCTTTTGGGAGGGATCTTTTTTGGTTTTTTTTCTCCCTTTCTTTTAAAGAAATTGTAGAAAGAAATGGGTCGGAAGAGTCCAGTGCTCGATGAAAGACGTCTTCAATATTTGCTAATCGGCTGCATTTTCTGGCATGAGACTTTCGATCGCTCTTATACAATTTGTTTCTCGCTTCAGATGCGTTTTCTCCAAGGACCCCAATTGGAACCACAAACTGGTTCATAATTTGGTATCCATGTACCAATATTTTATGTACGGTTGGGGACATTGGGTACCAAGAATACAGTTTCATATATAAATTAAAAGTTTTGTTACACAAAGATTTGAATTTTTCGGAGTCAATAATATTCTCTGATGAAATAGCTATTAAAATAACATAAAAATTATAGATGAGATTATAATCCAAATCCAAGATAGCCGAAAATATTTTACTATTTGAGAATGCCCGTCTTGCGGTATTTCCGTCATTGCTATTACCGCTTCCATTTTGTTTTGGTGTATCTACATTTAGGCCAAGCTCAGTCCACAACTTCTCTTGAATCAGTTTTTTACGCAAGGATACCTTAAGCTTTTCATCTCCTTTGACGTGCCATTTCTTTGATTCAATTCTATAGGAAATTCGCAGAGCAAACTCCATAAACCGTATCCATGCATGAAGCGGACTCACTCCATATTTTAAATTTTCTGGTTTCACATTAAAAATCGGCGAGTTAAGATCTGTTGTTTTAAGCAATTGAGTAGGCTTCGCTCCACATAACGGACATGATTGGCACGAATTGGTTCCGGTTAAAATGTTTAAAACTTTACCATCGATTAAAGTCATATGTGTTTGGTATTTCACAGTTATTTTATTGATTTTGTAGCTATAAGATAATACGTTTAGGTTTTTTATTTCGGCGTCCAGATTTTTTTCTCCTTTAATATACGTTCAGTACTTTCCTTCACGAACTCAATTTTTAAAGGTCGACAAAATCTCACTGACTGTGGAGTCCTATTCATCCAAATAACCCGATGACGCTGATCTATAAGCTTTAACGGTATAACTGATGTAACAAAAAGGGAATGATCTAACCCGACAGATTCGTTCAATTCGAATCGTTGCTTATACGTGCTGTGCCCAGTAGACCCATCGAACCCATAGCTCACAATTAAGGTGCATTCTGTTGCATCTGGCCAAATATCCAAAACTTCCTCTTGCATTGCAAGTATGCGGTGAGCTGTATGATCCAGCAAATTTTGCAATGAGACTTCCGCTTTCGTTTCACAGATTTTAATACCCGGTGGTCTGCATTTCAATTTGGATTCGGCGATTTGATGGTATGAAGGGAAAATATCACATCCTTGTTGCTTATTTAGTGCTCTTATATTCAAATATTGCTGCTTTGTATACCCAATTTCAATAAAGAATGCCAGTGCACTATCAGGACTTAATGGAATCGGCATATTAAGTTTTTTTTTTAAGACTTGTATGTCTTCACTGCTTTTGGCTTTCTTTAATAAAAAGGCTACTTCTGGTTTCTTAGACTTTTTTGCTGAAACGGATGCTGCGTGTAAAAGAAAAGATGTTGAATGAGCTTCTTCTGAGGCCAGCTCAGATGCTAATTTTCTTTTAAGGCGAGGTCCTGCATCTTCATAATTGGTCCTTTTTCTCCCAGTTTTGGAAATTACAGGTTGCTTGTCAATGCGTATAACCATTTTAGAACCAAACCATTTGGAGTGAACTGATTTCAAACGCTCTAACATACGATTGCATTTCGGTAAATTTCTTTTAATATAGTTAATGAAATATTTAACTTTGTTTAATATTTCCTTCATATGGTCTTCAGATAAGTCAATTCTTTCGCTTTCTGTTATTCGTTTAATAACAAAACCTTTAACTGCGTCGTCTTTACGCTTGCTCTCCTCCCAAACTTCGAGGAGCGCTGCATGAGAAAACTCATAAACACCTGCAACATGTATCGTTTTTTCGAAAAGGGGCAAAAACGGGCAAAAGCCATTACTAAAAAAAAATTGATCTTATAGACATTTGTTAACAACATTACATTTTAACCTTCAAGGCACTTGGAGGCACTTAAAAGAAAACCTTTACAGAACACGTGTACTTTTGTTAGAATATCCTAGAACAACACATTTGCAACACATTGAACAAAACAACACAAACATAGATAAAAAAAGAAAAACGTTTAGAAATTATAAATTTACATACCTTGGCCTTTATTTTCCATTAAGACACTTTTACCTTTTAATGTTTACTTTCAATGACTCACTAGCTGCAAGTTGTGAAAATTTTCCCGCGTTTTTAGGCTAAAACAAAACGACACTGAACAGCTGACTTTAAAAGCGCGCCAAATATTATGGGTATTGCAAAAAAATCTTTTAAATTTTTTTTTATATTATTTTAGTATTGAAGATACCAAAAAAATAAAATAAATTTAATTATTTCACAAAAAAAAAAATTCATTTATGCCAAAAATTTGGGCTTTTAGACCATAGTGCATTGTGGAGATGGCTTCTTTGGTGCTGAATTTGTCAGCGTGCTCGGCCGATAGACCTTCGTCAATATACGAAGCTTCTAGAAGCTTCCGTAGGTTGTCTATCTCTGTTGTAAACTTTTCTGCCGTTTTTCCTTTCTGGCCGGTTTTTGCCATTTTGGCTTTAACCACGTCAGATGTTTCTCCGACTATAGTATCTTGCAGTTTTTTAATTATTGCTTCTATAATTGTTTCGCTTTGGACTCTGTACAAAGTGGATCCACCTATTTTGGATTTAATAACTTCTACAGCCAAAGCTTCGAATGTGCCTTTCGTTAGGTTGACTAGCCTCAAAGCTGTTATGAATCTTTGCAGGTGTAACCTTTGCCCGTTAAATTCTGGGATGGCACTCGATATTTCCCTAATGTATGCCCTTTGGGCAATTGTTTCGTCAGTCATTGTGGTAGGTTTTACTTCCAAAATGCTGTTGTCTAAATCTGAGTTTGTGTAGTCCTGGTCTGATAATTCAGATTGAATAAGGACTGCCAGAATTGTAAGATTGTTTATATCTTTTTCCTCAATTTCGGGTTCCGTGGAGATAGGGTCATCAGTTTCAGCTTGTACCTGTGATGATAAATCTGAATATTCTGACTCTTCACCAGTTTCTATTGTCGTACCTTTGCTTTATAAATATGAGATTGTCTCTTAATTTATTCAGATATTTTGACACCTGAGACCAATGGGCTTTGTCTAGCCTGTCTCTTTGGTCATGTATCAGTGTACGCGCTGTATTGAAGCGGTTTACTAATATTTCTGCATGCTTATTCACAGTGTTTATAAGATTATACATTATAAGATTTGTCAAAATCAATTTTTATACCCTTGGAGAGGGTATTATAATTTTGTCCAAAAGTGTGCAACGCAGTGAAGGAGACATCTCCGACCCTATAAAGTATACATATTCTTGATCAGGATCACCTCCTGAGTTGATATGAGCATGTCCGTCTGTCCGTCTGTCTGTCCGTTTCTACGCGAACTAGTCTCTCAGTTTTAAAGCTATCGTCTTGAAACTTTGCACACACCCTTCTTTCCTTTGCACGCAATATATAAGTCGGAACGGCCGGGATCGGCCGACTATATCCTATAGCTGCCATATAACTGATTGATCGGAAATGGTATAACTTTGGTGTTTTTAGAGTTACAGCGTTCAGATTTTGTACGAATGCTACTTTTGGCAAAATAATACGACTTACCAAATTTCATAAGGATCGGCCAACTATATCTTATATCTGCCATATAACTGATTGATCGGAAATGGCATAAATTCAGTGTTTTTCGAGCTAGAAAGTTGGGATTTTCTATGAATTCTATTTTTGGAAAAATAATACGACTTATCAAGTTTCATATGGATTGGCCGACTATATCTTATAGCTGCCATATAACTGAACGATCGGAAATGGTATTTGGTAAAAATACCAACTTTGGGGTTCTTCAAGATAGAAGTTTGGGATTTTTTTTTTTAGATTTTGTCTTGTAATTTATTGGTTATATTTAGATATTCCCATAAGAATCGGTCAACTATATCCGATTTTAGCGATATATATCCTGTTTTAGCTGCAAGGGTATATCAACTTCGGCTCCGCCCGAAGTTAGCTTTCCTTTCTTGTTATACCATGCAATCTTTCATAAATTTCCTTCCATTCCATTATCTAATGGACTACGGATATAATATTATCGGGATATTTTCTTGATATATTCATTTATTTCTGTTTCCTTTCTATTTTATTAGACATAAAAATAGATTAAACTTCATACTTTATAAAAATATATTCTGTACTTTAATATAGCATACTAAAAATAATATATCTCCATGTGGATATACATATTATAGGTGTTGCAGGTGTTTTATTTATTAACGGAACATCTTTTTAATAATTATTGTAGGCATTATTAGGCATTATTATTATTTATTGTAGGCGCTTTCTGTTATTTATTTTTTTTTTTTTTATATTTTGTCCAGATCATTAGCCTGGCTTCTGTTTATGGCTCTTTTAGATATACATTTGTTGTGAAATATATAAGCCTTATACAAGATATATGCGCTCATAATTAATACAATAATAAATAATAATATGTTCGTTAGTTCTAGATCAATGGTTTTGGATTCAACTTTGTTTATTACATTAGCGGTGGAGTCCACCTGTTTTACGTCTACTAAACCCATTTTGGGTATTTTCTCTAAGATTGGTATATAATTTTTCGTGTAAATAGTATGGTTTAATTTATGGTTTATTTGCCATTCAGTTTGGCTCATGTAAAGATTTGCCTTATTTGGCTATTGCTTTTTTTTTTGTAACTTTTTTTTTGTTTATGAAACCTGCCTATTTTCATTTTGCCTATTTTGCGCCCTTGGTAGCGCTGTCGGTTCACTTTTCCGGGCTTAGCTTGGAGCGCTAAACGGGGCCGGTGCTGGCTGCACAGGCGTTTCTTCTTTATTGGGTTGTTGGGGCACCGGTGCTGGCACAGGTTTGCTCGCAGAAGGGTGATTCCAAGGGTCCTCTATCATTTCTTTGCAGTTATCCGGTCATCTCGGAAGTTGTGTATTTATTATTTATTTATTTATAAGTTTAATTATTCGTTGCTGATAGGTTGTTGGCATGGGGACTGAGTGAGTGTCAGATCGTTGTGGGTTTTTTTTTTTTTTTGGTAATTTTGTTTTTGGAAAGCCAAGTTCAACTCGTAACTTTTGCCTTGTTGACAACGCTGGAGGGGATTTATTTGTATAAGAGTATATACTCTTTATACTTTGTTTTGTACATATCCGCGTTTACCCATCACTGCACTCTACTCACTCGGATTAATTTTTGTCATAAATTCCAAAAACAATTTTCTAATTTTTTTTTTTTGTAGTTTTTTTTTTTATATCCTTGTAGGTGTGTCCTTCGAATCCCTCGATGTCGGTGTGTCCTTCAAATCCCTCGATGTCCTTGCAGGTCCTGTCACGGTCGCCATGTAATAGGTTGGTTGCGGAAGGTTCCCAAATGTAATAAGTTCCTTTTTATATAGATTTATTCTTTATTTGGTTTTATTAACTTCGGAGCAGCCGTTGTTGCCGAAAGGGAGTTTCTTGTTTTACAAATTTACTTATGAATTAAAGGAGGTCTAAGTCTCGTAGCTGCGCTGCCCAAAGCGGCAGCGGAGAGACGGTTATGTATTCTTAAATATTTATATATGAATATATATTTATGTTATGTTCGATTAGGCGGATTGGACTTGCATAAGGTCCACTCGTGTTACGTATATGCGGACATATGCACTTTTCGGCGTACAACAAAGGCACAGCGGGCGGTTCATATTTCGGTGCACTTAGGTTTATGACCGAGACCTTGGATAACATAAACACTGCGACAAAGTGTTACAGTGTGTACCCTTTAAGTACTCTTGGTACAGTGGGTGGTCGATATATATATATTATATTAATAGTGCATATATGGGCATATTACAGTTCATCCCATTAAGCTTTAGTTCAAATGTGGGTAGAAGAAAAGAATACCTGGTATAATATAGTCAGGAAACTCGACTATAAGTAGCGGTTCTTTCTTGTTGGAGTAAGAGAGTGAGGATTTTCATAGATTTTAATATTGACTTGTTGATTCGTTGTACTAAATTGTATAAGGATCGGCCGTACAAGAATAACTAAAAAGAACATAGATTCTTGCCGTTTAAGAATAGTTTTCAATGTGTAGTTTTGAAATGCATATTAGATATTTTGAGCGTGGGTTGCGGGTTTTCACCGTTATTTTACCTCGTCAACAGGTTTTTTTCAATTATAAATATAACTATCTATACTTACAATTCTATTAGGTCCCATGGAATAAACCCCTTTATATGCATAACCTGTTATATGACCATAATCAAATTCATTAGCCCCAGCATTACTAAGGACAGCCCTTGGTGATAACTTCCGAAGCTCTGGACCTCTAAACTTTTTAAAAAGCGCGCATTCTGCATGTCTTTTATTATGCTTTTTGAACTGATTTAGCCTAAAAGAAATATTAAGGTTTTATTATAAATATTTATAATATTATAAACATAATACAAATTCTGACTCCTCCAAAAATCCGGATATAAAAATGCACCCTCATTTCTTCTTTGAGCAGCTGACTTCAAATATTTTAGCTTTCTTTTTTTTCTTCTAAAAAACGTGTTCTTAATTCTTAACAAGAAAAAGAAGAAACCTAAAATGAAACCTAGCTGCTCAAAGAAAAAATGAGGATGTGGACTCAGTGTTCTTAAAGTTAGGCAATAACTAGCTTACAACCATGACCTGCAAATAAGTTTTGACCATTTTATTCCTAATAAAGGTTGCTCCTCTCGTAAGATCAACCGAAAAAAGGCACGTTGCTATGTAATTATAATTATGTAAATATACTTGTTAAACCTAAATGAACTTCAAAAAAGTCATACGCTTCAAAAATAGCAAAGTTGATATTTTTACAAAATACCACTTCCTATCGTTCAGTTATATGACAGCTAAAAGATATAGTCGGCCGATCGTTATAAAATTTGGAAGGTCAACTAACTAAAAATAGAATGAAGTTCTAACTTTCTATCTTCAAAAACCCGAAAGCTTGGTAATTTCCGATTGTTCAGTTAAGGTGCCCGTTGAATTTCATTTTCAACATGCCAACATGCGTGCGAACATCATTTTTCAATAAATTTTCAAGTAATCAAAATGTCAACGGACAACGACAGCGGCTCTGTAATTGTACTGATGGCAATAAATATTTGCTTAGAAAAAAAAAATATAGTTTATATTAATTGTACAAATTATTTACTTATTTTTCGCGGCGCAAAATTGGTACTAAACGTTTTTTCAACTGACGTTCGTGCCAACATTGACAAAATTATATTTCAATTATATTCGAACATTTTGACGAACACAAAATTTGACAACAAACACTACCATCCACAGGAAAAATTTCGGCGAGCACAACATGTTCGCCAACATGCTTGCCTGTGGATGGGCCCCTTTAAACAAAGGCTTGAGTGCTTCAAACCAAGCACTACCGCCTAGGTTCAGATGTAGAGTGGTATATCCGCAACATTGATATACAAGTTAACTATATCCTTTTTCAGTTTTTCAGTTGACCGTTTTTCATTAAAAGTCGACTAATTATAAAGTTTATAAAATCTTATATGGGGGTGAAAATATTATAAAAAAAAAAAAAAAAAAAAAAAAAGCCCTATGTTCTGAAAGTGCCAGGTCCCTGAGCATGGTGTTGGGTTGCAGTGTTTGCGTTGCAGTGTATTGCCCGCTGATTGCGCTGACTGGAAGAGAACGTCGCTGTGCAACATCCGCAGGTGATAACTGTTGGGTAATCGTGTTATCTCACACAAATAGGTTGGCGTTTTTTGCTCTTTCTTTTTATTTTTTTTATTTTTTTTTTTTAACGTTGCTTTTATTTCTTGAATCTTTTCTTTGCAAGACTAACAAGAGGTGTATCAAATCTAACAGTCACTAACTAAGAGTCATATTGACTGATACAGAGTTAGACGGCCCTAAAAATCGATTGCTGGGTTGGGAAGTCATTCCGTCTCACGCGGGATACACTTGAAACCCGAGTCAATCCCCGAGCCAGAAAATTTGGGTGCGAAGACAGTTTTTCTTTGTATGACTCTGGATTTCGTCAAAACATATAGACACGAGCCGAGTGCGCTTCCTTGTGGAACTCCAGCTTCGATTGTGTAGTCGCCCGAAGTAGCTGCATTGCATCTGAGAATACCCTATTGTACAGGTATGATTCCAGTAGCTTGTGGGTGTATGTAGGCAAATACGTTTTAGTTTTGTACATGAGTCCGATGAGCCAAATTCGGTCGAAAGCTTGAGATACGTCGAGGAAAATAGCGCTGCAGTATTCTCGCTGTTCGAAGGCTGAGCGTATTTCGGATGTTAATCTGTTTACTTGTTCGATTGTTTCGTGGTTCCTTCGGAAGCCAAATTGGTGTGCAGGGATAATATTGCAAGCTTCCAGATGTGGTATTATGCGAGTCACCAAGCATTTTTCAAACAATTTAGACAACCAATATAGAAGGCTTATTGGTCTGTATAATGCGGAATTGTGTGGTCTTTTCCAAGCTTCGGTATCATTATAATGATGGATTTCTTCCACTTTTTTGGAAATAGCCAAGATTAATGATTCCATTAAATAGTTTGCAGACGACCTCTATAGCGCATTTTGGAAGTTCGATAGGCATCTTTGGGGTCAATAGGTCAACACCGGGAGCCTTTTTTGGTTTTAGCCCTCTTATGACTTTTTCGATTTCGTTCGGCCGAAATGAAGGTGCGACTGGCTGAGGGAAGGACTCTGGAGGAATGAATTTGAGGCTGGGTTTGGCTGGAAGACACTTTGAAGATGTGAGGCGAATGTTTCAGCTCGGTCTTCGTCGCTGCGAGCCCAGCATCCCGAAGAGTTTTCTATCGGGGCGCTAAGATTTGGGTGGGACCTCCACAGGGGGTACTTTCTTGGCGAAAGATTCTGGATGTACCTCAGCTGTGCATTTTCTTCCTGTTGGTGAAGAGCCTGGTCGAGTGATCGGGTTGCTTCCTTAAGGCGTTGTTTTGAAGCTGGTGATCTGCTGTTTTGCCAATCACGACGCGTGCGCCTCTTTTCTCGCACGAGCTGTTCGATTTGCTGATAAGATTTAAGTGTTTGTTTCGGTCTACTTCTTTCCCATGAGGAGTAGAGATTGTAGCTGCCGCAACGAGTACTACTTGCAGGGTGCTCGTAGTGTAGTCGATGTTCGATTCCATGTTAAATTCCGGGGAAAGTTCTATGTGGGCACTCACGTACTTTTTGTATTTTAGCCAGTTCGTTTTTGACGTCGTCAGGCTGAAGGGGTGTTCGGTTATTTCTGGACTATGAAGAAGCGTTAGAAGCACAGGCGAGTGGTCTGATGATAAGTCCGAGACATCTTTGGCACTTATTAGATTGTTTTAGGTATGTTTTTTTTCACCGCAAAATCAATAAGGTGTGGGAGCTTTCGTGGGTCTGTTGGCCAGTTGTGGGACTTCCAGGGGAAACGTAGTCCAGTTTATTTTTCACATTTATAATTGCATTGTACAATTGTTTTCCTTTGGGAGTCACTAGACTTGATCCCCAGTGCGTATGTTTGGCGTTGTAGTCTCCTGCGGCTATAAAACGATCCCCAAGTGAATTGTAGAAGTCCATAAATTGTCCTTCCGAGATTGAGAAACGAGGAGCGCAGTAAACGGCAGCGATTGTATCGATGTGGCCTGCAAGAAATTTGTTGCAAACCTTTGTGAAAATGGTGTTTAATGCGTTCTGTGATAAGAACTCCAGTCTCACCGTGGGGTTTCCCATCTGGATGATCTGTGCGGTAGATTGTAACGGTTTGGCACATGTCCTGAAGGTAATTCGATCTACTAACAGGCTCCAGCCGTGCTCAGAGAAAGTGGGAGTGGTTCTTGTACCTTCAGTATGGACATGGTCGTCACGCGAATCGTCGTAGATCGAAAAGTAGAAAAAGGGACTGGGAGAAGAATTCCCAAATAGCATTGTAACAAAAAAAAAATTCCTTGGCTAAGAGATATGTTCGAGGTGGCTAAATGTTGTTTAACTACATAGTTGGCGAGATTCCTTCCGGTGCCCAAACAAAAGATCTAGTACAAATTCATTTTAGTTAACGTTATAATTCAGGAAAATGTCTTATAAAATAAATTAACATAAGGTGGTTTTCATTAACCATAAGAATAAAAGAGATAACTTTGATGATAATTAATATCAATATGGCCGTAATTATAACAATTTAGTAGTTAAAATAATAATAATTAAAGATAATTAAAGATAATAATTCAGTTTGGTGCTTACAAAAAATAATATTTCAATTGGATTGCTTAGAAATAATAATTCAGAAAGTATTCAAAAATGATATAAAAATTGATAATTAGGGATTTTAGGTTTTTTTTCTTTTTCATTTGAGTAACTATACGTTAGGGTTTATGAAATTATTGGTTATAAAAAATTATTTGGTTTAAAATATTAAAATCATTGGTTATGTATAAAAAATACATAAAAAAAATCCAAGACTCCACAGGCAGAGGGGTTGATATTGCTGGCGGGATTTTAGCGACGGGTCGTAAAAATATAATCCCTGAAGCTAGGGGAGATCTCCTGTAGAAGAGCCTACCGTGGCACTGTGGTGCTCACGTTGGATGGATGCCGGGGTTAGGGCAGGTGGTACCTCCAAATCCACTGGCATCGATGGTCATCCAGCAGCAAAAATCAGCTAAACGGGAAAATATACCCTAAGCCAATGAGGGAATAGCGTAGAGCTTAATATTTGCTCACCTCTATTTTGTTAAAAAAAATACACACTAATTTTTCCCCACGAGGTTGGATAACAGGTCTTATAATTTTTATGCACGAATTTAATGATCTTCCCGCAGCGAGATTCAGAAGAAAAGTGAAATCAGGTGGCAGACAGGAAATGCCACCTTATGGTTGTCACCTTTTGACAGGTGCATACGCGGGTGGGTGAATTTCAAAAAGGGGAGCAGCTGTGGGGGGCTGTATGTCAGTTGGGGTCAGCTGAGCCTATCGATATTTATTATCAGCTGCATTGGGTCAGATAGGTTTTTTTTTTTTTTTATATACTTTATTAGTCTCAACAACGATAGTTTAACGTACTTAGCATAACATAACCAAAAGGGGGGGTGGGTTGTGGTTGGTCGTGTTTAATGGACAGTAAGGGCTTGAGGACGGACGGGACGACCGTTAGGCATTGCTTCGCCCGCAGCAGGCCCCAACTCTCCACCCTACCGCCTCTCCTGCTCGATGCTCCTGAGCCTCTGCATTAACGCTGCAGCGAAGGATGCTACTGCGTCCCACAGCATCTGGGTTTCCAGCATTGTCTCCACAAGGTTTCCTGGGTGGAGTGAGCGGCCCGCCGTCGCCTCCAGTCGGTGGCGCTCTCGTGCAAACCGGCGGCACTCGAAGACAACGTGCTTGGCGTCCTCGACTACCGATCTCCCGCACTCCGGGCACCAGTCCTCCTCCGCGTGGCCAAAACGCTTTAGGTATTGCCGGAAGCAGCCATGACCACTCAATACCTGCGTCAGGTAAAAATCGACCTGTCCGTGGCTTCGAGACACCCACCTTCTAAGATTGGGGATGAGAGTGTACGTCCATCTTCCTTTCGTCGATGAGTCCCAGCAGTCCTGCCAGGCTGTGAGCGACATCTCCTTGGCCTCCTCCCTTGTAGATATATCGAGGGCGCCACCAGCAACCTCATAACGAGCGCGAGCTTCCTTTAGCTCCTTAAGCTCTCGAGCGCGCTCTTTCAGCGGGACCATCCCCGCGATGACCAGGATGGCGTCGTCAGAGACTGTCCTGAAGCCGGACGCCACCCTTATTGCTCCCAGCCTGTACGCTGCGTCAACTCCTCTTCTGTAGCTGGACGTATTCATCGCCTCAGCCCAGATGGGAGCCGCGTACAGAATTTGCGCCGAGGCAACGCTCACGAGGAGCCTTCTCCTGTTCTGCTTTGGTCCTCTGGTATTGAGGAGGATCCGGGTGAGGCCCCTGATAGTGGCTGCAGCCTTGCCCTGGATATATTCTAGGTGCTCACGGAAGGAGAGCCGGGCGTCGATCATCACCCCCAGGTATTTGATGGCCCGCTGGGAGGTTATGGCCATTCCACCAACCTGAATCGTCGTCAGGTTGCCGACGACGTCGCATCCCGCTGGGAGCTGCAGTCTCAGGATCCCGTCATACATGGCGTTCCACAGCAGCGGTCCCAGGACCGATCCTTGGGGCACACCTGCCGTGACGCCGTAGGTCTCCGTGCCCATGTCCGTGTCGACAAGTAGGACCCTGCAGCTGAAGTAGCTGCTGACAACGTTCATTATATAATTGGGGACGTTGAACCGCCTTAGGGCTGCCAGGGTATTGCTCCAGTCCGCCGTGTTGAACGCGTTCCTGATGTCCAGGGTGACTATTAGGCAGTATTGCTTGGAGCCACCCTTCCACCTAGTTCCTGCTATTGCGTTTCGAGCAATTCCAACCACCGCTGCTATGGCATCCACTGTGGACCTTCCCTTCCGGAACCCGTACTGCTTTGGCGACAGCCCTCCCGCCTTCTCTATTGCGGCTTCGAGCCTCGAAGCGATCACCCTCTCGAAAACCTTGCCCGTTGTGTCCAGCAGGCAGATTGGCCTATAGGACGACGCCTCCTCCCTTGGTTTCCCTGGTTTTGTAGCAGCAGGAGCTTCTGCACCTTCCACCTGGTGGGAAAGGTGCCTTCGCGGATGCATCTGTTGAACAGCTCCGCAAAACTTCCCGGCTGCAGTGCCAGAGCCAGTTTCAGGGCTCGGTTAGGAACCGAGTCCGGGCCGGGTGCTTTGTTGGGGGCCAGGCCTCTCCCTATGGCCAGGACTTCCTCTTCCGTTACCTCCTCCGCCATTTCGTTGTCTGCTGGGGGTTGGAAGCTGGGTGACTTGGTTGCCGGCTGGGAACAGCGCTTGCACTATGGACCTTAGTACGATCGGGTCAGTGGGGGACTGACTTCCTGCGCGCAGCCTCTTCACCACTATCCGGTACGCGTTGCCCCATGGATTTTCATCCGCCGAGTCACACAACTCCAGGAAGCATCTCCTTTTACTGTCTCGGATGGCCACCTTCAATGCTTTGCGCCTGTCCTTGAAGACTTGGTGCCGCTCCTCAAAGGCGTCGCTGCCTCTCGCTCGCTGCATAAGCCTCCTTGCTCTCATGCACTCAGCTCGGATGGAGCCGATCTCCTCGCTCCACCAGTAAACAGGAGCGTGGTTTCTGTGGTAGCGGCTTCTCCGCTGCATGCTCGCCATGCACGCTGCCTCAAGCTTAGCTGCAAGGGTGTCAGCCATTTCGTTGGCTCCGCTTGGCGGGACGTTGCCGATGTCACGTGCTGCCTCGGTGAAGTTCCTAGCCTGGAGCGTACCGACTCTGTAGCCTTGGTTCCCTCTGTTCGGTTCCCTCGGTCGTTCTTGAGGGCTGCCAATTGAGCACAATATTGCTTCGTGGTCGCTGGCCGTAAAGCTCCCGCTTATCCTCCAGTCAGCGCCCGCCGCTAGCGAGGGGCTCGCGAACGTCAGGTCAATGATGGATCCTGCTCCGGCTCTGCTGTAGGTGTGCTGGTTTCCTTCGTTCAGCAATACGAGATCGAGTGAGGCGAAGGTTTCTCTTACCACTCTCCCTCTCGCATTCGTCCTCGGGCAGCCCCAGTCCTGAGCCCACGCGTTGAAGTCCCCTGCTACCAGGACGTCAGAGCGGCCTCTGATATCTTTTCCCAGGCAGTCCATCATGCGCTCAAACTCACTGGTGGTTAGGCTAGGTGCCATGTAGCAGCTGTAAAGCCATGCCCCACCTATCCGAGCCCTTACGAATCCCTCCGCACTGTGCACTGAGTGCATTGTCGCGCCGGTTGCGCCGCAGCTCCAGATGGCAGCCTTCCCCGATAGGTCCACTGCCCAGCGGTTGTCTGAGCCAGTCCTATAGGGCTCGCTTAGGAGCGCTATGTCCGTCTTTGTCTCCCTCGCAGTCTGCGACAGCACATCTTGAGCCGCCCTGCAGTGGTTCAGGTTCAGCTGAAGCACTAGCATCCTGTCGTCCTAGGTCCACCTCCTTTCGCTGACATCGCTGACATGGGGCAACTTCTGCTTCCCGTCTGATGCCTCACATCCTTCCGGCCCTTGTCTTCACACGAGAAGCACCGAGGGTCCTTTTTGCAGGTGGCCGCCCTATGGTCCGAGTCTCCGCAGCGGAAGCAACAGCCGCTCCTGTCCTTCGAGCTCTTGCAAGCGCTTGCGATGTGCCCCATCCCAAAGCACCTGTAGCAGCGAGCCACGACCTCCTTTTCCTTCATACGGCATACTGACCACCCAACCTTCACCTTGCCCACAGCAGTGATGGCCTTGGCAAGGCTCGCGGGGAAAGCCACGATAGCGGTCTGAGTCTCGCCAAAGGTGCTTCTCAGCTTCTTGACCTTCAAGGCGCCTTGGTCCACCGCTGCCTGCTGCGCGATTGCCCCGATGATGTCCTCCGAAGTGGCTAGTGCGTCCAGTCCTCGTAGCTCGACGAGCGACTCCTTGGTCTCCTCCGAGTACGCCACCCTTATTGCTCCCAGCCTGTACGCTGCGTCAACTCCTCTTCTGTAGCTGGACGTATTCATCGCCTCAGCCCAGATGGGAGCCGCGTACAGAAATTGCGCCGAGGCAACGCTCACGAGGAGCCTTCTCCTGTTCTGCTTTGGTCCTCTGGTATTGAGGAGGATCCGGGTGAGGCCCCTGATAGTGGCTGCAGCCTTGCCCTGGATATATTCTAGGTGCTCACGGAAGGAGAGCCGGGCGTCGATCATCACCCCCAGGTATTTGATGGCCCGCTGGGAGGTTATGGCCATTCCACCAACCTGAATCGTCGCCCAGGACCGATCCTTGGGGCACACCTGCCGTGACGCCGTAGGTCTCCGTGCCCATGTCCGTGTCGACAAGTAGGACCCTGCAGCTGAAGTAGCTGCTGACAACGTTCATTATATAATTGGGGACGTTGAACCGCCTTAGGGCTGCCAGGGTATTGCTCCAGTCCGCCGTGTTGAACGCGTTCCTGATGTCCAGGGTGACTATTAGGCAGTATTGCTTGGAGCCACCCTTCCACCTAGTTCCTGCTATTGCGTTTCGAGCAATTCCAACCACCGCTGCTATGGCATCCACTGTGGACCTTCCCTTCCGGAACCCGTACTGCTTTGGCGACAGCCCTCCCGCCTTCTCTATTGCGGCTTCGAGCCTCGAAGCGATCACCCTCTCGAAAACCTTGCCCGTTGTGTCCAGCAGGCAGATTGGCCTATAGGACGACGCCTCCTCCCTTGGTTTCCCTGGTTTTTGTAGCAGCAGGAGCTTCTGCACCTTCCACCTGGTGGGAAAGGTGCCTTCGCGGATGCATCTGTTGAACAGCTCCGCAAAACTTCCCGGCTGCAGTGCCAGAGCCAGTTTCAGGGCTCGGTTAGGAACCGAGTCCGGGCCGGGTGCTTTGTTGGGGGCCAGGCCTCTCCCTATGGCCAGGACTTCCTCTTCCGTTACCTCCTCCGCCATTTCGTTGTCTGCTGGGGGGTTGGAAGCTGGGTGACTTGGTTGCCGGCTGGGAACAGCGCTTGCACTATGGACCTTAGTACGATCGGGTCAGTGGGGGACTGACTTCCTGCGCGCAGCCTCTTCAACACTATCCGGTACGCGTTGCCCCATGGATTTTCATCCGCCGAGTCACACAACTCCAGGAAGCATCTCCTTTTACTGTCTCGGATGGCCACCTTCAATGCTTTGCGCCTGTCCTTGAAGACTTGGTGCCGCTCCTCAAAGGCGTCGCTGCCTCTCGCTCGCTGCATAAGCCTCCTTGCTCTCATGCACTCAGCTCGGATGGAGCCGATCTCCTCGCTCCACCAGTAAACAGGAGCGTGGTTTCTGTGGTAGCGGCTTCTCCGCTGCATGCTCGCCATGCACGCTGCCTCAAGCTTAGCTGCAAGGGTGTCAGCCATTTCGTTGGCTCCGCTTGGCGGGACGTTGCCGATGTCACGTGCTGCCTCGGTGAAGTTCCTAGCCTGGAGCGTACCGACTCTGTAGCCTTGGTTCCCTCTGTTCGGTTCCCTCGGTCGTTCTTGAGGGCTGCCAATTGAGCACAATATTGCTTCGTGGTCGCTGGCCGTAAAGCTCCCGCTTATCCTCCAGTCAGCGCCCGCCGCTAGCGAGGGGCTCGCGAACGTCAGGTCAATGATGGATCCTGCTCCGGCTCTGCTGTAGGTGTGCTGGTTTCCTTCGTTCAGCAATACGAGATCGAGTGAGGCGAAGGTTTCTCTTACCACTCTCCCTCTCGCATTCGTCCTCGGGCAGCCCCAGTCCTGAGCCCACGCGTTGAAGTCCCCTGCTACCAGGACGTCAGAGCGGCCTCTGATATCTTTTCCCAGGCAGTCCATCATGCGCTCAAACTCACTGGTGGTTAGGCTAGGTGCCATGTAGCAGCTGTAAAGCCATGCCCCACCTATCCGAGCCCTTACGAATCCCTCCGCACTGTGCACTGAGTGCATTGTCGCGCCGGTTGCGCCGCAGCTCCAGATGGCAGCCTTCCCCGATAGGTCCACTGCCCAGCGGTTGTCTGAGCCAGTCCTATGGGGCTCGCTTAGGAGCGCTATGTCCGTCTTTGTCTCCCTCGCAGTCTGCGACAGCACATCTTGAGCCGCCCTGCAGTGGTTCAGGTTCAGCTGAAGCACTAGCATCCTGTCGTCCTAGGTCCACCTCCTTTCGCTGACATCGCTGACATGGGGCAACTTCTGCTTCCCGTCTGATGCCTCACATCCTTCCGGCCCTTGTCTTCACACGAGAAGCACCGAGGGTCCTTTTGCAGGTGGCCGCCCTATGGTCCGAGTCTCCGCAGCGGAAGCAACAGCCGCTCCTGTCCTTCGAGCTCTTGCAAGCGCTTGCGATGTGCCCCATCCCAAAGCACCTGTAGCAGCGAGCCACGACCTCCTTTTCCTTCGTACGGCATACTGACCACCCAACCTTCACCTTGCCCACAGCAGTGATGGCCTTGGCAAGGCTCGCGGGGAAAGCCACGATAGCGGTCTGAGTCTCGCCAAAGGTGCTTCTCAGCTTCTTGACCTTCAAGGCGCCTTGGTCCACCGCTGCCTGCTGCGCGATTGCCCCGATGATGTCCTCCGAAGTGGCTAGTGCGTCCAGACCTCGTAGCTCGACGAGCGACTCCTTGGTCTCCTCCGAGTACGCCCGCACCTCTGCCTTGCTCCCTAGGACCTCCTCGATGCAGCCTTTAAGGGCGTCTGTGGGGTTATCCTTCTTCCTCGCCAATTCCAGAAGCAGCCCTCCCTTGGCTGTCTTCCTCACTTTTTGACGCATGGGCCAAGGACGTCCAGCTTCCCGTCCTCCCTGCGCGTTACCATGCTTAGGATCTGGCTGTACGACAGACCTGCTGCTTGGATCACTATGGCGTCGGGTCTGGCTCGTCTCCGCTCGGGATTTCTAGGCTTGGCCTTCGTCCATTCAGTCCTTCTCAAGCTTGTTTCGGCGACGTTTCTCTACTACAGCTGGGCTGCCGGTGCCCGCCGCGCTGCCAGCCTGTGACGCAAATAGCGGCGAGCGCCGCATTTTATTGCTCTTTTTAAACGGGTCTCCCGTTTTGGCACTCTTCAACTCTTCTGCACTTGTAGTGTTCCCTTCCAGGGCGGCCAAGTGAGACACCGCCTTGTCAGGTTGAGTTGGAATGTTGTTTAGGGCCTCCAGAATCCTTGCCCTAGCCGTGGTCTCTCCCACGGGTGGATTTCCACTTCTGTGGCTGCCACCTGGAGTAGTTTCGTTATTCGACGACATTCCAAAATTGGGGGGGGGGTTGTGCATTTTATACCTACTGCCAGGTGTCTAAACTGCCGACCACTTTGGTACAGACGCAGACCTCGCAGCCGCCCAATGTGGGACAGACGCTGCGAGGGTTTTCCTCCGGCTCAGCTGTGCGCTAGCCTTCTTCGATAGGGGGGGGGGAGGGTGGCGCATGAGGAAAGTGCATAGAGCATGGCTAATGCATGCTGCGGTTGGGGGGTTTCAGCACTGCCTTCCATCGGTGCGCCTGGAATTTCCTCCTGGCGGGAGCGATGGGAGTTATACCGCTCCTGCTCGGTCGCCAGAGCCCCTTTTAAGGGTGAACCGCCGTAGCGGAGGGGTTGGCAGTTGGTCAGCTCCATGACCTTCGTCACCTCATGGCAGGCCAGAGTTTTCTAGCCCCTTTCGCTCTAGGTTGGTCAAAGGACCTGAGGCAGCAGCCCTGAAAGGTATGCTACCCTTTTGCTTTGCCTTGAGTCGCTGGCGCCCTCTACCGGGCTCCTGTAGTCGCGTCATTGCGACGTCCGGGAGCCCTGGTGCCCTTGGTCCGGATCTAACGCCCTCTACCGGCAGGCAATGTTAGGGCGTTTCCCAACACTGCCCACCAGCTGGTTACGATCAGCTGCCATGACCTGCGCAATTCTGGTGGGGGCAGCCACGTTTGCTTAGCTCGGTCAACTCAGGAGAAGGGTGTCGCGAAGAGAGATCCTAGAAGAGAAACCTCTCTTCGCGCCTCTTACCTCGGCGGTTGGCGGCTCATCCTAATCTTCGCGGAGGCCATCTATTGACCTATCCAGGGAGTGTTGTGGTTCGCTCGGTAGGTGAGTCCGTCCCCAGCTGTCCGGTTACCCACTACCCGATCCTTTTTTAGATTCTGCAGTATTTGGCCGCGTCACTCGGGAGCGCCCGCGCGGCACGACCGCTTTCTTCGACCCGCACTTTCAACCCTGGGTCAGATAGGTAAACCAGACCAAATGTTTTTTTTTTGTTTACTATTTTTAAAAATTTTTAAATTAATATTTTATTTAATTTTGTTTGGTTTTGGTCCAACGAGCGACCAATATGAAAGTTGTATTTGCTTGTAAGATGCGTTTCCACCAGTAGCATAACGTCAATATGGTTTTCGGTCAAGAATTGTGACAATTCTAGTTTATGCCGTGAGACACCATTGGCGTTCCACATTGATATTCGAAGCGCCTGCATAGATTATTTAGACTGTTGTGCTACGATCAGCTGTATCACCATGTTCTGGTTTTGAACAAGCGTTTGCATGGTCGTTTTCATGAATGACATAAGCTCCATCATACTTTGTTGGAGGGTAAGCATCATAGTTTCCGTTTTGCTGTGTGGCTGTTCTGGGGCCTGTTGGGCGCTTTGAGAGTTAGGCTGAATTGGAATTTCCCTTCCAGATCGTAGAGCATCGGCATAGGAGAAGCAGTTGGTGGTGTTTAGTGGACCGAATGAGGATCTCGCAGTTCTGGCGAATAAGACGTCTGGCGTAGTTTTTAACTCAATGTACGCATTCTGTGGGTTTTGGTTTTATATACACCATACATCCTCTATAGTTTGCCGTATGGTTGCCTCCGCAGTTTCCACATTTCTTCACGGTACTGTCCATTTTTGTAGTGCAGTAAGCGGATTTGTGGGCGTCCCCGCAGACTACACAGACAGCAGGAAGTGTGCAGTATGATATAGTGTGTCCGTACACTTGACAATTAGTGCATTGCACTGGACTGTTGCGTTTATGTGGCTCTTTAACAGTGATTTTCCGATGCAAAAGATATTGCAGGTTGTAGATTGGGTGAACCTCGTTCTTCTTAAGCGACCTGCTTTCTGGCTCAAGCTCGACCTTGAAAAGTGGTTGTGGTTTTTTATCTTTATTTAGAATGTTAATAACATTCTTGGCGGCGAAGCCCTTTTCTTTAAGGGCGGTCTTAATTCCGCGGCGGTAACATCGGGTTCGATACCCTTTACTACCACTTGTAGGCCCCTACTGCTTTTCAGCTGGTACGTGTAATAGTTTTGATTTTTAATGTCCAGATATTTGGACATGATTCGGAAGTGCTCTCCGGTCTTGGTTTGCACCTTTGTTTTATGGATGTTCCCTTTGATAAGCGAAAGTTGTCACCGTTCCCGATCAACGACGCAATTTTGTTCTCGAGCACTCGAGCTTTTATCCCTAATATAGATTGGAGGGGGCTTGCGTTTTTTTGCGGTGTCTTTGGCTGGTTGGTTTTCCTCAACCTCCGCCAGTATGACAAATCTGTAAGTAGTGGATCTGTCTGGTTCTTTATCGATCTTCAGGACACGGTTAATTTTTGTTTTATTGCCTGCCGGATTACTCTGCGGGCTAAGCTTGCGCTTAATTTGGATGTAGCGTTCCATTCCAGTCTGTGTGTCACGGCGGCCACCGCTTTGTCACTTTCCGAAGTTGTTGTTTTTGTACTCGCTGTAGTCGTTGAGGTCGCGGTACTTTGAGTTACAGTGGTTGTCGCTGTGATTGCAGAAATTGTAGCACTGCTAGGTGTTGGTGCGAAATTTGTTTCCGATATTGGAGGGGGGTTTTACACTGCGAACTCCATGACGCGGGAGTCTGAGTGAGCAGAGCGGGTGAGCAAGACCGTGCCCTTTGGGTTTCAGCGGTCAGTAGAGCAGGGTTGCTCTTAGTCGCTGATTTTTCCACTTCGGTATCGCGGGTTAAAAAGTAAGAGTAGAAGTCGTTTCTTTGGTTCACTGAACTTCTTCGCTCGTTTTTTTGATCGTTGCTCTATGAGATCATTGCGTGGCACTTATTTTTTTAAATCAATGCACTAGTTTTGGTTTACCACATCACAACTGTTATAAAAAGCTTGTCTGTTGCTTTTAATAAATTGTAGTTCTGCGTCTTTTCGCTTATTTTGGGTTACCCTAGTTTTTTGATTAGCTGTATTATAATACCATAATTATGGTGCAGTTTTCCCGGAGCTCGGGCTAAGCACGTCCGCTCAGTTCGGTAGTTCGATGATTAATTTTTGCTGTTTCTGATAACAATCTTCTGTGGTAGGAAGGGAGGTGAAGGCTTGCATCCCAATAAAGAAATTTTTTATATTTTGTATTGTAATAAATTGGTTTTTATATGATATTCTCATAAGAATCGGTCAACTATATCAAATGTTTGCGATATATATCCATTTTAGCTGTAAGGGTATATCAGCTTCGGCTCCGCCCAGAGTTACCTTTAATTTCTTATTATTAATTTTTTAATGTAACCTAAAGTCTGCACTCCACGTCTCGTCTAGAGGATCGGCCGGGCACTCCAGGACAGGCAGGGGCACTTTACGTCTTTACATCACTTTACGTCACTTTACATCACTTTACATCACTTTACGTCATTAGCCTGGCACTTTACGTCTGGGAGGGGGATCGGCCTGGCACTCCACGCCTCGGAGGGTGATCGGCCTGGCACACCACGTCTCGGCTGTTAATCGGCATGGCGAACCCACCTGCAGCGCAAACGGACGCAAATCGGGATTAAGCTGCGTCAGCTCAACTGGCTCTTTCGAAGCAGGTCCAGGCTGAAGCTAAGAGTCAAGCTCCTTATATATAAGGCCATTGTAAAGCCAGTCTGGACCTATGGTATCCAGCTATGGGGGACGGCGTCTCTAAGCAACCGAAGGATCATCCAGATCGCCCAAAACAAGGCCCTAAGAACTTTAACTGGAGCTCATCTGTTCCACGACAATGCGACAATCCACGCCCCACTGAGAGTCCCACATGTGAGCGAAGAAGTTCAGCGATTCGCCAATAGGCGAACGGGACTGAGCTGCAGTTGTAAAACCAACAAGGCCCACTAAAGGGCCCGACAATAAATAACTTGAATTCTATCGCTAAGGTTTACTGTTAAAATTAGTTTCCTAGGATAAGCAAACATTGTACTACTCAATATTTCATTAAGTTAGGGTCCCATTATAAAATTTAATTATTGTCCATAACTCCGGACAGATTTTAAATATAACTATTGATTGATTGATAATAAAAAAAAAAAAAAAAAACCTAAAGGTATTTAAAAAAATTGAAAAACAAATGTTTATATTTTAGTAACTTACATCTCCACATTTTTCAGGATTGGGGAAAACGAAATAGTCCAAACCTATGAACAGAAAGATACACTGGTTTTATTTAAACAAAAAGAATGATATTTTCGGATTCGGATGGTTCAGGTGTCAATCTCGTTATACCCTGTAACAGAGGCAGGCGGATAAAGGAACTAGGTGGCAACGCTTAGGATGTTATCGATAGTGGCAAAAGCGGCAGGAGTTGGCAGCCCTGCTAACGGGTAGGATCGAAGGAGAAAGGAAAGAGGGGAAAAGATAGAGAGGGTGCGATATTTTTCATTTCTGAGCCGGCATATTGAGCAATTGGAAAGGCGAAACTTTTGCAAAGAGGGAGGAAAGGAGGCATTCGATCCTCCGACAAGTAATAACCCCTGAGCGCGGGTTTTTTGAAAGAGTTGAGGTGAGTGTTGAGTTCGAGAGATCAAGCGGAGGTTTTAATGGAATTTTGCATAGGGACAGAGAGAAACGGAGCCCAGCAGATACGGTGGTGTGCGTCACGAGCGGTGAAACTTTGAGTAGCTGTCTCCGTGAGCCCCCAGAGAGGGCGAGAAGGAGTTCTAGCGGCAGCTAAAAGGAGGATGAACAAGGAGGCGCGAAACGAGAAAAGCGGCGGCGCAAGTTACCCCCTTAACCCCCATCAAGGACCGCGTTTGATCCCGACCGTTAGCAATCAGGGCATTGACCCGGGCGAAGGCGGCCCCAAAGCGCGGGCGAAAGGCAACGTAGCGGTGATAGTGCTGTCGGGTGTGGCCGCTTAGAGGTTATAGACGAATGTGTAATATCCCGATGAGGGAAGAGTCGTCCTAAGGCGGGCACTCACGTGCGGTTTTCCTCGATATTTCTTAAAAGTCTTTTTTTTTATCGTTACGGGAAGCATTCGGCGACCCTTAAATCTTGAAAAACTCCCCTACAGGTGGCATGTTGGAAGCGCTTTCACCATTGCGACGTGGGAAATAATTGGTGAGTGACAAGTAGGCTTAGAAAAAGGTCCGTTCGTCGGCGTCCGTACCTTGGACCCTCCCCGAATTCGGGTTTGATCCCTCGCTATACCCTTACCGCGGCAGCTCCGGTCAGGCTGAGCAAGCAAACCGCCCATCACACTCCAACTCGGAGCCCCGTAGCCCCGTCCCCATCATCGATCGCTTATCAACGAAATTTTTACCAATGAAATTTTATCAACGAAATTTTCTATTTATCCACGAAATCGGCCGTAGACCGACGTGAAACGTCTGCCTCTCACCTGTTGCCTCCGTTATTTTTAATATATACTTGGAGTACTGCTAGGCATTTAAGATATTTGGTCCATCCTTTAGGTTGAGGAGAACATTTTTGATTTTAAGAGATTTTTTGAATGGAGTTGATTAGCTTTAGTTTAATCCTTAGGCCGTCGTTTTAGATCATAAGAGAATTTTTGGAATTGAATTTAATAGTATTTAACGTAGCACACTAGATGGAATATTTTAATGAATTTAATCAATAAAACTTTATAATGTGGTAAATAGTGTAGTCCCAGTCTGGTTTGCAGCCGCCATGCGTTCACCCCGCCGTTCCAGGGTGCAGTAGTGGGCAAGACAGTAGCCCGGAGGGGAGCTTCAGTAGGGATCACGGTCAGGCCTACGACGTTCGCTAGGTCAAGCACGCAATCGAACAAATTCGATTGCTATGATGAACATCAGGAACCTTGCGGGGAGAGATGAGATTTTCAGGGAACCCACCCACTAGCCGACGAGATCTAGGCCGGCAAACGCGTGCAGCTCATCTCTCACCCAATACCGTCGATAGCAAGGTTCCCGCGGCATTTATGTTCGTTACAGTTATAATCATTTTTATAATTCATCATAGTTTTTCTGGCGCCCAACTTAGTGGCCATGTATTGTTGATATGGCTATAAAAGCAACCATGTTTTGAATTAACAACGTTTAGATACGTTTTTCGGCTGGTTATAATGGAATTCTACCTTTAAAAGAAGAAGAGTAGACCACGATACCGCAACAGCCCCACAGAATAGGAGGAGGTGGTGAAATCGGAGTTGCGCTTTGGAACTTAGGTGATAAGAGGAATCATCTAACCACGCAAACGACCTCAGACATCTTCCATAACTAACAGACGGGAAAGCTGCAGGATAGGTGCTCGGAGACGCAGGCTCAAACAGACACTGAGTTCTGACCACGCCTTAAGGTAGCAGGCAGATCCCGTCGTCCCCCGAAGAAGGAGACGGACGCTTGGAGTTTAGCGGCAGGAGTAGCAGCTAACCACGTCCGAAACATCGACCTCGCGGCACCTGGGAATCAGCAGAGCTAGCGAGAGTAGAGATTAAGGGGGGTTTTTATTTTCCTAAACGAAGCGAATGGAACCTAGGAACGGGAAGAAGAAGAAAAAACAATAAGGTGGCGTATTGGCGGTGCGCAGATCAGACAGTGGCAAAGTTTGGTTTTAGTTAGAAACAAGTTAGCAATCTTTCAAGAGTTTAAGTGTTAGTTTTTGAGAATTTTAGGAAATAACAACAGTAAAATGAACCCAGCAGAGTCAGAGAAGGGGGCAGCAACGCCCCAAAAGGTGCCAATTTGCATGTTATGCAATAAAGAGATGGCAACATGCAGGGCCAGAACCAAATGTGGGCATGAGTTCCACAAAGCATGCATAACGGCTCACGCGAAAACCAAGGCAGCATGTCCCACTTGCAAGGTTGTGTGTTTTGAAAAACCTCAGACGACGACCGAAATGTCTTCCGCAGGCACAAGCCAACAGATTCGCAGGGCCGATTCACCGGGTGGTACAAGCCAGGCAGGTTCTCAAGCAGAGTCGCTAGGTAGTACGGCAGAAATAAGCTCAATGGTGTCTCAGTCGGTTCAAGCCATGCAGGCAACACTATTAGAACAATTGTCAGCACAGATGGAGAGGTTGTTCCAGCAAAGAGCTCAGTCTGAGAGGGAAGCCGAAGGAAGAGCTGGGAGGACAACATCCCGAAACGAACAGCCTAGCGAACCCTTTGATAACGAGGGAGGGTTTCGAGACCAGGGACATACTACCATAGACGAATTAAGACAGCCAGCATATCGTCCAGACAAGGTTGGACACATACTGGATACATAAACAACTGGAAGATTAGGTTCAGCGGGAGTCCAGATGGCATGACAATAGACAACTTCATCTATCGAGTAGAGGCCCTGACCCATCAGACGCTAGATAGCAATTTTGCAGCACTCTGCGCGAATGCAAGTCTCTTATTCGATGGCAAGGCCGGAGATTTCTATTGGCGCTTCCACAAAGCGAATAGGGGCATGAAATGGGGCGAGTTGTGTGATGCTCTTAGGAATCACTTTCGCGATAGTCGATCGGACGTAGACATACGCGAAGCCATGAGGGATAGAAAGCAGCGCGAAAAGGAAGACTTCGACACTTTTTATGACGCAATAGAGCAATTGATGGACGGGTTGGAAACGCCTCTTAGCGAGGCCACGATAGTAGAGGTTGTGAGGCGAAATTTGAGGTCCGAGATACGACACGAGTTGCTAACATTGGCGGATACAAGGGGGGCGTTAGGGGCGATCGCCCCCCCCAGCTTCTGAAAAAAGGTGCTTTACTTATGTTTAGGTGAGGGGCCGTTGTGCCGCTCGGCTGAAGAGCGCATCCGCGCTGAAGAGCGCACCCGCGCTAAAGAGCGCACCCGCGCTGAAGAGCGCATCCACACTCGCCCCTCTGTGCCCTCTCTCTCGCTCGTTGGTTGTCGTCGATCGTCTTTTTTGTACTAGTTTTAAGTTAGTTATCGCATGTAAGCAGCCCAATAAAGCTGACCGTACCCACTGAAAGACGCCCCGATTTTTACTTCAAAATTTCAACTTTTCTGGAATCTTTGGCGGCAGCAGCGCCCCCCTACAAAACATTGGTCCTTCGAGCCGGATAATTTCTGGATTTTCTTCTGCCAGCAGTTCTCGGCATTGTTCCGCCAAAAGATAAGTACATTTTTCCGTCTCCATCTCTCTGCCGGTCTTCAGCAGTGATCCGAACATTAAATTTCGTTCACACTGCTGCAAGATTGTTTTTCACTCTGTGTCAACTCCAAGTCCGAGTTTTCCGACACAACGGCAAGTTGAGATTTTCTAATAATCTATAATATTCTTAAAATTCTGCAAATTTTTCCATCCGTCTCCGTTTTGTGTGCTGCCCATATTCCTCGCCGTTTTCGGCCTCTCCGTTATCCATTCGCTTGCCAACGGTCGAGGCATATGTGCATCCACATACATACATACGCACATATGTACATATTTTTTTGGTGCAATTAATCCGCGAAAAACTCGCAAGTGAACAGTGAAATTGTGTGGTGACAAAAAGAAGGCATAATTAATATTGGCCACCGGTGTGAATTAGTTCCGGAATTTCCAAATTCACCGAACAGTCCGCCGCTGTCGTAATATTTGTTTCTTATCTTCCTCAATCAGTGTCATTTTTTACACCACATAACTTCTCTGTTCCTCCATTTATACAGTCCACTTATCAACGCTCCACTGTGCCAATATATGCCCACATGCCCTTACATATGTACATATATCCGTACCTGCACGCATGTCCATATATTTCCAAATATTTTCTGACTCCAATTCCAGGAAATATATAACCGATAAAAATTAACACATACAGTCCACTTATCGACGTTCCACTGTGCCATCATATGCCCTACATGCCCTTGCCCTACTTGCATGCATGCCCATATGTATATTTCTAAATATTTTCTGCCTCCAATTTCAGGAAATATATAACCAAACAAAAAAAAAAAAAAAAATCAATTAATTATAAATTTAATTATTTATATTTATAACTACAAAAATTTATTTAATTCGTATTTTCCGTTCGAGCAAAGGGCCAGGTTTTTTAATTCACCTTTTCCGGCCTCTCAATAATTAAAGTCGAGAATTTAATTATCGAAAAATTATAATGAAATAATTTATTTTGTCGATCTTCTATCAGAATCGAGCCGCGGTTTCAATTCCACCGTTCCAGCTTCGGGATAATTAACCTCAATTGATTAAAACTTGAGATTTTCAACCCCACCTGTCTGTCTCCATAATAATTAAATCCGACAATTAGGCAACAATTAATTATTTATTTTCTCTCTGTGTTAAATCCAAGCCAAGGTCAAGTCCACCTTTCCGGCTCCGCAAATTCGAAAATAGTTAGGAATTAAATATTTACGTACGAGCCATACTGGTCGAAATATACATATATCGACAGTCATCAATTATTTTTCCGAACGAGCACGAATTTTCCGGTCCTTTTCCATTTTCCGCTCCGGCATTTTTCCTAACCTTGCTCCTACTCCGCATATGGCAACATCCGCCTAGAATCTCGACAAACCTTGGCCCATCTGGTTCTTTTTGGCTTCCTGAAGTTTTTCCCACACCCGAATTGTGCCGCTTCCGACGTTCCTCTCGATATCGGCGCTACTAATTCCCACTTGGCCTTGCAATCGCATTTCGTCCGAGATCTCACCGGTCTCATCACATTAGTGACCGGCTACCGCTTCGAACGAGCCACCTATTGCGCACGTCAGTCGACAAGCACTGACCAGCGAATTGGTGTCTGAGAATGCCCACGGGAGACGACCAAAGCCACGTCCGATCCCAACCATCCGTTTGGAGAGATCTCAATCCGCTTCTCCGCGGACGCCTCTTTTAAAGCCTAAGGCGTACAGTGCCATTCCAAGGGCGAAGAGTGACGAATCCGTCAACACGAGCTCCGGTCCTTCACAGAGGCAGACTCGTTCCGTCGCAAAAATGGCTCAAAGTGCGGTCGACGTGGCGCTGAAGAAGTTCATCGCCACAACAGATCGAGTTAGCCAATTTGAGGCCAACATAAATACTCCGGGCGCCAGAGAAACGGACGTGGGCTTCCAATACGTGTGCGAAGTCCATCGGGACCAAATTCGGGCACTGTGGGAGAAGGTGGAGAAAAGCTACGAGAGCTGCTCCGATTTGCTAGCCGAGTCCGGCGACAATGCGGCCATCTCGACAGTGCTGGAATCGAAGTACAGCTACTGTTACTCCGTCTATTCGAGATGTATTGCCCAGCTTCGGGAGAAAATTGCTTCCCAATCCACTCAGGCTCCCGTCAATGTCCACACGCCCGCGCCTACAGGCTGCAGGTTACCTCCGGTGGATACCGAGGTCTTCGCGGGAGATTATCTTCGGTGGCCCACCTTCCGAGACTTGTTTACGGCCATTTACATTCAAAACTCGCGGCTCACCCCGGTAGAGCGGTTGTTCCACTTGTTGTGCAAAACAAGTGGTGACGCCCACGCTATTGTTTCCAAGGCTCCCCTTACCCATGAGGGGTTTGCCGTCGCTTGGCAAAGCCTCACAGACCGCTTTGAGAACCGGCGGCTACTGGTCAATAGCCAGTTGAAAATCCTTTTCAACCTCCAGGCTATTTCTCAAGAGTCCGGGGTCGCGCTGAAGGAGCTCCAAGCCACCATTCAGAGTTGTCTGACAGCCCTAGCAATGTCCTCCATCAATGTTGAGGCTTGGGACTGCCTCCTGGTATTCATGATTTCGTCAAAGCTCCCCAAAGTCACACTTTCTATGTGGGAGCAATCCGTACATAATAAGGCCGAGATTCCAACATGGAAGGAATTAGATAACTTCCTGACAGAGCGCCATCGCACTCTGGAGGCCATCGACGACGTCAGGCCTAGTGGCTCCGTGCAATTTCCGCCAAGGTTGGGACTTCCTACTGCCCCTGCTCGGAGGCTCACTTCATACGAGACTCGAGTGGTTCCGGGCCAAAAGGGCTGCGATCTCTGTTCGAGGGAGGACCACCCCATTCGCTTATGTTCGCGGTTCCTAGAAATGGATGTAAATGGGCGCTCTGACTACATAAGGAGGAAGCAGTTATGTTTAAACTGTTTTGCCCGAGGCCACCAGCAACGAGACTGCCCGAGCGCCCATACCTGCTTCACTTGCCACAGCAGACACCACACCCTCTTGCACCGCGGCAATCCATTCGCAACCGCTCCAAGTCCGCCTACGCAGCTTACCGCTTCAAGTCCGCCTACGTCAGCAAACGGCTCAGAGGATCAGTCGAATGTGCAGGTGTGTTTCGCCTCCGGGTCAGGAGCCGTCCTACTGGGCACGGCCCTTATCAACGTGTGCCATTTGGGGTGCACCGTCCAGGCACGAGCACTAATAGACTCAGGGTCCGAAGCGACCTTCATAACGGAACGACTGTTCAACCTCGTTAAGCCTCCCTTCAAAACGATTCAAGCCCAAGTTTCCGGCCTTAATCAAACCATTTCCGCGCAGTCTACTAAATTGTGCCATTTCTCCATTCGGTCGCCGTCAAGACCCGGGCTACAATTAGAGACTGCGGCTTACGTTCTTCCGCAGTTGGCAGGAAATCTGCCATCATATCCGATTTCGCGAGATCGTCTCAAGGGGCTGCCCAATATTACCCTGGCGGACCCCAACTTCTTTGAGAGCTCCCAAGTCGATGTGTTAATAGGAGCTGACATTCTTCCGTCCATTCTCCTCGGTAATTCCAAGTCTAACATCTGCGGGTCGCTTCTCGGTCAGGAGACCATTTTCGGATGGGTGCTAACCGGCCCACTATCTCCAGTCAACCCCCGCAGCGTGTCTGTTTTTTCCGCACGAGTTGCCCGCAGCCTCGGTGACTCACTGGATCAGGGAGAGGTGCCCACACGGATCAGTTCGGAATCGGATTCCAAGATCATATTCAGCACAATGTCGCCACGCCCACGCAACGCCCAGTCACTGGAGAGCAGATGTTCTCGAGGTACACAATCCTACCGATGCCGAGTCTGCAATGGGATCCATCCATTGAAGAAGTGTCGGCGCTTCCTACGCCTTAGTGCCGAGGAGCGGCTCCGAGCGGCTCTCGCGAACCGCTATTGCTCGAGCTGCCTGGCCCACGAGCACTCCGACGGATCCTGTCGGCGTGGAGACGGCTGTAAGACGTGTGGTCAGGATCACCACACGCTGCTGCACCCCGTGACCAAGGAGCACCGGTCACCGCCCGCGGGAGACAGTACACGGGGTGTCTCGCTCTCTCGTCGGCCGTCATCAGCCAACTCCCGGCGCGGTTCGGGTGTTTCTCGCCCTGCGTTCGCCATTTTCCGGCATTCCCAAACCGATCCACGGCCGCCGACTTCCCGGCACTCTTCAATAACTCCTCGGCATTCTTTCGCCACTGGCCGGCAGCCGTCAAGTGCTCCCCTGCTTTCGTCCGCCACTCATCGGGTGCCGTCCACCGCTCTTCCGCTCGCGTCATCCGCGCCTAGGCAACTTTCCGCCTCTCCCCGAGGGCCCCCGCAGGACGCGGTCGCTGCGCCCACCCTATCGTCGATGCTGAACCGGAACAGCGTCAACATCGGGACCCGGATTTTCGACACGGGGGCCTTCATCGACCCGTGTACGCCCTCTAGCTGCAGTGACGCATAGCTAGCGACGAGGGATTTGTTGCAACCCGAGCGATTGCAAGGGGGGAGAATGTTTAGGTGAGGGGGCCGTTGTGCCGCTCGGCTGAAGAGCGCATCCGCGCTGAAGAGCGCACCCGCGCTAAAGAGCGCACCCGCGCTGAAGAGCGCATCCACACTCGCCCCTCTGTGCCCCTCTCTCTCGCTCGTTGGTTGTCGTCGATCGTCTTTTTGTACTAGTTTTAAGTTAGTTATCGCATGTAAGCAGCCCAATAAAGCTGACCGTACCCACTGAAAGACGCCCCGATTTTTACTTCAAAATTTCAACTTTTCTGGAATCTTTGGCGGCAGCAGCGCCCCCCTACAAAACAACTTACACTCGCCAGAAAAACTATGCGTACAAACATGCTCGCTTACTTTGGCTTCGAAAAAAAAGTGCTAATAGTATACATGGAAAATTCATTTTTTTCTAAAAAGTAGTACATTTTATTAGCTTTAGGACGCGAGGATAGAGGACAGCATAGGAGCTATCCTGGCGGAAACGCGGTAGCTGAGTTGGACGAAGGAATGGAAATGGAGGATGCAAGTGAGTTTTCGGACGATGGAGATCCGGACATCGAAGCGGTGGCTCTCATTTGTTGGAATTGCCGGAAAGAAGGGCATAGGTATCACGACTGTGCGGGGAAACGTAAGGTATTTTGTTTCGGATGCGGAGCGCCTAATACCTACAAACCGTCTTGCGCAAACTGTTCAAAAAACGGGCGGGCGAATGCGCAAGACCGTCCGACTCAGCGTGTTCAGGTAGGGCAGAGCAAGGACAAGTAGAAGATCTAGAGAAACCATCGTTAAAAAATTTAGAAGTAGACAGAATCATACATGAAGTTGTAGAAATTAACAAACTAGATACTAAGTCGAAAAAAATCTAGGAATAAAAACAGATTAAAACTATATTGGCAGGCGGTGAAAGAGATTGAAGCAATAAGGTACAAGGAGGCGGATAAGCGACCGTTTGCGGAAGTTTATTTGTTAGGGGAAAAAGTCCTAGGGCTGCTAGATAGGGGAGCTGCGATTAGCTGCTTGGGAGGCAGGTTGGCAGAAAGGTTTATCCAAAGTTGAGCGGAGTTCAAGCGAAAGGGATCGTGTGTCAGAACAGCCGATGGACAACGACAGCAAGTGCTAGGCCAGGTGACAACCGAAATAAAATTAAAAGGGCAATGCAAAAAGCAAAGTCTATACCTGGTGCCCACTCTGAGTCAGGACTTATATCTGGGCATCGACTTTTGGAACAGCTAAGAGCTCCTGCCGACGGAGTTCCAAGTCAGTGAGGTGTCGGTCAGCCACGAGTTGACGGTAGCACAACAAGCTAGCCTGATGGCGGTAGTAGAGAAATTTCGTCTTTTGCCAAGTTAGGATTGGGCAAAACACAGCTTGGTCGTCACCAGTTGTCTTAGTCCAGAAACCAGGCAAGGTTAGACTATGTTTGGATTGCAGAAAAGTGAATAGTTTTACGCAGGGAGATGCATACCCGCTGCCGCAAATCGATGCAATTCTTAGCAGGCTTCCGAAAGCAGTTTACATCTCTAGTTTGGATCTAAAGGACGCCTATTGGCAGATTCCTCTAGATCCAGCGTCACGGGACAAAACGGCATTCACCGTACCAGGCAAGCCTTTGTACCAGTTCACAGTGATGCCTTTTGGATTGTCGAACGCATCGCAGACGATGACGCGACTCATGGACAAGCTCATCCCGGCTTCACTGAGGAATGAAGTTTTCTTCTATTTGGACGATCTACTAGTAGTATCAGATTCCTTCGAGTCGCATTTGGCAGTCTTAACGACGGTAGCAGAGCATATCCAACAGGCAGGGCTAACGTTAAACGTCGAGAAGAGTCACTTCTGCGTACGTTCGGTTAGGTACCTGGGTCACGTGATCGGGGAGGGAGTCATCAAGACCGATCCGGAAAAGATAGCAGCAATGGTGGAGTACCCAATTCCACGGACTCTGAGAGCTTTGCGTAGTTTTCTAGGCATTGATGGTGGTACAGTAAGTTTATCAGCAATTACGCGGACATAGCTGCCCCACTGACGGATCTAGTTAGACCGAAGTGCAGGTTCACAATGACGCAGGCTGGTATTGAGGCGTTCGCAAAGTTGAAGGAAGCGATGTGCCAAGCCCCAGTGTTGCACAGCCCAGATTTTACGAAGCCATTTTTCATCCATTGCGATGCAAGTAGCTATGGAATAGGAGGGGTGCTCGTTCAAAAGACAGAGGGAGACCGAGGGGACGAGTATCCTATTGCCTTCGTCTCAAGGAAGTTGAGCAAGGCTCAGAAGAACTATTCGGTCACAGAACAAGAGTGTCTGGCGGCGATCATCTGCATCAATCGTTTCAGACCGTATGTCGAGGGGCATAGATTCACCGTAGTTACGGATCACGCGTCGCTGCAGTGGCTTATGTCCCAGCCCGATTTGAGGTCGCGTTTGGGTCGGTGGGCAGCCAAGTTGCAAGGTTACAAGTTTAAATTCGAGCATAGGAAAGGGAAGCTACACGCGGTTCCAGACGCGCTATCCAGGGTTTTTGAAGGCGAAGACGAAGGGATAGATATTTCGGGCATAGACGTTGACTACGAGTCGCCGCACTTCGAGTCGTCTGAATACAAGACGTTGGCGGAGACGGTGGACGCCAATAAGGATATAACGCCTGATTTGAAAGTGATGGAGGGTAAGGTCTTCCGGAGAGCGAGATTGGCCCAGGAAGAAGGGTTGGCTGATCAGTTTGTGTGGATGTTGTGGCTTCCTAAGGAAGTTATTCCAGAGGTCTTAAGGGAGGCACATGATAGTTCAATGGCAGCTCATGGGGGTCTCAATAAAACGCTGGAGAGGATTCGGCGCATGTATTATTGGCCGAAGTTAGTGGATGATGTTAGAGACTATGTACGAAATTGTGAGGTGTGCAAGGAGACGAAAGCACCCAACTATGTTACGAGACCGACGATGGGCAGAGTGGCTGGATCTCAGAGATTCTTTCAGAAAATCTACGTAGACTTTCTGGGACCGTATCCAAGGTCGCGGTCAGCTAATGTTGGCATATTCATTGTTTTAGATCATCATACCAAGTTCGTTTTTCTGAGGGCGGTAAAGAAGCTGTCAGCCGATACGGTGGTCAGGTTTATGAAGCAGGAGCTGTTTCATATGTTTGGCGTGCCGGAGACTGTTGTGTCGGACAATGGGACCCAATTTAAAGGAGAGGCGTTCAAAAGTTTGATGCGTGAGAATCGGGTGACTCAGGTCTTTACGGCAGTGCACTCACCGCAGGCGAATGCGTCTGAGCGGGTGAACAGGTCCGTGATAGCGGCGATTCGGTCGTATGTGAAGCCAAATCAGAAGAATTGGGACGAGCAGCTCAACCAGATCAGTTGTGCTTTGAGAACAAGCGTTCATTCGGGCACAGAGGCTTCGCCATACTATCTAGTTTTCGAACAGCAGTATATGGGTTCAGGGGGCTCGTATAAACTTCTGAGGGCGTTGGGTCTGTTAGAGGACCGGAGCGTTATGCTCTCGAGAGAGGACTCCTTGGACGTTGTCCGCAGCCAAGCGCAAAAGGCTTTGGAGATGCAAGGCGAAAGGAATAAGAGACGGTACGACACCCGAGCGCGGGAGGTCGAGTTTCAGGAGGGGCAGGAGGTCTTCCGTAGAAACGTTAAGCAGAGCAACTTTGCAACCGGATATAGTGCCAAGCTTGGCCCGAAGTATGTCAAAGCCAGGATAAGGAAAAAGACCGGTAAGGCGACCTATGAGTTAGAAGATAGGCAAGGACGTTTTATAGGAGTGTACCATGCTAAGGACTTGCGGCAGTGAGTCCTGCCTCTGTGAGTGATCTGATTAGGATCCATAACGATCCTAATTCAACTCTTGGGAAGGGGGCATTTTGTAACAGAGGCAGGCGGATAAAGGAAGTAGGTGGCAACGCTTAGGATGTTATCGATAGTGGCAAAAGCGGCAGGAGTTGGCAGCCCTGCTAACGGGTAGGATCGAAGGAGAAAGAAAAGAGGGGAAAAGATAGAGAGGGTGCGATATTTTTCATTTCTGAGCCGGCATATTGAGCAATTGGAAAGGCGAAACTTTTGCAAAGAGGGAGGAAAGGAGGCATTCGATCCTCCGACAAGTAATAACCCCTGAGCGCGGGTTTTTTGAAAGTGTTGAGGTGAGTGTTGAGTTCGAGAGATCAAGCGGAGGTTTTAATGGAATTTTGCATAGGGACAGAGAGAAACGGAGCCCAGCAGATACGGTGGTGTGCGTCACGAGCGGTGAAACTTTGAGTAGCTGTCTCCGTGAGCCCCCAGAGAGGGCGAGAAGGAGTTCTAGCGGCAGCTAAAAGGAGGAGGAACAAGGAGGCGCGAAACGAGAAAAGCGGCGGCGCAAGTTACCCCCTTAACCCCCATCAAGGACCGCGTTTGATCCCGACCGTTAGCGATCAGGGCATTGACCCGGGCGAAGGCTGCCCCAAAGCGGCGGCGAAAGGCAACGTAGCGGTGCTAGTGCTGTCGGGTGTGGCCGCTTAGAGGTTATAGACGAATGTGTAATATCCCGATGAGGGAAGAGTCGTCCTAAGGCGGGCACTCACGTGCGGTTTTCCTCGATATTTCTTAAAAGCCTTTTTTTTTATCGTTACGGGAAGCATTCGGCGACCCTTAAATCTTGAAAAACTCCCCTACAGGTGGCATGTTGGAAGCGCTTTCACCATTGCGACGTGGGAAATAATTGGTGAGTGACAAGTAGGCTTAGAAAAGGTCCGTTCGTCGGCGTCCGTACCTTGGACCCTCCCCGAATTCGGGTTTGATCCCTCGCTATACCCTTACCGCGGCAGCTCCGGTCAGGCTGAGCAAGCAAACCGCCCATCACACTCCAACTCGGAGCCCCGTAGCCCCGTAGCCCCGTCCCCATCATCGATCGCTTATCAACGAAATTTTTACCAATGAAATTTTATCAACGAAATTTTCTATTTATCCACGAAATCGGCCGTAGACCGATGTGAAACATCTGCCTCTCACCTGTTGCCTCCGTTATTTTTAATTTATACTTGGAGTACTGTTAGGCATTTAAGATATTTGGTCCATCCTTTAGGTTGAGGAGAACATTTTTGATTTTAAGAGATTTTTTGAATGGAGTTGATTAGCTTTAGTTTAATCCTTAGGCCGTCGTTTTAGATCATAAGAGAATTTTTGGAATTGAATTTAATAGTATTTAACGTAGCACACTAGATGGAATATTTTAATGAATTTAATCAATAAAACTTTATAATGTGGTAAATAGTGTAGTCCCAGTCTGGTTTGCAGCCGCCATGCGTTCACCCCGCCGTTCCAGGGTGCAGTAGTGGGCAAGACAGTAGCCCGGAGGGGAGCTTCAGTAGGGATCACGGTCAGGCCTACGCCGTTCGCTAGGTCAAGCACGCATTCGAACAAATTCGATTGCTATGATGAACATCAGGAACCTTGCGGGGAGAGATGAGATTTTCAGGGAATCCACCCACTAGCCGACGAGATCTAGGCCGGCAAACGCGTGCAGCTCATCTCTCACCCAATACCGTCGATAGCAAGGTTCCCGCGGCATTTATGTTCGTTACAACCCTTGCAGAGGGTATTATATATTTGTCCAAAAGTGTGCAACGCAGTGAAGGACACATCTCCGACCCTATAATATAAAGTACAATAACAATATTTATGATCAGGATCACCTCCTGAGTTAATATGAGCATTTCCGTCTGTCCGTCAGGCTGTTTCTACGTAAACTAGTCTCTCAGTTTTAAAGCTATCGTCTTGAAACTTTGCACACACCCTCCTTTCCTTTGCACGCAGTATATAAGTCGGAACGGCCGGGATCGGCCGACTATATCCTATAGCTGCCATATAACTGATTGATCGGAAATGGTATAACTTTGGTGTTTTTAGAGTTAGAGAGTTCAGATTTTGTACGAATGCTATTTTTGACAAAATAATACGACCTAACAAATTTCATAAGGATCGGCCGACTATATCCTATAGCTTCTATATAACTGATTGATCGGAAATGCTTTAACTTCGGTGTTTTTAAAGCTAGAGAATTCGGATTTGGTACGAATGCTATTTTTGGCAAAATAATGCAACCTAGCAAATAACATAACGATCGGCCGACTATATCTTATAGCTGCCATATAACTGAACGATCGGAAATGGAATTTGGTAAAAAACCCAACTTTGGTATTTTTGAAGATGGAAGCTTGGTACTTTGTGTTAGATTTTTTATTGTAATAAATTGGTAATATTATGGTATTCTCATAAGGATCGTCCAATTTAATCCGATGTTTGCGATATATATCCGGTTTTAACTGCAAGGGTATATCAACTTTGGCTCCGCCCGAAGTTAGCTTTCCTTTCTTGTTTTCAAAATGAGAAAAAACTTGTTTGTCTGGAGACTGAAAAGTCCCCACTAGCCCCAATTAGGAAAGCTAACTTCGGGCGGAGCGGAAGTTTATATACCCTTGCAGTTATAAGCGGATATATATCGCAAAAATCGGATATAGTTGGTCGATCCTTATGAGAATATCATAATAAAATCAATTAATTACAATAAAATATCTAAAAAAAAAAGTCCCAAGCTTCTATCTTCAAAAATATCAAAGTTGGTATTTCTACCAAATACCATTTCCGATTAATCAGTTATATGACAGCTATAGGATATAGTCAACCAATCCCGGCCGTTCCGACTTATATACTGCGTTCTAAGGAAAGAAGGGTGTGTGCAAAGTTTCAAGTAGATAGCTTTAAAACTGAGAGACTAGTTTGCGTAGAAACAGCCAGTCGGACAGACGGACATGCTCATATCAACTCAAGAGGTGATCCTGATCAACAATATATACTTTATAGGGTCGGAGATGTCTCCTTCACTGCGTTGCACACTTTTGGACAAAATAATAATAACCCTCTGCAAGGGTATAAAAATTCGTTTAGATCAGACGCACACAGAAAATGTTTAATTCTGCGACTATATATAGTGTTTTCTATCGCACGCTAAGGCTTGCGATTCGCCACCTTGTGTACCACCTTGCAATAGCTTTCGTCTCCTAAAAGATCATGAGGTTTTTAATTTTTAAGAATAAAGATTTCAAAATAAAAATTAAGAATAATTTTTATTTCGGAATTTTTCAATTAAATTTTAATGTTTTATTTTAAAATTTTGTTTTATAAATAATAATTGTTTTCGGTAATTAATGGTTTAATATAACTGTTTTAGTCGTTGCTTACAATTGTCTTTCTAAGTATAAAACATAAAATAAATATTACCTTTCTAAGTCCAATATTTTAAAAATAAAGTTATTTTTTGACGATGGGTATAAGAACGTTAACTTTTTGTTCGATTGCTCTGCTGTGTATATTTTTGTATCATGTATAATTTCATTTGTCAGATAATGAGAAATCATAAATTTACTAATAGATTCTCTGGAAATAAAATATTAAATTAATCGCATTATAATAGTATATAATCGTATTATAATTACCTGTTGTAGTTCATTAAGAAATATAACTCTTCTTTTTCTTTACCTTTTGTTTCAGCCGTTGCCGCATAATTTGTAAATACATTAAATGGAGTCATAAGCCCATCAAGTATTTCATAAATATTATAATTATTTTCGTTTTCACAAAAAACAAAGCAATTTCTTTTGTACCATATAATATTTATTACTAAAAAAAAAATTATATAATGCGACATTTTTTTTCAATAAATACTAAAAGCTTTTACAAGAAGCAGTTTAGTCACCAATTGATTTACAAACATTGTCTGCTAAAATAGGTAAATAATTTACGTTGCACGCTGTGATTTTGTTGTACATGGTCTATTAAGCGGAACCAATCCAGGAGCGAAACATTGATTCAGAGGGATCATACATACATAAATTATGTTTTTGTCAACCCTACAGTGGGTACTATAATTTTAGACAAAATTGTGCAGCGCTATGAAGGACACATTTCCGACAATATATAGTATGTACATTTCTTATCAGTATCACCACCTGAGTCGATATAACCGTGTCAGGCAATGTGCCTGATCTCCGACTGTCTGCTTCTATGGTACATAAACTAGTCTTTTAGTTATACATATCACTAACCATACAACATATAGACTACTCATTGGATACAACAAAAATGGACACAAAAAATTCCAACAGGCCACAATGGGCCCCAGAAAGAATCTTACTCTCTCTCTTACGCTCATTTTTAAGCTCATATTCTCATGAAATGTTTTTATTTCAGTCGCAGCGTATCATCATGAAGGTTGCTCCGGGGTTAAATTGATTTTCATATGTATGCGTGGTCAGACACGAGTGCAAGTGTTCGTCCGTTTTCGCTTCGACAGCAGATAAAATTATTAATGTTTCTACCTTTCTAGGTGTTTAGGTGAGGGGCCGTTGCACTATAGGAAATTTGACCACTTTTTCTGGCCAAAAACCATTTTTTGAAAGTGAAAGAATTTAAATAATTTTAACTGCATATAATTCACAATAGATTTATTTTTAATGTTGCGTACCAGAAATTTCCATAGATGGAGCCACTGCGAAGAAATCAGCTGATAAAAACAGCTGTTGATGTTAACATTTACATGAGCTTAGAATTTACGATAATTTGGTGCGATTTTAAAAACGCGAATACTGAAAATTTTATGGACAAAATCAAAAATTTTGAAATGAATACTTTTCAATGTGGTTCGTATTATATGTTTGTGTAGGTGAAGTGTCCAAAAAACTTGTGTTGTCTTTTTAATAAAGTGAAAATGTAAGTAGTCTAGCAAAAGAAATTTTTAGAAATAAATCACATTTTTAAAAAGAGATTTAAACTTAATGCGACCGAGTTTGACCTTGTAATTTGGTCCATGTAGTAGATTGTTTAATTTTCTTCATATGAGTGAAATATGAAAGTGCACTTTTATGCACTTTCGAAGAAATTCAAAATTTAAGGAGTCAACCTCAAAGTCTTGAATGTGAATCTGTTAGCTGTGAGACTAGTGCAAAACCGATTTAAATTTAAAAAAAATAACAAATTTTTAATTAAAAAAAAAAAAAAACACACCTACTTTTTAAAAAGAAGACTATGGCTTCATAAAACACTAAAAAAGAACAAGCATGTTATGTTAGCATGTTAGCATGTTATTTTTAAATAGGGCGCGGTGCCACGCCCACAATTTTTTCAAACCTGAGTTCTTTTGACCATATAAACTCAAATCAAAAATCAAAATCTAAATATCTTGCTTAGTTTTTGAGTTAGAATGTGTTTCTTAAAAAGTGGGCGGTTCCACGCCCACATTTTTTTTAAATCTTAAATCTATTGACCATGTGAACTCAAATCAAAAATCAGAACTTAAATATCTTGTTTCGTTCTTGAGATACTATTTTTGGCCAGAAAAAGTGGTCAAATTTCCTATAGTGCGTTGTGCCGCTCACCTGAAGAGCGCATCCGCACTGAAGAGCGCACCCGCGCTCAAGAGCGCATCCACACTCGCCCCTCTGTGCCCTCTCTACTCGCTCGTTGGTTGTCGTCGATCTCTTTTTTGTACTAGTTTTTAAGTTAGTCTCATGTAAGCAGCCCAATAAAGCTGACCGCGTTATACCTACCGAAAGACGCCCCCGATTTTCAATTCAACATTTCATATTTCTGGAATCTTTGGCGGCAGCAGCGCCCCCCTACAAAACATTGGTCCTTCGAGCCGGATAATCTGGATATCCTGGATATTTTGGATATTTGGATATATTCTACCAGCAGTTCTCGGCATTGTTCCGCCAAAAGATAAGTACATTTTTTCCGTCTCCGTCTCTCTGCCGGTCTTCAGCAGTGATCCGAACATTAAATTTCGTTCACACTGCTGCAAGATTGTTTTTCCCTCCGTGTCAATTCCAAGTCCGAGTTTTCCGACACAACGGCAGGTTGAGATTTTCTAATAATCTATAATAATCTTAAAATTCTGCAAATTTTTCCATCCGTCTCCGTTTTGTGTGCTGCCCATATTCCTCGCCGTTTTCGGCCTCTCCGTTATCCATTCGCTTGCCAACGGTCGAGGCATATGTGCATCCACATACATACATACGCACATACATATTTTTTTGGTGCAATTAATCCGCGAAAAATTCGCAAGTGAACAGTGAAATTGTGTGGTGACAAAAAGAAGGCATAATTAATATTAGCCAGCCGGTGTGAATTAGTTCCGGAAATTTCCAAATTCACCGAACAGTCCGCCGCTGTCGTAATATTTGTTTCCTTTCTTCCCCAATCAGTGTCATTTTTTACACCACATAACTTCTCTGTTCCTCCAATTATATAGTCCACTTATCAATGCTCCACTGTGCCAATATATGCCCACATATATGTACATATGTATATCCGTACCTGCATTCATGTCCATATATTTCCAAATATTTTCTGACTCCAATTTCAGGAAATATATAACCGATAAAAATTAACTTATACAGTCCACTTATCGACGTTCCACTGTGCCATCATATGCCCTACATGGCCTTGCCCTACTTGCATGCATGCCCATATATTTCTAAATATTTTCTGCCTCCAATTTCAGGAAATATATAACCAAATAAATTTTAAAAAAAATCAATTAATTAAAAATTCAATTTATAATTATAACTACTAAAATTTATTAACTTCTTATTTTCCGTTCGAGCAAAGGGCCAGGGTTTTTTAATTCACCTTTCCGGCCACTCGTCGAAAATTTAATTAGCATAAAAATTATAATTAAATAATTTATTTGTCGATCTTTTGTCAGAATCGAGCCGCGGTTTCAATTCCACCGTTCCAGCTTCGGGATAATTAACTTCAATTGATTAAAACTTGAGATTTTGCAACCTCACCCGTCTGTCTCCATAATAATTAAATCCGACAATTAGGCAAAAATTAATTATTTATTTTCTCTCTGTGTTAAATTCAAGCCAAGGTCAAGTCCACCTTTCCGGCTCCGCCAATTCGAAAATAGTTAGGAATCAAATATTTACGTACGAGCCATACTGGTCGAAATATACATATATAGACAGTCATCAATTATTTTTCCGAACGAGCACGAATTTTCCGGTCCTTTTCCATTTTCCGCTCCGTCATTTTTCCTAACGCTGCTTCTACTCCGCATCTGGCAACATCCGCCTAGAATCTCGACAAACCTTGGCCCATCTGGGTTTTTTTGGCTTCCTGAAGTTTCTCCCACATCCGAATTGTGCCGCATCCGACGTTCCTCTCGACATCGGCGCTACTAATTCCCACTTGGCCTTGCAATCGCATTTCGTCCGAGATCTCACCGGTCTCATCACATTAGTGACCGGCTACCGCTTCGTACGAGCCACCTATTGCGCACGTCATTCGACAAGCGCTGACCAGCGAATTGGTGTCTGAGAATGCCCACGGGAGACGACCAAAAGCCACGTTCGATCCCAACCATCCGTTTGGAGAGATCTCAATCCGCTTCTCCGCGGACTCATCTTTTAAAGCCTAAGGCGTACAGTGCCATTCCAAGGTCAAAGAGTGACGAATCCGTCAGTACAATCCCCGGTCCTTCACAGAGGCAGACTCGTTCCGTCGCAAAAATGGCTCAAAGTGCGGTCGACGTGGCGCTGAAGAAGTTTATCGCCACAACAGATCGAGTTAGCCAATTTGAGGCCAACATAAATACTCCGGGCGCCAGAGAAACGGACGTGGGCTCCCAATACATGTGCGAAGTCCATCGGGACCAAATTCGGGCACTGTGGGAGAAGGTGGAGAAGTTGAGGGACCGATTGTTTCAATAGGGCTCCGCGAATATACCCATGAGGGGTTTGACGCCGTTTGCGCGGTTAAGCCTCACATCCGCTTTGAGAACCGGGCAGGCTATTGTGTCTAAGGCTCCGCTTACCCATGAGGGGTTTGACGCCGTTTGGCAAGCCTCACATCCGCTTTGAGAACCGGCGGCTATTGGTCAAAAGCCAGTTGAAAATCCTTTTCAACATCCAGGCTATTTCTTAAGAGTCCGGGGTCGCGCTGAAGGAGCTGCAAGCCACCATTCAGAGTTGTCTGGCAGCCCTAGAAATGTCCGCCATCAAGGTTGAGGCTTGGGACTGCCTCCTGGTGTTTATGATTTCGTCAAAGCTCCCCAAAGTCACACTTTCCATGTGGGAGCAATCCGTCCATAAATAGGCCGAAATTCCAACATGGAAGGAATTAGACAACTTCCCGACAGAGCGCCATCGCACTCTAGAGGCAATCGACGACGTCAATGTGCAGGTGTGTTTCGCTTCCGGGTCAGGAGCAGTCCTACTGGGCACGGCCCTTATCAACGTGTGCCATTTGGGGTGCACCGTCCAGGCACGAGCACTAATAGACTCAGGGTTCGAAGCGAGCTTCATAACGGAACGACTGTTCAACCTCGTCAAGCCTCCTTTCAAGACGATTTAAGCCCAAGTTTCCGGCCTTAATCAGACCATTTCCGCGCAATCTACGAAATTGTGCCATTTCTCCATTCGGTCGCCTTCTAGACCCGGGCTACAATTAGAGACTGCGGCCTACGTTCTTCCGCAGTTGGCAGGAGATCTGCCATCCTACCCGATTCCGCAGGATCGTCTCAAGTGGCTGCCCGACATTCCCCTGGCGGACCCCAACTTCTTTGAGAGCTCCCAAGTCGATGTATTAATAGGAGCTGACCTTCTTCCGTCCGTTCTCCTCCCTAATTTCAAGGCTAACATCTGCGGGTCGCTTCTCGGACAGAAGACCATTTTCGGATGGGTGCTGACCGGCCCATTATCTCCAGTCAACCCCCGCAGCGTGTCTGTTTTTTCCGCACGAGTTGCCCGCAGCCTCGGTGACTCACTGGATCAGGGAGAGGTGCCCACACGGATCAGTTCGGAATCGGATTCAGGTTGCGAGCACAATTCTGTCTCGAGTCCTTCTTTAATTTACGCATCGCATCACGCTGCACGGTGGCAATCAGCTGATGATCCGTTTGATCCACGCAACGCACAGTCACTGGAGAGCAGATGTACTCGAGGTACACAATCCTACCGATGCCGAGTCTGCACTGGGATCCATCCATTGAAGAAGTGTCGTCGCTTCCTACGCCTTAGTGCCGAGGAGCGGCTCCGAGCGGTTCTCGCGAACCGCTATTGCTCGAGCTGCCTGGCTCACGAGCATTCCGACGGATCCTGTCGGCGTGGAGACGGCTGTAAGACGTGTGGTCAGGATCACCACACGCTGCTGCACCCCGTGACCAAGGAGCACCGGTCACCGCCCGCGGGAGACAGTACACGGGGTGTCTCGCTCTCTCGCCGGCCGTCATCCGCCAACTCCCGGCGCGGTTCGGGGGCTTCTCGCCCTGCGTCCGCCATTCTCCGGCATTCCCAAACCGATCCGCGGCGGCCGACTTCCCGGCACTCTTCGATAACTCCTCGGCATTCTTCCGCCATTGGCCGGCAGCCGTCAAGTGCTCCACTGCATGCGTCCGCCACCCATCGGGTGCCGTCCACCGCTCGTCCGCCAGCGTCATCCGCGCCTAGGCAACTTTTCGCCTCTCCTCGAGGGCCCCCGCAGGACGCGGTCGCTGCGCCCACCCTATCGTCGCTGCTGAACCGGAACAGCGTCAATATCGGGACCCGGATTTTCGACACGGGGGCCTTCATCGACCCGTGTACGCCCTCTAGCTGCAGTGACGCATAGCTAGCGACGAGGGATCTTTTGCAACCCGAGCGATTGCAAGGGGGGGAGAATGTTTAGGTGAGGGGCCGTTGTGCCGCTAACCTGAAGGGCGCATCCGCGCTGAAGAGCGCACCCGCGCTAAAGAGCGCACCCGCGCTGAAGAGCGCACCCGCGCTGAAGAGCGCACCCGCGCTGAAGAGCGCATCCACACTCGCCCCTCTGTGCCCTCTCTTCTCGCTCGTTGGTTGTCGTCGATCTCTTTTTTGTACTAGTTTTTAAGTTAATCTCATGTAAGCAGCCCAATAAAGCTGACCGCGTTATACGTACCGAAAGACGCCCCCGATTTTCAATTCAACATTTCATATTTTCTGGAATCTTTGGCGGCAGCAGCGCCCCCCTACAAAGCACTAGGTTTCATACCCCTTAGGGTATGCAGGCACCATTCACATGCAGAACGACAATAACTTAAAAGCGGTCAGCATTTCAAGTGACGTCGACTGAAATACTATCCTATCCTATCTCAGTATTTTAATATTTATTCATTCACAAAAATATACTTAAAAAATTACTAAAAAAATATATTAAAAAATATAATATAAGATATAATAATGTTCCAATAATCCAATAATGTATTTTTTCTTAGGGTAGCAGGCCTGGAAAGTTACAAAAATTAAATTGTGTGTGCTCGCTTTGAAACTAAGTCAAAATCACTTATCAATGGGTGAACACGCATACATATAAAGATCAACTTAATCGCAGAAAAACCTTCTTGATGATGCGCTTTGCTGCGGCTAAACAACCAAAAACATTATTGAAAATTTAAGCGTAATAATGAGCGTTAAAAAGAGAGTAAGATTCTCTTTAGGCCCCAGAGGACGGCCTGTTCCAAGAAATTTTTGCGTCGATTTTCGTTATATGAAATGAGCCTTCTATATGTGTTATGTAATGCATGTTCTATTGTTGTGCATGGTGCATCAATTAAGAATTTAGAAGTAAGAATTTAGGTACCCGACACAGGACGGGTTTAATATAATTTATTTAATTATTTAAAAAGATTTAAAGCTTCTATTGTCAGAATCATAATTTGCACTATACATTTTTTCCCCCTTTCCACTTGGTTCCAGCGGTGGCAGTTTGGTTTAACGGCGTCGACCACGGAACGTGCTTTCCGGAATTCATACTGGTTGACTGAGAGCTCAAATATAAGGTCATCTCAATCACTAACCCGATCGTATCCTGGAGCGATATGGCTCCTGTCTGTCGGCATGTACCCTTTTAAAAGCATAATCAATTTCTGCATCTTCCATTTTAATAGAATAGGGCACGTTTGAATAAGATATTCCTGCCCTTTTCTGCCAAGACTTTTTCTTAGGTTCAACTTTAGTTCACCTCTGCATCGTCGCTGATTTTCTAAAAACACTCGCGCTTGCAAGCTTTTATACATAGTTTCAGGACCCTATTGGATGCCTTAAAATCCTCCATTTGGGTGATCAGGTCCTCTGTGACCCTGGTCTTTTGGGACCATCTTCTTTCCCACAGGCAAATATTTGGCATGGTTTGACAGTTCATCCAGTGATCCTTCGGGGAGGATGATCGTAAGCGAACGTAAGCGTAAGCAGCAAGTTTTTTATTTAATTTTTCTTAAATTTCGTTAGTTTTTTTTCTTTTTCGTAAAAAGTTCATAGGGCACATAAATAGTGCATTTTTTTTTTAAGAAAGCTTTTCTAGCAACAGTTCTTAAATAAATGATAATCCACGCTCTCCTATCTATATTTTCCAAGGAGAAAAGTATGATATTGAAAAGTGATTTTCTTGAAAAGTGTGTGTTTGGTCATTGAGAGTTTTCAATGCCGGGAAATGAAAGACGAATTTAATTATAATACGTTATATTTTATTTATGCTGCAGGCAGATGAAACTGGGATCAACCATTGTGATCATCCAGTTTATGGTGCTAAGCAGTGACTAATAATATGGACAGAGAGTGCGGCTCGACTAGACATACGCGAAGTTAAAGCTCTGGATAGTGGAGAGGGCGGCCCGACATAGTGATTGCGAAGCTAAAGCTGTCTTAAAATAGGCCCGTTGAAGTCGAGCGGACGAGAAAGAGTCGGCTTGCGACCAACTAAGGCGATAATCCATACATTAGCTTAATAAATAAACTATAACTAATTTAGCGGCTGCTGCCTGACCCGACAGTGGGCAACGCAGTAAAGAAGACATTTCCGACCCTATAAAGTATATATATTCTTGATCAGGATCACCTCCTGAGTTCATATGAGCATGTCCGTCTGTCTGTCTGATTCTAGGCGAACTAGTCTCTCAGTTTTAAAGCTATCGACTTAAAACTTGCACGCAGTATATAATCCTATATGCTTTAGCGGCCATATAACTGAACAATCGGAAATGACCCAACTTTCGTTGCTTTTAAAAATTAGTTAGAGCCCAATAATAAGTCCCAGTTAATAATTTATTCTTCCCAAAGCTCTTCCTCCAACTCCGGGGAATCTAGCACGAGTGTTTCGAGTTTATAAACTTTTTTGTCTAGACATTTCCCTTATATTGGAATATCAGGAGACTCCAAAGACATACAAAGTAGCCTCTTTTATATTTTAATCTTGTACTAGTTTAAAACACATTTAAAACTTTTTCATCGATTAAAATTAAATGTGCTTCGTATTTCAGTATTATTTTTTGCTTTCCGCAAGTGTAGGTGTGCTCATCAAGGTTTTTTTTTTTTGCTCGTCCAAGTTCGTTTTTTCATTTTTTATTAGTTCAGTTGTTTCCCTAATAAATTACATTTTAAGGGGTGGCAGAATCTGACGGATTGAGGAGATGGATTTAACCAAATAATTTGATTTTATGAATCTATTAATTTCAAGGGAATTATTGTGGTAACATCCAATGACTGATCTAATCCAACCGGCTTCTCCGTGTGAAATCGCCGTTTTTATATACTTTGTCCTATTGAGCCATCAAACCCGTAGCTGACAATAAATTTGCAATGCGTTGCTTACGAATGAGCAATTACGTCTTTGCGCATTTCAAAAATGCGATCAGCAGAATGATTTAATAAATTGTGCAGCGATTCTTTTACTTCAGATTCAGAATAAGTTTCTTGTAAATAGTTATCTTGTTCTGGTCTGCATTTTAATTTCGTTTTTGTTACTTCCAAATAAGGGGGATAAATATCACATCCATGGAGCTTCCTTATTGCTTTTATATTTATATATTTTCGTTTTATTAACTGATAAATTAACGAAAAAATAAAAACGATAAATAAAAGAATGATGCTGCTTCTTAAATGTTATAATTCGATCATATATTTTTCTGTAATATTAACCCTAAACTATCTATTGCGGTGAAGCGGGAATAATTACTCTAGGGTAACTTTAAGTAGTATGTATAACATAACCGATAACTATATAATTCAAGATAACTAACAAATTCATCATAAAATCCAATTCACCAAATTAAAAAAAAAATTAATTCAAATAAAACTAACAAAAAAATTCACCGCGGCGTGAAATTAAGAAAAGCCAGAATCCTGGATCATCGCATCACCTCCATCGAAATCCCCATTTTCTGCAGCTGCATCGACTGCAAAAGGAATGAGGCAGAAGGATTAATCCCAAGGAAGGCTCCTAAGGAAGGAACGCAGGCATTTGTGCAAAATTTTTTTATACAAATTAAATACAAGTCTTGTGCTGAAATATTGCACCCTTCTTTCAATGCTTGGCGCTTTTTTTCAATGCTTTGCGCTAACTAACAAACTGCCTGTTCAAAATTCATAAAAATATATCACTGTTGCCAAGCAATGTAGTTCAATTTAGTGAGGCCAACATGTATTTATATACAGATATATCTGTTGTAATGTACATCAAATATATATATATAAATATATATTTTTTTTTACCGGTCTTTCAAAATTTGGATGGCTTGTGCATCAATAAGAGCATCAGCTAGCATTCCTGTATTCATCATAAAGCTTAGAGGCCCAGACGACCGAGGGGCGCTCAAAAAAAAGATTTGTTAAAATATATTAAGCTATTTGTAATTTATTAAGCTAGGAGGAGTTAGTTAGTAAAATTCTATATTTTAAATTTGAGGGACAGGAAAGAGATGTTATAGAGTAGAGACCATTGTCGGGTCAGGCAGCAGCCGCTAAATTAGTTATAGTTTATTTATTAAGCTAATGTATGGATTATCGCCTTAGTTGGTCGCAAGCCGACTCTTTCTCGTCCGCTCGACTTCAACGGGCCTATTTTAAGAGAGCTTTAGCTTCGCAATCACTATGTCGGGCCGCCCTCTCCACTATCGAGAGCTTTAGCTTCGCGTATGTCTAGTCGAGCCGCACTCTCTGTCCATATTATTAGTCACTGCTTAGCACCATAAACTGGATGATCATATTGGTTGATCCCAGTTTCATCTGCCTGCAGCATAAATAAAATATAACGTACTATAATTAAATTCGTCTTTCATTTCCCGGCATTGAAAAGTCTCAATGACCAAACAACCATTGTAGTTCGAACATAATACCCTAAAAGGGTCATGCAGTTCATATGTCGAACTACAACGGCTAAGGAATAGAGGACTAAAGTTTCGAGTCCTTTTATTAGGAATGTTAAATTTTAAGCGTGTTAGTAAATGCTGGCTATCTACATCCCCGTTAATAAGGTTATGCAGAAAGACTACACCGAGCATTGTACTACGTTTAGTTAAGCTAGGTAAGTTTATAAGTAAGAGTCTACTATTATAAGATGGAAGGTGAAGATTTGCATCCCAGATTAGACCTCTAAGTGAAAAAGTTAGGAAATTCTTTTGTACGGATTCTATGCAGTCCTGATGTACTCCATATTGGGGACTCCAGACACATGAACAGTACTACAGTATAGGACGGACCAAAGAAATGAATAATGTTTTGGTTAAATAGGGGTCATTAAATTCTTTTGACCACCTTTTAATAAAACCAAGGACTCCGTTAGCCTTATTAACCATTAAGAAAATGTGGTCGGCAAATATCAGTTTTATGTCTAATAGGATGCCGAGATCATTACCCTGGGTTAATTTTTCTAAGGCAATCCCAATAATAGAATACGTATCTTGCAGAGGGCAAGAACGATAAAAAGGCTTGCATTTTGAACCATTGAGTATTAAATCATTAGCTAAAAACCATTTTTGAAAGTTATCAAGGTCAGACTGAAGACTGCGTTGGGCAGAGATGGATTTGTACTGAAGACAAAGTGTTGCATTATTTGCATACATAAGAACTAGAGAGTTCGTTAAAGCAGGGGGCAAGTCGTTTATAAAAAGCGTAAATAATAGCGGGCCAAGATGACTTCCTTGAGGGACGCCAGATGTAGCACGGACCAGACGGGAATGTATGTTTTTAAATAAGACTCTTTGTGTCCTTCCATCTAAGTAGCTGGAGATTCACGTTAAGAGGTCTATAGGAAAACCCAGCATATTCAGTTTACTCAACAAGAGTGAGTGATTAACTGAATAAAATGCTTTGCTGAAGTCTGTGTAAATTACATCGGTTTGATATCCCTTACAAAAGCCATCTATGACAAAGGATGTCAACTCCAGTAAATTTGTGGTGGTGGAGCTTAATATGAGGGGCAAATGAGGGGTAATTAATTTTTCAAATAATTTGGAATTGCCGACAACTTAGAGATGGCTCTGCAGTTGCCTCCGACTTTTTCCCTTTTTTATGTAGGGGAATTATGAATGATTCCTTCCACTTTAGGGGAAATATTAGGTGCCGAAAGATAAGTTTCCAAAACTTATGCCGAAAGATCTAGGTTTCCAAAGATAAGTTGAAAAGTCTTAGAAGAGGTTTGCACAGAGCCCTGGCACAGTATTAAGCACACAGCCTGGTACTCCGTCGGGGCCTGGCGAATAAATGGGTTTGACCCTTAAAAGACCAGATAATAAGTTCTTCTCAGAAAAAAACGGACAGAAAATAAGATTTGCTGCTTGAATATTATATGCGTAAGGCTGATCAGTCAGTTTAGGTGGAGAATAAGTCGTTTAAAAAAAATTTTGCGAATAGATCGGCAATGGCCTGATCAGAAGTCGCAGAGGAATTTTCAAACGTAATCAGGGGTGAAAAAGATACGTGTTTACGCTTAGTGTTTACAAAATTATAAAACTGCTTTGGATCCTGAGTAAATTGTATCCGGCAGGGGTCAATATAATTCCTATAACATTGAGCGTTAATCACGGTAAAATTGGACCGAGCTAGTAGGTATTTTGAGAAATCAACACTACTGCAGGTTTTTTTTATATTTAATTAAAAGCTTATTTTTTATTTTTGAGGTTAGTGAGGCACCTTGTAAACCAAGGTGGATTTGTTGAAGCAGAGGTTATATGCAGAGGTAAGCTTCTCATTTTCACTTTTACCGTTGTCCGCTGCTCTATGTATGTATTTATATCAGTGGTCGGCACCTAATACATTGATATGATTTTAATGCATTAGTATTAGTAACGAATATCAGAAAGTAGGCTGCGAGAAATTTTCTATGCCCACGGGATAGGGCCGTGCCGACCACTGATCTATAGGTGCATATGTGCATTTTTTTTTTTAAGTTACTTCCAAGCTCAAAGAGGGGTATGATTTCCTTGGCCGTCCCGTGAAGACGGGTTAACGCCAACGTCAAGACGTCTTGAAGATGTCATTAAACAAAAAGGACTACCAACCAAATACTAAATGATATGTTAAATATAAAAATTAAGTAAAGTGTACCAAAACTTTTGTGTCACCGAAAAAGTACCTTTTCATTTAAAATTAAAATTAAATTGAATAGTGATAACAAAAATAAAAAATTAAAAGTGACTTTTAAATAAACAAACCTTTATTTAACCAAATATAAAAAAAAATTGTTAAAATGCAGAACAAGCCTAAAAAAGAATTAAAGTAAAAATGTCAAATAAGCCTAAAAGAGCGAAAAATTAAAGTAAAAATGTCAAATGAAATGAAGAATGATGCCATAATACAATGAATGATGCGATAGTCAACTATTTAAAGCAGTGGTCGGCACGGCACTATCCCGGGGGCGTAGGGAATTTCTCTGCCCGAGCTCTGCCACACACACACACAGTATGAATGTGTGAAACGTCATGCTCACAGCCTACCCAGCATGCAATATGAGCGTTTTCGGAGCGTTTTTTGAACCTTTCTTTTGGGTAAAAACACCCATAAAGTGTTCCGAAAAGATACCAGAAAGAGCGTTTTTCCCCTTGAAAATGGTCCGTCATAAGGATGGTAATTTGAGAGTCCGATAAGTGCTCTTTTTTGACTCCTAAATAGGTGCTTCCACCCTCCGAATGAAGCAGTGAAAGCCCTGAGAAAACGCACATAAAAGTAGCCTTTCCAGACACCTAAATCACCCCTTAAAAATACTTTTAGGAGCGTTTTAAACAGCACAAAAGATACTTTTAGGTGCGTTTTTCAGGCACTTAAACCGCCCCAAAAAGTTACTTTTTTTACTCATTTGGATTTCATTTTTATTCATTTACTTATTTATTTTTTTAAATTGTAAAAATTAAAAATTATAGTATTCAATATAAACTTAAACATTAAACATACTTTATAAATTTTTTCCATTATATTAATTTTTGTTTCATTTTCAGTTTTTTATCTTATTTTTATACAAAATTTACTAGTTATTTACTTTATTTACTGACTTATTATAATATTTAACTCTATCCGAAGCAGTCTGGAACCATTTGCCGCATATTGTTGGAAATGTTTTATCATCAACCGAAAATTTTTGATTGAAAGCTCCTGGAATAAAAGAAAAACAAAAATTAAAATTAAATTGGTTAATGAAAGGCTTTTAAAATACAATGATTACCTCTACCTCTACCTAATGATTCCTCACGCAAAGATTTTTTATTGCACTCATCATAACCGTCGCCAGTTAAATAGTCATCATCACTTTCTATAGAATTTTGGTTAATGTAATTATCTGGATGTTTGTTTATGTTTATTATGTTTACATATATGTTTATTTCCTTCGCTGAGCATCACTGACGGTGGAGACTCACTGCGGCGTCGCTTAGCTCTAAGAGCATTAATTATTTTTTTCGACTCGTTTCGGCTTGATCTTCGATCACTCATTTTTATTATTTATTGTCAATATATTTATATATTTAAAAAGATATTTACGTTTATTTTTTTAGTATTTCAATTTAACTTGCACTTCACGTGTTTAACCGTCCGACTTTCACTTTCGTAATGAGCAAACTGAAAATATTCTAGCATTTTCTTGTCGCAAGAATCTGCAGTCCGTTATTCTAATCGAGCCCTTTACTTTGTGTTTACTTTCCATTATCTCCCAAAACGCACCGAAATCGCTCTAAAATATGTGTTAACTCAAAAAACGATCCTAAATCGCTCTGAAATATGTGTTTACTCCGAAAACGCTCCTAAATCGCTCTGAAATACAACCCTAGTCAAAATTATTTTCACAACACACAATTATTTGCACATCCCAACTTCTTTTAGTTGTTATTCTTGTTGTTGTTGAACAATTTCACTGAAATAAATGTTATAGCGTAGCTTGATCTATGCTTAAGCGACACAAGAAGAAATGCGAAAAATAGCGGTTCATAGGACAAAGCTAAAAAAAAAAGAAAAAAAGCTTATCAGTTGTCAGAAGTATTTGCACACGTTTTCGGTGCGTCAAAATTATTTTCACAAAACTTAGTTTAATTTATTTCAGCTTAATATCTAATTTTAACAAACGATTTTCTTAATTTTATGAAAATACATTATTAATATTTAGTTACACCACCTTTGGCATCAATGACAGCTTGTAGTCTTTTTGGTATTGACCTTACCAAAGTTTGGGCAAATTCAAGGGTCAATTTGGACCAAATTTCGTCAATTTCAGCGATGACTCCGTCGCGTTTTCTATTTTTATCAATGGTTCTTTGATTTTTTACAAAAGCCCAAACGTTTTCGATAATATTTAGGTCTGGGCTTTGTGGTGGCCAAGGAAGAACCGCCTGATTAAGGTCACTCAAAAATTTGGTCGGTATCCTACCCTTGTGGCATGGAGCATTGTCCTGCTGAAGAATCCATTCATAAGTAGGAAAAAGTCTATTTCCTGACACAAAAGCATGGTCATTAAGGATTCGAACGTATCCGTGCTGGTTTAAGGTTCCTTCTATCGGTACGAGGTCTCCGAATCCATAATAGCAAAGGCATCCCCAAAACATGACTGTGCCACCACCAAACCTATTGATTGGCTGGGCTGCCAAATGCTTTTGGTTTTTCTTTAAATGCATAAAATGGTGGCTGTAGGACCCCTGGAACTGAAATGCAGCCTCATCCGTCCATAAAACATTATACCAAAAGTCAAGAGGCTTCTTAATATATTCCAATGCAAATTGGAGGCGTTTCGTTCGGTTGGTTGGTGTGATGTCAATCACTTTGCGGACAACATATGTATTAAAATCAGCTTCTTTTAACCTGCGACGAATTGTAGAATCACTTATTTGTTTACCAATTATATTTTTTGATTCTTGGGCAATTTTCAATGGACTTGCACTTGGATTGCTCGCTACAACTCCTAGTAAGTGCCTGCATTCTCTTTGGTCCAACACAGGTTTTCGGCCTGATCTTTTTTTATTTTTTAAAGTGCCAGTTGTGTCTCGCTTTTTTACTAAGTAGTAAACATTTCTGGGCGAAATTTTATACAGTTTAGCGATTTCAGCTGCTGAAATACCGGCTTTAAACTTAGTAACAATTTCAGCCCGGAGTTCAAGGGTTAACTCCCTTGTTTTAGGCATTTTGTTTAGATAAATCTAAAAGATAAATAATTATTTTAATTGAATTTTCACTGAATTGAATTTATTAGAGAAAACGAACCGCCACTTGTCGCTGCAAACCAAATACTAATGACGAAATTGCATTGTGAAAATAATTTTGACGCACCGAAAACGTGTGCAAATACTTCTGACAACTGATAAGCTTTTTTTTTTTTTTTTTAGCTTTGTCCTATGAACCGCTATTTTTCGCATTTCTTCTTGTGTCGCTTAAGCATAGATCAAGCTACGCTATAACATTTATTTCAGTGAAATTGTTCAACAACAACAAGAATAACAACTAAAAGAAGTTGGGATGTGCAAATAATTGTGTGTTGTGAAAATAATTTTGACTAGGGTTGTATGTGTTTACTCCAAAAACGCTCCGAAGCAGGACTCTTTTCAGACACCTAATTCGGAGCGCTCCTAACTTTGCATGCTGGGTGCACTTTCTGCTATTCGTTACTAATACTAATGCGTTAAAATCATATTAATGTATTGGGGTGCCGACCCCTGATTTAAAGTGACCGTGTTAATACATACATATGTACATACATATATGCACATGCAGGTTGCTTATATATAAGCAATATATATATATATATATATACAAACTATAGTTATAATTAGCTCCAGTAACATGATGTACATGATAATATTAACCCTAAACTATCTATTGCGGTGAAGCGGGAATAATTACTCTAGGGTAACTTTAAGTAGTATGTATAACATAACCGATAACTATATAATTCAAGATAACTAACAAATTCATCATAAAATCCAATTCACCAAATTAAAAAAAAAATTAATTCAAATAAAACTAACAAAAAAATTCACCGCGGCGTGAAATTAAGAAAAGCCAGAATCCTGGATCATCGCATCACCTCCATCGAAATCCCCATTTTCTGCAGCTGCATCGACTGCAAAAGGAATGAGGCAGCAGGATTAATCCCAAGGAAGGCTCCTAAGGAAGGAACGCAGGCATTTGTGCAAAATTTTTTTATACAAATTAAATACAAGTCTTGTGCTGAAATATTGCACCCTTCTTTCAATGCTTGGCGCTTTTTTTCAATGCTTTGCGCTAACTAACAAACTGCCTGTTCAAAATTCATAAAAATATATCACTGTTGCCAAGCAATGTAGTTCAATTTAGTGAGGCCAACATGTATTTATATACAGATATATCTGTTGTAATGTACATCAAATATATATATATAAACTAGCGACCCCGGCACACGTTGTTTTGCCCTTTTTTGTTTTCTATAAGGGCTAGCTGTTTTTTCTTCATTTATTTTGGTTAATAAATGTTTTTCAGTATTTCAAGTACATCCAGTAATTTCACGTACAGCAAAATTCCCTCGCCAATATCTAACAGTTGTTTAGAGAAAGTATGAATCCTGAAGCATTTGATCGCGCATATTCTTGGTCAGTTCTTTTTCAACATTACGCCACAGTTGCGATGATTTTAAGCAAGCATTGAATTCATCAGCGTACGTTAACCGTGAACACCTGAAAGGAGTAACAAAGGGCCGTAAAATAGTTTATCATTGTTCCTTATATCCCTAATTGACCAATCCAATTCCCCAAGCGAATTTTTACGTCCTATAGTGCATTCATCCAAAATATGGGCGCTATGCCCATAGACGATTGTTTTAATGTTGCACACTGCATCTGGATTATTTTGAATGTTCAATGACAGCTTAAGTGCTGAATGAGCTGTTATGCCTCCATCTAATAAGGTTGCTGCAACGCCAGAAGATGCAATGGCCAATGCGTTGCCATTTTTTTAATCGTAACTCGGCAGGAAGAAGCGTAATAAGGAATGTTCACTTTGGAACTTTCACTTTGAATGTTCACAATAATCACTTTGGAATAAGCAGAATTTTCAACATCAGGCTCTTACTGGAATGCTAGTCGAAGAAATTGCCCAGATGTGAATCCTCGATAAACTTGTTGCCGTTGTTAGTTAATTCTTCTTCTAACTATTAATCTGTGCGCTTCTCTTCTTTGAAAAGTGGCCTTTGTTGATTATGTTCATCTCGTGCATCTTTCGATTGTGATTCACGTAACTGCCCCATGCTTACACGCGCCTTTTCATTACCTTTATAAATTTGTTCTCCTGATCTCGTATTCTTCTACCTCGCGCAGCTCTAGAATTGACTGTTTGGCCCAATTGCATATCACCGCTTTCGTTTGCAGTATTTTGTATTCTTCTTGCATTATGGCTTTGTCGGGAAAGATTCGATCGTCTTGGTCGCGGCATTATAAATTAAACATCCGAATCAAATCGATTGCTGCAGAACGCGACTGCCTAACTCTCAATCGGGTTCGCTCAAGCCTAGCTGCTGACATTTTGACATTTGACATTTTCATTTGACATTTTCTTGTGCATCTTTCGATTGTGATTCACGTAACTGCGCCATGCTTACACGCGCCTTTTCATTACCTTTATACATCTAGATAAATGTATAAATACATAATATCGTACATAAAATAGATTAATATATGTAAGTTATCCAACCCATAAATCCAGGCCACTTATGGCTTTTCAAACTTGCATTTGCCTACGGCTTTCTTTGCCTCTGAGGTCCGACCTCGGTTCCCCATAAACAAATCAAAAGTAAACATCAGCTTCCCTCCGAAGCCCAATCAACGCTTATCGGACAGATTAACAACTGAAGTTAGCTAAAATTAATTTTCTCGAAGCTATATGAAGCTGTGAGACTATGCAATTTTGTCGCGTTCGCGATTCACTTTCACTTTTGTTGAGTTTCGGAACGCGATATTAGATCCTCCAACGCGCATGCGAATTTGAACTTTATACAGCGGTAATAAATTACAAATTGACTCTCCATTTTATTTAGAAAACGTTTGTATGGGAAATAGAAAATACTGTTTTGAGGATTTTCCCGGCAATTATTCGAATTTTTCTCACCTTTAAACCTTCCCTAGACCTCCACGAATAATTCAAGACCAAGATAAGATAAATCCGTTCAGCCATTCTCGAGTTTTAGCGAGACTAACGAACAGCAATTGATTTTTATATATATAGATATATATTTTTTTTACCGGTCTTTCAAAATTTGGATGGCTTGTGCATCAATAAGAGCATCAGCTAGCATTCCTGTATTCATCATAAAGCTTAGAGGCCCAGACGACCGAGGGGCGCTCAAGAAAAGATTTGTTAGAATATATTAAGCTATTTGTAATTTATATTTTATTATAATTCTATATTTTAAATTTGAGGGACAGGAAAGAGATGTTATAGAGTAGAGACCATTGTCGGGTCAGGCAGCAGCCGCTAAATTAGTTATAGTTTATTTATTAAGCTAATGTATGGATTATCGCCTTAGTTGGTCGCAAGCCGACTCTTTCTCGTCCGCTCGACTTCAACGGGCCTATTTTAAGAGAGCTTTAGCTTCGCAATCACTATGTCGGGCCGCCCTCTCCACTATCGAGAGCTTTAGCTTCGCGTATGTCTAGTCGAGCCGCACTCTCTGTCCATATTATTAGTCACTGCTTAGCACCATAAACTGGATGATCATATTGGTTGATCCCAGTTTCATCTGCCTGCAGCATAAATAAAATATAACGTACTATAATTAAATTCGTCTTTCATTTCCCGGCATTGAAAAGTCTCAATGACCAAACAACCATTGTAGTTCGAACATAATACCCTAAAAGGGTCATGCAGTTCATATGTCGAACTACAACGGCTAAGGAATAGAGGACTAAAGTTTCGAGTCCTTTTATTAGGAATGTTAAATTTTAAGCGTGTTAGTAAATGCTGGCTATCTACATCCCCGTTAATAAGGTTATGCAGAAAGACTACACCGAGCATTGTACTACGTTTAGTTAAGCTAGGTAAGTTTATAAGTAAGAGTCTACTATTATAAGATGGAAGGTGAAGTTTGCATCCCAGATTAGACCTCTAAGTGAAAAGTTAGGAAATTCTTTTGTACGGATTCTATGCAGTCCTGATGTACCCATATTGGGGACTCCAGACACATGAACAGTACTACAGTATAGGACGGACCAAAGAAATGAATAATGTTTTGGTTAAATAGGGGTCATTAAATTCTTTTGACCACCTTTTAATAAAACCAAGGACTCCGTTAGCCTTGTTAACCATTAAGAAAATGTGGTCGGCAAATATCAGTTTTATGTCTAATAGGATGCCGAGATCATTACCCTGGGTTAATTTTTCTAAGGCAATCCCAATAATAGAATACGTATCTTGCAGAGGGCAAGAACGATAAAAAGGCTTGCATTTTGAACCATTGAGTATTAAATCATTAGCTAAAAACCATTTTTGAAAGTTATCAAGGTCAGACTGAAGACTGCGTTGGGCAGAGATGGATTTGTACTGAAGACAAAGTGTTGCATTATTTGCATACGTAAGAACTAGAGAGTTCGTTACAGCAGGGGGCAAGTCGTTTATAAAAAGCGTAAATAATAGCGGGCCAAGATGACTTCCTTGAGGGACGCCAGATGTAGCACGGACCAGACGGGAATGTATGTTTTTAAATAAGACTCTTTGTGTCCTTCCATCTAAGTAGCTGAGATTCACGTTAAGAGGTCTATAGGAAAACCCAGCATATTCAGTTTACTCAACAAGAGTGAGTGATTAACTGAATAAAATGCTTTGCTGAAGTCTGTGTAAATTACATCGGTTTGATATCCCTTACAAAGCCATCTATGACAAAGGATGTCAACTCCAGTAAATTTGTGGTGGTGGAGCTTAATATGAGGGGCAAATGAGGGGTAATTAATTTTCAAATAATTTGGAATTGCCGACAACTTAGAGATGGCTCTGCAGTTGCCTCCGACTTTTTCCTTTTTTATGTAGGGGAATTATGAATGATTCCTTCCACTTAAGGGGAAATATTAGGTGCCGAAAGATAAGTTTCCAAAACTTATGCCGAAAGATCTAGGTTTCCAAAGATAAGTTGAAAAGTCTTAGAAGAGGTTTGCACAGAGCCCTGGCACAGTATTAAGCACACAGCCTGGTACTCCGTCGGGGCCTGGCGAATAAATGGGTTTGACCCTTAAAAGACCAGATAATAAGTTCTTCTCAGAAAAAACGGACAGAAAATAAGATTTGCTGCTTGAATATTATATGCGTAAGGCTGATCAGTCAGTTTAGGTGGAGAATAAGTCGTTTAAAAAAATTTTGCGAATAGATCGGCAATGGCCTGATCAGAAGTCGCAGAGGAATTTTCAAACGTAATCAGGGTGAAAAAGATACGTGTTTACGCTTAGTGTTTACAAAATTATAAAACTGCTTTGGATCCTGAGTAAATTGTATCCGGCAGGGGTCAATATAATTCCTATAACATTGAGCGTTAATCACGGTAAAATTGGACCGAGCTAGTAGGTATTTTGAGAAATCAACACTACTGCAGGTTTTTTTTATATTTAATTAAAAGCTTATTTTTTATTTTTGAGGTTAGTGAGGCACCTTGTAAACCAAGGTGGATTTGTTGCATTATTTGCATACGTAAGAACTAGAGAGTTCGTTAAAGCAGGGGGCAAGTCGTTTATAAAAAGCGTAAATAATAGCGGGCCAAGATGACTTCCTTGAGGGACGCCAGATGTAGCACGGACCAGACGGGAATGTATGTTTTTAAATAAGACTCTTTGTGTCCTTCCATCTAAGTAGCTGGAGATTCACGTTAAGAGGTCTATAGGAAAACCCAGCATATTCAGTTTACTCAACAAGAGTGAGTGATTAACTGAATAAAATGCTTTGCTGAAGTCTGTGTAAATTACATCGGTTTGATATCCCTTACAAAAGCCATCTATGACAAAGGATGTCAACTCCAGTAAATTTGTGGTGGTGGAGCTTAATATGAGGGGCAAATGAGGGGTAATTAATTTTTCAAATAATTTGGAATTGCCGACAACTTAGAGATGGCTCTGCAGTTGCCTCCGACTTTTTCCCTTTTTTATGTAGGGGAATTATGAATGATTCCTTCCACTTAAGGGGAAATATTAGGTGCCGAAAGATAAGTTTCCAAAACTTATGCCGAAAGATCTAGGTTTCCAAAGATAAGTTGAAAAGTCTTAGAAGAGGTTTGCACAGAGCCCTGGCACAGTATTAAGCACACAGCCTGGTACTCCGTCGGGGCCTGGCGAATAAATGGGTTTGACCCTTAAAAGACCAGATAATAAGTTCTTCTCAGAAAAACGGACAGAAAATAAGATTTGCTGCTTGAATATTATATGCGTAAGGCTGATCAGTCAGTTTAGGTGGAGAATAAGTCGTTTAAAAAAATTTTGCGAATAGATCGGCAATGGCCTGATCAGAAGTCGCAGAGGAATTTTCAAACGTAATCAGGGGTGAAAAAGATACGTGTTTACGCTTAGTGTTTACAAAATTATAAAACTGCTTTGGATCCTGAGTAAATTGTATCCGGCAGGGGTCAATATAATTCCTATAACATTGAGCGTTAATCACGGTAAAATTGGACCGAGCTAGTAGGTATTTTGAGAAATCAACACTACTGCAGGTTTTTTTATATTTAATTAAAAGCTTATTTTTTATTTTTGAGGTTAGTGAGGCACCTTGTAAACCAAGGTGGATTTGTTGAAGCAGAGGTTATATGCAGAGGTAAGCTTCTCATTTTCACTTTTACCGTTGTCCGCTGCTCTATGTATGTATTTATATCAGTGGTCGGCACCTAATACATTGATATGATTTTAATGCATTAGTATTAGTAACGAATATCAGAAAGTAGGCTGCGAGAAATTTTCTATGCCCACGGGATAGGGCCGTGCCGACCACTGATCTATAGGTGCATATGTGCATTTTTTTTTAAGTTACTTCCAAGCTCAAAGAGGGGTATGATTTTTGGCCGTCCCGTGAAGACGGGTTAACGCCAACGTCAAGACGTCTTGAAGATGTCATTAAACAAAAAGGACTACCAACCAAATACTAAATGATATGTTAAATATAAAAATTAAGTAAAGTGTACCAAAACTTTTGTGTCACCGAAAAAGTACCTTTTCATTTAAAATTAAAATTAAATTGAATAGTGATAACAAAAATAAAAAATTAAAAGTGACTTTTAAATAAACAAACCTTTATTTGACCAAATATAAAAAAAAATTGTTAAAATGCAGAACAAGCCTAAAAAGAGCAATTAAAGTAAAAAATGTCAAATGTGCCATGACTTTATTGCGGGACTATATAAGTGAAATTAAAAATTTCAAGATACTTGTTATGACAATGCGAAAACATTATTTATATTAATATGACTTGGGGCTTGATGATGTTGATGGAAAATAAACGATAATGAAGAAATGAAGAATGATGCCATAATACAATGAATGATGCGATAGTCAACTATTTAAAGCAGTGGTCGGCACGGCCCTATCTCGGGGGCATAGGAAATTTCTCTGCCCGAGCTCTGCCACACACACACACAGTATAAATGTGTGAAACGTCATGCTCACAGCCTACCCAGCATGCAATATGAGCGTTTTCGGAGCGTTTTTTGAACCTTTCTTTTGGGTAAAAACACCCATAAAGTGTTCCGAAAAGATACCAGAAAGAGCGTTTTTCCCCTTGAAAATGGTCCGTCATAAGGATGGTAATTTGAGAGTCCGATAAGTGCTCTTTTTTGACTCCTAAATAGGTGCTTTCACCCTCCGAATGAAGCAGTGAAAGCCCTGAGAAAACGCACATAAAAGTAGCCTTTCCAGACACCTAAATCACCCCTTAAAAATACTTTTAGGAGCGTTTTAAACAGCACAAAAAGATACTTTTAGGTGCGTTTTTCAGGCACTTAAACCGCCCCAAAAAGTTACTTTTTTTACTCATTTGGATTTCATTTTTATTCATTTACTTATTTATTTTTTTAAATTGTAAAAATTAAAAATTATAGTATTCAATATAAACTTAAACATTAAACATACTTTATAAATTTTTTCCATTATATTAATTTTTGTTTCATTTTCAGTTTTTTATCTTATTTTTATACAAAATTTACTAGTTATTTACTTTATTTACTGACTTATTATAATATTTAACTCTATCCGAAGCAGTCTGGAACCATTTGCCGCATATTGTTGGAAATGTTTTATCATCAACCGAAAATTTTTGATTGAAAGCTCCTGGAATAAAAGAAAAACAAAAATTAAAATTAAATTGGTTAATGAAAGGCTTTTAAAATACAATGATTACCTCTACCTCTACCTAATGATTCCTCACGCAAAGATTTTTTATTGCACTCATCATAACCGTCGCCAGTTAAATAGTCATCATCACTTTCTATAGAATTTTGGTTAATGTAATTATCTGGATGTTTGTTTATGTTTATTATGTTTATATATGTTTATTTCCTTCGCTGAGCATCACTGACGGTGGAGACTCACTGCGGCGTCGCTTAGCTCTAAGAGCATTAATTATTTTTTCGACTCGTTTCGGCTTGATCTTCGATCACTCATTTTTATTATTTATTGTCAATATATTTATATATTTATAAAGATATTTACGTTTATTTTTTTAGTATTTCAATTTAACTTGCACTTCACGTGTTTAACCGTCCGACTTTCACTTTCGTAATGAGCAAACTGAAAATATTCTAGCATTTTCTTGTCGCAAGAATCTGCAGTCCGTTATTCTAATCGAGCCCTTTACTTTGTGTTTACTTTCCATTATCTCCCAAAACGCACCGAAATCGCTCTAAAATATGTGTTAACTCAAAAAACGATCCTAAATCGCTCTGAAATATGTGTTTACTCCGAAAACGCTCCTAAATCGCTCTGAAATATGTGTTTACTCCAAAAACGCTCCGAAGCAGGGCTCTTTTCAGACACCTAATTCGGAGCGCTCCTAACTTTGCATGCTGGGTACTTTCTGCTATTCGTTACTAATACTAATGCGTTAAAATCATATTAATGTATTGGGGTGCCGACCCCTGATTTAAAGTGACCGTGTTAATACCAGAGCTTGTAAATAACTGTCAACCGTTTTTTTTTCTTGCGCTCTCGTTGCGAGCAGAACCGAAAAAGTTCATACTCTCTCGCTCTCGCTCTGAGCAAGAGACTTTTGCTGTCCTTAATTCTGTTTTCTGTTGAGCGCTTTTCGTTGAGCCTTTTTTATTTCGGTCATTTAATGAGCAGTGCGTGAAGAGCGGAACGAGAAACGCTCGCACAAAGAGAGTCAGCAAAAGACCGATTGACCGAAAAACTCAATGCAAACGGTTTTTTCATTTACTTTCTTTGTTGTTGCTTTCGTAATTATTATGTTTTGACTGCAAAACGAATGCAAAAAAAAGTTTCAGACAATGTTGTTTTTAGATTTTTTTTTATTTTATATATTATATTCATATTTTTTGTAAATTTTTTTATATTTATGTGTTAAGCTTAACAACTAGTAAGGAGTTTAAATTTTCTGCACTAATCGAACTTCTTCGTTCACTTAATATAAAATGTAGGGCTGAGAATGCCCGTTAAATTAGAATAATTAGTTAACACAGTTAAACGCAACTTAACACACGCAATACACGATCGCAATTAAACATCTAACGATTTGCTTGCCTATGCGTGTAAATGTTACCAATACATACGCAAAAGACTTTTTGCTTCACTGAAAACGACAAAACGGTCTTGGAACAACCGAAACAAAACAGAATACACAAAATCGGTTTCGCTCTGAGCGCGAGCGAGCACATTAAAGAACCCATGAAACGGTTACTCTCTGAGTCTTTTCGTAAAGAGTCAGAAAGAGACACTTATTTGCAGACAACGAGAAACGGTCGACAGTTATTTGCAAGCTCTGGTTAATACATACATATGTACATACATATATGCACATGCAGGTTGCTTATATATAAGCAATATATATATATATATATATATATATAACTATAGTTATAATTAGCTCCAGTAACATGATGTGAGAATTATTAAAGAAGTTAAGATGTAAAAGGCGTCTCATAAATCTACATTGGCCAAGTCAATGATATTAGTTATTGAGCTGTAATTTTCAACTGATTCTTGAGAAAAAAATCGATAAATGTTATCGTATTTGAGTAGGAGCTGGAAGTACCTGCGAATATTATCGTATTTGGAACAATTTAAAATTATGTGTGAAATGTCTTCTATTGTGTTGAAATTGCAATCGCAGTTTGGACTGTCATGAACTTTTCATTTGTACATATAGGGTGTATTTATCAAAGGAATAACCGCTGAGGATTCTATTAAAGATTGCAGTTTTCAGATTGGAACCATGGTTTAAGTAAGGCATATGGATGTAGAAGACAGTATCTTTTGTTCCTTTCTATGCAAAAGGAATTATAGACGCGCTCCCAATCAGTTATAATTCTGTTGAAGATGTGAGTGATGGCATCATTGATCGTGTATCTGATATTAATACTGGATCCCAAGGTATTATCGTTTTTAGGAGCAGAGACAGCAACTTCAATTCCTTTGATATTCAAATGGCTTGGAATATGAGCACCCAAGCTACATATCTGTCAGGATAGCTACCCTTGTAATATGATGGTCAAAGAGAACTTCTTATTGATATAAAAACTTTTATTTGTGTTAATTTTGACATGGTAAAAGTGAAATTACACAGTGAAATTATCTCAAATAGATAAATTATTATCTCCGTGTAAATTATTTCAAAATTTTGACTAGTTATTAAACTATGCTTTCTCTAAAAAGAATGTCCACCACGTCAGGGCTGCTATATTTCTTGTTTTGGCAAGAACTCTTAAAAAAATTAGAATCAAAGGTTAAAAACCGAGGTTTAAAAATGAATAATCTACATAGGTTAAAGAATGAAAAATGTCTTTAAATTGAAAATAGTAAAGCAGCTGGGTGATTAAAAGTCAGGGGGAGTTCTGCTGCTTGGGTTTTTTTTTTTTTTTTTTAAGCTTAGTTTGTTTTTATTGGATCACTCTTTATGAGTCTAACAATAAGGTTGCAAATCTTAAAATAATACAATATCTAACAGTTTGTTTTGAACTGAATAGAGACTACGTGGTCCTAATAATTAGCGATGGATTGGAAGGTCGTTGCGGCGAAGACAAGAAATGCTGGAAACTCGCGTGAGGGGTCTCGCGAGATGATTTGGATGTACTGATAGCCAGTTGTAGTACTTTGTTTTGATTTGTGCTATCTCTGAATAATACTCTCTTCTCTGACGAGTGGTATGTGAAGGTCCCTGTGAATGTTTTCATTCCGAACGTACCACGGGGCACACTGCTGTTACTGGCGTTCCCCCACAACTGGGAGCCGTACATCCAGATTGGTTTCAAGACGGTGTTATATGGGAGTACCTTGTAGTCCAAGCTAAGGGGCGAACGGCTATTGATAAGCCAGTGGAGGCTGTTGGCTTTGAGTTTTAAATGCGTTCTTTTGGCTTCAATGTGGCTGCGCCAGGTAAGCCGTCTATCGAGGTGTACGCCAAGATATGTTATTACATTTGCTATCGTAACCACTGTGTTGTTAAAAGTAAGTGCCTGTCTTGCCTGTTAAGAGTGAACGTTACGTGTTTGCATTTTTGTTCGTTAACTTTGATTCGCCAGTCGGATAGCCATTTCTCCACTGCCACCAGGTGTATAGCAAGTTGCGCCGTTGCTTGCTTGGGGCATCTCGCGCGGCTTAGGATCGCTGTGTCATCTGCAAAAGTGGATGTGGTTAAATTCCTGCTCGTTGGGATGTCCGCAGTGTAGATAAGGTAGAGTGTTGGTCCAAGCACGCTGCCTTGAGGAACTACGGCTCTAATGGTGTAGTCATCGGACATGCCTCAAATACATCTTACTGAGAATTTCCTGTTGTATAGGTATGACTTCAGAAGTTTGTTAGTGTTGGTTGGGAGCATTTCTATAATTTTGTGCATTAGACCTTCTAACCATACTCTGTCGAAAGCTTGTGATACGTCCAGAAATATCGCAGTGCAGTACTCCCTTTGTTCGAATGTATTTCGGATTTCTGAGGTTATGCGGTTGACTTGCTCAATGGTTCCGTGTTTTTCTCGAAAACCGAATTGATGAATAGGGATTTTGCTGTGTGTTCTGAGATATAGGGTAATGTATGCCAAGAAGCATTTTTCAAAGAGTTTTGATAGACACGTTAGTAAACTAATTGGTCTATATGATGAAGCGATTGTGCGGTCTTTGCCAGGTTTTGGTATCATTATAATGATCGACTTTTTCCATCTCTCTGGAAATTGTCCGTGTCTCGTTATTGCATTGAAGAGCTGGCAAATAGCTCGGACAGCACAGAAAGGAAGTTCAATAATCATTTTTGGTGATATTAGGTCGCATCCTGGAGATTTTTTTGGGTTGAGTTCGTTTATGATTTTGAGTAACTCATGTGGCCTAAATACAATAGGTTCATACGATGATGTGTCGATATCTGGTGTTGCTGGCAGTGAGATCCCGTTTGATGATGTGTTGGGCTGAAATACATTTTGAAGATGCTCTGCGAATCTGACGGCTCTTTCTTCGTCGCTTCGAGCCCAGTTGCCTGTGGATGTCCTTATTGGCATTGCAGATTCGATTGGTCCGCATAGAGATGAGTGTGCTCTCCAAAGTGGAAACTTGGAGCTCATTGGGGATAACTGTTCTATATAATGTTTTGCGACCTTTCTTCTTCATGACGAAGTGCAGCTGAGAGCCTCCATGTGGCGTCTTTTAACCTTTGTTTTGCGGTTGGTGATCTGTTGGATTGCCATTCTCGCCGTGAGCGTCGCTTTGCTAGAACGAGCAAATTAGAACGAATAGAGCACTATTTCAACGTTCGTGTATCTATTATTGTACGATGTTTTTTGCGTTTGTGGAGTTGATACGCGAGCTGCTGCGACCAAGACGGATTCAAGAGTGTTTGTGGATAAGTTGATATCAGCTTCGTCATTTAAACGTGGATTCAACTCAATGAGCGAACTTATATATTTTTTGTACTTAAGCCAATTGGTTTTATTCGTTGTTAATCTGAATGGTTTATCTACCGCAACTGGATGTAGATTTAGATGAAGAAGTACAGGCGAGTGATCGGACGATAGATCTGGTAAGGAGTTGGCACTTATCAGGTTGCAAGGAATATTTTTTGTGACTGCAAAATCTATCAAGTCTGGCAGTTTTCTAGGATCTGTTGGCCAATATGTAGGTGTCCCAGGGGACACACAGTCTAGCCTGTTGCTTGATTTTATTATTGCATTGTACAACTGCCTTCCCTTAGGAGTCACAAGTCGAGATCCCCAGTGCGTATGCTTGGCATTGAAGTCTCCTGCTGCTATAAATTGTTCGCTCAGAGAGTTGAAATATTCCATGAATTGGGATTCTGATATTGTGAACCGAGGAGGACAGTTTACGGCGGCAAGCTTTAAAAGATCGGGAATCCATTTGGATATCTATTGATGTAGCTTGCATGAAGTTAGTGGCGAAGCTATTGTGGAAGCAGTGCTTGATGCGATTTCTAATCAGAATCCCAGTGCCTCCATGAGCTTTCCCGTCTGGGTGATTCGTTGTGTCTGATTTGTTTTTTATTTGTAAGATGAATTTTGAGTAGCATTACATCGTGAATTATAGGAATAATTATTATTTATTACAGTCGATATGGTAATTAGGTTAATAGAAACTGGTTCGAGAAGTTCAGACTCGCTTTTTGAGTTTACTGAGCATTGTTTTTGCAAAGCTTGCTTGGATTGGTGGCGGTTTTGACCCATTTTACAGTTGCATAGCTTGGTTTCATTATTGGCTAATAGATTTAACAGCTGAAGGGGGGATGACATTACGTGTAGATTTCATAGGTGGTGTATGTGAGTGAGCAGTGGTCACTCTTTGGTGTGTACGACTTTTCAGTTCCTTGTAGACTGGACAGCCCCTGTAGTTAGCCGTAGGGTTGCCTCCACATTTTCCGCACTTTTTGCTGCTGGGATCCTCTTTATTTTTTGGGCATTTGTGAGATTCATGAAGGTCTCCACAAGCAACGCATACTGGACGAAGCGTGCAATAAGACCTTGTGTGGCCATACTCCTGACAATTATTACACTGCACCGGTCCATTTCTTTTATGCGGCTCCTCTACCGTAATTCTGCGGTGTAGTAGGAACTGGAGAGTGAAGATTGGATGCACTTCATTTTTTTTCAGAGGCTTGGATTTGGTTTCGGGTTCAAGTTCTACCTTGAAAAGAGGTTGAGGCTTTCTTTCTCTATTCAAAATGTTACTAACATTTTTTACCTTAAAACCTTTCTCCATCAGTGCTCTTGTAACTTCATCTGGTGTTACTTCCGGCTCGATACCTTTTAGTACTGCTTGCTGGCCCTTACTGCTTTTTATTTGGTACGTGTAGAAGTTTTTATTATTGTCGTTTAAATACTTCGACAGAATTCTGTAGCTTCATGAATATTTCCCTTTGTTAATGGAATTATGTGGAAATTGTCTGGTCCTATTAGATTCAGTATCGAGTTTACGAGAGTATTCGAACTTTTCTCTCGAATGTAAATCGGCGGCGGCTTAGGCTTTTTGTTGTCCCCTACGATGACTTCAGGAGGTTTATCATCGGATTTATCTGCCAAAATAGCAAATCTGTTTGCTTCTATGGGCTTCTCTATTGTAGATTGTTTTGAGGTGCCTCGAGTTATTTTAGCAGAGTTACCAAGTCTAGAGTTCTGCGGGCTAAGCTTTCGTTTTATTTGTATGTAGCGATCCATACCAGTCTGTACGGCCGAACGTTGTTTTGAAGGGGGCACGCTGGTGTAAGGTGCTGCATTATTTGCTTGCACTGCAGTTTCCGATATAACGGTAGATGGTATTGCGCGTGCAGTCGATACCATTGTAGTTGTTGTAATATTTGCCGTTGCAGTTGCTAATGACGTCACTGTACTGGTGACCGTGGCTATGCAGGCAGGCATGAGGGAAGGGTATGGGGTTTTATCCAACGAGAGCGCAGGAGAGCAAGAACGCGCCCTGCCTTGCGATGTTGGATAGAGTTCATTACTCGGGGTTGGGGTTATTGATCGCGGTTGGTTGTTTTTTGTTGGGTTTGCGGTCTTGCGTTGACACAAATGAGTGGTATGCGTTGTTACGTAGCAAGGAGAGTCGACGCTCGTCTTGCTGACGTTGGAGCACCGTATGAGTGTCGAATTCACTCATAGCTTACTGTTTTTGATTTTCTTATTTTTTCTTATTTACACAAAAAGTACGAAGTTCATCGCACTATGCGTCTTTTCGCCCACTGTGTATTTTTGTTTAGAGCTTGTCTGCACTATGCTTAGTTTTTGTTTAATTTTCGTTGCACGATCAGAAGACAAAAAGAAAGCACGTCGCCGACGTTCGCGAACGAACTCAGCTAATACTAATTTTATTATTAATATTATTTTTCAGGTATATCCCTACGCCCCCGTAACCATCCTCATGAGGCTTGAAAATGAATTTATAGTTTGCCAAACTACACGTCTAACACGACTACACCCAAATTTCAGAAAGAATGGCCGTGTCAATATTATTATTAACTTTTTAGGCAAAATTTTTAGGGGCTTATAATAGAGTTCGGTGGTATTAAAAATCTCAGGAGTGGATGGAGCTAGTTTATCAAAGAGAGCCGGATATCTTATTCTAACCTCCACTCTAGATAGATTCTGCGATACACTTCTGTATAGAAAACGCTCTTTTCCTTGCCGGACATTCAAGGGAGGTAGCTGTGTGGGAGAAGTTGCAGTTTATACACTTAAGTGTCGTACATGTCTGCTTACAGTGCTGAGCAAAATGCCAAATCTGACGCACCTAAAACATTGGCTAAAAGAAACATAAGGTTCCACTTCAAACTTTGTACAAAGGAAGTCAATTTCCTCTAGAATCTGGGAGCCTTCGAAATATCTTCGAAAATAATCTTAACCCTGGACTTATAATAATTTCGTGAATGAGCACTGGCGATAAAATGAATTCTTTTAAATCATCAGTACTAAAAAAATAGGAATTTAAAAAATAAAACCAGTCTTGAAAATGAAATGCCTAAGAATTTTCGGGTTGTAGCCAGAGAACTACAACGAGTATAAAATTTTTGTTCATACTCGAGTACTGAATCAGTACTCTGTTTGATTTATTCCGTTTCCTTCGGGTATAAGTATTGAACTTTTCGTTTCCAACTCAATGTCAACGATCAAGTTGGTATTTTTACCAAATATCCATTTCCAAAAAATCCATGTTTCTATCTTCAAAAAAACGAATTGTGGGTCATTTTCTCTTACTCTAAAAACACCGGAGTTATATCATTTCCGATCAATTAGTTATATTCAAGCTATAGAAAATAGTCGGTCGATACCGCCGTTTCCAACGTATATATTGCGTGCAAAGAAGGGTGTGTGCAAAGTTTCAAGTCGATAGCTTTAAAACTGATAGACTAGTTCGCGTAGAAACAGACAGACAGACAGACGGACATGCTCATATCAACCCAGGAGGTGATCCTGATCAATAATATATATACTTTACATGGTCGGAGATGTCTTCTTCACTGCGTTGCACACTTTTGGACAAAATTATAATACCCTCTGCAAGGGTACAAAAATGTTTACAGGCAGACAGAGCACATACTTTTGATGTGCAATAAACACATCAAACATTTCTATCACACGTATCCATAACCCAATTACTCGAGCAAACAACAGATGATTTAAATCAAACAATTATACTCGAGAAAAAATGCCTTGAATTCTGACTTAACAACAGTTCAACGAAATGAATCGCAATCGCAGCAATCCCATCAAACGATTTGGTCGAAGCCTGCTTCGCCCATAGCTTGTACTTGATTGTGATTGCCGAGAGAAAATAGGTTCATGTAAAATCAAATCACCTGAGGTTGGAAGTATTTGAGTTGAATCGAACTCGTTGTGTCAATTGTTTTGAATTGATTTGATTGACCATAGGGCATGAGTGTTCGATCATACTTAATCATACTCGTTGCAGTACTCCGGTCGTAGCCTCTTTTTTAAGTCAGAATTTAATAAATCATTATCTGCTTTAGCTGTCTTGCACTCTGCCTTAAAACTGCCTTAAAATATAAGCGGTACTTGCTGTGGTTTGGAGGAACTGTTGTCATTGTCGTTGATGTAGATGACATTTGTATCCTGATCGTTGATCTTGGTCTGCTGTAAAACATTAGCGTTGCATTCTTCTGACTCCAAGTTGTCCATTTCTTCCTGAACTTTTAGAGATATTTTTGGATCAAATGTTTTCTTTTTTTAAAGTATTGTGGGACGGCTATTTTTTTTAAATTGCCGCATCAGAGCACAGGGCCCTTGCTCTGGCCGAGTGGGGCATTTTTGATTTAAGCGGATGCACCCCCGTTAAAGTATATATATTCTTGATCAAGATCACCTCCTGAGTTGATATGAGCATGTCCGTCTGTCTTTCTGTTTCTACGCGAACTAGTCTCTCAGTTTTAAGCTATCGTCTTGATAGCATATGACGAAGGATGCGTGTCCGAGGGGGGGCTCGGACGCTAATATGCGGAATCTGGGGGACCGGCCGACCTCCCAGTTTTAACCAGGCTTATTATGACAAGCGGGCTAGGTCATGATGGACGAACCCCTTCCTGCCTACTCGTGGGTCCAAATATGAATTCTATTTTACCAAACAAAAACCAAAGCGGAGAACGGAAGTCCATAAAAAGGTCCTGCAACGGGGTCAATGACCCGTTAAACTGCAAGGCTCTCAAAAGCCAAGAAGTTGCTGGGATGAAGAAGCTCCCTACAGAGAGGCAACATCTCGAGGCGGGACGCCCCGGGCGGAGGAGGATGCCAAGGCATCCCCAGGGTCAACCTCTAAACCAACTGGCGGGGCGCCTAAGTTGAACCCTGGTCCGGTCGCTTATCGCTCGATGCAACGAAAAGGCTTCTATAAAGATAGGAAGAGAGTAGCCTTTTTCCTAATGAGGACGGATCCATCAGGAGAAGCCAACCCGAACTAGGCCGATAAAGTGGGCAAGAGAGATCATGCCCGACTTTCAACCGGAAAAGGCGGGTGTGAGGCTAAAGCCGAAAAAGCACGCTGGGTCTGATCCTGCCAAGGAGATCGCGCAGATTGCTAAAAAGGACAGATCAACGGAAGGAGGAGCTCCCCAAGCCAAGAAGAGGAAGGCCCAGCTTTAGCCGTCCAACCGCTCGTTCGCTGAAGTTTCGAAGGGAAGAACCCTTACTGGAGTCCTGGACAAGGGATCCAAAGATGGGCTTTTCCCCAACGACCTTTGGCGATGAGTGGTATGGGCGCTTCGAGATCCTAAAGAGCGGAGGACCCCCACCACAGTGCGAAGACGAAGGATGGTATCAGGGTAACGTTAAGGTAATTGCCTGCCAAGACGCGCATTCGGTAGCGACAAGCGCTTGGAGAGATCTCTCCCGGGGCAAAGCTGGAGGCGGTTGACTGTGTGGAGATCCCAAGTAACCCAAGGGCACGAGTATGCTGTATCGAGTTTCCTAATCGAGCTGGAAAGTCGTCAAGGTCGAAGAGGTGGTAGGACTGCGGAGTCAGGTCGTTTTTACTCCATACAAAACCGTAAAAGTTCTGGAAAAATCCGAGCAGCGGATCAAATACGGATTCGAGCACGTGACTGTCCGTATCTACAAATCCGATGCGAAGAACAAAACAGGAAGTATCGAGCTGGAGGCAGACGAACAAGGGCCGGACTTGGAAGAGCCGACCGAAGAGGGGCACCCGGTAGGAATGTCGGATGAAGAGGTGGACATCCTGGAAGGATACACCTGAGAGGCGAGCGACAATCTTACAGACAAACCTCCACAATAGAGCTGTAAACAATTCAATCTTTTAATCGATTTAATCGATCTTTTTGGATGAGCGAAAAAATCGATTCTTTTTTTAAGGAATCAATGCATCGTAAAGTTTGGTCACCTTACAAAAAAAATGTTCAGGCGAATCAAAAAGAATAAATGTAAGTAACCGAAAAAATTATTTTAAAGTAATAAAACTTATGTAAACTAATAAATATTATTCACTTTCAGAATCAGTGTGTGTTGGTGTTAAGGAGAAAGAGAGGGATCGATAACTTTGTTCGTATTTCAGGTAAATAATTTAGATTGTTTTGCGCACTCTCTGACGACGCACGAGTTTATGAATACATACATATGTATGTACATATATGTATGTGTATGTATACATGTTTGTCGAAGGCAGCACGTATGTATATCCAATACGCATTAACCTTGTGTTTTTTTACTTTTAGGAGAAAACATTTGTATGGAAGATGATTATGAAAATGAGCCTCCATTGAAAAAAAAAGTGCGGCAGGTCATTCGTGTGGAAGCATTTCGAACAGGTTGAAGGAGGTTCTGCAAAATATAAACTGTGTAAGCAGACTTACAAATGCGGTGGGAATACCACTAACCTTATAAACCACCTGAAGCGATCTCACTCAACTTTAGTAGAAAAATCAACGACATATACAACTGTAAGTTCATTTTTCAATGTAGTTTTAACTAAATCAAATGCTATGGGACCATGACCCAAACCTAAGCTAGACGATGCTCTAATAAAAATGGTTGCTACGGACATGTTGCCGTTTCGAATGGTGGAGGGCGCAGGATTCCGTAACTTTGTCCATTGCCTAGACCCCACCTATGCTTTGCCAAGTAGAGCCACATTGTCTAATGTTTTGCTAGAAAATATGTATAGCGAGATGAAGACAAAGCTACGTGATCTTCTTTCTAACATAAAGTACTGGACGAGTCGGGCAAATGACCATTATTTGTCGGTGACATGCCACTTTGTTACCAACAATTTTAAGCTAAAAAGTGCGGTATTGTCAACAAATAAGCTAGTGAAGCAACCAACCGTGTGTCTGGTTGATCGAGGGTGGGTACTAAAGTTTTGGCCATTCCTGCAAGTTCATTTTGATAATCCGAACCATCAACATCAACACACACTGAGAGCGTAGCCTTCTTTTCCTTTATGCAATCTAAAATTGCAAGTAAGGTAAAAACGCCAAGGTCCGATGCCATACGCCAGTACTTAAAAATCCCTCATGTATCGCCAAATATTAGTCCAATAGACTTTTGGAAGGTTTGCTATTCTGATTTCAATTATTAATTAAAAAAGTCTAATTGCAATTTACTTTTCTTCCAGTGTCACGCAACTGAGATGGAATCTCTAAAAGAATACGCATTACAATATTTTTGCATTCCAGCGTGTTCGACGGAGTCGGAAAGGATATTCAGGGCTGGATGCATAATCGCAGATCGCCGAGGTTCGCTAAAAGCGAAAAATGTTGAAAAGCTTGTGTTTAAATAAATTTTGATCTCAAAATATATTGTTATTGAATTTTATTTTAGTTTACAAGGGTAAATTTTCTATTTTCCTTACCACGTCTTAAGCAAAAAATTTTTTTGTAGTTTTCGATTTTAAATCGATTTATTCGATCTTTTCAAGAATTGAATCGAAAAGAATCGATTCTCAAAAAGGAGAACCTTAACCTCTTTTTGCTACCCAATTTCAGCAATGAAGACTACCTAGCCGCAGCAATAGAGAGCCCAAAGGCAACTCTAAGGGTAGACAGCTGGTGAAGACAGCGGGAAAGATCGACCTAATCATTAGTTGCGTTGCGTCCCGCCTCGAGATGTTGCCTCTCTGTATGGAGCTTCTTCGTCTGTCATCATTAGTGGGGAAGCACTGACACGAACGAGAGGGGTGAGTCATCTTCGATTTTATCCTAGGCTTCAATCTACTGGTGGGCAATGGGGGTACATAACCCACCTTCATAGTCAAGAACATAATGGAAGTACTTGACATTACTCTACTCTGACTCCCTAGCTGACAGGATTGTTAGATGGGGAGTCCTAGAGAAACACTCTTTCTCTAACCATCGACACATAGAATTAGTGGTCAATTTCGGCGACTTTAATCGACTTATAGTACGCAAAACTGGGAGCTATATAAGATCCTTGGGAAAAAATTAAAAAGATCATTGGGGAAACCTCTAACAAGGGACGTTGACAGCAGGAAAGACCTGGATGCCATGGTGGCATTCAATAAAACTTGCCCCAAAAGTAGAACTGGCAGTAGCATGTCAAAGAAACCAAACACGTCGCAAACACTTTCGCCCCTTAAGTCCAAGGCCCACAAAGCATTTAATTTCGCCAGTAAAGCAAACACAGAGGCATCCTGGGAGGCGTACAAAGCGGACCTCAAGCAGTACAATAAAGAACTGTGTAGGGCAAAGAGGAAGGCCTGGACCAAGTTTTCCACGAACATTTAACAGACATCGCAGGCCTCCCGACTCAGAAAGATCCCAGCAACAACTGCACCAAAGTGTACTCTCCCCACTACTGTGGAACGTGGCGGTTAATAGCCTACTACGATCCATAGGAGGTGGTGACTGCAAAGTTATCGCTTATGCGAATGATGTCGCAATTGCCTTCTCTGGAAAATTTCCCCAGACTCTATGCGACCGCATGACGGACAAACTTAGTGTTCTCTCAACATGAGAAGTTAGGAACAGTCCGTTCAGCAGTAAACCCACCCGAAACCGAGCTTGTCTTCTTCTCTAGGAAGTACAAAATACCGAATTTAAGGCTTCAAAAACTATCAGGGGAAATACTCTACCTTAGTGGTAACGCCAAGTACCTAGGTATTACGCTAGACAGGAAACTGGACTGGAAGTCAAACCAAACATGGATAGAGCAAGCAAGGCAACATCCGCGCTCTATACATAAGACCCATCCTATTCTACGGGGTGGTGGTCTGGTGGCCTGCTGTAACAAACTCCATATGTAGAGAGAGATTTAGGAATATCCAGAGAATGTCGGAGGCCTGCATTACAGGCAACCTACGTACCACACCAACAGACGCCCTATTACCTCAACCTATTACCTGTAGAGATAGAGGGGGTCAATATAGCCACGCTAAGATCTATGATGCTTATCAGCCTCAATAGGCAGGACTGCAGTCTGGCGGTCACGGGACGCTGGTTAGTAGGAGCACACGCGGCTTGACAAGCGGTGCGACTCTATGATTACTGCAGGAGCTGTGGGGATGTAGAAGAGGAAGAGACAGTCGCACACCTTCTGTGTTGTTGCCATGCGCTGGGGCGCAGCCGACTCAAATTTCTGGGTGCAGCAGCAGCAGCAAGTGGATGAGGGTGTCAGTGACTGGCCTCGCATCGCCGCCTCAACCTAACCTATAGTTGTTTTCTGTTTATTAAAAAATAAATAATAATAGTAAATTATCTATATATATAAAAGAAAGTCGTGTTAGTTACACCACTTATAACTCAAGAACGGCAGAACAGATTTGGCTGAAAATTGGTAGGGAGGTAGCTTAGAGCCAGGAGACGGACATAGGATACTTTTTATCCCGTTCGACAGCGTTCCTCCCGTGCCCATACTTTTTTATTTAGGCAGACAGCTAAGAAGAAAATGTCAAATGAAAATGTCAAATGTCAAAATGTCAGTTAGAAACGAAGTCATGCCACCCAAGAAGTCGAATTTGGGTCGTTATACTCGCAATACAGAAGCAAAAAGACGTAACATTTCATGACTGCCGAAGAGCGGGCCTCCATCCGAGAGACTGAGCGGCTGAGAGCAATGCGGCTGCTCAACGCGGAATCAGCAGAAACGCGAGTAGCTAGGCTTGAGCGAACACGATTGAGAGTTAGGCAGTCGCGTTCTGCAGCAATCGATTTGATTCTGTCTCAAACTAATGAACGCGACTGGGCAAGGGTAGCTGAAGCGCGTTTACAGCTTGCAACAGATCGAAACCTGCAATACAATCGTCTTGCATTCCGATATAATCCAACTGTTGATTATTGCTCGAATCGCAATGTCGTTATTGGCCGGATGCATCAGGTCTGCACACACTGTCAGGATCTCTAATTCATCAACGAACCAAAACGATTGTGTTGCGCTTCCGGGAAAGTGAAATTGCCTCAACTTGAAGCACCACCAGAGCCTCTGCACTTTCTATTCGCTGGATCTACTGCTGAATCGAAGCATTTCCTGTCGAACATTAGGAAATACAACTCTTGCTTCCAAATGACGTCCTTTGGTGCGGAAATTATAACAATTCATGCCAACTTTTAAAATCAAAGGACAAATCTATCACAAAGCCGGTTCCCTGCTTCCGTTTTCAGACAGCGAACACAAATTTCTTCAAATGTACTTCATTTGTGATGATGGAGCTGAAGTCGATGCACGTTATGGAGTCAATACCTCGCTGAAGAAGCCCACTATTTCGCAGCTACAGAAGCTTTTTCATGAACGGAACCATTTGGTGCGTTTGTTCAAAACAGCAATCGATATGATGCCTTCGGATACCCATTAAATTCTCATTCATGCAGACAAAACGCCTGCTGGAGAACATATTAGGAGATATAATGCTCCAACTATAGACGAGCATAGAAACTGACGAAATCTATATATATAAAAGAAAGTCGTGTTAGTTACACCACTTATAACTCAAGAACGGCAGAACAGATTTGGCTGAAAATTGGTAGGGAGGTAGCTTAGAGCCAGGAAACGGACAGAGGATACTTTTTATCCCGTTCAAGAACGGGAACTATACTCCTCCGAAATGGCTGCTTTTATAGTAATGAATAACAATAAGTAGGCTGTGAGCGTAACGTATTGTACATTTATGTGTGTGTCATATGCCCCTGAAATAGGGGTCCGCCGATTACTTATCTACAGTCACCAATGCCAAGAAAACGCAATTGGGCCAATTTTAGTCATCAAACAGTCAATTCTAGAGCTGCGCGAGATAGAAGAATACGAGATCAGGAGAACAAATTTATAAAGGTAATGAAAAGGCGCGTGTAAGCATGGCGCAGTTACGTGAATCATAATCGAAAGATGCTCGAGATGAACATAATCAACAAAGACCACTTTTCAAAGAAGAGAAGCGCACAGATTAATAGTTAGAAGAAGAATTAACTAACAACGGCAACAAGTTTATCGAGGATTCACATCTGGGCAATTTCTTCGACTAGCATTCCAGTAAGAGCCTGATGTTGAAAATTCTGCTTATTCCAAAGTGATTATTGTGAACATTCAAAGTGAAAGTTCCAAAGTAAACATTCCTTATTTCGCTTCTTCCTGCCAAGTTACGATTAAAAAAAATGGCAACGCATTGGCCATTGCATCTTCTGGCGTTGCAGCAACCTTATTAGATGGAGGCATAACAGCTCATTCAGCACTTAAGCTGTCATTGAACATTCGAAATAATCCAGATGCAGTGTGCAACATAAAAACAATCGTCTATGGGCATAGTGCCCATATTTTGGATGAATGCACTATAGGACGTAAAAATTCGCTTGGTGAATTGGATTGGTCATTTAGAGATATAAGGAAGAATGATAAACTATTTTACGGCCCTTTGTTACTCCTTTCAGGTGTTTACGGTTAATGTACGCTGATGAATTCAATGCTTGCTTAAAATCATCGCAACTGTGGCGTAATGTTGAAAAAGAACTGACCAAGAATATGCGTGATCAAATGCTTCAGGATCCATCCTTTCTCTAAACAACTGTTAGATATTGGCGAGGGGAATTTTGTTGTACGTGAAAATACTGGATGTACTTGAAATACTGAAAAACATTTATTAACCAAAATAAATGAAGAAAAAACAGCTATCCCTTATAGAAAACAAAAAAGGCCAAAACAACGTTTTCCGGGGCGCTAGTAATAAATAAATAGAAAATTAAAAATAATAAACAGAAACTAAATAAAATCTTCTTGATGATTTAAGAAAAAGATTAAATATCAGAGAAACAAGCATTCGCGGATAAGAGGCACGGTTGGAAGCTGGGTCAGTTCCTCTAGTAAAGACTGAGCTAAAGGGAGAAATGAGACAATTTTTAAGGCAAATGAGTTGCAAGACCAAATCGAGCAATTAAATGGGGAAAATTAAGTTGGAGCCAAATTAGAAGATTTAGAAATAACGACTAAAGCAAGGGTGATTTCATTATTAAATGCCTTCACAGTAGCCGAAGATTCAGCTCCATTTAATTTCTTGCCTCGTTGGTGAAGGCTTATGAACTATCAAGGCATTCCAAGTCACCGAGAGTAATTGTGACCAAGCTATCGGTAGTCTAAAAATAGTTTACCATAACGAATATCGTTGCAGCCTCCTGCAACGTCGTTGAGAGGTCTCGTCGACACAGTTTTATCGATTTACGGGTCATTATTATACAGAGGAGATGACACCAAAATTTTAAACTCGATTATTTATTTATTTTTGAGTAGAGTGGATCCATGGATCTGCATCAGATGTAGTCCGTTCGTTCGCCTTGCTGTTATGTAACGGTATGTATGAGTGGATGTCAAATTTGTGCAAGATCGCAACACAAACTTCTACATCAATTTACTGTGACTGAAAATAACTTAAGGATCCCATCCACATGTTGGCGAACATGCTCCAACAAGAGCCAACATGCGCGCGAACTTTATTTTTCGATAAACTTTCAAGCAATCACCATGTCAACGGACAACGACAGCGGCTCTGAAATTGAACTGATGGCAATAAATATTTGCTTAGAATAAAAAAATATAATTTATATTAATTGCATTAATCATTTACTTATTTTGCGCTGCGCAAACACTTGTTATCGATACTAAACGTTTTTCCAAATGACGTTCGTGCCAACGTTGCCTTCCATTGGCGAGCATGTTGTTGCCAACGTAGAAAAAATAGAATGATTTCAATTTCATGCGAGCATTTTGGCGAACAAAAATTTGACGACGAACACTACCATTTTTTTTTTTTAATTGTTGTTTTTATTTCTTGTTTTATTTCTTTGCGAGACTAACAAGAGGTGTATCAAATGCTGGGTTGGGAGTTTTTCTTTTTAGGACTCTTTTTGCTTCTGGATTTCGTCTTTCACTGCGAGAATGCCCAGATCCCTGTGGATGTTTTCGTTGCGAACATACCAAGGTGCCCCAGTGAAAGTTCTCAAGATTTTTAATTCTGCGCGTGAGTTTGTGAGTTTATGCTGATGCTGCTGGCTTTCAGTTTTAGGTGCATCTTCTTGCATTTGATATGCTTACGCCAGGTAAGTCGTCTATCAAGGTGGACGCCAAGGTACTTTACTTCGTTGGCATACCGTTTAGTGAAAGCGGAGGGAATGTTTGTTTATTAAGAGTAAAGGTTATATGTTTAAACTTTTGTTCGTTTATTTTAATTCGCCTGTGGGACAGCCACAGGCCTCACGTAACCTGCCACCCCACTTTAGCAGGATCGACCCCAACGTAAGCTACGCCAGTGCAGTAAGATACGCTGCCTCACAAGCCAAGACCAATCCCAACGCGAACTAAATCCGGTCAGGCAATGCACTGAACACGGTAATGGCTTCCATACTAGCCATTGCCATGTTTGAGCGCATAATAGAAAAGGTCATGAACCAAATGACCCAGATGATGTACGACCCTTTGCAAATCACTGTGCAAACGGGATTAGATAGCACGATCTGGAACGATAATGGATTAATCTAGATGAATCCCTAATCATTACAATATATTACATTAATTTAACTATTTAACTAATTTAAGCCAAGTTTACTGGTTTTAAGGACAGTTTTAAATAAAAATTACCCGTTATAAAAAAAAACCTACAATCGGACAATTTTAAGATGAGTTTTGGCTTTTTATTCTTTTTCCGTACAGGATCGGTGGTATGTACGCAGGAGGAGTAGGGGTGCTTCGGTTGTTTTTTCCAAAGCACAAAAGTATGAAAAAAAAAAATGTATTATGCGGGGGCTTGTTGGCAATTTGCAGAAAAGCATTTATGTTCACGTTCTGTGAGTTTTCCCAGCTCTAGCTCCTAAGGCATATCTCGACCTGAAAGGTTACTTAGCTGTCGGAGATACAGCAAATATATATAAAAGAAAGGTTAGATCCGATCAAAATCTCGATCCGATAAAAGTCTACCAGTCCATGACTTACGCAGCTGAAGATTTTGCAATGGAAAGCGGATTTTATTCGGCCAGATCCTGGTCGTACAAAACTCGTCACCTAAAACCCGTACGGGTAACTCCAAACAGATACAGTGCAGAGTATATGAATATGCTCTCATACCGACAACTCTTAATCTTATGTAGGGACTGGCATTTTTACATGCCCTTACTTACCAGTTACCTCTGCCGCCATGCCAAAAGCAGCGAGCATTGCAGAATCGATTCCAGCTTCAAGAAGCTCACTCTCCGATTCGGTGGTCATTTAAGACCCGGTGCGGAGGCGAGGAAAAACAATCCATCTATAACAACAAAAAGCCAAGAAAATCTTGAAACCTTTTTTTTCTATTTGTATTTTTATAAATTGGTTATGTTATGATATTTTCATAAGGATCGGTTGGTTATATCCGGTTTTAACTAAAATGGGGTATCAACATAGCCTCCGCTCGAAGTTAGCTTACCTTTATGGTTTTTTTTTTATGGGGCTTAGAAAAGCTTTGAAGTAAAATCCAAAAGGTGTTCCCTAACTTGTCGGCCCGCTGCTGTTCATCAGCCATGACCAACTGTATAAAAATCTGTGTTTTTCATAATAATACAGTAGTGTGCAAAATATTAAAGAATGCATGCTTAAACTTATGCAAGACCACAACGGCAAATCAAAACAAAAAATTTTAAAGTTAAAATCGCTAGATCGTCATGGAAGATAATTTAAAGGAATAGTATTTAAAGCAATTTGTCGGGTCAGGCAGAACACAATTTTTCAATTCAATTTTTAGATGCGTAGCAGAGAAAAACAGTAACAGAGAATTTACTGAGCAAAAAAAAGTAGTTTTTGATTTCATTTTTCATTATTTAAAAGTTTGAATGAGCACTAAAATAGTGTATTTTATTTTAAAGAAAGCTTTTCTAGAAACAGTTCTTAAACAAATGATCCAATACGCATACCCATCTATATATTCTATGGAGAAAACTTGTTCCAACCCGATTTCTGCGAAAATGTGTCTTAGTGGAAACATTTGGTTTTTAAGCTTGGGCTATCAAATGAGTCAAAATGAGAGCAAATGAGATAGCTTCTAAAAAATTTGAGAGTGCTCACACTGTCAGTGTGCCAGCAGCGCTGCGGCAAAATTTCCTACCCTATGCACGCGTGCTATGGAAAATGAGAATAAGCCCCCCACTGAATTAGAGCATCAGCTATCATTCATGTATTCATCATAAAGCTTAAAAGCCCAGACGACCGAGGGGTACTCAAGAAACGATTCATTAGTATTTATTAAGCTATTTGTTATATGTTAAGCTAAGAGTAAATAAGGAAATTTAAAATAATAGATTTTAAATTTGAAGGACAGGAAGGATATGTTATAGAGAAGAGACCGAACTGAAGACCCAAAAAGAGTCGTGCTGTGCATATGTCGAACTACAATGGCTAAGGAATAGAGGACTAAAGTTTCTAGTCCTTTTACTAGACATGTTAAAATTTAAGCATGTTAATAAATGCTGGCTGTCTCTTCATCCCCATGGATTATTTTATGTAGAAAAACTACACCCAGCATTGTTCTACGATTTATTGAGATTGGTATGTTTGTTAGTAGTAGATAGTAGACTCCTCTACTACTATAAGATGAAAGATGAAGATTTGCATCCCAAGTTAACACCTCTAAGTGAAAAGATAAGAAATTCTTTTGTACGGATTCTTTGCGACCCTGATGTACTCCATATTGGGGACTCCATACACATGAACCGTACTCCAGTATCGAACGGACCAAAGAAGTGAATAAACTTTTCTTAATGCAGAGGTCGTTAAATTCTTTTGACCATCTTTTAATTAAACCAAGCACACCTTTAGTCTTATTAACCATATAAATGATGAATCCTTCATGTCATAAACGTTTAAAATATATTTATATTCAATATCATTATTTTAATCCTTCAAAACATCATCATATCCAATATCATTTAACAAAGGAACATATTAAAAAGAACTTCATTAATCTCGAATATATTCCTATAAAATCTATAGTATAGATAAAAAATGTGGCAATTATTTTATAAGGGAACATATTGAAAAGAACTTCATTAATCTCAAATATATTCCTATAAAATCTATAGTAAAGATAAAAAATGTGGCAAATATGCTGACAACGACCTTGCCGGCACTACGATTCAATAAGCTGAAACACCGAACGTGTCTAATTGATCGGATGTTGTGCAGACATTCTTAAAGACAACGTTGCTTGCGTTTAATGGGCATTTAATGATATTTTTTATAATTTATAATTAATTGATAAGTTTATTATGTTCTTTATTTAGTCCTTATTTCCTTATTTATTTCCTTTCCTTATTTCGCTCAAGCTCGTTAGGGCAAGGTTACTTTAAAGATATTTAACGATACATTTAAGGATTCTCTTACAGACTAACTTAAAATTCTACCCCGGCTGGACCGCAAGGCCTTTATTATGCTTCAGCGCAGTCGCCACGTTGCATAGTGTAGGGATATAACGATTTCCCTGGAGTAAAACACCAACACATTGCTTATTCTAGTTTATTTATTTGTTCTGACTAGATCCGCTTCAGATCGCTGCTGGTGTTCGACTGGCCTCCGCTCTCAACTCGTGATCAGCATCAACCCTCATCACTCGCTTAACGAGCAATGAGAGCGATGAGAGCACAAGAGAGAGAAAGAGCCAGAACCAACAACAAGCAACGACACCAACTTATACTAACAACGGTTTACAGTTAGTTACTATATATATATGTACAATAAGTAGCAATCCTGCTACAATTCGGCCGTCCTGACATTTAAAGATTCCCTGATCTTGTGATATTTTACAATTGACTCTTACTACTATTTGACTTAGATACTACTAATTACACAGCCACACAAAAAAAAAAAGAGTCCGGGTTGGGAGATCAGAGTACCCTATCCCCATGTATTTTGGACCGCTGAACACGAATCTGAAGTCCGTTTTGGTCCTGCACGTGTACGTTTCTTCCTAACCTCAAAAAAAGTTTTACATTTTTGGAGGTATGGGACTTTATTTTTAATTTATTGGATTTTCATGAAACTGGGTACCCAGGGGTTTTTGGGGTCGCTGATTACGAATTTGAAGTCAGATTTTCAAAATTCAATATGGCGGACGAATTTTCAAAAAATTCGTGGATTTTCATTTTTGAAAATTCGTCCGCCATATTGAATCCGCCATATTGAATTTGGGAAATCTGACTTTAGATTCGTAATCAGCGACCCCAAAAACCCCTAAGTACCCAGTTTCATGAAAATCCAAAAATTGTTCAAAAATTCGTCCGCCATATTGGATCCGCCATATTGAATTTTGAAAATCTGACTTCAAATTCGTAATCAGCGACCCCAAAAACCCCTGGGTACCCAGTTTCATGAAAATCCAATAAATTAAAAATAAAGTCCCATACCTCCAAAAATGTAAAACTTTTTTTGAGGTTAGGAAGAAACGTACACGTGCAGGACCAAAACGGACTTCAGATTCGTGTTCAGCGGTCCAAAATACATGGGGATAGGGTACTCTGATCTCCCAACCCGGACACTTTTTTTTTTTTTGTGTGGCTGTGTTATTTATTTACAAAAGTTTACATAATATTTAAAGCTTCATCTTCGTTTACCTATCCAATGTTTAATGTTATGACTACTCCAAACACCTTGATATGGAATACGTGACAATTGAAAACCTTCAACATCTTTAATTAAGTACCTATCATTTCCTAAAACTTGGTCTATTACAAATGGACCTTTATGTTTGGGTATTAACTTTCTCGCAACACCAACAGTACAATCGAAATTCTTAACCACAATATAACCACCTCGGATGTTGAATCTAAATTCCTAACATTATCGGTATTATCTAATTCTTCTAACTTCTTTCTTAATTCGTCTATTATAATATCATCTATTAGATAATTATCTTTCCTTTTTGTGCGATTCCAAATAACATTTTTCTCGGCATTTGCGCAATGCTTCTCTGCTTTGTATTGTTTAGAGAAAACTCAACATCTTCAATAACTGTGTCCCAATGCAATCCCTTTTCTGAGTCTGCCAATTTCGCTATCATTGGTCCTATTATTCGATTAATTCTTTCCACCTGCCCATTAGCTTGAGGTGACCCTATTGCTATTTTTACGTGCTTAACATTATAGTCTTCGAGAAATTTCTGAAAATCCTCAGATGTAAAACAACTGCCCCTATCCGAGACGATACAAGTCGGTCTACTATACGATCTAAAATAATCTTTCAATGCTATAATAACTTCCTCTGTGTTTGTTGTTTTTGTTGCATATAACCTAACATATTTTGTAAACCCATCTATGACAACAAAAAGATGTTTATTTGACCTTCCCTTATCCACTGGCCCGTAGTGATCAATATGTAGAATTTCAAATGGTATCTTCCCTTTTGGAATGCTGTGTAATAATCCTTCTCCTTTTCCTGACTTTGGTGAAAACGCTACACACCTCAAACAATTATCAATATGTCTAACAACTTTCTCTTTCATATTTGCAAGCCAATACGTCCTAACAATTGCGTCTAATAATGGCTAACGTTTCAAGTTCAAAGCTATGGTATTTTGCTTCATCTTTCGTTGTAGCTTTCGAAAAATAAAATATAGGATGCAATTTCTTATCCTCTTTCCTCTGTAATAGTATTGCACCAAAACCATGTGCACTTGCGTCTGTATGTAGTTCTACCTCATCCTTATAATAATATAAACCTAGTACCGGTGCTTCTATGAGCTTCTTTTTTAGCATTTCGAAACAATCTAACTCTTTTTCTTCAAACACGAATTCGCATTCTTTTTTCAACAAATCATATAATGGTTTTGCAATCCTCGAAAAATCCTTTATGAATCTTCTAAAATATGAACACAATCCTAAAAAGCTTCTAACTCCATGCACTTTATTGGGAACTGGAAAATCTCTGATGGCTTCAATTCCTTTATCGTTTGCTTGTATTCCTTTGCTCGACACCAAAAACCCTAAGTACTGAACACTCGCTTGTAAAAACTCACATTTATCCATTCTTAGTTCTAATTTGTTCCTTGTTAATCTTTCGAAAACTTCTTTAAGTACACTCAAATGTTCTTCAATTTCTTTACTTGCGATCATAATATCGTCCATATATATAACCACTTTTCCTTCTCTTATTATGTCTGCAAAAATCTTATTGATAAATCTTTGAAACACTGCCGGTGCGTTTTTCAGGCCCATTGGCATCCGCATAAATTCGAACTGTCCTAGCGGTGTCATAAATGAAGTATATTTAATTGATTCGTTCTCAACAAACACATGAAAATATCCATGTATAAGGTCTAATTTCGAAAATATAGTCTTATTTACTAACGTGTCCAATAAATCATCAATTAAGGGTAATGGATAATTATCTTTAATCATTGTCTTATTAAGCTTCCTGTAATCCACACATAATCGCAAATCACCTGTTTTTTTCTTGACTAACACTATTGGAGATGCATATTCTGATTCGCTCGGCCTTATAATTCCCTCTTTTAAATACTCGCCTAATAGGCTCTGTAACTTTTCTCTCTCTGTATAAGCTAACCGTCTTGGAGAACTACTAAAAGGTTTCGAGTCATCCAACCTCAACTTTATTCAAGGCCTAACTTGGCCTTTGTTTATTAACATAAAAATTTTCTATAATTTTAATAAATTGCTGTCTAACCTTATACTCAACTTGTTCACCAATTTTGTATTCTACCGATTCATCTTCAATATTAATATTCATCAATTCCTTTTCCACTACATTTATGTCGAATTTCGTTGCTTCTTGTAACCTAACTCCATTTCTAATCTTTTGTTTATCACTAACTATTTCTTCTTTTACCTCTTTGCCTTTTATCCGATTTTCATCATTTACCTTACTAACATCACTAATTCTTCTCTGTTCAACATCAACACCACTAACTATTTGCTCTTCATCACTAACATCATAACTGTCTTTAACATTTTCTAAATTTTCTACCATCTTCAAGGTGTCAAGGTTCAGATTTAAATCACATGCTTCCATAAAATCCCTTCCAAGAATTACATCATGACTCATAGATTTGTTTGCCACAACAACTAAATGAAAATGTACTTTATTAAATTTTTTTTTTATATAACATAAAATTCTGCCATAAGTTTCCAAATAACTTTCATTTATTCCATGATACGAACTTAAAACTGGCATTTTACAAATATTTTCTGGGACTTTAGAAATTTTGATAAACGAAATTGGGCTCCCTTTCTATGAGGCATTCTGTAATTAATTTGGTATTAGTGTTATTCTTAAAGTAAATTTCAAAATACCTTACATAATTGTTCTTAACCTCGCTCTTAGCTTTGTTCTTCAGGCACTCAGCCACAAAATGTCCCATTTCGCCACATGCATAGCACGCCCCTTTCTCTCGTCTCGGCTTCCTGCACTCCTTCGCCCAATGTCCTCGAGCATTGCAATTATAGCAACGCGTGGCCTTGATGTCCTTCTCGTCCTCTTTCGCTGCTGCCGCCTTCTTGTCAGCATACGATTTCGGCAACTTCACCTCCGCAAATACACGTTTGATGTGTGCAATATTTTCAAAACACTGACTATGTGCCTGATTTCGTAGCCCTTGATTAGGGATTCCTTCAATGATGCGACTTATCATCTCCTCTGTATCTATGTCGATTCTCTGGCCAAGCATCACTTTGTCGTCAACGTAGCTTCCAAAACTTTCACCGGAACTTCATTTCCGGTTCTCGAATTGACGCCTTGCCTCTAATTTTGAAACTTTATCCGAGAACATTGAAATTAGTTCCGCGGTTAGCTCCTCCAGTGGGTTTGCGTGCGCTCCGGGTTTGCATGTAGCCACACGTTGGCTTTTCCTTTTATTTTAGTAATCATCATCATTTTAATGTATTTTCTAGTAACTCCATAAATGGCTGCAATATTGTTCATTTCCTTGATCCATTTTCGCGCGCAAGTTTCGCCCGAAAAATCACTCACAACTTGTGTTGCCATGCCCAATGAAATGTCGATGCTTGGGTTGTGAAATTCCAAAACCTCCGACTTCGCAACGTTGCCTTTTTTCACTTCTTCAGTGGCGCCTTCTTTTGCGCCGCTGCTGCCGGCTTCATTCCTGTCATTGCGTGCATGATCTCCATCTTTCTTCTCTGTCTCTGTCTTCTTCTCATCTGTCTTCTCCCTCGCCGCCGTCGCTGTTGTTGTTTCTGCCGCCGTCGCTGTTGTTGTTTTCGCCGCCGTCGTGGTCATTGTTTCTGCCGTCGTCGCTGCTGTTGTTTTCGCCGCCATCGCCGTTGCTCTCGCCTCCATCTTTGCTGTTCTTTCTGTCTTCGTCTTTTCCGCTTTGATCGCCGCAAACTTTACTCTTATTTTTATCGCCATCTTTTCCTTTAGTTCCACCTCCGTGTTTGTCGCTTCCTTCGCCTCTGACTTTTTCGTTTCCTTGGACTCCAGCTTTGTCGTTGTTGTTGCCTCCGTCTTCGTCGCCATTATCGTTGTCATTTTCTTGGCTTTCTAATTTCAGATCCTCTTCATATACGTCTTCATCGTTGTTTCCATCGCCATCTTCGTCTTGATTCATGACTGATTTCAGATAATTACGCTTTTTCGTCGAAATTTTATTTAAGCGCAATATTAATTCGCGCTTATTTCCCGTGGTTGGTAACCGTAACACACTTAGCCACCTTTTTAACTGCGCGATTGATGCGTTTTTCATGTCCATTTTTGATTTATCTAATTGTTTAATTGGCACGAGATCGGCCCACTTCTGATTTTGTAGGGCTATAACGATGTCCCTGGAGTAAAACACTAACACATTGCTTATTCTAGTTTATTTATTTGTTCTGACTAGATCCGCTTCAGATCGCTGCTGGTGTTCGACTGGCCTCCGCTCTCAACTCGTGATCAGCATCAACCCTCATCAGTCGCTTAACGAGCAATGAGAGCGATGAGAGCACAAGAGAGAGAGAGAGAGCCAGAACCGAAACCAAGCAACGACACTAACTTATACTAACAACGGTTTACAGTTAGTTACTATATATATATATGTACAATAAGTAGCAATCCTGCTACTCAGATTTTTTCCAATCCAAGTAGCTACGCCTTGACTATTATTGTAAGTTTCCAAAAACAGCCTTAATTTTACTAATACACTGTGGTGCATTACTTCCTCTATACTTCAGAAGCCAAACTGATTGGATTTGCCTCTCATGATAAGTTACAAAATTTTTTGTATTAATTCGTTAAAATTACTAACGTTGCTTTCATTTCTTAAATCTTCTCTTTGCGAGACTATCAAATCTTATATTTTTAACTTAACTAACAGTCATATTGACTGATACAGAGTTAAACGGCCTTAAAAATCAATTGCTGGGTTGGGAGGTCGTTGCGTCGCTCGAGTCAATCTCCGAGCAAAGACAGTATTTGGGTGCAAAGACAGTTTTTCTTTGTAGGACTCTTTTTGCTTCTGGATTTCGTCTTTCACTGCGAGTATACCCAGATCCCAGATTTCGTTTCGGTGAATGTTTTCGTTGCGTACATACCAAGGTGCCCCAATTTTTAATTGTGTGCGCTGTATGATGTCTGTTTTGGTGCTGCTCGCGTTCCCCCACAGTTGGGATTGGCTTTAGGACTGAATTGTAGACTGAATTACGTTCGGGAGTTTATAATTCAGTGGAGGCTGCTCGTTTTTATTGCATTCGATGTGCTTACGCCAGGTAAGTCGCCTATCAAGGTGGATAAGGGACGTTACTTCGTTAGTGATAAGAGGAGCCCCAAATAATTTAGGTATTACTCCAATGAGTTCCTTTTGGAAACTGTCTTTATTCTGTACAGTTCTCTTATAAGTAAGATACATGAAAATCTTACATCTGTTTAAAACAGTGGGGGCAAAACGCATGTTTAAAATTTGAGTGTATGCGTAGCAGAGAAAAACAATGAGAGCAGATTTTTCTCAGTGGAAACATTTTGATTTTTAAGTTTGGGCTGTCAAATGATTCAAAATGAGAGCAAATGGGAGCGCTTCTAAATAATTTGAGAGTGCTCACACTGTCAGTGTGCCGGCAGCGCTGCAGCAGAATTTCTTACCCTATACTCGCGTGCTATGTAAAATGAGTATTTGCCCACCACTGATTTAAAACTACTTATCAACGCACTGCACACTGACCTGCTTTGCGACCCTTTTTTAAGTGCGATAAGTCCACCACTTATGTCTGTATTTGCGTTAGGCTGCATGGGATCGGTTTTAGACCACGCTGTTTGTTTCGTATTTCCATGGGTCCGATCCCTTGAAACTCAATCTTTGGAATTTGTATTTAAAATTGTGCTCAATGTTGGATCAGTTAGCTTGAGGGATCTGCGTACCGTTAAGTTAAAGCAGAGGGCATGTTTGTCTATTAAGAGTTTGCACTATGCTTAAACTTTTGTTCGTTTATTTTTCCACTACTATTAGATGATTAGCCAGTTGGGTTGTTGCTTGCGTTGGACATCTGTAGCGACTAAGGATAGCGGTATCGTCGGCGAACGTTGACGTTGTTAGTTGTGCGTTTTTAGGCATATCCTCAGTATACAAAACATATAGAGACGGGCCGGGTGCGCTTCCTTGTGGAACTCCGGCTTCGATGATGTAGACGCCCAAGGTAGCTGCGTTGCATCTCACTGAGAATACCCTATTGTGGAGGTATGATTCCAGTAGCTTGTGGGTGTATTTTGGCAAATACGTTTTAATTTTGTGCATGAGTTCGAGTCACACTTCTCTCTCTTTCTCTCAACCGAACGGTCGTGTTTTTTTGTGCGCACTACGTTTATGATAAATAGTGGCAAACCGGTGTTTACTTTGTACTTGTGAATTGAATATATTGAGAATCTTAAAAATCTTAAGCTTAACCCGTATCGCTTCGCGAGTGCTGTGGTATATTTGGAGTCGAATTAATTTTTCCTTTGCACTCTCCAAAGTTCCCGCTTCGGCTTCCTATTTGGCACAGTGGTTCAAGGTATAGTGTTTGTTGACTTTTTATGTAAAAATTTTGTTTTATTTATTAAAAAATTTGCAAATGAGGTCGTTTATAAGACAGACCAAATATGGATTTAAAAAGCTGATCACTGGTTTTCGTAAAACCAATGACCAGCTCTGTGCGCTTGAAACTCAGTTTAGTGGCCTTCAGCTGCTAAATGAGTCCCCTAAGCGTAAGAAATCCGCTGTTTCTGATCCGCCTCACCCTGCTCAGCGGACATTAATGCAGCCGCTCATTTCTCTGGTCACCCCAAGGGCTATAACTGAGAAAAATTCGTCCGTTTTTCTCAGGGAATGAGCAATTGTCTGATATGTCCGCCATGGCATCCCTTCAAGTGATGCCACAGGTCCTAGTGAACGAAACCCCCATTAGAGTCACCCAAAAGGGTATTCCACAGTCCGGACCACCGGCACCGATTGATGCTGCAGTTACAAAAACTTGGTTAAATCCGGAGATCTTTAGCTCCGAAGTTTTTCCAAGTAAGTACACCAATTTTAGACGGGATCGATCTCAGCGAAGGGGAGGTATAGTCCTCATTTCGGTAGACTCTATTCTTGCTTCTGAACAGGTGAATTCCCAAGAGTTTGGTGACATAGAATTTATTTGCGTTACAATCACTATGACCCTGAAATCTTTGTACATTACATGCTCATATATACCGCCTATGTGTGAACCGCCCACATATTGGCAGCATTTTTCCGCTATTCGATACGTCTCTAATCTTATGACGGATCGTGACCAACTCGTAGCGGTAGGCGACTTAATCCCAGTATCCCAGAATTAAAGTGGTCCAACGTCGATGACTGACCATCTTTGTCACTTATCACTCACCATGACTTCACCGCGGGCATGTTTGACATGTCCCTAGGTCAGATTGACCATGATAGAAATTCGTTAGGTCGGCTTTTAGACTTATGTTTTGTATCTGATCCTGATGGTACTGCTCTCTCCAGAGCTTTCCCCCTTTCAACCCCAGAGGATCCATATCACCCATCGCTGGAGGTCTCAATCGAAACCACTCCTGGTATCGATCAGATGTCTCCACGCGTGCTAAATAAGATTCGCTGTTTCCGTAAAGCTGATTTTCACAAACTTAATAGCCTTATAGAGACATTTGACTGGTCTGATATTCTGGCGTGCACTGATCTTAATGTCACTTTAGAAAAATTTTATTTTACTTTAAATACATTTTTTGACTCATGTGTGCCTTGGAAATATCCGTCCGCTTCAACAAATCCTCCTTGGTTTACAAATGCCTCACTAATCTAAAAAATAAAAAAAAATAAGCTTTTACTTAAATATAAAAAAAACCTGCAGTAGTATTAATTTTTCAAGATATCTATTAGCTTGGTCTAATGTTATCGTGTATAACGCTGAATGTTATAGGAATTATAGTGATCGCTGCCGGATACAACTTACTCAGGATCCGAAGCAGTTTTATAATTTTGTAAACCCTAAGCGTAAACACGTATCTTTTTCACCCCTGCTTACGTTTGAAAATTCCTCTGCGACTTCTGATCAGGTCAAAGCCGATCTATTCGCAGAATTTTTTCAAACAACTTTTTTCTCCTCCTAAATTGACTGATCAGCCTTACTCATATAACCTTCAAGCAGCAAATCTTATTTTCTGTCCGTTTTTTTCTGTGACCAACTTTTTATCTGGTCTTTTAAGGGTAAAACCCATTTATTCGCCAGGCCCCGATGGAGTACCAGGCTGTGTGCTAAAAATACCGCGCCAGGGCTCTGTGTAAACCTCTTCTAAGACTTTTCAACTTATCTTTGGAAACATCGATTTTTCCCCTTAAGTGGAAGGAATCATTCATAATTCCCCTACATAAAAAAGGGAAAAAGTCCGAGGCTGCCAACTACAGAGTCATCTCTAAGTTGTCGGCAATTCCAAAGTTATTTGAAAAAGTAATTACCCCTTATTGGCTACACCTATGCTCTTCGATCATATATCCCTGTCAGCATGGCTTTATTAGGCGTCGCTCCACCACCACAAATTTACTGGAGTTGACATCCTTTGTCATAGATGGCTTTTGTAAGGGATATCAAACCGATGTAATTTACACAGACTTCACCAAAGCATTTGATTCAGTTAATCACTCACTCTTGTTGAGTAAAGCTTTGTCTTCAGTACAGTCTTCAGTCTCACCTTGATAATTTTCAAAAATGGTGTTTAGCTAATGGACTTAATGGATCAAAATGCAAGCATATGTCTTTTTATCGTTCTTGACCTCTGCAAGATACGTATTCTATTAATGGGATTGCCTTAGAAAAATTAACCCAGGTTAATGATCTCGGCATCCTATTAGACATCAAACTTAAATTTGCCGACTATATTTCCTTAATGGTTAATAAGGCTAAAGGAGTCCTTGGTTTTATTAAAAGGTGGTCAAAAGAATTTAATATAACACCAAAACATTATTCATTTCTTTGGTCCGTCCTATACTGGAGTATGGTTCATGTGTCTGGAGTTCCCAATATTGGAGTACATCGGGACCGCATAGAATCCGTACAAAATAATTTCCTAACTTTTTTAATTAGGTCTAAACTGGGATGCAAATATTCACTTTCCATCTTATAATAATAGACTCTTACTTATAAACTTACCTAGCTTAACAAATCGTAGGACAATGCTAGGTGTAGTCTTTCTGCATAACCTTAAAATTCAACATTCCTAATAGAAGGACTCGAAACTTTAGTCCTCTGTTCCTTAGCCTGTAGTTCGACATATGCACTGCATGACCGTTTTATTATGTTCGAGCTACAATGGTCTCTACTCTATAACATCTCTTTCTTTTTCCTCAAATTTAAAATATACAATTTTAAATTTCCTTACTTACTCCTCCTAGCTTAATAAATTACAAATAGCTTAATATATTTTATTAATTCGTTTCTTGAGCGCCCCTCGGTCGTCTGGGCCTCTAAGCTTTATGATGAGTACAGGAATGCTAGCTGATGCTCTTATAGATGCACAAGACATTTCCAAATTCTGAAAGACCGGAGTCCAATGAGGCAAACTCGGTCGAAAGCTTGAGATACGACGAGGAAAATAGCGCTGCAGCATTTTCGCTGTTCAAATGCTGAGCGTATTTCGGGTGTTAAACTGTTGACTTGTTCGATGGCTCCGTGGTTTCTTCGTAAGCCAAATTGGTGTGCCGGGATAATGTTGTAAGCTTCCAGATGTGGTATTATGCGAGTTAACAAGCATGTTTCAAACAATTAAGACAGCCAAGATAGAAGGCTTATCGGCCTGTATGATCCGGAATTGTGTGGTCTTTTCCAGGCTTCGGTATCATTATAATGATGGATTTCTTCCACTTTTTTGGGAAATAGCCAAGATTAATGATTCCTTAAATTGGTGAATTGTTGGTGAAGAGCCTGATCGAGTGATCGGGTTGCTTTCTTAAGGCGTTGTTTTGAAGCTGGTGATCTGCTGTTTTGCCAATCACGACGCGTGCGCCTTTTTCTCGCACGAGCTGTTCGATTTGCTGATTAGATTTGAAGTGTTTGTTTCGGTCTACTTCTTTCCTATGAGGAGTAGAGATTTTAGCTGCCGCAACGAGTACTTCTTCCAGGGCGCTCGTAGTGTAGTCGATGTCCGATTCCATGTTAAAATCCGGGGAAAGTTCTATGTGGGCACTCACGTACTTTTTGTATTTTAGCCAGTTCGTTTTTGACGTCGTCAGGCTGAAGGGGTGTTCGGTTATTTCTGGGCTTTGAAGAAGCGTTAAAAGCACAGGCGAGTGGTCTGATGATAAGTCCGAGACTTCTTTGGCACTTATTAAATTGCGAGGTTTTTTGTCACCGCAAAAACAATAAGGTGTGGGAGCTTTCAATTGTACAATTGTTTTCCTTTGGGAGTCACTAGACGTGATCCCCAGTGCGTATGTTTGGCGTTGTAGTCTCCTGTGGCTATAAAACGATCCCCAAGTGAATTGTAGAAGTCCATAAATTGTCCTTCCGAGATTGAGAACCGAGGAGGGCAGTAAACGGCAGCGATTGAAGGAATTCCGTTGCTTGACTAAATTTGTATCGATGTGGCCTGCAAGAAGTTTGTTGAAAACCTTTTGTGAAAATGGTGTTTAATGCGTTCTGTGATAAGAACTCCAGTTTCACCGTGGGGTTTCCCATCTGGATGATCTGTGCGGTAGATTCTGTAGCCTCTTATATGAAAGTTGTATTTGCTTGTAAGATGCGTTTCCACCAATTCTGTCAATTCTAGAATTGTGGCAATTCTAGTTTATGCCGTGAGACACCATTGGTCTCTCCACATTGATATTCGTAGCGCCTGCATAGATTATTTAGACTTTTGTGCTATGAATTTCCCTTCCAGATCGTAGAGCATCGGCATAGGAGAAGCAGTTGGTGGTGTTTAGTGGACCGAATGAGGATCTCGCAGCTTTGGCGAAGAAGATGTCTGGCGTAGTTTTTGACTCAATGTACGCATTCTGTGGGTTTTGGTTTTATATACACCATACATCCTCTATAGTTTGCCGTATGGTTGCCTCCGCAGTTTCCACATTTCTTCACGGTACTGTCCATTTTTGTAGTGCAGTAAGCGGATTTGTGGGCGTCCCCGCAGACTACACAGACAGCCCGAAGTGTGCACTGGACTGTTCCGTTTATGTGGCTCTTTAACAGTGATTTTCCGACGCAAAAAAAATTGCAGGTTGTAGATTGGGTGAACCTCGTTCTTCTTAAGCGACCTGCTTTCTGGCTCAAGCGCGACCTTAAAGAGGGGTTGTGGTTTTTTATCTTTATTTAGAATGTTAATAACATTCTTGGCGGCGAAGCCCTTTTCTTTAAGGGCGGTTTTTAATTCCGCGGCGGTAACATCAGGTTCGATTCCCTTTACTACCACTTGTAGGCCCCTACTGCTTTTCAGCTGGTACGTGTAATAGTTTTTATTTTTAATGTCCAGATATTTGGACACGATTCGGAAGTGCTCTTCGGTCTTGGTTTGCACTCTAGTTTCATAGATGTTCCCTTTGATAAGCGGAACAACATGAAAGTTGTCAATTTTCTTCTCGAGCACTCGAGCTTTTCTCCCTAATATAGATTGGAGGTGCTTGGGTTTTTTTGCGGTGTCTTAGGATGGTTGGTTTTCCTCAACCCCTATCAGTAGGGCAAATCTGTTAGTAGTGGATCTGTCTGGTTCTTTATCGATCTTTAGGACACGGTTAATTTTTGTTTTATTGCCTGCCGGATTACTCTGCGGGCTAAGCTTGCGCTTAATTTGGATGTAGCGATCCATTCCAGTCTGTGTGGCCGTGGCCGCTTTGTCACTTTCCGAAGTTGTTGTTTTTGTACTCGCTGTAGTCGTTGACTTCGCGGTATTTTGAATTGCAGGGGTTGCACTGTGGTGCGAAATTTGTTTCCGATATTGGAGGGGGGTTGTACGCTGCGAACACCATAACGCGGGAGTCGCTTATCACTCACTTATTTATTTAAAACAATGCACTAGTTTTGGTTTAGCACATCATAATTGTTATAAAAATCTTGTCTATTGCTCTTAATAAATTGCAGTTCAGCGTCTTTTCGCTTATATTGGGTTACCCCAGTTTTTATTAGCTGTTTTATGTTGCAAGTTTTCCCGGACCTCGCACAAGCACATCCACTCAGTTGGGTGGTTCGATGGTTATCCTACCACGGATAGGATTCGGTGGTTCAAACTCTACCATTCACGGGACAAATTTCAGCGAGCACAACATATTCGGCATCATGGTCACCTGTGGATGGGCCCCTTTACCGTTCGAACTTAAAATGGCGATCACATACTGGCCAGAGTATTACTTGACTCCTGGTCACAAATTGACCATATTACTGAAGATTTTGCTCAATGCTTACAGATCCGAATGGAAGAATTGTGTTTCAATTTGCTTGGATTTGGTCAAGTTAATTAAAAAGTTAAGAAAAAGATTCACACTGTGGTGAAGTCAATAATAAATGGTTATCACCCTGACCAGTCAGTGAACGTGAGAGATTGGGACCTACCAAAGTACTTATCGTTAGCAGACTCATATTTTAATAAACCTCAGCGGATAAACATGTTATTTGGAGCTGAGCCGTTTTTTAAATTGTTGTCCGTTGGCCAAATAAAACAAGGTTCGAACAATCCTATTCTCAAGAAAACTCTCCTTGAATGGATCTTATATGGAAAATATAAGGCTAGTACCTCAATGCCTCAACAACCTTTCTCTAGTCTGAATTGCCAAGAAGAATTACTCGAGTCGATAGAGAGCAATTAGAAAAAAAATTCTGGTCGTTCGAAAAAGTTCCAACTTCGAAAAAGCTTTTGTCACCTGAAGAAGAGTTCAGGTCGATTCGAAGTCAGACTTTCACATAAATCGTATTCAAGCGTTTTGGGAAACTCGTTCGAGGTAGATAAACGCTGTTTTTTGTCGCTCGGGAAAAGATTATCTCCAGTTCGGAATTTTAAAAAAATGTATATGTCCCCTACAAACAATGATGTCCTTTCTATTCCACACTATGTCATACCGCATCAATCTGTCTTACGGCCTCAAAGCACATCGACCAAACTACGAGTCGTGTTTGATGCGTTTTGTAACATCTACACAGAAGTGGCTAAACGATTTATTAATGATTGGTCGTGGAATCTAGGAGTTATATTCAACTCTTCTTGGATTTCGACTCAACAGATTCGCTCTGAAAGCCGACATGCTGATAAACGAAGCTGATAGTGTGGAGGAAAGACTCATTAGAGTTCTTAAAACTGTGCAAGCTCAACACCGTTACATATGGCTCTGCGCAAGCCCCATTCCTGGCCATTAGGTGTTTGGAGAGGTTGAGTGAATCTGTGAAAATTACATTCCCTCGAGCTGCCGAAAATATTGGGTCCGACGATTACGTCGACGACATGCATTAAGGAGCTGAAGACAATTAAGTCTGAAGTAACTCAGGTTCTTCAAAACGCTGGGTTTGAATTGAGCTAGTAATTTTCACTTTCCAAAAACACACCAAAAATTTTTTTTGGTGACATCGAAGCTGTTTTACCCCTTTGTCTTATTTAGCTCCATACTTATCAAAGGAAATATCCCTATCAATGAGTCGATGAGTCAATTTTACTGCCCTTGTCGTGAAACAGTTACAGATTGCCTTGTCGCAATAAGACGACATCTCAACTCCGAGATTCGTGTTTACCGAGCCGATGTCACGCAACAAATGCATGTTTTTTTTCTCACAGATCTCACAGAATTACCTTCTCACAGATCTCTGCTGCAAGTTAAAGTTACTCTTTACAGAATTTTAAGAGGGGTGAAAGTGATCAGATGATAGCATGTGGCGGACCAACTTAACAGAACCCGGCCGATGTAGTTCCAGAGGTGGAGGCGGAAAGGAGACTCTGGATAACAGGTCCATTGTTTTTTAAGCAACCCGAAGATAAGTGGCCAACGAGCCTCTGGTTGGATCTGTCCCCAGAAATTTGACAAATGGAATCAAAAAAGACTGCGGTCGGATTAACCGCAATGGTTGCATTCTTATAATTATTGAAATGATAAAATTCTGATATTGTTCCCTCACCTGTCGAGTATAATGCAGCCATTAAGAACATTGTCAAGATAGTCCAAGAGCACGAGTATCAAGAAGAAATAGAAAAGATTCGATAAAGTTTAATTGTTTGCCCTAGTCCAGAAAATTTAAATCCGTGTTAACATTAATCCTTTGAAATGGTTAATCCTATCATTTCGTTGTTGCGGGTCGGGGGGCGATAAGCTTATGCTCCTACATCCAAGTACGAAGTTTCCAGTATTGTTGACAAAGCGCTCTCCAGTTGTTAAGAGCTACGTCTGATACTTGCCCGAGTAGAATTTGCATGTGGGTCCACGAGCACTTGGGCGACAGCGCATATGAATCGTTAATGCATAGGAAGTCTGCAGTCAAACAGTACTTTCATACGCTTTTGTAAGTGCAAGCCTCCTCTGATGACTCAAAGAATGGGAGATTTACCTAAGACAGAGTTCGTGTTATTCGACTATTCTCCCTATGTGATGTTGATTTTTGTGGCCCTATTGATACGACATTGAAAATGTGTCCCACATTGCATTATTTGTTTAAGGGGCCGAGGATGTCCGCAGATTGAACCCTGTGAAAACGCGACGAACTTTGTCGGATCAAGACGCCACTTCGCGGAGCTTCGTCGGAGAATAGAAGTACAAGGTCGGCGCGGCAACACAATACGGAAAAATAAACGGAAGCGTATTTGCGTTCATACCACCGCGGGCTCCGCACATAGACGGATTATGGGAAGCAGGCGTGAAGTCTGTCAAACATCTACACCTAAGCTTACCGCGGAGGATCTGCAGACCGTCCTCGTTGAAGCCGAGGCCGTCCTAAACTCACGAACCCTGGGCCTTCTAAGTCAGGACCCAAGCGACGGCAAGGTGTTTACTCCAGGGTACTTGTTAACAGGCGCCCCACCAGCTTTAACTTTTAACTTTAATATTAATAATCTGAAAGCTTTTAATATTATCCCGGTCTGTGCCAAATTGGTCTGTGGATTTCGAAACCACGCAACCATCGAGCAAGTAAACAGAGGAACATCCGAACACGCTCAGCCTTCGAACAGCGAGAATACTGCGCTATTTTTCTCGACGTATCTAAAGCTTTCCACCGAGTTTGGTACCTCTACAATAGGGTATACTTCGGGCGACTACATCATCGAAGCTAGAGTTCCAAAAGGAAGCGCACTCGGACCGAGGGTATATGTTTTGTATACGGCTGATATTCCTACGAACGCACAACTAACAACTCCCTAGTCGCTCCAGATGCCCAACGCAAGCAACAACCCAACTGGCTAATCATCTAATAGTAGTGCAAAAATAAACAAACAAAAGTGTAAACAGAGTGCAAGCTTTTAATAAACAAACATGCCCTCTGCTTTAACTTAACGGTACGCAGATCCCTCAAGCCATCTGATCAAGCATTGAACACAATTTTAAATACAAATTCCAAAGATTGAGTTTCAAGGGATCGGACCCATGGAAATACGAAACAAACAGCATGTTTACAGACATAAGTGGTGCGCTTATCTCACTAAAGAAAGGGTCGCATAGCAAGTCAGCGTGCAGTGCGTTGATAAGTAGTTTTAAATCAGTGGTGGGCAAATACTCATTTTACATAGCACGCGAGTATAGGGTACGAAATTCTGGCGCAGCGCTGCCTCCACACTGACAACGTGAGCACTCTCAAATTTTTCAGAAGCTCTCCCACTTGCTCTCATTTTGAATCATTTGATAGCCCAAACTTAAAAATCAAAATTTTTCCACTGAGAAAAATTTTCTCTCAATTTGAGTTGAAAAAAGTTTTCTCCATAGAAAATAAAGATAGGGAAGCGTAGTTTTTCATTTGTTTAAGAACTTTTGCTAGCAAAGCTTTCTTTAAAATAAATTACACTATTTGAGTACCCATTCAATCTTTTGAATTAACGAAAAATTACATCAAAAACTAAGTTTTTTTGCTCAGTGGATGCTCTGCACTCATTGTTTTCTCTGCTACGCATACACTTAAATTTTAAACATGTGTGCGTTTTGCCCCCCACTGTTTTAAATAGATGTGATATGAGAATTGTACAGAATAAAAACAATTCCAAAAGGAACTCATTGGAGTAATACTTAAATTACACAGCCACACAAAAAAAAAAAAGTGTCCGGGTTGGGAGATCAGAGTACCCTATCCCCATGTATTTTGGACCGCTGAACACGAATCTGAAGTCCGTTTTGGTCCTGCACGTGTACGTTTCTTCCTAACCTCAAAAAAGTTTTACATTTTTGGAGGTATGGGACTTTATTTTTAATTTATTGGATTTTCATGAAACTGGGTACCCAGGGGTTTTTGGGGTCGCTGATTACGAATTTGAAGTCAGATTTTCAAAATTCAATATGGCGGATCCAATATGGCGGACGAATTTTTGAACAATTTTTGGATTTTCATGAAACTGGGTACTTAGGGGTTTTTGGGGTCGCTGATTACGAATCTAAAGTCAGATTTCCCAAATTCAATATGGCGGATTCAATATGGCGGACGAATTTTCAAAAATGAAAATCCACGAATTTTTTGAAAATTCGTCCGCCATATTGAATTTTGAAAATCTGACTTCAAATTCGTAGTATTAATTTCAACCTGCAGTAGTATTAATTTTTCAAGATATCTATTAGCTTGGTCTAATGTTATCGTGTATAACGCTGAATGTTATAGGAATTATAGTGATCGCTGCCGGATACAACTTACTCAGGATCCGAAGCAGTTTTATAATTTTGTAAACACTAAGCGTAAACACGTATCTTTTTCACCCCTGCTTACGTTTGAAAATTCCTCTGCGACTTCTGATCAGGTCAAAGCCGATCTATTCGCAGAATTTTTTCAAACAACTTTTTCTCCTCCTAAATTGACTGATCAGCCTTACTCATATAACCTTCAAGCAGCAAATCTTATTTTCTGTCCGTTTTTTTCTGTGACCAACTTTTTATCTGGTCTTTTAAGGGTAAAACCCATTTATTCGCCAGGCCCCGATGGAGTACCAGGCTGTGTGCTAAAAATACCGCGCCAGGGCTCTGTGTAAACCTCTTCTAAGACTTTTCAACTTATCTTTGGAAACATCGATTTTTCCCCTTAAGTGGAAGGAATCATTCATAATTCCCCTACATAAAAAAGGGAAAAAGTCCGAGGCTGCCAACTACAGAGTCATCTCTAAGTTGTCGGCAATTCCAAAGTTATTTGAAAAAGTAATTACCCCTTATTGGCTACACCTATGCTCTTCGATCATATATCCCTGTCAGCATGGCTTTATTAGGCGTCGCTCCACCACCACAAATTTACTGGAGTTGACATCCTTTGTCATAGATGGCTTTTGTAAGGGATATCAAACCGATGTAATTTACACAGACTTCACCAAAGCATTTGATTCAGTTAATCACTCACTCTTGTTGAGTAAAGCTTTGTCTTCAGTACAGTCTTCAGTCTCACCTTGATAATTTTCAAAAATGGTGTTTAGCTAATGGACTTAATGGATCAAAATGCAAGCATATGTCTTTTTATCGTTCTTGACCTCTGCAAGATACGTATTCTATTAATGGGATTGCCTTAGAAAAATTAACCCAGGTTAATGATCTCGGCATCCTATTAGACATCAAACTTAAATTTGCCGACTATATTTCCTTAATGGTTAATAAGGCTAAAGGAGTCCTTGGTTTTATTAAAAGATGGTCAAAAGAATTTAACGACCTCTGCATTAAGAAAAGTTTATTCACTTCTTTGGTCCGTCCGATACTGGAGTACGGTTCATGTGTATGGAGTCCCCAATATGGAGTACATCAGGACCGTAAAGAATCCGTACAAAAGAATTTCTTATCTTTTTACTTAGAGGTGTTAACTTGGGATGCAAATCTTCATCTTTCATCTTATAGTAGTAGAGGAGTCTACTATCTACTACTAACAAACATACCAATCTCAATAAATCGTGGAACAATGCTGGGTGTAGTTTTTCTACATAAAATAATCCATGGGGATGAAGAGATAGCCAGCATTTATTAACATGCTTAAATGATGAAGCTTTATGATAAATACATGAATGATAGCTGATGCTCTAATTCAGTGGGGGGCTTATTCTCATTTTCCATAGCACGCGTGCATAGGGTGGGAAATTCTGCCGCAGCGCTGCTGGCACACTGACAGTGTGAGCACTCTGAAATTTTTTAGAAGCTCTCCCACTTGCTCTCATTTTGAATCATTTGATAGCCCAAACTTAAAAATCAATGTTTCCACTGAGAAAAATTTTCTCACAAATTAGGATGAAAAATGTTCTCTCTATAGAAAATAAAGATAGGGAAGCGTAGATTTTCATTTGTTTAAGAACTTTTGCTAGCAAAGTTTTCTTTAAAATAAATTACACTATTTTAGTAACCATTCAAACTTTTGAATTAACGAAAAATTACATCAAAAACTAATTTTTTTTTTCTCAGTGGATGCTCTGCTCTATATGTTTTTTTCTGCTACGCATACACTCAAATTTTAAACAGTCGCTAGTCGTGACACGTCACAAGTATAGAGGACGGGATCTGTTTAGCACGCGTTATACAGTAAAATTCCCTAGAAATATGGGACGAAAACTTGAAAAGTAATCTTGGTTCAATTCAATTTCCAAAAATATTCCTGTCAACAGTTTCATACATATTTGAAAAAGTCAGGAGCGGATACAGGTATCTGTAGAAAATAAAGTACCCGGTACATTATTAGGATGATGCAATGCACGCTTGTATGTGCTTAGAAGTAGAGAATAGGAAATTATGTATACCAACTTTTTCATTTTTCCTTCGCATACATTTTCAGTCACAAATAAAGTTCCGAAGCATACACACGGTTTTCTGATTTTGGTGGCTTCGAATTCTGCCGCTCAATAGGTTATGGGCCCAGGCACTAGAGAGTTCAAGTTATTCGGTGTGTGACTCAAGATTAAGAACAATGAGTGCTCTTTATCAAATTGATAAGTTAGAGGAGACAAACTATGACACATGGAAAATACAGATGCGATCTGTATTAGTGCATTCCGGTCTGTGGAGTGTTACGTCTGGAGAGCTAACTGAAACGAATGTTCCGGAAGGCCAACAGTTTGCGGCCTTGGACAGTAAGGCGTTGGCGACAATAACATTGAGTGTCAAGACATCTCAATTGGCCTACATGAAGAATTGCTTAACGGCTGTGGAGGCATGGACCAAGTTGAAGGAAGTTCATCAACCAAGCGGACCTGTACGAAAAGTGCAGTTATACAAGAAACTGCTTAATAAACGGATGGAGCAAGGACAGAGCATGACGACCTTCATAAGTGAATTTGTGGAAACTCTGGATTGTCTAACTGGAGTTGGAATAGACATAAACGACGAACTTCGCACTATCGTTTTGCTATCAAGTCTTCCAGAGCAATTTGAACATTTCGTGGTCGCTATGGAAACACGAGATCAATTACCTTCGTTCGAAATTCTCACCATAAAGTTAAAGGAGGAGAGCGAAAGAAAATAACAGAGGAACGAGTCGACACTAAAGCATTTGCTGCAACGCACAAGCACAACTCACAGACAAAAACGTATGGACAGAAGAAACGAAAAAATATCGTTTGTTTCAAGTGTGGTGAGCAAGGGCACATTAAGTCCCAGTGTCGAAGAGAGGGTGAGGGTGATCATCGTATGGAATCAAGAAGTATGGTGAATCGACAAAGCAGCCTGTTGCACGCCTGTGACGTCAACAAAATTGACAATTCAACATGGTGCTTGGATAGTGGCGCAACAAGCCATATGTGTTGCGCAAGAGAGCTATTTACAAAGTTTGAGAAGCACACTGAACAGATCGGACTAGCCGATGCTGGTTTCCTTCAAGCAGAAGGTATAGGTGACGTCAAGATACAGACAGGCCAGTGCATGTTGACACTAAAAAATGTTCTCTACGTTCCGAAGATGACCGGAAATTTCTATTCCATGAGCAGTACTGTCCAGAACAGGTGCAAGGTGACCTTTGACAAAGAGAATGCCAAGGTGATGCAAGATGGAGAATGCATAGTGAAAGCCAAAAAGATTGGCAACTTGTACTTATTTGAAGGTGGCCGAAGTAAATGTTTTGCCATGTCAGCTGTTGATGGAATTTTGCTACACAAGAGATACGGACATATTAATTTCTCTAGCTTGAAAGAGATGGTATCGAAAGGGATAGTTCGAGGAATAGATAATATTCGGTTGCCAGAGAATATTAATTGCAAAACGTGTATGGTTAGCAAAATCCATGTTCAACCTTTTCCATCTGCAACGAGTAATCGGGCTAAGGAGCTTTTGGATCTGATACACGCAGATGTTTGTGGACCTTTTCCAACACCATCCCTCGGAGGTTCCAAGTATTTTCTGACGTTCATTGACGATAAGTCCAGGAGGATTTTTGTTTATTATCTGCATGGAAAGAACGAGGTGCTATCCAAATTCATCGAATTCAAGAATCTGGTGGAACGGCAGACAGGAAGAAGATTGAAATGTCTGCGGAGTGATAATGGCGGAGAATTTGTCAACAAACAGTTTGACGAATGTCTAAAGCAGCATGGAATCGACAGGCAGCTAACAATAGCGTATACTCCCCAGCAAAATGGAGTTGCGGAACGGGCAAATCGTACGCTAGTGGAGATGTCAAGATGCCTTCTGGTCCAGGCGGGACTGGGAGATCGTTTTTGGGCAGAAGCTGTCAACACTTCGGTTTATCTGCGAAATCGTTCCCCTACCAGCGCATTAGAGAGTATGACTCCTATGGAAGCGTGGACGGGTAAGAGACCTTATACAAAACATCTAAAGGTTTTTGGATCTCTTGCAGTTGCTCTGGACAAGGGTCCGAGGAAGGGCAGCAAATTTCAACCTAAGGGAAAGGAGTACATTATGGTTGGGTATTCTGTTGCAGCCAAAGGTTATCGACTGTATGACCCATCAACTGGACAATTGGTCGAAAAACGGGATGTATTATTTGATGAACATCATGACGTGGCATCCAAGGATGATACTGTGACGATCGAGCTGGAGGACCTGGAGGAGGACCGTCAGCAGCAGGGACTCGGAGATGCAGAAGTCGTTTCTGACTCATCCATCGACGCCGACAGCTCCGATGATAGCACGGATCAGTACGAGAGTGCTGAAGAAAAGGGTGAGCATGTCGAGGAGGAGGCACGCAGGGGCCCCGGCCGCCCTAAGATCATTCGGACTGGAAAACCTGGACGTCCAAAGAAGCAGTACAATATCCTAGGCGCCCTTATTTCGGAAAACGTTCCGATTCCGTTAACTTGCAAAGAGGCGCTGGAGAGTAAAAATGCAAAGGAGTGGCGTGAAGCCATGGAAAGAGAATATGATTCTCTGGTTGCCAACCAGACTTGGCAAGTCACTGATTTACCCAAAAATCAGCGAGCCATTGCACTATGGTCCCAGTGCGGCATAAAGTCGAAAAAATGATGAAACTATTTTTTGAATATGAACAAATTTTTAATTAATAGACATCCCAAATAAATATAAATATATAATTTTTTGAGCTTTATTGCAACCCTGTTAATTTAGCGCGGTCATTTAACCAGCTGATTTATTGCAACCCTGAAACTTGCAAATTGGCGGCAACTTTAGGGCAACTTTTAATTGTGTTTCAATTGGCTTAAATTGAGTAAAAATATTAGATTAAATATGGAAAACAAAGATCAAGGTATGAACAATCAATAATAAAACTATTTCGTGTTATCATTATATTTGTATCTGTGTTGTCAAATGTTTTGTAAGTGTCTATTTAGCAGCAATGTGTAACAAAAGTAGTTGTGTTTTGTGGAGTATTACTTTTCAGCGCATATCGGCGCAAGCAACTAACCAGGTGAAGTTACTTATAAAAATATAGGAATTCAAATTTAATTGGTCTTCTTTGCTCGTTTTTGCTCGTTTTCGAAAAAACAATAGATGTTGCAAGTGTTTATTAGTTCTCTCATGCAGCTCTCTTCGAAGTTTCGGGGAGAGCCACCGGAAAGACGACGCTGTTAGAGGTTTAAATTAAATATTATAAATAATAGAACCATATTTAATAAAAGTTTTAGTTCTTTTTATGAAAAACTTAAGTTTATGTAAAAATTAAGTAAAAATTCCAGTATAGCCAACTCTTAATGTAGGCGTAGGCATAGGCATAGGCGTGGTCAAATTTCCAAAACAATAAAATTCGAAATTCGACAAAAATAGTTCAAGCATATATACAAAATTTGAGCCCAGTATATCTAAAATTGGAGTTTATGCAAAAAAACGGCATTTCCGCCCGAAGTGGGCGTGGTCAAATTTCCAAAACAATAAAATTCGAAATTCGACAAAAATAGTTCAAGCATATATACAAAATTTGAGCCCAGTATCTTTAAAACTGGAGTTTATGCCAAAAAAAAGGCGTTTGGGCCCATTGTGCATTGGATGCAAGTGGGTGTTCAACGTGAAGCGTGACAAAGATGGCCAAATAGAACGTTTCAAGGCTCGACTGGTAGCAAAAGGATGCGCTCAGCAGTTTGGCGTAAATTACCAAGAAACATTTTCGCCAGTATGCCGATTGGAGAGTGTTCGCTTTATTATAGCACTGGCGGCGGAGCTTAAGCTACATCTTCATCAAATGGATGTATGCACCGCGTATCTCAACAGCGATCTGAGTGAGACGGTCTACATGAAGCAGCCGGAAGGGTACTCAGATGAATCGAATCCTGACAAAGTATTGCTTTTGAAGAGAGCAATATATGGCTTGAAACAATCAGGAAGGGCCTGGAACGAGAAGCTAAATGGCGTTTTGGTCAATATGGGATTCGTTGCCTGTGATAACGAACCATGTTTGTACAAACATTGTGGCGAAGGTAATCTTGTACTAATCCTTGTATATGTTGACGATATAATTATAGCTTGCCAATCGCACGAGGATTTGCTGAAAATCAAGAGCAGCATCTCACAATCATTTGAGTGTGTTGACAAGGGTCAACTTAACCATTTCCTGGGCATGGAAATCGAACGAGACGGCGATCTTGGAGCAATTACTTTGGGACATACGCAATATATCAAGGATCTTTTGCATACCCATGGAAGTGATTTTTGCAAGTCGGCGAAGACCCCTTTGGATGCTGGTTTCCAAGTAGACTGTACAAGCCCTCAATGCAAAAAGGTGGATCCCACTACGTATCAGTCCATAGTAGGAGAGCTTATGTGGCTAGCTCTTACAACAAGGCCAGACATATTGCATTCGGTGTCAAAATTGGCACAGCGGAATCAAAACCCGCATGCTGAACACATGGCTGGCATAAAGCACATCTTTAGATACCTCTCATCTACGATTGACATGAAACTACACTATCGGCAATGTGGTCAGTCTTTCTGTGGATACGTGGATGCGGATTGGGCAGGCGATAGGCTTAACAGGAAATCATATACTGGTTACATCTACTTGTTAGCAGGTGGTCCGATTTCTTGGCGTTCGGAAAAGCAGCGAAGTGTGGCGTTAAGCAGTACCGAGGCGGAATACATGGCACTTTCGGCGGCATTTAAGGAGTCGATAGTCATGCGAAGGCTGGGGGGGGGCGATCATAATTTTTTTTTTATAATTCAAGTAGCAGGTGGCAAATTTAAGTGATTTTCCACATTTGAAAGCATCTACAGCTTGGTATTGTGGGCAAAATGTTTTGGATCATTGTCCTGTTGAAACAAAAAATCATTTCCCAGTCGTAATTTTTCAGCGCTTTGAAATAAATTGGGTTTTAAAATGTTGATAAACTTCTTGTATGTTGATATACTTCGTGTTTTACGGTTGGGGCAAGGTTTGGGTATTCCTGAATTTTACGCCCTTTTATCCCAAATATAAAACATTTTCAGTGATAAAAGCAAAGTTTGTATATTTGGGATAAAATCGCGTCACCTGGTATGGCGAAAAAAGGTTAAAACCCTATATATCCAAAATATTGGCCCAACCGTAAAACACGGTGGTGGTGGTACAATGGTTCGGGTATGTATAGCGGCTAGTAGAGTCGGTAATCTGGAATTTGTTGAATTCAGAAAGGATCACAAGAAGTACATCAACATATCAACATCAACATACATATATGTATATCAACATTTTAAAACCCAATTTATTTCAAAGCGCTGAAAAATTAGGACTGGGAAATGATTTTTTGTTTCCCATTTTGCCCACAATACCAATCTGTAGATGCTTTAAAATGTGGAAAATCACTTAAATTTGCCACCTCAATCCCTAATCTAAATCCTATTAATCATCTATGGGACCTATTGGAGCTCAGGACTCGCCAAAACACCATAACATCCAAGGATATGCTCAAATGGGGCATTCAGGAAGAATGTAGTAAAATAAGGAAAATTAATAACGGCGAAATTAGTCCACTCAATGACAAATTGGTTGGCTGAAGTTATTAATAGGATATAAAATAAGGTTATAAAAGGATATCCAACTTGGTACTAATGTTTAAAAAAAAGGTTATTTTTCGATATTTTATACTTTTTCTGACTAAAAATCCGACTATTTTTTTTATTTTTTCTATATTATCTAAAGTTTAAGAGCTAGGAACTAGGCAGTTACATACCATTAAAGCTAATAAAATGTACTATTTTTTAGAAAAAAATGAATTTTCTATGTATACTATTAGCACTTTTTTTTCGAAGCCAAAGTAAGCGAGCATGTTTGTACGCATAGTTTTTCTGGCGAGTGTAAGTAAAGCACCTTTTTTCAGAAGCTGGGGGCGGCGGCGATCGCCCCTATCGCCACCCCCTTGTATCCACCAATGGAAAAGTACACTGCTTTGTTGAAACAAATCGGGAGTAATGACAAATACGCATAAATTTTGTTTTACTCTAGGTGACAGTGTCATTTTTTAATACATTTCAAAACTGATACTTTTAAGTTCTAGTGTAATCTACTCGACTCGGCGAATTGTAATAATATTGTCCAATCTGTTTCCTTGCAATAAAAAATCTTGAAGTTCTGCAAAGAATATACTAAGTATAATTTCAATATTAATGGATACTTAAATGGATACTTAATGGATCTAAATGCAAACATATGACTTTTTATCGTTCTTGCCCTCTGCAAGCTACTTATTCTATTAATGGGATTGCCTTAGAAAAATTGACCCAGGTTAATGATCTCGGCATCCTATTAGTCATCAAACTTAAATTTGCCGACCATATTTCCTTAATGGTTAATAAGGCTAAAGGAGTCCTTGGTTTTATCAAAAGGTGGTCAAAAGAATTTAATGACCCCTATATAACCAAAACACTATTCATTTCTTTGGTCCGTCCTATACTGGAGTACGGTTCATGTGTCTGGAGTCCTCAATATGGAGTACATCAGGACCGCATAGAATCTGTACAAAAGAATTTCCTAACTTTTTCACTTAAAGGTCTAAACTGGGATGCAAATCTTCACCTTCCATCTTATAATAGTAGACTCTTACTCATAAACTTACCTAGCTTAACAAATCGTAGGACAATGCTCGGTGTAGTCTTTCTGCATAACCTTATTAACGGGGATGTAGATAGCCAGCATTTACTAAAACGCTTAAAATTTAACATTCCTAATAGAAGGACTCGAAACTTTAGTCCTCTGTTCCTTAGCCGTTGTAGTTCGACATATGCACTGCATGACCCTTTTAGGGTATTATGTTCGAACTACAATGGTCTCTACGCTATAACATCTCTTTCCTGTCCCTCAAACTTAAAATATAGAATTTTAAATTTCCTTACTAACTCCTCCTAGCTTAATAATAAACAAATAGCTTAATATATTCTAACAAATCGTTTCTTGAGCGCCCCTCGGTCGTCTGGGCCTCTAAGCTTTATGATGAATACAGGAATGCTAGCTGATGCTCTTATTGATGAACAAGCCATTTCCAAATTCTGAAAGACCGGAAAAAAAAAAATATATATAAAACCCTATCATCCTATCTTCAAAACTTCACCAGCTTTTAAGGTACTTAAGGCGAGAAAAGTGTCCGTATTTTCCACTTCAGCTATCAGGCCACCCTACTTCCATCTTCAAAAATACCAAAATTGGTATTTTTACCAAATACCATTTCCGATCGTTCAGTTATATGGCAGCTATATAGTCGGCCGATCATTATGAAATTTGGTAGGTTGGATCAACTGACCAAAAATAGAATCTGTACGAAGTTCCACCTTTCTATGTTCAAGAACACATAAGTTGGATAGTTTCCGATTGTTCAGTTATATAGCAGCTTTAGGATAGGATAGGATTGGGATATTTTATTAAGTCTCTAACTCTAAAACAGTGGTGGGCAAAACTAACACATGTTTAAAATTTGAGTGTGTGCGTAGCAGAGAAAAACATTGAGAGCAGAGAATTCACTGAGCGAAAAAAACATATTTTTTTATTTAATTTTTAGTTATCTAAAAGTTTTAATGGGAACTAAAATAGTGTATTTTATTTTAAAGACATCTTTTCTAGTAACATTTCTTAAAAAAAATGAAAAACTACGCTTCCCTATCTTTATTTTCTATGGAGAAAACTTTTTTCAACCCAATTTGTGAGAAAATTTTTCTCAGTGGAAACATTTTGATTGTTAAGTTTGGGCTGTCAAATGAGTCAAAATGAGAGCAAATGAGAGAGCTTCTAAAAAAAATTGAGAATGCTCACACTGTCAGTGTGCCGGCAGCGCTGCTGCAGAATTTCCTACCCTATACTCGCGTGCTATGTAAAATGAGAGTTTGCCCACCACTGCTCTAAAAACACCGAAGTTATAGCATTTCCGATCAATCAGTTATATGGCAGCTATAGGATATAGTCGACCGATCCCGGCTGTTCCGACTTATATACTGCGTGCAAAGGAAAGAAGGGTGTGTGCAAAGTTTCAAGACGATAGCTTTAAAATTGAGAGACTAGTTCTCGTAGAAACAGACAGACAGACGGACATGCTCATATCAACTCAAAAGGTGATCCTGATCAAGAATATATATACTTTATAGGGTCGGAGATGTCTCCTTCACTGCGTTGCACACTTTTGACCATAATTATAATACTCTCTGCAAGGGTATCCGCATATCCGCTTGACAACAGCCTATCGTTACCATACTAAAAATAGGATCAATTTTTTTTAAATAAAACCAATTTTTTTGAATGTGGGAGGCATCCAATTGTGCATCAAATCTGTATTTGTGTCCATCCGAGAAGTCTTTCGGGTATGCTGCCACAGCTTCTTCAGATAATTCTCCAATCAGCACATGTGCATAACTGGTGACTTCTGGAGCATGAAGCAAAATTTTTTTATGGATGGTGGAAGATAGAACCATGGAGACAAGTTAATCAGTTTTCTGATCAGCCGCTTTTTTCGGTTGTTGATGTTATTTGATTTCCTTCTGGAGTATTAAATATCCAGCTCTTCAGGTTGAGTTTGTACAAAAAAAGTTTTCAAAACAAGAAAGGAAAGTTAACTTCGGGAGGAGTCGAAATTGCAGTTAAAACCAGATGTATCGCAAACATCGGATATAGTTAGCCGATCCTTATGAGAATATCATAATAAAAACAATTTATTACAATACAAAATCTAAAAAAAGTCCCAAGCTTTTATCTTAAAAAAATTTCCGGTCGTTCAGTTATATGCCAGCTGTAGCATATAGTAGGCCGATCCTTATGAAATTTGGTAAGTCGTATTATTTTGCCAAAAATAGCACTCATAGCCGATCCCGGCCGTTCCGACTTATTTACTACATGCAAAAGAAAGCAAGTGTGTGCAAAGTTTCGAGTCGATAGCTCTAAAACTGAGAGGCTAGTTTGCGTAGAAACAGACATACGGACATGTTCATATTAACTCAGAAGGTGATCCTGACCAAGAATAAATATACTTTATATAGTATATACTTTATAGGGTCGGTAATGTCTCCTTTACGGCGTTCCACACTTTTTACCAAAATTATAATACCCTCTGCAAGGGTATAAAAATGAGAATAAGAGTGTAATGGAGATAATCCAAACTCAAATCGTGATACACGAACCTTCTTTTTCAAACACTTAGAAGATGACGTGTGACTTAGGGCACTAAAATTTTCATTCAAAACATGGCTTAAATATCGATATTAAATTTTTCCAACTTTTTCCATGGGGTACCCCTATGAAATTGTGGGTTTTCCTTATTTCCCCACTTTGGCTCTTTCCGTTGGCCATAGCTCTGCCAATTTGTATCCGATCAGGAAATAAAGTACCATTCCATGGGGTAGTTCCATGGAGAACCCCTATGAAATTGTGGGTTTTCCTTATTTCCCCACTTTGGCTCTTTCCGCTGGCCATAGCTCTGCCAATTTGTATTCGATCAGGAAATAAAGTACCATTCAGTAATCACCAAACCCAGATGCGGCTTTCCTCATTAAAAACATTGCTTAAATATCGTTTTAAAATTTTTTTCCATTAACCATGGTCAACTTTAAGCGGTGTTTAGTTTTAATTTATTTACCGGAAACATAACATGGCGTGGTATTCAAAACTTCAAAATTAGCTTTAAAATAATTATCATCGTCTTAAACTAATTGAACCGTTTCTGGAATACCGGAATTTCTGGAACCGTTTTAATATTCATTTCATATACAAAAAATTGAATATTAAAGCTCTGCAGTATCGTGTAGATAAAGGTCGCAAATTCTTAATAATAATAAATAATGTTGCAGTGTACCTCAGCATGCATAATGTAGCTTTCAGTCCTGGCCTTCTTTGGATTTTTTCTTCATTTCTACCTTTACACAGGGTATTATAATTTTGCGACTGATAATAATAAGCGACTGATCGAAAATTCCATAAGTTTGGCGTTTTTAGCGTTATAAAGTTAGGATTTCTGTGAATTTCCGTGTAGTTTTTTACATCTATGCCAAGCAATTTTCAGCTTAAAAAACAAGACTGAACGGCTTTAGTTGAGTTTTCCAACTGTAATATAGCCGGAGTACTATACCATCTATTTCATCCAGACTTTTGGTAGACTTTAAAAGCATAGATTCTAAGAAAAAAAAATGTTTTGGGTATTTTTTTGCTATAGAAATTACAACTGAGGCTGAGGGAAGCATAATAATAAGGTAACTTCTTTAAAGTGTCCGATTTGGCTGAGCTTTGATTTGTAGTTGTATATCAGCCATTGGTATACTAGTTTGGCAACAAAACATATTTAAAAACTTTTTATAAGTGGTGTTTAGGTGAGGGGCCGTTGTGCCGCTCAGCTGAACTTAAGAGCGCATCCGCGCTGAAAAGCGCACCCGCGCTTGCCCCTCTATGCATTCTTCCTCTCTCGTCGGCCGTCGTCGATCGTCCGCTCTGGTTTATATTTACTTTTAGCGTTTAGGCTTTCTAAGTTAAGTTCAGTAATCTCTTGTAAGCAGTCCAATAAAGCTGACCGCGTTAAATTCACTGAAAGACGCCCCCGACATTTTAATTCAACATATTCAACTTTTCTGGAATCTTTGGCGGCAGCAGCGCCCCCCTACAAACACTAGTCCTTCGAGCCGGATATCCTGGATATTTTGGATATTTGGATACATTCTACCAGCAGTTCTCGGCATTGTTCCGCCAACAGATAAGTACATTTTTCCGTCTCCGTCTCTCTGCCGGTCTTCAGCAGTGATCCGAACATTAAATTTCGTTCACACTGCTGCAAGATTGTTTTTCCCTCCGCGTCAACTCCAAGTCCGAGTTTTCCGACACAACGGCAGTTTGAGATTTTCTACTCTTCGTCTGCAAATTCTGAAAATTTTTCCATTCGTCTCCGTTTGTGTGCTGCCCATATTCCTCGCCGTTTTCGGCCTCTCCTTTATCCATTCGCTGGCCAACGGTCGAGGCATATGAGCATCCATACACAAACATACACACATACATATTTTGTTTTTGTGCAAATTATCCGCGAAAAATTCGCAAGTGAACAGTGAAATTGTGTGGTGACAAAACGAAAGCATAATTAAAGGCTAGTACTCTGACGACGAAAATTCGCTGTCACACGTGTGCTAGCGAAATCGCTCTTTATTTGGCTACCGAGCTAGTGTGACCAAAAAAATGAAGGAAAAGGGTAATACTGAACAGCTGTTTTTTGTAAACAAAAAACAAATAAGCAAAAATGAATTCAAACTGATTGGATTTTGGTGTTTTTTTTATGTATTTCACCGCTAAGGAGCTGATAAAGAAAAAGAAAACTGGGTCAAAATCAAAATCATAATCAATCACAAATCATTTCAATGCCATATTATGGAATTAAAATGCCCCTTGTGGGTCAAATCCCATATTATGGGCTTCGCCTTGACCGTACTAATTAGTTTCACTTTATCCTCGCGGGTTAAACAATTTTTTGGTCCGACAATTTTTTTCTCTCAATTTTTCTCCATGTGCGAATTGTGCCGCATCCGACGTTCCTCTCGACATCGGCGCTACTAATTCCCACTTGGCCTTGCAATCGCATTTCGTTCGAGATCTCACCGGTCTCATCACATTAGTGACCGGCTACCGCTTCGTACGAGCCACCTATTGCGCACGTCAGTCGACAAGCGCTGACCAGCGAATTGGTGTCTGAGAATGCCCACGGGAGACGACCAAAAGCCACGTTCGATCCCAACCATCCGTTTGGAGAGATCTCAATCCGCTTCTCCGCGGACGCCTCTTTTAAAGCCTAAGGCGTACAGTGCCATTCCAAGGTCAAAGAGTGACGAATCCGTCAGTACAATCCCCGATCCTTCACAGAGGCAGACTCGTTCCGTCGCAAAAATGGCTCAAAGTGCGGTCGACGTGGCGCTGAAGAAGTTTATCGCCACAACAGATCGAGTTAGCCAATTTGAGGCCAACATAAATACTCCGGGCGCCAGAGAAACGGACGTGGGCTCCCAATACATGTGCGAAGTCCATCAGGACCAAATTCGGGCACTGTGGGAGAAGGTGGAGAAAAGCTATGAGAGCTGCTCCGATTTGCTAGCCGTGTTAGACGACAAAGCGGCCACCTCGACAGTGCTGGAATCGAAGTACAGCTACTTTTACTCCATCTATTCGAGGTGTATTGCCCAGCTTTGGGAGAAAATTGCCTTCCAATCCACTCAGGCTTCCGCCAATATACACACGCCCGCGTCTACAGGCGGCCGGTTACCTCCGGTGGATACCGAGGTCTTCGCGGGTGATTATCTTCGGTGGCCCACCTTCCGAGACTTGTTTTCGGCCATTTACATCCAAAACTCGTGGCTCACCCCGGTAGAGAGGTTGTTCCACTTGCTGTCCAAAACAAGTGGTGACGCCCACGCCATTGTTTCTAAGGCTCCGCTTACCCATGAGGGGTTTGACGCCGTTTGGCAAGCCTCACATCCGCTTTGAGAACCGGCGGCTATTGGTCAACAGCCAGTTGAAAATCCTTTTCAACATCCAGGCTATTTCTCAAGAGTCCGGGGTCGCGCTGAAGGAGCTGCAAGCCACCATTCAGAGTTGTCTGGCAGCCCTAGAAATGTCCGCCATCAAGGTTGAGGCTTGGGACTGCCTCCTGGTGTTTATGATTTCGTCAAAGCTCCCCAAAGTCACACTTTCCATGTGGGAGCAATCCGTCCATAAATAGGCCGAAATTCCAACATGGAAGGAATTAGACAACTTCCCGACAGAGCGCCATCGCACTCTAGAGGCAATCGACGACGTCAATGTGCAGGTGTGTTTCGCTTCCGGGTCAGGAGCAGTCCTACTGGGCACGGCCCTTATCAACGTGTGCCATTTGGGGTGCACCGTCCAGGCACGAGCACTAATAGACTCAGGGTTCGAAGCGACCTTTATAACGGAACGACTGTTCAACCTCGTCAAGCCTCCTTTCAAGACGATTTAAGCCCAAGTTTCCGGCCTTAATCAGACCATTTCCGCGCAATCTACGAAATTGTGCCATTTCTCCATTCGGTCGCCTTCTAGACCCGGGCTACAATTAGAGACTGCGGCCTACGTTCTTCCGCAGTTGGCAGGCGATCTGCCATCCTACCCGATTCCGCAGGATTGTCTCAAGTGGCTGCCCGACATTCCCCTGGCGGACCCCAACTTCTTTGAGAGCTCCCAAGTCGATGTATTAATAGGAGCTGACCTTCTTCCGTCCGTTCTCCTCGCTAATTTCAAGGCTAACATCTGCGGGTCGCTTCTCGGACAGGAGACCATTTTCGGATGGGTGCTGACCGGCCCATTATCTCCAGTCAACCCCCGCAGTGTGTCTGTTTTTTCCGCACGAGTTGCCCGCAGCCTCGGTGACTCACTGGATCAGGGAGGGGTGCCCACACGGATCAGTTCGGAATCGGATTCAGGTTGCGAGCACAATTCTGTCTCGAGTCCTTCTTTAATTTACGCATCGCATCACGCTGCACGGTGGCAATCAGCTGATGATCCGTCTGATCCGGGCCAAATTCTGGATTCTAAGATCATATTCAGCACGATGTCGCCACGCCCACGCAACGCCCAGTCACTGGAGAGCAGATGTACTCGAGGTACACAATCCTACCGATGCCGAGTCTGCAATGGGATCCATCCATTGAAGAAGTATCGGCGCTTCCTACGTCTTAGTGCCGAGGAGCGGCTCCGAGCGGTTCTCGCGAACCGCTATTGCTCGAGCTGCCTGGCCCACGAGCACTCCGACGGATCCTGTCGGCGTGGAGACGGCTGTAAGACGTGTGGTCAGGATCACCACACGCTGCTGCACCCCGTGACCAAGGAGCACCGGTCACCGCCCGAGGGGGACAGTACACGAAGTGTCTCGTTCTCTCGTCGGCCGTCATCCGCCAACTCCCGGCGCGGTTCGGGTGCTTCTCGCTCTGCGTCCGCCATTTTTCGGCAGTCCCAAACCGATCCACGGCCGCCGACTTCCCGGCACTCTTCGATAACTCCTCGGCATTCTTCCGCCACTGGCCGGCAGCCGTCAAGTGCTCCACTGCATTCGTCCGCCACCCATCGAGTGCCGTCCACCGCTCGTCCGCCCGCGTTATCTGCGCCTAGACAATTTTCCGCCTCTCCTCGAGGGCCCTCGCAGGACTCGGTCGCTGCGCCCACCCTATCGTCGCTGCTGAACCGGAACAGCGTCAACAACGGGACCCGGATCTTCGACACGGGGGCCTTCATCTACCCGTGTACGCCCTCTAGCTGCAGTGACGCATAGCTAGCGACGAGGGATCTGTTGCAACCCGAGCGATTGCAAGGGGGGGAGAATGTTTAGGTGAGGGGCCGTTGTGCCGCTCAGCTGAAGTTAAGAGCGCATCCGCGCTGAAAAGCGCACCCGCGCTTAAAAGCTCATCCGTGCTGAAGAGCGCACCCGCGCTCGCCCCTCTATGCATTCTTCCTCTCTCGTCGGCCGTCGTCGATCGTCCGCTCTGGTTTATATTTACGTTTAGCGTTTAGGCTTTCTAAGTTAAGTTTAGTAATCTCTTGTAAGCAGCCCAATAAAGCTGACAGCGTTAAATTCCATAAACTTTTCTGGAATCTTTGGCGGCAGCAGCGCCCCCTACAAACACTGGTCCTTCGAGCCGGATATCCTGGATATTTTGGATATTTGGATACATTCTACCAGCAGTTCTCGGCATTGTTCCGCCAACAGATAAGTACATTTTTCCGTCTCCGTCTCTCTGCCGGTCTTCAGCAGTGATCCGAACATTAAATTTCGTTCACACTGCTGCAAGATTGTTTTTCCCTCCGCGTCAACTCCAAGTCCGAGTTTTCCGACACAACGGCAGTTTGAGATTTTCTACTCTTCGTCTGCAAATTCTGAAAATTTTTCCATTCTTCTCCGTTTGTGTGCTGCCCATATTCCTCGCCGTTTTCGGCCTCTCCTTTATCCATTCGCTGGCCAACGGTCGAGGCATATGAGCATCCATACACAAACATACACACATACATATTTTGTTTTTGTGCAAATAATCCGCGAAAAATTTGCAAGTGAACAGTGAAATTGTGTGGTGACAAAACGAAAGCATAATTAAAGGCTAGTACTCTGACGACGAAAATTCGCTGTCACACGTGTGCTAGCGAAATCGCTCTTTATTTGGCTACCGAGCTAGTGTGACCAAAAAAATGAAGGAAAAAGGTAATACTGAACAGCTGTTTTTTTTAACAAAAAACAAATAAGCAAACATGAATTCAAACTGATTGGATTTTGGTGTTTTTTTTATGTATTTCACCGCTAAGGAGCTGATAAAGAAAAAGAAAACTGGGTCAAAATCAAAATCATAATCAATCACAAATCATTTCAATGCCATATTATGGAATTAAAATGCCCCTTAGTGGGTCAAATCCCATATTATGGGCTTCGCCTTGACCGTACTAATTAGTTTCACTTTATCTTCGCGGGTTAAACAATTTTTTGGTCCGACAATTTTTTTCTCTCAATTTTCGCTCCATGTTTTGGCTATCAAAATAAATCAAATTAATTATTTTTTCCCCCCAAAATCAGCTGTTTAATTTTTTTGATCCGGCAACGCCATTCAATTTGATAGCCAAAATTTTCGTCGTCAGAGTACCGGCAAAATCAAGGTGTCCAAAATTTCTTCGTCGTCAGAGTACTAGGCTTAATATTGGCCAGCCGGTGTGAATTAGTTCCGGAAATTTTCAAATTCACCGAACAGTCCGCCGCTGTCGTAATATTTGTTTCTCTTCTTCCCCAATTAGTGTCATTTTTTACACCACATAACTTCTCTGTTCTCCCCCTTATACAGTCCACTTATCAACGCTCCACTGTGCCAACATTGCCCACATGCCCCTTAAGCCTAGTACTCTGACGACGAAAATCCGCTGTCACACGAGTGGCAGCTGTCAAACTCCATATAAAAAAAACGGTGTGAAAAAAGGAAGAAGAAGAAATTTTGGACACCTAGATTTTGCCGGTACTCTGACGACGAAAATTTTGGCTATCAAATTGAATGGCGTTGCCGGATCAATAAAAATAAACAACTGATTTTGGGGTGTAAAAAGAATTCATTTGATTTATTTTAATATGGTAGCCAAAAATGGAGCGAAAGTTGAGAGAAAAAAATGGTCGGACCGAAAAATTTTTTAGCCCGCAAGGATAAAGTGAAACTCATTAGTACGGTCAAGGCGAAGCCCATAATATGGGATTTGACCCAGAAGGGGCATTTTAATTCCATAAAATGGCATTGAAATGATTTGTGATTGATTATGATTTTGATTTTGACCCAGTTTTCTTTTTCTTTATCATCTCCTTAGCGGTGAAATACTTAAAGAAAACACCAAAATCCAATCAGTTTGAAATCATTTTTACTTATTTGTTTTTTGTTTTCAAAAAACAGCTGTTCAGTATTACCCTTTTCCTTCATTTTTTTGGTCACACTAGCTCGGTAGCCAAATAAAGAGCGATTTCGCTAGCACACGTGTGACAGCGAATTTTCGTCGTCAGAGTACTAGGCTTTACATATGAAATATATAACCGATAAAAATTAACATATACAGTCCACTTATCGACGTTCCACTGTGCCATCATATGCCCCACATGCCCTTGCCCTACTTGCATGCATGTTCATATATTTCCAAATCTTTTCTGCCTCCAATTTCAGGAAATATAACCGATAAAATTTAAAAACAATTTTTTAATTTCCTAAACCCAATAATTACATATTTACCGCTATTTCACTACAAATCCGTGATTGTGTCGCATAAATTCTCGAGCTGGCCATGCTCAGGGACCTGGCACTTTCAGAACGTAGGGCTCTTTCCATATAAGATTTTCTTTATAATTAGTCGACTTTTAATGAAAAACGGTCAACTGAAAAACTGAAAAAGGTTATAGTTAACTTGTATATCAATGTTGCGGATATACCACTCTACATCTGAACCTAGGCGGTAGTGCTTGGTTTGAAGCACTCAAACCTTTGTTTAAAGGGGCCCATCCACAGGCGAGCATGTTGGCGAACATGTTGTGCTGGCCGAAATTTTTCCTGTGGATGGTAGTGTTTGTTGTCAAATTTTGTGTTCGTCAAAATGTTCGAATAGAATTGAAATCATTCTATTTTGTCAATGTTGGCAACAACATGCTCGCCAATGGATGGCAATGTTGGCACGAACGTCAGTTGGAAAAAGTTTAGTACCGATTTTGCGCCGCGAAAAATAAGTAAATAATTTGTACAATTAATATAAACTATATTTTTTTTTTCTAAGCAAATATTTATTGCCATCAATACAATTACAGAGCCGCTGTCGTTGTCCGTTGACATTTTGATTACTTGAAAATTTATTGAAAAATGATGTTCGCACGCATGTTGGCATGTTGAAAATGAAATTCAACGGGCACCTTAACTGAACAATCGGAAATTACCAAGCTTTCGGGTTTTTGAAGATAGAAAGTTAGAACTTCATTCTATTTTTAGTTAGTTGACTTTCCAAATTTTATAACGATCGGCCGACTATATCTTTCAGCTGTCATATAACTAAACGATAGGAAGTGGTATTTGGTAAAAATATCAACTTTGCTATTTTTGAAGCGTGTGACTTTTTTGAAGTTCATTTAGGTTTAACAAGTATATTTACATAATTATAATTATATAGCAACGTGCCTTTTTTCGGTTGCTCTTACGAGAGGAGCAACGTCTATTAGGAATAAAATGGTCAAAAATTATTTGCAGTCATGGTTGAAAGCTAGTTATTGCCTAACTTTAAGAACACTGAGTCCACATCCTCATTTTTTCTTTGAACAGCTAGGTTTCATTTTAGGTTTCTTCTTTTTCTTGTTAAGAATTAAGAACACGTTTTTTAGAAGAAAAAAAAAAGAAAGCTAAAATATTTGAAGTCAGCTGCTCAAAGAAAAAATGAGGGTGCATTTCTATATCCGGATTTTTGGAGGAGTCAGAAACTATATAAATGTCTATTTCGATTCCTTTACTATCGTGTTAAATTTGTAATATGTTTATAATATTATAAATATTTATAATAAAACCTTAATATTTCTTTTAGGCTAAATCAGTTCAAAAAGCATAATAAAAGACATGCAGAATGCGCGCTTTATAAAAAGTTTAGAGGTCCAGAGCTTCGGAAGTTATCACCAAGGGCTGTCCTTAGTAATGCTGGGGCTAATGAATTTGATTATGGTCATATAAAAGGTTATGCATATAAAGGGGTTCATTCCATGGGACCTAATAGAATTGTAAGTATAGATAGTTATATTTATAATTGAAAAAAACCTGTTGACGAGGTAAAATAACGGTGAAAACCCGCAACCCACGCTCAAAATATCTAATATGCATTTCAAAACTACACATTGAAAACTATTCTTAAACGGCAAGAATCTATGTTCTTTTTAGTTATTCTTGTACGGCCGATCCTTATACAATTTAGTACAACGAATCAACAAGTCAATATTAAAATCTATGAAAATCCTCACTCTCTTACTCCAACAAGAAAGAACCGCTACTTATAGTCGAGTTTCCTGACTATATTATACCAGGTATTCTTTTCTTCTACCCACATTTGAACTCTAAGAAAATCTCATGGGATGAACTCTAAGAAAATTTTTGTTGCGTACTTTTGTGCTAGGGGGAAAAACACTGAAGCAATTTAAAAGAGAAACAAAATAAAAAGTCTGTAACTCATTTAAAGAATTTCCGATTTTCCTGAATTTTGGCTTATATTAGCCATTGAAATAGTTTGGCAACTGTCACAAAAACGTATGTGAACTGGCGTTACAGAGACATTTACGTTTTGGGGGCGTGGCAAATTTTGACATAATGGGCGTTGCCAAAGTTTAACATAAAATTGATCTGCGTGAATACCATAATTGGGTAATTTCCGATTGTTCAGTTATATGGCAGCTATAGGATATAGTCGGCTGATCCTTATGAAATTCGGCATGTTGTATTATTTTGCCAAAAATAGCATTCGTACAAAATCTGAACTCTGTAACTCTAAAAACACCAAAGTTATACCATTTCCGATCAATCAGTTATATGGCAGCTATAGGATGTAGTTGGCTGTAGAGTCTCCTATGAATTAAGCCTCCGAGCAGGGGCAGTAGGAAGTCCCGACCTTGGCGGAAACTGCACGGAGCCACTAGGCCTAACATCGTCGATGGCCTCCAGAGTGCGATGGCGTTCTGTCAGGAAATTATCTAATTCCTTCCATGTTGGAATCTCTGCCTTATTATGTACGGATTGCTCCCACATAGAAAGTGTGACTTTGGGGAGCTTTGAGGAAATCATGAATACCAGGAGGCAGTCCCAAGCCTGGACATTGATGGAGGACATTTCTAGAGCTGTCAGACAACTCTGAATGGTGGCTTGCAGCTCCTTCAGCGCGACCCCGGACTCTTGAGAAATAGCCTGGATGTTGAAAAGGATTTTCAACTGGCTATTGACCAGTAGCCGCCGGTTCTCAAAGCGGTCTGTGAGGCTTTGCCAAGCGACGGCAAACCCCTCATGGGTAAGCGGAGCCTTGGAAACAATGGCGTGGGCGTCACCACTTGTTTTGGACAACAAGTGGAACAAACGCTCTACCGGGGTGAGCCGCGAGTTTTGGATGTAAATGGCCGAAAACAAGTCTCGGAAGGTGGGCCACCGAAGATAATCACCCGCGAAGACCTCGGTATCCACCGGAGGTAACCGGCAGCCTGTAGACGCGGGCGTGTGAACGTTGACGGAAGCCGGAGTGGTATGGGAAGCAATTTTCTCTCGAAGCTGGGCAATACATCTCGAATAGACGGAGTAACAGTAGCTGTACTTCGATTCCAGCACTGTCGAGATGGCCGCATTGTCGTCGGACTCGGCTAGCAAATCGGAGCAGCTCTCATAGCTTTTCTCCACCTTCTCCCACAGTGCCCGAATTTGGTCCCGATGGACTTCGCACATGTATTGGGAGCCCACGTCCGTTTCTCTGGCGCCCGGAGTATTTATGTTGGCCTCAAATTGGCTAACTCGATCTGTTGTGGCGATAAACTTCTTCAGCGCCACGTCGACCGCACTTTTGACCCATTTTTGCGACGGAACGAGTCTGCCTCTGTGAAGGACCGGGGATTGTACTGACGGATTCGTCACTCTTTGACCTTGGAATGGCACTGTACGCCTTAGGATTTAAAAGAGGCGTCCGCGGAGAAGCGGATTGAGATCTCTCCAAACGGATGGTTGGGATCGGACGTGGCTTTTGGTCGTCTCCCGTGGGCATTCTCAGACACCAATTCGCTGGTCAGTGCTTTTCGACTGACGTGCGCAATAGGTGGCTCGTTCGAAGCGGTAGCCGGTCACTAATGTGATGAGACCGGTAAGATCTCGGACGAAATGCAATTGCAAGGCCAAGTGGGAATTAGTAGCGCCGATGTCGAGAGGAACGTCGGATGCGGCACAATTCGGATGTGGGAAAAACTTCAGGAAGCCAAAAAACCCAGATGGGCCAAGGTTTGTCGAGATTCTAGGCGGATGTTGCCAGATGCGGAGTAGGAGCAAGGTTAGGAAAAATGCCGCAGCGGAAAATGGAAAAGGACCGGAAAATTCGTGCTCGTTCGGAAAAATAATTGATGACTGTCGATATATGTATATTTCGACCAGTATGGCTCGTACGTAAATATTTAATTCCTAACTATTTTCGAATTTGCGGAGCCGGAATGGTGGACTTGACCTTGGCTTGGATTAACACAGAGAGAAAATAAATAATTAATTTTTTCCTAATTGTCGGATTTAATTATTATGGAGACAGACGGGTGGGGTTGAAAATCTCAAGTTTTAATCAATTGAGGTTAATTATCCCGAAGCTGGAACGGTGGAATTGAAACCGCGGCTCGATTCTGACAGAAGATCGACAAAATAAATTATTTAATTATAATTTTTCGATATTTAAATTCTGGACTTTAATTACACAGTGCGACAAAAATTGTATCCAGTAGGGAAAAGAACATGGTTGAGTTTCATTTCTTTGTGCCACAACTTTCTTGGAAACGAAAGAAGTTCAAATTACATAGAGGTTACATAGAAATTACATAAAATGGACCATTTTAGAGGATCATTTTTTCTGAAGAATGTGGTGTACTTACTGTGGTATACTGTGGTGTACTTTCTGTTAACTTACATACTGGTACTTACATACTGTTACGGTGCGCTCGAATTTTAATTGACTTGTTTTGGGAAAAGCGTAATAACTTTAACAATTTTCATATTTTCGTAATGAAATTGGTCTTGTTTTATTCAGGATTGATGAGACAATATTAATATGTGTTAAGAATGATACCATTTCTTGGAAGTTGTACCGAAAAAATGGCGTCAAAGTTTGAAAAACGTGACAACAATTCAAAAAGTCAGTTTCTTTTGTAAAATTTGTATCCTTTTTGTTTAAATGCATTGAAGATGTATTTTTTTTTCAAAAGCTACAACATTTAACTATTGAAAAACATAAAAAAATTTAAAATCGGCCTAAAATTACGCGTTCAGGAATTTTTAAGAGCAAAACACTTTCGAAAAACCGTTTCTTCGAAATAAATCAAGATTTGAGGGTATAGGAAAAATTTCAAACATGGTTTTATACTATACTCGACCTAATGAACAATTCCTACTAGGTCTCTTCAAAAGTTCCAAATCACTGTCGCACTATGTTATTGAGAGGCCGGAAAGGTGAATTAAAAAACCTGGCCCTTTGCTCGAACGGAAAATACGAATTAAATAAATTGTTGTAGTTATAAATATAAATAAATAAATTTATAATTAATTAATTTTTTTTTTTAAATTTATTTGGTTATATATTTCCTGAAATTGGAGGCAGAAAATATTTAGAAATATATGGGCATACATGCAAGTAGGGCAAGGGCATGTAGGGCATATGATGGCACAGTGGAACGTCGATAAGTGGACTGTATATGTTAATTTTTTTCGGTTATATATTTCTTGGAATTGGAGTCAGAAGATATTTGGAAATATATGGACATGCATGCAGGTACGGATATATGTAAGAGCATGTGGGCATATATTGGCACAGTGGAGCGTTGATAAGTGGACTGTATAAATGGAGGAACAGAAAAGTTATATGGTGTAAAAAATGACACTGATTGAGAAAGATAAAAAACAAATATTACGACAGCGGCGGATTGTTCGGTGAATTTGGAAATTCCGGAACTAATTCACACCGGTGGCCAATATTAATTATGCCTTCTTTTTGTCACCACACAATTTCACTGTTCACTTGCGAATTTTTCGCGAATTAATTGCACCAAAAAAATATGTATGTGCGTATGTATGTATGTATGTGGATGCACATATGCCTCGACCGTTGGCAAGCGAATGGATAACGGAGAGGCCGAAAACGGCGAGGAATATGGGCAGCACACAAAACGGAGACGGATGGAAAAATTTGCAGAATTTTATGATTATTATAGATTATTATAGATTATTAGAAAAACTCAACCTGCCGTTGTGTCGGAAAACTCGGACTTGGAGTTGACACGGAGGGAAAAACAATCTTGCAGCAGTGTGAATGAAATTTAATGTTCGGATCACTGCTGAAGACCGGCAGAGAGATGAAGACGGAAAAATGTACTTATCTTTTGGCGGAACAATGCCGAGAACTGTTGGCAGAAGAAAATCCAGGAATTATCCGGCTCGAAGGACCGATGTTTTGTAAGGGGGCGCTGCTGCCGCCAAAGATTCCAGAAAATATGAAAATGTTAAAATAAGAAGTCGGGGGCGTCTTTCGGATGGTATAACGCGGTCAGCTTTATTGGGCTGCTTACATGAGATAACTAACTTAACTTAAAAACTAGTACAAAAAAAGAGATCGACGACAACCAACGAGCGAGAAGAGAGGGCGCAGAGGGGCGAGTGTGGATGCGCTCTTTAGCGCGGGTGCGCTCTTCAGGTGAGCGGCACAACGGCCCCTCACCTAAACTCTGAGTAAATTGTATCCGGCAGCGGTCACTATAATTCCTATAACATTCAGCGTTATACACGGTAAAATTCGACCGATCTAGTAGGTACCTTGAGAAATCAACACTACTGCAGGTTTTTTTATATTTAAGTAAAAGCTTATTTTTTTTATTTTTTAAGTTAGTAAGGCACCTTGTAAACCAAGGAGGATTCGTTGAAGCGGACGGATATTTCCATGGCACACATGAGTCAAAAAATGTATTTAAAGTTAAATAAAATTTTTTTAAAGATCAGTGCACGCCAGAATATCAGACCAGTCAAATGTCTCGATAAGGCTATTAAGTTTGTGAAAATCAGCTTTACGGAAACAGCGAATCTTATTTACCACGCGTGGAGACATCTGATCGATACCAGGAGTGGTTTCGATTGAGACCTCCAGCGATGGGTGATATGGATCCTCTGGGGTTGAAAGGGGAAAAGCTCTGGAGAGAGCAGTACCATCGAGATCAGATACAAAACATAAGTCTAAAAGCCGACCTAACGAATTTCTATCATGGTTAATCTGACCTAGGGACATGATTATACATGATTATGATTATTATAAGGGACATGACAGTTATAAGTGACAAAGATGGTGAGTTGTCGACGTTGGACCACTTTAATTCTGGGATAATAAAGTCGCCCACCGCTACGAGTTGGTCACGATCCGTCATAAGATTAGAGACGTATCGAATAGCGGACAAATGCTGCCAATATGTGGGCGGTTCAGACATAGGAGGTATATATGAACATGTAATGTATAAAGCTTTCACGGACATAGTGATTTTAACGCAAATAAATTCTATGTCCAAACTCTTGGGATTTTACCTCTTCAGAAGCAAGAGTAGAGTCTACCGAAATGAGGACTACACCTCCCCTTCGCTGAGATCGATCCCGTCTAAAATTGGTGTACTTACTTGGAAAAACTTCGGAAATTTTCTTTATTTCTTTAAGCAAATCTGAGATTTCACAATTTTCTTCAACGCTGTATTTTTCGCTTTTTTTTAATTTGCCGCACATGTTTTTCGGGAAGGTTGTATGAGTGACAACACTCTCCGTGCAATCCATATCTGCGAAACTAAAAGTATGTACTATAATTAAGACATAACTGATTATGCATTTAAAAACAAACCTGATGCTTAAAATAGCGTTTAACGGTTTTAGTTAGAGTCTGTTCCGTAGTTTTGTTTTGACATTAGACCACGGTAAGGACAGCAATTGAATTGCAAAAGAGGCAATTGTTTCCTGAGTCTGTGTACACTAAGCCTTGTATACGCTTTTCAAGCTACTACAATATCGATTTCACACACCATGGATATGAAAATACGCTCACACTAGAATACGCTAAATTAATGTTAAAATAAGCTAGATTTCAGGCTATAAGCTATTTTCGAATTTTATAAGCTATATCATTTTCAAGTATGCTAGATCTAGCCTGAAATAAGCTAATATGGCAACACTGGTCTTAAGTAGAGATTTAATGAAAAAAGTACAGGATACAGGAGTTTATGATCCAACGGAGGCTGCTAGTTCCTAGTCTTAGGCTCATCTTCATGTATTGGAAATTCTTTCGCCAGGTTAGTCGTCTATCGAGGTGAACGCCTAGGTAGGGGAACTTCAACCCGTTTAGTGCAAGTAAAGAGCATGTTTGCTCGTTTATTTAAATGCGCCAGTCAGACAGCGAGGACATCTGGCTAAGAATAGCGGTATCGTCGGCGAACGTTGACGTTGTTCGTTTGTAGGAATATCCGCCGCATACAGAAAGTATAGACAAGGGCTTCCTTGTGGAACTCCAACTTTGATGATGTAGTCGCCCGAAGTAGATGCGATGCATTTCCCAGAGAATAGCCTATTGTAAACGTACGACTCAAGTAGCTGTTGTGTGTTTGTTTCCAAATGCGTTTTAATTTTGATGCATACGCCAATTAGGCCAAACTCGAAAAAGGCTGAGAAAGCTTTCTCACTTCGAAAGCGTGAGAAAACGTATCAGTTTAGCGCTACAGTTTTCTCAATGTTCAAAGGCTGAGCGTATTTCTTATGTTATTCTGTTTCCTTGCTCAATGGTACTATGAATTCTTTGGAAGCCAAATTGGTGTCCGGAATAGTATTGCGAGAGTATTCCATATATGGTATTAAGCGGTTTAACGGCATTTTTTCAATAATTTAGATAAACTAGATAGAAGGCTTTGATAGACGGATTTGTGTCTTATTTTCCGATCTTAGCTATCATTATAATAATGGATCTTCCACCTCTTTGGGAGATGGCCAAGATTAATTATCAAATTGAATAGTTTATATACGACCTCAATAGCGCATTTTGAAAGTTTGATAAACATTTTTGGGGTCAGTAGGTCACAACCCACAAAGAACCCCCGGGCGAGACTAGGGTGGGCGCACATGCGTAAAGATTAAGCGAGTACAATGGATGCTGCGATAACGATTAAAAGGGTACAATGGATGCTGCGATAACTGACCGCTAAAACTAAATATATACACAATTATAAAGAAACAAACTAATAAAGTGATTGAAGTGATTAAATTTATACATAAGTACGCAGTACATTGGCATTTTCGATTGCTCAGTTATATGGCAGCTATAGAACATAGACGGCCGATCCCGGCCATTCTGACTAATACTGCTTGCAAAGAAAAGAAGGCCGAGTGTAAAGATTTAAGTCAATTGCTTTAATTCTGAAAGACTATTTCGCTTAAAAACAGAGACAGGAACAGAAAAATTTATGAAGAATCATTTGATTGAGATCACCTACTTTAAAACCTGATGTTTAAACAAATTATTTTGTATTTTTTGTTGTATATTTTTAATTTGCACATAACCGTTTAAGATAAAATAGTAATAATTATATAAACCTAAATAATTATCGGGCTAGTTAATTTTTAGATATATTTATATTATTCCAGGAATATTTTGTTCACACCAAATGACTTGTTTAAATGGATCTGCCAAATATTTTTTTGGCACTTTCAACAGAAATGTTCATTTTTTTCTATTTTATGTTGCTTAAAAATATATCCAGCCAATTTTCGATTACCGGCATATTTGTTTGACTCCAATTAATTTCTTCTTTGATTATTCGAAGGGATCGCTCGATTATATGTTTTGCACTACCAAGCTGTCCTTTATGGTTGTCGTACAAGCTCTTGACTATGTCATATCCATTTTGGGTTGAAATTCTTCCAGTTGCAGAACCAATTAATCTATCCCAAAGATTTGAATTGTGATAAAACCTGTAAAAGAAAACAATTTTATAAAGGTGACATTAATATTTTAAACACGTCTCAGTGGGAACATAAAATATATGTTCGTTCCGACGAACAAAAATGAAATAGCCAGCCCTCTGCGACATGTTCAAAAATCAAAGCTCGCAAAAAACTGTTAACCGATTGCTGGGGTCTCAAAATAAGTGTTGTTCAAGGAGTCTTTGAGACTTTTTGTTTGAGAGAAATCGTTTGTTTTGTTCGTATAAAAACTTTTCTCTCGCTTAAATGGCGAGCAGTATTTTCTATTCCCTTTTGCTCTGTTCTTTCCAGGACCGTTTGACTTTGTGAGACGATTCCAAAAGCATATTGGAACCTTTTTTGCATATATGTATGTGTAAGTGGTAAGTGGGTTTTGTTCCATTTGCCTATGTGACATTTGGGTGTAAGGAACAAATAATTAAGGAACAATAAAAACGAAAATGGGTCGTGAAATCGTATGTCGTATCAATAGTGTGAGCAATTTTTTTTAGAAGCTCTCTCATTTGCTCCTATTTGATAACCCAAACTTAAAAATCAAAACGTTTCCACTGAGAAAAATTTTCTCAGAAATTGGGTTGGAAAAAGTTTTTTCCATAGAAAATATAAATAGGGAAGCGTAGTTTTTCATTTGTTTAAGAACTGTTGCTAGCAAAGCCTTCTTTAAAATAAAATACACTATTTTAGTGCCCATTTAAAAACTACATATTTTTGCTCACTTAAATTTCAAACATGTGTGCGTTTTGCCAGAGTAATCAGCGTATGCATAACCGTCTCACTTGTCTGACTGCACCATATGCGCTGTCGCAAAAGACTCACAAGTGCTCGTGGACCACATAGCTCTGAACTCTGAAGTAGCTCTGAACCTCTGAACAAATTGAGAGTGTTTTGTCAACAATACTGGAAACTTGGCATCGTACGATATAGGAGCATTAGCTAGTCTCTTCCCAACACGCAACAACGAAAAGGTAAGCCCAGCCTCTGAAGATTCATGTTAAAAGGGATTTAGCTTTTGTAGACTAGGGCCGACAATTAAATTTTTTCGGATCTTTTCTATTTCTTCTTGATAATCGTGCTCTTGGACTATTTGCTTAAAAGCTTAATTATATTCAACAGGTGAGGGAACATTATCCGAATTCACTACTAATCACTTTGATTTCCTTTTAAAGGGGAACATATAAACGAACAATCGCAGTAGTTTTAGGTGAGAGGAAAATCTATCTGCTTCTATCACATCCAATAAATGTGAGGTAGAGACGATTGCGGTTAATCCGACCGCATCTTTTTCGATGCGTCAGAAAAGACATGAATTCTAGAAGGTAACATCGGCCTTCGGTTTTTCCATGCTGTTTCCAAGTGCAGTGGAATTGACACCTCTCAATCTAGCTTTTTTAGCCAAAGATCCTGCAATAGGATATTTCTTTTTATAAGTAGGCTTAATAGGCCAAGGGGGTCAAACTGTCAGCTCTGACTAAATTGTTATTGGCTTAACCGTGCTCTTGGATACAGCAACTTCAGCCGAGTTTGAAAACCACTTGCTCGATTCTAATCCAACGTTTTGAAGAACCTGAGTTACTTCAGACTTAATTGTCTTCAGCTCCTTAATGCAACCAACACCCGTTAACATGTCGTCGACGTAATAGTCGGACCCAATAACTTCGGCAGCCCGGCAGGATGTATTTTGCAGGGATTCACTCAACCTCTCCAAACAGCTAATGGCCAGGAATGGGGCTGGCGCAGTGCCATATGTAACGGTATTGAGCTTGCCCTGTTCCAAGAACTCTGATGGACTTTCCCCAACACTATCAACTGGTATCGCCTAAGGGCTTTATTTACCATTACTCGGCGGTACATATTTTTTTATGTATTTTTTAGAGCGAATCTGTTTTGCCGAAACCCAAGAGTTGAATATAACTCCTCCTGGATTGTAGGACCAACTTTTAATGAATTGTTTAGGCTCTTCTGTGTTGATGTCTGACAAGACGCGACAAAGACGACTCGTAGTTTGGTCGATGTGCTATGAGACCGTAAGACACCCTGATGGGGTATGACATAGTTTGGAGTAGAAAGAACATCATTGCTTGTAGGGGACATATGACCTAAGGATTTAATTCTTCCATAAATTCCAAATAGATTTTCTTTAAATTCGGATCTCGAGACAATCTTCTCTCGAGCGACAAAATACGGCATTTGTCCACCTTGAACGAGTTTCCCAAAACGCTTGGATCCGATTTAAATGGAAGCCTGACTTCGAATCGACCTGAAGGCAGTACAACAGTCTTTTTCTGATAATGTTCCTCACATAACTCTTGTTCCGGTGACAAAAGTTTTTTAGAAGTTGGTACTTCTTCCGACGACCGTAAATCGATGACACTGTATCGATGAAACCTCTCAACGACGACGCAGGCGTCTGGGAAAATTTCGGAAGGCTGAATAATTTGCTTATGCGAACCAAGCCAAAGAAAGACTTTCGTTATGGTAATCTATTTTTAGACTTGCGATAGTGTGAGGAGATTTAGTCTCCCCAGACGCCAAGACAGATTGGAGCGCCCTGGAAAAAGTACTCGTTGCGGCAGCAAAAATCTCTACTCCTCATGGGAAAGAAGTAGACCGAAACAAATACTTCAAATCTAATCAGCAAATCGAATAACTCGTGCGAGAAAAGAGGCGCACGCGTCGTGATTGGCAAAACAGCAGATCACCAGCATCATAACAACGCCTTAAGGAAGCAACCCGATCACTCGATCAGGCTCTTCACCAACAGGAAGAAAATGCACAGCTAAGGTACATCAGAATCTCTCGCCAACAAGCACAAAGTACCCCCTGTGGAGGTCCCACCCAAATCTCAGCGCCCCAATTGAAACGACTACCCCGATAAGAAACTCTTCGGGATGCTGGGCTCGCAGCGACGAAGACCGAGCTGAAACATTCGCCACAATTCTCCAAAGTGTCTTCCAGCCAAACCCAGCCTCAAATTCATTCGTCCTGCCAGTAATTCAGCCAGAGTCCTCCCATAAGCCAGCTGCAGCTTCATTCCTGCCGAACGAAATCGAAAAAGTCATAAGAGGGCTAAAACCAAAAAAGGCTCCCGGTGGTGACCTATTCCCCAAAGGTGCCTATCGAACTTCCAAAATGCGCTATACAGGTCGTCTGCAAACTATTTAATAGAATCATTAATCTTGGCTATTTCCCAAAAAAGTGGAAGAAATCCATCATTAGAATGATACCGAACCTGGAAAAGACCATACAATTCCGTCATCATATAGACCAATAAGCCTTCTATCTTGTTTGTCTAAATTGTTTGAAAAGTGCTTAATAACTCGCATAATAACACATCTGGAAGCTTGCAACATTATCCCGGCACACCAATTTTGCTTCCGAAGAAACCACGAAACCATCGAACAAGTGAACAGTTTAACATCCGAAATATGCTCAGCCTTCGAACAGCGAGAGTACTGCAGCCCTTTTTTTATCCGACGTATCTCAAGCTTTCGACCGAGTTTGGCTCATCGGACTCATTTACAAAATTAAAACGTATTTGCCAAAATACACCCACGAGCTACTGAAACAGGGTATTCTCAAAGAGATGCAACGAAGCAACATCGGGCGACTACACCATCGAAGCCGGAGTTCCACAAGGAAGCGCACTCGGCCCGTGTCTATATGTTTTGTATACTGCGGGTATTTCTACGAGCGCACAACTAACAACGTCAACGTTCGACGACGATACCGCTATCCTTAGTCGCTCCAGATGCCCAACGCAGGCAACAACCCAACTGGCTAATCATCCTATAATAGTGGATGTCCGACTGTCGCATTAAAATAAACGATCAAAAGTGTAAACAAATAACGTTTACTCTTAATAGACAAACATGCCCTCCCCTTTTACTAAACGGTATGCAGATCCCTCAAGTTAACGAAGTAACATACCTTAGCGTCCACCTTGATAGACGACTTACCTGGCGTAAGCACATCGAATACAAGAAGATGCACCTAAAACTGAAAGCCAGCAGCCTCCACTGGATCATAAACTTACGATCGCCACTGTGCCTGGACTACAGTAACTCTTCAATTCAGTCCTAAAGCCAATCTGGACGTATGGCTCCCAGCTGTGGGGGAACGCAAGCAGCAGCAACATAGACATTATAGAGCGCGCATAATCAAAAATCTTGAGAACTATCACTGGAGCACCTTTGTTTGTTCCCATCGAAAACATCCCCCATGATCTCGGCATCCTCGAAGTGAAAGACGAAATCCAGAAGCAAAAAGTGTCATATAAGGAAAAACTGTCGTCGCACCCAAATTTTCTTGCTCGGGGATTGACTCGGGTTTCTTGCGTATCCCGCCTGAGACGCAACGACTTCCCAACGCAGCAATTGATTTTTAGGGCCGTCTAACTCTGTATCAGTCAATATGACTGTTAGTTTAGTTAAAAATATAAGATTTTATATACCTCGCAAAGGAAATATTCAAAAAATAAAAGCAACGCTAAAAAAAAAATAAGAACTAGAAATTATTAACCAAAGGGGTTGGAAGGATCTATGATAGTAACACTATTAGGAACAGAAAACATTAATTTTTCAAGAACTAATTTTGAGTCCACCTGTCCAAGAATAAGCACATGAAGTAGCTTAAGCTCAGCACAAGAACGGCACTCATTTAATGGAGGTAAGTTTAATACAGTATCCCAGCTTCATCTTTTTAATGCAAATAACAGAAACTGCTTTGAGACAGATTTAATCCTCCTTTGATAAACAAAGTATTGCGGACTCCAAACGCTAGGACGAACCAAAGATACATATAGAGTTTTAGTTGTGAAAGGATCATCAAATTCTGTTAAGAGGAGCCCCAAATACGGGTCTTACTCCAATGAGCTCCTTTTGGAAACTGTTTTTATTTGGTAAAGTTCTTTTATAAGTACGATGGGGCCGATCCCTTGAAACTCTAACTTAAGAATTTCTATACAAAATAGTGTTCAATGCTTGAACAAATTCTTTTGACCAACGTTTGATAAAAGCTAGCACACCTCTTGTTTTATTAACTGTCAATGATATATGTTCATTGAATGACAACTTATTGTGTATGATATAAGTGAATGATAGTTAGTTGTGGTAGAGCGATGTAAGCACACATGTATTAACCGATAGAACTGTACCTATAAATTGCTGTAGGGTTTAGTCTAAGGTACGCAATGTAATTTTTTATGTGAGTTTCTTACTCACCGACAAATGAAAAACAAAAAAAATTCTAGATTTCATTAGAACTAGCAAACAAACTTTTTTGTCGCACTGGAAACATTATATTTTTTTGCATTTCTTTGATTTATGTTCTGTTTAGAAGAAGTCCACACACATTCTTTTTCTTTGTTCTCAAATGAACCCTCTGGTTACTGACTTCGCTCGAAATTTAATTAATTTAATTTATTTAATTTTTATCAGTTAGAGAGACAAGTAGAATGGCATCTCAAGTGGAAATGTTGACATAATTATGCATAAATTGTGGAAAATTAAATGAATATTTAATATATATTTAGTTAATACGGGTACAAATGATATGGGTACAAATAACAAATACGGGTTAATACGGTGTCAATGATATATGTTCATTGAATGACAACTTATCTTAACTTATGTCAAAAAGGACTCCAAGTGGATATGAGACGATGTGAGGCACACTGGGATTGAACGTCATAACCTTTCACTTAAAGCAGTTAAGTAAAAGGAGATTGTTTGAACACTACAATAGACTTAGTTAAGGTCTAATTGCAGGTGTCTATGAAGAAAATGGTCTAAGAAAAAAAGACATAACTTGTCATCATCAGCGTACATAAATGTAGTAGCATAGTTTATATTGTAAAGACAAGTTAAAGTGTTAACAAAAAGAACAAACAGAAAGGTCATAAGTGACTACCTTGTGGGACACCAGATGAAACTTTTATAAGCTGTGATTTAATGTTTTTAAATAAAACACGCTGCGTACGGTTAGATAGATAGGAGGTCAACTATTGTACGATTTTAGGAGAAAACCCCACAAGATACAGCTTGTTCAAGCATTGAACACGATTATAGGCATAAATTCTTAAGTTAGAGTTTCAAGGGATCGGACCCATGAAATATGAGTCAAACACATGGTTCAAAACCGATCCCCTGCAGCCTAACACAAACAAATACATAAGTGGTGCGCTTATCGCACTGGAGAAAGGGTCGCATAGCAGGTCAGCGTGCAGTGCGTTGACAAGTAGTTTTAAATAGTTTTAAGATTCTCATGTATCGTACTTATAAGAGAACTTTACCAAATAAAAACGGTTTTGAAACGGAACTCATTGGAGTAAGACCCGTATTTTGGGGCTCCTCTTAACATTTGGTCCTTCAACACCGGATTTTCTGTTGTTTCCCCCCAAGTGGTAAGGGACACAGAAAAAGTTTCCAAAAGGAGCTCATTGGAGTAAGACCCGTATTTGGGGCTCCTCTTAACATTTGGTCCTTCAACACCGGATTTTCTGTTGTTTCCCCCCAAGTGGTAAGGGACACAGAAAAAGTTTTGAAACGGATCTCATTGGAGTAAGACCTTTATTTGGGGCTCCTCTTATCATTTGGTCCTTCGGGGCAGCCTGAAGTTTTCCCCCTGTGGTAAGAGACTCAGGTTTTAAACTGGCACCTATAGGTGGCTGTAGAAAAATAAAAATTCTCAGCCCAAGGTAGCTAAAAAATAAGGCTGCGATCTGGGTAAAAAAGAGCCCAGTTTAAAAACCGTAGTCCTCTGTTGTTTCCCCCCAAGAGGTAAGGGACACAGAGAATAAAATTATATAAATGCCAATGAGCATAAAATAAAAAAAAATAATAAAAATGAGTCAAAAAAAAAAAATAAAGGCTCAAGGAGTATTCTCAACCGTATTTTGGGGCTTCTATTAAAATTGGCACCTAAATAGTGGCTAGATGTGCATTGACACACTCAGTCCAAGGTAGCTAAGATGGCTGCGAACTGGGCATAAAAGAGCTTAGTTTATAATCGTAGCCCTCTGTTGTTTCCCCCCAAGTGGTAAGGGACACAGAGATGAGAATTGCCATCGAGCAATAAGTGCGTTTTTTGTTTAGCGCAGGACTGTCCGAGGCCTTACATCGGAATATTTATGAAAAATCTTTGGGCTGAAATTCAGCCATCGGATCTCCAAAGCGATACGGCGCAAGGAATTAAAAACACAACTTGTGGAGGGAAAGATCCTGATCACAGTTTGTGGGAAATCAAAAATAAGAATTCAATTAAAAAAAAATAAGTTTTTCCGGAACAACACCGGAAATTCATAAATATTGAAAATAATATACGGCGTGTTCGAGGCCAAATATCGAGCAAAAATAAAAAGTCGGGTTCCTGGGAACAACGACAGCCAAAGTCTTTGGCATTTTATACGGCGGATCCAACGTCTGCGGCAGGACCACCGAATAGAAGAACAACAACATCAGCGGCAGAAAAAACAACAAGCTACACCATCAGCAGCATCAAGGGCGGATCCTTTTACATCATCTGCAGGAGGAACACGCATCAAAAAAGAAAATTTAACAACTGTATAGTATGGTAAAAATTAAAAAAAATATATATTTACAATTTAAAAAAAATAATGATAAAAAAAAAAATCGGTAAAAAAGATATAAATTATCAAATTAGCCCTCAGTAAAACAAAAATTTTAATATTACAGTCCACTAAATCGAAGAACAAATTTATTTTTTCAAAAGTACATCTAAAATGAAAAGAAAAATATAAAAGGCACTTTTGTGGCCTCTTGCAGGATGTTCAAACATTAGGTTGAACATGAGATTAAAAACATACAAAATTTTAAAATATTAAAAATATTAAAATTCAAATTAAATAATTCTTTCACAAATTATTAAAAAATGTATTAACAAAATACAAGAACAATACTAGACATTTATACAGTCCACTAAAAATTATAATCGAAGAAAAGGTTAAAGTAACATAAAATTTATTCAAAAAATATTAATCAAAAACACATCAAGTTCACACACTTTTTTGTGGCCCTTTCCAGAATGTTCAAGCATTGAACACGATTATAGGCATAAATTCTTAAGTTAGAGTTTCAAGGGATCGGACCCATGAAATATGAGTCAAACACATGGTTCAAAACCGATCCCCTGCAGCCTAACACAAACAAATACATAAGTGGTGCGCTTATCGCACTGGAGAAAGGGTCGCATAGCAGGTCAGCGTGCAGTGCGTTGACAAGTAGTTTTAAATAGTTTTAAGATTCTCATGTATCGTACTTATAAGAGAACTTTACCAAATAAAAACGGTTTTGAAACGGAACTCATTGGAGTAAGACCCGTATTTTGGGGCTCCTCTTAACATTTGGTCCTTCAACACCGGATTTTCTGTTGTTTCCCCCCAAGTGGTAAGGGACACAGAAAAAGTTTCCAAAAAGAGCTCATTGGAGTAAGACCCGTATTTGGGGCTCCTCTTAACACAGCTTATGAAGTAGGAGATGATGGTTCACAGAATCGAACGCTTTTCTAAACTCATTGTATAACTCATTGAATATTTAATATATATTTAGTTAATACGGGTACAAAAAATAGTTTAGCAAAAATGTCACTTTCTCGTGTAAACATTTTATCCCTTTTGTTTAATTAAATTGAAGATGTATTTTTTTCAAAAGCTACAACATTAAATTATTGAAAAACGTCGAAAATTTGAAAATCGGTCTAAAATTACGCGTTTAAGAATTTTGAACGGCAAAAAACTAAATCAAGATTTTGGGGGTGTTACCAATATTTCAAACACATTTTTCTGTGCTATAGTCGACCTGATAAACCATTCCTACTATGTCTCTTTAACATTTCCAAATCAATGTTACACTGCGTAATTAGTTGCTTTGTGTAATTAATTTTGACACGATGTGTAAATACTTTTGACAACTGATAAGCATCAGTTCAGTGGTTCTATTTTTAGCCCATGAACAGTTATTTATTCTCTGTTTTCTTTCATTTGCTTCTTTATAATTGTAAGAACATGACAATAACTTTGATTTTGAAATCCGAGTACAGTAGCATCAGTTGGAAGTAACAAAGTTGGAAATAACAAAAAATTTTCGTTGTGTAAATACTTTTGACCACCTCTGTATTTAAGAGCACCCGTAAGCTGTATCCTCTCAAGGACACCACGGAATTCGCTGACGAGTTCGAGCCGGACTTAAACGACTTTATTCGTTAAAATTCCTCCCACTGATCGCCCGATATTGGGATCGCATTATAGTAAAAGGGGCCAGTAAAAGGGTTCTGCACATAAAAACTGGTGATAATACTTAGAGTGACAGGGTGACTCCGAAGCAAGATGATCGGGTGTCGACTATTGATTCTATCGACAAAATAATGTGACGACCATCCACTCAAAGCAGACAAAAGTGGTCTAAAAATGGCGATAAGCAGGCTAAAGAGCTCGAAGATGCTTTTGGATTTCTGCGGGTTAACTTTGTGGGACTTTGTCCCACATATGTGCCGGTTGAACTACCCCAAACAACATGAAAACTTCGATCTCGCAACGTTGTCGACATACTATAATTTTACGCAAAGAACTAAAGCTCGAAGTTCTTTGTTGGACTTATCGGACCTAACAGAAACTGGCCAGTTTTTCTGAAGCTTTCCTCAGCTCCGCTTCAGCAATTTCCAGTTTTGGCTAGTGCCCTGAAAGGAGCAACCCTAGGTGACGATCATACAAGTTCCCTTACAGCGTCACAGAAATGCAAACTCCATAACCCTACAGACGCTGGCATCTTAGAATCCAACGATCTTCACTAAAGTATCAAAATGAAGAGACAAACGAGAAAATCCTTAAAGCTGCATTTCCCCATGAATGTGGCAGATTTCTTTCCACTCTCAGTCCAATTTGTGGAAAAAGCTGCCGTCCCAGGAAGCTTCTCTCCTCAAAAAATTTTAGAAATAATTTTTTTTTTTTTTTTTTATAGCATTGCTTTTATTTATTGAATCTACTCTTAATTTTGAGACTAACAATAAGTTGACGAATCTTAACATTAAAATTTAACTAACAGTATACTAATACTGCATTCTGGTTGCGCGTCCCTCAGGTCGATCGCTGGGTGGGTAAGTCATTGCGACGAAGGCGTGATTGGTTGCTCAACCTTGTTAGACCTCTCGCCAGGTGGTTAGGGTGCAACGATAGCTTGCTTAAGTACTTTACCTTCTGTTCTGCGATCGCTTCTTTGACTGGTAGAATGTTTAAGTCGCGGTGTATGTTTTCGTTGCGAACGTACCACGGTGCCCCGGTGATTGTTCTTAAGATCTTCGACTGAACTCTTTGAATTATGTCAATGTTGCTATTGCTGGCGTTCCCCCCATAACTGGGAGCCGTACATCCATATAGGTTTTAGTACCGAGTTGTACAGCAGGACTTTATATTCAAGGCTAAGAGGTGACCGAGCGTTGATAAGCCAATGGAGGCCGCTGGCTTTTAGCTTTAGGTGTGTTCTTTTGGCTTCAATGTGCCGGCGCCATGTGAGTCTTCTGTCGAGATGTACTCCAAGGTATGTTACTTCGTTTGCTTGTGGGAGTAGAGTGTTGTTTAGTGTTATCGGCGGGCAGCTTTGCCTGTTCAGAGTGAACGTAACATGCTTGCATTTTAGTTCGTTCACTTTAATTCGCCAATCTGACAGCCATTTTTCGACATCGACCATATGATGAGCTAGCTGCGCAGTTGCTTGAATCGGGCATTTTGAGCGGCTAAGAATAGCTGTGTCATCGGCAAACGTGGATGTTGTTAGACGTGTGCTTGTCGGTATATCTGCTGTGTAGAGGACATATAATATTGGCCCAAGCACGCTGCCTTGAGGAACTCCAGCTCCAACAGTGTAATCATCGGATATAGTGGTGTTGCACCTCACGACAAATTTTCTGTCGTGAAGGTAAGACTCCAAAATTTTGTGGGTGCTGTAGGGGAGCATTGTCTTGATCTTGTACATTAGACCTTCCAGCCAGACTCTATCGAATGCTTGAGAGACATCTAAAAATATGGCAGTACAGTACTCTCGTTTTCGAACGCGTTCCGAATTTCGGATGTTATCCGGTTAAACTGCTCAATTGTCAATCTCACTGGAAAGTGGCCAAGTTTTGCGATGGCATTAAATAGCTGGGTGAGAGTGCAAACGGCGCAGTATGGGAGCTCAATGATCATTTTGGGAGTTATGAGGTCGCAGCCCGGGGATTTTTTTTCGGATTCAATTGTCGTCGATGATGTTAACGATTTCGTTTGGGCGAAACTCAATCGGCTCATGTTGAGGCTGGGGCTCATCTGATGGAGTCGGCAAAGTAAACGCATTGGTGGCAGGATTTGGTTGGAAGACATTTTTAAGGTGTTTGGCGAACGTGCTGGCTCTGTCTGCGTCGCTGCGCGCCCACCCGCCTGGGGAATTTTTAATAGGCATCACGGTATCTTTCGGTGAGCTCAGAGTTGGGTGAGCTCTCCATAGTGAGTGTTTCGTACTGTTAGTTGACAATTGCTCTATGTAGCGGTGGTGGACATACGTTTCTTCTTGCTGTAGAGCTTGATCAAGTTAACGTGAGGCATGTTTGAAGCGTTGCTTAGCAGATGGCGATCTGTGACATTGCCATTCTCGACGTAAGCGTCGCTTTTCGAGGACGAGCTGTTCGATTTGTAGATTTGTCTTCTTTTGAATGCGTTGTGTGTTTATAGTTTGAGGTGTTGAAGCTCGAGCTGCAGAGACGAGTACAGACTCCAGCGAATTAACAAAGCTGTCTACGTTGGCTTCGTCGCTGAGGTGAGGACTCAGTTCAATGTGTGAGCTGATGTACTTCCTGTACTTAACCCAATTGGTTTTATGTGAGGTCAAATTTGATGATTGATCCCATGTTCCTGGGTGTTTGAGTAGAGTAAAAAGGACAGGCGAGTGATCAGATGAAAGATCCGAAAGGCATTCGGCGCATATCAGATTTTTAGGAATGTTTTTGGTAATCGCAAAATCAATTAAATCGGGAAGTTTCTTTGGGTCTGCCGGCCAGTATGTTGGTGTGCCAGAAGAAGCATAGTCTAGCTTGTTCTTAGCTTTGATAATTGCATTATAGAGCTGCTTTCCTTTTGGGGTCACGAGACGAGATCCCCAGTGTGTGTGCTTGGCATTGTAGTCTCCTGCCGCTATGAAGTGGTCTCCGAGTGAGTTGAAGAACTGCATAAACTCATCTTCGGCTATGGTGAAGCGTGGGGGGCAGCATACGGCAGCTAGAGTTAATTGCTTGCCAGTATTTAGGTGTATGTTTATTGATGTGTATCGAAACCACTGACCAACCCTCCACCTCTTCTTTGGCCACTAACCCAAAAAACTAGTTTCCTCACTAACTCTTACCTATCAGAATACTAGGGGGCTACGTAGCAAACTCCCCAAGCTATATTCTGATAGTTCTTTCTTTGCATCCCATATTATAGCCTTTACAGAAACTTGGTTAAATCCGGAGATCTTTAGCTCCGAAGTTTTAGACTTTTAGACGGGATCGATCTCAGCGAAGAGGAGGTGGAGTCCTCATTTCTGTAGACTCTACTCTTGCTTCTGAAGAGGTGAAATCCCATGAGTTTGGTGACATAGAATTTATTTGCGTTAAAATCACTATGTCCGTTAAAGCTTTATACATTACTTGTTCATATATACCTCCTATGTCTGAACCGCCTACATATTGGCAGCATTTGTCCGCCATTCGATACGTCTCTAACCTTATGACGGATCGTGACCAACTCGTAGCGGTGGGCGACTTTAATATCCCAGAATTAAAGTGGTCCAACGTCGACAACTCACCATCTTTGTCACTTTCAACTTACCATGACTTCACCGCGGGCATGTTTGACATGTCCCTAGGTCAGATCAATCATGTTAGAAATTCGCTAGGTCGGCTTTTAGACTTATGTTTTGTATCTGATCCGGATGGTACTGCTCTCTCCAGAGCTTTTCCCCTTTCAACCCCAGAGGATCCATATCACCCCACGCTGGAGGTCTCAATCGAAACCACTCCTGGTATCGATCAGAGGTCTCCGAGCGTGGTAAATAAGATTCGCTGTTTCCGTAAAGCTGATTTTCAGAAACTTAATAGCCTTATAGAAACATTTGACTGGTCTGATATTCTGGCGTGCACTGATCTTAATGTCACTTTAGAAAAATTTTATTTTACTTTAAATAAATTTTTTGACTCATGTGTGCCTTGGAAATATCCGTCCGCCTCAGCAAATCCTCCTTGGTTTACAAGGTGCCTTACTAACTTAAAAAACAAAAAAAATAAGCTTTTACTTAAATATAAAAAAACCTGCAGTAGTGTGGATTTCGCAAGATACCTACTAGCTCGGTCGAATTTTACCGTGCATAACGCTGAATGTTATAGGAATTATATTGACCGCTGCCGGATTCAATTTACTCAGGATCCAAAGCAGTTTTATAATTTTGTAAACACTAAGCGTAAACACGTATCTTTTTCACCCTGCTTACGTTTGAAAATTCTTCTGCGACTTCGGATCAGGCCATTGCCGATCTATTCGCAGAATTTTTTCAAACAACTTATTCTCCTCCTAAACTGACTGATCAGCCTTACGCATATAACATTCAAGCAGCAAATCTTATTTTCTGTCCGTTTTTTTCTGAGAATAACTTATTATCTGGTCTTTTAAGGGTAAAACCCATTTATTCGCCAGGCCCCGACGGAGTACCAGGCTGTGTGCTAAAATACTGCGCCAGGGCTCTGTGCAAACCTCTTCTAAGACTTTTCAACTTATCTTTGGAAACCTCGATTTTTCCCCTTATGTGGAAGGAATCATTTATAATTCCCCTACATAAAAAAGGGAAAAAGTCCGAGGCTGCCAACTACAGAGGCATCTCTAAGTTGTCGGCAATTCCAAAGTTATTTGAAAAATTAATTACCCCTCATTTGCAACACCTTTGCTCTTCGATTATCACTCCTTGTCAGCATGGCTTTATTAAGCGTCGCTCCACCACCACAAACTTATTGGAGTTGACATCCTTTGTCATAGATGGCTTTTGTAAGGGATATCAAACCGATGTAATTTACACAGACTTCAGCAAAGCATTCGATTCAGTTAATCACTCACTCTTGTTGAGTAAACTGAATATGCTGGGTTTTCCTAAAGACCTCTTAACGTGGATCTCCAGCTACCTAGATGGAAGGACACAAAGAGTCTTATTTAAAAACGTACAGTCCCGTCTGGTCCGTGCTACATCCGGCGTCCCTCAAGGAAGTCATCTTGGCCCGTTATTATTTACGCTTTTTATAAACGACTTGCCCCCTGCTTTAACGAACTCTCTAGTTCTCATGTATGCAGATGATGTAAAGCTTTGTCTTCAGTACAAATCCATCTCTGCCCAATGCAGTCTTCAGTCTGACCTTGATAACTTTCAAAAATGGTGCTTAGCTAATGATCTAATACTTAATGGATCTAAATGCAAACATATGTCTTTTTATCGTTCTTGCCCTCTGCAAGCTACTTATTCTATTAATGGGATTGCCTTAGAAAAATTGACCCAGGTTAATGATCTCGGCATCCTATTAGACATCAAACTTAAATTTGCCGACCATATTTCCTTAATGGTTAATAAGGCTAAAGGAGTCCTTGGTTTTATCAAAAGGTGGTCAAAAGAATTTAATGACCCCTATATAACTAAAACTCTATTCATTTCTTTGGTCCGTCCCATACTGGAGTACGGTTCATGTGTCTGGAGTCCCCAATATGGAGTACATCAGGACCGCATAGAATCCGTACAAAAGAATTTCCTAACTTTTTCACTTAGAGGTCTAAACTGGGATGCAAATCTTCACCTTCCATCTTATAAGAGTAGACTCTTACTCATAAACTTACCTAGCTTAACAAATCGTAGGACAATGCTCGGTGTAGTCTTTCTGCATAACCTTATTAACGGGGATGTAGATAGCCAGCATTTACTAACACGCTTAAAATTTAACATTCCTAATAGAAGGACTCGAAACTTTAGTCCTCTGTTCCTTAGCCGTTGTAGTTCGACATATGCACTGCATGACCCTTTTAGGGTATTATGTTCGAACTACAATGGTCTCTACGCCATAACATCTCTTTCCTGTCCCTCAAACTTAAAATATAGAATTTTAAATTTCCTTAATAACTCCTCCTAGCTTAATAATAAAAAAAAATAGCTTAATATATTCTAACAAATCGTTTATTGAGCGCCCCTCGGTCGTTTGGGCCTCTAAGCTTTATGATGAATACAGGAATGCTAGCTGATGCTCTTATTGATGCACAAGCCATTTCCAAATTCTGAAAGACCGGTAAAAAAAAAAAAAAAAAAAAAAAAAATGTGGCCTGTAGGTAGTTTTTTGCAAATTTTGTATGATAATGGTGCTTGATACGGCTTCTGATTAAAATTCCAGTCCCGCCGTGTGCTTTACCGTCTGGATGATTTGTTCCATAGAATGAATTGAAAATTGTATCTGTTCGTAAGATGTGTTTCTGAAAGCAGCATTACGTCGATTTGATTGTCTAGTAGGAACTGCGCTAACTCGAGTTTATGCTGCGAAACGCCGTTAGCGTTCCATGTAGATATTCGTAGGGAAGTCATTATTTGGATTGTTGTGAAACCAGCATTTGTATTAATAGATTTTGGTTTCGCATTAGATCTTGCATAGTTGTACGCATAAACGACATGAACTCCGTAAGGCTTTGTTGTAGACTGCATCATGTATCATAGCTTCAAAGTTACTTTTTGGCTGCTCCGGCGGCTGATGCTGCTGAGCCGTGTTCGGTTCATGGTGTGCTGATTGCGGCCGTGATCTTTTGAGGCTGGGGTAGCCAGTCCTGATTTTAAAGCGCTTGCGTATGTGACATTTTTGTCAGAGTTTATGGGTCCTAGTGAGGATCTGGCTGCAGTCGAGAAGAAGACTTCAGGGTTTGACCTGGAGGCTATGAACTGATTATTTTGGGTGCGGGCAGTAAATCCCCTCTGGTGGATGCGACTTTTCAGCTCCTTATAAACTGGGCAACCTCTATAGTTAGCAGTGTGATTTCCACCGCAGTTGAAGCAAATAATAGAAATAATTGCAGGACCAACAAGGCCAAAATGCTCGTAGAATAAACCGCTGACATCGTAAAATGTAAGGTAGGTCTATCGATCCCTCTTCAGTCATTCCCGCCAGTACATAAGGATTGATATAGCGCCCCTTCCCAAAGCGAAACTTGCCCTTGCCCTGTTGATAGCCTCTTTTGAGGGGTACAACCAGAGTTCTGCAGAGATAAGATCATCTATGTAAAAACCACTCTTACGGCTAAATATAATATAATGCAGTCTTCGTTCCATAGGGGATGCCAAGGGTAAGTTATATAACGCATTACATAGTGCTGTGCAAGGCGAAATGAGGTCGTTCATGAGACAGACCAAAAATGGATTTAAAGAGTTGATCACTGGTTTTCGTAAAATGAATGACCAGCTCTGTGCGCTTGACACTCAGTTTAGTGGCCTTCAGCTGCTAAATGAGTCCCCTAAGCGTAAGAAATCCGCTGTCTCTGATGCCACAGGTCCTAGGGAACGAAACCCCCATTAGAGTCACCCAAAAGGGTATTCCACAGTCCGGACCACCGGCACCGACTAATGCTGCAGTTCTCGTACCTGCGACACCAAAACCCTTACAGGTGATCCCTCCATCGAAACTTATATTTATTTCTCGGCTTGCCCCTGAAACTTCTGAGATTGATATCTTGGCTTATATCAAAGCCAAAACTAAAGCCGATATAGAGGTGGAGGACATACAAAAATTTAAATATACATATTTAAGGCGCACGTCATCTTTCAAGATTCGGGTGCCCCCGCTGATGTTCAAGGCGATTTGTTCACCCAGTTTTTGGCCAGAGAACATCTTCGTCCAAGAACATAGGCCTAGCACTGCAAAGCAAAAAGTTTTAAAACCAGGAGTGAAACTTTCCCATATCGGAACCACCGTCCAACCTTCCACTTCTTCCTTGCCAACTAACCCAAAAAACTAGTATCGTCACTAACACCTACCTATCAGAATACTAGGGGGCTACGTAGCAAACTCCCCAAGCTATATTCTGATAGTTCTTTCTTTGCATCCCATATAATAGCATTTACAGAAACTTGGTTAAATCCGGAGATCTTTAGCTCCGAAGTTTTTCCAAGTAAGTACACCACTTTTAGACGGGATCGATCTCAGCGAAGGGGAGGTGGAGTCCTCATTTCGGTAGACTCTACTCTTGCTTCTGAAGAGGTGAAATCCCAAGAGTTTGGAGGTAGAATTTATTTGCGTTAAAATCACTATGACCCTGAAATCTTTGTACATTACATGCTCATGTATACCGCCTATGTCTGAACTGCCCACATATTGACAGCATTTGTCCGCTATTCGATACGTCTTTAATCTTATGAGGGATCGTGACCAACTCGAAGTGGTGGGTGACTTAATCCCAGTATCCCATAATTAAAGTGGTCCAACGTCGATAACTCACCATCTTTGTCACTTATCACTCACCATGACTTCACCGCGGGTATGTTTGACATGTCCCTAGGTCAGATTAACCATGTTAGAAATTCGTTAGGCTTCGTCGGCTTTTAGACTTATGTTTTGTATCTGATCCTGATGGTACCGCTCTCTTCAGAGCTTTCCCCCATTCAACCCCAGAGGGATCCTCCTTGGTTTACAAGGTGCCTCACTAACCTAAAAAATACGCTTTTACTTAAATATAAAAAAAACCTGCAGTAATATTAATTTTTCAAGATATCTATTAGCTCGGTCTAATTTTACCGTGTATAACGCTGCCGTAGTGACCGCTGCCGGATACATTTTACTCAGGATCCGAAGCAGTTTTATAATTTTGTAAACACTAAGCGTAATCACGTATCTTTTTCACCGCTGCTTACGTTTGAAAATTCCTCTGCGACTTCTGATCAGGCCATTGCCGATCTATTTGCAGAATTTTTTCAAACAACTTTTTTTCAACAAATTTTTCAAACAGATTAGCCTTACGCATTTAATCTTCAAGCAGAAATCTTATTTTCTCCTTGCACTCCGCAAGGAGGATCCCTAGAAGGTGGTGGTTTCACGGTTATCGCTTATGCGGATGATGTCGCCATTGCCTTCTCTGAAAAATTTCCCCAGACTCTATGCGACCGCATGACGGAAAAATTAAGGGTTCTCTCAACATGGGCAGTTAGGAACATTGGGACCACGAGAGAAATTGCGCTGCTGACGAACTAGCAAGGGCAGGTACTACCAATTTTCTCCTCCCGGAGAAAGAACTAGTAGGCATGCCCTTAGCTAGGTGTAGGTGAAAATACAGGGATCAGTGTTCTGTTAACCTGTTGGGGTGGGGCTCCTTGTGAGTCCGAATATGTAAGAGGTCCTACAAGGGGACCTCCCTCCTAATATCTACTAATGTGCCCAAGAGTGTGCCATATCTTTCCTGCGGCGGGTCGCGGTCCCATCCAGCTTTCCGAATGAAGGCAACGAGTTTGCGTGGAGCGATCTCCGCGAGGTCTGTTTAGTCCATGAGTGCTGCTGCACCTGCTGCAAGAATTTGAGTTGGCTGCGCCCCAGCGCAGGGCAATAGCACAGGAAGTGTGTGACTGTCTCTTCCTCTTCTACATCGGCACAGCTCCTGCAGTGTAGCACCGCTAATCTAGCCGCGTGTCCTATTAACCGGTGTCCCTTGATGGCCTTGACCGCCAGACTGCAGTCCTCCCTATTGAGGGTGATAAGCATCATTGATCTTTTCCTAGAGCGTATAGGCCATATCATGCGTGAGTTCCTGCAGTTTTGGAAATTCCTCCATTTCCTCAGTGCTACGCGGTCAGAGTGATCCCTGCATTTTAGCCTACACGTAGCTAAGGGAATGCCTCGTATGGCTCAGCAACAGCCGGAGCAACAATGGACAGCAGGTTCTAGGCAGGGTCCAGTAGAGATCCAAGCTTAGGCGTGCAACATGTGCGTTTCATGGGCCATTGGGTGAAGGAAGTATTTCTGCAAAATACGCGGCGCAACAGGGGTAAGGAAGGAAATGCGCAGCGGTCTCAGCCACAGAGAGGAAAGCAGGGATCGCTCGGTGCTGCCTCTCAAAACTAATCGGAGGTCTGTCAGGAGATGAGCAGCAGATGTGAGCCATCCTCGAGATCGGAGAAGTAGAAGTAAAGGCCATGGTAGACACAGAATCAACGGCGAACTTTATCCCAAAGAAGCTAGCCATAATATCGCCGGGAAACGCATCGCGACAAGAAGACAGGTGAAGTTGTCCAATGGGAGCCACACGGAGACTTCAGTGACAGGACTAAGACTCTTAACCTGCTGGTGATGCCAGGCATGGAGGACAGTCTGGTGCTAGGATGGAACAAATGAAGATGTTTATAAGGCCAAATGCATGCGCTCTCCTGCCTGCTCTCTAGAGCAGGTAAAGAGAAAACGATGGCCAAAGAATTTGACGAATTGGCATCAGAGGAGGATGCGTTTAACAGGCAAGTCGGAACAGAGTCCCACCATTAGGCAAGTGGCTGCAGGAACCCGATATTTTTGTTTTGCAGGTGTGCGGCGCGACAGAAGCAAGGAGTAAAGATTGCAGCCAAAAGGAAAACGCGCAGCGGTGTCAGCCACAGACAGGAGGACTGTCAGGAAACGATCAGTAGTTGTCGGGAGCCGTCAATATCGCTGAAGCAGGAGTGAAGTTCCTGCGGATGGCAAGGTCTACCTCGTCTAACAAATATCGCAGGAAAACGCATAGCAGACTGATGACTGATAAGGTTGGTCACTGGGCCACTCACGGAGGCTCGAGCTGTACTCTAAACAAGCATAAGTTTCGATGACAGAAAGAAGGTACAATGAAGGTAGCCCCATGAAGCAGAGGTATTATCTAAAAAATTCGAGGGAATATAATGTGGATGAACTGTTGGAGAAAGGGTGCATCGAGCCGTCAAAGAAGCCGCGCAGCTCTCTTATTTTTCGGAGAATGTGCGTGCACGTCCGAATAGAAAAATAGAAAAACTGCTAAATTTCGGACTTTCGAAAAAAAGGACTGCTTTTTTTACAAGGTATTCGTAGAGTACAAGAACTGTACAAGTACAAGAACTGTCGGGTCAAGCAGCAAGCAACTAATTTAAACACAACAATTAATTAGTAACTGATGTTTTGCTGGTCGCAAGCCGACTCTCTTTCGGCCGCTCGGCTTTGCTAATTCGGCGTTATAGCATCCGCTCAGCCTATTCTGCAAGGTTGGCGCCACTCTCGTTCATCTTTTTACTGCGCTCGCATCCTAAATTGGATTTCCCATATTGTTAATATATCCTCATAAATCCTAATTTCATATGCGGCCTGAATAAAGTTTATAACGTTGAACCTAATTAAATTCTGATTTTTTATTTACGGCATTGAAAACGCTCAATGACCAAACATTGGTGACCCCGACGTGATTTAGTTAATATAATTAACAATTTAAAAACTATTGACCCGCGAAAAAATATTTAAAAACATATATACATACGATCCACTTGCAAGTGCAATGGCCCGCGCATAACGCCTTCATACATATATATGTTCCACAACGCTACTTGCGGTTCTGACCGCGAGAAAATATATTTAAACAATAAAATTATGGCGGAGTTTCTGGAGCAGCGATGCAGGATGTTGGAGGTTTTGGATATGACCACTGGCCACAACTATGGAGCTCATCCCTGGCTGCGATGGAGTACTTCGAGCGGGACGGATTATGGAGTGCCTTTCCCCTTACGGATGGAGTTGGAGGACAAGCTCCAACGGGGGAGGGAATGTCGGGTCAAGCAGCAGCATGGCGTTTAATGTTTATGTTTAAATAATGTTTATGTAATGTTTATGTAATGTTTATTTATTAGGCTTAAGTTTGTACATGCACCATAAGCTGGTCTATCTGCGGATCATCCGGCTTCATCTGCATGCAGGAATAAACATTTTTTATAACGTTCAAAATTAATTAATTCGTCTTTTTATTTACGGCATTGAAAACCAAACATTGGTGACCCCGACGTGATGTGGTGCTAGTAAAGGACGAGAATCTACCTCCGATGAAATGGCCGCTTGCGAGAATAATGGAGTTAATCCCTGGTCGGGATGGTATCTTTCGAGTGGCGGTGATAAAAACCTCATTTGGAATTACCAAGCGAGCAGTGCCCACAAGGATGTTCCGGAGAGCGCAACAATGCTGGATGATCAGCTGGATTCTTTACTCCGCCGGTTTTGGGAAATCGAAGACTGCTCCGAGCCTATTGTGAAGCGGACGAAGGAAGAGCTAGATTCGGATGCGCATTTCGTGCAACATGTTGCTCGGCTGGATTCCGTCGCTTAGGCTGTGAGGCTTCCGTTAAAATGCGGTTCTAAGCTGCTGGGAGAGTCGTACCCCCAGGCCCTTCGGCGATTTCTTTCCCTTGAAAGGAAGCTCTGTCGCCGTCCTCAATTAAAGGAGCAATATGCTGCCTTCATAAAGGTGTATTTGGAGTTGGGTCACATGTCTCCAGTCCCTTCTGATGCGAGCGTCACTGGTCAATACTTTCTTCCACACCATTGTGTTTTAAAGGAGGACAGTTCAACAACCAAGCTCAGGGTTGCCTTTGATGGATCTGCTGTCACAACTTCTGGATATTCATTGAATGACGTGTTGATGTCTGGCCCAGTTATTCAGCCAAAGTTACTGCATATTCTGTTAAGGTTCCGATGCCATAGGGTGGCCATTACTGGAGATATTTGACATTGCGTCAATATCCTCGTAGTTGAAAATTGTATCTGTTCGTAAGATGTGTTTCTGAAAGCAGCATTACGTCGATTTGATTGTCTAGTAGGAACTGCGCTAACTCGAGTTTATGCTGCGAAACGCCGTTAGCGTTCCATGTAGATATTCGTAGGGAAGTCATTATTTGGATTGTTGTGAAACCAGCATTTGTATTAATAGATTTTGGTTTCGCATTAGATCTTGCATAATTGTACGCATAAACGACATGAACTCCGTAAGGCTTTGTTGTAGACTGCATCATGTATCATAGCTTCAAAGTTACTTTTTGGCTGCTCCGGCGGCTGATGCTGCTGAGCCGTGTTCGGTTCATGGTGTGCTGATTGCGGCCGTGATCTTTTTGAGGCTGGGGTAGCCAGTCCTGATTTTAAAGCGCTTGCGTATGTGACATTTTTGTCAGAGTTTATGGGTCCTAGTGAGGATCTGGCTGCAGTCGAGAAGAAGACTTCAGGGTTTGACCTGGAGGCTATGAACTGATTATTTTGGGTGCGGGCAGTAAATCCCCTCTGGTGGATGCGACTTTTCAGCTCCTTATAAACTGGGCAACCTCTATAGTTAGCAGTGTGATTTCCACCGCAGTTGCCGCAAATAATAGAAATAATTGCAGGACCAATAAGGCCAAAATGCTCGTAGAATAAACCGATTGGAACTGCTGACATCGTAAAATGTAAGGTTCTATTTTTAGCCCATGAACAGTTATTTATTCTCTGTTTTCTTTCATTTGCTTCTTTATAATTGTAAGAACATGACAATAACTTTGATTTTGAAATCCGAGTACAGTAGCATCAGTTGGAAGTAACAAAGTTGGAAATAACAAAAAATTTTCGTTGTGTAAATACTTTTGACCACCTCTGTATTTAAGAGCACCCGTAAGCTGTATCCTCTCAAGGACACCACGGAATTCGCTGACGAGTTCGAGCCGGACTTAAACGACTTTATTCGTTAAAATTCCTCCCACTGATCGCCCGATATTGGGATCGCATTATAGTAAAAGGGGCCAGTAAAAGGGTTCTGCACATGAAAACTGGTGATAATACTTAGAGTGACAGGGTGACTCCGAAGCAAGATGATCGGGTGTCGACTATTGATTCTATCGACAAAATAATGTGACGACCATCCACTCAAAGCAGACAAAAGTGGTCTAAAAATGGCGATAAGCAGGCTAAAGAGCTCAAAGATGCTTTTGGATTTCTGCGGGTTAACTTTGTGGGACTTTGTCCCACATATGTGCCGGTTGAACTACCCCAAACAACATGAAAACTTCGATCTCGCAACGTTGTCGACATACTATAATTTTACGCAAAGAACTAAAGCTCGAAGTTCTTTGTTGGACTTATCGGACCTAACAGAAACTGGCCAGTTTTTCTGAAGCTTTCCTCAGCTCCGCTTCAGCAATTTCCAGTTTTGGCTAGTGCCCTGAAAGGAGCAACCCGAGGTGACGATCATACAAGTTCCCTTACAGCGTCACAGAAATGCAAACTCCATAATCCTACAGACGCTGGCATCTTAGAATCCAACGATCTTCACTAAAGTATCAAAATGAAGAGACAAACGAGAAAATCCTTAAAGCTGCATTTCCCCATGAATGTGGCAGATTTCTTTCCACTCTCAGTCCAATTTGTGGAAAAAGCTGCCGTCACAGGAAGCTTCTCTCCTCAAAAAATTTTAGAAATAATTTTTTTTTTTTTTTTTTTATAGCATTGCTTTTATTTATTGAATCTACTCTTAATTTTGAGACTAACAATAAGTTGACGAATCTTAACATTAAAATTTAACTAACAGTATACTAATACTGCATTCTGGTTGCGCGTCCCTCAGGTCGGTCGCTGGGTGGGTAAGTCATTGCGACGAAGGCGTGATTGGTTGCTCAACCTTGTTAGACCTCTCGCCAGGTGGTTAGGGTGCAACGATAGCTTGCTTAAGTACTTTACCTTCTGTTCTGCGATCGCTTCTTTGACTGGTAGAATGTTTAAGTCGCGGTGTATGTTTTCGTTGCGAACGTACCACGGTGCCCCGGTGATTGTTCTTAAGATCTTCGACTGAACTCTTTGAATTATGTCAATGTTGCTATTGCTGGCGTTCCCCCATAACTGGGAGCCGTACATCCATATAGGTTTTAGTACCGAGTTGTACAGCAGGACTTTATATTCAAGGCTAAGAGGTGACCGAGCGTTGATAAGCCAATGGAGGCCGCTGGCTTTTAGCTTTAGGTGTGTTCTTTTGGCTTCAATGTGCCGGCGCCATGTGAGTCTTCTGTCGAGATGTACTCCAAGGTATGTTACTTCGTTTGCTTGTGGGAGTAGAGTGTTGTTTAGTGTTATCGGCGGGCAGTTTTGCCTGTTCAGAGTGAACGTAACATGCTTGCATTTTAGTTCGTTCACTTTAATTCGCCAATCTGACAGCCATTTTTCGACATCGACCATATGATGAGCTAGCTGCGCAGTTGCTTGAATCGGGCATTTTGAGCGGCTAAGAATAGCTGTGTCATCGGCAAACGTGGATGTTGTTAGACGTGTGCTTGTCGGTATATCTGCTGTGTAGAGGACATATAATATTGGCCCAAGCACGCTGCCTTGAGGAACTCCAGCTCCAACAGTGTAATCATCGGATATAGTGGTGTTGCACCTCACGACAAATTTTCTGTCGTGAAGGTAAGACTCCAAAATTTTGTGGGTGCTGTAGGGGAGCATTGTCTTGATCTTGTACATTAGACCTTCCAGCCAGACTCTATCGAATGCTTGAGAGACATCTAAAAATATGGCAGTACAGTACTCTCGTTTTTCGAACGCGTTCCGAATTTCGGATGTTATCCGGTTAAACTGCTCAATTGTCAATCTCACTGGAAAGTGGCCAAGTTTTGCGATGGCATTAAATAGCTGGGTGAGAGTGCAAACGGCGCAGTATGGGAGCTCAATGATCATTTTGGGAGTTATGAGGTCGCAGCCCGGGGATTTTTTCGGATTCAATTGTCGTCGATGATGTTAACGATTTCGTTTGGGCGAAACTCAATCGGCTCATGTTGAGGCTGGGGCTCATCTGATGGAGTCGGCAAAGTAAACGCATTGGTGGCAGGATTTGGTTGGAAGACATTTTTAAGGTGTTTGGCGAACGTGCTGGCTCTGTCTGCGTCGCTGCGCGCCCACCCGCCTGGGGAATTTTTAATAGGCATCACGGTATCTTTCGGTGAGCTCAGAGTTGGGTGAGCTCTCCATAGTGAGTGTTTCGTACTGTTAGTTGACAATTGCTCTATGTAGCGGTGGTGGACATACGTTTCTTCTTGCTGTAGAGCTTGATCAAGATAACGTGAGGCATGTAACGTGAGGCGTTGCTTAGCAGATGGCGATCTGTGACATTGCCATTCTCGACGTAAGCGTCGCTTTTCGAGGACGAGCTGTTCGATTTGTAGATTTGTCTTCTTTTGAATGCGTTGTGTGTTTATAGTTTGAGGTGTTGAAGCTCGAGCTGCAGAGACGAGTACAGACTCCAGCGAATTAACAAAGCTGTCTACGTTGGCTTCGTCGCTGAGGTGAGGACTCAGTTCAATGTGTGAGCTGATGTACTTCCTGTACTTAACCCAATTGGTTTTATGTGAGGTCAAATTTGATGATTGATCCCATGTTCCTGGGTGTTTGAGTAGAGTAAAAAGGACAGGGAGTGATCAGATGAAAGATCCGAAAGGCATTCGGCGCATATCAGATTTTTAGGAATGTTTTTGGTAATCGCAAAATCAATTAAATCGGGAAGTTTCTTTGGGTCTGCCGGCCAGTATGTTGGTGTGCCAGAAGAAGCATAGTCTAGCTTGTTCTTAGCTTTGATAATTGCATTATAGAGCTGCTTTCCTTTTGGGGTCACGAGACGAGATCCCCAGTGTGTGTGCTTGGCATTGTAGTCTCCTGCCGCTATGAAGTGGTCTCCGAGTGAGTTGAAGAACTGCATAAACTGCGCAGGAACTGCGCTAACTCAAGTTTATGCTGCGAAACGCCGTTAGCGTTCCATGTAGATATTCGTAGGGAAGTCATTATTTGGATTGTTGTGAAACCAGCATTTGTATTAATAGATTTTGGTTTCGCATTAGATCTTGCATAGTTCTACGCATAAACGACATGAACTCCGTAAGGCTTTGTTGTAGACTGCATCATGTATCATAGCTTCAAAGTTACTTTTAAGCTGCTCCGACGGCTGATGCTGCTGAGCCGTGTTCGGTTCATGGTGTGCTGATTGCGGCCGTGATCTTTTTGAGGCTGGGGTAGCCAGTCCTGATTTTAAAGCGCTTGCGTATGTGACATTTTTGTCAGAGTTTATGGGTCCTAGTGAGGATCTGGCTGCAGTCGAGAAGAAGACTTCAGGGTTTGACCTGGAGGCTATGAACTGATTATTTTGGGTGCGGGCAGTAAATCCCCTCTGGTGGATGCGACTTTTCAGCTCCTTATAAACTGGGCAACCTCTATAGTTAGCAGTGTGATTTCCACCGCAGTTGCCGCAAATAATAGAAATAATTGCAGGACCAACAAGGCCAAAATGCTCGTAGAATAAACCGCTGACATCGTAAAATGTAAGGTAGGTCTATCGATCCTCTTCAGTCATTCCCGCCAGTACATAAGGATTGATATAGCGCCCCTTCCCAAAGCGAAACTTGCCCTTGCCCTGTTGATAGCCTCTTTTGAGGGGTACAACCAGAGTTCTGCAGAGATAAGATCATCTATGTAAAAACCACTCTTACGGCTAAATATAATATAATGCAGTCTTCGTTCCATAGGGGATGCCAAGGGTAAGTTATATAACGCATTACATAGTGCCTTTTATCCGATTTATAAACAACTTTGAGCCCAGCCCAATTTCTAAATTATTCAGAACTGACTCCGAGATAAAACTCGTAGTCAGCTATTTTATTCAACTACGCCTTCGAGTGGTTCCCACCCATATCATTTCACACTCCGCATTTAACGGATTTTGGAAACATCCTCAGCCGATATTCTAAACATAGGAGCCCCTAAGCGACCCTCGAAGCTCGATAATGTAAACACCGATTTCCGGCAGAATCTCGATTGCAGATTTAATTGCAAAATTTCATCATCCTATTTTCATCATCACTTCCCTTTCTTTCTCTTAAGCGAACCGTCGAGTTTTTTTGTGTGCGCACTGCGTTTATGATAAATATTGGTAAACCGATGTTTACATACTTGTGAATTAAATATATTGAGAATCTAATGAATCTTAAAGCTTAAACCGTATCGCTTCGCGAGTGCTGTGGTATATTTGGAGTCGAATTAATATCTGTATCCCGTCTTATCTGTATTTCTGCATTTCTCCTTTGCACTCTCCAAAGCTCCCGCTTCGGCTTCCTATTTGGCACAGTGGTTCAAGGTATAGTGTTTTTTAACTTTTTATATATAAATTTTGTTTATTTATTAAAAAATATGCAATTTAAACTTGTCTGTGCCATTAAGTCTTGTAAAAAGGCAATTTCCTCATCCCAGCCTGCCATCCATTGCTGGCTTTGTGAGAACGTCGTACACGCCAAGTGTGCCGGGTTCACAGCATCAGTTTCGGATGCCATTTTCCGTAGGTCTGGGATACATTATTGTTGTGAAAATTGTCGTGCTGTGCATGGCTAAATGAGGTCGTTCATGAGACAGACCAAAAATGGATTTAAAAGCTGATCACTGGTTTTCGTAAAATCAATGAGCAGCTCTGTGCGCTTGAAACTCAGTTTAGTGGCCTTCAGCTGCTAAATGAGTCCCCTAAGCGTAAGAAATCCGCTGTCTCTGATCAGCCTCAGCCTGCTCAGCCGATATTAATGTAGCCGCTTATATCTCTGGCCACCGCAAGAGCTAGAACTGAGAAAAATTCGTCCGAATTTCTCAGGGATAATGAGCAATTGTCTGATATGTCCGCCATGGTATTCCTTCAAGTGATGCCACAGGTCCTAGGGAACGAAACCCCCATTAGAGTCACCCAAAAGGGTATTCCACAGTCCGGACCACCGGCACCGACTGATGCTGCAGTTCTCGTACCTGCGACACCAAAACCCTTACAGGTGATCCCTCCATCGAAACTTATATTTATTTCTCGGCTTGCCCCTGAAACTTCTGAGATTGATATCTTGGCTTATATCAAAGCCAAAACTAAAGCCGATATAGAGGTGGAGGACATACAAAAATTTAAATATACATATTTAAGGCGCACGTCATCTTTCAAGATTCGGGTGCCCCCGCTGATGTTCAAGGCGATTTGTTCACCCAGTTTTTGGCCAGAGAACATCTTCGTCCAAGAACATAGGCCTAGCACTGCAAAGCAAAAAGTTTTAAAACCAGGAGTGAAACTTTCCCATATCGGAACCACCGTCCAACCTTCCACTTCTTCCTTGCCAACTAACCCAAAAAACTAGTATCGTCACTAACACCTACCTATCAGAATACTAGGGGGCTACGTAGCAAACTCCCCAAGCTATATTCTGATATTTCTTTCTTTGCATCCCATATAATAGCATTTACAGAAACTTGGTTAAATCCGGAGATCTTTAGCTCCGAAGTTTTTCCAAGTAAGTACACCACTTTTAGACGGGATCGATCTCAGCGAAGGGGGAGGTGGAGTCCTCATTTCGGTAGACTCTACTCTTGCTTCTGAAGAAGTGAAATCCCAAGAGTTTGGAGGTAGAATTTATTTGCGTTAAAATCACTATGACCCTGAAATCTTTGTACATTACATGCTCATGTATACCGCCTATGTCTGAACTGCCCACATATTGACAGCATTTGTCCGCTATTCGATACGTCTTTAATCTTATGAGGGATCGTAACCAACTCGAAGTGGTGGGTGACTTAATCCCAGTATCCCATAATTAAAGTGGTCCAACGTCGATAACTCACCATCTTTGTCACTTATCACTCACCATGACTTCACCGCGGGTATGTTTGACATGTCCCTAGGTCAGATTAACCATGTTAGAAATTCGTTAGGCTTCGTCGGCTTTTAGACTTATGTTTTGTATCTGATCCTGATGGTACCGCTCTCTTCAGAGCTTTCCCCCATTCAACCCCAGAGGGATCCTCCTTGGTTTACAAGGTGCCTCACTAACCTAAAAAATACGCTTTTACTTAAATATAAAAAAAACCTGCAGTAATATTAATTTTTCAAGATATCTATTAGCTCGGTCTAATTTTACCGTGTATAACGCTGCCGTAGTGACCGCTGCCGGATACATTTTACTCAGGATCCGAAGCAGTTTTATAATTTTGTAAACACTAAGCGTAATCACGTATCTTTTTCACCGCTGCTTACGTTTGAAAATTCCTCTGCGACTTCTGATCAGGCCATTGCCGATCTATTTGCAGAATTTTTTCAAACAACTTTTTTTTCAACAAATTTTTTCAAACAGATTAGCCTTACGCATTTAACCTTCAAGCAGAAATCTTATTTTCTCCTTGCACTCCGCAAGGAGGATCCCTAGAAGGTGGTGGTTTCACGGTTATCGCTTATGCGGATGATGTCGCCATTGCCTTCTCTGAAAAATTTCCCCAGACTCTATGCGACCGCATGACGGAAAAATTAAGGGTTCTCTCAACATGGGCAGTTAGGAACATTGGGACCACGAGAGAAATTGACGAACTAGCAAGGGCAGGTACTACCAATTTTCTCCTCCCGGAGAAAGAACTAGTAGGCATGCCCTTAGCTAGGTGTAGGTGAAAATACAGGGATCAGTGTTCTGTTAACCTGTTGGGGTGGGGCTCCTTGTGAGTCCGAATATGTAAGAGGTCCTACAAGGGGACCTCCCTCCTAATATCTACTAATGTGCCCAAGAGTGTGCCATATCTTTCCTGCGGCGGGTCGCGGTCCCATCCAGCTTTCCGAATGAAGGCAACGAGTTTGCGTGGAGCGATCTCCGCGAGGTCTGTTTAGTCCATGAGTGCTGCTGCACCTGCTGCAAGAATTTGAGTTGGCTGCGCCCCAGCGCAGGGCAATAGCACAGGAAGTGTGTGACTGTCTCTTCCTCTTCTACATCGGCACAGCTCCTGCAGTGTAGCACCGCTAATCTAGCCGCGTGTCCTATTAACCGGTGTCCCTTGATGGCCTTGACCGCCAGACTGCAGTCCTCCCTATTGAGGGTGATAAGCATCATTGATCTTTTCCTAGAGCGTATAGGCCATATCATGCGTGAGTTCCTGCAGTTTTGGAAATTCCTCCATTTCCTCAGTGCTACGCGGTCAGAGTGATCCCTGCATTTTAGCCTACACGTAGCTAAGGGAATGCCTCGAATGGCTCAGCAACAGCCGGAGCAACAATGGACAGCAGGTTCTAGGCAGGGTCCAGTAGAGATCCAAGCTTAGGCGTGCAACATGTGCGTTTCATGGGCCATTGGGTGAAGGAAGTATTTCTGCAAAATACGCGGCGCAACAGGGGTAAGGAAGGAAATGCGCAGCGGTCTCAGCCACAGAGAGGAAAGCAGGGATCGCTCGGTGCTGCCTCTCAAAACTAATCGGAGGTCTGTCAGGAGATGAGCAGCAGATGTGAGCCATCCTCGAGATCGGAGAAGTAGAAGTAAAGGCCATGGTAGACACAGAATCAACGGCGAACTTTATCCCAAAGAAGCTAGCCATAATATCGCCGGGAAACGCATCGCGACAAGAAGACAGGTGAAGTTGTCCAATGGGAGCCACACGGAGACTTCAGTGACAGGACTAAGACTCTTAACCTGCTGGTGATGCCAGGCATGGAGGACAGTCTGGTGCTAGGATGGAACAAATGAAGATGTTTATAAGGCCAAATGCATGCGCTCTCCTGCCTGCTCTCTAGAGCAGGTAAAGAGAAAACGATGGCCAAAGAATTTGACGAATTGGCATCAGAGGAGGATGCGTTTAACAGGCAAGTCGGAACAGAGTCCCACCATTAGGCAAGTGGCTGCAGGAACCCGATATTTTTGTTTTGCAGGTGTGCGGCGCGACAGAAGCAAGGAGTAAAGATTGCAGCCAAAAGGAAAACGCGCAGCGGTGTCAGCCACAGACAGGAGGACTGTCAGGAAATGAGCAGTAGTTGTCGGGAGCCGTCAATATCGCTGAAGCAGGAGTGAAGTTCCTGCGGATGGCAAGGTCTACCTCGTCTAACAAATATCGCAGGAAAACGCATAGCAGACTGATGACTGATAAGGTTGGTCACTGGGCCACTCACGGAGGCTCGAGCGGTACTCTAAACAAGCATAAGTTTCGATGACAGAAAGAAGGTACAATGAAGGTAGCCCCATGAAGCAGAGGTATTATCTAAAAAATTCGAGGGAATATAATGTGGATGAACTGTTGGAGAAAGGGTGCATCGAGCCGTCAAAGAAGCCGCGCAGCTCTCTTATTTTTCGGAGAATGTGCGTGCACGTCCGAATAGAAAAATAGAAAAACTGCTAAATTTCGGACTTTCGAAAAAAAGGACTGCTTTTTTACAAGGTATTCGTAGAGTACAAGAACTGTACAAGTACAAGAACTGTCGGGTCAAGCAGCAAGCAACTAATTTAAACACAACAATTAATTAGTAACTGATGTTTTGCTGGTCGCAAGCCGACTCTCTTTCGGCCGCTCGGCTTTGCTAATTCGGCGTTATAGCATCCGCTCAGCCTATTCTGCAAGGTTGGCGCCACTCTCGTTCATCTTTTTACTGCGCTCGCATCCTAAATTGGATTTCCCATATTGTTAATATATCCTCATAAATCCTAATTTCATATGCGGCCTGAATAAAGTTTATAACGTTGAACCTAATTAAATTCTGATTTTTTATTTACGGCATTGAAAACTCTCAATGACCAAACATTGGTGACCTTGACGTGATTTAGTTAATATAATTAACAATTTAAGAGACTATTGACCCGCGAAAAAATATATAAACTTATATACATATTTACGTTCCACTTGCAAGTGCAATGGCCCGCGCATAAACGCCTTCATACATATATGAGTTCCACATCGCTACTTGCGGTTCTGACCGCGAGAAAATATATTTAAACAATAAAATTATGGCGGAGTTTCTGGAGCAGCGATGCAGGATGTTGGAGGTTTTGGATATGACCACTGGCCACAACTATGGAGCTCATCCCCTGGCTGCGATGGAGTACTTCGAGCGGGACGGATTATGGAGTGCCTTTCCCCTTACGGATGGAGTTGGAGGACAAGCCCCAAGGGGGGGGGGTGGTGGGGGAATGTCGGGTCAAGCAGCAGCACGGCGTTTAATGTTTATTTTTAAATAATGTTTAAATAATGTTTATGTAATGTTTATTTATTAGGCTTAAGTTTGTACATGCACCATAAGCTGGTCTATCTGCGGATCATCCGGCTTCATCTGCATGCAGGAATAAACATTTTTTATAACGTTCAAAATTAATTAATTCGTCTTTTTATTTACGGCATTGAAAACCAAACATTGCTGACCCCGACGTGATGTGGTGCTAGTAAAGGACGAGAATCTACCTCCGATGAAATGGCCGCTTGCGAGAATAATGGAGTTAATCCCTGGTCGGGATGGTATCTTTCGAGTGGCGGTGATAAAAACCTCATTTGGAATTACCAAGCGAGCAGTGCCCACAAGGATGTTCCGGAGAGCGCAACAATGCTGGATGATCAGCTGGATTCTTTGCTCCGCCGGTTTTGGGAAATCGAAGACTGCTCCGAGCCTATTGTGAAGCGGACGAAGGAAGAGCTAGATTCGGATGCGCATTTCGTGCAACATGTTGCTCGGCTGGATTCCGTCGCTTAGGCTGTGAGGCTTCCGTTAAAATGCGGTTCTAAGCTGCTGGGAGAGTCGTACCCCCAGGCCCTTCGGCGATTTCTTTCCCTTGAAAGGAAGCTCTGTCGCCGTCCTCAATTAAAGGAGCAATATGCTGCCTTCATAAAGGTGTATTTGGAGTTGGGTCACATGTCTCCAGTCCCTTCTGATGCGAGCGTCACTGGTCAATACTTTCTTCCACACCATTGTGTTTTAAAGGAGGACAGTTCAACAACCAAGCTCAGGGTTGTCTTTGATGGATCTGCTGTCACAACTTCTGGATATTCATTGAATGACGTGTTGATGTCTGGCCCAGTTATTCAGCCAAAGTTACTGCATATTCTGTTAAGGTTCCGATGCCATAGGGTGGCCATTACTGGAGATATTTGTAAAATGTATCGTTGCGTCAGGGTTCCTGAGGACAGCTATCTTCAGTGTATTCTTTGGCGTGATTCCACCCAGGATGAGTTACAGGTTTTTAAGCTGGACACGGTCACCTATGGAACGAAGCCTGCCTCATTTTTAGCAGTTCGGACAATTCATCAGTTGGCAGATGATGAGCAAATAATGTTTCCTAAGGGGGCCGAAATTCTGCGTCGCGACTTTTATGTGGAAGATCTGCTTTCCGGAAGCGACTGTATAGATGAAGCTGTTAGCATAATGCAGCAAACATCCGCGATCCTTGCCAAAGGCCATTTTCGGTTAAGGAAGTGGTGCTCCAATGTTGCTGACGTGCTGGATAAGGTGCCTGAAGAAGATCGGGAGTCGTTCCTAAAGTTTGATGATGGTAGCAACTTCACAAAGACACTGGGTCTTGCTTGGGATCCTGCAACTGACCGCTTGCTATTTTCTTTTGAAGGGATTCAGTCAATCTCAAAGCCCACTAGGCGCCTTGTGCTTTCTTCAGTCGCTCGGCTTTATGACCCCTTAGGCCTTGTTGGTCCTGTAATTTCAAAGGCAGAAACTGTGCCGTGAGAAGTTGTCCTAGGATGAAAGTCTTTCTCAAGCTCTTCACTGCGACTGGAATATGATTTGTAGCAGCTTTGTTAGTACGCAGCGCGCCGAATTCCCTATTCATCGAAAACATCGAAATCCGAGGTGGAGGTCCATGGATTCTGTGATGCCAGCATTGAGGCGTATGGGGCATGCGTTTATGTCGTGTCCAAGGGCGCAGGATCTGCAAGCTATTTACTCTGTTCGAAGTCCCGAGTTGCGCCGTTAAAGACTGTTACGGTGCCTAAGCTGGAGTTATCGGGAGCCGAGTTGTTGGCTCGACTTATGTCGGAAGTAGAGCAGTTGAAGGTCTACGTTGGAAAGTATTTTTGCTGGTGCGATTCTGCTGTGGCTCTGTCTTGGATTCGAGAAGAACCCTCTCGGTTTAATGTTTTCGTCGCCAATCGAGTTTCGACCATTCAGAAGCTAACTAGAGAAATGGAGTGGCGGTATGTTCCCACTTCTTTGAACCCAGCAGATATCCTGTCGCGTGGTGCTCTTCCCAATGAATTGGTTGAGAATAAGCTGTGGTCTCATGGTCCTCCGTTTCTCATTGGATCCCAAGAGGCGTGGCCAACCGCGGTCCCATCTGAGAGTTTAACCCTGGAGTTACGTGCAAGGGTCCTGCTCATTCAGTCTCCGTACGTGGATATAACAGCGGTTTCTAAGTACGCCAATTCGTTTCCAGCACTGCAGAGGGTATTCGCGTACGTATACAAGTTTTCTCAACGAATTCACCACAACGGTGTTACGGCTAGTGATATAAAATCTGGGACACAGCTGTTATTGCGGCTAGTGCATTTTTGGAAGGACATAAAGGCTCTTCAAAATGGAAAAGACATAGCGGTATCCAGTGCCCTTGCCTCATCCTCTCTCTTCTTGGACAAATTTGGACTGTTGCGCGTAGACGGTCGGCTAAAAAATTCGTCGTTGGAGTTTGATAGTCAGCATCCAATTATACTTCCAAGAAGCCATCCAGTTACGCAGGCTATAATTGTTGACTTCCATGAGCGAAATTTACATACGGGACCTCGCGCACTGTTGGCAATTATTAGGTCCCAATATTGGCCAATTGGGGGGAGAAAAACCGTGACGAAGGCAATACACAAATGTATCCGATGCTTCCGGACTAAGCCTCGGCTGTTGGAGCACATTATGGCTGATCTCCCGGAGCAAAGAGTTAGCGGCTCCCAGGTCTTCGGAGTCACTGGTGTGGATTTTTGTGGACCGTTCTATTATTAGCCGGAAGTGCGTAATAAGGCTCCAGTAAAATGTTACATTAGCATTTTCATTTGTTTTGCTACCAAAGCCGTCCACCTGGAGCTTGTGAGGGATCTGTCCACAATGTCTTTTTTGCAGGCTTTGAAGCGTTTTATATGCACCCGCCGAAGCCCTCAACATATTTGGTCTGACAACGCAACCAACTTTGTTGGAGCCAAAAACGAGCTGAAGGAGCTGCGCCGATTATTTCTAAGCGAAGAGCATCAACGGGCACTGCTGGAGTTTTGCTCTATGGAGTCCATCGAATGGCATTTTATTCCTCCTCGATCTCCGCATTTCGGTGGTCTGTGGGAAGCGGCTGTTAAAACCGCCAAGCACCATTTTTACCGAGCTGTCGGATCTGCAGTTCTGGGATTCGAGGAGCTGTGAACGCTGCTGCGCCATATTGGTGCTGTTATAAATTCACGACCCTTATCGTCTCTTTCAGATAATCCTGCAGACCTTGATGTTCTGACCCCGGCTCATTTTTTAACTAGTGGTCCGTCAGTCAGCTTTATCGAGCCTGATGTCACAAAGCTGAACTTCAACCGGTTGGACAGCTGGCAGCGCGTGTCTTTCCTGCAGCAGTCTTTCTGGTCCCGATGGAAGGAGGAGTACCTAAGCCTTCTCCAGCAGCGCTCCAAATGGCGCGCCTCCGGTCCTGCCTTGGCCCCGAACGATGTGGTGCTAGTAAAGAACGAGAATCTACCTCCGATGAAATGGCCGCTTGCGAGAATAATGGAGTTAATCCCTGGTCGGGATGGTATCTTTCGAGTGGCGGTCATAAAAACCCCATCTGGAATTACCAAGCGAGCAGTGACTTAGCTGTGCCTTTTGCCCCTTAAGGATGAAGTTGGAGTAGAAGCCCCAACTGGGGGGAGAATGTCGGGTCAAGCAGCAAGCAACTAATTTAAACACAACAATTAATTAGTAACTGATGTTTTGCTGGTCGCAAGCCGACTCTCTTTCGGCCGCTCGGCTTTGCTAATTCGGCGTTATAGCATCCGCTCAGCCTATTCTGCAAGGTTGGCGCCACTCTCGTTCATCTTTTTACTGCGCTCGCATCCTAAATTGGATTTCCCATATTGTTAATATATCCTCATAAATCCTAATTTCATATGCGGCCTGAATAAAGTTTATAACGTTGAACCTAATTAAATTCTGATTTTTTATTTACGGCATTGAAAACGCTCAATGACCAAACAGTAAGAAAAAAAACAGAAATTTTCCCGCACCCCCAAAGTAAATATATTTTTGATCAGCATCAACAGAGCTAAAGGATTTAGAATGCGGGCTTCTATGCAGAGTCATTCCTACCCATGCAATTTAAGTTTGTTTAAAATTTTTCTAAAACCGAAATCTTGCTTTAGTGCCAGTTATAAAAAGTTTTTAAATATGTTTTGTTGCCAAACTAGAATACCAATGGCTGATATACACCTACAAATCAAAACTCAGCCAAATCGGCCATTTTAGAGAAGTTACCTTATTGTTATGCTTCCCTACTGAATAGCCTCAGTTGTAATTTCTATAGCAAAAAAATACCCAAAACATTTTTTTTCTTAGAATCTATGCTTTTAAAGTCTACCAAAAGTCTGGATGAAATATATGGTATAGTACTCCGGCTATATTACAGTTGGAAAACTCAACTAAAGCCGTCCAGTCTTGTTTTTTGAGCTGAAAATTGCTTGACATAGATGTAAAAAACTACACGGAAAATCACAGAAATCCTAACTTTATAACTCTAAAAACGCCAAACTTATGTAATTTTCGATCAGTCGCTTATTATTATCAGTCGCAAAATTATAATACCCTGTGTAAAGGTAGAAATGAAGAAAAAATCCAGAGAAGGCCAGGACTGAAAGCTACATTATGCATGCTGAGGTACACTGCAACATTATTTATTATTATTAAGAATTTGCGACCTTTATCTACACGATACTGCAGAGCTTTAATATTCAATTTTTTTTATATGAAATGAATATTAAAACGGTTCCAGAAATTCCGGTATTCCAGAAACGGTTCAATTAGTTTAAGACGATGATAATTATTTTAAAGCTAATTTTGAAGTTTTGAATACCACGCCATGTTATGTTTCCGGTAAATAAATTAAAACTAAACAACGCTTAAAGTTGACCATGGTTAATGGAAAACAATTTTAAAACGATATTTAAGCAATGTTTTTAATGAGGAAAGCCGCATCTGGGTTTGCTGATTACTAAATGGTACTTTATTTCCTGATCGGATACAAATTGGCAGAGCTATGGCCAACGGAAAGAGCCAAAGTGGGGAAATAAGGAAAACCCACAATTTCATAGGGGTACCCCATGGAAAAAGTTGGAAAAATTTAATATCGATATTTAAGCCATGTTTTGAATGAAAATTTTAGTGCCCTAAGTCACACGTCATCTTCTAAGTGTTTGGAAAAGTGTTTGAAAAAGAAGGTTTGTGAATCACGCTTTGAGTTTGGATTATCTCCATTACACTCTTATTCTCATTTTTATACCCTTGCAGAGGGTATTATAATTTTGGTAAAAAGTGTGGAACGCAGTAAAGGAGACATTACCGACCCTATAAAGTATATACTATATAAAGTATATTTATTCTTGGTCAGGATCACCTTCTGAGTTGATATGAACATGTCCGTATGTCTGTTTCTACACAAACTAGTCTCTCAGTTTTAGAGCTATCGACTCGAAACTTTGCACACACTTGCTTTCTTTTGCATGTAGTAAATAAGTCGGAACGGCCGGGATCGGCTATGAGTGCTATTTTTGGCAAAATAATACGACTTACCAAATTTCATAAGGATCGGCCTACTATATGCTATAGCTGGCATATAACTGAACGACCGGAAATTTTTTTAAGATAAAAGCTTGGGACTTTTTTTAGATTTTGTATTGTAATAAATTGTTTTTATTATGATATTCTCTTAAGGATCGGCTAACTATATCCGATGTTTGCGATACATCTGGTTTTAACTGCAATTTCGACTCCTCCCGAAGTTAACTTTCCTTTCTTGTTTTGAAAACTTTTTTTGTACAGACTCAACCTGAAGAGCTGGATATTTAATACTCCAGAAGGAAATTAAATAACATCAACAACCGAAAAAAGCGGCTGATCAGAAAACTGATTAACTTGTCTCCATGGTTCTATCTTCCACCATCCATAAAAGAATTTTGCTTCATGCTCCAGAAGTCACCAGTTATGCACATGTGCTGATTGGAGAATTATCTGAAGAAGCTGTGGCAGCATACCCGAAAGACTTCTCGGATGGACACAAATACAGATTTGATGCACAATTGGATTCTGAGCTCTATGTTATTGGCCAAAGAAGCCTCCCACATTCAAAAAAATTGGTTTTATTTAAAAAAATTTGATCCTATTTTTAGTATGGTAACAATAGGCTGTTGTCAAGCGGATATGACCATTTTTATACTCGTGCAGAGGGTATTATAATTATGGTCAAAAGTGTGCAACGCAGTGAAGGAGACATCTCCGACCCTATAAAGTATATATATTCTTGATCAGGATCACCTTTTGAGTTGATATGAGCATGTCCGTCTGTCTGTCTGTTTCTACGAGAACTAGTCTCTCAATTTTAAAGCTATCGTCTTGAAACTTTGCACACACCCTTCATTCCTTTGCACGCAGTATATAAGTCGGAACAGCCGGGATCGGTCGACTATATCCTATAGCTGCCATATAACTGATTGATCGGAAATGCTATAACTTCGGTGTTTTTAGAGTTAGAGAGTTAAATAATACAACATGCTAAATTTCATAAGAATCGGCCGACTATATCCTAAAGCTGCTATATAACTGAACAATCGGAAATTATCCAACTTATGTGTTCTTGAGCATAGAAATATGGAACTTCGTACAGATTCTATTTTTGGTCAGTTGATCCAACCTACCAAATTTCATAACGATAGGCCGACTATATAGCTGCCATATAACTGAACGATCGGAAATGGTATTTGGTAAAAATACCAATTTTGGTATTTTTGAAGATGGAAGTAGGGTGACCTGATAGCTGAAGTGGAAAATACGGACACTTTTCTCGCCTTAAGTACCTTAAAAGCTGATGAAGTTGGGAAGATAGGATGATAGGGTTTTATATTGAAATTATACTTAGTATATTTTTTGCAGAACTTCAAGATTTTTTATTGCAAGGAAACAGATTGGACAATATTATTACAATTCGCCGAGTCGAGTAGATTACACTAGAACTTAAAAGTATCAGTTTTGAAATGTATTAAAAAATGACACTGTCACCTACACTACGGCTCCGCCCGAAGTTAGCTTTCCTTTCTTGTTTTTTGCTATGTTAACGATTTTTTTTATGGATTTTTAGGTATAATTTTGTATTGGTATAACAACTAGTCGTATTTTTGGCCGAGCATACAAGCCAAACCACTGTGCGCTGATACAGTATGTGAGAACTTCTGTAAATATTGCGACACTTTCAAACCATACCAACCTAAAACAAGGCACTAGTCCGAAGGAAAAGTCCAAATTCAAGATCAAGCCCAAGAGAAATGCCGCGTTTTTGTCAAAATGGAACAAAGGTTAACATTTGTATAACAAGGTATTTTGTTTACTACAAGGAGAGCTAAATAAGTCTGTAGAAGGTTCCTGATATTCCTTATGTTTCTAGATTCAAGACACTGAGTCAAGTTCAAGGTATCCGAGGGAGACATGTGCAAATGCATCGGATAAACATTCAAAAATAAAATAGCCAACATTTATATACAATGTCAACATTTCCACTTGAGATGCCTTTCTACTTGTCTGTCTTACTGATAAAAATTAAATAAATTAAATTAATTAAATTTCGAGCAAAGTCAGTAACTAGAGGGTTCCTTTGAGTAAAAAGAAAAAGAATGTGTGTGGACTTCTTCTAAAAAGACCATAAATCATAAACCCTACAGCAATTTACAGGTACAGTTCTATCGGTTAATACATGTGTGCTTACTGTGATGAACCTATGGCATAATTTTTGTCAAACATCGCTCTACCACAACTAACTATCATTCACTTATATAATTCACACAGTTTTCTGAGCCTTATTCAAACTGATGTGGTATACAATGAGTTTACCAAAGCGTTCGATTCTGTGAACCATCATCTCCTCCTTCATAAACTGTATCTTATGGGGTTTTCTCCTAAAATCGTACAATGGTTGACCTCCTATCTATCGTGTTTTATTTAAAAACATTAAATCACAGTTTATAAAAGTTTTATCTGGTGTCCCATAAGGTAGTCACTTAGGACCTATTCTGTTTGTTCTTTTTGTTAACGATTCACCTAGTGTTGTAAACTATGCTACTACATTTATGTATGCTGATGATGACAAGTTATGTATTTCTTTCTCAGACCATTTCCTTCATAGACACCTTCAATTAGACCTTAACAAAGTCTTCTTGTAGTGTTCAAACAATTTCCTTTTAATTTAATTTCCCTTACTTAACTGCTCTAAGTGAAAGGTTATGGCGTTAAATCACAGTGTGCCTTACATCGTCTCATATTCACGTGGGAATAACGTCTTAGATCGTGTTTCCTAAATTAACGATCTTGGAATCCTTTTTGACAATAAGTTGTCATTCAATGAACATATATCATTGACAGTTAATAAATCAAGAGGTGTGATAGCTTTTATTAAATGTTGGTCAAAAGAATTTGATGATCCTTTCACAACTAAAACTCTATATGTATCTTTGGTTCGTCCTATCTTGGAATACAGTTCGTGCGTTTGGAGTCTGGAATACTTTGTTAATAAAAGGAGGATTAAATCTGTTCCAAAGCAGTTTCTGTTATTTGCATTAAAAAGTTGAAGCTGGGATACTGTATTAAACTTACCTTTTGGTTACCAATTTCTACTTCCTTTTTTTTAATTTTTTGTTTTTATCGTTGCTTTAATTTTTTGAATTTTCTCTTTGCGAGACTACCAAGAGGTATATAAAATCTTATATTTTTAACTTAACTAACAGTCATATTGACTGATACAGAGTTGGACGGCCCTAAAAAACAATTGCTGCGTTGGGAAGTCATTGCGTCTCAAGCGGGATACGCTAGAAACCTGAATCAATCTCCGAGCGAGAAAATTTGGGTGCGAAGACAGTTTTTCTTTATATGACTCTTTTTGCTTCTGGATTTCGTCTTTCACTTCGAGGATGCCGAGATCATGGGGGCTGTTTTCCATGCAAACATACAAAGGTGCTCCAGTGATAGTTCTCAAGATTTTTGAAGATGCGTGCTGTATGATGTCTATGTTGCTGCTGCTCGCGTTCCTCACAACTGGGAGCCTTACGTCCAGATTACGCTTTAGGACTGAATTGTAGAGTAGTAACTTGTAGTCCAGGCACAGTGGCGATCGTAAGTTTATGATCCAGTGGAGGCTGCTGGCTTTCAGTTTTAGGTGCATCTTCTTGTATTCGATGTGCTTACGCCAGGTAAGTCGTCTATCAAGGTGGACGCGTTACGTTACTTCGTTGGCTTGAGGGATCTGCTACCGTTTATTAAAAGCGGAGGGCATGTTTGTCTATTAAGAGTAAACGTTATATGTTTACACTTTTGTTCGTTTATTTTAATTCGCCAGTCGGACAGCCACCTTTTAGAAATATCCGCAGTATAAAAAAATATAGAAACGGGCCGAGTGTGCTTCCTTGCGGAACTGCAGCTTCGATGGTGTAGTCGCCCGAAGTAGCTGCGTTGCATCTCACTGAGAATACCCTATTGTAGAGGTATGATTCCAGTAGCTTGTGGGTGTATGTTGGCAAATACGTTTTAATTTTGTGCATGAGTCCAATAAGCCAAACTTAGGCTTACCTATGTTAAATTGATTTTTAAATTTTGAATATTTTGATTGGATTATACATTTTGGAAAACACTTAAAAACAAAAAAGTATAATATAAATAAAAATTCCGAGTCATTTTGAAGAATGGAAACGGCAACTCTCGTACTCAATTGTACTTTTAATAACTTCAAAATAAATTTGTGAAGTTCCCTCCAATAAGGGAGCTTTAATGGGTTTAAATAATTGCAACCTAAGCAATATTTCTTAAAATGTTCTCGTTAAAAAGCAAAAGCTGGGGGTATTCCAATAGTGATATGTAGATTATTTCCCCAGGCGCTATTAATACTACTCAATTACTTATCCCATTCCCTCTGATCGGACTGAATGTAAGATTTTATTGTAGCGTTAATAAATCTGTTACCTCGGTCTGCAGCGTTAGACTGAGGTGCGTATGCTGCTGTGCAAAGGTGTTGGACTCTGTAGCAATTGAAAAACGCTGAGGTATCGACTTATTTAAATTTTCTACCATTGTCAGGAACAACTACCTGTCGAACTCCAAAAATTGAAATATCCTCTCTCTTTATTTCAATCGAACTCCAAATCTCCTCCTCTTATTTATAAATTGATTTTATAAATAAAATCGAAATATAGTCTCTGAAAAGGTCTCTCTTTTCAAAAAGGCTTTTAGTTTGCTGTCCCATTGGAATTTTTAATTTCTGTGTGAGATGTTTGCACTCACAGTGGCGAATGTAACCGCGAACATCTATAACTATTCCTGGCCATGAGAATGTTCTCCGAAGCACTTTGCCGTTCCACAATGCAAAGCGAATGGTTGATCATGGCTGCTCTAATAACTTGTATTCTCAATTCTTTTGGCACTACTAATTTCCAGCTGTGAACGTTTTTATCCAAATCGCCTTAAGAAAGGTTACAACGATGATAAAGCAAGATGTCAACTACCTGATAACCGGGTAACTTACTTGCTAATATTTTATTGATAAGTTCTTTATATTCCGAAGACTGGTTAGCATCGGACGAAAGATCTATCTCGGGCGATACTTTAATTGGCAACGTTCACTTCTCGTTCGAAAGATCGAGAGCTGGCATCGGCCACAACATTTTCATTTCCCTTTCAGTGCTCTATGGTCAACTGGTGTCCTTGCAGTTTTATGCGTCATCTTCCTAGTCTACCTCTCAAGTCGTTCTTCTTTATTAACCAACTTCAATATGCTTGATTCGTAAAAGGGTGTCCTTCGATGTACATTCTTTTTGTTTTTTTTTTTTTGCCAGTCTTTTAGAATTTGGAAATGGCTTGTGCATCAATAAGAGCATCAGCTAGCATTCCAGTATTCATCATAAATCTTAGAGGCCCAGACGACCGAAGGGCGCTCAAGAAACGATTTCTTAGAATATATTAAGCTATTTGTAATTTATTAAGCTAGGAGGAGTTAGTAAGGAAATTTAAAATTCTATATTTTTAGAGATATTTATATTTTAGTTTCTATATTTTAGTATATTATTCTCTACTGTAGAGTAGAGACCATTGTAGTTCGAACATAATACCCTAAAAGGGTCATGCAGTGCATATGTCGAACGACAACGGCTAAGGAACAGAGGACTAAAGTTTCGAGTCCTTCTATTAGGAATGTTAAATTTTAAGCGTTTTAGTAAATGCTGGCAATCTACATCCCCGTTAATAAGGTTATGCAGAAAGACTACACCGAGCATTGTCTTACGATTTATTAAGCTAGGTAAGTTTATGAGTAAGAGTCTACTATTATAAAATGGAAGGTGAAGATTTGCATCCCAGTTTAGACCTTTAAGTGAAAAAGTTAGGAAATTCTTTTGTACGGATTCTATGCGGTCCTGATGTACTCCATATTGGGGACTCCAGACACATGAACCGTACTCCAGTGTAGGACGGACCAAAGAAATGAATAATGTTTTGGTTATATGTTTTGGGTCATTAAATTCTTTTGACCACCTTTTAATAAAACCAAGGACTCCTTTAGCCTTATTAACCATTAAGGAAATATGGTCGGAAAATTTAAGTTTTATGTCTAATAGGATGCCGAGATCATTAACCTGGGTTAATTTTTCTAAGGCAATCCCATTAATGGAATATGTAGCTTGCAGAGGGCAAGAACGATAAAAAGACATATGCTTGCATTTTGATCTATTAAGTATTAAATTAAAACACCATTCTTGAAAGTTATCATGGTCAGACTGAAGACTGCATTGGGCAGAGATGGATATGTACTGAAGACAAAGCTTTACATCATCTGCATACATAAGAACTAGAAAGTTCGTTAAAGCAGGGGGCAAGTCATTTATAAAAAGCGTGAATAATAGCGGGCCAAGATGTCTTCCTTGAGGGACGCCAGATGTAGCACGGACCAGACGGGACTGTATGTTTTTAAATAAGACTCTTTGTGTCCTTCCATCTAAATAGCTGGAGATCCACGTTAAGAGGTCTTTAGGAAAACCCAGCATATTCAGTTTACTCAACAAGAGTGAGTGATTAACTGAATAAATTGCTTTGCTGAAGTCTGTGTAAATTACATCGGTTTGATATCCCTTACAAAAGCCATCTATGACAAAGGATGTCAGCTCCAGTAAATTTGTGGTGGTGGAGCGATGCCTAATAAAGCCATGCTGACAGGGAGAGATGATCGTAGAGCAAAGGTGTAGCCAATAAGGGGTAATTAATTTTTCAAATAACTTTGGAATTGCCGACAACTTAGAGATGACTTTGTAGTTGGCAGCCTCGGACTTTTTCCCTTTTTTATGTAGGGGAATTATGAATGATTCCTTCCACTTAAGGGGAAAAATCGATGTTTCCAAAGATTTTTTTTTTTTTTTTTTTTTTTTAACGTTGCTTTTATTTATTGAATCTTCTCTTTGCGAGACTAACAAGAGGTGTATCAAATCTTATATTTTTAACTTAACTAACAGTCATATTGACTGATACGGAGTTAGACGGCCCTAAAAATCGATTGCTGGGTTGAGAGGTCGTTGCGTCTAAGGCGGGATACGCTAGAAACCCGAGCTTGGGTGCGAGGACAGTTTTTCTTTGTATGACTCTTTTTGCTTCTGGATTTCGTCTTTCACTGCGAGGATGCCCAGATCCCGGTGGATGTTTTCGTTGCGAACATACCAAGGTGCCCCTGTGATAGTTCTCAAGATTTTTGATTGTGCGCGCTGTATGATGTCTATGTTGCTGCTGCTCGCGTTCCCCCACAGCTGGGAGCCATACGTCCAGATTGGCTTTAGGACTGAATTGTACAGTAGTAACTTGTAGTCCAGGCACAGTGGCGATCGTGAGTTTATGATCCAGTGGAGGCTGCTGGCTTTCAGTTTTAGATGCATCTTTTTGCATTTCGATGTGCTGACAGGGAGAGATGATCGTAGAGCAAAGGTGTAGCCAATAAGGGGTAATTAATTTTTCAAATAACTTTGGAATTGCCGACAACTTAGAGATGACTTTGTAGTTGGCAGCCTCGGACTTTTTCCCTTTTTTATGTAGGGGAATTATGAATGATTCCTTCCACTTAAGGGGAAAAATCGATGTTTCCAAAGATTTTTTTTTTTTTTTTTTTTTTTACCGTTGCTTTTATTTATTGAATCTTCTCTTTGCGAGACTAACAAGAGGTGTATCAAATCTTATATTTTTAACTTAACTAACAGTCATATTGACTGATACGGAGTTAGACGGCCCTAAAAATCGATTGCTGGGTTGAGAGGTCGTTGCGTCTAAGGCGGGATACGCTAGAAACCCGAGCTTGGGTGCGAGGACAGTTTTTCTTTGTATGACTGTTTTTGCTTCTGGATTTCGTCTTTCACTGCGAGGATGCCCAGATCCCGGTGGATGTTTTCGTTGCGAACATACCAAGGTGCCCCTGTGATAGTTCTCAAGATTTTTGATTGTGCGCGCTGTATGATGTCTATGTTGCTGCTGCTCGCGTTCCCCCACAGCTGGGAGCCATACGTCCAGATTGGCTTTAGGACTGAATTGTACAGTAGTAACTTGTAGTCCAGGCACAGTGGCGATCGTGAGTTTATGATCCAGTGGAGGCTGCTGGCTTTCAGTTTTAGATGCATCTTTTTGCATTCGATGTGCTTACGCCAGGTAAGTCGTCTATCAAGGTGAACGCCAAGGTACGTTACGTCGTTAGCTTGAGGGATCTGCATACCGTTTAGTAAAAGCGGAGGGCATGTTTGTCTATTAAGAGTAAACATTATATGTTTACACTTTTGTTCGTTTATTTTAATGCGCCAGTCGGACAGCCACCTTTCCACTATTGTGAGATGATTAGCCAGTTGGGTTGTTGCCTGCGTTGGGCATCTGGAGCGACTAAGAATAGCGGTATCATCGGCGAACGTTGATGTTGTTAGTTGTGCGCTCGTAGGAATATCCGCAGTATACAAAACATATAGACACGGCCCGAGTGCGCTTCCCTGTGGAACTCCAGCTTCGATGGTGTAGTCGCCCGAAGTAGCTGCTTTGCATCTCACTGAGAATACCCTATTGAAGAGGTATGATTCCAGTAGCTTGTGGGTGTATGTTGGCAAATACGTTTTAATTTTGTGCATGAGTCCGATGAGCCAAACTCGGTCGAAAGCTTGAGATACGTCGAGGAAAATAGCGCTGCAGTATTCTCGTTGTTCGAAGGCTGAGCGTATTTCGGATGTTAATCTGTTCACTTGTTCGATGGTTCCATGGTTTCTTCGAAAGCCAAATTGGTGTGCCGGGATGATATTGCAAGCTTCCAGATGTGGTATTATGCGAGTTAACAAGCATTTTTCAAACAGTTTAGACAAACAAGATAGAAGGCTTATTGGTCTGTATGATGACGGAATTGTGTGGTCTTTTCCAGGCTTCGGTATCATTATAATAATGGATTTCTTCCACTTTTTTGGGAAATAGCCAAGATTAATGATTCCATTAAAAAGTTTGCAGACGACCTCTATAGCGCATTTTGGAAGTTCGATCAGCATCTTTGTGGTCAATAGGTCACCACCGGGAGCCTTTTTTGGTTTTAGCCCTCTTATGACTTTTTCGATTTCGTTCGGCCGGAATGAAGGTGCGGCTGGCTGAGGGGAGGACTCTGGCTGAATTACTGGCAGGAGGAATGAATTTGAGGCTGGGTTTGGTTGGAAGACACTTTGGATATGTGTGGCGAATGTTTCAGCTCGTTCTTCGTCGCTGCGAGCCCAGCATCCCGAAGAGTTTCTTATCGGGGTGGTCGTTTCAATTGGGGCACTAAGATTTGGGTGGGCCCTCCACAGGGGGTACTTTGTGCTTGTTGGCGAGAGATTCTGGATGTACCTCAGCTGTGCATTTTCTTCCTGTTGGTGAAGAGCCTGGTCGAGTGATCGGGTTGCTTCCTTAAGGCGTTGTTTTGAAGCTGGTGATCTGCTGTTTTGCCAATCACGACGCGTGCGCCTCTTTTCTCGCACGAGCTGTTCGATTTGCTGATTAGATTTGAAGTGTTTGTTTCGGTCTACTTCTTTCCTATGAGGAGTAGAGATTTTAGCTGCCGCAACGAGTACTTCTTCCAGGGCGCTCGTAGTGTAGTCGATGTCCGATTCCATGTTAAAATCCGGGGCGAGTTCTATGTGGGCACTCACGTACTTTTTGTATTTTAGCCAGTTTGTTTTTGTCGTCGTCAGACTGAAGGGGTGTTCGGTTATTTCTGGCCTTTGAAGAAGCGTTAGAAGCACAGGCGAGTGGTCTGATGATAAGTCCGAGACTGCTTTGGCACTTATTAGATTGCGAGGTATGTTTTTTGTCACTGCAAAATCAATAAGGTCTGGGAGCTTTCGTGAGTCTGTTTGCCAGTATGTGGGACTTCCAGGGGAAACGTAGTCCAGTTTATTTTTCACATTAATAATTGCATTGTACAATTGTCTTCCTTTGGGAGTCACTAGACGTGATTCCCAGTGCGTATGTTTGGCGTTGTAGTCTCCTGCGGCTATAAATCGATCCCCAAGTGAATTGTAGAAGTCAATGAATTGTCCTTCCGAGATTGAGAAGCGAGGAGGGCAGTAAACGGCAGCAATTGAAAGGATTCCGTTGCTTGACTGAATTTGTATCGATGTGGCCTGCAAGAAGTTTGTTGCAAACCTTTTGTGAAAATGGTGTTTAATTCGTTCTCTGATTAGAACTCCAGTTCCGCCGTGGGCTTTCCCATCTGGATGATCTGTGCGGTAGATCGTGTAGCCTCTTATATGAAAGTTGTATTTGCTTGTAAGATGCGTTTCCACCAGTAGCATAACGTCAATATGGTTTTCGGTCAAGAATTGTGACAATTCTAGTTTATGCCGTGAGACACCATTGGCGTTCCACATTGATATTCGTAGCGCCTGCATAGATTATTTGGACTGTTGTGCTACGAGCAGCTGTATCACCATGTTCTGGTTTTGAACAAGCGTTTGCATGGTCGTTTTCATGAATGACATAAGCTCCATCATACTTTGTTGGAGGGTAAGCATCATAGTTTCCGTTTTGCTGTGTGGCTGTTCTGGGGCCTGTTGAGCGCTTTGAGAGTTAGGCTGAATTGGAATTTCCCTTCCAGATCGTAGAGCATCGGCATAGGAGAAGCCGTTGGTGGTGTTTAGTGGACCGAATGAGGATCTCGCAGCTTTGGCGAAGTAAACGTCTGGCGTGGTTTTTGACGAAACGTACGCATTCTGTGGATTTTGGTTGCGTGTTGCGGTCGCTTGACGCATGCGACTCTTTAACTCCTTATACACAATACACCCTCTATAGTTTGCCGTATGGCTGCCTCCGCAGTTTCCACATTTTTTCACGGTACTGTCCTTGTTTGTAGTGCAGCAAGCGGACTTGTGGGCGTCCCCGCAGACTACACAGACAGCCCGAAGTGTGCAGTAAGACCTTGTGTGTCCATACTCTTGACAATTAGTGCATTGCACTGGACCGTTTCGTTTATGTGGCTCTTCAACAGTGATTTTCCGATGCAAAGATATTGCAGGTTGTAGATTGGGTGGACTTCGTTCTTCTTCAGCGCCCTGCTTTCTGGCTCGAGCTCGACCTTGAAGAGGGGTTGTGGCTTTTTATCTTTATTTAGAATGTTAATAACATTCTTGGCGGCGAAGCCCTTTTCTTTAAGGGCGGTTTTTATTTCCGCGGCGGTAACATCAGGTTCTATTCCCTTTACTACCACTTGTAGGCCCTTACTGCTTTTCAGCTGGTACGTGTAATAGTTTTTCTGTACAGTGTCCAGATATTTTGAAACTATTCGGAAGTGCTCCTCAGTCTTGGTTTGCACCTTTGTTTCATGGATGTTCCCTTTGATAAGCGGAACAACATGAAAGTTGTCACCGTTCCCGATCAACGACGCAATTTTGTTGACCAGGGCACTCGAGCTTTTTTCCCTAATATAGATTGGAGGGGGCTTGGGTTTTTTTGCGGTGTCTTGGGCTGGTAGTTTTTCCTCAGCCTCCGCCAGTAGGGCAAATCTATTAGTAGTGGATCTGTCTGGTTCATTATCGTTATTCAGGACACGGTTAATTTTTGTTTTGTTGCCTGCCGGATTACTCTGCGGGCTAAGCTTGCGCTTAATTTGGATGTAGCGATCCATTCCAGTCTGTGTTTCCAAAGATAAGTTGAAAAGTCTTAGAAGAGGTTTACACAGAGCCCTGGCGCGGTATTTTTAGCACACAGCCTGGTACTCCATCGGGGCCTGGCGAATAAATGGGTTTTACCCTTAAAAGACAGATAAAAAGTTGGTCTCAGAAAAAAACGGACAGAAAATAAGATTTGCTGCTTGAAGGTTATATGCGTAAGGATGATCTGTCAGTTTAGGAGGAGAATAAGTTGTTTGAAAAAATTCTGCGAATAGATCGGCAATGGCCTGATCAGAAGTCGCAGAGGATTTTTCAAACGTAAGCAGGGGTGAAAAAGATACGTGTTTACGCTTAGTGTTAACAAAATTATAAAACTTGCTTTGGATCCTGAGTAAATTGTATCCGGCAGCGGTCAATATAATTCCTATAACATTCCGCGTTATGCACGGTAAAATTCGACCGATCTAGTAGGTACCTTGAGAAATCAACACTATTGCAGGTTTTTTATATTTAAGTAAAAGCTTATTTTTAGTATTTTTTAGGTTAGTGAGGCACCTTGTAAACCAAGGAGGATTTGTTGAAGCGGACGGATATTTCCAAGGCACACATGAGTCAAAAAATGTATTTAAAGTAAAATAAAATTTTTCTAAAGATCAGTGCACGCCAGAATATCAGACCAGTCAAATGTCTCGATAAGGCTATTATGTTTGTGAAAATCAGCTTTACGGAAACAGCGAATCTTATTTACCACGCGTGGAGACATCTGATCGATACCAGGAGTGGTTTCGATTGAGACCTCCAGCGATGGGTGATATGGATCCTCTGGGGTTGAAAGGGGAAAAGCTCTGGAGAGAGCAGTACCATCGAGATCAGATACAAAACATAAGTCTAAAAGCCGACGTAGCGAATTTCTAACATGGTTAATCTGAGCTAGGGACATGATTAGAAATGATTATGATTATTATAAGGGACATGACAGTTATAAGTGACAAAGATGGTGAGTTATCGACGTTGGACCACTTTAATTATGGGATACTGGGATTAAGTCACCCACCACTTCGAGTTGGTCACGATCCCTCATAAGATTAAAGACGTATCGAATAGCGGACAAATGCTGTCAATATGTGGGCGGTTCAGACATAGGCGGTATACATGAGCATGTATTGTACAAAGATTTCAGGGTCATAGTGATTTTAACGCAAATAAATTCTACCTCCAAACTCTTGGGATTTCACCTCTTCAGAAGCAAGAGTAGAGTCTACCGAAATGAGGACTCCACCTCCCCTTCGCTGAGATCGATCCCGTCTAAAAGTGGTGTACTTACTTGGAAAAACTTCGGAGCTAAAGATCTCCGGATTTAACCAAGTTTCTGTAAATGCTATTATATGGGATGCAAAGAAAGAACTATCAAAATATAGCTTGGGGAGTTTGCTACGTAGCCCCCTAGTATTCTGATAGGTAAGTGTTAGTGACGATACTAGTTTTTTGGTTAGTTGGCAAGGAAGAAGTGGAAGGTTGGACGGTGGTTCCGATATGGGGAAGTCTCACTCCCACTGGTTTTAAAACTTTTTGCTTTGCAGTGCTAGGCACAGTGCTAGGCCTATGTTCTTGGACGAAGATGTTCTCTGGCCAAAATCTTGGTGAACAAATCGCCTTGAACATCAGCGGGGGCACCCGAATCTTGAAAGATGACGTGCGCCTTAAATATGTATATTTAAATTTTTGTATGTCCTCCACCTCTATATCGGCTTTAGTTTTGGCTTTGATATAAGCCAAGATATCAATCTCAGAAGTACCAGGGGCAAGCCGAGAAACAAATATAAGTTTCGGTAGAGGGATCACCTGTAAGGGTTTTGGTGTCGCAGGTACGAGAACTGCAGCATTAGTCGGTGCCGGTGGTCCGGACTGTGGAATACCCTTTTGGGTGACTCTAATGGGGGTTTCGTTCCCTAGGACCTGTGGCATCAGAGACAGCGGATTTCTTACGCTTAGGGGACTCATTTAGCAGCTGAAGGCCACTAAACTGAGTGTCAAGCGCACAGAGCTGGTCATTCATTTTACGAAAACCAGTGATCAACTCTTTAAATCCATTTTTGGTCTGTCTCATGAACGACCTCATTTCGCCTTGCACAGCACGACAATTTCCACAACAATAATGTATCCCAGACCTACGGGAAATGGCATCCGAAACTGATGCTGTGAATCCGGCACACTTGGCGTGTACGACGTTCTCACAAAGCCAGTAATGGATGGCAGGCTGGGATGAGGAAATTGCCTTGTTACAAGACTTAATGGCACAGACAAGTTTAAATTGCATATTTTTTAATAAATAAACAAAATGTATATATAAAAAGTTAAAAAACACTATACCTTGAACCACTGTGCCAAATAGGAAGCCGAAGCGGGAGCTTTGGAGAGTGCAAAGGAGAAATGCAGAAATACAGATAAGACGGGGAAGAAGCAGAGCTGAGCTCTGCTTGGAATAGAATTTAGACAAATTATTAATTCGACTCCAAATATACCTCAGCACTCGCGAAGCGATACGGTTTAAGCATTAAGATTGTTAAGATTCACAATATATTTAATTCACAAGTATGTAAACACCGGCTTACCAATATTTATCATAAACGCAGTGCGCACAAAAAAACACGACCGTTCGGTTACCCAATAATTTTTTTGAGAAGTGTTTTTTTATTTTGAAAATGTAACTGATTGGTCGTTCGACGTTATTAGGCCAATAAACTTCCTACTCCATAGATGGATGAATCCTCTAAATATTGAAAGATTTCTCGTAATTGTGACTAATTAAAACTCGAGATGAGCATTATTTATTTTTGATGTACTGTTGTTCTTCATTCCAGGATCGTTTTTCTTTTCAATAGTACTGTGAGTGTAAAAACTATGACCGAATACTGTGGTACAAGTCTCTGATGCCAGCCTATTATGCCCAAGAAACGTCGTAATTGTTTCGGTGTTGCAGGGACAGGGAATTTTGATATTGCACGGACTTTGTCGTTGTTCAGTTGAAGAGCCTACCTTCTACATATCCTAAATATTCCACTCTCGATAAGCCAAATTGACTTTTATCAAATAGGAAGCAACTTCGGTTAAGTGAGTCAGGTGTTCCTCAAAAGAAGAAGAGAATACCCATAAGTCTTCTAGCTAAGACGCCAATTAAGACTTTGATTGATATGGTATGACCTGATCCATCACTAATCTAAACATTGTTTGAGGTGCCTTAACAATCCAAAAGGCATACGCTTAAGCTGATATAACTGCTGATTTAGGACAACTAAAACTGATTTTGGTCGAGATTTTTCTTCTAAGGAAATTTTCCAAAACGCATCTTTTAGATCGACCTTTAACACGCATTGCTGACAATGAAAGGTTGTTTTATTGAGACAAATCAAAGTGTGCGGTCATTTTCGTTGTCGTAATGTTCATTACGTAATGTTAGTGCCTCCCACAACCCTACAATCGATACCTGCGTGATGTCTATCGATCTCGAGAGCCCGGTCCCTTTGGAAAGCGGGACATCTCTAAGCTTCTTCTAAGCTTCTTCCAATTTAATTACGACTAAAACACGTATTTGATATATTGCCAACACTGTTTGATCTCTAAAATCAATTCAAATTAAATTCGGTGACATATTTGAAACAAACCCTGTGTTTTTATAAAACGGCAACAGCAAAGTCCCCATAGCAGACTTCTGCTAATCATTGACTCCCGTATTCTATCGGCGCAGTCACAACATTTTTGGTGGCCCATGAGGGGAACCTGTTGTTAAATGTGCGAATGAATGGAATTTTGAATTGATTTGGAACAAACAATTGAGCTCAAATTAATCTGAAACAAACGGCTATTAACCTATGCCACGTGGAACCACGCTTTCCACGAATAACTGACCGAAGAACAAGGGATCGCTGCGCGACGAATAACGGACAAAGGAAGGAGAGATTGCTGCGAGACGAAGAACGGACCAAAGGAACGACGAATTGAAACTGGAAACTGCTACACAGACTGACTGGAAGCCGGTGAGTGTTTGTATGTGAGGGCTGTGTTTTCAAGCGTGCTGTTGTAATTCAATAAAACTATGGGTATCGACGATGAAAAGACAAGCACACAAGCCAATCCTTCCCCATCCGACCAGTTTGCTGGTTTGCACGCGAGACAGGAGGATTTATGGAACAGGTTGACACAACTCGAGCGTAACTTCAAGAAGGATAGCCAATCCCGAAAATCCAAACATTATTTTCTTCAGCGACTTAGCACGTTAAAGGATTTATCCACCCTGTTTGATGCGAATCACCAACAATTGGTCGATCAGCTGTGTCCCAGTCAACATGTATATTTCTCAGACAACCTACACGAGCGGTTTATTGAAGAGCACCAGCGCATCTTCTGCAACATCTCGGAAGAATACGACAACAAGTTCTCAGTGATAGCCCAAGGTTCCCCACCAATCGAGTCCGTCACACCAATCGAGTCCGGCACACCAATCGAGTCCGTCACACCAATCGAGACCGTCACTCCAATTTTATCATCCAACATTCCGCTTCCGAAGCTTCCAGTTCCACGCTTTTCGGGAAGCTTTACGGATTGGCCCTCGTTCTACGATGGTTTCCTACAACTCATCCATGACAACAACACTCTCTCTAACATCCAGAAGTTTCACTTTCTCAAGCAGGCTTTGCCCGAAGGACGGGACCAGGATGTCAGTCACATGGCATTAACGGACTCTGGGTATACGGTAGCCTGGGATCTCCTCGTCAAGCGCTACAACAATCCACGTCTCCACTTTATGCACACCATGGCGGCCCTGTATGGTCTTGAGTCGGTTCCCAAGGAAGCTGCAGAAGGTATCAGGCGCGTGCTAACCCTGGCTAATGTTTGCATTAGTGATCTTCGACGTTTAAAAATAAACATTGATTCCTGCGATCACTGGCTAGTGCATCATCTGTTAACCAAACTACCAAACAGCACTACGCAAGTGTGGGAGCACTCATTGGGGAGCTCCACCGTGATTCCAACCTTTTCGATGTTGGAGACTTTCCTGCTGGAGCGCTTAGTTAGCATCGACCTAATCGAAAATCGAAATCAACCACTTGGAACTCGTTCAGCACCAGGACAATCTTCCCATCCACGTGCGCCTAACCAATCCAGCCTAACCGCCACAGTTTTCATGTGACTACGGAAATGGGAGCACCCCAGTGCACTCTCTGCCAAAGAAACCATGTTCTCCGGAGATGCCCCAGTTTTCTCGCGAAGGATTGCTTTGCTCGTAAGACGATCGTCGATCGCATAAAAGCATGCCTCAATTGTCTCAGCACAGGCCACGCGCTAAGTCACTGCAGCAGCACTCGCAATTGCTTACAGTGCGGCCAACGCCACCATACGCTACTTCATTTTCCGAACATAGCAACCCAGCCTACCAACTCTGCCCTATCGCGACAGCCAACGAACGGTGTCCATAGCGCGCAGGGCACCCAACAGAGCGTAGCGTCCCGTTCATCTGTTTTGTCTCAACAGCACAGCCTAGCCCCCGGCTTAACTGCTTCGAACGAGACGCCTCAGAGAACTCCTCAGCGCAGTTGCCACCTATCAAAATCCATCCACCACGATTCTCGCCACGGCCCTAATCCGAATTGTCAACGACCAAACGGGACAATCTGTTTTAGCCAGAGCGTTGATTGACCATGGCTCGGAAGGAACACTTATCACCGAAAGCTTAGTACAGACGCTGGGTCTCTCACGCACCCCTATATCTGCGGAAATAACAGGGATCGGCGACTCCTCTCACAATCGTTGTCGACATAGTACCAATTTTGTCCTAAGCTCGATTTCAGTTTCCCAGTTCACATCGTTTGTATCCACTGCATTTATTCTCCGTACACTTACAGGGCACCTTCCAAAAGCGGATGTCGACCCTCGCTCATTCCAACACCTTAAAGGATTGCAACTCGCCGATCCCAATTTTGCCCGCTCCGGTCGTATTGACGTGCTTGTGGGCGTTGATCTTATTCCACAATTGATGCTCCCAGAAATTCGACGAGGAACTCATGAGGAACCAATCGCTCAAAACACTCTTCTTGGTTGGATTGTTTTTGGACCAGTGAGGAAATCCATGACCCACTCCATCACTGTCCGTTGTAACACAACGACGCTTGATCATGTGGTGCAAAGGTTCTTAGAACTAGATAGCGAGCCGTCTGAACGCCAACTCACCACAGAGGAACGATGGTGTGAAGAACACTTTCGTCAAACCCATTTTCGACAGCCCAACGGGAAATACATGGTTCGCTTACCACTGAAAACCTTGTTCGACCCGTCACAAGTTTTAGGCCGATCAAAACATATAGCCTTAAATCGTTTCTACACACTAGAGCGAAAATTGAGCAGCGCAATAAGCTTCATCAACAATATCTCCAAGCAATCGAGGAATATTTTGACTTACAGCAAATACAAGAAGTCACTACAAGCGAAGACAGTCACTCTCATATCAACACAAATGGGAAGCTCGGCGTCTTCTGCAGTACGATTCCACACCATGCAGTCCTGAAGGAGGACAGCCTAACGACTAAACTAAGGGTAGTCTACGACGCCTCTTGTAAGAGCTCCAACGGGAAATCACTGAATGACATTTTATGCACTGGCCCAGCTCTACAGAACGATTTGGGAGGAGTGATACTAAATTGGCGTTGTTATCGCTATGTTTTCGTGGCGGACATCCAAAGGATGTACCGATGTATCGAAATGCATCCAGAGGACTCTCAATTCCAGCGCATTTGGTGGCGTGACAAAACCGGAGAGTTAAAAGAGTTCCGTCTCACCACAGTTACCTTCGGAACAGCATCAGCGCCATACACAGCGATTCGGGTGATCCACCAAATAGCTCAGGACGAACGAGAAAATTATCCGCTAGCAGAAAAGGTACTGAAAAGGGAGATTTATGTTGATGACGTACAAAGCGGCCATGAGACCACGGACGGTGCCATTCGAGTGCGAAACGAGGTCATAGAAGCCCTCCGCTCGGCTGGTATGCATCTTCGAAAATGGGCAGCGAACCACCCGGCGTTGCTTAGCGATATTCCTAAAGTAGACCTCTGCAACCACTCAATCTTCGAAATGGACAATAAAGACAGCATTAAAACGCTTGTGCACTCGATTGGGACGACATGCTACCAGAGTCTTTGGCAGCGCGTTGGCAGCGATATCTCGAACATCTTCCAGAAGTTCAACACATTCGCATACCACGCTGGTTCGGTTGCGATTTCAGCAATGTAATATCTCTTCAATTACACATGTTCTCCGATGGGTCGTCCCTCGCGTATGCAGCGTGTGCCTACCTTCGAGTACTCGACACTGCTGGAATTATACATACACACTTAGTCGCAGCTCGCACTAGGGTTACACCAACAAAGCCTCTCACCATACCGCGAGTGGAGCTATCCGGAGCAGTTCTAGCTACCAAACTCGCCACATGGATCCAGCAGCAACTTCACGTGCCTCAGATGCGGGTCACAGTGTACTACTGGTCAGACGCCATGATCGTGCTTCACTGGATATATGGAGATCCATGCAGGTGGAAGAGCCTTTTGTAGCCAATCGAATTGGCAGCATCCAAGAGGTCAGCTCTGCTTCACAGTGGGGTCATGTGTCTACGCAGGACAACCCTGCGGATTGTGCAACGCGCGGTTTAACCCCGCTACAGCTCGCGCAGGATAAGCTCTGGTGGAGCGGCCCAGACTGGTTGCAGGAACCCGAAGATCATTGGCCCAAGGTAACTCTTACTTCTCCAGATCGGAGCACAATCTGCGAGGAACAGGCAGCAAAAGTTATCCACGCTCACACCTGTGCATTCATTAATCGCTTTATCCATAATACTCGCTGCAAAGAGGAGGCTCGGCTTTCCGGACCAATTAGCGTAAAGGAGTTTTCCAAGGCAATCTATACTCTGGTTCGCGTTGTCCAATAGGAAGCATTCTCTCACGAACTGTCCAAGTTGCGAGCAAACAAATCGCTCTCAAAATCTAACAAGCTTAGCCAACTGTCGCCATTCATAGATGCCCAAGGGATCCTCAGAGTGCGGGGCAGACTTCGAAACGCTTTGCAGCTCACCACTCAACAACGCACACCCATCATCCTACCGAAGTCACATCATTTTACGGACCTCGTCATAAAAAACGCCCATCTGAACACCATGCATGGGGGAGTGCAACTGACCCGTGCGATCATCCATCAGCAGTTTTGGATCATTAATGGCAAACAAGCGGTAAAAGGAGTTCTCCGACAGTGTGTGGCTTGCTTTCAGCATCGCCCTAAACCCTCTCGACAATTAATGGGTGATCTTCCATACCATCGTGTTAATCCGCCGAAAAGAGCATTCGAAGCTACAGGTGTGGATTACACAGGATCTATTGATGTCAAGGCCTCGAGGTTCAGAGGACACACTACATATAAGGCCTATATTGCAGTATTCATTTGCCTCGCCAGTAAAGCTATCCATTTGGAGCTGGTGACAGAACTCACAGCACAACATTTTCTCTGGGCTCTCCAACGGTTCATTGGACGCCGCGGTTTTGTGCGGCACATGTACAGTGACTGCGGCACAAATTTTATAGCAGCAGATAAATCCCTACAGTTGTGGTCTAACGAGTTCCGGCAGGAAATCAACAAGACAGTCGTCCCAGAACTCACAAAGCGCTATATTCAGTGGCACTTTAACCCCCCACACAGCCCAAACTTCGGAGGACTTTGGGAGGCTAACGTCAAAGCCGTAAAGTCTCACCTTCATCGTTCCTTTAAAGGATACCCAATGACTTATGAACAATTATCAACCGTTCTTATCCAGATCGAGGCCTGTCTTAACTCTCGGCCATTATGCCCGTTAACCGCGGATATTAACGATCTGCAAGTATTGACTCCAGCTCATTTTCTCATCGGAGACTCCATGCAATCGCTTCCTACCCCCAGTGACAAGGACAAGTCGCTCAACACACAGTTCATGGAGGGACAACGGATCCTACGCCAGTTCTGGAAAAGGTGGAGCTCGGATTGGTTGTCTCACCTTCAGGCACGCCCTAAGTGGAGACAAGAGGAAGAAAACCTACAGGTCAATGACATAGTTATTATCAAGGACGACAGGACAGGTCCAACCGATTGGAAACTAGGTCGTGTTATAGAACTACACCCTGGAGCCGATGGGATGGTACGAGTTGCAACAATCTATACAGGTTCGGGTACATATAAGCGATCAGTATCCAAGATCTGCAGATTACCCATCCCGAATTACACGGAAGCTAAAGTCGAGGAAGCTAATCTTGAACAATATTGATACACGCATTTGATCTCACATCCAGACCACAGCAAACATTTCACCTGTTTCTTTCAGTTACCATTAGAAGGATGTATTAATGCTGGACCCAGCATTGCGGGGCGGCATGTACGGTCATTTTCGTTGTCGTAATGTTCATTACGTAATGTTAGTGCCTTCCACAACCCTACAATCGATACCTGCGTGATGTCTATCGATCTCGAGAGCCCGGTCCCTTTGGAAAGCGGGACATCTCTAAGCTTCTTCTAAGCTTCTTCCAATTTAATTACGACTAAAAAAGGTTTCTGTTGCGGCGAAGCGGAACGAATTCGCACAAGAGCGAAAATGAGCTTTCGCTTCCGCTCCGCCCTATTCCGGGCCTATCTTTAACTAGATTTAGATAACTAACAATTCAATTAAATAAATCCAAACTACTTACAAATTCAAATTATAAAAGATTTCCAATTATAAAAACGGCGTATCCGTTGTCACCGGCCCCCGTTAAAGGCCTCCATCCGGCTTCAACTAACTGGCAGCTGCGCCAGCTTGTGGACTGCTCTCCTAAACTCCGCTCCTGAGCTCCTGACGACGGCGATCCTGACCCTTCCGTCCGCGCCGGCGTGCGTTGCTTCGACCCTTCCATGCAGCCACTGCTGTAGCGGCTGGTGATCCTCCAGCTCCTGCGCGGTCAGCTTTACGTTGCCTACCGCTTGTAGGAGTATGTGGTTGGCAGACTTCACATCTGCCTCCCATAATCCGGTCATGTGCGGCAGCCCGCTGCAGTATGAACGCTAATACGCATCTGTTTCTGAATGTCGTATGTCAATGTCGTATCAATACGGCTACAAAAATCAACACCACATATGGAGAATGTGTCTAAGGGTAAATCTCCCATTAAGGGTAAATCTCCCATTGTCTGGTGGAGGCTCTTTGTTTTGAACGGTGCTACTTGCGACTTTGCAGTCAACAACGAAAGTTTAAAACTTTCGCAGATATGATGCATCAGAAAAGGCCTGAACTTGAATAGGTGATATCGACTCGGTGAACACGAATCTCGGAATTGAGATGTCTTCTAATTGCGACAAAACATTTTGTTTTTGTATCACGCTGTTTCCAAGAGCAGTGAAATTGGCCCAGCCAAGGGGGTCAAGCAGCTGCGAAGCCACCGAAAGAATGTTATTCCCCCGCTTAGTCACTCTTTGACCCATGACTGAGGTTCCAAGGGGTTTCTAATGCTTTAATCAGTTCTGAGTCCAAAAGTTTTATTGGCTTATCGGTGGTAACAGATGCAGTAACTTTAATTATGTTTGAAATCCACTTCTTCAATTCAAACCCAGTGATTTGAAGATCCTAAGTTACTTCAGAGTTAATTGTCTTTAGCTCCTCAGAGCAACCAGCACCGCTAACATGTCGTCGACGTAGAAGTCGGACTCAATAACTTGAGTCCTCGGGCAGCTCGGAGAAATATTTTTGTTTCGGATTCACTCAACCTCTTCAAACACCTTATAGCCAGAAAAGGGGCTGGAGCAGTGCCTTATGTAACGGTGTTGAGCTTGCCCTATCAACTGGTATCGCCTTACAGCTGGTACATATTTTTTATGTCCATAAATTCCAAAGAAATATTATGTCCATATTCTTCCATAAATTTTAAATACATTTATTAAAGTCACTGAATCTACTCTACTCAAAACTTAATAAATAATCATCGAGTTTGCAATTTTAGTGTCATCTCTTATGGATAACAATGACCCGTAAATCAATGACACTGTGTCGATGAGACCTCGAGAACGCATAGGGCTGGGAAACTTTCGGAAGGCTGAATATCGTTATCATTCGTTATCGTAAACTCTTATTAGATTAGCGATTGCATTGTCATAATTACTCTCGGTGACTTGGAATGCTTTAATAGTTTCTAAGGCTTCACCAGAGACGCAAGAAATTAAATGATAAAATTTCTCAAAATGGGGAATGTTCACATCTTTGACTACTAAAGTCTCGAAGAGACTCATAAAATTTTTAAACCCTGAATAGTTTCCACTGAATTTTGGCTGCTACAGTGAAGACATTTAATAAAGACATCACCCTTGCCTTGTCGTTTTTTCGAATTCTTTTATTTCGGCTCCAAATTCATCTTCCCCATCTAATGGCTCGATGTGGTCTTGCAACTCATTTGCCTTAAAAATTGTCTCATTTAAAACCTGAAGCCTGCACTCTAGCTCGGTCCTTACTTAAGGAACTGACCCAGCTTCCAAACGTTCATCTAACCTCTATGTTTTTTACTCTGACATTTAATATTCTTCTTAAGTCATCAAGGGTCGTGGATTTTAGCTTCTGTTTATTATTATCCATTTTCGAATTTCATTTATTTTTTATTATTTATTTTATTAATTAGTTATAAAATACAATTTTTTAAAGCTATAAAATATTTTTTATTTTTATTATTCTTAATTATTTAATCAATTAAATTTAAATAATTATGGCGAACAACAAAAACAAAATATTTAATTTAATATCTCACGAAAAACGAGAAAAATAATAAATTAATTAACTAATTAATAGTCGAACAATGTTGATATTCGAGGCTCTGAGTATCCAAGTTTAAAGTTTATAGTTAAATAAAAATTTAAGCCTAACTTATCTATTGTGGGGAAGCTGGTTAAATTCGCATAAGAGCTAATATGAGCTTTTGCTATAATAATATAAGCTATCTTATACTAGATTTAGATAACTAACAAATCAATTATAACAAAAATTGTAACAATACAAATCCTAATTTAAAAAAAATCCCAACATTAGAAAAAGCGCCGTATCCGTTGATGTAAATGTATCTATGCACATTTAAAAGTTCACGGTATAACACTGGTCTAAGATTGTTTCTAACTTCTGCTACGATTTCTTCATCAGACAATGGTTCTCGTTAGGCATCAGTAACTGCAACCATGGCATCTATAAATTCATCGAAACTTTTGTTTCGGCCATGTTTTTGTCGACATAAGGTATTTTTTATGTCTCTTTCTGTGTGTTAATCTTTGTAACTCTTTCTTAATCAATTGCACAATTTTAACCATGTTGTTTCCTTATTAGATCTACGACAACGCCTGGACCGAAAAAAAATAAATTACTGAATTTGTATAGCAATACAAAATTTCCATTCAATCTTTATTTTGTTAAGCAGTTAACTCTATAAATAAAGTCTTCTATAGAGATAACACTAAGTAATCCTTTAAATTGTACATGCCAATTTGAAATAAAAACAGCAGTTTTATCCCCGAAATAACAGAATCTTGTACTAACGGTAAAATATTATTACGTCTGTTAATGTGATTGGATCAGGCTCCACTGACTAAACTTATACGAGGATGGATGAATTGTTAAGAAAAATACCATTCAGGTTGCGGCTCTTCTGGGATTCTCGCGGAATCGAACTATGCTTTTACGATTCCGAAATGACTTCAAAGAAATGGCTATCAGTTGTTGAATTCTTTCTTTGTTAATACCATTGTAATCAGTATTAGCCTGAGTATTGGCTACAAGCTGACGCGATGTAACTCCTATACTCGTTTGGGGTTAGATCGTGTTTCTAGGAATTGCTCCACTGGTTGCCCTATTGTTTTCTACTACTCTAGTTATCCTAGATTGGTGAAATTTCGATTCTGCGTTAGTCTAATTCTGACTTTCAATCTGAGCTCGCTGTCAACCATTTCGACAGATCGGACAAGTTTCATTATTATCTAACCACTATAATATGCATTGTCAATGGTATCTACATATGTTTGCATGCGGTCTCCACAAATTCTCCTTGAATAATGTTATCCTGCCAAAAAATACAGCTTATTTTAGTATATCTCTCGTAGGATATTATAGCTAACATGTTTTCTAGATTTCGTTTGTTTTTGTTTTCTCCTTGTTAATGTTAATTCTATATATATTTTGTTACTAATTATTTTTTTTTGTTGGTGTCCTTCTCCGTGACAAGCTAACTATTCAGCTAAGGTACTTACTCCACATTCCTTCAATTTAGGCCTATTGAACTATTGTAAAAACTGTCAATTAAAGGAGAGTATTGCCAAAATGCTTTCGTCTTTCTATCTTCAAAAACACGAAAGTTGGGTCATTTCCGATTATTCAGTTATATGGCCGCTATAGAATATAGTCGGCCGTATATCAGTAAATTTTGTAAACCGAAGCTGAAGCCTTTTGTATTGAAATTCGTAACCCAGCTGCAAATAGCCTCATTCCAATTTTTGTAAAAACATAAACATTTAATTATTCCAATTCGGCTTAAAATAGCCTCAATTCAGATTTCCAATTTCTAAGAGTCACTTCAGATTGAAAACCAAAACGATATTTGGGTAAAAATAATCCCGACTCAAATCTTTCTCACTCCTTTTAAGTGAATTAAAACTAAACAGCTCAAACCATTCTTAAATGGGAACCCTCTTCACAAGAAATTTCACATTTTCATGTCTCCTCGATGCAAGAAAACGCAAAACCTTCCATGTCAACTGACACCTCAAGTAAAAGGTTCCGACTCAATCTATTCTCTTCAGAAAACAAAGCCTCTCAGAGAGAAAAGCTTTTTTTTTCCCTTTGATCTGCAAAAAGCTTCAGAAAGGGTAGCTATAAAAAGGACTTAGAGCCCCAAAGATAAGTTATGATAAGTTATAAGTTATCATTAAGTGGGCAAGGAAGATCCTGCCAGACTTTAATCCGGAAAAGGCGGGAGTGAGGCTGGATCCGAAGAAACGCAATGGGTCAGACCCTGCCACAGAGATCGCGCAAAGCGCGAAAAGGCAGAGGTCCACGGAGGGAGAAACCCACCAGGCTAAGAAGAGGAAGGCCCAGCCGCAGCCGTGCAACCGCTCGTTCGCCGAAGTGACGAAGGGAAGAACCCTAATTGGTGTCCTGGACAAGGGCTCCAAAGATGAGCTCATCCCCAAGGAACTTTGGCGACAAGTGGCAAACGAGTTGCATGGGCGTTTCGTGGAGGAGATGCTGAGATGTGGAGGACCCCCACTAGAATGCGAAGACGCAGGATGGTATCAGGGTAGCGTCAAGGTAATTACCTGTCAAGACGCGAGATCGGTAAAGACTTACAAGCGCATGGTTGCATCGCTTGGAGAGGTCTACCCTGGAGCTAAGTTAGTGGCGGTTGACTGGGACGAGATCCCCAGCAAACCGAGGGTACGAGTGTGGCTCACTGAAAAGCCAGCCGACCCGGAGACCATCCTAACGATGCTTAGGATGTGCAATCCGACGCTTCCCACGGCGGACTGGAGAGTCGCCAAGGTCGAGGAGGCGGTGGGACTGCGGGAGGCAGGTCGTCCTTACACTTAACGAGGAGACCGTTAAAGCCCTGGAGAGGACGGAGCACCGGCTGCAGTACGGATTCGAACACGTGTCGGTCCGTATCTATAAATCCGATGCGAAGGCCAAGCCAGGAGGTATCGAGCTGGAGGAAGACACACAAGAGCCAGACTTAGAGGAGCCGACCGAAGCGGGGCACCCGGAAGGAATGTCGGATGGAAGGAGGACATCCTAGAAGGGTACACCTCGGAGGAAAGCGACTTGGCAAGGGCACTTAGTGGAGTCGGAAAGGAGGAGGACTCTCTGCTGAGCTCCGAAACGGAGGCAGAAATTACTGTGGTGGAGAATTGTAAGAATGTCCCTGACGATCTTGCAAATAAACCTCCATCACAGTAAAGCGGCGTCAGCTGCCCTCCTACTCCACCTCGCCGAGAGTGGAGCTGATGTGGCCCTCATCCAGGAACCCTGGATCCTTGGAGACAGGGTTCTTGGGTTGGGGGCGTCGGAGTATAGGCTATGCAAAGCCGATACAACAGGTAAAAGGCGAGCCTGCATCCTTGCAAAAAAGAACCTTAACCTCTTTTTGCTACCCAATTTCAGCAATGAAGACCACGTAGCCGCAGCCATAGCAGCCGTATGTTCGGCGTATATGGGCCACGACCAGGAGGCCCTCCCCCCGCACCCGCTACTCAAACAGCTGGTGGAAGACAGCAGGAAGCACAAGATCGACCTGATCATAGGTTGCGATGCTAACGCCCATCATCATCAGTGGGGAAGCACTGACATGAACGAGAGGGGTGAGTCTATCTTCGATTTTATCCTAAGCTCCAATCTTCTGGGTAAACAGGGGTACAGAACACACCTTTATAGTCAAGAACAGAAGGGAAGTACTTGACGTCACCCTTTACTCTGAATCCCTAGCAGACAAGATTGTTAGATGGGGAGTCCTAGAGAAACACTCCTTCTCAGACCATCGATACATAGAATTAGTGGTCGATTTTGAGAACTTTAATAGACTAACGGTACGCAACCCAAGAAAAGCGAACTGGGAGTTATACAGGAAAAAACTAGAAAGTTCCTTGGGGAAACCTCCAACAAGGGACGCTGACAGTAGGGAAGCCCTGGATGCTATGGTGGACACGCTTACGGCAGCGTGCGCCAGGGCATTCAATAAAGCTTGTCCCAAAAGCAGATCGGGCAATAGCAAGTCAAAGAAACCACCATGGTGGCCGCAAACACTTGCGCCCTTTAAGACCAGGGCCGGCATGGCCTTCAATTTTGCCAGAAAGACAAACTCGGAGACAGCCTGGGAGACGTATAAAGCGAACCTTAGGCAGTATAACAAGGAACTTCGCAAGGCAAAAAGGAATGCCTGGACCAAGTTCTGCACGAACATTCAGCAAACATCAGAGGCCTCCCGACTCCGGAGGGTCCTCGCAACTACTGCAACAAATGTAGGATATATTAAAACCTCAGAAGGTAACTGGACATCGTCCAGCAAAGAAACCCTAGAGGCTCTCACAAAGGCACATTTCCCGGGATGCTCTCAGGAAGAAACAACCCTGTAAGTGCAGAGACAGGGGGATAGCCCCTCCCTTCCTAACCCACTCGAATACCTATTGAGTACAGGTATCTCAGCTGGGCGATAAATAGCTTCAACCCTTTCAAATCCCCAGGCCCAGATGGCATTGTCCCGGCTCAACTAACTAAAGCCGGTCCCAATCTGAGGTCTTGGGTCAAGAAAGTGTTCTCAGCAATTTTCAGAATAGGCATCGTACCCGCAATGTGGTTGCGGACGAAAGTCGTATTCATACCCAAGGCGGGGTATGACCCTCCACTACCCTCCATACCCTCCCATTCATACCCTCCACTAAAACCATCGCACTGCATCCCTAAGGACTTCAGACCAATAAGCCTGTCGTCCTTCCTTCTCAAGACAATAGAGAGATTAATCAGCCTCCATATTAATTTTATTATTAACCCAGATGATATCTCGGGATCACAGCATGCGTATAGGAAGGGACGATCCACGGAAACGGCACTCCACGATAAGGAATACGCACTCATTGCATTTCTAGACATAGAAGGTGCGTTCAACAACATCCTACAACATTTCCAACATTGGAAATGGCTTGTGCATCAATAATAGCATCATCTAGCATTCCAGTATTCATCATAAATCTTAGAGGCCCAGACGACCGAGGGGCTCTCAAGAAACGATTTCTTAGAATATATTAAGCTATGTGTAATTTATTAAGCTAGGAGGAGTTAGTAAGGAAATTTAAAATTCTATATTTTTAGAGATATTTATATTTTGGTTTCTATATTTTAGTATATTATTCTCTACTGTAGAGTAGAGACCATTGTAGTTCGAACATAATACCCTAAAAGGGTCATGCAGTGCATATGTCGAACTACAACGGCTAAGGAACAGAGGACTAAAGTTTCGAGTCCTTCTATTAGGAATGTTAAATTTTAAGCGTTTTAGTAAATGCTGGCAATCTACATCCCCGTTAATAAGGTTATGCAGAAAGACTACACCGAGCATTGTCTTACGATTTATTAAGCTAGGTAAGTTTATGAGTAAGAGTCTACTATTATAAAATGGAAGGTGAAGATTTGCATCCCAGTTTAGACCTCTAAGTGAAAAAGTTAGTAAATTCTTTTGTACGGATTCTATGCGGTCCTGATGTACTCCATATTGGGGACTCCACACACATGAACCGTACTCCAGTGTAGGACGGACCAAAGAAATGAATAATGTTTTGGTTATATGTTTTGGGTCATTAAATTCTTTTGACCACCTTTTAATAAAACCAAGGACTCCTTTAGCCTTATTAACCATTAAGGAAAAATGGTCGGAAAATTTAAGTTTTATGTCTAATAGGATGCCGAGATCATTAACCTGGGTTAATTTTTCTAAGGCAATCCCATTAATGGAATATGTAGCTTGCAGAGGGCAAGAACGATAAAAAGACATATGCTTGCATTTTGACCTATTTTGACCTGACCGGTTTGATATCCCTTACAAAAGCCATCTATGACAAAGGATGTCATCTCCAGTAAATTTGTGGTGCTGAAGCGACGCCTAATAAAGCCATGCTGACAGGGAGAGATGATCGTAGAGCATAGGTGTAGCCAATGAGGGGTAATTAATTTTTCAAATAACTTTGGAATTGCCGACAACTTAGAGATGACTCTGTAGTTGGCAGCCTCGGACTTTTTCCCTTTTTTATGTAGGGGAATTAGGAATGATTCCTTCCACTTAAAGGGAAAAATCGATGTTTCCAAAGATAAGTTGAAAAGTCATAGAAGAGGTTTACACAGAGCCCTGGCGCGGTATTTTTAGCACACAGCCTGGTACTCCATCGGGGCCTGGCGAATAAATGGGTTTTACCCTTAAAAAACCAGAAAAAAAGTTGGTCTCAGAAAAAAACGGACAGAAAATAAGATTTGCTGCTTGAAGGTTATATGCGTAAGGATGATCTGTCAGTTTAGGAGGAGAATAAGTTGTTTGAAAAAATTCTGCGAATAGATCGGCAATAGCCTGATCAGAAGTCGCAGAGGATTGTGTTAACAAAATTATAAAACTTGCTTTGGATCCTGAGTAAATTGTATCCGGCAGCGGTCAATATAATTCCGCGTTATGCACGGTAAAATTCGACTGATCTAGTAGGTACCTTGAGAAATCAACACTATTGCAGGTTTTGTATCTTTAAGTAAAAGCTTCTTTTTAGTATTTTTTAGGTTAGTGAGGCACCTTGTAAACCAAGGAGGATTTGTTGAAGCGGACGGATATTTCCAAGGCACACATGAGTCAAAAAATGTATTTAAAGTAAAATAAAATTTTTCTAACGATCAGTGCACGCCAGAATATCAGACCAGTCAAATGTCTCGATAAGGCTATTATGTTTGTGAAAATCAGCTTTACGGAAACAGCGAATCTTATTTACCACGCGTGGAGACATCTGATCGATACCAGGAGTGGTTTCGATTGAGACCTCCAGCGATGGGTGATATGGATCCTCTGGGGTTGAAAGGGGAAAAGCTCTGGAGAGAGCAGTACCATCAGGATCAGATACAAAACATAAGTCTAAAAGCCGACGTAGCGAATTTCTAACATGGTTAATCTGACCTATGGACATGATTATAAATGATTATGATTATTATAAGGAACATGACAGTTATAAGTGACAAAGATGGTGAGTTATCGACGTTGGACCACTTTAATTATGGGATACTGGGATTAAGTCACCCACCACTTCGAGTTGGTCACGATCCCTCATAAGATTAAAGACGTATCGAATAGCGGACAAATGCTGTCAATATGTGGGCGGTTCAGACATAGGCGGTATACATGAGCATGTATTGTACAAAGATTTCAGGGTCATAGTGATTTTAACGCAAATAAATTCTACCTCCAAACTCTTGGGATTTCACCTCTTCAGAAGCAAGAGTAGAGTCTACCGAAATGAGGACTCCACCTCCCCTTCGCTGAGATCGGCCCGTCTAAAAGTGGTGTACTTACTTGGAAAAACTTCGGAGCTAAAGATCTCCGGATTTAACCAAGTTTCTGTAAATGCTATTATATGGGATGCAAAGAAAGAACTATCAAAATATAGCTTGGGGAGTTTGCTACGTAGCCCCCTAGTATTCTGATAGGTAAGTGTTAGTGACGATACTAGTTTTTTGGGTTAGTTGGCAATGAAGAAGTGGAAGGTTGGTCGGTGGTTCCGATATGGGGAAGTCTCACTCCCACTGCTTTTAAAACTTTTTGCTTTGCAGTGCTAGGCACAGTGCTAGGCCTATGTTCTTGGACGAAGATGTTCTCTGGCCAAAATCTGGGTGAACAAATCGCCTTGAACATCAGCGGGGGCACCCGAATCTTGAAAGATGACGTGCGCCTTAAATATGTATATTTAAATTTTTGTATGTCCTCCACCTTTATATCGGCTTTAGTTTTGGCTTTGATATAAGCCAAGATATCAATCTCAGAAGTACCAGGGGCAAGCCGAGAAACAAATATAAGTTTCGGTAGAGGGATCACCTGTAAGGGTTTTGGTGTCGCAGGTACGAGAACTGCAGCATTAGTCGGTGCCGGTGGTCCGGACTGAGGAATACCCTTTTGGGTGACTCTAATGGGGGTTTCGTTCCCTAGGACCTGTGGCATCAGAGACAGCGGATTTCTTACGCTTAGGGGACTCATTTAGCAGCTGAAGGCCACTAAACTGAGTGTCAAGCGCACAGAGCTGGTCATTCATTTTACGAAAACCAGTGATCAACTCTTTAAATCCATTTTTGGTCTGTCTCATGAACGACCTCATTTCGCCTTGCACAGCACGACAATTTCCACAACAATAATGTATCCCAGACCTACGGGAAATGGCATCCGAAACTGATGCTGTGAATCCGGCACACTTGGCGTGTACGACGTTCTCACAAAGCCAGCAATGGATGGCAGGCTGGGATGAGGAAATTGCCTTGTTACAAGACTTAATGGCACAGACAAGTTTAAATTGCATATTTTTTAATAAATAAACAAAATGTATATATAAAAAGTTAAAAAACACTATACCTTGAACCACTGTGCCAAATAGGAAGCCGAAGCGGGAGCTTTGGAGAGTGCAAAGGAGAAATGCAGAAATACAGATAAGACGGGGAAGAAACAGAGCTGAGCTATGCTTGGAATAGAATTTAGACAAATTATTAATTCGACTCCAAATATACCGCAGCACTCGCGAAGCGATACGGTTTAAGCTTTAAGATTGTTAAGATTCACAATATATTTAATTCACAAGTATGTAAACACCGGCATACCAATATTTATCATAAACGCAGTGCGCACAAAAAAACACGACCGTTCGGTTACCCAATAATTTTTTTGAGAAGTGTTTTTTTATTTTGAAAATGTAACTGATTGGTCGTTCGACGTTATTAGGCCAATAAACTTCCTACTCCATAGATGGATGAATCCTCTTAATATTGAAAGATTTCTCGTAATTGTGACTAATTAAAACTCGAGATGAGCATTATTTATTTTTGATGTACTGTTGTTCTTCATTCCAGGATCGTTTTTCTTTTCAATAGTACTGTGAGTGTAAAAACTATGACCGAATACTGTGGTACAAGTCTCTGATGCCAGCCTATTATGCCCAAGAAACGTCGTAATTGTTTCGGTGTTGCAGGGACAGGGAATTTTGATATTGCACGGACTTTGTCGTTGTTCAGTTGAAGAGCCTACCTTCTACATATCCTAAATATTCCACTCTCGATAAGCCAAATTGACTTTTATCTATATTGATGATCAATCCTTCCTTGCGCAAATAGGAAGCGACTTCGGTTAAGTGAGTCAGGTGTTCCTCAAAAGAAGAAGAGAATACCCATAAGTCTTCTAGCTAAGACGCCAATTAAGACTTTGATTGATATGGTATGACCTGATCCATCACTAATCTAAACATTGTTTGAGGTGCCTTAACAATCCAAACGGCATACGCTTAAGCTGATATAACTGCTGATTTAGGACAACTAAAACTGATTTTGGTCGAGATTTTTCTTCTAAGGAAATTTTCCAAAACGCATCTTTTAAATCGACCTTTAACACGCATTGCTGACAATGATAGGATTGTTTATCGAGACAAATCAAAGCTTAAAATAAAAATATTAAACGATAATTAAAAGAAACGAAAGATGCTGCCTGTTCAACGTTATAATTCGATCTCTCTATTTTTCTATAATCTTAAGCCCAAGGTTTCTGTTGCGGCGAAGCGGAACGAATTCGCACAAGAGCGAAAATGAGCTTTCGCTTCCGCTCCGCCCTATTCCGGGCCCATCTTTAACTAGATTTAGATAACTAACAATTCAATTAAATAAATCCAAACTACTTACAAATTCAAATTATAAAAGATTTCCAATTATAAAAACGGCGTATCCGTTGTCACCGGCCCCGTTAAAGGCCTCCATCCGGCTTCAACTAACTGGCAGCTGCGCCAGCTTGTGGACTGCTCTCCTAAACTCCGCTCCTGAGCTCCTGACGACGGCGATCCTGACCCTTCCGTCCGCGCCGGCGTGCGTTGCTTCGACCCTTCCATGCAGCCACTGCTGTAGCGGCTGGTGATCCTCCAGCTCCTGCGCGGTCAGCTTTACGTTGCCTACCGCTTGTAGGAGTATGTGGTTGGCAGACTTCACATCTGCCTCCCATAATCCGGTCATGTGCGGAGCCCGCGGCAGTATGAACGCTAATACGCATCTGTTTCTGAATGTCGTATGTCAATGTCGAACCTGATGTTACCGCCGCGGAAATAAAAACCGCCCTTAAAGAAAAGGGCTTCGACGCCAAGAATGTTATTAACATTCTAAATAAAGATAAAAAGCCACAACCCCTCTTCAAGGTCGAGCTCGAGCCAGAAAGCAGGTCGCTGAAGAAGAACGAAGTCCACCCAATCTACAACCTGCAATATCTTTTGCATCGGAAAATCACTGTTGAAGAGCCACATAAACGAAACGGTCCAGTGCAATGCACTAATTGTCAAGAGTATGGACACACAAGGTCTTACTGCACACTTCGGGCTGTCTGTGTAGTCTGCGGGGACGCCCACAAGTCCGCTTGCTGCACTACAAACAAGGACAGTACCGTGAAGAAATGTGGAAACTGCGGAGGCAGCCATACGGCAAACTATAGAGGATGTATTGTGTATAAGGAGTTAAAGAGTCGCATGCGTCAAGCGACCGCAACGCGCAACCAAAATCCACAGAATGCGTACGTTTCGTCAAAAACCACGCCAGACGTTTACTTCGCCAAAGCTGCGAGATCCTCATTCGGTCCACTAAACACCACCAACGGCTTCTCCTATGCCGATGCTCTACGATCTGGAAGGGAAATTCCAATTCAGCCTAACTCTCAAAGCGCTCAACAGGCCCCAGAACAGCCACACAGCAAAACGGAAACTATGATGCTTACCCTCCAACAAAGTATGATGGAGCTTATGTCATTCATGAAAACGACCATGCAAACGCTTGTTCAAAACCAGAACATACAGGTGATACAGCTGCTCGTAGCACAACAGTCCAAATAATCTATGCAGGCGCTACGAATATCAATGTGGAACGCCAATGGTGTCTCACGGCATAAACTAGAATTGTCACAATTCTTGACCGAAAACCAAATTGACGTTATGCTACTGGTGGAAACGCATCTTACAAGCAAATACAACTTTCATATAAGAGGCTACACAATCTACCGCACAGATCATCCAGATGGGAAAGCCCACGGCGGAACTGGAGTTCTAATCAGAGAACGAATTAAAAACCATTTTCACAAAAGGTTTGCAACAAACTTCTTGCAGGCCACATCGATACAAATTCAGTCAAGCAACGGAATCCTTTCAATTGCTGCCGTTTACTGCCCTCCTCGCTTCTCAATCTCGGAAGGACAATTCATGGACTTCTACAATTCACTTGGGGATCGATTTATAGCCGCAGGAGACTACAACGCCAAACATACGCACTGGGGATCACGTCTAGTGACTCCCAAAGGAAGACAATTGTACAATGCAATTATAAATGTGAAAAATAAACTGGTCTACGTTTCCCCTGGAAGTCCCACATACTGGCCAACAGACTCACGAAAGCTCCCAGACCTTATTGATTTTGCAGTGACAAAAAACATACCTCGCAATCTAATAAGTGCCAAAGCAGTCTCGGACTTATCATCAGACCACTCGCCTGTGCTTCTAACGCTTCTTCAAAGCCCAGAAATAACCGAACACCCCTTCAGTCTGACGACGACAAAAACAAACTGGCTAAAATACAAAAAGTACGTGAGTGCCCACATAGAACTCGCCCCGGATTTTAACATGGAATCGGACATCGACTACACTACGAGCGCCCTAGAAGAAGTACTCGTTGCGGCAGCTTAAATCTCTACTCCTCATGGGAAAGAAGTAGACCGAAACAAACACTTAAATCTTATCAGCAAATCGAACAGCTCGTGCGAGAAAAGAGGCGCACGCGTCGTGGTTGGCAAAACAGCAGATCACCAGCTTCAAAACAACGCCTTAAGGAAGCAACCCGAACACTCGACCAGGCTCTTCACCAACAGGAAGAAAATGCACAGCTGAGGTACATCCAGAATCTCTCGCCAACAAGCACAAAGTACCCCCTGTGGAGGGCCCACCCAAATCTTAGTGCCCCAATTGAAACGACCACCCCGATAAGAAACTCTTCGGGATGCTGGGCTCGCAGCGACGAAGACCGAGCTGAAACATTCGCCACACATCTCCAAAGTGTGTTCCAACCAAACCCAGCCTCAAATTCATTCCTCCTGCCAGTAATTCAGCCAGAGTCCTCCCCTCAGCCAGCCGCACCTTCATTCCGGCCGAACGAAATCGAAAAAGTCATAAGAGGGCTAAAACCAAAAAAGGCTCCCGGTGGTGACCTATTGACCACAAAGATGCTGATCGAACTTCCAAAATGCGCTATAGAGGTCGTCTGCAAACTATTTAATGGAATCATTAATCTTGGCTATTTCCCAAAAAATTGGAAGAAATCCATTATTATAATGATACCGAAGCCTGGAAAAGACCACACAATTCCGTCATCATACAGACCAATAAGCCTTCTATCTTGTTTGTCTAAACTGTTTGAAAAATGCTTGTTAACTCGCATAATACCACATCTGGAAGCTTGCAATATCATCCCGGCACACCAATTTGGCTTTCGAAGAAACCATGGAACCATCGAACAAGTGAACAGATTAACATCCGAAATACGCTCAGCCTTCGAACAACGAGAATACTGCAGCGCTATTTTCCTCGACGTATCTCAAGCTTTCGACCGAGTTTGGCTTATCGGACTCATGCACAAAATTAAAACGTATTTGCCAACTTACACCCACAAGCTACTGGAATCATACCTCTTCAATAGGGTATTCTCAGTGAGATGCAACGCAGCTACTTCGGACGACTACACCATCGAAGCTGGAGTTCCACAGGGAAGCGCACTCGGGCCGTGTCTATATGTTTTGTATACTGCGGATATTCCTACGAGCGCACAACTAACAACGTCAACGTTCGCCGATGATACCGCTATTCTTAGTCGCTCCAGATGCCCAACGCAGGCAACAACCCAACTGGCTAATCATCTCAAAATAGTGGAAAGGTGGCTGTCCGACTGGCGCATTAAAATAAACGAACAAAAGTGTAAACATATAACGTTTACTCTTAAAAGACAAACATGCCCTCCGCTTTTACTAAACGGTATGCAGATCCCTCAAGCTAACGACGTAACGTACCTTGGCGTTCACCTTGATAGACGACTTACCTGGCGTAAGCACATCGAATGCAAAAAGATGCATCTAAAACTGAAAGCCAGCAGCCTCCACTGGATCATAAACTCACGATCGCCACTGTGCCTAGACTACAAGTTACTACTGTACAATTCAGTCCTAAAGCCAATCTGGACGTATGGCTCCCAGCTGTGGGGGAACGCGAGCAGCAGCAACATAGACATCATACAGCGCGCACAATCAAAAATCTTGAGAACTATCACAGGGGCACCTTGGTATGTTCGCAACGAAAACATCCACCGGGATCTGGGCATCCTCGCAGTGAAAGACGAAATCCAGAAGCAAAAAGAGTCATACAAAGAAAAACTGTCCTCGCACCCAAGCTCGGGTTTCTAGCGTATCCCGCCTTAGACGCAACGACCTCCCAACCCAGCAATCGATTTTTAGGGCCGTCTAACTCCGTATCAGTCAATATGACTGTTAGTTAAGTTAAAAATATAAGATTTGATACACCTCTTGTTAGTCTCGCAAAGAGAAGATTCAAGAAATAAAAGCAACGTTAAAAAAAAAAAAAAAAAAAAGTATGTCAATGTCGTATCAATACGGCTACAAAAATCAACACCACATATGGAGAATGTGTCTAAGGGTAAATCTCCCATTAAGGGTAAATCTCCCATTGTCTGGTGGAGGCTCTTTGTTTTGAACGGTGCTACTTGCGACTTTGCAGTCAACAACGAAAGTTTAAAACTTTCGCAGATATGATGCATCAGAAAAGGCCTGAACTTGAATAGGTGATATCGACTCGGTGAACACGAATCTCGGAATTGAGATGTCTTCTAATTGCGACAAAACATTTTGTTTTTGTATCACGCTGTTTCCAAGAGCAGTGAAATTGACCCAGCCAAGGGGGTCAAGCAGCTGCGAAGCCACCGAAAGAAAGTTATTCCCCCGCTTAGTCACTCTTTGACCCATGACTGAGGTTCCAAGGGGTTTCTAATGCTTTAATCAGTTCTGAGTCCAAAAGTTTTATTGGCTTATCGGTGGTAACAGATGCAGTAACTTTAATTATGTTTGAAATCCACTTCTTCAATTCAAACCCAGTGATTTGAAGATCCTAAGTTACTTCAGAGTTAATTGTCTTTAGCTCCTCAGAGCAACCAGCACCGCTAACATGTCGTCGACGTAGAAGTCGGACTCAATAACTTGAGTCCTCGGGCAGCTCGGGGAAATATATTTTTTTCGGATTCACTCAACCTCTTCAAACACCTTATAGCCAGAAAAGGGGCTGGAGCAGTGCCTTATGTAACGGTGTTGAGCTTGCCCTATCAACTGGTATCGCCTTACAGCTGGTACATATTTTTTATGTCCATAAATTCCAAAGAAATATTATGTCCATATTCTTCCATAAATTTTAAATACATTTCTTAAAGTCACTGAATCTACTCTACTCAAAACTTAATAAATAATCATCGAGTTTGCAATTTTAGTGTCATCTCTTATGGATAACAATGACCCGTAAATCAATGACACTGTGTCGATGAGACCTCGAGAACGCATAGGGCTGGGAAACTTTCGGAAGGCTGAATATCGTTATCATTCGTTATCGTAAACTCTTATTAGATTAGCGATTGCATTGTCATAATTACTCTCGATGACTTGGAATGCTTTAATAGTTTCTAAGGCTTCACCAGAGACGCAAGAAATTAAATGATTAAATTTCTCGAAATGGGGAATGTTCACATCTTTGACTACTAAAGTCTCGAAGAGACTCATAAAATTTTTAAACCCTGAATAGTTTCCACTGAATTTTGGCTGCTACAGTGAAAACATTTAATAAAGACATCACCCTTGCCTTGTCGTTTTTTCGAATTCTTTTATTTCGGCTCCAAATTCATCTTCCCCATCTAATGGCTCGATGTGGTCTTGCAACTCATTTGCCTTAAAAATTGTCTCATTTAAAACCTGAAGCCTGCACTCTAGCTCGGTCCTTACTTAAGGAACTGACCCAGATTCCAAACGTTCATCTAACCTCTATGTTTTTTACTCTGACATTTAATATTCTTCTTAAGTCATCAAGGGTCGTGGATTTTAGCTTCTGTTTATTATTATCCATTTTCGAATTTCATTTATTTTTTATTATTTATTTTATTAATTAGTTATAAAATACAATTTTTTAAAGATATAAAATATATTTTTATTTTTATTATTCTTAATTATTTAATCAATTAAATTTAAATAATTATGGCGAACAACAAAAACAAAATATTTAATTTAATATCTCACGAAAAACGAGAAAAATAATAAATTAATTAACTAATTAATAGTCGAACAATGTTGATATTCGAGGCTCTGAGTATCCAAGTTTAAAGTTTATAGTTAAATAAAAATTTAAGCCTAACTTATCTATTGTGGGGAAGCTGGTTAAATTCGCATAAGAGCTAATATGAGCTTTTGCTATAATATATATTATATAGCTATCTTATACTAGATTTAGATAACTAACAAATCAATTATAACAAAAATTGTAACAATACAAATCCTAATTAAAAAAAAATCCCAACATTAGAAAAAGCGCCGTATCCGTTGATGTAAATGTATCTATGCACATTTAAAAGTTCACGGTATAACACTGGTCTAAGATTGTTTCTAACTTCTGCTACGATTTCTTCATCAGACAATGGTTCTCGTTAGGCATCAGTAACTGCAACCATGGCATCTATAAATTCATCGAAACTTTTGTTTCGGCCATGTTTTTGTCGACATAAGGTATTTTTTATGTCTCTTTCTGTGCGTTAATCTTTGTAACTCTTTCTTAATCAATTGCACAATTTTAACCATGTTGTTTCCTTATTAGATCTACGACAACGCCTGGACCGAAAAAAATAAATTACTGAATTTGTATAGCAATACAAAATTTCCATTCAATCTTTATTTTGTTAAGCAGTTAACTCTATAAATAAAGTCTTCTATAGAGATAACACTAAGTAATCCTTTAAATTGTACATGCCAATTTGAAATAAAAACAGCAGTTTTATCCCCGAAATAACAGAATCTTGTACTAACGGTAAAATATTATTACGTCTGTTAATGTGATTGGATCAGGCTCCACTGACTAAACTTATACGAGGATGGATGAATTGTTAAGAAAAATACCATTCAGGTTGCGGCTCTTCTGGGATTCTCGCGGAATCGAACTATGCTTTTACGATTCCGAAATGACTTCAAAGAAATGGCTATCAGTTGTTGAATTCTTTCTTTGTTAATACCATTGTAATCAGTATTAGCCTGAGTATTGGCTACAAGCTGACGCGATGTAACTCCTATACTCGTTTGGGGTTAGATCGTGTTTCTAGGAATTGCTCCACTGGTTGCCCTATTGTTTTCTACTACTCTAGTTATCCTAGATTGGTGAAATTTCGATTCTGCGTTAGTCTAATTCTGACTTTCAATCTGAGCTCGCTGTCAACCATTTCGACAGATCGGACAAGTTTCATTATTATCTAACCACTATAATATGCATTGTCAATGGTATCTACATATGTTTGCATGCGGTCTCCACAAATTCTCCTTGAATAATGTTATCCTGCCATAAAATACAGCTTATTTTAGTATATCTCTCGTAGGATATTATAGCTAACATGTTTTCTAGATTTCGTTTGTATTTGTTTTCTCCTTGTTAATGTTAATTCTATATATATTTTGTTACTAATTATTTTTTTTTGTTGGTGTCCTTCTCCGTGACAAGCTAACTATTCAGCTAAGGTACTTACTCCACATTCCTTCAATTTAGGTCTATTGAACTATTGTAAAAACTGTCAATTAAAGGAGAGTATTGCCAAAATGCTTTCGTCTTTCTATCTTCAAAAACACGAAAGTTGGGTCGTTTCCGATTATTCAGTTATATGGCCGCTATAGAATATAGTCGGCCGTATATCAGTAAATTTTGTAAACCGAAGCTGAAGCCTTTTGTATTGAAATTCGTAACCCAGCTGCAAATAGCCTCATTCATAGCCTCATAGCCTCAGACTTTAATCCGGAAAAGGCGGGAGTGAGGCTGGATCCGAAGAAACGCAATGGGTCAGACCCTGCCAAAGAGATTGCGCAAAGCGCGAAAAGGCAGAGGTCCACGGAGGGAGAAACCCACCAGGCTAAGAAGAGGAAGACCGCTCGTTCGCCGAAGTGACGAAGGGAAGAACCCTAATTGGTGTCCTGGACAAGGGCTCCAAAGATGGGCTCATCCCCAAGGAACTTTTGCGACAAGTGGCAAACGAGTTGCATGGGCGTTTCGTGGAGGAGATGCTGAGATGCGGAGGACCCCCACTAGAATGCGAAGACGCAGGATGGTATCAGGGTAGCGTCAAGGTAATTACCTGTCAAGACGCGAGATCGGTAAAGACTTACAAGCGCATGGTTGCATCGCTTGGAGAGGTCTACCCTGGAGCTAAGTTAGTGGCGGTTGACTGGGACGAGATCCCCAGCAAACCGAGGGTACGAGTGTGGCTCACTGAAAAGCCAGCCGACCCGGAGACCATCCTAACGATGCTTAGGATGTGCAATCCGACGCTTCCCACGGCGGACTGGAGAGTCGCCAAGGTCGAGGAGGCGGTGGGACTGCGGAGGCAGGTCGTCCTTACACTTAACGAGGAGACCGTTAAAGCCCTGGAGAGGACGGAGCACCGGCTGCAGTACGGATTCGAACACGTTTCGGTCCGTATCTATAAATCCGATGCGAAGGCCAAGCCAGGAGGTATCGAGCTGGAGGAAGACACACAAGAGCCAGACTTAGAGGAGCCGACCGAAGCGGGGCACCCGGAAGGAATGTCGGATGGAAGGAGGACATCCTAGAAGGGTACACCTCGGAGGAAAGCGACTTGGCAAGGGCACTTAGTGGAGTCGGAAAGGAGGAGGACTCTCTGCTGAGCTCCGAAACGGAGGCAGAAATTACTGTGGTGGAGAATTCTCCAAATACTGTGGAGAATTGTAAGAATGTCCCTGACGATCTTGCAAATAAACCTCCATCACAGTAAAGCGGCGTCAGCTGCCCTCCTACTCCACCTCGCCGAGAGTGGAGCTGATGTGGCCCTCATCCAGGAACCCTGGATCCTTGGAGACAGGATTCTTGGGTTGGGGGCGTCGGAGTATAGGCTATGCAAAGCCGATACAACAGGTAAAAGGCGAGCCTGCATCCTTGCAAAAAAGAACCTTAACCTCTTTTTGCTACCCAATTTCAGCAATGAAGACCACGTAGCCGCAGCCATAGAGAGCCCAAATGGCCCTCTAAGGGTATGTTCGGCATATATGGGCCACGACCAGGAGGCCCTCCCCCCGCACCCGCTACTCAAACAGCTGGTGGAAGACAGCAGGAAGCACAAGATCGACCTGATCATAGGTTGCGATGCTAACGCCCATCATCATCAGTGGGGAAGCACTGACATGAACGAGAGGGGTGAGTCTATCTTCGATTTTATCCTAAGCTCCAATCTTCTGGGTAAACAGGGGTACAGAACCCACCTTTATAGTCAAGAACAGAAGGGAAGTACTTGACGTCACCCTTTACTCTGAATCCCTAGCAGACAAGATTGTTAGATGGGGAGTCCTAGAGAAACACTCCTTCTCAGACCATCGATACATAGAATTAGTGGTCGATTTTGAGAACTTTAATAGACTAACGGTACGCAACCCAAGAAAAGCGAACTGGGAGTTATACAGGAAAAAACTAGAAAGTTCCTTGGGGAAACCTCCAACAAGGGACGCTGACAGTAGGGAAGCCCTGGATGCTATGGTGGACACGCTTACGGCAGCGTGCGCCAGGGCATTCAATAAAGCTTGTCCCAAAAGCAGATCGGGCAATAGCAAGTCAATGAAACCACCATGGTGGTCGCAAACACTTGCGCCCTTTAAGACCAGGGCCGGCAAGGCCTTCAATTTTGCCAGAAAGACAAACTCGGAGACAGCCTGGGAGACGTATAAAGCGAACCTTAGGCAGTATAACAAAGAACTTCGCAAGGCAAAAAGGAATGCCTGGACCAAGTTCTGCACGAACATTCAGCAAACATCAGAGGCCTCCCGACTCCGGAGGGTCCTCGCAACTACTGCAACAAATGTAGGATATATTAAAACCTCAGAAGGTAACTGGACATCGTCCAGCAAAGAAACCCTAGAGGCTCTCACAAAGGCACATTTCCCGGGATGCTCTCAGGAAGAAACAACCCTGTAAGTGCAGAGACAGGGGGATAGCCCCTCCCTTCCTAACCCACTCGAATACCTATTGAGTGACAGGTATCTCAGCTGGGCGATAAATAGCTTCAACCCTTTCAAATCCCCAGGCCCAGATGGCATTGTCCCGGCTCAACTAACTAAAGCCGGTCCCAATCTGAGGTCTTGGGTCAAGAAAGTGTTCTCAGCAATTTTCAGAATAGGCATCGTACCCGCAATGTGGTTGCGGACGAAAGTCGTATTCATACCCAAGGCGGGAAAACCATCGCACTGCACCCCTAAGGACTTCAGACCAATAAGCCTGTCGTCCTTCCTTCTCAAGACAATAGAGAGATTAATCAGCCTCCATATTAATTTTATTATTAACCCAGATGATATCTCGGGATCACAGCATGCGTATAGGAAGGGACGATCCACGGAAACGGCACTCCACGAGATCACTACTTTTGTCGAAAAGACACTTAGTGATAAGGAATACGCACTCATTGCATTTCTAGACATAGAAGGTGCGTTCAACAACATCCTACCAAGCTCGATAATCAATGCACTGACGGGACTAGGAATAGACAATCAATCCGTGCGCCTTATAGAGCAGATCCTGGTAAACAGGACTGTTGAGGCGTCACTAGGAGGAGAATCTATTCATAGATACGTCAGAAGAGGCACTCCGCAAGGAGGCGTACTCTCACCTCTACTGTGGAACGTGGCGGTTAATAGCCTACTGCGATCCCTAGAAGGCGGTGGTTGCAAAGTTATTGCTTACGCGGATGATGTCGCAATTGCCTTCTCTGGGAAATTTCCCCAGACTCTATGTGACCCCATGACGGACAAACTTAGGGTCCTCTCAACATGGGCAGTCAGAAATTGACTAGGGGTAAACCCGTCCAAAAACGAGCTTGTCCTCTTCACCAGGAAGTACAAAATACCAAACTTAAGGCTTCCAAAACTATTCGGAGAAACACTCTGGTCTGGTGGCCTGCTCTCACAAACTCCACAATTAGGGAGAAACTTAGGAAAACGCAACGGATGGCGGAGGTTGTATCACAAGCAGCCTACGTGCCACACCGACGGATGCCCTAGACTTCATACTCGACCTATTACCGGTAGAGATAATAGGGGTCAAGATAGCCACGCTATCGGCAATTAGGCTACGCGAGACAAGCATATGGAAATGGACTGACTATGGACATACCAAGTTAGATATACACCACTGCACGCCAACAGGGGCTACAGACTACTGCGTACCTGTTTATCATCCCACTTTAAAATACAAGGTCTCCATTCCAACAAGAGAGGAATGGGCCACACAAATCCCGGGACCAGCCGGTTCCCTCCATATTTACACAGACGGTTCAAAATTGAATGGCCAGGTGGGAGACGGATTCCATTGCGAACGGCTCTGTCTAAATGAGTCCTTCAGACTCCCCGACCACTGTAGCGTGTTCCAAGCAGAAGTAATAGCTATCGGGGAAGCACTAAGATCCACAGCACTTAATGGCAACCAAAAAACAATCTGTATCTTCTCAGATAGTCAGGCGGCACTCAGAGCCCTTGATGGATTCTCATCCAACTCCAGGACAGTAAATGACTGTCGCAGATCTCTTAACGAGATGGCAGAGCAGTATGACATCCACCTCATATGGGTGCCCGGACATAGGGACCACGAGGGTAATTGCGCCGCAGACGAACTAGCAAGAGCAGGTACTACCAATCCTCTCCTCCCGGAGAAGGAACCAGTAGGTATCCCCTTAGCTACATGTAGGCTAAAATGCAGGGATCAAATTCTTGGGCGCAGCAATACTCACGGACCTAACAGACCTCGCGGAGATCGCTAGACGCAGACTCGTAGCTTTCATCCGTAAATCTGGATGGGACCGCGAGCCGCCGCAGGAAGGATAGAACACTCTTGGGCACATCAGTAGATAGGAAGGGAGAGGTCCTCTTGTAGGACCCTTGCCTGCGCGGTATCACAAGGACCCCCAGTCACTGGCCTCGCATCGCCGCCTCAACCTAACCTAACCTAATAATGAGAAATATTCCTGACAGGTTATTCATGACATTAGCAAGGCACGATATAACTACAGTCAGTAAACTTAAACAAGTAGCACAACAAGAAGGTTGTTATGATTCTGGTTCTGATAAAGTTAAATCACAACATAATTCAAATCAAAACGGACAAGATAGGAGAAATTATCAAAAAAATAATAATTTCCAAAGAAATAATTCCTTTTATAATATTATTATTTATTATCAACAAAGTTATAATCAGCAAAGTAACTATAGACAACCAAATAATTCCAATCAACAACAATTTCGACAGGAATTTCAGAAAACTTAAATCAAGGTAGAGATCAGAATCCTAGGAATTATCAACAGCCAACATCTTCTCTACAAGGTACTAATTATAACAAACCAGTGAAAAGACAGCGTGAATATTCAAGCGATCCATCTAAATCCATCCATTCAAATCCATCCGTAAATTTCAAATCAAGTAAACTTTGTCCGATCGACCAACCATTTTGGGTTCACAATTTTTCCCAAAAATATTGATAGGAAAAGAGTATTTAGAAGCATGTGAAGCAATAATTAATTATTATAAACAGGAAACAGTCACTTTGAGCGGATTTGTTTTTTCCATGATATAAATATAACCACGAAGATTTCAGGAATTCCGAAATGGAAACTTTGGAAGATTATCTCAGTCCACCTTCATCTGAGGATATATCTTTTAATTTTCAATTAACAATCACTTTGAAGAAAATAATAAATTTCGAATAAATCATCTTAATAAAGAAGAAAGAACTAAATTAAATAACATTTTATTTGAATTTAGTGATAACCAGTACAGGGAAGGAAAAATTTGACCTTTACCAGTGCTATAAAACATTCAATCCAAACCAAACATAAAGATCCTATTTACAAAAAACCTTATAAATACCCCCAAGCTTATGATCAAGAAATCGAAGTCCAAATTAAAGAAATGATAAATCAGGGAATAATACGTACATCGAAATCTCCTTATTGTTCTCCAATATGGATAGTCCCAAAGAAAGAGGAACATCAGGGAAAAAGAAATTTCCAATAGTAATAGACTATCGAAGTCTAAATGAAATAACTATTGATGATAAGTATCTGATACCAGATATGAATAAAATACTTGACAAACTTGGAAAGTGTCAATATTTTACAACAATTGACCTTGCCAAGGGTTTTCAGCAAATCCAAATGGATAAAAATTCTATTTCAAAAACAGCTTTTTCAACTAAAAATGGACATTACGAATACACACGAATGCCATTTGGTCTGAAAAATGAGCCTGCAACTTTCCAACGTTGCATGAACAATTTATTAAAAGATTTAATATACCAGCATTGCCTTGTTTATATGGATGACATAATTATATTTTCTACTTCATTAGAGGAACACATATTGTCTATAAAAAACGTGTTTTTAAAACTTCGAGAAGCTAATTTTAAACTTCAACTTGACAAATGTGAGTTTATGAAAAAGGAAACCGAATTCCTTGGACATATAATAACAACAGAAGGAATAAAGCCAAACCCCAAAAAAATTGAGGCAATACAAAATTTTCCAATATTAAAAAACGAAAAAAAAATAAAATCATTTTTAGGTCTCTGGATTTTATAAAAAAAAATCATACCTGAATTTACTAAAAATTGCAAAACCCATGACTGTAAACTTAAAGGTTCAACTATAAATTCAACAGATAACGAATATTTAGATGCATTTGAGAAACTTAAACTTCTCATTACATCAGACCCAATTTAAATTTACCCTAACTTTGAAAAATTATTTTCTTTAACAACAGATGCTATCAATGTCGCCCTAGGCGCAGTATTATCACAAAATCATAAACCTATTTGTTATGCTAGTAGAACTCTTAATGAACATGAAATTAATTATTCAGCAATAGAAAAAGAGCTTCTGGCTATAGTCCGGGCCACTAAATATTTTAGGTCTTATCTATTTGGTAGAAAATTCGAAATTCTTAGCGATCATACCCCATTAGTTTGGCTTCATAATATAAAAGAACCAAATATGAAACTACCAAGATGGAGAATAAAATTAAAAGAGTTTGACTTCACTATTAAATATTTGCCGGGGAAGGAAAAACAGTTAGCTGATGCTCTGTCAAGAGTAAAGCTAGAAGAAATTTTTGTTCTTCATTACCCACAATAGCAACCGTACATAGTGTACAAGAATATTATATTTTTACTTATTAGTTATTTAGGCCAGTAAATAAACAATATTTATTGCAAACTCAAACACGTGTTTATGATATGTGTCGTGGACATGATATTTAAAGCGCCCTCAGACTTGGCGGGTAATTTTAAATTAGAAACATTTATCTTCAACTAAGAAGACAATCAGAATTACATAGAAATACCGGAAAGACCTTTAAACTATTACAATAGACAAATTTAATTTCATAGAGGAAATTCAAATGAAGTTAAATTGACTCAATACTTTCATAAAACCAACCTTAAGATAATGTATAAAGAAATGACCCATGAATATTCAAAAGAATTAATCAAAGAATATTTACGCTCCAAAAAAAGTTTTATCTATTTTCCTTGTGAAATGGACTTCATAATATTTCAAAATGCTTATATAGAGATTATCAGCCCAAATAACTTAACCAAAGTTATGAAAACCAGTACAATATTAACAGATGTCCAAATGTTATAATCATAAAACAAAACATAGCTCTACAGGCAGGACACCAGCTGACATTTTTATTTTCGCCGGAACTCCAAGTTATAATATTCAAGTGAATAAAACGCAGAAAATGAAACAAGCTTAATAAAAATCGTCATACATTCGATATTGATACTAGGTATAGACAACCCCACTTGTAAAATTTAAAACAACAAATCCTTTTAGGAAGATAGGCCAAATTACACAAACTGACGAAAAACATTATGTAGAAACAAGAAAGGAAAGTAACTTCGCGCGAAGCCGAAGTTGATATACCCTTGCAGTTAAAACCGGATATATATCGCAAACATCGGATTAAATTGGAGGATCCTAATGAGAATATCATAATATAACCAATTTATTACAAAAAAAATCTAAAACAAAGTACCAAGCTTCCATCTTCAAAAATACCAAAGTTGGTATTTTTACCAAATACCATTTCTGATCATTCAGTTATATGGCAGCTATAAAATATAGTCGGCCGATCCTTATGAAATTTGGTAGGTCGTAGTATTTTGCCAAAAATAGCATTTGTACAAAATCTGAACTCTGTAACTCTAAAAACACCAAAGTTATACCATTTCCGATCAATCAGTTATCAGTGTTATAGCAGCTATAGGATATAGTCGGCCGATCCCGGCCGTTCCGACTTATATACTGCGTGCAAAAGATAGAAAGGTGTGTGCAAAGTTTCAAGACGATAGCTTAAAAACTGAGAGACTAGTTCGCGTAGAAACAGACAGACAGACGGACATGCTTATATCAACTCAGGAGGTGATCCTGATCAAGAATATACATATATACTTTATAGGGTCGGAGATGTCTCCTTCATTGCGTTACACATTTTTGACCAAAATTATAATACCCTCTGCAAGGGTATAAAAAACAGAGGTAGAGAAATCACTCACTATAAATCGAAATTCAAAAAGAAGAAGAAAATTAATACCAGCAAATATATTAATTCCAGATTTCCACCGGAAGACAACCCACCTTAATAAAATTATCTTTTATTAATAACTTTATTATGTCTTATATATCACGCCGTGTGAAAGAACATAGATATCAATCCAATCCAAGCAAAAAATGGATACTTAAATTTCCAAACAGGTAAAATAAATCTGCCCACTAATTACACAGTGCGACAAAAAAAGAAAAATTGGGGGAACTTTTGAAGAGACCTAGTAGGAATTGTTTATTAGGTCAAATATAGTACAAAACCGTGTTTGAAATGTTTCTAACACCCTCAAAATCTTGATTTATTTTAGAAAAAACGGGTTTTCGGGAGTGTTTTGCTCTTAAAAATTCCTGAACACGTAATTTTAGGCCGATTTTTAATTTTTTACGTTTTTTAATAGTTAAATGTTGTAGCTTTTGAAAAAAAATACATCTTTAATTTATTTAAACAGAAAGGATACAAATTTTACAAAAGAAACTGACATTTTTGAATTTTTGTCATGTTTTTCAAACTTTGACGCCATTTTTTCGAAACAACTTCCAAAAAATGGTACCATTCATAACACATATCAATATTGTCTCATTAATCCTGAATAAAACAACACCAATTTCATTACGAAATTATGAAAATTGTTGAAGTTATAACGCTTTTCCCAAAACAAGTCAGTGCAATTTTACTAGCGCTTGGGACTAAAAGTGCGTAAAAGAAAGGAATAAGCGAAATGGAAGGACACACTATTGCTCCGGAACGCTAGCGAATTTTCACTGAGTTGTTTTGGGAAAAGCGTAATAACTGCAACAATTTTCATAATTTCGTAATGAAATTGGTCTTGTTTTATTCAGGATTAATGAGACATTGGTCGCAGCAGATCTCCATATGGGCGAGCTTGAGGTTGTGACCTTAAACTTTTAATTACGCAAAAAGTGCGCAAAAGGGCACTTTAATATTACATTCATATTAACAAGAAATAAATTACCTACAACACAGTATAAATATTAAGGTGAAACTAGCCGTTTATATCTCTAACTAGATCATATCACTAAAAATTAGTATTTGTTATTGATTAATACACACAAAAGCTCTGTTAAAAACATTCAATTACAGAGACAATCACAAGCAATCTAACATATAGTACAAACCACTCCCTTTCGATAACAACTTTATTAATAAGTACTAAGTTTAGTGCCTTTTTTATTAACTTTAAAGTTTAAACGGACTCTTTTTCCCCGATAATAAGCCCACGTGGCCACGACTTTGAACAACAGCTGTTTTTGACAGCCGATAACTTAACGAACGCATTAGGCTACCATCCTTAGTCGTTCAGCGGCGAACAAAAGCAATATTTGTTCCTTTATTAGACGCTTTGTTAGAATATATTAAGCTATTTGTAATTTATTAAGCTAGGAGGAGTTAGTAAGGAAATTTAAAACTCTATATTTTAAATTTGAGGGACAGGAAAGAGATGTTATAGAGTAGAGACCATTGTAGTTCGAACATAATACCCTAAAAGGGTCATGCAGGCATATGTCGAACTACAACGGCTAAGGAATAGAGGACTAAAGTTTCGAGTCTTTCTATTAGTTAAATTTTAAGCGTTTTAGTAAATGCTGGCTCTACATTCCCGATAATAAGGTTATGCAGAAAGACTACACCGAGCATTGTCCTACTATTAGTTAAGCTAGGTAAGCTTATAAGTAAGAGTCTACTATTATAAGATTGAAGGTGAAGATTTGCATCCCAGTTTAGACCTCTAAGTGAAAAAGTTAGGAAATTCTTTTGTACGGATTCTATGCAGTCCTGATCAGAGAACGGCTTCGGGTGAATGAAAAAAATTCGTACGCGCTCAACAGCCGAGTAATCACACTGTTCGGTTCAGCCGATCACACTTGCTTGCGCTCACATTTTCGTTGTAGATTTTAAATCCATTCGGGTGCGAGCGGTTTTTTGTTTCACTCCAAATTGTTCGGCTCGTGTTCAGCATAATGATTTCGGGCGCTACTCATTCGCTTCAACAATCATTTTTTTGAACAAGAATAGCACTCAACTCACAAAAATCAACTCGTATGATTTTACTCATGCGCGCATCAAACGAAACATTTTTTGCACAGATGAAATGTGCGAAGAAGAAGGTGAAATACAACACAATGAAAATGATTTTTTTATTGATTTGATTTAATTTTATTTTAAAACAAATAAGGAACATATTCATTGGTACGTTGGTTACATTTTGATTTTAAATTTATATTAAACCTAAATTAAGAAATTATATTAAAGAAACGAAAAAAAGAATTAATGGTCAAATGCTTTATAATATGAGTTTAAAAATATTATGCTGTCGACAGATTTTGGGCAAAGACGGTTTCTCTTTTCTGTAATAACGTTTCCAGCCAAACTCAAATTGATCCAAATGATCCTCGTCAACACATGCTCATTTTTTTGATCGGAGTTGCAAAATGAGTTGATTTTCACTCCTCGCTGTTTTTTGTTCAATGAGTTGAATTGAGTGAGAAATTTTGAACCGAAGACTCAAGATGATCGGAATGATGCGTACGGCAAAATGAGTTGATTATTACTCCTCACTGTGTTTTGTTCAGTGAGTTGAGTTGATTGAAAAAGTTCGCGTATGATTAAATCAAGAAAATAGTGATTTTTGCAGTTCTCTGGTCCTGATGTACTCCATATTGGGGACTCCAGACACATGAACCGTACTCCAGTATAGGACGGACCAAAGAAATGAATAATGTTTTGGTTATATAGGGGTCATTAAATTCTTTTGACCACCTTTTAATAAAACCAAGGACTCCTTTAGCCTTATTAACCATTAAGGAAATATGGTCGGCAAATTTAAGTTTTATGTCTAACTTTGAAGTCGAAGAGCATAGGATGACGAGATCATTAACCTGGGTTAATTTTTCTAAGGCAATCCCATTAATGGAATATGTAGCTTGCAGAGGGCAAGAACGATAAAAAGACATATGCTTGCATTTTGATCCATTAAGTCGATTAGCTAAACACCATTTTTGAAAGTTATCAAGGTCAGACTGAAGACTGCATTGGGCAGAGATAGATTTGTACTGAAGACAAAACTTTACTCAACAAGAGTGAGTGATTAACTGAATCAAATGCTTTGCTGAAGTCTGTGTAAATTACATCGGTTTGATATCCCACCTATGACAAAGGATGTCAACTCCAGTAAATTTGTGGTGGTGGAGCGACGCCTAATAAAGCCATGCTGAGCATGGGGGAAGAGCAGAGGGGAAGAGCATACAAGATCAAGACAATGCTCCCCTACAGCACCCACAAAATTTTGGAGTCTTACCTTCACGACAGAAAATTTGTCGTGAGGTGCAACACCGCTATATCCGATGATTACACTGTTGGAGCTGGAGTTCCTCAAGGCAGCGTGCTAGGGCCAATATTATATGTCCTCTACACAGCAGATATACCGACAAGCACACGTCTAACAACATCCACGTTTGCCGATGACACGTGGCCGATATTCTTAGCCGCTCAAAATGCCCGATTCAAGCAACTGCGCAGCTAGCTCATCATATGGTCGATGTCGAAAAATGGCTGTCAGATTGGCGAATTAAAGTAAACGAACTGAAATGCAAGCATGTTACGTTCACTCTGAACAGGCAAAACTGCCCGCCGATAACACTAAACAACACTCTACTCCCACAAGCAAACGAAGTAACATACCTAGGAGTACATCCCGACAGAAGACTCACATGGCGCCGGCACATTGAAGCCAAAAGAACACACCTAAAGCTAAAAGCCAGCGGCCTCCATTGGCTTATCAACGCTCGGTCACCTCTTAGCCTTGAATATAAAGTCCTGCTGTACAACTCGGTACTAAAACCTATATGGATGTACGGCTCCCAGTTATGGGGGAACGCCAGCAATAGCAACATTGACATAATTCAAAGAGTTCAGTCGAAGATCTTGAGAACAATCACCGGGGCACCGTGGTACGTTCGCAACCAAAAAACATACACCGCGACTTAAACATTCTACCAGTCAATGAAGCGATCGCAGAACAGAAGGTAAAGTATTTAACCAAGCTATCGGTGCACCCTAACCACCTGGCGATAGGTCTAACAAGGTTGAGCAACCAATCACGCCTTCGTCGCAATGACTTACACACCCAGCGAACGACCTGAGGGACGCGCAACCAGAATGCAGTCTTAGTATACTGTTAGTTAAATTTTAATGTTAAGATTCGTCAACTTATTGTAAGTCTCAAAATTAATAGTAGATTCAATAAATAAAAGCAAAGCTATAAAAAAAAAAAACTTTGAAATTGCCGATAACTTAAAGATGCCTCTGTAGTTGGCAGCCTCAGACTTTTTCCCTTTTTTATGTAGGGGAATTATGAATGATTTCTTCCACTTAAGGGGAAAAATCGAGGTTTCCAAAGATAAGTTGAAAAGTCTTAGAAGAGGTTTGCACAGAGCCCTGGCACAGTATTTTAGCACACAGCCAGGTACTCAATCGGGGCCTGGCGAATAAATGGGTTTGACAAATTCTGCAAGTAGATCGGCGATGGCCTGATCAGAAGTCGCAGAGGAATTTTCAAACGTAAGCAGGGGTGAAAAAGATACGTGTTTACGCTTAGTGTTCACAAAATTATAAAACTGCTTTGGATCCTGAGTAAATTGTATCCGGCAGTGGTCAATATAGTTCCTATAACATTCAGCGTTATACACGGTAAAATTCGATCGAGCTAGTAGGTATCTTGAGAAATCAACACTATTGCAGGTTTTTTATATTTAAGTAAAAGCTTATTTTTTTTTATTTTTTAGATTAGTGAGGCACCTTGTAAACCAAGGAGGATTTGTTGAAGCGGACGGATATTTCCAAGGCACGCATGAGTCAAAAAATGTATTTAAAGTACAATAAAATTTTTCTAAAGTGACATTAAGATCAATGCACGCCAGAATATCAGACCAGTCAAATGTATCGATAAGGCTATTAAGTTTGACAAAATCATCTTTACGGAATCAGCGAATCTTATTTACCACGCGTGGAGACATCTGATCGATACCAGGAGTGGTTTCAATTGAGACCTCCAGCGTGGGGTGATATGGATCCTCTGGGGCTGAAAGGGGAAAAGCTCTGGAGAGAGCAGTACCATCAGGATCAGATACAAAACATAAGTTTAAAAGCCGACCTAACGAATTTCTAACATGGTTAATCTGACCTAGGGACATGTCAAACATGCCCGCTGTGAAGTCATGGTGAGTTATAAGTGACAAAGATGGTGAGTTATCGACGTTGGGCCACTTTAATTCTGGGATATTAAAGTCGCCCACCGCTACGAGTTGGTAACGATCCGTTATAAAATTAGAGACGTATCGAATAGCGGACAAATGCTGTCAATATGTGGGCGGTTCAGACATAGATGGTATATATGAACATGTAATGTATAAAGATTTTACGGAAATAGTGATTTTAACGCAAATAAATTCTACCTCCAAACTCTTGGGATTTCACCTCTTCAGAAGCAAGAGTAGAGTCTACCGAAATGAGGACTCCACCTCCCCTTCGCTGAGATCGATCCCGTCTAAAAGTGGTGTACTTACTTGGAAAAACTTCAGAGCTAAAGATCTCCGGATTTAACCAAGTTTCTGTAAATGCTATTATATGGGATGCAAAGAAAGAACTATCAGAATATAGCTTGGGGAGTTTGCTACGTAGCCCTTAGTATTCTGATAGGTAAGTGTTAGTGACGATACTAGTTTTTTGGGTTAGTTGGTAAGGAAGAAGTGGAAGGTTGGTCGGTGGTTCCGATATGGGGAAGTTTCACTCCCACTGGTTTTAAAACTTTTAGCTTTGCATTACTAGGCTTATGTTCTTGGACGAATATGTTCTCTGGCCAAAAACTATGTGAACAAATCGCCTTGAACATCAGCGGGGGCACCCGAATCTTGAAAGATGACGTGACATACATTTTTGTTTTTTTTTGTACATACTTTAGTTTTGGCTTTGATATAAGCCAAGATATCAATCTCAGAAGTATCAGAGGCAAGCCGAGAAACAAATATAAGTTTCGATGGAGGGATCACCTGTAAGGGTTTTGGTGTCGCAGCATCAGTCGGTGCCGGTGGTCCGGACTCTGGAATACCCTTTTGGGTGACTCTAATGGGGGTTACGTTCACTAGGACCTGTGGCATCACTTGAAGGGATGCCATAACGGACATATCAGACAATTGCTAATTTTCCCTGAGAAATTCGGACGAATTTTTTCTCAGTTCTAGCACTTGGGGTGGCCAGAGATATAAGCGGCTGCATTAATTCTGATTCGGTTATTATATTCTGATTCTGATCCGGATACGGTAAAATTTTATAAATGGGGGATTTAATAATAGTACGAGGAATATGAGAAATTATCAATATTTCGTTATTATTAACTTGTAACCAAGTCGATGTTTTGATTTTTAATAATTTTTCTGAATTAATTGTTTAAGCGGGTCATGTTTTAGGAGCTTTGGGTTGAATATGCCTTATCTTGTAAATTGCATTCCTAATTCAATGTCTTCTACGTATTCTGTAAATTCTTGTAAATTTAAAATAAGGATTGCTAACCTTTGGTTTTTGTTTTGGATTTCATTTAAACGATTGACTGTTTCTATTCCTTTATTAATTGCATCAATTACTTTATTTAATTCGTTGATCTGTACACTATTTTCGGACTATTTTTCGTTTATTATCGATCATGTAAAAATCTATAACATATTTTTCTCTGGGGTTAAAGGTTTCTGGGGTTAATTAAATGTAAGTTTTGTATCGCTGTGCTCTGTTTTAGCAAGGTTACAAATTTCACAAATTTCTTTCTTTAAAAAGGTTTGTTTGTTTTTCTATTCCTGGATGTAATAATTCTACGTGACCTTTAAGAACAATTTCCTTGAATTCGGCGAATGTTTGGACATCTGTTAATATTGTACTGGTTTTCATAACTTTGGTTAAGTTATTGGGCTGATAATCTCTATATAAGCATTTTGAAATAATTTGAAATCCATTTCACAAGGAAATTGAAAAAATTTCGCGAATCGTCGTCGCATGCAGACGTGTATTTATTGCGCTCCAGGAAAAAAAAGTATTCAATAATATCAAAAAAGTGTCACTGACTGCCAGTGTCAGTCACTGACTGGTTTTGTAAATCAACAACAACTCGAAAAGACGCTTTCAGCGATGAAATCGCTAATGTTTATATTGACTAATTAATTAATTAATATAAAACATAACATTTAAAACTCAAAGAAAATCAATCTCTATTGCAATGAGTCTAAACGACGTTAGCACACAACGTCAACGTGAGCAAGACGAGAGACGGCTCTCAGTACAAAGAAACTTTCAAAGCAACCGAAAGTAATGCAAGCTCATCCCAAACACGGTCAATTGCCCAAAACTTGGCCAAATTCTTAAACGTAGAGAGCGTGAGAGCGCGTTCTAGCTCCCCATCGATGTCTCTGCAGCCAAAGAGCGCAGTAGCTAGCACCGCAACCTCTTTGACAACGTCAACCGTAACAACAACAACAACCGCAACTGTAACGACAGCGCGTTTAACGACGTCATCAGCTAGCAGCGCAAACATTAAAACTTTTGCCGCTGCGCTGCCCGAAAATGAGAACAAAAACAAAGAAAATATTAGGCCGGCTGTGCAGACTGGTATGGATCGCTAAATCCAAATCAAAAGGAAGCTGAGCCCCCTACGCAACGCAACTCTCAACTCGCAACTCGCAAGACATAATAAAGTTATTATATAAAAGATAATTTTATTAAGCTGGGTTGTCTTCCGGTGGAAATCTGGAATTAATATATTTGCTGGTATTAATTTTCTTCTACGCGAACTAGTCTCTCAGTTTTAATGCTATCGTCTTGAAACTTTGCACACACCCTTCTATCTTTTGCACGCAGTATATAAGTCGGAACGGCCGGGATCGGCCGACTATATCCTATAGCTGCCATAACACTGATAACTGATTGATCGGAAATGGTATAACTTTGGTGTTTTTACATAGAGTTACAGAGTTCAGATTTTGTACAAATGCTATTTTTGGCAAAATACTACGACCTACCAAATTTCATAAGGATCGGCCGACTATATCCTATAGCTGCCATATATCTGATTGATCGGAAATGCTATAACTTCGGTTTTTTTTAAAGCTAGAGAATTTGGATTCAGTATGAATGCTATTTTTGACAAAATAATACAACATGCCAAATTTCATAAGGATCAGCCGACTATATCCTATAGCTGCCATATAACTGAACAATCGCAAATTACCCAACTTTGGTGTTTTTGAAGAAAAAAACTGGAACTATGGTAAGTACAGATTCTATTTTTGGTCAGTTAATACAACCTACCAAATTGCATGACGATCGGCCGACTAAATCTTATAGCTGCCCTATAACTGAACGATCGGAAATGGTATTTGGTAAAAATACCAACTTTGGTATTTTTGAAGATGGAAGCTTGGTACTTTGTTGTAGATTTTTTATCGTAATAAATTGGTTATATTATGATATTGTCCGATGTTTGCGATATATATCCGGTTTTAACTGCAAGGGTATATCAACTTCGGCTCCTCCCGAAGTTAGCTTTCCTTTCTTGTTTTTAGATATTTTATTGTAATTAATTGGTTTTCTCATAAGGATCGGCCAACTTTATCTGATATTTGCAATATATATCCGGGTTTAACTGCAAGGGTATATCAACTTTGGCACCGACAGAAGTTAGCTTTCCTTTCTTATTTTTAATTTATTTTTGAGAATTCGCAAGACATAATAAAGTTATTATATAAAAGATAATTTTATTAAGCTGGGTTGTCTTCCGGTGGAAATCTGGAATTAATATATTTGCTGGTATTAATTTTCTTCTACGCGAACTAGTCTCTCAGTTTTAATGCTATCGTCTTGAAACTTTGCACACACCCTTCTATCTTTTGCACGCAGTATATAAGTCGGAACGGCCGGGATCGGCCGACTATATCCTATAGCTGCCATAACACTGATAACTGATTGATCGGAAATGGTATAACTTTGGTGTTTTTACATAGAGTTACAGAGTTCAGATTTTGTACAAATGCTATTTTTGGCAAAATACTACGACCTACCAAATTTCATAAGGATCGGCCGACTATATCCTATAGCTGCCATATATCTGATTGATCGGAAATGCTATAACTTCGGTTTTTTTTAAAGCTAGAGAATTTGGATTCAGTATGAATGCTATTTTTGACAAAATAATACAACATGCCAAATTTCATAAGGATCAGCCGACTATATCCTATAGCTGCCATATAACTGAACAATCGCAAATTACCCAACTTTGGTGTTTTTGAAGAAAAAAACTGGAACTATGGTAAGTACAGATTCTATTTTTGGTCAGTTAATACAACCTACCAAATTGCATGACGATCGGCCGACTAAATCTTATAGCTGCCCTATAACTGAACGATCGGAAATGGTATTTGGTAAAAATACCAACTTTGGTATTTTTGAAGATGGAAGCTTGGTACTTTGTTGTAGATTTTTTATCGTAATAAATTGGTTATATTATGATATTGTCCGATGTTTGCGATATATATCCGGTTTTAACTGCAAGGGTATATCAACTTCGGCTCCTCCCGAAGTTAGCTTTCCTTTCTTGTTTTTAGATATTTTATTGTAATTAATTGGTTTTCTCATAAGGATCGGCCAACTTTATCTGATATTTGCAATATATATCCGGGTTTAACTGCAAGGGTATATCAACTTTGGCACCGACAGAAGTTAGCTTTCCTTTCTTATTTTTAATTTATTTTTGAGAATTTGTTATAAAGGTTGTAGTCCAATCCACAGGATCCACAGGTTGTAGTCCACAGGTCTAAACCATGAAATAAGGCTGTCACCAAACGTGTTGTTCAATAAATCGATTATGCACGAACTGCAATTTTTTTTTGTTGATGTAGCCATTCAACCAGTGCGCTTCACCACAAAACAAAATTAGCTTTTGAAAATCGAGAACAATGGCAATCTCGTTTTGGGCGCATTCGACGAATCTACGCCTTGCTTGATGATCGATTAGCTTAAATTCTTGCACGAATTGTATTTTGTAAGCATGCAAACCAAAAAATCTTCCATAAAGTGGATGGACAAATATTCAATTCCTGTTCTCGATGACTCATGCCACCTCTACTCCTCTACAGTAGCAATAGCTACTTTTGTACACCCCATACTGTGCCTCTGGGGATGCAAGTTATCAATAAGAGTAAGCGAGGTGCGTTCCATGGTTAATCGAATTAACTGCTTTGATGGACGATTTTGTTCTAAACCATATTTTTCAACTTGGCAACCATGATTTCTCAAAAAGACTTGGCCGATTTTGCTCAAGTCTTCATGTATCGCTATCGCCCGCTATGGGATAATTAAATGACATGTCATTTTTATTATATACCACAAAACCGCGTTTTTGAAAAAAAAAACGATTTCGATAGTTTTTTTGGTTCACCCAATCAGATGTATTCGTGGTTGCCGATGGACCCCGATTTTATCACCAAAGTCACGTTGCAATGTCAATACTCATCAATACTGTCAATATCATCAATATCGTCAATATTGTTAAAAGTTGAAAAAGAAAATAAAAAAGGAACTTAATAAATGTAAACATCCTTCAAGAATTAAACTTCAAATAATTTATAAAATAAAATAAATCTTTACCAAATAAAATACATACATACTTACTTTTGATACACGAGGTCCCAATTTTCCACTATAAAATTTAAAAGGGTCGAATATCCAACAGTTTCTGTACCTAGCACATTTAAAATTAAAAATAGGTCACTTTCTTTCATATAAGAAATGTTTCTTATCATAGTAACTTCAAGTAGGTAATGAATTTTTTCTGTTTGAGATGGACACCCGGCAAGCATTTTCAATAAAAAGGTTCGATCACTTTGAATATGTGATTTTGGAAAAAGCATTATTCGTTCTAATCCTAACATCCATTCGTTCATAGAACCCCACTTGAACACGGGGCATATGTACTCTTTCGGTAGGCTGAAAACAGGTTCAATAATATTATGAAAAATAATTTTTTTTTAATTACTTACGAATTTGGAATGCTAAGATTTGATATATTAATCCACATTGAAAAAGCTCTATGAGCTTCTTGGATGCATGGTAAATACCCTGCTCGACACAAAAAGCTCTTTGTCAATTTACGCCAATCTTCATTCGTAAAATCTCCCTTTTTATTTTCTTTTATGAGGTCTTCATACAATGGGGCCAAAAGATCTATTGTATACAACTAACCAACAAAAAAACATAAAAGGTGAACGCAACATTTGTATTTAGACATATATACCTCAAACTTTTCTTTTACTGACGAAATATCAATGCGCCGGCCTATTTGGTCTATAAATGTAAATACTGGACTCCATACAATGTGATCCCGCTCATTTTTCAAAAATAATGTCATATTGAGCGCAGCCGAAAAATGAAGTTCTCCAGCATAGGCGAGATTCCAAGCGTCGTGGAGTAGTTTTGCCCTTAAAATAAAGTATTATCATCAATTCTGGCAGTGTGAATATTTATGTAAAATATTATAGGATTTGGATTTTGCTTGGATTTGTTAATATTTTAATGTATCTTAGAAGTCTAAGTTTGCATAGGGCGGAGCGAGAGCGCCATAAACTGTTCCGAAGTTGCCTTGCAAGCACCTCCTTAGATGCCTTAGCTGATCCTTTGCTGCTAACTTGGATATTTATACCCTTGCATAGGGCATTAAAATTTTAGTCAAAAGTGTGCAACGCAGTGAAGCAGACTTCTCTAACCCAATATATATATCTCCAAACTTCTCCAATATATATAAAGTATATATAAGTATATATTTTTGATCAGGATCACCTACCCAGTTGATATGAGCATGTCTGTGTGTCTATCCGTCTGTCAGTTTCTACGCAAACTAGCATCTCAGTTTTAACTCTATCGTCTTGAAACTTTGCACACACCCTTCTTTCCTTTGCACGCATTATATAAGATGGAACGGGATCGGGATCTGCCAACTATATCCCTTACCTGCCATAGCTGCATGAGTTCTACTTTTGGCAATACGACCCACCAAATTTGATAAAGATCGGCCGATTATATCCTATAGCTGCCATATAACTGATTAATCGGATATGAACCAGCTTACGTGTTTTTGTAGTTAGAAGCCTGGAACTTAGTACAGATTCTATTGTTTGTCAATTGATCGGACCTAATAAATTTTATTCGATCGGCCGACTATATCTTATAGCTGCCATATAACTGAACGATCGAAAATGGTATTTGGTAAAATTACCAACTTTGGTATTTTTAAAGATAGAAACTTGGAAATTAAATAAAAAAATTGTATTGTAATAAATTGGTTATATTATGATAATCTCATAAGGATCGACCAACTGTATCCGTTGTTTGGGATACATATCCGGTTTTAACTGCAAGGTTATATCAACTTCGTCCCTGCCCGAAGTTAGTTTTCCTTTCTTGATTCAATATATAAGTGCATGGGAATATCAACTTCGGCTCCTCCCGAAGTTAGTTTTCCTTTTTTGTTTTGTTTTTTTTCCACTTCAGCTTCATTCATATTTTTTTATTATCTTATTCTCGGGTCTCTCCTCCACCTGAGGGGCTCCTGAGGTACTTGGTGTGGGACCCAATGAAATTTAAAGCGGCCACAATAAGTACACTGGATACAATAGTAAATGTTTTTCATTAGTATTCATCTAACAAAATTTAATATAGCCGGCTCTCGTACGGATCGTGGCCTACCAACGTTCTCCGGATTATAACTTCCACGTAACATTTTATGTACAACAGAAGACTTCAAATGTTTATTGAATAACTGAGGACTCTTTTTTAATCAGAGGAGATTTAAACGCAAAAAATAGATCCTGGTTTCATTTCTTCTCTGTCTCTTAGAACCTGTCCCAAATTCGGAAACGCAAATCTTGACGACAAGCTATCCAAAATATTACTCATACGCACAGGGCTTCACTCCAAGGGCAAAGCTTCACTCCTAGGATCATATTTCTCTAATTGCCAAATTACGCCCAAGACGAGAGTCCCATTTTACAGTATTTCGTCAAAATCTAGAGACGACTCTGGATCTCAATCTAGAAATCCAATCGCCAACGGATTGGCGATTCCCACTCTTTCTGCCTCTCACAGAAAAACTTCACAAGACTGCAGACTACTTCCAGACTACATCCTGCGCTCGGTACCTTGCTAATACTAAAGAGAAGGTTACAAAGACAATTTTGTCGAACGAGGGAACCCGTTGTCAACAGGATGTATTGAAAAACTTCCAATAGGATGTATCGGAAAACTTCCAAAAGGATGTATAGGAAAACTTTAATAAGATGTATCGGAAAACTTCCAATAGGATGTATCAGAAAAATAGTGAAAAAACTATTGGATCAGACCAAGCAAAGGCAGACAGATCTCTTATTGGAAGGATGATTCTACCATTCGCTGTGGAAGATAGCGAGACATATCAAGCAACAGGTGTCCCTAAAATTTCTCATCAGGAGAGATGGCGGTTCTTGGGCCAGATCACGAAGTGAGCGCGTGAAAGCGTTAGCTTCCAGGTCGCTTCAAGGAGTTTGATTTCTCCTGCTTCTATACACAGGGAGGTCCAACAAGGATTATACCGCCCTGGACAAAAGTGTTGTGCAGTACGAACAAGTACGGTAGAGGTAGTCTCAACCCATTTTAAGGCACCAACACGACCAATACGGCCCCAGGAGATGATGCACTTGACAATTACATTTTAAATTTAATAGGTGCCTTGATTCTCGAATACTGATATCAGAGAAATCAAAAACAGCATACCTGTATTTGAGTTTGGTTTCCGTATATCACACGGACCAACTGAAGAGGTTTACCATCCTCTGAAACCTGGAAGGTTTTGAGGCCAAGGAGTAGGTGGTAAACCATCAAACGGCTTACAATGTTGACAGTCGATGCGTATTCCATTAGCAATAACTGAACTTAATAATTGATAGTAATAGTAGTAATAATAGTAATAACCAGGGACTGTAACGGTTATAATTAAAAAAGCAAAAAATTACAAAATAAAAGTTATTTCTTAACTTTTACGATAAAAATTGATTTTTGATAATTAAAATTTATTTTAATAATAAAAAATTAGTAATAATTATGAAGTATCAATTTTTATGTAAAAATTACGCAATAAATTTTATTTTCAATTTTTATTATATAAATTGAAAAATAAAAATTATTTGATAACTTTTATTTTGAAAATAGAAAATAAAGGTTGAATCCATATATCCATATATTTTGATCCGTAGAAGCCAGATCCAATATATATGTATATATATGTTCTACACATCAATACCTTTCAGATGGTATATAATAAGTATGTATATATATATATATATGTATTTTTATCCGCTTATGTGCCTGTGCAGTTTTGGCACACAACAAAATTTGTTGCTAATAACAAAACTAAAAAAAATATCAGAGCAATCCAGCGGACTCTGGAATGATATGGTTGAAGACCCAACAATCTAACCAATGGATCTTGGCATCGGGCTGTATGCATCGGAATTTCATCAACCATCATCATAAAGGCAACCGGTACGTTAAGCATGCATTCTGGTTGCACAGCACGCAATGTCTGTATAAGCTTGACGACGTTTGGTACAATGACTACTGACTACTTCGTTCAGTTGATTTACTCTATCTGAAAATTGATTTTTTTTTTTTGGTTATACCAAAGATTATAAAGTACATAGATAGGACATCTCATACAAAGAAAAATTTTCTATGGCGGGTTCCAGCGCTGGAACGAGCGGGTTCCATTGCGCGACAAGTTAAGTTTGAGAAATTTTTCGCGCGATAACGATTGAGGGATAGCCTAGTGGTAGAGTGCTTGGCTGATGTGCAGAGTAAAATGAGTTCAAATCAGGCAAGGGAAGTCCACTTTTTTTTATTTTAAATCTATTTATATTATATTTATACCCTTGCAGAGGGTATTTTAATTTTGGTCAAAAGTGTGCAACGCAGTGAAGGAGACATCTCCGACCCTATAAAGTATATATATTCTTGATCAGGATCACCTCCTGAGTTGATATGAGCATGTCCGTCTGTCCGTCTGTCCGTCTGTCTGTCTGTTTCTACGCGAACTAGTCTCTCAGTTTTTAAGCTATCGTCTTGAAACTTTGCACACACCCTTCTTTCCTTTGCACGCAGTATATAAGTCGGAACGGCCGGGATCGGCCGACTATATCCTATAGCTGCCATATAACTGATTGATCGGAAATGGTATAACTTTGGTGTTTTTAGAGTTACAGAGTTCAGATTTTGTACGAATGCTATTTTTGGCAAAATAATACGACCTACCAAATTTTATAAGGATCGGCCGACTATATCTTATAGCTGCCATATAACTGATTGATCGGAAATGCTATAACTTCGGTGTTTTTAAAGCTAGAGAATTCGGATTTGGTACGATTGCTATTTTTGGCAAAATAATACAACATGCCAAATTTGATAAGGATCAGCCGACTATATCCTATATCTGCGATATAACTGACTGATCGGAAATGGCATAACTTCAGTGTTTTTCGAGCTAGGAAGTTGGGATTTTCTATGAATTCTATTTTTCGAAAAATAATACGACTTATCAAGTTTCATATGGATCGGCCGACTATATCTTATAGCTGCCATATAACTGAACGATCGGAAATGGTATTTGGTAAAAATACCAACTTTGGGGTTCTTCAAGATAGAAGTTTGGGATTTTTTTTTAGATTTTGTCTTGTAATTTATTGGTTATATTATGATATTCCCATAAGAATCGGTCAATTATATCCGATTTTAGCGATATATATCCTGTTTTAGCTGCAAGGGTATATGAACTTCGGCTCCGCCCGAAGTTAGCCTTCCTTTCTTGTTTTATTGTTTTAAACTTTTTAACAAAACTTATAATACATTCAAGAAAAATACAAAATTTTAAAATCACCCTAAAATCACCTTAAAATTGCCTCAGTTCGTAGTGGAACTCGCTGTAAAAATCTTTATAAGTGCGGGTTCTACGGCATATTGGCAGGCCGAGTCGTGGAACCCGCTGTAAAATGAAAATATTTGAGAGCGGGTTCCACGACATACGCCTGGCAGATGAGAGAGAGAAAGAGAGAATTCTATTTTTAGAAAGAAACATTTTTGGAACAATGAGAGTTTGAAACGTTCAAATCGAATAGTGTGAGAGCAAAGAGATCAGAAATATCTTCTACTATCTTTACTCTTCAGCTCGGATTTTACTATGGATCCTTGCGTTTTCTTTAATACCAACTTTAACTACCGTTAGATCAACTTCGAGGGTAGCCTAGATGGAATGCGCGCGATCCTTATCCTTCGGGACCTGGGTTCGATTTTGTTACTGGGCGGTCGTTAAAATTTTTAAAACATTTCAGTTTTATGATTATTTTTATATTTTCTTTTATTTTTTTTACTTTAATTTTCTTAATAATATTTTTTTTCCTTTTAATATTTACTTTATTATTATTATTTTTAATTGCATTCTATTACAATTTTTGTAAAAATAAGTGACTGACAAAATTCCGTAGGGACTCCCTTGAAATTTTATTAGCCGGACATAGTATTAAATTTTCATTAAAACTAAAATTAAAGAAAAATAAAAAAAAAATTATAAAAGAAAGAAAAAGTTACAAGTCCTTACTAGGATTTGAACACAAAAAGATTGTACATAAAGTAACTACTCTATGCATTACGCTACCACCCCATCTTTAACAGCAGCGACTAAAAATACCATTTGTTCTTCTGACTGCACATCGGCCCATTGAAAACAGAAACAAGAAATTGAAAATGAAAATTGGAAGCCAAAAAATTTTTACTCCGTCTTGCGAGCAGTCACACATATATACAAAGACGCACTTTTTTTTTACGCATACATGTAAAGGGCTCTAAAAATAGAATCGTATTTATGTTCGTTCCCCCCTCACCAACAAGCTCGACGAAAAAAGTTGACCGTTTTTGGCCCTGATGTAACTGGATGGCTTCTTGGAAGTATAATTGGATGCTGACTATCAAAATCTGACGAATTTTTTTAGCCGACCGTCTACGTGCAACAGACCAAAATTATTCAAGAAGGAGAGGATGAGGCAAGGGCACTGGATACAGCTATCTCTTTTCCATTTTGAAGCGCCTTTATGTTCTCCCAAAAATGCACACGCTGCACTAGTCGCAATAACAGCTGTGTTCCAGATTTGTAAACGTAGACCTTCAACTGTGCTACTTCCGACATAAGTCGAGTCAACAACTCGGCTCCCGATAACTCCAGCTTTGGCACCGTAACAGTCTTTAAAGATGCATCTCGGGACTTCGAGCAGAGTAAATAGCTTGCAGATCCTGCGCCCTTGGACACGACATAAACGCATGCCCCATACGCCTTAATGCTGGCGTCACTGAACCCATGGACCTCCACCTCGGATTTCGATGATAGCGCCCATCTAGGGAATTCGGCGCGCTGCGTACTAACAAAGCTGCTACGAATCATATTCCAGTCGCAGTGAAGAGTTTGAGGAAGATTTTCATCCTAGGACAACTTCTCACGGCACTGTTTCTGGAGAAAGATCTTCGCCTTTGAAATTAAAGGACCCACAAGGCCTAGATCATCCACATAAAAGTCGCGACGCAGAATTTCGGCCCCCCTTGGAAACATTAATTGCTCATCATCTGCCAACTGATGCATTGCCCGAACTTCTAAAAATGAGTCAGGCTTCGTTCCATAGGTGACAGTATCCAGCCTAAAAACCTGTAACTCATCCTGGGTGGAATCCCGCCAAATAATACACTGAAGATAGCTGTCCTCAGAAAAAACCCTGACGCAACGATACATTTCTGTATCAGTTCTGTATATTCACTTGCCGTACCCGGACGTGTTTCTTCTATCACTCTTGCCAGTTTGCAATTATTCTCGATCTTGAACTCAAGCTTTCTCCTTTCGCGACAAGTGGAAATACAACGATTAATCTCTTAAAATAAATTTGACTTAATAAGTTTATTTAACTATTTATTTCCAATTTATACATTTAATCGTTTAAAGTTATTTCTGTTTTGCTTTAACTATATTCTCCAACATAAGTCTCTCCGAGCTGTACTCTCTGGACGTAACCCGTTACATCATAGTTACTGAGGAGTTTGTTGTTCTTCACGACGCCAAAACTTCGTTGCACATCTATTTTGTAACGTCGTCTCTTACATCCGATCTGATCGTCCACTCTCGGCTACAGAGTGCTTCAGAGAGCCTAAATTCTTTAAACGCTACTACAGTGGTCTGCAATCCGTCAAAAATGAGTCTTACTGCACAGCGAAAAATGTGAATTTGGTGGATCCATTACGGGTGACTCATACCTGTCTTGTTGGCTCTGCAACAACTGCTCACATATTAAATGTGCTGGAGGAGGACACAATGGACGGATAAATGACCTTATCAACAAGAAAATTGGCCTGACATGGTCTTGCATCGCTTGTAGAGAAATTGAGTCAGAGATGCGGACTTTTATGAAACAGACGAGAATGGTTTCCTAGATGTTCGCAAGCAATTCTCGGCCCTTAATGGGCATTTCCTCGCTCTTGAAACTCAATTCCTTGGGCTAAAGTTGTTAAGCGAATCCCCCAGACTGAATACCTCTACGTCCCGTGCTGTGCAAGTCAATAAATTTTCAACACCAAACATTTTACCGTCGCCTACTTGTCTACCTACTTATGATGTTCCAGTACCAAGGGACTTGATGAGCCTTCCTTCAGGGCACTCTAATTTTTATCCCTTGTAAGAAGCGATCAGCGTACCGAGTACAAATCTCGAGCCTCCTATCATCTTGGAACCTCCATCGTTGGACATCGTTGGACAACCTACCCTCTGCTCTCGCTGTGATGTCTCCTAGGCCTCTAATTGGTGTGGCACCTGAAGTTAGATCCTTTGGACTTACGCTGAGGGCGGTTGCTCCTCGTAAGGACATATTCATCTCTCAGCTTATGCCGGATGCTACTGTTGATGATGTCAGGAGTCACCTGTTAACCTTCCTTAAGGTAGCTCCTAATGAAATAGCTGTTTTTAAGTTTAACTTTAAGCATAAGCGTTCTATTTCTTCTTTTAAAATAGTCGTACCTGATTCCTACCTTGAAAAAGCATTTGATCCTGTAGCTTGGCCTGAGCACAGTATCATTCATGAATCCCAGCAAAAGACGCTCAGAATCCTAGCACTGTAGAAACTGCTTAAACAAACTGAATAACATAGTATTTTCCTGCTGATATCAAAACGTTAGAAGTATTCTGGGTAAGCTGAGCCAAGTTTTACAAAGAGTGCTTCTTTTGATTTTGATGCTGTCGTGCTTACTGAAACTTGGCTTAACTCCTCTGTCTCTGATTATGAAATTCTTGTTTCCAAATTCATAGTATTTCGATTGGATCGTCCAACTTTTGCAGGTGGTGTCCTCATTGCTGTTAGTAATGAGTACCCTGCTGAACTTATTCCGGTCCCGAAAGAGTTCGGAATTGAGTTCATTGCGGTGAAAATTTTAACTGGCTCGTCTCAAATGTTCCTGACCTGTTCCTACATTCCTCCCATGGCTGAAGATATTGTATACTTTCACCATCTTGATGCCATTAGGTCTGTGTTTTCGTTGGTCAAGGACCGTGATTTCTTTCTAATCATGGGAGATTTCAACCTTCCCATCATTTCCTGGATCCCGTCTGAGGTTGACAATTCCCTGCTTTTCAGATGTCATAACGACTTTATCGATGGTTTAACCGATCTTGCCCTGCTCCAAATAAATCCAATTCTTAACACTCATGGCAGATTTCTGGACCTTATTTTTCCAAAGTGTCATTCTCTGTGACATTCATTCGGTCTCCGCCGCTATCGCTTCCTGAAGACTTTCCCTATCCTACACTATTAGCATCGGTGTTAATTGATGTGCCTCATAATGAAGCTTGCTTTAATGTTCAACCTCGTTTTAAATGCTTCAGAAAGACTGATTTTTTGGCCCTTCGGAATCATTTGGCTGAAATCGATGGGAATGTTTTTTCCACTATAAACACAATTGAACCAGCTACGGATTCGTTTTACGAAATAATTCATAATGCCTTGAACAAATTTGTTCCGGAAGTTCCAGTATCATTGTCTACAAAACCACCTTGGTATAATAAACACCTTTCTCGTCTTAAGAACAGGAAATCCAGAGCTTACAAAAAGTTTCTTAAGTCAGGATCGATGTGCCATCAGTCAAACTTTCTTTATGTTCGCAACCAGTTTATTATTCTCAACGATAAGCTTTATAAGTAGTATATCATGAATTGTAAAGTAAACTTTCGTAATGATCCAAACTCCTTCTATTCTTTTGTCAATATGAAACGTAAATCAAATCTTTTTCCTCCTTCCCTATCGTATAAAAATATTTCACATTCTTCTGAGCAAGGTATTGCTAATCTCTTTGCGTCATTTTTTCAAACCACTTATTCGTCCGATTCATATAACCTGAATTCTTCTTATCCTTATAAATTACCACATATAAACAATATTTACTTTTCAAAATTTCGAATTCAGTATGTGTTTGAAGCTCTCAACAATAGATATCTCATTCTCTGCTGGTCTTGACAATGTTCCTAGCTGTGTTCTAAGGTACTGTTCTGATATCCTTTGCTATCCTCTCACTATCTTATTCAACTTATCCTTGGAGTTGGCATGTCTTCCTAAAAGATGGAATGAATCATTTCCGCTTCATAAGAAAGGCTCTAAAGCACTTATTCAGAACTACCGGGGGATTGCTAAGCTATCTGCGATTCCCAAACTGCTCGAAAAACTGGTTACTTTCCAACTGCAACATTTTTGTAAGAGCATTATTTCCACTTCACAGCATGGTTTCGTCAAGCATCGCTCTACCACATCTAACTATCCTTCTTGAATTCACTTCGTTTATCCACAGAGGTTTTCTGAGCCGCATGCAAACTGATGTGGTATACACTGACTTTAGCAAAGCGTTTGATTCTGTGAACCACCGTCTCCTCTTTCATAAGCTGTATCTTATGGGGTTTTCTCCACATATAGTACAGTGGTTGACCTCCTATCTATCGAACCGCAAGCAGCGTGTTTTGTTTAAAAACAGTTCATCACAGATTACAAACGTTTCATCTGGTGTCCCACAAGGTAGTCATTTAGGACCTCTTCTGTTTGTTCTTTTTGTCAACGATGTACCTAGTGTTGTAAACTATGCTACTACATTTATGTATGCTGATGATGTCAAGTTATGTCTTTTTTTCTCAGACCATTTTCTTCATAGACACCTGCTCAAACAATCTCCTTTTACTTAACTGCTCTAAGTGTAAAGTTATGACGTTCAATCGCAGTGTGCCTCATATCGATTCATACTCTCTTGGGAATAACGTCTTAGATCGTGTTTCACTAATTAACGATCTTGGAGTCCTTTTTGACAATAAGTTGTCGTTCAATGAACACATATCACTAACAGTCAATAAAGCCAGAGGTGTGGTAGCTTTTATCAAACGTTGGTCTAAAGAATTTGATGATCCTTTCACAACTAAAACTCTATACGTATCGTTGGTTCGTCCTATTTTGGAATACTGTTCTAGCGTTAGGAGTCCGCAATAATTTGTTCACCAAAGGAGGATTGAATCTGTCGAAAAGCAGTTTCTGCTATTTGCGTTAAAAAGCTTAATCTGGGATAATGCCACTTTCCTCCCATCGTATAATTGCCCGTTAAAACTACTAAACTTACCTTTTTTAAAAGAGCGCCGTACTTGTGCTGGGGTTATGCTACTTCATGTGCTTATTCTTGGACAGGTTGACTCACAAGTTCTTCTTGAAAAATTAATGTTCTCTGTTCCTAATAGAGTAACTAGATCCTTCCGACCCCTTTGGTTACCAATTTCTAAGTCTAATTTTGCTGAATACGATCCATTTCGCGTTATTTGTAAAAATGATAACTCTTTGTCCCATTTATTATCCCCTGAACTATCCCTAGATGTAATTAAATCCAAAATTATGGAATATCTTTTAATTTAATAATATCCTTACTTTTAGTTATAATAATCTAGTTTCTAGAATAACAGAACATTGTTAATAATAAATAAAAAAAAAAATACTGAAAAAAATTATGGTACCATTTTTAATGAAAAACAAGAAAGGAAAGCTAACTTCGGGCGGCGCCGAAGTTGATATACCCTTGCAGTTAAAACCGGATATATATCGCAAACATCGGATTAAATTGGCCGATCCTTATGAGAATATCATAACATAACCAATTTATTACAATAAAAAATCTAAAACAAAGTACCAAGCTTCCATCTTCAAAAATACCAAAGTTGGTATTTTTACCAAATACCATTTCCGATCGTTCAGTTATATGACAGCTATAAGATATAGTCGGCTGATCGTTATGCAATTTGGTAGGTTGTATTATTTTGCATAATAGCATTCGTACCAAATTCGAATTCTCTAGCTTTAAGCTAGACACCGAAGTTATAGCATTTCCGATCAATCAGTTATATTGTAGCTATAGGATATAGTCTGCCGATCCTTATGATATAATTTCCTTATTATTATATGGATATTATATATTATTATAATTATCCTTATAATTTGGTAGATTGTATTATTTTGCCAAAAATAGCTTCCGTACAAAATCTGAACTCTGTAACTCTAAAAACACCAAAGTTATACCATTTCCGATCAATCAGTTATATGGCAGCTATAGGATATAGTCGGCCGATCCCGGCCGTTTCGACTTATATACTGCGTGCAAAGGAAAGAAGGGAAACAGACAGACAGACGGACAGACGGACATGCTCATATCAACTCAGGAGGTGATCCTGATCAAGAATATATATACTTTATAGGGTCGGAGATGTCTCCTTCACTGCGTTGCACACTTTTGGACAAAATTATAATACCCTCTGCAAGGGTATAAAAAGTAATAAAAAATATTTATGAAATAAAAATTAAAAACTTTAATAAAATTATAAACAAAAGAAATTCATAGCTCCGATGTAAACCATTTTTTTTTTAGATCTCAACTAAAAGTAATTTTTTTCAGTGAAAAGTTTTCGGAAATACAAAAACGAAGTGCCTTCGTATTTTTACGAACAACTGAGAGACTATACCATTATTGTTGCTTAGCTCGGCAAGGGAGACAACGAACAGAGAGAGAGGAAAAAACGAAAAATTGTTGTTGTATTTGGGTGTTGCCTATGTTGGGAGCAACACACGTACATGAAATTTCATTTCCCATAAGAAAGAGAAATTCCAACAACAAAGGAGCACCGAGAGCAATGGGGCTTGGCACCCCTGAACTAGTTGCTTGACCCAACATTCTCTCGAAAGATTCCATCTCGACCAGGGATTAACTCCAGGGATTAATCCCATCGTTCAGGGCCAAGGCAGGACCGGAGGCACGCCATTTGGAGAGCTGCTTGAGAAAGTTTAGGTACTCCTCCTTCTATCGGGACCAGAAAGACTGCTGCAGGAAAGACACGCGCTGCCAATTTTCCAACCGGTTGAAGTTCAGCTTTGTGACATCGGTCTCGATAAAGCTGACTGTCGAACCACCAGTTAAAAAATGAGCCGGGGTCAGAACATCAAGGTCTGCAGGATTTTCTGAAAGAGACAATAAGGGTCGTGAATTTATAACAGCACCAATATGGCGCAGCAGCGTTCGCAGCTCCTCGAATCCCAGAACTGCAGATCCGACAGCTCGGTAAAAATGGTGCTTGGCGGTTTTAACAGCCGCTTCCCACAGACCACCGAAATGCGGAGATCGAGGAGGAATAAAATGCCATTCGATGGACTCCATAGAGCAAAACTCCAGCAGTGCCCGTTGATGCTCTTCGCTTAGAAATAATCGGCGCAGCTCCTTCAGCTCGTTTTTGGCTCCAACAAAGTTGGTTGCGTTGTCAGACCAAATATGTTGAGGGCTTCGGCGGGTGCATATAAAACGCTTCAAAGCCTGCAAAAAAGACATTGTGGACAGATCCCTCACAAGCTCCAGGTGGACGGCTTTGGTAGCAAAACAAATGAAAACGCTGACGTAACATTTTACTGAAGCCTTATTACGCACTTCCGGCTTGTAATAGAAAGGCCCACAAAAATCCAAACCAGAGACTCCAAAGACCTGGGAGCCGCTGACTCTTTGCTCCGGGAGATCAGCCATAATGTACTCCAACAACCGAGACTTAGTCCGGAAGCATCGGATGTAATTGTATATTGCTTTCGTCACCGTTTTTCTCCCCCCAATTGGCCAATATTAGGACCGAATGATTGCCAACAGCGCGAGGTCCCATATGTAAATTCCGCTCATGGAAGTGAACAATTATAGCCAGCGTAACTGGATGGCTTCTTGGAAGTATAATTGGATGCTGCCTATCAAAATCCGACGAATTTTTTTAGCCGACCGTCTACGTGCAACAGACCAAATTTATTCAAGAAGGGAGAAGATGAGGCAAGGGCACTGGATACCGCTCTCTTTTCTCTCTCTCTGTTTTGAAGCGCCTTTATGTTCTCCCAAAAATGCACACGCTTCACTAGTCGCAATAACAGCTGTGTTCCAGATTTGTAGACGTAGACCTTCAACTGTGCTACTTCCGACATAAGTCGAGTCACAACTCGACTCCCGATAACTCCAGCTTCGGCACCGTAACAGTCTTTAAAGATGCGTCTCGGGACTTCGAGCAGAGTAAATAGCTTTCAGATCCTGCGCCCTTGGACACGACATAAACGCATGCCCCATACGCCTTAATGCTGGCGTCACTGAATCCATGGACCTCCACCTCGGATTTCGATGATAGCGCCCATCTAGGGAATTCGGCGCGCTGCGTACTAACAAAGCTGCTACAAATCATATTCCAGTCGCAGTGAAGAGTTTGAGGAAGATTTTCATCCTAGGACAACTTCTCACGGCACTGTTTCTGGAGAAAGATCTTCGCCTTTGAAATTACAAGACTCACAAGGCCTAATGGGTTATAAAGCCGAGCGACTGAAGCAAGAACGATGCGCCTAGTGGGCTATGAGATTGACTGAATCCCTTCAAAGGAAAATAGCAAGCGGTCAGTTGCAGGATCCCAAGCAAGACCCAGTGTCTTTGTGAAATTGCTGCCATCATTAAACCTTAGGAAAGACTACCGATCTTCTTCAGGCACCTTATTCAGCACGTCAGCCACATTGGAGCACCACTTCCTTAACCGAAATTGACCTTTGGCAATTAGCTGAATAGGCGCATCTCAGGGGGCATTGACAGAAATCGGGGCATGCAGAAATTACATGGGATCATCCACCGCATAAAGTACTGTCAGAGGGAAGCGAATTAATAATAATTAAGGATGATCTACTGTTGTTCTCTTACTGTTAAAACTGTGCCCTTATCAGCCACGTATGAAAATTGTTCACAAAACACCGTGTACGAAATTGTTTGGTTTTTGTTTAAGTAATTTGTTTATATATAAATATATTAACGATCATGTCGGGGTTTACCAATGTTTGGTCATTGATAATTTTTAAACGTTATAAATCGTTATTTGGCCGCATATGAAATTAGAATCTATGTACAATATGTGAAATCCAATTTAGGGTGCGAGCGCAATAAGACAACGAACGAGAAAGACGCAAACCTTCCAGAATAGGCTGAGCTTTAGAAGCCGAATTAGTAAAGCCGAGCGGCCAAAAGGGAGTCGGTTTGCGACCAACAATGCATAAGTTAATAATTAATTATTATATTTAAATTAGTTGCTTGCTGCTTGACCCGACAGACTGTTTAGGTTATTGTCGCAGATCGATTATCGATAGTTTAGTATTAAGTATTATTATTGAAATTTGGTATTGTGCCCTCATGAAGAGATTGGGCACACTAGGTAGATAATTGGTGAATTTGGTGGTGAATTTGTCGTCGAAAGCCATGGAGTGTGGGAGGTTATACTGCGGTAATGTTTATTACTATTATTAGCATCTTTTCTATAACTTGTACTTCCACTAGAATAAAACATACATATATACACGGAGCTACATTGGTGTTTTTAGGCGGGTTGCCCCATCGCCGCCGTATGTTTAAGGCAACTCCCACCCGAGCGACGACAGAAGCCTTTATTCGTAGTCAGGCGACTGGCGACTTGGATCTGGAGTAGCACCCTGGTGAGAGGGTTGATCTTGCGCAGACAGCGCAAAGTGCATGGACGACATGATGCAGCATTCGCCCAGAAGGAGTCCTTGACTAAACGAGAGCCAGGATATCGTGACGCAAATGGATGGCAGCGTATTGGTTCCGCAACCGAGCGCAGGGACGCCGCAAGATGGCGGCCGACCTCTTGGAGAGGATCGCCGAGCTGGAGAAGGAGTTGGAACGCGCTCGCAGAAGTAACGTGGAGCGCACTGACCCCGTTATGTCGAGTGAGGTTGGGGTAGGTCAGCAACCGCCATTTGCAACCGGCCTGACCGTACCTAACCCAACCCAGCTGGAGAAGGAATTGGAACGCGCTTGCAGCAGTAACGTGGAGCGCACTGACCCCGTTATGTCGAGTGAGGTTGGGGTAGGTCAGCGTCAGGAGAGTGCCCCATGAATGGATGCAGGAGGAAGGATCACCGTCTTCTTCATGAGGCAAGCACCGAAAGCAAGAAATGAAGGCTTCAGGAGATCGCCACAGCGAGGCGGCCATTGGAGAAGCTACAACCGGGACCGACAGGCAGTCGAACCTAGGGAAGGCGTCCGGTTCAATGAAGGAGCAGCGTCATCCGTGGTTGCTCCTGCGACGCCGCCGCAACCGCATTAGGATGGGTCGTTTTTGGCCTGTAGAAGGACGACGAGACATGCCATCACCGAAGCCTTGTCTGCTAGCCACGTCGTTGGATGATAATGTGGAACGGATCGTCGAGGACTACTTCGAGATCGAGAACTTCGGTGTGAAGGCGGCGCCAGCGGCCGCAGCCAGCGACGACGTGAGGGCTCAGAAGATCTTGGAGGACACTACGGTGTGAGTTGGCCGCCGATACCAAACGGGATTACTGTGGAAAACGGATAACATCGTGCTGCCTCGTAGTTATGATATGGCGTACAATAGGTTGGTCAATATCGAAAAGAAAATAAAGCCAGATGGGCAGTTCTCCCAAGAGTACTCACGGATTGTCAATGATTACGTCGTCAAGGGATACGCTCGGCGTCTGGAGCGACAGGAGATCGCTATGGGAGGCGATAGGATATGGTACTTGCCACATTTTGGAGTGGAGAATCCCAACAAGCCAGGAAAGCTTCGATTGGTATTCGATGCAGCGGCACGAGTTGCAGAAGTATCGCTGAATTCTGCGCTGAGCAAGGGGCCGCAACACTATAAGGCCTTGGCATCTATCCTCTTCCATTTTAGAGAAGGTGCTGTCGGAGTCTGCAGTGACATTAAGGAAATGTTTCACCAGGTGCTGATCCGACCCGAAGATAGATGTGCGCAACGATTTCTGTGGAGAGATGGGGATAACCAACGAGACCCCGACGTTTATGAAATGTGCGTGATGACCTTTGGAGCTGCATGCTCACCGAGTGCGGCTCATCACGTGAAGACAGCGAATTCCAAGCGATTCCAGGATTCGGATCCCAGAGCAGTCAAGGCCATCGAGGACTACCACTACGTGGATGACTACGTGGACAGCTTCGCCACAGAGAGGGAAGCTATCGAAGTATCTACAAGATTAAAGGAGATACATGCAGAAGGCGGTTTTGAGCTTTGGAAGTTTTCGTCTAGTTCGCCTACAGTTGAGAGGATGCTCGGACCCAGTGACCCAGAGTATTGGATGGGGTGAAGCCGAGCAAAAGATTTTGGGAATGCGGTGGCAGCCAGCCACGGACGACTTCAGGTTTCGAGTGAAGTACCATTAAGTTGCCCCCATCGTATCCGATGGGAAGAGAATTGCCACAAAAAGGGAATTCTTAAGTATGGTCATGTCAACGTTTGACCCCTTGGGATTTCTGTGTTGCCTAATGGTAACAGCGAAGTTGTTGTTGCGAGAAGTCTGGAGAAAGAGGATCTCATGGGACGAGCCACTACCGGCTGAGATGTACAACGCCTTTATGGATTGGCGTAAGGAGATGGATAAAGTGGAAAACTTTTGGAGCCCACGTCACTATTTTGGATCTGGACTGGTGAAGACTATCGAGATGCACGTTTTCGTGGATGCGAGTCAGTCGGCATTCGCGGCAGTGGTCTACTGGAGAATCACGTATGAGGACGGCGACGTGCAAGTGAGGTTCGTGTGCGCAAAGACAAAGTGTGCACCTATGCGAACGATGACGATTCCACTGTTGGAGCTGCAGGCTGCAGTTCTAGGAACGAGATTGATGGACACAGTCGGGCAGGACCATAGTGTGCCCATTGCAGAAATTTTGCTATGGACAGATTCGAAGACAGTGCTGCGTTGGATTGGCAGCACGCACAGGCGCTACAAACAGTTCGTAGGGAACAGAGTAGCCGAGATTCTGGAGTCAACGAAGGTGGCCCAATGGAGATGGCTACCGTCCGCCGACAACGTGGCGGATGATGCGACTCGGGCGCAACGCAGCGTAGACCTGAGCGATGAGTCACGCTGGTTAAAAGGACCGGCATTCCTGAGGAGATCATTAAGCTGCTGGCCGGGAACCGCACCTACCGACGAAGCGGACGCAGAAGATGAAGAGAAAATGCCGAGTGAGTTCGTGCTCGTTGGCACGAGTGACACGTTTATATGCTTGCAGAGATTCTCAAGCTACAGGCGATTGTTGAGGACTACGGCCTGGGTCCTAAGGTTCACACGTCGATGCCGTGGACAACGAGACGAGCTTGAGAACTACGGCCTCACTGCAGCTAAGTGTGAAGCAGCTGAGGACTTGTTAGTCCGTATAGCACAACGTGAGGCGTTCCCCGACGAGATGCAGGCCGCAGAGAATGGCCTGGAGGTCGCTAAAGGAAGCGAAATATGTGGACTGGCGCCATACCTAGATGGCAATGGAGTCCTGCGAGCGTATGGCTGGATTGATGCGGCGCTATGTTTGCCGTACAGCGCCAGGATCCTCTCCCACCGACACGGTCTCACGGAGATGATTGTGCGCGATGCCCATGTAAGGATGAAGCATCAAAACGTGGATGCTACGATGACGGAAATCCGGACCAGGTTCTGGATTACGAGGCTGCGGAGAGTGCTTCGCAGTGTGATCTCGGGATGCAGCGAGTGCAAGCTGAACAAAGTACGACCGACGGCGCCGATTATGGGGCCTCTGCCAGAGGATCGTTTGGAGGCCTATGGTTGGCCGTTTAGGAGCACGGGCCTCGACTACTTTGGACCACTGCTAGTGACCGTTGCTCGGCACCAAGAGAAACGATGGGTGGCTTTGTTTACATGCCTGACGACCAGGGCGATCGACTTGGAACTAGCGCATGACCTGTCCACGGACTCCTGCGTAATTGCAATCAGGAACTTCATCTGCCGTCGAGGGCCTGTACATAAACTGCGCAGCGACAACGGGAGGAACTTCGTGGGAGCTGACAGGGAGGCCAAGAGATTTGCGGAGATCTTCGAACCCGAGAGGATCCAGACGGAGCTGTCGAGTAAGGGCATTGAATGGATCTTTAATTGCCCAGCGAACCCTTCAGAGGGTGGAGTCTGGGAGCGAATGGTGCAGTGCGTGAAGAGGGTGCTGCGTCAAACAGTGAAGGAAGTGGCGCCGAAGGAGCACGTAATGGAGAGTTTCCTTATAGAGGCAGAGAACATTGTAAACTCTCGTCCGCTCACCCATTTGCCAGTGAGTGCGGACCAGGAAGCCCCTCTTAAGCCAAACGATCTTCTCAAGGGAGCAGCTTGCCCACCGGATACACCCGGCCTGGATGGAGGCCTCATTAAGGAAGGAGCTACGCGAAAGCAGTGGCGCGTGGCAAGGATGCTGAGGGACCGTTTCTGGAAAAGGTGGGTCTTGGAGTACCTTCCCACGCTGACACGGAGAGAGAAGTGGTGCCGCAGAGAGAAGCCGATTCAACGAGGAGACATCGTCTTCGTTTACGATCCAGCCGTTCCGCGTCGAGACTGGTGAAAAGGCGTCGTGGAGAAGGCCTTTACTGGAACGGATGGTGAGGTCAGACGAGCCCGCGTTAGGATCATGGATGGAGATCGGACTCGCTGGATAATGCGCCCCGCTTCAAAGTTGGCGGCTTTGGATTTGAGTGAAGGGGTTCTTCACGGAGGTAAGGATGTCGCGGATCGATTATCGATAGTTTAGTATTAAGTATTATTATTGAAATTTGGTATTGTGCCCTCATGAAGAGATTGGGCACACTAGGTAGATAATTGGTGAATTTGGTGGTGAATTTGTCGTCGAAAGCCATGGAGTGTGGGAGGTTATACTGCGGTAATGTTTATTACTATTATTAGCATCTTTTCTATAACTTGTACTTCCACTAGAATAAAACATACATATATACACGGAGCTACATTGGTGTTTTTAGGCGGGTTGCCCCATCGCCGCCGTATGTTTAAGGCAACTCCCACCCGAGCGACGACAGTTATCTTTTCTCATTATACCCTTGCAGAGGGTATTATAATTTTGTCCAAAAGTGTGCAACACAGTGAAGGAGACATCTCCGACCCTATAAAGTATATATAAATTATTTAATTTATTATTATGCCGGCTGGCGGTGCCTCCATGGCAAGGGTAGAGCCGGTTGGATGAATATCCGTGGAGGGCCGGCAGTAGGTTGCTGCCGTTGGTTAGGTAGTGTTGACCACCAAGGATGGTAGCCACTGGAGAGTTGGGTGGTCGCTTCGACTTCCTTCCTTTTCCGAAGGTTATGGTGGGAGATACTTATCTCCGATTTTACGGCCCTTAAGGCACGATAACCAAATTTAATAATCAGAATAAATGTAACGGCTAAAGCCGGAGTTTTATGTTCGAGCTAGTGCTCTTTATTTCAAATCCAAATTAAAACTAAAACTTAAGAATTAACAAAAGTTCATGCATAGCCGGATGCCCGTGGCAGACCGCTGACCTTGCACATTTTGCAGAAGTCATACGATCGCTGTCAGCCAATGGAAAGGAGCCACAGCTCGGAATGGTACAATGTGCCGGCTCATCATAGGGCCAATAAGGTGGACCCAATTTAGGGTGGACCATGCATGAGAGAAATGTGTAATAATAATAATAATAAAAAATGATGAATATTAATAAGGGGAATAAGAATTGGCCTGCTCAGCCTAAGCTGGGAGTTGGTTGTTAACTACTCCACCCTTAAATTGGACACCGTCCTCGGTGACAGCCAATTCGTCGATGGACTTTTGTAGCTGGGCCGCCTCTCGTTTGCGCCTGCAGTGTTGTTGGAGCAGGACCAACGCGCATAGTGTGAGTCTGACGGCGACTCCTGCGGCGAACCATATCCTCGGGGAACCTCCAGCCGACACGTCCTCTCTGAGCTCCTGCATTAAACGCAGGTTATGCTCGTTCATCCGCTGTAACATTGGCAGGCTCAGTATGTGATCGTGTCCGGTGATGTTAATTAAGGGGGAGGCCGCAATACCCGGGCTCTTATTCACGGAGTAGTTGAGGTTTAAATACACGGAGTCGTTGATCACCGCCTTTCTCTCGAAGGTGATGAGGTGGGTCCCTACTATGGTTGTTGTGGGACCGTCATCGATGGTAATCCTCGTTAGTTTCTCGTTGACGATTATTACTCCATCGTCCACAATTGTAAGGGGTTCCAGATTGCTGGGCCGCGTCCGGCACGTAGCAGCCCCGCCTGCATGTAATTGCCTGGCGCAGGTGTCGTGAGACGCCTTTTTGCAAAATGTGGCCAAGTTGGTAGAAGCGCAATCGGAGACTGCTAGGATTCCGTCATCACATTATTATTATTCCGTCAGAGCATTATTTTGAAAAATCTTAATCTTAGATACATCCATAAGGCTAACTATTGGGACCTCTGTGAGCTGTTCGTCAAAAATAGCCTATAGGTCACTATGATTGAAAATAGTAGGATTGATGATATTATTTTTAGCAAGCGTGATATAACATTCGGATATTAACATTCTATTTCTGGCAAGGAGTGTTTCGAACAGATGGCCCGAGTCAACAAGCCCGTCCTTTTTCTCCCTGAGGATCTTGTTTACCGTGTCTGTGAGTAGATTGATGTGTTTCCGTGTCTCTGTATTAATTATAACCTGTCTATTATTAGCCTCGATAAGCGATGCTTGATTGGTGTTACTTCTACTTAGATCATCCGCGTCGGGTGTACCCGCCACGACCTTAAGGATTGAGCCCAAAAAATCAAGGCTCCTGGCCATCCTATGGTATACCTTAAGTTCCTCCAGAAGGTTCTGGGCATGTTCAATGTCCACTTCCAGCAGCTTCCTCATGTGGGAATGTGGGAACAGTTCCAGCATTCTGACCGTGGAGTCAATTATGCTGGCAAACTCGGACAGATTTGTCGAGTGCCTGACCAGGCCGTACTGTTCCCATACTAAAACGTTGCCGTCTAGCACCGGGATGTATTTAGCTTGCGAGAAATCGGTGATTCTTGCGCTTGCGGTGGACAGCAGTATGATGGATATGATGGTGAGCCTGTGGGAATTATAGCAACGATTGGGTTTTAATATAAGGGCGACTGTGGCAGATGAAATGCCTATCTAATGTTGTCCTTATGGACCACCCTCCCCCTAATGAGAACAGATGTTCCCAGATCTGCTTCTACACGCTCTTCTGAATAAAGCGGAGTTAATTTGTTCCCTAATCTTTTGTTGTTGCGTAGGTGCACTCTTTCACCGACTTCGAAGACTCTGTTCTGCCTTGAAGGATTAACCCTGTCTAGGTTGGATTGTTGTGCCTTGTCAATCTTGGCTTTAATTGCCAGCTTCATCTCGTCGCTGCTGGCGTGGATGACCTCTACCGGCCTAAACTCTATAACCGAATGTAGCGACCTGTTGTTTTCTATAGTGGACCTCAATATTAGTTCCACAGTGTCCTCGATTTCTTTATCAATCTTAAGGCATCTGGCAATTTCCGCCAGGGTACTGTAAAATCTCTCTACATTGGAGCTACTGTGTAGCGGTGGCGCGTTAACAACATCGATGCTGTACTGGTTTCGCAGCAATGATGTGATTGTCTCAGAGTTAAAGGAGGCCTCATTGTCGCAGCATATGGTCTTGGTGTTGGGGTAAAAATTTACCAACGTATGATGGGATAGGCGTAGTTCCTAATTCCTGTTTCTTAGGATGGCGGTCGTATTTGCCTTTATTGCAGACTTTGCAATTTGCGACCACTTCGCTAGCTAATTTGGACATGTTCGGGAAGTAGTAATCCCGGAGAATTTGTTTTGCCTTCTCCTGGGCAGCCCTATGGGCGCGATTGTGCTCTGTGTTAGTGATCTCCAACTGTTCATTAGCGTTGGTTATGTCATTGACGAAGGTTTCACAATGCCAGAACTTTGTCGCAGGAAATTCCTGCCTCAAGGCGTGTTGAATGCGAGCTAGTGTAGGGAAGTCACAGTGAATTGCATTCACAACGTTGGTGTTGATGATCTCCTTAACGGATTCAACAAGCGAGTCCTTGTTATTTAAGTTAATGATATGGCGAGTTCTATTTCCGAAGACTATGAAATCTCGCCGAAGCGGTTGGCCTGTTTCTTCCAAAAAAATTGGTTTCTAAAGTAGTTCAGAGGTTTGTCTGTGGTCTCTATGGTGTATGACAGCGAAAGTTCACTATGCACCGTAGCCGCGTCGGACTGGCCCTCAGCCTCTGAGTAATTTAGGGGTTGCCTCGATAGCGCGTCAGCTACCAGGTTTTGTTTTCCGGGTGTGTAAAACACTTTCCCGTTGTTCTCATCAATGAACGCTTTCCATCGCTTGATCTTAGCGTTGGTGTTTTTGTCGGATACCGCATATGTGAGAGGCTGGTGGTCTGTAAAGATCCGTATTCCATTGTTACCGTATAGGTAGTTTTGGAGTTTGCCTATTGCCCAGACTATCGCCAACAATTCTCTTTCGTTGGTGGCGTAGTTTAGCTCGCCGTCTTTTAGCGTGCGTGAAATCATTGTAATAGGTCATTTATTTTGGGATAGTACCGCGCCTATTCCACTCGCTGAGGCGTCGGTGGTTAAGTCAAAGGGTAATTTAAAATCAGGGTATGACAAAATGACGTCTTCCGATGCCAAAATGTTACGAAGATGATCAAATGCGTTTCGCTGGGTTTCATTAAACTTGACAGCTACTTTTCTCGACATATTCTTGCTGACCGTCCCGTTTTCCCCTTTGAGGATGGCGGTCAGAGGTCTAGCAATGGAGGCAAAGTTTTTTACAAAGATCCTATAATAGCTCGCCATGCCTAGGAAGGACCTGAGGCTAAACAGGTTTTTTGGTTCTGGGAACTCTTTTATTGCCCTAACTTTTTCTGGGTCTGTTTTTGTTCCTCCTCTGGTGACAATGAACCCTAGGAACTCAACGCATTCTTTAAAGAACTTAGTTTTTTCCCGTGCCACCCTCATGTTGGCATCGAGTAGGCGCTTAAGCACCTTGTCAATATGCTTAACATGTTCCGTCTCATTCTCGGAAAAGATGATAACGTCGTCGACGTAGACGTAGCATATTTTGCCGATTTCTTCCCGCAGCACATCGTCGATGGCTCTTTGAAAAATGCTCCCTGCGTTTTTAGGCCGAAGGGTAGTCGGCAGAATTCGTATTTCCCACCATTGACTGAGAACGAGGTCTTCTCTCGGTCCTTTTCAGCCAGGTATATTTGGTGGTACCCTGACTTCAGGTCCAGAGTGGTAAAGAATTAGGCTTTCCCCAAGTTCGCTAGAATCATGGGTATGCTCGGCATGGGGTAGCGATCGGCGATTGTTCGCTCGTTCAGCTTCCTGAAGTCGATTACTAATCGCTTCTTTTTGCTGCCATTGTCATCAGTCCCTTTTTTGTCAACCACCCAGGCAGGGCTATTGTACGGGGATCTGGACGGCCTGATTATGCCATTTTGCAGCAGCTCTTTGATCTCATTATTTACAAAGACTGCTGCCCCCATGGGATAGGGGTATAACTTGGAGTAGACAGGTTCGTCACTCGTAGTTCGAATAGTAGCGATGACCGATGTGTTGAAAGTGAGCGCCTCGTTAGAGGTCGAAAACGCCTTAATTCTTTTCAGAATTAAGTCGGGCAGTCGGGAACGCTCCCTAAAAAATGGAGGAGGTCGTTAAGTTCGGCTGTGTCGCTATCTTCCTCAATGGTGGCGACCTCAGCCTCAGCTGTGGTGTCATAATCTGTTACTTCCTGTTGGGGTTGGGCTATATTGTTGACGCGTTGGCGTCTTTGGCCCGATTGACGTTGGGACGAGTTTTGTCTTTTGTAATTGTTGTTACTAAATTCAGACAAGAAACTAGCTGGGGAAAGCCTCAAGTCTGAATTTAGCCGTTGAGGGGTCTACCTCCATGGGCTGAACCTTATTGTGGTCTAAGGACTCGGGATCTCTGTGCTTCGGCCAGGGATTGTCCTCATGAGGCTTACTTTGATTCTGCTTAGGAATGAAGTGCGGATTTTTATCCTCACCTCTCCATTGCTTTCCCTGACCCTTATTATTGCGCCTATTGCCCTCGTTGAAATGGGACTTCTCTTCTATAGCTTTCGCGTAGGATGCCGCGAACGCACTTCTTTCAATGCTGTTCTCGGCTTCCCGCGCTAACGCTAGTGCAGATGGAAGGTCTTTGGGTTGTGCTGGTAGCACGAGTGTCTTGAGGGTCCTCTTAAGCCCTGCGATGAATGCATGAAGGGCATCATCCCTAACCTCCTTATTCAGGATTGCTGCTGTGTCCGTGTTATGTGACATGACTATTTTGTTAGTGACGAGCGTGAGTTTCCTCTCGACCTCATCATAGTATGCCATAAGGTCGGAATCTCCTTGCCGAACCATTTCTAAGTTTTGCCGTAGCACTCTTAGGGACGTTTTGTCCGCATATGTGCAATCTAGTCTGGCTAGAATTGCATCAAAATTTAGCACTGTATTGTGGGACGTGAGTAGTGCCCGAGCGGGGCCGCAAATTTTGTTTTTAATGATGGCGACGGCCTCGTAGTGTGCCTCGCTGCCGTCGTACTTCTTGAATACTTCATAAGCATCTAATGCAGCCTGCCTCCATGAAACATACTCGTCGTGGCTTCCACTGAACGTCGGCAGGGATTTTACTATGTCCAACTTGACATCGCATTTTACTGCAGGGTCCGGTACTACTCTTTTATAAACTTCCACCTGCGGCGCTTGCACTGACAGCGCGCTAACCTGTGCTCTAACCGCTCCTAATTCTGTGGCAAAATCGTTTCTTAAGCGTGCTTCCTGCTCGTCAGGAGCGACGCTGACCGCATTTGCGACAAGCGCTTGGATCATTTCTGCGTTCATTTCTGGTTGATCTATGTCCCTAACTTCGGGGCGAAATCCTACTTCTTCGCTATCGTCGCTATCAATTTCCTGCTTTATTTCCTTATACTCCCAACTCATTGGCAGTTAAAGGGCGCTGGGTAGATACGAGGTATTTGATGCCTGGGGCTCAAGACAAAAGGTTTCGACGGGCCACTTTGGTGATATAAAAGGCGAAGAACAAAATTGCGGAAAAATGGATCGTCACCAACACGCAAAAATGTTGGATTAATTTATCTCAAAAACAAAATTAAAATACAGAACGGTGACAACAAGTACAGGTCGATTCAACTGGGTGTATTATTAGCACAGACACACTGGATAACTTTAGTACAAAATTCAATATAAGAACAGTGGATAAAATTGTATCCAAACACAAGGAGAAAAACGACTGGCGTCTTGTGAATTCGTATAGAAACCAACATTAACAAAGAAATAAAATATTCCCTATATATAGATATATAGATATATGATATATGTTTTTTTTTTTTTTTTTTTTTTTTTTTGCAACGCACTCAGAAAAATTTTGTATCAGAAATCGAAAATTGAGTCACTATTTATTCTAATCAATATATATTTATTACTGGTAATTGTGTTAGCGTAGACCTTGGCTATTGTCGGCGCTCAGCTACTTACATATTGTACAACTTCAAGGGTGGGATTCGAATATTAGGTTTATTATTAATCGGTTGGATGCCAATTATTTAATTATTTATGCCGGCTGGCGGTGCCTCCGTGGCGAGGGTAGAGCCGGTTGGATGAATATCCGTGGAGGGCCGCAGTAGGTTGCTGCCGTTGGTTAGGTAGTGTTAACCACCAAGGATGGTAGCCACTGGAGAGTCGGGTGGTCGCTTCGACTTCCTTCCTTTTCCGAAGGTTATGGTGGGAGATACTTATCTCCGATGTTACGGCCCTTAAGGCACGATAACCAAATTTAATAATCAGAATAAATGTAACGGCTAAAGCCGGAGTTTTATGTTCAAACTAGTGCTCTTTATTTCAAATCCAAATTAAAACTAATACTTAAGAATTAACAAAAGTTCATGCATAGCCGGATGCCCGTGGCAGACCGCTGACCTTGCACATTTTGCAGAAGTCATACGACCGCTGTCAGCCAATGGAAAGGAGCCGGAAAGGGCTCGGAATGGTACAATGTGCCGGCTCAGCATAGGGCCAATAAGGTGGACCCAATTTAGGGTGGACCATGCATGAGAGAAATGTGTAATAATAATAATAATAAAAAATGATGAATATTAATAAGGGGAATAAGAATTGGCCTGCTCAGCCTAAGCTGGGAGTTGGTTGTTAACTTATATTCTTGATCAGGATCACCTCCTGAGTTGATATGAGCATGTCCGTCTGTCCGTCGGTCCGTCTGTCCGTCGGTCCGTTTGTCCGTCTGTCTGTCTGTTTCTACGCGAACTAGTCTCTCAGTTTTAAAGCTATCTATCAAAGTCTTGAAACTTTGCACACACCCCTCTTTCCTTTGCACGCAGTATATAAGTCGGAACGGCCGGGATCGGCCGACTATATCCTATAGCTGCCATATAACTGATTGATCGGAAATGGTATAACTTTGGTGTTTTGAGAGTTACATAGTTTAGATTTTGTACGGGAGCTATTTTTAGCAAAATAATACGATCTACCAAATTTCATAAGGATCGGCCGACTATATCCTATAGCTGCCATATAACTGATTGATCGGAAATGTTATAACTTCGGTGTTTTTAAAGCTAGAGAATTCGGATTTGGTACGAATGCTATTTTTGACAAAATAATACAACATGCCAAATTTCATAAGGATCAGCCGACTATATCCTATAGCTGCCATATAACTGAACAATCGCAAATTACCCAACTTTGGTGTTTTTGAAGATAAAAAGCTGGAACTAAGTACAGATTCTATTTTTGGTCAGTTAATACAACCTACCAAATTGCATAACGATCGGCCGACTATATCTTATAGCTGTCATATAACTGAACGATCGGAAATGGTATTTGGTAAAAATACCAACTTTGGTATTTTTGAAGATGGAAGCTTGGTACTTTGTTTTAGAATTTTTATTGTAATAAATTGGTTATATTATGATATTCTTATAAGGATCGGCCAATTTAATCCGATGTTTGCGATATATATCCGGTTTTAACTGCAAGGGTATATCAACTTCAGCTCCGCCCGAAGTTAGCTTTCCGTTCTTGTTTTTTTTTAATTCAACGCCTCTATACCTAATGGCACGAGGCTTACAGACAAAATTATAATTTGCTAGGCTACATATAGGGTTGTTTGAAATCCAGATTTCTGAAAAAATTTCCATGTCTATATTACTATTAATTAAAAATAGTTCTAACAAATGTTTATTGTTATTAGCAGTTAACCTCCGAATATTATATTGGAGAATTTTAAGCCATTTTTTTTTTATATAGTTATTTTTGATTTTTCTTAGGAAAGGTATATAGACAAGCAACGTTAAACGAAAACTATTGTTTTGATTGGTTAATTTTAATTAAGCCTGTACGGGCGTTATTTATCATTCAGCGAACTTAGAATCCACCCAGATTTCTTCCAGTAATCTCCGCAAATCTTTACTTGTCTTTCTTTCCACTTTTTTAAGTAGTTGTTTAAGAGTCGTATAGCAAGCAAGGCAATCGGAGTGGTGGAGAAGGTCAGGTTATAAACCACGAGGAATTAAAGCTGACCAGAAGTAATTGTAACGGAACCAACATAAACAACATTAAATAATTAGCAAGTAAGTAAATCAATGAAGTTCAATGCATAACCCTGGCTAGTCGTTTGGATTTGAAAGTCCCCGAGCTATGACATTCCACCCATTAAAAGCATTTGTCACAATATTTTTGGTGGCCCATGAGGGGACCATCCATACACGACTCAAGAATCCAAGGTCATCTCCGACAGTTCCATTGAAGTCTTTTATGGAAACCTTACCTCATTACTGAACCATTATTCTTCTTCTTAACTCCTTAACTCTCTTCGACAAAGAGGAAGCGAAAAGAACGGGATAAAACTTCGCATCGCACATGTCGCGCAAACGCTAGCCCTTTGTTGCTCTCTCACTTTGGAAGACCATACATACATAGGTGTGAGTGCATACAAAAAATGAGCAAGCCCAAGCCAGCGAGCACTTCTAGTGCAGAGTCTGAGACAATGACAAAAGGTGGCAAGGCCGATAGGCTATTTGCGCTCCAGAAAGACCATTACAATCACCTCAACCAACTCCAAATAAACTTCAAGAAGGACAGCACGGAAAAGTAAGCCCTATTTCCGAATGCGCCATTCCAAACTCAACTTATTAAGCCAGCAATTCAACAAGAATCATCAATAGTTCGTAAGCGCTCGGACCAGTTCGAAGAGGAATTTATCACAGCGTTCTGTTTGATATCCACGGAGTCCGAAACACTTTTCCCTAGCCCTAGCAAGCGATAAACTGTAAGGGCCAACTCATTTTGCGTCGATGTCTTGTTTCTTTTTTCCAAGGATTGCTTTGCCCGCAAACGAAGTATCGATCATAGAAAGGTCTAAATTGCCAGCATTAATTATCCCTTTTCGCAGTGCGACAGCAACAAAAATTTTTTACAATGCGGACATTGTCACCATACCCTGCTTCCCTTCCCCACGACGTATGCCAGCACATCATTACTCATTTACTCAGAACGCAGCAATGGACGGCTCCAAGGATGGTACACAAAGAAGCCTTCTCTTTGTGATCCGCCAAGTTCTGGGAAGAATATCTCTATCCAGGCACAGGGCTTTCAGCGCTCTTTGCCGGTTTTTATGTGAATCTTTGGGATTATGCGAATCAAATGGTGGCCTAAACACTCTTTACGGAGGCACCCAGCTCACCTTAGCAACCATTTGCATACATTCTGGATAGTCAACGGGAAACAAGCAGAAAAAGGATTATACGGCAATGTGTCCAATGCTGCAAATATCGCCCAAAGCCTGCCTCACAGTTAATGGGGGATCTGCCACTACATCAAGTCAACCCCCTTGGTCGAGACTTTGAAGCCACTGGCGGCGACTACACGGGCGCCTTTTATTTCAAGGCCACCAGGTTTCGTGGATATCACACATACAAGGTCATATTGCAGTGTTCATATATTTAACAACTAAGGCAATACATTTAGAAGCAGTCACATGTGCTTATCTTATCGGGCATAGAGGTTTGTGCAAACATCTATACAGCGATGGAGGAACACATTTCATCGGAGCAGACAACTCCCAGCGCATCTGTCAAAAGGAGTTTCGAAATACCATCGACACGGAAATCGCACCCACTCTTACGGCCCGTGGATTCCAGTGGCATTTCAACCCACCGCTCAGTTCAAATTTTGGGGGGCTGTGGGAAGCGAACATAGGCCTAAAACTCATAGGTATCGTTCCTCCAAACCCACTGCTATGACCTATGAAAAACTATCCACGGTGCTAACCCAGATCGAATCATGTTTAAACTCACTTCCTGTCCCTTAACAGTAGATCCAAACAATCTGTCCCCACTTACTCCTGGGCATTTCTTCATAGGAGGAACTTTATTGGTCCCCCGCAACCTTCTCTTTCAGACAAGTTCATCAACGCACGCTTTGCGGACGGTGGTCGGAAGACGATTAAAAAATAAGGTTAAAAATAAATAATTAAATAACCCCGTAACCAAAAAATTCCCTGCTTTGAACAATTTAACAAACACAATTATTGAACAAAAATAATCAAAACATACACCATAATAATGTATAAAACATAAAAATGGTTTTTATTTGGTGTGATGGTTATATGTTATAACAGGATCATCAAGCAACAAGAGAAAAAAAAGGAGGACGATTCGTGATTGATTATAACAATAATAATAATTATTAGTAAATACAAATTTTGTAGAAAAAACAATATAAAGACATAGATGAAAGAACTAATTTCTAAAATCAAATAAAATTCTCAAAATGTCAGAACCTACAATCAATCAAGTTGGAACAAGTAATAAAAGGACCCATATGAACCCATCACTAGATCATTCTAACCAACAGGCGTTATTAAACAATTCAACATAAGATGTAGGATATTTAATAAAATAAATTGTAAATTTTGTATCAAACCCATTAAAGGATGAGATTGTAAATTTAGGATTACAGTTATCTTACAAAATGAAAAAGGTTTAAAATATTATGACTAATGGTAGAAATAAACCTCAAACAGCGGAACTGAATGAAAAGCATAAGATAGTTTACCGCTAAGAGCGCTAAGAGTTTTCACTAACGGCCTTAACGGCCAAATTTCTGACACTATTTTCTCAATGAATTTATCTTTTGTTTTTTTTAACGTTGCTTTTATTTCTTGAATCTTCTCTTTGCGAAACTAACAAGAGGTGTATTAAATCTTATATTTTTAACTTAACTAACAGTCATCTAACAGTCATCTAACAGAGTTAGACGGCCCTAAAAATCGATTGCTGGGTTGGGAAGTCATTGCATCTCAGGCGGGATACGCTAGAAACTCGAGTCAATCCCCGAGCGAGACAATTTGGGTGCGAAGACAGTTTTTCTTTATATGACTTTTTTTGCTTCTGAATTTCGTCTTTCACTGTAAGAAAGCCCAGGTCCCGGTGGATGTTTTCATTGCGAACATACCAAGGTGCCCCAGTGATAGTTCTCAAGATTTTTGATTGTGCGCGCTGTATGATGTCTATGTTGCTGCTGCCTGCGTTCCCCCACATTGTGGGGGTAGGTAGAATTGTACAGTAGTAACTTGTAGTCCAGGCACAGTGGCGATCGTGAGTTTATGATCCAGTGGAGGCTGCTGGCATTGAGTTTTAGCTGCATCTTCTAGCATTCGATGTGCTTACGCCAGGTAAGTCTTCTATTAAGTTGGACGCGTTACGTTACTTCGTTGGCTTGAGGGATCTGCTATTGTTTATTAAAAGCGGAGGGCATGTTTGTCTATTAAGAGTAAACGTTATATGTTTACACTTTTGTTCGTTTATTTTAATGCGCCAGTCGGACAGCCACCTTTCCACTATTATAAGATGATTATCCAGTTGGGTTGTTGCCTGCGTTGGGCATCTGGAGCGACTAAGCATAGCGGTATCATCGGTGAACATTGACGTTGTTAGTTGTGCGCTCGTGGAAATATACGCAGTAAATAGACATATAGACACGGGCCGAGTGCGCTTCCTGGGGGATCTCCAGCTTCGATCGAGTAGTCGCCCGAAGTACCTGCACTGCATCTCACTGAGAATATCCTATTGTAAAGGTATGATTCCAGTAGCTTGTGGGTGTATGTAGGCAAATACGTTTTAATTTTGTGCATGTGTCCGATGAGCCAAACTCGGTCGAAAGCTTGAGATACGTCGAGAAAAATAGCGCTGCAGTATTCTCGCTGTTCGAAGGCTGAGCGTCTTTCGGATGTTAAGCTGCTTGTTCGATGTTTCCGTGGTTTCTTCGGAAGCCAAATTGGTGTGCCGGGATAATATTGCAAGCTTCCAGATGTGGTATTATGCGAGTTAACAAGTATTTATCAAACATTTTAGACAAACAAGATAGAAGACTTATTGGTTTATATGATAACGGAATTGTGTGGTCTTTTCCAGGATTCGGTATCATTGTAATGATGGATTTCTTCCACCTTTTTGGGAAACAGCCAAGATTAATGATTCCATTAAATAGTTTGCAGACGACCTCTATAGCACATTTTGGAAGTTCGATCGGCATCTTTGGGGTCACCACCGGGAGCCTTTTTTGGTTTTAGCCCTCTCATGACTTTTTCGATTTCGTTTGGCAGGAATGAAGGTGCGGCTGGCTGAGGGGAGGACTCTGGCTGAATTACTGGCAGAAGAAATGAATTTGAGGCTGGGTTTGGCTGGAAGACACTTTGGAGATGTGCGGCGAATGTTTCAGCTCGGTCTTCGTCGCTGCGAGCCTAGCAACCCGAAGAGTTTCTTATCGGGGTGGTCGTTTTAATTGAGGCGCTAAGATTTGGGTGGGCCCTCCCCAGGGGGTACTTTGTGCTTGTTGGCGAGAGATTTTGGATGTACCTCAGCTGTGCAATTTCTTCCTGTTGGTGAAGAGCCTGGTCGAGTGATCGGGTTGCTTCCTTAAGGCGTTGTTTTGAAGCTGGTGACCTGCTGTTTTCTCGCACGAGCTGTTCGATTTGCTGATTAGATTTGAAGTATTTGTTTCGGTCTACTTCTTTCCCATGAGGAGTAGAGATTTTAGCTGCCGCAACGAGTACTTCTTCCAGGGTGCTCGTAGGGTAGTCGATGTCCGATTCCATGTTAAATTCCGGGGCGAGTTCTATGTGGGCACTCACGTACTTTTTGTATTTTAGCCGGTTCGTTTTTGGCGTCGTCAGGCCGAAGGGGTGTTTGGTTATTTCTGGGCTTTAAAGAAGCGTTGGAAGCACAGGCGAGTGGTCTGATGATAAATCCGAGACTGCTTTGGCACTTATTAGATTGCCAGGTATGTTTTTTGTCATTGCAAAATCAATAAGGTCTGGGAGCATTCGTGGGTCTGTTGGCCAGTATGTGGGACTTCCAGGGGAAACGTAGTCCAGTTTATTTTTCACATTTATAATTGCATTGTACAATTGTCTTCCTTTGAGAGTCACTAGGCGTGATCCCCAGTGCGTATGTTTGGCGTTGTAGTCTCCTACGGCTATAAAACGATCCCCAAGTGAATTGTAGAAGTCCATAAATTGTCCTTCCGAGATTGAGAAACGAAGAGGGCAGTAAACGGCAGCGATTGAAAGGATTCCGTTGCTTGACTGAGTTTTTATCGATGTGTCCTGCAAGAAGTTTGTTGCAAACCTTTTGTGAAAATGGTGTTTAATGCGTTCTCTGATTAGAACTCCAGTTCCGCCGTGGGCTTTCCCATCTGGATGATCTGTGCGGTAGATTGTGTAGCCTCTTATATGAAAGTTGTATTTGCTTGTAAGATGCGTTTCCAACAGAAGCATTTTTTTTTATATCCTTGCAGAGGGTATTATAATTTTGTCCAAAAGTATGCAACGCAGTGAAGGAGACATCTCCGACCCTATAAAGTATATATATTCTTGATCAGGATCACCTCCTGAGTTGATATGAGCATGTCCGTCTGTCCGTCTGTCTGTCCGTTTCTACGCGAACTAGTCTCTCAGTTTTAAAGCTATCGTCTTGAAACTTTGCACACTCCCTTCTTTCCTTTGCACCCAATATATAAGTCGGAACGGCCGGGATCGGCCGACTATATTCTATAGCTGCCATATAACTGATTGATCGGAAATGGTATAACTTTGGTGTTTTTAGAGTTACAGAGTTCAGATTTTGTACAAATGCTACTTTTGCTACTTTTACTTTTGTACGAATGCAAAATAATACAACATGCCGAATTTCATAAGGATCAGCCGACTATATCCTGTAGCTGCCATATAACTGAACAATCGGAAATTACCCAACTTTCGTGTTTTTGAAAATAGAAAGTTGGAACTTCGTACAGATTCTATTTTTGGTCAGTTAATACAACCTACCAAATTGCATAACGATCGGCCGACTATATCTTATAGCTGCCATATAAATGAACGATCGGAAATGGTATTTGGTAAAAATACCAACTTTGGTATTTTTGAAGATGGAAGCTTGGTACTTTGTTTTAGATTTTTTATTGTACTAAATGGGTTATTCTCATAAGGATTGAGAGGATATCATAAGGATACCCTTATGATATTCTCATAAGGATTGGCCAATTTAATCCAATGTTTCCGATATATATCCGGTTTTAACTGCAAGGGTATATCAACTTCGGCTCCGCCCGAAGTTAGCTTTCCTTTCTTGTTTTTTATAGCTTTGCTTTTGTTTATTGAATCTACTCTTAATTTTGAGCCTTACAATAAGTTGACGAATCTTAACATTAAAATTTAACTAACAGTATACTAAGACTGCATTCTGGTTGTGCGTCCCTCAGGTCGGTCGCTGGGTGGGTAAGTCATTGCGACGAAGGCGTGATTGGTTTCTCAACCTTGTTAGACCTCTCGCCAGGTGGTTAGGGTGCACCGATAGCTTGGTTAAGTACTTTACCTTCTGTTCTGCGATCGCTTCTTTGACTGTTAGAATGTTTAAGTCGCGGTGTATGTTTTCGTTGCGAACGTACCACGGTGCCCCGGTGATTGTTCTAAAGATCTTCGACTGAACTCTTTGAACTATGTCAATGTTGCTATTGCTGGCGTTCCACCATAACTGGGAGCCGTACATCCATCTACGTTTTAGTACCGAGTTGTACAGCAGGACTTTATATTCAAGGCTAAGAGGTGACCGAGCGTTGATAAGCCAATGAAGGCTGCTGGCTTTTAGCTTAAGTGTGTTCTTTCGGCTTCAATGTGCCGGCGCCATGTGAGTCTTCTGTCGAGATGTACTCCAAGGTATGTTACTTCGTTTGCTTGTGGGAGTAGAGTGTTGTTTAATGTTATCGGCGGGCATTTTGCCTGTTCAGAGTGAACGTAACATGCTTGCATTTTAGTTCGTTCACTTTAATTCGCCAATCTGACAGCCATTTTTCGACATCGACCATATGATGAGCTAGCTGCGCAGTTGCTTGAATCGGGCATTTTGAGCGGCTAAGAATAGCTGTGTCATCGGCAAACGTGGATGTTGATAGACGTGTGCTAGAGAACATATAATATTGGCCCTAGCAGCTGCCTTGAGGAACTCCAGCTCCAACAGTGTAATCATCGGATATAGCGGTGTTGCACCTCACGACAAATTTTCTGTCGTGAAGGTAAGACTCAAAAATCTTGTGGGTGCTGTAGGGAAGCATTGTCTTGATCTTGTACATTAGACCTTCCAGCCAGACTCTATCGAATGTTTGAGACACATCTAAAAATATGGCAGTACAGTACTCTCGTTTTTCGAACGCGTTCCGAATTTCGGATGTTATCCGGTTGACCTGCTCAATTGTTCCATGCTTTTCACCCAAATTGGTGTAACGGGATTCCTTCCTGGATTCTCAGTTATGTGTTTATCCGAGTCACTAGGCATTTTTCAAAGAGTTTAGATAGGCAAGAGAGTAGGCTTATAGGTCTATACGACGTGGGGATAGTGTGGTCTTTTCCCGGCTTTGCTATCATTATTATAATTGACTTTTTCCATCTCACTGGAAAGTGGCCAAGTTTTGCGATGGCATTAAATAGCTGGGTGAGAGTGCATACGGCGCAGTATTGGAGCTCAATGATCATTTTGGAAGTTATGAGGTCGCAGCCCGGGGATTTTTTCAGATTCAATTGTTGTTTGATGATGTTAACGATTTCGTTTGGGCGAAACTCAATCGGCTCATGTTGAGGCTGGGGCTCATCTGGTATAGTCGGCAAAGTAAACGCATTGGTGGCAGGATTTGGTTGGAAGACATTTTTAAGGTGTTTGGCAAACGTGCTGCTTCTGTCTGCGTCGCTGCGCGCCCACCCGCCTGTGGAATTTCTAATAGGCATCACGGTTTCTTTCGGTGAGATCAGAGTTGGGTGAGCTCTCCATAGTGAGTGTTTCGTACTGTTTGTTGACAGTTGCTCTATGTAGCGGCGGTGGACATACGTTTCTTCTTGCTGTAGAGCTTGATCAAGTTGACGTGATGCATGTTTGAAGCTTTGCTTAGCAGATGGCGATCTGTGACATTGCCATTCTCGACGTAAGCGTTGCTTTTCGAGGACGAGCTGTTCGATTTATAGATTTGACTTCTTTTGAATGCGTTGTGTGTTTATAGTTTGAGGTGTTGAAACTCGAGCTGCAGAGACGAGTACAGACTCCAGCGAATTAACAAAACTGTTTACGTTGGCTTCGTTGCTGAGGTGAGGACTCAGCTCAATGTGTAAGCTGATGTACTTCCTGTACTTAACCCAATTGGATTTATGTGAGGTCAAATTTGATGATTGATCCCATGTTCCTGGGTGTTGGAGTAGAGTTAAAAGGACAGGCGAGTGATCAGATGAAAGATCCGAAAGGCATCCGGCGCTTATCAGATTTTTAGGAATGTTTTTGGTAATCGCAAAGTCAATTAAATCGGGAAGTTTGTTTTGGTCTGCCGGCCAGTATGTTGGTGTGCCAGAAGAAGCATAGTCTAGCTTGTTCTTAGCTTTGATAATTGCATTATAGAGCTGCTTTCCTTTTGGGGTCACGAGACGAGATCCCCAGTGTGTGTGCTTGGCATTGTAGTCTCCTGGAGCATAACGTCAATATGGTTTTCGGTCAAGAATTGTGACAATTCTATTTTATGCCGTGAGACACCATTGGCGTTCCACATTGATATTCGTAGCGCCTGCATAGATTATTTAGACTGTTGTGCTACGAGCAGCTGTATCACCATGTTCTGGTTTTGAAGAAGCGTTTGCATGGTCGTTTTCATGAATGACATAAGCTCCATCATACTTTAGTGGAGGGTAAGTATCATTGTTTCGGTTTTGCTGTGTGGGTGTTCTGGGTCCTGATGGGCGCTTTGAGAGGTAGGCTGAATTGGAATTTCCCTTTCAGATCGTAGAGCATCGGCATAGAAGAAGCAGTTGGTGGTGTTTAGTGGACCGATGTACGCATTCTGTGGGTTTTGGTTGCGCCTTGCGGTCGCTTGACGCATGCGACTCTTTAACTCCTTGTACACCATACATCCTCTATAGTTTGCCGTATGGTTGCCTCCGCAGTTTCCACATTTCTTCACGGTACTGTCCTTGTTTGTAGTGCAGGAAGCGGATTTGTGGGCGTCCCCGCAGACTACACAAACAGCCCGAAGTGTGCAGTATGACATAGTGTGTCCATACTCTTGACAATTAGTGCATTGCACTGGACCGTTGCGTTTATGTGGCTCTTATTGCAGGTTGTAGATTGGGTGAACTTCGTTCGTCTTCAGCGACCTGCTTCCTGGCTTGAGCTCGACCTTGAAGAGGGGTTGTGGCTTTTTATCTTTATTTAGAATATTAATAACATTCTTGGCGGTGTAGCCCTTTTCTTTAATGGCGGTTTTTATTTCCGTGGTGGTAACATCGCGTTCGATTCCCTTTACTACCACCTGTAGGCCCTTACTGTTTTCTAGGTGGTACGTGAAATAATTTTAAGCACTGTCCAGGTATTTGGACACGATTCGGAAGTGCTCTTCGGTCTTGGTTTGCACCTTTGTTTCATGGATGTTCCCTTTGATATGCGGAACGACATGAAAGTTGTCACCGTTCCCGATCAACGACGCAATTTTGTTGACCAGGGCACTCGAGCTTTTTTCCCTAATATAGATTGGAGGGGGCTTGGGTTTTTTTGCGGTGTCTTGGGCTGGTTGGTTTTCCTCACCCTCCGCCAGTAGGACAAATCTGTTAGTAGTGGCCCTATCTGGTTCTTTATCGATCTTCAGGACACGGTTAATTTTTGTTTTATTGCCTGCCGGATTACTCTGCGGGCTAAGCTTGCGCTTAATTTGGATGTAGCGATCCATTCCAGTCTGTGTGGCCCTGGACGCTTTGTCACTTTTCGGAGTTGTTGTTTTTGTACTCGCTGTAGTCGTTGACGTCGCGGTACTTTGGGTTGCAGTGGTTTGCGCTGTGATTGCAAACATTGTAGCACTGCTAGTTGTTGGTGCGAAATTTTTTTCCGATATTGGAGGGGGGTTTTACACGGCGAACTCCATGACGCGGGAGTCGGAGTTAGCAGAGCGGGTGGGCAAGACCGTGCCCCTTGGGTTTCAGCGGTCAGTCAAGCCGGGTTGCTCTTAGTCGCCGATTTTTCGCCGTCAGAAAGTCATAACCACGTTATGCTCATTTCTCAAACTCTCAGAGAAAATATAATGAGCTAAACACGGATGGAAACGGAAAAACATATTACAACTAAAAACCTAGGCAACAAAATAATATTTTTAACAATGAAGGATACAGTAATAATTTAAGGTTTAACCAAGACAACAACCAGAGTAAAAATACTTATATTAATTATAATCCGAATAAAAATAATTCTTGAAATTCTTTAATAACAACCGACAAAAGCAGTGGAAAACAAGATAGAGCCAATGGAGATAGACTATTTCAGATTCAGGTTTAGAACAGGGCCAAAAACGATTTTAATCAAAGTTTTAATAACAATAAGAATAAATATTATAATCAGAATAAGTGGCATCAAACAAAAAGAATGAGACCTAGAACACTCAGCAAGGTCAAGTCAAAAATAAAAGGGAACCAACTGGAACTATTAACCAACCAGCTATTAAGACGATGAGATTGAGGAGGACCATTTTTTAGAAGAAGGTCAGGAACTCTACTCTACTGCATTTGAAATTATATGAAAACAAACTCGTGTTATCTTAGAACCGGAATTTATAGAAATAAATAAAAAATGAGCTTCCAATATACATATAAAAGAATATCCACAGTAAACGGATAAGTAAATATTAATCAATATCAATAATAAAATTTTATCACACAATAACTATATTTAATACGCGATATACATTTTACGAAATAAAAGGGTTAAATTCAGATTTACAAGTTGGATATTACCTTTTGAAAAAAATGGGATCTGGGATTGATACAGATAATGGAGTAATTAGATATATCGGAAAAGAGGACAAATTAAACCAACTTTCCTTAACAGTAGAACACACGATACTTCCATTAAAAGAATTTATACTAAAACAAGAATGGAAAGCTAACTTCGGGTGGAGCCGAAGTTTATATACCCTAGCAGTTAAAACCGCATATTTATCGCAAACATCGGATTAAATTTGCCGATCCTTATGAGAATATCATAATATAACCAATTTATTACAATAAAAAATCTAAAACAAAGTACCAAGCTTCTTGGTGCTTCTCGAACAAGACGTTCTAATGAAAACATCGAAGCTGTACGAGCCAGTATTGATGAGACTCCTACGACATCGACTTATTGACGATCGCGATATACATTTACATTATATACATATACATTTTATACAGATATACAGATGTTCTAGGTCTCATTCTTTTTGTTTGATGCCACTTATTCTGATTATAATATTTATTCTTATTGTTATTAAAACTTTGATTAAAATCGTTTTTGGCCCTGTTCTAAAGGAATTAGGCATCGCCCGCACTACTCTCCGACGCATAATTCATAACGATTTGAAGATGTTTCCTTACAAAATTCAAATGACACATAAGATTAACCCAGCTGTTTATCCAAGACGCCTCAATTTTGCCAAATGGGCCATCGAAATGTCTGAAAACGAAAGTGGTGATTTTGACTGAACCCTAACATCACCAGATTTGACGGCACCAGACTTTTATTTGTGGGGTTATTTGAAATCCAAGGTATACGCTAATAAACCAAAAACCTTAAGTCAACTAAAAGACAACATTAGACGTGAAATAGTCGCCATATCGTCTGAAACATTGACCAAAGTTATGGAAAATGCTGAAAAAAGAATCCATTCGGCTGTCAGAGCTAAAGGTGCCCATTTACGTGATATCTTTTTTTATACCCTTGCAGAGGGTATTATAATTTTGTCCAAAAGTGTGCAAGGCAGTGAAGGAGACATCCCCGACCCTATAAAGTATATATATTCTTGATCAGGATCACCTCCTGAGTTGATATGAGCATGTCCGTCTGTCCGTCTGTCTGTCCGTCTGTCTGTCTGTCTGTCCGTTTCTACGCGAACTAGTCTCTCAGTTTTAAAGCTATCGTCTTGAAACTTTGCACACACCCTTCTTACCTTTGCACGCAGTATATAAGTCGGCCGGGATCGGCCGACTATATCTTATAGCTGCCATATAACTAATTGATCGGAAATGGTATAACTTTAGTGTTTTTAAAGCTAGAAAATTCGAATTCGGTGTGAATGCTATTTTTGCAAAATAATACGACCTACCAAGTTTCATAAGGATCGGCCGACTATATCTTATAGCTGCCATATAACTGATTGATCGGAAATGCTATAACTTCGGTGTTTTTAAAGCTAAGAAATTCGAATTCGGTACGAATGCTATTTTTGGCAAAATAATACAACCTGCCGAATTTCATAAGGATCAGCCGACTATATCCTATAGCTGTCATATAACTGAACAATCGGAAATTACCCAACTTTGGTGTTTTTGAAGATAAAAAGCTGGAACTAAGTACAGATTCTATTTTTGGTCAGTTAATACAACCTACCAAATTGCATAACGATCGGCCGACTATATCTTATAGCTGCCATATGCCAACTCCTAGGGTAGTCTAGGTGGAAAGCGCGCGCTTCTTACCCTTGGGGTTCAGGGTTCGATTCCACGTGTGAGGAGAAGGTTGTTTCGGTTATGAAGAAAGTGAATTTTACATTTATGATTATTTTTGTTATATTTACTTTTATTATTTTTTATTATTAATTTTTTTATATTTACTTTATTATTATTCTTTTTAATTTCATAATATTACTATTGTTTTAAAAATAATTATGTTGTTATTAATTTAATTATAAGAAATTAGCGGAATGGGGAAAATAGTGACGGACGTGGTGGATGACAAAATGGCGGACGGACTCCCTTGGAACTTTATTTACCGGACATAAGTTTTAATTTTTTTCTTTAATACTACATTTTTCTAGACCCCACGCGCAATGTTTTCGTATTAAAACTAATAATAAAAACTCTAATATTTTAATTTTTTGGTCCTTACAATCTCCGTCAAAGTATACTGGTGTCGATTTTTTACATGTGTTGAAAATATTTGTATATGCACCATGGTATATCTTATTCCTCTTATGTTGAACACTAAAGTAACGAGTAACGAATTATCTTTCTTCTTTAAGTTCTGTTTCTGTCTGCGTGCAGCATTTTTTAGTCTCTAATAAATCGTCAAACCGAATAGGTTATGGGCCCAGGCCAGCAAGAAAACTACTGCGTAATAGTCGAAAAGATTATACAATAATTAGAGATTCGGTGGTGTTTGATGAACAAGATGAACAAGATGAGTTCGCAATACTCAATAGAAAAACTTGATAGTGACAATTATAGTTCGTGGGCAGTGCAAATGAAAAGTCTGCTAGTACACTCAGAACTTTGGTCAATTGTGTGCGGTCGTGAAATTAAAAACGAAAGTGGAACGGTTGCAGAGCAGGCAAACTTTGATAACAAGGATGAAAAGGCCCTCGCGAGTATTTTGTTGTGTATAAAGCCGTCCCAGATTAATTATGTTAAACACTGCAAATCATCGATGGAAGCTTGGAAAAAGCTAGTGGACCAGCTCACATGCCTAGTGGACCAGCGCGTAAAATACAGTTGTTTAAACAGTTGCTGTACATGAAGATGTCAGAGTCAGACAGTGTCACAGTGCATTTGAGTAATTTCAATGACGTCATCGAGAAATTACAAGAGATCGATCAACCAGTCCCAGAAGAAATGCTTGTAATAATTTTGTTGTCCAGCTTATCTGATTCGTACGAAAATTTCGTAATTGCTATGGAGACGCGTGATTCTTTGCCTTCCTTGATTTCTCTAAAAATTAAGTTGCTGAAAGAGGGAGAACGACGAAAAGTGGGAGACAAAATGGAAAATAAAGCGGAACAGAAAATTCACTCGTCGCGTGCCGAAAAGGAAAAGGCCAAGCATAAGAAAGACATGAAAAATGTGGAATGTTGGAACTGCGGTCGTTATGGACATGTTTCGGAAAATTGCTACTCAAAACAGAAAAACGCAAGATCAGAAAAGGATACCAATAGTGTGAGCAAACGCGAAGAGAACAAAAAGTCGTTTTCGGTTTTCGCTGCCGCAGCGAGCCAAAGTGGACTAACGAAGAATATTTGGTGTATTGACAGTGGGGCAAACAAATGTGCAAACAAATCGTTATTTGTTTCAATTCGTGAGCATAAGGAAAAAATAATGCTGGTTGGAGAAAATTACATTGAGGCTGAAGGCATTGGAACAGTTAAACTGTCTTGGCAAGAAAACATTATTAAATTGGTTGATGTATTGTTCGTACAAAACCTTCAGTGTAATTTTATTTCGGTGTCGATAGCAACTAATAACGGGTTCGAAATAAGTTTTTCGAAAAATAATGCTAGTGTCAAGAATAAAAACGGCGAAACGGTATTAAAAGCGAACAAACAGAATGACTTGTTTGTTTTCGAAAACAAGAACAAAACGGCTTTTGCTGCAAAAGGAAAAACAAATCAAGTGATAACGTGGCACAATAGATTCGGACATTTAAATTTCGAAAGTTTAAAATCCATGATTCGAAAAGAACTAGTGTATGGTCTACGCGGAGTAACCGGTAGCACGAATGACTTTGTTTGCGAGACTTGTGCGAAAAGCAAGATATGCGTGAAACAATTTCCAAAAGTCTCTAATAAATCGTCAAACCGAATAACATGCGTCTATAATTTTTGCCCTTAAACCAATTGCCTCTGGGTGTTGGTTAAAAATCTTATCAAAGACTCCTATATGTGTCGATGAGGCGTTTACAAAATATTGAGACGGGGCAATTAGACTGCCGAAATCACTATCCGAGTGATAATTTTTGTGGAATAAAAATATTTTACTCGGCGCCGATATCGTTTCGTCCTGTTTCATTAAATCTTTTTGCAAGCGTCACAATTTATTTTTGGAAGGGTCTTTGAGGCTACATAACCTATAAAATATCTTTCAGACACAAGTTTTAAGTTAAAATTAAGAGATCCAAAATAGTCATTATCTATGTCATGTATGGTATCTGTGTTGCAACTGTCTATAATGTCTTCGTCAAGTAATTGTGCTGCGTCAAAAGAATTTTCTTCAGGGGTCATTGAAATAATTGGTCGGTCAAGAGGCTCGTCAATTTCACAATTGGCAGATGAACTATATCTTATAACTTTAAAAGAAATTATTCTTGCCATAGTCGAGTTTAGTTAAGCCACTGAAGGATTATGATTATTTCCCCCCTTCTGTCTTAGCACAGCAAAAGTATTTTCTAAGCAATCCTGGTTGAAGGATTTTGTCATAATAAAAAATTTAGTTTCGTTCTTAAAAAGGTCCGAAGATAGCATGTCAATAGCATTTAAGGTCATCCCAATTCCATCCAAAAAGAAAACTTTTTTTTTCTCATTTACGAAATGAACGTCCTTAATGTAATTCTTAAAATATTTTATATATTCTAATGACTCGCTATTTTTTTGCAACGCTGATCTGTATTTATTTTGTCCATATAAAGTCCCACTATTCATGCAATCAAAAATTTGGTCCACCTTTTCTATAAATACTGCAGTAGATATAGCTATTTCGTTAGTGACTGAACTAAATTTGACCGTATCACAAATGGTTTTAATGGCCGCCTGAACGGTTTTGCTAAATAATTGTGTCGCATATTTCACTCGCATTTTCTCAAAAGTGTTTGGAAATATATGCTTTCTTGTTAGTTTTGGGCACATTTTTGTTTTTTGGTCTTCTTCCTTCTGCCACAACTCCTTCAAGACCTGATAGCTAACCTGCCCGTCTGATGTGGAAAATCGTACATACAAAAAATACGATTTTTTTGAAATATAAAAAAAGGGTTTTCATTATTAGCCCCGAGCTGAAAATAGCAACTTCGGTTGGCAGAAGCTTGATCACATATTATGGCCTTTACATCTATCCCTAAGTTAAATAAAATAGTCTAATTTTGTTTTATAACGTCACTTAAGTCATTCGCTGAAAGTTCATTTTCCGAAACAAAATAGTTTAAAATCATACTCCAATTTGAAAAGATTGATTTTATTAAAAATACGCAAGTCTCGTTAGCTACTTTATTATTTCTTTGTAGTCCTATGCACTCAAACCCATCTATTAAATCTAAATTAACATTATACCTCAACTCTTTTCTAATAGCCATTTCATCCATCACAAGGACGACTTGAGAATCATTATTTTTTTTTAGTTCTGCAGTCATTTTTTTTAATTTTTCAAAAGAATTGTTTGTAAAACCAGGTTGTAGTTGTTTCATAGGAGCCCATCGGTAAAGGGTTTTTACGTGGGGCATGTTCAAATTTAAATTGTCCCTAAGAAAAGAATATGCTGAATGGAAATGGAAAGGAAACGCCTATGACTTTACGCCTAGATTTCATGCATTTCATTTTTGTTTGTTCCGCTCATCTTGTCGCTTCTAATACCATAGACCAATTGAAATTTTTTTGACCAGCTTTCCTTATATATCTTTTATTTAGTAATACCAGTTCCTTTAAGACAAATTTTCCAACTATGTCTAAATTTAGGGTATTAATTATTTTCCGAATCCTTAATACTATTTTTAATATCCTTAGTATTTTCTTTATATGGCCTGGGATTTTCATTTTACACAATTTGTCGAAAGAGCTGAAAGATAATTAAAAAGAAAACCATCAAAGTCCCTAGGAGGATTCGAACCTAGAAAAATTGTACAGAGAGCAACTACTCTACGCATTAGGCTACCACCCTGACTCGATCGGCGCGGAACAAACGCACTATTTGTTCCTTTATCACATCGATGCACTGCAAACAGAAACGATGAGAAATTGAAAATGAAACTTGGAAACCAAAACAATTTTACGCCGTCGTGCGAGAGTTCACACATACATACAAAGACGCAAACATTTTTTGATGCATACATGTAAAGAGTTCTAAAAATAGAATCGTATGTATGTGCGTTCCCCCCTCACCAACAAGCTCGACGAAAAAAGTTGACCGTTTTGGGCCCTGATGTCCCATCTATGTACTTTATAATCTTTGTATCAACTCAGGAGGTGATCCTGATCAAGAATTGTATACTTTATAGGGTCGGAGATGTCTCCTTCACTGAGTTGCACACTTTTGACCCAAATTAAAATACCCTCTGAAAATACTTAGACGAAAATGCTCAAATCAGATCCGAATCTGAAATGGGTAAACAAAGCAAGTTGAGCTCGGATTTAAACAATTGAGGATATAAAAATGCTGAACAACGGTGTCATTGAAATATCTGACAAAAAAAAAGTTTGGGATATAAAAATCCTCAACACGCCGTAGTTAAATTATCCGACAAAAAGAAAAGTTTGGGATTTACAAATCGTGAATTGAATTCATTTCGGTTTGACAAATGCTCCAAGAATATTCCAACGAGCGATGGAGAATACATTCCAATATAACAAAGGTCTTCGATAAGCTCTTGTCGTGTGAGGTATCTACCATACGCATAGAAATTCGCCGCGAACTTCTTATCAGCTATTACAGTTACATCATTCATTATTAAGCGCCGCAAACTGTTGACTGGCGATGCCTTAGCTTCTGCCGAAACCAAATTGACAAAACAAAGAAAAAAAAATATCCAAGAGGAAAACCCCAATCCAAATCAACATTCGAATTATTATCGCCCTCTTCAAACCATAGAAGACGATAACATTGATGCTATTGAAACTGATACAATAGATCAAGTGAATATCAAACCACCTCCCATTACCGTAATTAAACAAAACCCAAATCAAGTTCATGACATCATGTCCAAGCTAAAAATTGAAAAATATTACATAAGAAATATCTCTATTGGTTATAAAATATTCCTGGAAATAATGCATCACTTCGAGCTGGCCACAGCAAAGCTTAAGGAACTTAATTGGGAGTTCTATACATACGACACTAAAACAACTAAAACATATAAAGTGTTCTGTCTGGAATGGATAGACTCCCAGCAAAAACCGTTGATCTCCAAGCGTTCTGCGAAGCGCATGAGAAAAACCAACATTGAAGCAGAAAATCCAATACGGAGTAATCGCGATTCTCTCTTAAATCCAGAACTTCGAAGTCAGCTCTCTTCAACAAATAACAAAGGCAAGGCAACTTTACCAAATGCAACTGAAACTGGCTTCTTTACGCCAGAAGAAGTAAACTCTTTATTAATAGACTTAATAAATAATTTAAGCACATGCTCCAATAAAGGAAAAAATTCCAAGTTATGTCAAATTTAGCCATTAAATATGTGTATTCAAATAAGTAACTCTCCTGATACTTTAAATATTATGGCGTGGAACGCACGCTCTATAAAGCATAAGCGTGTAGAATTTATTAAGTTCTTACAAGATTGTCACGGAACGAACTAGTGGCTATCGATAGTTAAGATTAGTGTTCAGTATTTTTTATGTTTAGGATTTTAAGTTTATGTTATCTGTTCACACTAAAATCGTAGCTTGGGAAAAATAATTTGGCGAAAAAGCACATCGATTTGCGCCATCACAGAAAGGGGAAGAGAAACTGCGGTATGTAGGATAAGTAATTATGTATCATGTTAAGAACAATTTTCTTGTAGAATAAAACGTTCGTTACACATCACTTCATTCCCGTGATCGGCCAAACGGTGACAAAGATAAAAATATTCATGTAGCTACAATAAGTGAAACATGGCTTACTCAAACCGACAGATTTAACATACCAAACTATACTGTGTATAGACGAGACAGAAAAGAAAATAGAGGTGGCGGGGTTGCCATTTTCGTTAGCAATAAAATAGAACACGAGCTAATTACCAATTTAAAAACGCACCTAATTGAAAATGTGGGAATTAAAATCAAAACAGCCCCTAACAATAAAAATCTTAAACTTTATGCCATATACATTCCTGGTTACACAGCAAAATGTCTGACTGCTTCATGTAATGTAGCTGGAGACCGAAATCGTTGAAAGACACAATATAGATCAGACTTACTAAAAATTTCCAAATTGCAGGGGAATTTTATTGCCTGTGGTGATTATAACTCATGTCATAGAACATGGAACTGCGACCGAGCAAATTGCTGGGGTAAGATTTTAAATGAAATGTCAGATTTAGGCAAATTTAACGTGCATTTTCCCTTCCATCCATCCAACTTATATTCCTAGATGTCATAAGGCTAAGGCATCCACAATAGATCTTTGCATTACCAAAACTCCAAATCAAGTTTCAAATCCAACAGTCTTACAGAACCTATCCTCTGATCACTTGCCTATAATCTTAAAATATTCAATAAATTTCTTACAAAATGAGAAACACCAACCGATAATTAGTAAAGCAAACTGGACTAAGCTTAAGGAATTTATCAATGACAGATTGCTAGATTTAGGAATAAGTAAATATAAATCTTGTTGTTCGATCTCAGACATTGACTTCCTGGTCAACTCGTTATAAAAATAAAACGCTTCCTCGTTTTATAGAATAAAACGCTCGTTACACATCACTTCAACAACTGTCCTGAGTGTTATAAGGCATTCCCGTGATCGGCCAAACGGTGACAAATTCTTTTATTCGCACTCTGCAAGATGATGCCCACGAAGCACTCACCCAGGCGGAGCCCCAGGCTGGAAGCCTCGGGCGTTCCCGCAACTGCGACCACCACGGCAACAGCAACTGGCACCGCGACCAGCTCTGCGAGTGTGGCTGGTGATCGGCAGAGGCCACAGACTCCGAAGGAAAGTGGAACAGCCGCCAGGAAAGCGGCAAGTAACCTGCAGCCCGAAGCGACGGGGCAGACTACGGTTTCCACAACTGTATTGGCGACCTTAATGGAAAGGATCGCACGTCTGGAGTCGGAGCTGGCGAAGGCAAGAGCAAGTGGAGGACAAGCAGAGGCCGCCAGAGATCCCGTTGGAATCGGGGCATGCGGCGTTGGAGTGAGCGGTGCAGCGAATACACCGCCATGTTCGAGTGGAACGCTGCCACATCATGGAGCAGCGCCACAGCAGAGTTTGAACGAAAACCTGCCCGGGCAGATGAGGGACAATCTGCAAACGAATCTCGGAGTGACGCCATCGCTGCAGTTGCCGGCACAAGTGAGTGCAAATTTGCCGCCACAATGGAGTGCGAATTTGGCGCCGACGCTTGGCGGCCATTGGGCAAACGGGCAACCTGTGTCAACAACAACAATACTGCGCTATTCTCCGCCATCTTGTGTGACCGCCGCAGCACAGCCGGTGCTAGGTTATGTTCACCGAGAGGTACCTGCGCCATCGCCCATATCATATGGAGCGCCGACGACAAGCATGCAAGGATGGACGCCACGCAGACTACCTGATCTTCCCGATTTTGAGGGTCAGCCGGAGGAATGGCCAATATTTCTGTGTGCGTTCACGGAGACAACTGCAGCCTACCAGTGCACCGAGTTGTAGAACAACCAGAGGCTAGTGAAAGCCCTGAAGGGAGAGGCTCGCGAAACAGTGAAGTCGTTGCTCATCCATCCCAGCAACGTACAAGCTGTTATGGAGCAGCTACGATTCCGGTATGGACGCCCGGAGCAACTGATCCGCAGCCAATTGGAAAGCGTGCGCGAAGTGCAGCCGATTCAGGAGGCCAACATCGCGAGGATCGTGCCGTTCGCGACGAAGGTTAGCAACCTGCATCCCGCGGATGCAACGTCCTCGGATGCTAGGTGAGGCATCACCACCTGGTCCACGAAGTACCTGAACGATCCAAACGGCCGCCAGTCGCAGATGGGGGCCACAGGAGGGATCAGGACCGACAGCCGTACAGAGACGGCAACAATCGGAGGGGAGTGCCACGGTCAGTGGATTCCAGCGAAAGGAACCATCCTACGTCGGCCGCAGTTGTAGACGCGCGACGTGAGCGGGATGAAGGGCGATCGGCGTACGATCGCCAGGAGTTGCCGCACCGAAACCTCAGCATCGACTCAACTGGATGCCACCTGCTGTTCAGGATTTTACCCGTGACGCTATACGGCGAGAATACGAAGGTCGACACGTACGCACTGCTTGATGAAGGATCGTCTGTCACACTCATCGACGAGGAACTCATCCGCAGCCTGAACCTAAAAGGCGAGAGTCGACAGCTGAATGTGCAAGGGTTTGGTGGAAAATCCGCCAAAGAGCACACGAGGGTGGTCAGCCTGCAGATCAGCGCAGCGGGCAAACCAAAGAGACATGAGCTGAAAAATGTGTACGGAGTGGCCAATCTGAACCTTCCGATGCAGAGCCTGCGTCAGGAGGAAGTACAGGCAGTGAAGGCGAACACGCGTCTGCCGGTGATGCCGTACAACAATGCGACGCCGAGGATCCTAATTGGACTGGATCATGTGTATTTAGGAGTACCCTTTAGAACCAAAAGTTATGGATCTGGAGGGCCGTTTGCAGCAGACACCGCACTTGGATGGGGTGTATATGGACGGATGGTGAACGGAAAGCCGAGCTCGCCGCTTCTATGTTTGTGCCTCCTAGCCGTGCCCCAGGATGATCTTCTGGAGAAGATGGTCAGCGACTACTTCGAGACCGAGAATTTCGGAGCGAAGCCGGTGCAGCCAGTCGCAGCTGGCAGAGTGGACCTGGAGCCGTCAGTCGGAGATAGCAGCGACGCACGGGCCCTGAGCACCCTGGAGAAGACGACCAAACGTGTAGGCCAGAGATACGAGACCGGGCTGCTATGGAAGGACGACGAAGTAAGATTGCCGGAGAGCTACAGCATGGCCCTCAGGAGGCTCGTCAACATAGAGCGTAAAATGAAGCGCGATGTGGACTTCGCGTCGGCTTACATCCGGATAATGGACGATTATGTCAAGCAGGGATACGCACGACGACTGGAGGCCCAGGAAGTCCAGAGGTTTCAGGAGGGCAAAGTGTGGTACCTGCCGCACTTCGTAGTGGAAAACCCGAACACGCCTGGGAAAATCCGGCTGGTTTTCGATGCGGCTGCCAAGGTGGACGGTGTGTCCTTGTATTCAGCGCTACTGAAAGGCCCACAGCGCTACAAGCCCTTCCCAGCAGTGCTCAGGAGCGGTTGGAGTGTGTGCAGACATCAAGGAGATGTTTCATCAGGTACTGATGCAGCCGAAGGACAGATGCGCCCAGAGGTTTCTGTGGAGAGACGGAGACGACCAGCGAGAGCCGGACGTATACGAGATGGCAGTGATGACGTTCAGAGCGGCCTGCTCACCTTGTTCGGCGGACTACGTGAAGACCGTGAATGCCTTGCGGTACAGCAGCACGGACCCGCGAGCAGCCCTGGCCATCAACGAATATCACTACGTGGATGACTACGTCGACAGTTTCGCCAGCGAGGACGAAGCCATCGCCATCTCGAAACGGGTGAGGGAAATTCACGTTGAAGCAGGTTTTGATTTGTGCCGATTTACCTCCAGTTCGGCAAGTGTGGTCAGAGCGCTGAACCCACTTGAGTCCATCGCCAGCGTCGGATGGACCGAAGCTGAGGAGAAGGTACTTGGGATGTACTGGCAGCCGGCTACCGATGACTTCAAGTTCGGCGTCAAGTACCATCGAGTCCCGAGGAACGTAATGACGGGGGAACGAGTCCCTACCAAGAGGGAGTTCCTAAGCCTGGTGATGTCCACGTTTGACCCGATTGGGTTCCTGAGCTGCTACATGGTGACTGCCAAACTGCTGCTGAGGGAGATTTGGCAGAGAGGAGTCAACTGGGACGAGCCGCTACCGGATGAATTGGCCGCAGCCTTCGAGGATTGGCGGCAAGGGATGAGTCGGATCCAGGAGTTCCGATGCCCGCGCATCTACTTTGGCGGCGGACGAGTGCGGACGCTACAGCTGCACATCTTCGTGGACTCCAGTTAATCGGCGTTCGCAGCAGCGGCCTACTGGCGGGCCACGTACGAGAACGGTGACGTGCAGGCGCACTTCATAAGCTCGAAAACGAAATGCGCCCCGATGAGGACCATGTCGATCCCGCGACTGGAACTCCAAGCAGCGGTATTGGGCACGAGACTGATGGACACCGTCAAGCAGGAGCACGGTGTGGCCATCAGCAGCTGTGCGCTATGGACGGACTCCAAGACTGTGTTGCACTGGATAAGCAACACCCACCGGAGATACAAACAGTTCGTCGGAAACCGAGTGGCGGAGATTTTGGAATAGACCGAGGCGTCCCCGTGGAGCTGGATCCCGTCCGCCGAAAACGTGGCGGATGACGCGACGAGGCCACGTAAGGCCGTGGACCTGAGCATCGGTTCGCGATGGCTAACCGGACCGCCGTTTCTACGAGGACCTGAGGAGAGCTGGCCGAAATCGAGCGAGAACTGGATTCCTCCGACGACCGACGACGAGGAAATGAAATGTGAGTTTGCCTTGGTCACGGTAAATTTTATATCCCTGCAGAGGTTCTCCAGCTATAATCGACTGGTGAGGACGACTGCGTGGGCGCTCAGATTTGTTCGACGATGCCGTGGAATACGTCGCGATGAAGAGGTCTACGGATTGACCGCGATGGAGTGCGCTGAAGCAGAGCGCGCATTGATACGGCAGTCGCAGCGAGAAGCGTTTGCTGAGGACAGCCAAGGAAACGTCGCCAAGGAAAGCCGACTGCACGGACTGTCCCCATACCTTGACGAGGACGGAGTATTGAGAGCCAGTATCGACGACGCGACGTGTGTGCCATACAACGCACGTCGGCCGATCATACTGTCTCACGAGGAGGCGCTGGCAGACTTTCCCACTTCGTAGTGGAAAACCCGAACACGCCTGGGAAAATCCGGCTGGTTTTCGATGCGGCTGCCAAGGTGGACGGTGTGTCCTTGTATTCAGCGCTACTGAAAGGCCCACAGCGCTACAAGCCCTTCCCAGCAGTGCTCAGGAGCGGTTGGAGTTTGTGCAGACATCAAGGAGATGTTTCATCAGGTACTGATGCAGCCGAAGGACAGATGCGCCCAGAGGTTTCTGTGGAGAGACGGAGACGACCAGCGAGAGCCGGACGTATACGAGATGGCAGTGATGACGTTCAGAGCGGCCTGCTCACCTTGTTCGGCGGACTACGTGAAGACCGTGAATGCCTTGCGGTACAGCAGCACGGACCCGCGAGCAGCCCTGGCCATCAACGAATATCACTACGTGGATGACTACGTCGACAGTTTCGCCAGCGAGGACGAAGCCATCGCCATCTCGAAACGGGTGAGGGAAATTCACGTTGAAGCAGGTTTTGATTTGTGCCGATTTACCTCCAGTTCGGCAAGTGTGGTCAGAGCGCTGAACCCACTTGAGTCCATCGCCAGCGTCGGATGGACCGAAGCTGAGGAGAAGGTACTTGGGATGTACTGGCAGCCGGCTACCGATGACTTCAAGTTCGGCGTCAAGTACCATCGAGTCCCGAGGAACGTAATGACGGGGGAACGAGTCCCTACCAAGAGGGAGTTCCTAAGCCTGGTGATGTCCACGTTTGACCCGATTGGGTTCCTGAGCTGCTACATGGTGACTGCCAAACTGCTGCTGAGGGAGATTTGGCAGAGAGGAGTCAACTGGGACGAGCCGCTACCGGATGAATTGGCCGCAGCCTTCGAGGATTGGCGGCAAGGGATGAGTCGGATCCAGGAGTTCCGATGCCCGCGCATCTACTTTGGCGGCGGACGAGTGCGGACGCTACAGCTGCACATCTTCGTGGACTCCAGTCAATCGGCGTTCGCAGCAGCGGCCTACTGGCGGGCCACGTACGAGAACGGTGACGTGCAGGCGCACTTCATAAGCTCGAAAACGAAATGCGCCCCGATGAGGACCATGTCGATCCCGCGACTGGAACTCCAAGCAGCGGTATTGGGCACGAGACTGATGGACACCGTCAAGCAGGAGCACGGTGTGGCCATCAGCAGCTGTGCGCTATGGACGGACTCCAAGACTGTGTTGCACTGGATAAGCAACACCCACCGGAGATACAAACAGTTCGTCGGAAACCGAGTGGCGGAGATTTTGGAATCGACAGAGGCGTCCCAGTGGAGATGGATCCCGTCCGCCGAAAACGTGGCGGATGACGCGACGAGGCCACGTAAGGCCGTGGACCTGAGCATCGGTTCGCGATGGCTAACCGGACCGCCGTTTCTACGAGGACCTGAGGAGAGCTGGCTTGAATCGAGCGAGAACTGGATTCCTCCGACGACCGACGACGAGGAAATGAAATGTGAGTTTGCCTTGGTCACGGTAAATTTTATATCCCTGCAGAGGTTCTCCAGCTATAATCGACTGGTGAGGACGACTGCGTGGGCACTCAGATTTGTTCGACGATGCCGTGGAATACGTCGCGATGAAGAGGTCTACGGATTGACCGCGATGGAGTGCGCTGAAGCAGAGCGCGCATTGATACGGCAGTCGCAGCGAGAAGCGTTTGCTGAGGACAGCCAAGGAAACGTCGCCAAGGAAAGCCGACTGCACGGACTGTCCCCATACCTTGACGAGGACGGAGTATTGAGAGCCAGTATCGACGACGCGACGTGTGTGCCATACAACGCACGTCGGCCGATCATACTGTCTCACGAGGAGGCGCTGGCAGAGATGATCGTGCAGCAACAGCGAGCGAGAAGCGTTTGCCAAGGAAACGTCGCCAAGGAAAGCCGACTGCACGGACTGTCCCCATACCTTGACGAGGACGGAGTATTGAGAGCCAGTGGAAGGATCGACGACGCGACGTGTGTGCCATACAACGCACGTCGGCCGATCATACTGTCTCACGAGGAGGCGCTGGCAGAGATGATCATGCAGCAACACCACGAAAAGATGTGCCACCAAAACGCGGAGGCGACGATCGGATCGATTCGGAGCAAGTTCTGGATAACGAACTTGCGGAGACTGCTACGGAGGGTGGTGAGCAAATGCAACGTTTGCAAGCTGCGGAAGGCATGACCCACACAGCCTGAGATGGGCCCCCTGCCTGCGGATCGGCTAGAGGCCAACGGATGGCCATTTAAGTCTACTGGCATGGACTACTTTGGGCCGCTTTTTGTGACAATTGGACTTCGCACAGAGAAGAGGTGGGTGGCACTGTTTACGTGCCTGACCACAAGGGCTATCCACTTGGAGATGGCTCACGATTTGTCCACCGACTCCTGCATAATCGCCATGAGGAACTTCATGAGTCGCCGTGGACCAGTGGTCAGGATAAGGAGCGACAATGGGAAGAACTTCGTTGGAGCCGACCGCGAGGCCAAGAGGTTCAGCGAAGTGTTCGAGCCTGCACAGATCCAGGGCGAGCTGTCGTCTAAGGGAGTCGAATGGATCTTCAACTGCCCGGCGAACCCAGCTGAAGGCGGTGCCTGGGAGAGGATGGTGCAGTGCGTGAAGAAGGTGCTGGCGCACACAATGAAGGAGCTCGCGCCCAAGGAGCATGTACTGGAGAACCTGCTGATTGAGGCGGAGAGCATCGTGAACTCTCGTCCGCTCACTCATCTACCGGTGACGGTGGATCAGTAGGCTCCACTGACGCCTAACGATTTGTTGAAAGGAGCATCGGATATCCCAAATCTCCCCAAGGATGATGGACAGGAGCCCGTGAGATCCGCCACTAGGAAGCAGTGGCGCATAGCAAGGATGATGCGCGATCGCTTCTGGAAGCGTTGGGTGCATGAGTACCTGCCAACTCTTGTGCGCAGGGAGAAATGGTGCAAGCGCGTCGAGCCCATCCGTCGAGGAGACCTGGTATTCATCTGCGATCCAGCCATACCACGAAGGGAATGGAAAAGAGGCGTCGTGGAAGAGGTGTTCACCGGGAAGGATGGAGTACCTCGTCGAGCAGCGGTGCGGACTACCGATCAAGCCAAGACGACTATGCAACCCGCTTCGAAGCTAGCTGTCCTGGACGTGGTGAATGCGGCTGCTTCACGGGGGTGGGGATGTCGCGGAACGAACTAGTGGCTATCGATAGTTAAGATTAGTGTTCAGTATTTTTTATGTTTAGGATTTTAAGTTTATGTTATCTGTTCACACTAAAATCGTAGCTTGGGAAAAATAATTTGGCGAAAAAGCACATCGATTTGCGCCATCACAGAAAGGGGAAGAGAAACTGCGGTATGTAGGATAAGTAATTATGTATCATGTTAAGAACAATTTTCTTGTAGAATAAAACGCTCGTTACACATCACTTCATTCCCGTGATCGGCCAAACGGTGACAAAGATAAAAATATTCATGTAGCTACAATAAGTGAAACATGGCTTACTCAAACCGACAGATTTAACATACCAAACTATACTGTGTATAGACGAGACAGAAAAGAAAATAGAGGTGGCGGGGTTGCCATTTTCGTTAGCAATAAAATAGAACACGAGCTAATTACCAATTTAAAAACGCACCTAATTGAAAATGTGGGAATTAAAATCAAAACAGCCCCTAACAATAAAAATCTTAAACTTTATGCCATATACATTCCTGGTTACACAGCAAAATGTCTGACTGCTTCATGTAATGTAGCTGGAGACCGAAATCGTTGAAAGACACAATATAGATCAGACTTACTAAAAATTTCCAAATTGCAGGGGAATTTTATTGCCTGTGGTGATTATAACTCATGTCATAGAACATGGAACTGCGACCGAGCAAATTGCTGGGGTAAGATTTTAAATGAAATGTCAGATTTAGGCAAATTTAACGTGCATTTTCCCTTCCATCCATCCAACTTATATTCCTAGATGTCATAAGGCTAAGGCATCCACAATAGATCTTTGCATTACCAAAACTCCAAATCAAGTTTCAAATCCAACAGTCTTACAGAACCTATCCTCTGATCACTTGCCTATAATCTTAAAATATTCAATAAATTTCTTACAAAATGAGAAACACCAACCGATAATTAGTAAAGCAAACTGGACTAAGCTTAAGGAATTTATCAATGACAGATTGCTAGATTTAGGAATAAGTAAATATAAATCTTGTTGTTCGATCTCAGACATTGACTTCCTGGTCAACTCGTTCATAAATATTGTCAACGATGGTTTTCGTGAAGCAGTTCCTCATAAAAGACAAACCTTTACAAATTACAAGATACCTCAACATATACGCGAGTTATTTAAAATTAGAAACACAATTTAAAGACAATGGATTAGGTCAAGACAGCCGATACTTAAAGCTAGATGTGATCATCTTAACTATGTTATTCAACAAAAGTTATTTGCTCATAATAACACAGAGTGGAACAGTAAACTGCAACAGATAGGAAAATGTTGTAAGCCCTTTTGGAAGATAACAAAAGCTTTAAAAAAGAGAAAACAATTTATACCCTGTCTCTGCCTTGGCGACTTGGTTTCTTCTCTTCTCTTCTTGTATTAGTTTCGTTAATCAATTGTTTTTCAGTTGATCCGGTGATTAGCCACGTGCAACCTATCCCAGAGGTGGGGCTGCCACCTGTCGATATCTGGGAATACCGTTTTTCGACTTCACATGTTTAGTAGCATCGGAAAAGAGACCACTAAACATAATGAAGCCGAAAATCTTTGGAGGTCATGATTGCCATGAGTGGGGTTCGAACCCACGACCCATCGCTTAGCGCGCAGCTACACTACCCACTAGGCTATGGGCCCCTCAAGTCCTCTATAATCAATAGAAAATCTAAATTATTAATTGGAAACAAGTTAATAATTTTTAAGGTAATATTCAGGCCAGCCTTGATGTATGGACACTCCATTTGGGGAAAATGTGCACAAACACATTTTTTGTGCACAAACACGCACAAAACACAAGAATTTGGAAATGGTCTGTGCATCAATAAGAGCATCGGCTAGCATTCCTGTATTCATCATAAAGCTTAGAGGCCCAGACGACCGAGGGGCGCTCAAGAAACGATTTGTTAGAATATATTAAGCTATTTGTTTATTATTAAGCTAGGAGGAGTTAGTAAGGAAATTTAAAATTCTATATTTTAAGTTTGAGGGACAGGAATTGTTGTTGCTTAACTCGAAAAAACGAAAAATTGTTTTTGTATTTTGCCCTTGCCTATGCTACGAGCCACACACGTATATGAAATTTAATTTCCATTATAACGAGCAATTCCAACAACAAAGGAGCTCCGAGAGCAATGGGGCTGGGCACCTCTGAATTAAGTATTAAATATTTAGCTAAACACCATTCTTGAAAGTTATCAAGGTCAGACTGAAGACTGCATTGGGCAGAGATGGATTTGTACTGAAGACAAAGCTTTACATCATCTGCATACAAAAGAACTAGAGAGTTCGTTAAAGCAGGGGGCAAGTCATTTATAAAAAGCGTGAATAATAGCGGACCAAGATGACTTCCTTGAGGGACGCCGGATGTAGCACAGACCAGACGGGACTGTATGTTTTTAAATAAGACTCTTTGTGTCCTTCCATCTAGGTAGCTGGAGATCCACGTTAAGAGGTCTTTAGGAAAACCCAGCATATTCAGTTTACTCAACAAGAGTGAGTGATTAACTGAATCGAATGCTTTGCTGGAGTCTGTGTAAATTACATCGGTTTGATATCCCTTACAAAAGCCATCTATGACAAAGGATGTCAACTCCAATAAGTTTGTGGTGGTGGAGCGACGCTTAATAAAGCCATGCTGACAAGGAGTGGTAATCGAAGAGCAAAGGTGTTGCAAATGAGGGGTAATTAATTTTTCAAATAACTTTGGAATTGCCGACAACTTAGAGATGCCTCTGTAGTTGGCAGCCTCGGACTTTTTCCCTTTTTTATGTAGGGGAATTATAAATGATTCCTTCCACATAAGGGGAAAAATCGAGGTTTCCAAAGATAAGTTGAAAAGTCTTAGAAGAGGTTTGCACAGAGCCCTGGCGCAGTATTTTAGCACACAGCCTGGTACTCCGTCGGGGCTTGGCGAATAAATGGGTTTTACCCTTAAAAGACCAGATAATAAGTTGTTCTCAGAAAAAAACGGACAGAAAATAAGATTTGATGCTTGAATGTTATATGCGTAAGCCTGATCAGTCAATTTAGGAGGAGAATAAGTTGTTTGAAAAAATTCTGCGAATAGATCGGCAATGGCCTGATCGGAAGTCGCAGAAACGTAAGCAGGGGTGAAAAAGATACGTGTTTACGCTTAGTGTTAACAAAATTATAATCCTGAGTAAATAAATAGGATCCTGAGTAAATTGTATCCGGCAGCGGTCAATATAATTCCTATAACATTCAGCGTTATGCACGGTAAAATTCGACCGAGCTAGTAGGTATCTTGAGAAATCAACACTACTGCAGGTTTTTTATATTTAAGTAAAAGCTTATTTTTTAAGTTAGTTGTAAACCTTGTAAACCAAGGAGGATTTGTTGAAGCGGACGGATATTTCCAAGGCACTTTTTTTTTTTTTTTTTTTTTTTACGTTTGAATGTTGAAATTTTATTCTTAAGATTAGCGCACTACTACCAAATTGACAGCTTAATCTAATCGTTTTTTACAAATTTTTTTTAAAAAATACTTAGTCTAAGCGTAACTTAGGGCAAGAGGTGATTTAATGGTTTTTTTTATTTTAACTTATTTTTATTTATGATTATGTTGAGGGTGACGAAATTGGCTAGGTCAAGATCCGGTTTGGTAGGTCTTGAGGGTGGTGTCTTTTTAGTCTTCTCTTGACTCGATTAATTGGATCAGCGCTCCTGATAGCAGCGGTACCAAGTTTTTTAGCTAGGCTGTTGGGGTGCTCATTTAGACGTTCCATGTATTTCCGAGCAAGTTCCTGGAGCTTGTCTCCGATCTTAGGCACGTTGAGATCTCGTTCGATGTCTCTGGTTCGCATAAACCACGGAGCTCCAGAGATCCTTCGAAGAGTTTTCGCTTGCAAAACCCGGATTTTGTTTAGGTTGGTTTTTGCAGCGATGCCATAAACCTGGAGTCCGTAGAAAAGACTTGGCGCTAGTATAGACTTGTAAATCTGCACCTTACACCCAAGCGCGAGCTTATTGCGTGGTGTGAGGAGCCAGGACATCCGAGCCACTTTAGTCCTGAAAGAGTTTTGGATACAGGTAATGTGCCTGCCAAAAGTGAGTTTTTTGTCCAAGGTGACACCGAGGTACTTGTATGCAGGAAGGGCTCTGATTGGGTTATCGTTGAGGTTGACTCCTGGGCAGGTACTTCGGCAATTGGTAAAAGTTACATTGGCACATTTGTCTGCGTTTACACGAATGTTCCAGTTCGTGGCCCATTGGTGAAATGCGTCCAGATACTCCTGCAATGCAAAAGTGGCTGCCAAGATACTACTGCTTTTGGTCAGGATAGCCGTGTCATCAGCGTAGGTCGCAATTAGCACGTCTTGTTCGTTCACTTCAGTGATTGGAGTTTTTGTAGGCATATCTGAAGCATAGATAGAGTATAGAGTAGGACCGAGGACGCTACCTTGGGGAACACCAGCAGAGATCGGTTTGGTGGACGACTTGTATCCATCAGCAGATACGTGGAATGTGCGTTCTTCCAGGAAGCTTTTCACGAGCTGGAACAGCTGTGGCGTAAGAAGACTTTTGGCTTTATACAGGAGCCCAGGGTGCCATACTCTGTCAAAAGCCTGCTGAATGTCAAGGAAGGCAGCTACTGCATACTCCTTCTTCTCAAAGGCTTCTAAGGCAAAGTTAACAACTCTGTGCAATTGCTCAGGAGTTCCATGTTGAAGACGAAAGCCGAACTGGAATTCCGGGATCGCACTGGTGACATTCTCCAGAGTAAGTAGCCTGTTCAGGATCAGCCTTTCCATGATTTTTCCCAGGGATGGTAAAAGACTAATGGGCCTGTATGAGTCCACGTCAGTTGGCGATTTTCCTGGTTTTGGGATCATATGTATGTTTGCCGATTTCCAAACTTTCGGAAAGTATCCAACAGTTAGTATGCTGTTGAACAACGTCACCAGGAATTGCAAGGCTTGATCCGGAAAAAGTCGGATCGTCCTGTTGTCCAAAAGGTCTTCACCAGGAGTTTTCTTTGGCGAGAGTTTACCTACAAGGTCTTTCACTTCTGTCAGTGAGACAGGGTTAGCAGGCAGACTCATTTGAAATGGAGATTCTAGAAACTCTTCAACTTGTCGACGTATACTGTCAGGCAAGTATTCGTAAGGCTTGAAGCGTTGCTCAAGGTTGTTAGCAAACACTTCAGCTTTCTCTAGGCTCGTACGGCACCAGCCACCTGAGGGATTTCTTATGGCTGATTTTGGGGTGGGCTGAGCCTTATACCGTTTTGTGATACGCCACAGCGAGTAGTTAGAACTAGCATCTGTGTCTAGGTTTTCCAAAAATCTGTCTATGGATGCTTGTTTTCTTCTGGCGAGCGCCTTACTTAGACAGTTAGCCAGCCGATTATATATCTGATGGATTCGGACGTCTCCCGTTCTTGAATATTCTCTTCTTACTCTTCGCTTTAGATTGAGGAGCGCACCAATTCTGGGTGGTAGCTGGGGATGTATAGATGTATCTGTATGTTGATGGTTGCTGGGTGCAGCTATCTCAGCAGCCTGGTTTATCATGCGCATGAAAAGGCTGATGGCATTGTCAATGTCAGAAGGTTCCTGGATTTCTATGCTAACCTCGCTCAGCTGTTCTAGGTAGACTTTGAAAGCGTTTAAATTGGCACCTCTGGCAAGGAGTCGCGAGCGCTGTGGTTTTCTCTCAGGTGTTGCGTGCAGTGTGGCCATTATAGGAGTGTGATCCGAGGATAGTTCATGGATTGTTCTTACTTGTAGCCTGTCTATAGCGTATCCATTGATAATGAAAAAAATCAAGCGCTGTCGGTGTTAGTAGGGGGTTATATGAGTAATAAGTGGGTTCACCCGTGGAAAGTACTTGGTAATGCCCGTTCGCAATGACTTCTTGTAACAGCTTACCCCTTCTACAGGCTCGTGAGTTTCCCCACCATGCATGTTTGGCGTTATAATCACCGCCGGCAATGAACTTACTTCCAAATTCGGCCAGCAAGGATTCGAATTCTGATTGAACCCATGTTTCTGATGGAGGTAGATATATTGCCACTAATCTGACATTCCCTTCCGAAGTCTGTAATTGGACGCTCGCTATCTGTCTGTCGTTGCTAGAGACGGAGGGCAGGGGTATGTGACTTAGGGAATCCTTAATAATAGCTGCAGAGCCACCTCTGCTGTTGCCACTGGGGTGGTAAGCATGGTATATGAGATAGCCTGGCAAGTAGATGTGCTGACCGGCGCGCATGTGTGTTTCTGTGGCAAGCATTATGTCTATGTTATGAGCGCTGAGGAATAATCGAAGCTCTTCAGATACTCTGACTAGTCCACGAGCGTTCCACAATCCGATATTTACTGATGGTTGAATCATTTCGGCAATCGCGCAATAAGAGCCTGGACTAGCTCTCTGAAAGCCATGTTGGACTCTGCATTTTCCTGCATCAGCTTAAACAGAGTGTCCAGTTTGGAATTGATGTCGCGGATGGCAATATCTATCGCTGTGAGTTTATGGCTGAGCCTAGGGTCAGAAGGAGAGCTTGCGTCAGTCTGCAGAGTTGAGCCAGTCCTTGCTGGACTCTCTTTGGGTCGAGCTATATCAGCATACGATATATTCGTTCTTAAGGCTTCAGCTGATATGAATCCACGCGAAGCGCGTGCTGGATGATTGATTGACGGGAGTCTAGGCCTCGGCTTTTGTTTTTTATTTTTTTCTATTCTGACTGGGCAGCTTGAATCTGTCGTGGCGTGGTTACCACCACAGTTTACGCACAAGTATGTGTCGCTCACACAGAGTAAGGAACCAGTAGCGTGAGGCCCACTACATTTACCACAAACTGGGTCCAGGACACAGTAGTTTTTCGAGTGCCCAAAAAAGTTGACACCTTTGACATTGAAGCAATTCCTTTCTGCGGGAAGCACGCTCGACAGTGACTCTATATCTCCCAAGATTTGTTATTTTTAGGGAATCTGCTACGTTTGCACCCTGCTTTAGGTTAACATAAAACAAGTTTTGCCTAGTTTTAAAATTTATTGTGGCTTCATTATCATTTTCGTTAACCTCTATGTTCTTCCAATCTGTCTTTTTGGGGCAGTATATGTTAAGGACCTCAAAGCCGTTGTCAGTAAATCCCTGTTCAATCTGTGATTTCGGAACATTTGAATGGATTCCTTTGACAACTACTCTGAAGGCCTTGTCTTGTTTTAGCTGATGGTGCCAAAATTGGCAGTTGAGCGATGTCAGTGTTTTTACAGCTACCCTAAAAGCGTCAGAGTTGGCTGTATATATTCTAGAAACCCCAAATTTGGAAGTGCGAATGTTGTAGTTAGTGGAGCCAATGCTATGATCAAGAGACTTTTCCAATAAGACCGGATCGCTTACGTTCGGTACACAAATAGCAGGTATCTTGTTGGATTTTGCGGAATGATCGACACCACCAGGTGGAATTGTATCCCCACTGATAGAGTCTACATCCTCCAGGTCCTGTTCCATTTTTTCTGCTTCAGCAGCCAGAATTGTGAATCGATTGTTACCCAATGCGTTTGCGGAGGAAGAATCGGCCGGCTTGTTGATCGCCGTTGTGGTCTGCAACTTAGTTTTGCGGATCGGGGGCGGAGTGCAAACAGGTAAAGAGGGCTGAGCCACGTCTTTTCGTTTTCGGCTGACTTTTCGTCCAGGAGCTTGGAACAGACATTTACTTGGTTTATTCGCTAACAGAGTTGATACATTTGTCAGCGGAGACGTAGTTGAGCATATGCTGCTGGCCGTAGTCGCAGCCACGGTGTAAGTAGAGGTATTGCCCAAGGTTGTTTTGGTGTTTGTAATGGTGCAGATAACACTAGTAGTAGAGTTACTGCTGATTGTCACCATGGAGCTGGTGATTGCTGTATGATCAGGCATACCTGCAAGGTAGGCGGATTGATCCGAATGGCGGGCGCGGATTTGGGATCTTATATCTCCAGGGTCTGCACCAGCTATTTGTCTCATCTTCTCAAATTTATCGCTCCTATTGCTAGGCTGCGAGCGAGCAGATGAATCTTCCATTATATCACTTGTCTTTATACTTATAACGTATAAAGGAAATGATAAACAATGTAAACAACCTCCCGCTTACGCAACGCGCAGAGCGAGGGGTATAGACACCACGCTTTAAGTCTCGCTTATCGCTGTTGGATTTCTCGACAATAGCAGCCACCGCTTTGCAGTGGTCGAAAATAGACTTCGTGTGCAAGGTGTACACACGAGCGGTAACGGATTGAAAGAGGTAATTATCGAACACACGTCTTTACTCCACGAATGCCGGGGGGGAACTTTTCCAAGGCACACATGAGTCAAAAAATTTATTTAAAGTAAAATAAAATTTTTCTAAAGTGACATTAAGATCAGTGCACGCCAGAATATCAGACCAGTCAAAAGTCTCGATAAGGCAATTAAGTTTCTGAAAATCAGCTTTACGGAAACAGCGAATCTTATTTACCACGCTCGGAGACATCTGATCGATACCAGGAGTGGTTTCGATTGAGACCTCCAGCGTGGGGTGATATGGATCCTCTGGGGTTGAAAGGGGAAAAGCTCTGGAGAGAGCAGTACCATCAGGATCAGATACAAAGCATAAGTCTAAAAGCCGACCTAGCGAATTTCTAACATGATTGATCTGACCTAGGGACATGTCAAACATGCCCGCGGTAAAGTCATGGTAAGTTATAAGTGACAAAGATGGTGAGTTGTCAACGTTGGACCACTTTAATTCTGGGATATTAAAGTCGCCCACCGCTACGAGTTGGTCACGATCCGTCATAAGATTAGAGACGTATCGAATGGCGGACAAATGCTGCCAATATGTAGGCGGTTCAGACATAGGAGGTATATATGAACATGTAATGTATAAAGCTTTAACGGACATAGTGATTTTAACGCAAATAAATTCTATGTCACCAAACTCATGGGATTTCACCTCTTCAGAAGCAAGAGTAGACTCTAGTCTACCGAAATGAGGACTCCACCTCCTCTTCGCTGAGATCGATCCCGTCTAAAAGTGGTGTACTTACTTGGAAAAACTTCGGAGCTAAAGATCTCCGGATTTAACCAGGTCCCCAATTTATCCCAATTTAAATCTTTTGCTGAAAGAAATGGGATATCTATATTCTTGCAGATCCTTGACATAGTACGTCTAACGGACAAATAGAAAGGCCACACTCTACCTTAACAGAAATTGATCGCCATTGATTTAACAATTCACACAATAACCAACCAACGACGTCTTGATAAACTATTTAATATAATACTAATTATTGCAACAAGCTCAAGAGGATGAATGAGGTGGGAAGGAGAATGAGTATACTAGCTTGGAGAACTCAGGTGTTATAGATCTCCTCTTTACCCGCCATGCCTTGTTGCACCATTTTCCTTGGGCAACCCATTTTGCGTTAGCTTGTCTCTAGAAACCCCACGGAAATATTTAGTTTAACTTAATTACTTCAATATATTCAATAGGTATTTCAGTGTTTGGTTCATTACTCCAAATATAATAAATTTTAATCCTAATCCAACATTATAATTCAAAGTGATTAACCTAACCTTAACTTAAAGCGATTTAGTTTGCAATTTACTTTGATTTGAATTTAGCGAATTAAGAAAATTACTCTACTTTAATTAAATGTCTTTACTTCATCCCAAATATTCATCTACATTTATACACATGTACGTATATCTCTTTTCTATGTCATTCTATCAAATATTCTTCAGGATGTTGTGGCTATGCCGTACTTACAGCTCGTCCCTCGAGGTCAGCAAGCAGCACTTTTTCTTCACTCGGAATTTTACTCCAATAGGCACTAGCTTAGCGTTGAAATTACCATTGCTAAGCTTAAAGTTTCTCTTCGACACTATCTGGCCAATATCAAATGTCCGGTGATGGCTTCACAAATCATAAAAACGTTTGTTGGTCTGATAGGCTTTCTGCATATGTTTTTAAATGTCACATCGAATATGGAAAAGTTGTCTAGTCGGTTAAGGGTAGTGGATCACTCATTCGTTAATCCCAATCCCGATTAAAAAACGCAGAGCAATCATTTCCCTTAAACTGTCTACCATTGTCAATAACAACTACCTGTGGAACTCCAAAGCAATAGCCTCTTCAAGGATTTTAACAACAATCTCACATGTAAATTTCTTTATAGCCTTTAAGAAGGTGAATTTTGAGAAGTGATCCAAAACTATGAGTTAACCTATATGTCCTCTTTTAGTTCTCTTTTGGTCCTCTTTAAGGACCGATCTCTTTTCCGTCTCTGAAAGGGTCTCTCGCTTTTAGTTTGCTGTCCCTTTGGAATTTTCAATTTCTGTGTGGGATGTTTGCACTTTTGACATAACTCACATTGGAGGATCGCCATCCAGATCGCCTCTAGAAAAGTTACAACGATGATAAAGGAAGTTTTCAACTACCTGATAATCGGGAATGTTATTTGCAACTATTTTGTTGATAAGTTCTTTATATTCCGAAGACCGGAACGCATCGGCAATATAAAGCAACTTTCACTTCTCCTTCAAAAGATGGCATCGGCTACAACTTTCATTTCCCTTTGCTATATGGTCAACTTGTATCCTTGCAGTTTCATGGCCCATCTTTCTAGTCTACCACTCAAGTCGTTCATTAGCCAACTTAAACTAGCATGCTCGGTGATTACCTTGAAGGGGTGTCCTTCGATGTACATTCAAAATCTTTCAATGGCTAAGACTACCGCTAAACACTCTAATTCGGTTACCGAATAATTTCGTTGAGCCTTGTTAAACTTTTTGGACATAGTATAACTGATTGGCCACTCGTATCCGTCGTCGTCACACTGTGCCAATATCGCACTGAAATGATGAAAGGTTTGTCGTATTTGGGACTAATTAATACTGGGTATGAGCATAATTTGGTCTTTCGCTTGGAAAGAGCTTGGAAAAAAGAGCTCTGTGCACTTTCATTCCATGTTAACGATTTTCCTTTTAATAATTCGGTGAGTGGCAAAAACACTGTCGAATACTGTGGTATACTGTGGAATCTCTGATACCAACCGGTATCAGACAGGATGCAGGGACAGGATAGTTTGATATGGCACGGAGTTTGTCGTTGTTCGGTTAAAGAGTGCCCTCTTCTACTACATATCCAAAATATTTTACTTTAGATAAGCTGAATTGACTTTTGACTATATTGATAGTCAACCCTGCCTTACATAAATTGGAAGCAACTGCGGTTAAGTGAATCAAGTGTTCATCAAAAGTAGAAGACAGTACCAATAGATCGTCTAGGTAAACCGTCACGTGAGACTTTAATTGATATGGTATAACGTGATCCATTAATCGGCACATCGTTTGGGGTGCATTAATCAAACCAAAAGGCATGCGCTTAAACTGGTATAGCGGTCGATTTGGGACAAAAAAAGCGGTTTTTGGTCGAAGTTTTTCCTCTAAAGCAATTTGCCAAAACGTGTCTTTTAAATCGATCTTTGACACGCATCGAAACCTTCTAAGTGTGGCATAGGATATGTGTCCTTTGCGGTAACACTATTCAATTTTCTTTAATCCAGACAAAACCTTATCTTTCCTGGTTTTACTAATAGGACAATCGGTAAAGACCATTTCGATGGAGGTTCTTCTTCAATAATGTCTAGCTCTAACATTCGGTCAATTTCGCTACACAAAAATTTCTCTTTGGCTGGCGAAATAGGATAATAACGCTGTTTAATAGGACGCGTATCCTTTGTGTCGATTACGTGCTCTTCCAACTTTGTTAAACCCAATCCGTCACATTCAGATGTAGGAAATAACTCAATGACGGTCTGTAACTTGCGGTTTTCTGTGGCTGATAAAGACAGTTTGTCGCTTCTCATGTCTATCGCATGCACCTCGGGAAGATTGGGTAGATAGTTTATAGAAATTCCGAATTGATTCCACAAGTCAACTCCACATATAATGTCTAATAATATAGAAGAAACAATTAAAAACTCAAAATCGTTTTGAAGGTTGTTATATACTAGGGGTGCCCAAGCTCAGCGTACGGCAGAGCACACTCCAATGCAAAAAATCACCAATACATCGGAGCGAGAAATTTTTTTTGTCATGTCGGTATACTAAAAAAAATTATAGTACCATTTTCAATGGAAAAATAGTAATAAAAAAATATTTATGAAATAAAAATTAAAAACTGTAATAAAATTATAAATAAAAGAAATTTATAGCTCCGATGTCAACCATTCTTTTTGAGATCTCAACCAAAAGTCTCAACCGAAAATACAAAATCGAAGTGCCTTCGTATTAGTGTCTGAGTGCCTTCGTAACTGAGTGCCTCAGTTACGAAAAACAGAGAATTTTTTTTTTGTGCTTCGCCTATGCTGGGAGCAACACACGTACATGAAATTTCGTTTCCCATGTGAAAAAGCAATTCCAACAACAGAGGAGCACCGAGAGCAATGGGGCTGGGCACCTCTGTTTTATACCAATGGTATTACTATGGCACCGTCAATTTCTTTACGTTTTCCTTCTGCTGTAACATACTCTATCTTTTTGTTTTTGATTTGATTTGAATCTACGATTGTTTTTGTCTAATAACGCATAATAAGGTCGATCGAAAATGTGAAGCTTAACAAATGGACGATTATCTTGAGCATTTTGTGTAAGGCTCGATACTTTATACTTTGTAGACTTCTTCAAACTGTTCCAAAATTTGCGCATTCGACTCGATGAGCGTAAATTATGGTATTTAATTGAAAACAATTTGGTCGATAGGTATCTAATGCTCCACATCCGTAACAAAACACGCGCCGAGGTTTAAGACAATCTAAATACCTGTGACCTGGATCATCACAATTCCAGCACTTCATAGAAGTCTTTAATGCAAACAGTTATCTGTCTCTATGTCCGAAACTTCATCTTGATGGTCCTCTAACGAGACGGCATGAACTTTACGTCAAACATTTTTTTGTACATTCCCTTGCTTATACTTATTGTTGCCAAAGAATGGCTCATGTTTGTGATACTCTCGTCTCAACGCTGACAATGATGGGTATCTACATGCAAAAGTTCATGATATAACTCTGGTCTTAGATTGTTTCGAACTTCTGCTACGATTTTTTTATCAGACAATGGTTCTCGTAAGGCATCAGTATTAGCAACCATTGCCTCTAAGAATTCATCGAAACTTCCGTTTCGACCCTGTTTTCGTCTACGTAATGTATCTTTAATGTCCCTTTCTGTACGTTGATCTTTGTACCTCTCTCTTAAACGAGTGCATAAATCGAACCAGGTGGTTTCCTCATTAGATCTGAGACAACGCCAATAAAAATTTAAAGCTGGTCCAGCAAAAAGTAAATGTCCAAATTTGTGAAGCAATACAAAATTTCCATTTAAACTTTAGGATGTTAAGCAGTTAACTCTATAAATAAAGTCTTCTACTGAGATATCACTAAGCAACCCTGTAAATTTGATATGCCCATTCGAGATAAATCCAGGAGTTTTATCCGAGAAGTCTCGAAAAGGTTCCTGAACTACCGGTGAATTATTATTACGTCTGTTAAATTGATTGGATCGTGCTCCACTGTCTAAACTTATACGAGGATGGGCGAAGGGTGCAGGAAAATCCCATTCAAGTTGAGGTTCTTCTGGGTTTTCTCGTGGAATCCCGTTTAACGACAAGCTATTAAGGGTTGTACGAACTTCTTCGGACAAGGTTGCTGCCATGCTTATACGAAATGACGCCATAGAACTTGCCATCAATTGTTGAATTCTTTCTTCACTAATACCATTGGCATCAGCATTAGCCCGAGTATTCGTTGCATCCTGACGCGATGAAGCTCCTAGACTCGTTCGAGGGTTTACATTTACTCGTTCGGGTATTAGGTCTCTTTCTAGGAATTGTTCCAGTGGTTGTGCTATTGTTTCCGCCAGCTCTGGTTGTCCTAGAGTGGAGAACGTTCGCTCCTACATTAGTCGAAGTCTGGCGTTCAACCTGATCTCGCTGACAAACACTTCGACAAGTTTCATTACTATCTAACCACGATAATATGCATTGGCCTCAGAATTTGTGTTTATAAGCTATCTCCACAAATTCTCCTTCAATCATTGCATATGGTGCAGCTTATTGTAGTATCTCTCTCGGATATTCGTGCTACCAAGTTTTCTAGACTGCGTCTTACTGCCATTATTTATGTGTATATTTTTTTTTTTCTTTGTTTATGTTAGATATGTTTTGTTAGTGATTTATTTTTATTCGTTGTTGTTGAGGTTTTACTCCGAGACTAACTTAACTATTCAGCTAAGGTATCCCATATTTCTTTAAATAAATAAAAGAGTTCTCCAATTTTAATTGTTTTCCGAAATTAATTTTAGGAACTAATTTTTGGTTTCATGAAGCTCCGTTACTTTTTTTCATATCGAATTCCTACGTTTCTTTCTTATATATATTTTATATATAAGCTCGTCCAAAATACCAGGCCACCAAGGCTCTGTGAAGTACACGGCCAATAGAACTTTCAACAGATTTGCAGTCTCTCTTTCTCACCTAATATTGGCCCAGCCACAGGGAAGAATTTAAACAGCAACTCTCAAACCGAAATGAGAGAGAGAGTCCACCGAAATGAGGACTCCACCTCCCCTTCGCTGAGGTCGATCCCGTCTAAAAGTGGTGTACTTGGAAAAACTTCGGAGCTAAAGATCTCCGGCTTTAACCAAGTTTCTGTAAAGGATTCAATATGGGATGCAAACGAAGGACTTTCAGAATATAGTTTAGGGAGTTTGCTACGTAGCCCCCTAGTATTCTGATAGGTAAGTGTTAGTGACGATACTAGTTTTTTGGGTTAGTGGTCACGGAAGAGGTGGAAGGTTGGTCAGTGGTTCCGATATGGGGAAGTTTCACTCCCACTGGTTTTAAAACTTTTAACTTTACAGTATAATGCTGATGTTCTTGGACGAAAATGTTTTCTGGCCGAAAACTGGGTGAACAAATCGTCTTGAACATCAGCGGGGGCACCCGAATCTTGAAAAATGACGTGCGCCTTAAATATGTATATTAATATTTATGTATGTCCTCCACCTTTATATCGTCATTAGTTTTGGCTTTAATATGTATAAGACAAGATTTAAATCTCTGAAGTATCAGGGGCATGCCGAGAAACAAATATATGTTTCGATGGAGGAATCACCTGTAAGGGTTTTGGTGTCGCTGGTACTAGAACTGCAGCATTAGTCGGGGCCGGTGGTCCGAACTGTGGAATACCCTTTTGGGTGACTTTGACGGGGGTTTCATTTACTAGGACCTGTGGTATCACTTGAGGGGATACCACAGAGGACATATCAGACAATTGCTCATTTTCCTTGAGAAATTCGGACGACAAATTTTTCTCAGTTCTAGCGCTTGGGGTGGCCAAAGATATGAGCGACTGCGTTATTGACGGCTGAGTAGGCTGAGGCGGATAACAAACAGCGGATTTCTCACGCTTAGGGGACTCAGTATAGGGGACTTAGGAGACTCTGAAAACTGCTAAACTGAGTGTGAAGCGCACAGAGTTGGTCATTGTTTTTACGAAAACCAGTGATTAACTCTTTAAATCCATTCTTAGTCTGTCTCATGAACGACCTCATTTTGTCTTGGACAGCACGACAATTTTCACATTAATAATGTAAATCCGACCTAAGGAAAATGGCATCCGAAACTGAGGCAGTGAACCCGGCACACTTGGCGTGTACCACGTTTTCACATAGCCAGCAATGGATGATAGGCTGAGAAGAGGAGATTGTCTTGTTACAAGACTTCATAAAACAGACCAGTTTAAATTCCTTAATTATTAATTAACAATAAAAAAATAATATATAAAAAGTTAAAAAACACTTTACCTTGAACCACTGTGATATATAGGAAGCAGCAGCGGGAGCTTTGGAGAGTGCCAAAGGAAAATGCAGAAATAAAGATAAGACGGGGAAGAAGCAGAGCTGAGCTATGCTTGAAATTGAATTTTAACAAATTATTAATTCGCCTCCAAATATGCCGCAGCACACCCAAAACGATACGGGTTAAGTTAAAACTGAAGTTACTAAAAAAATTTCGATTTACAAACAAGTAAACACCTGCTTACAAATATATATCATAAACGCAGTGCGCACAAAAAAACACGACCGATCGCTTCAGCGAAAGAGAGAATAAGCTCTCTCTTCTCTCTAGATGTTTTTATACCCTTGCAGAGGGTATTATAATTTTGTCCAAAAGTGTGCAACGCAGTGAAGGAGACATCTCTGACCCTATAAAGTATATATATTCTTGATCAGGATCACCTCCTGAGTTGATATGAGCATGTCCGTCTGTCCGTCTGTCCGTCTGTCCGTCTGTCCGTCTGTCTGTCTGTCTGTTTCTACGCGAACTAGTCTCTCAGTTTTAAAGCTATCGTCTTGAAACTTTGCACACACCCTTCTTTCCTTTGCACGCAGTATATAAGTCGGAACGGCCGGGATCGGCCGACTATATCCTATAGCGGCCATATAACTGATTGATCGGAAATGGTATAACTTTGGTGTTTTTAGAGTTACAGAGTTCAGATTTTGTACGAATGCTACTTTTGGCAAAATAATACGACCTACCAAATTTCATAAGGATCGGCCGACTATATCTTATAGCTGCCATATAACTGATTGATCGGAAATGTTATAACTTCGGTGTTTTTAAAGCTAGAGAATTCGGATTTGGTACGAATGCTATTTTTGGCAAAATAATAGAACATGCCAAATTTCATAAGGATCAGCCGACTATATCCTATAGCTGCCATATAACTGAACAATCGGAAATTACCCAACTTTGGTGTTTTTGAAGATAAAAAGCTGGAACTAAGTACAGATTCTATTTTTGGTCAGTTAATACAACCTACCAAATTGCATAACGATCGGCCGACTATATCTTATAGCTGTCATATAACTGAACGATCGGAAATGGTATTTGGTAAAAATACCAACTTTGGTATTTTTGAAGATGGAAGCTTGGTACTTTGTTTTAGATTTTTTATTGTAATAAATTGGTTATATTATGATATTCTTATAAGGATCGGCCAATTTAATCCGATGTTTGCGATATATATCCGGTTTTAACTGCAAGGGTATATCAACTTCGGCTCCGCCCGAAGTTAGCTTTCCTTTCTTGTTTTTTTATTTATTTTGGTTAATAAATATTTTCCAGTACATCCAGTTTTTCCCGTACAACACCTTTCCCATCGCCAATATCTAACAGTTGTTTAGATGATAAAAACTATTACAATTTCATGACTTTGGTGCCTTTGTATTATAATTTTGAAAAATATTTGCACAAAAGTGTGCAACGCAGTGAAGGAGACATCTCTGACCTTATATATATAATATATATTTATTAATATTTATTATTTAACTAGCAGTACCCTGCCACGTTTCTCTGCGGCATATTGTGGTTGCACGGATTCGAAATAAGTCAAACAAAAGAGAATAATTTTCAAATTAATTTAATTCTGTAATAAAATACAATATTCTTTGTTTCTACATTCTCCACGTAAATATATAGATTATTTGGTTTTCCGACACGGGAACACGCAACATATAATTGTCCGTGTTAAAAACAATCTGCATCCAAATCCAAACCACACAACTCCAGAGATTGACCTTGAGCTTTATTTATGGTCATTCCGAACCCCAAATGAATGGGAAACTGCAAAATCTTGAACTGGAACGGTGTATCGGGGAACTCTTTTTGGATAAGTCCTTCCTTCGATGTAACTAAATTACAAAAATTCTCGAGCAATGCTATTTTTCTCGACGTCTCCTTGACTGGCAGCTTTCCGTTCCCAATGTCCAGTAGCTGTCGTGAGAATATGTCGGCTGAGTCATCGTTCTGTAACTGGACTCGCATATTCGTCTTCAACTGTAATGTACGTACATGTTGCACGTATCAACGGCGAGTTTCTGTGACGTTTATCAATCGATCGTTTCGTCGATGGAGAACAATATCTCGAGGTTGGAACTGATCCCCGACTATGACAATTGCCACTTCGTCTATAGTTGGAGCATTATATCTCCTGATATGTTCTCCAGCAGGCGTTTTGTCTGCACGAATGACAATTTTATGGGTATCCGAAGGCATCATATAGATTGCTGTTTTGAACAAACGCATTAAATGGTTCCGTTCGTGAAGCTGCGAAATAATGGGCTTCTTCAGCGAGGTATTGATTCCATAACGTGCATCGACTTCAGCTCCATCATCACCAATGAAGTACATTTGAAGAAATTTGTGTTTGATGTCTGAGAACGGAAGCAGGGAACCGGCTTTGTGATAGATTTGTCCTTTGATTTTAAAAGTTTGCATGAATTGCGCAGTTATAATTTCCGCACCAAATGACGTCATTTGGAAGAGCTGTCATTTGGAAGAGAGCAGCAAGAGCTGGATTTTCTAATGTTCGACAGGAAATGCTTCGATTCAGCAGTAGATCCAGCGAATAGAGAGTGCAGAGGCTCTGGTGGTGCTTCAAGTTGAGGCAATTTCACTTTCCCGGAAGCGCAACACAATCCTTTTGGTTCGTTGTTGATTTTGAGAGCCTGACAGAGTGTGCAGACCTGATGCATCCGGCCAATAACGACATTGCGATTCGAGCTATAATCAACAGTTGAATTATATCGGAATGCAAGACGATTGTATGCAGGTTTCGATCTGTTGCAAGCTGTAAACGCGCTTCAGTACCCTTGCCCTGTCGCGTTCATTATTTTGAGACCGTCTAAAATCGATTGGTGCAGAACGCGACTGCCTAACTCTCAATCGTGTTCGCTCAAGCCTAGCTGCTCCCGTCTCTCGGATGGAGGACCGCTCTTCGTCAGTCATATTCGAAATTTTACGTCGTTTTGCTTCTGTATTGCGAGTATGACGACCCAAATTCGACTTCTTGGGTAGCATGACTTCGTTTCTAACTGAAATTTTGACATTTGGCCTGTTTCATTTGACATTTTCTTCTAAGCTGCCTATAGGGCACGGGGAAACGCGAAAAAACTGATATATTCGCAAACGCAGATAAGATATCAACATCAAAAGTACACAATAACCGAGCTGGAACCTCGGTTCCAGCTCTTTTAAACGGTTCAGAACTTTTCAAGTCTATAAAGAAAGTAGATACGAACAGAGCATTTTCTATATATATAGATCAGGGGTGCCCAGCCCCATTGCTCTCGGTGCTCCTTTGTTGTTGGAATTGCTCTTTATATGGGATATGGAATGAAATTTCATATACGTGTGTTGCTCCTGGCTATGGAGGCCTATGTTTTTGTATTGCCAAAAACTTTTCACTGCAAAAAAATTACTTTTGGTTGAGATCTCGAAAAGAATGGTTGACATCGAAGCTATAATTTCTTTTATTTATAATTTTATTACAGTTTTTAATTTTTATTTCATAAATATTTGTTTATTACTTTTTTTCCATGGAAAATGGTACTATAATTTTTTTCAGTATACCGACATGACATGCAAAAAAAATTTCTCTCTCCAATTTTTTCGATGTATTGGTGATTTTTTGCATTGGTATTGGAGTTTGCTCTGCCGTATGTTGAGCTTGGGCACCTCTGATATAGATAATATATAATTATATAATATATAATATAATTCTTCATCAGGATCACTTCCTGAATAGACGGAAGGTATGTTGCCTGTCTGTTTCGGGAACTAGTCTCTTAGTTTTAAAGCTGTCGACTTGAAGCTTGGAATAAAGGGTGTTTCCTTTGTATGCAGTGTATAATTGGGAATGGCCGACTATATCGTAAAGCTTCAGTATGACTAAGAGATCGGAACTGACAAAATTTTTGTGTTTTTGAAGATAGAATAGTTAGACTTGTGAATAGGCGTGAGAGAAGTAATCTATCGTTTATAGTAAAAAACTATAAAACTCAATGTTAATTACTAACGGCTTATGGTGCAAGTTATGTAACACATTACTTAGGGGCCCTTGCCCAATTTATAAACAACTTTGAGCCAAGAGCTCTTTTCCAATTAACTCTGACTGACTCCGAGATTAACCCGTGGTCAGCTATTTCTGTAAACAAAGCTTCCAATCGATTCCCACCCAGATCAGTTTCACACTCTCCGCTTCAAACGGATTCTATAAACATCCAAGTCGATATTGTAAACACCAGAGCCGCAAAAGGGAGCCCCAAGTCCGCTAATGTAAACATCGATTTCCGGCAAAATTTCAATTCTGCGAAATATCAATTTCAAATTCAATTGACAAATTTCATCATCCTATTTTCCGACTCTCTTGGATGATTCTCTTAATCAGATTTTTGAGATAAATCTCTTAAGCCGAGGTTTGGTTATTAATCATTGAACAAAAGTCAGCAGTCCGTTTTTAATTATAAATATAAATTAAATTATAAATTAATTGGCGCCCAACGTGGAGCAGTGCTGTTTAAAAAATTCCCGAAAAAAAGTTTTAAAACATAACAGTTTTCCAAAACAAAAAAGGAATTCGCGCCGCTCAAAAACCAAACCGATGGCATAATAAAAAGTGTTCGCATCGTGAAAAAGCTAAAGGAGGAAATTAATAAATGCAATAATCCCCCTTTGTTTACAATAACCGTTAATTTGTGATTGTGACAAAAACACACTGCTCAAAAAAAGGAAGAAAAAAATACATAATTCTTATAAACAAATGTTAAACAAAAAATTTAAAAAACGAAACGGATGAATAAAAACTGAATAAATAAAATTTTACTCTCAAAAACAACAAAACAATTAAAAAAATCTCCAAAGAATAATAACAAAAACAACATAAAAAACAAAATAAAAATTCAACAAAAAGCCGAGAAATAAATTGAAGGAAGAGCTGAGGGCCATCCCTCGCTATACGAAGACCCCAAACAGGATCATCAAGCAAAAAAACTAAGGAGAAAATTAGTAAGCTGCTTAATTATAGTTTTGAATTTTAAGAACATTTATTTCAAAAAATTTTATATAAAATAAAAACAAAGAAAGTAGATACGAACAGAGCATTTTTATATATATAGATCAGGGGTGCCCAGCCCCATTGCTCTCGGTGCTCCTTTGTTGTTGGAATTGCTCTTTATATGGGATATGGAATGAAATTTCATATATGTGTGTTGCTCCTGGCATAGGCATTGCCTATGTTTTTGTATTGCCAAAAACTTTTCACTGCAAAAAAATTACTTTTGGTTGAGATCTCGAAAAGAATGGTTGACATCGGAGCTATAATTTCTTTTATTTATAATTTTATTACAGTTTTTAATTTTTATTTCATAAATATTTGTTTATTACTTTTTTTCCCATGGAAAATGGTACTATAATTTTTTTCAGTATACCGACATGACTTGTAAAAAAAATTTCTCTCTCAAAGGTATGTCCGCCTGTCTGTTTCGGGAACTAGTCTCTAAATTTTAAAGCTGTCGACTTGAAGCTTAGAAAAAAGGGTGTTTCCTTTGTATGCAGTGTATAAATCGGAATGGCCTGCTATACCCTATAGCTTCCGAATTTTCAGTAGAAACTTTAAACAAAGCAATTTTGCGGCGGGTTACAATGCCAAGCTTGGCCCAAGATACGTTGAGGCGAGAGTTCGTAAGAGAACGTGTAATTCAACCTACGAGCTAGAGGACATGCAGGGAAGAGCAAAAGGCACTTACCACGCCAAAGATTTAAAACAATAGTCTACGCCTCCGTGGTTTAGCTAAACAGGATCGTGTGAGACCCTGTTCTAGGGGGAGGGGGGAGATGGCAACCTATCTGGGAGCCTTTTGCCGTAGTAGGACCATAGCAAGGCGTAAGGCACTAGGCACTTACCACGCCAAAGATTTAAAACGGGGAAGGGGGAGATGGCAACCTATCTGGGAGCCTTTTGCCGTAGTAGGACCATAGCAAGGCGTAAGGCAAGAGGAACTTACCACGCCAAAGATTTAAAACAATAGTCTACGCCTCCGTGGTTTAGCTAAACAGGATCGTGTGAGACCCTGTTCTAGGGGGAGGGGGGAGATGGCAACCTATCTGGGAGCCTTTTGCCGTAGTAGGACCATAGCAAGGCGTAAGGCGTTGCCAATGTCCGGGGGTCTGGCAATCGGTGTAAAACAATTATTGGAAGCTGGAAACTACTCTTAGGAATCCGCGTGGAAATAGCATTTTCTTTGCATTTCTGGCGCGGTCCAAGGAAGTTCATCCAATAAAGAAGCAGAAAGATTTACGTGAAAAGCGCACAAGCAAAGTGGAAAACAAGCACGTTCGGAGATCACCAGGTTTTAGCGACAAGGAACAACAGCGAAACCAAAGCCGCAGCTTGTTTGCAGAAGCGCCAAAGGGTCGGCGCTAAAGTGAGGCAGGTCGCGAATCGTAGTGGCGGTGAGTGTGTTAGGTAAGGTCAGGTTCGATCGGGTCTTATATATTCTTTTGGCTCTTTAGATCAGAGGGCCTGGTACAAGGAGTGCAGGTCGTTCGTAAAGGGAGAAGTTGGAGTCGAGCGAGGTTCCCAGCGGTTCAATCTACGGCGCACATCGAGACGGTGCGCGGCGCGAAACCGCCCACGAGGCGTGGGCGAGAGGGATTGCCGAGAGAATAGGGTTCCTGCAAGAGAGCCTGGCCGGAACAGTCGTAGGAGAGGCGAGAGCCGAAAAGACGGAGGAGGTTTCGCTGGAGACCCCGCTAGGTGTGGTCCGAGGCAGCCAAACTCGGGAGCTAGACTCGGAGCGTTCGCGGCGCTTATAAGGGACGCTCCGCCGCAGAGAAGGAAGCGAAGTCGATCCATCTGGTGGCCTCGTGGTGCCCCGTAGAAACGTGTGGTGTTGGTGAGCAGAGGGTTCCGTTCCAAATAAAGGCTTCTATTGGCTATCTGAGTAAATATTTTGTTTTGTGACCGGGTTGGCGAAAGCTTTCCCGGAATATTATTCCTTTCCAGCCTCGAGCACGTAGAAGCCCTTCAACCAGCTCGTCGCGGATGAAAGGGGTGAAAGCCAATTGAAGCGACACGGAATATTCAGGTCATTGATCTACCGCATCGTCCGATTCCCGGCCGAAGGGGGTCCACCAAGGGAACGATTGGTGGTTGGCCTTCACCTTGAAACCGCGAGCGATCCGATAGAGCAAAAGCCCGATCCTGAAATGAAATAAGGGCGTCGCCAAACCGACTCTATTGAAAAAATCGTGCACTTACGTGGCGATACCGTGTGCGCCAGGCGCAGATAGCCTTTCACCACGAAGCGGTGTAAAAGAGCTTAGGGTGTCATTTTAAATTTTTTATTTGAAGAGCAAAGAAAAAGATATATAAAATGAAATAAGATTCGATAATTCCTTAATTTAAGCTAGCTTTAAGAATTATCACATTGGAGTTTCTCTTAAGTTTCTCATTTTCATTTGTTTAACCTAGCATCTAATATCTACTAATTAGACATATGTCGAGAGAGAAAACTGAATTTTAAGCGAAGTAAGGGGAAGTAGGGAAGGGGATGTAGTAGAAATTTACGAACACTTTAGCCTAATAAACATGAATTTTATAATGAAGTAGAAGAAAAATAATTCGTCTCGCTTAATTCGCCGCCGCCTTGCCGCTGAACCACCCCCACCGTTAGCGATCTCGGGGATCTTGAGGATCCAGATAAAATCCGTTCTGAGGGGATTATGTTAGGCCTTCGCAATTCGAGAGGCCGCGAACGCTTTCTATTAGTGATATAATTTATGATCTTTGAGGTAAGCATAAGGGAGAGAGAGAAGGCCCTATGAGACCTTTGAGAAATTTTTCTGGCGCCGAACTTAGTGGCGATGTTTTCAGTATGGCTAAACGCAGCCATGCTTGGCGATCAAATCATTTCGGCTGGTTATAGTAGCATTGTAGTAACCAGACCAAAAGCCTCAGCAGCGGTGCGGGTGCCGCATGAAATTCTACACTTAGAGAAAGGGTAGACCACGGTGCCACAGCAGTCGCAGCAATATGTTGGAGTGGAGCTTAGCAGTTCAGTATCTCAGAACCTCGGTTCCAGCACTTTTAAACGGTTCAGAACTTTTCAAGTCTATAAAGAAAGTAGATACGAACAGAGCATTTTTATATATATAGATCAGGGGTGCCCATCCCCATTGCTCTCGGTGCTCCTTTGTTGTTGGAATTGCTCTTTATATGGGAAATGAAATTTCATATACGTGTGTTGCTCCTAGCATAGGCATTGCCTATGTTTTTGTATTGCCAAAAACTTTTCACTGCAAAAAATTACTTTTGGTTGAGATCTCGAAAAGAATGGTTGACATCGGAGCTATAATTTCTTTTATTTATAATTTTATTACAGTTTTTAATTTTTATTTCATAAATATTTGCTTATTACTTTTTTTCCATGGAAAATGGTACTATAATTTTTTTCAGTATACCGACATGACTTGCAAAAAAAATTTCTCTCTCCAATTTTCTCGATGTATTGGTGATTTTTTGCATTGGTATTGGAGTTTGCTCTGCCGTATGTTGAGCTTGGGCACCTCTGATATAGATAATATATAATTATATAATATATAATATAATTCTTCATCAGGATCACTTCCTGAATAGACGGAAGGTATGTCTGCCTGTCTGTTTCGGGAACTAGTCTCTTAGTTTTAAAGCTGTCGACTTGAAGCTTGGAATAAAGGGTGTTTCCTTTGTATGCAGGGTATAATTGGGAATGGCCGACTATATCCTAAAGCTTCAGTATGACTAAGAGATCGGAACTGACAAAATTTTTGTGTTTTTGAAGATAGAATAGTTAGACTTGTGAATAGGCGTGAGAGTTTTATAAAAAAACTCAATGTTAATTACTAACGGCTTATGGTGCAAGTTATGTAACACATTACTTAGGGGCCCTTGCCCAATTTATAAACAACTTTGAGCCAAGAGCTCTTTTCCAATTAACTCTGACTGACTCCGAGATTAACCCGTGGTCAGCTATTTCTGTAAACAAAGCTTCCAATCGATTCCCACCCAGATCAGTTTCACACTCTCCGCTTCAAACGGATTCTATAAACATCCAAGTCGATATTGTAAACACCAGAGCCCCAAAAGGGAGCCCCAAGTCCGCTAATGTAAACATCGATTTCCGGCAGAATTTCAATTCTGCAAAATATCAATTTCAATTTCAATTGACAAATTTCATCATCCTATTTTCCGACTCTCTTGGATGATTCTCTTAATCAGATTTTTTAAATAAATCTCTTAAGCCGAGGTTTGATTATTAATCATTGAACAAAAGTCAGCAGTCCGTTTTTGATCCCGAATAGTGCGGTCGTTTTTAAAGTAGAACGCGAGCAGTGCAAGTTAAGTTACATCACAGTTACAAAATCACAGTTGGCGCCCAACGTGGAGCAGTGCTGTTTAAAAAATTCCCGAAAAAAAGTTTTAAAACATAACAGTTTTCCAAAACAAAAAGGAATTCGCGCCGCTCAAAAACCAAACCGATGGCATAATAAAAAGTGTTCGCATCGTGAAAAAAGCTAAAGGAGGAAATTAATAAATGCAATAATCCCCCTTTGTTTACAATAACCGTTAATTAGTGATTGTGACAAAAACACACTGCTCAAAAAAGGAAGAAAAAAATACATAACTCTTATAAACAAATGTTAAACAAAAAATTTAAAAAACGAAACGGATGAATAAAAACTGAATAAATAAAATTTTACTCTCAAAAACAACAAAACAATTAAAAAAATCTCTAACGAATAATAACAAAAACAACATAAAAAACAAAATACAAATTCAACAAAAAGCCGAGAAATAAATTGAAGGAAGAGCTGAGGGCCATCCCTCGCTACAAAGAAAATAAATTGAAGGAAGAGCTGAGGGCCATCCCTCGCTATACGAAGACCCCAAACAGGATCATCAAGCAAAAAAACTAAGGAGAAAATTATTAAGCTGCTTAATTATAGTTTTGAATTTTAAGAAAATTTATTTCAAAAAATTTTATATAAAAATAAAAACAAGGTGGAAGAATTAATCAACGATTTTGAAAAAATTCTAACCATGACTCCACCCTTACCCGTAGTGGCTTCTAGCAGCCAGAATGTTAATGTAAGCGATTTAATAGCACAAATAGTTGCTAATGAATTGAATCCATTGAGGATTGAAATCTCTAGTTTAAAAACTCAATTAAATCACAATATAAAGAAGGTTGAGGAATTCAAAGTGGAAGAAATTGATCCAAACGTAAGGTGCGAAACTTCTTATGAAATCATTAAGTCGGTCCGAGAATATAAAGGCGATGAAGATAGTTATGTTAGTTGGAGAGAATCGGCAGAAATAGCAATGGGGCAATACAAAAGGGGAAGTGAGAAATACTTCTCGGCCCTATCTATTCTTCGAAATAAAATTACAGGCATTGCCAATGATGCCAAAAGGGGAAGTGAGAAATACTTCTCGGCCCTATCTATTCTTCGAAATAAAATTACAGGCATTGCCAATGATGCTTTAACTCATAATGGAACCGTACTGAATTTTGATGCCATAATGGCAAGACTAGATTTTGTTTTTAGTGATAAGCGACCAATACATATTTTAGAGCAGGACTTAAGCGTAATAAGTCGGGTGCCGCATGAAATTCTACACTTAGAGAAAGGGTAGACCACGGTGCCACAGCAGTCGCAGCAATATTTTGGAGTGGAGCTTAGCAGTTCAGTATCTCAGAACCTCGGTTCCAGCACTTTTAAACGGTTCAGAACTTTTCAAGTCTATAAAGAAAGTAGATACGAACAGAGCATTTTTATATATATAAATCAGGGGTGCCCATCCCCATTGCTCTCGGTGCTCCTTTGTTGTTGGAATTGCTCTTTATATGGGAAATGAAATTTCATATACGTGTGTTGCTCCTAGCATAGGCATTGCCTATGTTTTTGTATTGCCAAAAACTTTTCACTGCAAAAAAATTACTTTTGGTTGAGATCTCGAAAAGAATGGTTGACATCGAAGCTATAATTTCTTTTATTTATAATTTTATTACAGTTTTTAATTTTTATTTCATAAATATTTGTTTATTACTTTTTTTCCATGGAAAATGGTACTATAATTTTTTTCAGTATACCGACATGACTTGCAAAAAAAATTTCTCTCTCCAATTTTTTCGATGTATTGGTGATTTTTTGCATTGGTATTGGAGTTTGCTCTGCCGTATGTTGAGCTTGGGCACCTCTGATATAGATAATATATAATTATATAATATATAATATAATTCTTCATCAGGATCACTTCCTGAATAGACGGAAGGTATGTCTGCCTGTCTGTTTCGGGAACTAGTCTCTTAGTTTTAAAGCTGTCGACTTGAAGCTTGGAATAAAGGGTGTTTCCTTTGTATGCAGTGTATAATTGGGAATGGCCGACTATATCGTAAAGCTTCAGTATGACTAAGAGATCGGAACTGACAAAATTTTTGTGTTTTTGAAGATAGAATAGTTAGACTTGTGAATAGGCGTGAGAGAACTCAATGTTAATTACTAACGGCTTATGGTGCAAGTTATGTAACACATTACTTAGGGGCCCTTGCCCAATTTATAAACAACTTTGAGCCAAGAGCTCTTTTCCAATTAACTCTGACTGACTCCGAGATTAACCCGTGGTCAGCTATTTCTGTAAACAAAGCTTCCAATCGATTCCCACCCAGATCAGTTTCACACTCTCCGCTTCAAACGGATTCTATAAACATCCAAGTCGATATTGTAAACACCAGAGCCCCAAAAGGGAGCCCCAAGTCCGCTAATGTAAACATCGATTTCCGGCAGAATTTCAATTCTGCAAAATATCAATTTCAATTTCAATTGACAAATTTCATCATCCTATTTTCCGACTCTCTTGGATGATTCTCTTAATCAGATTTTTTAAATAAATCTCTTAAGCCGAGGTTTGATTATTAATCATTGAACAAAAGTCAGCAGTCCGTTTTTGATCCCGAATAGTGCGGTCGTTTTTAAAGTAGAACGCGAGCAGTGCAAGTTAAGTTACATCACAGTTACAAAATCACAGTTGGCGCCCAACGTGGAGCAGTGCTGTTTAAAAAATTCCCGAAAAAAAAGTTTTAAAACATAACAGTTTTCCAAAACAAAAAAGGAATTCGCGCCGCTCAAAAACCAAACCGATGGCATAATAAAAAGTGTTCGCATCGTGAAAAAAGCTAAAGGAGGAAATTAATAAATGCAATAATCCCCCTTTGTTTACAATAACCGTTAATTAGTGATTGTGACAAAAACACACTGCTCAAAAAAGGAAGAAAAAAATACATAACTCTTATAAACAAATGTTAAACAAAAAATTTAAAAAACGAAACGGATGAATAAAAACTGAATAAATAAAATTTTACTCTCAAAAACAACAAAACAATTAAAAAAATCTCTAACGAATAATAACAAAAACAACATAAAAAACAAAATACAAATTCAACAAAAAGCCGAGAAATAAATTGAAGGAAGAGCTGAGGGCCATCCCTCGCTACAAAGAAAATAAATTGAAGGAAGAGCTGAGGGCCATCCCTCGCTATACGAAGACCCCAAACAGGATCATCAAGCAAAAAAACTAAGGAGAAAATTAATGAGCTGCTTAATTATAGTTTTGAATTTTAAGAAAATTTATTTCAAAAAATTTTATATAAAAATAAAAACAAGGTGGAAGAATTAATCAACGATTTTGAAAAAATTCTAACCATGACTCCACCCTTACCCGTAGTGGCTTCTAGCAGCCAGAATGTTAATGTAAGCGATTTAATAGCACAAATAGTTGCTAATGAATTGAATCCATTGAGGAATGAAATCTCTAGCTTAAAAACTCAATTAAATCACAATATAAAGAAGGTTGAGGAATTCAAAGTGGAAGAAATTGATCCAAACGTAAGGTGCGAAACTTCTTATGAAATCATTAAGTCGGTCCGAGAATATAAAGGCGATGAAGATAGTTATGTTAGTTGGAGAGAATCGGCAGAAATAGCAATGGGGCAATACAAAAGGGGAAGTGAGAAATACTTCTCGGCCCTATCTATTCTTCGAAATAAAATTACAGGCATTGCCAATGATGCTTTAACTCATAATGGAACCGTACTGAATTTTGATGCCATAATGGCAAGACTAGATTTTGTTTTTAATGATAAGCGACCAATACATATTTTAGAGCAGGACTTAAGCGTAATAAGTCAGGGGAAATTATCAATTATGGAATTTTATAATTTGGTAAATAAAAAATTAACTCTCTTAATTAACAAAACCATTATGACACATGGGAGGAATAAGCCAATTACATCTGAGCTTAACGAAAAACATAGAAAGACAGCACTACGAGTGTTCATAACTGGCCTCAACGGCCATATTTCTGATGTAATATTTTCAATGAATCCACCAGATTTACCGAACGCAATGGTAATAGTACAAGAACTTGAGAGCAACAATTTGAGGGCCCAGTTCGCGAATAATCTTATATCATCACAACGCAAGACTAATGAGTCAAATTTATATGGGCAACAGAACTCAAATAATAAACCCAGGCAAAATACTTATAATAACTATAACAGTAATTATAGGAATACAAACAATTTAAGGTTTAATCAACCCGATAATCAGAATAAATATAATCATAATCAGAATAAAAATTGGAATCAGGGCAGACAGTATAATCCCCAATATAATACTCAAATTCAATGGAATTCCCACAAACCTCATCAGAATAAACCTGAACCGATGGATGTTGACGAATCCATAAAATTTCAGAATAGGCCAATATATAACAACAATCAGGGCTATAAAAATTATAGCAACAATAATCAAAACCAAAATAAATGGAATCAGTATAAAAAGTCTGAGGCACACACAACTCAGCAAGACCAACCACAGAATAAAAGACAATCAACAGGGACAGTTAACCAACCAGTTAACAAAACAATGCGTTTAAATAATATCAAAGAGGACCATTTTTTAGGAGAGAATCCGGAGTAGGCTTACCCTACTTGATTAGATATGATAACAAAATAAATAAAAAGTTAAAAATATTAATTGATACCGGGGCAACTTCTTGTTATATTAAAACAGGAATTTATGAAAATAAAAATGAACTACCTATATATAAGAGAGTATTCACAGTCAATGGATATTCAATAATTAAGTTTTATCATATGATAACTATCTTCGATACGCGATATACTTTTTATGAAATAGATGGGCTAGACTCAGATTTACTGGTCGGCTACAATTTATTGAAAAAAATAGGAGCTGTAATTGATACAGCAAAGGGGATAATTAAGTATAATGGAAAGGAGGAAAAATTAAATTACGATAACGGTAATATTTTAAACCAACTCTCTTTGACAGAAGAAAACACCATTCTTCCGTTAAAAAAATTCATAATAAATAAATACTTTGATCAGAAACCTCAAATCAGATCCGAATCTGAAGAAGGAAATCAAAGTGAATTTAGTTTGGGATATAAAAATCCTGAACACGCCGTCGTCGAAATATCCGACAAAAATAAAAGTTTGGGAAATAAAAATACTGCACACGCCGTCGTAGAAGTATCCGACAACCAAAAAATTAACAGTATACAAAATTCATCCTCAAATCAAAGAAAAGATTTGGAGGACAAAATATTGAATATTATTCAAAATGAACACTCAAAAATAAATATGCAGATTCCGTTTAGGACTGACATACGCGGTGAAATAAACACCGAAAACGATAGGGCTATTTATAGTAAACAATACCCCTATGCTCTATCAGCTTCAGATTAAACTCTGAAATTAGCAGAATGCTAAAAGAAGAAATTATAAGGCCAAGCAGAAGTCCTTATAATTCACCGGTTTTAGTTGTACCAAAAAAGGGTTTCAACGAGGATGGAACTCCGAAACTTAGACTGGTAATAGATTATAAGAAACTTAACGATACTTAACACCATACCAGATAGATATCCAATGCAGGGACCCTTCGGTAATTTTGTCAAACCTTGGAAAGGCTAAATACTTTTCTACAATTGATTTGGAATCAGGATTCCACCAAATTCTCATGAATGAAACAGACATTCAAAAAACCTCGTTCTCAATAAACCATGGAAAATACGAATTCCCCTAGAATATTTCAAAGAGCGATGGATTATATTTTGAGAGAACAAGTTGAAAAAACGTGTCATGTCTATATGGATGACATTATTATTTTTTCAAAAACAATTGAACAACTTTACAAAGATTTAATTGTTATAATTAAAATTTTGCTGAACGCAAACATGAAAATTTCGATTGAAAAATCCAAGTTCTTCAAATTGGAAACTAACTTTCTCGGTTACGTTGTTTCTCACAATGTAATCAAAACCGATCCCGAAAAAATTTCTACAATTTTAAAATATCCATTCCATAAAATTATCCGAGAGCTTAGAAGCTTCCTAGGCCTTACAGGATATTACAGAAAATTTGTACAAAATTACGCTAAGATTGCAAAACCTTTAAAAAAATATTTAGAAGGCCATAATGGCAAAGTTTCAAAAAAGGCATCCCGTAAAACTTTCATACAGTTGAATGAATCAGCTGTAAGAGCTTTCAACGAGCTCAAAAATAATTTAATTGCACAAATAGAGTTAGTTCAACCCGATTATAATAAAAAATTTACTTTAACTACCGATCCTTCAGATTTAGCTATTGGCGCTGTTCTTTCTCAGGAAGGAAAGCCTATTACTTTTATTTCTAAAACCCTATCAAAAACTGAACAATTATATGCTACAAATAAGAAGGAACTTTAAGCTATAGTATGGGCTTTCAAAAATTTAAGAAACTATTTATATGGTGTTAAAAACATTGAGATCTACACAGATCATCAACCTCTTTCTTTTTCAATTTCTCAAAAGAATCCAAATATCGAAATGAAAAGATGGTATTCGTTCATTGAGAGTTATTCTCCAAAAATTATTTATAAGCCAGGAGCAACAAATGTTGTTGCAGATGCATTATCTAGGATACAAATTAATAACTTAACAGAAAGTATCGAATCGGTCTCAGATCAAAACACTCAGCATTCAGCAGAGAGTAGTTTTGAGAATGTAATACAAGAAACCCGAAAACCCTTAAACCAGTTTAAGCAACAATTGCTAATAGCAACGGGGAGGTATACAATACATGAGTCAATTAATGTATTTGGAAATACTAGACATATAATAGAGTATGATAATCCGGAAAATTTAGTAAATATCTTAAGGGAATACATTCCACCTAGTATAACAATTGAAATTCATTGTACACTTGAAGATTTTTATATAATTCAAAAACCTTTAAAAGAAAACTTCGTTAATAAATTCCTTTACACAAAGACATTCCTTCAAGATGTAGAAAACAATGAAGACCAAGCTATCATAATAGAAGAAACACACAGTAGAGCTCACCGAGGACTAGATGAAAACTATAAACAAATCTGTAGATTGTATTACTGGCCCAAGTTATATTTAAAATTAAAATAATGTATTAGAAACTGTAAAATTTGCAATGAAAACAAATATAACAGACACTCAATTAAAATTCCGATTGGTGAAGCCCCAATTCCATTTAAAGAAGCCGAAAATTTACATATTGATATATATTATGCGCAAGGACTCATTTTTTTAACTTGTATTGACGCCTATTCCAAATTTCTAGTAGTTAAAGAAATCCAAAATAAATTAAATATTGAAAATAAAGTAATGGAACTACTTCAACAATTTCCTCAAGCCAAAATAATAATGACCGATAACGAAGCGAGCTTTACTTCTGCTCAATTTAAATCTTTTGCACAAAGAAGTGGTTTAACTTTACATTACGCAGACCCGAGGCACAGTACCTCAAACGGTCAAGTTGAAAGGGCACATTCGACTTTAACAGAATTAGCCCGCTGCACCAAAGAACAATTTAATTTAACCGACTATACCGAAATCGTAATACGAGCCGCGCAAGAATATAATAAGACCATTCATTCAACAACCAATCAAAAACCCTTTGACATACTTTATAACAAAATCGAGCACGATACTATTCCAGTACTGTTGAAAACTACACAACAGAAAATGTTAGAGGGACATAACAGAGACAGAAAAGAAAAGGACTATCATGTAGGAGAAGTAATTTACGAAAAGAAACACGGGGAAAGAAATAAGCTTAACTCTAGATATAAAAAACAGGTAGTTAAGGAAAATCATCCTAATAAAGTTATTATTAATAACAGAAACCGTACGATTCATAAAGATAATATTAAATTCTAAACAAATTGATTTATCTTAAATTCCAGTTAATGAATTCAATAATGTACTTATTATTGCTGGTAGCTACAACCAAATCCGAAATCATGGATTACACAAACCATGATTTTTTTCTTTACAAGGATACCAAAGATGTCCTCATTTATGAATCATACGCAGATTTATTTCATATAACTAATTTAAGTTTTTATAAAGATATAATTAATCTTGAAACTGAATTTTTAAACAGTCATAACCAGCAGAATTTACATTGGGAAATATGACACGATTTAAAAATTATTAAAATACTTATTTCTCAAATAATACCCACTAGATCAAAAAGAGGTTAATGAATTAGGCACAATTTGGAAATGGATAGCAGGAACACCAGATCACGATGATTTCATAACAGTTCAAAATAAAATTGATGATTTGATAAAAAACAATAATGACCAATTCGTTATTAACTCTAGAATATTTAAAGAAATTAAAACTTTATCTGAAAATTTTAAAACCGCTTTTAAAGATCAAGAAATTCCACTGAGAAAATACCGCCTCCGCTTGCTTACTTACGATCTTATGAACTTAATGGATACAATTACACTTGCTAAAATTGATGTATTTAACACTAAAATTTTAAACAATGATGATATATAGGAAATCTATAAACATGAACAAAAACCTGTAATTATTACTGATCTATTATATATATCTGAATTTAAAATCGCTTTGCACCAAAATCTTATTATTATATATATATTAAGTACCCCATAATTATCGATCGTTGTGAAGTTTATAACTCAAGATCCATTTCACACAGCGATGGAAAATTGTTAATCAATAATCATGTCGCAAAATGTAAAAATAAGTTTTATGTAATGTCTAATCTTAAGACGGAAATATTTAACAACTATTGCACGTTAAACCCAGAAGGTTCATGTTTTACCAGATTACTCAACGGAGAAAAATCCTTATGTAATAAAATAAGAGAAAAAAATAAAAATATAGATGTAATCCAGGAAGGAGCCATTTTTGTAAACGGAGATAATACAGTTAATGACACTCATTTAGATGGGTCATATTTAATAACGTTTAGTGGCACCACTAAAATTAATAATAAATACTATATAATAATATTATTTCGATAATATTAACGTATTAAATCCTTTTATTCAAATTAAACAAACTCAAATACCAATTACTTTAATATTGATCATAATCGCATTTATATATTTAAATACCATGCTTTTAATTAAATACAGAAAATTTTTAATATTCAAACCAAGGCAAATTAATATTGAAATACAACCTGAAACGAATATCCCCGACAATGAAAATACCGTAGAAGAAAATATCATTGTCGAGTTGACTAATCAATTACACTCATTATACCCATCAGTTCCAATGAATCGGGACGATTCAATTTAGAATGGGGGGAGTTATGTGACACATTACTTAGGGGCCCTTGCCCAATTTATAAACAACTTTGAGCCAAGAGCTCTTTTCCAATTAACTCTGACTGACTCCGAGATTAACCCGTGGTCAGCTATTTCTGTAAACAAAGCTTCCAATCGATTCCCACCCAGATCAGTTTCACACTCTCCGCTTCAAACGGATTCTATAAACATCCAAGTCGATATTGTAAACACCAGAGCCGCAAAAGGGAGCCCCAAGTCCGCTAATGTAAACATCGATTTCCGGCAAAATTTCAATTCTGCAAAATATCAATTTCAATTTCAATTGACAAATTTCATCATCCTATTTTCCGACTCTCTTGGATGATTCTCTTAATCAGATTTTTGAGATAAATCTCTTAAGCCGAGGTTTGATTATTAATCATTGAACAAAAGTCAGCAGTCCGTTTTTTATCCCGAATAGTGCGGTCGTTTTTAAAGTAGAACGCGAGCAGTGCAAGTTAAGTTACATCACAGTTACAAAAAGTGTAAACTAGTATTTTAATAAATAAAGATAAAAGTTAAAAAATATTGTTTTTATTAAAATTACTAAGCGAAAAATTAATTTGCATATCACATGGACTTAATGGTAAATTGCTTAATTCTAGTTTACTATTAACCACGTTATTTACAAATATAAGATCATGAATTTTAGATAAATCATTAAAAATACTATTTTCTTGGGATAGGCCCAGACTAAAAATATCAACTTAAGCTACAATTTCATGACTTTGGTGACTTTGTATTATAATTTTGGTCAAAAGTGTGCAACGCAGTGAAGAAGACATCTCCGACATTAAAAAGTATATAATTATTCATCAGGATGACCTCCAGAATTGAAGGAAGCAATGTCTGCCTGTCTGTTTCGCGAACTAGTCTCTAAATTTTAAAGCTGTTGACTTGAAGCTTAGAAAAAAGGGTGTTTCCTTTGTATGCAGTGTATAAATCGGAATGGCCTACTATACCCTATAGCTTCCGAATTTTCAGTAGGAACTTTAAACAAAGCAATTTTGCGGCGGGTTACAATGCCAAGCTTGGCCCAAGATACGTTGGGGGAGCCTATCTGGGAGCCTTTTGCCGTAGTAGGACCATAGCAAGGCGTAAGGCGTTGCCAATGTCGGTGTAAAACAATTATTGGAAGCTGGAAACTACTCTTAGGAATCCGCGTGGAAATAGCATTTTCTTTGCATTTCTGGCGCGGTCCAAGGAAGTTCATCCAATAAAGAAGCAGAAAGATTTACGTGAAAAGCGCACAAGCAAAGTGGAAAACAAGCACGTTCGGAGATCACCAGGTTTCAGCGACAAGGAACAACAGCGAAACCAAAGCCGCAGCTTGTTTGCAGACGCGCCAAAGGGTTGGCGCTAAAGTGAGGCAGGTCGCCAATCATAGTGGCGGTGAGTGTGTTAGGTTAGGTCAGGTTCGATCGGGTCTTATATATTCTTTTAGCTCTTTAGATCAGAGGGCCTGGTACAAGGAGTGCAGGTCGTTCGTAAAGGGAGAAGTTGGAGTCGAGCGAGGTTCCCAGCGGTTCAATCTACGGCGAAACCGCCCACGAGGCGTGGGCGAGAGGGATTGCCGAGAGGATAGGGTTCCTGCAAGAGAGCCTGGCAGTCGGAGGAGAGGCGAGAGCCGAAAAGACGGAGGAGGTTTCGCTGGAGACCCCGTTAGGTGTGGTCCGAGGCAGCCAAACTCGGGAGCTAGACTCGGAGCGTTCGCGGCGCTTATAAGGGATGCTCCGCCGCAGAGAAGGAAGCGAAGTCGATCCATCTGGTGGCCTCGTGGTGCCCCGTAGAAACGTGTAGTGTTGGTGAGCGGAGGGTTCCGTTCCAAATAAAGGCTTCTATTGGCTATCTGAGTAAATATTTTGTTTTGTGACCGGGTTGGCGAAAGCTTTCCCGGAATATTATTCCTTTCCAGCCTCGAGCACGTAGAAGCGCTTCAACCAGCTCGTCGCGGATGAAAGGGGTGAGTGAGTCCTAGTAGTTTTGTACAAAGCCAATTGAAGCGACACGGAATATTCAGGTCATTGATCTACCGCATCGTCCGATTCCCGGCCGAAGGGGGTCCACCAAGTGAACGATTGCCTTCACCTTGAAACTGCGAGCGATCCGATAGAGCAAAAGCCCGATCCTGAAATGAAATAAGGGCGTCGCCAAACCGAGTCTATTGAAAAAATCGTGCACTTACGTGGCGAGACCGTGTGCGCCAGGCGCAGATAGCCTTTCACCACGAAGCGGTGTAAAAGAGCTTAGGGTGTAATTTTTAATTTTTCATTTGAAGAGCAAAGAAAACGATATATAAAATGAAATAAGATTCGATAATTCCTTAATTTAAGCTAGCTTTAAGAATTATCACATTGGAATTTCTCTTAAGTTTCTCATTTTCATTTGTTTAACCTAGCATCTAATTAGTAGTTACATAAGTCGAGAGAGAAAAATGAATTTTTAGCGAAGTAAGGGGAAGTAGTGATATAATTTATGATCTTTGAGGTAAGCATAAGAGAGAGAGAGAGAAGGCCCTATGAGACCTTTGAGAAATTTTTTTGGCGCCCAACTTAGTGGCGATGTGTTCAGAATGGCTAAACGCAGCCATGCTTGGCGGTCAAATCATTTCGGCTGGTTATAGTACCATTTTAGTAACCAGACCAAAAGCCTCAGCAGCGGTGCGGGTGCCGTATGGAATTCTACACTTAGAGAAAGGGTAGACCACGGTGCCACAGCAGTCGCAGCAATAGCTTGGAATGGAGCTTAGCAGTTCAGTATCTCGCGTAGGATTTCAGGAGGAAAAGGACCAACCTGACCACGAGTTATGATTGGTGAGTTGTTCACAAGAGCAAAGGGACGGGAAAACTGGCGCTACAGTCGCTTGGAGAGCAGGATCAGTCAGCAAACTGATGTCTGACCACGCCCGGAGATTGGCAGTTAGGACCCGTCGTCCCCTAGTAGAGAAGATGGACGTTTGGAATTCAGTCGTAGGAGCTATGAATGACCACGTCTTAAGAGATATAGTTGTTGTCTCGCGGTGTCTGGGAATAGCAGGGGAGGGCGATGAAGAGCTGTAGAGGGGAGTTGCTCGAGCTACCTCCCGATCAGATCAGAATGAGGAGCATAGCAGAAAGAAGAAGAACAAAAGGCAGGCGTGTAAGGCGTGTATTGGCGGTAGGCAAATGAAACGATGGCGACGTTGGGTTTCATATTAATAGTAATCAGAGTTGTGGTAGTCGAAGAGAAAACATTTGTTAGTGTATCTTCAGATTTAGAAAGTACAATATGAAAGGTTGAATCCGGCAGAGGCAGAGAAGGCGGCAGCGACACCCATAAAGATGCCCATCTGCATGATATGTAACAAAGAAATGGCAACTGGGAGAGCCAAGACCAAGTGCGGGCACGAGTTCCACAAGACATGCTTAACAACACATGCCAGGTCGAAGTCGTCATGCCCGACTGCAAGGTAGTGTGCTTTGAGAAAGTCCAAGCGGCAAGTGACACGACTGCTGAGAGTACGAGCCAGCAGATTCACCGGCCAGACTCACCCTGCGGGACTAGCCAAGCAGGCTCTCAGGCAGAATCTTCAGGAAGCTGGTTAGCACAGCGGAGCTGCATTCAATTGTGTCCTAATCAGTGAGCGCCATGCAGGCGACTTTACTGGAACAGCTGTTGGCACAGGTGGACAGACTGTTCCACCAAAGGGAGCGCCCAAAAAGGGATGAAGAAATGAGAGCTGGAGTCCACGAACAACCCAGTGGGATTTACGATAAAGAAGAGGCGATTCAAGATCAAAGTTACAGTTTTAGGAACGGGGTAAGGCAACAGGCAGAACAAAGCCTAGCGTACAGGCCAGATAAAGTGGGCCACTTTATAAACAATTGGAAGATTCGGTTTAGCGAACATCCAGAGGGGATGACTGTCGATAATTTCATCTATCGGATAGAAGTATTGACCCACCAAACACTGGATAGTAATTTCTCAGCTCTGTGCGGGAATGTGATCTTCCTATTCGACGGTAAAGCGGGAGAATTTTACTGGCGTTTCCATAAGTTGAATAGAGGGATGAGATGGGGCGAGTTGTGAGACGCGCTTAGAAATCATTTCAGGGACAATAGAACGGATGAGGACATACGCGAAGCCATAAGAGACCGAAAGCAATTCGTAAGAAAGGATTTTGATTCATTTTACGAGGCGGTAGAGTAACTGATGGATGAGTTGAGTATTCCCTTGAGCGAAACCACCCTAGTAGAAATGGTTAGAAGAGATCTAAGGTCCGAGATCCGCCACGAGTTGCTGAAGTTTGCAGGCGTCATGAACGATTCTTAGGGGAGTTGCGACGAGATAGCAGCGCGACAAAGCTAGGTTGGATAAAAAAGGCCTATGGGGAAACCCAGAGACGAGAAGACAAAGGCTCGCATAGGGGCTATGTGCCCGGCAAAGCTGTAGCGGAAATAGGCAGTGATCTGGAATGGGAAGAGGCCCAAGAGTTCACGGACGAAGAAGCAGACGAAGTGGAGGCTGTGGCTCTCATCTGATGGAATCCAAGGAAGGAGGGTCACAGGTATCACGACTGCGCGGGAAAGCGGAAGGTTCTGTTTTGGATGCGGGTCACCTAATGTGTATAAGCCATCTTGTCCGAAATGTCAAAAAAACGGGAAAGCGAATGCACCGGACCGTCCACCCCAGCGCATTCCGTTAGGCTCAAACAAGGACAAGTAGGAGAGAAGGAAGAGAGCGACAACGAGCATCGCGAAGGAGAGCATAGTAAGGTTAAGGTAAACGATAATATTAGGTCTAGAAACAATTACAGGTTAAGGAAGTATTGGAATTCGTTAGGAAAAATAGAAGCAATAAGGTATAAGACTTCGGACAAGCGTCCATTTCTTAGAATCTTAGATTGTTAGGAGAAGTAGTCCTGGGTCTGCTTGACACAGGGGCAGCGCACAGTTGTAGCGGAGGGAGTTTCGCAGAAAGGTTCATAAAGAGCAAGGCAGACTTCAAGCGGAAAGGAACAACAGTGAGCACGGCTGATGGTCAACGACAACAGGTTGGGCGACAGCTGACGACGGATGTGGAATTCAAAGGCCTAAGCAAAACTCATATCTTTTACCTAGTTCCCACGTTAAGCCAAGATCTGTATCTAGGTATTGATTTTTGGAAGAATTTCGAACTTTTCCCCTCGGAGTTCCGGGTCGGCAAAATTTCGGTAAGGCAGGAGTTGTCCGAAACTCAGCAAACGAGTTTACAGGCGGTGATAGAGCTATTTCCATCCTTCGCCAAGCTAGGCTTGGGCAAGACCCATTTGATTAGACATAGTATAGACGTCGGAGAGACGAAAGCGGTGAAGCAGAGGCATTATACAGTGTCTCCGGCAGTAGAGAAGGATGATATAGCTAGGGGTGATCGAAGAATCGCAAAGTGCTTGGTCGTCGCCGGTGGTGTTAGTGCAGAAGCCAGGCAAAGTCCGGTTATGTCTGTACTGTATAAAAGTGAATAGCTTCACCCAAGGTGATGCCTATCCATTACCACAGATCGACGCAATCTTAAGCAGACTTCCTAAAGCTATGTTTATCTCGAGTATGGATTTAAAGGACGCTTACTGGCAGATCCCGCTGGAACCAGCTTTACGCGATAAGACCGCGTTTACCATTCCAGACAAGCCTCTATTCCAATTTAGGGTCATGCCTTTCGGGCTCATGAATGCTTCTCAAACCATGACGCGACTCATGGACAAAGTTATTCCGGCCGCGCCGCGCCGCGCCGCGAATCTCTCGTCGTATCCGATTCTTTCGAATCGCATCTACCGGTCCTGACGACGGTGGCGAAGTACATAAAGCAAGCAGGGCTAACGCTGAATATTGAAAAGGGCCATTTCTGCATGAGAACTGTTAGTATCTAGGTCATGTGATCGGGGAAGGCGTTCTCAAAACTTAAAAACGCAATGTGTCAGGCTCCAGTTTTGCATAGTCCGGATTTTGGGAAACCGTTTTACATCCACTGCGACGCAAGAAGTTATGGGATCGGCGGAGTATTGGTTCAGAAGACGGAAGGAGAGAAAGGGGATGAGTACCCAATTGCCTTCGTTTCGAAGAAATTGAGCAAGGCCCAACGGAACTATTCCGTCACGGAACAGGAAAGCCTGGCCGCTATTGTTTGTATTAAGCGGTTCAGACCTTACGTAGAGGGACACAGATTTACGGTGATTACAGATCACGCATCTTTATGGCATCGCATGGGGCAGACTTAAGATCTCGGGTGGGACGATGGGCGTCGAAGCTACAGGCGTATACATTTCAAATAGAACATCGGAAAGGCAAACTTCATGTTGTTCCTGACGCGTTTTCTAGGGCGTATGAAGGAGAAGCAGAGGAGGAGGTAGTCGCCGGCTTAGGGATGGAGTTTGAATCTCCATTTTTCGAGACGGATGAGTATAAGACTCTAAGAAACACGATCGAAGCTAACAAGGAAACGGTGCCAGACTTGAAAGTCATGGAAGGGAAGGTTTTCCGGCGGGCAAAACAAGATCAGGAAGTAGGGCTAGGTGAGAGTTTCGCGTGGAAGTTTTGGGTGCCAAAGGAGATGATCCCGGAGGTAATGAAGGAGGCACACGATAGTCCCACAGCAGCCCATGGAGGGATTCCGCCGCCTTGCCGCTGAACCACCCCCACCGTTAGCGATCTCGGGGATCTTGAGGATCCAGATAAAATCCGTTCTGAGGGGACTATGTTAGGCCTTCGCAGTTCGAGAGGCCGCGCACGCTTTCTATTATTGATATAATTTATGATCTTTGAGGTAAGCATAAGGGAGAGAGAGAAGGCCCTATGAGACCTTTGAGAAATTTTTCTGGCACCCAACTTAGTGGCGATGTTTTCAGTATGGCTAAACGCAGCCATGCTTGGCGATCAAATCATTTCGGCTGGTTATAGTAGCATTGTAGTAACCAGACCAAAAGCCTCAGCAGCGGTGCGGGTGCCGTATGGAATTCTACACTTAGAGAAAGGGTAGACCACGGAGCCACAGCAGTCTAAGCAATATTTTGGAGTGGAGATTAGCAGTTCAGTATCTCAGAACCTCGGTTCCAGCACTTTTAAACGGTTCAGAACTTTTCAAGTCTATAAAGAAAGTAGATACGAAAAGAGCATTTTTATATATATAGATCAGAGGTGCCCAGCCCCATTGCTTTCGGTGCTCCCTTGTTGTTGGAATTGAAAATATCAACTAAAGATACAATTTCATGACTTTGGTGACTTTGTACTATAATTTTGGTCAAAAGTGTGCAACGCAGTGAAGAAGACATTTCCGACATTAAAAAGTATATAATTATTCATCAGGATGACCTCCAGAATTGAAGGAAGCAATGTCTGCCTGTCTGTTTCGCGAACTAGTCTCTAAATTTTAAAGCTGTTGACTTGAAGCTTAGAAAAAAGGGTGTTTCCTTTGTATGCAGTGTATAAATCGGAATGGCCTACTATACCCTATAGCTTCCGAATTTTCAGTAGGAACTTTAAACAAAGCAATTTTGCGGCGGGTTACAATGCCAAGCTTGGCCCAAGATACGTTAAGGCGAGAGTTCGTAAGAGAACGTGTAATTCAACCTACGAGCTAGAGGACATGCAGGGAAGAGCAATAGGCACTTACCACGCCAAAGATTTAAAACAATAGTCTACGCCTCCGTGGTTTAGCTAAACAGGATCGTGTGAGACCCTGTTCTAGGTCTTGCGAAGGTGCTGGTGGAAGCCCCGGGGAGGGGGGAGATGGCAACCTATCTGGGAGCCTTTTGCCGTAGTAGGACCATAGCAAGGCGTAAGGCGTTGCCAATGTCCGGGGGTCTGGCAATCGGTGTAAAACAATTATTGGAAGCTGGAAACTACTCTTAGGAATCCGCGTGGAAATAGCATTTTCTTTGCATTTCTGGCGCGGTCCAAGGAAGTTCATCCAATAAAGAAGCAGAAAGATTTACGTGAAAAGCGCACAAGCAAAGTGGAAAACAAGCACGTTCGGAGATCACCAGGTTTCAGCGACAAGGAACAACAGCGAAACCAAAGCCGCAGCTTGTTTGCAGACGCGCCAAAGGGTTGGCCGGTCTTTCAGAATTTGGAAATGGCTTGTGCATCAATAAGAGCATCAGCTAGCATTCCTGTATTCATCATAAAGCTTAGAGGCCCAGACGACCGAGGGGCGCTCAATAAACGATTTGTTAGAATATATTAAGCAATTTTTTTTTTTTATTATTAAGCTAGGAGGAGTTAGTAAGGAAATTTAAAATTCTATATTTTAAGTTTGAGGGACAGGAAAGAGATGTTATGGCGTAGAGACCATTGTAGTTCGAACATAATACCCTAAAAGGGTCATGCAGTGCATATGTCGAACTACAACGGCTAAGGAACAGAGGACTAAAGTTTCGAGTCCTTCTATTAGGAATGTTAAATTTTAAGCGTGTTAGTAAATGCTGGCTATCTACATCCCCGTTAATAAGGTTATGCAGAAAAACTACACCGAGCATTGTCCTACGATTTGTTAAGCTAGGTAAGTTTATGAGTAAGAGTCTACTGTTATAAGATGGAAGGTGAATATTTGCATCCCAGTTTAGACCTCTAAGTGAAAAAGTTAGGAAATTCTTTTGTACGGATTCTATGCGGTCCTGATGTACTCCATATTGGGGACTCCAGACACATGAACCGTACTCCAGTATAGGACGGACCAAAGAAATGAATAGAGTTTTAGTTATATAGGGGTCATTAAATTCTTTTGACCACCTTTTGATAAAACCAAGAACTCCTTTAGCCTTATTAACCATTAAGGAAATATGGTCGGCAAATTTAAGTTTGATGTCTAATAGGATGCCGAGATCATTAACCTGGGTCAATTTTTCTAAGGCAATCCCATTAATAGAATAAGTAGCTTGCAGAGGGCAAGAACGATAAAAAGACATATGTTTGCATTTAGATCCATTAAGTATTAGATCATTAGCTAAGCACCATTTTTGAAAGTTATCAAGGTCAGACTGAAGACTGCATTGGGCAGAGATGGATTTGTACTGAAGACAAAGCTTTACATCATCTGCATACATGAGAACTAGAGAGTTCGTTAAAGCAGGGGGCAAGTCGTTTATAAAAAGCGTAAATAATAACGGGCCAAGATGACTTCCTTGAGGGACGCCGGATGTAGCACGGACCAGACGGGACTGTATGTTTTTAAATAAGACTCTTTGTGTCCTTCCATCTAGGTAGCTGGAGATCCACGTTAAGAGGTCTTGAGGAAAACCCAGCATATTCAGTTTACTCAACAAGAGTGAGTGATTAACTGAATCGAATGCTTTGCTGAAGTCTGTGTAAATTACATCGGTTTGATATCCCTTACAAAAGCCATCTATGACAAAGGATGTCAACTCCAATAAGTTTGTGGTGGTGGAGCGACGCTTAATAAAGCCATGCTGACAAGGAGTGATAATCGAAGAGCAAAGGTGTTGCAAATGAGGGGTAATTAATTTTTCAAATAACTTTGGAATTGCCGACAACTTAGAGATGCCTCTGTAGTTGGCAGCCTCGGACTTTTTCCCTTTTTTATGTAGGGGAATTATAAATGATTCCTTCCACATAAGGGGAAAAATCAAGGTTTCCAAAGATAAGTTGAAAAGTCTTAGAAGAGGTTTGCACAGAGCCCTGGCGCAGTATTTTAGCACACAGCCTGGTACTCCGTCGGGGCCTGTCGAATAAATGGGTTTTACCCTTAAAAGACCAGATAATAAGTTATTCTCAGAAAAAAACGGACAGAAAATAAGATTTGCTGCTTGAATGTTATATGCGTAAGGCTGATCAGTCAGTTTAGAAGGAGAATAAGTTGTTTGAAAAAATTCTGCGAATAGATCGGCAATGGCCTGATCCGAAGTCGCAGAAGAATTTTCAAACGTAAGCAGGGGTGAAAAAGATACGTGTTTACGCTTAGTGTTTACAAAATTATAAAACTGCTTTGGATCCTGAGTAAATTGAATCCGGCAGCGGTCAATATAATTCCTATAACATTCAGCGTTATGCACGGTAAAATTCGACCGAGCTAGTAGGTATCTTGCGAAATCCACACTACTGCAGGTTTTTTTATATTTAAGTAAAAGCGTATATTTTTTATTTTTTAGGTTAGTGAGGCACCTTGTAAACCAAGGAGGATTTGTTGAAGCGGACGGATATTTCCAAGGCACACATGAGTCAAAAAATTTATTTAAAGTAAAATAAAATTTTTCTAAAGTGACATTAAGATCAGTGCACGCCAGAATATCAGACCAGTCAAATGTTTCTATAAGGCTATTAAGTTTCTGAAAATCAGCTTTACGGAAACAGCGAATCTTATTTACCACGCTCGGAGACATCTGATCGATACCAGGAGTGGTTTCGATTGAGACCTCCAGCGTGGGGTGATATGGATCCTCTGGGGTTGAAAGGGGAAAAGCTCTGGAGAGAGCAGTACCATCCGGATCAGATACAAAACATAAGTCTAAAAGCCGACCTAGCGAATTTCTAACATGATTGATCTGACCTAGGGACATGTCAAACATGCCCGCGGTGAAGTCATGGTAAGTTGAAAGTGACAAAGATGGTGAGTTGTCGACGTTGGACCACTTTAATTCTGGGATATTAAAGTCGCCCACCGCTACGAGTTGGTCACGATCCGTCATAAGATTAGAGACGTATCGAATGGCGGACAAATGCTGCCAATATGTAGGCGGTTCAGACATAGGAGGTATATATGAACAAGTAATGTATAAAGCTTTAACGGACATAGTGATTTTAACGCAAATAAATTCTATGTCACCAAACTCATGGGATTTCACCTCTTCAGAAGCAAAAGTAGAGTCTACAGAAATGAGGACTCCACCTCCTCTTCGCTGAGATCGATCCCGTCTAAAAGTGGTGTACTTACTTGGAAAAACTTCGGAGCTAAAGATCTCCGGATTTAACCAAGTTTCTGTAAAGGCTATAATATGGGATGCAAAGAAAGAACTATCAGAATATAGCTTGGGGAGTTTGCTACGTAGCCCCCTAGTATTCTGATAGGTAAGAGTTAGTAAGGAAACTAGTTTTTTGGGTTAGTAGCCAAAGAAGAGGTGGAGGGTTGGTCACTGGTTCCGATATTGGGAAGTCTCACTCCCACTGGTTTTTGAACTTTTTTCTTCACGGAACTAGGCTGATGTTCTTGGACGAAAAGATTCTCTGGCCAAAAACTGGGAGAACAAATCGTCTTGAACATCAGCGCGGGCACACGAATCTTGAAAGAAGACGTGCGCCTTGTATAATTATATTTAAATTTTTGTATGTCCTCCACCTTTATATCGGCTTTTGTTTTGGCTTTGATATAAGCCGAGATATCAATCTCTGAAGTATCAGGGGCGAGCCGAGAAACAAATATATGTTTCGATGGAGGAATCACCTGTAAGGGTTTTGGTGTCGCAGGTACTAGAACTGCAGCATCAGTCGGTGCCGGTGGTCCGGACTGTGGAATACCCTTTTGGGTGACCCTAATGGGGGTTTCGTTCCCTAGGACTTGTGGCATCACTTGAAGGGATGCCATGGCGGACATATCAGACAATTGCTCATTATCCCTGAGAAATTCTGACGAATTTTTCTCAGTTCTAGCCCTTGGGGTGGCCAGAGATATAAGCGGCTGCATTAATGTCGGCTGAGCAGGCTGAGGCGGATCAGAAACAGCGGATTTCTTGCGCTTAGGGGACTCGTTTAGCAGCTGAAGGCCACTAAACTGAGTGTCCAGCGCACAGAGCTGGTCATTGATTTTACGAAAACCAGTGATCAGCTTAAATCCATTTTTGGTCTGTCTCATGAACGACCTCATTTCGCCTTGCACAGCACGACAATTTTCACAACAATAATGTATCCCAGACCTACGGGAAATGGCATCCGAAACTGATGCAGTGAAACCGGCACACTTGGCATGTACGACGTTCTCACATAGCCAGCAATGGATGGCAGGCTGGGATGAGGAAATTGTCTTGTTACAAGACTTAATGGCACAGACAAGTTTAAATTCCATTTTATTTTTATTTATTTTTTTTTTTTTATTTAATAAAACAAAAGTTAATATTTAAAAAAGTTTAAAAACACAATACCTTGAACCACTGTGCCAAATAGGAAGCCAAAGCGGGAGCTTTGAATAGTGCAAAAAGAGAAATGCAGAAATAAAGATAAGCCGGGGAAGAAGCAGAGCTGAGCTATGCTTGGAATTGAGATTATTCAATTTATTAATTCGACTCCAAATATACCACAGCACTCGCGAAGCGATACGGTTTAGGCTTGAAGATAGTTAAGATTCACAAGGTTTAATTCACAAGTATGTAAACATCGGTTTACCAATATTTATAATAAAACGCAGTGCGCACAAAAAAACACGACCGTTCGCTTAAGAGAAAGAGAGGGAAGTGCTTCACAAGAGTTGTTCACAAGAGCAAAGGGACGGGAAAACTGGCGCTACAGTCGCTTGGAGAGCAGGATCAGTCAGCAAACTGATGTCTGACCACGCCCGGAGATTGGCAGTGACCCGTCGTCCCCTAGTAGAGAAGATGGACGTTTGGAGCTATGAATGACCACGTCTTAAGAGATATAGTTGTTGTCTCGCGGTGTCTGGGAATAGCAGGGGGAGGGCGATGAAGAGCTGTAGAGGGGAGTTGCTCGAGCTACCTCCCGATCAGATCAGAATGAGGAGCATAGCAGAAAGAAGAAGAACAAAAGGCAGGCGTGTAAGGCGTGTATTGGCGGTAGGCAAATGAAACGATGGCGACGTTGGGTTTCATATTAATAGTAATCAGAGTTGTGGTAGTCGAAGAGAAAACATTTGTTAGTGTATCTTCAGATTTAGAAAGTACAATATGAAAGGTTGAATCCGGCAGAGGCAGAGAAGGCGGCAGCGACACCCATAAAGATGCCCATCTGCATGATATGTAACAAAGAAATGGCAACTGGGAGAGCCAAGACCAAGTGCGGGCACGAGTTCCACAAGACATGCTTAACAACACATGCCAGGTCGAAGTCGTCATGCCCGACGTGCAAGGTAGTGTGCTTTGAGAAAGTCCAAGCGGCAAGTGACACGACTGCTGAGAGTACGAGCCAGCAGATTCACCGGCCAGACTCACCCTGCGGGACTAGCCAAGCAGGCTCTCAGGCAGAATCTTCAGGAAGCTGGTTAGCACAGCGGAGCTGCATTCAATTGTGTCCTAATCAGTGCAGGCGACTTTACTGGAACAGCTGTTGGCACAGGTGGACAGACTGTTCCACCAAAGGGAGCGTCCAAAAAGGGATGAAGAAATGAGAGCTGGAGTCCACGAACAACCCAGTGGGATTTACGATAAAGAAGGGGCGATTCAAGATCAAAGTTACAGTTTTAGGAACGGGGTAAGGCAACAGGCAGAACAAAGCCTAGCGTACAGGCCAGATAAAGTGGGCCACTTTATAAACAATTGGAAGATTCGGTTTAGCGAACATCCAGAGGGGATGACTGTCGATAATTTCATCTATCGGATAGAAGTATTGACCCACCAAACACTGGATAGTAATTTCTCAGCTCTGTGCGGGAATGTGATCTTCCTATTCGACGGTAAAGCGGGAGAATTTTACTGGCGTTTCCATAAGTTGAATAGAGGGATGAGATGGGGCGAGTTGTGAGACGCGCTTAGAAATCATTTCAGGGACAATAGAACGGATGAGGACATACGCGAAGCAATAAGAGACCGAAAGCAATTCGTAAGAAAGGATTTTGATTCATTTTACGAGGCGGTAGAGTAACTGATGGATGAGTTGAGTATTCCCTTGAGCGAAACCACCCTAGTAGAAATGGTTAGAAGAGATCTCAGGTCCGAGATCCGCCACGAGTTGCTGAAGTTTGCAGGCGTCATGAACGATTCTTAGGGGAGTTGCGACGAGATAGCAGCGCGACAAAGCTAGGTTGGATAAAAAAGGCCTATGGGGAAACCCAGAGACGAGAAGACAAAGGCTCGCATAGGGGCTATGTGCCCGGCAAAGCTGTAGCGGAAATAGGCAGTGATCTGGAATGGGAAGAGGCCCAAGAGTTCACGGACGAAGAAGCAGATGAAGTGGAGGCTGTGGCTCTCATCTGATGGAATCCAAGGAAGGAGGGTCACAGGTATCACGACTGCGCGGGAAAGCGGAAAGTTCTGTTTTGGATGCGGGTCACCTAATGTGTATAAGCCATCTTGTCCGAAATGTCAAAAAAACGGGAAAGCGAATGCACCGGACCGTCCACCCCAGCGCATTCCGTTAGGCTCAAACTAGGACAAGTAGGAGAGAAGGAAGAGAGCGACAACGAGCATCGCGAAGGAGAGCATAGTAAGGCTAAGATAAACGATAATATTAGGTCTAGAAACAATTACAGGTTAAGGAAGTATTGGAATTCGTTAGAAAAAATAGAAGCAATAAGGTATAAGACTTCGGACAAGCGTCCATTTCTTAGAATCTTAGATTGTTAGGAGAAGTAGTCCTGGGTCTGCTTGACACAGGGGCAACGCACAGTTGTAGCGGAGGGAGTTTCGCAGAAAGGTTCATAAAGAGCAAGGCAGACTTCAAGCGGAAAGGAACAACAGTGAGCACGGCTGATTTGATTTGATTTGATTAGACATAGTATAGACGTCGGAGAGACGAAAGCGGTGAAGCAGAGGCATTATACGGTGTCTCCGGCAGTAGAGAAGCTGCGCTACGGAGAGGTCGAGAGGATGATATAGCTAGAGGTGATCGAAGAATCGCAAAGTGCTTGGTCGTCGCCGGTGGTGTTAGTGCAGAAGCCAGGCAAAGTCCGGTTATGTCTGTACTGTATAAAAGTGAATAGCTTCACCCAAGGTGACGCCTATCCATTACCACAGATCGACGCAATCTTAAGCAGACTTCCTAAAGCTATGTTTATCTCGAGTATGGATTTAAAGGACGCTTACTGGCAGATCCCGCTGGAACCAGCTTTACGCGATAAGACCGCGTTTACCATTCCAGACAAGCCTCTATTCCAATTTAGGGTCATGCCTTTCGGGCTCATGAATGCTTCTCAAACCATGACGCGACTTATGGACAAAGTTATTCCTGCCGCGCCGCGCCGCGCCGCGAATCTCTCGTCGTATCCGATTCTTTCGAATCGCATCTACCGGTCCTGACGACGGTGGCGAAGCACATAAAGCAAGCAGGGCTAACGCTGAATATTGAAAAGAGCCATTTCTGCATGAGAACTGTTAGTATCTAGGTCATGTGATCGGGGAAGGCGTTCTCAAAACTTAAAAACGCAATGTGTCAGGCTCCAGTTTTGCATAGTCCGGATTTTGGGAAACCGTTTTACATCCACTGCGACGCAAGAAGTTATGGGATCGGCGGAGTATTGGTTCAGAAGACGGAAGGAGAGAAAGGGGATGAGTACCCAATTGCCTTCGTTTCGAAGAAATTGAGCAAGGCCCAACGGAACTATTCCGTCACGGAACAGGAAAGCCTGGCCGCTATTTTTTGTATTAAGCGGTTCAGACCTTACGTAGAGGGACACAGATTTACGGTGATTACAGATCACGCATCTTTATGGCATCGCATGGGGCAGACTTAAGATCTCGGGTGGGACGATGGGCGTCGAAGCTACAGGCGTATACATTTCAAATAGAACATCGGAAAGGCAAACTTCATGTTGTTCCTGACGCGTTTTCTAGGGCGTATGAAGGAGAAGCAGAGGAGGAGGTAGTCGCCGGCTTAGGGATGGAGTATGAATCTCCATTTTTCGAGACGGATGAGTATAAGACTCTAAGAAACACGATCGAAGCTAACAAGGAAACGGTGCCAGACTTAAAAGTCATGGAAGGGAAGGTTTTCCGGCGGGCCAAACAAGATCAGGAAGTAGGGCTAGGTGAGAGTTTCGCGTGGAAGTTTTGGGTGCCAAAGGAGATGATCCCGGAGGTAATGAAGGAGGCACACGATAGTCCCACAGCAGCCCATGGAGGGATTCATAAAACTCTGGAGAGGATTCGACGGATGTACTACTGGCCGAGATTAGTTAGTGACGTGAAGGAATGAACACCTCAGTGAGATCTGCTGCGCGTTGAGAACTTCAGTCCATTCCGGTACGGGCGCAACCCCGTATTATTTAGTGTTCGGGCAACATTTTGTGGGATCAGGGGGATCGTACAAGCTCATGAGGGAGCTAGGGCTCATGGAGGATAGAGAGATTCGGTTAACCCGGGAGGATTCGTTGGATTTGGTACGGGCCCAGGCTTAGAAGCCTTTAGCGAAGCAAACTCGGATCGTTCGCGGCGCTTATAAGGGACGCTCCACCGCAGAGAAAGAAGCGAAGTCGATCCATCTGGTGGCCTCGTGGTGCCCCGTAGAAACGTGTGGTGTTGGTGAGCGGAGGGTTCTGTTCCAAATAAAGGCTTCTATTGACTAGCTGAGTAAATGTTTTGTTTTGTGACCGGGTTGGCGAAAGCTTTCCCGGAATATTATTCCTTTCCAGCCTCGAGCACGTAGAAGCGCTTCAACCAGCTCGTCGCGGATGAAAGGGGTGAGTGAGTCCTAGTAGTTTTGTACAAAGCCAATTGAAGCGACACGGAATATTCAGGTCATTGATCTACCGCATCGTCCGATTCCCGGCCGAAGGGGGTCCACCAAGTGAACGATTGCCTTCACCTTGAAACCGCGAGCGATCCAATAGAGCAAAAGCCCCATCCTGAAATGAAATAAGGGCGTCGCCAAACCGAGTCTATTGAAAAAATCGTGCACTTACGTGGCGAGACCGTGTGCGCCAGGCGCAGATAGCCTTTAACCACGAAGCGGTGTAAAAGAGCTTAGGGTGTAATTTTTAATTTTTTATTTGAGCAAAGAAAAAGATATATAAAATGCAATAAGATTCGATAATTCCTTAATTTAAGCTAGCTTTAAGAATTATCACATTGGAGTTTCTCTTAAGTTTCTCATTTTCATTTGTTTAACCTATCATCTAATTAGTAGATACATAAGTCGAGAGAGAAAACTGAATTTTTAGCGAAGTAAGGGGAAGTAGGGAAGGGGATGTAGTAGACATTTACGAAACTTTAGCCTAATAAACATGAATTTTATAATAAAGTAGAAGAAAAATAATTCGTCTCGCTTAATTCGCCGCCGCCTTGCCGCTGAACCACCCCCACCTTTAGCGATCTCGGGGATCTTGAGGATCCAGATAAAATCTGTTCTGAGGGGACTATGTTAGGCCTTCGCAGTTCGAGAGGCCTCGCACGCTTTCTATTATTGACATAATTTATGATCTTTGAGGTAAACATAAGGGAGAGAGAGGGGGCCCTGTGAGACCCACCCATTGGCCGACGAGACCTAGCTGGCAACCGCGTGCAACCCCGATGGTCTAGAGATGCCACCTCTTGAATTTGACTGTCCGTTACAGATTCTTTTGTCTTAAGAACAGAAAATCGAGAGATTACTAAAAGGTTCTTAATTCAGGATCTGTTAAGAGGAGCCCCTTACTCCAACGAGTTCCCCTTGTTTTATCAGTCAAATTTGTATATTCGTAACCAGTTTATCATTTTTATCATTTATTATTTATCATTTATCATTTTTTTTTTATCATTTTCAACAATCGGTATAAACGGTATATTATAAATTGTAAGGTAAACTTTCGTAATGATCCGAGCTTTTTCTATTCTTTTGTTAATATGAAACGTTAATCAAATCTTTTCCTTGTTCCCTATCATATAAAAATATTTCAGATTCGTCTGAGCTAGGTATTCCTAATATCTTTGCGTAACTTTTTTCAAAACAACTTAATTGTTCCATTCATATAACCTGAGCCGCATGTAAACTCATGTGGTATACACTGATTTTAGCAAACCATTTGATTCTGTGAACCATTATCTCCTCCTTTATAAGCTGTATCTTATGGGTTTTTCTCCAAAAATCTTATATTGGTTTACCTCCTATGCTATCTATAAATGTTACATCTGGTTTCCCACACGGTAGACACTTAGGACCTCTTCCGTCTGTTCTTTTTGTTAACGATTTACCTTGTGTCGTGAACTATGCTACTACATTTTCATATGATACAATTAGACCTTGACAAAGTTTTCTTGGGGTGTTTAAGCAATCTCCTCTTAACTGTTCAACGTGTAAGGTTATGACGTTTACTCGCAGTGTGCCTCTCATCATCTCGTACTCATTTGGGAATAACGTCTTAGATCGCGTTTTCTAAATTAATATTCTTAGAGTTCTTTTTGAAAATAAGATTTCGTTTAATGAAAATATTAAACAAGCTTTTATCAAACATTGATTAAAAGAATTTCATGATCCTTTAACAACTAAGACTCTATATGTATCTTTGGTTCGTCCTATCTTGGAGTACTTTTCGTGCTCATTTTCCCATTTATTATCCCCTGGACTATCCCAAGATGTAATTCAATCTAAAATTATGGAATCTCTTTTAGCAAAATATATCTTTACTTTTAGTTATAATAATCTAGAATAACAGATAATTGCACAGCCACACAAAAAAAAATATTGGTTCGGGTCTGGAGGTCAGACCATGTTTACTATATGTTTTCGGGGTCGCTGAATCCGAATCCGAGGTCCAAAAAACCCCAGCACGTCAGGGTTCTGACATAACCTCAAAAAATCTCATACAAAATTATATTCGAGTCCGTGGGACAGACCATGTTTATTATGTGTTTTCAGGGTCGCTGAATCCGAATCCGGTCTAAAAAACTCAAGAATGTCAGGGTTACGACATAACCTCAAAAACTTGATAAAATTTTTATTTTCCGAGTTCTGGGCTCAGATCATGTTTACCATATGCTTTTGGGGTCGCTGTAATAATTGTTTTAATAATAATAATTTATAATTGTTAATAATAATAATAAATTTAAAATAGTGTAGACAAAACGATATACATCACTGCTCTAAAATTTACAGATTTTATAGTATCCGAATACATTATATGGAACTCTTATTTGATAATATTAACATACCTAACATACTATCCTCTTATTCAGGGCCGTAGCTAGAGCCTCGGGGGCCCTGGGGCAACAAATAAATTTGGGGCCCCCTATACGAAAGTCTTTTGCCCCGGCGGGGCCCCTTCCCTTCGGGGGCCCTGGGGCACCGCCCCACCTGCCCCATGCCAGCTACGGCCCTGCTCTTATTCTTTAATTCAATTTATATATTTAATTATTATGATTATAATCAAATACAGCAAAGTTCAAATTTTCAAACCACGGCAATATCATATACAAAATATGTCAACTACGCCTCCGAAGTATTCCCGCCCAGATCAGCTCACCCAGTCCGCTAAGTGATCCCTAATGTCAGCCAACATAAACATATAATTTAAACACCAATTTTCGCCCAATTTCAGATTTCAAGTTTAATTGCATCTTCCTATTTTCCGATTTTCTTGAATCATTCTCAGGATAAAAAAAACTAAATTGTTTTAAATTAATTCACAAGAGACTAATTAATTTGCATGCGTGGCATACAGTTTTTTACGGGCCTTTCGATCACCTCTTTCGTGGTCTCTCTTAGTTGCTTTATTAGGGATTGAAGGTTCACCATATATTCCTTCAACGGCTCCCCTCGTCGCTGCATCCGCTGACGAACCAACTTCTCGAAAAATCCTTTTGGCAGGAAAAAGTTTTCGAAACACGCCTCCGCCGTCGGTGTTCGTCCACCTGGCGCTGACGGGCATCAATAGGGACATCGCCCAGGTATACGCCGGGCGGGATCTGCTCTCTTGGCTCCTGGCATCTAGGCAAGGGCACAAGGGCCTTCTTACCTTTCGGGACACACACTCGATTAGTCTGCAACAGGTCGTCACACACCTGCTCGCATACGCGCTACAAGATCCGTGAGGGGCCAAAGACTGCGCGTCGCGACCTTTGTCTTTGACCAAAGAAACACCGGGCATATGCGCTAGCGACACCAAGACAACACACACGCGCTTGTGATTCCGGATCGGGAGTTTGCCGCCAAAGACCGAGCTTCGCGGACTTGGCTACACCAAGAAAACACCGTGACACCGCAAGGAAACACCGCAAGGATCGGGAGTTTCTCGACTGATGACCGGAGTGTCCCCGATCGGTTTCTTGAACTGGGCTTGACTTCACGAGTCGGCCTCTCCTAATCTCGAAGGAAAGCATCGCGATTCAGGATACGGTAAGGCATGCGCTAGTCTTGTCCGTTTACTCGCTTCATGCCAAGGCTACCTGTCGTGGTCGGGAACGGCCCAACTCGACTCTTAAAACTTGAGCTTCAGTGGAACCGTCTTGCTAGGGGTCCTTTTTCGCTCGGGTTCTACACTACTCCTCTGTCGGACTCTCCAAAGGCGGCCCTCCAACTAACGCTGCAATGGGCCTCCTTATATACTGCTAGGAGCGCCCGTTAATCCTTCTGAATTGTGCTCCTGTCGTTGTGCTCCAAATATACTGCTAGGAGCGCCCGTTAATCCTTCTGAATTGTGCTCCTGTCGTTGTGCTCCAAAATCCTGTCATATTCCCGTTGGCGGGTCGCCGTACGTGCCTTCTTGCCTCTCCCGGCAACGGACTTCTGCTGTTGCTGGCGGGGGAGTTGCGGGGCACTGGCGGACTTCCAGGGACCGATACACTTTGCGATCACATTGCTGCTCTGCTGATGCTAACTGCTGATGCTGCAAGCTGGATTTCCTCGGCTTCACCCTCGGCTTTTATTGGCGTCACCCCCGGATGCTTGTTTTCGCGTATGGGGAGTCTAAATCTCCTCATACGTTATTTTAGCAAATATGGCTCCACATAATTAAGTTAATTAATTAAATTAACTAAAGGAATAAAAGCAAACCTAAATAAAATTGAAGCTATTTATGAGTTCCCAATTTCCCAAGTACTCATAACAAATTGAATCATTTAGAAGTCTTTGCGGATTTAGCATAACAAATTGTTAAGTTTGACATAGTGAGTTTTTGTAGATTGTAGTAAAGCAACATTCCTTTATATATAAGTATATACCTGGTGTATGCGGGTAAAGTTTTACTTCCTTTTGTTGTTTTTAAAAAATTTAATATCATATTCCAATTTTTATCGTCATAGTTAACTGGAAAAGGTCCAATCTCCTCTGGATTTGCAATAATAAAATGGTTTTTATCAGGCATGTTAGAGATGGAAATTTGTTTTTCCCCTTTCAACCAAAAGTATGAGTAATTACTTGTATTTTGTATAGAATCTTGTCTCATATATGCAATAGGGATCAACCAAGCCATTTGATCTTGTTTTGGTACATCATGAGGTCGCTCCCTAAGGTATAGTTTTTGATTTATAATCGCTGTTCCTGCTTTGTAATCTCTTGTTATAGTGACAAGTGGAAGTCGGCCTTTTTGAACCCAAGATTCAGCGATATCTATTATACTCAGATTAACTTTCATTGTGTCATCGATTTTTGATTGCTTAGATAGTGCGTTCCAAAAGTCATGCTCATTATAGGTTTTGTATTTGTAATCACAAATAAAACTTCGAATTCCTTGTTTAAAGCTCAATTTACCTATAGTATATTTAATCATTCGGATAATAAGTTCTATTTTAAAAGAATTCGACTCTTCTTTCATTCCTGTGATACGTGAATGTGGGTATCTTTTACTCAATTCATAATATAATGAGTATAGAATGGTCATCGGATATTTTCCATTGAATTCAATGCCTCCATCTATCTACACAAAAAAAAGAAATTTAAGTAATAATTATAATTTTTAAAAATTTTACTTACATTTATGACTATCTCTGTTGCTAAAAAACTTATAAGAGCTTTGTTTAAAGGTTCAACACTCCACCAACTTGGCGTTAACCATATACCAATCCAATGATGTATAATTTCTTTGGAAATTTGGAAGAACCCATTATTGGCAAATTCCGACTCCCTTCAAAAACAACAGTAAGTTTTTTAATTTAAGTTTAAGAGATTATTTACCTTCCAATTAATATTCCCCAACTGCTTATATATGGAATAGTTGGTAATTCGGGTATGATGAATACATCAATTTTAGATGACGGTAAAGAAACGTCGAAAACATCATTAATTGACTTTAAAATGACTGTTAATCGTTTTTGTACATTCTGCAAATAAAACAAATTTTATTTTAAAAAAATTTAGATTTACATGAAAGTTTATAGACCATAAGGGTGTGATTAAAAAAATTATTTAGAAATAAAAAGTAATTCGGATGCTGCCCCATAATATGAATTATAATCCGTTGCAATTTAGAATTAACACGTACAAGGGCTATTAATTGCGCAACACGTATCCCAGGTATGGACAGTAACATTTATAATGAAATTATTTTTAAACAAAGTAGGCAAACCAATTCTCCACTGGTCCACCAATTCGCCCTCTGCTGCCACTGGTTTTCGAAGTTAGCTTGTTTGATATTTGATACGAATCTTCACAGTTTTCTAGGCATTCAAAACTTTCACAGCATGGTTAAGTAAAAACGATTAGATTAAGCTGTTAATTTGCTAGTAGTGCGCTAATCTTAAGAATAAAATTTCAACATTCAAAAAAAAAAAAAAAATGTTTAAGTAGTTTACCTCTTAATCAGAAGATCGTGGGTTCGATTCCCAGCCCGCAAATCCAGCCTGCGTTAGTTGCCATTACCAGTAATTGCTATCTCAGACATCTCACGAATGGTTTTCATAGCAAAAGCGGGGAAGCCATCACATACGCCACAAAAGACTTTAGGCCAATTAGTCTATCCTCCTTCCTTTTTAAAAAAGACCAACTCTTAGCCCAACCCTCATATCTAAAGCACAACATGCCTACAAAAAAGGTAGATCCACAGAAACTGCTCTTCACGCGCGAATTTTTATGATAGAAAGAACAATATATTAAAACAATATGCCCTCGGGACCTAGTGAAGGTAGGGAGTTAAGCGACACACTCTCGATCTACAAATGCGTATTTTCAGCTTACATAGTCAAAACGTTTCGTAAAATTTTGGCGAGTGAAAAACAAAGATTTTCAGACAATCGTATGGCGAAAGGATCCGTCCGATTCTATCAAGCAATTCCAATTTTGCTTGGTGACGATGATACATCATGCGCACCATTCTTAGCAGTTAGAGTACTGTATCCACTGGCTGCTGACTACCAGTAAAAGTTTCCAATAGCAGAAAAAATCTTGATGAAAGACTTCTTTGTGAATGACGTTCTCACTGGATCCAAAGATGAGATTGAGCTGCTGCGCAATTGTTCTAACTCGTCCAATTGATTTACTGTGCTAAGCTAGCGCTTGGAAAATGGGTATGGGATACCAAATTCATTGAATTGGAGGATAACAACGATTCCTTGCAATTATCCTCTAAAAAGGACACATAGTCATACACTATGAATCTAACAAAGAGTCCTATCGCAGCAAAAGGCAAGTGCTGTCGAATGTCTCACGCATATTAAACAAACTCGGTCTATTGGCAAAAATCGTAGCCCAATTCAAATTACTATTTCAGCAAATATAGGTGTTGAAGTTACATTGGGACGACGAACTACCGAACAAATTATCTGATAAGTGGCTCAAATATCGAGCTGATTTAGATAGCCTTCTGAAAACCCTTAGGCTTCGGCCACGCATCGAGCGATGAGCGACTGAGCGACGTTAATGAGCGACGCACTGGGCGACATCACTCACTGACCTGCTATGCGACCCTTTTTTAAGTGCGATAAGCGCACCACTTATGTATTTGTGTTAGGCCGCAGGGGATTGGTTTTAACACATGCTATTTATCTCGTATTTCCATGGGTCCGATCCCTTGAAACTCAATTTTTGAAATTTGTATCTAAAACCGTGTTCAATGCTTGAACAATAAGTAAACCGACATCAACAATTTCTGCTCAAGAACGATTGGTTTTATTATTAAAGTAAGTGTATGTAAGTGTTTGTAAATAAGTATAATACTAAAGATATACAAACGATATTGATTATAATACTAATGATAATTTAATATTTATTCCTTATTTTTAAGCTTAGCAATTATTATATTTTGTATATCATTTCTAGTCTCCAACTTTTCTATGTCAGTAAATTTAAAAAAAAAAAAGTGATTTAAAAAATAATTTCTTTTTTGAGATAACTTGAGATAATAATCATTTTTTGTTCTTTTCCGATTTGATTTCACAACATTTCCAGTCGCTCTTTTTCTATTTCAGAGAATTCTGTTTCCATATTAATTTTTCTTTTTCTGGGTGTAGATTTTCCGACTGTACTTGTAGATTTTGTTGAAATCACAGACATATTGCTTTCATCGTCCTGAAGCATATCTGAAAGCATGTCATTCATGCTTTCATCGTCCTGCTGCAAATAAGCCTCAGTCGGATCTGAAGCAACTGTCTTTTTTAAAAAAGACATCAGCTCCAAGTATGGCCATTTAACTTTCTCCGTTTGTGCTTCGGATCCCGATGGTAGGCGTGGTAGTTTTTGCAATGTCCTTCTATATGTATACTTTAATTTTCCCATATATATATGTATTTTGTTCATAAAAATTAGTTTTTATGAATTATTTTATTTTATTTCATATTAGTTTTATTTGTTAAGCACATATTTTTATTTTTAGGTGCCTTGCTCATTCATTTCGTGACTTTGGCATTTGCTTTCGATTGGGAAGAGTTACTCTTAGCAACATTATATGCGAAACAAGCATTATAATTTGGAAATCACTCGTTAAGGATTACATGCCAACACCAACAACTGATATACTTCAAAAAGTTATGGAAGATTATTATAGGCGTTAAAAGTTTCCAAACTGTCTGGGTAGCTATGACGGAAAACATTGGCAAATTAAGTGCCCACCTCATACTGGATCACATTATTGCAATTATTTGCATTATTTATCCATTTTTTTGCAAGGAGTAGCAGATGCTGGCAAAAAATTTATAACAATTGAAGTGTGTGACAGAGGAAAGCTAAGCGATTTTGGCACATTTTGTGGATCCTTTTTGTTTAGATTGCTGGAAGCAGAAAAATTCAATGTTCCACCACCACAAGCACTACCAGGCTCAAATATGATATTGCCTAACTTTTTATTTGGAGATGAAGCCCACCCACTGAAAAATTATTTCATGAGACCATATCCTTGAAAAAAGTTAAATGCAAAAACTGAAATGTACAATTAAAGATTATCGATCGCCAGGAAGTGCATTGAATGTTCTTTTGGTGTTTTTGGTGTCATTGGTGTTTTAAGGCGGGTTGCCCCATCGCCGCCGTATGTTCAAGGCAACTCCCACCCGGGCGACGACATGGTATTTTAACAAGAAATGGCGAATTTTACAAAAAGATATTGAGACAAAACCTATCACAGCAATTCACATTATGAATGCTTGAATTTTACATAGTATTATAAGAGAACGTGATGGGGACAGTGATCTGGACTACGTAAATACGACAGCAGAAATTAATAAATAGTTTCTTAAAGAATAGTTTTTTCAAGAAATGTGGATATTCTTGAAGAATCGTCACATCGCCATACAATTTTTAATTTTGTACTCTTTATGAGAGTGGTTCCACAAAACCTTTTGGCTTTGAACAGCCGAAATTAAAATTTCCGAACATATTTTTGACATGTTTAGCACTTCGTCGCTCAGCGATGCACTAAAAATAAAAACCAATTCTACCGCTGAGCGACGTCGCTCTGGCGCTCTAGAACTTCGCTCGTCGCTCAGCGGCTGCGTGGCCTCTCCAATGCTGTCTCATAAGCTTTAATATTTTACGTCTCTCGAGAGAGCGCCGCCCTGTTACTCATCGCTCGATGCGTGGCAGAAGCCTTATGCTACACGTTGGATACAGATAGCCACTATCTTTCACCAGCCCATTTTGGGCAACCATTTACGACGATTTCGGAGGCGGATCTTAGCCATTGGCTCATACTGCCTTCTTCATATTTTTCTGTACCATCGAAATGACCATCGAACAACCGAACTGAGCGGACGTACTTTGCCCGAGCTCCGGGAAAACTGCAACATAGAACAGCTAATCAAAAAAAAAAAACTGGGGCAACCCAATATAAGCGAAAAGACGATGAACCACAATTTATTAAAAGCAATAGACAAGCTTTTTATATCAGTTGTGCCAAAACTAGTGCATTGTTTTAAATAAATAAGTGCCACGTAATGAGCTCATTGAGCAACGATCAAAAGAACGAGCGTAGAAGTTCAGTGAACCAAAGAAACGGCTTCTACTCTTACTTTTCAACCCATGATACCGAAGTGGAAAAATCGACGATTAAGAGCAACCGGCTCTACTGCCCGCTGAAACCCAAAGGACACGGTCTTGCTCACCCGCTCTGCTCACTCCGACTCCCGCGTCATGGAGTTCGCAATGTAAAACCCCCCCTCCAATATCGGAAACGAAATTCGCACCAACAACTAGCAGTGCTAGAATTTCTGCAATCACAGCGACAACCAATTCAAAGTACAATTCAAAGTACCGCGACCTCAACGACTACAGCGAGTACAAAAACAACAACTTCGGAAAGTTGTCAAAGCGGCCACGGCCACACTTAAGAAAAGAGCTTCGCCGCCAAGAATGTTATTAACATTCTAAATAAAGATAAAAAGCCACAACCCCTTTTCAAGGTGGAGTTGGAGCCAGAAAACAGGTCGCTGAAGAGCACGAAGTCCACCCAATCTACAATCTACAATCACTGACCAACCCTCCACCTCTTCTTTGGCCACTAACCCAAAAAACTAGTTTCCTCACTAACTCTTACCTATCAGAATACTAGGGGGCTACGTAGCAAACTCCCCAAGCTATACTCTGATAGTTCTTTCTTTGCATCCCATATAATAGCATTTACAGAAACCTGGTTAAATCCGGAGATCTTTAGCTCCGAAGCTTTTCCAAGTAAGTACACCACTTTTAGACGGGATCGATCTCAGCGAAGAGGAGGTGGAGTCCTCATTTCTGTAGACTCTACTCTTGCTTCTGAAGAGGTGAAATCCCATGAGTTTGGTGACATAGAATTTATTTGCGTTAAAATCACTATGTCCGTTAAAGCTTTATACATTACTTGTTCATATATACCTCCTATGTCTGAACCGCCTACATATTGCCAGCATTTGTCCGCCATTCGATACGTCTCTAATCTTATGACGGATCGTGACCAACTCGTAGCGGTGGGCGACTTTAATATCCCAGAATTAAAGTGGTCCAACGTCGACAACTCACCATCTTTGTCACTTTCAACTTACCATGACTTCACCGCGGGCATGTTTGACATGTCCCTAGGTCAGATCAATCATGTTAGAAATTCGCTAGGTCGGCTTTTAGACTTATGTTTTGTATCTGATCCGGATGGTACTGCTCTCTCCAGAGCTTTTCCCCTTTCAACCCCAGAGGATCCATATCACCCCACGCTGGAGGTCTCAATCGAAACCACTCCTGGTATCGATCAGATGTCTCCGAGCGTGGCAAATAAGATTCGCTGTTTCCGTAAAGCTGATTTTCAGAAACTTAATAGCCTTATAGAAACATTTGACTGGTCTGATATTCTGGCGTGCACTGATCTTAATGTCACTTTCGAAAAATTTTATTTTACTTTAAATAAATTTTTTGACTCATGTGTGCCTTGGAAATATCCGTCCGCTTCAGCAAATCCTCCTTGGTTTACAAGGTGCCTTACTAACTTAAAAAATAAAAAAAATAAGCTTTTACTTAAATATAAAAAAACCTGCAGTAGTGTGGATTTCGCAAGATACCTACTAGCTCGGTCGAATTTTACCGTGCATAACGCTGAATGTTATAGGAATTATATTGACCGCTGCCGGATTCAATTTACTCAGGATCCAAAGCAGTTTTATAATTTTGTAAACACTAAGCGTAAACACGTATCTTGTTCACCCCTACTTACGTTTGAAAATTCTTCTGCGACTTCGGATCAGGCCATTGCCGATCTATTCGCAGAATTTTTTCAAACAACTTATTCTCCTCCTAAACTGACTGATCAGCCTTACGCATATAACATTCAAGCATCAAATCTTATTTTCTGTCCGTTTTTTTCTGAGAATAACTTATTATCTGGTCTTTTAAGGGTAAAACCCATTTATTCGCCAGGCCCCGACGGAGTACCAGGCTGTGTGCTAAAATACTGGGCCAGGGCTCTGTGCAAACCTCTTCTAAGACTTTTCAACTTATCTTTGGAAACCTCGATTTTTCCCCTTATGTGGAAGGAATCATTTATAATTCCCCTACATAAAAAAGGGAAAAAGTCCGAGGCTGCCAACTACAGAGGCATCTCTAAGTTGTCGGCAATTCCAAAGTTATTTGAAAAATTAATTACCCCTCATTTGCAACACCTTTGCTCTTCGATTATCACTCCTTGTCAGCATGGCTTTATTAAGCGTCGCTCCACCACCACAAACTTATTGGAGTTGACATCCTTTGTCATAGATGGCTTTTGTAAGGGATATCAAACCGATGTAATTTACACAGACTTCAGCAAAGCATTCGATTCAGTTAATCACTCACTCTTGTTGAGTAAACTGAATATGCTGGGTTTTCCTAAAGACCTCTTAACGTGGATCTCCAGCTACCTAGATGGAAGGACACAAAGAGTCTTATTTAAAAACATACAGTCCCGTCTGGTCCGTGCTACACCCGGCGTCCCTCAAGGAAGTCATCTTGGCCCGTTATTATTTACGCTTTTTATAAACGACTTGCCCCCTGCTTTAACGAACTCTCTAGTTCTCATGTATGCAGATGATGTAAAGCTTTGTCTTCAGTACAAATCCACCTCTGCCCAATGCAGTCTTCAGTCTGACCTTGATAACTTTCAAAAATGGTGCTTAGCTAATGATCTAATACTTAATGGATCTAAATGCACACATATGTCTTTTTATCGTTCTTGCCCTCTGCAAGCTACTTATTCTATTAATGGGATTGCCTTAGAAAAATTGACCCAGGTTAATGATCTCGGCATCCTATTAGACATCAAACTTAAATTTGCCGACCATATTTCCTTAATGGTTAATAAGGCTAAAGGAGTCCTTGGTTTTATCAAAAGGTGGTCAAAAGAATTTAATGACCCCTATGTAACTAAAACTCTATTCATTTCTTTGGTCCGTCCTATACTGGAGTACGGTTCATGTGTCTGGAGTCCCCAATATGGAGTACATCAGGACCGCATAGAATCCGTACAAAAGAATTTCCTAACTTTTTCACTTAGAGGTCTAAACTGGGATGCAAATCTTCACCTTCCATCTTATAATAGTAGACTCTTACTCATAAACTTACCTAGCTTAACAAATCGTAGGACAATGCTCGGTGTAGTCTTTCTGCATAACCTTATTAACGGGGATGTAGATAGCCAGCATTTACTAACACGCTTAAAATTTAACATTCCTAATAGAAGGACTCGAAACTTTAGTCCTCTGTTCCTTACCCGTTGTAGTTCGACATATGCACTGCATGACCCTTTTAGGGTATTATGTTCGAACTACAATGGTCTCTACGCTATAACATCTCTTTCCTGTCCCTCAAACTTAAAATATAGAATTTTAAATGTCCTTACTAACTCCTCCTAGCTTAATAATAAAAAAATAGCTTAATATATTCTAACAAATCGTTTATTGAGCGCCCCTCGGTCGTCTGGGCCTCTAAGCTTTATGATGAATACAGGAATGCTAGCTGATGCTCTTATTGATGCACAAGCCATTTCCAAATTCTGAAAGACCGGTAAAAAAAAAAAAAAAAAAAAAAAAGCTGCAATATCTTTTGCATCGAAAAATCACTGTTGAAGAGCCACATAAACGCAACGGTCCAGATCAATGCACTATGTTTAGGTGAGGGGCCGTTGTGCCGCTCAGCTGAACTTAAGAACGCATCCCAGCTGAAAAGCGCACCCGCGCTGAAAAGCTCATCCGTGCTCGCCCCTCTATGCATTCTCCCTCTCTCCTCGGCCGTGCCGATCGTCCGCTCTGGTTTCTATTCACGTTTAGCGTTTATTCTTTCTAAGTTAAGTTTTTAGTACCATGTAAGCAGCGAATAAGCTGATTGCGTTTAACCTCACGACGCCCCCGATTTCTTGCATTTTTTATTACTGGAATCTTTGGCGGCAGCAGCGCCCCCCTACAAACATTTGGTCCTTCGAGCCGGATAGTTCCTGGATTTTCTTCTACCAGTAGTTCTCGGCATTGTTCCGCCAAAAGATAAGTACATATTTCCGTCTCCATCTCTCTGCCGGTCTTCAGCAATGGTCCGAACATTAAATTTCGTTCACACTGCTGCAAGATTTTTTTTCTCCGTGTCAACTCCAAGTCCGAGTTTTCCGACACAACGGCAGTTTCATATTTTCTACTCTTCTTCGTCTTCAAATTCTGCAAATTTTTCCATCCGTCTCCGTTTTGTGTGCTGCCCATATTCCTCGCCGTTTTCGGCCTCTCCATTATCCATTCGCTTGCCAACGGTCGAGGCATATGAGAATCCATACACACACATACATATTTTGTTTTTGTGCAATTAATCCGCGAAAAATTCGCAAGTGAACAGTGAAATTGTGTGGTGACAAAAAGAAGGCATAATTAATATTGCACAGCCGGTGTGAATTAGTTCCTGAAATTTCCAAATTCACCGAACAGTCCGCCGCTTTCATAATATTTGTTTCTTCTCTTCCCCAATTAGTGTCATTTTTTACACGACATAACTTTTCTGTTCCCCCAGTTATACAGTCCACTTATCAACGCTCCACTGTGCCAACATATGCCCCACATGCCCTTATATATATCCGTACTTGCATGCCAAAAATATCCAAATATTTTCTGTCTCCAATTTCAGGAAATATATGACCGATAAAATTAAAAAAAAAATTTTAATTTTCTAAAACCAACAATTATAAACCGCCATTTCACTACTAATCCGTGATTGTGTCGCATAAATTCTCAACCTAGGCGCCGTAGTAGCTGTGTTGTGTTTTTTTGGTGCTGTTTTTTTCCTTTGGGGTACGTACAGGGTGCCGACGGCATAACCGGCTGCGTAACAACTAACTTCAAAAAAAGGAAATAAATTAATTAGAAACTTATATATTTATAATTATATCCGCCACAATTTATTTAATTCTTATTTTCCGTTCGAGCAAAGGGCCAGGTTTTTTAATTCACCTTTCCGGCCACTCAATAATTAAAGTCGAAAATTTAATTATCGGAAAATTATTAATAATTTAATTATCAACCTTCTGTCCGAATAGAGCCGCGGTTTCAATTCCACCTTTCCGGCTTCGGGATAAATAAATCCAATTAATTAAAGATTAAAGCCTAGTACACTGACGACGAAAATCCGCTGTCACACGTGTGGCATTTTAATTCCATTAATGGCATTGAAATGATTTGTGATTGATTTTGACCCAGTTTTCTTTTTCTTAAGCAGCTCCTTAGCGGCGAACTACATAAACAAAACACCAACATCCAATCGGTTCGAATTCATTTTTGCTTATTTGTTTTTTTTACAAAAAACAGCTGTTCAGTATTACCTTTTTCCTTCATTTTTTTGGTCACACTAGCTCGGTAGCCATAAATATTTATTTTCTTTTTTTTTCGTGTTAAATCCAAGCCAAGGTCAAGTCCACCTTTCCGGCTTCGCAAATTCGAAAATAGTTAAGTAATAGTTAAAATAGTCAATATCTACGTACGAGCCACACTTGTCGAAATATAAATGTATAGACCGTCATCAATTTTTTCCGAACGAGCACGAATTTTCCGGTACTTGTCCATTTTCCGTCCATCTAACGCTGCTTTTACTCCGCATCAGGCAACATTCGCCTAGAATCTCAACAAACCTCGTCCCATTTGGTTTTTTTTTGGGTTCCTGAAGCTTTCTTCCACATTCGAATTGTGCCGCATCTCACCGGTCTCATCACATTAGTGTGACCGGGCACCGCTTCGTACGAGGCACCTATTGCGCAAGTCAGAAGACAAGCGCTGACCAGCGAATTGGTGTCTGAGAATGCCCACGGGAGACGACCAAAAGCCATGTCCGATCCCAACCATCCGTTTGCATAGATCTCAATCCGCTTCTCCGGGGACGCTTTTTTTAAGGCGTACAGTGCCATTCCAAGGGCAAAGAGTGACGAATCAGTCAACACAATCCCCGGTCCTTCACAGAGGCAGACTCGTTCCGTTGCAAAAATGGCTCAAAGTGCGGTCGACGTGGCGCTAAAGAAGTTCATCGCCACAACAGATCGAGTTAGCCAATTTGAGGCCAACATAAATACTCCGGGCGCCAGAGAAACGGAAGTGGGCTCCCAGTACATGTGCGAAGTCCATTAGGACCGAATTCGGGCACAGTGGGAGAAGGTGGAGAAAAGCTATGAGAGCTGCTCCGATTTGCTAGCCATGTCAGACGACAATGCGGCCACCTCGACAGTGCTGGAATCACAGTGGCATAGTGGGAGAAGGTGGAGAAAAGCTATGAGAGCTGCTCCGATTTGCTAGCCTTGTCAGACGACAATGCGGCCACCTCGACAGTGCTGGAATCGAAGTACAGCTACTTTTACTCCGTCTATTCGAGGTGTATTGCCCAGCTTCGGGAGAAAATTGCCTCCCAATCCACTCAGGCTTCCGCCAATATACACACGCCCGCGTCTACAGGCTGCCGGTTACCTCCGGTGGATACCGAGGTCTTCGCGGGTGATTATCTTCGGTGGCCCACCTTCCGAGACTTGTTTACGGCCATTTACATCCAAAACTCGCGGCTCATCCCGGTAGAGAAGTTGTTCCACTTACTGTCCAAAACAAGTCCGCCTACGTCAGCAAACGGCTCAGAGGATCAGTCGAATGTGCAGGTGTGTACCGCTTCCGGGTCAGGAGCCGTCCTACTGGGCACGGCCCTTATCAACGTGTGCCATTTGGGGTGCACCGTCCAGGCCCGAGCACTGATAGACTCAGGGTCCGAAGCGACCTTCATAACGGAACGACTGTTCAACCTTGTCAAGTTTCCCTTCAAGACGATTCACGCACAAGTGAATCGCACAAGTGAATGAACCGGCCTTAATCAGACCATTTCCGCGCAGTCTACTAAATTGTGCCATTTCTCCATTCGGTCGCCGTCTAGACCCGGCCTATAATTAGAGGCTACGGCTTACGTTTTTCCGCAGTTGGCAGGAAATCTGCCATAATATCCGATTTCGTGAGATCTTCTCAAGGGGCTGCCTGACATTCCCCTGGCGGACCCCAACTTCTTTGAGAGCTCCCAAGTCGATGTGTTATTAGGAGCTGACATTCTTCCGTCCATTCTCCTCGGTAATTCCAGGGCTAACATCTGCGGGTCGCTTCTCGGTCAGGAGACCATTGGAGACCATTTTTGGATGGGTGCTGACAGGCCCATTATCTCCAGCCAACCCCCCCAGTGTGTTTGTTTTTTCCACACGAGTTGCCCGCAGCCTCGGTGACACACTGGTTCAGGGTTTCGATTCAGGATGCGAGCACAAGTCTGTTTCGACTCCTTCTTCAATTTACACATCGCATCACGCTGCACGGTGGCAATCAGCTGATGATCCGACTGATCCGGGCCAAATTCTGGATTCCAAGGTCATATTCAGCACGATGTCGCCACCCCCACGCAACGCCCAGTCACTGAAGAGCAGATGTACTCGAGGTACACAATCCTACCTATGCCGAGTCTGCAATGGGATCCATCCATTGAAGAAGTGTCGGCGCTTTCTACGCCTTAGTGCCGAGAAGCGGCTCCAAGCGGTTCTCGTGAACCGGTATTGCTCGAGCTGCATGGCCCACGAGCACTCCGACGGATCCTGTCGTCGTGGGGACGGCTGTAAGACGTGTGGTCAGGATCACCACATGCTGCTGCACCCCGTGACCGAGCAGCACCGTTCACGGAGCGCGGGAGACAGTACACGGGGTGTCTCGCTCTCTCGTCGGCCGTCGTCCGCCAACTCCCGGCGCGGTTCGGTTACTTCTCGGCCTTCATCCGCCACTTTCCGGCACTCACAAGCCGATCCACGGCCATCGACTTCCCGGTGCTCGTCGGCAACTCCTCGGCATTCTTCCACCACTGGCCAGCAGTCGTCAAGCGCTCCACTGCTTTCGTCCGCCAATCATCGGGCGCCGTCCACCGCTCGTCCGCCCACGTCAACCGCGCCTAGGCAAGTTTCCGCCTCTCCTGGAGGGCTCCCGGAGGACGCGGTCGCCGCACTACAAACAAGGACAGTACCGTAAAGAAATGTGGAAACTGCGGAGGCAACCTTACGGCAAACTATAGAGGATGTATGGTATACAAGGAGTTAAAGAGTCGCATGCGTCAAGCGACCGCAACGCGCAACCAAAATCTACAGAATGCGTACATTGCGTCAAAAACTACTCCAGATGTTTTCTTCGCCAAAGCTGCGAGGTCCTCATTCGGTCCACTAAACACCACCAACTGCTTCTCTTATGCCGATGCTCTACGATCTGGAAGGGAAATTCCAATTCAGCCTAACTCTCAAAGCCCCCAACAGGCCCTCAGACTAAATCTCCCCACAATACAAAAAAGACTTTCTGAATTGTCTCCCAAAGTCAAACCGTCCTAGAAAGAGCAGCGCAAAAGGGAACAAAAAATATTGCTAGTCAATTGAGCGAGCGCAATATTTTTTACAAAGATATTTTTATACAAGCAATGAAAACGGTTGCTCTCAGACTTTTTAAATAAAAAAGTTTTGAACAAACCCAACCCACTCTCAGCTAGTGAATTTGCATTATTATACCCTTGCAGAGGGTATTATAATTTTGTCCAAAAGTGTGCAACGCAGTGAAGGAGACATCTCCGACCCTATAAAGTATATATATTCTTGATCAGGATCACCTCCTGAGTTGATATGAGCATGTCCGTCTGTCCGTCTGTCTGTCCGTCTGTCTGTTTCTACGCAAACTAGTCTCTCAGTTTTAAAGCTATCGTCTTGATACTTTGCACACACCTTTCTTTCATTTGCACGCAGTATATAAGTCGGAATGGCCGGGATCGGCCGACTATATCCTATAGCTGCCATATAACTGATTGATCGGAAATGGTATAACTTTGGTGTTTTTAGAGTTACAGAGTTCAGATTTTATACGAATGCTGTCTTTGGCAAAATAATACGACCTACCAAATTTCATAAGGATCGGCCGACTATATCTTATAGCTGCCATATAACTGATTGATCGGAAATGTTATAACTTCGGTGTTTTTAAAACTAGAGAATTCGGATTTGGTACAATTGGTATTTTTGGCAAAATAATACAACATGCCCAATTTTATAAGGGTCAGCCGACTATATCCTATATCTGCCATATAACTGATTGATCGGAAATGGCATAACTTCAGTGTTTTTAGAGCTAGAAAGTTGGGATTTTCTATGAATTCTTTTTTTGGAAAAATAATATGACTTATCAAGTTTCATATGGATCGGCTTACTATATCTTATAGCTGCCATATAACTGAACGATCGGAAATGGTATTTGGTAAAAATACCAACTTTGGGGTTCTTCAAGATAGAAGTTTGGAATTTTTTTTAGATTTTGTCTTGTAATTTATTGGTTATATTATGATATTCCCATAAGAATCGGTCAACTATATCCGATTTTAGCGATATATATCCTGTTTTAGCTGCAAGGGTATATCAACTTCGGCTCCGCCCGAAGTTAGCTTTCCTTTCTTGTTTTTCTTCTAATTTAATACAACAATTATTATGTCTATATTATAGAAACTTGCAAATGAAAATACAAATTTAAAAGTAACTGCAATATTGTGCAGAGTGCGCCACAACTCTTTATAAACAATTATTTCGCAAAATATAATAGTTAGGATTTAATAATTTATGTCATTCGAAAAAATCTGTGCAAAAGCTGACAGTGCAAGTTCTAAATGTCTGATAATGTGTGTCGTTTTTTATACCCTTGAAGAGGGTATTATAATTTTGGGTAAAAGTGTGTAACGCAGTGAAGGAGACATTTCCGACCCTATAAAGTATATATATTCTTCAAGATCCTCCGTTCTTCAAAAGCTTCTGGCTGACCCAAAGGTTCTCCTGATTGGAAATTTGGGTGGAGCCATTGTTTAAATCGATCTGTTAGATTCAATAGGATGAGTGCCCTTGCCTTCGTGTCCCTCTATTTTATCGTCAATGAAATCGTCAACCTTACCTTAATAGCTACCACATCTTTCACATTCTGTTGGCGAGAAGATTTTGTTGTCGTGAGAATGTTGCGGAATTTTCCCATATGTTATAAATGCAGGTGTTTTGTTTTACATTGTCCAAAGAGAAAAATTATTTTTTATTTCTGGAAAAAAAAACTTTTTTTTTGCCTATATTTATAATAAGCAGATCTCGCAAAAAACTGTTAACCGATTGCTGGGGTCTTAAAATAAGTGTTGTTCAACGAGTCTTTGATCAAAAAGTCTGAGAGCAACCGTTTGCTTTGTTCGTATAAAAATGTTTCTCTCGCCCAAATGAGTCTTAACTATGTTAAAGGAACAATTTACGCACCTTGCCTAATTAACATTCCAGAGAAAGAAATTGTTGAAGAATTAAAATCTCAGAATGTTCAGCGTTTTTAAGTTTACAAAAATGATAGACGGCACTGTCAAACCATTTGGTAAAATTCTTTTAACTTTTTACAGCTACACTCTCCTTAGTAAATTAGACGTTTCCTGGCATACAGTAAAGGTTACTGAATATATTCCAAACCCAAACCCTACAGCAAAAACTCAGCTGCCTTTGTTTCATGCAATCTTACCTTACCAATCACCTTCCTGTCACCTTTCTTGTGCAAACTGTAACGGGGATCATAATATGGGATCATGCCCTCAATATCAAACAAAAACAACTTCTTCACAGAAAAACGAGTAAAAGATTTAGCTTTCGTGAAGCTCGCACAATCTTAAAGCAACAACAAAATACAACCACTAACCCGAAGTTGACTTGTTCTTCTGTCGCAAAACAACCGCTACCATAAACCTTGAAAACATAAAAACACAGAAATACAATAAGACTCCCGAGTACTGCTTCACCACGAATACCAACTCGCCCACCAGGCCAAAGCTCCATCTCCTCTCTCACCATCGATTTTTACTCGTACTAGCTCTTTGAATCCCGAAGAGAATTTTACAACCACACCAAATACCTCTAGCCGAACTGAATTCTCTTTCTTGAACTCCTAAAAAAATCTTCAAAAACGACTGAAAAAATCACGCGCTAGATCCTAGTTAAATGATAAACGATGACAACAATGACACATTAATGACCTCAAGATAAAATTCAATTGATTCTATTTCTTCACACACCTCAAATCCACAAAAAAAACAATCAACCCAACAAGGGTTGGGTCAGACAGGGCCAACACATCAATGGATGATGCCGATATATAATCTCAATCCCATTCATCTCCATATCCAAAAGAATAAACTCAATAAAATCTTATTATGCCAATTAAAATAATACAATGGAATATTCATGGTATTTTCAATAAATACGACCAATTAACACTCCTCATAAAAGACCATACCCCCGATATTTTCCCCCAGCCAAACAAGGAATTTATGTTCTTATTAAAAAAACATTCCACTTACTTACAAAAACATAGACTCCAGCATACTTTTGTCCGTACTACAGCTTAGTTTTGGCCAGATCATCAACATTATTAAAAGTTACATCCCAAATAATCAAAACATTACATATCAAATATGTTAAAAAAACTTAATGGGTCATTTGTGGTCCTCGGAGTTCTGAACTCCTGGAGTTTTCTATGGGGTTTGCCGCGCACAAACACAAGAGGTGAAAAAATCGAAGGCGTAATTTCAGAAAATACCCTAATTGTCTTTAACGACGGTTCACCCACTCACCTTTCTACCAACAACACATTCACTGCCATCGATATCTTTCTGATATCCATTTAGATAGTCCACAGATGCAGCTGGTCTATATCAGATAACCTCCATGGCAGCGAACATTTCCCTATAACTATCTGCATCGCTACACCTAACCGTCCAGATAATATTCTGCCACTGCCTAAATTCAAGACAGATCTGGACAAGGCAACTGGAAGCGCTTTCAGGCTTTTGTGCCTTCCCAAAATCCGGCCCAAAATGAATCCTTCCCAAAATAAATAATGTAAGCTTTATCGAATTAAAAAAAAGCAAACGAAAAAAATCAGCACTGATGGGGATAGCAGCAGATAGCAGCTGTCCCCATCTGCTGCATGCATAGATTCAAACTTCACAATGTTCGAAATAGAGAACTCATTAGCAATGGCAAAGGGAAAAAGTCCAGGGGCTTAAAAACAAAAAATTTGGGTGTATTTAGCCAAATGCTGAGCCATCATCATCCCTATCCTAAAACCTAACAACCCCCCTATCATTTATTTATTCAATCATTTATTTATGATAGATTTTGAAGAAGTAAATAGTACTTTATCCCATTATAAAGAATCACATGTCAAATTGTATGCAGATGACGCCATCATTTTTGCCATCAAATAAAAAATATCAACACTGTTAGAACTAAATTTGTAGAAATACTACACGAAATTAACTTGTGGGGAGCAACCCCTGGTGCCTCTCTTTTTATCGAAAAATGTCAGTTACTACATATTTGCCGTACAATTCAACGTAATCTTTCCGACTTAGTCTTTAATAACCACACAATAAAAAATGTTAAGTTTTTAAACATTCTTCATTCGACTCTAAACTTCTTTTCCACACATCTATATTGCGCCAATTACGCTGCTCGACCTCGCTCTGTCTAAGCCCAGAAAAACTTTAAAGTCCCCAGCATATTGAGGCCCCAAAAAGCCAAATATAAACACATATATTCCCTTCTGTAATACCAAGAACGTTTCTTGAGTGCACAAGAGGATCTCGGGGACAAAACCTGGATCTACCCAGTCGGATCTACTCCAAAGTCACGAACTCAACAAACTTTGCGGTGGTTGACTGCAATCCATATTTACAGCCGAAGCATTTGCCTTACTTAAAGCCTGCCACTTTTCATCCAAGAGCGCTCTGTTTCAATTTGTTGACAACAATTTGTTGTGTGTACAGACAGTAAGTCATCTATTTCCGCCCTGCAAAACTGAAATCAATGCAGGAAATCAGGCACATTCTGAGTCAACATGCAACTAAAATCACTAATCTTTGGGTACCCAGTCATCAAGAAATTAATGGAAATGAACTCGCTGACAAGGCCGCCCAAGATATGAGACATACACTATCCTTTCTATTCACCCCGTTCAATGTCAAGGATATACAAAGCAAAATTCCGCTTTACCTCAAAGAAAAGAGACTATTCGAATGGGCAGCGTGCCCATTCGTATGCAAAGATACCAAACCATAAACCCAAACGGCATTAAGTTCAAGCCAGAATGCGAAACTCGACCGACAACACACTGACGGGAACGACTAGGTCAACATGTCAATTATGCGGGGACGATCTTACCGTAGATCACATCCTGGACCCCTACAGCCGATTACAAACCATCAGATCTTTAATATTACGGTACACATATGGGGAGAGTGGGGGAAAGCATACAGGTCAAAGTGTCTGATTGCATTCAACTTGGTGAATGCCAGCATGATTCCTGTCACTGCTTTCTTCAAGCCGACGCAATACCTCCACGTGGTTCTCCCTGGATTGTCGCTCGACAGCCGTTGTGTAGCAATCTAAAGCGCGCGACGAGAGTCCTAACTCTACAAACTAGGTTGTGGCGTAGGACTTGAAATCCACCCATGTAAAACACAATTTCAGTGAAGGAAGCAAGAGAAGCCTCGGAAAGGAATCGATCTAACGTTGACGACCATAGCAAGCGTAAAAAGGACAATGATTTGAGAGTATGCACCTGGAACGTACGAACATTGTACAGACCTGGTGCTGCTCAACAACTAGCAGATACCCTCAACAAATGTAGGGCTGACATCACTACTATCCAGGAAATGCGATGGATAGGACAAGGCTGCATAAAGAAGAAGAACTGTGACATTTACTACCGCTGCCATCCAGAACGGCATGAATTTGGTTGTGGTTTTGTTGTAGGTGCCAGGCTGCGGCGCCGAGTCTCTCACTTTCGGCCAACAAACGAGAGAATTGCAACGATCCGAATTACTGCCAAATTCTTTAACATCAGCCTGATATGCGCACATGCCCCAACCGCTTTCTATGCGGAGCTCGACCGAGCTTATGGCCGCTGTCCTTCCCATGACATTAAAATTCTCCTCGGGGATTTTAATGCGAAGGTAGGACGAGAAGACATCTTTGGTGCCACCGTCGGGCGATTCAGTCCACATGAGACCACCTCGAGCAATGGTCTCAGATTAATAGGCTTTGCAGCTGCGCATAATATGGTAGTTCGTAGTACTGGATTCCGTCATTTGGACATCCATAAAGCATCTTGGCTCTCTCCCGATCGACTGACCAGAAATCAGATCGATCATGTTGTGAACGTTGCAAGGCACGCATCTAATATACTCGACGTGCGATCCTGTCGGGGTCCCAACATCAACTCCGACCATTATCTTGTTGCAGCTAAGATTCGCACACGGCTATGTGTGGCGAAGATTGCACGTCGAAGTGCGTTAAGAAGGCTGGACATCGGAAAGCTGCAACCACAACAGGCGAAGAATGCATTCTCCACTCACGTCTCGGGGCTATTAAGCCGAGCACCTTCAATACCTGAAGACATAAGCGATATGTGGGCGCTCATATCTCACTCCCTGCGAGCTTCGGCAGAAGAAGTGCTTGGATTCCAGCGTCCTCTATCAAGGAATCCATGGTACGATCAGGAGTGTCATGACGCAACAGTTGCAAAGGATGCCGCCTACGGAAGAACACTGCAGGCTGGGCGACACGAGCGATTGTGGATGTCTACAGGTCGAGAAGAAGAGACGAAAAACGCCTTTTCAGACGCAAGAAGAAAGAGCAGGAAAGGCGAGAGTGTGAGAGCAGCAGATGCAGAAATGAAGCACGTAACTTCTACCAGAGGGTCAAGCGTCTGACCCAAGGATTTAAGACTGGTACAGTGGCGTGCAGGGACAATGATGGAAATCTTGTCACAGAAACAGAGGTCGTGCTGAGGTTATGGAGGGATCACTTCTCGAGTTTGTTATCTGGCTCAAGCACAGACTCTGAAGACTATGATCCACGAACCCCAATCTATGGCACTGATATTGAAGTTCCAATCCGAAGTCATATCGAAGTCAAGGATGCAATCCAACGGCTTAAAAACAACAAGTCTGCAGGTGCTGACGGCCTACCGGCAGAATTGTTTAAGGCAGCTGGTGATATGCTGGTAGGGTGCATGCACCAACTAATCAGTAAGATATGGCTTATGGAGAGCATGCCCGAAGATTGGAACCTCAGCATGATCTGTCCCATCCTGAAGAAGGGTGATGCTACGGTGCGCACCAACTACCGCGGAATTAGTCTTCTTCCAGTTGCATACAAGGTCCTAACGAGCGTATTGTGTGAAAGACTGAAACCCCATGCTGAAGCACTGATTGGACCTTATCAGTGCGGGTTCAGGCCTGGCAAGTCCACTGTTGACCAGATTTTCACTTTGCGCCAAATCCTGGAGAAGTCTTACGAAAACCACATCGACACATACCATCTCTTCGTCGACTACAAAGCCGCATTTGATAGCCCCCGGCGAGATCACCTATATGCCGCCATGTCTGAGCTTGGTATACCAGCAAAGCTCACTAGACTTTGCAGAATGACATTGAGCAACACCATCAGCTCTGTCAAGGTAGGAAGTGGCCGAAACCTTTATTACCAAGTGTGGCCTCAGACAAGGTGACTCGCTGTCTTGTATACTCTTCAATATTTTAATGGAGAGTATTATAAGAAAGGCTGGTGTACATCGGTCGGGCACGATATTAACCAACAGATGTGTCCAGCTCCTTGGTTACGCTGATGATATTGATATCATTGGCCGCACCAAGCGTGATGTCACAGGAGCCTTCGGGGCTATTGAAAAGGAATCAGCAAAAGTAGGACTAGCAGTGAATATGGAGAAAACAAAGTTTATGGTGTGCTCTAGCAGAGAATCGCGGCGTCTTGATTCTCAGCTGACTGCAGAAAATTATAGCTTTGGGTCCGTCAAGGAGTTTATCTACCTAGGCACTGCTATAACAAGCACAAATGATGTCAGTCTGGAGATTAAGCGGAGAATAACACTTGCCAACAGGTGTTACTTTGGGCTCAGTAGGCAGTTTAATAGAAGAGCTCTCTCTCGACGCACAAAAATCACACTCTACAAGACGCTCATTCTTCCAGTACTCCTATATGGTGCGGAGTGCTGGACAGTGACGCAGTCAGATGCAGCCGCTCTTGAAGTGTTCGAGAGGAAAATTCTCCGTAAAATCTTAGGCCCAATCTGCGTGGACGATGTGTATCGCATCAGATACAACCACGAGCTATATGAGCTGTACGGGGATGTTGACGTAGCCAGTCGAGTGAAATCTCAAAGACTTCGCTGGCTGGGCCATGTTGCCCGTATGGATGAAGACGCTCCGGCTCGTAAAATGTTTGATGCGGTGATTGTTGGGACACGAAGGAGAGGACGACCCCGAACGCGTTGGCAAGACCAGGTGATGGAAACCCTGTCCACACTTGGTGTTACCAACTGGCGAAAGCGCGCTCAGGACAGAGTCGCGTGGAGGCACATTGCGCTTCAGGCCGAGACCCGATAAAAGGGTTGTCATGGCCATATAATATATATTAAGAAAAAAGTCGAAATAGTCCAAGAGCACGAGTATCAAGGTCCAGTATTGTTATATCCAGTATTTTTGACAAAACGCTCTCAATTTGTTCAGAGCTACGTCCGATACTTGCACGAGTCGATTTTTCGTGTGGGTCCACGACCAGTTGGGAGTCTTTTGCGACAGCGCATATGGATCGTAAATGCGCAGAAAGCCTGCAGTCAGACAGTACGGTCATGCATACGCTGCTTTAAATGCAATCCTCGTCTGATGACTCAAATCATGGGTGATTTACCCTTAGACAGAATTCGTGCTCTCCGCAATTTCTCCATATGTGGTGTTGATTTTTGTGCCCCTATTGATACGACATTGAAAATTCGTGGTAGGCCACCACGATAAGTCCTACATTGCCTTATTTGTTTGTTTTGCGTCCAAGGCTTCTAGAAGGCATTTAGAAGTAGTTTCCGACCTTTCAACTGATTCCTTTTTGTTGGCTTTTCAAAGGTTCGTTGGGCGCCGAGGATGTCCGCAGATCGTCCACTGCGACAACGCAACGAACTTTGTCGGAGCGAGTCACCACTTCGCGGAGCTTCGTCAGAGAATCGAGGACGAGATCGAGGCGGTCGCGCAATACGCATCAACAAAATGGAAGCGTATTTGCGTTCATACCGCCGCGGGCTCCGCACATGGGCGGACTATGGGAGGCAGGTGTGAAGTCTGCAAAACACCTACTCCTACGAGCGGTAGGCAACGCCAGGCTGACCGCGGAGGAGCTGCAGACCATCCTCGTTGGAGTCGAGGCCGTCCTGAACTCACGACCCCTGGGGGCTCTGAGTCAGGACCCAAGCGACGGCGAGGCGCTTACTCCCGGCCACCTGTTGACAGGCGGACCGCTTATCGCCCCACCAGCACCGCGGACCCCGGACCAGCAGGGTCTTACGTGCTTGCGGCGATTGCGGCTTGTCTCGTCAATCAAGCAAATGTTTTGGCAGCGATGGTCCCGGGAGCACGTCTTGGGCCTACAGGCGCGGTGGAGGTGGCAGAACAAGGAGGACGACATCCGGACGGGCCAGCTGGTCCTGATCGCAGAAGATCACCAACCGCCACAACAGTGGCTCACAGGAAGAGTGGGAGCATCGCACGCTGGCGCGGACGGAAGGTCACCGTCGTCAGAACTAGCTCTGGAGCGGAGTATAGAAGAGCGGTCCACAAGCTGGCGCGGCTACCAGTTGGTTGAAGCCTGATGGAGGCCTTCAACGGGGCCGGTGTTAATGGATTTGTTTTTGTTATTGAAGTTGTCGTAAAATTGAAGTATAGTTTATAGTTGAATTGTATTTTGTAGTTGTTAGTCTCTAAATTTACTGTAAGATAGCTTAGGGCGGAGCGTGAGCGAAAGCTCATATTCGCTCTTGTGCGAATTCGCCCCGCTTCGCCGCAATAGATCAGTAAGGCTTAAGATTAGAGAAAAATATTATCAAAATTATAACGTTGAAGAGGCAAGATCATTTTTTTTTCGTTGTCGTTTTTCGACACTTTTAAATATTTGGCAGCCACCCCTTTTTGTTATTCTATTAAAATTGTGAGATAAAGCAATCTCATTAAACAAATATATTGTACATACATACAGACATAAACGGCAGTTCGCAAGTGAATACACATACTTACGTTCCACAACGCCAGTGCATTTGACGCGCATAGACTTCATAGAAACATACGTTCCACAACGCAAGTGCATTCGCTCGCACATAACTTCATACATATGTTCCACAATTCTCCTACGGTTCTGAGCGCATTGTGGGACATATAGTGTTCGCCGCGAACAAATACATTTTGAGCGACAAAATTTTTGCGCCGGAGTTATTTACGTCGGGTTGGTCGGAACTAAATATTATCAATTATGAACTCCAGCGGCGCAGTCACAGGAGCACCCACTCCAACCCGTAGTGCTATTTTAAAGGGCAACCCCTAGGTATTCTTTAGGACTTGCAGATGCTCCACATACGACACGGTCAGATAGTCGCCATATTCAGCGAATTCAAGGCCACGGGGAGCTGAGGATTTGGACATTTCGCAAATTAGTAGTGACCTCCAATGGACTGTTTCGGAGCTTGTAGCGACGATGCAGGACGAAATTGAACACGAAACGACCCTTCGCTCTTCTCGGATTGCTGCTCACTACACCTTTGTCAACGGAATGTCCACCATGCAGGCTGACCCAGGGTTAGGTCAAAGTTTTAAAGCGTTGCCTCCTCTTCCTCTCCCTACCTTCAGCGGTGGATACTCGAATTGGGCTGAATTTTACTCGATCATCTCTAAAATCTTCGTCAGCATTATTCCTATTAGTAAGGTGGAAAAGCTGCAAAAGTTGCGACCTTGCCTTCGGGAGTCAGCTTTCGAACCAATTCGCTTCCCTCTGCCTGTACATTATGAATGTCTGAATGCCCCCGATTTCTGTCAATGGCCCCCTGGCCGCTGCTAATTGTCGCAGTTTTGGATGGAGGCATCACAGCCTGCTGCATTTTCTGGTACCGCAGTCTTTTAGCAGCCAGCATTTAATTGGTCCTCCCACGTCAGCCATAGCCGAGTGCGCCGTCCACTGCTAATGAACTAGTTGCTCAAGGTCGCAGCGGCGATATGTCTTTGCTTGGATCCTTTGTTTCATGTCGAGATCTGTTGGATTATGGATCGCAGGTTCACGTGATCACTTCCCGGCTGGCAAGTCAGCTGCAGCTCCGGAGGTGCAAATCATTCATGGCGGTGGCTGGTATTGGGGATACCGGCTTTGCGACAGATGGATTCTCTGTTGATGTTCTCCTGCGGTCCCACTGCACCGAATATTCGGCCCTGGTTAACGCCGTCATCGCCGCCAATATCACGGACCTGCAGCCTAGCTTCAGTTTGGATGTCTCCAGTTGGAATATTCCTGGCAATCTTTCTTTGGCTGATCCTGAATTTTTCCGTCCACAGCGCATCGACCTTCTTATCGGAGCCAGTCTGTTTTATGAGCTGATGTGTGTTGGGCAAATTAAGCTCTCAGCCGGCCTGCCATTGCTGCACAAAACCCGACTTGGATGGGTCGTGTGTGGAGGCGGTTCACATGTCTAGAGAAGATCCCTCCTTTTCACTGCCCACAAGAATGTTCCGGAGAGCGCAACAATGCTGGATTATCAGCTGGATTCTCTGCTCCGACGGTTTCGGGAAATCGAAGACTGCTCCGACCCTATTGTGAAGCGAACTAAGGAGGAGACGAAGGCTAGATTGCGATGCACATTTCGTGCAACATGTTGCTCGGCTGGATTCCGGCGCTTACGCTGTGAGGCTTCCGGTAAAATGCGGTTCTAAGTTGCTGGATGAATCTTACCCCCAAGCCGTTCGACGATTTCTTTCCCTCGAAAGGAAGCTCTGTCGCCGTCCTCAATTAAAGGAGCAATATGCCGCCTTCATAAAGGAGTATTTGGAGTTAGGTCATATGTCTCCAAGCCCTTCTGATGCGAGCGTCACTAGCCAGTACTTTCTGCCCCACCATTTTGTTTTAAAGGAGGACAGTTCAACAACTAAGCTCAAGGTTGTTTTTGATGGATCTGCTGTCACCACTTCTGGATATTTATTGAATGACGTGTTGACGTCTGGCCCAGTTATTCAGACAAAGTAACTGCTTATTCTGTTAAGGTTCCGATGCCATCGGGTGGCCATTACTGGAGATATTTGTAAAATGTATCGTTGCGTCAGGGTTTTTACTGAGGACAGCTATCTTCAGTGTATTCTTTGGCAGCATTCCATCCAGGATGAGTTACAAGTTTTTAAGCTGGATACTGTCACCTATGGAACGAAGCCTGCCACATTTTTAGCAGTTCGGACAATGCATCAGTTGGCAGAGGATGAGCAATTTAATGATGGCAGAAATGATGTTTTGTAAAAAAAACCTAGTTGATTGCAAGCCGACTCTCTCTCTCGGTCGCTCGACTCAACGGGCTTTCTATAGAGAGTTTTAGCTCGGCAATGTCTAGGTCGGGCCGACCTCTCCATTTAGAGAGAGCTTTAGCATCGAGAGCTTTAGCATCGAAGTGACTTGTCATGCCACCTTTTCTGTATACTACTTGAGTCCCTGCACCATAAGCTGATGCCGGCTTCATCTGCATGCAGAAATAAACATTTCTAATAACGTTGAAATGTGCCAAATAGTGTTATATAACATTTTAGATAATTTGTATTTGTGTATTTAGATAAAAAGTAATTCTTGCTCAAGCTATTTTTGGTGTAATATATAGTCATAATTTTTTGGTTATTTCATGGCTTAATAATTTGGTTATTATTTACAAAATTTTGAAATTTTTGTTTTTGTTTTGAAATTAAACTTTCTCCCAGCCGGAGTTGTTATTCATTTGGTACCTTTAATTTTTGAAGTCCTCAAAGATCGCTTACATCGCCAGATTTAAACACATATAAGAACCAGAATAATGATTTAAATGGTCAGTGCTGCGTAAGACATTTTTGGTTGGTGGTTGATCCAGTTGATCCGTTGAAGTTTTTCCTCTTATCATGGCTAGTCGATGTGGCAAAACCTCTAGTTCTGGGTCATTTATATTTTGTGATTGGGTTTTGTGACCCACCGCTATTGTGTCTATGGCAGTGGTGGTGGGAAAACTCTTATTTTCAATAGCACACGTGCATAAGGTAGGAAATTCTGCCGCAGCGGTCCCGGCACACTGACAGTGTGAGCACGCTCAAATTTTTTAGAAGCCCTCTCATTTTCTCTCGTTATGCCTCTCTCGACAGTTGTAAATCTGATGGATTGCTCATGCGGTTTGGAAGCGACTGGCTCTAAAACGGTTGTGAAGAAAACGGGTAGGCTTACGGACTGTTAGTGGCAGCGTTTTTACTCAGCGAGAGAATTGAGTGGAGAAATTTTTAACCGGGTACACGCTGCAAAAGGAAAAAGAACTCCCGAATAGCTGGCCCTGGGTTCCTCGTATCACTCGGCTGGAGGTTCTTTCTTTTCACATCGAGACTCAGACCAGTGCAGTTTAAAGTGGTAGAACTTGAACTTAAAAAAAAAAAAAGTTTGAAGCAGATAATGTGTGAAAATTGGGAATTTAGTCAGTTGGCACTCTGGACTCTGGAGGTAAGCGTTTGGGGGACCAATAGTTAATATATGAGAGGAGATTTCTAAGTCCGCGTAATTTATTTTGGCTAGGCCTGCAACAAAATCGCTCCCAAGTGCAGAACACGTGGTGGAGCGAAAGAGGCGACGCTCTGAAACCATCAGTCCGCGGTTCACAACCATCGAAGTCGCGACGGAATTTGGCGAAACCCCTGGTGCAGTTGCAGGAAGGTCCTCGGCGCAAGGAGACTCCAGTGTCGGGTTTTTTTTAAAGAAAATTTAATTAAGACAGCTAAAAAGGGAATTTTTTTCTAGAGGGTTAGTTGTGAATATGTGACCCCTAAGTAAACCTAACCTCACCTAAGCTCTAAGTATTTACTAAGTACTTATAAGCGGCTAAAAACCGATTTAGAATTTAAAACATAAAAATCCCTTGATAGAAATTCCTTCCATCCGCACCGGCTGCAATATGATCAGGTGTTATTACAGAAGGGACAGAAGAGAAACGAGAAAAAAACTGCAAGTTCAGGCCCTCATTCCACTTTAGAATTAAGGAGTAAGCGAGACGGATGGAGTCGGTGCAGTAGCCCCGTTGCAGTTTCGTCAATAAAACAAAATAGGTGATAGCACGCTGTGGATCATCTCGGTAGTGAAGGTGCTCCCAAATGTTCCCCAGAGGGTTCAATGAACTCTAGTGAGAGTACTGAGAGGGATAGCATAAGTTGTCATGAAATAATTGTATTGAGCTTATTTTTAAGTTAAGTTTTATTGTAAAAGAAGAGAAACTAATTGAAACTTAGGGAATAAGTGTACATTTGGGTGGAAAGTGAGTGAAACAGATTTAAAAGAAGAAAAATTTTCCTCTTTAGGAAAATAATAATATTTGATGAAATTAATTATTATTTTTTTTGGTATATTTATACCCTTGCAGAGGGTATTATAATTTTGTCCAAAAGTGTGCAACGCAGTGAAGGAGACATCTCCAACCCTATAAAGTATATATATTCTTGATCAGGATCACCTCCTGAGTTGATATGAGCATGTCCGTCTGTCTGTCTGTCCGTCTTTCTGTTTCTACGCGAACTAGTCTCTCAATTTTAAAGCTATCTTCTTGAAACTTTGCACACACCCTTCCTTTGCACGCAGTATATAAGTCGGAACGGCCGGGATCGGCCGACTATATCATATAGCTGCCTTATAATTGATTGATCGGAAATGGTATAACTTTGGTGTTTTTAGAGTTACAGGGTACAGGGTTTGTACGAAAGCTATTTTTGGCAAAATAATACGACCTACCAAATTTTATAAGGATCGGCCGACTATATCCTATAGCTGCCAAATAACTGATTGATCGGAAATGCTATAACTTCGGTGTTTCTATAGCTAGAGAATTCGAATTTGGTACGAAAGCTATTTTTGGAAAAATAATACATCCTACCAAATTGCATAACGATCAGCCGTCTATATTTTATAGCTGCCATATAACTAAACGATCGGAAATGGTATTTGGTAAAAATACCAACTTTGGTAGTTTTGAAGATGGAAGCTTGGTACTTTGTTTTAGATTTTATTTAAATTTTATTTTTTTATTGTATTAAATTTTATTTTAATATTGTAATAAATTTTATTGTAATATTGTAATAAATTTTATTGTAATAAATTGGTTATATTATGATATTCTCATAAGGATCATAAGGATCCGATTTTAACTGCAAGGATATATCAGCTTCGGCTCCGCCCGAAGTTAGCTTTCCTTTCTTGTTTATTGTAATAAATTGGTTATATTATGATATTCTCATAAGGATCGGCCAATTTAATCCGATGTTTGCGATATATATCCGGTTTTAACTGCAAGGGTATATCAACTTCGCCTCCGCCCGAAGTTAGCTTTCCTTTCTTATTTTTTCTTGTTTTGTGCGATAATTATTTCTCACAGCGCAGCAACCAGCGAAAGCTTTCGGCGGTAGACGTAGAAAAAGAGTGAGTTTGCTTAAAACCTCAATAATTTTACATTGAAGTATCCCAATTGATAATTCTTTTTATTTCTATGTTAAGTTTTCACTTTTTACCATTTTTACCATCTATACCCTTTAATTGATGAGAAATTATATTTTGTTTTGTTTTGAAAACCCATTTTTATAAATCGATGACATTTTTATACCACATATTTAAATATTTATATAATTTTTCTGCATTACTTAATTTGGCTCAAAATCTTAAATGTAAAAAAACAAAGTAAAACCCAGAAAATATTATCATGTCCATTTTAGTATTAATGTTTGCGTAAAATCCTAATTTTCTGATTTCTTAAACCCGCCTCAGTAGCGCTTGCCAACAAAGGGATCGAGGGAAATTTTTAATTAACACGGAAAACCATGATCAAGGAAGGGAGGGCATCGTTAGCTCCTAGAACATAAAGGAGTGGTATATTGTCCGATCTCACGAATTGGTCTTCTTCTTTTCTATCCTTTCTTTTTCTAATTTGCACAGTTTTCGGTCATAGCTCCTCCGGTAGCTTATTTCGACATTTTATTTCGCACGTTTGTTTAAATTAAATAATAATCAGTCCTGAAAAGGCACCCGTGATTGGCCAAACACCCTAACACCACGCCACCGACGAGCCAGAGCCGGAACCATCGAACGTGCGGGCCATAGCGGGAGTTCAACATCCAGCCTCATAGTTCGTTACCCATTACAGTAATGAATAATTATTAGTAAGACCTTATTAATTATTATGGCGCCCAACGGTGAAGCTAGATTTTATTTGAAAATTTTGAAAGGATATTAAGTCTAGGAAACTCACTACAATTTATACCGTAACTGTTTCTTTCTAAAACCTAAATTTATTTATTTTTCTCCTGAACGATTAATTGGGTCAGGTGTCAGTAAAGTCAGCATCACTTACTTCATCGCCAACTATCTAGTTTCTTGGTCGTCGTTTGAAATTTTTGTTTCTGGATCGTCATTTGGAACACAGGTTGCTCAGCCTTAGGCGGATATCCTGTCCAGTGACATGTGGGTTCGAAAGTGACAATTGATGGAGAAAGAAAAGTGGTGAGACATAAGAATTGGAATCAGTCGCTTAGCTGCTAGCATCTGACTATTGACCACTTAGCCTCACTAATAGCTCCCCATTATTTTTTATTTTAGCTTTCTTTTCCTCTCTTCATCCTAAATATTTTGGTTATTCTTCAAGAGCTTAAGACGCTTGGAAAGCGCGTTGACTCTACTTTTAAGTGGAGCTCGTAACCACGGATAAAGTTCTGATGAGAACCACTTCCTTAAGTATAATCGAGCAATAGATTTACATGGAGAACATGAAGGTTCATATTTACACATAAGGCCTCATGTCCACAAATCATTGCTGGATTCTAGTCTGCTTTCTTTATTTTTTATCAACATTTTTGTGAAGACGGTCGTTAATAGGCAGCGTTGCTAAGTGCGTGGTGCACAAATTTAAACTATAAATAACAATAAAACAACAAATTTTTGTTATTATATATTTTAATATTTATCATTTTAGTATTACCTTATTCATTATTAGTAAAAGAAAAAAAATTATAATAATAATAATAGGTAATAAATATACTTAGACATTTATAGGTCAGGATCGATCACCTCAAAAAGAGGGAGCTCCTCCTAGTTCTGAGTGTAGCTTATGTAGCTCTGAGATTAGGGCAGTCGATAGCTATAAAACCGTGGTCGGCACCCTAATACAATAATATGATTTTAACGCATTAGTATTAGTAACAAATAGCAGAAAGTAGGCTGTGAGCATGACGTTTCACACATTTATACTGTGTGTGTGTGGCAGAGCTCGGGCAGAGAAATTTCCTATGCCCCCGGGATAGGGCCGTGCCGACCCCTGCTCTAAAACCAAGTGTCAGCATGTCTTCCATAAAGCGTGCTTAAGGGCACATTTGGCAGTCAAGAGAACTTGTCCGATTTGTGATTCGATCTGTATCGATCAACAAATTTCACAACCTCCGACGTCAGCAATTCAAACCAGACAGCGTACAAGGCTCGAAACAATTTCGCGTAGTGGAAGCGAGGTGGACTTGTCAGCTTCAACCAGCCAGGAGCGGTCAAGGCAAGATCAAAACACAAGTGCTTATACACCAGCAGAAGAAATGAGCCAAATAACTACAGAAATTTTTATCCACAAAGACTCAATAGCTCCAGATCTCTAAGCTCGGATTTAGCACAAAGACCCGACAAAGTGGGTCACATTTTATCAAACTGGAAATTAAGGTTTTTGGGATCGGGCGACATAGGGGTAGATAGTTTTATCTACAGAGTCGAGGCTCTGACACATCAGACATAAGAGGGGAATTTCTCTTTTTTATGCGGGAATGAAAATATGCTATTTGAAGGAAAGGCTTTTGATTTTTTTTTGGCGTCATCATAAGACCGTAGAAGTGGTGAGATGGCAGGAGCTTTGTGCAGCCTTAAGGAAGCAATTCCGATGTAGATATCCGTCAGATGATTAGGGACAGAAAACAGAGATGAACTTCAAGAAGAGATAGGATCATTTTCCTTGGTATGTTGGAACTGCAGAAAGGAAGGGCATAGATACCAAGAGTGCGCATTAAAAAGGAAAATCTTTTGTTATGGTTGTGGTTTTCCTAACGCGTATAAACCCTCTTGTGAGAGATGTACAAAAAACTCTCACAGGAACACTGCAACACCGCGTTCCAAAGCAAGTGTTCTCAACCGACAGTCAGGCTTAGAGGACCAGCATTAGTTAGAGGGGAGGGAGCGCTTAGTGTAGAAAATTCACTTTCCGGAGATTTAGGATTGCAAGTTTGGCATACTAAGCTGGAAAAGTTCCGAACATTAAACTTGCCAACACTGAAGCACGAGGCTAGGTCTGTCTCGCGAAACAGTCGGCAAAAAATAAATTACTGGAAGACAATAAAAGAAATTGCTAGTATTAGAAAAAATGTTGGCGACAATAGGCCGTACGCAGAAGTTATTTTACTAGAAAAGCAGGTTGCTAGATACAGGCGCTGCTATATCGTGTATAGGTGGGCATCTGGCCGAGGAGTATGTATGCAGTAGAAAGCTGCATAAATTTAAAAAGGGTTTAGCTGGTGCGTGTACTGCCGATGGAAACATGCAACAAATAATAGGTAAACTTAAGACAATTTCATATAATCCCCTCTCTAAGGCAAGATATTTACTTAGGAATAGATTTTTGGACAGCTTACGAGCTTTTGCCGCCGACCCTGCTATCTAAGAGATCTCAGAAGATGCGGAGCAGCTCTCGTTATCGAAATGGCAGCAACTTAAATTAGAAAAAGTTATTAAAAGCTTTCCATCATTTGCGTTATCGGGACTGGGTAGGACCTCCGTTTTAATGCATACAATAGACACGAGGCCAGCGAAGCCTATTAAGCAACGGCATTTCCCAGTATCGCCGGCCATTGAAAAATTGCTATATGCCGAAGTTGATAGGATGCTAAAAAGCTAATATAAAAAGTCTCTGATTTATGCTTGAATGTAGTCAAGCTTATTGACGGGTGCAACCGACGGAAAATAATAATTTATATATTTGCAAATAATTTGTCTGCTCAGTGGCGTCATTTAACCCCTGTTTCATCGCTATCTCGGCGCCGTTGGCCACTCTCTTCGCTATAACGCTCGTCATCTGGCGCATCGGCGCTCCAACTAGTTTTCCGCTTATTATATGCTGGCAAATTCGTCGTCTTCCCTGAATTTCGACCAATCATTCGAAAGGAGATTCCAGTAATTTTCTCCCTTTCCGCTCCCTAGCATTAGAGGAGGTTATTCTTAGTGGCTGGAGTTCGAATCACTATTTTCAACGATGATGGACACCAACTCCTTTAACGATGATGGAAGCCCTTCAATCCCGAAGATCTTGTTTAAGCGATTCCGCTCTCGAAACTTGAATACTCCGCAAAAAACGGTCATTGGAATTGGCGGACCCTAATTACAACGTGCCATTGTCGTTTTTAATTTAAAGATTTAGCAATCTCCGACTCATTGACCAGGCTCATGTAAATAAGACCTTAAATTTAAGGGCCGTTGATAGTGTGGCAGCGGCACGTGCAAGGGATTTATCTGACAAGTTTAATTCTCATATTCTCGCGTGCCGTATCCAGCATGGGCAGCACGAGCCAAATTGCATTATTTCATTGGTGCTGTTGCAAAAACTTGACCGCCCTACCCAAGTCAAGTATAAGAAGATCCAGGGGGACGCTGAGTCATAGGACAGCGTTCCATAGTGGGAGTCAAAGGTTAGCTTTCTGGAGCAACAATGCAGGACATTGGAGATCCTTGAGTTTTCGGCTCCCGCTTTGCACCTAGTACTCAGGCTGGAAGGCACCGGAATTTCAATAAAGAAAAATCCTCCTTCATCTTTACAAACACATCTACTGCGGCGAGCCTGGTGTGTGGTGGGCACTCTCCCATTATTAATTCTTGTCCCAAGTTTTTAGCCGCCAAAAGAGTCGCCGCGAACGATAAATTCAAACAAAGTATCACAGATGCTATTCTGTGATTCGGTTCTATTGGCTCATCCATTTCCCAAAGTATTACTGGCCTTAGTATGTGATGCTTCAAAAAAAAATAAACAACATCGAACAAAACTACAGAACGTACGATCGTAAATCACTCGCAATTTATGAAGCCATCAAACTTCCAACATTGTGTGGGGGGTTAACCATTTCGTCTACGGTCTTAGTCAGCGACTAGAAAAGACGTCACCAAGGCAACTTCGTAATTTTTGCAACATTTAGCAGTTTACGACTCAAATCGTCCACGTCAAAGAATCTAATAATGTTATCGCGGATGCGTTTTCCAAGCTATGTGCAATCCCCATGCCACTGAAATTGTGTTTTACATGGGTGGATTTCAAGTCCTACGCCACAACCTAGTTTGTAGAGTTAGGACTCTCGTCGCGCGCTGACGCAATTCCGTCAGTCAACAGCAAATCGAGGAAGTACAGGCAGCTGATTCCGATCTTTCGAGCCAGTTGGAAGGAACCACTTTGTTTCAGCTGCAACGAATCCGCTACGATGACAAACTCACCCTTTATTGCTACTTATTAACTAATTTCGTTCGTTCAATTTCTCTTCGTAATAAAATTTTTTCTTTCTTAAACGTTGCAACTCAACGTTGCAGCAAATAATGCAAACAAGCGGTTGCCAAACAATGCCAAGCGGTTTACAGCCCCTAATTTAATAATAAAAGTAAATCGGCAATCGGGGGGAGAGTGGGGGAAAGCATACAGGTCAAAGTGTCTGATTGCATTCAACTTGGTGAATGCCCGCATGATTCCTGTCACTGCTTTCTTCAAGCCGACGCACTACAGCCGTTGTGTGGCAAACTAAAGCGCGCGACGAGAGTCCTAACTCTACAAACTAGGTTGTGGCGTAGGACTTGAAATCCACCCATGTAAAACACAATTTCAGTGAAGGAAGCAAGAGAAGCCTCGGAAAGGAACCGATCTAACGTTGACGACCATAGCAAGCGTAAAAAGGACAATGATTTGAGAGTATGCACCTGGAACGTACGAACATTGTACAGACCTGGTGCTGCTCAACAACTAGCAGATACCCTCAACAAATGTAGGGCTGACATCACTACTATCCAGGAAATGCGATGGATAGGACAAGGCTGCATAAAGAAGAAGAACTGTGACATTTACTACAGCTGCCATCCAAAACGGCATGAATTTGGTTGTGGTTTCGTCGTAGGTGCCAGGCTGCGGCGCCGAGTCTCTCACTTTCGGCCAACAAACGAGAGAATTGCAACGATCCGAATTACTGCCAAATTCTTTAACATCAGCCTGATATGCGCACATGCCCCAACGGAGGAAAAGGATGATGCCACCAAGGACGCTTTCTATGCGGAGCTCGACCGAGCTTATGGCCGCTGTCCTTCCCATGACATTAAAATTCTCCTCGGGGATTTTAATGCGAAGGTAGGACGAGAAGACATCTTTGGTGCCACCGTCGGGCGATTCAGTCCACATGAGACCACCTCGAGCAATGGTCTCAGATTAATAGGCTTTGCAGCTGCGCATAATATGGTAGTTCGTAGTACTGGATTCCGTCATTTGGACATCCATAAAGCATCTTGGCTCTCTCCCGATCGACTGACCAGAAATCAGATCGATCATGTTGTGAACGTTGCAAGGCACGCATCTAATATACTCGACGTGCGATCCTGTCGGGGTCCCAACATCAACTCCGACCATTATCTTGTTGCAGCTAAGATTCGCACACGGCTATGTGTGGCGAAGATTGCACGTCGAAGTGCGTTAAGAAGGCTGGACATCGGAAAGCTGCAACCACAACAGGCGAAGAATGCATTCTCCACTCACGTCTCGGAGCTATTAAGCCGAGCACCTTCAATACCTGAAGACATAAGCGATATGTGGGCGCTCATATCTCACTCCCTGCGAGCTTCGGCAGAAGAAGTGCTTGGATTCCAGCGTCCTCTATCAAGGAATCCATGGTACGATCAGGAGTGTCATGACGCAACAGTTGCAAAGGATGCCGCCCTCGGAAGAACACTGCAGGCTGGGCGACACGAGCGATTGTGGATGTCTACAGGTCGAGAAGAAGAGACGAAAAACGCCTTTTCAGACGCAAGAAGAAAGAGCAGGAAAGGCGAGAGTGTGAGAGCACAGAGAGCAGCAGATGCAGAAATGAAGCACGTAACTTCTACCAGAGGGTCAAGCGTCTGACCCAAGGATTTAAGACTGGTACAGTGGCGTGCAGGGACAATGATGGAAATCTTGTCACAGAAACAGAGGTCGTGCTGAGGTTATGGAGGGATCACTTCTCGAGCTTGTTATCTGGCTCAAGCACAGACTCTGAAGACTATGATCCACGAACCCCAATCTATGGCACTGATATTGAAGTTCCAATCCCAAGTCATATCGAAGTCAAGGATGCAATCCAACGGCTTAAAAACAACAAGTCTGCAGGTGCTGACGGCCTACCGGCAGAATTGTTTAAGGCAGCTGGTGATATGCTGGTAGGGTGCATGCACCAACTAATCAGTAAGATATGGCTTATGGAGAGCATGCCCGAAGATTGGAACCTCAGCATGATCTGTCCCATCCTGAAGAAGGGTGATGCTACGGTGCGCACCAACTACCGCGGAATTAGTCTTCTTCCAGTTGCATACAAGGTCCTAACGAGCGTATTGTGTGAAAGACTGAAACCCCATGCTGAAGCACTGATTGGACCTTATCAGTGCGGGTTCAGGCCTGGCAAGTCCACTGTTGACCAGATTTTCACCTTGCGCCAAATCCTGGAGAAGTCTTACGAAAACCAGATCGACACATACCATCTCTTCGTCGACTACAAAGCCGCATTTGATAGCCCCCGGCGAGATCACCTATATGCCGCCATGTCTGAGCTTGGTATACCAGCAAAGCTCACTAGACTTTGCAGAATGACATTGAGCAACACCATCAGCTCTGTCAAGGTAGGAAGTGGCCGAAACCTTTATTACCAAGTGTGGCCTCAGACAAGGTGACTCGCTGTCTTGTATACTCTTCAATATTTTAATGGAGAGTATTATAAGAAAGGCTGGTGTACATCGGTCGGGCACGATATTAACCAACAGATGTGTCCAGCTCCTTGGTTACGCTGATGATATTGATATCATTGGCCGCACCAAGCGTGATGTCACAGGAGCCTTCGGGGCTATTGAAAAGGAATCAGCAAAAGTAGGACTAGCAGTGAATATGGAGAAAACAAAGTTTATGGTGTGCTCTAGCAGAGAATCGCGGCGTCTTGATTCTCAGCTGACTGCAGAAAATTATAGCTTTGGGTCCGTCAAGGAGTTTATCTACCTAGGCACTGCTATTACAAGCACAAATTATGTCAGTCTGGAGATTAAGCGGAGAATAACACTTGCCAACAGGTGTTACTTTGGGCTCAGTAGGCAGTTTAATAGTAGAGCTCTCTCTCGACGCACAAAAATCACACTCTACAAGACGCTCATTCTTCCAGTACTCCTATATGGTGCGGAGTGCTGGACAGTGACGCAGTCAGATGCAGCCGCTCTTGGAGTGTTCGAGAGGAAAATTCTCCGTAAAATCCCCGAACGCGTTGGCAAGATCAGGTGATGGAAACCCTGTCCACACTTGGTGTTACCAACTGGCAAAGGCGCGCTCAGGACAGAGTCGCGTGGAGGCACATTGCGCTTCAGGCCGAGACCCGATAAAAGGGTTGTCATGGCCATATAATAATAATAATAAAATCGGCAATTCCAAATTAAAACTGAAATTTATTAAGGGTTAAATTCACACCTGCTCCTTTCAGTGCCTCAGCTCAAGATAACAATGTTTTTGTTTATCTGGACATTTAGAGCAGCTGCTTATGTATGTGTGTATATGTATGCAATGTACATCTTTCTACTTCTGCTGATCCCAACATACTCTGTAATCTGGCTTCCAACAACATTCTTGAGAGGCAGCAGGCATAGCTTAGCAACAGCGTTCTTCGTACTTCCAGCCGCTGTTTTTAAGACTGTTACACCATGAACTCCATCCCTTCTGGGAATAAACTCCAGAACCCTAGCGAGCAGAAAGCAGGTTTTCATCCTTGATCATTACGTTGGAACCGGTGGTAATGACAGGGCCAGGAGCACCCACTTGCTGAAGCAGAGTCAGGTATTCCTCTTTTCAACGAAACCAAAAGACCTGCTGCATAAAAGATACACGCTGCCAAGCATCAAGTTGTCTCAAATTTAGAGCCGCAAGGTCCCGCTCAATGAACTTTGGATCTGGATCTTCTGAAAAGGAGACAAGAGTCCTTGAGTGAATATCAATAAGTTAATAATAGAAACCTGACATATTAATGTCTGGAGCTCATCAAAGCTAAGAATCATGGGACCTACTGCACGGTACAGGTTATGCTTGGCTGTGTTCACCACCGCCTGCCAAAGTCTTCCAAAATGGGAAGAACGTGAGGGTATAAACCTCCAGTTAATCGTCGCAGCCAGACAGAAATCCTGAAGGATTGATGCTGATTGCTTAGAAACTATCGCTTCAGTTCCAGTAACTAGTTATTGGTTCCCACGAAGTTAGTTACGCTGTCCGACCAAATCTGTCTGGGCCTTCGGCCGGTCCAAATAAATCTTTTCAGGGCGCCCAGAAAAGAGATGGTAGTTAGATCCTTGATCAGCTTCAGATGCATGGCTTAAGTAGTAAAGCTTATACCCCCGATAATGTTTATTTCGGGGTATAAACATTAACATTTTCGATATATAATTTATTTTATTATAAGGCATTTATGTTTATAATGCCTTATTTCGGGCTTCCGGCTTGTAAAAGAATAGCCCACAGAAGTCTACGCTGGTAACATCGAATACTTGGACAACCTTCAACACGATCCCTTGGTAGATTCGCCATGATATGCTCCAAAACTTGCGGCTTGGTGCGGGAGGATCTGATGCATTTACTGCATTTACCGGAATGCAATTCACGAAGCAGACCTTGAAAACAGCTTTCCTCCCACCAATATGCCAGTACAGGGCTCTAATTTTAGCCATCAAAGATAACGGACATTCACGAAGCAGAAAGTACGTTATGATGGCTGATATTATTTGGTGGCTCCTTGGCAATATGATCGGATGTTGTCCATCTAAGACTAGTAAGCTCTTAGTAAGCTTTTAAAAGACAGCAACTCGATTGACGATGAAAATGTTGAAACGAGCCGACTTATCTTGTTGGGTCATGGTTACGCTACAGAAGACAAAATCGAGCGTCTAGTTGGGCTCGCGCTGGTCTGAAGAGAGAGAGGGTTGCAAGCTGAAGAGTGCTGAGGATCGCAAGGTAATCCTAAAGTTGTGGTAAAGTAACATCCATTATCGAATTCCAAATAAGACTCCTTGTCCCCCCATCAGGTATACCCTCCAGAATAGGGAGAATATTTGAACACCATTTCCTCAAGATAAAGAGCCCCTTATATAAGAGGTCCGTCGTCTGCTTTATTATTTCGACGGCCGCCGAAAGCTGCCGGCGGATATAAGGTCATCCACGTAAAAATCCTGCCGCAGTAGCTTAGAACATAGCGGAAACGAGGACTCTTCATCCATTGCTAACTGATGCATGGTACGGACTGCTTAAATACTGATATCTCATCCTGAATAGAATCTCTCTACAGGATGCATTGCAGGATACTGTGGTCAGAAGCCACACTTACAGCAGTAAGTACATCTAACAGATCTCTTCAGAACAGCAAGAAAGAACTACAAGACTGCCTAGTGCAAATCCTAGTTCAGAAGCTGTATCCTTCAACCCAGGCCAAGTGGGAGGAATCTGCCCTCAAGGACGATACGATTCCAATGTGGGAATAGTCGGCCTTTGGAGTAGCAATAGTCGGTTTTTGGAGCAGCGGTGTCGAAAGCTCAAGACTGTGGATATTACAATGGCCTCCCATACGCCAACCAACCAGGTGGGAAAATGTAGACTGCCTAACAAAATATCGTGCATGGTATTTAACAACCCTATCGCTGAGTGCCCTCTGTGTGGTACGTCAACCCATGGAACATTCGCCTGTCCGCGTTTAAATGCACTATCGGTTGAAGGGCGATAGAGGAAGCACCAAGGATGTCCCTTTGTTTTCTGTATTTAAGACCCACTGCCGAATTTGTCGTCGCAGAACTCTCCACCTATTTACGTAGCATCCTTGTCTTCGGCTCTCTTCGGGCCTCCCCGCCTGATCACAATGCTGACCAAGCCAAACCACTCTTTCCGGCAATGCACTTCTGACACTGGATCCGAAACACCTATGCTATCTACTTTTAGATTTCTCTTTTTTAGCCCTTTTAGATTTCGGGTTCTGAGGTATATTTGATTACGGCCAGGCGAGCCAGTCAGCTTTTGCTTCGCCTTTGCAAGGAGTGCTGTAGCCATATCCGGGCTCGGCGATATGGAGTTTTAAGAATATGGACGAAAATTTAGTTGGTGCCTTCATTCAGTCTCGGCATTCCGATTATTCTGCCTATGTAACGGCAATCATGATTATTTTTTAATATTAATATTTTGGACTGGAATATCCCGGAAAACTTGGTGCTCGCCGATCAGCCTCATCTCGTCGACTTATTGATTGGTGCTAGTATTTTTTTCGATCTGTTGTCGGTTAGTCAAATCTAGTTGCGAGCGAGCCTTCCAATTTTACAGAGAACGCAATTTGAACGCAAAATTCGGGGTGTTTCTAGTTGCAGCAGCCGATCTGGAGAAGCCACCTTAATCGCTTCTTGTCACTTGTCCCCTGTACAATTTATGAAGGCGTTTGATGAAAAACTTGATGATCTTCTTCGTCGATTCTGGGAAGTGGAGACTTATTTTGAACCCTTGTAAAAGGCCACCAAGAAAGACCTCAACTATGAGGCTAACTTCTCAACCATCATATGCCAATAAAACACAACTTAAAACTTTTAGGAGAGTCAAGAAGTAGCCGCAGTTGAGAAGGCAGCCTTGTATTTTCAATTGTGTACTAGGAGTACACAATTGATGATGCACCCTGTAGAATGTAGAATGTACCGAATGTACTAGTGGCGGTCTCTTCCTCCAATGACAACCATATCTTAGTGGCCGGGCGGGTTAACTTCATGAACAATGGGCTCCCGATTTCCTCCTTTTTTTTCCAAAGCATCATAAAGGCCAGCGAATTTGGCAGAGAGTGCTTTCTCGAATGCCGCTAGTAGAGGGAGCCGCAAATCGTCATTCAAAACGGCAAGTACCACACGCGCGTTGAGCTCTTCAAGGTCCATGAAACTGTAGCTGCCTTCTTCCTCAAATACTGCTCTCTTTTCGAAGCAGTGCTAGCTTCAGCTCCAGAATCAATATTTAAACCAAAATGAAAATGTAAGCACTTGAAACTGTAACAACCGATAGCGCGGATCACGTCAGGGTGATCGCTGTGTTCGCTGTCAAGCGGCTTATAGCCCCGAATTTGATAATAAAAATAAATAAAATTAACACAATTAATGCATCTCGCTACACGTAGCTTGGGTGCAGTTAATCTACCATAAAAGCTCCCGGTCAATAAAGTCAACATAATCCGGGAGCGCCGTTGAGTGAAAGCAAGATAGAGCATAGTATAGTGCAGAATGAGTAATAACCGACAAAAGATAACAATGCTTATCATATGTATGTATATACAATATCAAAAATTGCAAAAATATTGTGTGGGCAAAAAAAAAGTGGGCTCATTCAAAATTGGTAATAATATTATTTTTTTTTTGTTTAGGTGCGGAAATGGGCGGGGCGAAATTCTAAGCTTAGATTAGGCAGCTTAAGATATAGTCGGCCGATCGTTATGAAATTTGGTATGATATTAAATTTTCCTCACAATTCCTCCATAATAAAAACCGCCTGAACACAAACCCTAGCACATCCTTAGAAATAGAAAAATAAATCTCCCTTTTAGAATTCTCAGTAACTGTGAAGTGTTGGACAAAATAATGGCTAACATATTGTGGTGGTTCGTTTTAAACAACGATCTCATCCACAACAGCCAACTTGGGTTTAAAAGAGGCAAATCTGTTGGGTTTAAAAGAGGCAAATCTGTTCTAGACTGTCTACTCTATGTAGACGACCTAGCCCCCAGATCCATTGCCCAAAAAAAATACCTCTCCATCATATCGCTAGACCTCTTGAAAGCATTTGATAGAATAGGCATCCACACAATAATCCACCAGCTACACAGATGGAAAATGGGTCACAAAACAAGAAACTATATACTTTAAGAAAAATGGGAAAATCATACCCAAATTTGGAAAATGTCTCTCCAATACATTCCCCCCAAACAACGGCATACCACAAGGGTCACCCATTTCAGTCATTCTATTGCTGATTGCCTACAATTCATTAGCCAACATCATACCAATCGCAAAAGAAATCAATTTTTTTGGTTACGCCGACGACTTCCACCTCATCATTCAACATAAAAAATAAAAAATTCCCAAAACCAACCTATCAACCATCTTCATCCGTATAACTGAATGGTGCTTAACATCTGTTATTTCAGTGGAAAAAAGCAAAGTCCTCCATATCTGCCCCAAACGCAATTGCAAAGCTAACATAATCACAGGTGAAACAATCATTACAACCACAAACAACATTAGAATTCTCGGTCTTACAATAATCCATAGATACAATTGGAACTCACACATTAACAAACTAAAATCAGAACTTGCCAAGCGTCTAGGGATAGGAATAATAAGGACACCTGTCCTCTCTCAAGTACAACACCGACTCGACTACGCTAATTCAAATGGTAAAATCAATTATTGTCTCGAAAATAGGGCCCCAAAATCCCAGCTCAATCGGCTAAAAACCTTACTTAACTCAGCAATAAGATCAGCACTGAGAGCACTCCACTCCACACCAATAAATAACCTTCTAGCCGAAGCCGGAATCAACACTATAGAGCACAAAAGAGACTTTCTCACCGGTAAACTCTCCAAAAACTAACTCCAAGCTAAAAATAGACCACTAAAAACCCTTATCAAAACCGAAAAAAAGACCTATAGATACACCAGTACTATAGACGTAATAATAAAAATTACAAATCCCATTGCATATTTTACCTCCCAACAAAACCTCAAAAAAATTTAACATGCTAAAAATCCCTTTCAAATTCAACAAAAGCACAACCCCCCAATTTTATTTCCGCATATATTCCACTCCTTCAAACTCTCCTATCCTAACCATAACTTTATTTATACTGACGGCTCCAAGTCAGGCGGTATAACAACATACAGCATTACAAGTGAATCCAAAACCATAAGAACCGTGCTGCTAACCATCTATTGCCCAGTTCTATCCAGTGAAGTTATAGCAATCCATAGGGCGGCACAAATCTGCGTCAAATCGCCAGGTAAACATGTAATATGTACCGACTCCCTTTCCTCGGTATCCGCCATCACAAACCACAACAACCATGCTGTGGTTGCATGGCCGTCAGAAATATTATCACCCTACACTTTCCAAAATTAAAATTATCTAGATCCCTATGCCCATGGGAATAATTGGCAATGAAAATGCTATCAACGCTGCTAAACTGACAATCAAATCCCCCCTAATCTACACCCCTAACCTAAACCCAAAAGATATATCAAACTTTCTAAAATTACTACTAAACGAAAAACGTACGTCTGACTGGTGTTATGAAATCAGGAAATCATCCACATCAATGCAGCCCATTATAAAATCTTCCCTAAGCAGAAGAGAACAAATAATCATTACACGACTCAGACTTGGACACACATATTTAAAAAACGCGCACTACCTTGACAGAACGAAAAGCAATCTGTACCCATTGTGCAACAATGCACAGGTGAACACCCGACATATAATCTGTACCCTTACATATAATCTGCCCTTACGATACAACTAGTAATTATATCTACTAATTAAAAATAATCAAAAAGTTATTGTAAAGCTCAATCCTTTGCAAATTATGATTTAATGTATTAACCCATAACCTATTAAATGAAATGAACTGCTATCCAAATGCCTTAGCTGTTAAGGCTCGTAGCCCTAAGTTAGATTTTAGTTTAGAACTATTTGTTAGTTATAGAAAAATAAATAAATAAACGATCGGAAATGGTATTTGGCGCTTAGTAAAAATAACAACTTTGGTTTTTTTTAAGATAGAAATTTGGGACTTTTTATAATTTTTTGATTCTAATAAATTGGTTATATTAAGATATTCACCTCACCTTAAGATAACACCGACCAACTCCAATGATCGACCAACTATATCAAAGTTAGCTTTCCTTTCTTGTTTATAGTACCTTTTAATAGCCAAAACCAACAAAATATAAAAAAACCTCTTTTATATTACCCCTTGTAAACAAAGCACTATAGGGTAAATAACGCATAGTGCATCCCAATAGTGTAAAATAAAAGAAACTGTTTGGTCATTGAGGGTTTTCAATGCCGTAAATAAAACGAATTTATATTTAATTTTAAACGTTACAAATGTTTATTCCTGCATGCAGATGAAGCCGGATGATCCGCAGATAGACCAGCTTATGGTGCATGCAGGGACTCAAGTCAATACAGAGAGAGGGCGGCCCGACAAGTCACTTCGAGCTAAAGCTCTCGAAAGTGGAGAGGGCGGCCCGACCTAGACATTGCCGAGCTAAAACTCTCTATAGAAAGCCCGTTGAGTCGAGCGGCCGAGAGAGAGTCGGCTTGCGATCAACAAACCTTATGTACAAACTTAAGCCTAATAAATAAACATTACACTAAGCATTGCACTAAACATTACATAAAAATTATTTAAATATAAACATTAAAGTATGGCTGCTGCCTGACCCGACAGAAACAATAAAAAAAAAAATCTACAATAAAATAAATTGTCATTCAATTTATTAATCTTACCTTTAAAAAGGTATTTGTAATATTATTACTCCAAATACGTATGCTTTGAACAGTCTGATCATCGGGCAGGATAATTTCCTTTGGTCTTTGCAGCTTAGATATTATAAAACACAATGAGTATGCAGGTATGGGTGAGGTTGAGTTAAATGCGTCCAATCGATAACCTTTAATCATAGGACTAAAATAAATTTACATTAAAATTATTACAAAAATTATTGTGAAGCCATCTATAACCATTTATAGTAACCAGAAAAAATACAGTTAACGCATTAGCTAAATAAATTAAAGTTACTAGAGCAAACGACTAGAGCTTCTTGGATGGACTACCCTGGAATCAAATACAACTGCATTATAAGCTGCATTATATGATAGCTGAACGAGCATAAGTAAAAGCAAAGATTATAAAGTACATAGATGGGACATCAGGGCCCAAAACGGTCAACTTTTTTCGTCGAGCTTATTGGTAAGGGGCGAACGCACATACATACGATTCTATTTTTAGAACTCTTTACATGTGTGCGTCAAAAAAGGGTGCGCCTTTGTATGTATGTGTGACTGCCCGTAAGACAGCGTAAAATTTTTTTGGCTTCACAACAAATAGTATTTTTAGTCGCTGCAGGTTGAGACGGGGTGGTAGCGTAATGCATAGAGTAGTAACACTATGTACAATGTTTTTGTGTTCAAATCCTAGTAAGGACTTCAAACTTTTTCTTTCTTTTATAATTATTTTTTTTTATTTTTCGTTAATTGTAGTTTTAAAGAACAAAAATTTAATATTATGTCTGACTAATAAAGTTTCATGGGAGTCCCTCCGGAATTTTGGTATCCGACACGTCCGTCGCTTATTTTTACAAAAATTGTAATAGAATGCAATTAAAAATAATAATAAAGTAAATATGAAAACTAAAAAAAACAGGGACCGTAAATAATGATTATTGTCGCTATTTTTAAATGAATAAATCAATCACTTCCAATCAACATAGAACAACCTTGACTAGCGCGTTTTTATCCTTGAAGGATACACTATGAATATCCTTGATGATTTTTAATTTTTAATTTTTATATTTATTCTTCAATTGTTAAATATTATTTTGATCGAAAAAAATAAAAATCACAAATAATCATTAAGCTTGAACAAAAAAAATAAAACTCAAAAATAATGATTATTCGTGATTTTTATTTTTTTTGATCAAAATAAAACTCACCAAGCAATAACTTTTGATCCTTTAAGGATATTGCCAATATTGTCCTATGTCCTTATAAAGGGACCCTAGAGCAATAATTGACAACAACAACAACAACAAAAAAATGCTTTTTACCTGTGTTTGTTGCAATTATTTAATATAAGGTCAACTGTTACATACAGAGCAGCAGCAGCAGATATACACAATTACCAAAACAATGATAATAATGATAATGATAATCATCATAATGATCAACCAGTAAAACAATTAGGTACATTAATTTTCAATTTATTATGCATTTATGACATAATATGAATTTTATGTATTTTTATAATTTTTATTTAATTTTAGGAATAACAATTTTGACAGCGACTCGCTCGACAAGTTGCACCTTTATGTCATAAATGCATAATAAATTGAAAATTAATGTACCTAATTGTTTTACTGATCATCCTCTAAGATGATCTTACGGTACTTAAAGTTGGTATTAAAGAAAACGCAAGAATCCTTAGTAAAATCCGAGCTGAAGAGTAAAGATAGTAGAAGATATTTCTGATCTCTTTGCTCTCACACTTGTTCGATTTTAACGTTTCAAACTTTCATTGTTCCAAAAATGTTACGTTCCAAAAATAGAATTCTCTCTTTCTCTCTCTCATCTTGCTAGCCCTTTGTCGTGGAGCCCGCTCTCAAATATTTTCATTTTTACAGCGGGTTTCACGACTCAGCCTGCCAATATGCCGTAGAACCCGAACATATAAAGATTTTTACAGCGTGTTCCATTACGAACTGATGCAATTTTGAGGTGATTTTAAAATTTAGTATTTTTTTTGATTATAAATTTTGGAAAACACTTTAAAAGAATAATAAAAATATAATATAAAAAAATGAAAAAAAAAAAGTGGACGTTCCGATCCTAATTCGAACTCATTTTACTCTGCACATCAGCCAAGCACTCTACCACTAGGCTATTCCTTATTCGTTGTCGCCCGAAAAATTTCTCAAACTTAACTTGTTCCACGTTGGGCGCCAGTTGTTTGTCGGTTTATTTGCCGTTTATTTTAAATTATAAATCTTGGTGTTAAACCTTTATTTATTAAACTTAATTATTACAAGACACTTTTGTTATCTCCAACACTATAAATTATATATATTCTTGATCAGGATCACCACCTGAGTTGATATGAGAATGTCCATCTGTCTGTTTCTACGCGAACTAGTCTCTCAGTTTTAAAGCTACCGTAATGAAACTTTGCACACACCCTTCTTTCTTTTGCACGCAGTATATAAGTCGGAACTAATTTATTACAATAAAAAATCTAAAACAATGTACCAAGCTTCCATCTTCAAAAATACCAAATTTGGTATTTTTACCAAATACCATTTCCGAACGTTCAGTTATATGGCAGCTATAAGATATAGTCGGCCGATCGTTATGCAATTTGGTAGGTTGTATTAACTGACCCAAAATAGAATCTGTACGAAGTTCCAGCTTTTTATCTTCAAAAACACCAAAGTTTGTTAATTTCCGATTGTTCAGTTATATGGCAGCTATAGGATATAGTCGGCTGATCCTTAAGAAATTTAGCATGTTGTATTATTGTGCCAAAAATAGCATTCGTACTAAATTCTAATTCTCTAGCTTTAAAAACACCGAAGTTATAGCATTTCCGATCAATCAGTTATATGGCAGCTATAGGATATAGTCGGCCGATCCCGGCCGTTCCAACTTATATACTGCGTGCAAAGGAAAGAAGGGTGTGTGCAAAGTTTCAAGACGATAGCTTTAAAACTGAGAGACTAGTTCGCGTAGAAACAGACAGACAGACGGACAGACAGACGGACAGACGGACATGCTCATATCAACTCAGGAGGTGATCCTGATCAAGAATATATATACTTTATAGGGTCGGAGATGTCTCCTTCACTGCGTTGCACACTTTTGACCAAAATTATAATACCCTCTGCAAGGGTATAACAAGAAAGGAAAGCTTACTTCGGGCGGAGCCGAAGTTGATATACCCTTGCAGCTAAAACAGGATATATATCGCTAAAATCGGATATAGTTGACCGATTCTTATGGGAATATCATAATATAACCAAAAAATTACAAGACAAAATCTAAAAAAAAATTCCAAACTTTTATCTTGAAGAACCCCAAAGTTGGTATTTTTACCAAATACCATTTCCGATCGTTCAGTTATATGGCAGCTATAAGATATAGTCGGCCGATCCATATGAAACTTGATAAGTCATATTATTTTTCCAAAAAAAGAATTCATAGAAAATCCCAACTTTCTAGCTCTAAAAACACTGAAGTTATGCCATTTCCGATCAATCAGTTATATGGCAGATATAGGATATAGTTGGCTGATCCTTATAAAATTTGGCATGTTGTATTATTTTGCCAAAAATACCAATCGTACCAAATCCGAATTCTCTAGCTTTAAAAACACCGAAGTTATAACATTTCCGATCAATCAGTTATATGGCAGCTATAAGATATAGTCGGCCGATCCTTATGAAATTTGGTAGGTCGTATTATTTTGCCAAAGATAGCATTCGTATCAAATCTGAACTCTGTAACTCTAAAAACACCAAAGTTATACCATTTCCGATCAATCAGTTATATGGCAGCTATAGGATATAGTCGGCCGATCCCGGCCGTTCCGACTTATATACTGCGTGCAAAGAAAAAAAGGGTGTGTGCAAAGTTTCAAGACGATAGCTTTAAAACTGAGAGACTAGTTTGCGTAGAAACAGACAGACGGACAGACAGACGGACAGACGGACATGCTCATATCAACTCAGGAGGTGATCCTGATCAAGAATATATATACTTTATAGGGTCGGAGATGTCTCCTTCACTGCGTTGCACACTTTTGACCAAAATTATAATACCCTCTGCAAGGGTATAACAAAAAGAAAGGAAAGCTTACTTCGGGCGGAGCCGAAGTTGATATACCCTTGCAGCTAAAACAGGATATATATCGCTAAAATCGGATATAGTTGGCCGATTCTTATGGGAATAGCATAATATAACCAATAAATTACAAGACAAAATCTAAAAAAAAGTTCCAAACTTTTATCTTGAAGAACCCCAAAGTTGGTATTTTTACCAAATACCATTTCCGATCGTTCAGTTATATGGCAGCTATGGGATATAGTCGGCCGATCCATATGAAACTTGATAAGTCATATTATTTTTCAAAAAAGAATTCATAGAAAATCCCAACTTTCTAGCTCTAAAAACACTGAAGTTATGCCATTTCCGATCAATCAGTTATATGGCAGATATAGGATATAGTTGGCTGATCCTTATAAAATTTGGCATGTTGTATTATTTTGCCAAGAAATACCAATCTGTACCAAGTCCGAATTCTCTAGCTTTAAAAACACCGAAGTTGGAACATTTCCGATCAATCAGTTATATGGCAGCTATAAGATATAGTCGGCCGATCCTTATGAAATTTGGTAGGTCGTATTATTTTGCCAAAGATAGCATTCGTATCAAATCTGAACTCTGTAACTCTAAAAACACCAAAGTTATACCATTTCCGATCAATCAGTTATATGGCAGCTATAGGATATAGTCGGCCGATCCCGGCCGTTCCGACTTATATACTGCGTGCAAAGGAAAAAAGGGTGTGTGCAAAGTTTCAAGACGATAGCTTTAAAACTGAGAGACTAGTTTGCGTAGAAACAGACAGACGGACAGACAGACGGACAGACGGACATGCTCATATCAACTCAGGAGGTGATCCTGATCAAGAATATATATACTTTATAGGGTCGGAGATGTCTCCTTCACTGCGTTGCACACTTTTGGACAAAATTATAATACTCTCTGCAAGGGTATAACTAACAAGAAAGGAAAGCTAACTTCGGGCGGAGCCGAAGTTTATATACCCTTGCAGTTAAAACCGGATATATATCGCAAACATCGGATATAGTTGGCCGATCCTTATGGGAATAGGAATATATAATCCAATTTATTACAATACAAAATCTAAAAAAAGTCCCAAACTTCTATCTTCAAAAATACGAAAGTTGATATTTCTACCAAATACCATTTCCGATCGTTCAGTTATATGGCAGCTATGGGATATAGTCGGCCGATCCTAATGAAATTTGGTAGGTTGGATCATTTGACCAAGAATTACCAATCTGTACTAAGTTCCAGCTTTCTAGCTTCAAAAACACGGAAGTTGGGTCATTTCCGATCAATCAGTTATATGGCAGCTATAGGATATAGTCGGCCGATCCTTATGAAATTTGGCCTGACGTAATGTTTTGCCAAAAATAGCTCACATGTCAAATTTGAACTCTCTAACTCTAAAAACACCAAAGTTATACCATTTCCGATCAATCAGTTATATGGCAGCTATAGGATATAGTCGGCCGATCCCGCCCCGTCCTATATTTTATATAAAGAAAAAAAGAAAAAAGGGTGTGTGCAAAGTTTCAAGACGATAGCTTTAAAACTGAGAGACTAGTTTGCGTAGAAACAGACAGACGGACAGACAGACGGACAGACGGACAGACGGACAGACGGACATGCTCATATCAACTCAGGAGGTGATCCTGATCAAGAATATATATACTTTATAGGGTCGGAGATGTCTCCTTCACTGCGTTGCACACTTTTGACCAAAATTATAATACCCTCTGCAAGGGTATAACAAAAAAGAAAGGAAAGCTAACTTCGGGCGGAGCCGAAGTTTATATACTTACCCTTGCAGTTAAAACCGGATATATGTATATCGCAAAAATCGGATATAATTGGCCGATTCTTATGGGAATATCATAATATAACCAATAAATTACAAGACAAAATCTAAAAAAATGCCAAACTTTTGAAGAACCCCAAAGTGGTATTTTTACAATACATTTTCGTCGTATATACTATAAGATATGTCGGCCGACCATATGAACTTGATAAGTCGTATTATTTTTCGAAAATGGAATTCATAGAAAATCCCAACTTTTAACTTTAAAAACCCGAATATAGCACCGATCAATCAGTTATATGGCAGCTATAAGATAAAGTCGGCCCTTATAAAATTTGGTGTCGTATTATTTTGCCAAAAATAGCATACGTATAAAGTCTGATATTTCTACCTTTAAATACCATTTACCAATCGTTCAGTTATATGGCAGCTATAGGATATAGTCGGCCGATCCTAATGAAATTTGGTAGGTTGGATCAACTGACCAAGAATTAAATCTGTACTAAGTTCCAGCTTTCTATCTTCAAAAACACGAAAGTTGGGTCATTTCCGATCGTTCAGTTATATGGCAGCTATAGGATATAGTCGGCCGATCCTTATGAAATTTGGCATGACGTAATGTTTTGCCAAAAATAGCTCACATGTCAAATTTGAACTCTCTAACTCTAAAAACACCAAAGTTATACCATTTCCGATCAATCAGTTATATGGCAGCTATAGGATATAGTCGGCCGATCCGGGCCGTTCCGACTTATATACTGCGTGCAAAGGAAAGAAGGGTGTGTGCAAAGTTTCAAGACGATAGCTTTAAAACTGAGAGACTAGTTCGCGTAGAAACAGACAGACGGACAGACAGACGGACAGACGGACAGACGGACAGACGGACAGACGGACATGCTCATATCAACTCAGGAGGTGATCCTGATCAAGAATATATATACTTTATAGGGTCGGAGATGTCTCCTTCACTGCGTTGCACACTTTTGACCAAAATTATAATACCCTCTGCAAGGGTATAAAAAGGAAAGCTAACGGGCGGAGCCGAAGTTGATATACCCTTGCAGCTAAAACAGGATATATGTATATCGCTAAAATCGGATATAATTGACCGATTCTTATGGGAATATCATAATATAACCAATAAATTACAAGACAAAATCTAAAAAAAATGCCAAACTTCTATCTTGAAGAACCCCAAAGTTGGTATTTTTACCAAATACCATTTCCGATCGTTCAGTTATATGGCAGCTATAAGATATAGTCGGCCGATCCATATGAAACTTGATAAGTCGTATTATTTTTCGAAAAATAGAATTCATAGAAAATCCCAACTTTCTAACTTTAAAAACACCAAAGTTATACCATTCCCGATCAATCAGTTGAATTATAAAATTTGGCAGGTCGTATTATTTTGCCAAAAATAGCATTGTATAAAGTCGGCTCTGTATTTAAAAACCCAAGGCCATTCCCTAATGCGCTATAGATTTAGTCCTGCCGTTTGCAAAGGAAAGAAGGGTGTGTGCAAAGTTTCAAGACGATAGCTTTAAAACTGAGAGACTAGTTCGCGTAGAAACAGACAGACAGACGGACGGACGGACCGACGGACAGACGGACATGCTCATATCAGCTCAGGAGGTGATCCTGATCAAGAATATATATACTTTATAGGGTCGGAGATGTCTCCTTCACTGCGTTGCACACTTTTGACCAAAATTATAATACCCTCTGCAAGGGTATAAAAAAGTGCTCCGGTCAGAGAGAAATCACAGTTTTAACATTTTATGCGTTTTGTTCCTATACTGACAGCAGTGAAAAAATCGTTCGTCGGTTATTTGCAAGCTATGGTTATTTTTGATGCTTGCTTAAATTTTCAATTGGAATTCAATTCCGAGCACATTCACGTCGTGGTCCACAAATGTTGAGTTACCAAGAGTTTTCGGTACAGGCCAGTTCCCAATCAGACAGTCAAAAGTTATACTCATTGGATATTGAGAGGAAACGCCTTTTAAACGAGGCTACACTGTTTTAGCCCTAGGCTAAATTGTTCGTAAGCGCCGTTAAGGCAGTGGCGTGTTTAAACAGTCTCACCGTCTTTCACCGTCTCACCCCAGTCTTTCAGAATTTGGAAATGGCTTGTGCATCAATAAGAGCATCAGCTAGCATTCCTGTATTCATCATAAAGCTTAGAGGCCCAGACGACCGAGGGGCGCTCAAGAAACGATTTATTAGAATATATTAAGCTATTTGTAATTTATTAAGCTAGGAGGAGTTAGTAAGGAAATTTAAAATTCTATATTTTAAGTTTAAGGGACAGGAAAGAGATGTTATAGAGTAGAGACCATTGTAGTTCGAACATAATACCCTAAAAGGGTCATGCAGTGCATATGTCGAACTACAACGGCTAAGGAACAGAGGACTAAAGTTTCGAGTCCTTCTATTAGGAATGTTAAATTTTAAGCGTTTAAGTAAATGCTGGCTATCTACATCCCCGTTTATAAGGTTATGCAGAAAGACTACACCGAGCATTGTCCTACGATTTGTTAAGCTAGGTAAGTTTATGAGTAAGAGTCTACTATTCTAAGATGGAAAGTGAAGATTTGCATCCCAGTTAGACCTCTAAGTGAAAAAGTTTTGTACGGAAAAAGGAAATTCTTTTGTACGGATTCTATGCAGTCCTGATGTACTCCATATTGGGGACTCCAGACACATGAACCGTACTCCAGTGTAGGACGGACCAAAGAAATGAATAATGTTTTGGTTTTATGTTTTGGGTCATTAAGTTCTTTTGACCATCTTTTAATAAACCCAAGGACTCCTTTAGCATTGTTAACCATTAAGGAAATATGGTCGGCAAATTTAATTTTTATGTCTAATAGGATGCCCAGATCATTAACCTGGGTTAATTTTTCTAAAGCAATCCCATTAATGGATTACGTAGCTTGCAGAGGGCAAGAACGATAAAAAGACATATGCTTGCATTTTGATCCATTAAGTATTAAATCATTAGCTAAACACCATTCTTGAAAGTTATCAAGATCAGACTGAAGACTGCATTGGGCAGAGATGGATTTGTACTGAAGACAAAGCTTTACATCATCTGCATACATAAGAACTAAAGAGTTCGTTAAAGCAGGGGCCAAGTCATTTATAAAAAGAGTGAATAATAACGGGCCAAGATGAATTCCTTGAGGGTCGCCAGATGTAGCACGGACCAGACGGGACTGTATGTTTTTAAATAAGACTCTTTGTGTCCTTCCATCTAAATAGCCGGAGATCCATGTTAAGAGGTCTATAGGAAAACCCAGCATATTTAGTTTACTCAACAAGAGTGAGTGATTAACTGAATCAAATGCTTTGCTGAAGTCTGTGTAAATTACATCGGTTTGATATCACTTACAAAAGCAAAAGATTAAATCCCAGATGCCTCACGAATAGAGCATGTCTCCGTGTGCATTAGAATCGTTTCCGATGATTTAGTTGCAAATGAAAATTTTATTGGATTCTTTTCAACGCCAAACACTTAAGCGGAAAATTTTATTCGATCTTGTTGACAACATTTTCGTCGTGAACTCGTTGCTTCTTTCAAAACTAAGAGGCCAGTGCTACGACGGGGCGTCCAATGTTTCTGGAAAAGTTTCTGGATTGCAGGCGCGTATAAGTGAGAAGGAACCTCGAGCTTTTTTTGTGCACTGCACTGAACATAACCTGAATCTTGTTGTACAAGATTAAATTGAAAAGGTACAACCAGCCAGAAAATTCATTGGGTCAATCAAGGATTTGATAAACGTTATCCGAGATTCACCAAAACGCGTGGCACAATTCAAGGAGTTGCAGACTGAAGCGATGGAAAATAACAATGAAAATTTTCCTTTTATCGCAGTCTTCAACTCGACAAGGTAAAAACTACGATCGAAAATTTCGTCACATATTGTATCAAAAACCTTCAAACCCATTTTGAGACCTTCTTATTAATATTTTCAAGAGGGGCGATGAGAATACGGCCTCTCAAGATAATCAAGGCGACTTATCCTGAAGTACTGAAATTCCTCGATGATCGATCGGTGAACAACGAAGTCGATAGTACGATCTCCGCCAAAGCTTTGGGATTTTACGATTACATAAAGTCTTTTGAGTGCATATTTTATTTGACAATGATGATTGAAATTTTCGATCGCAATGAACTGCAGAAGTCGAGCCTTTGCAAAGGAGCTTTGTGTACACAAAGCTTTGTGTTATTGAATCGCATGAAAAAGTAAAAGCAGTTGCTGATGTGTTAAATGCGTCTCGTGAATCCAAATTTTGGAAAAAAGTGTTAAAGCTGTTATTGATTTTGAACTCAGACAACCTCAAATTCCTAGTCAGCGTAAAATATCCAAACGTTTTGATCAAGGTATAACAGAAAATTTCCAGTTCCAACACCCAAGGATTATTTTAGACAATCTTACTGTGAAGTTTTTGACCAGTTGATTGGATCGTTCAAAAGTCAATTCGATACAGAGTCAGCAAAATTTTTCGAGTTTCTAGAGCGATTTACTATTGATCAGACCGCTGATGTTGACAGTATAGTTGATTTCTAAAGACGATTTTGACAGAGCGAGGTTGTTGAGCGACCGTGACATGATTTTGCAACTTTTGCGCAAGCAAAATGAGCAAGCAAACAATTTGGGGGAGGTTGTGAATTTCTTGAAAATATACGAATGGGCTAGAGGGCTTTCCAGATTTTGTTCGTTTTGTTCGTCTGTTGATAACAATTCCAGGGTCATCCTGTTCAAATGAGAGAAGTTTTTCGGTCCTTCGTCGACTAAAAACATATTTAAGGTCAACAATGTCACAAAATCGGCTGAAAAACAACGCTATTCTATTAAGCTCTTCATATTTATTCAAGTATGACCGACGAGCTCGATCTGGATAATCTTGTAAATGAGTTCATATTTTTTTTGCTTTGCGCAAATGAGTTTGTTTTGGAAAAATGACACGAATTTGTTTACGTATATGTAGAAAGATCTCAACAAAAATACATGTATCAAATTGATTTATTAATATAAACAACTATACAAATTATCATATGAACATGTTTCTTTTTTTTCCACTCGGAGGAAGACTACCCACTCGGGCGGAACGTTTCCTGCCGGCCCTGCACCCCGATAAGAAACTCTTCGGGATGCTGGGCTCGCAGCGATGAAGACCGAGCTGAAACATTCGCCACACATCTCCAAAGTGTCTTCCAGCCAAACCCAGCCTCAAATTCATTCTTCCTGCCAGTAATTCAGCCAGAGTCCTCCCCTCAGCCAGCCGCACCTTCATTCCGGCCGAACGAAATCGAAAAAGTCATGAGGTCAAAAGGTGGTGACCTATTGACCCCAAAGATGCTGATCGAACTTCCAAAATGCGCTATAGAGGTCGTCTGCAAACCATTTAATGGAATCATTAATCTTGGCTATTTCCCAAAAAAGTGGAAGAAATCCATCATTATAATGATACCGAAGCCTGGAAAAGACAACACAAATCCGTCATCATACAGACCACTAAGCCTTCTATCTTGTTTGTCTAAATTGTTTGAAAAATGCTTGTTAACTCGCATAATACCACATCTGGAAGCTTGCAACATTATCCCGGCACACCAATTTGGCTTTCGAAGAAACCATGGAACCATCGAACAAGTGAACAGATTAACATCCGAAATACGCTCAGCCTTCGAACAGCGAGAATACTGCAGCGCTATTTTCCTCGACGTATCTCAAGCTTTCGACCGAGTTTGGCTCATCGGACTCATGCACAAAATTAAAACGTATTTGCCAACTTACACCCACAAGCTACTGGAATCATACCTCTACAATAGGGTATTCTCAGTAAGATGCAAAGCAGCTACTTCGGGCGACTACACCATCGAAGATGGAGTTCCACAGGGAAGCGCACTCGGGCCGTGTCTATATGTTTTGTATACTGCGGATATTCCTACGAGCGCACAACTAACAACGTCAACGTTCGCCGATGATACCGCTATCCTTAGTCGCTCCAGATGCCCAACGCAGGCAACAACCCAACTGGCTAATCATCTCAAAATAGTGGAAAGGTGGCTGTCCGACTGGAGCATTAAAATAAACGAACAAAAGTGTAAACATATAATGTTTACTCTTAATAGACAAACATGCCCTCCGCTTTTACTAAACGGTATGCAGATCCCTCAAGCTAACGACGTAACGTATCTTGGCGTCCACCTTGATAGACGACTTACCTGGCGTAAGCACATCGAATGCAAAAAGACGCATCTAAAACTGCAGCCAGCAGCCTCCACTGGATCATAAACTCACGATCGCCACTGTGCCTGGACTACAAGTTACTAATGTACAATTCAGTCCTAAAGCCAATCTGGACGTATGGCTCCCAGCTGTGGGGGAACGCGAGCAGCAGCAACATAGACATCATACAGCGCGCACAATCCAAAATCTTGAGAACTATCACAGGGGCACCTTGGTATTTTCGCAACGAAAACATCCACCGGGATCTGGGCATCCTCGCAGTGAAAGACGAAATCCAGAAGCAAAAAGAGTCATACTGACTCGGGGACTGACTCGGGTTTCTAGCGTATCCCGCCTTAGACGCAACGACCTCCCAACCCAGCAATCGATTTTTAGGGCCGTCTATGACTGTCAATATGACTGTTAGTTAAGTTAAAAATATAAGATTTGATACACCTCTTGTTAGTCTCGCAAAGAGAAGATTCAAGAAATAAAAGCAACGTTTAAAAAAAAAAAAAAAATTTAGAAAGATTGTTTCATTTTTTTTGCCTAAAAAAGATTTTTATTGAATTTAATATTTTTGGTTTTTGATTTTTATACATTTGAAATAAATTTAAAAGATTTGAAAAATAAGTTTGAAAACAGGTTTAAAGATTTTGAACTAATAAAAGGAAAAATTAAAATTTTTTATTCCCCAATGACATGCAGCATATACGATCAAGCACCAGAACTGCAAATGGATTTTCATAAATATCCATTGTTGCATAATGAAATCTTACGAATATATTCAATGTTTGGCAGTACCTACATTTGCAAAAGCGCCTTTTCAACTTTAAAACTTATAAAAATTAAAAACAGAATTCGACTAACGTATTCTCATTTAGAAGCATTGTTAAAATTATCACTTACTAGTTTAAATATAAATATAGATAATATGTTGAGTAGTATTGAAGTAAAAATGTAAAATGTACTAATTTTTATTGTTTTTTTTTTTTTTTGTTTATTTTTTTTTTTTATATTTTATTCTTAGATTTTAGTTCATTTATATTTTTTTTTTTTCATCATAACTTTTTTTTCATTGAAAATGGTACTATAATTTTTTTAGTATACGACATGACTAGTAAAACCATAGTACCATTTTCAACCATTCTGTTTGAAATCTCAACCAAAAGTGATTTTTAGAAGTGAAAAGTTTTCGGAAATACAAAGTGCCTTCGTATTAGTACGAAAAAACTGAGGCACTATACAGTTATTGTTGCTTAACTCGACAAAAATAAAATTATTTTTGCATTTGGGTATGCTTTGCATATGCTTGGAGCAACACACGTATATGACATTTCATTTCCCATATGAAAGAGAAATTCCAACAATAAAGGAGCACCGAGGGCTGGGAACCCCTGCACTATACCGTTGAGCTTATGTGGCTCTTCCACAGTGGTCCTGCGAAGCAAAAAATATTGCAGCTTGTAAATGGGATGGACTTCGTTCTTTTTTAACTCTTCCTTTCTAAGTCGAGCTCGAGCATTGTTTAGAATGTGAATAACATTCTTGGCGGTGAAGCCCTTTTCTTAAAGGGCGGTTTCTATTTCCGCGGCGGTAGCGTCCGTACCGTTCGATTTCCTTTACTACAAGTTGTACCTCCTTGCTGCCTTTCAGCTGGACTATTTGGACACCACTCGGAAGTGCACTTCAGTCTTTGTTTGTAAATTTGTTTCATGGATGTTTCCGTTGATAAGCGGGAACATGAAAATTGTTATCGTTTTCGATCAACGCCAGAATTTGGTTGACTGGGCGTTCAAGCTTTTCAACCTGAGGGCTTGGGTTTTTCCCAAGCTCCGCTTGTAGGGCAAATCTGTTGCTACTGGATACAATACTATACTTCTGTACTCATTAGTCTTAAGATTTACTATAAATTTATACACGCTGTGGATAAGTATCATATATGGCAACATCGCAAATGTTCTTAAGTATTATTTAGTAATATTCTTTCGTCAGTCAGTAAGACTACGTCAGTACGTCAGTTTTACGTCAGTAAAACTATAAAGAAGAATAAAAGTTACGCTACTCATTTAAGATCATTGTTTAGTCCTTCAAGCTGAATTTTCAGCACTCGAATGGTAGGTTTGCGGTATTTGTTAATCGTTTCGAACCTCAAAGCGAGTTACTTATTTATTTTTTTTTTTTATTTTTTTATTTATTATTAACAATGATCTGTTATTCTAGAAAATAGATTATTATAACTAAAAGTAAGGATAAATTAAATTAAAAGATATTCCATAATTTTGGATTTAATTACATCTAGGGATAGTTCAGGGGATAATAAATGGGACAAAGAGTTATAATTTTTACAAATAACGCGAAATGGATCGTGTTCAGCAAAATTAGACCTAGAAATTGGTAACCAAAGGGGTCGGAAGGATCTAGTTACTCTATTAGGAACAGAGAACATTAATTTTTCAAGAAGAACTTGTGAGTCAACCTGTCCAAGAATAAGCACATGAAGTAGCATAACCCCAACACAAGTACGGCGCTCTTTTAAAGGAGGTAGGTTTAATAGTTTTAACCGGCAAATAGCAGAAACTGCTTTTGGACAGATTCAATCCTCCTTCGATGAACAAAGTACTGCGGACTCCAAACGCTAGAACAGTAGTCCAAGATAGGACGAACCAGGATACGTATAGAGTTTTAGTTGTGAAAGGATCATCAAATTCTTTAGACCAACGTTTAATAAAAGCTAGCACATCTCTGGCTTTATTGACTGTTAATGAAATGTGTTTGTTGAACGACAACTTATTGTCAAAAAGGACTCCAAGATCGTTAATTAGTGAAACACGATCTAAGACGTTATTCCCAAGAGAGTACGAAACGATATGAGGCACTTTGCGATTGAACGTCATAACCTTACACTTAGAGCAGTTAAGTAAAAAAAGATTGTTTGAGCACAACAAAAAGACTTCGTTAAGGTCTAAATGCAGGTGTCTATGAAGGAAATGGTCTGAGAAAAAAAGACATAACTTGACATCATCAGCATACATAAATGTAGTAGCATAGTTTACAACACTAGGTAAATCGTTGACAAAAAGAACAAACAGAAGAGGTCGTAAGTGACTACACCAGATGAAACGTTTGTAATCTGTGATGAACTGTTTTTACACAAAACACGCTGCTTGCGGTTCGATAGATAGGAGGTCAACAACTGTACTATATGTGGAGAAAACCCCATAAGATACAGCTTATGAAAGAGGAGACGGTGGTTCACAGAATCAAACGCTTTGCTAAAGTCAGTATATAGCACATCAGTTTGCACGCGGCTCTGAAAACCTCTGTGGATAAACGAAGTGAATTCAAGAAGGTTAGTTGTGGTAGAGCGATGCTTGACAAAACCAAGTAACCAGTTTCTCAAGCAGTTTGGGAATCGCAGATAGCTTAGCAATCCCCTGGTAGTTCTGAATAAGTGCTTTGGAGCCTTTCTTATGAAGCAGATATATAAATGATTCATTCCATCTCTTGGGAAGACATGCCAACTCCAAGGATAAGTTGAATAAGATAGTGAGAGGATAGCAAAGTACATCAGAACAGTTCCTTAGAACACAGCTAGGAAAAAATTCAAAATATTCAAATTTTAAAATTCCAATATAAAATTTCTGGCATTGTTTGGATTGGCCAGTTTTCAAAGAAATTTCCGATAGCATATTTATAGATAGATTCACAACAATGTGAAAAATTTGACAAAAATTATAAAATCTTTGCTATCTATTAGCTATTAGAGCTAGCTATTACGCATTTAGCTTACCACACACCGTGTAATTCTCATCTAGAGTCTCATCTCTCTCCTATAGTCTGACAGACGATGGTATCCAATGAACATTCATCTCGCCGTATGCTCAGCGTTGGGGAGAAAAGTGAGAATCATTACTTCGAACAATAAAACTGCATCTTTCTCGAGTCAACTCACGACCTTTATGCTACATGTCGGATACAGATAGAAACTATGACATCAGGAGGATGTACCTGATGTAGAAACTGTTTTTCAGGGTGGCCGTAGATGTTTGGGAACTATTGCATAACAATAAGCATTATAATAATTAACTAAACTATCCCATTTTTAAAAAAAACTCTCCTAGGATGGATAGTATCTAGGATGCATACGGCAAATTTCTCAATTGCTCTTCAGGCTTAGAGAACGCAAGATGAATTAGAGACAATTGAAAATAATTTTAAAAAAATGTTGGTCGTTAGAAGATGTACCATCTTTGAAAAAAGCTTTTGCTGCCTGACACGAATTATGTGAGGAACACTTTCAGAAGAATACTATAGTACTGCCTTGAGGTCAATTTGAAGTGAGATTTACGATTAAATCGGATCCAATTGTTTTGGAAACTTTTTCGAGTTAGCCAAACGACGTTTTTTGTCGCTTGAGAGCGTTTCGAATATCTCGAATTTATTTAAATAAATTTATAGATCAAATGTCCCCTAAATGAAATGATGCTCTTGGTACTCTACGCTATATTATATTCCATCAGTTTGTCTTACGGCTTCAAAACACATCGTTTTTGGAGCGTCCTCTTACAATACAAGATGGTTTCAACTTTTCTTCATTTCTTCGCTTTGACAGCCAAAATAAAAAAGGTACGGTGAATGAAGCAGATGGGTCATTCCTATTAAAAGTGTGAAGAAAGAATCCATCAGATTTCCTTAAATTCCTTAAATTAAATTTCCTTAAACATTTCACTGAGAAGTTACTGCATCCAAAAGCACCTTTAACCAAGTAACACTTTTATTCGGAGCTGACTTAAGTATTAGGAATCGTGTGGGTGGCTGAAAATGACATATATAAATTTGAAATTGGTGCTTCAGTCATGGGTCAAAGAGCGACTAAGAAAAACATTCTTTTGGTAACATCGAAGCTGTTTGACCCTGTAACGCTTGTATCTTTTAGCAGAAATGTAGTGGGGAGAGGTGCGCCATCTAGGAGAGGAGTTTCGGACGAGAAAGGGGCACAAAGAGATTAGAAGGAGTGCAACCGGGTAAGATGGCAGAATTTTCCGTTGGGGCAGTGTCTCTCCGGGCATAGGCCATGGAGGGATCAGCGCCAAATTTTGGCGTCAGGGTACTCATTCTCTCAGTGCGTCTCCTCTGGGCTGGTCAAGTGGATTTTTCTCATCGGTTAGAAGTTTTTTTGAAGTGGAAAAGAATTGTTAAAAAAAACGACAACGACCACGACCGGAGGCGCTGGTGTCCAAGGGCAAGCAGAGTATAAAGGAGTCCACCGGTTTTGGCCAAGAATCCGTCGAGGTAAGAAAAGGCAACGGGTCGGTTAGGAGTCTTGGTAAAAAAAAAAAAAAAATTTTTTTTTTTGCATTAGGGTCAGCGTCAAGGCAAATAGCTGCCGGAGGGAAATTCGGAAGCCCACGGAAGCCACGGAATTTCGGAGGAGTTCCAGTGGGTTCCGGATCATCGCCAAGAACGTCCCCAAAAATCGAAAAGCGGAGGAAGGAAGTAAACTCTAAAAAAAAAACTCTAAGAAAAAGACTCGGTCAGCAGGTTGGAGTTCGATGCGGTAGGCACACCATCGAACCTTTGGCTCGAGCTGGCAGTTGAGTGCCAACCGCGTTTGGCAGAGCGCATTTCCTCGCCGCGATCGTAGAAAATCGGGCAAAGTTACAAATTTTCCGGCGGGAAAGCGACCCGATTGCGACCCGGGGTGTCGGAGGCGTCCAACGACCCTGGCGCGGAAAACCGGAGCCGTTCCAACACGGGAAAACCAGTGCTGCCGAATCCACGTGGGATTTCGGCCGGTGGAGAGGTGTTAGTTTAAGTAGTTTTAAATTCCATTAGTGTTAAGTCATAAGTTTTGTGGTGGGCTATGGCCAAACGGATGCCGAGCGAAAAAAAAGCATAGTTTAAAGAGTGGAAAATTGGCCAAGCGATGATCGGGGTGTTAGTGGATCACACCTAACCTTGAAAAAAAAAAGAAAAGAAGAAACAAAAAAAAAGAAGAAGAAAATCTAATAGTAATAATTTCCAACGCCCCAAATGTTTTGTGTGTCCCCATAGTTAATCTTCCTTGTTTTTTTGTATAAGTGACATCTAAAATTTTCAGCCGCTCCAGTCCGATGAAAGCGCTTTCAACGATGGATGCAACAATGCAGGGGTGAGTGAGGAAACACCTACATTATACTCAATTGTAATCTTTGAAAGTAAAGGAAGGAGACATTTCATTAATAAGAGAAAACAAGGAAAATTCACTAAGCCTAATGGCCACTTTAGATTTTTAGGAAAAAGGGAAAAAGAAAAATCTTAAAATTAAAGGGTTAGTCCGTCAGACCACCCGATCGAACCATTTAGCTAAGCAATTCCACTCAGGTTCGAGCGCAAGTTCGTTTACATGTTCGAGGTGTTCGACATGTAACTTTATTGTATTTTTCTTGTATAAAAGTTTTGCTTGCGTCCGTTTTGGTTATTCATTTTTCTTATAAAATCCAATTAATTTAATCATTTAATCATCATAATCATCATAATCATAATCATCACTTAATTTCGTTAAACGTCTTCTCGCCATTCATGAATGCTTTATTTGTTATATTTATTTATTATTTAGATTTTACCCCATAAAAAAAATTAATCAAAAGGGAATGTACTTTTTAGGATCAAAGCGAATTTTTTTTTATGTCTTAGAATTTAAATAAATATTATAATGTATTAAAACTCAGTGTTTTGACCCGAGACAACAGTCCCCCTTGAGACCGCCGAAGCAGGGGCTATCGCGAATATAATGGGCTTTGACCCAAGGATTAGATAGCCAAAGGTTGGGTGGGCAAACTTAGTCTCACAAGATCGGAGGCCTAGGTGCTCGGCGGAAGGACGGATGCGGAGGAACCCCTTTTTCTTTCATTATGTAAATTTCCAGAAGCAGATCTGGTTCTTGATGGCTGAAATGAGTAGCCGACCTCTCAGCAGAGAAGCTTGCCCCAATGCACGCAAAATTTTTATGAGATAGTGAGAAAAGGCACCTCGCGGGGGTGTGGCAAGAATACCACCCCAATAGCTGGCGAGCCAGAGCCGGAAGGAAATTTGTTTATTGCGTGCGGCACCCCTCCCGAAAATGACACCTCGCCTGGGGCTGGGATTTCGTATCTTGTAAGTTTTCCCAGTATGCCAATCATTATTGTTATAACCCTCTTGGCTTATTTAGCCCAATGATTATTATAGGAAAGATACTATTGCATGAACTACATAAGCTACATTAACTAGATTGAGATAAGCTAATTTAACAGTTTAGCGTGGTACAAAATACAGATTACCGAGCCGATGCCAAATTCCTGCTTTTTCTGACGCATCGTTAAAATCCCTTGAGCTTGCGTCTATATTCGTCGCAAATCTATAGAACTTCTATAGATTTTAGCATAAACGATTAGCCACAATGGACTAATCTACATCATCACCTAAACCTGCTTCGAATAGATACAAAAAAGTTCAGTTTTTTGCCAATTCTAAAAAAGCTCACTGCGTTTTTTCAAGAAATCTCTGAGGCTTGGCTTACCTTTCCGTACTGCTCTTATATCAAGACCATATCGACGCTGTTTGGTCATTGAGCGTTTTCAATGCCGTAAATAAAAAGACGGATTAATTAATTTTGAACGTTATAAAAAATGTTTATTCCTGCATGCAGATGAAGCCGGATGATCCGCAGATAGACCAGCTTATGGTGCATGCAGGGACTCAAGTGAATACAGAGAGAGGACGGCCCGACAAGTCACTTCGAGCTAAAGCTCTCAAAAGTGGAGAGGGCGGGCAGACCTAGACATTGCCGAGCTAATACTCTCTATAGAAAGCCCGTTGAGTCGAGCGGCCGAGAGAGAGTCGGCTTGCGATCAACAAAGCTTATGTACAAACTTAAGCCTAATAAATAAACATTACACTAAGCATTGCACTAAACATTACATAAACATTATTTAAACATAAACATTAAAAGTATGGCTGCTGCCTGACCCGACAGACGCATTTCCGCGAAAGTATCGTATGTTGAAAAATCCAATTTTACAGGAGAAGCTTTTTTTTTATTTAATCTCTTACTAACAATAAGGAAAATCATAAGATGCTTAAGCGATTAGAAACATTTGTTATTGTATTTCTTTATTTTTGAGCGTTTGAAGTATTTCCATGCACAACATTTTTATGGACATACGATAATATCGCACGCACATTGAAAAGCACTGTAACATACGATAAAATTGAAACTTAATTTTTATCGAAACTATAGGGTTTTCAGTTAGAATATTTCATAGGGTAGTGCATAGGGGACGCCAAGCATATGATGTAGAATTTTTGCGACTTTGGCTACAATTTTTGCGACAGTCAATTTAGATCCTTAATTCGCAGAAAGTCTGCAGTCAAATAGTCGGGTCCCGCTTATGCTACTTAAAATGCAAGCCTCAACTGATGAAACAATAATGCAAGATTAACCTATAAATCAAATTGGTGCTCTGGAATACGCGTCAAAAATCCGATGCGTGTTTGCGTTCAAAACGTTGCGTGCTGCTTCCATTGGAGGACTATGAGAGGCAGGTATGAAGTCTGCAAAACATCTGCTCCTACGATAGAAAGGCAGTGCAGGGCTTACGGCAGAGAAGCCTCAGACCGTCCTGGGTGGAGTCGAAGGGGTCCTGAACTATAGACCCCTGAGCGCTATCAGTCAGGACCCAAGCGGCGGCGATGCCCTAACTTCCGGCGCTGATAATACCCTCCATTTCAGATGATGTCAGATGAGAGTTATGTGAAGTTGACGGAGATCAAGCCTATCGATTTATCACTGCTTCGCTGTCACGGAAGATTTCTACTTCACCGTTTGTAAAGTAGGCGATTGTCAAAAAGTGCCCAAAAAAGCGGTGGAACTTAGTAGGAAATTTGACTCAAAAGAAATCTTCTTTCAGAAGATTCAGACTCGAGAAAAAGATTCATTTTCGCAACAAAAAATGTATTTTAGTATGGTTATTTATCAACAGTTCCCGAATCCATTGTGCAACTGCTGTATATCGAGGTAATATATGTATGAGCGATTGTACATGTTGCGGGTATTCGAAGTTTATAGCGCCGCCCGAGTAAATACGCCGATAATTGTTTTTAAAATAATACGATAATTGTTTATTGTTTTCTTCATTCATAACTGGGCAGCAAGGGCTAACAGTGACAGTCGGTAACCAATCTTTCACATCAAGCAGTGATAAGCACTTTAAATTTCTAGTAAATTAATAGTTGTACAATTCATAATCAAATCTTAATTGTATGTTCTCACTTTTTGTCCGCTTCCCTTAAGTGTCAAATAGAAAAGAAAGCTTAGGCACATGGTTACCGGCTAAGTTAACAGAGATTCAACACCCGCTTAAACTACATACATGCGTATGTTTATATTTCGCGCACAAATCACAAACAAAATAATTTTTTTTAATGTTAATTTTAAACTGGCACAGCTTAAACTTTCAATGAAAAATAATTCACCTAATTATTTTCAGCGTACAATTACGTCGGGTTTTACCAAGTGTTAAAATGTTGGAATGCTGCAAGAGAGTGAGACATTCCTCCTTCCATCGGTACCAGAACACTCTCTGCCACTCATCCAGACGGTTAAAGTTGAGGGCAGTAAAGTTTTGTTTGATGAATGTTGAAGGAGGGTCTGCATTTAGGAAAACAGCCGGAGAGTAATGAGCCATCTAGGTCAGCGGGATTTTTGACAGGCAAAAACCGTGAAGAAATGTCTGGTGAGGCTGAAATTCTGCCTGAAGGATCTTCGCTTCAACTCGATCAGCTTATTCTTGGCAGCTTATTCTTTTCGGCCGGGGCTTACGTCGCGTACAAATAAATCGTTTGAGCGCGATCAGAAACGAAGCTTATATCTTCATTAAATTCAGTACGCTGAACGATGCGCAATATAGATGAACGATATAGATGCGCAACCGCAGATGGGTTTCTCCTTGATGATCCTGCACAGAAATGCCTTCGTGACGGATGGGGTGGCAAAATTTGTAAAAATAGGCAAACACTCTCTGTAAGGCGGAAAACGAGTTGGAAAATTTTGACAATTATTCGATGTCCCTGGGCGGAGCCGTATCCAATAAGGTAAGGTTTTAGCCAGATGTTCGAATGTTGCCCTATCGGCCACAACAGGGATAGGCGAATCATCCCTGGAGGCACGAAGAAATGGATGCTAACGGGATCAAAACTGGGAAGCCAACAGCTCAGTGGTAAAATTGTGCAACTCGACTTTGTGAGCATATCAGTCGACAATCAGACGCGTACAAGGCACAAACACAAGCTCCATACGCATACAAGCTGGCTCCACAGTGGACTTCAAGCTTTTCGTGGCAGGAAATAACACAAGAAACTGACATTTTTGAATTTTTGCCGTATTTTGTCGAATATGACTCCATTTTTTCGGTACAACTTACAAGAAAATGAGTCATTTTTGACACAAATCAATATTCTCTTATTAATGCTGAACAAAAACGAATTTCATTACGAAATTATGAAAATTGTTGAAGTTTCGCTTTTCCCAAAACGCTTTTCCCAAAATAATTCAGTGCAATATGGCCAGAGCTCCGCAGTAAAGGTGTTTAAAAGAAAAGAATAAGCGCAATGGAAGGGCACACATTTGTTTTTTAATAGGTAAATGTTATACCTTTGAAAAAAAATACATCTTCAATTTTTTTAAACAGTTTCTGGCTAGCAGCCCATATATTTGACGCGTGAGGCGCACTTGGTATTCAATAATAGCAATTTTTTCTTGTGTCGATATTTTTTATCGACTAAACTTAACTAAATCTACATTATAAAAACAAAAGTTTTTAAAAAAAAAACAAGTAAGGAAGGCTATAGTCGAGTTTCCCGACTATATTATATGCGGTAACCATCTCTTCTTCCCACAATTTGACTAATCTTTAAATCTTAAACTTTAAAGGTATGGATTCTCAGCAAAAACTTTTTTTGCATACTTTTGCGCTTGGGAAAAACAGCATAAACAAACCTACGGCCAACCCATTCAATAGGAAAGCAGACTAAAAAGTCTATAACTCCAAAAAACAATTATCCGATGTGGCTGTAGATTGTTTGTAGGTTTAACGAACGAACATTAACGAACTGGCGCTAACATCAGATTTCTGTTTCGGGGCGAGGGTGGGCCAAATTTTGAAATAAAGTTGAACTGCGTGGGCATTGTAAGAGTCTCCATGCCTTCATGTAGGAGATCCACGCATTCATACGGACAGACGGACGGATAGACAGACAGCCTGGTTGATGGTCGATTCGGCTGTTGGTGCTGATGAAGGATATAGATACTTTATGGGGTCGAAAACGATTCCTTCTCTATTTTACATACATTCAAACGTATACAATATACCTTTACGAGTCAGTGTTGCCAGGTATTGAGCTCGCAAATAGGCTAGATTTTGGGTACAAATACGCTTGAACAGGCTAAAATTCAGAAAAATATCTGAAAAATAAGCTATATACTAAAATTCAATAATATCTACCAAATTAAACAAATTTTCATGTTTTTATTATATTAAACACGTTAACAAACTTTCAATATCCTCGTTCTCCCCGTCATTCAAATAGCCTCCCCGTCAGGCTATTTACAAATTTTATAGGCTAGATCATTTAAAAATAAGCTAGATCTAGCCTGAAATAGGCTAAACTGGCAACACTGCTACGAGTATCGAGATCATCGAGTGAGTGAGTATCGAGTGAACGCGTATCGAGTGATGGTATTTCCGATCAATCAGTTGTTGCCGATATATAGCAGCTAAAATATATACTCGTCGATCCCAGCCGTTCCGACTTACATATGTATATACTGCGTCCAAAAAAAGGAATTGTGTGTGCGAAGTTTGAAGTCGTTAAAATTGAAACTGAGAAACAAATTCGCATAGAAACAGACGGACGGATATTATCTATATCAACTCAGAAAGTAATCCATATCAAAAATATATAACATTTAAGGTCCGAGATGGTTTTTAAGGTCCTTCTTGACTGCGTTGCACACTTTATCCAAAATTACAATAGCCTCTACAAGGGTATAACAGGAACAGGGTATAACAAGAAAGGAAAGCTAACTTCGGGCGGAGCCAAAGTTGATATACCCTTGCAGTTAAAACCGGATATATATCGCAAACATCGGATTAAATTGGCCGATCCTTATGAGAATACCATAATATTACCAATTTATTACAATAAAAAATCTAACACAAAGTACCAAGCTTCCATCTTCAAAAATACCAAAGTTGGGTTTTTTACCAAATTCCATTTCCGATCGTTCAGTTATATGGCAGCTATAAGATATAGTCGGCCGATCGTTATGTTATTTGCTAGGTTGCATTATTTTGCCAAAAATAGCATTCGTACCAAATCCGAATTCTCTAGCTTTAAAAACACCAAAGTTAAAGCATTTCCGATCCATCAGTTATATAGCAGCTATAGGATATAGTCGGCCGATCCCGGCCGTTCCGACTTATATACTGCGTGCAAAGGAAAGAAGGGTGTGTGCAAAGTTTCAAGACGATAGCTTTAAAACTGAGAGACTAGTTTGCGTAGAAACAGACAGACGGACAGACGGACATGCTTGTATCAACTCAGGAGGTGATCCTGATCAAGAATATATATACTTTATAGGGTCGGAGATGTCTCCTTCATTGCGTTGCACACTTTTGACCAAAATTATAATACCCTCTGCAAGGGTATAAAAAAGGAAATATAGCTTCGGGGGGTCCAAAGTTGATATACCCTATCAATTAAGATCGGATATATATTATATCGAAATGTATATTTGGCCGATGCTTATGTGTATTTCTAAATGCCCCAAACTTCTATATTTAAAAATACCGAAATTGGGACATTTCAGATCGTTTACTTATATGGCTATAGTTGGCCGATCCTCCCAACTGCCAACTGTTGACTCCCAACTTTCTTCTGAAGAGGTAAAGTCACAAGAATTTGGTTATGTAAAATCACTTTGTCCGGTAAATCTTTATACATTACATGTTCATATATACTGCCTTCTTCCGAACCGCCCACATATTGGCATCATTTGTCCGCTATTCAATCAGTTTTTAATCTTATGACTGATTTTTTTGACTGATGACTGATCATCTTTATTACTTATCACGCACAATGACTTCACCGCGGGCATGTTTGACATGTTTCTAGGTCTAATTAACCATGTTAAAAATTCGTTAAATCAGCAAATCGTGTTTTCTGCGAGAAAAGTGTTCGTATTTTCCTCTTCAGCTATCTAGTAACCCTAACTGTGCCAAGGCTCTATGCAAAATTTCTAAATTCTCTAAATTTTCGGCAATTCGAATGTTATTTGAAAAATTAATTACCGGGTTTTTCCGGGTTTAAACAAATTAATTAACTCAGGTTAATGATCTCGGCGTCCTATTAGACTCTAAACTTAAATTTGCCGACCATATTTCCTCAATGGTTAATAAGGCCAAAGGAATTCTTGGTTCTTTGGCAATAATTCTGATCAGGCCATTGCCGATCTATTCGCAAAATTTTTTCAAACAACTTATTCTCCGCCTAAAATGACGGATCAGCCTTACGCATACAACATTCAATCAGCAAATCGTATTTTCTGTCCGTTTTTCTCCAAGAATGGCTTATTATCTGATCTTCTAAGGGTCAAACACGTATATTCGCCAGGCCCCGATAGAGAACCAAGCTTTGTGTTAAAATACTGTGCCAGTGGTCTCTGCAAACCTCTTCATAGACTATGTACCTTTGAAATCATCGATTTTTCCCCTTAGTGGAAGAAATCTTTCATAATTCCCTTACCTAAAAAAAGGGGAAAATCCGATGCAGCCAACTACAGAGACATCTCTAAATTGTCGGCAATTCGAATGTTATTTGAAAAATAAATTACTCCGCATTTGCAACACCTTTGCTCTTCGATCATCTCTCCCTGTGAGCATGGCTTTAATAGGCGTCGCTCCACCACGACGAATTTACTGATAATTGTCTTCAATACAAATCCATCTCTACCCAAAGCAGTCTACAGTCTGAAACTTTCAAAAATGGTGTTTAGCAAATGACTTAATACTTAACGGATCAAAATGCAAGCTTATGCATTTTTATCTCTCTTGCCCTCTGCAGGCTACTTGTACTCTCTATAGGATTTCCTTAAAGAAATTAACTCAGGTTAATGATCTCGGCGTCCTATTAGACTCTAAACTTAAATTTGCCGACCATATTTCCTCAATGGTTAATATACTATACTAATGGTTAATATCAATGGTTTCCATACTACTCCATACAAAGACAATTCTTATGCGTGTGCAATAGAGATGGAGATATTGTCTTCTCACGAGGCAGGTCTCTTGCTTACACTGAGATTTAGCTGGACTGCACTTATTAGCGAGAAAGCGAGGCGAGCGGGTAATGCTTATTTTTATCGCAAAAATGACTGAGAATTTTGAGACCATTTTGTTTGCACGAAATTTTAAATACGAGTTGCAGTGCGTAATTTGCAAAAATGTTTTGATTGGGGACAGGAAATACAATTTGGAGCGACATTTCCGATTATGCCATAGGGGGGACTACACATTTCTTTTCTCTCAGTGAACTTCTTGAAACACACCGACTTTTTCGTTCTATGTGTGCGTGTGATTTCGTTCATATGTGTTGTTTCATGCTCTGCCGTAAGTCAGTTTTGGACACCACTGCTTTAATATATACCAGTGGTCGGCACGGCCCTATCTCGGGGCATAGGAAATTTCTCTGCCCGAGCTCTGCCACACACACACAGTATAAATGTGTGAAACGTAATGCTCACAGCCTACTTTCTGCTATTCGTTACTAATACTAATGCGTTAAAATCATATTAATGTATTGGGGTGCCGACCCCTGATATATACTAATTAATCGTTAAATCGAGCGCCCGGCGGTCGTCTGGGCATCTAAGCTTTATAATGAGTACAGGAATGTTAGTTGATGCTCTAATTGATTTACAAGCCATTTCCAAAATTGACGTTGACGTTGCGGTATTTTGTGTTGCAGTGGTTGTTTCTGCGGTTGCAGAAATTGTAGCACTGCTTGTTGTTGGTGCGAAATTTGTTTCCGCTATTGGGGGCTTTACACTGCGATCTCCATGACGCGGGAGTCGGAGTGAGCAGAGCGGGTCAGCAAGGCCGTGCCCTTTGGCTTTTAGCGGTTAGTAAAGCTGAGTTGCTCTTAATTGCCGATTTTTCCATTTCGGTATCAAGGGTTAAAAAGTAAGAGAAGAAGCCGTTTCATTGGTACACTGAGCTTATACGCTCATTTTTTTGATTGTTGCTCAATAAGCTTATTTCGTGGCACGTATTAACTTTTTTGTTTAGATACTAAGATAGCAAATTGAAAATTTTTAGTTAACACTTACTGTTGAAGGGTTTTATTCAAAATTGTATTAAAAACAGCAACATATTCCTTTGGTCTGGCGATTGATACCTTAAACGGAACCTATAAATAATAATACAATTTACAAAATATTTAATATTAATATTATTATTCCATATTAATAAACAAAAATGCATTTACATTAAAATAGTATGATTTAAAATACCACAGGGCGACAAACAAAAACAAGAAAGGAAAGCTAACTTCAGGCGGATCCGAAGTTGATATACCCTTGCAGTTAAAAGCGGATATATATCGCCTTACGAGAATATCATAATATAACCACTTTATTACAATACAAAATCTAAAAAAAGTCCCAAGCTTCTATCTTCAAAAATATCAAAGTTGATATTTTTACCAAATAACATTTCGGATCGTTCAGTTATATGATAGCTATAAGTTATAGTCTGCCGACCGTTATGAAATTTGGTAGCTCGGATCAACTGCCCTATAATAGAATCTGTACGAAGATCTAACTTTCTGTCTTTAAAAACACGAAATTTGGGTCATTTCCGATTGTTCAGTTATATATCAGCTATATAGTAGGCCGATCCTTTTGAAATTTGGTATGTCGTTTTTTGCCAAAAATGTTTATTTTTCCAATAATAGCATTCGTACGCAATCTGAACTTTCTAACTGTAATAACACCAAAGTAATAGCATTTAGCATACGATCCAAATAATAGCATACGACCAATGAGTTAATTGGCAGCTAAAGGATAAAGTCGGCCGATCACGGACGTTCCGACTTATATACTGCCTGCAAAAAAAAATAAGTGCAAAGTTTCAATACAATAGGTTGAAAACTGACAGACAAGTTTGCGTAGAAACAGACAGACAGACGGACATGCTTATATCAACTTAGGAGGTGATCATGATCAAGAATATATATACTTTATAGAGTCGGAGATGTCTTCTTCACTGCTTTGCACACTTTTGGACAACATTATAATTCCCTCTTCAAGGGTATAAAAAAACGGAGGAACTTTTAAAGTGACATAGATGGAATTGTTTACTGACAGTTTTGCGTTTTTATCGTGTTTTTCGGAAAGCAGGTCGCTGAAGAAGAACGAAGTCCACCCAATCTACAAGCTGCAATATGTTTTGCATCGGACGTATCTCGGGCTTTCGACCGAGTTTGGCTCATCGGAGTCATGCACAAAATTAAAACGTATTTGCCAACATACACCCACAAGCTACTGGAATCATACCTCTACAATAGGGTATTCTCAGTGAGATACAACGCAGCAACTTTGGGCGATTACATCATCGAAGCTGGAGTTCCACAAGGAAACGCACTCGGCCCGTGTCTATATGTATTGTATACTGTGGATATTCCTACGAACGCACAACTAAGTAAGTCAACGTTCGCCGATGATACCGCAATCCTTAGTCGCCCCAACGCAAGCAACAACCCAACTTTCTAATCATCTAATAAACAAACGAATTAATTAAAACAAACGAACAGTAGCAACATAGACATCATACAGTGCGTACCTTGGTATGTTCGCAACGAAAACGTCCACCGGGATCTGGGCATCTACGCAGTAAAAGACGAAATCCAGGAGCAAAAAAGTCCCACAAAGAAAGGGATTTCGTGTCTACGCATCCGAATTTCCTCGCTTAGGGATTGACTCAGGTTTCTAGCGAAACCCGCCTGCGACGCAACGACGTTCCAAACCAGTCAATATGACTGTTAGTTAAGTTAAAAAAATAAGATTTGATACACTTCTTGTTAGTCTCGCAAAGAAAAGATTCAAGAAAAAAAGCAGAATTTAAAAAAAAAATTAAAAGGGGAATCTTCAAGCCCATCCGTAGTATAGACCATGTAGACTGATGAACTGAAGTTCACCATATCCGCTAGCCAGCCGCGATGTGAAGAGATGAACTTGTGGAATGGGGCTAGTAACGCTCGGCACAGAAAAAAGGCTTCTTATAGCCCACGCACTAGAATCTTGGCGGTTGGCAGGAGCTCTACTGCAGCATAGTGTTCCTGTGTTTCAATTGTTTTAGCTGGCAGAGCCGGAGAGGTCGCAACGACAGCTTCACTGACGAATCCGAGGCTGAAGGTAGTGCTGGATATTTTAATAAAACATGTTGCATGAAGTCAACAAGGGTGATGCCGGCAAGGGCACGTTGAGCAGAGGCAAGAAACAAAGGGCAAACCACCTGACCTTATGGTATTATCCCTCGACTTGCAAATCAGCTATATTACTATTACACGGCTCTTAAGTTTTCCGTAACACTTTAAGCTTTCAAGCGGTTCTGATAGCTTAAAATCAAATAAGAGGCAAGTTTCAATAGTATTAACTATCTTTTACGGAATAAAATTTCACCACAAAAGGGCAGTTCTGTATAATTCAATTGCAAGAAGCGTGGAATAGAGTTCCACAATTCTAAAGATTTCCTTGAGAGCAGAATTTCTGCAAAAGCTTTAAACAACGCCTTAACTTCAAAAAAACAAAGCAGGTGCGAGATTAAAGGAATCAGACAAGGGTAGATAGTGACAACGAGCCTCTGCCGCAAAACCTTTTGTAACAGTGCTAAGTTAACAGACTTTCAGTCGGAAAGTTTCCCAGTTCCAATAAAACAATCACTGAGTTTCATTACATGCCATTGTTATTGTATATTCGGTGTGCCGGAACAGGGTGCCGACAGCGGTGGTCCGAATGGCTCGATGATCTTGAGACAAGTGCAGTTTCCCGTAGCTTAGCGGTCAAGTGCATAATTTAATAGAAAGGTCGCAAAGATTGAGATAGGGAGCTGAGAGAGGGAGGGGTGAAATTTGGGAGGTGGGATCAACTGAGCCAAAATAGAATCTGTACGAAGTTTCAACTTTATGTTTTTAAAAACACAAAATTGGGTCATTTCCGATTTTTCAGTTATATGGCAGCTGTAAGATATAGTCGGCCAATCCTTATGAAATTTGGTACGTTATATTCGAACTCTCAAAACACCGAAGCTATAGAATTTTCGATCAATCAGGTATATGGCAGCTATAGGATAAATTCAGTCGTGCAAAGGAAAGAAGGGTGTGTGCAAAGTTTCAAAGTCGATAGCTTCAAAACGGAGAGACTAGTTTGCGTAGAAACAGACAGACATGCTCATATCAACTCAGGAGGTGATCCCGATTAAGAATTTATATACTTTATAGGGTTGGAGATGTATCCTTCACTGCATTATACACTTTTGACCAAAATTATAATACCCTCTGAAAGTGTATAAAAATCGGAGTTGAAATGCTTACCTCGTAACAATAGTCGTTTAATATACACCAAGCATATTGTGACGAGATTGAATCTCCCCACACGCCAAGGCAGGTGGCAAGTACAGGGGAACCCAGGGAAGCAGAAGTTGAAAGTAGCGGCGGAATGCCAGCGTGGCCATGCCTACAAGGCGCGAAAGAAAGAAACGCCATGGAACGCGCGGCCGTATTTAGAAAGTGTGGTGTGGGAAAACGCCGAGGAAAGTAGTGGTCTTGGGAAGGGCAACGCAGTCGGGCCGAGCGACACATTGGATACAGGTGGAATATTGGAGCGACCCGGGGCGAGTGTTTTTAAGAAGCTGAGAGTGTTGTTTTGGAGAACTACCATTGGAGAGTCCGACAACCAAGTAGAAGAGTCTTCCTTAAAAAGCTGCAAGTGTAAAGCTATAGTGCTGTTTTTGGAGAGTCCGACAGCCCAAAGGAAGTAAAGTGCGAGAATACAAAGAAGTAAAGAAGAAGCCGTGCCAGGCAGTCAAGTTTGAGGCCAAGGATAAGCAAGTCGAGTTGAGACATTGCCAAATGACTAACGATAGAAACGAACCAGTAGAAACGAACGAACCGGGGGACACCAGGATCCAGTCAAAAGACTCCAGATCCAGGCACTCTGTTACTTAGGAACATTTTCTGTATTGACATCGAGTTCAGGCCCGCCACGACTCCGACAGTTCGTATGTATGCCAAAAGGCATAGTTCCAAGTGTGTGCCCTGAAAAGTGAGAAGGCCCTTTGTGCCCTTGCCCGGCTACCAGGCACCATAGCTTTATACCCTGTCCGGCGTAAATACCACCTAAGATAAGTATCTTGCCATAGCCATGCGGCGGCAATCACAAAAACAGCCATTAATTGTTGGGATGATGAGCGGACCTGTCAACAGGCTCAAAAAACACTGCCTAGTCTTTGACCAGTCGCAGACGACCCAAGGGTGATTTAAGAAAGGTAGGAAAGCCTGAGTACGGCCAGCGAAAGTGCGACTTTTAGGGGATTCCCCTATTAGGGGAACAGAAAATCAGTTCGTTACAATAGCAATTTTGTAAATTCTAGACTAATTTTTATACCATTGCAGAGGGTGTTATAATTTTGTCCAAAAGTGTGCAACGCAGTGAAGGAGACATCTCCGACCCTATAAAGTATATATATTCTTAATCAGGATTACCTCCTGAGTTGATATGAACATGTCCGTCTGTCTGTTTCTACGTAAACTAGTCTCACAGTTTTAAAGCTATCGTCTAGAAACTTCGCACACATCCTTCTTTCCTTTGCACGCACTATATAATTCGGAACGGCCGGGATCCGTTGACTATATCCTATAGCTGTCATATAACTGATTGATCGGAAATGGTACAACTTTAGTGTTTTTAAAGTTAGAGCGTTCAAATTTTACACGAGAGCTATTTTTGCCAAAAATAGCACAATACGAATGTAGCACAATGTTGTGCTACAACAGACTCTACGAATATTAATGTGGAACGCCAATGGTGTCTTACGGCACAAACTAGAATTGCTACAATTCTTGACCGAAAACCATATTGACGTTATGCTACTGGTGGAAACGCACCTTACAAGCAAATACAACTTTCAAATAAGAGGCTACACAATCTACAGCACAGATCATCAGGATGAGAAAGCCCACGGCGGAACTGGAGTTCTAATTAGAGAACACATTAAACACCATTTTCACAAAACAGAATCCTTTCAAAGCAGTCGCAGACTTATCATCAGACCACTCGCCTGTGCTTTTAACGCTTCTTCAAATCCCAGAAATAACCGAACACACCTTCAGCCTGACGTCGCCAAAAACGAAGTGGCTTAAATATAAAAAGTACGTGAGTGCCCATATAGAACTCGCTCCGGAACTTAACATGGAATCGGACCTCGACTACCCTACGAGCGCCCTGGAATAAGTATTCGTTGCGGCAGCTAAAATCTCTACTCCTAATGGGAAAGAAGAAGCCCGAAATAAATACTACAAATCCAATCACCAAGAAGAAAATGCACAGCTGAGGTACATCCAGAATCTCTCGCCAACAAGCACAAAGTACCCCCTGTGGAGGGCCCACCCAAATCATAGCGCCCCAAACGACCACCCCGATAAGAAACTCTTCAGGTTGCTGGGCTTGCAGCGATGAAGACCGAGCTGAAACATTCGTTACACATCTCCAAAGTGTCTTCCAGCCAAACCCTACCTCAAATTTATTCCTACTGCCAGTAATTCAGCCAGAGCCCTCCCCTCAGCCGGCTGCACCTTCATTCCGGCCGAACAAAATCGAAAAAGTCATAAGAGGGCTAAAACCAAAAAAGGCTCCCGGTGGTGACCTATTCCCCAAAGATGCCTATCGAACTTCCAAAATGCGTTATAGAGGTCCTCTGCAAACTATTTAATGGAATCATTAATCTTGGCTATTTCCCAAAAAAGTGGAAGAAATCCATCATTATAATGATACCGAAGCCTGGAAAAGACCACACAATTCCGTCATCATACAGACCAATAAGCCTTCTATATTGTTTGTCTAAATTGTTTGAAAAATGCTTAATAACTCGCATAATACCACATCTGGAAGCTTGCAATATTATCCCGGCACACGATTTTGGCTTCCGAAGAAACCACGGAACCATCGAACAATTGAACAGATTAACGTCCGAAATACGTTCAGCCTTCGAACAGCGAGAATACTGTAACGCTATTTTCCTCGACGTATCTCAAGCTTTCGAACGAGATTGGCTCATTGGACTCATTTACAAAATCAAAACCAAAATACATCCACAATCTACTGGAATCATACCTCTACAATAGGGTATTCTCAGTGAGATGCAACGCAGTTACTTCGGGCGACTATATCATCGAAGCTGGAGTTCCACAAGGAAGCGCACTCGGCCCGTGTCTATATATTTTGTATACTGCGGATATTCCTACGAACGCACAACTAACAACGTCAACGTTCGCCGACGATACCGTTATGCTTAGTCGCTCCAGATGCCCAACGCAGGCAACAACCCAACAGGATAATCATCTTATAATAGTGGAAAGGTGGCTGTCCGACTGGCGCATTAAAATAAACGAACAAAAGTGTAAACATATAACGATTACTTTTAATAGACAAACTTGCCCTTCGCTTTCACTAAACGGTATGCAGATCCCTTTAACCAACGAAATAACGTACCTAGGCGTCCACTTTAATAGACGACTTACCTGGCGTAAGCACATCGAATGCTAGAAGATGCAGCTAAAACTCAACTCAACAAAAGTTAGGGCCGTCTAACTCTGTATCAGTCAATATGACTGTTAGTTAAGTTAATAATAAATATTAATAAACTTAATAAACATTAGACCAAACATTACATTAACATTATTTAAACATTAAAATTACACCGCTCTGCTGCTGTCTGACCCGACAAAGAATTTTTAAGAGCAAAAATAAATCAAATAAGTAAAATTTTTTCTTAATAAATTAAGATTTTGAGGGTGTAAGAATTATTTCAAACACGGTTTTGTACGATATCCGACCTAATAAACAATTCCTATTAGGTCTTTTCAAAAGTTCCAAATCACTGTCGCTGTGTAATTATTAGCATTATATTTACGAATTTCAAATTTATATTATTTGGTTCAACTTTATTAAATTTATTACGTTAGCAATGGAATCCACTGACTTAACGTCTACCAATCCCATTTCGGAATTCTGTTCAGAATTATGATTCAATTAAAATATTGAACAAATTTGGTTCAATTAGAAAATCTTCTGAAGATTTACTTATTGCATTACTATTCATAAATAGAACAGTTTTCTTGCCTATGTGCTTAATTTAATTCAACTTGTTAACTGAACTGAAAAATTAAAATAAAATTATTAAGAACATTTTTTTTTTGCAAAGCAACTTGCATAATTTTTTAGTTTGGCTTTATGGGCCTTACTTCTAATTGGGCAAAAAATATTCTTCTCAATTTCACATAAAGTCGTATATAATTATAATGCAACAAAGAACATTAATAACGCAATGCAGTGCATCAAGTAAAATAAAAAAAATAATATTTATTGTTGTTGTTGGTCGTCAGACAGGACTGGTGCTGGCTGCACAGGCTATTGCATCTTTAATGGGGCACCGCTGCTGGCTGCACAAGTGAATCGGCAATTCGGTGTGAAAGTGTGATTAGTTTTTGGAAGTTTAATTACAGGGTGGGTGGATGGGTGCGTGGCTGGTGACTCGATTTTTTACGCTCTTCAAGTAGCATTTCTATATGCTCAAATTCAGCATGAAATTTGACTGAGTTATTCGAACCTAATTCTTTTCTCGCATTTTCATCAGCGACCTGATCGCCATGTTGTGTTTATCCTGATGCTCCTGGCAGGATCGCTATGTTGTAATTTTGAATATGTAGTCCAGTTGTTTTTATTAAGGAGCAGACGTCAGCCTGCTTCGATCAATCTTTAATGAATGAGTTCTTAGCTTTTGCGCTGTTCACTGTGAAGCAGTCCGATACAGAAAACCAAAGTAAGAAAACACTTATAAATATTAGTCAAATGCTTTAATGAAGCACAAATGCTAATATATGAACACAGAGATAAGTTTAATTAAGATCCTTGGTCTCAAGTATCAAAGTTTTTGGTCATACTAAGATCCAATTTAACAACCTTTACAGAAAAGTTCAAGCTAGATATATCAATACCTAATATACTTAATACGTCAATAATAATTGAAACTGGTAAAGAACCAAAATCAAAAAAAATTATTTATATTCACCAAGAGGATTTGGAAAAGGAAAAAATAAATAGAATCAATAAAAGGCGAACACGCACAAATAGCTAAACAAAGCTAAAACGTGTCGCCAGAAATTTAGTCGGAAATGAAACAACTATATCAGAAGTCATTTCCGGACTAAAGATAAATGTCAAGGGCGAAACTGTAGAAGTATTATCAGCTAAACTGATGAATCTACAGCAGTGGGGGGCAAAACGCACACATGTTTAAAATTTGAGTGTATGCGTAGCAGAGAAAAACAATGAGAGCAGAGCATCCACTGAGCAAATAAACGTAGTTATGATGTCATTTTTCGTTAATTCAAAAGTTTGAATGGGTACTAAATTAGTGTAATTTATTTGAACGAAAGCTTTACTAGCAAAATTTCTTAAACAAATGAAAAACTACACTTCCCTATCTTTATTTTCTATGGAGTGTAACGAACTTATTTCTATGCTTCCGCTCGCCATAGTATGCCGCGGCTAGCTCACAGAGATTTGCGGATCCGTTCCACCGAATTTATAATTCGACGTGATTGCCCTAGCCCAGAAATAACACAATAGCTTTACTTTTAGTTCCGTCTCTTTATTGACTGACCCTTCGGTTACACTGATGTCTCATTCGGGTTCCCGGGAAAGGGCCTCACTCCTGATGCTCGTGATCCTTGATTCCTCCGCCGTCCGGGTGGCCCGCTCCGATGCTGTTGTCTCCTTGTCGCCGGGGTTCCTCCTTGGTTATCTGTCGTCGCCTTCCACCTCTCTGACTCGGTTCGGCCCGGGTTTTTGGCAGTGCCCTGTGGCGGGCTGTGGCCTCCGCTACGCCAGGGAAACGCCGTGATTTTCGCACCGGCGAGCCTAAATCGGGAGTTGGCTACTGACTATCGCCTCCGCTACGCCAGGGAAACGCCGTGATTTTCGCACCGGCGAGCCTGAATCGGGAGTTGCCGAAGATCTGTTGCCTCCGCTACGCCAGGGAACGCCGTGATTTTCGCACCGGCGAGCCTGAAACGGGAGTTGCCGAAGATCTGTTGCCTCCGCTACGCCAGGGAACGCCGTGATTTTCGCACCGGCGAGCCTGAATCGGGAGTTGCCGAAGATCTGTTGCCTCCGCTACGCCAGGGAACGCCGTGATTTTCGCACCGGCGAGCCTGAATCGGGAGTTGGCTACTAACTATCGCCTCCGCTACGCCAGGGAACGCCGTGATTTTCGCACCGGCGAGCCTGAATCGGGAGTTGCCGAAGTCCTGTCAGTCCCGACGAGGTCGGAAGTCGCCCGTCCCGGACCGTGAGTCGTGCTTCTCTTTCTGGCCAGGTGACCACCCGCGTACGCGTCAATGGCCCCGGACCACGAGTTGCTCGGTGGGTGATCGGTATCTCCCCGATCGCTTTCCTGAACGGGCGCGAGTTCCCGAGTCGGCCTATCCGTGCTTTGCAGGACTACGCCTGTTGGTTGCGAGTCGGGAAACCCTCCTCGTTTCCTTGCAAGGCTTGCCTACTCTGACTGGGAATGGCCCAAACTCGACTCTGATGCCCTCCAACTGTCGAGGGAACCGTCCGACCACGATCCTCTCCTGCTCCGTCTTCCGCGTCTTTGGAGCAAACCGGGCTTAGGCTCCTGAGCGGGCCTATCCTTGCCGTGGCAGGACTACGCCTGTTGGCTGCGAGTCGGGAATCCCTCCTCACTGCCTGGCAAGGCTTGCCTGCCGGGGCCAGTAACTAGTCCAACTCGTCACCTGTCGCCTCGGTTTTTCCCACAGACCTTTCCCGGATCCTTCCGTACCGATCCTGTCTTGTCTTGTTCGTGTCCTTACGCTTGGTTGTTGGACTCTCCAAAGGCGGTCCTTCAAACTCAAGCTAATCCGAATCCCTTTTAGAAACGCTCTAACACTTGACTGGGGGACTCTCCACAGGCGGTCCTCCAACTCAACGCTACGAGCTTCCTCAAATGACTCGTCTCGAGCTGCTCCAGAGGGCCTCCTTATATACGGATCGGGGCGCCCGTTAATCCTCCTGGCTCCAACGATCCCGCCACTTTCCCGTTGGCGGTCTGCCGTTATTCCTGTTTTTCCGTCTCATGCCACTTTCCCGTCGGCAGGTGGCCGTCCGTGCGGCCGTTGCCCCCTTTCTCTCGGCCGCTGACCCCTGTTGCTTCTTTCTCCTTTGCTGCTACTAGTCCCCTCGCACCGTCTGAGCGCCGCTGCGCGGTGGGCTCACTTCCTCGCCGTGGCCCCGGGAACCGCTACGTTCCACGTTGATTCCGTCTTCCCACTCGCCGATGAAACTTTGCCTTTCCCGGCGTCCGTTGTCGCTCCGGGAACCGTTACGTTCCACGTTGATTCCGTCTTCCCACTGGGTGACGAAACCTTGTATTTCCAACTTGTCTGCTGATGCTCCTGGACCCGTTACGTTCCACGTCGATTCCGTCTTCCCACTGGATGACGAAACCTTGTAATTCCAACTTGCCTGCTGCTGCTCCTGGAACCGTTACGTTCCACGTCGATTCCGTCTTCCCACTGGATGCCGAAATGTTGTCTTCCCATTTGTCCACTGCTGCTGCGGGAACCGTTACGTTCCACGTCGATTCCGTCTTCCCACTGGGTGCCGAAATGTTGTCTTCCCATTTGTCCACTGCTGCTGCGGGAACCGTTACGTTCCACGTCGATTCCGTCTTCCCACTGAGTGCCGAAATGTTGTCTTCCCATTTGTCTGCTGCTGCTGCGGGAACCGCTACGTTCCACGTCGATTCCGTTTTCGCACTGAGTGCCGAAATCTTCCTCCCCGCTCGCATTGGTCCTTGGCCTACCTTCTGCGGCCCCTTCCTGATTGGTGATTCCCATGCCCTGTCGCCGCTGGTTATCTGTCTTAGCGTGTGAGGAGACTAATTCACTCTCCCCCTCACACTTCCCCCTTCTTCGGGAACGACAGAGCCACCCGGCGAAGAAATGGCATCCGCTTGACCACTCAATGATGACCAAAAAAAAACAAATGATGGTGTGGATGCTCATCCACTTCCCCCCTTCGTCGGGAGATGACCGATCGCTCCCTCCTCTATGGCTACTCTGGGTTTTCCGTACCCCCTTTCTCCCAACTGTACTTAATTCCTTTTTTTTTACTTTACTTTACTTTTCTAAACTCTTCCTTTTTTTTTTTTTTTTTTTTTTTTACTGAAGCTATTACTAAACCCTAATTTCAATTTTATTTTTTTTTTTTTTATTCTAATTTTAATTTTACCAATTTTTTTTTTTTTTTTTTTTTTTTTTTTTTTTTTTTTAACTAAACCCTTTTTTTTTTTTTTAATCTAATTTTAACTTTACCAATTTTTTTTTTTTTTTTTTTTTTAACTAAATCCCTTTTTTTTAATCTAATTTTAACTTTACCAAATTTTTTTTTTTTTTTTTTTTTTAATTATTTTTTTTTTTTTTTATCTAAATTTAACTTTACCAATTTTTTTTTTTTTTTTTTTTTTTTTTTTTTTTTTTTTTTTTTTTTTTTTACTTTTTCATTTTACAAAATTTTTAACTCCTCCTCACCACTCGCACCCCGTTGGCGCCTCCTCTCACCCGGAAGGATGTGGCACCCACCTGTGCCACGATGCACCACCTTCCGGGCCGTCCTCTTCTTTTCGCCAACTCGGCCTTAACTCGGGCGCCTAGCTCCGGCGGCCAACTGTCCTCCGGCACCGCTCGCCCGGCTCCCTCGGAAGCCTGTCGCTCCAGCACCGGCCTCGTCGGCCGCTTCTCCGGGCACGACCCCTGCCGAGTCAGCGCCGGCCTCTGCTGCGCTGGCCTCTGCGTCTTCGTCCTACGCGGTTCCGGCCACACCCACGGCCCCTTCTCCCACGGCTGCTCCTCCCTGTTCTCCTGTTGTGGCCGTGGGGTAGGGGGTACCGTCGGCCATGGCGTCGCCTGCCGGACCCTCTTCCGATTCGGGGCCGTGCTGACCGGCTTCACCTCCGGTCTTACTGCTCTTGGGCGCGGCGTCGGCGGTATCTTCTTCTTCCATCTTCTTCCTGCTTGTCGCACCCTGCCGGCGGCGGCCCTTCTCCTTGCGGTCTCTATTGTTTTCCGGGTCCGCCGCTGCCGTGCCGTCCTCGCTCTTGCTCTCACCATGGCCCTTTCTCGTCCATCGATGCGCCTCTTCCTCGCCTCCCTGGTGCTCCTCCGGTGCATTTGGGCTATGACCCTGACGCGGGCCCTCGCCATGTCCTCCACTGCCTTTATTTTGTCGAGGCATCGGCGGTCCCGAATTGCCCGCAAGTGCAGGGCCAACGCCTCGCTCCTGCGCCGCCGCTCCACCTCGAAGGAACCGACCGGGATGCTTCCTTGTCCTCCTGCCGCCCGCCGGACCACCCACTCCGACCTTGACTTCTTGGCGTCCCATGAAGGATCGCCGACTATCTCAATGTCGCTGTCGTCGGACGACACTACCATTGAGGCACTTGAAGGCATTGTTTCGGCTGCGTGTAGATTTCGAATAGGCCGAACATCTTGCACGTCTCCACTTATATAGCGAATCCGTTTCCCGTTGCTGGAAATGTCCCGCTAATGCTCCCGTTACTTGCTCTCCTCCTCTTTGTGAGTTTTTTTTCTGTGTGCCCGTTATGCGGATACGATGTATTTATCTCGCTTTCGTTATTCCTTTGCTCTCGCCAGCATTTTGACGCGGCTTTTTTTTTTTTTTCTTTTTTTTTTTTTCTCTTTTTTTTCTTACTGCTGACCGCCACTTCATGAGCTCCTCCTTCATTATTACGTCGGTCACATTTTCTCTTGCGAGGTCCATCGCCGTCCGCGCCTCCAGCAGCTCCAGGCGCCTCCTTTTCACGCTTTCATGCGCTTCCAGCACCCGGCTTCTGCGGTGCTCCTTTACCGCCGGGATGCAGCTCCTCTCTTGGTCCGTCGCTGAGCCCTTCTCCGTGTACAGGTGTAACCGACGTTGGGTTACGAACTGTTTCTTCTGTGTCCTGAGCCTTCAGCTCGCTCACATGGGCTCTCTTCTCCCTCCTTGTCCGGTCGTGTCGTAACGTGACGATAACCGGAGACACGAAATCCACCACCGTATATGGCCCGTCATACCGAGGGGCCAGTTTCGCCGCAAATCCCTCAGCTGCCTTTGATAGGTGGTGCTCCTTTGCCCACACTGTTTCCCCGACCTTTGGGCTCCACTTCCGCCTTCGCAAGTTGTAATGTCGCGCCTGGTCCTGGGCAGCTCGCTCCATATTCCTCCTTACTATCTCGAATGTCTCCTTCAGTCTCGCCGCGTTCTCCATGGGTGTTCCTTGTTCAGCTCCCGTGCCCAGCACATTCTCGTCGAATAGGGCTCGCGGCATCCTTGGCTCCCTGCCCTGCGTTATAAAACACGGCGAGTAACCCGTGGACTCCGAGACTGCGGAATTTACCGCCAACATTAGCTCCGGCCAGTGTTCGTCCCACTTCCTTTGTTCTTCCCCAGCGAACTGGGCGATCATTGTTTTTACTGTCCTGTTCGCTCTTTCCGTGGGATTCTCCTGCGGCGTATATGGTGCGGTGAACTGATGGCGTACACCGAGTTCTCCGAGGAACTTCTTGAAGCTGCGACTGGTGAACTGCACCCCGTTGTCCGTTATTATTATTTTCGGTACTCCATACCGCGCGACAACTCTCTCCCTGAATGCCTTCTGCAGCGCCTCGGTTGTTGCTTTTCGAAGAGGCACTATCTCCGTCCACTTCGAAAACCGATCGATTATCACCAGGATCATTGTATTGCCGTGTTTCGACCTGGGCAGTGGGCCTACGAAATCTGCGCACACCGTCGCCCATGGCTCCTCCGGAACCTGTGTCAGCATTTTCCCGGCCATCTGCATCTGACTCGGCTTGTACTTCAGGCATGTCTCGCATCTCCTGACGTATTTCCGGATGTCCCTCTGCATCCCTGGCCAGAAATACCGGGCGGCCACTCTGGCTATGGTTTTCCTTACGCCCAAATGTCCCGCCGTTGGTGCGTCATGATTTTCCTTGAGGACCTGCTGCCTCATCTCCAGCGGCACGCACAGCTTCCATGGCGCCACTTCCTCGCTTCCGGCTCTATGCGGGACGTGTCGGTAGATCAAACCGCCCTCTTCCACGTAATCCGGGAATTTCTGTGGGCTTGTTGTCATCTTTTTCTTCAATGCGCTTATCCATCCGCATTCTTTGGCGACCACCTTCATGGCTTTTCTGAATTTTTCCATTACCGGCTGGCGGGACAGAGCGTCGGCAACCACATTGAGCTTCCCCTTCCGGTAGCTGATGATGTAGTCATACTGCTGTAGTTCGAATACCCACCTCGCTATCCTGCCAAGTGGGCTCTCGATGTTATTAAGCCACTTCAACGCCATGTGGTCCGTGATCACGTCGAACTGGTACCCCTCCAGGTAGGGCCTCATTTGCCTTATCGCCCATACTATGGCCAGGCATTCCTTTTCCGTTGCGGAGTAGTTTTTCTCGGCCCCAATCAACGTTCGACTGGCGTACGCGATCACTCGTTCGCCCTCCTCGGTGTCCTGGGTCAGGACCGCCCCGACGCCGTAGTCGCTGGCGTCCGTTTGCAGCACGAATTTTTTTCGAAATCTGGGCACGCTAGCACTGGATCCTCCGCCAGCCGTGACTTCAAAGTCTCAAAAGCCTCTTGGTGCTTGGTTGTCCACTCCCACTTTGTTCCTTTTCGCAGAAGATCGTTCAGGGGCTTCGCTATTCCTGCGAAATCTGGGACGAAACGCCGATACCATGATGCCATCCCTATGAACTGGCGCACTCCCTTGACGTTCGTCGGGGGTTGTAGCTCTGTAATCGCGGCCACTTTTCCCGGATCCATTCCGATCCCTTGGCTTGTTATCCGGTGGCCCAGGTAGAGCAGCTCCTGCCTGAAGAAATGACACTTTTCCGTATTTATCCGCAGGTTTGCCGCTCTCAACCTCCTGAAAACCTCTTGTAGATTCCGCATATGCTCCTCCTTGGTGCGTCCGATCACTATAATGTCATCCTGATACGCGAATGCGTGTGGAGCCATATCCGGACCTATGACCTGGTCCAGGGCCCTTTGAAATGTTGCCGAGGCCGAGTGCAACCCAAAAGGCATCACTTTCCATTGATATAGACCCTTCCCTGGAACGGTGAAGGCGGTGAATTTTCTGCTGCTTTCCTCCAGGGGGATCTGCCAATACCCATCCTTCAAATCGAGACTGCTGAAGAACCTTGCTTCTCTCAGCTGCTCCAAAATGAAATTTATGCGAGGCATCGGGTACGCATCTTTTATTGATTTCGCGTTAATTTGTCGGAAATCGACGCACATCCTCCATTGCCCCGTTTTCTTCTTTACCATTACGATGGGTGAACTGTACGCGCTAATTGAGGGCTCGATGCATCCCTTTTCCAGCAACTCCTCCACCTTTGAGTTTATCTCCCCCTGAATCTTCGGATTTTTGGGGTCATACCGTTGTTTTATGGGAATGTCGTCCTTCATCGTGATCCTGTGCTGCGTTATGTTCGAACAGCCCTTCTGGTCTGCGAACGCCTCCAGTTCTCTTTCGATGAATCTTTTGACATGTTCCTCTTCCCATTTTCCTGGGCATCCGGCTACCGCTATTGACAGTCTATCCTCCAGACAGCCGGCCCATCTTTTCCTTTTGGGTATCGAAATCCGGTGGCCTGCGCACGTAAAGGTTGTGCCAAACTCGCTGAGGAAATCCCATCCTAGCACCAGATTGTCCTCCATGCCTGGCATCACCAGCAGGTTTAGGGTCTTTGTGCGATCGCCGAAACTTATCCTGGCTTGGAGCACGACGCGTGTCTCCGTATGGCTTCCGTTAGCCAACTTCACTCGTCTCCTTGTTGCGATTCGTTGCCCGGTGACCTCCGGCCTCTCCGCTAGCTCTTCGGAGATAAAACTCGCCGTTGCTCCTGTGTCCAGCATGGCCTTTATCTCCGTGCCCTCGACCTCGATGGTTGCCGTCAGCTGCTGCTCCTCCTCGGATAGTCCTCCTATTAATTTTGATTTTGAGGCAGCACCGTGCGATCCCGGCTCTCCTCCCTGTTGCTGAGACCGCTGCGCGTTTCCCGCCCTCTGGCAGCATTCTGTGCTTCTAACTCCTGTCGCGCCGCACATTTTGCAGAAAAGCAGCCTTGGGTTCCTGCACCCGCTGGCCCAATGGCCCATGCCACCGCATCTGTTGCATGCCTGGGCTGGGTTCTCGACCGGACCCTGCCTTGGCTCTACTGCCCACTGCTGATTAGGCTGTTGCGGAGCCGACCTCTGCTGGGTCTCGTGCTGCCCTCTTGGCATCCAATTTTGGTTCGTGCTGTTTTGTCGCTCCGGTGGGCCTCGGCGCGATTCCTCTCTTTGCCACCTTGGTGCCCATTGTGTGTTTTGGACGGCCTGGTGGTGGAACTCGTCCCGTTGCCCTTTTTGGGTCCATTGGTCCCTCTGGTATCTTGCCGCCTCACTATGCTGCCACCTCTCGTTTACGGGCGGCTGACTGTGGCTCCACCTTTGTTCTGTGGCCACCTGTCTGTTGAAGGCTTCTTCCTCCTGCGCTAATTCCTCGAACTCCTCTGCCAGGCCCATCACCTCCTCTAAAGACGCGCAGGCGTATGGCCTTATGAACATCTTCATCCTTGGCATGCAGTTTTCGACGAGCCTCTCGATTACTTCTTTTGTGGTTTTCCCTAATGGTTTCATTAGTGACTGAAGGTCCACCATGTATTCTTTGAAAGGCTCTCCGCGACGCTGCTTCCGTTGGCGAACTTGGTCCGCCAACTTTTCGAAGTATCCTTTCGGCAGGAAAAAATTCTCGAAGCTTGCCTTGAACCTCGCCCATGTTGGCCATTCTTCGTCGTTCATGATGAACCATCTTTGGGCCCTGCCCTGCAATAGTTCTGGCATGGCTCTGGGGATGGTGTTTATGTCTAATCCGTATGTCTTTGCGGACCATGTTACTCGGTCCAGGAACTCTAACGGGTCCCCTGTGCCGTCGAAACGGAACGACCAGTCTCGCACCTGTTTGGCTACTTTGGCAAAATCTACCGGGGCCGGAACATACTTTCTCGATTGCGGCTCTATGCTCCTTCCCTTTCTTGGATCTGGTACCGCCAGGCTCTCTATAAACTTTTCGGTCTCGCTGGCTGCTCTCTGCCTGGGGGTTGATCTTTGTCCATATCTTTCCTCTATGTCGTGTGTTAACGCCAGTACTTCCTCTTCCTTGGTTTCGTCGACCCACCTTGCCACTGAGGATCTCATCGCTTCCACAGTCCCGTCTGCTGGTAGGCCGAGCTCTCTACACACTTCGCTCAGCTCCTCCTTTCTCAATGTGTAGATCCAATTCTTTTTTCCCATCTTTCTGCTATGTTAATTTCTAGGCTAAATGCAATCACGAAGTTTGGGCGCCAGGTGTAACGAACTTATTTCTATGCTTCCGCTCGCCACAGTATGCCGCGGCTAGCTCACAGAGATTTGCGGATCCGTTCCACCGAATTTATAATTCGACGTGATTGCCCTAGCCCAGAAATAACACAATAGCTTTACTTTTAGTTCCGTCTCTTTATTGACTGACCCTTCGGTTACACTGATGTCTCATTCGGGTTCCCGGGAAAGGGCCTCACTCCTGATGCTCGTGATCCTTGATTCCTCCGCCGTCCGGGTGGCCCGCTCCGATGCTGTTGTCTCCTTGTCGCCGGGGTTCCTCCTTGGTTATCTGTCGTCGCCTTCCACCTCTCTGACTCGGTTCGGCCCGGGTTTTTGGCAGTGCCCTGTGGCGGGCTGTGGCCTCCGCTACGCCAGGGAAACGCCGTGATTTTCGCACCGGCGAGCCTAAATCGGGAGTTGGCTACTGCCTATCGCCTCCGCTACGCCAGGGAAACGCCGTGATTTTCGCACCGGCGAGCCTGAATCGGGAGTTGCCGAAGATCTGTTGCCTCCGCTACGCCAGGGAACGCCGTGATTTTCGCACCGGCGAGCCTGAAACGGGAGTTGCCGAAGATCTGTTGCCTCCGCTACGCCAGGGAACGCCGTGATTTTCGCACCGGCGAGCCTGAATCGGGAGTTGCCGAAGATCTGTTGCCTCCGCTACGCCAGGGAACGCCGTGATTTTCGCACCGGCGAGCCTGAATCGGGAGTTGGCTACTAACTATCGCCTCCGCTACGCCAGGGAACGCCGTGATTTTCGCACCGGCGAGCCTGAATCGGGAGTTGCCGAAGTCCTGTCAGTCCCGACGGGTCGGAAGTCGCCCGTCCCGGACCGTGAGTCGTGCTTTTCTGGCCGGGTGACCACCCGCGTACGCGTCAATGGCCCCGGACCACGAGTTGCTCGGTGGGTGATCGGTATCTCCCCGATCGCTTTCCTGAACGGGCGCGAGTTCCCGAGTCGGCCTATCCGTGCTTTGCAGGACTACGCCTGTTGGTTGCGAGTCGGGAAACCCTCCTCGTTTCCTTGCAAGGCTTGCCTACTCTGACTGGGAATGGCCCAAACTCGACTCTGATGCCCTCCAACTGTCGAGGAAACCGTCCGACCACGATCCTCTCCTGCTCCGTCTTCCGCGTCTTTGGAGCAAACCGGGCTTAGGCTCCTGAGCGGGCCTATCCTTGCCGTGGCAGGACTACGCCTGTTGGCTGCGAGTCGGGAATCCCTCCTCACTGCCTGGCAAGGCTTGCCTGCCGGGGCCAGTAACTAGTCCAACTCGTCACCTGTCGCCTCGGTTTTTCCCACAGACCTTTCCCGGATCCTTCCGTACCGATCCTGTCTTGTCTTGTTCGTGTCCTTACGCTTGGTTGTTGGACTCTCCAAAGGCGGTCCTTCAAACTCAAGCTAATCCGAATCCCTTTTAGAAACGCTCTAACACTTGACTGGGGGACTCTCCATAGGCGGTCCTCCAACTCAACGCTACAAGCTTCCTCAAATGACTCGTCTCGAGCTGCTCCAGAGGGCCTCCTTATATACGGATCGGGGCGCCCGTTAATCCTCCTGGCTCCAACGATCCCGCCACTTTCCCGTTGGCGGTCTGCCGTTATTCCTGTTTTTCCGTCTCATGCCACTTTCCCGTCGGCAGGTGGCCGTCCGTGCGGCCGTTGCCCCCTTTCTCTCGGCCGCTGACCCCTGTTGCTTCTTTCTCCTTTGCTGCTACTAGTCCCCTCGCACCGTCTGAGCGCCGCTGCGCGGTGGGCTCACTTCCTCGCCGTGGCCCCGGGAACCGCTACGTTCCACGTTGATTCCGTCTTCCCACTCGCCGATGAAACTTTGCCTTTCCCGGCGTCCGTTGTCGCTCCGGGAACCGTTACGTTCCACGTTGATTCCGTCTTCCCACTGGGTGACGAAACCTTGTATTTCCAACTTGTCTGCTGATGCTCCTGGAACCGTTACGTTCCACGTCGATTCCGTCTTCCCACTGGATGACGAAACCTTGTATTTCCAACTTGCCTGCTGCTGCTCCTGGAACCGTTACGTTCCACGTCGATTCCGTCTTCCCACTGGATGCCGAAATGTTGTCTTCCCATTTGTCCACTGCTGCTGCGGGAACCGTTAGGTTCCACGTCGATTCCGTCTTCCCACTGGGTGCCGAAATGTTGTCTTCCCATTTGTCCACTGCTGCTGCGGGAACCGTTACGTTCCACGTCGATTCCGTCTTCCCACTGGGTGCCGAAATGTTGTCTTCCCATTTGTCTGCTGCTGCTGCGGGAACCGTTACGTTCCACGTCGATTCCGTCTTCCCACTGAGTGCCGAAATCTTCCTCCCCGCTCGCATTGGTCCTTGGCCTACCTTCTGCGGCCCCTTCCTGATTGGTGATTCCCATGCCCTGTCGCCGCTGGTTATCTGTCTTAGCGTGTGAGGAGACTAATTCTCCTCACAGGAGGAAACTTTTTTCAACCCAATTTGTGACAAAATTTTTCTCAGTGGAAACATTTTGATCTTAAAGTTTGGGCTGTCAAATGAGTCAAAATGAGAGCAAATGGGAGAGCTTTTAAAAAATTTGAGAGTGCTCACACTGTCAGTGTGCCGGCAGCGCTGCGGCCGAATTTCCTACCCTATACTCGCGTGCTATGTAAAATGAGTATTTGCCCACCACTGATCTACAGCAACGAACAAAACTGCTCACCAATATACATTAGAGGTTGAGCAAATGACAAAAGCTTTAGAAAGTGCATACATAACGGGCGGCCTACCACTTGCGTTAGCCAGAAGTTATTCTACAAAGTTTGCCGTTAATGACAAAGAATTGCACAATTGATAAGGTAAAAGGCACCTTCAACTTCATAAATGATGGTGTCCAAATATCCAAATTCGTAAACAGATGCACGGAAGAAACTGGACAACCTAATCTGGGAAAGATCTGGGAAAGATCTGGGAAACTCTCAATAACCCTCAGATATTCAGCAGTAGAAGGAAATAATAGGCATTGACTTCATGAAGAAATTCAATTGCCAGTTAGATTTCAAACCAAATGAAATGAGACCATATAATGACATAATGAGACCAAATAATCCAAAATTCCCAATATTCACCACAATTAAAAAACGAATTGACTAATTTATCCATTTAGTTTAGTGACGTATTCGGACTCGAAACCGAATCGATCACTACCAATAACTTCTACAAACAAAAGCTAAGATTGAAGGATGATGAACCAGTCTTATTGAAATTATAGAAACCTCTTCCAGGGTCTGACAAGAAAAAATGGCGATTAGTAATTGACTATCGTCAAATTAATAATAAACTGTTGTCGGATAAATTCCCGCTCCCTAGAATTGATGACATTTTGGATCAATTAAGAAGAGAAAAATACTTTTCTTGCCTTGACTTAATGTCAGGATTTCCTCACATTGAACTCGAAAAAAGTTCAAGAGATATAACGTCTTTCTCAACAAGCAATGGTTCGTATCGTGCCAAATTCTTTCCAGAGAATGATGACTATAGCATTTTCTGGATTATAACTTTCTCAAGCTTTTCTTTATATGGATGATTTAATAGTCATTTGTTGTTCCGAAACACATATGCTCAAATTTAAATGATGTTTTTGAAAAATTTAGAAAATACAATCTAAAATTAAATCCTGAAAAATGTTAGTTTTTCATGCATGAAGTCACATTTTTGGGACACAAAGGCACGGATAAAGGAATCATGCCTGACGACAAAAAATACGACGTCATTAAAAATTACATAGTCCCACATGATGCGGACAGCGCTAGACGATTCGTTGCACCCTGGAACTACTACTCCAGACGTTTCATCAAAAGTTTTGCCGACTTTGCTCGTCACATGACAAGATTACGTAGAAACAAGAAAGGAAAGCAAACTTCGGGCGGAGCCGAAGTTAATATACCCTTGCAGTTAAAACCAGATATACATCACAAAAATCGGATTGAATTGGCCGATCCTTATGAGAATATCATAATATAACCAATTTATTACAATGAAAAATCTAAAACAAAGTACCAAGCTTCCATCTTCAAAAATACCAAAGATGGTATTTTTACCAAATACCATCTCCGATCGTTTAGTTATACGGCAGCTATAAGATATAGTCGGCTGATCGTTATGCAATTTGGTAGGTTGTATTATTTTGCTAAAAATAGCATTCGTACCAAATTCGAATTCTCTAGCTTTAAAAACACCGAAGTTATAGCATTTCTGATCAATCGGTTATATGGCAGCTATGGGATATAGTCGGCCGATCCTTGCAAAATTTGGTAGGTCGTATTATTTTGCTTTCTTAAAAAAGCTAAAAACAGCTTCCGTACAAAATCTAAACTCTGCAACTCTAAAAACCCCAAAGTTATACCATTTCCGATCAATCAGTTATATGGCAGCTATAGGATATAGTCTGCCGATCCCGGCCATTCCGACTTATATACTGCGTGCAAAGGAAAGAAGGGTGTGCGCAAAGTTTCAAGACGATAGCTTTAAAACTGAGAGACTAGTTTGCGTAAAAAACAGACAGACGGACATGCTCATATCAACTCAGGAGGTGATCCTGATCAAGAATATATATACTTTATAGGGTCGGAGATGTCTCCTTCACTGCGTTGCACACTTTTGGACAAAATTATAATACCCTCTGCAAGGGTATAAAAATGTAAAAATCGAATGGACTGCTTATTGTCAGCATGCCTTTGAACATCTCAAATCGGCACTAATAAATTAAAATTTATTACAATACCCAGATTTCAGCAAAGTATTTTACATAATAACAGATGCAAGTAAACAAGCATGTGGAGCAGTTTTAACTCAAAACAAAAATGGACACTAACTTCCAGTTGCTTATGAATCAAGATCGTTAACTAAGGGTGAAAGTAATAAAATACAACAGAGCCTCTGCTTCTTCCACACCTTCGGGAAGGATCCTTCCAGCAAGCATTGATTATAGACTGCTGCAATCTTTTCTGGTATTTGGGCCAGGGCCACCTTGAGTGCTCGGTTTGGCACCGCGTCTGGGCCGGGAGCTTTGTTGGGAGCTAGATTTTGTGCAGCCGCTAGCACCTCCTCTGCTGTGACCGCTTCCACTGAATCTTCTTCGAAGTCCCCAATAGCCGGGCGTGTTCCTTCTCCTTGACAGCTTGGAAATAATACGTCTATTATGGCGCTCAGTGCGACCGGGTCTGAGGGGGGCTGGCTCCCCGCCCTGACCTTTTTTGTTACGATTTTATACGCCTGTCCCCATGGGTCGTGTTCCGCTTCGTCGCATAACTTGAGGAACAGCTCGCGCTTACTGTCCCGTATGGCCTTTTTCAGCGTTTTCCTCGCTGCCTTGAATTCAAGGCGTCTTTGCTCCTGCGCGTCAGTGCCACGAGCTCGCTGCAGGGATCTTCTAGCCCTTAGGCACTCCTTACGAAGAGCCGAGATATTGCTTGTCCACCACGGAGCTGGCTTGTGATGCCGAGCAAAGGTCGTGCGCGCCTTCATGCATGCGTTACAGGCCGCATCAAGCGCCGTAGCAAGCGCCGCCACCGAGTCGTTTGCTGTAGTGTGGAGAACGAGCTCAGCTCTCCGCACGTGGTTTGCCAGTTGTTGGACGTCTAGCGTGTCTTGTCGATACGCCTTGCCGCAGGGGGGAATGCGCGAGGTCGCCCGGCTGATTCCGAGCGAGCAGAGTATGGCCTCGTGATCACTGGCCGTGTAGATGTCTGCGATTCTCCACTCTGAGGTCCGTGCCAAACTACTGCTGACGAAGGTCAGGTCAATAATGGAACCGGTGCCTGCTCTATTGAAGGTTTCCTGGTTGCCCTCGTTAAGAAGGGCCAGGTCCAGGGGTGCTAGGATCTCCAGCAAGGCTCTGCCTCTAGCATTCGTGGTGGTGCTCCCCCACTCCTGTGCCCACGCGTTAAAATCACCCGCTATTATCACTGGGTGTTTGCCTCTGGCATCTATCGCTAGCTCCTCTAGAGCCTTGCAGTAAGCATAGAGGGAGAGGCTTGGGGCTAGGTAGCAGCTGTACACCCATATGCCTCCCCACTGGATTCTCACGAACCCTTCACCTCTCCTCACTTGCCTTGGCCCATCCGCGGAACCTTTGCAGATCCAGATGGCCGCCGTTGATGTGTATAAATATGTGCGCGCATGACTCTCTCAGCTAGGCAACAACGTTTCCTTTGCTGTACATAATAAGCCAAAACAAAATGTATGTAAAGTTCTGCTCACTGCTTCACAGTGAACAGCGCAAAAGCACTTATTCAATAAAGATCGATCGGAAAAGGCTGAAGTCTGGTCCCTAATAAAAACAACTGGACTACATATTCCAAATTACAACATGGCGATCCTGCCAGGAGCATCAGGATAAACACAACAGTATGTCAACTTCGGCTCCGCCCGAAATTAGCTTTGTTTTTTACTAAGATAATTTTCTTGCAGCCGCATAATTCGGGCAACTTAGACCAGCGCTTTCGACCCTCGCCCTCAATTCGTTCCTAGCCAAAAAAAGATGGAATTTTTGAAAATTTTTTTGGCAGTTACGCAAAACGTTCAGTAACTTAGCATGATGTTAATTTCTACACGTCTGGGTCACCAATTTTCAGACATTAAGATGAAAGTTTGTATATATGGTATATGAGCCTATTATTTTTTGTTTATAATGAACGTGGAGACTCCTGCCTGACACGACAGGGTCATTAAGTGATTTTGTAAATTTTTGTATGATGCGTTATTGTATGAGTTAAATGAGTGCTTTTTCGTAAAAACAAACCTCTGACTTGTGCCGCCTACTTACAAAAAATTCGAATAATAATCGGTATTGGCCCGATTTGCCAATGGCTTCACCTAGGTGGGAGTCCAAAGGTTTCTTGAGTCATTTTATTTTCCGAGTCAGTTTATTCAATTCAGGTGTCATTCACTTAATTACTTTATGAGTAATTATAATGATGTCCGCTAGTGCGTAGAAAAACTATAACTATATCCTTCCGTTATATTATCGGGTAAGAAAGACGAAAAAAAGTAAAATACTTTAACGCTTTTCCAGATTAACATGCGAATCGACTTTTCTTTTCTTCCGCTTTCCTTCCACCGGAGAAGCTTCTCCATTGTTGCATGCCCAGTTGCCCAGCTCCAATGACCATGCGTTGCATGGCATGCGTTGCCATTCAGTTTGACGTCGTAACATTCCCCTTTTCGCAAACAACACCAATTTTGCCAACTTCACTATAGGCCGTCATTCCTTCGCTGTGTAATAAAATTCCCGCGGCTATCTGACAGAGTTTGTGGATCCGGTCGCAGGATCACGCCTGTTCATGGCAATTCAGGTGTCGGTAAGGCGTGCGCCAGTCTTTTCCCTTACTCGCTTCGTGGAAAAGCTACCTGCCGTGGTCGGGAATGGTCCAACTTGACTCTGATACCCTGGGCTTTAGTGGAACCGTCCTACAACGGATCCTTTCTTAGCTCGTCCCTCACACGTTACTATCTTTGGGTTGATGAACTCTCACAGGTCTCACCGTAACCGCATTGCAGATGCTGATATTCCATCTTTTTTATGCCCTCCTGTTGTTCTCAATTTTTATCATTTATTTAATTTTCTTTTTTTTACTAAATTAATTATTATTACCATTTTTTTATATCTATATTTGTCCCACCAAATTTTTTTTTTAATTCTCTATATTCCTTATTTAATTTTTTGATTTTAATAATCTAATTTCTTTTTTCTTTTGTGATTTTTTTGTTTGTATTCATTATTACGATGGGTGAACTGAATGCGCTATTCGATTGCTCGATGTTTCTTTTCTGTAGCACCTCCTTCACCTTTGCCCTTATCTCCCACTATATTTTTGGGTTTTTGGGATACTACCGCTACTTTATGGGGATGTCGTCCTTCATGGTGCCTCTTTGGCCTGTGAATGCCTTTCTCTCGATGAACCTCTTATCGCGTTCCTCTTCCCACTATGGCCGCCCATCTCCCTCTTCGGTATCGCAATGTAGTGGCCTGCGCATGTCACTTCTAAGAACCCATACCGTAAAGTTTAAACTTTAAAGTTTAGCTTAATTGTGGGTGGAAGAGATGAGTACCAAGTATAATATACTAAGAACGGATTTAAAAAGTTAATCACTGGTTTTCAAAAAATCAATAAGCAGCTCTGCGCGCTTGACTCTCAGTTTAGCGGCCTTCAGATGCTAAATGAGTTTCCTAAGCCTACCAAACCTGATCAGCTGACATTAACGCAGCCGCTCATATCTTCGGCTACCCAAAGGTCTGGAACTAATAACAATTTACCGTCCGAACTTCTCAGTGAAAACTAGCAATTGTCCAATATTTTCCCTGTGGCATCACATTAAGTGAAACCAAGTGATCCAATTGAACGAAACCCCCTTAGAGTCACCCAACAGGCTAAACCACAGTCTGCGAAGGGTGGGAGGAGTCCTCATTTTGCTAGACTCCAATCTCGCTTCTGAAGAGGTAAAATTACAAGAGTTTGGTGATTAAGAGTTTATTTGCATAAAAATAATTTCGTCCGCTAAATCTTTATACATTACCTGTTCATATATACCGCCTTCGTGTGAACCGTCCGCTATTCAATCCGTTTTTAATCGTATATCCGATTCTGACCAGCTTTTAGCTCTGGGTGACTTTAACATCCCAGAACTAAAGTGGTCTAATGTCGATATTACACCGTCTTCAACACTCATCACGCACCATGACTTAAGCGGGAATGTTAGACATGTCCCTAGGTCTCATCAACCATGTAATACATTTTTTAGATTTTCCGGGCTTTGCCTCTTTCAACCCCAAAGGATCCATATAACCCCACGTTTAAGAGGGTGATATTTCAAACCATTTCTGGTGTCGATCAAAAGTTTTCTGTGTCGAAAATGATATACGCCAAAAACTTAAAGGCCTAATCGATATATTTAATTGCTCCGATATTCTGGAATATTCTGGATATTAATGTCACCTTAGGAAAATTTTACCATACTTTTAATACATTTTTTGACTCATGAGTCTCGTGGAAATATCCGTGCGCTTCAACAAACCCTCTTTGGCTTACAAGGAGCCTCACGAACTTTAAACATACTAAAAACAGGCTTTTAGTTAAATATCAGTAGTACACATTTTTCAAGATATATGATAGCTCGGTCTAATTACAGCGTTTTTAACGCCGAATGTTATAGAAATTATATTAACTGCTGCCGGATTTAGTTTACTTATGATTCGAAGCAGTTTTATAACTTTGTAAGCACTTAGCGAAAACATGTATCTTTTCCTCCTCTACTAACGTTTGCTATTCGCAAAATTTTCGCTACTTACTTTTCGCCTAAAATGACAGATACGCAATACGAATCCCCTTCGAACCAATGTCCACTTGTGAGGATATTTAGTCTCCCCACACGCCAAGACAGGTGGGAGGGGGCAAAGGCAATGAAGGAGGGTTGAGGGGGTACGAAAGCGGTCAAGGATGTATTTCAGAGTGTATTTCAAAGGTCAGTATGGGGGGATGGAAGGAAAACAAAGCCAAGAGTCCTTGGCTCTTAAGGAGCGATGTGAATGCAGATACGACGTGGAACGTTACGGTTCTTGGGACGGCCGTCTTTAGAAAGTGCGGTTAGCCTAGCAGCAGCGGAAGCCTGTGCCCCGCTATCGGCCAACGGGAATGTGGTGTTATTCTGGAAGCAGGAATAACGACAGGACAGAAATCCAAAAGAAATAACGGGCGCTTCAAGCAGTATATAAGGAAACGGATCGGGTCTTTTGGTAAGCTTGTAGTGTTGAGATGGAGGACCGCCTTTGGAGAGTCCAACATTCAAAAGTTAGAGCGTTTTTAAAAAGGAGCTGCTTGTTTGAGCTGAAAGACCGCTTGAAATAAGTCAAACAGCCCGGTCTTTGATGGCAACTCTCGATCCGAATTTGCTAGCGCGTATGCTCGGGGTTTCATGGTGTAGTAGAGGCGCGACGACCAGTCCTGCAGAAGACCAGTGTGTGAAGACCAATCGCAGACGACCCGAGTGTGTGTCCCGTAAGGTAGAAAGGCCCACGTGAGTTTTGTATCTATATGTTAACATACATTTGTAACATTTATATATTAACATTTATTTTTATATAAACAACGTTCCTTTTTGTATTTTTAATTTGCATAAAAGTATATATTTCAATTTTCTCTTCTTGTTCACTTTTCGATTTGTTCTGAACACGATGGCTTTTCGAATCGTTGAGCGACCTTTTATGGTTACATCGAGTGTAATAAGCTGATTGCAAGTCAACTTTTGGGCGATGTGACCACCCGTCCGACAGTGTGACCTTCACAGGAAATAGCAGAACGAGACTGGTAACTGATCCAGCGAGTAGAAAGTTTTAAATTAGCAGCGAACCATGACGGTCGCTATAAGTTAAGACCAATTCGACAATAATGTAAACCTATATCTAACCATAAACATAAGCAAGAACAAGCCTACGAGACCACTCAACAGCCATAACTTTACAGTTCAGAAGTGGGATACTCTTGTTTTGGTTATGCGAAAATCGGAGAGATAGTCGCATAATTTGTAAAAAGAGCAGAATCGTCGGCGTCGAAAGTAGGTAATGGGAAGCAGTCCCAGAGATTACTTGTTACTTGTGCATGGCAGACGTATTCAAAGTTAAGGAAAACCAGACAGTATACATACAAAGGGACTGTGTGTATTTGGGCGTCGTGGTGAGTTAAGAAGAACCAGACAGTATACTTACAAAAGGATCGTGTGTATATGGGCGTCGAGGCGAAATTGCCAGTAACGAATAAAAAGTTTGGAGAGCAACACGGAAAAATGGTCAAGATAGCTGAACTCAAGGTGGACCACTTGAGGTTTTTGTTGAAAGAACGAAATCTTGCAGCGAGAACCAGAGCAGAGTTGGTGCAGCGACTAGTAGAGTTTGAGGAGTCGGAGGATGTGGAGATACCATCTATTGAAAACGTAAGTCAACGAGAGGAATCGATGACGTCACAAGCGGCAGCCACTTCACAACTGCAAAATAAGATGACCGAGCTGAAGAATATAATGGCGCTGTTGGTGAGCATGCAGAGGCAAAATGCGGGTGCAGAGACAGGAGCAAGTAGGCAGCAACACACAGAGGAAGTCAGTCCGAATGACAGAGGTGAAGATATTCCTACTCTTCAAGCAGCAAACAACGTTCGTAATGCGTCGATAAAAGCGATTGCGGACACTTTGCCAGAGTTTGATCTAGGAGACGAGAACGCCATATCAGTGCAGCAGTTCATCGATCGCGTCGGCAAAGTGGTGGGAGTGTATCGTTGGGACGAAACATTTTTATTACTAGCAATTTATACGAGGATCACGGGACCAGCCAAGTTCTGGTTTGATTCATCGCCAGAAGTACATACAACATGCAGCGACTTCGCGCAAGCTATGAGGGACGTGTTTGGAACAAGTCCAGATGAAGCGCATGAAGCATTTCAACATGGTCAATGCAACCAGACGAGCTAAAGAGACAGTGAAGGAGTACTGTTTCCGAATGTCAGCCCTAGGAGTGCGGTACAATTTGAGCGAAGCAGCGGTTATTAGATATGTTCGCACAGGTTTGCAACACCGAGAGTTACAAAACAGCATTGCAGCTATAAATTTTTCAACAATGAAGCAGCCGAATCTTATTTTGTAAACCGAGGCCGTGCAATAGCAAACAAAAAGGAGTTCGTACCGAAATTCACCAATGTGAAGCAAGATGGTGACACCAAGCCAGCCAAATCGAAGGATGCTAAGAGGATGCTTCAGGATCTTTATCCTGTCACCGAAGCTTATTCTTGCCTGGAATGCGGCGCGTGTCCCCGTGTGGCTACAATTGGCCAACTTCAACTGTCTCTTTGTCGCGATGCGTTGCCTGGTGATTTCCGGGCTGACCGCTAGTTCCTCCGATATAAAGCTCGCCGTTGCTCCTGTGTCTATCATAGCCTTTACTTCTTTTCCTCCGACCTCGACTATTGCTTCCAAATGCTGGTCGTCTCCTGACAGTGGCTTCCGACTAGTTTTAAGACGCAGCACCGAGCGGTCCCTGCTCCTTACTGTCGCGCCGCTTATCTTGCAGAACAACTTGGGTTCCTACATCCACTCACCCAATGGCCCATGCCGCCTTACCTATTGCTCTCCACAGGACCTTGCCTCGGACCTGCTGTCTACTGCCGATCTGGTTGTTGCTGAGCCAATCTGTACTGATCCTCAGATTGCCTTATGGGCATCCATCCTTGTCCTGGGGTGCTCTGCAGTTCCAGCGGCCATTGCGTGTGTCCAATGCGTGTTTTGGATGTTTTGGATGGTGGAACTCGGCCCTCTGTCCTCTCTAGGTCGATTTATCCCTCTGGTATCCTGCTGACTTGCCGAACTGTTTTTCATCCTGCAACAATTGCCGCGGCTAGCTCACAGAGTTTGTGCGGTTTCCCAAGCCCAGAAATAGTACAGATAAATCTTTACATACTCTTTATTCTGAAGCCCTTTCAAACACAGTATAAATTACTCTTTGTTTTTGAAATGGGCTCCGCTCCGGATCCTTGCTGCTCCTCATAGGGTCCGCTCGGCTCCGTCGTCTGCGCTTACGGTTGGCCATACCGGTTGCTCTGCCACCGCTGCCATTCGTTTTGCTGCGTTGCCATTGGTTTCCTTATATGTTGCCTTATCGATGGCCGCGTACAGACCTTTCTACCTTTTGGAACACACCCATGACTCGACTACGAATGGTCTTCACCCACCTCTGCGCATACGCGCTACAGGATCAGTGATCCGTGACCGCGCCTCCGCTAGACCAAGAAAACACCGAACATACGCACTAATGAATCCGGATCGTGAGTTTCTTGATTGGTGTCCGGGGTTTTCCCGATCGGTTCCTTAACTGGGCGGGAGTTCACGAGCCGGCCTATGCTTGTCGGTAAATCAGGAGTCGGTAAGACGTACGCCAGACTTGTCCCTTACTCGCTTCATGGAAAGGCTACCTGCCGTGGTCGGGAATGGCCCAACTCGACTCTGATACCCTGGGCTTTAGAGGAACCGTCTGCAATGGATCCTTTCCTTTTTAGCTTGTCCCTCACACTCTACTATCTTTGGGCTGTTGGACTCTCTAAAGGCGGTCCTTCAGCTCAACCTACAAAGTCCTATTTAGAAACGCTCTTACACTTGAGTGTCGGACTCTCCAAAGGCGGTCCTACAACTCAATGCTACAAGCTTCATAAAAAGACTTATCCCGATTCGCTTCAATGGACCTTCTTTCCCAGCCACGGACCTCTAATGTTTCTTTGCGGACTTCGAGGGTCCGCTTCACTTTGCGTCGCCCCCTATCACTCTTTGCTCCTCCGTTGATGCTAGCCCCGCCGCAATGTCTAAACACGGCTGCGCAGCCGCCCTGATAACCGTTACGTTCCGTTACGTCATCTCTGCTTTCTCATGGCACGCTGTCCTCTTCAATGCTCCTTCTGTCTCCCGGCTGACTACTAGTCTTTACTTTTCCCCCATCCCCCCGTACTAAATGTTTGAAATACTCCCAGGGCTTGACCGCTTTCGCACCCCCTCAAGCCACTTCCCTTGACTTTGCCCCATGCCATCTGTCTTGGCGTGTGGGGAGACTAAATCGAGGTACATTGTTTTTGAAACTTTTTATATTTTTAATTTTATTATGGAATTCAAACTGGTCTGCTCAATGAAGCAGACCATACATTGCTGGCTATGTGAAAACGTTGTACCCCAAGTGTGCTGGTTCACTGCCTGTTCAAGCATTGAACACGATTGTAGGCATAAATTCCAAAGATAGAGTTGCAAGGGATCGGACCCATGGAAATATGAGATAAACAGCATGGTCTAAAACCGATCCCCTACAGCCTAACATAAATAACACAAACATAAGTGATGCGCTTATCGCACTTGAGAAAGGGTCGCATAGCATGTCAGCGTGCAGTGCGTTGATAAGTAGTTTTAAATAGGTTTAAGATTTTCATGTATCTTACTTATAGAGAATTGTACAGAATAAAATCAGTTTTTAAACGGAACTCATTGGAGTGCGACCTTATTATTTGGGGCTCCTCTTAACACAGCCTCAGATTCGGATGCCATTTCCCGTAGGGGTGGTCACCATTATTGTAGCGACAATTGTTGTCGTGTCCAGGAGGAAACGAGATTGTTTATGAGACAGACTAAGAACGGATTTAAAGAATTGAAGACTGGCTGACACTCAGTTTAGCGGTTTTCAGCTGCTAAATGAGTCCCCTAAGCGTAGGAAATTCGCTGTTATTGATCCGCTTCAGCCTGCTTAGCCGAAAATTACAAAGCCGCATATATCTCCTTAGGGCTAGAACTGAGAACAATTCGCAACAATTTTCTCAGTGCAAATGAACGGTTGTCCGACATGTACTCCGCGAAATCCGTTCAAATGATACCACGGATCTAAATGAAACCCCTGTTAGAGTAACACAACAGGGTAAACCACAGCCCGAACTACCGGTAGCGACTGATGTTGCAGTTTTTGTTCCTGTGACACCAAAACCCTTTCAGGTCATTCCTCCATGATACTTTAGACATTGATATTTCGACTTATAGCCGATATATAGTTTTGGAGGACAAAATTTTATATGTGTCAGAGAGGAGGTAATTCAGTCTCTCATTAGATATGGGACTTTAAGGTGTGAGCATAGGTCGTGATGGAATATGCCAGTTCTGGTATGATAGGGACTTTGCGAACTGAGGCCGTGATTGGCTTCGTTGTGTTGCTAGATCTGGTCTCTCTATTCTCGCTTCTTCTTCTCTCGTTCCGACCTTTAGCGTGGTGTTTAGTAAATACTGCTAAATGAATAATAATTTTGAGCAACAAAGGCTACTAAGACTCACTGCGTCAGCCATGACACAAAATGGGAGAGCAACAAGAAATTGATCAAGTGACTTATGAGAACCTGCAAAGAGAAGGCTTCAATTCTCCGACATCAGAAGTGGGATTCGTCCCTAACCAAACTTCTTCTAGGGACGTATTCGCGCTGTTAAAACAACAAAACCGGAACTTTCTGGAACTGGTTAAGAGAGTACAGATGCCGGCGACTTAGTTGCAACAGACTAGCGAGATATGCCTGACGAAATATAATCCGTACGTTGCTGGTGTGGATGCCATGCAGTGGTGCGCTACTGTCGTACATCATCTACATCATCTTACAAGAAAAACCATTAAGTGAGAGCGCTGATATTAACGTAAACAAATTTCGCGCTTGCAGCAAATGATACACACAACGCATGTTAACAGTCGACGTGAACTGCAAGCGGAGCTGCAAGTATTCTCAGCGCTAAAAGAGCGCACTAATACATCAATCTGGGAACCAGAGACAAAGCGAGCTAAAACTGCGGAAATCAAATGTTACCAGTGTGGCAAGCTAGGCCCCACAAGCAAGACTGTAGATCTGGATCCCAGGTTTTGACAACTGGAAATGAGTGGTAGTCAGGGCAGCCCTTTCAGATATTTATACTATAAATATGTAAATATGTAGCATGTCTTCTTTCAACATTCTTGTATCCGCGCTGATGTTCAAAACGATTTAATGACCCTGTTTTTGGCCAGAGAATATTTTCGACTAAAAACATCAGCCTAGTTCCGTAAAGACTAGTGGATGGGAAACTTGTTAGAACTAGTGACCAACCTTACACTTTTCGTCTTTAACACTTACCTATCGGAATACCAGGAGGGTACGTAGCAAATTCCCTAAACCAGGGGTCGGCACGGCCCTATCTCGGGGGCATAGGAAATTTCTCTGCCCGAGCTCTGCCACACACACACAGTATAAATGTGTGAAACGTCATGCTCACAGCCTACTTTCTGCTATGCGTTACTAATACTAATGCGTTAAAATCATTTGAATGTATTGGGGTGCCGACCACTGCCCTAAACTATATTCTGATAGTTCTCTTTTTGGGTCCCATATTATAGCCTTTACAGAAACGGTTAGCCTTTACGGTTGAGGAGGAGGACATCCTTAAAGGGTACATCTCGGAAGAGAGCGACTTGTCAAGGGCTCTTAGAGGCGTCGGGATGGAGGAGATTCTCTGCTGAGCTCCGAGACGGAAGCAGAGGGTAATTTTTGTTTTTTTTTTTTTTATTGGTCTTTCAGAATTTGGAAATGGCTTGTGCATCAATAAGAGCATCAGCTAGCATTCCTGTATAAAGCTTAGAGGCCCAGACGACCGAGGGGCGCTCAAGAAACGATTTGTTAGAATATATTAAGCTATTTGTTTATTATTAAGCTAGGAGGAGTTAGTAAGGAAATTTAAAATTCTATATTTTAAGTTTGAGGGACAGGAAAGAGATGTTATAGAGTAGAGACCATTGTAGTTCGAACATAATACCCTAAAAGGGTCATGCAGTGCATAAAGTTTCGAGTCCTTCTATTAGGAATGTAAAATTTTAAGCGTTTAAGTAAATGCTGGCTATCTACATCCCCGTTAATAAGGTTATGCAGAAAGACTACACCGAGCATTGTCCTACGATTTGTTAAGCTAGGTAAGTTTATGAGTAAGAGTCTATAAGCTATTATAAGCTGGAAGGTGAAGATTTGCATCCCAGTTAGACCTCTAAGTGAAAAAGTTTTTTTTTTATTATCAATCATTTAATAGTTACATTTAAAATCTGTCCGGAATTATGGACAATAATTAAATTTTTTAATTATACCTTTTTTTTTTTTTTTTTTTTTTTTGTTTAAGCCTTGACGTTTTAATTGAAATTTTATGTTGGGCCCTTTAGTGGGCGTGGATAAATCTAGAAATGCAGCTCAGTCTCGTTCGTTCGAGTGGCAAAGGTCCAGTGGGTGAGTCCGTTTCAGCCTCCTAGTGGTGTAGCTGTTGTCTAACAGGTTCATGGACTCAGGGTTGGGATGTCGATCTAGCCTCTCCACGTATTTGTTGGCGAATCGCTGAATTTCTGCTCTCACGGATGGGACTCCCAGTTGGGCGTGGATTGTTGCGTTGTCGTGGTACAGGTGAGCTCCGGTTATTGTTCTTAAAGCTTTGTTTTGGGCGATCTGGATGATATTTTGGCTGCTTAGACATGCCGTCCCCCATAGCTGGATACCATAGGTCCAGACTGGCTTTACAATGGCCTTATATATGAGAAGCTTGACCCTTTGCTTCAGCATGGACCTCCGTCCAATGAGCCAGTTGAGCTGACGCAGCTTGATCCGGATTTGCGTCCGTTTGCGCAGCAAGTGAGTTCTCCAGGTGAGCCTTCTATCCAGGGTCATACCCAGATATTTGGGTGTAGGGCTGGCTGGAATTGGGGTGCCTCCGAGACTGACTCCAGGACAGTCGCCTCTCCTCATAGTAAACGTCGTTTGGCCTGACTTCTCATGGTTGACGGCGATGTTCAACCTTCGAAGCCACGGGTCAAGGATGTCCAGCTGGCGTTGGAGTCGTGCAGAAGCCTCTCTGGCAAGATTGAAGAAGCCAGAAATGCCGTGTCGTCGGCATATGTAGCCACTAGAAGGCCCTCCTCTTCAGCGACAGGCATGTCGGCTGTGTACATGGTGTACAGGATGGGGCCAAGTACACTGCCCTGCGGAACTCCAGCTTCAATGGGCCTGTACTCCGATGTTGCATCTCCGCTTCTGACCCTGAACTTCCTGTCGGTCAAGTACGAGTTGAGGGAAATCGTAATACTGTTGAGGCAGGTTCCTCTTGATCTTCGCTTTTAGACCAGGGTGCCAGACCCTGTCAAACGCCTGCTTGACATCCAGGAAAACAGCACAGCAGTACTGTTTTCTTTCGAGGCTGTCCAGGATTTTTGCCACGATCCTGTGGCATTGCTCGGGGGTGGAGTGGGAGCGCCTGAAACCAAACTGGTGATCTGGGATCAAACCAGCCTCGTCCAGTACTGTCTGCAATCTGCGCAAAAATACTCTCTCGAGTATTTTGGAGATTACAGACAGTAAACTAATCGGCCTATATGAGGCGAGATCAGTTTCAGGCTTTCCAGGCTTAGGGATCAGGATGACCTCCGCCTGTTTCCAGCAAGTGGGGAAGTGTCCACTCTCTAGGCACGCATTATAAATCCTCGTGAGCCTCCTTATGCCTGAAGGTGGGAGGAGCTTGACCGCGAGTGCCTCTATCCCGTCTGCACCCGGAGATTTCTTGGCGTTGAGGCCTGACACCTCCTCCATGACCTCCCTCCTCCGAGACAGGCTCCATCTGGCTGAGGTCCGTGGGTGGTAGGGCCAGTACGAACTCCGTTTCTGCTCTATCCTCTTCCGAGCACGTGTTGAATGGCTTGAAGGCTGCTTCAAGGTGAGCAGCAAATGCATCGGCCCTTTCCTGATCCGAACGACACCAACCACCGTCGGATTTTCGTATTTGGGCGACCCTTTGCTTGGGACGCTTTAAGTGGCGGGTTAAGTTCCACAAATTGTGTTGGGGGTCCCCTGGCTCGACCTGTCGCAGGTACTCTTCGAATGCGCAAGTCCGCAACCTCTGCAGCAGCTTCTTGAGTTGTTTGGTTGCCCGATTGAAGGCTGCTTTATCGCTGGGGTACCTGGTTCGGAACCAAATCCTTCTCCGTCGTCTCTTCTCATTGAGAAGTGCAGCCACTTCAGGAGACCACAGGTGTAAGTGCCTTTGCAACTTCCTGTTGTTGCATGGAGCCCTCGGAGTTGCAATTAAGGCAGCGTTGTGCATCTCTTGAGTAAGATTCACAACAGCCTGATCGATACCAGCACCCGTGCTAAGGTCTGGCTGTGTGCTCTCTAGGGCGTTCTCCATCCACTCGGAGTAGCTCTCGATGTTGGTGCGAGGTCTGATCATCCTGAGTCGGGTGACTTTCTTCTCTACAGGGGTGTTAATGTGGAGTTCCACCGCACTGTGATCGGAGAAGAGATCTTTATTTGCCGAGCAGGCTATGGAGTCCGGATGGATTCCATGGGAGATGGCGAAGTCGAGAAGGTCCGGCAGCCGTTGGGGGTCTGTGGGCCAATACGTGGGCTCTCCAGTTGAATGGCAGTTATAGGCTCTGCGCTGTATGCATTTGAATAATGCAGTACCTTTGGGGTTACTCACTCTCGAGCCCCACCAAGGATGCTTGGCATTAAGGTCTCCTGCGATGATGAATTTGTCGCCCATATCACTCAGCAGGAGATCGAACTGGCCTTCCGAGACTCTATGTTGTGGGGGTATATATGCAGACGCAATGGTGATTTTTCCCAAAGGAGTGGAGACGGCAATTCTGGCACACTGGACCCAGTCTTCCTTGAGAATTGCTATGTCGCTGTAGTCAATGCTGGCCTTGACTATGATCGCCGCTCCTCCGTGTCCTCTTCCGCTAGGATGGTCTGCATGTATCACGTCATATCCGTGCAATTTCAGGAATGACTTATGGGTGAAATGGGTTTCTGCTATAAGCAGTATATCGATGCATTGAGTGTGGATAAAATGCTCCACCTCAAGCCTGTTTTGGACAAGTCCGTTAGCGTTCCAAAAGGCTACGTGCAGGCCTATTTGCGGCATATTTGAGAGAGGATGGAGCTCATCATAGCTGTCATTCGCTCGAATATTTTGTCCATTACTCTCTCAAGAAGGTTTTCCACCCTCGTCATAAATGCCGCCATCTGGTTTGCCTGTGGCATCTCCTGTGCTGTCGCTGGTGTCTGTGAAGGCCAGGCTCCTCATTTAGCTATGTCAGCGTAGCTTCTGGCTGTGGTGTCCGTAATTGAATATGGCTGAGCGGGTGGGTACGCTAACCGGCGTTGTTGAGGTGGTCGTGGTTCCTTAGGAGCCATGCTGGCCTTGGCTTTCTTGTAAGCCGGACATCCTTTGTACGACGCAGGATGGGCCCCGTGACAGTGCACGCATTTAGCCGCTTCCTCACGTGTCTTCTTACACTCGCTTGTGCTGTGATGATCTCCACACTTGACACAGCGATGCTGCAGCTTGCAGTATCGCTGACTGTGCCCAAATCCTTGGCACCGGTAGCATTGCGGCACATCATGGAAATTGCGTGGAGGTTCGACAGTGACCACAGAGTGACAGACTCTCTTGACATTGAAGATCTCCTTATTGTTGCTGGACGGCTCCAGATTGACAAAGAAGATCGACATCGGTGTTTTGGAGATGTGCCCTATGGCATTGCGCACATCTCGGACCACGTATCCTTGTCGCCGGAAGTCCGCTTTAATGTCATCGATGTCAGTGGTATGATGCAGACCTTTCACAACAACTCGATAGGCTCTATCTTCCTTGTGCTGGAACGTATAGTACCTTTTCCCGGCACTATCGAGGTGGGACTCAAGAGAAGTGTATGACTCTTTGTCCGGCATCATAACTCTCACCTGGTTGTGTCTGGCTGCTTTATATGTAAAGTCCTTCTTTTTGTCCACAATGGCCTCAATGGAAGAAATTAGGGCCGCAATGTTTGTGACGTCTGGGATGTAGATCGGCGGTGGCTTGATCTCCTTTGGAGTTTTCCGGGGTGCATCATCCTTCTTTGAAGTCATTCGCAGAGTATCCATAAAATTCTTGGGGGACTTAGAAGACATTATTACTTCTTCATAATCGACCGCTTCCGTTCCGTTGTCTAAAACTTCATCTTCAAGATCAGATAGAATAGCATAATAATTACTTTTAATATTAGCCTTCAATGCCGCTCTTGCTGCTTTGCTGGTGGTTGGTTCGTCTTCCCTGACGGGTTTTTTAGCCGACTTCTGTTTCATTTCTCCAAGCTCGGAATCGCTGGAGTCGACATCTTGAATGTTAGAATAAGGCTTCTTTTTAGGAGGCGGCTTAACTTTGATGGAGTGGGGGACTTCTTGCCAGTCCATCGTGTAGATTTTGTCCACGACTGGCCGCGAGATTGAGTAAATAAACGTGGTTTTTAATTTTTTGTTTTTGATGAAATTTTTGATTTTTTAACACACACCAAAAACTATACGTTAGGTTCAAAGCAATCAATATGACTTCCTTGAGGGACGCCGGATGTAGCACGGACCAGACGGGACTGTATGTTTTTAAATAAGACTCTTTGTGTCCTTCCATCTAGGTAGCTGGAGATCCACGTTAAGAGGTCTTTAGGAAAACCCAGCATATTCAGCTTACTCAACAAGAGTGAGTGATTAACTGAATCAAATGCTTTGCTGAAGTCTGTGTAAATTACATCGGTTTGATATCCCTTACAAAAGCCATCTACGACAAAGGATGTCAACTCCAATAAGTTTGTGGTGGAGGAGCGACGCTTAATAAAGCCATGCTGACAAGGAGTGATAATCGAAGAGCAAAGGTATTGCAAATGAGGGGTAATTAATTTTTCAAAAAACTTTGGAATTGCCGACAACTTAGAGATGCCTCTGTAGTTGGCAGCCTCAGACTTTTTCCCTTTTTTATGTAGGGGAATTATGAATGATTCCTTCCACTTAGGGGAAAAATCGAGGTTTCCAAAGATAAGTTGAAAAGTGTGTGAGGGTGATTTTCGCGAGCAAATTTTAAGACAAACAATTTCAGTTATGTCCCATTGTGCAGATTGCAGTAGTCTCCAAAAGTGCACACTTGCCGTCCCCTTCTTTCCTATGCCTTTTTTCTTTAGAACCGTTAAAGCTCTCTGGCATGTGCATGTAGGTTCGATTTCGCTGCAACGTTAAGCCCAGTTTCACTTTCAAATCGTTCTTTAACTCTAGCGGACTGACCTAAGATTTCACATTTTTTAAAAAAAAAAAAAACACGTGGAAATCCCTAATTACCCGTGTTCCGCAATCCCATATTTGAATTAAAGTGAATTTATGAAAGTAGTTGCAAATAAACAAGTGCGAGTTTCCAGTGCAATTGAGAGTTGCTGGTTAATTTTCCCTGTGGGTCGGCCAATATCAGGTGAGAAAAAGCGACTGAAATTCTTGTGGAAGTTCTAATGGCCATGTATTTCGCAGAGCCATGGTGGCCTGGTATTTCGACCGAGCCCCTATATAAAATATACAGAAGACAGAAACGCAGGAATCCGAGATGAGGATTTAGAGCTATTGAGGAGCGTTTTGGAGGAAAAGTAACGGATCGTCATGAAACCCCCCCCGCTGTTCCCTAACATTACATAAGGACCACGAGGTTTCCATGAGGCGTGGAATCAACTCCCCCCTCTCCTCTCGCCTACCATAAAAGTAGCTCTCGCGGATTTGTGTTCTGTTTTCTACCATGCTGCATCCGTTATTTCCCCAAGAGAATTAACAGAAAAACAAATACCATATAACCCCCACAGTTTTAGAGGAATAGCTGATCTGCCACTGTAGGGAATGTAAAACTTTAAAGAATTTTGAATCATAATTGTTATTTTCTAGAATTAATAAGTTTTGAAAGTTGTGCTTTTGTTAAATTAATTACCTACTACATCCTTTAATATCTATATATATATAAATATCTACATTATTATGAAGTAAACTTTAGAAAATACATATAAAGGTTCAGTAGTATGCACAGGGGGTAGAGAATTAGACGCTGGCAGTTGCGTACCAGAACTCCAAGTGTGCACAAGGCTGAAACTCGTTGCGCCGCAATGAAAAACAAGAACAACAACATCGAACATGATTGGACATCAGAAGTGGGATCTGGCCACCAGCCTTCAACACTAGATGGACCATGGCGTACCCTGATGGAATTGCAAAATAAAAATTTAATTGAACTAGTGAGAGCCATTAAAACAACTGTACCTGATGCAGGGCAGAACAAAACTGTGCATCTACCCAAATTCAACCCAGACAAACCAGGAGCCAACGCATCATCGTGGTGCACAACGGTGGAAATAATTTTACAAGAAAACACATTGAGAAGCAATGCGTTAGTTATGGCTTTGAGTTCGGCTTTAGAAGGAAGTGCTTCGCAATGGCTTTCGCAAGTGTGCTATGCTGAAATTACTTGGCCTGAGTTTAAAGAATTGTTTATACAACGCTTCGACACTATAGAAACACCAGCCGCTATGTTTCTTAATATGCTATCAAATCGACCGACTGATGGCGAGAGTTTGGCTGTTCATGCAAGTCGCATGGTTACCGAACTAACGACGAAATGGCGTCAAATGGATAACGAAGAGATTGCTGTATCTGTGACCCTTGCGCTGCTGGCAAGCTTCGATCACCGATTGCAGCGTTTAAGTTTTACATCAAATGTTCGAACCAGAGGCGATCTACAGTCCGAATTAAAAGCATTCACTTTTATTAAAAGGAAAAGCGGCGCTATGGAGCATCAGTCTGAAACTTATTCTAAACGGCAAAAACAATCACCGATAGAGTGCCATTTCTGCGGAAAAGTGGGCCATAAAATGTCTGAATGCAGATTCAAGAAACAACAAAATCAATTCGCGACTGATAAAACCCAACATGGCAGGCATGATGTTCATCACCGTGGAAAATCAAATTTAACTTGCTACAAGTGCGGAGAATTGGGTCACATATCCACCCAATGTACAAAAAAGGAAGCTGACAGGAACAAGGCATTCAATCGGGAGAAGCGAGTGGAACAGTGCAGCGTTGCAGTACCAAAGGGATGCCTGAACCATAGAGGCCAAATTTTCGAAATCACCTTCGATTCGGGATCGGAATGTTCGTTGATAAAAGAAAAGCTAAGTACCAAATTTTCTGGTAAAAGATTCAATAATATTGTTATGTTAAGAGGTATCGGCAGCAATGGAATATGTAGTACTTTACAAATATTAAGCAATGTAAAAATTGATGATTATTGTATCGAAATTTTGTTTCATGTAATACGCGATGATGATGTACAAAACGACATTGTAATTGGTCGTGAGATATTAAATCAGGGTCTTGATATTGCCATTTCATCAAACCAATTTAGGATCTCAAAGACCAAAGTAGTTAATTTGTGTACCGGCAATGAGCCAGCCGATATTGATACTGAGCTTGAGGGACAAGATAAAATAAAACTACACTCACTGTTGGCAAAGTACTCAAATTCATTTATAACTGGGATCCCAAGTACTAAAGTCAGAATTGGCGAAATGAAAATTAGGTTGATTGATCCAACAAAAACCGTACAGAGAAGGCCATATCGTTTAAGTCCATGCGAGCGAGATTTGGTTAGGGACAAAATTAATGAACTGCTAAAATGCAATATAATTAGGCCAAGCTGCTCACCTTATGCAAGCCCTATGTTATTAGTGAAGAAAAAAAATGGTACGGACAGACTTTGTGTTGACTTTAGAGAGCTGAATTCAAATACGGTCGCTGATAAATACCCTTTACCACTTATACATGATCAAATCAATAGGCTTGGGGGAGTTAATTATTTTACATGTCTAGACATGGCCAGCGGATATTACCAAATTCCTTTACATTCAGATTCTATCGAGTACACGGCGTTTGTGACTCCGGATGGTCAATACGAGTTCCTGTCCATGCCATTTGGGCTCAAAAACGCACCTTCCGTTTTTCAACGATTAGTAATACAGGCGCTAGGGGATCTAGCAAATTCCTTTGTCATCGTCTATATGGATGATATCATGATAGCCGCCTCAACAAAATGCGAGGCGCTAGAAAGATTACAGATCGTTCTAGATGTTTTGACAAAGGCTGGGTTTTCATTCAATCTTACGAAGTGCTCATTCATGAAAACATCGGTTCAATATTTGGGTTACAATATAAGTGCGGGTGAGATTCGTCCAAACCCACAGAAAGTTGTAGCGTTGACTGCTCTTCCGCTTCCACAGTCAGTCACTTCACTTAGACAATTCATTGGGCTAGCATCCTATTTCCGACAGTTTATTTAGGGATTTTCACAATTAATGAAACCGTTATATTTCTTAACTGCAGATAAAAACAAATGTTATTTTTGACCCTTATTATCCAGTCGAATTACACACAGACGCCAGTTGCAGTGGCTACGGTGCAATTTTATTACACAAAATTAATAACAAACCCCAGGTAATAGAATACTATAGCAAAACTACTTCACCGGCAGAATCAAGATATCACTCGTACGAGTTGGAAACCTTAGCTGTCGTGAACGCCATTAAGCATTTTCGACATTATTTGCTGGGCAGGAATTTTGTAGTTTATACTGACTGCAACTCGCTTAAGGCGTCGAGAAATAAACGAGATTTAACCACTAGAGTTCAGCGTTGGTGGGGTTATTTGCAGGCATTCACATTCGATATTCAGTATAGAGAAGGGAAAAGGATGGCACACGTTGACTTTTTATCAAGAAATCCCCTTTCACAAAAGTCTACTACAACCGCAAAAATAGTCGAAGAAAAAAGAGTAAATTTAGCTGAAATTTCAAGCAACTGGCTTATTGCTGAACAACGTCGAGATTTGGACATAGTCGAAATTGTTAAAAATTTTAAAAACTTTTCTCTGCCTGAAGATATTGCGAAAACCTATGAATTAAGGGCAGAAGTTCTTCATAGAAAGATACAAAGAAATGGGAGAACACGTTGCTTACCAGTGGTGCCACGAGCTTTCAGATGGTCTGTCATAAATCAAGTGCATGAGTCCATAATGCATTTAGGTTTCGAAAAGACATTAGATAAAACTTACGATTTCTACTGGTTTGACAATATGTCAAAATACGTAAAAAAATTTGTCGACAACTGCATCACTTGTAAAATGTCAAAATCCACTTCAGGAAAAATACAGGCGGAATTACATCCAATACCAAAAGTCACTATTCCTTGGCACACTATCCACATCGATATCACAGGAAAATTAAGTGGCAAGAGTGATCAGAAGGAGTATGTCATTGTTTAGATAGACGCGTTTACCAAATATGTCTATCTTAGTCATAGTCTTAAATTGGACAGTGAGAGTTGTATAAGGGCCGTTCAATCTGCCGTTTCATTGTTTGGAGTACCAAACCGAATAATAGCTGACCAGGGGAGGTGTTTTACAGGCGCAAAGTTCAATCAATTTTGTTCAGATCAAACTTGCAGACTTGCATTTGATAGCCACTGGTGCAAGTCGAGCTAATGGTCAAGTGGAGCGAACTATGAGCACGTTGAAGAATATGTTAACGGCGGTTGAAACGGGAACACAGTCTTGGCAGGATGTGTTGGGAGAGGTGCAGTTGGCAATTAATTGTACAACCAATCGCACTACGAAAGCAAGTCCTTTAGAAATGTTATTGGGAAAGGTAGCACGCCCATTGGGATTACTTCCACCTAGTGATATAGAAAATGTTATTGATTTGCCAAACGTAAGAGCGCAAGCTGCAAAGAATGTATTAGCCAGTGCAGCTTATGATAAAGAACGATTTGATAGGAATAAGGCAAAAGTAAAAAGGCACAAAATAGGAGATTTCGTATTACTTAAGAGCGAAGAAAGACACCAGACTAAGCTAAGTCCAAAATTTAGGGGGCCTTTTGAAATAGTAAAAGTTCTGGAAGGTGACAGGTACATTTTAAAGTCTTTAACTAATAAAAGAAATTATAAATATGCACATGAGGATTTAAGAAAATTACCAGACGGGCAAGTGCCCGAAGAGCTAAATGTGTACGATGATTATAATAATTTAGATGTAAGAAACGTAACCGCTACAGAAGAGAGTGAAAATGAAAATATTGATAATATTGAGAGTATTGAAGAAAAGAGTGAAAATGAAAATATTGAGAGTATTGAAGAAAAGAGTGAAAATGAAAATACTGAGAGTATTGAAGAAGAAAATGAAGTACACCAATAAGGGTGACAAAGTTTTACTGCTGGCCGATGAAAATGGCAGAGTACTGAGTCCATAAAATATAATGCAAGCACAAGTGCAAAACATATTGTTTGTTTTGATCATGGCGTGTGGGGTATTTGATTATGCGACTATAAGAGTGAATAATGAGGAAGAATGGATTATATAAAAGAAGAAGAAAAACAAAGAAATGTAAAGAAAGAAAGAAAATTGAATTGATGAAAAAAATTATAGTTATGGAACTGAATACTGTTTTGTGAAACTGTCAATATGATAATTTGTTATGAATTAAGGTAAGAAAATTGGATTTTGTTATGAAACTATTTAATGTTCAGTCTAATAATTAAAAGAAAGAAAGAAAATTCGAATGTTGCTATTTTCTACACGAGGTCGTGTTAGGGTCAGGATGGCCGTTTTTTTTTTTTTTTTTTTTTTGGATTGCGCCATTGAGGTGAAAATCTATCCTAGATACTATTGGCCCGTACCAATAGCATGCACGATTCACCGGCATGTCTAGCCGGCGCCTACGTACTAAAGACACCCCCGCACACACCACAGACCCCGCGGTACCACTGCTAAGTATTAATTCGCGGGGAAGGGTTGCCTAATCTAGGCATTCTCCCTTAAGCGACGTTCATTTTCGAGTCTTCTTAAGTCGCCCTGTGTATAAGCTATCAACTGGCTTACCCAGTCCCATTGCTCCTGTGAGCTACACATGAATTCCACGAGCTGCTCTGGATCTGGTAGCGATCCGACGGTGGCACGATATCTCCTACAATTATATAAGATGTGCTCTGGGTCCTCGTCTGCTCCTGGGCAGTTGGGGCACACTGGACTTTCGTCGTGTCCGAATCTATAGAGGTATTTTCTGTACCCCCCGTGACCTGTAAGAAACTGGGTAAGCTGGTAACTAACCTGACCGTTATTCCTTGTGATCCACTCCTGGATGTTTGGGATTAGCCTGTGCGTCCATCTACCTTTGGTCGTTGCGTCCCACCTCTCCTGCCATAAGGATAATGCCACTTGTCGGGCTGACCTCTTAATGGTCTCTCGGGATGAGTTCCTTCCCCGTTGCCGATTGGAGGCGTAGATTTCCTCCGCTTCATTGGCCAGAATATCAATTGGAATCATTCCGGCTAGAACGAGGGCGGCTTCCTCGGATATGGTTCTAAAGCCGGATATGACTCGTAGGGCCGCTAGTCGGTACGATGCCCCTAGCTTTTTTTTAAGCCCCTGATGTCTTCTGACTGACGCAGCCTATATCGGCGCAGCGTACAGCAAGACCGACGTGACGACACTGGCTAAAAGGCGTCTCCTGCTTTCCTTTGGGCCTCCCACGTTTGGCAGCATCCTTGAGAGTGCGCCTTGGATCCTTGCAGCTTTTATGGTGGAGTACTCCACGTGCGCTCCGTAGGACATCCTGTTGTCCAGCATTACCCCTAGGTATTTAATTGCCTCCTTTGAGGTGATGCAGCAGTTGCCCACCTGGATGGTGATGTACTCCACCTTCTTCCTGCTCGTGAAGAGAACTGCCTCCGTTTTGTGTGCTGCTAGGTCCAGTCCAGAGTCAGAAATCCAGGTTGATATCCTTTGTATTGCTTCACTCGCATTGGTTTCCACGTCCTTGATTTCCTTCGCCACCACGAGCAGCGCCAGGTCGTCCGCGAAGCCTATGAGTTTGCATCCTGTCGGTAGTTCGATCCTGAGTACTTCGTCGTACATGATGTTCCAAAGAAGTGGCCCGAGGACCGATCCCTGCGGCACCCCCGCAGTCACCTCATAGGATTTTGGTCCTTCGTCCGTGTCGTACAGCAGTGTCCTATCTGAAAGGTAGCTGGATAATATGAGTTGTAGGTATCTAGGAGTTCCTGCCAAGAACAAGGCTCGTTGGATACGTGTCCAATTGGTCGAGTTGAAGGCGTTGCGGATGTCCAGTGTTACCATCGCGCAATACTCCTTATCTCCCCATTTCCACCGGGTTCCCGCGATGGCTGCTTCCGCCGTGTCGGTCACGGCTTTGATGGCGTCCACCGTGGAGCGCGCCTTCCGGAAACCGTACTGGCTGACCGAGAGCGTTCCTTTGGCCTCCGCGAATTTCGAGACGCGAGTAGCTATGGCCATCTCGAGGACTTTCCCTACCGTGTCTAGGAGACATATGGGCCTGAATCCTGATGGGTCGTCTGTCGCTTTGTTTCCTTTCGGCAGCAGAATGAGGTTCTGCCTCTTCCACTTTTTGGAAAAGTGCCGTGCTGAAGACACTTGTTGAAGGTCTCAGCGAAGACCTCCGGTTTCTCCTGCATGGCCTGCCTCAGGACGGAATTCGGCACTCCGTCTGGTCCTGGAGTCTTTCTAGCCTTAATCCTTTTTGCGTAGTTCCGGATCTCCTCCTCCGTAACTGGCGTAAGCGGCTCCCCATCATCGGCTGGTATAGTCTCCCTTTTTGGCGGGTGCTTCGGGAACAGAGCCTCCACTATTTTCCTTAATAGTGTAGGGCAAGTTGGTCTTAGGTGCTCTTGCCCTTTAATCTTTTCATGACGACCTTGTAGGCTGTGCCCCATGGGTCCACCTCCGCCTCGTCGCAGATTTTTTGAAAGCATTCCCGTTTGCTGGCTTTTATAGAACCCAGAAGAACCTCAACTTGAATGGGATTTTCCTGCACCCTTCGCCCATCCTCGTATAAGTTTAGACAGTGGAGCACGATCCAATCAATTTAACCCTCTAAGCCCCAAGAGTGCCTTGAGGCACTCATTACATTATTTACAATTTTAAAAATAATAAACGCTATATCTACGTTTAAATATTTTTTAGCCGTTAAGAATAGATGCTCAATTATTTATAGAAGCTTTGAAAGCTCTCAGAAGCTTTTAACGGTACTTTTTGTTTATACTTGCACATAACATGTGTTTCGCCGCGTGTGAAATTTGAGCTGCAGTGAAGTGGCATTTCTTTTGAATATAAAAGTTAAAATATAAAACTAAACCAAACCATTAATTTTTTACTGAGAGGTAAGTTAATTTAGTATTAAAATAATATTACAGATATGCAAATATGTAATTGGTATGCATTGTATCAGTGAAATAGTGATAAGTGCCTTGAGGCATCTTTGGGGCAGTAAGCAAACTTTTGTTCCAAGTAGCTATTTCACAATTAATTGCAATCTGCAGTGGTTTAAAGAGGTTTTTCTTAATAAAAATTCTTAAATTAGAAAATATGGCAAATCGAAAGCGCTTCAAGTTATCCGACTTGACAGATGATCAGTTAATGAAATTATTTGAGTCAGTCCCGTCAGATGAGGAGGTCTCAAATATTTCTAGTGACGACGAGGACAATGATTTAAATGTGGTGGAAGCTCTAAACGCTGCATTAGAGGAAGCCGATTCTGTCTCTTTTATAGTTGGCAATAAGGAAAATGTTTTAAATAGTGCCCAGGATCCTAAGTCTACTAAGTCTAAAGGCTACAAAACGTCCTCGATCGCCATTGCCACTATAGAAGATTCGGGATGCGAATATCTACCAAATTCTGGAGGATTTAACGCTGCTGGTAAACAAATATAACTGAGATTTTTTATATAAGTGATTAATAATTTATATATGGGTAGGTCTTGAATCGATTACAAAGGAACCCACTAAGATTCTCTGGAGGGAGCAATCGATGCAGTTGCATGTAAACTGTATAGCCTTTCGAGGAGATTCCTCGCTTACAGAAGAAATTAAGGGGCTGGAAACTCCATTTGAGATATTTTGCTACTTCTTTGATGGAGAAATTTTCCTCATTGGTTGGAGCGAGAGAGTGGAAAACGTTGTTGCAAATTATGCAAAACATCACAAACACAATGCATTTGCCCTAAATGCAACTTACATTTATGTTGCACATCTAATAAAAACTGTTTCTTAGAGTATCATACCAAAAAATAAAATTTGACATGGCAAAACAAAATTGATTCTTTTTACTCTCAAGTGCCTAAGGGTGCCTTGAGGCACCTATTCAGTTTTTCTCACCTTACAGGTAAAAAAAAGGTTCTACGTTCTTTTTAATACCATTTTTGAGTTAAGAAGGCACAAAACAATTTAGAAAAAATTATTTCATTTAATTTCTTGCGTTATTGTGGAAAGTGGCATTAGAGGGTTAACAGACGTAATAATAATTCACCGGTAGTTCAGGAACCTTTTCGAGACTTCTCGGATAAAACTGCTGGAGTTATCCCGAATTGGCATATCAAATTTACAGGGTTGCTTAGTGATATATCAGTAGAAGACTTTATTTATAGAGTTAACTGCTTAACATCTCAAAGTTTAAATGGAAATTTTGTATTGCTCTACAAATTTGGACATTTACTTTTTGCTGGACCAGCTTTAAATTTTTATTGGCGCTGTCACAGATCTAATGAGGAATCCACCTGGTTCGATCTATGCACTCGTTTAAGAGAAAGGTACAAAGATCAACGTACAGAAAGGGACATTAAAGATACATTACGTAGACGAAAACAGGGTCGAAACGGAAGTTTCGATGAATTCTTAGAGGCAATGGTTGCTAATACTGATGCCTTACGAGAACCATTGTCTGATAAAGAAATCGTAGCAGAAGTTCGAAACAATCTAAGACCTATCAAGATCTATCATGAACTTTTGCATGTAGATACCACATCATTGTCAGCATTGAGACGAGAGTGTCACAAACATGAGGCATTCTTTGGCAACAATAAGTATAAGCAAGGGAATTTACAAAACAATTTTAGACGTACAGTTAATGCCGTCTCGTTAGAGGACCAACAAGATGAAGTTTCGGACATAGAGACAGATAACCAGAAGGTGTTTGCAATAAAGACTTCCATGAAGTGCTGGAATTGTGATGATCCTGGGCACAGGTATTTGGATTGTCTTAAACCTCGGCGCGTGTTTTGTTACGGATGTGGAGCTTTAGATACCTATCGACCAAAATGTGTTAAATGTAATCCGCATTCGGGAAACGATCCACAGGACATCCGCAATTCACACAAGAGGGATGTCCGCAACTAAATTCAAGCGAAAATCGAATTATACTTTCAAATCCAAATAAACCAGAACTGTTAGATGAAGAAGTTAGTCATAAAACCAGGAAGCCATATCACATTAGACTTAAAGAATACGATTTAAGAAGATCTGAATTGTTTTCAATTAAATACCATAATTCACGATCATCTAGGCGAATGCCAAAATTTTGGAACAGTTTGAAGAAGTCTACAACGTATACAGTATCGAGCCTTTCACAAAATGCTCAAGATAATCGTCCATTTGTTAAGCTTCACATTTTCGATCAATCTTATTATGCGTTATTAGATAGTGGTGCCAACAAAAGCATCATAGGTGGAGAATTAGCAAAAACAATAGTAGATTCAAAGCAATATCAAAAACAAAAAGGAAGAGTTTGTACAGCAGACGGAAAACGTCAAGGAATTGCAGGTTCAATAGTAATATCATTGGTATATAACAACCTTCAAACCGATTTTGAGTTTTTAATTGTTCCTTCTATAGCATTAGACATTATATGTGGAGTTGACTTTTGGAATCAATTCGGAATTTCGATAAACTATCAATCCAATCTTCCCGAAGTGCATGCGATAGAAACGAGTTGCGACAAACTATCATTATCAGCCACAGAAAACCGCAAGTTACAGAACGTCATTGAGTTATTTCCTACATCTGAATGTGACGGATTGGGTTTAACAAAGTTGGTAGAGCACGTAATCGACACAAAGGATACGCTTCCTATTAAGCAGCGTTATTATCCTATTTCGCCAGCCAAAGAGAAACTTTTGTGTAGCGAAATTGACCGAATGTTAGAGCTAGACATTATTGAAGAAGCACCTCCATCGGAATGGTCTTCACCGATTGTCCTATTAGTAAAACCAGGAAAGATAAGGTTTTGTCTGGATTCAAGAAAATTGAATAGTGTTACCGCAAAGGATACTTATCCTATGCCACACTTAGAAGGTTTATTGAGTAGACTGCCCGCAGTTCGATGCGTATCGAAGATCGATTTAAAGGACGCGTTTTGGCAAATTGCTTTGGAAGAGAAATCTCCACCAAAAACCGCGTTTGTTGTCCCAAATCGACCGCTATACCAGTTTAAGCGCATGCCTTTTGGTTTGTGTAATGCACCCCAAACAATGTGCAGATTAATGGATCAGGTTATACCATATCAATTAAAGTCTCACGTGATGGTGTACCTAGACCATCTATTGGTATTGTCTTCTACTTTGGATGAACACCTGACTCACCTAACCGTAGTTGCTTCCCATTTACGTAAGGCAGGGTTGACCATCAATATAGCCAAAAGTCAATTCGGCTTATCTAAAGTGGAATATTTAGGATATGTAGTAGGAGAGGGCACTCTACAACCGAACAACGACAAAGTCCGTGCCATTTCAGACTATCCTGTCCCTGCAACGCAGAAACAATTACGACGGTTTTTAGGCATGACCGGTTGGTATCAGAGATTCATACCACAGTATTCGACAATAGTTTTTCCACTTACAGAATTATTGAAAGGAAAATCGTAAACATGGAATGACGATGCACAGAAATCTTTTCAAGCCATTAAAGACAAATTATGCTCATCGCCAGTATTAATTAGTCCCAATTACGACAAACCTTTCATCATTCAGTGCGATGCATCCATCTATGGAGTAGGAGGATTATTGGCACAGTGTGACGAAGACGGATACGAGCGGCCAATCAGTTATATGTCCAAAAAGCTTAACAAGGCTCAACGAAATTATTCGGAAACAGAATTAGAGTGTTTAGCGGTAGTTTTAGCCATTGAAAGATGTAGAATGTACATCGAAGGACACCCCTTTAAAGTAATAACCGATCATGCTAGTTTAAGTTGGTTAATGAAAAAGAACGACTTGAGAGGTAGACTAGAAAGATGGGCCATGAAACTTCAAAGATACCAGTTGACCATAGAACACCGAAAGGGAAGTGAAAATGTTGTACCCGATGCCATCTCTCTTTCGAAGGAGATGTGAACGTTGCCAGTGTAGACATCGAAGTATGGTCCGAAATAGATCTTCGTTCCGATGCGTTCCATTCTTCGGAATATAAAGAACTGATCGACAAAATAGTTGCAAATAAAATACCAGACTATCAGGTAGTTGAAAACTTGCTTTATCATCGTCGTAACTTTTCCACAGGCGATGTGGATAAGGACGATCAGTGCTGGAAGTTGGTAGTCCCAAGGCAATTGAGAACAGAAGTTATTAGAGCCGCCCATGATCAACCATCCGCTTCGCATTGTGGCATGGCAAAGTGCTTAGAGAGAATCCGCAGAACTTTCTCATGGCCAGGAATGGTGATAAATGTCCGCGATTACATCCGCCAATGTGAGGTATGTCAAACTTGCAAACATCCCACACAGAAAATGAAAATTCCAATGAGACAGCAAGCTAAAAGCGAGAGACCTTTTCAGAGACTATATCTCGATTTCATCGGTCCTTTTCCTAGAACCAAACGAGGACATATAGGAATATTCATAATTTTGGATCACTTCTCAAAATTCACCGTCTTGAAGGCTGTAAAGAAATTTACATGGGAGATTGTTGTTAAAATCCTTAAAGAGGATATTTTCGATTGCTTTGGAGTTCCACAGGTAGTAGTTACTGACAACGGTAGACAGTTTAAGGGAAATGACTTCTCTGCGTTTTGAATCGCTACGGAGTCCAACACCTGTGCACAGCAGCATATGCTCCTCAGTCCAACGCTGCAGAACGAGTTAATAGATCTATTAACGCGGCGTTAAGATCTTACATTCGGTCTGATCAGAGGGAATGAGACAAGTACTTGAGTAGCATTAATAGCGCCTTGCGAAATAATCTACATCAGTCAATTGGAATGCCCCCATATTTAGCCGTTTTTAGACAAAACATGATTACTCATGGTAACGATTACCAACTTTTAGAAAAATCAGGATTAATTAATGAGGGATCCACTACCCTTAATCGACTAGACAACTTTTCCAATATTCGAGGTGACATTCAAAAACATATGCAGAAAGCCTATTAGACCAACAAACGTACCTATGATTTGCGAAGCCATCACCGGACATTTAATGTTGGCCAGATAGTAACGAAGAGAAACTTTAAGCTAAGCAATGCCGCAGGTAATTTCAACGCTAAGGCGGTAATTTCAACGCCAACAGGCGCTAGTTGGAGTAAAAGTCCGAGTGAAGAAAAAGTGCGGACAATCGCTGTATTTACTAGAAGACTCATCACGAAAAGAAATGAATTACCTTTCATGCTAAAGACATTTGGTAAAGATCACCCTTTTTTCAGCTTTGAGCTGAAAAATACATTTTTCATTCCAACCTGTGGGTGTGAGGGTGATTTTCGCGAGCAAATTTTAAGACAAACAATTTCAGTTATGTCCCATTGTGCAGATTGCAGTAGTCTCCAAAAGTGCACACTTGCCGTCCCCTTCTTTCCTATGCCTTTTTTCTTTAGAACCGTTAAAGCTCTCTGGCATGTGCATGTAGGTTCGATTTCGCTGCAACGTTAAGCCCAGTTTCACTTTCAAATCGTTCTTTAACTCTACCGGACTGACCTAAGATTTCACATTTTTAAAAATAAAACAAACACGTGGAAATCCCTAATTACCCGTGTTCCGCAATCCCATATTTGAATTAAAGTGAATTTATGAAAGTAGTTGCAAATAAACAAGTGCGAGTTTCCAGTGCAATTGAGAGTTGCTGGTTAATTTTCCCTGTGGGTCGGCCAATATCAGGTGAGAAAAAGAGACTGAAATTCTTGTGGAAGTTCTAATGGCCATGTATTTCGCAGAGCCATGGTGGCCTGGTATTTCGACCGATATAAAATATATAGAAGACAGAAACGCAGGAATCCGAGATGAGGATTTAGAGCTATTGAGGAGCGTTTTGGAGGAAAAGTAACGGATCGTCATGAAACCCCCCCCGCTGTTCCCTAACATTACATAAGGACCACGAGGTTTCCATGAGGCGTGGAATCAACTCCCCCCTCTCCTCTCGCCTACCATAAAAGTAGCTCTCGCGGATTTGTGTTCTGTTTTCTACCATGCTGCATCCGTTATTTCCCCAAGAGAATTAACAGAAAAACAAATACCATATAACCCCCACAGTTTTAGAGGAATAGCTGATCTGCCACTGTAGGGAATGTAAAACTTTAAAGAATTTTGAATCATAATTGATATTTTCTATAATTAATAAGTTTTGAAAGTTTTGCTTTTGTTAAATTAATTACCTACTACATCCTTTAATATCTATATATATATAAATATCTACATTATTATGAAGTAAACTTTAGAAAATACATATAAATACATAGCTGCATCGGAAGTCGACAGGCCTGCTGACCTCGAGGGACGAGCTGTAAGTACGGCATAGCCGCAACAACCTACAAATATGTTACAGAATAACATATAAACGAAATTTAAATATGTATATGAATATTTTGGATGAAGTAAAATCATGAAGTAGAGCAAAATAAAGTAATTTCCTTAATTTTCTAAATTCCAATCAACATAAATTAAGTAAATCATAAAATTTAAATCAAACTAAATCATTTTATGTTAAGGTTAGGTTAATCCCTTTGAATAATGATGTTGGATTAGGATTAGAATTTGTTATAGTAGGAATAATGTACCAAACACTGAAATATCTAATGAATATAATGAAGTAATGAAATCATAATGAATCGCGTCTAAATATTTCCGTGGGGTTTCCAGAGACAAGCTAATGTAAAATGGGTTGCCCTATGATAAAGGTGCAACAAGGCAGGGCGGGTAAAGAGGAGATCTTTAACACCTGAGTTCTCCAAGCTAGTATCCCCATTCTCTCTCTCTCCCCCACCACTTTGGCCACTCCCTTCCCTTAAGCACTGTCGATTTCTTTTATTTGGTAACCCTGATTTGGGGAAGCACAAGAACCCTCCCTCTGGCCCTGAGCTAGGCCGGCAACAGACAGTGCGTGCTCCCAATCAGAACCAGGACGTTACAACTGTAAGAAGAGGTTTGCACAGAGCCCTGGCACAGTATTTTAGCACACAGCCTGGTACTCCATCGGGGCCTGGCGAATAAATGGGTTTGACCCTTAAAAGACCAGATATTAAGTTGTTCTCAGAAAAAAACGTACAAAAAATTAGATTTGCTGCTTGAATGTTATATGCGTAAGGCTGATCAGTCAATTTAGGAGGAGAATAAGTTGTTTGAAAAAATTCTGCGAATAGATCGGCCATGGCCTGATCCGAAGTCGCAGAGGAATTTTCAAACATAAGCAGGGGTGAAAAAGATACGTGTTTACGCTTAGTGTTTACAAAATTATAAAACTTCTTTGGATCCTGAGTAAATTGTATCCGGCAGCGGTCAATATAATTCCTATAACATTCAGCGTTATGCACGGTAAAATTCGACCGAGCTAGTATGTATCTTGAGAAATCAACACTACTGCAGGTTTTTTTATATTTAAGTAAAAGTTTATTTTTTTTATTTTTAAAGTTAGTAAGGTGCCTTACAAGCCAAGGAGGATTTGTTGAAGCGGACGGATATTTCCAAGGCACACATGAGTCAAAAAATTTATTTAAAGTAAAATAAAATTTTTCTAAAGTGACATTAAGATCAGTGCACGCCAGAATATCAGACCAGTCAAATGTATCAACAGGCTATTAAGTTTGTGAAAATCAGCTTTACGGAAACAGCGAATCTTATTTACCACGCTCGGAGACATCTGATCGATACCAGGGGTGGTTTCGATTGAGACCTCCAGCGTGGGGTGATATGGATCCTCTGGGGTTGAAAGGGGAAAAGCTGTGGAGAGAGCAGTACCATCCGGATCAGATACAAAAAATAAGTCTAAAAGCCGACGTAGCGAATTTCTAACATGATTGATCTGACCTAGGGACATGTCAAACATGCCCGCGGTGAAGTCATGGTAAGTTGAAAGTGACAAAGATGGTGAGTTGTCGACGTTGGACCACTTTAATTCTGGGATATTAAAGTCGCCCACCGCTACGAATTGGTCACGATCCGTCATAAGATTAGAGACGTATCGAATGGCGGACAAATGCTGCCAATATGTAGGCGGTTCAGACATAGGAGGTATATATGAACATGTAATGTATAAAGCTTTAACGGACATAGTGATTTTAACGCAAATAAATCCATGTCACCAAACTCTTGGGATTTCACTTCTTCAAAAGCAAGAGTAGAGTCTACCGAAATGAGGACTCCACCTCCTCTTCGCTGAGATCGATCCCGTCTAAAAGTGGTGTACTTACTTGGAAAAACTTCGGAGCTAAAGATCTCCGGATTTAACCAAGTTTCTGTAAAAGCTTTTATATGGGATGCAAAGAAAGAACTATCAGAATATAGCTTGGGGCGTTTGCTACGTAGCCCCCTAGTATTCTGATAGGTAAAGAGTTAGTGAGGAAACTAGTTTTTTTGGGTTAGTGGCCAAAGAAGAGGTGGAGGGGTTGGTCAGTGGTTCCGATATTGGGAAGTCTCACTCACGATGGTTTATTAACTTTTTTCTTCACGGAACTAGGCTGATGTTCTTGGACGAAAAGATTCTCTGGCCAAAAACTGGGAGAGCAAATCGTCTTGAACATCAGCGCGGGCACACGAATCTTGAAAGAAGACGTGCGCCGTGTATAATTATATTTAAATTTAGATATGTCCTCCACCTTTATATCGGCTTTTGTTTTGGCTTTGATATAAGCCGAGATATCAATCTCTGAAGTATCAGGGCAAGCCGAGAAACAAATATCTGTTTCGATGGAGGAATCACCTGTAAGGGTTTTGGTGTCGCAGGTACGAGAACTGCAGCATCAGTCGGTGCCGGTAGTCCGAACTGTGGAATACCCTTTTGGCATTAATGTCGGCTGAGCAGGCTGAGGCGGATCAGAAACAGCGGATTTCTTACGCTTAGGGGACTCATTTAGCATTCATTTTTCGTAAAATCAATGACCAGCTCTGTGCGCTGGACACTCAGTTTAGTGGCCTTCAGCTGCTAAACGAGTCCCCTAAGCGCTGATAAGCGAAATCCGCTGTTTTTAATCCGCCTCAGCCTGCTCAGCCGACATTAATGCCAAAAGGGTATTCCACAGTTCGGACTACCGGCACCGACTGATGCTGCAATTCTCGTACCTGCGACACCAAAACCCTTACAGGTGATTCCTCCATCGAAACATATATTTGTTTCTCGGCTTGCCCCTGATACTTCAGAGATTGATATCTCGGCTTATATCAAAGCCAAAACAAAAGCCTATATAAAGGTGGAGGACATATCTAAATTTAAATATAATTATACACGGCGCACGTCTTCTTTCAAGATTCATGTGCCCGCGCTGATGTTCAAGACGATTTGTTCTCCCAGTTTTTGGCCAGAGAATCTTTTCATCCAAGAACATCAGCCTAGTTCCGTGAAGAAAAAAGTTAATAAACCATCGGGAGTGAGACTTCCCAATATCGGAACCACTGACCAACCCTCCACCTCTTCTTTGGCCACTAACCCAAAAAACTAGTTTCCTCACTAACTCTTACCTATCAGAATACTAGGGGGCTACGTAGCAAACGCCCCAAGCTATATTCTGATAGTTCTTTCTTTGCATCCCATATAAAAGCTTTTACAGAAACTTGGTTAAATCCGGAGATCTTTAGCTCCGAAGTTTTTCCAAGTAAGTACACCACTTTTAGACGGGATCGATCTCAGCGAAGAGGAGGTGGAGTCCTCATTTCGGTAGACTCTACTCTTGCTTTTGAAGAAGTGAAATCCCAAGAGTTTGGTGACATGGATTTATTTGCGTTAAAATCACTATGTCCGTTAAAGCTTTATACATTACATGTTCATATATACCACCTATGTCTGAACCGCCTACATATTGGCAGCATTTGTCCGCCATTCGATACGTCTCTAATCTTATGACGGATCGTGACCAATTCGTAGCGGTGGGCGACTTTAATATCCCAGAATTAAAGTGGTCCAACGTCGACAACTCACCATCTTTGTCACTTTCAACTTACCATGACTTCACCGCGGGCATGTTTGACATGTCCCTAGGTCAGATCAATCATGTTAGAAATTCGCTACGTCGGCTTTTAGACTTATGTTTTGTATCTGATCCGGATGGTACTGCTCTCTCCACAGCTTTTCCCCTTTCAACCCCAGAGGATCCATATCACCCCACGCTGGAGGTCTCAATCGAAACCACCCCTGGTATCGATCAGATGTCTCCGAGCGTGGTAAATAAGATTCGCTGTTTCCGTAAAGCTGATTTTCACAAACTTAATAGCCTGTTGATACATTTGACTGGTCTGATATTCTGGCGTGCACTGATCTTAATGTCACTTTAGAAAAATTTTATTTTACTTTAAATAAATTTTTTGACTCATGTGTGCCTTGGAAATATCCGTCCGCTTCAACAAATCCTCCTTGGCTTGTAAGGCACCTTACTAACTTTAAAAATAAAAAAAATAAACTTTTACTTAAATATAAAAAAACCTGCAGTAGTGTTGATTTCTCAAGATACATACTAGCTCGGTCGAATTTTACCGTGCATAACGCTGAATGTTATAGGAATTATATTGACCGCTGCCGGATACAATTTACTCAGGATCCAAAGAAGTTTTATAATTTTGTAAACACTAAGCGTAAACACGTATCTTTTTTCACCCCTGCTTACGTTTGAAAATTCTTCTGCGACTTCGGATCAGGCCATTGCCGATCTATTCGCAGAATTTTTTCAAACAACTTATTCTCCTCCTAAACTGACTGATCAGCCTTACGCATATAACATTCAAGCAGCAAATCTTATTTTCTGTCCGTTTTTTTCTGAGAATAACTTATTATCTGGTCTTTTAAGGGTAAAACCCATTTATTCGCCAGGCCCCGACGGAGTAGCAGGCTGTGTGCTAAAATACTGCGCCAGGGCTCTGTGCAAACCTCTTCTAAGACTTTTCAACTTATCTTTGGAAACCTCGATTTTCCCCTTATGTGGAAGGAATCATTTATAATTCCCCTACATAAAAAAGGGAAAAAGTCCGAGGCTGCCAACTACAGAGGCATCTCTAAGTTGTCGGCAATTCTAAAGTTATTTGAAAAATTAATTACCCCTCATTTGCAACACCTTTGCTCTTCGATTATCACTCCTTGTCAGCATGGCTTTATTAAGCGTCGCTCCACCACCACACACTTATTGGAGTTGACATCCTTTGTCATAGATGGCTTTTGTAAGGGATATCAAACCGATGTAATTTACACAGACTTCAGCAAAGCATTCGATTCAGTTAATCACTCACTCTTGTTAAGTAAACTGAATATGCTGGGTTTTCCTAAAGACCTCTTAACGTGGATCTGCAAGCTACTTATTCTATTAATGGGATTGCCTTAGAAAAAAACCATATTTCCTTAATGGCTAATAAGGCTAAAGGAGTCCTTGGTTTTATCAAAAGGTGGTCAAAAGAATTTAATGACCCCTATATAACAAAAACACTATTCATTTCTTTGGTCCGTCCTATACTGGAGTATGGTTCATGTGTCTGGAGTCCCCAATATGGAGTACATCAGGACCGCATAGAATCCGTACAAAAGAATTTCCTAACTTTTTCACTTAGAGGTCTAAACTGGGATGCAAATCTTCACCTTCCATCTTATAAGAGTAGACTCTTACTCATAAACTTACCTAGCTTAACAAATCGTAGGACAATGCTCGGTGTAGTCTTTCTGCATAACCTTATTAACGGGGATGTGGATAGCCAGCATTTACTAACACGCTTAAAATTTAACATTCCTAATAGAAGGACTCGAAACTTTAGTCCTCTGTTCCTTAGCCGTTGTAGTTCGACATATGCACTGCATGACCCTTTTAGGGTATTATGTTCGAACTACAATGGTCTCTACGCCATAACATCTCTTTCCTGTCCCTCAAACTTAAAATATAGAATTTTAAATTTCCTTACTAACTCCTCCTAGCTTAATAATAAAAAAAATAGCTTAATATATTCTAACAAATCGTTTATTGAGCGCCCCTCGGTCGTCTGGGCCTCTAAGCTTTATGATGAATACAGGAATGCTAGCTGATGCTCTTATTGATGCACAAGCCATTTCCAAATTCTGAAACCAACCAGCCCAAGATACCGCAAAAAAAACCCAAGACTCCTCCAATCTATATCAGGGAAAAAAGCTTGAACGCCCTTTTCAACCAAATTGTGGCGTTGATCGGGTACCAATTGTTATGTTGTCCCGGTTATCAAAGCGAACATTCATAAAACAAAGACTGCAGATCGCCAGCTGAAAAGCAGCAAGTGCCTACAAGTAGTAGTAAAGAAAATCAAACCTGATGTTACCGCCGCGGAAATTACCGCCCTTATAGAAAAGGACTACGCCACCAAGAATGTTATTAACATTCTAAACAAAGACAAAAAGCCACAACCCTTCTTCAAGGTCGAGCTCGAGCTAGACAGCAGGTCGTTAAAGAAAAACAAAGTCTACCCTATGGATATAGTCGACCGATGCCGGCCGTTCCGACTTATATACTGCGTGCAAAGGAAAGAAGGGTGTGTGCAAAGTTTCAAGATGATAGCTTTAAAAGACTAGTGATCTAGTTCGAGACTAGTTCTAGCGTAGAGACTGAGAGACTAGTTCGCGTAGAAACAGACCGACAGACGGACATGCTCATATCAACTCAGAAGGTGATCCTGATCAAGAATAAATATACTTTATAGGGTCGGAGATGTCTCCTTCACTGCGTTGCACACTTTTGACAAAAATTATAACACCCTCTGAAAGGGTATAAAAAATGTGGTCAAATTTTTTTTATATTGAACCATGTCTAGCCTTGGTGCCACATAAGCACGTGCAATGCTATAGACATTCATGATTTTTTTTATTACCATCTTGACCCTTTCCTGCTGTTGACCCTTTTCCCCCCTTTATTGCTGTCGGCGCCCCAATTCAAATGCTCGCGAGCCAGGTTCCACGTGCTCAGCAAACCGATCACAGCTTATCTTACTAGAATGACTTTGTTTTGGTTACTGCTTCGCCGCATGAAACCATTTAAAACAATCACTAAATCATATTAGAACGATTGAGTAAAATTAGTAATTTTTTAAGATATTAACTTTATATTTTAAATTTAAAGAGCCAAGGTAGCTTTGGTAATGTAATTTGGTAAAATTGGTTTTTCCGGATCGACCGATTACATTCTATGTAGAAAATGAAAAGCACCATAGAACACTCGGAAACACAAGATTTGTTGACCATAGCGCCTAATGAACATGATATTGATTGAGGCTAACAATAGTTTCCATAAAATAATACGTTTTTTTACTTGACTTAAAAGTTTGACAAAAAACTTGGCCGAAAACAAAAACAAAAATTTTCGTTTGGCGGCGTTGAAAGTCGCATGCTCTACATAATCAGGCACTTAAAAAAATCACAGAAATTTAAAAAAATTGAAAGCACATAGGTATACAAAGTTTTACAATAAAAAATATTCTTATTCGGCAAGTGCACGAGAATCTAATAAATTCTAGATACGTACCGTGTAAGAATATCTTTTATATTGTATTTTTGTTACATTGCATTGTATTATCACCAAAAAGTGCGTTAAATTCGCATGCTGCGATTTCGCTAGTTGACTTTTTTTTTCATATATAGGTTATGTATATATAGGTTTTTTTGTTTCATATATCTTATATCGGCATATGTCAGTCTTAAAACTGCAATATTACTGCGTTCTGGCGTTCGTCACTAGTATTTCACCTCGCCAAAAGGTTTTTTGTTTGATATATCTTATATCGGCATATGTCAGTCTTAAAACTTCTATAAACTTCTAATTAATATATTCTAGTTTAATATATTTATATTAAATTAATGTATTTTACCTTTATTTCAGGCTCATCAAAGCAGGGAAATAATCGTCGGGCGTGGTTTGGTTTTAAATTTGTAGCCAAATAAGATTCTTGTGCAAGAGTCGACGAATTTTTGTAAAAACCTACGAAAACACCTTGAGCTGTGTTTAAGATTTTTCCTTTAAATGGAATTTCGATTATTCCTTCAGATCCTTTTCCAACTACTTCTTTGAGGTGCACAACATATATTGTTTTCTTTTGAAGTCGGATACATCTTAGAATTGGAATATTTGTGGACAAAAACCTGTGTAAAATTTAAATAAAAAAGTTTTTATTGTGGTTGAATAGATAATATCACTTTGATACATAACCCTAATTATAATAGTCTACCCCATTTAAAATAACCTGTAAAAAAATGTAACTTGATGGCATAAAATGATATCAAATATTTTGGATGGGGCATGCGCTTCCGTTAACGGTATTATTCCTCGTAAAGAGGTTTTTTCGGCACAAATATGTAAATAGGTCTTACTCCAATGAGTTCCTTTTTGAAACTGTTTTTATTTTGTACAATTCTCTTACAAGAAATATAAATGAAAATCTCCTTTGATAAACAAAGTATTGCGGACTCCAAACGCTAGGACGAACCAAAGATACATATAGAGTTTTAGTTGTAAAAGGATCATCAAATTCTGTTAAGAAGAGCCCCAAATACGGGTCTTACTCCAATGAGCTCCTTTTGGAAACTGTTTTATTTGGTAAAGTTCTCTTATAAGTACGATCACTAACCATACAGCATATAGACAACCCATTTCATACAACGAAAATGGACGCAAAAATTTCTTGCGACAGGCCCCAGCAGGCCCCAGAGAGGATTTCTTACGCTCTCTTACGCTCATCGTTCGTTCATCTTACGCTCATTCTCTCATTAAATGTTTTCGGTTTTTCAGTCTCTAAACGGAGCGCGATGAAGAAGGTTGGCGTGCGCTTCGGTTGATCTTTGTATGTATGCGTGTCGCACATTCACATACACGGGAGTATGTGTGCGTGCGATTTCGTTTCGAAGCCAGCGCACACAAATTTTGATTTTTGTACCTTTTCAGGCTTGCTACCCTAAGATACTTCGGGTATTCGTTATTTGGTGAAATGACGAAACAAATTATATTATTTTTTATATTATATTTTTTATATAATGAACGAACGATGAACGAACGAGCGATGAACGAACGATGAGCGTAAGAGAGCGTAAGAAATCCTCTCTGGGGCCTGCTGGGGCCTGTCGCAAGAAATTTTTGCGTCCATTTTCGTTGTATGAAATGGGTTGTCTATATGCTGTATGGTTAGTGGTACGATACATGAGAATTTTAAATCTATATAAAACTACCTGCCAACGCACTGCACGCTGACATGCTATGCGACCCTTTCTCAAGTGCGATAAGCGCACCACTTATGTATGTGTTTGTGTTAGGCTGCAGGGGATCGGTTTTAGACCAATGCTGTTTGTCTCTTATTTCATGCTGTCTCTTATTTCATGGGTCCGATCTCTTGAAACTCTAACTAAAGAATTTGTATATAAAATAGTGTTCAATGCTTGAACATTCTGGAAAGGGCCACAAAAAGAGGAGTAAATTCGATGTGTTTTTGATTAATATTTTTTTTTGAATAAAGTTGATGTTACTTTAACCTTTTCTTCGATTATAATTTCTAGTGGACTGTATAATATCTATTTTTGTTCTTGTATTTTGTTAATACATTTTTTTTACTAATAAGCGAAAGTATTATTTAATTTGAATTTTAATATTTTAAAATGTATGTTTTTAATCTCATGTTCAACCTAATGTTTGAACATCCTGCAAGAGGCCACAAAATTGCCTTAGTATATATTTTTTTTAATTTTTACCATACCAACAGTATGTACAGTTTTAAATGTACATTATTGATGCGTGTTCCTCCTGAATGATGTAAAGGATCCGATCTTGGTGCTGCTGATGGTGTAGCTCGTTGTTTTTTCTGCCGCTGATGTTGTTGTTCTTCTATCCGGTGGTCTTGCCGCAGACGTTGGATCCGCCGTATAAAATGCCAAAGACTTTGGCTGTCGTTGTTCCCAGAAACCCGACTTTTTATTTTTGCTCGATATTTGGCCTCGAACATGCCGTATATTATTTTCAATATTTATGAATTTCCGGTGTTGTTCCGGAAAAACTTATTTTTTTTAAATTGAAATCTTATTTTTGATTTCCCACAAACTGTGATCACGATCTTTCCCTCCACAAGTTGTGTTTTTAACTCCTTGCGCCGTATCGCTTTGGAGATCCGATGGCTGAATTCCAGCCCAAAGATTTTTCATAAATATTCCGATGTAAGGCCTCGGACAGTCCTGCGCTAAACAAAAAACGCACTTATTGCTCGATGGCAATTCTCAATCTCTGTGTCCCTTACCACTTGGGGGGAAATAACAGAGGACTACGATTATCTGAGCTCTTTTATGCCCAGTTCGCAGCCACCTTAGTTACCTTGGACTAAGTGTGTCAATGCACATCTAGCCACTATTTAGGTGCCAATTTTAATAGGAGCCCCAAAATACGGTTGAGAATACTCCTTGAGCCTTTATTTTTTTTTTTTAACTCATTTTTATTATTTTTTTATTTTATGCTCATTGGCATTTATATAATTTTATTCTCTGTGTCCCTTACCTCTTGGGGGGAAACAACAGAGGACTACGGTTTTTAAACTGGGCTCTTATTTACCCAGATCGCAGCCTTTATTTTTAGCTACCTTGGGCTGATAATTATTATTTTTCTTCAGCCACTTATAGGTGCCAGTTTTTTAAACCTGAGTCTCTTACCGCAGGGGGGAAAACGTCAGGGTGCCTTGAAGGACCAAATGTTAAGAGGAGCCCCAAATAATAAGGTCGCACTCCAATGAGTTCCTTTTGGAAACTCTTTTTCTGTGTCCCTTACCACTTGGGGGGAAACAACAGAAAATCCGGCTCAAAGGACCAAATGATAAGAGGAGCCCCAAATACGGGTCTTACTCCAATGAGTTCGTTTTGGAAACTCTTTTTCTGTGTCCCTTACCACTTGGGGGGAAACAACAGAAAATCCGGCTCGAAGAACCAATTGTTAAGAGGAGCCCCAAATACGGGTCTTACTCCAATGAGTTCCTTTTGGAAACTGTTTTTATTTTGTAAAGTTATCTTATAAGTAGGATACATGAGAATTTTAAATCTATATAAAACTACCTGCCAACGCACTGCACGCTGACATGCTATGCTACCCTTTCTCAAGTGCGATAATCGCACCACTTATGTATGTGTTTGTGTTAGACTGCAGGGGATCGGTTTTAGACCATGCTGTTTGTCTCTTATTTCATGGGTTCGATCCCTTGAAACTCTAACTAAAGAATTTGTATATAAAATAGTGTTCAATAACACAACACATAATGACATAAAAATTATAAAAAAAACTAAATTAAAAAAAAAAAAAAAAAAAAAAACTATTAGTAAATGAACAAATGTTTTTGGAAAGGTAAACACAACAATGAAACACGAAGACTGAGCAACAGCATAACAAGTAAATAAACGGAAAAACTGACCCAGAAAAAGTTAAGATTTAAATTAATAAGTATTTTTACGATATTAGGCACATAGGCAAATTTTGGGGGATCACTACCCAAACTTCAGCTAAATATCAAAAAGATGCTCAAAATATAGGCAAAAAACATGTATTAGTTCACAATAATATAATAATACCAATAATTATTATTAATATATCAAATTAAAACTTATTTTATAGAAAATAACTTTAACTTTAGAATCTATTACAAATAATTGTATTTTTAACACGTAAATGTGAATATGACCACTTTGAAGTTCGGTTTAGTTGTGAAATATTCTTGATGCGCGCAGCTGCGCTTTACAAATGAGCAACTGTTCACATCTTCAAATATATTTTTAGAAAACCCCTTTAGATTTCTAGAAAAATCGGGTTTGCCATGAAGAAGATTGGACATTTTAGAGGCGATTTGTTTAGTTTTCGGACATTTTTGCTGTTATATGTTTTTTTTTTTTTTTTTTTTGCTTATGGTAGCAACTACTGTGCGATCCCCACTAAAAAGTTCTTCGTAATAGAAGAAGTTGGAAGTTTTGCATTAGGAGAAGTTTGTAACAAATATGATTGTAACGAAAAGGAGCTTTCAGAAATTGCGAAAAGGCTCCGCAATTTCAATAGTAGGTTTGTCACGAAGTGGAAGACATGCGATAGAAATAAAGCAGCTTTTGAAAATAGTAATAAAGAATGGCTAGACACGCCTCTGGTGTTGATGGAAAGATCATCATTTAGAAATGTTGGACCCTCAGAGAAAAGTATTTTAGGGTGTTGCAGAAAAACTCAAATCAACAAACTATTAGGCATTTCGGAGAAAGTCTCGACGGATGCATTGTTGCTGGCTGCAAGTAGCAGCTTATATAAGGATGGAAGGCGCAATACATCAAAAATTGTGACGAAGCTGAAAGATGACGAGGAGCTTACCGGAGATATTTTAAAAACTATAAATAAGCCACGTAGCATGCTTTTTCAATTTTCAGACGAAAAAGCTCTGGCGCTATTTATAGATGTTGGACATACCAAGTAGACATGGAATATATCAAAAAGAGCAGCAAAAGGCCAAAACTCCCATATTTATCCGTGCTACGACAAATTACACTCCGCGAAAAAAAATGCTATCCCAGTGACATCACAGTCACGGACTATTATGCTGAAGTGCCTCTACAAAGTTTGGTGGACCATACTACCAATTCATGGAATAGACATCATAAACAGTTTTTGTCTTCCAATGGGTATGATGTCAGAGGTAGCGCTTGAAGCAAGGAATAAAAATTATAGAAACATACGCGAGAATAATACCAGGAAAAATTCAAGAATAAACGCAATGGAGGATATAATGAATACCCTTTTTGTTTCTTCTGATCCTCTAATATCTTCAATGTCAAATGGATCATTAATTTCGTCATCGAAAAATATTATTATGGACAAAGACAAGAGCTTGCTTTCAGCAGAAAATCTTCGAACCGAGTTGTCCGACTCTGAAAGTCAAGATTCAGAATATTAATTTTTTTTTTAATTTTCGTATATAATGTATAATGTCTTGTATAATATAAGTTATAATTCTATTTCTTACTCTTTTTCTTTAGAATACAAAAAATTTCATAAAAGTCTTTTTTTAAATATAAAAAAAAAATAAAAATAAAAAAACACTATAAATTTTATTTTTGTAATATTTTTGTAAATATTTTTGTAACAAACCGAAAATAAAAAACCGATTAAAGATATCTCTAATATTTCAGAAGTTATTAATTTAATGCCGATAGCGAGGCCGAATCGACCACTGTGCGCTGGCTTAAGAACGACTCCGGCAAAACCAACGCATTTTCGGAACATCTGTCTGCCAGCTTCACTCCTTTTGAACTTCCAGACGCTTCACAACGCGATGAAGTTGCAAACTTCGTACGCGCTCCCTTTCAGCCAGCGCGCCCCATCAGACACACCACGCCGCAAGAAGTCACGCTGCAGTTGAATGCGCCAAATTTAAAAAAGACTCCTGGACCCGATGGCATCGACAATCGAGTGGCCAAGACTCTTCCACCCAAAGGAGTGCTAGCGCTGGTGAAAATTTTCAACGCCATGCTAAGTCTGGGACATTTTCCAAGACAGTGGAAGCAAGCACGGATCATCATGATCCCAAAGCCAAGCAAGCCACTATCTCGAATCGATTCCGACAGCCCAATCAGCCTGCTATCCACTTTCTCGAAAGTGTTCGAGCGGATTTTACTCAGCCGACTGTTGGAACTACCTTCTACTTGTAGTAGTTCCAACAGTCGGCCATATTCCTCAACACCAGGTTGGCTTCAGAAAATCCCATGGCTGCCCCGAACAAGTCCATCGCCTGGTTAACCACATCACCCACGGACTCGAGCATAAACTACACACTGTACGAGTCTTCCTCGACGTAAAACAAGACTCGTCTCAGCTGTCAGCCTCTGCTGCTGTTCAGCACTTGCTGAGTGCGATGGAGCGCTGGACCAAGCAATGGAACATTGCCATAAATTGCAGCAAGTCGGCATGCGTCACTTTTTCTCTAAGAGTTGTGATCGACATCGTGCATACCTTCTGTTAAGAGGAGCCCCATTAAATAGGGTGTTACTCCAATGAGTTCCTTTTGGAAACTATTTTTATTTCGTAAAGTTATCTTATAAGTAGGATACATGAGAATTTTAAATCTATTTAAAACTACTTTTCAACGCACTGCATGCTGGGACCTGCTATGCGACCCTTTCTTAAGTGCGATAAGCGCACCACTTATGTATTTGTGTTAGGCTGCTGGGGATCGGTTTTAGACCATACTGTTTACCTCGTTTTTCCATGGGTCCTATTCCTTGAAACTCTATCTTTGGAATTTGTATTAAAAATCGTGTTCAATGCTTGAAAAATAATCTTAACGCGGTAGTAAAAGTTAACGATTTTTTTTCTAGGTTATCTATTCAAATTATTGGAAAACGGAATATTTATTTTAATTCTAAAAGAAGCCATTTATTAAATATAAATTAAAACTAAAGATGAAAGTTAATTCGAGCGGAACGGAATTTGATATACTCTTGCAGAAAAGAAAGCATAGATATCGAAAGCATCTGATAAAGTCGGCTGATCTTCATGAGAATTTCATAAAAGAAAGAATTTCTTAGAAAACCAAATATAAAAAAAGTCCCTATCTTCTATCTTCAAAAACACCAAAGTTGGGCCATTTCCTATCAATCCGATTCGATCTCGGTTTTTCCGACTTATATACTGCGTGAAAGAATAGAAGTTCGAAATCGATAGCTTTTTAAGTTCCCCCCAGCATTCGTGGATAAGAGACGTGTGTTCGAGTATTACCTCAATTAATCTGTTACCACTCGTGTGTAAGTTAACACGGTCTCCCAGCAAAACGGAAGTTTCCATACTGATAATGCTTAACAGAATAAAATAATGCAAGGCTAGCGACACCTGTGGACGTTGCACAACGACGTTGCCGAAATCCCAGGCTTCGGTCAGCGCAATCAGCTGGCAATGCACTCCGATGCAACGGCGGCTACCCAACACCACGCATGGGCAGCAGGGTCAGCACTTTTAAGGCTTAGGGCTAGCTTTCGTTATAAAAATTAATGTATTTAGCTTGAATTTTAGGATAAATCATCTGGCTGTAGAAAACGATACACCAAATGAAACCATTAAACCATGAAGAGGAATGTGAGAACATCGACGATGACCTAGTAGAATACGATGAAATATATTTTTTAGGCATAACTCCCTGCTCCCATTCATAGAAAGGAATATCGCAGGGAGAAAAATAAAACTTTTAATTGACACAGGGGCTTCCAAAAATTACATCAAACCTATTAAAGAATTAAAAAAGTTGTTTTCGTAAATAAACCATTTTCTATAAAATCAATCCATGGCCATAACACAATAAATAAAAAATTTATATTTTTTTTTTTAGTACAAATACAAAATTTTTCTTGCTACCAAACTTAACAACGTTTGATGGAATTATTGGACTGGACCTACTAAAAGAGACTGACGTCGTACTTGACCTAAATGAAAATGCTAGGAAATGTTAGGAAACCGCACGGGTGTATTTGCAGAGCCAATCGAAGCGCTGCCGTACAATACTAACATTGTTGGTACTATCCGGACAGAGAATGAAGATCCGATATATTCAAAACTGTACCCATACCCGATGGGCGTGTTTGTAAACACAGAAACACAAGCGATGTTACGAGACGGTATAATACGGCCATCTCGGACTCAACCGCGTTAACAACCGCGTTTGGGTTGTAGATAAAAAGGGACCGATGAACAGGGAAACACAAAAAAAACGCCTAGTAATAGACTTCAGAAAGCTTAATTTGAAGACAATAGATAACAAATACCCTATTCCGAACGTAGTTTTTATCTTGGAAAATTTAGAAAAAGCAAAATACTTAACCACATTAGATTTAAAGTCTGGTTTTCACCAGATAGTACTCGCCGAGAGCGACAGAGAAAAAACGGCCTCTCAGTAGGAAATGGGAAATATGAGTTCTGTAGACTACCCTTTGGATTGAAAAATGCACCCATCATTTTTCAGAGAGCCATCAACGATGTGCTTAGGGAACAAATAGGGAAATCATTCTATGTCTACGTCGACGACGTAATTATTTTTTCGGAAAATATGCATGAGCATCTGAAACACATAGCATGGGTCTTAGACAAATTATATGAGGCCAACATGAGAGTTTCGCGAAATCTAATTTTTTTTAAAGAAAATGTAGAGTATTTAGGTTTCGTTTAGGTTTCAAGTGGAGGCATATGAACATGCCCTAACAAAGTAGATGAAATCCGTAACTACGAACAACCGACCACACTATTTAATGTCAGATCATTTCTCAGACTAGCTAGTTACTATAGGTGTTTCATTAAAGACTTTGCATCTATTGGAAAACCTATTAGTGACATCCTAAAAGGAGAAAATGGCAAAGTAAGTGCAGGACAATCAAAGAAAATACCTGTTAACTTCGATGAAAATCAACGCCAGGCATTTGAAAAACTTAAGAGTGTTCTCGAATCTGAAAACGTAATGCTATTATATCCAAACTAAAAAAAAACGTTCGACTTGACGACAGATGCTTCGTCTTTTGGTTTGGGAGCAGTCTTGTCACAGGACGGAAATCCCATAACCATGATATCACGAACTTTAAAGGACAGGGAACTAAATTTTGCAACTAACGAAAGTGAGTTAGCAATAGTATGGGCCTTAAAAAGCCTCAGGAATTACTTATACGGCGTGAAAAATTTAAACATTTTTACTGACCATTTGCCACTTACTTTCGCGGTCTCAGATCGCAATCCAAACGCAAAAATTAAGTGCTGGAAAGCTTTCATTGACGAGCACAACGCCCAAATTTTTTATAAGCCAGAAAAAAAGAATTACGTCGCTGAGTATCCTAACAGCACATCCACGCGCTAGAAGAGGATGCCCAGATGCCCGCAGAAAGAACTCATAGATAAACATTAACACAAAGACCCAGGAACAAATAAATATCCTTACAAACACAGTAAACATTTTAGTAAAAAATGCTAAAGTAAAACAGATAAATACAGAAAATTTGTATGAAAAATTGTTATCAAGAAATAGAATAATTATTTCCGAACTCGAAGCCTTAATGTTGTCACTTACATATGCGAATATTGGAATAATCAACCCCTACTATCAGAATAATCAGAAAATGCCTTACTCAACCTGCGCCCAGCAACTTCACTCAGGGGGCAACGCACACTGCTCGACTCGCACCATCCACCTTGAACCCCTAACAATCATCGATAATGGCGTCATCATTCTCAATGACGGAACAGCTACGATCAATGGACAACTGGTAACCGGAACGTTCCTCGTTACATTCGACGACGAGGTAAAAATAAACAACACCATATACCAAAACTTGAAGAGCTACGTAAAAAAATCACCAGCCCCCGCTGCATCAACAGTCCTAAACATTACGGACCATCAAGAAATACTGAGCTTACCATACTTACATACTTATTTTGCAGACTTTTGATTTTTAACTGTGAATATCATTTCCTTTATACGTCATAAGTATAAAGTCAAGTGATATAATGGAAAAGTCATCTGGTCGCTCGCAGCCTAAAAATAGGAGCGATAAATTTGAGAAGATGAGACAAATAGCTGGTTCAGACCCAGGAGATATAAGATCCCAAATCCGCGACCGCCATTCAGAACAATCTGCCTACCTTGCAGGTATGCCTGATCAAACAGCAATCACCAACTCTATGGTGACAATAAGCAGTAACTCTACTACTTGTGTTATCTGCACCATTACTAACCCCAAAAACAGATTGGGCAATACCTCTAGTTACACCGTGGCTGCGACAGCGGCCAGCAGCATATGCTCTATACTGTGTCTCCGCTGAAAAATGTATCAACTCTGTTAGCTCTGTTAGCGAATAAACAATGTAAATGTCTGTTCCAAGCTCCTGGACGAAAAGTCAGCCGAAAACGAAAAGACGTGGATAAGCCCTCTTTACCTGTCCTCACTCTGCCTCCGATCCGCAAAACTAAGTTGCAGACCACAACGGCGCTCAACAAGCCGTCCGATTCTTCCTCAGAAAACGCATTGGATAACAATCGATTCACGATTCTGGTAGCTGAAGCAGAACAAATGAAACAGGACCTTGAGAATGTGGACTCTATCAATGGGGATACAATTCCACCTAGTGGTGTTGATCAATCCGCAAAATCCAACAAGATATCTGCTAATTCCGTAAGCAATCTGGTCTTATTAGAAAAATCTCTTGATTAGAGATTTAGGCTCCTAAGACTACAACATTCGCACTTCCAAATTTGGTGTTTCCAGAATACATGCAGCCAACTCTGACGCTTTTCGGGTAGCTGTAAAAACACTGACATCGCTTAATTGCCAATTTTGGCACCATCAGCTAAAAGAAGACAAGACCTTCAGAGTAGTTCTCAAAGGAATCCATTCAAATGTACCACATATACATTTGAGCCACACATAACGATACATAAAGAAGCCACAATAAATTTTAAAACTAGGCAAAACTTATTTTATGTCAACCTAAAGCAGGGTGCAAACGTAGAAGATTCCCTAAAAATAAAAAATATTGGGAGATACAGAGTCACTGCCGAGCGTGCTTCCCATAGAAAGGAATTGCTTCAATGTTATTGAGTGCTATTTGCGTAAGATTTATGGTTTGATTTTGGGCACCGAACATTCACATTTTTTCGGTATCAAGCCACTGGCTCATTATGCGAAAATTTTCATCGTTTGACTAGCGCTCAATTACCAACTCCCTGACAGATGGGTTCAACTTCGTGATTTTGCAGAATTTCGAAACTTAATTTAGGCATCCTGATACCAAACGATATTCAAATGTTGTCAAAGTCGACGATTATTACAGGCAGAGTCTAACTACCGTTCCGGGAATGAGCAGAAAACAGAAATTTAAGAGGAAAACTGGAAAAGAGGAGAAGGAGCCTGTTTGTGGTAAATGTAGTGGACCTCACGCTACTGGTTCCTTACTCTGTGTGAGCGACTCATACTTGTGCGTAAACTGTGGAGCCGAAGTTGATATACCCTTGCAGTTAAAACTGGATATATATCGCAATCATTGGATTAAATTGACCGATCCTTATGAGAATATCATAATATAACCAATTTATTACCATAAAAAATATAAAACAAAGTACCAAGCTTCCATCTTCAAAAATACCAAAGTTTGTATTTTTACCAAATACCATTTCCGATCGTTCAGTTATATGGCAGCTATAAGATATAGTCGGCCGATCGTTATGCAATTTGGTAGGTTGTATTAACTGACCAAAAATAGAATCTGTACTTAGTTCCACCTTTTTATCTTCAAAAACACCAAAGTTGGGTAATTGGCGATTGTTCAGTTATATGGCAGCTATAGGATATAGTCGGCTGATCCTTATGAAATTCGGCATGTTGTATTATTTTGCCAAAAATAGCATTCGTACCGAATCCGAATTTTCTAGCTTTAACAAGAAAGGAAAGCTAACTTCGGGCGGAGCCGAAGTTGATATACCCTTGCAGCTAAAACAGGATATATATCGCTAAAATGGGATATAGTTGACCGATTCTTATGGGAATAACATAATATAACCAATAAATTACAAGACAAAATCCAAAAAAAAATCCAAACTTCTATCTTGAAGAACCCCAAAGTTGGTATTTTTACCAAATACCATTTCCGATCGTTCAGTTATATGGCAGCTACAAGATATAGTCGGCCGATCCATATGAAACATGATACGTCGTTTTATTTTTCCAAAAATAGAATTCATAGAAAATCCCAACTTTCTAGCTCGAAAAACACCAAAGTTATACCATTTCCGATCAATCAGTTATATGGCAGCTATAGGATATAGTCGGCCGATCCCGGCCGTTCCGGCCGTTCATATACTGCGTGAAAGAAGGGTGTGTGCAAAGTTTCAAGACGATAGCTTAAAAACTGAGAGACTAGTTCGCGTAGAAACGGACAGACAGACGGACAGACGGACATGCTCATATCAACTCAGGAGGTGATCCTGATCAAGAATATATATACTTTATAGGGTCGGAGATGTCTCCTTCACTGCGTTGCACACTTTTGGACAAAATTATAATACCCTCTGCAAGGGTATAAAAAAACAGTCTAGGCCGAGGCCTAGACTCCCGACAACCAATCATCCAGCACGCGCTTTGCGTGTATTCATACCAGCTGAAGCCTCAAGAACGTATATATCGTATGCTAATATAGCTCGACCCAAAGAGAGTCCAGCAAGGATTGGCTCAACCCTGCAGACTTACGCAAGCTCTCCTTCCGATCCTAGGGTCAGCCATAAATTGACAACGATAGATATTGCCATCCGCGACAGCAATACCAAACTGGACACTCTGTTGAAGCTGATGCAGGAAAATGCAGAGTCATACAAGGCTTTCAGAGAGCTGGTCCAGGCTCTCATTGCGCGATTGCTGAAATTATTCAACCATCACTAAATATCGGATTGTAGAACGCTTGTGGACTAGTCAGGGTAACTGAAGAGCTTCGATTATTCCTCAGCGCTCATAACATAGACATAATGCTTGCCACAGAAACACACATGCGCACTGGACAGCACATCTACTTACCAGGCTATCTCATATACCATGCTTATCACCCCAGTGGCAACAGCAGAGGTGGCTCTGCAGTTATTATAAAGGATTCCCTAAGTCGCATTCCCTTTCCCTTCGCCTCAAGCAACGACAGACAGATAGCGAGCGTCCAATTACAGACTTCGGAAGGGAATGTCACATTAGTGCCGATATATGTATCTACCTCCATCAGAAATATGGGTTCAATCAGAATTTGAATCCCTTCCTGGCCGGATTTGGAAGTAAGTTCAATGCTGGCGGTGATTCTAACGCCAAACATGGGGAAACTCACGACTCAGTCAAGTCATTGCAAATGGTCATTACCAAGCACTTGCCACGGGTGAACCCACTTTTTACTCATAAAAGTCCCTGTTAATACCGACCGCGCTTGATTTTTTCATTATCAATGGATACCCTATAGACAGGCTACAAGTAAGAACACTCCATGAACTCTCCTCGAATCACACTCCTATCATGGCCATACTGCGTGCAACACCTGAGAGAAAACCAAAGCGCTCGCGAATCCTTGCCAGAGGTGCTAATTTAAACGCTTTCAAAGTCCACCTAGAACAGCTGAGCCGTCCGAATCCATCAGATACATAATAGGCTGGCTAACTGTCTAAGCAAGGCTCTTGCCCGATGAAAACAAGAATCTATAGACAGATTTTTGGAAAATCTGGACACAGATGCTAGTACTAACTACTCGCTGTGGCGTATCACAAAACAGTAGGCCCACCCCAAAATCAGCAATAAAAAATCCCTCAGGTGGCTGGTGCCGTACGAGCCTAGAGAAATCTAAAGCGTTTGCTAACAACCTTGAGCAACGCTTCAAGCCTTACGAATACTCGCCTGAAAGCATACGTCGACAAGTTGAACAGTTCCTGGAATCTCAATTTCAAATGAGTCTGCCTGCTAACCCTGTGTCACTGACAGATGTGAAAGACCTTGTAGGTAAACTTTCGCCAAAGAAAAGTCCTGAAGAAGACCTTATGGACAACAGGACGATCCGACTTTTACTGGATCAAGCCTTGTAATTCCTGGTGACGTTGTTCAATAGCGTACTAACTGTTGGAACTTTCCGAAAGTTTGGAAATCGGCCAACACACATATGATCCCAAAACCAGGAAAATCGCCAACTGACGTGAACTCATACAAGCCCATTAGTCTTTTACCATCTCTAGGAAAAATCATGGAAAAGCTGATCTTGAACAGGCTACTTACTCTTGAGAATGTCACCAGTGCGATCCCGGAACTCCAGTTCGGCTTTCATCTTCAACATGGAACTCCTGAGCAATTGCACAGAGTTGTTAACATTGCTTTAGAAGCCTTTGAGAAAAAGAAGAATGCAGTTGCTGCCTTCCTTGACATTCATCTTCTGACAGAGTGTGGCCCCCTGGGCTCCTGAATAAAGCCAAAAGTCTTCTTAAGCCACAGCTTCTCCAGCTCGTGAAAAGCTTCCTCGAAGACCGCACATTTCACGTATCTGCTGATGGACACAAGTCGTCCAACAAACCGATCTCTGCTGGTGTTTCCCAAGGAAGCGTCGTCGGCCCTACTCTATACTACAAAGATTAAAGCTATCTTTTTTATACGTTTTGAAAGTGGAAATTTTAATTCTTAAGATTAGAGAACTGCTATCCAATTGGCAGTTTAACCTAATCGGTTTTACAGCAAAAATCGCTAAAGTATACTCAATACATTAAAATTAAAAGAGTATATTGTAGTCGTGTGAATTGATCGATTGACCGGCCGCTTGACAAAAGTGTGCAACAATTTTTGCTGAGAATTTGCACCTTTAAAAGTTGGGTTAGTACCGGGTAATATAGTTGGGAAACTCGACAAGAAAGCCGTTTTTCCTGTTATAACCTTCTCAGTTTCCTCAAACACTTCATTATTTACCATTAAAATGCATTGTTGCTATTCATAAAAACAATACTTTAGATTAATTAAACGACACAAATTAGATTAGGTTTGGTTGAGACCGCTGTCAGATTTTAATACCCGCTACTCGCAGAGTACAAGTGTATATTGTAGTCGTGTGAATTTATGTAACATAGATAAGAAATCATCTCCGACCCCATAAAGTATATATATACTTGATCAGCATCAACAGCCGAGTCGAAATAGCCATGTCCAACTACCCGTATGAACGCGTGAATCTCAGAGACTATGCGAGTTAGAGCTATTGGATTTTACATGGAGACTCCTACAATGCCCACGCAGTTCAAGTTTGTTGACACATTTTGCCACTCTCTCTACCGCCACCACAAATTAATGTTCTGTAACAAGATTTTTTCAAATTTTTTACGCCGAACTATTTCTATAGTTAATTTATTCATCCAAAACAAATTTCATCCCGATTGGCCGATTTTTTGAGGAGATATACTCATTTCCAAAATAGTTTGAAAAAAAATGTATTTTTATTTGAGTTCCGTTCTTGATACAGTACGATTCTTTAAAACTACTTAGAACTTTAGACTTTTAGAACTAACTTAGCTTTGGGGCTCTATGTCCTTTTTATAGGTACCCTTGTTGAAGCTTTTTGCAGATCAAAGCTTCAAAGAAGCTTTTCTCTCTGAGAGGCTTTGTTCTCTGAAGGAAGTCGATTGAGTCGGAATGTATTACTTGAGGTATCAGTTGACGTTAAAGGCTTTGGATCTCAATTAATCGAGGTGGCAAGAAAAATGTGAAATTTGTTATAAAGTGAGTGCCCACTTAAGAATGGTTTGATTTTAATTATATTTAAGCTTTATCTTTAAATAATTATAAATTATGACCAATAAATAAAATTCCAAGGGAGTTCGTCAGTCATTTTGTCAACCAACACGTCAGCCAGTATTTTCCTCATTCCGGTAGTTTTTCATAATTTTAAACATAATTATTTTTACAACAATAGTAATAAAATTAAATTAAAAATAATAATAATAAAGTAAATATAAAAGGTAAAAAAAAAATAATAAAAAAAATAAAAGTAAATATAAAAATAATCATAAAACTGAAACTTTTTAAAAATGTAAACAACCGCCCACTAACAAAATCGAACCCAGAACCCCAAGGATAAAGATTTTTTTTTTTTTTTTTAACGTTGCTTTTATTTCTTGAATCTTCTCTTTGCGAGACTAACAAGAGGTGTATCAAATCTTATATTTTTAACTTAACTAACAGTCATATTGACTGATACGGAGTTAGACGGCCCTAAAAATCGATTGCTGGGTTGGGAGGTCGTTGCGTCTAAGGCGGGATACGCTAGAAACCCGAGTCAATCCCCGAGCGAAAAAATTTGCGTGCGAAGACAGTTTTTCTTTGTATGACTCTTTTTGCTTCTGGATTTCGTCTTTCACTGCGAGGATGCCCAGATCCCGGTGGATGTTTTCGTTGCGAACATACCAAGGTGCCCCTGTGATAGTTCTCAAGATTTTTGATTGTGCGCGCTGTATGATGTCTATAGGTTGGCTTTAGGACTGAATTGTACAGTAGTAAATTGTAGTCCAGGCACAGTGGCGATCGTGAGTTTATGATCCAGTGGAGGCTGCTGGCTTTCAGTTTTAGATGCATCTTTTTGCATTCGATGTGCTTACGCCAGGTAAGTCGTCTATCAAGGTGAACGCCAAGGTACGTTACGTCGTTAGCTTGAGGGATCTGCATACCGTTTAGTAAAAGCGGAGGGCATGTTTGTCTATTAATATATAACGTTATATGTTTACACTTTTGTTCGTTTATTTTAATGCTCCAGTCGGACAGCCACCTTTCCACTATTTTGAGATGATTAGCCAGTTGGGTTGTTGCCTGCGTTGGGCATCTGGAGCGACTAAGAATAGCGGTATCATCGGCGAACGTTGACGTTGTTAGTTGTGCGTTCGTAGGAATATCCGCAGTATACAAAACATATAGACACGGCCCGAGTGCGCTTCCCTGTGGAACTCCAGCTTCGATGGTGTAGTCGCCCGAAGTAGCTGCGTTGCATCTCACTGAGAATACCCTATTGAAGAGGTATGATTCCAGTAGCTTGTGGGTGTATGTTGGCAAATACGTTTTAATTTTGTGCATGAGTCCGATGAGCCAAACTCGGTCGAAAGCTTGAGATACGTCGAGGAAAATAGCGCTGCAGTATTCTCGTTGTTCGAAGGCTGAGCGTATTTCGGATGTTAATCTGTTCACTTGTTCGATGGTTCCATGGTTTCTTCGAAAGCCAAATTGGTGTGCCGGGATGATATTGCAAGCTTCCAGATGTGGTATTATGCGAGTTAACAAGCATTTTTCAAACAGTTTAGACAAACAAGATAGAAGGCTTATTGGTCTGTATGATGACGGAATTGTGTGGTCTTTTCCAGGCTTCGGTATCATTATAATAATGGATTTCTTCCACTTTTTTGGGAAATAGCCAAGATTAATGATTCCATTAAATAGTTTGCAGACGACCTCTATAGCGCATTTTGGAAGTTCGATCAGCATCTTTGGGGTCAATAGGTCACCACCGGGAGCCTTTTTTGGTTTTAGCCCTCTTATGACTTTTTCGATTTCGTTTGGCCGGAATGAAGGTGCGGCTGGCTGAGGGGAGGACTCTGGCTGAATTACTGGCAGGAGGAATGAATTTGAGGCTGGGTTTGGCTGGAAGACACTTTGGAGATGTATGGCGAATGTTTCAGCTCGGTCTTCGTCGCTGCGAGCCCAGCATCCCGAAGAGTTTCTTATCGGGGTGGTCGTTTCAATTGGGACACTAAGATTTGGGTGGGCCCTCCACAGGGGGTACTTTGTGCTTGTTGGCGAGAGATTCTGGATGTACCTCAGCTGTGCATTTTCTTCCTGTTGGTGAAGAGCCTGGTCGAGTGATCGGGTTGCTTCCTTAAGGCGTTGTTTTGAAGCTGGTGATCTTCTGTTTTGCCAATCACGACGCGTGCGTCTCTTTTCTCGCACGAGCTGTTCGATTTGCTGATTAGATTTGAAGTGTTTGTTTCGGTCTACTTCTTTCCTATGAGGAGTAGAGATTTTAGCTGCCGCAACGAGTACTTCTTCCAGGGCGCTCGTAGTGTAGTCGATGTCCGATTCCATGTTAAAATCCGGGGCGAGTTCTATGTGGGCACTCACGTACTTTTTGTATTTTAGCCAGTTTGTTTTTGTCGTCGTCGGACTGAAGGAGTGTTCGGTTATTTCTGGGCTTTGAAGAAGCGTTAGAAGCACAGGCGAGTGGTCTGATGATAAGTCCGAGACTGCTTTGGCACTTATTAGATTGCGAGGTATGTTTTTTGTCACTGCAAAATCAATAAGGTCTGGGAGCTTTCGTGAGTCTGTTGGCCAGTATGTGGGACTTCCAGGGGAAACGTAGTCCAGTTTATTTTTCACATTTATAATTGCATTGTACAATTGTCTTCCTTTGGGAGTCACTAGACGTGATCCCCAGTGCGTATGTTTGGCGTTGTAGTCTCCTGCGGCTATAAATCGATCCCCAAGTGAATTGTAGAAGTCCATAAATTGTCCTTCCGAGATTGAGAAGCGAGGAGGGCAGTAAACGGCAGTAATTGAAAGGATTCCGTTGCTTGACTGAATTTGTATCGATGTGGCCTGCAAGAAGTTTGTTGCAAACCTTTTGTGAAAATGGTGTTTAATTCGTTCTCTGATTAGAACTCCAGTTCCGCCGTGGGCTTTCCCATCTGGATGATCTGTGCGGTAGATTGTGTAGCCTCTTATATGAAAGTTGTATTTGCTTGTAAGATGCGTTTCCACCAGTAGCATAACGTCAATATGGTTTTCGGTCAAGAATTGTGACAATTCTAGTTTATGCCGTGAGACACCATTGGCGTTCCACATTGATATTCGTAGCGCCTGCATAGATTATTTGGACTGTTGTGCTACGAGCAGCTGTATCACCATGTTCTGGTTTTGAACAAGCGTTTGCATGGTCGTTTTCATGAATGACATAAGCTCCATCATACTTTGTTGGAGGGTAAGCATCATAGTTTCCGTTTTGCTGTGTGGCTGTTCTGGGGCCTGTTGAGCGCTTTGAGAGTTAGGCTGAATTGGAATTTCCCTTCCAGATCGTAGAGCATCGGCATAGGAGAAGCCGTTGGTGGTGTTTAGTGGACCGAATGAGGATCTCGCAGCTTTGGCGAAGAAGACGTCTGGCGTGGTTTTTGACGAAACGTACGCATTCTGTGGATTTTGGTTGCGCGTTGCGGTCGCTTGACGCATGCGACTCTTTAACTCCTTATACACAATACATCCTCTATAGTTTGCCGTATGGCTGCCTCCGCAGTTTCCACATTTCTTCACGGTACTGTCCTTGTTTGTAGTGCAGCAAGCGGACTTGTGGGCGTCCCCGCAGACTACACAGACAGCCCGAAGTGTGCAGTAAGACCTTGTGTGTCCATACTCTTGACAATTAGTGCATTGCACTGGACCGTTACGTTTATGTGGCTCTTCAACAGTGATTTTCCGATGCAAAAGATATTGCAGGTTGTAGATTGGGTGGACTTCGTTCTTCTTCAGCGACCTGCTTTCTGGCTCGAGCTCGACCTTGAAGAGGGGTTGTGGCTTTTTATCTTTATTTAGAATGTTAATAACATTCTTGGCGGCGAAGCCCTTTTCTTTAAGGGCGGTTTTTATTTCCGCGGCGGTAACATCAGGTTCTATTCCCTTTACTACCACTTGTAGGCCCTTACTGCTTTTCAGCTGGTACGTGTAATAGTTTTTCTGTACAGTGTCCAGATATTTTGACACTATTCGGAAGTGCTCTTCAGTCTTGGTTTGCACCTTTGTTTCATGGATGTTCCCTTTGATAAGCGGAACAACATGAAAGTTGTCACCGTTCCCGATCAACGACGCAATTTTGTTGACCAGGGCACTCGAGCTTTTTTCCCTAATATAGATTGGAGGGGGCTTGGGTTTTTTTGCGGTGTCTTGGGCTGGTTGGTTTTCCTCAGCCTCCGCCAGTAGGGCAAATCTGTTAGTAGTGGATCTGTCTGGTTCATTATCGTTATTCAGGACACGGTTAATTTTTGTTTTGTTGCCTGCCGGATTACTGTGCGGGCTAAGCTTGCGCTTAATTTGGATGTAGCGATCCATTCCAGTCTGTGTGGCCGTTGCCGCTTTGGCACTTTCCGAGGTTGTTGTTTTTGTACTCGCTGTAGTCGTTGACGTCGTGGTACTTTGAGTTGCAGGGGTTTTCGCTGTTGTTGCAGAAGTTGTAGCGCTGCTTGTTGTTGGTGCGAAATTTGTTTCCGGTATTGGAGGGGGGTTTTACACTGCGAACTCCATGACGCGGGAGTCGGAGTGAGCAGAGCGGGTGAGCAAGACCGTGCCCTTTGGGTTTCAGCGGTCAGTAAAGCCGGGTTGCTTTTAAGCGCCGATTTTTCCACTTCGGTTTCGCGGGTTGAAAAGTAAGAGTAGAAGCCGTTTCTTTGGTTCACTGAACTTCTACGCTCGTTCTTTTGGTCGTTGCTCAACGAGCTCATTGCGTGGTACGTATTTTTTTCAATTATGCACTAGTTTTGGTTTAGCACATTACAACTGTTATAAAAAGCTTGTCTGTCGCTTTTAATAAATTGTATTTCAGTGTCTTTTCGCTTATATTGGCGAAAATATAAGGATAAGGATATATAAGATAAGGATATATAAGGATAAAGATCGCGCGCTTTTCATCTAGGCTTCCCTCCAAGTTAATTTAAGGATTGTTAATTAATTTAAATTGGTTTTAAAGTAAGCGCAAGAATCCATACCAAAAACAGAGCTGAAAAGTAAAGATAGTAGAAGATATTTCTGATCTCTTTGCGCTCACACTGGTTCGATTTGACCGTTTCAAACTTTCATTGATCCAAATATGTTACGTTCTAAAAATAGAATTCTCTGTTTCTCTCTGTCATCTGCCAGCCGTTTGTCGTGGAACCCATTCTCAAATATTTTCATTTTTACAGCGTGGAGGTTTGCAGGTGGAGGTGGAGACGAAGAGGAGACTGTAGAATGGATCTGGCTTACAGCTTAACAATTTAAAATCAATCGGAAGATAAGTAACCATCGAGACCACCTTTAAATCTGTCACCAGAACTTCTACAGATAGAAGCAAAAAGAATACGCTCAAATTAATTGCGATGGTATTATTGGAAGTGCGGTCGGATTAAACTCATATTTATTGGAAGTGATAGAAGGAATATTCCTTCACCCATACCCGCTGCGAGTGTTTGTTTATATGATCCGCTTTTCAAAGAAATCCAAAATATTAGTAGTAAATTTTTATATTGTTATTTCACTTGTCGCATGTAGTAAAGCCTTTAAGAACATTTTTTAGATAGTCCAAGAGCACGTTTATAAAAAAAAAAATTGAAAAGATGAGAGAAAGCTTAATTGTTTAAGCATTCTACAAAAGCTAAAAATGGGTTCATACATGAATCTTCTGAGGCTAGGCTTACCTTTTTGTTGTTGCGGTCGGGGGGTGACTAGCTAATGCTCCTAAATCGTACGATGCCAAGTTTCCAGTATTGTTGACATGCGCGCTCAATTTTTTCAGAGCTACGTTCGATACTTGCACGAGTAGAATTTGCATGGATCGTAAATGCAGATATACGGTCATGTATACGCTGCAATCGTAAATGCAAGCCTAGTTTGATGACTCACTCAATGGGAGCTAGATCGAATTCGCATCCTCCGCCCATTCTTCATATGTGGTATTGATTTTTGTGGCCCTATTAATACGACATTAAAAATTCATGGTAGGCCGTTAGTTGTTTGTTTTGCGTCCAAGGCCGTTTATTAAAACCTACAGGTATAGCCTGTTGACAGGCGGCCCGCTCATCATCCCAACAATTGATGGCTGTTTTTGTGGTTGCCGCCGCTCGCCATACACTGGAGCTCCACTACAGTTCTCGACTCTCTGAAAATGCCTTTTCCCAATGGCTATGGCAAGATACTCATCTTAGGTGGTGTTTACGTCGGACAGGGTATAAAGCTTTGGTGCCTGGTAGGCGGGCAAGGGCACAAAGGGCCTTCTTACTTTTCAGGGCACACACGTGGAACTATGCCTTCGGCACTGACCTGCATACATACGAACTGTCGGAGTCGTGGTGGGCCTGAATTCGATGTCAATACAGGAAATGTGCCTAAGTAACAGAGTGCCTCGATCTGGAGTCTTTTGACTGGATCCTGGTGTCCCCCGGTTCGTTCGTTTTTACTGGTTCGTTTCTATCGTTAGCTATTTGGCAATGTCTCAACTCGACTTGCTTACCCTTGGCCTCAACTGAACTTCCTGGCACGGCTTCTTCTTTACTTCTTTGTATTCTCGCACTTTACAGCCTCGCACCGGCTGTCGGACTCTCCAAAAACGGCACTATAGCTTTACACTTGCAGCTTTTTAAGAAAGACTCTTCTTGGTCGGACTCTCCAATGGTAGTTCTCCAAAACAACACTATCAGCATCTTAAAAACACTCGCCCCGGGTCGCTCCAATATTCCACCTGTATCCAATGTGTCGCTCGGCCCGACTGCGTTGCCCTTCCCAAGACCACTACTTTCCTCGGCGTTTTCCCACACCACACTTTCTAAATACGGCCGCGCGTTCCATGGCGTTTCTTTCTTTCGCGCCTTGTAGGCATGGCCTTGTAGGCATGGCCACGCTGGCATTCCGCCGCTACTTTCAACTTCTGCTTCCCTGGGTTCCCCTGTACTTGCCACCTGCCTTGGCGTGTGGGGAGATTCAATCTCGTCACAATATGCTTGGTGTATATTAAACGACTATTGTTACGAGGTAAGCACCATGTTGGTAATGTTGGTAATTGGCTTACGCTTGGATATAACTTACTAACGTTGCACGTTGGCACCGTGTGTAACTTAATATGGCACCGTTCTCGCAAGCGTCGTGACTCTTGTTTTTTTCGTCTCTGTTAGCCCACGGTTTTTTTTAATCCAAACGTATTTCAACTCCGATTTTTATACACTTTCAGAGGGTATTATAATTTTGGTCAAAAGTGTATAATGCAGTGAAGGATACATCTCCAACCCTATAAAGTATATAAATTCTTAATCGGGATCACCTCCTGAGTTGATATGAGCATGTCTGTCTGTTTCTACGCAAACTAGTCTCTCAGTTTTGAAGCTATCGACTTTGAAACTTTGCACACACCCTTCTTTCCTTTGCACGACTGAATTTATCCTATAGCTGTCATATACCTGATTGATCGAAAATTCTATAGCTTCGGTGTTTTGAGAGTTCGAATATAACGTACCAAATTTCATAAGGATTGGCCGACTATATCTTAGAGCTGCCATATAACTGAAAAATCGGAAATGACCCAATTTTGTGTTTTTAAAAACATAAAGTTAAAACTTCGTACAGATTCTATTTTGGCTCCGTTGATCCCACCTCCCAAATTTCACCCCTCCCTCTCTCAGCTCCCTATCTCAATCTTTGCGACCTTTCTATTAAATTATGCACTTGACCGCTAAGCTACGGGAAACTGCACTTGTCTCAAGATCATCGAGCCATTCGGACCACCGCTGTCGGCACCCTGTTCCCGCACACCGAATATACAATAACAATGGCATGTAATGGAACTCAGTGATTGTTTTATTGGAACTGGGAAACTTTCCGACTGAAAGTCTGCTAACTTAGCACTGTTACAAAAGGTTTTGCGGCAGAGGCTCGTTGTCACTATCTACCCTTGTCTGATTCCTTTAATCTCGCACCTGCTTTGTTTTTTTGAAGTTAAGGCGTTGTTTAAAGCTTTTGCAGAAATTCTGCTCTCAAGGAAATCTTTAGAATTGTGGAACTCTATTCCACGCTTCTTGCAATTGAATTATACAGAACTGCCCTTTTGTGGTGAAATTTTATTCCGTAAAAGATAGTTAATACTATTGCAACTTGCCTCTTATTTGATTTTAAGCTATCAGAACCGCTTGAAAGCTTAAAGTGTTACGGAAAACTTAAGAGCCGTGTAATAGTAATATAGCTGATTTGCAAGTCGAGGGATAATACCATAAGGTCAGGTGGTTTGCCCTTTGTTTCTTGCCTCTGCTCAACGTGCCCTTGCCGGCATCACCCTTGTTGACTTCATGCAACATGTTTTATTAAAATATCCAGCACTACCTTCAGCCTCGGATTCGTCAGTGAAGCTGTCGTTGCGACCTCTCCTGCTCTGCCAGCTAAAACAATTGAAACACAGGAACACTTTGCTGCAGTAGAGCTCCTGCCAACCGCCAAGATTCTAGTGCGTGGGCTATAAGAAGCCTTTTTTCTGTGCCGAGCATTACTAGCCCCATTCCACAAGTTCATCTCTTCACATCGCGGCTGGCTAGCGGCTATGGTGAACTTCAGTTCATCAGTCTAAATGGTCTATACTACGGATGGGCTTGAAGATTTCCCTTTTAATTTTTTTTGTAAATGCTGCTTTTTTTTCTTGAATCTTTTCTTTGCGAGACTAACAAGAAGTGTATCAAATCTTATATTTTTAACTTAACTAACAGTCATATTGACTGGGTTGGAACGTCGTAGTCGCAGGCGGGTTTCGCTAGAAACCCGAGTCAATCCCTAAGCGAGGAAATTCGGGTGCGAAGACACGAAAGCCCTTTCTTTGTAGGACTTTTTTGCTCCTGGATTTCGTCTTTTACTGCGTAGATGCCCAGATCCCGATGGACGTTTTCGTTGCGAACATACCAAGGTACGCACTGTATGATGTCTATGTTGCTGCTGTTCGTTTGTTTTAATTAATTCGTTTGATTATTAGATGATTAGACAGTTGGGTTGTTGCTTTCGTTGGGGCGACTAAGGATTGCGGTATCATCGGCGAACGTTGACTACGTTAATTGTGCGCTCGTAGACATATCCGCAGTATACAAAACATATAGACACGGGCCGAGTGCGCTTCCTTGTGGATCTCCAGCTTCAATGGTGTAGTCGCCCGAAGTACCTGCATTGCATCTCACTGAGAAAACCCTATTGTAGAGGTATGATTCCAGTAGCTTGTGGATGTATGTTGGCAAATACGTTTTAATTTTGAGCATGAGTCCGATGAGCCAAACTCTGTCGAAAGCTTGAGATACGTCGAGGAAAATAGCGCTACAGTATTTTCGCTGTTCGAAGGCTGAGCGTATTTCGGATGTTAATCTGTTCACTTGTTCGATGGTTCCGTGGTTTCTTAGGAAGCCAAATTGGTGTGCCGGGCTAATATTGCAAGCTTCCAGATTTGGTATTATGCGAGTTAACAAGCATTTATCAAACAATTTAGACAAACAAGATAGAAGGCTTATTGGTATGTATGATGACGGAATTGTGTGGTCTTTTTCAGGCTTCGGTATCATTATAATGATGGATATCTTCCACTTTTTTGGGAAATAGCCAAGATTAATGATCCCATTAAATACATTGTTGGCAGACGACCACTTTAGTGTATTTTGGAAGTTCGATCAGCATCTTTGGCGTCAGTAGGTCAACACCGGGAGCCTTTTTTGGTTTTAGCACTCTTATGAATTTCTTTATTAGTTGGCTGAGGGGTAGCCTCTGACTGAATTCTTGGTAGCAGGAACGAATTTGAGGCATGGTTTGGCTGGAATGTTTCAACTCGGTCTTCATCGCTGCAAGTCCAGCAACCGGAAGAGTTTCTTATCGGGGTGGTTGTTTCAATTGGGGCGCTAAGTGTAGTCGAGGTCCGTTTCCATGTTATGCTCCGGGGCGAGTTTTATATGGGCACTCACGTACTTTTTATACCCTTGCAGAGGGTATTATAATTTTGTCCAAAAGTGTGCAACGCAGTGAAGGAGACATCTCCGACCCTATAAAGTATATATATTCTTGATCAGGATCACCTCCTGAGTTGATATGAGCATGTCCGTCTGTCCGTCTGTCTGTCTGTCCGTCTGTCTGTTTCTACGCAGACTAGTCTCTCAGTTTTAAAGCTATCGTCTTGAAACTTTGCACACACCCTTCTTTCACGCAGTATATAAGTCGGAACGGCCGGGATCGGCCGACTATATCCTATAGCTGCCATATAACTGATTGATCGGAAATGGTATAACTTTGGTGTTTTTAAAGTTCCAGAGTTCAGATTTTGTACGGAAGCTATTTTTGGCAAAATAATACAACCTACCAAATTGTATAAGGATCGGCCGACTATATCCTATAGCTGCCATATAACTGATTGATCGGAAATGCTATAACTTCGGTGTTTTTAAAGCTAGAGAATTCGAATTTGGTACGAATGCTATTTTTGGCAAAATAATACAACCTACCAAATTGCAGCCGACTATATCTTATAGCTGCCATATAACTAAACGATCGGAGGTGGTATTTGGTAAAAATACCAACTTTTCTATTTTAGAAGATGGAAGCTTGGTACTTTGTTTTAGATTTTTTATTGTAATAAATTGGTTATATTATGATATTCTCATAAGGATCGGCCAATTCAATCCGATTTTTGCGATATATATCTGGTTTCAACTGCAAGGGTATATCAACTTCGGCTCCGCCCGAAGTTAGCTTTCCTTTCTTGTTATATTTAAGCCACATCGTTTTTGGCGACGTCATGACGTCTGACGCGTCAGGCTGAAGGGGTGTTCGGTTATTTCTGGGTTTTGAAGAAGCGTTAAATGCTTTTAAAAGCAGGCGAGTAGTCTGATGATAAGACTGCGACTGCTTCGAAAGGATTCCGTTGCTTGACTGAATTTGTATGGATGTGGCCTGCAAGAAGTTTGTTGCAAACCTTTTGTGAATATGGTGTATCTGATGTATCTGGAATATGGTTTCTGATTAAAAGTCCAGTTCTGCCGTGGGCTTTCCCATCTGGATAATCCGTGCGGTAGATTGTATAGCCTCTTATTTAAAAGTTGTATTTGCTTGTAACTTTCATTTCAGCCAGTAGCATAACGTCAATATGGTTTTCGGTCAAGAATTGTAACAATTTTAGTTTATGCCCTGAAGCACCATTGGCGTTCCACATTGATTTTCGTAGAGCCTGCATAGATTATTTAGACTGTTGTGCTACGATCAGCTGTATTACCATGTTCTGGTTTTGAACAAGCGTTTGCATGGTCGTTTTCATGAATGACATAAGCTTCATTAAGAAGACGTCTGGTGTAGTTTTTGTGTAGGTTGCGCTTTGTGGTCGCTTCACGAATGCGACTCTTCAACTCCTTGTACACCATACATCCTCTAAAGTTTGCAGTATAGTTGCTTCCGCAGTTTCCTGACAATTACTCGCAATTACTGACATTTCACGGTATTGTCCTTTTTTGTAGTGCAGTGAACGGAGTTGTGGGCGTAGACTACACAAACAGCCCGAACTGTGCAGTATGACCTAGTGTCTCCATACGCTTGACAATTAGTGCATTGCACTGGTCCGTTGCGTTTGTGTGGCTCTTCAACAGTGATGTAGATCTTAAACTTGTACATTGGGTGTACAAGTTGACTTTGTTCTTCTTCATCGACCTGCTGTCTGGCTCGAGCTCGACCTTGAAGAAGGGTTGTGGCTTTTTATCTTTATTTAGAATGTAAAATATTGGAATATTTTGAACACGATTCGGAAGTGCTCTTCTGTCTTGGTTTGCACTTTTGTTTCGTGGATGTTTCCATTGATAAGCGGGACAACATGAATGTTGTCACCGTTTCCGATCGTTTATTTATTTTGGTAAAAATAGAATTTTTGAAAACTGAGAGACTAGTTCGCGTAGGAACAGTCAGTCAGACGGACATGCCCATATCAACTCAGGAGGTGATTCTGATCACTGAAAGGATTACTGACTTTATAGCAGGGGTGCCCAAGCTCAGCACACGGTACACTACGGGGAATTCGACCAGTTTTTATGACAAAAAACCATTTTCTGAAAGTCGGAAAATTAAAATAAGTTTCAATGTAACGCATTCCAAATTCCCCAATCTTCAGTGGTCCATAACAGAAATTTTGATAGAGGGCGCCTCAACAAAGGAATCAGCTGACAAACACAGCTGTTGCAATTGCAAAGCACAGGCGACTGAAATATTAAGTTTTGTTAACAATGTTTGAGAGGGCAGAAGTAAAACGCTAAACAATATTTCAACATTATTTAAAATTAATTCCAATCTTTGTGGCTTGTATTATAAGTATGTGATCGTCATTTTTAGAATAAAGTCCCCGTAATCGGGCAAAAATGAAGGTAACCTTGTCAATGCATATTTTGGATAAAGTCTCATGTTCCATAAAGGATTTAAAGTGAGTCCAGAAGAGTCCATCCACGAAACGTTTTGTATGTTGTAGAGAATAAACTGTTCGAATAAATGTAATTTAAAATAACACTTTTTCCAATTTTGCGAGAATTTTTCATTTTTAGGACATAACCTTAATTTGGAAAACATTTTGCACAGTGTTTCGAAGCAAAGGGAAAAGTCGCAAAGAAGAATTCTGCCTTTCATATTATTAAAGATTCCATCTCAGGAGTGAATTTTAAAGAGTATATTGATATCGTAGACCTAGCGAGTAAAAAATTCTGCTACCGCTTGACGCAAACGTGGAAGAGGTGCTCTTCTATCTTAAGTCAGTAGCGCCGAAATCATGCAGTTTGGCTGAATTCAAAAACTGTTTTAAATTTTCATTGAAGGGGAACACGATGCTTTCGATGGACTTTCTTCTTAAAACTGTAATACATTGTTAAAGGGATGCAACGCCCACTTGAGCGATTCCAGTTAAAATTTTTAAAATTTGCACTTCTGCCTCTAAGGTTTCAGGATCTTGTTCCTTCATACCAGAGCCATTGCCTTCTTCTGAATGTTTGCACGTTGGAGGATCGGCGTAAACTGGCAGCGTTACATTGATTGTCCTTTTTTATTGGGACGCATTAATTTTAATGTTCCTCAAAGGGATCTTCGTACCTTTGCCCCCTTTCGGGTCAAGTGTCATAAGGCCAATTATCTTTTAAATGAGCCGATTGAGCGGGCTCTTTCTTATTTTAATTCTTTGCCGCCTTGCCTTCGAATTGAGTGGGGCTCTGATAAAGGTGTGTTAAAACCCAAATTAATCAGGCATTTATTAAGTTTTTGTTAGAATTATTTATTAGTTTTAAGTTGTTATTATGTAGCCATGTAAGGATTTGTCCGTTGGCGAAATAAATAAATAAATAAATAAAATACAACCAAATACTGTCACAGAACTAATTAATTAGTACTCTAAAAATCTGCAGAAATTTCCATTAGCTTACAAAAAAAAAAGGGCGTTGCCACGGCCTCTATTTTTATATTGATAAAAGATATCGGTCAATATAACCCCATGCAAAAAACAGAAGTCATATATCTTGCTCTGATATTGAGTTATTAATTTATGTCACAGAAACTGGTCAAATTCCCCATAGTGCTCCGTACGTCCATATTACTGATTCAGTAATGAAACTGGCGTTTTGGCTGCTTATTATTTGTAGATTAGTTGTAGATGAGCCATTTTGACACAAACTTGACATAGACTTGGGAGAGGGCATGGCAAATATTTGAGGGCATGGCCTATAGCACTATCTCTTGTCGACGATCAAGAGATCGAAGCGTTTATACGGACAGGCGAAAATGGTTGATACTGACCAAGAATATATATACTTTATGGGGTCGGAGATGATTCTTTCTCTATGTAACATACATTCACACGACTACAATATACACTTGTACTCTGCGAGTACCGGGTATTAAAATCTGACAGCGGTCTCCACCAAACCTAATCTAACTTGTGTCGTTTAATTAATCTAAAAATACTTTATTTATTTTACTCTCACCATTGGAGAGTCCGACAACCAAGTAGAAGAGTCTTCCTTAAAAAGCTGCAAGTGTAAAGCTATAGTGCCGTTTTTGGAGAGTCCGACAGCCCAAAGGAAGTAAAGTGCGAGAATACAAAGAAGTAAAGAAGAAGCCGTGCCAGGAAGTTCGGTTGAGGCCAAGGGTAAGCAAGTCGAGTTGAGACATTGCCAAATAGCTAACGATAGAAACGAACCAGTAGAAACAAACGAACCGGGAACACCAGGGTCCAGTCAATAGACTCCAGATCCAGGCACTCTGTTACTTAGGCACATTTTCTGTATTGACATCGAGTTCAGGCCCGCCACGACTCCGACAGTTCGTATGTATGCAGGTCAGTGCCGAAGGCATAGTTCCACGTGTGTGCCCTGAAAAGTAAGAAGGCCCTTTGTGCCCTTGCCCGCCTACCAGGCACCAAAGCTTTATACCCTGTCCGACGTAAACACCACCTAAGATGAGTATCTTGCCAAAGCCATTGGGAAAAGGCATTTTCAGAGAGTCGAGAACTGTAGTGGAGCTCCAGTGTATGGCGAGCGGCGGCAACCACAAAAACAGCCATCAATTGTTGGGATGATGAGCGGGCCGCCTGTCAACAGGCTCTACCTGTAGGTTTTAATAAACGGCCTTGGACGCAACACAAACAACTAACGCAATGTAGGACATATAGGGCCTACCATGAATTTTTAATGTCGTATTAATAGGGCCACAAAAATCAATACCACATATGAAGAATGGGCGGAGGACACAAATTCGATCTAACTCCCATTGAGTTGAGTCATCAAACTAGGCTTGCATTTACGATTGCAGCGTATACATGACCGTATATCTGCATTAACGATCCATGCAAATTCTACTCGTGCAAGTATCGAACGTAGCTCTGAAAAAATTGAGCGCGCATTGTCAACAATACTGGAAACTTGGCATCGTACGATATAGGAGCATTAGCTAGTCACCCCCCGACCGCAACAACAAAAAGGTAAGCCCAGCCTCAGAAGATTCATGTATGAACCCATTTTTAGCTTTTGTAGAAGCTTAAACAATTAAGCTTTCTCTCATCTTTTCATTTTTTTTTTTTATAAACGTGCTCTTGGACTATCTAAAAAATGTTCTTAAAGGCTTTACTACATGCGACAAGTGAAATAACAATATAAAAATTTACTACTAATATTTTGGATTTCTTTGAAAAGCGGATCATATAAACAAACACTCGCAGCGGGTGAAGGAATATTCCTTCTATCACTTCCAATAAATATGAGTTTAATCCGACCGCACTTCCAATAATACCATCGCAATTAATTTGAGCGTATTCTTTTTGCTTCTATCTGTAGAAGTTCTGGTGACAGATTTAAAGGTGGGCTCGATGGCCACTTATCTTCCGATTGATTTTAAATTGTTAAGCTGTAAACCAGATCCATTTTACAGTCTCCTCTTCGTCTCCACCTCCACCTGCAAACCTCCACGCTGTAAAAATGAAAATATTTGAGAATGGGTTCCACGACAAACGGCTGGCAGATGACAGAGAGAAACAGAGAATTCTATTTTTAGAACGTAACATATTTGGATCAATGAAAGTTTGAAACGGTCAAATCGAACCAGTGTGAGCGCAAAGAGATCAGAAATATCTTCTACTATCTTTACTTTTCAGCTCTGTTTTTGGTATGGATTCTTGCGCTTACTTTAAAACCAATTTAAATTAATTAACAATCCTTAAATTAACTTGGAGGGTAGCCTAGATGAAAAGCGCGCGATCTTTATCCTTGGGGTTCTGGGTTCGATTTTGTTAGTGGGCGGTTGTTTACATTTTTAAAAAATTTCAGTTTTATGATTATTGTTATATTTACTTTTATTTTTATACCCTTGCAGAGGGTATTATAATTTTGTCCAAAAGTGTGCAACGCAGTGAAGGAGACATCTCTGACCCTATAAAGTATATATATTCTTGATCAGGATCACCTCCTGAGTTGATATGAGCATGTCCGTCTGTCCGTCTGTCTGTCTGTCTGTTTCTACGCGAACTAGTCTATCAGTTTTAAAGCTATCGTCTTGAAACTTTGCACACACCCTTCTTTCCTTTGCACGCAGTATATAAGTCGGAACGGCCGGGATCGGCCGACTATATCCTATAGCGGCCATATAACTGATTGATCGGAAATGGTATAACTTTGGTGTTTTTAGAGTTACAGAGTTCAGATTTTGTACGAATGCTACTTTTGGCAAAATAATACGACCTACCAAATTTCATAAGGATCGGCCGACTATATCTTATAGCTGCCATATAACTGATTGATCGGAAATGTTATAACTTCGGTGTTTTTAAAGCTAGAGAATTCGGATTTGGTACGAATGCTATTTTTGGCAAAATAATAGAACATGCCAAATTTCATAAGGATCAGCCGACTATATCCTATAGCTGCCATATAACTGAACAATCGGAAATTACCCAACTTTGGTGTTTTTGAAGATAAAAAGCTGGAACTAAGTACAGATTCTATTTTTGGTCAGTTAATACAACCTACCAAATTGCATAACGATCGGCCGACTATATCTTATAGCTGTCATATAACTGAACGATCGGAAATGGTATTTGGTAAAAATACCAACTTTGGTATTTTTGAAGATGGAAGCTTGGTACTTTGTTTTAGATTTTTTATTGTAATAAATTGGTTATATTATGATATTCTTATAAGGATCGGCCAATTTAATCCGATGTTTGCGATATATATCCGGTTTTAACTGCAAGGGTATATCAACTTCGGCTCCGCCCGAAGTTAGCTTTCCTTTCTTGTTTTTATTATTTTTTTTTACCTTTTATATTTATTTTATTATTATTATTTTTAATTTAATTTTATTTTTTCAGAGAGAAAAGCTTCTTTGAAGATTTGATCTGCAAAAAGCTTCAACAAGGGTACCTATAAAAAGGACATAGAGCCCCAAAGCTAAGTTAGTTCTAAAAGTCTAAAGTTCTAAGTAGTTTTAAAGAATCATACTGTATCAAGAACGGAACTCAAATAAAAATACATTTTTTTTCAAACTATTTTGGAAAAGATATGTAATTATATTTATGAGTATATCTCCTCAAAAAATCGGCCAATCGGGATGAAATTTGTTTTGGATGAATAAATTAACTATAGAAATAGTTCGGGGTAAAAAATTTGAAAAAATCTTGTTACAGAACATTAATTTGTGGTGGCGGTAGAGAGAGTGGCAAAATGTGCCAACAAACTTGTACTGCGTGGGCATTGTAGGAGTCTCCATGTAAAATCCAATAGCTCTAACTCGCATAGTCTCTGAGATTCACGCGTTCATACGGGTAGTTGGACATGGCTATGTCGACTCGGCTGTTGATGCTGATCAAGTATATATATACTTTATGGGGTCGGAGATGATTTCTTATCTATGTTACATAAATTCACACGACTACAATATACACTTGTACTCTGCGAGTACCGGGTATTAAAATCTGACAGCGGTCTCAACCAAACCTAATCTAATTTGTGTCGTTTAATTAATCTAAAGTATTGTTTTTATGAATAGCTACAATGCATTGTAATGGTAAATAATGAAGTGTTTGAGGAAACTGAGAAGTTTATAACAGGAAAAACGGCTTTCTTGTCGAGTTTCCCAACTAACCCGGTACTCCCAAGTACCCGGTACTAACCCAAATTTAAATAAAAGTGCAAATTCTCAGCAAAAATTGTTGCACACTTTTGTCAATCGGCCGGTCAATCGATTAATTCAGCAAGGAAACAGAATAAAAAGTCTATAACTCCTCTAAAATTGTCCGAATTGTCTGGGCTAGTTTTAATTTGTAGGTAAGGATAAGGGATTCAAATAGTTTGACATCAAAATATTTTCCAAAAACTTATTTGAATTGGTGCTACACCAAGATTTGCGGTTTGAGGGCGGAATGAGCGTGGAAAAATTCAGCCAATCGGGTGCAACAAGGGGACCTACGCGCAAGAAATTCAGTGCCGTAATTGTGATTTCCCCTGGTAGTGCGATTATATAGTAATCTCCACCCGATAGCTCCGGTTACGGTCATTTCTCTGTCGATCATGCTGGCTAATCGTAGCCTGGCGGGGAGAAGAACACTTCCTTTCTCAAATTACCATAATCCAAGGTGGAACTACATATGCGGAGGATGCTTTTCCGAGGGGGGCTCGGACTTGGGAGACTAATGCGACCAAATGCGACCTCTGGGGGACCGGCCAACCCTCCAGTTTCAACTAGGCTTATTGTGACAAGCGGGCTATGTCATGATGGACGAACCCCTTTTCGCATTCTCCTGGGTCCAATATATGAATTAATAGGGTACATAATAACCTCGTAGGTGGACCACGTCCAGCAAGGAAACCCCAAAGGCTCAAGGTGTTCTCAGGAGGAAACGCAGAGTCAGGGGGGCGGCTTCCACCTCCAGAGTCAGCTCAACTACCTCCTAAGTAATAAGAATCTCAGTTGGGCGATAACTAGTTTCAAGCCCTTTAAATATCCAGGCCCTGATGGCATTTTACCGGCCCAATTAAACAAAGCCGGATATCATCTGTGGCTATGGATCAGAAAAATCTTCACAGCAATCACTTCACTTCAGGACAGGTATCGTGCCCGGACGTGGCTGCGAACAAAGGTTGTTTTAATACCCAAAGCGGGAAACGATCGCACTGCTCCCATGAGGACTTCAGACCAAATGACATTTCGGATCACAGCACGAGATCCAAGGCACTTATTGCTTTTCCAGACATAGAAGGTGCGTTCAACAACATCCTTCCATGTTCAATGCGCTGACGAGACTAGGGATAGACGATTAATCCGTGCACCTGATAAGGCAGATCCTGTTAAATAGGACTGTTGAGGCGACACTAGGAGGAGAGTCTACTCAGATATTGGTCTGGAGAGGCACTCCGCAAGGAAGTTTTAGTGTCCCGACTTCTCTGGAACGTGGCGGTTAACAACCTACTGCGATCATTAGAGGGTGATGGATGCCAATTTATTTCTTATGTGGATGATGTTTATGCGACCCGATGACGGGCAATTGAGGGTTATCCCAACATGGGCAGATAAGAACGGGCTGGCAGTGAATCCTTCCAAGACCGAACTTTTCCTTTTCACTAGGAAGTGCTATTGGGCTGATAAAGGGTAAGTGTCCAAAAATAGTAAGATGGCTTTATACATGGGTTATAACACCTATTCTGTTCTATGGGGAAGTGGTTTGAAGGCCTGCCTCAACAAACTCCATATGTAGGAAAAGGTTTAGGAAAACGCAAAGGATGGCTGAGGTTTGCATTACAGGCAGTATTTGTACTAAACCAACTGACGCGCTAGACTTCTTACTTTATTCATTGCCTGTTGAGATATTGGGGATCCAGGTAGCCATGCTATAGGCTACGCGAGGCGAGTCTATGGAAAAGGACTAACTATGGATACACAAAGTTGGTCTTATGCCGTTTCACGCCCATGAAGGACTACTGTATACCCGTCAAATATCCCACCTATAAGGTCTCAATTCCATCGAGGGAGGAATGGGTTGCAAAAATCACGCGACCAGCGGGTTCCCTTCATATATACAAAGATGGTTCAAAGTTAAATGGCCAGATGGGAGGCGGTTTTCACTGCGAGCGTTTTTGTTTTTTGCACAGACATCTGAAGTAATAGCTATCTAAGCACTTAGATCTCCAACAATTGCTGGCACTGAAGAAACTATTTGTATCTTCTCAGATAGTCAAGCGGTACTGAGAGCTCTTGCCGGATTTTCATCCAACTCTAGGACAGTGAATGACTGTCGTACATCTCTCGACAAGATGGGAGATCTCAGAGATTGACATCCACCTTATATGGGTGCCCGGACGTAGGGACCACGAGAGAAACTGCGTAGCCAACTGCGTCCGGCCAACTCTGTCCTCCTGGAAAAAGAGCATACCCAGACTCTCCCTTATCAACGGGTAGGCTGAATGGAGAATGGAGGAATGGAAATGGAGGAATCTCCAGAACTGCAGGAATTCACGCTTGACATGTCCCACGCGCTAGGGAATAGATCAATGATGCTCTTCTATCACGGGGCACTGCAGTGCACCAGTGCACTATGGGCCGAAACGCCGTTTTTTTGGCAGAAACTCCAATTTTAGATATACTGTGCTCAAATTTTGCATATATGCTTGAACTATTTTTGTCGAATTTCGAATTTTATTGTTTTGGAAACAATACAAACCACGCCTATGGCCGCGGCCTACATCAAGAGATGGCCATACTGGCATTTTTACTTTATTTTTACATAGACTTAAGTTTTTCATAAAAAGAACTAAAACTTTTATTAAATGTGGTTCTATTAGTTATAAAATTTAATTTAAACCAAATTTTAGTTGGAGGCCTTGAAAGAAAACCTTAACAGAACACATGTACTTTTGTTAGAATAACCTAGAACCACACATGTGCAAAACATTGCACAAAACAACAAAAACCATATATATATAAAGAAAAACTTTAAAATTATAAATTTACATACCTTCATCTATATTTTCTCTAAAGACACTTTTAGCATTTAATGTTCGATTTAATTGCCTCACTAGCTGTAAGATGTCAACATTTTTCATCAAACATTTTCAAACAAACATCGCGTTTTTAGGGTTAAACAAAACGACACTGAACAGCTGACTTTAAAAGCGCGTAGAAAATTAAAGGTATTCCAAAAAAAAATTTGTATATATCATTTTATTATTAAAGATACCAAAAAATAAGCAAAATTTAATTATTACACAAAAAAAATCATTTATGACAAAAATTTAGGCTTTTGGACCATAGTGCAGTGTACTGGTTAATAGAAACGCACGCGGCTAGACTATCGGTGTCACACAACGATTACTGTAGGAGCTGCAGGGATGTGGAGGAGGAGGAGGCAGTCACACACCTCCTGTGTCACTACCCTTTGCTTGGGCGAACACTTATGGACCTACCAGACTTCACGGAGATCGCTCCACGCCCCTTGAAGTCCCCTTGCAGGACCCCTTGCCAATGCGGTATTACAATAAGCCTCAGCGTCTCAAGTGGATTTGGGAGGTGCATCGCCGCCTCAACCTAACCTAACCTAGGAGTGCCAGTTCCAAATAAGATTTTTCTATCTCTTATAGTCTTCAACAGTCACGCATTCAGAATTGTAATACTTTAGCATGGGAAACGGCGCAATGAAGAACAACAAAAACTTAAAAGCGATCGGTGTTTTAAGTGATGTTAACTGAAATATACCCTGTTCCTATCTCAGTATATTGATTTCTAATGATTCGTAAAAATATATATATGCAAAACATTTTACTGCCAACACTTAATCTTATTCCTAAATAAATGTAAAATGTATGCTGAAATATTAAAATATATAATATAACAAATAATATAATTTCTTTCGTCTTTTCACCATTCCATTTTCGTTGTATGAAATGGGTTGTCTATATGCTTGTCTATAAACATAGTCTATAAACATTTTCAAAATTATATTTTGAACTGGCGGTACATCACGATTTCAATTTTGTGGCGGGAATGTGGGAGAAAATTTGGACACAAATTTTATCTGCGTGGCGAATAATTCAATCCTTAATAGTCTCCGAGATCCACGTGTTCAAAGTTGTAACCAGAATGAAAATACTGGAAACTTTACCCCTCTAAAATCGCCGATTTTTAGGATGTAGTCTCATGTTCCGGCCTACTTTTTAGAGGTTATTTCAAAAAAAATTTTTCTGTAATAAAAAATAATGCGATCGTTTCAATTTTCGAATATGTTTTTATAGGCATCATAAACTATTTGAAAATATTTTGTTTAATTTATTCTTGTGTAGTTTAATACACTTTATAGCATGCCAAAGTATGCATATAAAAAAAAAGTAGGTCCCTGGCGCAGATGATTTCGACTGCTAGAGTCATCCGAAACAAAAAATTAGAATAGATTATTGTTTTGTAAGCTTATGGCTCTGTCCCGTACTAGAATAAAATATTTTCATCAATAATTTCAACAAAATGGCGAACTCACAAAAAAAACATTTTTTTTAATTTTAAAAATTTATCTTTAATTAATGATAAAAACTAATCATTAAAAATAAATGATTCTAGTACGGGACAGAGGTGTTACTTTCAAGAACAACATATCCAAATTTCAGCTAGATCGGTGCCATAGAATTTTGTGAATCACCTGCGCCGCACACCAAAAAAGTCGTTCCGAGAAAAACGCGTTTAAAGTTTAGACGCTGCCGAGAAACTCTTACCTTTCGGTGTAGGCGCGCTCTCGATTATGGGCTGTATCTCTGTCATTAGAGCTGGAGAAAACATCGACGATGTATCGATACATCGATGTTTTCTGAAACTCGGGAAACATCGAAGTTTTCAAACATCGATGTTCGATGTTTCCTCTTTACTCATCACTTCTTGGCTGGTATTTGGTAAGTGCATCAAAAATTATTATCAATTAAATGAAATAAACTTAACAATAAAATTATTATAGATTTTTGTGTGATTTGATTTTTATTGGTGTTGGCGGCGTTCAGAAATGGAGAAGGCTTTGAAAGAGCAGAACAGGAATGGTAATTAGAGTAATAAGGTTCAATCTTATGATTTTTAATGACATTTTTGTCCAATATAGTTGCGGGTCAGGAGGAAACAAACGATATTAGCAGCACGATCCCAAATAAGAAATTTCAATCATTTTAACCCGATAAGCGAGAAGCGAAGCTCGCTAAAACAAAAGAATGTAAACATGATTTTGTTTCTAAACAAAAATGACTGGATTTAGTTTAATTTTAATTTTCTTTTTTTTTTTTTTTTTTGTTGAGTAGAACTCGTATCTGTTTTTTATTTTCGTTTCAATTGTTTTTTGATTTTAAGTTTTGCGTTTTATAAAAGACTAGCTTTAAGTTTCATTTTTGTTTCAATATTTCATTGAAATATTATTAAAGAAAACTATGGATCTCCCACAAAGCGTAATTTTTTATAAAGAAATTACACCTTATATTAATTTATTTTTAATAAATAAATATATTTTAATATGATATGGTGTCAGAAAAAATTGTTTAAGAAAGTTCGATGTATCGCGATACATCGATGTTTTTTTCAAAATATGTAAAAAAAATACCGATTTTTTCAACCTCACACATGAGACTATATCCATAAATTATTAATTAAATGTGTTTTTGAATTTTCATTTCAATACATATACATATTAAATTATCCAATTTCAATATATGTATATCAATATATATGGTTGTAAAAAAATGCTTGAAGTGTTTTGCTACCTGTCGTTTCAAGCATATTTCTAGTTATATCGAATCAAGTCACACATATTTTTTTGGAAACGTATTTTGACGCGCTAAAACATGGTGTTGTTCAGTTATTCGTGAGTTATAGCCTCGCAAACATGGAGCAAAATAAAGAGAAAATCCGGCATACTTTAAATACTACTTCAACAAAGGTCAAAATTCATCTCAAGCTTTCAATACAATGTGTCCAGCCTATGGACATTTCTATTTTAAACGCACTACGATGGTTTCAACTTTTTATTCTGGTGCAGAGGTGATAGATCATGCGCAGCGCTTCGGAAGGCGTGTCGTGACAAATTGGCACAAAATGGGAAAATTAGCGTCTTTCGGATGTTAATCTGTTCACTTGCTCGATGGTTTCATGATTTCTTCGGAAGCCAAATTGGTGTGCCGGGATAAAATTGTAAGCTTTCAGATATGGTATTATGTGAGTTAACATGCAGTTTTCAAATATTTTTAAACAAAGATTTTTTTGAACTATCTTAAACAAGATAGAATGCTTATTGGTCTATACGATGTCGCAATTGTTAGGTCTTTTAGGTCTTTTCCTCTTTTTGGGATTTATTTATTTTAGGAAATAAATTATTAAAAAAAAAAAAAAAAAAATAAAAGAAAAATAAATAAATTTTTTATTTAGAAAAAAAAATTTTAGGGGGGGAACCTTTTTGGTTTTAGCCCTTTAGGTGACTTTTCCAATTCGTTCGACCATAATGACCATTGGCGAGCTGAATTATGGGGAGAATTAAATTCGAGGCAAGGATTGGCTGGAAGACACCTTGGAGATGTGTAGCGAATTTTTCGGCTATCTCTTCGTTGCTGCGAGCCCAGCATCCCAAAGAGTTTCTTTTAGAATTGGAGGCCCTTCAAGGAAATACTTTTTACTTGTTGGGAAAAGATTCTGCATGTACCTCAGCTGTGCATTTTCTTCCTGTTGGTGAATGGCCTGGTCGAGTGATGGGGTTCTTTAGGACAGGGGTGCCCAAGCTCAGCATACGGCAGAGCAAACTCGAATACCAATGCAAAAAATCACCAAAACATTAAAGCTAGAAATTTTTTTTTGCAAGTCATGTCGGTATACTGAAAAAAATTATAGTACAATTTTCAATGGAGAAAAGTAATACCAAAATATTTATGAAATAAAAATTAAAAACTGTAATAAAGTTATAAATAAATGAAATTCATAGCTCAGATGTTAACCATTCTTTTTGAGATCTCAACCAAAAGAAATTTTTTGCAGTGACAAGTTTTCGGTAATACAAAAACAAAGTGCCTTCGTATTAGGAAAACTGAGACACTATACAATTCTTTCTTTACCTGTCTTTCAGAATTTGGAAATGGCTGTGCATCAATAAAAGCATCAGCTAGCATTCCTGTATTCATCATAAAGCTTAGAGGCCCAGACGACCGAGGGGCGCTCAAGAAACGATTTGTTAGAATATATTAAGCTATTTGTTTATTATTAAGCTAGTAGGAGTTAGTAAGGAAATTTAAAATTCTATATTTTAAGTTTGAGGGACAGGAATTGTTGTTGCTTAGCTCGAAAAAACGAAAAATTGTTTTTGTATTTAGCCCTTGCCTATGCTACGAGCCACACACGTATATGAAATTTCATTTCCATTATAACGAGCAATTCCAACAACAAAGGAGCTCCGAGAGCAATGGGGCTGGGCACCTCTGAATTAAGTATTAAATATTTAGCTAAACACCATTCTTGAAAGTTATCAAGGTCAGACTGAAGACTGCATTGGGCAGAGATGGATTTGTACTGAAGACAAAGCTTTACATCATCTGCATACAAAAGAACTATAGAGTTCGTTAAAGCAGGGGGCAAGTCATTTATAAAAAGCGTGAATAATAGCGGGCCAAGATGACTTCCTTGAGGGACGCCAGATGTAGCACGGACCAGACGGGACTGTATGTTTTTAAATAAGACTCTTTGTGTCTTTCCATCTAAATAGCTGGAGATCCACGTTAAGAGGTCTATAGGAAAACCCAGCATATTCAGTTTACTCAACAAGAGTGAGTGATTAACTGAATCAAATGCTTTGCTGAAGTCTATGTAAATTACATCGGTTTGATATCCCTTACAAAAGCCATCTATGACAAAGGATGTCAACTCCAGTAAATTTGTGGTGGTGGAGCGACGCTTAATAAAGCCATGCTGACAGGGAGATATGATCGAAAAACATATGGGAGATATGCAAGTGAGAGGTAATTAATTTTTCAAATAACTTTGGAATTGCCGACAACTTAGAGATGCCTCTGTAGTTGGCAGCCTCAGACTTTTCCCCTTTTTTATGTAGGGGAATTATGAATGATTCCTTCCACTTAAGGGGAAAAATCGAGGTTTCCAAAGATAAGTTGAAAAGTCTTCGAAGAGGTTTGCACAGAGCCCTGGCACAGTATTTTAGCACACAGCCTGGTACTCCATCGGGGCCTGGCGAATAATTGGGTTTGACCCTTAAAAGACCAGATAATAAGTTGTTCTCAGAAAAAAACGGACAGAAAATAAGATTTGCTGCTTGAATGTGAATGCTGATCAGTCAATTTAGGAGAAGAATAAGTTGTTTGAAAAAATTCTGCGAATAGGTCGGCAATGGCCTGATCAGAAGTCGCAGAGGAATTTTCAAACGTAAGCAGGGGTGAAAAAGATACGTGTTTACGCTTAGTGTTTACAAAATTATAAAACTGCTTTGGGTCCTGAGTAAATTGTATCCGGCAGCGGTCAATATAATTCCTATAACATTCCGCGTTATGCACAGGAAAATTCGACCGAGCTAGTAGGTATCTTGAGAAATCAACACTACTGCAGGTTTTTTTATATTTAAGTAAAAGCGTATATTTTTTATTTTTTAGGTTAGTGAGGCACCTTGTAAACCAAGGAGGATTTGTTGAAGCGGACGGATATTTCCAAGGCACACATGAGTCAAAAAATTTATTTAAAGTAAAATAAAATTTTTCTAAAGTGACATTAAGATCAGTGCACGCCAGAATATCAGACCAGTCAAATGTTTCTATAAGGCTATTAAGTTTCTGAAAATCAGCTTTACGGAAACAGCGAATCTTATTTACCACGCTCGGAGACATCTGATCGATACCAGGGGTGGTTTCGATTGAGACCTCCAGCGTGGGGTGATATGGATTCTCTGGGGTTGAAAGGGGAAAAGCTCTGGAGAGAGCAGTACCACCAGGATCTGATACAAAACATAAGTCTAAAAGCCGACCTAGCGAATTTCTAACATGATTGATCTGACCTAGGGACATGTTAAACATGCCCGCGGTGAAGTCATGGTAAGTTATAAGTGACAAAGATGGTGAGTTTTCAACGTTGGACCACTTTAATTCTGGGATATTAAAGTCGCCCACCGCTACGAATTGGTCACGATCCGTCATAAGATTAGAGACGTATCGAATGGCGGACAAATGCTGCCAATATGTAGGCGGTTCAGACATAGGAGTTATATATGAACATGTAATGTATAAAGCTTTAACGGACATAGTGATTTTAACGCAAATAAATTCTATGTCACCAAACTCTTGGGATTTCACCTCTTCAAAAGCAAGAGTAGAGTCTACCGAAATGAGGACTCCACCTCCTCTTCGCTGAGATCGATCCCGTCTAAAAGTGGTGTACTTACTTGGAAAAACTTCGGAGCTAAAGATCTCCGGATTTAACCAAGTTTCTGTAAAAGCTTTTATATGGGATGCAAAGAAAGAACTATCAGAATATAGCTTGGGGCGTTTGCCCCCAGTATTCTGATAGGTAAGAGTTAGTGAGGAAACTAGTTTTTTGGGTTAGTGGCCAAAGAAGAGGTGGAGGGTTGGTCAGTGGTTCCGATATTGGGAAGTCTCACTCCCACTGGCTTATTAACTTTTTCTTCACGGAACTAGGCTGATGTTCTTAGACGAAAAGATTCTCTGGCCAAAAACTGGGAGAACAAATCGTCTTGAACATCAGCGCGGGCACATGAATCTTGAAAGAAGACGTGCGCCGTGTATAATTATATTTAAATTTAGATATGTCCTCCACCTTTATATCGGCTTTTGTTTTGGCTTTGATATAAGCCGAGATATCAATCTCTGAAGTATAAGGGGCAAGCCGAGAAACAAATATCTGTTTCGATGGAGGAATCACCTGTAAGGGTTTTGGTGTCGCAGGTACGAGAACTGCAGAATCAGTCGGTGCCGGTAGTCCGAACTGTGGAATACCCTTTTGGGTGACTCTAATGGGGGATTCGTTCCCTAGGACGTGTGGCATCACTTGAAGGGATGCCATGGCGGACATATCAGACAATTGCTCATTATCCCTGAGAAATTCTAACGAATTTTTCTCAGTTCTAGCCCTTGGGGTGGCCAGAGATATAAGCGGCTGCATTAATGTCGGCTGAGCAGGCTGAGGCGGATCAGAAACAGCGGATTTCTTACGCTTAGGGGACTCATTTAGCAGCTGAAGGCCACTAAACTGAGTGTCCAGCGCACAGAGCTGGTCATTGATTTTACGAAAACCAGTGATCCATTTTTGGTCTGTCTCATGAACGACCTCATTTCGCCTTGCACAGCACGACAATTTTCACAACAATAATGTATCCCAGACCTACGGGAAATGGTATCCAAAACTGATGCAGTGAACCGGCACACTTGGCATGTACTAAAAACATCAGCCTAGTTCCGTAAAGACTAGTGGATGGGAAACTTGTTAGAACTAGTGATCAACCTTACACTTTTCGTCTTTAACACTTACCTATCGGAATACCAGGAGGGTACGTAGCAAATTCCCTAAACTATATTCTGATAGTTCTCTTTTTGGGTCCCATATTATAGCCTTTACAGAAACGGTTAGCCTTTAGGAGGACATCCTTAAAGGGTACATCTCGGAAGAGACCGACTTGTCAAGGGCTCTTAGAGGCGTCGGGATGGAGGAGATTCTCTGCTGAGCTCCGAGACGGAAGCAGAGGGTAATTTTTTTTACCGGTCTTTCAGAATTTGGAAATGGCTTGTGCATCAATAAAAGCATCAGCTAGCATTCCTGTATTCATCATAAAGCTTAGAGGCCCAGACGACCGAGGGGCGCTCAAGAAACGATTTGTTAGAATATATTAAGCTAATTGTTTATTATTAAGCTAGGAGGAGTTAGTAAGGAAATTTAAAATTCTATATTTTAAGTTTGAGGGACAGGAAAGAGATGTTATAGAGTAGAGACCATTGTAGTTCGAACATAATACCCTAAAAGGGTCATGCAGTGCATATGTCGAACTACAACTGCTAAGGAACAGAGGACTAAAGTATCGAGTCCTTCTATTAGGAATGTTAAATTTTAAGCGTTTAAGTAAATGCTGGCTATCTACATCGCCGTTAATAAGGTTATGCAGAAAGACTACACCGAGCATTGTCCTACGATTTGTTAAGCTAGGTAAGTTTATAAGTAAGAGTCTACTATTATAAGATGGAAGGTCAAGATTTGCATCCCAGTTAGACCTCTAAGTGAAAAAGTTAGGAAATTCTTTTGTACGGATTCTGTGCGGTCCTGATGTACTCCATATTGGGGACTCCAGACACAAGAACCGTACTCCAGTATAGGACGGACCAAAGAAATTAATAGTGTGTTGGTTATATAGGGGTCATTAAATTCTTTTGACCACCTTTTTATAAACCCAAGGACTCCTTTAGCCTTATTAACCATTAAGGAAATATGGTCGGCAAATTTAAGTTTGATGTCTAATAGGATGCCGAGATCATTAACCTGGGTTAATTTTTCTAAAGCAATCCCATTAATAGAATAAGTAGCTTGCAGAGGGCAAGAACGATAAAAAGACATATGTTTGCATTTTGATCCATTAAGTATTAGATCATTAGCTAAACACCATTTTTGAAAGTTATCAAGGTCAGACTGAAGACTGCATTGGGCAGAGATGGATTTGTACTGAAGACACAGCTTTACATCATCTGCATACATAAGAACTAGAGAGTTCGTTAAAGCAGGGGGCAAGTCGTTTATAAAAAGCGTAAATAATAACGGGCCAAGATGACTTCCTTGAGGGACGCCGGATGTAGCACGGACCAGACGGGACTGTATGTTTTTAAATAAGACTCTTTGTGTCCTTCCATCTAGGTAGCTGGAGATCCACGTTAAGAGGTTTTTAGGAAAACCCAGCATATTCAGTTTACTCAACAAGAGTGAGTGATTAACTGAATCAAATGCTTTGCTAAAGTCTGTGTAAATTACATCGGTTTGATATCCCTTACAAAAACCATCTATGACAAAGAATGTCAACTCCAGTAAATTTGTGGTATTAAGCGACGCTTGATAAAGCCATGCTGACAGGGAGAGATGATCGAAGAGCATAGGTGAGGGGTAATTAATTTTTCAAATAACTTTGGAATTGCCGACAACTTAGAGATGCCTCTGTAGTTGGCAGCCTCGGACTTTTTCCCTTTTTTATGTAGGGGAATTATAAATGATTCCTTCCACTTAAGGGGAAAAATCGAGGTTTCCAAAGATAAGTTGAAAAGTCTTAGAAGAGGTTTGCACAGAGCCCTGGCGCAGTATTTTAGCACACAGCCTGGTACTCCGTCGGGGCCTGGCGAATAAATGGGTTTTACCCTTAAAAGACCAGATAATAAGTTGTTCTCAGAAAAAAACGGACAGAAAATAAGATTTGCTGCTTGAATGTTATATGCGTAAGGCTGATCAGTCAATTTAGGAGGAGAATAAGTTGTTTGAAAAAATTCTGCGAATAGATCGGCAATGGCCTGATCCGAAGTCGCAGAAGAATTTTCAAACGTAAGCAGGGGTGAAAAGATACGTGTTTACGCTTAGTGTTTACAAAATTATAAAACTGCTTTGGATCCTGAGTAAATTGTATCCGGCAGCGGTCAATATAATTCCTATAACATTCAGCGTTATGCACGGTAAAATTCGGCCGAGCTAGTAGGTATCTTGAGAAATCAACACTACTGCAGGTTTTTTTATATTTAAGTAAAAGCAAATTTTTTGTATTTTTTAAGTAAGTAAGGCACCTTGTAAACCAAGGAGTATTTTGTTGAAGCGGACGGATATTTCCAAAGCACACATGAGTCAAAAAATGTATGTAAAGTAAAATAAAATTTTTCTAAAGTGACATTAAGATCAGTGCACGCCAGAATATCAGACCAGTCAAATGTATCGATAAGGCTATTAAGTTTGTGAAAATCAGCTTTACGGAAACAGCGAATCTTATTTACCACGCGTGGAGACATCTGATCGATACCAGGAGTGGTTTCGATTGAGACCTCCAGCTTGGGGTGATATGGATCCTCTGGGGTTGAAAGGGGAAAAGCTCTGGAGAGAGCAGTACCATCAGGATCAGATACAAAACATAAGTCTAAAAGCCGACCTAGCGAATTTCTAACATGTCAAACATGCCCGCGGTGAAGTCATGGTGCGTAATAAGTGACAAAGATGGTGAGTTATCGACGTTGGACCACTTTAATTCTGGGATATTAAAGTCGCCCACCGCTACGAGTTGCTCACGATCCGTCATAAAATTAGAGACGTATCGAATAGCGGTCATATGCTGCCAATATGTGGGCGGTTCAGACATAGGAGGTATATATGAACATATAATGTGTGAGGAGAATTAGTCTCCTCACACGCTAAGACAGATAACCAGCGGCGACAGGGCATGGGAATCACCAATCAGGAAGGGGCCGCAGAAGGTAGGCCAAGGACCAATGCGAGCGGGGAGGAAGATTTCGGCACTCAGTGCGAAGACGGAATCGACGTGGAACGTAACGGTTCCCGCAGCAGCAGCAGACAAATGGGAAGACAACATTTCGGCACCCAGTGGGAAGACGGAATCGACGTGGAACGTAACGGTTCCCGCAGCAGCAGTGGACAAATGGGAAGACAACATTTCGGCATCCAGTGGGAAGACGGAATCGACGTGGAACGTAACGGTTCCAGGAGCAGCAGCAGGCAAGTTGGAAATACAAGGTTTCGTCATCCAGTGGGAAGACGGAATCGACGTGGAACGTAACGGTTCCAGGAGCATCAGCAGACAAGTTGGAAATACAAGGTTTCGTCACCCAGTGGGAAGACGGAATCAACGTGGAACGTAACGGTTCCCGGAGCAACAACGGACGCCGGGAAAGGCAAAGTTTCATCGGCGAGTGGGAAGACGGAATCAACGTGGAACGTAGCGGTTCCCGGGGCCACGGCGAGGAAGTGAGCCCACCGCGCAGCGGCGCTCAGACGGTGCGAGGGGACTAGTAGCAGCAAAGGAGAAAGAAGCAACAGGGGTCAGCGGCCGAGAGAAAGGGGGCAACGGCCGCACGGACGGCCACCTGCCGACGGGAAAGTGGCATGAGACGGAAAAACAGGAATAACGGCAGACCGCCAACGGGAAAGTGGCGGGATCGTTGGAGCCAGGAGGATTAACGGGCGCCCCGATCCGTATATAAGGAGGCCCTCTGGAGCAGCTCGAGACGAGTCATTTGAGGAAGCTCGTAGCGTTGAGTTGGAGGACCGCCTGTGGAGAGTCCCCCAGTCAAGTGTTAGAGCGTTTCTAAAAGGGATTCGGATTAGCTTGAGTTTGAAGGACCGCCTTTGGAGAGTCCAACAACCAAGCGTAAGGACACGAACAAGACAAGACAGGATCGGTACGGAAGGATCCGGGAAAGGTCTGTGGGAAAAACCGAGGCGACAGGTGACGAGTTGGACTAGTTACTGGCCCCGGCAGGCAAGCCTTGCCAGGCAGTGAGGAGGGATTCCCGACTCGCAGCCAACAGGCGTAGTCCTGCCACGGCAAGGATAGGCCCGCTCAGGAGCCTAAGCCCGGTTTGCTCCAAAGACGCGGAAGACGGAGCAGGAGAGGATCGTGGTCGGACGGTTCCCTCGACAGTTGGAGGGCATCAGAGTCGAGTTTGGGCCATTCCCAGTCAGAGTAGGCAAGCCTTGCAAGGAAACGAGGAGGGTTTCCCGACTCGCAACCAACAGGCGTACTCCTGCAAAGCACGGATAGGCCGACTCGGGAACTCGCGCCCGTTCAGGAAAGCGATCGGGGAGATACCGATCACCCACCGAGCAACTCGTGGTCCGGGGCCATTGACGCGTACGCGGGTGGTCACCCGGCCAGAAAGAGAAGCACGACCCACGGTCCGGGACGGGCGACTTCCGACCTCGTCGGGACTGACAGGACTTCGGCAACTCCCGATTCAGGCTCGCCGGTGCGAAAATCACGGCGTTTCCCTGGCGTAGCGGAGGCGATAGTCAGTAGCCAACTCCCGATTCAGGCTCGCCGGTGCGAAAATCACGGCGTTCCCCTGGCGTAGCGGAGGCAACAGATCTTCGGCAACTCCCGATTCAGGCTCGCCGGTGCGAAAATCACGGCGTTCCCTGGCGTAGCGGAGGCAACAGATCTTCGGCAACTTCCGATTCAGGCTCGCCGGTGCGAAAATCACGGCGTTTCCCTGGCGTAGCGGAGGCGATAGTCAGTAGCCAACTCCCGATTCAGGCTCGCCGGTGCGAAAATCACGGCGTTTCCCTGGCGTAGCGGAGGCCACAGCCCGCCACAGGGCACTGCCAAAAACCCGGGCCGAACCGAGTCAGAGAGGTGGAAGGCGACGACAGATAACCAAGGAGGAACCCCGGCGACAAGGAGACAACAGCATCGGAGCGGACCACCCGGACGGCGGAGGAATCAAGGATCACGAGCATCAGGAGTGAGGCCCTTTCCCGGGAACCCGAATGAGACATCAGTGTAACCGAAGGGTCAGTCAATAAAGAGACGGAACTAAAAGTAAAGCTATTGTGTTATTTCTGGGCTAGGGCAATCACGTCGAATTATAAATTCGGTGGAACGGATCCGCAAATCTCTGTGAGCTAGCCGCGGCATACTGTGGCGAGCGGAAGCATAGAAATAAGTTCGTTACACCTGGCGCCCAAACATCGTGATTGCATTTAGCCTAGAAATTAACATAGCAGAAAGATGGGAAAAAAGAATTGGATCTACACATTGAGAAAGGAGGAGCTGAGCGAAGTGTGTAGAGAGCTCGGCCTACCAGCAGACGGGACTGTGGAAGCGATGAGATCCTCAGTGGCAAGGTGGGTCGACGAAACCAAGGAAGAGGAAGTACTGGCGTTAACACACGACATAGAGGAAAGATATGGACAAAGATCAACCCCCAGGCAGAGAGCAGCCAGCGAGACCGAAAAGTTTATAGAGAGCCTGGCGGTACCAGATCCAAGAAAGGGAAGGAGCATAGAGCCGCAATCGAGAAAGTATGTTCCGGCCCCGGTAGATTACGCCAAAGTAGCCAAACAGGTGCGAGACTGGTCGTTCCGTTTCGACGGCACAGGGGACCCGTTAGAGTTCCTGGACCGAGTAACATGGTCCGCAAAGACATACGGATTAGACATAAACACCATCCCCAGAGCCATGCCAGAACTATTGCAGGGCAGGGCCCAAAGATGGTTCATCATGAACGACGAAGAATGGCCAACATGGGCGAGGTTCAAGGCAAGCTTCGAGAATTTTTTCCTGCCGAAAGGATACTTCGAAAAGTTGGCGGACCAAGTTCGCCAACGGAAGCAGCGTCGCGGAGAGCCTTTCAAAGAATACATGGTGGACCTTCAGTCACTAATGAAACCATTAGGGAAAACCACAAAAGAAGTAATCGAGAGGCTCGTCGAAAACTGCATGCCAAGGATGAAGATGTTCATAAGGCCATACGCCTGCGCGTCTTTAGAGGAGGTGATGGGCCTAGCAGAGGAGTTCGAGGAATTAGCGCAGGAGGAAGAAGCCTTCAACAGACAGGTGGCCACAGAACAAAGGTGGAGCCACAGTCAGCCGCCCGTAAACGAGAGGTGGCAGCATAGTGAGGCGGCAAGATACCAGAGGGACCAATGGACCCAAAAAGGGCAACGGGACGAGTTCCACCACCAGGCCGTCCAAAACACACAATGGGCACCAAGGTGGCAAAGAGAGGAATCGCGCCGAGGCCCACCGGAGCGACAAAACAGCACGAACCAAAATTGGATGCCAAGAGGGCAGCACGAGACCCAGCAGAGGTCGGCTCCGCAACAGCCTAATCAGCAGTGGGCAGTAGAGCCAAGGCAGGGTCCGGTCGAGAACCCAGCCCAGGCATGCAACAGATGCGGTGGCATGGGCCATTGGGCCAGCGGGTGCAGGAACCCAAGGCTGCTTTTCTGCAAAATGTGCGGCGCGACAGGAGTTAGAAGCACAGAATGCTGCCAGAGGGCGGGAAACGCGCAGCGGTCTCAGCAACAGGGAGGAGAGCCGGGATCGCACGGTGCTGCCTCTCAAAATTAATAGGAGGACTATCCGAGGAGGAGCAGCAGCTGACGGCAACCATCGAGGTCGAGGGCACGGAGATAAAGGCCATGCTGGACACAGGAGCAACGGCGAGTTTTATCTCCGAAGAGCTAGCGGAGAGGCCGGAGGTCACCGGGCAACGAATCGCAACAAGGAGACGAGTGAAGTTGGCTAACGGAAGCCATACGGAGACACGCGTCGTGCTCCAAGCCAGGATAAGTTTCGGCGATCGCACAAAGACCCTAAACCTGCTGGTGATGCCAGGCATGGAGGACAATCTGGTGCTAGGATGGGATTTCCTCAGCGAGTTTGGCACAACCTTTACGTGCGCAGGCCACGGGATTTCGATACCCAAAAGGAAAAGATGGGCCGGCTGTCTGGAGGATAGACTGTCAATAGCGGTAGCCGGATGCCCAGGAAAATGGGAAGAGGAACATGTCAAAAGATTCATCGAAAGAGAACTGGAGGCGTTCGCAGACCAGAAGGGCTGTTCGAACATAACGCAGCACAGGATCACGATGAAGGACGACATTCCCATAAAACAACGGTATTACCCCAAAAATCCGAAGATTCAGGGGGAGATAAACTCAAAGGTGGAGGAATTGCTCGAAAAGGGATGCATCGAGCCCTCAATTAGCGCGTACAGTTCACCCATCGTAATGGTAAAGAAGAAAACGGGGCAATGGAGGATGTGCGTCGATTTCCGACAAATTAACGCGAAATCAATAAAAGATGCGTACCCGATGCCTCGCATAAATTTCATTTTGGAGCAGCTGAGAGAAGCAAGGTTCTTCAGCAGTCTCGATTTGAAGGATGGGTATTGGCAGATCCCCCTGGAGGAAAGCAGCAGAAAATTCACCGCCTTCACCGTTCCAGGGAAGGGTCTATATCAATGGAAAGTGATGCCTTTTGGGTTGCACTCGGCCTCGGCAACATTTCAAAGGGCCCTGGACCAGGTCATAGGTCCGGATATGGCTCCACACGCATTCGCGTATCAGGATGACATTATAGTGATCGGACGCACCAAGGAGGAGCATATGCGGAATCTACAAGAGGTTTTCAGGAGGTTGAGAGCGGCAAACCTGCGGATAAATACGGAAAAGTGTCATTTCTTCAGGCAGGAGCTGCTCTACCTGGGCCACCGGATAACAAGCCAAGGGATCGGAATGGATCCGGGAAAAGTGGCCGCGATTACAGAGCTACAACCCCCGACGAACGTCAAGGGAGTGCGCCAGTTCATAGGGATGGCATCATGGTATCGGCGTTTCGTCCCAGATTTCGCAGGAATAGCAAAGCCCCTGAACGATCTTCTGCGAAAAGGAACAAAGTGGGAGTGGACAACCAAGCACCAAGAGGCTTTTGAGACTTTGAAGTCACGGCTGGCGGAGGATCCAGTGCTAGCGTGCCCAGATTTCGGAAAAAAATTCGTGCTGCAAACGGACGCCAGCGACTACGGCGTCGGGGCGGTCCTGACCCAGGACACTGAGGAGGGTGAACGAGTGATCGCGTACGCCAGTCGAACGTTGATTGGGGCCGAGAAAAACTACTCCGCAACGGAAAAGGAATGCCTGGCCATAGTATGGGCGATAAGGCAAATGAGGCCCTACCTGGAGGGGTACCAGTTCGACGTGATCACGGACCACATGGCGTTGAAGTGGCTTAATAACATCGAGAGCCCACTTGGCAGGATAGCGAGGTGGGTATTCGAACTACAGCAGTATGACTACATCATCAGCTACCGGAAGGGGAAGCTCAATGTGGTTGCCGACGCTCTGTCCCGCCAGCCGGTAATGGAAAAATTCAGAAAAGCCATGAAGGTGGTCGCCAAAGAATGCGGATGGATAAGCGCATTGAAGAAAAAGATGACAACAAGCCCACAGAAATTCCCGGATTACGTGGAAGAGGGCGGTTTGATCTACCGACACGTCCCGCATAGAGCCGGAAGCGAGGAAGTGGCGCCATGGAAGCTGTGCGTGCCGCTGGAGATGAGGCAGCAGGTCCTCAAGGAAAATCATGACGCACCAACGGCGGGACATTTGGGCGTAAGGAAAACCATAGCCAGAGTGGCCGCCCGGTATTTCTGGCCAGGGATGCAGAGGGACATCCGGAAATACGTCAGGAGATGCGAGACATGCCTGAAGTACAAGCCGAGTCAGATGCAGATGGCCGGGAAAATGCTGACACAGGTTCCGGAGGAGCCATGGGCGACGGTGTGCGCAGATTTCGTAGGCCCACTGCCCAGGTCGAAACACGGCAATACAATGATCCTGGTGATAATCGATCGGTTTTCGAAGTGGACGGAGATAGTGCCTCTTCGAAAAGCAACAACCGAGGCGCTGCAGAAGGCATTCAGGGAGAGAGTTGTCGCGCGGTATGGAGTACCGAAAATAATAATAACGGACAACGGGGTGCAGTTCACCAGTCGCAGCTTCAAGAAGTTCCTCGGAGAACTCGGTGTACGCCATCAGTTCACCGCACCATATACGCCGCAGGAGAATCCCACGGAAAGAGCGAACAGGACAGTAAAAACAATGATCGCCCAGTTCGCTGGGGAAGAACAAAGGAAGTGGGACGAACACTGGCCGGAGCTAATGTTGGCGGTAAATTCCGCAGTCTCGGAGTCCACGGGTTACTCGCCGTGTTTTATAACGCAGGGCAGGGAGCCGAGGATGCCGCGAGCCCTATTCGACGAGAATGTGCTGGGCACGGGAGCTGAACAAGGAACACCCATGAAGAAAGCGGCGAGACTGAAGGAGACATTCGAGATAGTAAGGAGGAATATGGAGCGAGCTGCCCAGGACCAGGCGCGACATTACAACTTGCGAAGGCGGAAGTGGAGCCCAAAGGTCGGGGAAACAGTGTGGGCAAAGGAGCACCACCTATCAAAGGCAGCTGAGGGATTTGCGGCGAAACTGGCCCCTCGGTATGACGGGCCATATACGGTGGTGGATTTCGTGTCTCCGGTTATCGTCACGTTACGACACGACCGGACAAGGAGGGAGAAGAGAGCCCATGTGAGCGAGCTGAAGGCTCAGGACACAGAAGAAACAGTTCGTAACCCAACGTCGGTTACACCTGTACACGGAGAAGGGCTCAGCGACGGACCAAGAGAGGAGCTGCATCCCGGCGGTAAAGGAGCACCGCAGAAGCCGGGTGCTGGAAGCGCATGAAAGCGTGAAAAGGAGGCGCCTGGAGCTGCTGGAGGCGCGGACGGCGATGGACCTCGCAAGAGAAAATGTGACCGACGTAATAATGAAGGAGGAGCTCATGAAGTGGCGGTCAGCAGTAAGAAAAAAAAAGGGAAACAAAAAAAAAAAGGAGAAAAAAAAAAAAGCCGCGTCAAAATGCTGGCGAGAGTAAAGGAATAACGAAAGCGAGATAAATACATCGTATCCGCATAACGGGCACACAGAAAAAAAAACTCACAAAGAGGAGGAGAGCAAGTAACGGGAGCATTAGCGGGACATTTCCAGCAACGGGAAACGGATTCGCTATATAAGTGGAGACGTGCAAGATGTTCGGCCTATTCGAAATCTACACGCAGCCGAAACAATGCCCTCAAGTGCCTCAATGGTAGTGTCGTCCGACGACAGCGACATTGAGATAGTCGGCGATCCTTCATGGGACGCCAAGAAGTCAAGGTCGGAGTGGGTGGTCCGGCGGGCGGCAGGAGGACAAGGAAGCATCCCGGTCGGTTCCTTCGAGGTGGAGCGGCGGCGCAGGAGCGAGGCGTTGGCCCTGCACTTGCGGGCAATTCGGGACCGCCGATGCCTCGACAAAATAAGGGCAGTGGAGGACATGGCGAGGGCCCGCGTCAGGGTCATAGCCCAAATGCACCGGAGGAGCACCAGGGAGGCGAGGAAGAGGCGCATCGATGGACGAGAAAGGGCCATGGTGAGAGCAAGAGCGAGGACGGCAAGGCAGCGGCGGACCCGGAAAACAATAGAGACCGCAAGGAGAAGGGCCGCCGCCGGCAGGGTGCGACAAGCAGGAAGAAGATGGAAGAAGAAGATACCGCCGACGCCGCGCCCAAGAGCAGAAAGACCGGAGGAGAAGCCGGTCAGCACGGCCCCGAATCGGAAGAGGGTCCGGCAGGCGACGCCATGGCCGACGGTACCCCCTACCCCACGGCCACAACAGGAGCCCAGGGAGGAGCAGCCGTGGGAGAAGGGGCCGTGGGTGTGGCCGGAACCGCGTAGGACGGAGACGCAGAGGCCAGCGCAGCAGAGGCCGGCGCTGACTCGGCAGGGGTCGTGCCCGGAGAAGCGGCCGGCGAGGCCGGTGCTGGAGCGGCAGGCTTCCGAGGGAGCCGGGCGAGCGGTGCCGGAGGACAGTTGGCCGCCGGAGCTAGGCGCCCGAGTTAAGGCCGAGTTGGCGAAAAGAAGAGGACGGCCCGGAAGGTGGTGCATCGTGGCACAGGTGGGTGCCACATCCTTCCGGGTGAGAGGAGGCGCCAACGGGGTGCGAGTGGTGAGGAGGAGTTGAAAATTTTGTAAAATGAAAAGAGAAAAAAAAAAAAAAAAAAAAAAAAAAAAAAAAAAAAAAAAAAAAAAAATTTGGTAAAAAATAAAAAAGGGTTAGATTAAAAAAAAAAAAAAAAAAAAAAAAAAAGGGTTTAGTTAAAAAAAAAAAAAAAAAAAAAAAAAATTGGTTAAGTTAAAATTAGAATAAAAAAAAAAAAAAAAGGGGTAAAATTGAAATTAGGGTTTAGTAATAGCTTCAGTAAAAAAAAAAAAAAAAAAAAAAAAAAAAAGGAAGAGTTTAGAAAAGTAAAGTAAAGTAAAGAAAAAGGGGGTTAGTACAGTTGGGAGAAAGGGGGTACGGAAAACCCAGAGTAGCCGTAGAGGAGGGAGCGATCGGTCATCTCCCGAAGAAGGGGGGAAGTGGATGGGCATCCACACCATCATTTGTTTTTTTTTGGTCATCATTGAGTGGTCAAGCGGACGCCATTTCTTCGCCGGGTGGCTCTGTCGTTCCCGAAGAAGGGGGGAAGTGTGAGGAGAATTAGTCTCCTCACACGCTAAGACAGATAACCAGCGGCGACAGGGCATGGGAATCACCAATCAGGAAGGGGCCGCAGAAGGTAGGCCAAGGACCAATGCGAGCGGGGAGGAAGATTTCGGCACTCAGTGCGAAGACGGAATCGACGTGGAACGTAACGGTTCCCGCAGCAGCAGCTGACAAATGGGAAGACAACATTTCGGCACCCAGTGGGCAGACGGAATCGACGTGGAACGTAACGGTTCCCGCAGCAGCAGTGGACAAATGGGAAGACAACATTTCGGCATCCAGTGGGAAGACGGAATCGACGTGGAACGTAACGGTTCCAGGAGCAGCAGCAGGCAAGTTGGAAATACAAGGTTTCGTCATCCAGTGGGAAGACGGAATCGACGTGGAACGTAACGGTTCCAGGAGCATCAGCAGACAAGTTGGAAATACAAGGTTTCGTCACCCAGTGGGAAGACGGAATCAACGTGGAACGTTACGGTTCCCGGAGCAACAACGGACGCCGGGAAAGGCAAAGTTTCATCGGCGAGTGGGAAGACGGAATCAACGTGGAACGTAGCGGTTCCCGGGGCCACGGCGAGGAAGTGAGCCCACCGCGCAGCGGCGCTCAGACGGTGCGAGGGGACTAGTAGCAGCAAAGGAGAAAGAAGCAACAGGGGTCAGCGGCCGAGAGAAAGGGGGCAACGGCCGCACGGACGGCCACCTGCCGACGGGAAAGTGGCATGAGACGGAAAAACAGGAATAACGGCAGACCGCCAACGGGAAAGTGGCGGGATCGTTGGAGCCATGAGGATTAACGGGCGCCCCGATCCGTATATAAGGAGGCCCTCTGGAGCAGCTCGAGACGAGTCATTTGAGGAAGCTCGTAGCGTTGAGTTGGAGGACCGCCTGTGGAGAGTCCCCCAGTCAAGTGTTAGAGCGTTTCTAAAAGGGATTCGGATTAGCTTGAGTTTGAAGGACCGCCTTTGGAGAGTCCAACAACCAAGCGTAAGGACACGAACAAGACAAGACAGGATCGGTACGGAAGGATCCGGGAAAGGTCTGTGGGAAAAACCGAGGCGACAGGTGACGAGTTGGACTAGTTACTGGCCCCGGCAGGCAAGCCTTGCCAGGCAGTGAGGAGGGATTCCCGACTCGCAGCCAACAGGCGTAGTCCTGCCACGGCAAGGATAGGCCCGCTCAGGAGCCTAAGCCCGGTTTGCTCCAAAGACGCGGAAGACGGAGCAGGAGAGGATCGTGGTCGGACGGTTCCCTCGACAGTTGGAGGGCATCAGAGTCGAGTTTGGGCCATTCCCAGTCAGAGTAGGCAAGCCTTGCAAGGAAACGAGGAGGGTTTCCCGACTCGCAACCAACAGGCGTAGTCCTGCAAAGCACGGATAGGCCGACTCGGGAACTCGCGCCCGTTCAGGAAAGCGATCGGGGAGATACCGATCACCCACCGAGCAACTCGTGGTCCGGGGCCATTGACGCGTACGCGGGTGGTCACCCGGCCAGAAAGAGAAGCACGACTCACGGTCCGGGACGGGCGACTTCCGACCTCGTCGGGACTGACAGGACTTCGGCAACTCCCGATTCAGGCTCGCCGGTGCGAAAATCACGGCGTTCCCTGGCGTAGCGGAGGCGATAGTTAGTAGCCAACTCCCGATTCAGGCTCGCCGGTGCGAAAATCACGGCGTTCCCTGGCGTAGCGGAGGCAACAGATCTTCGGCAACTCCCGATTCAGGCTCGCCGGTGCGAAAATCACGGCGTTCCCTGGCGTAGCGGAGGCAACAGATCTTCGGCAACTCCCGATTCAGGCTCGCCGGTGCGAAAATCACGGCGTTTCCCTGGCGTAGCGGAGGCGATAGTCAGTAGCCAACTCCCTGATTCAGGCTCGCCGGTGCGAAAATCACGGCGTTTCCCTGGCGTAGCGGAGGCCACAGCCCGCCACAGGGCACTGCCAAAAACCCGGGCCGAACCGAGTCAGAGAGGTGGAAGGCGACGACAGATAACCAAGGAGGAACCCCGGCGACAAGGAGACAACAGCATCGGAGCGGACCACCCGGACGGCGGAGGAATCAAGGATCACGAGCATCAGGAGTGAGGCCCTTTCCCGGGAACCCGAATGAGACATCAGTGTAACCGAAGGGTCAGTCAATAAAGAGACGGAACTAAAAGTAAAGCTATTGTGTTATTTCTGGGCTAGGGCAATCACGTCGAATTATAAATTCGGTGGAACGGATCCGCAAATCTCTGTGAGCTAGCCGCGGCATACTGTGGCGAGCGGAAGCATAGAAATAAGTTCGTTACAAATGTATAAAGCTTTAACGGACATAGTGATTTTAACGCAAATAAATCCATGTCACCAAACTCTTGGGATTTCACTTCTTCAAAAGCAAGAGTAGAGTCTACCGAAATGAGGACTCCACCTCCTCTTCGCTGAGATCGATCCCGTCTAAAAGTGGTGTACTTACTTGGAAAAACTTCGGAGCTAAAGATCTCCGGATTTAACCAAGTTTCTGTAAAAGCTTTTATATGGGATGCAAAGAAAGAACTATCAGAATATAGCTTGGGGCGTTTGCTACGTAGCCCCCTAGTATTCTGATAGGTAAGAGTTAGTGAGGAAACTAGTTTTTTTGGGTTAGTGGCCAAAGAAGAGGTAGAGGGTTGGTCAGTGGTTCCGATATTGGGAAGTCTCACTCCCGATGGTTTATTAACTTTTTTCTTCACGGAACTAGGCTGATGTTCTTGGACGAAAAGATTCTCTGGCCAAAAACTGGGAGAGCAAATCGTCTTGAACATCAGCGCGGGCACATGAATCTTGAAAGAAGACGTGCGCCGTGTATAATTATATTTAAATTTAGATATGTCCTCCACCTTTATATCGGCTTTTGTTTTGGCTTTGATATAAGCCGAGATATCAATCTCTGAAGTATCAGGGGCAAGCCGAGAAACAAATATCTGTTTCGATGGAGGAATCACCTGTAAGGGTTTTGGTGTCGCAGGTACGAGAACTGCAGCATCAGTCGGTGCCGGTAGTCCGAACTGTGGAATACCCTTTTGGCATTAATGTCGGCTGAGCAGGCTGAGGCGGATCAGAAACAGCGGATTTCTTACGCTTAGGGGACTCATTTATCAACTGAAGGCCACTAAACTGAGTGTCCAGCGCACAGAGCTGGTCATTGATTTTACGAAAACCAGTGATCAGCTTTTTAAATCCATATTTGGTCTGTCTTATAAACGACCTCATTTGCAAATTTTTTAATAAAAAAAAAAAATAGATTAGTGGCTAGATTAGCGGTGCCACACTATGATTACTGAAGGAGCTGCGGGGATTTAGAAGAGGAAGGGAAAGTCGTTCACCTCCTGTGTCATTGCCCTGCGATGGGGCGCAGCTGACTCAAATCAGCAGGGGATGCAGCACTCATGGACCTACGAGGCCTCGCGGAGATCACTCCAAGCAGACTCGTTGCCTTCATCCGGAAAGCTGGATGGACGTCTTGCCTGTGCGGTATTACATGCAGCCCCAGCGGGTCAAGTGGATGGGGGCATCAGTGACTGACCCCGCATCGCTGCCTCAACCTAACCTAACCTAAGACATCTAAGTGAAAAAGTTAAGAAATTCTTTTCAACAGATTCTATGCGGTCCTGATGTACTCGATATTGGGGACTTCAGACACATGAACTGTACTCCAGTATCGGACGGAACAAAGAAATGAATGAGGTTTTAGTTATGTAGAGGTCGTTAAATTATTTTGGCCACCTTTTAATAAAACTAAGGACTCCTTTAGCCCTATTAACCATTAAGAAAATATGGTCGGCAAATTTAGATTTTATGTCTAATAGGATGCCGAGATCATTAACCTGGGTTAATTTTTCTAAGGCAATCCCAATAATGGAATACGTAGCTTGCAGAGGGCAAGAATGATAAAAAGACATATGCTTGCATTTTTATCTATAAAGTATTAAATCATTAGCTAAACACCATTTTTGAAAGTTATCAAGGTCACACTGAAGACTGCATTAGGCAGAGATGGATTTGTACAGAAGACACAGCTTTACATCATCTGCATACATAAGAACTAGAGAGTTCGTTAAAGCAGGGGGCAAGTCATTTATTAAAAGCGTAAATAATAGCGAGACAAGATGACTTCCTTGAGGGACTCCAGATGTAGCACGGACCAGACGGGACTGTATGTTTTTAAATAAGACTCTTTGTGTCCTTCCATCTAAGTAGCTGGAGATCCACGTTAAGAGGTCTATAGGAAAACCCAGCATATTCAGTTTACTCAACAAGAGTGAGTGATTAACTGAATCAAATGCTTTGCTAAAGTCTGTGTAGATTACATCGTTTTGATATCCCTTACAAAAACCATCTATGACAAAGAATGTCAACTCCAGTAAATTTGTGGTATTAAGCGACGCTTGATAAAGCCATGCTGACAGGAAGAGATGATCGAAGAGCATAGGTGTTGCAAATGAAGGGAGGGGTATTTTTCAAATAACTTTGGAATTGCCGACAACTTAGAGATGCCTCCTTCCATTTAAGGGGAAAAATCGAGGTTTCCAAAGATAAATTGAAAAGTCTTAGAAGAGGTTTGCACAGAGCCCTGGCACAGTATTTTAGCACACAGCCTGGTACTCAATCGGGGACTGGCGAATAAATGGGTTTGACCCTTAGAAGATCAGAAAATAAGCTATTCTCGGAGAAAAAACGGACAGAAAATAAGATTTGCGGATTGAATGTTGTATGCGTAAGGCTGATTTGTTAGTTTAGGTGGAGAATAATTTTTTTTTTTTTTTTTTTTTAACGGTCTTTCAGAATTTGGAAATGGCTTGTGCATCAATAAGAGCATCAGCTAGCATTCCTGTATTCATCATAAAGCTTAGAGGCCCAGACGACCGAGGGGCGCTCAAGAAACGATTTGTTAGAATATATTAAGCTATTTGTTTATTATTAAGCTAGGAGGAGTTAGTAAGGAAATTTAAAATTCTATATTTTAAGTTTGAGGGACAGGAAAGAGATGTTACAGAGTAGAGACCATTGTAGTTCGAACATAATACCCTAAAAGAGTCATGCAGTGCATATGTCGAACTACAACGGCGAAGGAACTTTAGTCCTCGAGTCCTTCTATTAGGAATGTTACATTTTAAGCTTTTTAGTAAATGCTGGCTATCTACATCCCCGTTAATAAGGTTATGCAGAAAGACTAAGAAAGAGTAAGAGTCTACTATTATAAGTTGGAAGGTGAAGATTTGCATCCCAGTTTAGACCTCTAAGTGAAAAAGTTAGGAAATTCTTTTGTACGGATTCTATGCGGTCCTGATGTACTCCATATTGGGGACTCCAGACACATGAACCGTACTCCAGTATAGGACGGACCAAAGAAATGAATAGTGTTTTGGTTATATAGGGGTCATTAAATTCTTTTGACCACCTTTTGATAAAACCAAGGACTCCTTTAACCTTATTAACCATTAAAGAAATATGGTCGGCAAATTAAGTTTTATGTCTAATAGGATGCCGAGATCATTAACCTGGGTTAATTTTTCTAAGGCAATCCCAATAATGGAATACGTAGCTTGCAGAGGGCAAAAACGATAAAAAGACATATGCTAGCATTTTGATAAATTAAGTCAGGGGTTCCCAAGCTCAGCATACGGCAGAGCAAACTCGAATACCAATGCAAAAAATCACCAATACATTAAAGCTAGAAATTTTTTTTGCAAGTCATGTCGGTATACTGAAAAAAATTATAGTACAATTTTCAATGGATAAAAGTAATACAAAAATATTTGTGAAATACAAATTAAAAACTGTAATAAAGTTATAAATAAAAGAAATTCAAAGCTCAGGTGTTAACCATTATTTTTGAGATCTCAACCAAAAGTAATTTTTTGCAGTGAAAAAATGTCGGTAATACAAAAACAAAGTGCCTTCGTATTAGTAAAAACTGACACACTATACAGTTGTTGTTGCTTAACTCGAAAAAACGAAAAATTGTTTTTGTATTTAGCCCTTGCCTATGCTACGAGGCACACACGTATATGAAATTTCATTTCTCATATAACGAGCAATTCCAACAACAAAGGAGCTCCGAGAGCAATGGGACTGGGCACCCCTGCTTTAGGAGTTGCTTTGAAGCTGGTGATCTGCTGTTCTGCCTCTTTTCTTGCAAGAGCTGTTCGATTTGCTGATTAGATTTGTAGTATTTGTTTCGGACTACGACTGCTTCCTTTCCTTGAGGTGTAGAGATTTTAGCTGCCGCAACGAGTACTTCTTCCAGGGCGCTCGTAGAGTAGTCGATGTCCGATACCATATTAAGCTCCGGGGCGAGTTCAATGTACTTTTTGTATTTTCTCCTTTATATTCGTAGAGTCCTTTATAATTTATGAATAATCTATTACCATGTTCTGGTTTTAAGCAAGTGTTTGCATGGTTCTTTTCATGAATGAAATTAGCTCCATCATACTTTATTGGAGGATAAGCATCATAGTTTCCGTTTGGCTATGTGGCTGTTCTGTGGCCTGATGAGCACATGGTGAATTATGCTAAATTGGATTTTCCATCCCAGATCGTAGATCATCGGCATAGGAGCCGTTGGTGGTGTTTAGGGGACCGAATGAGGACCTTGCAGATTTGAAAAAGAAGACGTCTGGCGTAGTTGTTGGTAGAATATACACACTCTGTGTAGTCTGATGGCGGGTTGCAGTCGCTTGGGACCTTTCCACTCCTTGTACACTACACATACTCTATAGTTTGCCGTATAACCTAGTGTGTCCATACTCTTGACAATTAGTATATTGCTTACTTAATAAATAACAAATTACTTATAAATTGTTTCTCGAGCGCGCCTCGTCCCTGGATCTCTAAGCTTTTTGATAAATGCTGGAATGCTAGCTAATGCAGGAATTGGTGCACGAGCCATTTCCAAAATTCTGGAACACCGTGAAAAAAAAATTCAGATAGGAAGGGTGAATTTAGCTGCAACCGAGGCTAAACGACTCTAAAGTTTCTTGCATTCATGCTTATCTGCCGATACGACCACTTGCACTAGACCCAACAATAAACAATGCAATATCATTTTTAAAAATTTACTTACTTTTTTTTGTTATTAGATATTCGAATCTTAATTTTTTTGTCATCTATATATAAATCAGCGTGTGCATGAAAATATATTTTTTTTGAGTCAGTAATCCAATTGAGGTACATAAGCACCATTCCATTAAAATCCATAATGTTTATTTTTGTCTCAATGAAGACTTCATAGCTTAAAGGGGTTACATCTTTTGAAATGCGATCCTCTGATTTAACGTTGTTTGAAGAAACATCTATATAGCACTCTCCGAACTCCTGTGGACAAAAATCTTTTATTAATATATTTCTAGCATAAAAATTGTTTTTTTTTTATATCCTGCCTTTATGTCCTTAACAAAGGAAACTTTTTTCTACTACGCTTCTTTGCCTCCCAAGCGGGCCACTTAGAACATTTTTAAACCCTTTTTACACAAACTTCGTGTTTTTTAAAAAACTTCTTACAGATTCTATTTTTGGTTAACTGATCCAATTTACCTGATTTCACAAAGAAAAGGCCAACTAATTTTCTAATTCCCAAAGAGATGCCAACTTCATAACAATTTCCCTCTCATTGAAGTTCGCTTCCTTGATGGAAAAAAACTCGAAGATCCAATGTTCACAGGCTTCTTTGGTGGCCAACTTCCGAATTCCAGCTCGTTTGCTAATTTAACGTATTTGTAAATACCTGTTGGTGGTAATCGCTTAGTGTGAGGTCCGGATTATATGATGGTTGCAAAACAACCTTTCGAGGTCACAGAGAATGAGGCCTCCTGCATGAGTAAATGTCTGAATTGAGCGTTTGGCGATAGAAGAGCAGCTCATAGATGATTCCCTGCCATTCCCACCAAACACAAGACGGAACCTTCCTGGCCGTCAATCCAGGCTTGGCCACCTTGATCGCTCACCGTGCATCGAACTCGACCGCTTGCACTTCACGGTGTCGTATGTAACCCACTTTACATCGGCAGTCACAATCCGCTACACAAGCTTTTGCTTTTGTTGCGTTTAAGCAACGATTCGCATGTAGCATCATTGTTTCCGCTTGGCTAAGTGGCTGTTCTGTGGCCTGATGAGCGTTTTGTGAATTAGGCTAAATTGGATTTTAATCTGCAGGACCTTGCAGATTTGACGAAGATGACGTCTGGCGTAGTTTTTGGTGGAATATACACATTCTGTGTAGTTTAATTGCGCGTTGTGGCGCTTGCGACCTTTCAACTTCTTGTAAACTACACATACTTTATAGTTTGGTTAAATTAGAAACTGAATAAGTTCTATAAGCTTCATAAATTTGATTGAAAGCTTGAAATTAATTCCTTTCTTTTGTCAGGAAGTGTATATATGTATACTTTATAGGGTCGGAGATGTCTCCTTCACTGCGTTGCTTACTTTTGACCCTCTGCAAGGGTATAAAAAAACATTACTCGTTAAGGTATTGACGTGGGTTCAGAAGAAAATTATTTTTGCACATGATGCTCATCAATCATGTGCAAAAATAATTTTCTTCTGAACTAACGTTAATATTAAATTTGAAAAAGTAGTCACTGCCATTTTCTTTTCATTTAGCAGATTCGAAAGTTTTAAGAATAAATTTCTTAATCTTCTTAAATTTTAAAATTTAACCCTTTTTTAACGGGTAAAAATTTAAAATTTGTTCTTTTATCTTCAAAAAACGCAATTGAGGAAATAAATGGCATATTTTTACAAGTTTCTGTTGAAACATCTTAATAGAAAAGTAAGTCTATTAAGTAATTTTTGTTGTTTTGTTTCTCAGGAACGAGTGAAAATTTTGTAAATTGGATAACAAAAAACATTTGAAACTCTATCAAAATTCATTTTGCCCATACAACATCAAATTCATACCGATCGGGACGAGGAGGTGGCCTCGATTAGCCGGGTCGTGGCTCCAGCTATTACTATTACGGTGATTGACAAAATAATACGATGCCTTTATAACAGGTGCCTCTATTCTTTGGTTGTCAGCTCAGAACTGATTAACATAAGAGAGAGAGCTTAATCGTAACCCTAACTCGTACAGATCGCTGCCTAGTAAGAATTCATGTGCCGTCCGTCTTCGTGCTCTTAGAACTAAAAAATTTAAATTAAATTATATATTCTTGATTAACATAATCAACCGAGTCTATATAGTGTTGTGCGTCTGTCCGTATAAACGTCTAGATCTCAGAGACTATAAGAGACAGAGCTATATGCAAACTCCTATAATCCCCTCGTTGTTCAACTTTGTTAACAAATTTTTGCTACAGCCCTCCCACCTCCACAAATTGATTTTTAAATTGATTTTTTTTTTTTAAATTGATGCCAAACTTTTTTTTATAGTTAACTTATATCCGAAAACCCAATTTCAGCCGAATCGGCTAGACATGTAAGTATATACATTTGTATACCCATTCCCATACAAACTAGTTTAAATTTTGGGCGCGATTTTCTTATTTGCCCGGTATAGATAGCCGAGGAACGAATAATTCGGCTACAAAAATTGTTTGGTTTGGGAAAAATTCATGTAAAAGTTAAATGTTTTTGAATTACGAAATAAAGGTTAGTGAAAACATTGTAGACTCCAGACAAAGCATAAATATTTTCTTTATTAAAATTTCTTGAGTATGCCTCAACAATCGCGATCTAATATTTCTTTTAAAAGTAATTCAAGAAAGTGTGTTTACTTTAATAAATACTTAAATTTACAGTTATGTTAAAGTATTTCAAAAATGTAAAACCTTAATAACTAATGATTCAAACTTGAGATATCCAGATTTTGAAAAAGAATGTTTAAGATGCTAGCAATTATGCTTAAGGATCTGTCTTAGCCCAAGAAGGAAGACCCGTTTGATACGGAAGGCAAACATTAAACGATCAAGAAGCCATAGACTGGTCTAGTAAATATTTTGGTCCTTATCTATTTGGGAAAAATAATTCAAAATAGCATCCTATCATAAGTTGGGTTACATAATAATAAAGAATCTAATCTAATCTAAAAGCGGAAATTGAAAATATATCTAAGACATTATGATTATGGTATAAATGACATTAAAGGAAAATAAAACTATATAGCAGGCACCCTATCTATGTTACCTAAAAAAGAATCAAATGACCAATAATGAAAGGAAAATAAAGGAAATAAAGATAATTTACAAAGTACAGGAGCTACCACACAACTACAAAAACTATTCATCAAGTTATTCAAAAAAAAAATATGATTTTAAAGCTAAATACTATTTTCCATTCTAAATTAATTAAAAATATAATTAATAAATGTCCCAATTTCCTGGTTGGTTGAATCATAAAAAAAAAAAAATTAATAAATGTGACTTCTATAATTTCATATATACACTAGTCGGCATAAATATTTTGACGAACCCTACTTTTGACTATAACCCTTTGCTATCCTTAATACCGTTAAATAGAGGTGCCAAAATGAGGCGCAAAACAAAGAATCTATTTTTAGCTATGTACATGACAAATTTTATTTCGTTTACCTTTTGCATTTACTTTCTACTGATAAGAATGCATGCAGACAACGGCTTTTTGCGTGGCATAAGTATTTTGACAGCATCGTAATGGAAATATTTTACACTTTTAAGCACGCGTGAATTAAAGAACTTCTGTGTTTATTTTTGAGCAATATTAAATGTTGTTATTTAAATAAAAATTATTAAGAATTTTGAAATAACATGGGTAAAACTGCTGAACTAAGTTTGGTTACCAAATCCTCAATGGTAGCAAAGTTTAACGCTGGAATAGCAGTCAAAGACATTGCCCATGAGTTTAAAGTGTATCGCCAAACTGTGCACTACCAAATTAAAAAATTTAAGAAGCATAATGACCTGCGTTATTTAATAAGATCAGGTCCAAAGCGCAAAACAGATCTCATTGAAGACCGAGTTCTTGTACGGGAATTTAAAAAAAATATTTTTCTAAAGCCCCAATCCGCAGCAGATCAATTTAATTTGACAGCTTAAACGCCAATTAGTAAGCGCACAGTCCGTCTACGTTTAAAAGAAAGTGATTTCAAGACTACAAGCTCAAAAGACTGGCTTTCGCAAAGGAATATGTCCATAAGCCAAAGGAGTTCTGGAGGAGCGTTCTATGGACCGATGAAAGCTCCTTTGAGTATAACCCCGTTTGCCAAAAAGTAAGCCATGGTGGAGGCTGTGTGATGTTCTGGGGATGTGTTGCTTATAATGGACTGGGTGACTTCGTTCCTGTCACTGGCTCGATGAACCAAGGCCAATATTTACGGATACTAAATGATAACGAATTTACTTCTGGAGACAGGCTTATTGGTCAATCCTTCATTCTGCAACAGAATAACGCCCCATGCCACAAAGCCAAGAAGATTACATCATTTTTTAAGGATGTTGGTGTTACCACTTTGGACTGGCCACCTCAAAGTCCAGATTTAAATTTAATTGAAAACGTCTGGTCTCTTATTAAACGTAAAAGAACAGTATCGTTAAACAAAACCAGAGAGGAGACAATTTCTGAGGTCAGTTCCCTTTGGGAACAGATATCTCCAGAGACCATCCAAAATCTAATCGATTCACTAGCGGGACGCCTGGAAAAAGTTATTAAAACTAAAGGAAATTATATATTTTACTAAATTCCTATTTTTGCCATAGCTTTTTTGAGTTTAAACTTTGTTATTCACATTAAAAGGTACTTGTCAATGAAAATTACTTTAGCTTATATTTTGGCAAGTTCATATGACAAAATGTGGAATTCATTATTTTTAAGTTTATATTACCACTAAGTAATACAGAAAAAAAATCATTGAGTTATATTAAACCATTGCAAAGTTACATACAAACTTGAACCATTTGTTTTTCGTCAAAATAATTATGCCGACTAGTGTATGATATATCATAGTACAATAACAATACAATACAATATCCTTTACAATAAGAAAGGAATGCTAACTTTGGACGGAGCCGACTTGCAGTTAAAACCGAATATATGTATATCGCTAAAATCGGATATAGTTCTGCCGATCCTTATGGGAATATCATAATTGTTAGGTGAGATTAGTTTATCGCACTATATAAAGTATAAACAATCAAAAAAATTGGGGTGGCTGGTAAATTTGTTTAAAAATGTCGAAAGCGAAACAAAAATTATGTGGCCTCGTCAACGTTATTATTCGATGTGTATTTGTTTCTAATCTTAAGCCTAACTTATCTATTGCGGCGAAGCGGGGAATTCGCACAAGAGCGAATATGAGCTTTCGCTCCCGCTCCGCCCTAAGCTACCTTATAAATTATCACCGGCCCCGTTGAAGACCTCCATCAGGCTTCAACCAACTGGAAGCCGCGCCAGCTTGTGGACTGCTCTCCAATACTCCGCTCCAGAGCTAGACCTGACGACGGCGACGGTTCCTTCCGTCTGTGCGGGCGTGCGTTGGCGGCTGGGCATCCTCTGCGATAAGGACCAGCTCGCGCGTCCGGATGTCGTCCTCCTGGTGCCGCCACTTCGACCGCGCCTGTAGGCCCAAGACGTACTCCCAAAACGTTTGCTTGATTGACGAGACAAGCCGCCATCGCCGCAAGCACGTTAGACTCTACTGGTCCGGGGTCCGCGGTGCAGGTGGGGCGATGAGCGGCCCGCCTGTCAACAGGTGCCCGGGAGTAAGCGCCTCGCCATCGCTTGGGTCCTGACTCAGAGCCCTCAGGTGTCGTGAGTTCAGGACGGCCTCGACTCCAACGAGGACAGTCTGCAGCTCCTCCGCGGTCAGCCTGGCGTTCCCTACCGCTCGTAGGAGTAGGTGTTTTGCAGACTTTACACCTGCCTCCCGTAATCCGCCCATGTGCTGAGCCCGCGGCGGTATGAACGCTAATACGCATCCTTTTTTTGATGCGTATTGCTTGACCGCGTCAACCTCGTCCTCGATTCTCCGACGAAGGTCTGCGAAGTGGCGACTTGCTCCGACGAAATTCGTCGCGTTGTCGCAGTGTACGATCGGCGGACATCCTCGGCGCCCTACGAACCTTTGAAAAGCCAACAAAAAGAAATCAGTTGAAAGTTGCAATCAGTTGGAATCACTCTACTTCTAAATGAACTACCTAGGACGCAAAACTAAGGCAATGTAGAACTTATAGGGTGGTCTACCACGAATTTTCAATGTCGTATCAATAGGACCACAAAAATCAACACCACATATGAAGAATGGGCGGAGAGCACGAATTCTATCTAAGGGTAAATCTCCCATGATTTGAGTCATCAGACGAGGCTTGAATTTAAAGCAGCGTATGCATGACCGTACTATCTGACTGCAGACTTCCTGCGCATTTACGATCCATATGCGCTGTCGCAAAAGACTCACAAGTGCTCGAGGACCCACATGAAAATTCGACTCGTGCAAGTATCGGACGTAGCTCTGAACATATTGAGAGCGTTTTGTCAACAATACTGGAATCTTGGCAACGTACGATATAGGAGCATTATCTAGTCGCCCCCAACCCGCAACAACGATAAAGTAAGCCCAGCCTCTGATGATTCGTGTAGAAAGGGATTTAGCTTTTGTAGACTAGGGCTAACAATTAAATTTTTCCGGATCTTTTCTATTTCATCTCATGCAGACGTGTATTTATTGTGCTCCGGAAAAAAAGTATTCAATACTTAATATCAAAAAAGTGCAGTGACTGGTTTTGTAAATCAACAACAACGCGAAAAGACGCTTTCAGCGATGAAATCGCTAATGTTTATATTGATTAATTATTTAATTTATATAAAACATAACATTTAAAACTCGAACAAAAACAACCTCGATTGCAATGAGTCTAAACGACGATAGCACGTAACGTCAACGTGAGCAAGACGAGAGACGGCTGTCAGTACAAAGAAACAACGCTTACTTCACTTTCAAAGCAACCGATAGTAATGCAAGCTCATCCCAAACACGGTCAATTACCCCAAACTTGACCGAATTCTTAAACGTAGAGAGCGTGAGATCGCGTTCTAGCTCCCCCTCGCTGCCATCGATGTCTCTGCAGCCAAAGAGCGCAGTAACTAGCACCGCAACCTCTTTGACAACGTCAACCGTAACAACAACAACAACCGCAAATGTAACGACAGCGCATTTAACGACGTCATCAGCTAGCAGCGCAAACATTAAAACTTCTGCCGCTGCGCTTTCCGAAAAAGAGAATAAAAACAAAGATAATATTAAGCCGGCTGTGCAGACTGGTATGGATCGCTAAATCCAAATCAAAAGGAAGCTGAGCCCCCTAAACTCTCAACGCAAAATAACTCGTGGCAATGCTAACATAGCTGCAAGAGAAACGCCCACGTACTTAAACCGTTTTAAAATCTTGGCAGACTAAGAGGATGACGCCGAATCTACAGAAGTCGAAAAAAGGAAGCCTAAGCCCCCGCCAATTTACATACGAGAAAAAAGTTTCGACGTTCTTGTCAACAAAATTATAGAGCTCATTGGCAAGGACAACTTCCACATAATACCACTCGTAAAGGGCAACATCCAGGAAACAAAAGTTCAAACAAAGTCTGAAGATAATTACAGAGTATTATCGAAATACCTCATCGACAAAAAAAAGAACTTTTACACGTATCAGCTAAAAAGCAGCAAGGGCTTGCAAGTCGTACTTAAGGGCATAGAGCCCGAAGTATCGCCTGCAGAAATAACAAAGGCGCTACAAGAGAAGGGACTTAGCGCTAAGACAGTCTTCAATATCCCTAACAGGGATAGAAAGCCGCAGCCACTCTTTAAGGTTGAGCTCGAACCACAAATTAAGCCCCTATAGAAATACAAAGTGCACCCTATATACAATCTTCAGTTCCTGCTGCACCGCAGAATTACAGTTGAGGAGCCGTACAAACGCAATGGCCCGGTACAATGTGCGAATTGCCAAGAATATGGCCATACAAGGTCTTACTGTAAGCTGCGCCCGGTTTGTGTAGTTTGTGGTGAGCTTCATGACTCCGCACACTGCCCAGCGAGCAAAGATGACCACAACTCGAAAAAGAGCGGCAACTGCGGTGGAATCACACTGCTAACTATAGAGGTTGCCCAGTTTATAAGGAGCTGAAAAGTCGCATCCACCAGAGGGGACTTACTGCCCGCACCCAAAATAATCAGTTCATAGCCTCCAGGTCAAACCCTGAAGTCTTCTTCTCGACTGAAGCCAGATCCTCACTAGGACCCATAAACTCTGCCAAAAAAGTCACATACGCAAGCGCTTTAAAATCAGGACTGGCTACCCCAGCCTCAAAAAGCTCACTGCCGCAATCAGCACACCAAGAACCAAACACGGCTCAGCAGCATCAACCGCCGGAGCAGCCAAAAAGTAATTTTGAAGCTATGATATGCAGTCTACAACAAAGCCTTACGGAGTTTATGCGAAACCAAAATCTATTAATACAAATGCTAGTTTCACAACCATCCAAATAATGACTTCCCTACGAATATCTACGTGAAACGCTAACGGCGTTTTGCAGCATAAACTCGAATTAGCGCAATTCCTTTAGGCGCCGAATACCTTTCGGCCTTTCATCTGATCACTCGCCTGTCCTTCTTACTCTACTCCGACACCCAGGAACATGGGATCAATCATCAAAACTGACCTCACATAAAACAAATTGGGTTAAGTACAGGAAGTACATCAGCTCACACATTGAGCTGAGTCCTCACCTCAGCGACGAAGCCAGCGTAGACTGTTTGGTTAATTCACTGGAGTCTGTACTCGTCTCTGCAGCTCGAGTTTTAACACCTCAAACTATAAACACACAACGCATTCAAAAGAAGTCAAATCTATAAATCGAACAGCTCGTCCTCGAAAAGCAACGCTTACGTCGAGAATGGCAATGTCACAGATCGCCATCTGCTAAGCAAAGCTTCAAACATGCATCACGTCAACTTGATCAAGCTCTACAGCAAGAAGAAACGTATGTCCACCGCCGCTACATAGAGCAATTGTCAACTAACAGTACGAAACACTCACTATGGAGAGCTCACCCAACTCTGAGCTCACCGAAAGAAACCGTGATGCCTATTAGAAATTCCACAGAAATTGCCAACTTATTGTTAGTCTCAAAATTAAGAGTAGATTCAATAAATAAAAGCAAAGCTATAATAAAAAAAAAAAAAAAAAATTCGACCAAATAAACAATTTCTACTTAGTCTCTTTAAAAGTTCGTCCAATTTTTTTTTTGTCGCACTGTGTAATGTTAAAACAAAGAAAAATCAGTTCGATTAATTTGGCCAATGGGATAGCGTATAAAAAAAGACCGCGAGCAAGCAGAGCAATAGATTCAAAAAAAACAATAGAGATAGAGTGATATCAAGAGTTGTGTATGAGACAATTGAGTATTGGCCCAAGCAAGCCCGCAATCTATTGTAGGGAAGCACAAATGTTAACTGCCCGCCTTGTAGCTATTGATGCTGTCTTCAGCACGCAGATAATAAGATATGGATATTAGAGCACCATTTAAAATTTCCATTATACCGGCCTCCGCCTTCGCAAACAACCCATCCGAGATGAGTTTTTTGGATTGAAGACAACCCAGGAGATAAATGGATTTTTTCTGCGTAAAGTAGCTAGTAGAATAGCCCAGCTCCAGTTATTTAAAAATCCATGATGAGAGTTGTAATCTTCTAGAAATATTCAAATCTCTAACGTTTAAATGGAAACTGCGCTACAGGTCGGTTATTTTGGAGCCTGGAATCGCTGTTAATTGCGCGGAAATCCATCAGCGGACAACCGGTCATCTAGAGTGGTAAAACCAAAATGCAGCAGGTTATGATGCCTGCGTCCACACGTACAGCAAAGAAATACAACGCCTGGATAGGTGACCATAATCTTATAAAACTTATGACATAAACCTTGCCGCCTGAACGGGCGACCGACTTAAAATTCTGTGGCATAAGTTTATAATGTAGGGATGGCTTTCACAGACCATGGAAGCGACAGTCGTATTGTGGTCGACAAATCTAGGTTCTCCAATGCCCAACATCTCTGCTCGAGAAAGTTTGCGATGGACTCTCATAAAGTCTCAGAGCCTAAAACCATAAACCTTCTGCAACAGCACTTGTATAAAATTGCAGCTGGCCATCTGCTAATTTTTTTCATTGCTAACCAGGGCCTACATATGTGAATTAATTTTTTGTCCGAGAGTTCGCGAAGCATCTACAGCAACGCGAATTCAACGCCCCTCCAACGATGCATTAAAATTCGCCAAGCTAAGTCACACGTTCAACATTGCTTCCGAAAATGTGTCCGCCTGTTTCAAAGAGGGCAGAAACACTTTCAGATGCTTAGAAAGAATAACGAGACTTTGGCTCAGAAAACACTTTCTTTCAAGAGATGCACACTCGAAAAACAAATATATTTTTGAAAATTTAGAAAATTTTCTTGTTTTAAAAAACAAGAAAGGAAAGCTAACTTCGGGCGGAGCCGAGGTTGATATACCCTTGCAGGTATTACCGGATATACATCGGTGAAATCGAATAAAGTTGTCCGATCCGTATGAGAATATTATAATATAACCCATTTATTACAATAAGAAATCTAAAAAAAAGTCCCAAGCTTCTATCTTCAAGAACACCAAAGTTGGTATTTTTACCAAATGCCAAATTCCAATTCCGATCGGTCAGTTATATGGCAGCTATAGGATAGAGTCGGCCGATCCTTATGAAATTTAGCATGTTATATTATTTGGCCAAAAATAGCATAGGGAAAGCATACAGTTCAAAGTGTCTGATTTCATTCAATTTGGTGAATGCCAGCATAATTCACCAAGCCGACGCACTACCGCCACGTGATTCTCCCTGGATTGTCGCCCGACAGCAGTTGAGTGGCAAACTAAAGCGCGTGACGAGAGTCCTAACTCTACAAACTAGGTTTTGGCGTAGGACTTGAAATCCACCCATGTAAAACACAATTTCAGTGAAGGAAGCAAGAGAAGCCTCGGAAAGGAACCGATCTAACGTTGACGACCATAGCAAGCGTAAAAAGGACAATGATTTGAGAGTATGCACCTGGAACGTACGAACATTGTACAGACCTGGTGCTGCTCAACAACTAGCAGATACCCTCAACAAATGTAGGGCTGACATCACTGCTATCCAGGAAATGCGATGGATAGGACAAGGCTGCATAAAGAAGAAGAACTGTGACATTTACTACAGCTGCCATCCAGAACGGCATGAATTTGGTTGTGGTTTCGTTGTAGGTGCCAGGCTGCGGCGCCGAGTCTCTCACTTTCGGCCAACAAACGAGAGAATTGCAACGATCCGAATTACTGCCAAATTCTTTAACATCAGCCTGATATGCGCACATGCCCCAACGGAGGAAAAGGATGATGCCACCAAGGACGCTTTCTATGCGGAGCTCGACCGAGCTTATGGCCGCTGTCCTTCCCATGACATTAAAATTCTCCTCGGGGATTTTAATGCGAAGGTAGGACGAGAAGACATCTTTGGTGCCACCGTCGGGCGATTCAGTCTACATGAGACCATTTCGAGCAATGGTCTCAGATTAATAGGCTTTGCAGCTGCGCATAATATGGTAGTTCGTAGTACTGGATTCCGTCATTTGGACATCCATAAAGCATCTTGGCTCTCTCCCGATCGACTGACCAGAAATCAGATCGATCATGTTGTGATCGATGCAAGGCACGCATCTAATATACTCGACGTGCGATCCTGTCGGGGTCCCAACATCGACTCCGACCATTATCTTGTTGCAGCTAAGATTCGCACACGGTTATGTGTGGCGAAGATTGCACGTCGAAGTGCGTTAAGAAGGCTGGACATCGGAAAGCTGCAATCACAACAGGCGAAGAATGCATTCTCCACTCACGTCTCGGGGCTATTAAGCCGAGCACCTTCAATACCTGAAGACATAAACGATATGTGGGCGCTCATATCTCACTCCCTGCGAGCTTCGGCAGAAGAAGTGCTTGGATTCCAGCGTCCTCTATCAAGGAATCCATGGTACGATCAGGAGTGTCATGACGCAACAGTTGCAAAGGATGCCGCCTACGGAAGAACACTGCAGGCTGGGGCGACACGAGCGATTGTGGATGTCTACAGGTCGAGAAGAAGAGACGAAAAACGCCTTTTCAGACGCAAGAAGAAAGATCAGGAAAAGCGAGAGTGTGAGAGCACAGAGAGCAGCAGATGCAGAAATGAAGCGTCTGACCCAAGGAATGCAGTGGCGTGCAGGGACGATGATGGAAATCTTGTCAAAGAAGCAGAGGTTATAGCAGAAGCAGAGAGATTATATATCGTGCTGAGGTTATAGAGGGATCACTTCTCGAGTCTGTTATCTGGCTCAAGCACAGACTCTGAAGACTATGATTCACGAACCCCAATCTATGGCGCTGATATTGAAGTGCCAATCCCAAGTCATATCGATGTCAAGGATGCAATCCAACGGCTTCAAAACAACAAGTCCGCAAGTACTGACGGCCTGCCGGCTGGATTGTTTAAGGCAGCTGGTGATATGCTGGTAGGGAGCATGCACCAACTAATCAGTAAGATATGGCTCATGGAGAGCATGCCCGAAGATAGGAACATCAGCATGATCTGTCCCATCCTGAAGAAGGGTGATGTCACGGTGCGCACCAACTACCGCGGAATTAGTCTTCTTCCAGTTGCATACAAGGTCCTAACGAGAGTATTATGTGAACGACTGAAACCCCATGCTGAAGCACTGATTGGACCTTATCAGTGCGGGTTCAGGCCTGGCAAGTCCACTGTTGACCCGATTTTCACCTTGCGCCAAATCCTGGAGAAGTCTTACAAAAACCAGATCGACACGTACCATCTCTTCGTCGACTACAAAGCCGCATTTGATAGCCCCCGGCGAGATCGTCTATATGCCGCCATGTCTGAGCTTGGTATACCAGCAAAGCTGACTAGACTTTGCAGAATGACATTGAGCAACACCATCAGCTCTGTCAAGATAGGAAGTGGCCAATCCAAAACCTTTACTACCAAGTGTGGCCTCAGATAAGGTGACTCGCTGTCTTGTATACTCTTCAATATTTTAATGGAGAGTATTATAAGAAAGGCTGGTTTACATCGGACGGGCACGATATTAATCAACAGATGTGTCCAGCTCCTTGGTTCCGCTGATAATATTGATATCATGGGTCACACCAAGCGTGATGTCACAGGATCCTTTGGGGGTATTGAAAAGGAATCAGCAAAAATAGGACTGCAGTGAATATGGAGAAAACAAAGTTTATGGTGTGCTCTAGCAGAGAATCGCGGCGTCTTGATTCTCAGCCGACTGCAGAAAACTATAGCTTTGGGTCTGTCAAGGAGTTTATCTACCTAGGCACTTCTATAAAAAGCACAAATGTCTGGAGATTAAGCGGAGAATAACACTTGCCAACAGGTGTTACTTTGGGCTCAGTGGGCAGTTCAATAGTAGAGACCATCAATTTGGTTTTGGAGGTTTGACGAGTGACGCAGTCAGATGCAGCTGCTCTTGGAGCGTTCGAGAGGAAACTTCTTCGCAAAATCTTTGGTCCAATCTGCGTGGACGATGTTCATCGCATCAGATACAACCACGAGCTGTATGAGCTGTACGGTGATGTTGACGTAGCCAGTCGAGTGAAATCTCAAAGACTTCGCTGGCTGAACCACGTTGCCCGTATGGATGAAGACGCTCCGGGTCGTAAGGTGTTTGATGCGGTGATTGCTGGGACACGAAGGAGAGGACGACCCTGAAAGCTTTGGCAAGACCAGGTGATGAAAACCCTGTCCACAATTGTTGTTACCAACTAGCAAAGGCGCGCTCGGGACACAGACGCGTGGAGGCGATGGTTGCATGATATTTAAAAAATATCATATCAATGATATTGACATTTTTGCAAAATATCAAAATAATTTTTTTAAATATCAAGTAAAAATATCGATATATTGAGTATTTATGATTTAAAAATTAAAAAAAATTAATTTTTTTATTTTTAGAACCAATTTTTTAAAAATGTCTGTCTTTCTTTTATTCTATTTTTCGTATAAATTCCCTTTCTATTAATCAAAAAAAGGCACTTAACTCATCCAAACTAAACTAACAACACAAATAATTCATATTAATGTATGAGGTGGATGTCATACTATTCTGCCATCTCGTTAAGAGATCTGCGACAGTCATTTACCGTCCTGGAGTTGGATGAGAATCCGTCGAGGGCTTTGAGAGCCGCTTGACTGTCTGAGAAGATACAGATTGTGTCTTGTTTGCCAATAAGTGCTGGGGATGCTTCCCCGATAGCTATTACTTCTGCTGAAGGGCTCATTTAAACACATCCGTTCGCAATGGGAACCGCCTCCCACCTGGCCATTAAATTTTGAACCGTCTGTGTAAATATGAAGAGAACCGTCTGGTTGTTGGAATGGATACCTTATATTTTAAGGTGGGATGATCAACAGGTACGCAGTAGTCTGCAGCCCCCATTGGCGTGCAGTGGTGTAGGTCCAACTTGGTATGTCCACAGTCGGTCCTTCTCAATATGCCAGTCACGCGTAGCCTAATTGCCGATAGCGTGGCTATCTTGGCCCCCATTCTCTCTACAGGTAATAGGTCGAGTATGAAGTCGAGGGCATCAGTCGGTGTAGTACGTAGGCTGCCTGTGATACAGATCTCCTAATTGTGGAGTTTGTGAGAGGAGGCCACCAAATCACACCCCCGTAGAAAAGGTCTTACGACCGCTGTGAAAAGCCATCTTGCTATTGTTGGGGACATTCCCCATTTAAGGCCAATGGTTTTTCGGCATGTATAGAGCGGTATTGTTGCCTTGTTAGCTCTATCCATAGTGTTTGATTTCCAGTCCAGTTTCCTGTCTAGCGTATTCCCTAGGTACTTGGCGCTACTGCTAAGGGAAGGCGTTTCTCCTGATTTGGAAGCCTTAAGTTTGTTATTTTGTACTTCCTGGCGAAGAGGACGAGCTCGGTTTCCACCTAGTCCATTCCTAACTGCCCATGTTGAGAGGACCCTAAGTTTGTCCGTCAAGCGGTCACATAGAGTCTGAGGAAATTTCCCAGAGAAGACAATTGCGACATCATCCACGTAAGCGATAACTTTGCAATCACCACCTTCTAGGGATCTCAGTAGGCTATTAACTGCCACGTTCCACAGTAGGGGTGAGAGTATGCCTCCTTGCGGAGTGCCTGTTCTGACGTATCTATGAAGAGATTCTCCTCCTAGTGATGTCTCAACAGTCCTGTTTACCAGGATCTGTTTTATAAGGCGTACGGATTGATTGTCTTTTCCTAGTCTCGACAGCGCATTGATTATCGAGCTTGGTAGGATGTTGTTGAAAGCACCTTCTATGTCTAGAAAAGCAATGAGTGCGTACTCTTTGTGACTAAGTGCCTTTTCGACGAAAATAGTGATCTCGTGGAGTGCCGTCTCCGTGCTGTGATTCCGAAATATCATCTGGGTTGATAGTAAGATTAATATGGAGGATGATTAATCTGTTCATTGTCTTGAGAAGGAAGGACGACAGGCTTATTGGTCTGAAGTCCTTAGGGGTGCAGTGAGATGGTTTTCCCGTTTTGGGTATGAATACTACTTTCGTCCGCAACCACATTGCGGGTACGATGCCTATTCTGAAAATTGCTGAGAACACTTTCTTGACCTAAGACCTCAAATTGGGTCCGGCTTTAATTAGTTGAGCCGGGACAATGCTATCTAGGCCTGGGGATTTGAAAGGCTTCAAGCTATTTATCGCCCAGTTGAGATACCTGTTACTCAACAGTAACAGGTGGGCTGTTCTCCTGTATCTGCGTTTCCTGGGTTGTTTCTTCTAGAAACCATCCCGGGAAGTGTGCCTCTGTAGAGCCTCTAGGGTTTCTTTACTGGACGATATCTAGTTACCTTCTGAGGTTTAAATGTATCCTACGTTTGGTGCAGTTGTTGCGAGGACCTTCCGGAGTCGGGAGGCCTCTGATGTTTGCTGAATGTTCGTGCAGAACTTGGTCCAGACATTCCTTTTTGCCTTACGAAGTTGTTTCTTGTATTGCCTAAGGTTCGCTTTATATGTCTCCCAGGCTGTCTCCGAGTTTGTCTTGCTGGCAAAATTAAAGGCCTTGCCGGCCCTGGTCTTAAAGGGCGCAAGTGTTTTCGACCACCATGGTGGTTTTTTTGATTTGTTATTGCCCGATCTGCTTTTGGGACAAGCCTTATTGAATGCCCTGGCGCACGCCGCCGTAAGCGTGTCCACCATGGCATCCAGGACTTACTGTCGACGTCCCTTGTTGGAGGCTTCCCCAAGGAGCTTTCTAATTTTTCCTGTATAACTCCCAGTTCGTTTTTCTCAGGTTGCGTACCGTTAGTCGATTAAAGTTCTTAAAATTGACCACTAGTTCTATGTATCGATGGTCCGACAAAGAGTGTTTCTCTAGGACTCCCCGTCTTACAATCTTGTCAGCTAGGGAGTCAGAGTAAAGAGTGATGTCAAGTACTTCCCTTCTGTTCTTGACTATGAAGGGTGGTTCTGTACCCCTGTTACCCACCAGAAGATTGGAGCCTAGGATAAAATCGAAGATTGACTCACCCCTCTCGTTCGGGTCAGTGCTTCCCCACTTATGATGATGGGCGTTGGCATCGCAACCTATGAACAGGTCGATCTTGTGCTTCCTGCTGTCTTCCACCAACTGTTTGCGTAGCGGGTGCGGGGGGAGGGCCTCCTGGTCGTGGCCCATATACGCCGAACATACCCTTAGAAGGCCATTTGGGCTCTCTATGGCTGCGGCTAAGTGGTCTTGAATGCTGAAATTGGGTAGCAAAAAGAGGTTAAGGTTCTTTTTTGCGAGGATGCAGGCTCTCCTTTTACCTTTTGAATCGGCTTTACAGAGCCTATACTCCGACGCCCCCAACCCAAGAATCCTGTCTCCAAGGATCCAGGGTTCCTGGATGAGGGCCACATCAGCTCCACTCTCGGCGAGGTGGAGTAGGAGGGCAGCTGACGCCGCTTTACTGTGATGGAGGTTTATCTGCAAGATTGTCAGGGACATTCTTACAATTCTCTACCACAGTAACTTCTGCCTCCGTCTCGGAGCTCAGCAGAGAGTCCTCCTCCATTCCGACACCACAAAGTGCCCTTGCCAAGTCGCTCTCCTCCGAGGCGTACCCTTCCAGGATGTCCTCCTCCCCATCCGACATTCCTTCCGGGTGGCCCTCTTCGGTCGGCTCCTTCAAGTCTGGCTCTTGCGCGTCCGCCTCCAGCTCGATACCTCCTGGTTTGGTCTTCGCATCGGATTTGTAAATACGGATCGTCACGTGTTCAAATCCGTACTTCATCCGGTGCTCTGACCTTTCCAGGGCTTTTACGGTCTCCTCCTTGAGGGTGAGGACGACCTGCCTCCGCAGTCCCACCGCCTCCTCGACCTTGGCGACCTCTCCAGTCCGCCTGGGAAGCGTCGGATTGCACTTCCTAAGCATAGTGAGAATGGTCTTAGGGTCGGTAGGTCTCTACCGATAGCATACTCTCTAGCTTTTAAAACACCGAAGTTATAGCATTTCCGATCAATCAGTTATATGTCATCTATAGGAAATAGTCGACCGATACCGGCCGTTCCGAATTATATACTGCGTGCTAAGGAAAGAAGGGTGTGTGCAAAGTTTCAAGACGATAGCTTTAAAACTGAAAGACTTGTTCGCGTAGAAACAGTCAGATGGACAGACGGACATGCTCATATGAACTCAGGAAGTGGTCCTGATCAAGAATATATATACTTTATAGGGTCGGAGATGTCTCCATCACTGCGTTGCAACTTTTAACAAAAATTATAAATATTTATTATACCTCTGCAAGAGTATAATAAAAATTTTGGTTTTTTTGTTTATTGATAGTTTACGACCCACTGTGTTTTTTTTTTTTTTTAACGATTGTAATCGATTGCAATCAATCGATTGATTAGATGTTGGTACGATTAAAAATCAATCTGCGAATAATATGTGTAAATAGATTTTAGTATTTCACGCACAAATTACAAACCAAAAATTGTTCAATTTGTTGGATTTACCAGGTAAATTTTACCTGCACAGGAACCTGTGAATCTGTTGGAACCTGTGTGAATATATTTTGAAAGAACTATTCCGTATTTACCGTATTTAAAATATGCGGCAGCGGTCTTAGGAAGGTACGCATCACTCTTTTAAAAACGTTCGGTCCCTCGACTTATTTCATTCGGTCCGTTCCTATTGCAATGCATTATATCGGCTTACACTTTTATCTATCTTTGTCTGGCTTACGTTGCTGGCTTTGGTTCTCCGGGAACTACCATGTAAGGGCTGAACAGCGTTGGTAGTTTTTTAAAAAGTGCATTAGCCTTGCATACCGAAAAGCGTTCGTTCTCTGTTCTCATAATCACATCGAGCCGATAAGACCTTCCTTTTCGTACCCCTCTTCTGATTTTAAGCTGGAATTAATATTTGACTGGCAATTGAGCGCTGGATTACTTTGGACTGGGAAACGACCTGCTATAAAAACGCTGGTAGCGAAATAAATTGATCAAGTTTTTTTCTGCGCACAATCACGTTGAGGTCATTAAATGTTATGTTAATGATCCTTTTCAGCTATAAAGCCTGCTTCTTTTTTGCCCCTGATGCCGATGCAATTTCTTTTTTTTAGCGGCAGCTGTACCGAGTGGCAGATCTTCTGCGCACTTTTAAAGACCACCATTGACTAAAATAACAAATTGAAAAAGTGACTAAATAAAAAATAAATAAAAATAAATTTATAAGTTATCCGTCAAAAGATATCTGTTTGACTTAACGCTCGGTTAGCTACCGCGCTCTTTTAAATATTTCTTCTAACTAGAACTCATGTATTACCCTCTTCTTACGTCTTAACCCCTATACTTATGATTTCGACGGCGGCGTAGAAATACATTAGTTTTTACTGTTCAAACACGCACGTTTGAATCGATACAGAGATCAAAGATGAAGAAGAAATGCAAAAAGGGTGGACTACGTAAGGAAAAATGTATATATTGACCTATAAATACCTTCAAAGTATTGTGCTCGGTATATTCATATATGTAAGATTATACTTGATAAATTTTTATGTTTATAACAAAAAAAATTTAATTTATAATTAAACATAAACATAAAGTCAAAAATTTTGTAAATTTCATTCAACCCATTTCTTTAACCCTCATCAATAAGTTGATGAGAATTATCTGCTTTTAATAGTTTTTACAAAGTAGATATTGCTTTGATTTGTTATACCTTAGTATGCGTCAGTTACTCCTCCGTTTTGCTTTCAGTTGATTTGTGGTAATGATTTGTGGTAATTTGTAGTTGTGGTAGCGATTTTATATTTTAATATTTTCATCAGTTTACATTTATATTTATATTTATATAAATTTTATATTCCTTTAATTCATTCTAATAAAATTGGTAAAGCGTCATCGATTCCTCAAATGAGAAGAACAGAATATAAGCAGATTCTCTTCCATGCATCCTAGTTTGTATTTCTGACTTTTTCAGGGTAGACACTTTCAAAAATATAGTATGGGCACCTTCGGCTAATTCATGACCTCCGAGTAATGGGATGGAATGATTACAAGCTATTTACTAGTTGAATGGTTCTAAAGGGCTGTAATGTGAATTTTACAGGGGTCTTGCAAAAGGATAAAAATTCACTTTGAAATAAAGCAACTTTCAGCAAGAATGAAGTTAATCATCAAAAAATCGGTTTTGATTTTTTTTTTAGAAGAATGTTGTATAAATAAATAAGTATATAATTATATAAATTCTTACCTTTAGGTGCATCGAAAAAACCACCATTACGATGAATGTTCGAAAAACGTTAATATATACCATCTTTCTAGGAAATATAAAAAAAGGTTAGAAGAACATTTGTGAAGATGTTATGTGTATGTATCATGTTTAGAAAAAAAAGATGAAGAACTCTGTTCAGGACTTATTACAAATTTACTTTAAATTTACAATGTAGTTGCAAATAGATAACCTAATTACCTTTGGTAGGCTTAGGATAGGCTTTCCCATGATTTTTTAAAGGTATTCGATCAATATGGCACATGGATCAATATAGCAGCAACAAAAAAAAAACAAGAAAGGAAGGCTAACTTCGGGCGGAGCCGAAGTTGATATGAATTGGATTGAATTGGCCGATCCTTATGAGAATATCATAATATAACCAATTTATTACAATAAAAAATCTACAACAAAGTACCAAGCTTCCATCTTTAAAAATACCAAAGATGGTGTTTTTACCAAACGAGCTTCCATCATGTTTCAAAAATCTTCAAAAATACCAAATTTTTACCAAATACCATCTTTGGTATTTTTGAAGATGGAAGCTCTAAACGATCGGAGCTTCGGAAACGAGCTTCCATCTTCAAAAATACCAAAGATGGTATTTTTACGGCAGCTAACAGATATAGTCGGGTGATCGTTATGCAATTTGGTAGATTGTATTATTTTGCCAAAAATAGCATTCTTACCAAATTCTCTATCTTTAAAAACACCGAAGTTATAGCATTTCCGATAAATCAGTTATATGGCAGCTATAGGATATAAAATTTGGTAGGTCGTATTATTTTGCCAAAAATAGCTTTCGTACAAAATCTGAGCCCTGTAACTCATTAATTCGCTTAGAAACAAACAGACAGACAGACGCACATGCTCATATCAACTCAGGAAGTGATCCTAATCAAGAATATATATACTTTATAGGGTCGGAGATGATCTCAGTGATCTCCCTCACTGCGTTGCACACTTTTGACCAAAATTATAGTACCCCCTGCAAGGGTATTATGAGAGCAGACCATTCACTCAGCGAAAAAGACGTAGTTTTTTATTTCATTTTTGTTTTTTTGAACAGTTCAAACAAACAGAACTGTTAAAAAGTTTGAATGGGCACTTAAATAGTGTATTATATTTTTAAGAAAGCTTTTCTAACAGCTGTTCATGAACAAATGGAAATTTACGCTTCCCTATTATATTTTCTATGGAGAAACTTGTCCTAACCAAATTTTTGAGACATTTTTTCTCAGTTGAAACATTTTCATTTTTAAGTTCTGTCAAATAAGTCAAACTGAGAGCAAATGAGAGAGCTTCTAAAAAAATTTGAGAGTGCTTACTTTGCCAGTGTGTCGGCACCGCTGCAGTAGAATCACCGACACTATGCACGCGTGCTGTAGAAAATGAGATTTTGCCCTCCACTGACTTAAAAGACAACTTAGATGAAAATTGTATTTTTTTGTCTTACAGCTAGAGCTTATACATTACAAATATTGATATAAACTATGGTTAAAGACATGTAAACATTTAATTTTCAACACAATTTTGGTTCTTATTTTTATGAGATTCATTACCTTGACCAAATGACATTTTGCTTTACCAAGTTAATAACGTAAAGGTATCCCCTATCAAAAATTTCATTGCGACTTATTTTAATATGCTTTTCTTCTCCATTTCCCCTATGAAATGGTGTCTAATGTGTTTTGACTGCGAATGGAAGACAGGATTTTTGGCCAAAGCCTGTGCGCTTTGATTGTCCCCGTAAAAAACTCTCCATAGCCAAACGCCTAAGGTGCAATGCCTCTTTCGTCGCTTATGTCTGTACCAGGTATTAAGCTTTCGTGTTGCTAATTGTCACGCAGTCTTTCTTCGCAGACTTCAGGGAAATATGTCCTTCTGCCAAAAAAATACAAAACCACTGTGACTTATGCGTTCCAATGTCTCCAGCCCAGTCAGCATCCGCATATCCTGTCAAACCTTATCCCTTTTGATAGCTCAACTTTTGACCGCATATGTTCATGATGAGGCTCCTTATTCCTTTGTGCCAATTTTACAATATCTATAGATATATCGCCAATTATTGATTGATACATCTTTGGATCCTTCAGTGCGCACTCGTCACTTTCCCAAGCTACCTGTTTCTAACAGTGTTTGTACAGTGTTTTTTACATTCCATTTCCTTTCTGCTTGCTTTAATCCATATATACACTTTTTTAATTGTAACACACGATTTTTACCAGCCTTGTCAATGTAACCCCTCTAAACAATGTTCTTTACCTCACTGTTTAAGTATGCTGTACATACATCAGTGGTCGGCGCCCAATAGATTGATATAATTTTAATGCATTAGTATTAGTAACGAATAGCAGAAAGTAGGCTGAGAGCATGACGTTTCATTCGTTTATACGAGCGGCAGAACTCGAGCAGAGAAATTTCCTATGCCCCTGGAATAGGGCCCTGCCGGCCACTGACATACATCCATCTTATGTAAATGTAACTCTAGATCTGTTGTTAGTGCTAGTACCAACCGGACACTATCATACCGACATACAGAAAAAAAGGTTTTCTTGTAGTTTTAAATCACACCACCCGTAATTTCTTTCAATTCTCTCGTTTTATGGTGTATTACCATTTACAATTAATTACTTGTTGCCCTCCTGGTAAATCTTCCACAGTCCAGGTGCTGTTCTCCATTAATGACTGAAATTCCTTATCCATTGATTTCCAATGAAAGCCTTGTGTGTCGCTCATCGCATCCTCGTTGTCAATGAAATCACGAGTTCCTACATACGTGGACGACCTTTAGATCTGCCTGGTCCAATACGCACGTTTTCCAACTGCTGATTAATAACATTCAGCGGTACATTATTATGAGCATCTTGCGACTTGATGTCGCTTTCTTATTTTTTTCTTTGATAATCATCCATAAGCAGGTCCACCGGGGACTTTGCGAACGCATTCGTTCTTCTGATCTCCTGCTCAGATAGTGTGAATAATTTCCTGTGAAACTTCCTTGAACTCGTTTCTCGAACTCGAAAATCTCGTTTCTCAACCACTTTTCTAGAATTCTTATCGAAAAGCCAGCTTTCGACACCAAGGAATATCCGACTAATTTCTTTTGGCTGGAACTTCCCATGTCAAATTTCTTCCAAAGCGATCGTTGTTGATCCAAGCGTCGCCTTGACGTCTGGCTTCTTGCCAAACCATACTTCAGAATTAGTTTTACCCACTAAAGCTGGTTCAGGTAATCGACTCTTTTAAGTCCGCATCTGCGAGCATTCTTCTCGTAGTTTCAACAAGAGTCTAATTAGCTCACTCCGCCACTCCGTTCTACTGTGGAGTTAGTTGAAAGTTGACAGTAGCATAACTTTCGTTTGATTCCATTGGTCCTGAGGAATTCGTCGAAGCGCCTGTTGTTGAATTCACCGCCGTTGCCATTTCTCAATTCGTTTATCTTTAATCCCGTTTGCCACTCTACCTTACTTTTGAACTGTACGAACTTGCCAAATGCTTCTTCCTTCGATTTCAGGAAATTTGTGAAAGTCCTCCTCAACATATAATCTTTGAAGAACATTTCTACACTTCTACAGAACATTTCTGACGCGGTCCACATACATCAGTGTGTAAGATAAGGAAGACTCTTAGCACTAACCTCCGATGCAGCTGGAAAAGGTGGAGAATGAATAATACATTTCATACACGTTGTGCAATTTTTCTTTTGTGGAAACTGCACATTATCCAAACCGAATACCATTCTTTTTTTCACGAGGGTATTTCACCATTTGATCAAAAGTAAGATTACATCTTCGTTTAATAGCCCTTGACATGGAAATTAAATTCCTTTTCTTTCGGTGACGAAGTTCTCGGTGACGTCATCTTTCAAGATTCGAGTGCCCCCGCTGATGTTCAAGGCGATTTGTTCACCCAGGTTTTGGCCAGAGAACATCTTCGTCCAAGAACATAGGCCTAGTACTGCAAAGCTAAAAGTTTTCAAACCAGTGGGAGTGAAACTCCCCCATATCGGAACCCCCATTCTACTTTGCCCACTAACCCAAAAAACTAGTATCGTCACTAACACAAGTATTTTTGAACTGCATCAAACTCCGCAAGCTATATTCTGATAGTTCTTTCTTTGCATCCCATATAATAGCATTTACAAAAACTTGGTTAAATCCGAAGATCTTTAGCTCCGAAGTTTTTCCAAGTAAGTACACCAATTTTAGACGGGATCGATCTCAGCGAAGGGGAGGTATTTCGGTAGACTCTATTCTTGCTTCTGAAGAGGTGAAATCCCAAGAGTTTGGTGACATAGAATTTATTTGCGTTGAAATCACTATGACCCTGAAATCTTTGTACATTACATGCTCATATATACCGCCTATGTCTGAACCGCCCACATATTGGTAGCATTTATCCGCTATCCGATACGTCTCTAATCTTATGACGGATCGTGACCAACTCTTAGCGGTGGGCGACTTAAATATCCCAGAATTAAAGTGGGCCAACGTCGATAACTCACCATCTTTGTCACTTATCACTCACCATGACTTCACCGCGGGCATGTTTGACATGTCCCTAGGTCAGATTAACCATGTTAGAAATTCGCTAGGTCGGCTTTTAGACTTATGTTTTGTATCTGATCCTGGTGGTACTGCTCTCTCCAGAGCTTTTCCCCTTTCAACCCCAGAGGATCCATATCATCCCACGCTGGAGGTCTCAATCGAAACCACCCCTGGTATCGATCAGATGCCTCCGAGCGTGGTAAATAAGATTCGCTGTTTCCGTAAAGCTGATTTTCAGAAACTTAATAGCCTGTTGATACATTTGACTGGTCTGATATTCTGGCGTGCACTGATCTTAATGTCACTTTAGAAAAATTTTATTTTACTTTAAATAAATTTTTTGACTTATGTGTGCCTTGGAAATATCCGTCCGCTTCAACAAATCCTCCTTGGTTTACAAGGTGCCTCACTAACCTAAAAAATAAAAAATAAGCTTTTACTTAAATATAATAAAACCTGCAGTAGTGTTGATTTCTCAAGATACCTACTAGCTCGGTCGAATTTTACCGTGCATAACGCTGAATGTTATAGGAATTATATTGACCGCTGCCGGATACAATTTACTCAGGATCCAAAGCAGTTTTATAATTTTGTTAACACTAAGCGTAAACACGTATCTTTTTCACCCCTGCTTATGTTTGAAAATTCCTCTGCGACTTCGGATCAGGCCAAGGCCGATCTATTCGCAGAATTTTTTCAAACAACTTATTCTCCTCCTAAATTGACTGATCAGCCTTACGCATATAACATTCAAGCAGCAAATCTTATTTTCTGTCCGTTTTTTTTCTGAGAACAACTTATTATCTGGTCTTTTAAGGGTCAAACCCATTTATTCGCCAGGCCCCGATGGAGTACCAGGCTGTGTTCTAAAATACTGTGCCAGGGCTCTGTGCAAACCTCTTCTAAGACTTTTCAACTTATCTTTGGAAACCTCGATTTTTCCCCTAAGTGGAAGGAATCATTCATAATTCCCCTACATAGAAAAGGGAAAAAGTCTGAGGCTGCCAACTACAGAGGCATCTCTAAGTTGTCGGCAATTCCAAAGTTATTTGAAAAATTAATTACCCCTCACCTATGCTCTTCGATCATCTCTCCCTGTCAGCATGGCTTTATCAAGCGTCGCTTAATACCACAAATTTACTGGAGTTGACATTCTTTGTCATAGATGGTTTTTGTAAGGGATATCAAAACGATGTAATCTACACAGACTTTAGCAAAGCATTTGATTCAGTTAATCACTCACTCTTGTTGAGTAAACTGAATATGCTGGGTTTTCCTAAAAACCTCTTAACGTGGATCTCCAGCTACCTAGATGGAAGGACACAAAGAGTCTTATTTAAAAACATACAGTCCCGTCTGGTCCGTGCTACATCCGGCGTCCCTCAAGGAAGTCATCTTGGCCCGTTATTATTTACGCTTTTTATAAACGACTTGCCCCCTGCTTTAACGAACTCTCTAGTTCTTATGTATGCAGATGATGTAAAGCTTTGTCTTCAGTACAAATCCATCTCTGCCCAATGCAGTCTTCAGTCTGACCTTGATAACTTTCAAAAATGATGTTTAGCTAATGATCTAATACTTAATGGATCTAAATGCAAACATATGTCTTTTTATCGTTCTTGCCCTCTGCAAGCTACTTATTCTATTAATGGGATTGCTTTAGAAAAATTAACCCAGGTTAATGATCTCGGCATCCTATTAGACATCAAACTTAAATTTGCCGACCATATTTCCTTAATGGTTAATAAGGCTAAAGGAGTCCTTGGTTTTATCAAAAGGTGGTCAAAAGAATTTAATGACCCCTATATAACCAAAACACTATTAATTTCTTTGGTCCGTCCTATACTGGAGTACGGTCTTGTGTCTGGAGTCCCCAATATGGAGTACATCAGGACCGCATAGAATCCGTACAAAAGAATTTCCTAACTTTTTCACTTAGAGGTCTAACTGGGATGCAAATCTTCACCTTCCATCTTATAATAGTAGACTCTTACTCATAAACTTACCTAGCTTAACAAATCGTAGGACAATGCTCGGTGTAGTCTTTCTGCATAACCTTATTAACGGGGATGTAGATAGCCAGCATTTACTTAAACGCTTAAAATTTAACATTCCTAATAGAAGAACTCGAAACTTTAGTCCTCTGTTCCTTAGCCGTTGTAGTTCGACATATGCACTGCATGACCCTTTTAGGGTATTATGTTCGAACTACAATGGTCTCTACTCTATAACATCTCTTTCCTGCCCCTCAAACTTAAAATATAGAATTTTAAATTTCCTTACTAACTCCTCCTAGCTTAATAATAAACAAATAGCTTAATATATTCTAACAAATCGTTTCTTGAGCGCCCCTCGGTCGTCTGGGCCTCTAAGCTTTATGATGAATACAGAATTGCTAGCTGATGCTCTTATTGATGCACAAGCCATTTACAAATTCTGAAAGACCAATAAAAAAAAAAAAAAAAAACCCTCTGCTTCCGTCTCGGAGCTCAGCAGAGAATCTCCTCCATCCCGACGCCTCTAAGAGCCCTTGACAAGTCGCTCTCTTCCGAGATGTACCCTTTAAGGATGTCCTCCTCCTCATCCGTAAAGGCTAACCGTTTCTGTAAAGGCTATAATATGGGACCCAAAAAGAGAACTATCAGAATATAGTTTAGGGAATTTGCTACGTACCCTCCTGGTATTCCGATAGGTAAGTGTTAAAGACGAAAAGTGTAAGGTTGGTCACTAGTTCTAACAAGTTTCCCATCCACTAGTCTTTACGGAACTAGGCTGATGTTTTTAGTCGAAAATATTCTCTGGCCAAAAACAGGGTCATTAAATCGTTTTGAACATCAGCGCGGATACAAGAATGTTGAAAGAAGACATGCTACATATTTATATATTTATAGTATAAATATCTGAAAGGGCTGCCCTGACTACCACTCATTTCCAGTTGTCGAAACCTGGAAATTATATTATATAATTTATATATAATATATTATATATATTATATTATAACTTTTATTTATTTTTTATTTAGGCCAGTAAATAAACAATATTTATTGAAGTCTCAACCGCGTGTTTATTCATCCTCTTTTGACAGCTTTTTAGGTTATAATCAGTTATGTGTTTATGATTCGATACTATCGTACTATCGATATAATATTTAAAGGGCCCTCTAACTTGGCGGGTAATTTTGAATTAGAAACATTTATCTCTAACACTTTCCCTTGTGGTAATTCAAAATTCTAAACTCTATATAATGGTGTTTTTCCCTCCTTCAGAAGAGTCCAATCTTGTTACAAAGAATCCGGAGACGAGTATTGAGGATCGGCTTCGTCATCATATCAGCGAGTTGTTCCTCAGTCGGGATTTGTTCGATCCCAAATTCTCCCTCAGCAATTCTTTCCCTGATAAAGAAATGCTTGTTGGCTATGTGCTTGGTCCTGCGATGGAATTCGGGGTTTTGGGCCAGTCTCATGGCAGCAGCATTATCGACCTGGAGAATCGGGGCTCGGTCTAATCTGTCGATTTCCTGAAATAATCTTTTTAGCCAAATTATTTCTTTTTCCGCTTCATTTGCTGCTACGATCTCAGCCTCATTAGTAGAAATGGCCACCATAGCCTGCCTTTGACTTTTCCATGAAATGGCTCCTGAAGGAAACATGATGATGATCCCTGATGTAGATCTTCCGGTCTTAGTACAGCCACCAAAGTCAGCATCGCTGTAGCATTCGAGGATTCCCTTCTTCTGTTTCCGATAGAGTATCCCAACAATGATTTTTCCGGGTATGTAACGGAAAACCCTCTTAACTTGAACAATGTTTTCTTTTGCCGGATTTTCAAGCGTTCTTGAAAGAAATCCGATGCTAGGCCAAGTCTGGCCTAGTTCCAAGCATGAGGTACATGAGAGCTCCGATTGCTTGGCGATAAGGGAACACAGTCGTCTCTGATTCTTTCCCTTCTGTCGTAGTTTCCCAATTCTTGAGAAGTGGGGTTTAAACAGCTTTGCAATCCGTGAAACTGAATCGCTGCAAAATCCTTGTGGCATACCCTTGTTGACTAATTTTTAGTCCATTTTCTTGTTTCTTGATTTCAAGTCCCAAGAAGCACTCAGCCTTGCTTGAGACAATTTTGAACTCTGATTTTAGCTCGTCCAAAAATTCTTCCAAATCTTGCGTATCTGTTGCTGCGGAGAGTCCGTCATCTACGTAAACAACGAGTAGAATCTTTTTGCCATTTCTTTTGTTGTTATCTTCGTCAAAGCTTGATTCTACTCCGGCTTCGTAACTGCTTTCGCTTCTTGTCTCGGCTGTGTCTTCTTTCAAGTCTTGCTCCTGAAGTGTGTCTTCGTCCTCGCACGTGTGCAAGTCCGCGTCTTCTCCTTCCTTGTCTTCATCCTCGCTCTGGTGCAAGCTCACGTCTTCTTCTTCCTTATTTTCTACGACGTCCTTGGATTCAAAATCTTGAAAAGGTAGGTCGACGCCTGGTTCACAATTGCTGAATTTCTCTTGAAATTTTACGTCCCTCGACACGACTACTTTGCGCTTCTCTGGTAAGTAAATACGATATCTCTCACCGCCGTCGTAGCCCACCAGGTACCCCTTTTCAGCTTTTTCGTCCATCTTCTTCCTTTTTGGCATGGAATGTGAACATAGCACGTAGATCCTACGATTCGAAGGTGTTTGATTCTTGGTTTCTTGCCCAGCCAAAGTTGGTAAGGGCTCAAACCCTTCAATGAAGATTTGCCCGTCCTATTGAGAACGTAGACTGCTGTGCTGACCAACTCGGCCCAAATTGCTTCTGGAAATTTTATTTCTGTATTAGAGTACTTGAAAGTTCTCGCCATTTCGACTATCGTTCGATTCTCTCTCTCGACACCACCGTTTTGCTCTGGAGTATAGGGAAAAAAGTTATACCAGCTTCCTGAAGAGTTTCTCTTACTCCTGCACAGTCGAATTCTCCTCCATTGTCGCTCAGGAATTCCCGAATTGTGTGCCCTTGTTGCTTGGCGTGAGAAACCATGTGTCGCAGCACGTCCTTGACCTCTGATTTTTGCTTGACGATGTACCCCTATCGAAACCTGGTGAAATGGTCCTTAAAAACTACCAGATACCTCTTCTTCTGGAAAGAATCCTCAAATGGGCCGCAAACATCGCCTGACATCAGTTCCCCAGGCTTCATCGCTGGTTTCCTCGTTCCAAATGGCAATCGATGTGCCTTTCCAAGGATGCAAGGCTCGCAAAAGCTACTCTCAATCTTGATTTGAATGCCCATTTCTCTTTTAAGCATGTCCTTGATGTGCTTCTTGTCTTGATGTCCCCACCTCTCGTGGTAGAGTTGGAGAATTGAAATTCCTGAAGTTGCGACGTTGACATCGACGTTTCGTTCTGCAAGTATGGGCTCGATCGCTGCTCTGTAGAGTGTTCCTCCAACTTCTCTGGCTCCAACGAGGACAATCTTGTCGTTTATTTTGAGGGTGCACTCGGTTGCTGACGACTCAAAACGACTACTTGGATTATTGTCTTGGGCAGCCAAAACTGAAAACAGCTTCTTCATTATATTGGGAACAAACCATACATTTTTCAAAGAAAGAAAAAGAATTTTTCCATTGAAAATCGTTTTGATTTTGATTGTGCCCTGCCCCAAAGCTGACAAGGTTTCATTTCCAGCTGCTCTGATCCAACTCGGATTCTCAAACTTCTCAAAATGCTCGAAATACTTCGCAGTTTTCACAATGTGTTTTGTTGCACCGTTCTGCCTCTGCTGCAAACACGCTATTGTGGACTGAGACGAGAGTTAACGTTGGTTCTGCACAATTTCCTTGTTCAGCATTCTGGTAGCTCGGCTTCGGACGTCCATCCTTCTTCCATTTTATGCAGTTCCTGATCCAGTGTCCCTTTTTCTTGCAATAGTGGCAGGTATCTAATCTCCGACTAGATGCTCCTGAATCCTGACGATGCTCCTTTTTTGGTATGGTAGAAAAAGCCTCCTGGCTTTCCTTTTCGTCATTTTCTTTTGTTCTAAAATTTCTCTCAAACGTGCCAATTTGATTAGTTAACTCGTCGAAAGTCTTTTCTTCTTCTTTTGTCAAGAGCATCCAACTTTGGCGGAACGTTTCAAAGGTTTTTGGCAAAATATGTAGCGTTTTACAAACAAGTATTAAACAAGTGGCAGCTCAGTTTCATTTTTAGTCTTCAAAGCTTGATTTAAATCGTTCCATAGACTACGCAATTTTGCTATGTGGGTTGATACATCGTTTCCTGGATTCCAAGAGAAAGCAAAAAACTCGTTGCATATCCTGAATTCCTGGTCCTTCGCTGTTGCTTTAAACTGATTTTTCAGAGCTTCCCACGTATCGTGTGCTGTATCCTTGTCCATGATCTTCTGGTACACCAAGTCCGTGACCGCAGTGGTAATCATGGATTTTGCATAGCTTTTGGCCTTACGAAAAAAGTCGCTCTTCTCCTTGTGATTTTGCATCTTCTATTGAGGTACCTTCTGGCAATGGATTCGGTTTGACGATCTTTCCGTCCGCGTCGCGTCGAGAGAACGCGTCGAGAGCACCGTCGTGATAATCTATCAGGTCCCTAATTTTTCTTTTCCAAATCGGCCAATCGGTCGTACCTGAGAGCTTCGTGACGTGCTTTGCCAAATCCATCGTAATCGAGCAAAATGTCTCTTTTTTCTTTTACTTTAAACTAAACAAAACGTTCCTGGGCCCATAACCTATTATAACTTTTATTTATTTGTATTTAGGCCAGTAAATAAACAATATTTATTGAAGTCTCAACCGCGTGTTTATTCATCCTCTTTTGACAGCTTTTTAGGTTATAATCAGTTATGTGTTTATGATTCGATACTACTATCGATATACAATCGATCGTACTATCGATATAATATTTAAAGGGCCCTCTAACTTGGCGGGTAATTTTGAATTAGAAACATTTATCTCTAACATTTTAGACTTATGTTTTGTATCTGATCCTGATGGTACTGCTCTCTCCAGAGCTTTTCCCCTTTCAACCCCAGAGGATCCATATCATCCCACGCTGGAGGTCTCAATCGAAACCACCCCTGGTATCGATCAGATGTCTCCGAGCGTGGTAAATAAGATTCGCTGTTTCCGTAAAGCTGATTTTCACAAACTTAATAGCCTTATCGATACATTTGACTGGTCTGATATTCTGGCGTGCATTGATCTTAATGTCACTTTAGAAAAATTTTATTGTACTCTAAATACATTCTTTGACTCATGTGTGCCTTGGAAATATCCGTCCGCTTCAACAAATCCTCCTTGGTTTACAAGGTGCCTCACTAACCTAAAAAATAAAAAAAAAGGCTATTACTTAAATATATCTCTAAGTTGTCGGCAATTCCAAAGTTGTTTGAAAAATTAATTACCCCTCACTTGCAACACCTATGCTCTTCGATCATCTCTCCCTGTCAGCATGGCTTTATTAAGCGTCGCTCCACCACCACAAACTTATTGGAGTTGACATCCTTTGTCATAGATGGCTTTTGTAAGGGATATCAAACCGATGTAATTTACACAGACTTCAGCAAAGCATTCGATTCAGTTAATCACTCACTCTTGTTGAGTAAACTGAATATGCTGGGTTTTCCTATAGACTTCTTAACGTGGATCTCCAGCTACTTAGATGGAAGGGTACACAAAGAGTCTTATTTAAAAACATACAGTCCCGTCTGGTCCGTGCTACATCTGGAGTCCCTCAAGGAAGTCATCTTGGCCCGCTATTATTTACGCTTTTAATAAATGACTTGCCCCCTGCTTTAACGAACTCTCTAGTTCTTATGTATGCAGATGATGTAAAGCTTTGTCTTCTGTACAAATCCGTCTCTGCCCAATGCAGTCTTCAGTCTGACATTGATAACTTTCAAAAAAGGTGTTTAGCTAATGATTTAATGGCTAAATTTTTTTAAATTTTGATTATTTTTTTTAAATTTTGATTTAATGGATCAAAATGCAGGCATATGTCTTTTTATCGTTCTTGCCCTCTGCAAGCTATGTATTCCATTAATGGGATTGCCTTTGAAAAATTAACCCAGGTTAATGATCTCGGCATCCTATTAGACATAAAACTTAAATTGCCGACCATATTTCCTTAATGGTTAATAAGGCTAAAGGAGTCCTTAATTTTATTAAAAGGTGGTCAAAAGAATTTAACGACCCCTATATAACCAAAACATGATTCATTTCTTTGGTCCGTCCGATACTGGAGAACGGTTCATGTGTCTGGAGTCCTCAATATGGAGTTCATCAGGACCGCATAGAATCCGTACAAAAGAATTTCTTAACTTTTTCACTTAGAGGTCTAAACTGGGATGCAAATCTTCACCTTCCATCTTATAATAGTAGGCTTTTACTTATAAACTTACCTAGCTTAACAAACCGTAGGACAATGCTCGGTGTAGTTTTTCTGCATAACCTAATAAATGGGGATGTAGATAGCCAGCATTTACTAACAATTTTAACATTCTCAATAGAAGGACTCGAAACTTTAGTCCTCTATTCCTTAGCCGTTGTAGTTCGACATATGCACTGCATGACCATTTTAGGGTATTATGTTCGAACTACAATGGTCTCTACTCTATAACACTCTACTCTTTCCTGTCCTTCAAATTTAAAATGTAGAATTTTAAATTTTCTTACTAACTCCTCTTAGCTGAATAAATTACTTTTATATATAGCTTTAATATATACTAATTAATCATTTTATCGAGCGCCCCTCGGTCGTTCGGACCCCTAAGCTTTATGATGAATACAGGAATTCTAACTGATGCTCTAGTTGATGCACAAGCCATTTCCAAAATTCTGAAAGACCGCGAAAAAAAATAATATGCCAAAAATAATATCTTCTAACACGCTCGATGTTCTTATGGATGCCACCATGGGACGCCAATGGACTATTATGTGCTTGAAAGAGGACTTCAGGTATCAATTCTGATGTTATCCTTAGATTCCAGGCATATTCATCGTGAATCTTTTCACCTGTTAAATGTTCAGGGAAATTTTTCTTATTTGCAGAAACCTTTGATACCAAATCTTGATAGGCAGCAGATTTAAAGTGTTCGTGTCCTGTAAAATGACACGATGGTAAAATCGTGTCCTTCCACGTAAGCTCTAAAATACTTCAAAGCTACTATAGCCGCTAAGCTCTCTTGTTCGGTCACGGTATAGTTCCTCTTCCTCTGGAAGGAATCATTCATAATTCCCCTACATAAAAAAGGGAAAAAGTCTGAGGCTGCCAACTACAGAGGCATCTCTAAGTTGTCGGCAATTCCAAAGTTGTTTGAAAAATTAATTACCCCTCACTTGCAACACCTATGCTCTTCGATCATCTCTCCCTGTCAGCATGGCTTTATTAAGCGTCGCTCCACCACCACAAATTTACTGGAGTTGACATCATTTGTCATAGATGGCTTTTGTAAGGGATATCAAACCGACGTAATTTACACAGACTTCAGCAAAGCATTTGATTCAGTTAATCACTCACTTTTGTTGAGTAAACTGAATATGCTGGGTTTTCCTATAGACTTATTAACGTGGATCTCCAGCTATTTAAATGGAAGGGTACTAAGAGTCTTATTTAAAAACAAACAGTCCCGTCTGGTCCGTGCTACATCTGGCGTCCCTCAAGGAAGTTATCTTGGCCCGCTATTATTCACGCTTTTTATAAATGACTTGCCCCCTGCTTTAACGAACTCTCTAGTTCTTATGTATGCAGATGATGTAAAGCTTTGTCTTCTGTACAAATCCGTCTCTGCCCAATGCAGTCTTCAGTCTGACCTTTTGATTATGATTATTTTGATTATTTTTTTTAAATTTTGATTTAATGGATCAAAATGCAGGCATATGTCTTTTTATCGTTCTTGCCCTCTGCAAGCTATGTATTCCATTAATGGGATTGCCTTTGAAAAATTAACCCAGGTTAATGATCTCGGCATCCTATTAGACATAAAACTTAAATTGCCGACCATATTTCCTTAATGGTTAATAAGGCTAAAGGAGTCCTTAATTTTATTAAAAGGTGGTCAAAAGAATTTAACGACCCCTATATAACCAAAACATGATTCATTTCTTTGGTCCGTCCGATACTGGAGAACGGTTCATGTGTCTGGAGTCCTCAACATGGAGTACATCAGGACCGCATAGAATCCGTACAAAAGAATTTCTTAACTTTTTCACTTAGAGGTCTAAACTGGGATGCAAATCTTCACCTTCCATCTTATAATAGTAGGCTTTTACTTATAAACTTACCTAGCTCAACAAACCGTAGGACAATGCTCGGTGTAGTTTTTCTGCATAACCTAATAAATGGGGATGTAGATAGCCAGCATTTACTAACAATTTTAACATTCTCAATAGAAGGACTCGAAACTTTTGTCCTCTATTCCTTAGCCGTTGTAGTTCGACATATGCACTGCATGACCATTTTAGGGTATTATGTTCGAACTACAATGGTCTCTACTCTATAACACTCTACTCTTTCCTGTCCTTCAAATTTAAAATGTAGAATTTTAAATTTTCTTACTAACTCCTCTTAGCTTAATAAATTACTTTTATATATAGCTTTAATATATACTAATTAATCATTTTATCGAGCGCCCCTCGGTCGTTCGGACCCCTAAGCTTTATGATGAATACAGGAATTCTAACTGATGCTCTAGTTGATGCACAAGCCATTTCCAAAATTCTGAAAGACCGCGAAAAAAAATAATATGCCAAAAATAATATCTTCTAACACGCTCGATGTTCTTATGGATGCCACCATGGGAGGCCAATGGACTATTATGTGCTTGAAAGAGGACTTCAGGTATCAATTCTGATGTTATCCATAGATTCCAGGCATATTCATCGTGAATCTTTTCACCTGTTAAATGTTTAGGGAAATTTTTCTTATTTGCAGAAACCTTTGCTACCAAATCTTGATAGGCAGGAGATTTAAAGTGTTCGTGTCCTGTAAAATGACACGATGGTAAAATCGTGTCCTTTCACGTAAGCTCTATAATACTTCAAAGCTACTATAGCCGCTAAGCTCTCTTGTTCGGTCACGGTATAGTTCCTCTGCGCACGATTTAGTTTCTTCGAAATAAAGGCTATGGGACGTTTGTCTCCTTCCTGGAATAATTGTACCAAGACGGCACGGACACCAGACTTGCTAGCATCGAAATGGATGGCAAACGGTTTAGAGAAATCCGGGCTACTCAACACCGGGGCTTCACTGAGACGACTCTTCAGCACTCGAATTTACGTTTCGTTGTCATCAAGTCGGTTAAAGGAGAAGCAAGAGAGGCAAAATTAGGAACAAATTTGCGATACCAGCCGCATAAGCCCATAAAACTTCTTAAGCCTCGAATTTTAGGAATAGGAAATTCAGTAATTGCTTTAATCTTCTCTAGATCTGTTCGGATTCCGCCATTGCCAATAATATGGCCAAGATAACGCACCGGTCTCATACAGAAATGACTTTTGCCAACGTTGATTGTCAATCCTGCACGCTTGATATGTAATGCAATCTCTCTGAGAATGTCAAGATTTGCTTTTTCCTCATGAGACAAATCGTGTTGATCAACTTCGATACAATACAACTTATCGAGGCCCCTGAGTCCAGCAAACCATAAACAGTACGGTCGAATAAACGAATCGGCAAAAATGGACGAGGGTCTCTTGATCCCAGCTGGAGAGAAGAAATATATTTCAATCCGAGCTTACAGTTTTTAACCTTTTTCCAAAACCTTTTAATTCTTTCGGAGCTGCGAGACTTACGGATTTCTAAGATATGTGCTGAAAATTTAGTAGGAGCTGATATCTCAGGTAAATTTTTAAGTTTACAATGCAGTAGGGAGCTGACATTTCTTTTTGATACGTCTGGGGAAGTTCTTGATGCGACCATTGGTGCATTCACATCTAATCGGTCATGGTTGATTGGTGACGAGAGGCATTCAAAGTCTTCGGTTTGTACTGCGACTTGGAAATGCCTGGCTTTAAGTTTTTTGCACACTCATCGCAATTTGACTTGTAGGTATTAGCGGTTCCGCAACCATAACAGAAAACACGCTTTTCAGATAAGCAATCTTGGTATCTGTGCTCTTCTTTGCGGCAATTCCAGCTTACCAAGGCGAATGCGCCCACCTCTAATTCGCTTTCGGACCTCTCCCGAGAACGTATTTGGGGTCTTAAATTGTTTCTGAGGATTCGGACAAGTTATCTCGTGGACCATGGCAATTCTAGTTGATCGACTAAGACAGAGGTCGGCACGGCCCTATCCCGAGGGCATAGGAACTTTCGGGACAGCTTTCGCCTGTTTCGAATAAATCGTTTGCTGCCTTAATATCTTCTTCGCATAGCGGAAAGACTGGCTTTGCACCTCATTGCAATGCTTTTCTTGGAGAACGGTCTAATCCCATTTTCAATTTTTAGAAAATTCAACCAACCAGAAAAAAACCAAAGTATTGTATCCTTAATAAAAACGATTTCAACAACAGCTACACAACTTAGAAAAATGTTGTATCATTAATATAAAAATGATTTTAACAACATTCGGTAATTCTCACAAAAAAATATAATAATAATAAAGAAAAAACTTTAACTCATGCTTGATGTCCACAAATCGTAGGTTAATTTTTTTTTTTTTACTACTAAGTTTTCTCAGGAAAGGTTACAGATTAAATGAAAGAAAGTTCAAGAAGGGAAGAATTTAGGCCAGGGGTGCCCAAGCTCAACATACTCCAACAAACTCCAATACCAATGCAAAAAATAACCAATACATCGAGAAAATTGGAGAGAGAAATTTTTTTTACAAGTCATGTCGGTATACTGAAAAAAATTATAGTACCATTTTCCATGGAAAAAAAGTAATAAACAAATATTTTAAGGGAAATGGCCATCGTTTTCCTCTGTCATCTCGTATTTTTCAACGCGCAGCTAGTCGCAATGATCTTTTGTACTTCCGATCACTTCAGAGGGCTATTCTTGATTGCCTTCCCTCTTCTCTTCCTCCTTTCCATCATTGCGCCACGCTCAGCAGGGCTTTACCCTCTTTCCCCACCGCGCTCTCATTCACAAAGCTTGGTCTCTTCATTTGCAATGCTTATTTATTTTCTCTTAGATTATGCTCTTGACTTATAATTAATCAGTAAATATGGTATTTGAAATTAAATCTAACTTATCTCCGACACGGCCTTCCTGACTATAACACGTCCTCGTGTTGCTCTGCATAGACAAGACTTATCATAACACATCATTATCAATATCCTATATTACTCATCTTATTTCTACGATTACAAAACTCAATTATTATTTAAAACAAATTTAATTGCACCTCTTGTGCCTTCAAGCGTTAGTTTGACGGGATAACACTTCTCAAATTCTCTAGAGTACAAGCTCTCTTCCGTTCAAACCCAACCACTTGGATGTCCATCAGAGATTAGCTTAGCAGGATAACTTTCTTCTCTTTTACATGTTCTAGAGTACACGCTCTCTTCCGCTCAAGCTCAATCCTCTGGTTATCATTTCAATCATCATCAAAGCATCATTTTAGCAGGCTTCTCACACATAAATCAGAGTACTACGTTATCTTCTGCATAAAAATCTCTCTGCACCCCTCTTGGGTCACAGATCTCTTGTTTACACGCACTACTTTTTGCCGTCATCAAGCTCTCCAGCTAATTCTAATGTCTCTCGATCTTTAGGCACACTACGCACACTATCGTGTGGATATTTTTACACTCGTTTAGTTGTCAATGATTTTAACAAGTATCGGTCACCATCTAGCAATTGTACAATTTCGAATGGGTCCTTAAATTTTGGATCCAACTTCGTTTGGTGCCGCTCTTCGCTTTTCAGTAATACATGATCGCCAATTTTATGCCTTACTACCTACGCATGCTTTTTATCCACTCTTGCCTTATCATACTGAGCATTCTTACTTATTCCTTCCTTAGCCTCCTTTCTAGCCTTATTCAGGTCTACTCGCTCTTCCTCATTTACAGTTAGCATTCCCAGGGGCCTCGCTTCTTTTCCAATTATCAACTCTAATGGACTATGGTTAGTTACACGGTTCATGGTACAGTTTATTGCCAATTGTACTTCGCCCAATGCCTCTTGCCATGTTCGTTCACTCGTCTCTACAGCCGTTAGCATGCCCTTTAGCACACTCATGACACGCTCCACCTGGCAATTTGCTCTACTGGCACCCGTTGCTACTACATGGAGGTCAATTTTGTTATTGGAACAGAATTTTCGAAACTCGCTACTTGTAAAGCATCTGCTTTGGTCCGCTATTATTCTGTTAGGAACACCAAATAGTGATATCGCAGACTTTACTGACTGTATGCAGTTCACCGTGTCCAAGTTCCAGGTGTGGTACAGGTAAACAAACTTGGTGAAGGCATCAATTTGAACGATCACATATTCCTTCTCGTCCTTTTTCCCGCTTAATTTCCCACTAATATCTATGTGTACCGTATGCCACGGTATCTCTACCTTGGGAATGGGATGTAACTCCGATTGTATTTTACCTGACACTGATTTTGACAATTTACATTTCACACAATTTTCTACAAATCTTCGCACGTATTTTGACATTCCATCGAACCAGTATTGCTCGTAAATCTTATCTAGGGTTTTTTGCCACCCCAAGTGCATTATAGCTTCATGAACATGATTAACAACTGACCACCTGAATGCCCTGGGTACGACTGTTTTCCCATTTCTTTGAATTTTACGATGCAGCAAACTATTCCTAATTTCATAAGAATTTGCTATTTCTTTCTGCATTTCATCACTATTTAAATCAGTCATTATTTGCGATATGTCTTGATCACGCTTCTGTTCGGATATAAGCCAGTTGTGGGTTATAGTTGCCAAGTCAACTCGTACCTCTACTACCTTACTCAAACTTTCCTGCTCTACAAGAGTGACGGGATTCCTAGACAAGCAGTCAACGTGAGCCATTTGGCTCCCCTTCTTGTATTCCACCTGGAATTCGTATGCCTGTAGAAATGACCACCAACGATGAACCCGCGGTGTCAATGCCGCTTTCTTTTGACTTGATCTAACAGAATTACAATCCGTATATACTGTAAACTTTCTGCCGCTTAAATAATGTCGGAAATTTCTGACCGCGTTGTACACCGCCAATGTTTCGAGTTCATACGAGTGATATTTTGATTCAGGTATTGTGGTGCATTTACTGTAGTACTTAATTACCCGGCGCTGACCATCTACCATGTGTAAGAGCATAGCGCCATACCCATTGGCGCTAGCATCCGTAGCTCTATTGGTAAGTTGGGATCGAATATGGTCAACACGGGGTCACTAGTTAGCACCTTTATAATCTATTTACGAATTTCCTCATGCTTTTCTTTCCAGTCAAATTCGTTCGTCTTTGATGTTAGAAGATATAGAGGCTTCATTACCTTTGAGAAATGTGGGACGAATTTCCTAAAGTAAGATGCTAAACCTATGAACTGTCTAGTTTGTGTGACTGATTCTGGTTTGGGCATTTGGGTTAGTGCTTGTATTTTTCGGGGATTGTGTTTTAGCTCACCTTCTCTCATAAGAAAACCTAAGTACTCTATCTCTGTTTGCAGAAATTTGCACCTTTTAAAATTAAAGGAAAAGCCTGTCTTTGATAATTCGCTTAGTACTGTTTCCAATCTGTCAAATGCTTCATCTATAGTACTAGAAACAATTAATACGTCATCAATGTAGACTACTGCGTATTTATTTACCAAGTCCCCTAAAGCTCGAACTATGGCACGTTGAAAGACAGAAGAAGCGTTTTTGCGCGCTAAGCGATGGGTCGTGGGTTCGAACCCCACTCATGGCAACCCCTCCAAAGTTTTTCGGCTTCATTATGTTTAGTGGTCTCTTTTCCGATGCTACTAAACATGCGAGGTCGAAAAACGGTATATCCCAGATATCGACAGGTGGCAGCCCCACCTCTGGGATAGGTTGCACCTGGCTAATCACCAGATCAACCGAAAAACAATTGATTAACGAAACTAATACAAGAAGAGAAGAGAAGAGAAGAAACCAACCACCCCCCCAACCCGTTGACGACCATTCGCATATCGAAACGGACACGAATTGGACAAGGGAACGTGAGGACTTTAATGGAACCAACCAGACTGGCGCAGTTTGAAGAAGAAATGCCCCGAAGAACATCAGCTGGGACACAATAAAGCAAAAAACAGCGGCATAAATAAAGTTAGGTGGAAAAAAAATAAAAAATAAAAATAAAAAAAAAAAAAAAAAAAAAAAAATCTATCTGACACAGTATTTGCGTTGAGTTCTCGATAATCTATGCAAAGTCTATCACTGCCGTCCTTCTTTTTACTAGTAACATTGGACTAGAGAAAGGGGAGCTACTTGGTCGAATTACGTTGGATTCTAGCATTTGCTGAATCTTCTCTCTCACTATTTCTTTCTCACCCTCGCTAAGACGATATGGTCATCTCTGTACCGTTTTGTTTACGTCTACTAAACGTATTTCTAAGGAACCTGTAGTTACTCGTCTGTTTGGAATACCATCAATAAGAAATTTGGAATATTTGGCCAATATGTCGTTTAATATTAACTTATCACTATTACTTAACTCCACATTAACATTACTTTAATGATCCGTCGCATTTACATTTTTATCATTGTTTACAGATAATACGGTTTGAGTTCTGTAGATATCGAATCTATCTCTTTCTAAATTTACTCCAAAACCAAGCTCAAAAATGTCTTGTCCAATTATCATATCATATTTAAGGCACTTATTATCTACTACGTGAAATAACAATTCAAAATTAAATTCAGAGACTTGTATGGTGGACAGAATTTACATATTGCTCTTGACAACGTTGTCGCCTATGCCTTTCAAAACAACCATGTTATGGATTCTTTTACCAGCCAGCTTCGCGCCGACTGCTTCTTTTACCAAAGAGCATTCTGATCCCAAATCAAAGAAAAATGGAAACTTCTCACCAAATTGAATTGCTGTCCCGTTAGGCTGATGTACTGCGCACATGTCTACTCTTCTTTCGATGCTGCTTCGGCTCGCTGTTGCTGTTCCCCTCGTACACACTGATGCGATATGTCCAACGCCGCCACACTTGAAACAAGTTACTGTTGATCTCTCTCTCATCGTTGTTCTGTTGTTGCTATGTCCTGGTCTAGTCTCGTTTCGCTCGTCTGTTCTCCTCTTGCGACATTCCATTGCCTTATGTCCAAGTTTCCCGCAATTATGGCATCTAATCGGCGTCTGCATTTTGAACCTCTTCTTTTCGGGTCCCTCTGATCCAGAAAATTCTACATTTCTGCTGAACGTGTGCGCCTTGAGTTGTTGTTGCAGTTCAGCACGCGTTTTTATGTTTGTGGTGAACGCTACACGCTGCAGTCTAAGGTCAATTTGGGATGCATGAGCCAAGACTAGGGATATGGCAATCTCTTCATGGGTCATTGATTTCCACTTGGTCAATAATGATGTAATTAGTCGACTGGAATACACCGAGAGGCATTCATTTGAATTGGGACGACCCTTGAGCATGTTGACCAATACTGCTGCCAGCGTCTCGTTGCCTTCGTAGCGTTCCATGAACAATTCTCGGAATTGCGACCAGCTCATTCCAGGAAAACAAATTTGCGAAAGCCACTGCGATGCACTACCGAGCAGCGATTTGCTTAGCGTCATCACCAAGGATGCATATGCTTGTGGATGTTCACTTAGAATCATATCCGCCGTTTTGCACCATGCTGCCGCGTCGTCTTCTGCAGCTTCGGGGTTGAATGTCGGTAACATCGCGGATGCGGCGCGCGTGTCAGGCTGCGGCGTTGATTTTAGTAGTTCAGTTATCACTCTATTTTGTGATTCTAATAGCCTGCGCCAGCTGTTTTCCGAGTTATCTTGTAGGGGCGGTGATCCCACTTCTGATGTCGGGAAATGGCCATCGTTTTCCTCTGTCATCTTGAATTTTCAACGCGCAGCGAGTCGCAATCATCTTTTGTACGTCCGATCACTTCAGAGGGCTATTCTTGATTGCCTTCCCCCTCCTCTTCCTCCTTTCCATCATTGCGCCACGCTCAGCAGGGCTTTACTCTCTTTCCCCACCGCGCTCTCATTCACAAAGCTTGTCTCTCTTCATGTGGAATGCTTATTTATTTCCTCTTAGACCAGTGGTGGGCAAACTCTCATTTTACATAGCACGCGAGTATAGGGTAGGAAATTCTGCCGCAGCGCTGCCGGCACACTGACAGTGTGAGCATTCTCAATTTTTTTTAGAAGCTCTCTCATTTGCTCTCATTTTTATTCATTTGACAGCCCAAACTAAAAATCAAAATTTTTCCACTGAGATAAATTTTTTCAGAAATTGGGTTGGAAAAAGTTTTCTTCATGGAGAATATATTTAGGAAATGTTAAGAAATGTTGCTAGCAAAGCTTTTTTTAAAATAAAATACTCAATTTTAGTGCCCATTCCAACTTTTGAATTAACGAAAATTGAAATAAAAAAATACGTTTTTTTCGCTCAGTGAATTCTCTGCTCTCATTGATTTTCTCTGCTACGCACACACTCAAATTTTAAACATGTGTTAGTTTTGCCCACCACTGTCTTAGACTATGCTCTTGACTTATAATTAATCAGTAAATATGGTATTTGAAGTTAAATTTAACTTATCTCCGACATATTTATGAAACAAAAATTAAAAACTGTAATAAAATTATAAATAAAAGAAATTTATAGCTCCGATGTCAACCATTCTTTTTGAGATCTCTACCAAAAGTAATTTTTTACAGTGAAAAGTTTTTCGCAATACAAAAACGAAGTGCCTTCGTATCTTGACGAACACCTGAGAGACTATACAATTGTTGTGGCTTAGTTCGGCAACGGCGGCAACAAACAGAGAGAAAGAGGAAAAAACGAAACATTGTTGTTGTATTTGCATTTCCCATATAAAGAGCAATTCCAACAACAAAGGAGCACCGAGAGCAATGGGGCTGGGCACCCCTGATTTAGGCAATAGTAAATATGAAACGGATAAGGTATTCTTCAAAAATAGTTACTCTTATATTCCAGTCTCAAGTTACAAAAGTCTAATTTGAGATTAAATATAAATAATAAATAATCCTTTCTTAAAGTTAAACGTGGATAGGGCACTTCAGTAAGATAATGCCTCTATTTTCCGAAACGTCTAAGCTTAAAGAAGAGCTTAAGCTTAAAGATTAGTAAGGGCCAGAGGAAAACAAATGTTTTCTTCTGTTACACATGATAAATAAAAGTCTACGTAAGAGATTTGATCAGAAATTCAAGTTGAAATAAATGAAAGAAAGGAAAGAGTTGGAATTTATCTATCGGTGAGTTTTAAGTGAGTACAATTTTGTACTCACTAAGCCCCAACGTTGGGCGCCACTTTTCTAAATAGTAATAATAATAATAAATCATAAATGTAGCGTGAAACGAACAATTCTTTAGTGAGTTCTGGGATTTGTCTTTGCGGGTGCACACTATAGGGTCCGGCTCTCGCTCGTCTGCTTTGGGGGTGGAGGTCTTGCTTGGACAAATTCGCACACTAGCTACTTATTATTAGTTTTAAGACAAGAATTGAGTGTGCTGACGAAAACAAAATGCGAGAATCGAAACCGGAAGAGAAAATTGATAAATTCTAAAACAGATAGAATAGAGAGATAGAAGAAACGGAAGAGATTGAGAAAAGTTAGAGATCAGCGATGCCACAGATGTTGTCGTGGTCGCAAAATGCCCGCCCAACCAATGATCACCATACTTCAGAGCTAGGCTCCAGTGACCCCACTGAGCCAAATGATGATAGCTGAACGAAACTATCGGACAATGCTCTTAAACGGAATTACTTATGATGCAATCCAGCGAGAAATGACAAAAAAATCTTGCCAAATATTCGGAAACGGACTCGAAAAAGAGCATTTAGTGACAGTTATATACGTATTTCGCCTTAAATGTCCAGTTTTCATTCATTTTTGTATTAGTTTTCGGACGTTTTGAAAGTTTTTGTCATTTTTCGCAGGTTTGTATATTTCAAGGCCTACTTTATCATTCTATCAATGTATTTACCGTATTTATGACACAGCTCAAAAAGAATGTTAAGCGACACGGAGCAATTACTGAAGTTAAGAAAAATTTTCGAGCTGTGCGGTAGAATTTTTTGGCTGATGTGTGAAGGGATGCTGAGAACTTCTTTTTTTGGTTTGTTGTTTTTGTAAATTATTACTTTCTTTGCCTTTAAAAATTTTATTTTTTATTCTAAATACTTGTACTCTAATTAAGTCCATGAAAAAGAAATAAGACGCGACACCAGAGGTTATTTCGACATTCCAATAGGACGCAACACCAGAGGGTATTTCGACATTCCATTTTCAATTTAGATAATGGCTGAATGGTTAAAGTGTCGCATTGTTGTTAAATGTGTGGATGGCTCAGGTTCAGTCCCTACTACGGTCAATAAAAAATATAATTTAAACAACCTATCGCAGAAAAGTTTGGCTACTCCAAGGCTTTTGCGATATCTTTTACTGAGAAATTTTAATATTAATACGATTAAAAAAAACTATCCGTTTTGGAGCTATCAAATATGAAACAATCACTACCACAAACTGAGCAACAGAGATTCCTTGTATTATCGTTTTCGGATCAAAAGTAACACTCGTTACACGTTTTTGGCTCCCCTTCAAGTTGATGTAATGATACTTAAAGTGTGTATTGAAATAAATGCGAGAATCAATGGAAAAAACAGACCTAAAGAGTAAAGAGTAAATATATTGTAACGAACTGTTTTCTTTGCTTCCGCTCGCCACAATATGCCGCGGCTAGCTCACGGAGTCTGCGGGTTAGTTCCACCGAATTTATAATTCGGCGTAATTGCCCGAGCCCAAAAATAACACAAATAGCTTTTATTTTATTGCAGTCTCTTTATTGGTTGCTCCTTCTGTTTACACTGATGGTTTAACCGGGTTCTCGTGACCCTTGATGCCTCCTTTGGCCGTCCGGATGGTCTGCTCCGTTGTTGTTGTTCCGTCGTTGCTCTCGTCGCCGGGGGTTCCTCTTTGGTGTTCTGTCATCGAGCCTTCCACCTCTTTGACTTGGTCTGGTCTGGACTTCGGCTGCGCACTGAAAGGCCTCCACTAAGTTGCCGGGGATACCGCGCCTACGCGCTGTACCGCCGGGCTCGGGAGTTGGCGGGCTGTAGCCTACTGACTGTCGCCTCTGCAACACCACGGAGACACGCCGTGCATGCGCACCGGCGGACCTGGTTCGGAGTTTGCTGCCTACAGCCGGCTCCGCAACGCCAGGAAAAACGCCGTGCTTTTCGCACCGGCGAGCCTGAATCGGGAGTCGCCGAAGTCTTGTCAGTCCCGACGGGGTCGGAAGTCGCCTGTCCAGGACCGTAAGTCACGCCTCCCTTTGGCCGGGTGACCACCGCGCGTACGCGTCAATGGGCCTGGATCAAGAGTTGCTCGGTGGGTGATCGGTGCTTCCCCGATCGCTTTCCTAAAGGGCGTGAGTTCTCGAGTCGGCTTATCCGTGCCTTGCAGGACTACGCCTGTTGGTTGCGAGTCAGGAATCTGTATGGCGTGCGCCAGACTTATTTTTTCCTTACTTCCTTGCAAGGCTACCTGCTTTGACCGGGAATGGCCCAACTCGACTCTGATACCCTATAGCTGTCGAGGAAACCGACCGACAACGATCCTTTCTCGTTCTGTCCTCGTTCTGTCTCGTTCTCGTCTTTTGGAGCCAACCGGGCTTGGGCTCCTGAGTTGGCCTGTCCTTTCCGTTGCAGGACCACGCCTGTTGGTTGTGAGTCAGGAGTCGGTGTGGCGTGCGCCAGACTTACCTTTCCTCACTTCCTTGCTAGGCTACCTGCCGGGTCCAGGAGCCGGTCCTACTCGTCTCCTGTCGCCTAGGTCTTTCCAAGGAACTGTCCCAGTACAGATCCTTCCTCGTCTTGTTCGTTCTCCTTGCGTTTGTCTGTTGGACTCTTCAAAGGCGGTCCTTTAACTCAAACCAACCGAATCCTTTTTAGAAACGCTCTAACACTTGAATGGCGGACTCTCCACAGGCGGTCCTCCAACTTAACGCTACAAGCTTCCTAAAAAGACTCGTCCTGAGCCGTTCCAATGGGCCTCCTTTTATACTGACTGGAGCGCCCGTTAATCCTCCTGGATTCTGCTCCACAGATCACGCCCCTTTCCCGTTAGCGGGCTGGGGTTTCCCTTTCCTTTCTGCCGCTGACCCCTGCTGGTACTATGCGACGCGCCGCTGGCCTCCTTCGCCTCCCCCCGTTGCTCCTTGCTCCTTTGCTGCTACTAGTCTTGTCGCACATTCTGAACACAGCTGCGCGGTGTGCTCATGTCCTCACCGTTGCCTCGGGAACCGTTACGTTCCACGTTGACTCCGTCTTCCCACTCTATGATGGAGCTCTGCCCCTCACCGCCCTCACTGCCTTTCCATTCGTCCACTGGGGCTCCGGGAACCGTTACCTATAGGGCACTTCAGTTAGATAATGCCTCTATTTTCCGAAACGTCTAAGCTTAAAGAAACCAATTATTGTAGTGATTTGGGTAATTAGTAAGGGCCAGAAGATCAACCGCAGTTCATAATCTCTGTATTTTCACAGACTTTTAATTAATGGCCAGACGGAAAACAAATGTTCTCTTCTGTTACACATGATAAATAAAAGTCTACGTAAGAGATTTGATCAGAAATTCAAGTTGAAATAAATAAAGAAAAAGGAAAGAGTTGGAATTTATCTATCGGTGATTCTTAATGAGACACTTTTGTACTCACTAAGCCCCAACGTTGGGCGCCACTTTTCTTAATAGTAATAATAATAATAATAAATCATAAATGTAGCGTGAAACGAACAATTCTTTAGTGAGTTCTGGGATTTGTCTTTGCGGGTGCACACTATAGGGTCCGGCTCTCGCTCATCTGCTTTGGGGGTGGAGATCTTGCTTGGACAAATCCGCACACTAGCTACTTATTATTAGTTTTAAGACAAGAATTGAGTGTGCTGACGAAAACAAAATGCGAGAATCGAAACCGGAAGAGAAAATTGATAAATTCTAAAACAGATAGAATAGAGAGATAGAAGAAACGGAAGAGATTGAGAAAAGTTAGAGATCAGCGATGCCACAAATGTTGTCGTGTTCGCAAAATGCCCGCCCAACCTATGATCACCATACTTCAGAGCGAGGCTCCAGTGACCCCACTGAGCCAAATGATGATAGCTGAACGAAACTATCGGACAATGCTCTTAAACGGAATTACTTATGATGCAATCCAGCGAGAAATGACAAAAAAATCTTGCCAAATATTCGGAAACGGACTCGAAAAAGAGCATTTAGTGACAGTTATATACGTATTTCGCCTTAAATGTCCAGTTTTCATTCATTTTTGTATTAGTTTTCGGACGTTTTGAAAGTTTTTGTCATTTTTCGCAGGTTTGTATATTTCAAGGCCTACTTTATCATTCTATCAATGTATTTACCGTATTTATGACACAGCTCAAAAAGAATGTTAAGCGACACGGAGCAATTACTGAAGTTAAGAAAAATTTTCGAGCTGTGTGGTAGAATTTTTTGGCTGATGTGTGAAGGGATGCTGAGAACTTCTTTTTTTGTTTTGTTGTTTTTGTAAATTATTACTTTCTTTGCCTTTAAAAATTTTATTTTTTATTCTAAATACTTGTACTCTAATTAAGTCCAAGTCCAATAAGACGCGACACCAGAGGTTATTTCGACATTCCAATAGGACGCAACACCAGAGGGTATTTCGACATTCCATTTTCAATTTAGATAATGGCTGAATGGTTAAAGTGTCGCATTGTTGTTAAATGTGTGGATGGCTCAGGTTCAGTCCCTACTACGGTCAATAAAAAATATAATTTAAACAACCTATCGCAGAACAGTTTGGCTACTCCAAGGCTTTTGCGATATCTTTTACTGAAAAATTTTAATATTAATACGATTAAAAAAAACTATCCGTTTTGGAGCTATCAAATATGAAACAATCACTACCACAAACTGAGCAACAGAGATTCCTTGTATTATCGTTTTCGGATCAAAAGTAACACTCGTTACACGTTTTTGGCTCCCCTTCAAGTTGATGTAATGATACTTAAAGTGTGTATTGAAATAAAAGCGAGAATCAATGGCAAAAACAGACCTAAAGAGTAAAGAGTAAATATATTGTAACGAACTGTTTTCTTTGCTTCCGCTCGCCACAATATGCCGCGGCTAGCTCACGGAGTCTGCGGGTTAGTTCCACCGAATTTATAATTCGGCGTGATTTCCCGAGCCCAAAAATAACACAAATAGCTTTTATTTTATTGCAGTCTCTTTATTGGTTGCTCCTTCTGTTTACACTGATGGTTTAACCGGGTTCCCGAGAACGGGCCCCACTCCGGATACTCGTGACCCTTGATGCCTCCTTTGGCCGTCCGGATGGTCTGCTCCGTTGTTGTTGTTCCGTCGTTGCTCTCGTCGCCGGGGGTTCCTCTTTGGTGTTCTGTCATCGAGCCTTCCACCTCTTTGACTTGGTCTGGTCTGGACTTCGGCTGCGCACTGAAAGGCCTCCACTAAGTTGCCGGGGATACCGCGCCTACGCGCTGTACCGCCGGGCTCGGGAGTTGGCGGGCTGTAGCCTACTGACTGTCGCCTCTGCAACACCACGGAGACACGCCGTGCATGCGCACCGGCGGACCTGGTTCGGAGTTTGCTGCCTACAGCCGGCTCCGCAACGCCAGGAAAAACGCCGTGCTTTTCGCACCGGCGAGCCTGAATCGGGAGTCGCCGAAGTCTTGTCAGTCCCGACGGGGTCGGAAGTCGCCTGTCCAGGACCGTAAGTCACGCCTCCCTTTGGCCGGGTGACCACCGCGCGTACGCGTCAATGGGCCTGGATCAAGAGTTGCTCGGTGGGTGATCGGTGCTTCCCCGATCGCTTTCCTAAAGGGCGTGAGTTCTCGAGTCGGCTTATCCGTGCCTTGCAGGACTACGCCTGTTGGTTGCGAGTCAGGAATCTGTATGGCGTGCGCCAGACTTATTCTTTCCTTACTTCCTTGCAAGGCTACCTGCTTTGACCGGGAATGGCCCAACTCGACTCTGATACCCTATAGCTGTCGAGGAAACCGACCGACAACGATCCTTTCTCGTTCTGTCCTCGTTCTGTCTCGTTCTCGTCTTTTGGAGCCAACCGGGCTTGGGCTCCTGAGTTGGCCTGTCCTTTCCGTTGCAGGACCACGCCTGTTGGTTGTGAGTCAGGAGTCGGTGTGGCGTGCGCCAGACTTACCTTTCCTCACTTCCTTGCTAGGCTACCTGCCGGGGCCAGGAGCCGGTCCTACTCGTCTCCTGTCGCCTAGGTCTTTCCAAGGAACTGTCCCAGTACAGATCCTTCCTCGTCTTGTTCGTTCTCCTTGCGTTTGTCTGTTGGACTCTCCAAAGGCGGTCCTTTAACTCAAACCAACCGAATCCTTTTTAGAAACGCTCTAACACTTGAATGGCGGACTCTCCACAGGCGGTCCTCCAACTTAACGCTACAAGCTTCCTAAAAAGACTCGTCCTGAGCCGTTCCAATGGGCCTCCTTTTATACTGACTGGAGCGCCCGTTAATCCTCCTGGATTCTGCTCCACAGATCACGCCCCTTTCCCGTTAGCGGGCTGGGGTTTCCCTTTCCTTTCTGCCGCTGACCCCTGCTGGTACTATGCGACGCGCCGCTGGCCTCCTTCGCCTCCCCCGTTGCTCCTTGCTCCTTTGCTGCTACTAGTCTTGTCGCACATTCTGAACACAGCTGCGCGGTGTGCTCATGTCCTCACCGTTGCCTCGGGAACCGTTACGTTCCACGTTGACTCCGTCTTCCCACTCGATGATGGAGCTCTGCCCCTCACCGCCCTCACTGCCTTTCCATTCGTCCACTGGGGCTCCGGGAACCGTTACCTATAGGGCACTTCAGTTAGATAATGCCTCTATTTTCCGAAACGTCTAAGCTTAAAGAAACCAATTATTGTAGTGATTTGGGTAATTAGTAAGAGCCAGAAGATCAACCGCAGTTCATAATCTCTGTATTTTCACAGACTTTTAATTAATGGCCAGACGGAAAACAAATGTTCTCTTCTGTTACACATGATAAATAAAAGTCTACGTAAGAGATTTGATCAGAAATTCAAGTTGAAATAAATAAAGAAAAAGGAAAGAGTTGGAATTTATCTATCGGTGAGTCTTAATGAGACACTTTTGTACTCACTAAGCCCCAACGTTGGGCGCCACTTTTCTTAATAGTAATAATAATAATAATAAATCATAAATGTAGCGTGAAACGAACAATTCTTTAGTGAGTTCTGGGATTTGTCTTTGCGGGTGCCCACTATAGGGTCCGGCTCTCGCTCATCTGCTTTGGGGGTGGAGATCTTGCTTGGACAAATCCGCACACTAGCTACTTATTATTAGTTTTAAGACAAGAATTGAGTGTGCTGACGAAAACAAAATGCGAGAATCGAAACCGGAAGAGAAAATTGATAAATTCTAAAACAGATAGAATAGAGAGATAGAAGAAACGGAAGAGATTGAGAAAAGTTAGAGATCAGCGATGCCACAGATGTTGTCGTGGTCGCAAAATGCCCGCCCAACCAATGATCACCATACTTCAGAGCTAGGCTCCAGTGACCCCACTGAGCCAAATAATGAGAGCTGAACGAAACTATCGGACAATGCTCTTAAACGGAATTACTTATGATACAATCCAGCGAGAAATGACAAAAAAATCTTGCCAAATATTCGGAAACGGACTCGAAAAAGAGCATTTAGTGACAGTTATATACGTATTTCGCCTTAAATGTCCAGTTTTCATTCATTTTTTATTAGTTTTCGGACGTTTTGAAAGTTTTTGTCATTTTTCGCAGGTTTGTATATTTCAAGGCCTACTTTATCATTCTATCAATGTATTTACCGTATTTATGACACAGCTCAAAAAGAATGTTAAGCGACACGGAGCAATTACTGAAGTTAAGAAATATTTTCGAGCTGTGCGGTAGAATTTTTTGGCTGATGTGTGAAGGGATGCTGAGAACTTCTTTTTTTGTTTTGTTGTTTTTGTAAATTATTACTTTCTTTGCCTTTAAAAATTTTATTTTTTATTCTAAATACTTGTACTCTAATTAAGTCCATGAAAAAGAAATAAGACGCGACACCAGAGGTTATTTCGACATTCCAATAGGACGCAACACCAGAGGGTATTTCGACATTCCATTTTCAATTTAGATAATGGTTGAATGGTTAAAGTGTCGCATTGTTAAATGTGTGGATGGTTCAGGTTCAGTCCCTACTACGGTCAATAAAAAATATAATTTAAACAACCTATCGCAGAAAAGTTTGGCTACTCCAAGGCTTTTGCGATATCTTTTACTGAGAAATTTTAATATTAATACGATTAAAAAAACTATCCGTTTTGGAGCTATCAAATATGAAACAATCACTACCACAAACTGAGCAACAGAGATTCCTTGTATTATCGTTTTCGGATCAAAAGTAACACTCGTTACACGTTTTTGGCGCGTACGCGTCAATGGTTGTGGAGTCGGTGTGGCGTGCGCCAGACCTATCCTTTCCTCACTTCCTTGCAAGGCTACCTGCCGGGGCCAGGAACCGGTCCTACTCGTCTCCTGTCGCCTAGGTCTTTCCAAGGAACTGTCCCAGTACAGATCCTTCCTCGTCTTTTTCGTTCTCCTTGCGTTTGTCTGTTGGACTCTCCAAAGGCGGTCCTTTTACTCAAACCAACCGAATCCTTTTTAGAAACGCTCTAACACTTGAATAGCGGACTCTCCACAGGCTGTCCTCCAACTCAACGCTACAAGCTTCCTAAAAAGACTCGTCCTGAGCCGTTCCAATGGGCCTCCTTTTATACTGACTGGAGCGCCCGTTAATCCTCCTGGATTCTGCTCCACAGATCACGCCCCTTTCCCGTTAGCGGGCTGGGGTTTCCCTTTCCTTTCTGCCGCTGACCCCTGCTGTTGCTATGCGACGCGCCGCTGGCCTCCTTCGCCTCCCCCGTTGCTCCTTGCTCCTTTGCTGCTACTAGTCTTGTCGCACATTCTAAACACAGCTGCGCGGTGTGCTCATGTCCTCACCGTTGCCTCGGGAACCGTTACGTTCCACGTTGACTCCGTCTTCCCACTCGATGATGGAGCTCTGCCCCTCACCGCTCTCACTGCCTTTCCATTCGTCCACTGGTGCTCCGGAAACAGTTACGTTCCACGTTGATTCCGTCTTCCCACTGGGTGATTAAACCTTGCCTTTCCATTCGTCTACTGCTGCTCCGGGAACCGTTACGTTCCACGTTGATTCCGTCTTCCCACCCGATGATGGAACCTTGCCTTTCCATTCGTCTACTGCTGCTCCGGGAACCGTTACGTTCCACGTTGATTCCGTCTTCGCAATCGAACGCTCTGAGCCAGTCGAAGCGATAAAGCAAGTTGCATCTCTCTCTCGCTCTCAGCAGGTTTGCTCTCGCTTTATCGCTTGAACTCCCAAATCGCTTCGCTCACACTCTGACATATTTTGAGCGATTGCATATGAGAAAGGTTGCAGTGATTTATCGCTCGTTTTTGCCCAAGATTTTTGTTTAAAAAATAGTCGTGAAACTTTAAAGCACACTTTAGTGTAGTATTCGTTTATATCCCTTTACATGGTGGTGATGCATATCTGCATCATACCGTTCAAATTAAATTATTTTTAATCGTGCGTTAAAAAACTGTCAGCAACTTTCGTTTTTTATATAACAAGTGTTGGTCACTCAGAATTCTGTCCAATACTCAGCAGGTGATTACTTTTCCCGCCAATTTGGTGAATGTGGTAATCTGTATTGGTTTTGCAGTCCAAAATATAAATAATAAAAAATTGTATAGTTCATTCAATTTATGTTTATAAACAGGTAATTATTATATTGAGTTGTTTATTTTTCGAGTTTTTGTGTTTGTTGCATTATCATACGAATAAATCAACAATTTCCCTTAATTTAAAAAAATAGCTTTTTTTTTCTTTTTGTAAAAAAACAAGGAAAAACCAAAATCTACCAAATAAAAAAAATCAAGAAAATCTGAGTTATTGACATGTGAACACACAAGTATAAGATAAAAAATATATGTAAGAAAATATAATGTTATAAACTAATGTATTATAATAAATAATAGTTCTTCATAAGTACTTTAGAAATAACCAGCAGGAATACAAAGTCCCGAACAAATTACTCTTTTGTTGTTTAATTTAAACGACTCTAACGACTTAATAATCTAACGACACAATCTATTTTCACAGTTATACATTAGTTTGCTTTTGCAGTTGTGTCTAACAAGATTACAAAAAGTTGTACCTAGCATAAAAATAAAATTATTACGCTATTATTAAAATCCATTTTAAAAAGTACGCTAAAAAAATATTATCTTATATTATAAAATTGATTATACTTATTTATATGAGGAAACATTTATGAAAAGTATAATTTCATACGACTTACGCATGACGCTTTTTAATATTTTAATGTCTGATTTGCGGAGCTGGCCCAAAAGATTTTTGACAATAACTTATATTAAAAGTATGGTTTTTAAACCAAAACCGAATACTTTGCAGTTCGAAGTTTTTCCTCTTAACAGATGAATTCGATTATTTGAGTTAGTTTTGAATAAATCATACTGAGTGGGTCTTCAGAAATTTTTGTTTTTTTTTTTATTTAAACTTTGCTTTTATTTCTTGAATTTTCTCAAACTACCAAGAGACTAACAAGATGTGTATCAAAAGTTATATTTTTAACTTAACTAACAGTCGTATTGACTGATACACAGTTAGACGGCCCTAAAAATCGATAGCTGGATAAAAATCAATAGAAACCCGAGTTAATAAACGAGCGAGAGAATTTGGGTGCGAAGACAGTTTTTTTTTGTATGACTCTTTTTGCTTCTGGATTTCGTCTTTCACTGCGAGGATGCTCCGATCCCGGTGGATGTTTTCATTGCGAACGTACCAAGGTGCCCCAGTGATAGTTCTCAAGATTTTTGATTGTGCGCGCTGTATGATGTCTATGTTGCAGCTGCTCGCGTTTCCCCACAGCTGGGAGCCATACGTCCAGATTGGCTTTAGAACTGAATTGTACAGTAGTAACTTGTAGTCCAGGCACAGTGGCGATCGTGACTTTATGATCCAGTGGAGGCTGCTGGCTTTCATTTTTAGGTGCATCTTCTTGCATTCGATGTGCTTACGCCACGTATGTCGTCTATCAAGGTGGACGCCAAGGTACGTTACTTGGTTGGCTTGTGGGGTCTGCATACCGTTTAGTTAAAGTGGAGGGCATGTTTAATAGACAATAAGAGTAAACGATATATGTTTACACTTTTGTTCGTTTATTTTAATGCGCCAGTCGGACAGCCACCTTTCCACTATTATAGGATGATTAGCCAGTTGGGTTGTTGCGTTGGGCATCTGGAGCGACTAAGGATAGCGGTATCGTCGGCGAACGTTGACGTTATTAGTTGTGCGTTCGTAGGAATATCCGCAATACAAAACATATAGACACGGGCCGAGTACGTTTCTTTGTGGAACTCCAGCTTCGATGGCGTAGTCGTCCGAAGAAGCTGCGTTGCATCTCACTGAGAATACCCTATTGTAGAGGTATGATTCCAGTAGCTTGTGGGTGTACGTTGGCAAATACGTTTTAATTTTGTGCATGAGTCCGATGAGCCAAACTCGGTCGAAAGCTTGAGATACGTCGAGGAAAGTAGCGCTACAGTACTCTCGCTGTTCGAATGCTGAGCTTATTTCGATGGTTCCGTGGTTTCTTCGGAAGCCAAATTGGTGTGCCGGGATAATATTACAGGCTTCCATATATGGTGTTATGCGAGTTAACAAGCATTTTTCAAACAATTTAGACAAACAAGATAGAAGGCTTATTGGTCTGTATAATGACGGAATTGTGTGGTCTTTTCCAGGCTTTGGTATCATTATAATGATGGATTTCTTCCACTTTTTTGGGATATAGCCAAGATTAATGATCCCATTAAATAATTTGCAGACGACCTCTATTGCGCATTTTGGAAGTTCGATCAGCATCTTTGGCGTCAGTAGGTTGAGTAGGTTGAGTTGAAAACGTCGATTTGTGGGGAAAGGCAGACGCCATATTGATCGCGCACGCACGCCGAACGGCGCTAAGCATGATCATAGAAGTGTGCAGAATTTGCGATAACAAACACGAGACAGCATCGATTCCCTTTACTGCTACTTGTAGGCCCTTACTGATTTTCAGTTGGTACGTGTAATAGTTTTTCTGCTCAATATCCAGGTATTTGGTCACGATTCGGAAGTGCTCTTCAGTCTTGGTTTGCACCTTTTTTTCATGGATGTTCCTGTCACCGCTTGGCCGATCACGGGAATGCCTTATAACACTCAGATAGGACAGTTGTTGAAGTGATGTGGTGTGTAACGAGCGTTTTATTCTACAAGACAATTGTTCTTAACCTGATACATAATTCCTTATCCTACATACCGCAGTTTCTCTTTCCCTTTCTGTGATGGCGCAAATCGATGTGCTTTATCCGCCAAATTATTTCTTCCAAGCTACCCGATTTAGTGTGAACAGATAACATAAACTTAAAACCCTAAACATACAAAATACTGACATCTGACACCTAACACTAATCTCAACTATCGATAGCCACTAGTTCGTTCCGCGACAGTTCCCTTTGATAAGCGGGACAACATGAAAGTTGTCACCGTTCCCGATCAACGACGCAATTTTGATGACCAGGGCACTTTTCATCGATCTGCAGGGCACGGTTCATTTTTGTTTTATTTCCTGCCGGATTACTCTGCGGGCTAAGCTTGCGCTTAATTTGGATGTAACGATCCATTCCAGTCTGTGTGGCTAGGGCCGCTTTGGCACTTTCCGAAGTTGTTGTTTTTGTACTCGCTGTAGTCGTTGACGTCGCGGTACTTTGACCTGCAGTGGTTGTCGCTGTGATTGCAGAAATTGTAGCATATTGGAGGGGGGTTTTACACTGCGAACTCCATGACGGAGTAGAAGTTAGAGTGAGCAGAGCGCGTGAGCAAGACCGTGCCCTTTGGGTTTCAGCGGTCAGTAGAGCCGGGTTGCTCTTAATCGCCGAAAAGTAAAAGTAGAAGCCGTTTCTTTGGTTCACTGAACTTCTACGCTCGTTCTTTTGATCGTTGCTCAATGAGCTCATTGCGTGGCACTTATTTATATAAAACAATGCACTAGTTTTGGTTTAGCACATCACAACTGTTATAAAAAAATTGTCTATTGCTTTTAATAAATTGTTATTCAGCGTCTTTTCGCTTATATTGGGTTGCCCCAGTTTTTTTTTTTGATTAGCTGTTTGTAGTGGGGTTCAAAACCGCAGACCCTGTGCTTACTAGTGCCACCTAGCGGGCGGTACGGGTGGTAAAGTGGCAACATTAGACGTAGGGATTAGGCAGGACTGCATTTGCTTTAGCGTTTTAGGAGTAGCAGAAGTCTAGCCCTGGCAGTAAGCCATCTTGTAGAAACTGAGATCGAGAATCTGGTGCTTTCTTTTGGAATCAGACTCTGGACCGGCACGGATGTACGTCAGATCCAGATCCATCCACAAATTTTTGGTTGAAGCTATCGCCGAGTAACCCCAGCTTTGGAACCGAAGAAGGTGAGCATAGGAACGCTAATTCCTGCCCCAAGAGGGCAGCTAAATTACCCATACCGACCAGAATCAGAACTCCGCCAGTCAACATTATCTACGCCCAGCCCATCATCCCAGCCAAGCCCATATCAGCATCAATTGGTTTGCGGTGTTGTTTTCGTAAGGTGATCGTCAGACACAAGAAAAAGAGCAGACGAAAACTCGTGTCTGGTTTAGTCTGCGCGTTGCTGATAGACAGCTAAGAACTCCGTGCGATTAGCTTCCAAACAAATACCCAAAATTAGGGAACGTCGCGATGATGGCAAAGGTGTCGTCCATGCCAAGTGTCATCAAAACCACATGAAGTCTTTAGTTAATCTAAATATAAAGTATAATCTAAAAACATAGTTTAGCAAATTGAAAATCGGTACAAAGTTAAAATCGGTAAAAAAAAAAATAAGGTTAAAACCACAAGCTAAAATTGTGTAAAAATATACAAATTTAAAAAAAGAAAAAAAAAGGAATAGATCAAAAACGGGTTTGATGTAAATTAGACAAGATGATGATTAGAAACGAGTAAGAAGTTGAATAAAAAACGCCGATAAGACAAATTCGGTTAAGTCTCGATGTGGGTGTGTGTGCTGAAAAATTTTAGTCTTCGCGAGTCGCTTTGGACTTTCATTTATTTACAGACTTCTTACGACACCTCCGATATTTGGAAGCGCTTTCAACGGTGAAGTATATCAGATGAGCAAAGTCTACCCAATATTTACCTTTTTCGTCTGCATATGCATGTCATCTCGATTCAGAACCGAAATTTGAAATCTAATGAAATGAAATGAAATGAAAACGTTAAAAATAAAGTTAACTTGTTAGGCACTATTAAAGAAAAAAAAGAGAAGATAAAATTAAAAATATTATATATATAGAATATTTGAATATAATGAATAAGAAATTGCATCACCTACGTTTGATTTGAAATATTTGCATTTAATAATAAATATTACACTTAGTAAAATATAAATATATAAATAATACGTTAAGAAATCCTTCCTAAATGCAAATACAAATTATTAGCATTAGTTCTAAGTAATAGAAGTTTGTAAAACAGTCATAGTTGTCTGCTCATAGTTATCTGGGATAAATCAGTTTTATTTGCGTGCAAAAACGAGCCAATTTCGGCCGGACAAGATATAGCTTAACAAACGGACGGACAAGAACTAGGATAGTACTCTCACTTTGCGCACCCCGAGATGTAAAAGTAGTGTCTTCAGCCCACCCTACCATGGCCAGTGCGTTTTCCCAACGATCCTGCAACAGGCCCCTTTGAGTTTATGACCCTACGACGGCTCTGTGATCGGCATGGAGTTACAACAGGGTTTTCTACTCTTTCATTATAATGGCGTATTTATTAAACATAAAGATGTACATCTCGTTTTGTTTACTTTTGGTTTCTTGAGTTAAAGCCTAATATATTACTTCATTTCTTAATTTAATCATTTCAATTTAATGCGTGCCGCGTTATTAGCTTGCAAAGAACACCAGCTCTACGTTTTTCGTTACAGGAATAATAATAAGTAATATCTGAATAATCATGGCGCCCAACGTGGGGCTTGACTGTACAGTGAAGCTCACTCAATAGCGAAACAAACCAACCTTTCTTTTAATTTCCATTTCTATAAATTTCCTAGTCAGCAGTGTCAACTTTCAGTCGCATTGGAATGCAGCTTTTATATTTTCAGAAAGAAAAAAAAAACTCACCACGAAGAAAGAATTAATACAGCAGTCTCCTTTAATTGTGTTCAACCACAATAGGCAAGCGCTTTGGATTTGGCCAATTACGATCAATTATTAGTTTGGCTAACCGCGCTTGAACTAGCGAGGAATAGGTGAAGTAGCTAAAGGTCTAGTAAGTCGAGAATGCAGGATTACAGAGCTTATGCTTGCGGGCAAGAGTCTGGCCGCAATTTCGGAAGCAAATCTTTAGGCAGTTTTTAGTATTGAAACTTTATTGAGGCTAAGTACGAAGTGCTTGGAAGTACAATCTCAAAGATAACTAATAATAGTAGAGATTGGCCACGCTTGTTACGAAGGTCACATAAGTAAAGCAGCTTATGTAGCCGCTTGATGAGTTTTAATTTTTTTTTGCTGCGCCTTTTTCTCGTATCTTTTTCAGATAATTTTCTTTTCCTCTCACAAAAAAAAAAAAAAATCTTAAGAAAGACCTTCGACAATCAGCTCTTGGTTAGGCATGGAGTTAATTTTTTTATCGTAATATATATATTTTTTTGTGGACATAATCTAGTGGCTTATATCTTTAAATATTCAGAATTGTGATTTTAAGTGGCAGCGCTAAGCACGAGATCTTCAAATTGAATAACAATAGTTTCGAAATAAAACAACAAATAATAATAATCATAGGATATGGGTGTAGACCATTCAGATAACGATCGCAAATTCCTGACAAAGAGTTATACAAAACGAAATGTGGGCACGGGTTTCATAGGAAGTGTATGAGCACACATCTAAAGAGCAAGAAAACTTGCCCTACCTGCAAAGCGACTTTCTCTGGGGAACCTATTGCAAGATCAGATAGCTTTATTGCACAAAATACAAGAAGGCAAAAACTTATAAGTTCGCAAACAGAAGGCGAAAGTCGGGGATCAGAAAGTATGGAGAAAGAACGGCAGAGTCAAGAGCGAAGGGGTGAGGATGTACAAAGTATGGTATTAGATTCTGTTAAAAGTATGCAGCACGAGTTGCTAACCCAACTAACAGAGAAAATGTCCCTCATGATCCAGTCGAACCTAGCCGCCGGAATTCCCCACCAGCCACTTCAGGGGGCGACAGACCCAAGTCCGTCACTTGATCAGCTTCTTGGCATAGATGCTGGCCAGGTGAATGCTGGGCAAAGTCAAGCGCAGGCTAACATCTCTCCTCGGTCAAGCGCCTCAGAACTTTCACAAAGGCCAGATAAGGTGGCACATATAATGAATGGATGGAAAATTCGGTTTAGTGGAGACCCAGGAGGCATTAGCGTAGATAATTTTATTTATAGGGTACACGCGTTAACCGGTCAAACCCTCGATTCAAAGATCGATGTTATGTGTGGCAACGCAAGTGCTTTGTTTGAGGGTAAAGCCAATGACTTTTACTGGCGATATCATAAATCGGTGCCATCCGTTAAGTGGACCGAATTGTGTGACGCACTTCGCCGTCAGTTCAGGGATACTAGAACGGATGTTGATATACGAGAATTAATTCGGGATCGCAAACAGAAAGAAAAAGAGAGTTTCGACTCGTTTTATGACGCCGTGGTTCAATTAACGGACAGCTTAGACTGCCCTTTAGAGGATAAATCTTTAATAGAGATTTTACGGCGAAATTTGCGAGCTGAGATCAGACACGAAATTTTAAATATCCCAACTGAGTCGATCTCAAAGCTTCGCGAAATATGTAGAAGGAGAGAATGCTTTCTAGAGGAAGTAAAACGGAATCATATATATTAAAAGGGTACCCCATTCAAAAGTAACGTCTCAGAACTTCTTCAAGTTGAGCATAAAGAGTCTGAATCGGAATTCTTTGAGGACGAAGAGGGGGTCATTGAAGCAATGTCATTAATATGCTGGAACTGTAAGAAGGAGGGCCACAGGTACCAGGATTGCACGGCTCCTCGTAAAGTGTTTTGTTACGGATGTGGGGCACGCAACACATATAAGCCGGCATGCCTAAAGTGCCAAAAAAACAAGCTGCTGAACACCCAAGCCGCTCGTTCTCGGTGTGTTCAACGGACTCAGTCGACAAATACGGAAAGCGAGCAACTATAAGTCCTGTCATGGACTCATTCAAAACTGATGTTGGACCTGTAGAGGGATGGCATCAGAAAATCAATATTTTTAGGAACATTAGCAATAAACAAGCTTATCTTAAGAAACTTGATGCTAAAAATAAGTCACGGAATACCAATAGATTAAAAAGATTCTGGAAAGTCACTAAGGATTTGTGTGCGCTTCGCAGCAATAATGGCGACGGTCGTCCGTATACTATTGTAAAAATCCTGGATCGGAATATCAAAGGGCTTATGGACACGGGCGCATCTATGAGCTGTATTGGGGGGCAGTTTGCACAGGAAGTTCTGGGGAGCGAAGTTCCTTTCCACAGAGTCTTTAATAATGTTTCTACAGCAGATGGAAGTAAGCAAAATAGGTCGAATAAGCACAAATATAGAATACAACGGCCAGATTAAGGCGATTCAGTTATACATAGTTCCATCTTGTATAACCAAACAAAACCTCTACTTAGGCGTAGATTTTTGGAAACTCTTTGACTTACTACCTCCAAATATTCAAATTTTGGAGCTAAGTGCTCACAATCTTACCCAGGACCAAACGGAAACCTTGCAGGGAGTAGTGGATCAGTTTCCATCATTTGCTTCCGCTGGATTGGGCAAAACAAATCTTTTATCGCACCATATCGATGTGGGCGAAGCCAAGCCCATAAAGCAACGGCATTTCCCCGTATCGCCAGCCTCATCCCCCTCATGGACAAAGTTATTCCGGCGTCACTGCGAAATGAGGTGTTCATCTACCTCGACGATCTACTTCTAGTTTCGGACACCTTTGAAAACCTTTGAAAGGGTTCTAAAGACAGTGGCGGACTGCATCCGGTCTGCCGGGTTGACAATTAATGTTCAGAAAAGCCATTTCTGCGTTCAGCACGTCAAATATTTAGGGCATGTGATCGGGGAGGGCGAAATACGCACAGATCCCGAAAAAGTGGCAGCGATTAAAAAGTTTCCTCTGCCGAAAACCTTGAAGAGTCTGAGAAGTTTTCTCGGAATGGCGGGTTGGTACCGTAAATTCATTGACAATTTTGCCACTGTAGCCGCTCCTCTAACTGATTTACTCAGAGCTAAAAGGAAATTCACAATGACCGAAAAAGGACATCAGGCATTCATTGAGTTAAAGCGCAGGTTATGTACTGCGCCCGTCCTTCGAAGCCCAGATTTTAATAAGCCCTTTTACATCCAGTGCGATGCCAGCAAAAGTGGCGTAGGTGGAGTTTTGGTCCAAAAAACGGAACAGGGTGACGAATACCCGATCGCATTCGTTTCTAAAAAATTTAATAAGGCACAAAGAAACTATTCAGTAACTGAACAAGAGTGTTTGGCAGCAATAGTAGGCGTGAAAAGATTTCGTCCCTATGTAGAAGGCCAGGATTTCACAATAATTACTGACCATGCATCCCTAAAGTGGTTAATGGGCGAATCTGACCTGAATTCCCGTTTAGCGAGATGGGCTCTTCAACTGCAGGGATTGAAATTTAAGATTGAGCATCGCCGAGGATCACTAAACGTTGTTCCAGATGCTCTGTCAAGGGTCAACGAAGACGAAATAGCGAGTATTGATGCTTCGCATGGGTTGCTGGTGGATGTAGCGTCCGAACATTTTCAAGGCCCAGAATATTTAAGCCTGGTAGACAGTGTCAGGGCCAACAGTGCGAAGCTTCCTGACTTGAAGGTTGTGGATAACTTGGTTTACCGACGCTCAGAGCACGCAACAGGCGAGCCCCTTCATGATGTCTATATCTGGAAACTGTGGGTACCATTACAGCTGGTGGGCAATGTTCTGAAAAATGCACACGATCACCCACTTGCTGCTCATGGAGGCGTGCATAAGACGCTAGAAAGAGTACGCCGCTACTATTACTGGCCAGGTTTGGTGAGCGATGTTAAGGCTTATGTCAGTAATTGCGATGCATGCAAGGCTACAAAAGCTCCCAACTGTCCGTTAAGACCTCCCATGGGAAAAGCTCCAGAATCGCAACGATTCTTTCAGCGTTTATACATCGATTTTCTGGGACCATATCCGCGGTCGCGTAGTGGAAACATCGCAATTTTCATAGTTCTAGAACACTTTTCAAAATTTGTTTTTTTAAAAGCCATAAAAAAAATGGAGTCGACTGTCGTAGTGAAATACATGAAAGAAGAATTGTTCCACTTGTTCGGAGTGCCAGAGTTAATTGTTTCGGATAACGGCACACAATTTAGGCCTGAATTGTTTCAAAAGTTGCTGAGGGAACACCGAATTACCCATAAGCTCACTGCCATTCATGCCCCTCAAGCAAATGCGTCAGAGCGGGTGAATAGATCAATAATAACGGCTATACGTGCATATGTATATACTACCCAAAAAGATTGGGATGTGAATCTAAGCAGCATTTGCTGCGCCCTCAGGTCAGCTACCCACTCATCCCTCGGGACATCGCCCTACTATATGGTGTTTGGCCAACACATGGTTACATCTGGAGGTACCTACGCTTTGTCAACCCTTTCATGCCCAAATTAAACTGGGAATACATAGAAAATATTTAACGCCATAAATGATTAATAGGAGCCCCAATTAGCGTTTATTTTGATTTTCGATACTCTAAGTCCTTTGGAATGTCCTTACTGCAATGTTGCCTATAGGCAACATTTGTCCATCCATATATGTAAATAAGTACGTACGTATGAGTAATATTACCTTTAAAAGCACAAACAATTATGAGATTTTTGTTAACAATCTTAATTTTTCTGTGTTAGTATTAGTACGATACAGTAATAATCAATTTTTATTTGGGTTTGAGCACAAATGGACATTACATTTCGAAAATTTTGACCTGGGAAAGCCTTTAGTACACATTCTACATCTACCTTTTAATCCTCACTGAACCCAGTGACCAATTTGGTAGTATCTTATTGCCTTTTCCGGAGTATAATTTATTATACTTATTATACCGGCCATAATTTAAGACTTCTTTGGGAATTAAGATTTTGGTAAGGGAAAAGGGAAATTAAGATTTCAATCCCTTTCGAAGAAGCTGGAGAACTTTGATCTACAAGATCGGTTGATGAGCTTGGTGAGTTAAAATTTAGTTAACCAAATGCAGGCCGACCCCTTTATTCGGGATCTAACCACATTAGCATTAAGTAGCTCCATGGCAATATCTAGTTGAAAACTTATAAGTGGCATATGTTTTGTTCTTTCAAATGATTGCTTATGATCTCTGCGGTACAGTAGCCAACTATTCACCACTGTCACATTTATTCACCAATAAACGATTCGCATGTACCATTTTTTTGAGCGATGATTTACTTTGTATAATTCTAATAGCATATCTGATAGATCAACACCACCCATGTTTCTATTATACCTATCTACAATAGCTCATCTTCAATATTTCCACCTTGCTGTATTATGTCCTGCAGACTTTCTTCTATGAATGCCTCCAAGACATCCATTTTAACCTCTGCCTCTTCATCGTCATCCTCGTCGTTTGAATTTTCCCAATCGAATTCGCAAATATTCCGAATTTCCAATTCGTTTAATCCCTTCGGACGCATGCCTAATAAGCACAAACAATTTGCCTAATAAGCGATATAGTTTAGCAAATTGAAAATCGGTACAAAGTTAAAATCGGTAAAAAAAAAAATAAGGTTAAAACCACAAGCTAAAATTGTGTAAAAATATACAAATTTAAAAAAAGAAAAAAAAAGGAATAGATCAAAAACGGGTGTGATGTAAATTAGACAAGATGATGATTAGAAACGAGTAAGAAGTTGAATAAAAAACGCCGATAAGACAAATTCGGTTAAGTCTCGATGTGGGTGTGTGTGCTGAAAAATTTTAGTCTTCGCGAGTCGCTTTGGACTTGCATTTATTTACAGACTTCTTACGACACCTCCGATATTTGGAAGCGCTTTCAACGGTGAAGTATATCAGGTGAGCAAAGTCTACCCAATATTTACCTTTTTCGTATGCATATGCATGTCATCTCGATTCAGAACCGAAATTCGAAATCTAATGAAATGAAATGAAAAAGTTAAAAATAAAGTTAACTTGTTAGGCACTATTAAAGAAAAAAAAAGAGAAGATAAAATTAAAAATAAAAAGAGAATATTTGAATATAATGAATAAGAAATTGCATCACCTACGTTTGATTTAAAATATTTGCATTTAATAATAAATATTACACTTAGTAAAATATAAATATATAAATAATACGTTAAGAAATCCTTCCTAAATGCAAATACAAATTATTAGCATTAGTTCTAAGTAATAGAAGTTTGTAAAACAGTAGTTATTAAGAAATGAAGTAATATATTAGGCTTTAACTCAAGAAACCAAAAGTAAACAAAACGAGATGTACATCTTTATGTTTAATAAATACGCCATTATAATGAAAGAGTAGAAAACCCTGTTGTAACTCCATGCCGATCACAGAGCCGTCGTAGGGACATAAACTCAAAGGGGCCTGTTGCAGGATCGTTGGGAAAACGCACTGGCCATGGTAGGGTGGGCTGAAGACACTACTTTTACATCTCGGGGTGCGCAAAGTGAGAGTACTATCCTAGTTCTTGTCCGTCCGTTTGTTAAGCTATCTCTTGTCCGGCCGAAATTGGCTCGTTTTTGCACGCAAATAAAACTGATTTATCCCAGATAACTATGAGCACCTGTAGGCTATAACCGCTGAAGAACACCACTCCATTCGCTGACGAGCTAGAGCCGGAATTTAATGCGTGCCGCGTTATTAGCTTGCAAAGAACACCAGCTCTACGTTGTTCGTTACATGTTTTATATTACAGACCCTATAAAATATATAAGTTAACACAAAACGAATTCACAACCGAAGTTGGCCACGCGCATCCGGCATTGCAGCAGCAAGCAAAAGTGCAAGGGCAATTTTCAGGGGTGCTGACAAAAGGTGCTGACTGCAGCGTCTGATCGACTTTCCCCTGCAGCGAAGACAACGGCAAAGCTCCGACGTTGGCAGAGGCAGTGACAAAGTTATTGGGTATAAATATGCCAATTTTTTTAAACATAATTTAGTTCCAATTTTTTTACTAATAAAAACGGACCAGGTGTCCAACAAAATTATTTTTTTTTTTAAATAATAAACCCAAGTGTTTAACTTATATATTCTTGATCAGGAAGACCTTGTGAGTTGATACGAGCATATCCGACTGCTGTCCGTCTGTCAGACTGTCTGCTTCTGTCTGTCTGCCTGTTTCTACGCAAACTAGTCTCAGTTTTAAAATGAAATGATCCAACTTCCGTGTTTTTGAAGATAGAAACGTGGAACTTTGTACAGATTTTATTTTTGGTAAGTTGATCCGACCTGCCAAATATATATCGGCCGACTATTATGATATTCTCATAAGGATCGGCCAACTATATCCGATTTTTACGATATATAATATATCCGGTTGTAACTGCAAGGGTATACCAACTTCGGCTGTATATCTAAAAAATGAACCAAAACAAGGATAGAAGCTATGGACTTAATTTCTTATTCCTTTTTGGATTTCTTTAGTTGTTTCAAAAAGCGATAAAAGTCGAGAATAAAATTTTGTTTGTTGACGAATCTGCAAAAAAGTTGTTCTTTGGGAATCTAGTCATAAAACTCGACGATAGCAGTACTTTCTTGTACAATATATTGACTTTTCATTCTATATTTTAAGAGAGAATGTATGCATGAATTTTTTGATAGAAATTTTTTCTGATTGGCCGACACATTATTTATAAATATCGGACAAAAGATATTTTTTTGTTCTATACTGTTTTTGGTTTAAATGGACCCGACTCATCGGTGACGTAACTTTCAATTCCTTTTTCATGTTGATATACCCTTGCAGTTAAAAACGGATATATATCGCAAACATCGGATATAGTTGGCCGATCTTTATGAGAATAACATAACAAAACACATTTATTACCATACAAAATCTAAAAAAAAGTCCCAAGCATCTTCAAAAATATCAAAGTTGGTATTTCTACCAAAGTTCAGTTATATGGCAGCTATAGGATATAGTCGGCCGATCCTTATGAAATTTGGTAGGTTTGGCAATTATTTTGCCAAAAATAGCATTCATACAAAATTCGAACTCTCTAAATGTAAAAACACCAAAGTTATACCATTTCCGATCAATCAGTTATATAGCAGCTATAGGATATAGTCAGCCGATCTCGGCCGTTCCGACTCATATACTGCGTGCAAAGGAAAGAAGGGTGTGTGCAAAGTTTCAAGTCGATAGCTTTAAAACTAAGAGACTAGTTCGCGTAGAAACAGACCGACAGACGGACATGCTTATATCAACTCAGGAGGTGATCCTGATCAAGAATATATACACTTTATAGGGTCGGAGATGTCTCCTTTACTGCGTTGCACCCTTTTGACCAAAATTATAATACCCTCTGCAAGGGTATAACAACAAAGGATAGCTAACTTTGGGCGGAGCCGAAGTTGATATACTCTTGCAGTTAAAACCGAAAACATCGGATATAGTTGGTCGATCCTTATGAAATTATAATAAAATAACCAATTTATTACAATAAATCTAAAAAAGTCCCAAGCTTCTATCTTCAAGATCACCAAAGTTGGTATTTTTACCAATTAAAAAATACCATTTGCGATCGTTTAGTTATATGGCAGCTATAAGATACAGTTTTCCGATCGATATGAAATTTGGTAAGTCGGATCAATTGATAACAGAATTTGTACGAAGTTCCAACTTTCTATCTTCAAAAACACAAAAGTTGGTCATTTCCGATCGTTTAGATACAAGGCAGCTATTAAATACAGTCGGCCAAGCCCTATGAAATTTGGTAGGTCGTATTATTGTGGGAAAAATAAATTGCGAAAGCTCTCATGCAAAATCCAAACTCTCTAACTCTAAAAACATCAAAGTTATACCAAAGTTTTTCCGATCAATAAGATATAGTCGACCGATCCCGGCCGTTCCGACTTATATACTGCGTGCAAAGGAAAGAAGGGTGTTTGCAAAGTTTTAAGCCAATAGCTTTAAAACTGAGAGACTAGTAACTCGCGAAGGAACAGACAGACAGGAGGACAGACGAACATGCTCATATTAACTCAGAAGGGGATCCTGATCAAGGATATACATATATACTTTATAAGGTCGGAGATGTCTCCTTCAATGCGTTGCACACTTTTGACGAAAATTGTAATACCCTCTGCAAGGGTATAAAAATGTCAAACTTATATATAAAAAAATATAATTTTCAATGTGGCCCACTTGACATGGCATGACCCATCTTCTTTAACTGGTCACTTCATTAAGTTTATTTGATAATAGTTAATTAGTCTAGGCATTAACTTCACAAAATAGGATAAAACATTTAAAATAATTCAATCAAATTGAATTTAAATAGTTGTTGTTACGTTAAGTACTCACTCTTATAACAATTTTATAATATAAGATAATATTTTTTTAGCGTACTTTTTAAAATGGATTTTAATAATAGTGTAATAATTTTATTTTTATGCTAGGTACAACTTTTTGTAATCTTGTTAGACACAACTGCAAAAGCAAACTAATGTATAACTGTGAAAATAGATTGTGTCGTTAGATTATTAAGTCGTTAGAGTCGTTTAAATTAAACAACAAAAGAGTAATTTGTTCGGAACTTTGTATTCCTGCTGGTTATTTCTAAAGTACTTATGAAGAACTATTATTTATTATAATACATTAGTTTATAGCATTATATTTTCTTACATATATTTTTTATCTTATACTTGTGTGTTCACATGTCAATAACTCAGATTTTCTTGATTTTTTTTATTTGGTAGATTTTGGTTTTTCCTTGTTTTTTTACAAAAAGCAAAAAAAAAGCTATTTTTTTAAATTAAGGGAAATTGTTGATTTATTCGTATGACAATGCAACAAACACAAAAACTCGAAAAATAAACAACTCAATATAATAATTACCTGTTTATAAACATAAATTGAATGAACTATACAATTTTTTATTATTTATATTTTGGACTGCAAAACCAATACAGATTACCACATTCACCAAATTGGCGGGAAAAGTAATCACCTGCTGAGTATTGGACAGAATTCTGAGTGACCAACACTTGTTATATAAAAAACGAAAGTTGCTGACAGTTTTTTAACGCACGTTTAAAAATAATTTAATTTGAACGGTATGATGCAGATATGCATCACCACCATGTAAAGGGATATAAACGAATACTACACTAAAGTGTGCTTTAAAGTTTCACGACTATTTTTTAAACAAAAATCTTGGGCAAAAACGAGCGATAAATCACTGCAACCTTTATCATATGCAATCGCTCAAAATATGTCAGAGTGTGAGCGAAGCGATTTGGGAGTTCAAGCGATAAAGCGAGAGCAAACCTGCTGAGAGCGAGAGAGAGATGCAACCTGCTTTATCGCTTCGACTGGCTCAGAGCGTTCGATTGGTTTTTATAAATTGTTGAACTCCCTTTTTCGTTCCTACTGCAGTTAAGCGGGTGAACCCCCCTTTTTTGTTTAATACAAAGTTAATACTAGCTAACTTCGGGCGGAGCCATGGTTGATATACACTTTCAGTTAAAACCGGATATATATCGCAAAAATCGGATATAGTTCCCGATCCTTATATAATATTATAATATAACCAATTCACTACAAAACAAAATCTAAGAAAAGTCCCAAACTTCTATTTTCAAGAACATCAAAGTTGGTATTTTTACCAAATACCATTTCCGATCGTCCAGTTATATGGCAGCTATAAGATATAAGATATAAGCTATAAGAGTCGGCCGATCCTTATTTGGTGGGTAGCACTCAAAAATGGCACTCATGCAAAATCCTAACTCTTTAAATCTAAAACCCCAAAGTTATACAGGAATTCGGCTTGCTACTGGATTGCCTCGGCCCCAAGTTCATAATCGGAGGACTTTAATGCTAAACACCCCTGGTGGGGCTCCAGGATTACGAACCCAAAGGGGTCGGCCCTATACAGGCAGATTCAGTCCCGAAACTTGAGCTGTCACGCGACCGGTGCACCCACATACTGGCCAACGGATCCTCACAAAATCCCAGATGTCCTAGACTTCGCCATCTCCGGAGGACTGGATTCTGCCGGAATTCAGGCGAGAGAAGTAGAAGACCTCTTCTCGGATAGATTTTGGTGACTTATGGCGAGTCACCAAATCTATCAGACAGCCGCTGAAAAGGATCCCACCTGTACAAAGAACCGACGGCAGCTGGTGCAGATCGGAGATGGACAGGGCCAACGCTTTCGCCGAACACCTCGAAGGTGTCTTTACGCCTTTCGATCGCTGCTCACCGACCACCCCTGACCACCAGTTTGGCTTCAGGCGACGACACGGTACCCCAGAGCAGTGCCATCGGGTGGTGCAGTGCATCCTGCACGCATTTGAAACCAAGAAGTACTGCATGGCCGTCATGCTGGACGTGAAGCAGGCGTTCGACCGAGTCTGGCATCCCGGACTTCTATATAAATTAAAGACTGGCCTACCCCGACCATACTTCCAGTTCCTAAAGTCGTTCTTGGAAGACCGTAAATTTGCGGTAAGATGCGGCGAGGCCATCTCCGGTCTAAGAGAAGCTCACGCTGGTGTACCCCAAGGCAGCGTTCTTGGCCCGTTGATGTACAACGCTTACACGGCCGACCTCCCTGTTCTTCAGAGGCCTGACCTGCTCGCAGCAACCTATGCAGACGACACCGCCTTCCTTACCACTGCCAACAGCGCCATGGGGGCAGCCGAGACGATGCAATTGCAGCTTGACTTGCTCAGCGACTGGCAAAAGCGTTGGAACATTGCCGTCAATAATGAGAAGTCCACTGCCACCACATTTTCTCTCTGCAAAGGCAACTGCCCTCCAGTTAACCTTAACGGCTCCCCAATCCCACAGGAAGAGAATCCCAAGTACCTTGGATTCACCCTAGACAGGAGGCTCACCTGGAGGCCCCATCTGATTAAGAAGAGGAAGCAGGCTGATCAAAGACTTCGATCCTTTTACTGGCTCATGGGTAGGAGATCGAAGCTGAGAACTTCCACGAAACTTCTCATCTACAAGGCCATAATACGCCCAAACTGGACGTACGGCATACAGCTCTGGGGCACTGCGAGCAAGACGAATGTTCGAACTATACAAACGTTCGAAAATAGAGCCCTTCAAATCGCCACTGGGGCCCACGTCTATCATGACAATCGCACCATCCACGGGGTTCTCAATTTTCCTTGGGTCAAGGACGAGATCCAAAAAAGCAGGGCACGTTACATGCAGAGGCTTCATAATCACCCGAACCTGATGGCCAGCTCCCTGCTGGACAACAGAGAGCAGCCCAGAAGACTAAAAAGGACACACCCGCTGGACCTCCCCTTACTACTCTAATTTATTTCTACCATATTAATATGTAAAATTATTTATAAGTGAAGTTTATGTGATAACATTTAATGGTTGTCCCTAAAGGACAGTTTTAAATAAACGTTATCCTGCTATAAAAAAAAAAAAAAAGTTATATCGAAGCTTTAAGTTATAGTAGGCCGATTTCGGTCGTTCCGACCGATATTGCGTGCAAAGAAAAGACAAAGAGAGACTCATTTCGCGTATATATATACTTTAGAGAAATTATGTCTCCTAGGACAACAGGTGTCTCCTTCACTGCGTTTGGCACTTTTGAACAAAAGTATTATACCCTCTGTATGCGTATTATGATGGTACGATTTAAGTTTACCAAAAATGAAGAATATATAGTCAAATTAGTTTAATTAAAATTAATTCCATAAGATAAGACTACATATGTACCCACAAACCGCTTGAAGACTGGAGCGTTGTATGGCTTGACAAATGTCGATAAAGTCAAATTAAAACAAGAAAGTAAAGCTAACTTCGGACGGAGCCTAAATCGGATAAAGTTTGCCTATCCTTATGAGAATATCATAATATAACCCATTTATTACAATAAGAAATGTAAAAAAAGTCCCATGCTTCTATCTTCAAGAACATCAAAGTTGGTATTTTTAGCAAATGGCAAATACCAATTCCGATTGTTCACTTAAATGGCAGCTATAAGATATAGTCGGCCGATTATTATGAAACTTTAATTACAAATGATCAAATGACCAATGGATTAAATGAAGAAAAATAGAATCGGTACAAAGTTACATGTTTCTATCTTCAAAAATACAAAAGTTGGGTCATTTCCGATTGTTAAGTTATATGGCAGCTCCTTATGATGAGTCCTATCCTTATGAGAATATCATAATATAACCCATTTATTACAATAAGAAATGTAAAAAAAGTCCCATGCTTCTATCTTCAAGAACACCAAAGTTGGTATTTTTAGCAAATGGCAAATACCAATTCCGATTGTTCACTTAAATGTCAGCTATAAGATATAGTCGGCCGATTATTATGAAATTTTAATTACAAATGATCAAACGACCAATGGATTAAATGAAGAAAAATAGAATCCGTACAAAGTTACATCTTTCTAACTTCAAAACTTCAAAACAAAACTAACTGTCTGTCTGTTTCTACGCGAACTAGTCTCTGAGTTTTAAAGCTATCCTCTTGAAACTTTGCACACACCCTTCTTTCCTTTGCACGCAGTATATAAGTCGGAACGGCCGGGATCGGCCGACTATATCCTATAGCTGCCATATAACTGATTGATCGGAAGTGCTATAACTTCGGTGTTTTTAAAGCTAGAGAATTCGGATTCGGCACGAATGCTTTTTTTGGCAAAATAATACAACATGCCGAATTTCATTAGGATCAGCCGACTATATCCTATAGCTGCCATATAACTGAACAATCGCAAATTACCCAACTTTGGTGTTTTTGAAGATAAAAAGCTGGAACTAAGTACAGATTCTATTTTTGGTCAGTTAATACAACCTACCAAACAGCTGCCATATAACTGAACGATCGGAAATGGTATTTGGTAAAAATACCAACCTTGGTATTTTTGAAGATGGAAGCTTGGTACTTTGTTTTAGATTTTTTATTGTAATAAATTGGTTATATTATGATATTCTTATAAGGATCGGCCAATTTAATCCGATGTTTGCGATATATATCCGGTTTTAACTGCAAGGGTATATCAACTTCGGCTCCGCCCGAAGTTAGCTTTCCTTTCTTGTTTTATAAATGATTGGCCCCCTTCTTTAACGAACTCTCTAGTTCTTATGTATGCAGATGATGTAAAGCTTTGTCTTCAGTACAAATCAATGATCTAATACTTAATAGATAAAAATGCAAGCTCATGTCTTTTTATCGTTCCTCTCTATGGGATTGCCTTAGAAAAATTAACCCATGTTCGTGGCCAAAAACTTAAATTTGCCGAACATATTTTCTTAATGGTTAATAAGGCTAATGGAGTCCTTGGTTTTATTAAAAGGTGGTCAAAAGAATTTAATGACCCCTATATAACCAAAACACTATTCATTTCTTTGGTCCGTCCGATACTGGAGTACGGTTCATGTGTCTGGAGTCCCTAAAATGGAGAACATCAGGACCGCATATAATCCGTACAAAAGAATTTCTTAACTTTTTCACTTAGAGGTGTAAACTGGGAGCAAATCTTCACCTTCCATCTTATAATAATAGACTCTACTTATAAACTTACTTAGCTTAACAAATCGTAGGACAATGCTCGGTGTAGTTTTTCTGCATAACCCAATTAATGGGGATGTAGATAACCAGCATTTAGTAACACGCTTAAATTTTAACATTCGTAATAGAAGGACTAGAAACTATACTCCTCTATCTCTTAGCCATTGTAGTTCGACATATGCACAGCACGACCATTTTAGGGTCTTATGTTGGAACTACAATGCTCTCTACTCTATAACATCATTTTCCTGTCCTTCAAATTTAAAATATAGAATTTTAAAATATTCTTACTAACTCCTCCTAGCTTAATAATAAACAAATAGCTTAATATATTCTAACAAATCGTTTCTTGAGCGCCCCTCGGTCGTATGGGCCTCTAAGCTTTATGATGAATACAGGAATGCTAGCTGATGCTCTTATTGATGCACAAGCCATTTCCAAATTCTGAAAGAACGGTAAAAAAAAAAAAAAAAAAAAAAACTTTTTCTTCACCTAAACTAACAAATCAGCCTTACGCATACAACATTCAATCCGCAAATCTTATTTTCTGTCCGTTTTTTCTCCGAAAATAGCTTATTTTCTGATCTTCTAAGGGTCAAACCCATTTATGCGCCAGTCCCCGATTGAGTACCAGGCTGTGTGCTAAAATACTGTGCCAGGGCTCTGTGCAAACCTCTTCTAAGACTTTTCAATTTATCTTTGGAAACCTCGATTTTTCCCCTTAAATGGAAGGAGGCATCTCTAAGTTGTCGGCAATTCCAAAGTTATTTGAAAAATACCCCTCCCTTCATTTGCAACACCTATGCTCTTCGATCATCTCTCCCTGTCAGCATGGCTTTATCAAGCGTCGCTTAATACCACAAATTTACTGGAGTTGACATTCTTTGTCATAGATGGTTTTTGTAAGGGATATCAAAACGATGTAATCTACACAGACTTTAGCAAAGCATTTGATTCAGTTAATCACTCACTCTTGTTGAGTAAACTGAATATGCTGGGTTTTCCTATAGACCTCTTAACGTGGATCTCCAGCTACTTAGATGGAAGGACACAAAGAGTCTTATTTAAAAACATACAGTCCCGTCTGGTCCGTGCTACATCTGGAGTCCCTCAAGGAAGTCATCTTGTCTCGCTATTATTTACGCTTTTAATAAATGACTTGCCCCCTGCTTTAACGAACTCTCTAGTTCTTATGTATGCAGATGATGTAAAGCTGTGTCTTCTGTACAAATCCATCTCTGCCTAATGCAGTCTTCAGTGTGACCTTGATAACTTTCAAAAATGGTGTTTAGCTAATGATTTAATACTTTATAGATAAAAATGCAAGCATATGTCTTTTTATCATTCTTGCCCTCTGCAAGCTACGTATTCCATTATTGGGATTGCCTTAGAAAAATTAACCCAGGTTAATGATCTCGGCATCCTATTAGACATAAAATCTAAATTTGCCGACCATATTTTCTTAATGGTTAATAGGGCTAAAGGAGTCCTTAGTTTTATTAAAAGGTGGCCAAAATAATTTAACGACCTCTACATAACTAAAACCTCATTCATTTCTTTGTTCCGTCCGATACTGGAGTACAGTTCATGTGTCTGAAGTCCCCAATATCGAGTACATCAGGACCGCATAGAATCTGTTGAAAAGAATTTCTTAACTTTTTCACTTAGATGTCTTAGGTTAGGTTAGGTTGAGGCAGCGATGCGGGGTCAGTCACTGATGCCCCCATCCACTTGACCCGCTGGGGCTGCATGTAATACCGCACAGGCAAGACGTCCATCCAGCTTTCCGGATGAAGGCAACGAGTCTGCTTGGAGTGATCTCCGCGAGGCCTCGTAGGTCCATGAGTGCTGCATCCCCTGCTGATTTGAGTCAGCTGCGCCCCATCGCAGGGCAATGACACAGGAGGTGAACGACTTTCCCTTCCTCTTCTAAATCCCCGCAGCTCCTTCAGTAATCATAGTGTGGCACCGCTAATCTAGCCGCGTGTGCTCCTATTAACCAGTGTCCCGTGATGGCCTTGACCGCCAGACTGCAAACCTTCCTACATATTGAGGGTGATAAGCATCATTAATCTTTTCCTAGAGCGGATAGGCTATATCATGCGTGAGTTCCTGCAGTTTTGGAGATTCCTCCATTTCCTCAGTGCTACTCTTCCAAAGTAATCCCAGAATTTTAGCCTACACTTAGCTAGGGGAATGCCTACTAGTTCTTTTTCCGGGAGGAGAGGATTAGTAGTACCTGCCCTTGCTAGTTCATCAGCGGCGCAAATTCCCTCGCGGTCCCTATGTCCGGGCACCCATATGAGGTAGATGTCATGCTGCTCCGCTATCTCTGCGTAGAGAGAAATCGGCGACAGTCATTCACTGTTCTGGTGTTGGATGAGAATCCGTCAAGGGCTTTGAGTGCCGCTTGAGTGTCTGAGTCGATACAAATAGTTTCTTGATTGCCAGGAAGTGCTGGAGATCTAAGTGATTCCCCGATAGCTAGTACTTCTGATTGAAACACACTACAGTCTAAAGGACTCATTTAGACGCAGCCGGTCGCAGTGGAAAACGTCATACTACTTTGAACCGTCTGTGTAAATATGAAGGGAACCGGCTTTTGTGTGGGATTTACCGGGATTTGTGTGGCCCATTCCTCTCTCGTTTGAATAGATACCTTATATTTTAAGGTGGGATGATCGACCGGTATATAGTAGTCTGTAGCCCCTGTAGGCGTGAAGTGGTGTAGGTCCAACTTGGTATGTCCATAGTTGGTCGTTTTCCATAGACCCGCCTCGCGTAGCCTTTGGGGTCCAGCTAGCTTTCGAGGTTTTCATGTATGAGGCCTCCGATGTTTGTTGAATGTTCATGCAGAACTTGGTCCAGGCATTCCTCTTTGCCCTAAGCAGTTCTTTGTTGTACTGCTCGAGGTCCGCTTTATGCGCCGCCCAGGCAGCCTCTGTGTTTGCCTTACTGGCGAACTTAAAGACTTTGCGGGCCTTGGTCTTAAAAGGCGGAAGTGTCTGCGACCACCATGGTTTTTTTGACTTGCTACTGCCCAATTTACTTTTGGGAGAAGCCTTATTGAATGCCCTGGCGCACGTCTCTGTTAGCGTGTCCACCATGGCATCCAGGTCTTCCCTGCTGTCAACGTCCCTTCTTGAAGGTTTCCCCAAGGATCTTTCTAATTTTTTCTTATATAGCTTCCAGTTCGCTTTTCTCGGATTGCGTAACAATCCCGTTAGCTAGGGATTCAGAATAGAGAGTAATGTCAAATACTTTCCTTCTGTTCTTGACTATGAAGGTGGGTTCTACGGGAAGCAATGATTGATGGTATAGAAGCGAATATTTTTGAAAAAAGCTATATTGTTGACAAGACTGAAGTGTCAAAGCGAATTAGATACTTTTGTAAAAGGATTGTAACGTTTTGGACAAATCACAAACGCATGAAATAGTCAATTCTTAAATATCAATGTGATTGGTTAAATGAAATGGAATCAATTCCGATAAGATGCGACCAATTAACATAAATAAATCCTGACCATGGACGATCCAAAGCAGATTTTAAAGAAACTTCTGACCGGACAAAACGACATAAAATTGCTGAGCTATCAAAAACCGACGAGTCTATTGCTACTATATTACGCTCATGCAATTAATCTCAACCAACAATTAATGTTAATGAAGTCTTATTACTCTTTCTTGTCTTATCATTCTGTTACTATTTTCTTATTCGTAGTTTTGTAAATAGTAAGACTTCCTTCGACTTACTACCAATTTACGAAAAACTTGTTGCGGCCAAAGCATCATTTTATCGTGAAAATATCAGTGTCAGCGAATACCAAGCAGAAGTTGAGCTGCAAAGTTTATTGGATCCGACAGCGTTACGAATTGTAAATTGTCCTTTAGTCCATTAGTGATGTAAACGTGACCGACTTGATTTTAATTGGCAGTAATGGTCATTCCGAAACAGTAAACTATTGTTATTGTCGTTCAAATTAATAATTCTTTTGTTATTTAATAATATATTATTACATTTTGAAAAAATAATATTTTAATTTTTTTGAATTGCATTATTAATTGTTTATTAAAAGTTAAGCGTTTAGTACAGGGTTGCCCAGCCCCATTGCTCTCGGTGCTTCTTTGTTGTTGGAGTTGCTCTTTCATATGGGAAATGAAATTTCACATACGTGTGTTGCTCCCAGCATAGGCAACCCCCAAATACAAAAACCATTTTTCGTTTTTTCCTCTCTCTCTGTTCTTTGCCTCCGTTGCCGAGCTAAGCAATAACAATTATATAGTCTTTCAGTTTTTCGGAAAAATACGAAGGCACTTCGTTTTTGTATTGCCGAAAACTTTTAACTGCAAAAAATCACTTTTTGTTGAGATCTCAAAACGAATGGTTGACATCGGAGCTATGAATTTCTTTTATTTATAATTTTATTACAGTTTTTAATTTTTATTTCATAAATATTTTGTTATTACATTTTTTCCATTGAAAATCGTACTATAATTTTTTTCAGTATACCGACATGACTTGTAAAAAAAATGTCTCTCTCCAATTTTCTCGCTGTATTGGTTATTTTTTGCTTTGGTATTGGAGTTTGCTCTGCCGTATGTTGAGCTTGGGCACCCTGGGGCACCCTAGCTTAGTAAATTCACGTTGGAAATAACTATAAAAATAGATAAATGTAGATAAATAGAAATGGAACCCTAAGTTGCATAACCTTAGGGGTCTTGAAAATTCATTTGCGACCCCTGATCAGGCCTGAACTTTCTCTTGGCCTGAAATGATACATCAGCCTTGCGCATACAGCATTCAACCAGCTTATCTTATTTTCTGTCCATCTTTCTGCGAGAATAGCTCATTATCAGATATTCTAAGGGTCAGAGGCTTTTTCTTGCCAGGCCCTGATGGAGTACCACGCTGTGTGCTAAAATACTGTGCCTGGGCTCTTTGCAAACCTCTTTGCATACTGTATCTTTGATAACGTCGATTTTTCCCCTTAAGTCTTATGAATCTTTCATAATTCCCTTACATAAAAAAGGGAAAAAGTCAGATGCTGCCAACTGATGCTTAAATTTGAAAAATTAATTACTCCTCATTTGCAACACCTTTGCTCTTCAATCATCTCTCCTTGTCAGCATGGCTTCATTGAGCATCGCTCCACCACCGCGAATTTACTGGAGTTGACATACTTTGTTAAAGATGGCTTTCGTAAGGGATTTCAAACCGACACAGACTTCAGCAATGCATTTGATTCAGTCAATCACTCACTCTTGTTGAGTAAACTGAATATGCTGGGATTTTCCTCATAACGTGGATCTCCAGCTATTTACATGGAAGAACACAAAGAGTGTTATTTAAAAATAAACATTCCCGTTTTCTCCGTGCTACATCTGTTGTCACTCAAGGAAGTCATCTTGGCCCGTTTTTTATTTAATCTTTATATTAATGACTTGTCTCCTGTTTTTATGAACTCTCTAGTTCTTATGTAACTCTTATTTTGCTGATGGTTACAAGTCGTCCACCAAACCGATCTCTGCTGGAGTTCCCCAAGGTAGCGTCCTCGGCATTACTTTATGGTCTATCTATGCTTCACATATGCCTAGAAAAACTCCAATCACTAAAGTGAATTAGCAGAACATGCTAATTGCAACCTACGCTGATGACATTGCTGCCGTATCTTGGCTGCCACATTTGCATTGAAGGAGAATCAGGACGCATTTCACCAATGGACCATGAACTGAAACATTCGTGTAAACACAGACAAATGTGCCTATGAAGGTTTACCAATTGCCGAAGTACTTGCCCAGGAGTAAGCTTCAACGATAGTCCAAGGTGTCACTTTGGTGTCACAAAAAACTCACATTTGGCAGGAACATTACTTGTATCCAAAAATCGTTCAGGTCCATAGGATGGATGTTAAGTGGAATTACACAAGTCCATATTAGCGCCATGTCTTTTCTACGGACTCCAGGTTTATAGTATTGCTGCAAAAACCAACCTGAACAAAATCCGGGATATGCAAGCGAAAATTCTTGAAAGGATCTCTGAAGCTCCGTGGTTTATACGAACCAGAGACATCGGACGAGATCTCATTGTGCCCAAGCTCGAAGACAAGCTCAATTCATGGAACGTCTAAATGAGCACTCCAACAGCCTAGCCAAAAAACTTGGTACCGTTGCTATCAGGAGCGCTGATCCAAGTCATCGAATCAAAAGACTGAAAAGACACCACCCTCAAGACCTACCACACCGGATTATGACCTAGCCATTTCGTTATCCTCAACATAAACAAAAAAAAAGACATGAAATCACTTCTTCTCCTAAGTAACGCATAGACTAAGTATTGTTTAAAATTGTACAAACCGATTAGATTAGGCTGCTAATTGCGCTAATCTTAAGCATAAAATTTCCACATTAAAAAAAAAATATTTTTTTATCGTTCTTGCCCTCACCAGGCTACGTATTCTCTCTATGTGATTGCCTTAAAAAAATTAACTCAGTTTAATGAGCCCGGTGTCCTATTAGACCAGTGGGGGCAAACTCTCATTTCTCAAAGCACTCGTGCATAAAGTTGAAACTCTGCCGCAGCGCCATGATAGTGTGACCACTTTCAAATTATTTTAGAAGCTCTCTTATTTGCTCCCATTTTACCTCATTGGACAGCCAAAACTCAAAAATCAATGTTTCCCCTGAGAAAAATTTTCTCAGAAATTGGGTTGAAACAAGTTTTTTCCGTATAGAAAGGAAGAGTAGGTTTTCATATGTTTAATAACTGTTGCTAGAAAGACTTTCTTTAAAACAACATACACTGTTTTAGTGCCCATTCAAACTTTTGAATTATCGAAAAATGAAATAAAATCCACGAAAATTTTTAGTTCAGTGAATGAATGCTCTGCTCTCATTTTTTTTTGTTTCATACACTCAAATTTTAAGTATATATCAACATTTAAGGTATATATGTATTTCCGCGCTATGAGATATGTCGTCATAAAAACACAATTACACCGGGGCCCGTCGCAATTGATACGACATACCTCCGTCAAAAAAAACGGCCCCCCTCCAATGGCAGAAACAAATTTCCCACCAACAACAAGCAGTGCTACTATTTCTGCATTCACAGCGACAATTCAAAATACCGCGACAACAACGGCTACAGCAAGTACAAAACCAACAACTTCGGAAAGTGCCAAAGCAATCCGTTAATCCGGTAAAGTGCCAAAGCAATAAGTAATCCAAAGCAATAATCTAAGAAAAACTACTACACGTACCAGCACAAAAGCGGCAAGGCCCTACAAGTGGTAGTAAAGGGAATCGAACCCGATGTTACCGCTGCGGAAATAAAAACCCCTTAATACCATCGGTGTAGTCTGAGGAGACGCCCATAACTCCGCTCACTCCACTACAAACAAGGACAATACAGTGAAGATATGTGGAAACTGCGGAGGCAACCATACGTCAAACTATGGAGGATATGTGGCATACTAGGGTTTGAAGAGTCGCATGCGAAAAGCAACCGCGACGCGGAATCAAAATTCACGGAATGTGTACATTGCATCAACAACAACGCCAGACGTCTTCTTGGCCAAAGCTGTCGAAACCGTCGAAATAATCTATGATGACTCTACGAATATCAATGTGGAACGCCAATGGTGTCTCACGGCATAAACTAAAATTGTCAAAATTCTTGAACTTAAACCATATTGACGTTATGCTACTGGTGGAAACACATCTTACAAGCAAATACAACTTTCAAATAAGAGGCTATACCAATCTTCCGCACAGACCATCCGGATGGGTAAGCCCCCAGCGGAACCGGAGTTCTAATCAGAGAACGCATTTTGATGCTGGTGTAGTGTTTGCACCACTTGCACTATTTTTACAAAAGATTTGCAACAAACTTATTGCAGTCCACATCGAGACAAATTCAGTCAAGTAACGGAAGCCTTTAAATCGCTGCCGTTTACTGCCCTCTTCGTTTCTCATTCTCGGAAGGACAATGTATGGAATTCTACATTTCACCTGGGGATACGCACCGAGGATCACGTCTAGTGACTCCCAAAGGAAGGTAGTTGTACAATGCAATTATAAATGTGAGAAATAAACTAGGCTATGTTTCCCCTGGAAGTCCTATAGGGGTCACAGGGGGCCAACCGACTCACGCAACACCTCCCAGACCTGTTTGATTTTGAGGTGACAAACATACCTCGCAATCTAAATGCGAAAGCAGTCTCGGACTTATCAACAGACCACTCGCCTGTGCTTCTAACGCTTCATCAAAACCCAGAAATAACCGAACACCCCTTCAGCCTGACGTCGCCAGCAACGAACTGGCTTAAATACAAAAAGTTCGTAAGTGTTCACATTGAACTTGCCTTGCCAACGCCTTAAAGAAGCAACCCGATCACTCAACAGAAAGAAAATTCACAGCTGCACATCTCACGAGGGTACTCACGAATCTTTTGTCAACAAGCACAAAGTATCCTCTGAGCGTATCTTAGATGTTAATCTGTTCACTTGCTCGATAGATCCGAGATTTCTTTGGAAGCCAAATTGGTGTACCGGGATAATATTGCAAGCTTTCAAGGTAGAGCTGGAAAAAACCTCGATGCAACATCGATACTATCGATGTTGGCGAAAATTTTGGCAGTCATCGTGGGAGAATTATGCACAGATTTTTAAAAAGTAAGTTCAATAAGTTGGTGTAACTGTTGTAAAATGACCATTTGTATGTATGTATAAATGTAGACATCTATGTACATATGTATGTACCCTGCAGAACTGGAGGTGTCGATTGGCCATGGGTAAGTGCTTACCTCGCCGATCACTACATGGGTACTTACTAAAGTGACCCTATAGTAAACGACGGTCGAACCACCTAGTCGACTCGAGTTTGCGATTGACCCTAGGTAAGTGCTTACCTCGCCGATCACTACATGGGTACTTACTAAAGTGACCCTATAGTAAACGACGGTCAAACCACCTAGTCGACTCGAGTTTGCGATTAGCCCTGAGTAAGTGCTTACCTCGTCGATCTTTACATGGGTACTTACTAGATTAACCCTATAGTAATCAAAAATCGAACCACCCAGTTAATAAATATATGCGCATTAAAGCATAAGTACAAAATTACTTTTTTTGGCTTTTGTTTTTGTTCGCTTTTGTTTTTGTTATTTGGAAAGAGCATACACAAGATTAAAGACAAAACTTCGATTATGCTTTACATCGCTGTTTGTTTACGCGTCTTCGGTGCAATGCTTACAAAAACAATTGCGCAGAAAGAACAGTTTGTTTTGTTTTGTTCTACTCTTTCGCTTAAACGCAGCTGTGTTTGCTGGCTGACCAAATTTTTGCAAGCATTTGAGTTAAGAAGTGCAAAGCGGATCAATCCAATATTAGGTGAGTGACTTAAAAAATAATATGTGTTTGTAATATAAAATATGTTTGTAATTTGTTTCTATGTGTACTAATGTGTAAATATTAAATAAACAATAAAAGTACGGCAGTTACAATAATGTATAGTGAACGACATAGAAGAAGGCTTAAGCAGCAGCAAAAAGAAAAATATAAAGGAAAATTAACTTCCACAGTGGAGAACGAAAATGTGCCCAAAGAAGAAGTGGAAATTATTAGAGAAAATTTACAATATGTAAATAATAAATAAAAATTTAATCTAAATAAAAACTGTAAATGCAATTGTACATGTTTTTTAATTTAAAATGCCAGGCCCCTCTATGGGGTCCAATGTAAGTACTTACTTCACCGACCTTTCCATGGGGTCCGATGTAAGCACTTCTTTTACCGACCCTTCAATGGGGTCCGATGTAAGCACTTCTTTTACCGACCCTTCAATGGGGTCCGATGTAAGCACTTCTTTTACCGACCCTTTAAAGGGGGTCCAATGTAAGCACTTATTTTACCGGCCGTTCCATGGGGTCCCATGTAAGCACTTACTTTACCGGTCGTTCCATGGGGTCTTATGTAAGTAGTTTCTTTAATGACCCTAATATGTTGCACTATTTCACTAGTTCGTGGGTAAGCGAGGCGGTGGCGATTGACCCTATTTGCGGACATTTCATACAAAAACGGAAATTAAGAAACGCATGGCTAGACGCCACTTTGTAAGTAGTGGTGGTCTGCTGGTAAGTGCTTATTTCACCAGCAACGAACTAGTGCTCAGAACTGAAGGAAATTCATAAATTAACATTATTTTTCATTACAGGAACATGGAATGTGTTGGGCAATGTGGACGAAAACGAACAAAACTCCCATGCGCAAGGAAAAAATTTCCATAGTTTGGCAATTTTTTAAAAAGGGCACACATCAAACACCGGCTTGAACGCAATGTGGAAAGACCTTTAAAAAATCTGGAAATACCAGCAATTTGATGCAGCATTTAAGGACTGCACATCCTGTAATTCGGCAAGCAGGGAACATTTCAGTTTCACCATGCATGAACCAATTTCTGGAAAGTTCTAAGCAATACTCCAATGCCTATGCTCGAAAAATCGCTATAGACAAAGCCGTAATGAGAATAATAGCATTGGACGTGCAACCTTTCAGCATTGTAACCGATCGCGGGCTTGTAGAATTAATGAAGTGCATGGATCCGTTGTAAATGTTGCCAAGTAAGACCCATTTGCGCAACGTTATATTAAAAAATGAGTATGAGGCGTCAAAAGAAAAACTCAAAAAATCATTAGAGCAGGTAGATCACGTTGGGATATAGGAGCAGACGAACTGCTGGACATCTAAAGCCAATGAGGGCTATTTAACTGTAACGGTCCACTTTATCTTGCCATCTTGGGAACTTATGTCAGCCGTGTTGTCCACACAAAAATTAATAAGTCCGGAAAGCCACTCTGCTCTCACTATAGCGGATTCACTAAAACTAATACTGACAGAATGGAATCTCTTAAAAAAAGTTACATCAATAGTAACGGACAATGACGCCAGCATGAAAAAGGAATGAGACTTGATGCAGATAAAAAACGTACTACTTTTTTTATACTACTACTACTACTTTTTTTCGTACTACAACGTGATACTTTAAAACTTCCAATGCTGACTCCAGTGATACAAAAATGCAAACGGATTGCCAACTACTTTAAAGGCAGCACAATCGCGTATGAAAAATTTAAGAAGGCGCAAGGTAAAAATCCATACAGTTTGATTCAGGAAGTGCCCACTCGTTGGAACTCTGCTCTATATATGATGCAGCGCATTTTATCTACTAATACTTATGCTGGAAGTCCTCATGCTGGAAGGAAAGTCGTTTTCTTTTTTCCAGCTCTGTGGTCAACTGTTATTTGCGCGCTCTGCGAAAAACTCACCACAAGCGCCAACTTTATATTAGTGTGCCCGATTCTCCATAGCGTAACAACACCAAGCGATAAGAAAATACTAAGATAAACTAACGGTATCGCTTTCGACCCGCGACACTTTGAATGAATGTGCTCGATTTAAAATTCATTTTTTTTACATGTTTTAAGCAAGGTGTTATTTATTTGAATTTAAGTAAAAAGGTGTTAAAACTAGCTACCTCTATCGAATGTAAAAAATTGGATTGAATTTGGGGTATTCAAAGGCGTATAAGTGTGAAAACGTTACTCGAAAAAATTTTGGCGAAACTAAAGCCTAGTACTGAGTTGACGAAAATCCGCTGTTGAAATTCCGCTAGCGAAATCGCACTTTATTCAGCTACCGAGCTAGTGTGACCAAAAAAATTAAGAAAAAGGGTAATACTGAACAGCTGTTGTTTGTAAACAAAAAACCAATAGGGAAAAATGAATTCAACTCAATTGGATGTTGGTGTTTTGTTTATGTATTTCGCCGCTAAGGAGCTGATAAAGAAATAGAAAACTGGGTCAAAATCAAAATCATAATCAATCACAAATCATTTCAATGCCATTTTATGGAATTAAAATTCCCCTTGTGGGTCAAATCTCATATTATGGGCTTCGCCTCGATCGTACTAATTAGTTTCACATTATCCTCGCGGGCTAAAAAATTTTTCGGTCCGACAATTTTTTTTCTCAACTTTCGCTCCATTTTTGGCTATCAAAATAAATCAAATGAATTCTTTTTACGCCCCAAAATCAGCTGTTTATTTTTTTTGATCCGGCCATTCAATTTGATAGCCAAAAATTTCGTCGTCAGAGTACCGGCAAAATCTAGGTGTTAAAAATTTCTTCTTCTTCCTTTTTTCACACCGTTTTTTTTATATGGAGTTTGACAGCTGTCACTAGTGTGACAGCGGATTTTCGTCGTCAGAGTACTAGGCTTAAGATTTGAAACTTGGTTGAGTTCCGGGTGAAATTTTTTTTGTTAAAATTTACGTAAAGGTAAAAACCGGATAATTAGACCCGTATAATTATATTTGTTTATTGAAAAAATATCGATATATCGATATTTTGATACATTTCCGGCACCCCTAGTTGCTATCTTAGCACACATGTTGAAAATACAATTTTTGTTTAAAGAAATTTTAGACCTGAAATATAAGTATAATGGAAGAATATGCTCGAGAACCATGTCCGTATAGAATAGTAGACGACTGCGGTGGAGCATTTGCTATGGGGTGCATTGGAGGAGGGGTTTTTCAAGCAATTAAAGGATTTCGGAATGCACCAGCAGGAATAGCCAGAAGATTGGTATGTTTATATAAGAAATAAATGTTCATTGAATATCATTATTAAAACATTTTCTCAAACATAGAGGTGACAGAAATGAAATACTAAGTAGTTCTCGCGCATAAAAAACAAAATTGGTACATATATATACGTAGGCAGGCCCGTATCCAAAAATTCGTTTCATGTTTGGCACAAGGGAGGACGAAAATCACTCAAAAATGAACTTTATTTTTTCAGCTGTACAATTAACAGCTATTTTAATGTTTTAAAGAAGTTTTTTTTTTTGCATCAATTACACCTTAAAGCAGCTTTTCTGATTTTTTCTTCCCCAAGCGCTAAAGGACTACCTCCGGATCAACAATACTATTCCACCAGGGAATTGACTTCATAGCTAGTGCACCGAGCCTGTCGTTGCCCTTCATACTACGAGCTAAACTCCTGCTCTTGCTTTTATCCTCTTCATTGTCTAAAACAATTTTTCGACTCTAGCCTTTGAGCTTGAAAGATTAGCCAAACTCTCAAAAGTTTTTCATACTAAAAACTTTTTAATGAAAAATCTCAATTGGAAAAATTTTTCCAGTGTTTAAAAAACGGCAACTTTTCAACTTCATGAATGAAAATGAAAACGGTTGAAAACTTTTCAACTTCGGCTTCGCCCGGCTTTCCAGTTTAGGACAGTGGGGCGCAAAACGCACACATGTTTAAAATTTAAGTGTATGCGTAGCAGAGAAAAACAATGAGAGCAGAGCATTCACTGAGTAAAAAAAACGTAGTTTTTGATGTCATTTTTTGTTAATTCAAAAGTTTTAATGGTTACTAAAATAGTGTAATTTATTTTAAAGAAAGCTTTGCTAGCAAAAGTTCTTAAAAAAATGAAAATCTATGCTTCCCTATTTTTATTTTCTATGGAGAAAACTTTTTTCAACCCAATTTGTGAGAAAATGTTTCTCAGTGGAAATAAGTCAAAATGAGAGCAAATGGGAAAGCTTCTAAAAAATTTGAGAGTGCTCACACTGTCAGTGTCCTACCCTATACACGCGTGCCATGTATGTAATACATGTAGAGGTCTGCATGAATACAGTCAAAGCAGCATTTGGCACTCTCACTCTAAGTTCTGACTGACTGAGTGAGACATTGAGTAAAACGGATTTGGCAAATGTGGTAAAGGCATGAGTAAAAAATTTACTCTATCCGAACGGCGACGCAATAACCAAATGAGTTATTAAACCGAGTACTCGGTTAGTTGTGCGTCGCATTTGTGACGTCAAATTTATTTTTTGTTTTTGTGTTGTTTTTCAATACAAGATATAGAAAAATAGAAAGGCATGGATTAATTATTATATATACATATGTATGTATGTCATTTATTTAATTTTTCATAACAGAATGCAAAAACATAATTTTTTTTATTGTATCTGCATTGTTAGCAATAATACATCGCTTTTCAGAAGTTAAATTTCTAGAATCTGCAAAGGCTCTTTGCAGGTAGCTGCTTGCTACCTGCTTGCCGAGCTGCTTGCAGGTATACAAAAAATTGTGCAACTACTTTTAGCTTCTGCTCTAACTGCAATGAATGAGAAGAATGCCAAAATTTTATCCGAGTACTCAAAGTATTTACTCTGCATTCACTCATTCTATCCATTCCACATTGGTTTGAATTTCACTCATTTCGCATACAACGAAAACAACCCTTACCAATCCGTTACTCACTTTGTTGAAACCGGTTTGGCACGCTCAATTGAGACTTCAACTTATTGTACTCAAATAACCGAAAATTTTGAGTGCAATCATGCAGACCTCTAGTATGTATGTACATACTTAAAATGAGTATTTGCCCACCATTGCTTTAGGCTTACCAATTTTTGGCTTTTAACAAATATTAAAAAAATTTTTTAATGTTAAAAGAGAATACCAAAATTTTTCCTTTACAAATATTATTAATTCTGCAACACAAGAAGCAGAACTAGTTCTCTAGTTATTAGTTTTTGACAAAACAAGGAGGCGTCTGAACCAGAGAAAGGTTTCGGGTAAATGAAAAAATACGTGCTCCACAGTCAAAAAATACCACTTTTCGGATCATCCGACCACATTTGCATGCGCTCACATTTTCGTTGTTGATTTTAAATCCACTCGGGTGCGATGGATTTTTTGTTTCACCACTAACTTTTTGGCTCGTGTTCAGCATAATTATTTCAGGCGCAACTCATTAGGTTCAACAGTCATTTTTTTGAACAAGAATAGCACTCAACTCACAAAAATCAACTCTTATGATTTTACTCATGCGCGCGGCAAGCGGAGCTTTTTCTGTATAAAATCTGAACTCTGTAACTCTAAAAACACCAAAGTTATACCATTTCCGATCAATCAGTTATATGGCAGCTATAAGATATAGTCGGCCGATCCCGGCCGTTCCGACTTATATACTGCGTGCAAAGGAAGGAAGGGTGTGTGCAAAGTTTCAAGACGATAGCTTTAAAACTGAGAGACTAGTTCGCGTAGAAACAGACAGACAGTCGGACAGACAGACGGACATGCTTATATCAACTCAGGAGGTGATCCTGATCAAAAATATATATACTTCATAGGGTCGGAGATGTCTCCTTCACTGCGTTGCACACTTTTGACCAAAATTATAATACCCTCTGCAAGGGTATAAAAACGCGAAAGGAAAGCTATGGAACTTCGGGAGGAGCCGAAGTATACCCGTGCAGTTACAACCGGATGTACATATATCGCAAAATCGCAAAATTAAGATCGATTTTGGAGAGTCTGGGATATGTCTGTTCTTTATCCTTCCACAATTTTAAAACATAAAAGTCATCTCCTATATCAACCATTTCTTTACAGTAGCTTTCCAGCTCATCTTCAGGTGTTTTGAAATGAATCTGCTGTTTGTGATGCGCCTCAGCCGACACAGCCTCATATCTATGGCCACCCCAAGGGTACAACTGAGAACAATTTGCCGTCCGAATTTCTCACTCCAAATGAGCAATTGTCCGATATGTCCTCCGTGGCATACCTTCCAGTGATACCGCAGGTTCTAGTGAATGAAACCCCCGTTAGAGTCACCCAACAGGGTATTCAACAGTCCGGACCACCGGCACTGACTGATGCAGCAGTTTTCGTTTTGACCTCCGACACCAAAACCCTTACAGGTGATTCCTCCATCGAAACATATATTTGTTTCTCGGTTTGCCCCTGATACTTCAGAGATTGATATAACGGCTTATATCAAAGCCAAAACAAAAACCGATATAAAGGACATACAAGGTGGAGGACATACATACATTTAAATATAAATATATAAGGCGCACGTCATCTTTCAAGATTCGGGTGCCCCCGCTGTTGTTCAAGACGATTTGTTCACCCAGTTTTTGGCCAGAGAACATTTTTGTCCAAGAACATCAGCATAGTACTGCAAAGATAAAAGTTTTTAAACCAGTGGGAGTGAAACTTCCCCATATCGCAACCACTGACCAACCTTCTACCTCTTCTTTGTTCACTAACCCAAAAAACTAGTATCGTCACTAACACTTACCTATCAGAATACTAGGGGGCTACGAAGTAAACTCCCCAAACTATATTCTGATAGTTCTTTCTTTGCATCCCATATTATAGCCTTTACAGAAACTTAGTTAAATCCGGAGATCTTTAGCTCCGAAGTTTTTCCAAGTAAGTACACCATTTTTAGATGGGATCGACCTCAGCGAAGGGGAGGTGGAGTCGTTATTTCGGTTGACTCCCAACTTGCTTCTGAAGAGGTTAAATCACAAGAGTTTGCTGACATAGAATTTATTTGCACTAAAATCACTATGTCCATGAAAAAATTTATACGTTACATGTTCATATATACCGCGTTCGTCCGAACCGCACACATATTGGCAGCATTTGTCCGCTATTCGACACGTTTTTAATCTTATGACTATGATATTCTTATGATATGGCCAACTCGTAGCGGTGGGCGAATTTAATATGCCAGAATGGGATATTAAGTGGTCCAACGTCGATAATTCACCATCTTTATCACTTATCACGCACTCTGTTTTTCGCTGTTTCCGTAAGGCTGATTTTCACAAACTTAATAGCCTTATCAAAACATTTTATTGGTCCGATATTCTGGCATGCACCGATGTAAATGTCACCTTAAGAAAATTTTACTGTACTTTAAATACATTTTTTGACTCATGTATTCCTTGGAAATATCCGTCAGCTTCAACAAATCCTCCTTGGTTGCAATGTGCCTCACGAGTCTAAAAAATACTAAAAACAAACTTTTAAATTAATATAAAAAACCTCCAGTAGTATACATTTTTCAAGATATCTACTAGCTCGGTAAAATTTTACCGCGTATATCGCTGAATGTTATAGGAATTATATTCGCCGCTGCCGGATTCAGTTTACTCAGGACTCCAAGCAGTTTTATAACTTTGTAAACACAAAGCGTAAACATGTTCGATAATGTGGATAATTCATCTGCGAACTCTAATCAGGCCATTTGCGCTATTTTTATACCCTTGCAGAGTGTCGGAAACATTTCCGACCCTGTAAAGTATATATATTCTTGATCAGGATCACCTCCTGAGTTGATATGAGCATGTCCGTCTGTCCGTCTGTCTGTCTGTTTCTACGCCTAGTTTTAAAGCTATAGACTTGAAACTTTGCACACACCCTTCTTTCCTTTGCACGCAGTATATAACGGTTGGAACGGAAGTATATAAGTTGGAAGTTGGATCGGCCGGGATCGGCCAACTATATCCTATTGCTGCCATATAACTGATTGATTGGAAATGCTATAACTTCCGTGTTTTTAGAAGTAGATAATTGGGATTTAACATGAGTGTTATTTTTAGCAAAATAATACGGACTTACCAAAATTCATAAGGATCGGCCGACTATATCCTATAGCTGCCATATAACTGATTGATCGGAAATGCTATAAATTCGGTGTTTTTAGAGTTAGAGAGTTGGGATTTAACATGAGTGTTATTTTTAGCAAAATAATACGGACTTACCAAATTTCATAAGGATCGGCCGACTATATCCTATAGCTGCCATATAACTGATTGATCGGAAATGCTATAACTTCGGCGTTTTTAAAGCTAGAGCTCGGATTTAGTAAGATTGCTATTTTTGGCAAAATAATACAACATGTTAAATTTTATAAAGATCGGCCGACTATATCCTATAGCTGCCATATAACTGAACAATCGGAAATTACCCAATTTTTGTGTTTTTGAAGATAGAAAGTTGGAACTTCGTACAGATTATATTTTTTGTCAGTTGATCCAACCTATCAAATTTCATAACGATCGGCCGACTATATAGCTGCCTTATCTTATCTTGTTTTCTGTCCGTCTTTCTCCAAGAATAGCTTATTAAGATCTAAGATCTGATATCTTTTAAGAGTCGCCAGGTCCCGATGGAGTACAAGGCTGTGTGCTTTTTCACTGCTAAAATGCTAAAATACTGTACCAGTGCTCGTACATACCTTTACATTTCAACTGATCTTTGGAAACCTTAATTTGTCCCCCTAAAAGGAGGGAATCTTTCATATTTCCCTTAAGAAAAAAAGTCCGAAGCTGCCAACTACAGAGGCATCTCTGAATTTTGGGCAATACAAAAGTTAATTGAAAAATCAATTACTCCTCATTTACAAAACCTTTGCGCTTCAATCATTTCTCCATGTCAGCATGGCTTCATACCACCACTAATTTAATGGACATCCTTTGTCATATATGGCTTTCGAAAAAAAATTTTAAATGTTATTTACACAGACTTAAGCCAAGCATTTGATTCAGTCAATCACTCACTCTTGTTAAAGTAAACTGAATATGCTGGGATTTCCTACAGACCTCCTAGGAAGTCCTCTTGGCCCCTGCTTTAATGAACTCTTTAGTTCTTATGTATGCAGATGATGTTAGGCTTTGTCTTCAATACAAATCCGTTTCTGCCCCATGCTAACTTCAGTCCGATCTCAAAATTTTCAAAAATTTAATAAATAATAAATGATTTAATACTAAGTGGATCAAAATGCAAAATTATTTCTTTTTATCGACATGTACGATAAGCTCTTCGGGCTACTTTCGGGCTATCTTCCTTATGAAAAATTAACTCATGTTAATTATCTTGGTTTCTCATTAGACTTAAAACTCAAATGGGCCGCCATTAATAAAGGTATTCTTGGCCTTTTAAAAAAATTTTCGTCCAAAAGAATTTAACGACCCGTATATTACTGTAAGTTTATTTCTTTGGTACGCCTGATACTGGAGTACGGTTCAAGTTTCTGGAGTTTCTAATATAGAGTACATCAAGACCGCATAGAATCCGTAAATAAGAATTTATTAACACTTTGGGATATTAACTAGGATACAAATCTTACCCTTCCCTTTTATAGAAGCAGAGTTTTACTAATAAACTCACCACCCTTTCAAATCGTAGGACAATTCTGGGTGTAGTTTTTTTAAATTGCCTCATCAATGCCTCTTCAATTTCAATATTCCTAATAGAAGGACTAGAAACTTTAGTCCCTTATTCATTAGACATTGTAAATGGCGCCCCTTTTTCTTTGTCGTCTGAGCTTTTTGATGAAGGCAGGAAAGCTATCTAGATCTTTGATGCTGAAGCCATTCCCTTAATTCTGAAAGACATCGAAAAAAAATAAAGGAGAGGACTTTTCGCAAACTCCAGGAAGGACCGTTTTTGCTGCGCAATCACCAAAAGTCTTCCCCACAAGTCCTTCGAGCGCTTCCGCTTTTTTGCGGCCGCTCAGTTTTTGTGCAATATGCTGAAGCACACGTCTCGCCCACTTAACCTTTTTCAGCCATTCGTCTGAACTTTTTGCTGTCTATTTAACTGACGCTTCTCTTTACAGTTGGAGGCGCGCCTTATTTTTCCACACCTGAAGGTGGCATCATGTTGGCCACTATGATGGCAATTTTAGATGTCTTGCTTCCAGACGGGTCTTGGATCCACAGCCAGGCTGACTCTCAGCATGGGTTCAGTTACACCTTAATGCTACTCGGGGTGATATGGTGTTTTGGGTATGGGAAGGGGGTGAGGCTACTGCGCTGCGCCGAATATCTTCAATTTGAAATTTTGAAGAATTTTGAGTAATTTTAAAGAAAAAAAATTTTTAAAATAATAATTTAAAAAATTTTAAAATAGTAATATTTTGAAATTTTTTTTTTAAATATGCCTTTCAGCCCTGACCATAAAATTAATATTTGTATACACTTTTTTAAGGTCGGAAGTATGACGGCTATTAAAACACGCTCTCCAGTTATTGCCGGAAATTTTGCTGTATGGGGTGGAATGTTCAGTACTATTGATTGCACACTCGTGCATTTACGAAAAAAGGAAGATCCATGGAACTCGATAATTAGCGGGGCTGCCACTGGAGGAATATTAGCTGCTAGAAACGGTATGGTTCTGTAATTACCTAGATGATGTAATCGTCTAATTTTTAAGATTACATATTAGTTTTTTGTAACGGTTTTAATCGTATAGTCATCATTACATAAAAATAACTGATCCTTTTTGGAAGTCGACGATTGCGTCGACGAGACGCATCTAGAAACTTTTTATTGTTTTTGTGCTCATGTTTATTTATTTTATGTTTATTGTTATTTTATATATAATATATTATATTATAATATAATATAAAATATAATATATATGTTATGCCCGGAATTTTAGCAGAGAAATCAATATCGAAAACTTTTCAGAATTTTCAAAATTATTTTGTAAAGTTTTTTTTTTCGGATCGAACAACTATATTTTTTATAAAGACAAGTTATTTTACTTGGTCATTTGGTCAACGCAGCTCTTAACAATAATGGAGTTGCTTTTTGGCTCTTAATCGTTTATCGGCAGTACCGTTACCTTATATTATACTATATATATTATAGTATTTAATAGTACCATATTTTAATATAAATATAGTATTTAATATAAATAAAACCAATTTATTACAATAAAAAATTAAAAAAAAAAGGCCCAAGCTTCTATCTTAAAAAATAGCAAAGTACATTCAATTCATGCTTCCAAATGACATCGTTTTTACTCATATATGAATTTACTCATACACATATATGAATCGTGAACTACAGTAGAAATGACAGGCATTCTTAGTTTTCTTAGAATTTCTTCATTCTTAGCGATCAACTAGCTTTTGTATTAACTTAAGCCTAAAAAATAAACATTACCAAACATTACGTTAACATATTTAAACATTAAAATTACACCGGTGTGCTGCTGCCTGACCCGACAATGGGCATAGTGCTGAAACAATGTAAAATAATTATTTGGATGAATAATTAAGCCCCCTATGGGCTCTTCGTTACTCCTTTCAAGTGATTTCAGGCAACCGATATTCCACGTTCAACGTACGCTAATTAATGTTTGCTTAAAATCATCGCGACTGTCTCGCGATAAAGTACAACTAACGAAGAATATGCGCGTTTAAATTTTTCGGGATCCATCCATTTTTCCATTTTTTATTAAATAATAAAAAAAAAACCACTAGCCCTTCTAGAAAAAAAAGGCAAAATAACGTTTGTCTATAGAGTTATTTGTTTTGTTTAGTCTTTTTAATTCTGTATAGTCGTCAGTGTATGCTGTAAATTCGAATGTTTTGTGCAGACCTATTGTTAAGTTTATTGTAAGCAATGTCAAAAAGAAAAACTGATAATGGAGATTCTTGTGGGATTCCATTTTCTAGTGTTGGGATTGTATGTTATGGATCTGAACACAGATTTTCCTATTCGTCAAGAAATTGACTATCAGGCATGCTCCGGTTCTCACTTTCGGTTTTCGTTTTCGTTTTGAAAACGAAAACGATAAAATTGGTGCTCCCGTTTTCACTTTCACAAGATTTTTTCGAATTCAAAAACGAAAAAATTTGTCTTGCCTAAATGAAAAGTAAATGCCTTTTTCTATATTAAATCGGATCTTATTTGCAAAAGGAAAAAAATAGTTGACTTATTGGTTTATTGTCGTTCTATTAAGACCTCTAGAAGATCAATTAGGCTTGTAGTTATTTTTAAAACGAGTAATTTCTGACCCCACCTCAAATTCGGATATCAAATTTTGCCGTCGGCAACAACAATTTTCGTTTTGGTGAACGACCGATAAGTTTGACACCATAAGTTATCGCCTAAGCTACCATACTTTTGATAGAATAAAAGAGCAAGTTAAAAATACTTGTATAATCAAATGGATTGCGATAAATTTGTTGAAATTGGGTAAACTATGTTTTTTAAAAATTAATTAATTTAATTTAATAAGTTATGTTCTAAAAGTGTATAAAAAAAATTGTTGAAAACACCGGAATGAAATGAAAATGAAACCCAATGAAAAGGTGGCATCCCCTTAACTTGGCTTTTCTGGCTTTTCCTCTTAATTCTTTTGGCTACGAAAGATGTAATTGAATATAAAAAAGGCAATTTTTCCCGTTGTTTGCTGCTGACCAAACCTCAAATCACCTGTTTCGGCAGCAAGAAGTTATGAGAAATGAAACGTTTCGATAGCAAAAGGATAACTAAAAACTTGTGAAAACCGGAGCACCTAAAAACGAAAATCTCGGTTTTGATCCCAAAACGAAAACGAAAACCGAAAGTGAAAACCGGAGCATGCCTGTATGTCCCAATTTCCAGGTTACCAGTTTGTCTATTATCGTGTAGATTCCGATTTTGTCGAAAGCTTTAGAGAAGTCGAATGATATTAGTGATATATGGTTTTTTTATCGATGCAGTAGTAAAGTAGTTTAGCGATGCTAAAGAATCTGATACCGACTTTCCTGTCCAAAGCACATCTGACGACTATCGAGTAGCTGGCTGTTGTTAACTAGCCACCATAGCCTTTTGGAAATTATTTTATCCATGATTTTTGATTATTATTTATTTATGGATATCGATCGATAGGCGGTTAGTGTTGTTTCGCTGAGTCTGGTTTTAAGATGGGTACTATGTTGCTTTCTTCAAATTTTTGTGGGATATATAAGTGCAGAATACTGTTGTAAAGATTGAGATGACTGGATCTGGGAAGTTTTTTATCATTTAATAGTTCATGCGGTCCTTGCCTGGTGTTTTCTTTCTGAGTTGATTAATGGCGTTTCTCAACTCATTCATTGAAATATCACATTCTAATGGTCGAGTGAGGGATTATGTTTCGTGGGTAAATCTATAGTTGAGATTTTCTTTGTAGGATCTGAATGTGGGATGGCAGTTATAATTTAGAGATGCATTTGACCAATGTTCGCATAGAGCTTTGGAAATGTCTTGTTTGTTTGTATACATTTCAGATGTGTTTGGTGGATTAGCAAGGCAGTGAATTTAAATGTGGGGTTTGAGGCCGCAGAACCTATTAATTGTTTTCCATATTATTGGGATAGGGGTATGAGGATTAATTTCAGGGGTGAAGTCGAGCTTTTTGGTTTTTTTTATTTATCATTTAAGTTGTGCATTAGCTTTTTTGTAATTGATGAAATTGGTTGTGTTAATATTTTGGCACGTGGTCCGCCAGGCTTTTTTCTACCAGGTGTACCGGTATGAAGTGAGCGTCAAGATACAGAGGTCTCGAATGGAAACGTTTGTTGTAAACGAGCCTTTACTTTTTTTTGTTTGTTTGCTATGACATATCTGAAACATATTTAGTATTCATCAAGTCATTAAACAGACAACATTATATTTTTTCATCATGTTAAAAATGTCGAGTTTTGTACCAGAAAGTGATGATTTGCGGATAGCATTAATTTTTTGTTTTCATTTGAAGAAAAGAAAATCGGTTTTGCATCGGATCGTTACGGGCGACGAAAAATGAATTTATTTCAAGAATCCTAAACGGAAAAAATCATGGGTTAATCCGGGACAACCATCAAAGTCGACTGCAAATTTTGCAGTGCAAAACCATAACGATTCGGCAAGAAGACAATGCTGTGTGTTTGGTGGGACCAGAAAGGTGTGGTGAACCACGAGCTCTTAAAATCTGATGAAACCGTTAATAAAGATCGCTACTGACAACAAGTGATCAATTTGAACCATGCATTGATCAAGAAATGTCCAGAATTGGCCAGAAGACATGGCAAGATAGTTTTGCTCCATGACAATCCACCTGCCCACAAAGCAAAACTGGTTCAGGATTCAATCAAAACACTTGGCTGGAAGCTGGTACCCCACCCGCCGTATTCACCAGACTTGGCGCCTTCCGACTACCATTTGTTTTCAACGATGGGACACGCATTGGCTGAGCAGCAGTCCTGAGCAAGACGAAGAGGTCGAAAATGTGGTGTCTGGTTGGTTTGCTTTACTGTTTTACTACTGGTACTGTTTTTTAGTGTTCCCAGACCGTTGTCCCACCAGGGAACTTGCTTGGATATTGTTGGGTGATATTGATAGGTGTGCGCTGTGCCGTATTATGTAGCAGAGATTGGCTGTTTCTTGGTTTATATGCGAGCTAGATGGTCTGTCATCGGAGAGTTGTTTGGTTAAGGCTTGGTAAAAAGAGCTACTTGGCTTTGTTCAATAGTACACTTTGGTTTGGGGGGAAGGTCTGAAGAATCCTTTTAAAAAATGTATATTGATATCGGGAAGTGGTCCTTTCCTGAGAGGTGCTGTCAATGGACCATTTGGAGGGTAGTTTTAGTTCGGGGGAAGCAAGGGAGATGTGTGCCCATCCACAGGCGAACATGTTGTGCTCGCCGAAATTTTTCCTGTGGATAGTAGTGTTTGTTGTAAAATTTTGTGTTCGTCAAAATGTTTGAATGAAATTGAAATCATTTTATTTCGTCAACGTTGGCAACAACATGCTCGCCAATGGATGGCAATGTTGGCACGAAAGTCAGTTGGAAAACGTTTATTACCTATTTTGCGCAGCGCAAAATAAGTAAATATTTTATACAAATAATATAAATTATATTTTTTTTTCTAAGCAAATATTTATTGCCATCAGTACAATTACAGAGCTGCTGTCGTTGTCCCTTGACATTTTGATTGCTTGAAATTTTATCGAAAAATGATGTTCGCACGGATGTTGGCTCTAGTTGGTGGGAAAATTAAATTGAAGTAGGAGAGCATGTTCGCCAACATGCTCGCCTGTGGATGGGTCCCTTAATGCAGTGGTCGGCAGGAACCATGGGCATAGGAAATTTCTCTGCCCGAGCTCTGCCGCACACACACAGCATAAACGTATGAAACGTCATGCTCGCATCCTACTTTTTGCTATTCGACACTAATACTTATGCATTAAACTCATATTAAGGCACTATAGAAAATTTGACCTCTTTATCTGGCCAAAAATAATTTTTTAAAGAATTTAAATAATTTTACCTGCATATCATTCACAATAGAACAAATTTTAAAGTTGCATACCAGAAATTATCATAGATGGCGTTTACATTAGCTTAATTTTAAATTTGCTATTTTAAAAACGCAAAAAGTGTAAAATTATTGAACAAAATCAAAAATTCTGAAATGAATACTTTTCAGTGTGGCTTGTATTTTGTGTTTATGTACAGGGTGCGCCATCTAGACAGGACCTATTGAAATGTTTAATAACTCCGCCATTTTTCAGCCTATTTTGACAAGCCAGCCAGATTCTGAAACATCAGCCTATGCCATTTAAGACATGGATCGATTCACAGCAAAAAATCGGGCTAAAATTGTAGCGCTGTACATCAAAAGCAATCGTTCAATTGTGAAAACTGTGATTTCACTCCAAAGGGTGATTTGGATTGGCCTCCTCGTTCGCCGGATTTGACGGCACCGACTTTTTTCTGTGGGGCTACTTGAAGAGTAAGGTGTATGTTAGCAATCCGAAGACTATTGAACAACTAAAAGGTAATATCAAAGCCGAAATAGCTGCTATTACGCCCGAGATGTTGTCAAATACAATGCGAAATGCAAAAAAAAGCGGCTTTTTGTGTCTCTAATGAAGGCGGTCATTTGATCGATATTGATATAAAAAGATCGATATAAAAAAAATTTGGGCGTGAAAAGTCGATCGTTCAAGCACAGAAGAATTTCATTACGAACATTTAAAAAAAAATTGAAGTAAATCGGTTCAGTAGTTTTCTGCCAATCCATGTCACCGCAAAGTCATTTTTCAAGAAACACCATTTCGAGATATTCGGCGCGCGGTTAGGAGCGCTGTAACTTTTTTTCTACTGCTCCAATCTCTATAAAAATTTGGGAAAATGTTCTCAAGGAGTTTTTCTTCAAGATAAAGCAATAAAAAAATTTCGATTTTTTGAAAATAAAAAAGGTATATAACCGCTTAAAACTTTAAACGCGTTTTTCTCGAAACCGTTTTTTTTTTTTTGAGTTGGCCGGACACATAACACAAACAACCCTTAACCTATCGATCTAAACCAGTGGTGGGCAAATACTCATTTTACATTCGAAGGAAAATTCAGCCGCAGCGATGCCGGCACACTGACAGTGTGAGCACTCTCAAATTTTATAGAAGCTCTCCCATTTGCTCTCATTTTGACTCATTTGACAGTCCAAACTTAAAAATCAAAATGTTTCCACCGAGAAAAATTATTTCACAAATTGGTTTGAAAAAAGTTTTCTCCATAGAAAATAAAGATAGGGAAAGCTTTCTTTAAAAGAAATTACCAGTTTCTTCCTGAACTCCGACCAGTAAAGACGTGCGACTATTTAAAATCCCAGGACACTGCTTATCTACTTTTCTCACTTGGTTCGCGAACAATATTTCGCGACTAACTATCACCCGAACAAAACTTACAACAAACACTTAGAACATTAGCTTCAAACAAATCCCGTTAGGCCCCGAGCCCTCGAGACACCACAATGTCACTACCACCCGACCGACCCGCGCCAACGTCCCTAAGTGAACCTAAATACATAATTATCACCAGCAAAGACAATAACACCTTCGAAAGAATTAACCCATTCCTAATAAAAAAAAAGTGGTTGACTTTGAATGCAGTGGTGCAGTCGAAGTTTGCCACAAAACAAAATCTGGAGCCCTACTGGTGAAAACCAAAAACTCTTTTCCAGCCCAGAAATTAATTTAAATCTCCCCCTTTTAATCTGAGCTCCAAATGGTATACGGATACCTCCCTATCAGGCAGCGACCATTATCCAATCCATATCGAGATGTTTGACGAACATAGAGTAAACAACCCCATGGCCACTCTTATAGGAAATCGCAGATAAACTATCCGCCGAAAAACCCTCCAGCGCTAATATAAACAAAGAAACCGCCAATATAACCAAGATAATAATCCAATCTGCCAACGAATCCATTCCCCAATCACACCCTTCTAACAAAAAGAGGACCGTACCATGGTGGGGCCAACCTCTCCAAAAACTACAAAATTAAAAACAAATTGTTGGACAAATCTAAACCAGTGGTCGGCACGGCCCTATCTCGGGGGCATAGGAAATTTCTCTGCCCGAGCTCTGCCACACACACACAGTATAAATGTGTGAAACGTCATGCTCACAGCCTACTTTCTTCTATTCGTTACTAATACTAATGCGTTAAAATCATATTAATGTATTGAGGTGCCGACCCCTGATCTAAACAGATACATTGAAACCACAAACATACTAATTTACAACTAAACTCAAACGGGAAATAAAAATCAGAAAAAAAAATCCATGGAAAACTTCACTGCGCAAATCAACCCAAATTCTCCAATCGGAGAAATATGGTCCAAAATCAACCGTTTCTGCGGCCTGAAAACCAGACACAACATCCTCTGCCTACCAATCCCATTGACAAAAAAAGCATTCTAGACAATAACGAAATAGCAAACACCCTCTGCTCACACTGGTCAAATGCATCACTCGACAGCAACTTCCACGAAAATTTCATTCAACGAAAAACTAACCCAACCCCTAACACACACATTCCGTCACCCTCAGCACTTGAGATCGAAAAAGAAATAACGCTTATGGAACTACAGGCTGCACTCAGCCAACTCAAGGAAAAACTCCTGGCAGAGACCGCCTAAGCCATCCAATGCTGAAATACTTACCCACTAATCTAAAAATTAGACTTCTTAATCTCTTCACCAACATCCTCCGATCAAATATCCCCCAGAAATTTAAAGTAAGCAGTATAATTCCCATACAAACCAAATAATGACAAAACCAACATTTACTCATACCGACTCATCTCGCTTAACCCCTGCATTTCAAAGGTTCTCGATAATAAAATAGCAAAACGGCTATGGTGGCTAGCTACAAATGGCAAGCTTCTTGATAACTGTCAAATAGGATTTGGAAAGGGAAAATCGGTTTCTGACCCTCTAGCACTGCTAGACTATAAGATAACTTCGGCCCTTTCCAGAAAAAACCACACTTCGATCATTCGATTTCGCCAAAGATTTTGATAGAATAGGCATCCTCAGCATCGTCGACGAACTTCACACCTGGAAAATAGGACCAACTATCCTAAACTACATAATAAACTTCCTCACCAACAGAAGAATCACAGTCCTAGCAAACAAATCGTACTCCAATCCGAAACCACTACACAACGGAATACCGCAAAGATCTTCCTTATCTGTGATACTCTTTGCGATCGCCTTTAACCAACTAAATAAAATAATAGCTAAACATAAAAAAATTGAATTCACTGGATACGCTGACGACTTCACGTTAACTTACAAGTCAGGGAAAATAAAAAATAGCATCAACTTGGACCCACTTCTAAATGACATAAATCAATGGTGCAACTACTCTGGCGCATCGCTTTCAACCAGCAAGTGCAAACACTTGCATATCTGCAGAAAGAAAAACTGCTGCCTCACACTACAATCCAACAGCTCCCCCCTACAGAATGTCACTTCCCTCAAAATACTTGGAATCACAGTAACAAAAAACTACAAATGGAACAAAAATGTAGAAAACCTCACTCTAGAACTAGCCAAAAGACTCGACGTAATCGAATGTCTTTCTAGCAAAAATTATGCTGCAACACAACCACAATTTTATATGTGGTCAAATCCATCATTATATTAAAAATCGACTACGCGTTACACATATATGGCCATGCTCCCAAAACCACACTAAGCAAGCTTAAAACAATTTACCAATCAGCAATAAGAATCGCTTTCAACGCATTGCGTACATCCCCAATCAACAATCTCCTCCACGAAGCCAATATATTACCAATAGAACATAGAACAACATTTGCAACAAAAAAATTTCAAAACTATAATCCACTTCAAACACTCTCCAATAGAAAAAATATACTACAAAATCAAAAACTCAAAAAATACTCCAAAACTCCCGTCGGCACTACACAACACAATAGAACAATTTAAAAATTTTAATATTCACATATCACCGGTTGCTGGACAAGCAGCAACGTAAACATAAACACTTTATTACAAGCACTACACAAAGAAAACACAACACCCAACAAATTAGGTAATACCAGCTAAAATTCAATGAACTAAAAAACACCCTACCAAATAGACGATTCCTCTACACAGATGGATCTAAATCTGAGGACGGCGTTTCATTCAGCGTCACAAGAGAAAACGAGGTCATCGAACACCACATACTACCACAGTACTCCTCCGTATACACTGCCGAAATATCGGCAATACTAACAGCATGCAATTACGCCAGTAAACTTCGAGGGAAATTTGCAATATGCACGGATTCCCTCTCAGCCTTACAAGAGATTGGGAACACCAAAAGACAAAATTTCTACACCACCTCCATTAGGAAAATATTAAACAAATTAAAAAAAAAATAAAATCCTAATATTATTGGTCCCTGGGCAATGCGGGATCATAGGAAAGCGTTTTTTTTTTTCCCCACTTTTTTCCCACACAATTTCCCACTAATCATTCAAAACAACCACAACCAATCCGACATCCTTAAATACATTAAACGAAATACCCAAACAATTATAAACTCAATTCTCAATAACTCCTCAACCCACTACAAACAAATAAACCACGACAGCGAACCTACGAAAAACATCTCTCGAGCAGACTCAATTAAATTCGCAAGATTAAGACCACTTAATCAATAAAACACCACCACCAATCTGCCCAAACTGCAACACAATCTTGACCCTACAACACATATTCGTCGACTGCCCTGCAGCAAGAGAGATCAAAATTTCTAAAACAAACAATAGCTAAAATTACCTCATACAAAAATATACAAAATACAATTCAATTCCTAAAAAATAAGCAATAATACATAAAATTACCAACATTACTATCATAAAATAAATAGATATTAACAAAATGAGAATCTTCAATGTACATAACATACCTCTAGGAAAAATAAAAATGTTCAATAATGTAAATAAGTAGCTTAAGGCCTTTAGTTGCTTTAGCTGTAAAATAAACTTTTTTGCGCAATTTAAATTGCGCTTAAAATTCTTAAATAAATAAGAAAAAAAATTACATTTTTTTAGTACCAGTTCAATCTTTTGCATTACCTAAAAATGACATCAAAAACTACGTTTTTTTGCTCAGTGGATGCTCTGCTCTCATTGTTTTCTTTGCTACGCATACACTCAAATTTTAAACATGTGTGCGTTTTGCCCCCCACTGATCTAAGCCCATCGATTTTGACAGTATACTCAAAATACCTATGTCTATGGAGACACGAAGGATTTTTTTTTTTATATTGCTTTTTTTTTATCAACAATTTTGCTTGTGAAAATTGTACATTTATTTCAATCACTCACCATTTTGCAAAAAATCAATATATCGAGAAAATTCTAAGTGTGTCGATAGACATTGATGTATAGAATCGAACCAAACTTGATTTTTGGTTCTAGATAAAAAATTAAGGAAAAAAATATTATTTTGTAGTTCGAATATAATATTAAAATTTTAAAATTTTTCGATTGGATTTTTCATTTGGCCAAAAAAAATTCCAGAAAATCCGCTTTTTTTCCCCCTGTTACTCAGATGCCCCCCTAATAGAGTGAAAATTTAAGCAGTTTAGCAAACGACCTTTTAAAATTAAAATATGATTTTTAATAAGAGATTTAAACCAAGACTAGTCAATCAATGAAACTTATTTTATGTTGTTGATCGTTTATTTCCTTTATATAAGTGAAATAAAAAGCAATTAAAAAGCACTTTTGAAGCAATTTATATTTTAAGGAGGCAACCTCAAAACCTTTAATGTGAGTCTGTTAGCTGTAAGACTAGTGCAAAACCAATCTCTGTTATCTTTTTTGGCACTTTATCTATGGAAAAAAAAATTTTTTTATGGAGATTGAAAATTTACTTAAAGTAGATGTGTAAAAAATATTTAAGGGGAGGTTCTTTTAGATTTTTTTGAAAAAAATCGATTTTTTTTTTTTTTTAATAAAATGAATGTTACATATGTGTAGAATATACGTGCCAAGGAATATTTCGATACGACGCGTATTTCTTGAGCTAGAGCGTGTCAAACATACCCATGTCACACGCGCTGTGGCAGTTTCTAAAAACTTTAAACGCGTTTTTCTCGGAACCATGTTTTCAAACCTCTTGTCACGCACAGGGCTCGTTCTATTGATCCGATTTCTTTCATTCAAAAAATGTTTAAAAGTACATACTTTTTTGTATGCCTTATACCAATGTTTGGTTTGGTTAAAAAAAAATATTTGGTTGTGACATCTCCGGTGGGCGTTTCGTCCTTCCTACTTTGCTGTACGAAGCTCGCTTCGGTGTGGTCTGTGTTGCTTCCTCGACGCGTGAACTGTTGCTACCCGGTTGGGAATTGCATGGAGGCGACAGCTTGTCAGCTGAGACGCAGACCACGCATCCGCTCAATGTGGGTCAGACGCAGCATGGATTTTGGATGGGGGAGAGGGACGAAGGAGAGGTGGGACATCCATCGAGCTACAATGGGGGTTACACCTCCCCTGCTCGGTCGCCAGTGCCCCGTTTCACGGATGTACCGCTGCGGCGGTGGGGTTAGCATTCGGTCAGATACGCGACCTCTAACACCGTTGTCCACCACCCTCGCCTTTGTCCTGCGTGGATAGAGGAAAAGAGAGCTGGTAGAGGCGCCCTCTACCGGCGTCGGCTTATGCTCCCCCCTGGAAGCGCTAGCTGGCGCCCTCTACCAGTGGGGATTACGCTCTACGCACTAAAGATCAGCTGTTTTAGAGATCCATAGCCTCTACCTGCACGAAAGAGGTAAAAGAGGTAGCCACAGGAAGAGAGTAGCGGAAAAGCCAAGAGAAGCACTGCTTACTCCTTTTACCCCTGTCCTAGGAGTCAGGATCCGAGATAGAGGCCACCAGAGTTCCAGGAATGCTCTTCCTTCGGCAGGTGAGCAAAGCTTGGCCTTGCAAAAGCCATCTTGTTTACACTTTTTGCACACACCACGACCGAGTAAACTAAGTTTACTAGGAGCTCCAGCGCGGTACGTCCTCACCTCACCGTTTAATATTAATATGAGCGTAAGATGAACGTAATATGGGCGTAAGAAAGATACTCTCTGAGGCCATTTTCGTTGAATGAAATGAGTAGTCTAATTTTTATGGTTAGTGGTTGCAAACTCTTGACTCAAATTAAAATCCCCTTCGCAAGGGTATAAAAATGCAAAGCACAAAAAAATACGACCGTACTGATTCTATTTTTTGTCAGTTGATCCGACCTACCCAATTTCATTACGATCGGCCGACTTTATCTTTTAGGTACCATATAACTGAACATCGGAAGAAGTATTAAGTAAAAATACCAACTTTGGTATTTTTGAAGATAAAAGCTTGGGACTTTTTTTTTTAGATTTTTTATTGTAGTAAATTGGTTTTGTTGTGGTATTCTCATAAGGATCGGCCAACTAAATCTGATGCTTGCGATATTGTATATCCGGTTTTAACTTCAAAGGTATATCAACTTCGCCTCCTCCCGAAAATAAAATTTCCTTTCTTGTTTTTTAATAAATTGGTTTTATTATAAAATTCTCATAAAGATCAGTGCGATATATATCCTCATCACTACAAGCTTATATCAACTGCAGTTCCTCCCGAATTTAGCGTTCTTTTTTATATATGGTTATAAATATATACTGTACAATTCACATATATTTTTTCGGCTTGTGTAGCAGATTTTTCTACCATTGCAGAGGGTACTATAATTTTGGTCGATAGTGTGCAACGCAGTCATATTCTAAGATCACCTCCTGAGTTGATATGAGCATATCCATCTGTCCGTCCGGTCCGTATGTCGGTTTCTATGCAAACTAGTTTCTCAGTTTTAAAGCTATCAACTTGAAACTTTGCACACACCCTTCTTTCTTTTGTACGCAGTATATAAGTCGGAACGGCCGGGATCGGCCGACTATATCCTATAGCTGCCATATAACTGATTGATCGGAAATGGTATAACTTTGGTGTTTTTAGAGTTACAGCGTTCAGATTTTGTACGAATGCTATTTTTAGAAAAATAATAATAAATAAAGAATAATAATATAAAAATACAAGAATAATAATAATAATAAGGAAAAATAATAGGACATGCCAAATTTCATAACAATCGGCAAACTATATCTTATAGCTGCCATATAACTGAACGATCGGAAATGACCCAACTTTTATGTTTTTGAAAAAAGAAACTTCGTACATATTTTATTTTTAGTCAATTGATCCGACCTACCAAATTTCATAACAATCGCCCGACTATATCTCATAGCTGGCATATAACTGAACAATCGGAAATAACCCAACTTTCGTGTTTTTGAAGATAGAATTTTGTATAGATTTTGTATTGTAATAAATCGGTTATATTATGATATTCTCATAAGGATCGGCCAACTATATCCGATATTACCGATATATATCCTTTTGTAACTGCAAGAGTATATAAACTTCAGTGTTTGAAAAGCTACGCTACTCCCGTAGTTTTTCGTTTTGCTCTTGCTACAGCTGTCACTTTTTTCCAGAGTGGGAGCAGAGCCGTAGCAGAAAAATGAAAATTGACTGCTCTGCTCCGAGCTACGAAAAGTTCAAAGCTATTGCTATAGCAACAGCAGAAAAAAATATTTTGTGCTCCTCGTAGCCGTAGCCGTAGCCAAAAATCTAGAGCGAGAGCAGAGCAGAGTCAAAAATATTTTTTCATGTGCTACTGCTCTAGCTTAGTTTTGTTTGTCACTTTGTCACAGATTTGTCACTTGTAATTTGGAATTCAAGGTGCTAATATGTCTCTGACCAATAAATCGTTCAATATTTTCAAATATTTTGAGGAGGGTGACAACGGGCTCGTTAAATGTAAAACATGTTTTCGAATGTTAAAAAAAGATCGTGCCTTTAATTTAAAGAAACATTTAATGTTGCATGACATTCGACCTGAACAAAAAGAAAATGATTCTAGTGGCATGCAGCCAAAAAAAATAGTTAAACATCAGCAAAATAAAGTTCAAATCAATAAAAAACAATTAATCCGATCCTACATTGGTCTAGTCACCGAGAATAGCACCCCATTTAATGTGCTAAATTCAGACAATATGCGTAACATAATTGATCCCATAAGTCAAGGTATAAAAGAAAAAAGTGGGAAAAACTTTTCATTAAATGGAACAAAGTGCAAATCTGTTCTTCGACAGGTAGCAGACAAAATTCGACAAGAAATACATAACGAATGTAAAAATCGGATTCTATCATTAAAAATTGATAGTGCAACGCGACTTGATCGGAATATATTCGGTGTCAGTGCTCAATTCATTAGTTCAGATGAAATAAAATCGCGAGTTCTTGGAATGGTGGAACTCAAAGGAGCTGGGTCAAGTTCAGCCAAAAATCTTGCCAAGGAGATTCTATCTGTATTAGACAAATACGGAATATCTCTAAGCCAAATCGTGTCAATTACTTCAGATAACGGGGCAAATATGATAAAGACGACAAAAATTTTATCTGAAATGAACTTGAGCGAAGATGACATGGAAGATGCCGGTATTCAAGAGAACGTCGAGTACATTAAGCAAATCGAGCTTTTTGGAAAAACTGAAACTGCGCTTGTAGGTGATATACAAATATGTCGCTGTGCAGCACACACTGGACAGCTTTGTGCACTCGACGTGACAAAAAATGCAAATATTAGAGAATATTTGTTAATGTGCCGAAATCTTACGAAATACATTCGGAAGCAATCAAATGGTTACCGTGACTTGTTTGAACTGAAAAATTTTAAATTACCTCAATTGGATTGTCCAACTAGATGGGGATCAACATACAACATGGTTGACCAACTCAGTAAGGCGAAAAGTATTTTAAGCCTTATTGAAACTGTCGAGAACAAATCAAGAGATGACGATTTTATAGTTAATGAAATGTTATGGGAATTTATGGAGTCGTATGTGACTATTATGGCTCCACTACAAAAGACCATAGTGCAGTTTCAAGAGGAGCAACTTCACTATGGGAATTTTTATGCTCTGTGGTTGGTCTGCAAACTGACCACTAATCAAATTTGGTCAAAAAGTGCTCCGGATTCAATTAGTTATACAATTGGAGAGGCGCTTATTGAAAGTATGGAAACACGGACGAAGAAATTAACAACTTATTTTTGGCTTCGAAGCTTGTTTATACTTAGACCCAAGATTCCATCATATTCTGGACAGCTCTCAAAAGGAAAGGGCAGTCAGTTTCTTAAAAACATTGTGGGCACAAATCAAAATGCATAGTCCCATTGAAACATTGTCATCGTCTACTAGCTCAATTGCTTCAGAGGACAGCAATAGTAAAAGTAATTTTGATATATTGGATGATTTTTTAAGTGTAAGCGTTATGCCAAATGAGTCAACCGATGTACATGCAAAGATTGAAACATTAAAATTACCGTATATGAAATCCAGTACAAATGTTTTACATTTTTTGAAAGAGAGGAAATCATGCGATGCAGAGCTCTACGAACTAAGCAAAATATGTTTTGCTATACCGCCAACTCAAGTAAGAACTGTTACTTAATTCAAAACAAAATTTTAATTTCCAAACATTTATAGGTAACAATAGAGCGGGCATTTTCTTCATTAAAACTGGTGCTGTCGGACAACAGAAATCGTTTAGGCCACGACACATTAGAAAATATACTCCTTGTTCGCCTAAACTCAACACATTTAGATAATGCGATCGACAACTTGAGTTTATTTGAAGACGAAGATTAATTATTTACTAAATAAATTTTTAAATAGAATAATAAATACATGGCTGAATATCATTCTTACAAGGGAGAAAGTGGAAAGGGGAGCAAAAACAAAACTAAGCTAGAGCAGTAGCACATGAAAAAATATTTTTGACTCTGCTCTGCTCTCGCTCTAGATTTTTGGCTACGGCTACGGCTACGAGGAGCACAAAATATTTTTTTCTGCTGTTGCTATAGCAATAGCTTTGAACTTTTCGTAGCACGGAGCAGAGCAGAGCCGTCAATTTTCATTTTTCTGCTACGGCTCTGCTCCCACTCTGGAAAAAAGTGACAGCTGTAGCAAGAGCAGAGCAATATTTCTATGCATCTCGCTGCTACGGAGTAGTAAATGCAAACCCTGATAAACTTTGGCTCCGCCCGAAGTAGCTTTTCTTATTATAATAAGTTTATTATATGAGGAAATTATAAATCATTGTAATAAAGAATAAATAATTAACATATTTCAAGCAGCGTATGGTCTTCCACTTAAAGAAACAGATTAGAAAATTACTATATAAATTATATGATTTTTAAAAATAAATTGTTATAAAATTTCATTTTTCTTTAGGTATTCCAGCTATGGCTGGTAGTGCTGTAATTGGAGGCGTCCTTTTGGCACTTATTGAAGGTGTTGGAATATTATTTACGAGAATATCTGCAGATCAATTTAAAAACCCCATGCCACCGACGGAAGATCCCTCTGCTCTTGGTGAACCAACTGGTAACTTTTCATTTGGGAAAAATGAAAAACAATTTCAATAATGAATACTTTAACGAATGAGGTATCAAATGTTAACTACTTTATATTACATAAAAAAATATAAACAATGTAACTTTCAAACATTCTTAAAAAAATTATATGTTCAAAACGGGCGGGCGAAAGGTACTTGAGCTTTCTTATCGAATGGCACACCTAAATTTTTAGCAAAATCATCTAAACAAACCGAATTAAATTCTGTTTAAAAAGGAAAACAAAAATATCCTTAAAACTAAAAAAAAACGTTTATACAGCTTTTATTTAAAAGATATAATTTTATTAGATGTAAGGTGGCCTGCACTTTGCGGTATCTGGACGCGTTTTTTTTATCGCTCTCGCCAAATTTTGTATATCTTCGATCTTAGTATTAAGGTTTTTACTTTTCGCGACAAGGTTAAATATAACGATTTCGTACTCTCTGGACGAAACCCGTTACATCGTAGTCACTGTGGAGTTTGTTGTTCTTCACGACGCCTAGCCTTCGTTGCACATCGCTTTTGTAACATCTTCTCGACTACTCTCGGCTACAGAGCCCAGAAAAATAAAATTCTTTGGTCTAGAGTTGTTAAGTCAATCTCCAAAAAGAAAAAAATCCTAAAAATAACCTGGTGACTGTCAATTTATAGGGTTCCCCTACCTCCCATGTGGTAAAAGACGATATACTTTCGACGCAAAATATTTTACCATCGCCCACTTGCCTACCTACTGATGTCGTTCCAGTACCAAGGGACAATTTGAGCCTCCTGGCAGGTCAGACTAATATAGATCCCTTGCATGAAGCGATCAGTGTACCGAGTAACAATCTGAAGCTTCCTATCATTTTAGAGCCTACATCGTTGTCGCTGTAAAGGGCTCTGCCTAGTGTGGCGCCTGAAGCTAGATTTTCTGGGCTTACGCTGAGGGCGGACTCGTTTTATTCAGGATGAATGAGACACTATAGATGTGTGTCAAAAATGATACCATTTCTTGTAAGTTGTACCTAAAAAATGTTTGCTCATTGAGATTTTTCAATGCCGTAAATAAAAAAAGGCAAATTGTTTTAGCCTGCAGGGATTAATTCTTATGTATAGAGAGGGCTGAAGCTCTCGATAAAGGAGAGGGCGGCCCGACCTAGACATTGCGGAGCTAAAACTCTCTAAAAGAAAGGTCTGTTGAGTCGAGCGGCCGAGAGGGAGTCGGCTTGCGACCAACTCAGCGATTTGTACATACATAGTTAAACCTACTAAACAAACAATACACTAAACATTGCATTAACATTATTTAAACATTAAGTTTACACCGCTGTGCTGCTGCCTGACCCAACAGGCGTCAAAGTCCGAAAAACAAAAAAAAATGTGCAAAAATGTCACTTTCTGTGTAAAAATGTTATCCTTTTTGTTTAAACAAATTGATCAGTTTTGATCAATTTTGAAAAAGATCAATTTAGTTTTCAAAAGCTACATTTAACTATTAAGAAACTTCGGAAATTTTAAAATCGGTTTAAAATTACGCATTAAGAAATTTTTAAGCGCCAAAAAGTCCCGAAAATGTTTTTTTTTTAAATAAATTAAGATTTTGAGGGCGTTACAAATATTTCAAACACGGTTTTGTACTATGTTGACCTAATTACATCTGGCTAACGTTACATCTGGTGTCCCACAAGGTAGTCTCTTAGGACCACTTCTGTTTGTTTTTTTTGTTAACGATTTACCTAGTGTTCTAAACTATGATACTACATTTATGTATGCTGATGATGTCAAGTTATGTTTTTTTCTCAGACCATTTCTGTCATAGACAGAAATCCCTCGGTCTGTCTGTTTCTACGCGAACTAGTCCCTCAGTTTTAAAGCTATCATTTTGAAACTTTGCACACACAAATTTTAAATATTTTAAACAAAAATAAGTAACAAACTGCATGTGAACATAATTAATAAACATCAAAATATAGCCATCCAACATTTACTTATATACGATTTATGTAAATAATTTGGCACATATAAAATTATATGCAGCGGTAAAATTCTCGTTTTCGCTTCAACCGTTGTCGCATTTTATTTTAACGGAACGCCAAGTGACACGCTACCGTACAAATTGGTTGGGTATACTCCTTTTTCGGTGTCATTGACAACCAAATACTTTTTTGGATACTCAGTGCCTTAACTATCAACATTATTCGACTACTAATTAATTGATTATTTATTTTCATTTTTTCGCCAGATATTAATTAATTATTTTCTCGTTTTTCGCCAGATATTAAATTAAATATATTTTTTCGTTTTTTCATTATTTATCCTAATGACTCTTATTCAACGGTCATTATTATCCATAGGAAATGGCACTACAATTTCAAAGTCTATGATTATTTATTTAGTTTTGAGTAGAGTAGATCCAGTTACTAGAAAAAAATGGGAAGAATCACTGGATTATGAGGAATGGCCGCTATGGTCCGATTTCGAAAAAAAATATTAAATCGTAGGTACCAGCACCTGTCCGCTGAAGAGACTGGCAAGCTAAAACACGAAAAAACTGGGTTCGGGAAGCAGCACAATAGGAGTTCGTTGGCTTGCTCCGCTTCCAACAAACAAGATTGCAGTTATTGCAACTCCCTAGACCATAGTCTGGCCCAGTGTAGTCCGTTCACTCGCCTTGCTGTAATGCACCGGTTTGAGTTTGTCAAGTCAGCCTCACTATGTTTAAATTGTCTGCGAAAAGGTCATTTTCACGGTAGCGAAATCGACTAGGTGTCAAATTTTTGCAAGATCGCACCACAAAATTCTGGACCGATTTACTGTGACCGAAAATAACTTGGCGTTACCACTACCAAATGAACATCCTCCTCCAGAGCTACATCTTGATGGCCCTTTTACGTCACATGCTTTTCATGCTTCATTTCTAGAAAAAGTTTGGTTAGCGACGTCGATCGTAAGCGTTAGAACTAAAAATGGCGAGCACATATTGGTCCGAGCATTACTTGACTCTGGGTCACAAATTAACTTCATTACTGAAGAACTTGCTCAACGCTTACAGATCCGTAGGGTGAAATCGTGTATCAACTTGCTTGGAATTGGTCAAGCTAATTCCCAGGTTAAGAAAAAGATACACACTGTGGTGAAGTCAACAATTAATGGTAGTGAGTTTCCGTTCGACTTTTGGATTTTGAGAACTATCTGGGGTTATCACCCTGACCAGTCAGTGCACGTGAAAGATTGAGACCTACCAAAGAACTTGCCGTTAGCAGATCCATATTTCTATAAACTTCAGCGGATGTTAATTGGAGCTGAGTCATTTTTCAAACTGTTGTCCGTTGGCCAAATAAAACAAGGGCCAAAAAATCCATCCCCAAAAAAACTCTCCTTGGATGGATAGTACCGGGAAAATATAATGCAAATACCTCAACTCCTCAACAGCCCGTCTCCTAGCCTAAATTGCCCAGAAGAATTACTCGAGTCGATAGATGGCAATTTGAAAAAATTCTGGTCGTAGGAAGAAGAACCAACTTTTAAAAAGCTTTTGTCACCTGAACTAAAGTTATGTGAGGAACATTATCAGAAAAATACTGTTGTACTGCCTTCAGGTCGATTCAAAGTCAGACTTCCATTAAATCCATTTCCATTAAGTCACACTTCCATTTAAATCGGATTCAAGCGTTTTGGGAAAGTCGTTTGAGATAGCCAATTTATGGAAAAATACGAATCCTTAGGTCATATGCCCCCATAGCAATGATGTCCCAATGCAATGATGTTCTTGCTACTCCACAGTATGTTATACCTTATCAGTGTGTCTTACGGCCTCAAAGCACATCGACCAAATTACGAGTCGTGTTTGATGCGTCTTGTAAGACATCAACAACGAAGTGCCTAAACACCGTTTGGGTTCCTAAAGATTATGTATTTAAAGATGGCGACTAAGCGGAACATTCTTTCGGCCATTTATTCTGTGACAAACACGGTGTAGTGGATACCGATTGGTAGCATACTCTGCCTATGGGACTGGCCTAGCTCAGTGAATAGTCCAGGGGGTTGGGTTACTTCCTAGTCAGGATCACCGCCACACAATAAAATGTTGTAGACGGAGTTGAAAGGATTAGGAGGGGATACAGTCATTTCGGGTGGACATGAATATGAGACAAAGCGCATTGATTACACAGCCACACAAAAAAAAAAAGTGTCCGGGTTGGGAGATCAGAGTACCCTATCCCCATGTATTTTGGACCGCTGAACACGAATCTGAAGTCCGTTTTGGTCCTGCACGTGTACGTTTCTTCCTAACCTCAAAAAAAGTTTTACATTTTTGGAGGTATGGGACTTTATTTTTAATTTATTGGATTTTCATGAAACTGGGTACCCAGGGGTTTTTGGGGTCGTTGATTACGAATTTGAAGTCAGATTTTCAAAATTCAATATGGCGGATCCAATATGGCGGACGAATTTTTGAACAATTTTTGGATTTTCATGAAACTGGGTACTTAGGGGTTTTGGGGTCGCTGATTACGAATCTAAAGTCAGATTTCCCAAATTCAATATGGCGGACGAATTTTCAAAAATGAAAATCCACGAATTTTTGAAAATTCGTCCGCCATATTGAATTTTGAAAATCTGACTTCAAATTCGTAATCAGCGACCCCAAAAACCCCTGGGTACCCAGTTTCATGAAAATCCAATAAATTAAAAATAAAGTCCCATACCTCCAAAAATGTAAAACTTTTTTTGAGGTTAGGAAGAAACGTACACGTGCAGGACCAAAACGGACTTCAGATTCGTGTTCAGCGGTCCAAAATACATGGGGATAGGGTACTCTGATCTCCCAACCCGGACACTTTTTTTTTTTTTGTGTGGCTGTGTTATTGAAGAACTCAGATGGGATGGTTCTTCTGCTTGGCCCGCCCTTCCTGTAAAGACTTACTAATTATTGCTGCCTTTACATTTAAATCATCATTTAAAGAGAAATCGTTTAGCTCAGGTGCTCATACAAATAATATACTTTACTTCATTTTTAACTGTCCTTCAGTTCACACTCCATTACTTAAGCATTTAAATTTTCATCTTTCTCCTTAAAATCTGTTTTACCCCCTTGGTTTATTAAGCCCTATACTTATAAAAGGAAAGATCCTATTGCAGGAACTTTGGCTAAATAATCTAGATTAGATGTCACTGCACATAGAAACAGCATGGAACAAAATACAAACTGCCTTGTCGCAATTAGAGGACATCTCAATTCCGATATTCGTGTTTACCAAGCCGATGTCACCGATTCAAAATCATGCCTTTTCTGACGCATCGATGAGAGCCTATGGAGCCTGCGTCTATATTCGTTGCGAATCTGCAGAAGGTACTGAAGTTTCGTTAATGACTACAAAGTCCAAAGTAGCGCCGCTCAACACAAAGACGCCCCCCGTCTTGAGTTATGTGCCGCTCACCTGCTCGCAGATCAAGATAAGATAAAGTAAAAGTCTCTTTATAGGGGGGCGCTGCTGCCGCCAAAGATTCCAGAAATATGAAAATGTTGAAATAAGAAGTAAAAAGTCGGGGGCGTCTTTCGGTGAATTTAACGCGGTCAGCTTTATTGGGCTGCTTACATGCGATAACTAACATAACTTAGACACTAGTACAAAAAAAGAGATCGACGACAACCAACGAGCGAGAAGAGAGGGCACAGAGGGGCGATGCGGATGCGCTCTTCAGCGCGGGTGCGCTCTTTAGCGCGGGTGCGCTCTTTAGCGCGGGTGCGCTCTTCAGCGCGGATGCGCTCTTCAGGTGAGCGTCACAACGGCCCCTCACCTAAACATTCTCCCCCCCCTTGCAATCGCTCGGGTTGCAACAGATCCCTCGTCGCTATCCCTCGTGTAGCTAGAGGGCGTACAAGGGTCGATGAAGGCCCCCGTGTCGAAGATCCGGGTCCCGGTGTTGACGCTGTTCCGGTTCAGCAGCGACGATAGGGTGGGCGCAGCGACCGCGTCCTGCGAGGGCCCTCGAGGAGAGGCGGAAAATTGCCTAGGCGCGGATGACGCGGGCGGACGAGCGGTGGACGGCACCCGATGGGTGGCGGACGAATGCAGTGGAGCACTTGACGGCTGCCGGCCAGTGGCGAAAGAATGCCGAGGAGTTATTGAAGAGTGCCGGGAAGTCGGCGGCCGTGGATCGGTTTGGGAATGCCGGAAAATGGCGAGCGCAGGGCGAGAAACACCCGAACCGCGCCGGGAGTTGGTTGATGACGGCCGACGAGAGAGCGAGACACCCCGTGTACTGTCTCCCGCGGGCGGTGACCGGTGCTCCTTGGTCACGGGGTGCAGCAGCGTGTGGTGATCCTGACCACACGTCTTACAGCCGTCTCCACGCCGACAGGATCCGTCGGAGTGCTCGTGGGCCAGGCAGCTCGAGCAATAGCGGTTCGCGAGAGCCGCTCCTCGGCACTAAGGCGTAGGAAGCGCCGACACTTCTTCAATGGATGGATCCCATTGCAGACTCGGCATCGGTAGGATTGTGTACCTCGAGTACATCTGCTCTCCAGTGACTGGGCGTTGCGTGGGCGTGGCGACATTGTGCTGAATATGATCATGGAATCCGATTCCGAACTGATCCGTGTGGGCACCTCTCCCTGATCCAGTGAGTCACCGAGGCTGCGGGCGACTCGTGCGGAAAAAACAGACACGCTGCGGGGGTTGACTGGAGATAGTGGGCCGGTTAGCACCCATCCGAAAATGGTCTCCTGACCGAGAAGCGACCCGCAGATGTTAGACTTGGAATTACCGAGGAGAATGGACGGAAGAATGTCAGCTCCTATTAACACATCGACTTGGGAGCTCTCAAAGAAGTTGGGGTCCTGTAATATGCCCATATATGCACTATTAATATAATATATATATATCGACCACCCACTGTACCAAGAGTACTTAAAGGGTACACACTGTAACACTTTGTCGCAGTGTTTATGTTATCCAAGGTCTCGGTCATAAACCTAAGTGCACCGAAATATGAACCGCCCGCTGTACCTTTGCTGTACGCCGAAAAGTGCATATGTCCGCATATACGTAACACGAGTGGACCTTATGCAAGTCCACATACCTCCGCCTAATCGAACGTAACATAAACATATATTCATATATAAATATTTAAGAATACATAACCGTCTCTCCGCTGCCGCTTTGGGCAGCGCAGCTACGAGACTTAGACCTCCTTTAATTCATAAGTAAATTTGTAAAAGAAGAAACTCCCTTGAGCTCGGAGCGGCAACAACGGCTGCTCCGAAGTTAATAAAACCAAATAAAGAATAAATCTATATAAAAAGGAACTTATTACATTTGGGAACCTGCCGCACTAAACCTATTACATGGCGACCGTGACAGGACCTGCAAGGACATCGAGGGATTCGAAGGACACACCGACATCGAGGGATTCGAATGACACACCTAAAAGGATATAACCCAAAAAAAAAATTCGAAATTTGCTGAAAAACAAGAAAATTGTTTTTGGAATTTATGACAAAAATTAATCCGAGTGAGTAGAGTGCAGTGATGGGTAAACGCGGAGATGTACAAAACAAAGTATAAAGAGTATATACTCTTATACAAATAAATCCCCTCCAGCGTTGTCAACAAGGCAAAAGTTACGAGTTGAACTTGACTTTCCAAAAAAAAAAAAAAAAAAAAAAAAAAAAAAAAAAAACCCACAACGATCTGACACTTACTCAGTCCCCATGCCAACAACCTATCAGCAACGAATAATTAAACTTATAAATAAATAAATAATAAATAAACAACTTCCGAGATGACCGGATAACTGCAAAGAAATGACAGAGGACCCCTGGAATCACCCACTGCAACCATACCTGTGCGAGGACCGGCACCGGTAACGCCTGAGTCCAAAAGGCCCCGGACAGCAGCAGCAGCAAATAAAGTGCGGGAATACGCCACCTCCTGCGCCACCGAGGGAACGTCAGCGTAGCCAAACCGGCGACGACCAGCTGACGTGTGAAAAAAAAAGGAAATCAACTGAGGAGAAACATTTATTTTAACCCATGCACTGCGTTGCATATTTTTTTTTGTATTGCACTGCGATGCATATTTTTTTTTTATATATATAAAAAAAATCCTTTGTAAAATTGAGCGACATTAAAGTTGCCCGATTAGCGTGTGGCCTGAAAACCATACAAAAAATAGGCAGGTTATTATGTAAAAAAACAAAAAAAAAAATATATACAATAAAAATAGGCAGGTTTCATAAACAAAAAAAAAGTTACAAAAAAAAAAAAACAATAGCCAAATAAGGCAAATCTTTAAATGAGCCAAACTGAATGGCAAATAAACCATAAATTAAACCATACTATTTACACGAAAAATTATATACCAATCCTAGAGAAAATACCCAAAATGGGTTTAGTAGACGTAAAACAAGTGGACTCCACAGCCAATGTAATAAATAAAATTGAGTCCAGAACTATGAACACAGAATTAACAAACATACTATTATCAATTATTGTATTCATTTTAATCGCATTCATTTTATATAAAGCATACATTTTTCATAATAAATGTATAGCAAAAAGAGCGATTAATAAAAGCCAGGCTATCGATCTGGATAAAATATAAAAAAAAAAAATATAACGAAAAAAAAAATAAATAAAAATTAAGTTTTAGACACATATATGTATATATATAAAAAAAAATATATATATAAAAGGCACCTATGATATATACACAAAAAAAAGAATTCCATATGTTCATGAATAATTTTATCTTTATGTACAATGAAAATAATATATAAAAAAAATAATAAATAAAATGAAGAAAGTCTAAAAGAAAATAATTCCAGTATGACTACCCAAAGAGCCATAGACAAAACATATGAAAAGGACCCCTATTTCCAAGAAAGGATTAAGCAGTTAGTATCAACAACCCCAGTTAGTGTGTATGAGCTAGAAATACTTTATATAGAAACATTTAACTGCCACGTTTCACCATTGTTTCACTGCACCGCAACCCAAAAAGGAATAGTATTAACAACAATTCCGGGTGTGCTAGTAAAATCAAGAATAGACGAGCATCCACTTTTAGGTAGAACGATTATTATGATGGTTTCTAAAAGATAAGCCATATCCTTAATATAATGGAATGGAATGAATTATCGAAAGAACTATCAAGCATTAAAGCAGAATTCGACAAATCTCATAAGTCACTCACCCAGAATAGACCGATACAAAAAACAACGGTCAATAAACACGTAGAATTATTAGTTAAATGCTTTAATGAAGCTAGAATATTAATATATGAACACAGAGAAAAGTTAAATCCGGATCACTGGTCTCGAGTATCAAAGTTCTTGATCAGACTAAGATCTAATCTAACATCTGTTAAGGAAAGGTTCAAGCTAGATATTTCAATACCTACTATTCTAAATACTTCAATAACAATTGAAGCTGGTGACGAACCAGAATCAAAAGAAGAAATTGACCAACAAGAAATAGAAGAAAGCGATATTAACAACCTTACGGTTCCGGCAGTCCTTATTCAATCTGAATTATCAGACCAGGACTTGTCCGACTCTGAGTTTAACGACAGCATTGTAGAATTAAAACCAACCGCAATGGCTGACGAGAGCATTGCCCAAAGGGCATACATTAGGGAAATATCGAGTGCCATCCCAGAATTTAACGGGCAAAGGTTACACCTGCAAAGATTCATAACAGTTTTGAGGTTAGTCAACCTAACGAAAGGCACATTCGAAGCTTTGGCTGTAGAAGTTATTAAATCCAAAATAGTTGGATCCACTTTGTACAGAGTCCAAAGCGAAACGACTATAGAAGCAATAATTAAAAAACTGCAAGATACTATAGTCGGAGAAACATCTGACGTGGTTAAAGCCAAAATGGCAAAAACCGGCCAGAAAGGAAAAACGGCAGAAAAGTTTACAACAGAGATAGACAACCTACGGAAGCTTCGTATATTGACGAAGGTCTATCGGCCGAGCACGCTGACAAATTCAGCACCAAAGAAGCCATCTCCACAATGGTTAAAAATTGTGAGCATGGCCGACTTAAAACAATATTGGAAGCAAGTAATTTCACAACAATGAATGAAGCCGTCACGAAGTACATACAATGCAGTACTGAAATGACAGGCAATGCAAATTCCATATTATACGCCTATCGAGGAAACTATCGCGGTAACAATTACAAAAACAATTATCGCGGTAGAGGTAATAATCGAGGTAGATATAACAATAACGGGTATTACCAAAATAATGGAAATAACCAAAATAATGGTTACTACGGAAACAATAACTATAATAACAATAACTACATGAACAACAACAACCGTGGTGGAAACAATCGCGGCGGACACGGCCGTGGTGGAAACCATAATAATAATGGCAATAATAGCCACAACCATAGCAGTAACAACCATAACAATAACGTCAGGGTAGTCCATACAGATTCGGGAAACTCCCAGACGCCTTTAGGTACACAACAGTAAGAAACACCAAAGTTCACACTATAAATCTCAGTCAAAGTACATTTGTTAGCTTCACAAACGTAGCAACAGGAAAAGAATTAGTTTTTCTACTAGATACAGGTGCAGAAATTTCCATATTAAAGGAAAATTCTGATGCTTTTCAAATTATCAAAAGTAATCAAATAATAAACATACAGGGTATAAGTCAAGAAGTTACCAAATCAAAAGGTTTAACTTCTATTGAAATTCAAACTTCAAAATACATAATTCCACATGATTTCCATATCGTAAATTTGCAGTTCGCTATTCCATGCGATGGAATACTAGGAATCGATTTTATTAAAAGATACAACTGTCAATTAGACTTCAAGCCGTCTGAAGACTGGCTTATAATAAGACCAAATAACCTCCAATATCCTATTTATGTTCCAATAACATATAGCTCTGGCAATAACTCTCTAATTCTGCCAGCAAGATCCCAAGTCGTCCGAAAAATTGAAATGAATTCAGAAAATGACAGTGTATTAATTCCGAATCAAGAAGTTCAGCATGGTATCTACATAGCAAATACCATAGCAACAACCCAGAATGCATATATAAGACTATTAAATACCACAGATAAGGATCAAGTAGTTTATATTAAAAATATTCTGCATGAACCACTTTCAAACTACGAAGTAGTACAAACTGACTTAGAAACCCGAGAAAAAATTGTATTATCCCAACTTTCCAAAAACTTCCCTCCTCAATTCAACAAACAACTCACAAAATTATGCACCCAGTATAGTGATGTGTTCGGACTAGAAACCGAATCAATCACTACCAATAATTTCTATAAACAAAAACTGAGATTAACTGATGATGAACCCATATATATAAAAAATTATAGAAATCCTCATAGTCAACAAGACGAAATTCAAAAGCATGTCCAAAAACTCATTAAAGATAAAATAGTGGAACCCTCTGTATCACCATATAATAGCCCACTATTGTTAGTACCAAAAAAGTCACTTCCAAATTCGGAAAATAAAAAATGGCGATTAGTAATTGACTATCGTCAAATTAATAAAAAACTCTTGTCTGATAAATTTCCGCTCCCTAGAATCGACGATATTTTGGATCAACTAGGTAGAGCAAAATATTTCTCATGCCTTGACTTAATGTCGGGTTTTCACCAAATCGAACTCGAAAAAAGTTCACGGGATATTACATCCTTTTCAACAAACAATGGTTCATATCGCTTCACGCGATTACCATTCGGTTTAAAAATAGCGCCAAACTCTTTTCAGAGAATGATGACTATAGCTTTCTCTGGATTAGAACCTTCGCAAGCATTCCTTTATATGGATGACTTAATAGTCATAGGTTGCTCTGAAAAACACATGCTCAAAAACTTAACTGATGTTTTCGAGAAATGTAGGAAACACAACCTAAAGTTACATCCAGAAAAATGTTCATTTTTCATGCATGAAGTCACCTTCCTAGGACATAAATGCACAAATAAAGGAATCTTGCCCGACGACAAAAAATACGTCATTCAAAATTACCCAGTCCCACATGATGTGGACAGCGCTAGAAGATTCGTCGCATTTTGCAATTATTACAGACGTTTCATAAAGAATTTTGCAGAATACTCCCGTCACATAACAAGATTATGTAAGAAAAATGTAAAATTCGAATGGACAACAGAATGTCAAAACGCTTTCGAACATCTAAAATCAGCATTAATAAACCCAACTCTGTTGCAATACCCAGATTTTAGCAAAGAATTTTGCATAATCACAGATGCTAGCAAATACGCTTGTGGAGCAGTCCTAACTCAAAACAAAAATGGACTTCAGCTTCCGGTTGCATACGCATCAAGATCCTTTACGAAAGGTGAAAGCAACAAGATCACTACAGAACAAGAACTAGCAGCTATTCATTGGGCAATAATACACATCAGACCATATATTTATGGTAGACATTTCACTGTCAAAACAGACCACAGAGCACTTATTTACTTATTTTCAATGGTAAATCCCAGTTCCAAACTAACAAGAATGAGACTTGAATTAGAGTAATATAATTTTACGGTAGAGTACCTAAAGGGCAAAGATAATTATGTAGCCGATGCGCTCTCCAGAATAACAATCACAGACTTAAAAAAGATACAATTAAATATTCTGAAAGTCACTACCAGAAACCAAAATCGACAAAAATCCTGCGCAGGAAAAGAACAAAAAGAATTGCATAACCAATCTATTGAAAAAGCTTCAGAGCCCAACGTATATGAAGTCATTAATAATGATGAAGTACGTAAAGTAGTGACCTTGCATGTAAATAATAAGATGTGTTTATTTAAGCGCGGAAAAAAAATTACAGCAAGATATGATGTTAGCGATTTGTATACTAATGGAACCCTTGACTTAGGTCAGTTCTTCCAAAGGCTTGAAAAGCAGGCCGGTATTCACAAAATCAGCCAACTAAAAGTGGCACCGTGGGAAAATATCTTTGAACATGTTTCAATTGATAATTTTAAAAATATGGGCAATTATATATTGAAATCATTAAGAGTAGCGCTACTCAACCCGGTGACCGTAATAAAAAATAAAAAAGAAAAAGAAGCTATATTGTCTACATTCCATGATGATCCTATACAAGGTGGTCATACAGGCATTACAAAAACCTTGGCCAAGGTCCAGAGACACTATTACTGGAAAAATATGTCCAAAGACATAAAAGAGTACATAAAGAAATGTCCTAAATGCCAAAAGTCTAAAACGACTAAACACACTAAGACCCCATTAACCATAACCGAAACTCCACAAAGAGCTTTCGATAGAGTAATTGTGGATACGATTGGTCCACTACCCAAATCTGATAATGGAAATGAATACGCAGTAACACTCATCTGCGATTTAACCAAATACCTGGTAGCGATACCAATACCAAATAAAAGTGCAAATACGGTAGCAAAAGCTATATTTGAAGATTTTATTCTAAAGTACGGTCCAATGAAGACGTTCATTACGGACATGGGAACGGAATATAAAAATTCAATTATTGAAGGTCTATGTAAAAATCTAAACATTGAAAACATAACTTCTACTGCACATCATCACCAAACTGTAGGTATTGTGGAGCGAAGCCACAGAACACAATGAGTATATTCGTTCATACATCTCAGTCGACAAAACGGATTGGGACGTATGGCTACAATACTTTGTCTATTGTTTCAATACAACACCCTCTATGGCACATGACTATTGTCCATATGAATTAGTTTTTGGTAAAACTTCAAATTTACCAAAGCATTTTAATAGCGTAGATATAATAGAACCCCTTTACAATATAGAAGATTACGCTAAGGAATCAAAATTAAGATTAGAGCAGGCATTTAAGAGAGCTAGACTAATGCTAGAAGCTCATAAGCTAAAACAAAAAATTATGTACGACAAAACTAGTTTGGATTTTGATTTAAAAATAGGAGATCAGGTTTTATTGAAAAATGAAACAGGACATAAACTAGATTTTAAATATACAGGTCCTTATAAGGTAGAACAAATAGGAGATAGAGATAATATAACTATATTAGACAATAAAAATAAAAAACAATTAGTACATAAAGATAGATTAAAACTTTTTATTTCATAATCAATCAACATTTCATAAATATATCACGTATGGCCATACATACATAAATAAATAAAAAAAAAAAGGAGAAAAATATACATACATAAATAAATAAAAAAAAAAAAAAAAAAAAAAACAAAAATAAGCATCCCGAATATAAAAACACAAAAAAAAAAAAAAAACTTATTGTTAACATCATTTATTAAATTTTGTACAATATATGTTAGAAAATAACTTCATTGTATTACGTTATTTTTCAAAAGGAGGGAGATGTAATATGCCCATATATGCACTATTAATATAATATATATATATCGACCACCCACTGTACCAAGAGTACTTAAAGGGTACACACTGTAACACTTTGTCGCAGTGTTTATGTTATCCAAGGTCTCGGTCATAAACCTAAGTGCACCGAAATATGAACCGCCCGCTGTACCTTTGCTGTACGCCGAAAAGTGCATATGTCCGCATATACGTAACACGAGTGGACCTTATGCAAGTCCACATACCTCCGCCTAATCGAACGTAACATAAATATATATTCATATATAAATATTTAAGAATACATAACCGTCTCTCCGCTGCCGCTTTGGGCAGCGCAGCTACGAGACTTAGACCTCCTTTAATTCATAAGTAAATTTGTAAAAGAAGAAACTCCCTTGAGCTCGGAGCGGCAACAACGGCTGCTCCGAAGTTAATAAAACCAAATAAAGAATAAATCTATATAAAAAGGAACTTATTACATTTGGGAACCTGCCGCACTAAACCTATTACAGTCCGCCAGGGTAATATTGGGCAGCCCCTTGAGACGATCTCGCGAAATCGGATATGATGGCAGATTTCCTGCCAACTGCGGAAGAACGTAAGCCGCAGTCTCTAATTGTAGCCCGGGTATTGACGGCGACCGAATGGAGAAATGGCACACGACTGCGCGGAAATGGTTTGATTAAGGCCGGAAACTTGGGCTTGAATCGTCTTGAAGGGAGGCTTAACGAGGTTGAACAGTCGTTCCGTTATGAAGGTCGCTTCGGACCCTAAGTCTATTAGTGCTCGTGCCTGGACGGTGCACCCCAAATGGCACACGTTGATAAGGGCCGTGCCCAGTAGGACGGCTCCTGACCCGGAGGCGAAACACACCTGCACATTCGACTGATCCTCTGAGCCGTTTGCTGGCGTAGGCGGACTTGGAGCGGTAGCTGCGTAGGCGGACTTGGAGCGGTTGCGAATGGATTGCCGCGGTGCAAGAGGGTGTGGTGTCTGCTGTGGCAAGTGAAGCAGGTATGGGCGCTCGGGCAGTCTCGTTGCTGGTGGCCTCGGGCAAAACAGTTTAAACATAACTGCTTCTTCCTTATGTAGTCAGAGCGCCCATTTACATCCATTTCTAGGAACCGCGAACATAAGCGAATGGGGTGGTCCTCCCTCGAACAGAGATCGCAGCCCTTTTGGCCCGGAACCACTCGAGTCTCGTATGAAGTGAGCCTCCGAGCAGGGGCAGTAGGAAGTCCCGACCTTGGCGGAAATTGCACGGAGCCACTAGGCCTGACGTCGTCGATGGCCTCCAGAGTGCGATGGCGCTCTGTCAGGAAGTTATCTAATTCCTTCCATGTTGGAATCTCGGCCTTATTATGTACGGATTGCTCCCACATAGAAAGTGTGACTTTGGGGAGCTTTGACGAAATCATGAATACCAGGAGGCAGTCCCAAGCCTCAACATTGATGGAGGACATTGCTAGGGCTGTCAGACAACTCTGTTTAGCTCAGGTGCTCATACAAATAATATACTTTACTTCATTTTTAACTGTCCTTCAGTTCACACTCCATTACTTAAGCATTTAAATTTTCATCTTTCTCCTTAAAATCTGTTTTACCCCCTTGGTTTATTAAGCCCTATACTTATAAAAGGAAAGATCCTATTGTAGGAACTTTGGCTAAATAAGCTAGATTAGATGTCACTGCACTTAGAAACAGCATGGAACAAAATACAAACTGCCTTGTCGCAATTAGAGGACATCTCAATTCCGATATTCGTGTTTACCAAGCCGATGTCACCGATTCAAAATCATGCCTTTTCTGACGCATCGATGAGAGCCTATGGAGCCTGCGTCTATATTCGTTGCGAATCTGCAGAAGGTACTGAAGTTTCGTTAATGACTACAAAGTCCAAAGTAGCGCCGCTCAACACAAAGACGCCCCCCGTCTTGAGTTATGTGCCGCTCACCTGCTCGCAGATCAAGATAAGATAAAGTAAAAGTCTCTAATAAAAGTTCCGATCGAACGAACAGTGTTTTGGTCGGATTCAGAAGTAACTCTTCATTGGATTCGTTCCCACTCATCGTCGTTGTCAACGTTCGTATCGAATAGAGTTTCTGAAATTCAAGAGTGGTTAGTTGATAGCACGTGGCTGGATGTACCAACTAAACAGAACACGGCAGATATAGTGCCCAGAGGTGGAGACGTAAAGGAGACTGTAGAATCGATCTGGTTTACAGGTCCATCGTTTTAAAAGGAACCGGAAAATAAGTGGCTGACGATATGCCGATTTAATCTACAGATGGAAGCAAAAAAAAAAATGCGGTCGGATTAACCGAAATCGTCTCTACCTCTTATTTATTGGAAGTAATAGAAGAATTGTCCTTCCACATAAAACTGCTGCTAGTGTTCGTTTAAATGTTCCGCTTTATAAGGAAATCGAAGAAAGTAGTAGTGAATTCAAGTATTGTTCCCTCACCTGTCGAATATAATGATGTCTTTAAGAAAACAGTCTTTAGTTCACCGCGAATCGTCGTCGCATACAGACGTGTAGTTATTGTGCTCCGGAAAGAAAAGCAAAACAAAAAAAGTATTCAATAATATCAAAAAAGTGCAGTGACTGGTTTCGTAAATCAACAACAACGCGAAAAGACGCTTTCAGCGATGAAATCGCTAATGTTTATATTGATTAATTAATTAATAATTATAAAACATAACATTTAAAACTCGAAAAATATCAACCTCGATTGCAATGAGTCTAAACGACGTTAGCACACAACGTCAACGTGAGCAAGACGAGAGACGGCTCTCAGTACAAAGAAACAACGCTTACTTCACTTTCAAAGCAACCGAAAGTAATGCAAGCTCATCCCAAACACGGTCAATTACCCCAAACTTGACCGAATTCTTAAACGTAGAGAGCGTGAGAGCGCGATCTTGCTCCCCCTCGCTACCATCGATGTCTCTGCAGACAAAGAGCGCAGTAACTAGCACCGCAACCTCTTTGACAACGTCAACCGTAACAACAACAACAACCGCTACTGTAACGACAGCGCGTTTAACAACGTCATCAGCTAGCAGCGCAAACATTGATACTTCTGCCGCTGTGCTTCCCGAAAAAGAGAATAAAAACAAAGAAAATATTAAGCCGGCTGTGCAGACTGGTATGGATCGCTACATCCAAATCAAAAGGAAGCTGAGCCCCCTAAACTCTCAACGCAAAATAACCCGTGGCAATGCTAACATAGCCGCAATAGAAACGCCCACGAACTCAAACCGTTTTAAAATCTTGGCAGACTATGAAGATGAAGCCGAATCTACCGAAGTCGAAAAAAGGAAGCCTAAGCCCCCGCGAATATACATACGAGAAAAAAGTTCCAACGTTCTTATCAACAAAATTATAGAGCTCATTGGCAAGGACAACTTCCACATAATACCACTCGTAAAGGGCAACATCCAGGAAACAAAAGTTCAAACGAAGTCTGAAGATAACTACAGAGTATTATCGAAATACCTAACCGACAAAAAAAAGAACTTTTATACGTATCAGCTAAAAAGCTGCAAGGGCTTGCAAGTTGTACTTAAGGGCATAGAGCCCGAAGTATCGCCTGCAGAGATAACAAAGGCGCTACAAGAGAAGGGATTTAGCGCTAAGACAGTGTTCAATATCTCTAACAGGGATAGAAAGCCGCAGCCACTCTTTAAGGTTGAGCTTGAACCACAAATTAAGCCCCTAAAGAAATACGAAGTGCACCCTATATACAATCTTCAGTTCCTGCTTCACCGCAGAATTACAGTTGAGGAGCCGCACAAACGCAATGGCCCGGTACAATGTGCGAACTGCCAAGAATATGGCAATACAAGGTCTTACTGTAAACTGCGCCCAGTCTGTGTAGTTTGTGGTGAGCTTCATGACTCCGCACACTGCCCAGCGAGCAAAGATGACCAAAACTCGAAAAAGTGCGGCAACTGCGGTGGAAATCACACTGCCAACTATAGAGGTTGCCCAGTTTATAAGGAGCTGAAAAGTCGCATCCACCAGAGGGGACTTACTGCCCGCACCCAAAATAATCAGTTCATAGCCTCCAGGTCAAACCCTGAAGTCTTCTTCTCGACTGCAGCCAGATCCTCACTAGGACCCATAAACTCTGACAAAAATGTCACATACGCAAGCGCTTTAAAATCAGGACTGGCAGAATCAGCACACCAAGAACCGAACACGGCTCAGCAGCATCAACCGCCGGAGCAGCCAAAAAGTAACTTTGAAGCTATGATATGCAGTCTACAACAAAGCCTTACGGAGTTCATGTCTTCCAACCTAATCCTGCCACCAATGCGTTTACTTTGCCGACTCTATCAGATGAGCCCCAGCCTCAACATGAGCCGATTGAGTTTCGCCCAAACGAAATCGTTAACATCATCAAAAGACAATTGAATCCGAAAAAATCACCAGGCTGCGACCTCATAACTCCCAAAATGATCATTGAGCTCCCATACTGCGCCGTTTGCACTCTCACCCAGCTATTTAATGCCATCGCAAAACTTGGCCACTTTCCAGTGAGATGGAAAAAGTCAATTATAATAATGATAGCAAAGCCGGGAAAAGACCACACTATCCCCACGTCGTATAGACCTATAAGCCTACTCTCTTGCCTATCTAAACTCTTTGAAAAATGCCTAATGACTCGGATAAACACATACCTGAGAATCCAGGGAGGAATCCCGTCACACCAATTTGGGTTTCGTGAAAAGCATGGAACAATTGAGCAGGTCAACCGGATAACATCCGAAATTCGGAACGCGTTTGAAAAACGAGAGTACTGTACTGCTATATTTTTAGATGTCTCTAAAGCATTCGATAGAGTCTGGCTGGAAGGTCTAATGTACAAGATCAAGACAATGCTCCCCTACAGCACCCACAAGATTTTGGAGTCTTACCTACACGACAGAAAATTTGTCGTGAGGTGCAACACCGCTATATCCGATGATTACACTGTTGGAGCTGGAGTTCCTCAAGGCAGCGTGGTAGGGCCAATATTATATGTCCTCTACACCGCAGATATACCGACAAGCACACGTCTAACAACATCCACGTTTGCCGATGACACAGCTATTCTTAGCCGCTCAAAATGCCCGATTCAAGCAACTGCGCAGCTAGCTCATCATATGGTCGATGTCGAAAAATGGCTGTCAGATTGGCGAATTAAAGTGAACGAACTAAAATGCAAGCATGTTACGTTCACTCTGAACAGGCAAAACTGCCCGCCGATAACACTAAACAACACTCTACTCCCACAAGCAAACGAAGTAACATACCTAGGAGTACATCTCGATAGAAGACTCACATGGCGCCGGCACATTGAAGCCAAAAGAACACACCTAAAGCTAAAAGCCAGCGGCCTTCATTGGCTTATCAACGCTCGGTCACCTCTTAGCCTTGAATATAAAGTCCTGCTGTACAACTCGGTACTAAAACCTATATGGATGTACGGCTCCCAGTTATGGGGGAACGCCAGCAATAGCAACATTGACATAATTCGAAGATCTTGAGAACAATCACCGGGGCACCGTGGTACGTTCGCAACGAAAACATACACCGCGACTTAAACATTCTACCAGTCAAAGAAGCGATCGCAGAACAGAAGGTAAAGTACTTAACCAAGCTATCGGTGCACCCTAACCACCTGGCGAGAGGTCTAACAAGGTTGAGCAACCAATCACGCCTTCGTCGCAATGACTTACCCACCCAGCGACCGACCTGAGGGACACGCAACCCGAATGCAGTTTTAGTTTTACTGTTAGTTAAATTTTAATGTTAAGATTCGCCAACTTATTGTTAGTCTCAAAATTAAGAGTAGATTCAATAAATAAAAGCAAAGCTATAATAAAAAAAAAAAAAAAAAAGAAAACAGTCGAAAAAGTCCAAGAGCACGAGTATCAAGACAAAATAGAAAAGTAGAAAATCCGAGTGAGTTTAATTGTTTGCCCTAGTCTACAAAATATAAATCTGCTTTTTATTAATCCTCTGAGGCTGGGCTTACCTTTTTGGTTGTTGCGGATGGGGGGGGCGACTAGCTAATGCTCCAAAGCGCTCTCAATTTATCCGATACTTGCAGAAGTAGTATTTTCATGTGAGTCCACGAGCACTTGTGAGTCTTTGGCGACAGCGCATATGGATTCTAAATGCGAAGAAAACAGTCAAATATTACGGTAGTCAAAGAGTACGGTCGTGCATACGCTGCCTTAAATGCAAGCCTCGTCTGATGACTTAAATAATGGGATATTTCCCTTAAACAAAATTCGTGCTCTCTGCCCATTCTTTATATGTGGTGTTGATTTTTGTGGCCCTATTGATACGACATTGAAAAATCGTGGTAGGCCTCCCTATAAGTCCTATATTGCCTTATTTGTTTGTTTTGCGCCTAAGGGGGCCCATCCACAGGCGATCAGATTGGCGAACATGCTCGCCTACTTTAATTTCATTTACCCACCAACTAGAGCCAATATGAGCGCCAATTTTGCATTGGGAAACCGAGGTTTCTCGGAATTCTAACCGACTTTCTTAAAATAGAAAAGAATGCGTTAACAAGTGTTCAATTTAACAGCACAGAGACGTTAAAGTCGTTTTGCATCACATTAAAGTGGACAAACGTACGCAAATTATCTCAGATTTCAATTATTTAAAATGGATTTTAAAGTAGAAGGTATTTACTTTAATAAGGTCTTTTACTGAAATTAATTTGAATTATTTATTATTTGTTTATTTTACTAGAATTATTAATTTTCAGTGAATTGTGATCGTCATTTTGTCTGTTTAAGTAGATTTTTAGATAAAAATTCCCCCGATTCATCCTTTATAAGTGTTATCAGTGTGTATTCAATTAGTGTCGAGGGGCGAATTTTTGTGTATACGAAGAATTAAGATAAAGAAAAAGTTTGTGATACCTGTCGTTCTCTGTAATGAACCTTATTTATTAATACTAGTGAATGTTTTCTTAGACTTCGTTTTACATTTTAGCTGTAACTTTTGGCAACTTTCCGACTTATTTCCTTTTTTGTGTTCGAGCAAATTTTGTGTTTTGTTTTCGTGCATATTTTGTGTTTTGTTCTGTACGTCATATTCGTCCGTCAAAACCGGATATATATCGCAAACATCGGATATAGTTGGCCGATCCTTATGAGAATATCATAATAAAACCAAATAAATACAATAAAAAATCTAAAACAATGTCCCAAGCTTCTATCTTCAAAAATACCAAAGTTGGTATTTCTACCAAAACCATTTCCGATCATTCAGTTATATGGCAGCTATAACATATAGTCGGCAGATTGTTATGAAATTTGGCATGTCGTATTATTTTTCTAAAAATAGCATTCGTACAAAATCCGAAGTTATCACCAAAGTTATAGCATTTCCAAGCATAAAATTTTAGCATAAAAATAAAAATATTTTGTGCCGAGTCCCTACCTCAACTAGAAGTATTTATGGCCGCGGCTCCATACAAGGCCAACCACTGTGCTATGTAGACTAAATAGAATGATTTCAATTTCATTCGAGCATTTTGACAAACACAAAATTTGACAACGAATGGAGCTTCGTCGTAGAATCGAGGACGAGGTTGATGCTCTCACGCAATACGCACCAAAAAAAAAGCGTTCATACCGCCGCGGGCTCCGCACATGGGCAGACTATGGGAGGCAGGTGTGAAGTCTGCCAAGCACCTACTTCTACGAGCGGTAGGAAACGCCAAACTGACCGCGGAGAAGCTGCAGACCGTCCTTGTTGGAGTCGGACGCAAGTCAGGACGCAAGCGACGAAGGCCCTTACTCCCGGGTACCTGTTGACGGGCCGCTTATCGCCCCACCAAGAAAATTTGTTGTGAGCGATGGTCTCGGCATTACGTCTTGGGCCTAGAGGCGCGGTAGAAGGTTCAAGGAGCGGAGTTTCGGAGTTGTTTTGAATTTGAATTGTTATTTTTCAATTGAATTGTTAATTATCTAAACCTAGTACAAGAAAGCTTAGGGCAGAGCGGGAGCTATGAGCTTTATGAGCTTTCGCGCCCATATTCGATCATGTGCGAATTCTCCCAGCCTTGCCGCAATAGTTAAGTTAAGCTTAAGATTAGAAAAAAATTGAGAGATTGAATTATAACGTTGAAGAGACAGCATCTTTCGTTCTTATTTATCGTTTAATATTTAGCAGCCAAGAAATAATTTTTTATTTTTTGATTTGAAAGAAAAAAAAATAATCTCGACAAATGTAAAACATATATACATTGTATAGATTCAATATCTTCCAACTTAGGCGACGACACGGTACCCCAGAGCAGTGCCATCGGGTGGTGCAGTGCATCCTGGACGAATTTGAAACCAAGAATAACTGCATGGCCGTCATGCTGGACGTGAAGCAGGCGTTCGACCCAGTCTGCCATCCCGGTCTTCTATATAAATTAAAGACTGGCCTACCCCGACCATACTTCCAGTTCCTAAAGTCGTTCTTGGAAGACCGTAAATTTGCGGTAATATGCGGCGAGGCCATCTCCGGTCTAAGAGAAGCTCACGCTGGTGTACCCCAAGGCAGCGTTCTTGGCCCGTTGATGTACAACGCTTACACGGACGACCTCCCTGTTCTTCAGAGGCCTGACCTGCTCGCAGCAACCTATGCAGACGACACCGCCTTTCTTACCACTGCCGATAGCGCCATGGGGGCAGCCGAAAAGATGCAATTGCAGCTTGACTTGCTCAGCGACTGGCAAAAGCGTTGGAACATTGCCGTCAATAATGAGAAGTCCACTGCCACCACATTTTCTCTCTGCAAAGGCAACTGCCCTCCAGTTAACCTCAACGGCTCCCCAATCCCACAGGAAGACAATCCCAAGTACCTCGGATTCACCCTAGACAGGAGGCTCACCTGGAGGCCCCATCTGATTAAGAAGAGGAAGCAGGCTGATGAAAGACTTCGATCCTTCTACTGGCTCATGGGTAGGAGATCGAAGCTGAGAACTTCCACGAAACTTCTCATATACAAGGCCATAATACGCCCAATCTGGACGTACGGCATACAGCTCTGGGGCACTGCGCGCAAGACGAATGTCCGAACTATACAAACGTTCGAAAATAGAGCCCTTCGAATCGCCACTGGGGCCCACTTCTATCATGACAATCGCACCATCCACGAGGTTCTCAATTTTCCTTGGGTCAAGGACGAGATCCAAAGAAGCAGCGCACGTTACATGCAGAGGCTTCATAATCACCCGAACCTGTTGGCCAGCTCCCTGCTGGACAACAGCGAGCAGCCCAGAAGACTAAAAAGAACACACTCGCTGGACCTCCCCTTACTACTCTAATTTATTTATACCATATTAATATGTAAAATTATTTATAAGTGAAGTTTATGTGATAACATTTAATGGTTGTCCCTAAAGAAATGTTTTAAATAAACGTTATCCTGATATTACAAAAAAACATTGATCATTTTGAAGTTCAACTCTCATATTTGTGGTTAGCTATAATTTTTTCACGTTACTCCATAAAGGTGAGGCCTTCAGGCACGCATTCAATTCATCTGCAGGCGTTCAACGGGGAATTACTGGCAAAGTCTACCTGAAATCGCCTTCCAACAATATCATCAAGCTGCCAAAGATGTCGTTATTTACCCGAAGATCCTTTAGTGTGAAGTTAAGTGCTTCAAGTGATTTCTTATGTGCCATTGTGCACTCATCCCAAACAATGAGCTTGCATTGCATCAATAATTTTCCCATTGCACTAGATCGAGAAATATTGCATATTCTTGAAGAATCTATTGTGCTTAAATTGAGTGGCAACTTAAGCGCAGAATGTGCAGTACGACCGCCATCTAGAAGAGTCGGTGCAATTCCAGACGATGCTAAAGCCAAAACCATGTAACATCTTGACCGAATATTGGCCAAAATCAATGAAATGACAAATATTTTCCGTGTTCCTCCAAGAAGAATATACCACCAGTATTATTGTCCACCGCTTGGATCAATGTTTCGTATACTTGTTTTTGCAGTTCTTTTAGCAATGGCTCATTATTCCGAACGAATTCCTGCAATGTATCAACTTTATATTGCAGCTCTCGATTTAATTCTTGTTTGAATACATCGTGCATCGATCGATTTGCCGCAATCATTCATATTTCAATCAGTAGCTTATTTGCAATAGTCAAGCATTGTGTTCAAATGCGCAAATGATTTTTGTCCAAGTACATTTGTTGTTCCACGTACCAACAGCAGTCGCAAATAAAAACATTCATCATTTATAGGATGAACAGTATACATCCGACCTAGTGCATCAGTAGAAAACACCTGTGGCCAATCTGGAACTGGGGTTCCCTGTTCGTGCATTTGGAATTTCTTAGTTGATTGATTCCAAGTGTAGTACTTGGGCATTTCAACGCGATCAGCGTCGCTGCGAACAGATCTGCTTCACACATTGCAAAGAAGCTAGCCAATATTGTTTATGGTGGTCTCTCAACTCGTTGTGCCGCATTAGCCTCAGTGAAGTAAACTCTATGGCCATTTTCCAAATGCACTGCTAAATGGGATATCTTTCATAAATTTTAAATTAAAATAATCGCCACAGTGCTTCATTAGTACTGACGTATCTGCCCATTTGGAAGTTGCTGATTTCGTCATTCGCATTTTCCGACGCAATTTTAAACAGAGCCATGTCGCTGCCTTTTGTGACGTACTTGCACAAATATTTGATTGATTTGGCTGAATGACAACTCTCAACGTTTGCATGTGTTTCGAAAATTCGTGGTAGCAGCGGGCAATATGGTACAATGAATTTATTTCCGATGTCAATCTCTTGATTTTAAACTTTAATTTTAGTAGTTCGACCATTATCTTCTTTTGAACGCCGCGGATAAACTGAATAGCCTAGCCATCATTCCCTGTGACTGTTTCAGCAACTAACGGTCGTGGAAATCGTTTTGTACTTTTTCCATAAGCCATGCAAGGCAATAATGGACTTAATGCACCGCACGGTCCAGGCATCATCTGAGTCGTCACAATGTCGTATAGATGGGGATCAGTGACTGGATCAGGAATTTCAGCTGATATGATGTCATCCACTTCATTTGAATGTAATTTTTTCAGCAACCAAATAAGGATATGAGCATGCGGTAGACACGCTTTTGCCATTCCACCGAGTACATATAATATAACAATGTGTGTCACCAAAACCTCGATACAATTTCGGTCCACTTCGGATTGCATGTGAACTTAATAAATAAATCCGGAGTTCCATAATTTCGCACGTACGTCATAGCCTCTTGAGCGTATTCATGTGGCGTAAATAAGATGATGGGGAGAATCGTCAGACGTCCAATATTCTGAACATCACCATCTGAATGAATAGCCTCACACAAGTGTATATAGTCCTCAGATCGTAGCTTTGCCTGATTGAATCGGATGAACGCTAAATGTTCGGTCTCGACTTTGACATACATGTCGACAGCGAATTGTTGGAATAGCCGACGGCACTTCAGAATGACATTCTCTTCATGTGTACGAATCATCATATGATACGCATAATAATTCATTGCGCTTAGATTTTTATTCGTTGATACTCCTGAAAATTCAAAATTAAGTGAATTGTTAATGGAAACCAATAATAGCAATAATTAGTGTGTGAATATTGTACCTTTAATTGGATAGACTATCTTTAACGTGATGTCGTATCCGTCTTGCCCTTGCCAATAAATTTGGATAGTGGAACGCATCGTACAAACGATTTGTCTCGTTTAAACGATGCATGATTTTGCTTCTCTGCTGAACGACAATGTCTCGCGATTTAGTTGGATCGAAAAATTGGATGGAAAGTTCCCAAGTTTTGCGGTGGCATTGAAAAGCTGAATGATAGTGCAATCGGGGCAATATGGGAGCTCAATGATCATTTTGGAAGTTATGAGGTCGCAGCCCGGGGATTAATTCGGATTCAGTTGATTTTTAATTTTGTAAACAATTTTGTTTCAAGCTTAAACTCAATTGGCTCATGATGAGGCTGAGGCTCATATGGTAAAGTCGGCAAAGTAAACGCACTAGTAGGAGGATTTGGCTGGAAGACATTTTTAAGGTGGTTGAAAAAATTTTCAACTGGAAGTTGACGTGCTGGAAGTTGACAATTGCTCTACGCAGTAGGTAAACATGAACATTTTTTTCTCTAAAGCAGTGGTGGGCAAAACTAACACATGTTCAAAATTTGAGTGTGTGCGTAGCAGAGAAAAACAATGAGAGCAGAGAATTCCCTGAGCGAAAAAAATTAATTTTTTTATTTAATTTTTAGTTATTTATAAGTTTGAATGGGAACTAAAATAGTGTATTTTATTTTAAAGACATCTTTTCTAGCCACATTTCTTAAAAAAATCAAAAAATACGCTTCCTTATCTTTATTTTCTATGGAGAAAACTTTTTTCAGTGGAAACATTTTGATTTTTAAGTTTGGGCCGTCGAATGAGTCAAAATGAGTGCAAATGAGAGGGCTTCTAAAAAAAATTGAGAATGCTCACACTGTCAGTGTGCCGGCAGCGCGGCGGCAGAATTTCCTACCCTATACTCTCGGGCTATGTAAAATGAGAGTTTGCCCACCACTGCTCTAAAGCTTTAGTAAGTTTACTTGAAGCATGTCTAAAACTTTGCTTAGCAGATGGCAAACTGTGGAATTGCCCATCTCGACATATGCGAAGCTTTTCAATCGATCTGTTCGATTTGTAGATTTGTCTTCTTTTGGTTGCATTGTGTATTTATAGTTTGACGTGTTAAAGCTCAAGCTGCAGAGACGAGTACAAACTCCAGTGAATTAACAAAACTGTCTACGTTGGAATCGTTGAGATGAGGACTTAGGTCAATGTAAGAGCTAATATACCTTCTGTACTTAACCCGATCGGTTTTCTGTGAGGTCAGTTTTATTGATTGTTCCAATGTTCTTCGATGTCGGAATAGAATAAACTGGACAGGCGAGTGATCAGTGATCATTTAGAAATGCTTTTGGTACCCGCAAAGTCTATTAAATTGGGTAGTTTTTTGGGTCTGCCGATCAGGGCCAAGGCAGGACCGGAGGCACGCCATTTGGAGCGCTGCTGAAGAAGGTTTAGGTACTTCTCCTTCCATCGGTACCATAAAGGCTGCTGAAGGAAAGACACGCGCTGCCAGCTGTCCAACCGGTTGAAGTTCAGCTTTGTGACATCGGGCCACCATTAAAAAATGAGCCGGGGTCAGAAAATCAAGGTGTGCAGGATTCACTGAAAGAGACAATAAAGGTCGCGAATTTATGACAGGTCCAATAAGGCAAAGCAGCATTCGCAGCTCCTCGAATCCAAGAACTGCAGATCCGACTGCTCGGTAAAAATGGTGCTTGGCTGTTTTAACCGCCGCTTCCCACAGACCACCAAAATGCGGAGATCGAGGAGGAATAAAATGCCATTCGATGGACTCCATAAGGCAAAACTCCAGCAGTGCCCGTTGATGCTCTTCGCTTAGAAACAATCGGCGCAGCTCCTTCAGCTCGTTTTTGGCTCCAACAAAGTTGGTTGCGTTGTCCGACCAAATATGTTGAGGCCTTCGGCGGGTGCATATAAACCGCTTCAAAGCCTGTAAAAAAGACATTGTGGACAGATATGCCCTTACAAGCTCCAGGTGTACGGCTTTGTTAGCAAAACAAATGAAAATGCTAACGTAACATTTTACTGGAGCCTTATTGCGCACTTCCGGCTTATAATAGAACGGCCCACAAAAATCCACACCAGTGACTCCAAGCCGACCGTCTACGCACAACAGACCAAATTTATCCAAGATGGGATGAGGCAAGGGCACTGAATACCGCTTGAAGAGCCTTTTCCAAAAATGCACACGCTGCACTAGTTGCAATAAAAGATGTGTTCCAGATTTAATATTGCTAGCCTTGACACCGTTGTGGCGAATTCGTTGAGAAAACGTAAGCGAATACCTTCTGCGGTGCTGGAAACGAGTTAGCGTACTTAGAAACCGCTTTTATATCCATGTACGGAGACCATGTACGGAGACTGAATGAGTAGCACCCTTGCACATAACTCCAGGGTCGATCTCTCAGATGGGACCGCGATTGGCCACGCCTCTTGGGATCCAATGAGAAACGGAGGACCGTGAGACCACAGCTTATTCTCAATCAATTCATTGGGAAGAGCACCACGAGACAGGATATCTGCTGGGTTCAAGAAAGTGGGAACATACCGCCACTCCATTTCTCCAGTTAGCTTCTGAATGGTCGAAACTCGATTGGCGACGAAAACATGCAACCGAGAGGGTTATTCTCGAATCCAAGACAGAGCCACAGCAGAATCGCAAAAGCAAAAATACTTTCCAACGTAGAGCTTCGACTGTGCACTTCCGACATAAGTCGAGCCAAAAACTCGACTCCCGATAACTCCAGCTTCGGCACCGTGCCAGTCTTTAAAGGCGCAACTCCGGACTTCGAGCTGGATAAATAACTTGCAGATCCTGCGCCCTTGGACACGACATAAACGCAAGCCCCATACGCCTCAATGCTGGCGTCACAGAATCCATGGATCACCACCTCGGATTTCGATGTTAGCGCCCATCTAGGGAATTCGGCGCGCTGCGTACTAACAAATCTGCTACAAATCATATTTTTAGTGGCAGTAAAGAGCTTGAGACCTACCCTCTCTTTTTCTTTCTTTGTCTGTGCTATGAAGTCTTGTAACAAGACAATTTCCTCATCCCAGCCTGCCATCCATTGCTGTCTATGTGAGAACGTCGTACACGCCAAGTGTGCCGGGTTCACTGCATCAGTTTCGGATGCCATTTCCCGTAGGTCTGGGATACATTATTGTTGTGAAAATTGTCATGCTGTGCAAGGCGAAATGAGGTCGTTCATGAGGCAGACCAAAAATGGATTTAAAGAGCTGATCACTGGTTTTCGTAAAATCAATGACCAGCTCTGTGACTCCCCTAAGCGTAAGAAATCCAGTGTTTCTGATCCGCCTCAGCCTGCTCAGCCGACATTAATGCAGCCGCTTATAACTCTGGCCACCCCAAGGGCTAGAACTGAGAAAAATTCGTCCGAATTTCTCAGGGATAATGAGCAATTGTCTGATATGTCCGCCATGGCATCCCTTCAAGTGATGTCACAGGTCCTAGTGAAGGAAACCCCCATTAGAGTCACCCAAAAGGGTATTCCACAGTCCAGACCACCGGCACCGACTGCAGCCTTAAACTCAACGTGTTGAGACTGGGCCTAGATATAAATAGAGTCGAAAAGTTGGAACCTTTTCCAAAGTGGAATAATGTATCTATTCGTCTGTCAATTGATCCACATGTTAGGCCCGTGAAGCAACCAATGCGACGAATTCCAGCCGCCATTGACGACAAGGTAAAAGAAGAGCTAGAATCGGCTTTATCTCAAGATATAATAGAGCCAGTACATGGACCGAGTGAATGGATTTCTCCGATTGTTATCGCATTCAAAGGTGATGGGAATTTAGGGTTGTGCATTGATATGCGTCAAGCAAATAAGGCAAGTCAACGGGAAAATTACCCATTGCCAACATTCGAGTCGTTTTTAACGAAACTTAAGGACGCTAAGTATTTTTATCGACTGGATTTGAAGTGTGCTTATCAACAACTCGAGTTGAAATTACTACATTTATAACACCACAAGGACTGTATAGATACAAGCGTCTACTCTGCGGTGTGAACTCAGTACCTGGGATATTTCAAAAACTGCTGGAGGAACGATTAGCGAAATGCCCGAATGCGCTAAACTTTATTGATGATGTAATTGTTTTTGGGAGTTCAGTAGAGGAACACGACAAAATGGTGGAGGTTCCCTTCAACTTCAATCATCTCCTAACAACTACGACAGAGAGTTTTAACACTAGCTCATGAGGGCACTATGGAGAAGCAGCAATGAAAAGGCGACTATGATCAAAAGTATGGTGGCCGAAAATTGACAGGGATGCAGAAAAATTTGTCAAGGATTGTCGTGACTGTATATTGGTATCTTTACCAGAAAATGCAGTCCCAATGAGACGTCATGCATTTCCGAGTAGCCCATGGGTATGGGTAGCCACTGACCTGTTAGGTCCGTTGCCAAATATTGAGCACTTGTTAGTTCTCATCGATTACTATTCGAGGTACATAGAAGAAAAATTTGTAAAATCAAGAGGATCGAAGATGTTTATTGAAGAGATGTCCGAAATTCAAAAGTTTATATTAATGTACAATGTTACTCCCCACGGGACTACGGGCTCGCCACCATCCGAGCAAATTATGCAATTGAATATAAGCAATTGCATAATTAGAGACAAGATTCCGGGAGTTCAGGATATAGTAGGGGAAGTGGGGGATTCTGAAGAGAGAGACAAGTATTTTATTAATAAGGAAAAGGGAAAGAAGCTGGCAGACAAAGCTAGGAGAGCCACAGAATCTAAAATACAACTGTTAAACAACGTGATTTTTCCTAATAAACTTGTTCCTAATTTCGATACAACAGTCCAGGTAGATTGAAGCATAGTGAAGATATCAGGGGGAGGTAAAACGTATTTGAGGAATATAAGTCATGTTAAAAAGATCTCAGGGGGGCAAGGAATGGTGCCTCACTTAGTACGCAGCCATCACTGGTACCGCAAGCCGAATCGATTCCTGATATGTCCGTGGATCAGCCTTCAGATGCTCAGCAGGCCTTCAAGCTGAAGCTGAAAATCATTGGAGGGATGTGGCAACCTGTCACTGCGAGCGTTGCTGAGAGCGGAGAGCATTCTGGCTCTCATTAGGTCAGTCGTGGATATACTCTTTTAAAGTTCGGATCGCACCGAATAAATAATAAATATTGTTCGTACATTTGTGGCGTTGGTTTGTAATTATTGGGCGGTTTGCAAGTCATTACAGGAATTATATTGACCGCTGCCAGATACAATTTACTCAGGATCCAAAGCAGTTTTATAATTTTGTAAGCACTAAGCGTAAACACGTAACTTTTTCACCCCTGCTTACGTTTGAAAATTCCTCTGCGACTTCTGATCAGGCCATTGCCGATCTATTCGCAGAATTTTTTCAAACAACTTTTTCTCCTCCTAAATTGACTGATCAGCCTTACGCATATAACATTCAAGCAGCAAATCTTATTTTCTGTACGTTTTTTTCTGAGAACAACTTATTATCTGGTCTTTTAAGGGTCAAACCCATTTATTCGCCCGCTATTATTCACGCTTTTTATAAACGACTTGCCCCCTACTTTAACGAACTCTCTAGTTCTTATGTATGCAGATGATGTAAAGCTTTGTCTTCAGTAAAAATCCATCTCTGCCCAATGCAGTCTTCAGTCTGACCGTGTTAACTTTCAAAAATGGTGTTTATCTAATGATTTAATACTTAATGGGCTAAAGGAGTCCTTGTTTTTATTAAAAGGTGGTCAAAAGAATTCAATAACCAAACATTATTCTTTTTTTTGGTCCGTCCTATACTGGAGTACGGTTCATGTGCCTGGAGTCCCCAATATGGAGTACATCAGGACCGCATAGAATCCGTACAAAAGAATTTTCTAACTTTTTCACTTAGAGGTCTAACGGGGAAGTAGATAGCTTCATTCACTAAAACGCTTAAAATTTAACATTCCTAATAGAAAGACTCGAAACTTTAGTCCTCTGTTCCTTAGCAGTTGTAGTTCGACATATGCACTGCATGACCCTTCTAGGGTATTATGTTCGAACTACAATGGTCTCTACTCAATAACATCTCATTCCTGTCCCCTCAAAACTCCTCCTAGCTTAATAAATTACAAATAGCTTAATATATTCTAACAAATCGTTTCTTGAGCGCCCCTCGGTCGTCTCGGCCCAGACCTGATGAATACAGGAATGCTAGCTGATGCTCTTATTGATGCAGAAGCCATTTCCAAATTCTGAAAGAAGACTTTCATCCCAGGACAATTTCTCACGGCACAGATCTTCGCCTTTGAAATTACAGGACGGACAAGGCCTAATGGGTCATAAAGCCGAGCGACTGAAGAAAGAACGATGCGCCTAGTGGGCTTTTAGATTGACTGAATCCCTTCAAAAGAAAATAGCAAGTAGTCAGATGCAGGATCCCAAGCAAGACCCAGTGTCTTTGTGAAATTGCTGCCATCATCGAACCTTAGGAAAGACTCCCGATCTTCTTCGGGCACCTTATCCAGCACGTCAGCAACCACGTCCTTAACCGAAATCGGCCTTTGGCAAGGGTGTTTGCTGCATTATGCTAATAGCTTCATCTATAGAGTCGCCCCTTTGGAAACATTCGGAAAGTTCGGATTCAGCATGAGGGTTATTTTTTGGCAAAATAATACGACTTACCAAATTTCATAAGGATCGGCCGACTATATCCTACAGCTGCCTTATAACTGATTGATCGAAAATGCTATTACTTCGGTGTTTTTAAAGGTAGAGAGTTCAGATTTAGTACGAATGCTTTTTTTGGCAAAATAATACAACATGTTAAATTTCATAAGGATAGCCTATATCCTTATGCTATAAGAACTATATCCTATAGCTGCCATATAACTGAACAATTGTAAATTACTCAACTTTTGAGTTTTTGAAGATAGAAAGTTGAAACTTCGTACACATTCTATTTTTTCAGTTGATCTAACCTAACAAATTTCATAACGATCGGCCGACTATATCTTATAGCGGCCATATAACTGAACGATCGCAAATGGTATTTGGTAAAAATACCAACTTTGGCATTTTTGAAGATAGAACCTTAGTACTTTGTTTTAGATTTTTTAGTGTAATTAATTGTTTTTATTATGATATTCTCATAAGGATCGGCCAACCATATCTGATATTTGCGATTTATATCCGGTTTTAACTGCAAGGTTATATCAACTTCGGCTCCGCCCGAAGTTAGCTTTCCTTTCTTGTTTTTTTTTTGTAACGTTTTGAATGTGGAAATTTTATTCTTAAGATTAGCGCACTAGCGCGATTTAGGCAGCTTAATCTAATCGGTTTTTTAAAATTTTTAACAATATTTAGTCTAAGCGTTACTTAGGGCAAGAAGTGATTAAATGGTTTTTATTTTATGTTTATGTCAAGGATGACGAAATGGCTAGGTCAATATCCGGTTTGGTAGGTCTTGAGGGTGGTGTCTTTTCAGTCTTCTCTTGACTCGATTACTTGGATCAGCGCTCTTGATAGCAGCGTTACCAAGTTTTTTAGCTAGACTGTTGGGGTGCTCATTTAGTTGTTCCATGTATTTCCGAGCAAGTTCCTGCAGTTTGTCTCCGATTTTAGGCACGTTGAGATCTCGTTTGATGTCTCTGGTTCGCATAAGCCACGGAGCTCCAGAGATCCTTCGAAGAGTTTTCCCTTGAAAATCCCGGGTTTTGTTCAGGTTGGTTTTTGCAGCAATACCATACACCTGGAATCCGTAGAAAAGACTTGGCGCTAGTATAGACTTGTAAATCTGCACCTTGCACCCAAGAGCGTGCTTGTTGCGTGGTGTGAGGAACAAGGACATCCAAGCCATTTTAGTCTTGAACGAGTTTTGGATACAGGTAATGTGCCTGCCAAATGTGAGTTTTTTGTCCAAGGTGACACCGAGGTACTTGTATGCAGGAAGGGCTCTGATTGGACTATCGTTGAGGTTGACTCCTGGGCAGGTACTTCGGCAATTGGTAAACGTTACATTGGCACATTTGTATGTGTTTACACGAATGTTCCAGTTCGTGGCCCATTGGTGAAATGCATCCAAATACTCCTGCAATGCAAAAGTGGTTGCCAAGATACTACTGCTTTTGGTCAGGACAGCAGTGTAATCAGCGTAGGTCGCAATTAGAACGTCTTGTTCATTCACTTCAGTGATTGGAGTTTTTGTAGGCATATCTGAAGCATAGAAAGAGTATGGAGTAGGGCCGAGGACGCTACCTTGTGGAACACCAGCTGAGATTGGTTTGAAGGACGACTTGTATCCATTAGCAGATACGTGGAATGTGCGTTCTTTCAGGAAGATTTTCACGAGATGGAACAGCAATGGCGTAAGAAAACTGAATGAAAACTGAAAGCCGAATGTCAAGGATGGCAGCTACTGCATACTCCTTCTTCTCAAATTCTTCTAAGGCAAAGTTAACAACTCTGTGCAATTGCTCAGGAGTTCCATGTTGAAGACGAAAGCCGAGCTGGAATTTCGGGATCGCACTGGTGACATTCTCAAGAGTAAGTAGCCTGTTCAGGATCAGCCTTTCCATGATTTTTACCTTTCCATGGTAAAAGACTAATGAAAGCCTGTATGAGTCCCGTCAGTTGGCGATTTTCCTGGTTTTGGGATCACATGTATGTTTGCCGATTTGCCTGTTGAACAACGTCACCAGGAATTGCAAGGCTTGATCCGGTAAAAGTCGGATCGTCCTGTTATCCAAAAGGTCTTCACCAGGAATTTTCTTTGGCGAGAGTTTACCTTCAAGGTCTTTCATTTCTGTCAGTGAGACCTACCGTTTTGTGATACGCCACAGCGAGTAGTTATTACTAGCATCTGTGTCCAGATTTTCTAAAAATCTGTCAAAAGATTCTTGTTTTCTTAAGGCGAGCGCCTTGCTTAAACAGTTAGCCAGCCGATTATGTATCTGATGGATTCGGACGGCTCAGCTGTTCTAGGTGGACTTTGAAAGCGTTTAAATTAGCACCTCTGGCAAGGATTCGCGAGCGCTGTGGTTTTCTCTTAGGTGTTGCACGCAGTATGGCCATGATAAGAGTGTGATCCGAGGAGAGTTCATGGAGTGTTCTTACTTGTAGCCTATTGATGATGAAAAAATCAAACGCGGTCGGGGGTTAACAGGGGGTTATATGAGTAAAAAGTGGGTTCACCCGTGGCAAGTACTTGGTAATGACCATTTGCAATGACTTGACTGAGTTGTGAGTTTCCCCATGTTTGGCGTTATAATCACCGCCAGCAATGAACTTACTTCCAAATCCGGCCAGCAAGGATTCAAATTCTGATTGAACCCATGTTCCCTTCTGAAGTCTGTAATTGAACGCTCGCTATCTGTCTGTCGTTGTTTGAGGCGGAGGGCTTAGGGATGTGACTTAGGGAATCCTTTATAATAACTGCAGAACCAGCTCTGCTGTTGCGACTGGGGTGATAAGCATGGTATATGAGATAGCCTGGTAGGTAGATGTGCTGACTAGTGCGTATGTGTGTTTCTGTGGCAAGCATTATGTCTATGTTATGAGCGCTGAGGAATAATCGAAGCTCTTCAGTTACCCTGACTAGTCCACGAGCGTTCCACAATCCGATATTTAGTGATGGTTGAATCATTTCGGCAATCGCGCAATAAGAGCCTGGACCAGCTCTCTGAAAGCCTTGTTGGACTCTGCATTTTCCTGCATCAGCTTAAACAGAGTGTCCAGTTTGGAATTGATGTCGCGGATGGCAATATCTATCGCTGTGAATTTATGGCTGAGCCTAGGGTCGGAAGGAGAGCTTGCGTCAGTCTGCAGAGTTAAACCAGTCCTTACTGGACTCTCTTTGGGTCGAATTATATCAGCATACGATATATTCGTTCTTAAGGCTTCAGCTGGTATGAATCCACGCGAAGCGAGTGCTGGATGATTGGATGTCGGGAGTCTAGGCCTCGGCTTTTGTTTTTTATTTTTTTCTATTCTGACTGTTCAGCTTGTATCTGTCGTGGCGTGGTTACCGCCACAGTTTACGCACAAGTATGTGTCGCTCGCACAGAGTAAGGAACCAGTAGCGTAGGGCCAACTACATTTACCACAAACTGGGCCCAGGACACAGTAGTTTTTCGAGTGCCCAAAAATTTTATGGACATCTTTGACATTGAAGCAATTCCTTTCTGCGGGAAGCACGCTCGACCACAACTCTATATCTCCGAAGATTTCTTATTTTTAGGGTATCTGCTACGTTTGCACCCTGCTTTAGGTTGACATAAAACAAGTTTTGCTTAGTTTTAAAATTGATTGTGGCATCGTTATCATTTTCGTTAACCAGTATATTTTCGGGGCAGTATATGTTAAGGCAGTATATGTTAAGGACCTCGAAGCCGTTCTCAGTAAATCCCTGTTCAATCTATGATTTCGGTATATTTGAATGTATTCCTTTGAGAACTACTCTAAAGGCCTTGTCTTCTTTTAGCTGATGTTGCCAAAATTGGCAGTTAAGCGATGTCAGTGTTTTTACAGTTACCCTAAAAGCGTCAGAGTTGGCTGCATATATTCTGGAAGTTAGTGGAGCCAATGCTATGATCAAGAGACTTTTACAATAAAACCGGATCGCTTACGTTCGGTACGCAAGTAGCAGGTATCTTGTTGGATTCTGCGGATGGATCGTCACCACCAGGTGGAATTGTATCCCCACTGATAGAGTCAACATCCTCCAGGTCCTGTTCCATTTGTTCTGCTTCAGCAGCCAGAATTGTGAATCGACTGTTACCCAATGCGTTTGCAGAGGAAGAATCGGCCGGCTTGTTGATCGCCGTTGTGGTCTGCAACTTAGTGTTGCGGATCGGGGGCGGAGTGCAGACAGGTAACTGCTAATTGTCACCATGGAGCTGGTGATTGCTGTTTGATCAGGCATATCTGCAAGGTAGGCAGATTGATCTGAATGGCGGGCGCGGATTTGGGATCTTATATCTCCAGGGTCTGCACCAGCTATTTTTCTCATCTTCTCAAATTTATCGCTCCTATTGGAAAAGGAAATATAAATATAAAGGAAATGATATTCACAGTTCAACCAAAGTCTGCAAAATGAGTTGTTAATAACCTCTCGCTTACGCAACGCGCAGAACGAGGGGTATAAACACCACGCTTTAAGTCTCGCTTATCGCTTTTCGATTTCTCGACAATAGCAGCCGTCGCTTTGTAGTGGCCGAAAATAGACTCCGTGTGCAAGGTGTACACACGAGCGGTAACGGATTGATTGAGGAAATTATCGAACATAGTCTTTACTCTACGAATGCCGAGGGTTAACTCTCAAAACCTGTAACTCATCCTGGGTGGAATCCCGCCAAAGAATGCACTGAAGATAGCTGTCCTCAGGAAAAACCCTGACAAAAAGATACATTTTACAAATATCTCCAGTAATGGCCACCCGATGGCATCAGAACCTTAAGAGAATATGCAGTAACTTTGGCTGAATAACTGGGCCAGACATCAACACGTCATTCAGTGAATATCCAGAAGTGTTGACAGCAGATCCATCAAAAACAACCCTGAGCTTGGTTGTTGAACTGTCTTCCTTTAAAACACAATGGTGTGGCAGAAAGTACTGGCTAGTGACGCTCGCATCAGCAGGGACTGGAGACATATGACCCAACTTCAAACACTCCTTTATGAAGGCAGCATATTGGTCCTTTAATTGAGGACGGCGACAGAGCTTCCTTTCGAGGGAAAGAAATCGTCGAACGGCTTGATAGTAAGATTCTCTCAGCAACTTAGAACCGCATTTCAACGGAAGCCTTGCAGCGTAATCGCCATAATCCAGCCGAGCAACATGTTGCACGAAATGCGCATCGCAAACTAGCTCCTCCTTAGTCCGCTTCACGATAGGCTTGGAGCAGTCTTCGATTTCCCAGAACCGGCGGAGCAAAGAATCCAACTGATCATCGAGCATAGTGGCGCTCTTCGGAACATCCTTGTGGGCAGTAGAAATGAGTTACCTTCTCTGGAAATGTGAACCGTCTCCACACACGAGCCATCCAAGTCGGGTTTTCTGCAGCAACGGCAGGCCGGCTGAGAGCTTAATTTGCCCAATGCACAGCAGCTCATAAAAAAGACTGGCTCCGATAAGAAGATCGATGCGCTGTGGACAGTAAAATTCAGGATCAGCCAAAGAAAGATTGCAAGTAATATTCCAACTAGAGACATCCAAACTGAAGCTAGGCTGCAGGTCCGTGATATTGGCGGCGATGATGGCGTTAACCAAGGTTGAGTATTCGGAGCAATGGGACTTCAGGAGAACATCAACAGAGAAACCGTCTGTCGCAAAGCCGGTATCGCCAATACCAGGCACCGCCATGAATGAATTGCACCTCCGGAGCTGCAATTAACTTGCCAGCCGGGAAGTGATTACGTGCATCTGCGATCCAGAATCAAACAGAGATCGGCATGGAACAAGGGATTCAGCGCGACTACGAACAAAAATGTTCGCTGTAGCAAGCAAAGATATATCGCCGCTACGACCTTGAGCAACTAGTACATTAGCAGGGGACCAACCAAAAGCTGGCCGCTAGAAGCCTGCGGTTCTAGAAATTGTAGCAGGCTGTGATGACTCCTTCCACAATTGCGACAATTAGCAGCGAGGCACTCACGCATGTGATGGCCCGTTTGTAGACACTTCCGACAAAGACCGAGTCGCCTGGCCTCACCAAGGCGGATCTCAAGGCATTGACAGAAATCGGGGGCATGCAGACATTACATATGACCATCCACCGCATAAAATACAGGCAGAGGGAAGCGAAATAGTAACAATAAAGGATGATCTACTATTGTTTGCACCTCGACGCCTTCCCACGTGAGCTCCCGGGCGTATGCAGCCATGGCTACGTCCATAGCCTCCAGCGTCCTACATCGCTGCTCCAAAAATTCAGCCATCGACTTCCAAATAGGGATGGCATCTGAACCTGAGGAGTTTTGACTCTCCTCCCACTTAGCTGGGTGCAACCTTTGAAGCAGAACGATGATGCAGCTGGCGATCTGATTTGACGAACCCCAATTCTTTAAGGCTCCCATATGGGCATTGCCTTTTTCGGATAACCCTCGAAGACCTGGTATTGAGTCACCTTCCATAGAGTGATGCCCAAAATCTCGTTCACATGTGCCTAAAAATATTACGACGGTTATGAAATCGTTTTTCCAATAAATTCAGAGCGACATCATAATTCTAGTCGGAGTCTTCAAAGGAACGAACTGCTTCGAAAGCTGACTCCTGAAGGCAAGATCGCAACCTTTGCAGCTTTGCTGCTGATTGTAGAGAAGATCGAGTGGTTTGGGCAGCAATTCGAGAAGAGCGAAGGTTCGTCTCGTGCTTAATTTCGGCCTGCATCGTCGCTACGAGCTCCGAAAAAGTCCATCGGAGGTCATTACTAATCTGCGAAATGTGCAAATCCTCAAGCTCTCCGTGGATGGCCTTGAAGTTGCTGAACATGGCGACTATCTGACCATGTCGCACGTGGAGCATGGCATCGTCCATCTTTGAAACAGGCTGAAGAGCTCCTTGGATCCTCTGCAAGACCTGGAGAATACCCAGGGCCTTGCACTTTAGAATAGCACTACGGGTTGGAGTGGGTCCTCCTGTGACTGCGCCGCTGGAGCTCATAATTGATCATATTTAATTCCGACCAACCCGACGTAAATAATTCCGGCGCCAAAATTTTATTTATTTATTTTGTTCGCTCAGAAGCTTAGCGGAATTGTGGAACGTCTATACGTTTTTTTTTTTTTTTTAATCGTTTGTTAACAAAAAATCTTAAAACTATGCTCTAACAATAAGGTGACTCCTAAGTCCCTGTCCCCGGCGGTAATGCCGCTAGGCGTTGCTTCGCAGGGCCAGGATTGGCGTGCCTAGGCGCCCGACTACTAGAGCTAGTCTAGCCTAGCCTAGTCTCCCCTCGGTTTCTCTCTAGCCGTCTCAGCTCCTTCATTGTTAAGGAGGCAAAGCTGCTCATGCCTGCCCAGAACTGGGCGTCCTCCAGCATTCTCCTTCCGATGAGTTCCGCCGTCACTATTTCCCCTAGGAGTCTCCGACTGGGGACTGTAAAGCGTGGGCAGTCTCGGACCAAATGCCTTTTGTCTACCCCGCATTCAGGGCACCTTGGGTCGTCATCGTGTCCAAATTTGAATAGATAGCTCCTGAAGCAACCGCTGATAATCTGCATGAGCCAGATATTTACTTCACCGTCCCTTCTTTGGAGCCATTTCTCCAGATAGGGGACCAGTTGGTGGGTCCAGCGTCCCTTGGTCGACTCGTCCCATCGTCGTTGCCACTTCTGGAGCTTGCCCGTTCAGCGCTACTAGAGCCTGGTATAGTAATTGTATCCGCCGCAACCAGGTCGATTGGCACCATGCCTGCGATGATCCGAGATCGTGCTGAAGCCCGAGCACACCCTTAAGGCGCATAGTCTCTGTGTGCTGGTTACTGCGGTAAGGCATTTACAGGTTAAGTTTTGAATTATTACTGAATACAATATTCACAGAATAAAATACTAACGCCCCCCCTTCATTATAAGCAAAATTTTTCATTATAATAATCACCTATTCACTAGTACAATTTAATGATAGGTCGAACTTATTTAATTCACTTTTCTTATACTTTTTTCAATTTGTTTTTCTGCTTGGTTAGGATCTAAAAATGGACTGCTTGATCTCTACATTAATAATCAAACCTCGGTTTAGGAGATTTGTCCCAAAAACTAATTAAGAGAATGACTCAAGATATTCGGAAAATAGGATTAGGCAATTTCTCAATTAAACTCGAAATCTGTAATTGGGTGAAAATTTATTTTTACGTTTGCGAGCATTAGGGATCGCTTAAGGGATCTTTGTGTTTACTTTGGCGGACATTAGGGATTACTTAGAGGACTGTGTGATCTTATCTGGGTAGGTAATTAGGGATCGCTTAGGGGACTGTGTGAACTTATCTGGGTATCAATACTTTGGAGGCGTACTTGACAGAAATAGCTGACCACGGATTTATCTCGGGTCTATCCGAATTATTTGAAAATTAGCTTTTTTCCAAGTTGCTTATAAATTGGGTAAGAGCCCTTGAGTAAAGCGTCATATAACTTGGATGCGTGCCAATGAAAATAAGAGTTAGCCCACCCACTGCACTGTGGGGAATTTGACCAGTTTTCGTGACATAAATTAATAACTCAATATCGGAGCAAGATATTTGACTTCTGTTGTTTGCATGGGGTTATATTGACCGATATCTATTATCAATTGAAAAATAGAGGGCGTGGCAATGCCCCTTGTCTTTTGTAAGCTAATGTAAATTTCTGCAGATTTTTAGAGTACTAATTAATTAGTTCTGTGACAGTATTTGGTTGTACTTCATAGAAAATAGTGGGCGTGGCACGCCTTTAACAATGTATTACAATTTTAAGAAGACAGTCCATTGAAAGCATCGTGTGCCCCTGTAATGAAAGACTATTCCAGCTTTAAGTCCAGCTCTTCGTTCTCCAACTTAATATTATATTAATGTTCAAAATGCACCATATCAAAAGATCTTTAATCCTCACCCGCCGTGGTGTCATCGGGATTGACCAAAACCTCTAATGGACAAATTTTTTTTATGTCGCTGTAACATCTATCCAAATTCACTGATGAAATGATCTGATCAGAAGTATCTGTACCTCGCTGAAATACGTCTGAACTACAAGTCTGGAGGCACTGCAGCGTGCTTTCTTCGAGATAAATTGCGCTTCGCATGAAAAGGCAGGGTTGGTAAAGATTGGAATTAATTTCAAATAATGTTGAAATATTGTTTAGCTTTTTACACCCTCTCAAACTTTGTTAACAAAACTTAATATTTCAGTAGCCTGTGCTTTGAAATTGTGTGTTTGTGAAGCTGTGTTTGTCAGCTGATTCCTTTGTTTTGGCGCCCTCTATGAAAATTTCAGTTATGGACCACTGAAGATTTGTGAATTTGGAATGCGTTACACTAAAACTTATTGTAATTTTTCGACTTTCAAAAAATGGGTTTTTGTCAGAAAAACTGGTCGAATTCCCCATAGTGCACTCCTCTAATGTTTTAAATTTTCTCCTTCAGGATTTTTGGTTTTGAAGGATAACGATTACCTGTACACAGGCGGCTGCCGTTACGGCGAGTGTGCCCCAAGGATCGGTCCGCTGCTGTGGAACGCCATGTATGACGGGATCCTGAGGCTGCAGCTCCCAGCGGGATGCGAAGTCGTGCGAGCGGCTGTGTCTAAATGAGTCCTTCAGACTCCACGATCACTGTAGTGTGTTCCAAGCAGAATTAATAGCTATGGGGGAAGCACTTAGATCTCCAATAATTACTGGCAATCATGACACTATTTGTATCTTCTCAGACAGTCAAGCGGCACTCAAAGTCCTTGACAGATCCAACTTCAGGACAGTGCATGACTGTCGCAGAGCTCTTAACGAGATGGCGGAGCGGCATGACATCAACAGCATATGGGTGCCCGGACATAGGGACCACGAGAGAAATTGCGCCGCTGAAGAATTAGTAAGGGCAGGTACTACCAATCCTCTCCTCCCGGAGAAAGAACTAGTAGGCATTCCCTTAGCTACGTGTAGGATAAAATGCAGGGATCACTTTGATCGAGTAGCACTGACAGAATGGAGGAATTACCAAAACTGCAGGAATTCACGCATGATATGGCCCATCCGCTCTATGAAAAAATCGATGATGCTTATCACACTCAATAGGCAGGACTGCAGTCTGGCGGTCAGGGCCATTACGGGACACTGGTTAATAGGAGCGGTGAGATAAGCGGTGCCAAATAAGCTTTACGGAAGCAGTGAATCTTATTTGCCACGCATGGAGACATCTGATTGATACCAGGAATAGTCCTTGAAACCTTAGTTGATTGAGACCTCCAGCGTGGGGTGATATGGGTTCTCTGGGGTTAAAAGGGGCAACGCTTTGGAAAGAGTTGTATCATCAGGATCAGATACAAAACATAAGTCTAAAAGCTGACCTAACGAATTTCTGACATGGTTTATTTGACCTAGGGACCATAATGTTATTTGACCATAAGATTAAAAAGATTATTTATTAGATTGGTTAATTTTTTATTAACCAGATTGTAAAAGCCCTTAACTGAATGTCTATTTTGTATAAGATGATTTGTCAGGATTTGTCAAGGCGTCGTTGGCCCTAACTGTTATTTTGTTTGTGAGAATAGTTAAGTATGTTTTTTAATGCGTTTATAAGTTTTTTTTAACAATTTTTTACTTGTAGCGAAAATGGCGAAAATTCTTTTTCTTCCTTCTTTCTTTTTTGATAGTTTGATAGAGTTTTTATTATCTTTCAATTGTTTTTTGTAATTTTTGGTTCCCAGTTTTTTGTTTTTTATTTTTGTTAAACTTATTCTTGCATGTATTTTTGTTTCATGGAAAGGTTTTTATTTTTTTGTTCTTTGGCTAATTTTTACTTTGGTTTTTGCATCATTTTTTCTTTTAAAAAATTTATGTAGTATTTTATTTTTTTACTGACTATTTTTATATGGTTGGTATATATGGTTTCTTTTTGTTTGCAAGCTTTATGTATTTATCTTCTACTGATCCCTTATGGTAAACCCTTATAGTTTCGGGTCTATGATTTGGGAACTCGCGAATATATTTTTTGTTTTGATGTGAACACGGGCCCCTCCGTTGGGCGCCAATAAACAATACTGTACCAGTTCCGATATATAAAAAAAAGTTTTTTTGTTATAGGTTGGAGTTATATGCACAAAATTCCTTTTCTTCGTCCTCATTTCGACTCTCCCAGGCTTGTCGTCACGGGATAGAAACTTTTTCAAGCTTTTGGTTATTTCCGAGAAGTTGGGATAGCAACCGAGATGTCCAAATGGGGAAGCCTCGGTGGCGTGATCGATTCGTATGTTTATTCTATCATTATGTTTGCAGTTGGCGGTCAGATAGAGGGAATTTGCTTATATCTGACTCAAGTTTGCGAGTGTGGGAATGCTTACGTTCTAAAAGTTCGTGAGAAATCGGCGGCAAGTCATAGGCCGCCATATATTGTTTATAGTATTAATATGAAAATATAAAATTCTAGTTAATTTATATGCTCAGAATTTTATTGTTTTTAAAACCACGTCCACTTTGGGCGGAAGCGCATAATTTTTTGGGCATAAACTCAAGAGATACTGGGCTCATATTTTGCATATATCCTTGAACCATTTTTGTCGAACTTCGAATTTTGTTGTTTTTTAAATTTATCCTTAAGGCGTGGATTCGAAGCTGGTGGTCTTCTGTTTTGCCAATCACGACGCGTGCGCCCCTTTTCTCGCACGATGTGGGACTCACGTACTTTTTGTAGCCAGTTGGCGACGTCAGGCTAAAAGGGTGTTCGGTTATTTCTGGTCTTTGAAGAAGCGTAAATAGCGCAGGCGAGTAGTCTGATGATAAGTCCGAGATTGCTTTGGCACTTATTTGATTGCGAGGTATGTTTTTTTCCACCGCAAAATCAATGAGGCCTGGGAGCTTGCGTGAGTCTGTTGGCCAGTATGTGAGACTTCCAGGGGAAACATAGTCCAGTTTATTTCACACATTTATAATTGCATTGTATAATTGGCTTCTTTGGGAGTCACTAGAGTTCGTTCTTCTTCAGCGACCTGCTTTCTGGTTCAAGCTCGACCTTGAAGAGGGATTGTGGCTTTTTGTCATTATTTAAAATGTTAAATGTTAATAATATTGTTGGCGGCGAAGCCCTTTTCTTTAAGGGCGGATTTTATTTCCGCAGCGGTAACATCGGGTTCGATTCCCTTTACTACCACTTGTATTCCCTTGCTGTTTTTCAGATGGAACGTGTAGTAGTTTTTCTTAGCATTGTCCAAACATTTGGACACGATTCGGAAGTGCTGCTAAGTCTATATCAAATTGGAGGGGGCTTGGGTTTTTGTAGGATAGCCTATCCTCGAAGCTTTTTCGAGGCTATCCTCGAGGCAGCCAGAAGCAACCCGAGCGCCACTTAATATGCCCATCTTCCCGGCTACAGTAAAACAACGCAGACCCGGCACCTTGCAAGTCTAACGCCGATGGACAATAAAAAGGATCGCGAACATTGGAACTCTCTCGCATTCTCTTCTTAACTACTTCATAAAAAATATTCATTTTTATTTGAAACACCAATCTACACAGTCGTTTTGTTCCTTCCTTCCAGCATTTTCTTGCATATGAGACATCATCTACTCCCTCGGGCACAAGCCTGTAACTGGCGCAGCCGATTTATAAGCAAGAGATTAACCATGCCCACATCATCGTTTAAATTTTCTTTGTAGGCTGTGGTGAGTGAACAGGTGCAATAGTGGAAAGCTTACTTCGGGCGGAGCCGAAGTTTCTATACCCTTGCATTTAATACCGGAAACATCATATATAGTTGGTCTATCCTTATGAGAATATCATAATATAACCAATTTATTACAATACAAAATTTTAAATATATGGGTGTGGAAATTTTAGTAGTGAGTAATGTAATAATAATAATAAATGGTGCAAATAAAATAAAAAAAAAAGTGCGGAATCGCTTGTGAAGGAAAATTCAAAAAATGTACAAAATCAAAATTATAATAGGAAAGCAAGCGATCGTATATGTGTATATCAACCGCTGATAAGGCATCAAGATCGCTTGTGCGGCACAATTTTTTGCAATTATACCAGTGGTGGGCAAATACTCATTTTACATAGCACGCGAGTATAGGGTAGGAAATTCTGCCACAGCGCTGCCGGCACACTGACAGTGTGAGCACTCTCAAATTTTTTAGAAGCTCTCCCATTTGCTCTCATTTTGACTCATTTGACAGCCCAAACTTAAAAATCAAAATGTTTCCACTGAGAACAATTTTCTCACAAATTGGGTTGAAAAAATTTTTCTCCATAGAAAATAAAGATAGGAAAGCATAGTTTTTAATTTTTTTTAAGAACTTTTGCTAGCAATGCTTTTTTTTAAATACCCATTCAAACTTTTGAATTAACGAAAAATGACATCAAAAACTACGTTATTTTGCTCAGTGGATGCTCTACTCTCATTGTTTTTCTGTGCTACGCATACACTCAAATTTTAAACATGTGTGCGTTTTGCCCCCCACTGAATTATACCACTAACCATACAGCATATGCTGTATGGTTAGTGATTATACCAACATGTTTATGACCGTATATGTATAAATTCAATTTTTTTGTATAAATGCCGCTGTTTTTATCGAGCTTGGCGTCAACGTAATTGGAAAATTGTATCAGAGTATTCTGAAGGTTGCCTTGAAGCCGTGGGCAGACAAACATTTCGGTGGCAGACCATGCACATTTCAACAGGACTCAGAACCGTCTCATAAAGCCAGAGGGAACCAAGAATGGCTGGAACAATGTTCCGAACTTCATAACGTCAACATAATGGCCCTCGAATTCACCAGATGCGAATCTGCTGGATTATTCTCTTTGGGATATTTTTGAGAGCAAGGTCAGACCTAAAAAATACAACAGTGTCGAGGCGTTGAAAAAAGCCATTGTCCGCGAGTGAGCCAAAATACCTGCAAGTTACATTCGGCAGCTTGCGATTAGTTCTTCGACCGTCTCAAGGCCTATAGTCAAGACAAAAGGTACTCATATCGAGAAAAAGGAATTTTTCTTAAATTTTAGATTATTTTTACACATACTAAGCTGTAAATTCAATAAAACTAACTTTCCAAAGTTAACTTAATTAATATCCTAATAACCAATTAAAACGTAAAACTTCGAGAGCCGGACCCTGTATATGAGTTATTTTCGATATATATCCAATTTTAATTGAAATGGTGTATCAACTAGGGCTCCGTCCGAAGTAAGCTTTTCTTTCTTGTTATTATAAAGAAGAATTGTGCCGTTAAGAATCAATAGACTTAGTTAAGCTTAACTGGTAGTTAAGCTGTTACTCTAATGCTCACCACACTCACAGTTTGCGGGCTCAAACACAAATGACCGCTGTGAGTTTATTTTTATCTTTATTATAAAGTGAAAAAATTAAATTTTTTTTATTTTTATTATTTTAAACAAGAACGAAAAGCTAACTTGCTGATATAACTGATATACTCTTGCAGTTAAAACCGGATATATATCGCAAAAATCATATTTAGTGGGCCAATCATTATGAGAATATAATAATGTAACCCATTTATTACAACACAAAATCTTAAAAAAAAAGCTTTAAGTTTCTATCTTCATAAAAAATGCAAAAGTTTGTATTTTCACCAAATACCATTTGCGATAGTTCAGTTATATGGCAGCTATAAGATATAGCCGGCCGATCCTTATGAAATTTGGTAGGTCGTATTATTTTGCCAAAAGTAGCATTCGTACAATCTGAACTCTGTAACTCAAAGAGTTACGCAAAGCAAAGGAAAGAAGGGTGTGTGCAAAGTTTCAAGTCTATAGCTTTAAAACTGAGAGACTAGTTCGCGTAGAAACAGACAGACAGACAGACGGACATGCTCATATCAACTCAGGAGGTGATCCTGATCAAGAATATATATATTTGATAGGGTCGGAGATGTCTCCTTCACTGTTGTCCATTGTTGTCACATGTTCACTAACCACTAAAATACACTCTATCTATTTAGAGTATATTTATTAAATGATTAAATTTATTAAATCAGATACGTTATAATTGAAGTCTATAGCATCCACTAACAAAAAACAAAGAAAGTAAAAGGAAACACAACAAAGAAAAACAAATATTTTTCCTCTTTTCTTCAAGAATATGTATACACATTATTAATACACATATATATATATAAAATTATTACTTTACATATTATAATTATATTATATGCACTATATACATATCTACCATTACTCTAATATATGAGTTATTTGCGATTATCTACAACGTAATGTAGTTAGAGGCATATTAGGGCTAAGGAGGCCAAAGCAGGTCCAGTCTAAGGGAAGCGTTAGAAACAAAAGAGAAAGACATGTTAGTTCAAACTAGAGGTCTGCATTAATAGCTGAAAAACGACATTCAAATGGACAACTATAAAAATGAATTGAATGAGATAGAATGCTGAGACGAAAACTAATGAATGAGTGAGTGCGACTGTGTAGGTCTCACTCGCACAACATTCGGAGGGTGAAAACCGAATTAAATGAGTTAGAGTTACAGATCGCATTCAAATTGTTTCGAATGCATTCGAGAGTATTCGAAAATATTTTTCCAACACAATTTTGCAGCTAAAAAAAATTTTGTAAAATAATTTAATTTGAAAAAACTAAACAAAAAACACTACGAAAATAATAATAACGATTAAAAACCATAAGTATAAAAGATTTTTCATAAATTCGCGAAAAAAACACTTTTATTATAATTTACATTTCGTCCAACTCCCTCATTATCAAAGAAGTTTTAATAGAAATGGAATAGAAATAATAGAAGAAAATAAATGAATGCATAGAGTGCGTTAAAAACCAAAGGAATTCCTTATACTTCCCACCCCAGCCATCGGTTTCAAAGCAAGAGAATGCTGATGAGTTAGAATGCTCTCTTACTTTCTCACTCCCTCTCACTCAATTCGTTGGGTCTTTTTCACTCATTCATTCTATTCCATTCGGATGTATTCTGTGGCTGAGGCAATAAGAATGTATTCCTGCAGACCTATAGTTCAAACCAAAATCAAGAAAGCAGAAGAAATTCTTGTTGGAGAGCTACATAATCTTCCGGACGGACTCAGTATGGGAAAACTATATTAAAAGCTTAAATATATATAGAAGCGAAAGTAAGAAGCGATTTAATGTCACTGGCCAGAGAAGCAGAACCTAGTGAACCAATATGACACATTCTGCCTAAATACGTTCTTAGTAGGTCAGCCATTTGGAACCAACGGCCAGAGACAATCGAGAGATTGTGATCAAATTAAACTTAACTCGAAGCCTGATAAAGCATCAGGTCATAGCAATCCTCCCAAGGGCAAACACTGTAGACCAGAGAACTGCAACGAGTATAAAATTTTTGTTCATACTGGAGTACTGAATGAGTACTCTGTTTGATTTATTCCGTTTGCTTCGGGTATAAGTATTGAACTTTTCGTTTTCATCTCAATGTCAACGAACAAGTTCCAAACACGAGTAATGTAATGATTTTCTTATGATAGTAACCAATATCCGAAATTTAATCATAGTCAAATATGTTTGATTTAAATGCTAACCGATGGCGGTCACATTGTGTTAGTGTCACAGAGAAACATTGCCGAGAAACATTTCTATCTTCAAAAAAACGAAAGTTGGGTCATTTTCTCTTACTCTAAAAACACCGAAGTTATATCATTTCCAATCAATTAGTTATATTCCAGCTAGAGGAAATAGTCGGCCGATCTCGGCGTTTCCAACGTATATACTACGTGCAATGAAGGGTGTGTGCAAAGTTTCAAGTCGATAGCTTTAAAACTGAGAGACTAGTTCGCGTAGAAACAGACAGACATACAGACGGACATGCTGATATCAACTCAGGTGGGTGATCCTGATCAAGAATATATATACTTTACATGGTCGGAGATGTCTCCTTTACTTCGTTGCACACTTTTAGACAAAAGTGCAAAGTACCCTCTGCAAGGGTATAAAAATGTTTACAGGCAGACAGAGCACAGACTTTTGATGTGCATTAAACACATCAAACATTTCTATCACACGTATCATCCCCGAATTACTCGAGCAAACAACAGATGATTTAAATCAAACAATTATACTCGAGTAAAAATGCCTTGAATTCTGACCTAACAACAGTTCAAGGAAATGAATCGTTACCTGCAATCGCATCAAACGATTTGATCGAAGCCTGCTTCGCCCATAGCTTGTACTTAATTGTGATTGCCGAGAGAAAATAGGTTCGTGTAAAATCAAATCACCTGAGGTTGGAAGTATTTGAGTTGAATCGAACTCGTTGTGTCAATTGTTTTGAATTGATTTGATTGCCCTTGGGGCATGAGTGTTTGATCATACTTAATCATACACGTTGCAGTACTCTGCTGTAGACACATTTCATACCTTTAACGCAGAGGTGGGCAAAACTCACACATGTTTAAAATTTTAGTGTGTGCGTAAGCAGAAAAAACAATATGAGCAGAGCATTTCACTGACTTTAATTTTTCGTTTATTCAAAAGTTCGAATGGGCACTAAAATATACACTTAAAGAAATTTCTTCTAGAAAGAGTTCTTGAACTAATGAATAACTACGCTTCTCGATCTATATATTCTATGGAGAACACTTGTTCCAACCAAATTTTTTAGAAAGCTTTACTCAGTAAAAACATTTTTATACTCTTTTATACCAATTTATTTATCCATTTATACCCAATATTATAAATTTGGTCAAAAGTGTGCAACGCAGAGAAATCTACGACCCTATAAAGTATATATATTCTTGATCACCTTCTGAGTTGATATACGCAAACTAGTCTCTCAGTTTTACAGTTATTGACTTGAAACTTTGCACACCCCTTCGTCGATCTTTCCTTGCAGTATAAAAGGCGGCCGAGATCGCCCCACTATATCCTATAGATGTCATATAATAGATGGTGTTTATAAAAGTTGAGAGTTTTCATTCTCTATAGATTCTATTTTTATTAAAATAATACGCTGAACAATCGGAAATGACCAAACTTTCGTGTTTTTTAATATAGAAAGTTGGAATTTCGTACAATTTCTATGTTTACTCAGTTGATCAGACCTATCAAATTTTATAACGACTATATTTTATAGCTTCCATACAACTGAATGATCGGAGATGCTTTTTGGTAACAATACCAACTTGGTATTTTTGAAGATGAAAGCTTGGGACTTTTTTTTAGATTTTGTAATATTTTTGATATTTAATATATTTTATGATATTCTCATAAGGATCGGGCAACTTTATCCGGTGTTTATCAATGTGGGTATATCAATGTGTACACGGTATCAAAAACTACGCCAGTCATCTTCCTCGCCAAAGCTGCGAGGTCCTCATTCGTTCGTTTCCAGCACGTTCATCCCGCTTTAATACTCAATCTGAATCCGGACCGTATTTGGATTCAGATTAAGTATTAGAGCTTGTATAGTAAATTCGTCAATGATTTTCCTTTTAAAATTAGTCGCTTATTCGTCTGATACATTGCGATGGCTGATTTTCGATGTCCGATCGTTGAGGGGCCTTGGCCTTCCAGCCCCTTATACACCATACTACTCTCGCGGATGAGAACGGCTCGGAGTCTAGGAGAGTCGCGCGTCCACATACGCTGATGAGTTCAATTCCACTCCTGTTCGTCTCCTTCTAACGCCTCTTTTAGCGGCTAATATTTCCCCTCTTTCCAAAGGAATGTCGGCCAATTCAGGCAATCAGTTGAAATCACGCCCTTCTCGGTTGAAATCAGGCCCTTTGTTCGAATTAGTGACATCATCCGCCCCGTTCTCGGAAGCAGGAACCCAGTGCCAGTCTTTGTCGCTAGTACCGTCTAAAATCTCGCTTACACGGAAGGCTACAACAGACGGTTCTCAAGTCGGTTTAGAATGTCCTCAACTTAGCTCCAGAGTCGCCACTCACGGCGCATTTCCATTCTCGCTTGCGTCCACGGAGGTGTGCATCTCCACTTCTGAATCCATCAGCGACTCCTTCATGTGGCATCCTAACATGATCATTTTTTCAACATCCAGGATATACCGAAGCCATCGTTTTCATTTAATCCATTTTGCCTCAGGTATGGGGTCATCCCACGCACATCCATTTCGCCATATTTCCTGAAATATTATTTTTGCATACATCTCGTTGAAGGATATGAGCCCTAAAGTATTATATAAGTAAGTATATAAGTAAGTTATATTATCCCTAAATATTATTTGGTGGGTCGTGGCCTTCCTTGGAGAAGTTATCCACGCCGATATCGTGGGAATACACTGTAGCGGATGTGATCTTCCTTCGTATCCTACCACATTCCTAACACCTTTTCTGTCTGCTATCCGTTGCTTCATCTAGTGTCACTAACGTGGAAACTTCTCCGCCAAGTGCGCTTAGTACATCTCTGGAATTTGATACCCAGTTTCGAATGAGGAATCCTCCCTGCAAATGAATGTAGTAGACGCGACGCGCAAGGCGGATGGCTTCTTCCTCCGTGTCGACGCTGTCTAGCATGTCGTCTACATAGTGACTCTCCAGGATTTAAAGCGAGTGGGTATTGCTACTTAAACGACTCTGCATTTTTTCTTCTCTAGTCTATAAATACAAATCGTTGGTATCTCTGAACATCGGTGTGTATGCTATCCTGGTGAAACATCTCTGCGATATCGCCGCCGATCGCAATACGTTTCTCTCTAAACCTGTGAAGTATTGGTACCAACTACGATAGTTGGTCATGTCACTTCAGCAGCATTGTTTTCAGCGAGTTTTGCATATTGGGCTGTGGGCTGTAATGGGCTGTGCTTAGCCCTTCTTCACGAACTCATCTAGCAAGCTTCGGCACGCGAGTCAGTTTTTTGTATAGGCATCGTGCCCGCTTAAGGGCTATCGGTAAACTATCCGGAAACTATCTTTTTACCTCCAAATCAGACCTATCTCAAATCGTCCATTTATACGATTAATCCTATCTTTCTCCGGTCAAAAACCATCGTCCGTCCACATGCACTGCTCAAAGAGGCGCCATATCTACTAGTGAAGGCACAATGATAAGACACATGGATAACATAGACTTAAGCACATGCACATATGTGAAACACGTGATAGTTTGAGGTTATGTCTTCACCCCCACTGCTGGAGCTTCTTCCTTTGATCGTCCACCCAAGACGGGTCTTCGCAGTGATCGGTTCTTCTGTTGTGCCTTTCTTGGATATTCTACGACTGTGACGAGACTTGAGATCTAGAGACTTGACCAAGTCGCAAAGATCACATAGCTTCGTTTGGTCAACACCGGAGATCCTTAAGTCTAGTCTGACCTCATACCGGTTCATTCTGGCAGTCCACTGCATTTATAGGGGCTGCGGTTATCCGTTCACTCCATGGTCTTCTAACAATGGGGCGTCGATCAAGGTTAGAGATAAAACGTCGTCGATATAGGCATACGTATTGACTTGTCTACCACGGGATCCCAGCTGCCTGGACGCCGACCATCGTCTGCACACAGGTTTAATCGTCTTAGCGGCTGAGTTGTTCTCCCCACTGGTAGAAAAGAATAAGGGCGGGACAGCGTGGGGTATATCCGTATATCCGTTTCCTTCGACACGGAAAACTTTATTAATTTTATCCGTACCAATAATCTGGTACCGTATACTGGATGCTCCAGGCATCTTCTCTGCGAGGCCAGTCTCCGATAGCCAGACTCAGGTAGAAGTTGTTGTCGCACCTGCAACAACTAATCTTTTTCCTCCAAAAACCTTAGCTTCAACTGCAGGTCCTGCGCTTCCCTTAAGACCTCGATCAGCTTTTCTGTCCTCATCAATATCGAGTTTCGGGCATGTTCGTCGACGCCATCCTCTAGAGCAGAACACTTGCTATAACGTGCTCGTCCTCTACTTCACAGTGGAAGCATTTCGCCATCAATCTTGCTTCTCCACCGGATTTAGTATGCAGCTCCATGTTGATTCCACACTCTGATTCAAGTATTCTCCAAGAATACACCAGAAAAGAATTTAGAGAAATATTGTGGTTATTCAAGGTTTGTAGCGCCGCCCCAGTAAAGACGCCCGTGTAGATGCTGATAATCGTTTATTTGTTTTGTTCACTCATAACAGACATAAGCAGGTTAAGGCAAGGGCTAAAAGTGGGTAGAGTCGATAAGCACTGTTAAATACTTTAAATTCCTAGGAAATTAACAATCGTACAATTTTGAATCAATTCTTAATTTTATCATCTCATTTTTCGTCCGCTTCCCTCGAGTGAATATTGATATTTGGTATTGTGCCTTCATGAAGAGATTTAGTAGATAGATAACTATGGCGTGCTCATGGTGAGTTTGTCGTCGAAAAGCCATGGAGGCCCAGTGGAGTGTGGGAGGTTATACTGCTGTAAGATATCTTTATTAGGATCATTCCCACCAGAATAAAACATACATACATACACGCATACTAAAGGCGGGTCGCCCCATTGCCGCCGTATGTTAAAGGCAACTTCTCCTGGATACGGTGCTTGGGCGACGAGTATTGGAGAAAATACAAGCTGGGCGCCACGAAAGCTTCCTGAGCTGCCTTCGTTCGGAGGGAAGCCAGAGGATTGGCCCATTGGCCATGACGCGCGTGAGACGGTGACGTCGTTGTTGATTCACCCCACCCGAGTGACGACAACAGCTTTTGTTCGCAGTCAGGCGACTGGCGATATTGATTTGGAATTGCACCCTGGTGAGAGGGGCGATCTTGAGCAGACAGCGCAAAGTGCCTGGACGACATGATGCAGCATTCGCCAAGAAGGAGTCCTCGACTAAACGAGGGACAGGATATTGTGACGCAAGTAGATGGCAGCGTATTGGTCTCGCAACCGAGTGCAGGGACGTCGCAAGACTGCGCCCAAAGCAGTGAAGCCCCGGTGTCGTCTGCTCAGCCGGCAGCATCTGGAGCCGCCAAGAAACCGAAGGTGGCCGACCTCTTGGAGAGGATCGCCGAGCTGGAGAAGGATTTGGAACGCTCTCGCAGCACTAACATGGAGCACACTGACCCCTAATCGCCAACCTCGAGTGAGGTTGGGGTAGGTCAGCCGCCATTTGCAATCGGCCTGACCGTACCTAACCCAACAAGTGTTTTTCATGCGGCGTCAGGGAGACTGCCATCTTGGAGCGGATCTCAAACGGTACTGTGTGCAGTTCCGCAAAACTGTACCACAAGGAATAGTCACGCATCGCCATTTTGCGCTACCGGCACAACGGTTCCAGCGCATTGTTTCGGGCTCCACAATGAAGTGGCCACCGGTACGTCGGTACGAGCGCCTTCTCCTCGATACGCTGCTTGGGCGACGAGTATTGGAGAAAATACAAGCTGGGCGCCACGAAAGCTTCCTGAGCTGCCTTCGTTCGGAGGGAAGCCAGAGGATTGGCCCATTGGCCATGACGCGCGTGAGACGGTGAAGTCGTTGTTGATTCACCCCAACAATGCGAATGCAGTGATGGAGCAGCTGCGTTTCAGATATGACCGACCGGAGCAACTAATACGCAGCCAGCTCGCCACACATGTGAGTAACCTCAAGGCCTTCAGCGAAGGCAGAGCAGCATCTGGGTAACCCTACCCTGATGGAAGACCTTGTGGGCAAGCTTCCGATAAGTAAACGAGTGGACTGGGCAAGGCACGCTGCATATATTCAGCCCTTTCTGACTATTGTGGACTTTAGTTAGTGGTTGACGGAACTAGCGAATGTGGTCTGCATGGTGGCGGACATTGATGGAAAGGAGCCAAGGCGTCGATTGCTTCATGCCAGCATCGACCATGAGCAGGACGAGCAACAGGAGAGCTGCCTCAGGAATAGTCCAATATGTGGAGGTCTTGGACAACATGCAGTTTGGGACCGCCAACGATTTATTGGAGCCACGCATACAGAGAGGTGGAGACTCGCAAGAAGACATCGCTTATGCTTTATGTGCTTGCAAAGCGGGCATATGACTGGATCGTGCGCTGAGTCAGGAGAGTGCCTCATGAATGGATGCAGGAGGAAGCATCACCTTCTTCTTCATAAGGCAAGCAATGAAGGCTTCAGGAGACCACCGCAGCGAGGCGGCCATTGCACTATGGTCCCAGTGCGGCATAAAATCGAAAAAATGATGAAACTATTTTTTGAATATGAACAAAATTTTAATTAATAGACATCCCAAATAAATATGAATATATAATTTTTTGAGCTTTATTGCAACCCTGTTAATTTAGCGCGGTCATTTAACCAGCTGATTTATTGCAACCCTGAAACTTGCAAATGGGCAGCAACTTTAAGGCAACTTTTAATTGTGTTTCAATTGGCTTAAATTGAGTAAAAATACTAGATTAAATATGGAAAACAAAGATCAAGGTATGAAAAATCAATAATTAAACTATTTCGTGTTATCATTATATTTGTATCTGTGTTGTCAAAGGTTTTGTAAGTGTCTATTTAGCAGGAATGTGTAACAAAAGTAGTTGTGTTTTATGGAGTGTTACTTTTTCAGCGCATATCGGCGCAAGCAACTAACCAGGTGAAGTTACTTATAAAAATATAGGAATTCAAATTTAATTGGTCTTCTTTGCTGGTTTTTGCTCGTTTTCGAAAAAACAATAGATGTTGCAAGTGTTTATTAGTTCTCTCATGCAGCGCTCCTCGAAGTTTCGGGGAGAGCCACCGGAAAGACGACGCTGTTAGAGGTTTAAATTAAATATTATAAATAATAGAACCATATTTAATAAAAGTTTTAGTTCTATTTATGAAAAACTTAAGTTTATGTAAAAATTAAGTAAAAATTCCAGTATAGCCAACTCTTAATGTAGGCGGCGGCCATAGGCGTGGTCAAATTTCCAAAACAATAAAATTCGAAATTCGACAAAAATAGTTCAAGCATATATGCAAAATTTGAGCCCAGTATATCTAAAATTGGAGTTTATGCAAAAAAACGGCATTTCCGCCCGAAGTGGGCGTGGTCAAATTTAAAAAACAAAATTTGAGGCCAGTAACTCTAAAACTGGAGTTTCTGCCAAAAAAAAGGCGTTTGGGCCCATTGTGCATTGGAGAAGCTACAACCGGGCCCGACAGGCAGTCGTACCGAGGGAAGGCGTCCGATAAAATGAAGGAGCAGCGTCATCCGTGGATGCTCCGTGGATCCGAGGAATTTGAGCTACTGTTCCGTGTATTGCCGGTGACGCTATACGGAGGTGGGAAGCTGGTGGATACGTACGCTCTCCTGGATGAAGGTTCTTCGGTGACGCTGGTCGATAACGAGCTGGTTGCAGAGCTAGGCGTACAAGGACTACGTCGTCATCTGAATTATCAATGGTTCGAAGGCATAACCACAAGAGAGCCTACTAACGTGGTACGCCTGCAGATTAGTGGAGCAGTCAAGTCCTCTCGACATGTGCTGACAAACGTGTATGCTATTCCGAAATTGAGTTTGCCGTTGCAGAGCCTGCACAGAAGAGATGTTAGGAGCGTGAACAAGGACGCTCGATTACCGATGAAGCCCTACGAATATGCAGTGCCGAAGCGGCTTATTGGATTGGACCATGGGCATTTAGGATTGCCATTGAGAACGAGACGGATTGCCAGAGAGGGACCGTACGCGGCCGCAACCGCATTAGGATGGATCGTTTTTGGCCCTGTAGAAGGACGACACGACACACAATCACCGAAGTCTTGTCTGCAAGCCACGTCGTTGGATGATAATGTGGAACGGATCGTTGAGGACTACTTTGAGATCGAGTACTTCGGTGTGAAGGCGGTGGCAGCGGCCGCAGCTAGCGACGACGTGAGGGCTCAGAAGATCTTGGAGGATACTACAGTGCGAGTTGGCCGCCGATACCAGACGGGATTATTGTGGAAAACGGATAACATTGTGTTGCCACGTAGTTATGATATGGCGTACAATAGGTTGATCAATATCGAGAAGAATATTCCAGGAATATTCACGGATTATGAAGAATTATGTTGTCAAGGGATACGCTCGGCGCCTGGAACGACAGGAGATCGCTATGGGAAGCGATAGGACATGGTACTTGCCACATTTTGGAATGGAGAATCCCAACAAGCCAGGCAAGATACGATTGGTATTCGATGCAGCGGCACGAGTTGGAGAAGTATCACTCAATTCTGCGCTGAGCAACGGGCCGCAACACTATAAGGCATCTTGGCATCTATCCTCTTCAAGGGCCGCAACACCTTGGCATCTATCCTCTTCCATTTTAGGGTAGGTGCTGTCGGAGTCTGCAGTAACATTAAGGGGATGTTTCACCAGGTGCTGATCCGACCCGAAGATAAATGTGCGCAACGATTTCTGTGGAGAGATGTGAAGAAGACAGTGAATTACAAGCGATTCCTGGATTCAGATCCCAAAGCAGGCCGAGCAAAAGATTTTGGGAATGCGGTGGCAGCCAGGTGGGATTTCTGTGTTGCCTGATGGTAACAGCGAAGTTATTTCGAGAGGTCTGGAGAAGAAGGATCCCATGGGACGAGGCACTACCGGCTGAGATGTACAACGCCTTTATGGATTGGCGTAAGAAAATGGCTAAAGTGGAACATTTTCGGAGCCCACGTCACTGCAGGCAGCAGTTCTAGGAACGAGATTGATGGACACAGTCAGGCAGGACCATAGTGTCCCCATTGCAGAGATTGGGCTATGGACGGACTCGAAAACAGTGCTGCGTTGGATTGGCAGGACGCACAGGCGGTACAATCAGTTCGTAGGGAACAGAGTAGCCGAGATTCTGGAGACAATGAAGGTGGCCCAATGGAGATGGCTACCGTCTGCCGACAACGTGGCGGATGATGCGACTCGAGCGCAACGCAGCGTAGACCTGAGCGAGAAGTCACGTTGGTTAAAAGGACCGGCATTCCTGAGGAGATCAGCGGGCAGCTGGCCGGGAACTGCACCTGCCGACGAAGCGGATGCAGAAGATGAAGAGGAGATGCCGAGTGAGTTTGTGCTCGTTGGCACGAGTGACACGTTTATATCGCTACAGAGATTCTCAAGCTACAGGCGATTGTTGAGGACTACGGCCTGGGTCCAAAAATTCACACATCGATTCCGTGGACAACGAGATGAGCTTGAGAACTACGGCCTCACTGTAGCTAAGTGTGAAGCAGCTGAGGACTTGTTAGTCCGTATAGCACAACGTGAGGCGTTCCCCGACGAGATGCAGTCCGCAGTGAATGGCCTGGATGTCGCTAAAGGAAGCGACATATGTGGACTGGCGCCATACCTAGATGGCAATGGGGTCCTGCGAGCGTATGGCAGGATTGATGCGGCGCTATGTATACCGTACAGCGCCAGGAGTCCAGTGATCCTCTCCCACAGGCACGGTCTAACGGAGATGATTGTGCGCGATGCCCATGTGAGGATGAAGCATCAAAACGTAGCATCCACTTTTTTCGATGACGGAAATCCGGACCAGGTTCTGGATAACGAGGCTGCGGAGAGTGCTTTGCAGTGTGATCTCGGAATGCAGCTAGTGTAAGCTGCACAGAGCACGGCCGATGACGCCGATTATGGAACCCCTGCCAGAGGATTCATTTGGAACTGGCACATGACCTTTCCACGGTCCTGCATAATTGTAATCAGGAATTTCATATGCCGTCGAGGGCCTGTACATAGAATGCGCAGCCACAACGGCAAGAACTTCGTTGGAGCGGACAGGGAGGCCAAGAGATTTGCGGAGATCTTCGAAACCGAGAGAGCATTGAATGGATCTTTAATTGCCCAGCCAACCCGTCAGAGGATGGAGTCTGGGAGCGAATGGTGCAGTGCGTGAAGTCGGTGCTGCGTCACACAGTGAAGGAAATGGCGCCGAAGAAGCACGTACTGGAGAGTTTTCTGATAGAGAGAATATTGTTAATTCTCGTCCGCTCACCCATTTGTTAGTGAGTGCGGACCAGGAAGCCCTCCTCACGACAAAAGATTTACTCAAGAGAGCAGCTTGCCCACCGGATACCCCCGGCCAGGATGGAGGCCTCATTAAGGAAGGAGCTACGCGGAAGCAGTGCACAGTGGTTGCTCCCATAGGCCAAAAATAAAAAAACTGATAACGGCAAAAATGTTTGAAAAGTAAAAAAATCACCTCTAAAATATCCAAGCTTCTTCGTGGCAAACCCGATTTTTATAGAAATCTAACGGGATTTTCTAAAAATATATTTGAAGATGTGAACAGATGCTCATTTGTAAAGCGCATCTGCGCGCATCGTGAATATAACACAACTAAACCGAACTTTGAAGTGGTCGTATCCATATTTACGTGTTCAAATAGAAATTAAAGGTATTTTCTATAAAATGAGATATAATTTGATATATTAATAATACTTATTAATATAAGTTATTAAGAAGTTAAAGGTATTTTCTATAAAATGAGATATAATTTGATATATTAATAATACTTATTGTTATTATTATATTATTTTGAACTAATACATGTTTTTTGCCTATATTTTGAGCGTCCTTTTCATGTTTAGCTGAAGTTTTAGTAGTGATCCCACAAAATTCCACAATTCGTTTATATACCAATATGTTTGTCGGTCTCCAAAAGTAACAAATGTGTAAAAATTTTCTGCCAAAATTTGCCTAATATCGTAAAAATTCGAACACCATCTTATCTCTTTCAGGGTCAGTTTTGCCGTTTATTTACTTGTTATGCTGTTGCTCTGTCTTCGTTTTTCATTCTTGTGTTTACCTTTTCAAAATTATATGTTCATTTACTAATACTTTTTATTTTATTTTATTTTTTTTATAATTTAGTTTTTCTTTTATAATTTTTATGTAATTATGTGTTGTGTTATTTTTTAAAGATTGTGTTTCATTTAGTGTCCAGTGGCGAATTTTTGTATATACATAGAATTAAGAAAAAGTTGTGATACCTGTCATTCCCTATAGTGAAACTGATTTATTAATACTAGTGAATGTTTTCTTAGACTTTGTTTTAAATTTGAGCTGTATCTTTTGGAAAATTTTCGACTTATTTCCTTTTTTGTGTTCGATCAAATTTTGTGTTTTGTTGTTTTCGTGCATATTTTGTGTTTTGTTCTGTTCGTCATATTCGTCCGTCAAAACCGGATATATATCGCAAACATCAGAAGTAGTTGACCAATCCTTATGAGAATATCCTAATAAAACCAATTAATTACAATAAAAAATCTAAAACAAAGTCCCAAGCTTCTATCTTTAATAATACCAATGTGGGTATTTCTACCAAAACCATTTCCGATCATTCAGTTATATGGCAGCTATAAGATATAGTCGGCCGATTGTTATGAAATTATGGTAGGTTGGATCATCTGACTAAAAATATAATCTGTACGAAGTTCCAACTTTCTATCTTCAAAAACACGAAAGTTGGGTCATTTCCGTTTTTTCAGTTATATGGAAACTATAGGATATAGTCGGCCGATCCTTATAAAATTTGGTATGTTGTGTTATTTTGCCAAGAATAGAATTCAGACAAAATTAGAACGCTCTAACTCTAATAACACCGAAGCTATAGCATTTCCGATTAATCAGTTATATGGCAGCTATATGATATAGTTGTCCGATCTGGCTGATTTTAACATATTATTTCAGAATAAAAATAAAAATATTTTGTGCCAAGTTTCAAGTCCCTACCTCAACTAGAAGTATTTTTGGCCGCGGCTCCATACAAGGCCAACCACTGTGCAGTGGCGCGTGGCAAGGATGTTAAGGAACCGTTTCTGGAAAAGGTGTGTTTTGGAGTACCTACCCACGCTGACACGGAGAGAGAAGTGGTGCCGCAGAGAGAAGCCGATTCAACGAGGAGACATCGTATTCGTTTGCGATCCTGCCGTTCCGCGTCGAGACTGACAGAAAGGCGTCGTGGAGGAGGCCTTTGCTGGAACGGATGGTGAGGTCAGACGAGCCCGCGTTAGAATCATGGATGGAGATCGGACTCGCTGGATAATGCGCCCTGCTTGGGCGAATTAGATAGATAACTATGGCGTGCTCATGGTGAGTTTGTCGTCAAAAAGCCTTGGAGGCGCAGTGCAGTGTGGGAGGTTATACTGCGGTAAGATATCTTTATTAGGATCATCATTTTTTCTATACATTGTACTCCCACCAGAATAAAACATACATACATACACGCATACTTTTGGCATACTTTACGCCGCCGTATGTTAAAGGCAACCCCCACCCTAGTGACGACAACCCCAATGATTTTAATCGAGCTTCCGAAATGCACTATTGAGGTAAACTATTCAATGGATCATTAATCTTAAAGGTGGACGAAATTTATTATTATAATGATTCCGAAGCCTGGAGAAGAATATTCCGTCATCGAACAGTCCAATAAGCATTCTATTTTGATTGTCTAAATCAGTGGGGGGCAAAATGCACACATATTTAAAATTTGAGTGTATGCGTAGCAGCAAAAAACAATGAGAGCAAAGCAGGAAAAAAATGTCATTTTCGTCAATTCAAACGTTTTAGTGGTCACTGAAATAGTGTATTTTATTTAAAAAAAAAGCTTTGCCAGCAACAGTTCTTAAACAAATGAACAACGACGCTTCCCTATCTTTATTTTCTATGGAGAAAACTTGTTTCAAGACAATTTCTGAGAACATATTTCTCAGTGAAGCCATTTTTTTTTTTTAATTTTGGCTGTCAAATGAGGCAAAATGGGAGCGCTGAAGCAGAATTTCCGACCCTATGCCCTATTCAAAAACCTTATGAGGCTGTCTACGCAGACTGCGAAGATTTTTCGGAGAATATTTCTCTTAAAAACTCCAAAAGCAGTTGAATGGTATACCAAGCTCAGACATGACGGCATATAGGCGATCTCGCTGGGAAATTCGACGAAAGTTTGAAGTCGACGACAACATATCATATCAATGATACTTGTCTATCTGATTTTCGTGGACGATTTTTTAAGGATTTCACGAGAAAATCTGATCAATAGTGAATGGGTCAGGCCTGAACCAATCAGTGCTTCAGCATGGAGTTTCAGTTTTTTACTCCTCGCGTTCCCTCTGAAGAATTTATGAGCTAAATTTCTGCAAATTCTCAGGTCTGTAAAATGTTCATACGTTCCAAGTGCATTACTTTAGTTAACTCTGTTTGACAAAAGTGGATTTGAGGTCCTACCTCAGAACCTAGTTTGATGCTCAGCACTTATTCTTATAAAACATCTATATTCATGTTTTTAAGAACGTACCGTCCGTAAAGGGTCGAACTTTTTTAGAAAATGCAAGAGTTACAGTATATCACGTTTCCCAATAGAGGTGTCACACTCGTACCCCTTCGATTCCCCTCTTTTCAATTTCGTCAGCTTTTTACTGCAATTTTAATAAACGATCGCATTTCTTTAAATTTCTTTTTTTAATTAGATCGATAGAGCCTTAGACCGATATGCTTTGAAAAGCTTTTTAGCCGTAAAGCTTTAAAGCTATAAAGCTTTGAAGACTTTATAGCCGCCGTAATCGTTTAAAACTTTTCTATTCATTACCAAAATAAGTAACCCATAAATCTGTTAAACCCGATACACAAACCCTAAAAACGTAGAGTGAATTGCCAGTCTGTTTTTTCAAAATCCAAAATTAGGTTGTGTTCAGAAAAAAAATACTTTAAGCTCAAAAAATTTTAAGTTTTTTGTTGTGGCAAAACTAGAAATATTGTTTTGTGGCAAAACAAATAAAAAACAAGAAAGGAAAGCTAACTTCGGGCGGAGCCGAAGTTGATATACCCTTGCAGTTAAAACCGGATATATATCGCAAACATTGGATTAAATTGGCCGATCCTTATGAGAGTATGAAAATATAACCAATTTATCACAATAAAAAATCTAAAACAAAGTACCAAGATACCATCATCCAAAATACCAAAGTTGGTATTTTTACCAAATAACATTTCCGATCGTTTAGTTATATGGCAGATATAAGATATAGTCGTCCGATCGTTATGCTATTTGGTAGGTTGCATTAACTGACCAAAAATAGAATCTGTACGAAATTCCAAATTTCTATCTTCAAGTCGGCCGATTCCGGCAGTTCCGACTTATATACTGCGTGCAAAGGAAAGAAGGGTGTGTGAAAAGTTTCAAGACGATAGCTTTAAAACTGAGAGACTAGTTCGCGTAGAAACAGACAGACGGACAGACGGACATGCTCATATGAACTCAGGAGGTGATCCTGATCAAGAATATATATACTTCATAGGGTCGGAGGGGTATACCCTCTGCAAGGGTATAAAAAGCAAAATAATTAACTATAAAAGTGGCAAAGTTTGGAAACAAACTTGATCAGCGCGGATACCATACGAGTCCAAGTTCCAAGTCGGATAGTTTTATCTCTTATTGTTTTCGAGATGCACGCGTTAAAAATTGGCAACTATTTATTTTTGCTACCATTTATGGGGCGGAACAGGAAGTGTCAAAATTTGTTAACATACTTTAACTGCGTAAGCATTTGAGGGCAGACCCCCACAGGCTAATTTATAGGGTCGGAGATGAACACAGTATTTATTTTTATGGAGTTGCAATAGTGCTACTGCTATATTAATATTGCTCGAAACAGAACAGATGCATAATACAATTAACCTTAACCCTTATGCGAATTGACTTATGCAAACACATCCTTTTGTTCTTCCGTTCGCACTTAATAGGTTTAGCTCCAATCTGGTAGATTTACCAGATTTTTCGGTATATTGCATAATGGGCAGAAGTGAGTGAAAATAAGCCCAATCGCATTAGCAAAACGAATTACTACTGGAGTAGCATAACTCAAACACGGTTTTATTCATGAAATTCATCACTCAGTGTAAATAATGCATTTTGAATACTTCATCTAATTATGAAATGATGATGCATTGTAAGCCTAGTACTCGGATCGACAAAAACAGTTTTTCAGCTATTAGATTGAGCGAGAGGCAACTAGGTGAAAAACCGTTTTTGATCGGGTCTGTTCGCCACCATGATGCCAACCTGCATCTAAAAACGTTCTACAGGTCCTTAACGAAAAAATTTTAATGGCCGATTTAACAGAGGCAGTGATATGCAAAACATTTTTAACACTTTTTTTTGTTGTGATAATGTAGAAAATCAATGTATACTCTCCAAATGTTTGGCAAAGTAAAGCTGATGAATGCGATGAGCTATACACTACAGATCTATTTAATTAAATTAGTATATATTTTTCTTGTAATTTGAGGTTTGTGGGCACAACATAATCAATATTTTTGATTTATCTCAAAACTCAAAATCAACAGAGGATTTCTGTGCCACTAGAAGATTTATTTTAATCAGTTAATAACAACATTGTTAATTTTCAGGCTTTAACAAAATGGGAAAGCCATATACATATACATATGTATCTTCGGGCATAAGTTGATATACCCTTGCAGTTATGTGGCAGTTTTTACAAGGGATATTGCGTATCGAATATCAACCTATCCTTATGAAAAACATTACTAAAATAATTTTATATAATAAAAAAAAGGCTTAACCCAAATTTGGGTCATACTCTATCGTTCTGTTATATAACAGCTTAGGATATAGTCTTCTGATCCTTATGAAATTTAATATTCCAATCAATTGGCCCCAAAATAGAATCCATTCAAAGTCACATTCTAACTTAAACGTTACGGCCGTTCCAACTTATGCAAAGAAGGGTTTACGTTAAGATGGAAATTGGTAGCTTTAAAAATTAAAAGTCATACCTATATTGACTTAGAAGGTGAATGTCGCCTTCACTGCGTTAACAAATATGAACAGGGAAACTACATACATTTCTTGCATAGGTTAAATAAGTCAATATGCTATATGCATATTGATAACGGACTTTTAGTTTATGTTGCATAATTCTGATTTTCCTCAATATATTGCAGACCCCAGAATAGTTTTTTGTTGTTTTCTCCAAAATGCGATCTGCGCTTATTTTACTACATTCGCTTTCCACATTAGAGTGACCAATTAAGATTACGATGATTATTATGTCGATAAGTATTTAATTATTGAATCATAAAATATCGATACATATATATTTTTATAATTTTCTTACATCCCTAGTTTCAACTTTCCGGTGTTTTGGTTTTGTTGTCTGCACGCTTGTTCAATTATAGTAATACGGTAAAATGACTGATTGGGTTCGAAAAGCCGAAGATCAAGAAGTATCCAAATTGGTAATGACTACTGCACTGTATTTTGAAAAAACCTTTAATTTTTTTATTTTAGGTTGACAAGCTAGAAATAAAATCTGTTGAACCATCATTCAAAACCAGCACAAAACCAGCAGATGAAGACGAGTGCGATACAGCAGAGTAAGCGTTCTTACGAAATTTTAATTACTGACTCGAATTCAATGGTTTAGGAACATATTCTTAATATGTTTTTTACGGATAACATGTTTTAAAGTTAGTTAAAGAATTTCTAGCCTATTTTATTCAATTCACTTTTAAATTCAATTACTTCATCAAAGTGAACGTGATGCCAACGTCAGAAAATAACTTTTAAATAACTAGATTGGTTTATTTTAGCAGGAAATTCTTATTTTGTATAGATGTTATGAATTTAATTGACTCATATTTAATCAGTAAACAGAATTTATTTCTGATCAGAACAACAATATAAAATCAAAACATACCCGTCTATTCCAGGCATTCATTATAAAATATACAAACTTGAGATTTTACATAAAGTAGTAAAGTTGCAGGTAGATCGAGTTTGTACATTTTTGGGACAATCCGGTAAACTCTCAATTTTTTTATTTCATTTAATAGTCAGTATATTAATTGATATATATTAATTGATCTTTATATTTCTGGATCTGTTCATTATATTCTATATAAAATAAAATTTTTTTCGGTGTTCAATTCTGGAGTGGAAATCATGTTTCATGAGTTCGGCGGTGAGAAATTATTGCTCAACGTTTGGCACATCTCCTGTATTGCCTAAGAAGCATAAGTTGATTTTTGAATTACTTCCACTTCAAATTACTAGCTTTTAACATCCTCGATGGGCTACAGACCAAGCCTTGGCCCGCGCTGGCTGGTGACTTAGAGTCACCAGTAGTTTTCACACATACAGAAGACGAAATTCTTTCCCGTAAAATTCCTACTCGCGAGAAAACATTTTTGTCAGTGGGAGACGGCGCGACGAAGTGAGCAGTGACAAAGTGACACTTTGCGCCATGTGTACACTTTGAACAAAATTACATTCTTGACAACATAAAAATATTGTACCGTAGTATAGTTTACTAGTACAGTATAGCAGCTTTTATAATAAAAATTCCAGAATAGTACCGTTTATAAGTTAGAAATATAATGGCTAAAATTAGAATTGAACTTGTTGTATTATGAGTCAAATCTTTTAAAAGAAAGGGAAATTTTTATTAAATAAAATATATACAATCGCCAGAAAAACTGTGCGTATAAACATGTTCGCTCACTTTGGCTTCAAAAAAAGTGCTAATAGTATACATACATAGAAAATTCATCTTTTTTCTAAAAAGTAGTAAATTTTATAAGCTTTTATGGTATGTAACTTCCTAGTTCCTAGCTCTTAAACTTTAGATAATATAAAAAAATAGTTGGATTTTCAGTCAGGAAAAGTATGCGTACAGAACTTAAAATATCGAAAAATAACCTTTTTTTTTAAACATTAGTACGAAGTTGGATATCCTTTTAGTTTAATAACTTTAGTCAACAAATTTGGCATTGAGTGGACCAATTTCGCCGTATCCATTGCCGTTATTTTACTCAATTCTTCCTGAATAACTCTTTTGAGCGTATCTTGGGATGTTGTGGTGTATTGGCGATTCCTGAGATCCAATAGGTCCATTGATGATTAATAGGATTTAGATTTAAGGATTACGGTGGCGAATTTAAGTTATTTTCCACATTATAAAGCATCTACACTGTAGATTCTACAGCTTGTTATTGTGGGCACAATGTTTTGGATCATTGTCCTGTTGAAACAAAAAATCAATTTCCAGTCCGACTCTACTAGCCGTTATACATACCCGAACAATTGTTTGGGTATTTTTTGAATTTTACGCCCTTTTATCCCAAATATTAAAAATTTTCAGTGATAAAAGCAAATTTTGTATATTTGAGATAAAATCTCGTCATCTGGTATGGCGAAAAAAGGTTAAAACCCTTTATATCCAAAATATTGGCCCCACCGTAAAAAACAAAATTTCATTTTGTTTTATTTGGACGTACACTTCAATATTCGATTAAATGAACAAAAATGTAGGCAAAAAAAATCTTTCATTCAATCCAAGGTAACAGAAATTTTTTGAAAATTTTTTCTTAATAGTTTAGTACAGGGGTGCCCATTGCTCTCGGTGCTCCTTTGTTGTTGGAATTCCTCTTTCATACGGGAAATGAAATTTCATATATGTACGTGTGTTGAAAAAACAATTTTTCGTTTTTTCCTCTCTCTCGGTTCGTTGCCTCCGTTGCTGAGCTAAGCAAATACGAAGGCACTTCGTTTTTGTATTGCAAAAATATGCAAAAAATTACTTTTGGTTGAGATCTCAAAAAGAATGGTTGCCATCGGAGCTATGAATTTATTTTTTGTATAATTTTATTACAGTTTTTAATTTTTATTTCATAAATAATTTTTTTTCCATTAAAAATAGTACTAAAAAATTTCTCTCTCAAATTTTTTCGCTTTATTGGTGATTTTTTACATTGGTATTTGAGTTTGCTTTGCCGTATGTTGAGTTTGGGTACCCCTGGTTTAGCACTAGCATTCCACACAAACGTAGTTTTGACCCTTTTCGTTTTCTAGAAGGCCTACTTGTTTTTATACCCTTGCAGAGGGTATTATAATTTTGTCCAAAAGTGTGCAACGCAGTGAAGGAGACATCTCCGACCCTATAAAGTATATATATTCTTCATCAGGATCACCTTCTGAGTTGATATGAGCATGTCCGTCTGTCCGTTTCTACGCGAACTAGTCTCTCAGTTTTAAAGTTATCGTCTTGAAACTTTGCACACACCCTTCTTTCCTTTGCACGCAGTATATAAGTCGGAACGGCCGGGATCGGCCGACTATATCCTATAGCTGCCATATAACTGATTGATCGGAAATGGTATAACTTTGGTGTTTTTAAAGCTAGAGAATTCGAATTTGGTATTTTTGGCTTTTTTGGTATTTATAATATTTATTTATATAATATATAATATAATATATATAATATAATATAATATATTATAATATATTTATTTGGTATTTATTTGGCTATTTTGGTATTTATTTATGGCAAAATAATACGATCTACCAAATTTCATAAGGATCGGCCGACTATATCTTATAGCTACCATATAACTGATTGATCGGAAATGCTATAACTTAAGTGTTTTTAAAGCTAGAGAATTCGAAATTGGTATTTTTGGCTATTTTGGTATTTATAATTTGGTATTAATGCTATTTTTGGCAAAATAATACAACCTACCAAATTGCATAACGATCAGCCAACTATATCTTATAGCTGTCATATAACTAAACGATCGGAGATGGTATTTGGTAAAAATACCAACTTTGGTATTTTTGAAGATGGAAGCTTGGTACTTTGTTTTAGATTTTTTATTGTAATAAATTGGTTATATTATGATATTCTCATAAGGATCGGCCAATTCAATCCGATTTTTGCGATAATATTCGGTTTTAACTGCAAGGGTATATCAACTTCGGCTCCGCCCGAAGTTAGCTTTCATTTCTTGTTTTCATTTATTTTGGTCGAAAAAAAATATTTTTAAGTATTTCAAGTCCAGTATTTTCACGTCCAGCAACTTTCCCAACGCCAATATCTAACAGTTGTTCAGAGAATGTTTCGGCGGATGGATCCCGAAGCATTTCAACATTACGCCACAGTCGCGATGATTTTAAGCAAGAATTAATTTAATTAGCGTACGTTGAACGTGGAATAACTGGAAGAGTTTGTCTGAAATTAGTTAGAAAGAGCCGCTAAATTGTTAATAATTTTTTTGTATATCCCTAAAGGTCCAATCTAATGCCTCAAGCGAATGTTTACGTGCCATAGTGCATTCTTCCCAAAGAATTATTTTACATTGTTTCAGCACTATGCCCATAGACGATTGTTTTTTTTATTTTGCACACTGCATCTGGATTACTTTGAATGTTCAATGGTAGCTTAAGTGCTGAATGAGCTGTTCTGCCGTCTAATAAAGTTGCTGCAATGCCAGAAAATGCAATGGCCAATGCGATGCCATTTTTTTTAACCGTAACTCTGAAAGAAATAGCGAAATAATTAGCAAATTCCATCTGGTGCATCAAAGAAAAAAAATCATTGAAAGCATGAATTGAAAGTAACAATTGACTTCAAGGAACGGGGTAGAATCTGGATTTGTACCGAAAAGTAAACAGCGAAAACCTCCATTAATCACTTTGGAATGAGCAGAATATTCAACATCAGGTTAGTACTGGAGTGCAAGTCGAAGAAATTTCCCTGACGTAAATGCTCGATGTTGCCGTTATTGGTCAATTCTTCTCTTAACTCTGAATCTGCACGTTTCTGCTCGTTGCAGTTGTCTTTGTTAATTACGTTCATCTCGTTTCTTTCGATTGCGTTTCACGTTCTCCTGATCTTCGTGCTCTTCTATGTCGCGAGGCTCTAGAATTGACCGTTTGACGAATCAAATGGCACAATTGCGTTTTCTGACACACACATAAATGTACGATACGTTACGCTCATAGCCTACTTACTGTTATTTCTCTGGAGTATAATTCGGGCTGTCGAGCGGGATCAAAAGTATTCTTTGTCCGTCTCCTGGCTCTAAGCTACCTCCCTACCAATTTTCAAATCTGTTCGGCCGTTCCTAATATAAAAGTGGTCTAACATAACACGACTTTCTATTATATATATAGATTTAACGTATTCAAAAATAATTTTGTAAATAATAAAGATGAGGCGATCAATGGCTCCTCCATAGAAGGTACTTTTCGACATTTACAATTCTATTAATTAATGTCAGATTACCAACGCCATAGTAAGAAATGTTCCTCCTCAATGTTCTTTCGAACGGTTCGATGCTTATTTCGACTCCTTTATACTAGGAAAACTCACTCATGCTTAATCGTGAAAGGATTCGATCCTCGTGGTAGTTGGTCTACTTCTTCTTTCCTGATGCTTTAGAGCACGCTAATGCTTTACAGTTTTGGTTTTCTCAACATTTTGTAAGAAATCTTAGAAAGAAGAGAGAAGTTATATTACAAAGCAAACACCTGCGTGAACAAACCCCACAAAGCTTATCTGCATAAATTAAACAAACAAATATTGACCACAAAGAAAAATTAAAAAACACAGGAAAAAAACACATGTACACAAAAACACAAAAAATCATGAATAAACAAACCACAAACAACAATGCCAACACCGATACTACCGACTCACTAACAGAGACCGGCCTAATAATACTAACATTTGAATCCAAAAAACTTCCCGAAATACTTCGAATTGGATACGAAACGGTTCGCGTGCGTGACTACATACCACTCCCGCTACGCTGCAAAAAGTGCCTTCGATTTGGACATACACCTCCCTTATGCAAAAGCGCAGAAAAATGTTCAAATTGCTCGGAAGAGAAATCCACCACTGAATGCTTACACTACGAAAGATAAAAAAGGCCTCAACTGCGAGAACAATCCGGAAATCGACTCCCAACACAGCCCCGCTCGACCGTAAATGTCCCACATTCCTTAAGCAACAAGAAATTACAGCCATAAAAACTACCGAGAAGGTCGACCACAAAACTGATTTAAGGATATACTTAGAGCGACATGGATACCAAACTAGATACCAAACAGCACAACAACACAGGATCAAACAAAACCCCACACTCGAAATACCACAACACCAATAGAAAAAACCACACAAAAAAAATCACACACAAAACACCATAACAAAATCAACATCCCACGTAACCCCAACTTAAGCACCAAAATCATCAAAAGAACACCTCCCAAATCGCACTCAACAGAAAGAGCAAAGGCGACATCGAGATCATGGATACCGCCATCACAGACACCACACCAAAATCTCCTTACGCCTCACAAATTAAAAAGGATTCTTAACATTAAGAATCTTTTCCAAAGATAAGCCTCCAAAGAAAACTTTAAACTGTTCAAATCAAAAACTAAACTCCAAAAACAAACACATCAATAACAGCGCCAGCAAATCCATCTCAAATCCATTAACCTTATCCTAACATAACCTGATCTTAACCAAAAATGCCCCTTAAGGGGGGACATCTCAGTAACAGGCGAAAAAAAGCTGATTTTCTGGAATTTTTTTTGGCCAAATGAAAAGGCCAATCGAAAATTTGTAAATTAAGTTTTATTATCTTATATTTAAAGTACAAAAAAAATGGCGCCTCTGCAGCCTTTATTTGTAGGCCCTATTTTTTTAAGAGGGTCCATGGCCGAACACCTAACGTCCTTAATTTTTGATCTAGAACAAAAATTCAAGTTTTGTTAGTTTCTGTACATCAACGGCTATCGACACACGTAGGATTTTTTCGATATATTGTTTTTTTGCAAAATGGCGGCGTAGCACTACTAGTAGCACAACACTAGAAATACTTGTCAAATCTCTGCAAAGCCTACACATATAGACAGTCTTTGGGTTTACAGGTTTTACATCTCTCCGAGCAAAACTATCACAAGAAAAATACATCAAGTACCCTCATTAATAGTGGGGGACTTAAATTATCCCCCAGCTGGGGGACCCCAGTTGGCACCCAGCCTGGGTCTAACCCAAGAGGTAAACTTGTACAAAAATTTATCGACACATCCCAACTTATCCTCTTAAATGACAAATCACCAACACATTTTTCAACACACAACGCATACACACACATTGACCTTTCCCTTTGCTCGGCATCACTAGCCCCACACACCAAGTGAAAAATACTCAATGACCTTCATGGGAGCGACCACTACCCAATAATCATCTCCCTTTTTCCATTAAACAAAGTAGATAAATTCAACAAACCCTTTTTTAAACTAAAAACGCCAATTGGGACTCAATTGCACTCACACAGAAATATGATTTCAAATTTGCCCCCTCTGAAAATTTAAACAAAGAGGCCGCCCAAATCAGCAGAATCATTTTGCATAGTGTGAAAAGCTCCATCCCGCAAACGTCACCAAATACAAAACCATATAAGGTTTCCTGGTGGAATAAAACTTAGCTCAATTACAAAAAGAAAAACAATTCGCTTGGAACACCCTTAATCGCAACATAAACCTTCAAAGCAGAAAAGATTACATACGAAAAAATTCCAAATATAGATTTGAAATAAAATAAAGTAAAAACAAGAAAGGAATGCTAACTTCGGGCCGAGCCGAAGTTGATATACGCTTGCAGTTAAACCCGGATATATATCGCTAAAATCGGATATATTTGGCTCCTTATGAGAATATTATAATATAACCAATTTATAACAATACAAAATCTAAAAGAAAGTCCCAAGCGTCTATATTCAAAAATACCAATCAGATCAATCAGTTATGTGGCAGCAACAGGATATAGTCGGATATAGTCGATCCTTATAAAATTTGGTTGGTCGTACTATTTTGCCAAAAATAGCATTAGTACAAAATCCGAACTCTCTAACTCTCTAAAAAAAACCGGAGTTATAGCATTTCCGATCAATCAGTTATATGGCAGCTATAGGATATAGTCGGACGATCCCGGTCTCTCCGACGTATATACTGCGTACAAAAGAAAAAAAAAACTGAGAGACTAGTTCGCGTAGAAACGGAAAGACAGACGGACATCTTTATATCAACTCAGGAGGTGATCCTATATATACTTTATAGAATATAAGAATATATACATATATATGAATATATATACTTTATAGGGTCGGAAATGTCTCCTTCACTGCGTTGCACACTTTTGACCAAAATTATAATACCCACTGCAAGGGTATAATGAAGCATCCAACTCTTTTACATTCACCATAGATCCGTCAACACCCTCAACCAAAATATGGGGCAATATAAAACGCTTTTGCGGACTTAACCCAGTCAAACAAATCCATGCAATACTAAACTCCGAAAATAGCACCCCAACAACTTCTACCAACGATATTGCCAATATATTCGCAAGTCATTTCTCATAGCTTTCAAACGACCGGAACTTCTCAGAGGAGTTCCGAAACAACAAATACAAAAACATCACATACAACTACAACCCTGCCCAACAGCAAAAACCATAGATGAAAAGATTACTCTCCTCGAACTAACTTCAGCCTTACAAACGCCTAAGGTAGCCACTCCAGGGTTAAATAGAATCTCACATGAAATTATAAAAAACAGCTCATCTTCCACAAAAAACAGAATAAAATACCTTTTTAACAAAATACTAGACAGTACCACACCGCAAGCCTATAAAACAAGCTTTATAATACCGATCCTCAAGCCAATAACTGAGAAAACAAAAATAAATTCGTACAGACCCATATTCCTTAACTGCTGTCTTGAAAAAACTCTCGACAAGATAATTTCCAAAAGATTATGGTGGTTTGTGATCGTAAATATAGTACTTATTCGAAACCAATTTGGCTTAAAAAATGGAAAATCGACTTCGGATAATCTACTCTACGTAGACTACTTCATAATAAAGTCAAAGAAGCACACATCACTTATCTCTCTTGACTCCTCAAGAGCCTTTGATCGAGTAGGTGTGCCCACCACAACAGACCAGCTTCGAAAGAGAAAATAGGCCCAAAAATAAAAAATTACATAAAAAACTTTATGCTCAATAGAAAAATAATTGTCAGTAATATTATTCTTAATCGTCTACAAACAACTTGAAAATACCATAGCTTTACATAAAAACGTTAAATTTAACGCATACGCCGACGATAATAAATTGAAAACAGAAGAAACCATGAAAACAGAAACAAAAACTTTAACTTAGATACCTTAGCATACAAATATCCACCGTCGCTTAAAATGCTAGGTTTTTAATTCCTAGGAATTAGGTTCTAGCTGTGTTAGAAGTTAGAAGATCTGATTTTGTTTGAGTAAAAGTTGTTATTGTTAGTGTTTCTTGGATGACTATTATTTCGGCGGAGAGTACTGATGAGTATGGGGGGGACATACCATATTTTATAGTGTTATTTTCTGTTGTGACTGCGTACGTTATTGTGGAATTTATTTTTGATCCGTCTGCGAATATAAACATGTATGATTTGTGTCTGTTCGTATATTTTTCGATATGTGTCTGGGATGTTACTTGTTTCTTATGGATTCTGAATGTTGTATTTATGAGATTGGGGATCTCCCAAGGTGTATTGAATTTTGTAGTTTTTGTGGTTGGTATGGGAAGTTTAGTGAAAGGCAGAGTTGTATGGTTCGGTCTATGGTGGTTAGGTTTTTTTCTGATTTTTCGTTGCTTAACAAATTTGTGTATGGGTGAGTCTCTGGAAAAAATTAAGTTTTTGCTAAGTTTGGCTGTTTGTAGGTCTCGTTTTTGCTCTATTGTGAAAATATTGGACTCGTTGATTAAGTTATTTATGGGGGTGGCTGGTAGGCTTCAAGGGCTAGTCGAAGTGCAGCATTAAACGGGGTCTTTAATTTGTTAAGGGTACTTTTTGGTGAGTGTCCGTAAAGGAAGAAACCGTATTCCCGCTTAGCGATGACCGTTGCTTTAGCGACGTAAAGAAGTGTGTGTGGGGGTATTGCTGGGTATTGCTATTAAATTTATGGCTGGATAAGCATTTTATTATATTAAGTTTTTGGTGGATTGTGGATATGAGTGAGTTTATTTGCGTATTCTATTTGTATTTATTTTTAATTAAATGTATTATGGATTTCTGGCCATGTAGGCATAGCAGGCAACGAGAAGCCGACCAAACCGCTAAATGAGCACCGAAAATTCCTCTTATTTTCACCCCAAACATAAATTTAACAGACATAAACAAACATTTAAGGTCAGAATTCTCGACAAGACAGGGAATAAATAATACAGCCAATGATATAAATCCATAAACAAAGACAACACGAACATCGACAAATACATAACCTCTTTTAACCCAAAATCGAGTAGGCTAAATAAAAATAATACACCTCAGACTAGGCCACACAATCCCATTTAATCTACTCAACGAACTAAACACAGACAACCTTAAAAAAATAATATCTATTCTAAAAAAATCAAATTTGTTCCACAAAATATGAAGTTGAAATTCAACACCAAAATCAGAAAATTGTAACTAAAATGTAATTATGTAAATAGGTAACCCACGAAACTCTGTTCGTAGACCTAAGCTATTCTCAACCTAAGACTCAAAAGGTGTAATAAATCTCAATATCTATTAGACTTAAAAGCCAAAGGCCTCGTAGCCAGTGCTATACCCACTAAGTTAGTTTAGTTTTGTAAACTGCTCTACCTTTAATAATAATAATGTGGGATTAGTGTTTCCTTGTAAAATGAGAAAGTCCCACTAGTTTTATTTTAATGTTTTATTGTAATGTTTATTTGATTATATATTGAAAATTATAGAATATAAAGTAAGCTACACGTTTTTAATTGGTTTTAATCGCGCCTTTTTCGTCTTTGTTTAATTGTTCTGCTGCTCGTCGTAATCTCGCGTCTCTCGTCGTCGTTTTCTCGTTCAGAACTGCGCCAAATCTGCTCTCCACGATAGGGATGGGATAGGTGGAAACAGCGCTGCCAGACCCATTCCCACAACTCGGCCATCCTTCTATGCATTCGTCCCGAATGCGTCGTCGTCGTCGTCCTCAAGACCTAGATGAACCCACGGCTTCAGCACAAGTGGTAGTGAATCTCGGCCCATCAGCAGATACAGTATCTTTCGATACATCGTAGGTATCTTTCGACTTCACCTTTGTAACTCGGTAAGGTCCCAAAAACTTTGGCTTCAACTTAAGACCACCGACAAGTTGAGTACGATTTATAGCAACAATATCGCCGACTTTGTATTTTGCTGCAGGTTTGCGTCTGAGATTATACGTGTGCTTGTTTTCGTCCTGCATGACAAGAATCTGTTGCTTGGCTATCTTGCGTATATTGTCTCTATGATCCTGAAACGCTTGGATCAACTCTTGATGTATAATTTCCTTAATTGTACGTCAGTTTTAGTCCGCAACTTTACGCCTACAAGTAGTTCGAATGTAGTAGTGTGTATACTCCTACAGTACGTCGAGTTATTTGTTTGCTGAACATTGCTCACAAATTTGTACCATTTGCTGGGGTCCTCGATGGATAGTTTGGATAGGACTGATATGATTGTTGCATTAAGGCGCTCCACTTGTCCGTTTGCTCTAGGAAGGCCAGTCATTGCATGAAGTTCGATATTTTCTTTGCTACAATACTGCATACTGCTCGTCGGATGTGAAGGCAGTACCACGGTCGGAGATGATTTGCACAGGGTTGCCAAAAATTGCGCTCTGTGCCTCCAGCCTAGCGATGCCGTCTTTTGAAGAAGTTGTTTTGGTTGGATACAGCCAGCAGAATTTGGTAAACCCATCAATAACGGCTAGAATGTGTTTATACGCCTTATGTGTTGATTCGAGCGGCCCTAAGAAATCAATATGAAACGTGTGAAGTGGTTCCGCTTCTTTCGGCAAAGGATGCAACTCTCCTTCCTTTTTTACCAAGCTTACGGTTAGAGACGATGCATGGAATGCAGCATCTGATCTGCCGTTGTATTTTTTCTTCCAGTTTCGGAATGAAATACTTCTTGGATATAATTTCTTTGGTTTTCTTTACAGAAAAATGTCCTTTTTCATGCGCCTGCCTGATAATTTCGCGTTGGAAAACTGGTGGCACAACTATCAGCTCATCGTCGTCAACTAGCTTGTAAAGGAGACCAGAATTCATGAAAAAATTATTGTGACTCGGCTTCTCATTCAGGATGTCAATAATCGGCTTCAGCTCCTCATCCTGCGACTGTATATGTCTTAACTGACTGTGTAATGTTTCGTCGGAGATCATCATTACAGGGTATCTGCTTAAAGCGTCAGCATGACGTAAACGTGTTCCCGATCTGTGCTCCACGTCGAAGGTAAACTCTTGAAGTTCGAGAATCCAACGAGCGACTCTAGTGCACACTTCTCTTTTCTCCATGGTCTTGGTGAATGCGTTGCAATCGCTAATCAATTTGAAGTTCATACCGAGAAGATAAACTCTAAATTTTCTAAGAGCTTCAACCACCGCCAATACTTCTAACTCGTAACTGGAAAACTTTCTCTCAGCATCAGTCTTTTTCTTGCTCATATAATAGACTGGATGAATCTGACTATCGAAGGGACATTTTTGAAGTAGAACTGCTCCGAAACCATCGATCGACGCATCTGTGTGCAACTCCGTTTTATGTTGGGGATGGAAGATCTTAAGCACCGGCTTCTGTGAAATCAAATTCTTAAGCTTATCAACAGCAGCAATCTCTCTATCAGTAATGACAAACTTTGCGTCGCGCCTTAAAAGATCAGTTAAAGGTTTCGCGATTATCGAAAAATCAAGAATAAACTTCCTAAAATACCCAACCAAACCCAGAAAGCTTTGAAATTACTTTTGATTTGTCGGAACCGGAAACTTCGTCACGGCTTTGGTTTTGTCGTCAGAGATAGCAATCTTTTGGTCCTGGATCACATGACCTAGAAACTCGATTTTCTTCTCCAAAAAGCAGCATTTTTTGAGATTGATTACTAACCCGAACTCTTCACAACGTCGAATAACAATTTTCAGATTGGTAACAGCTTGTCTTTCGTTTTCAGCAGGAACTATAATGTCGTCTACATATGGAATCGCAATACCAGAACGAGTCAAATCTCGAAAGATGGCGTTGACGTGTCTTTGAAACACACCTGGAGAATTCGTGAGACCAAATGGGACTTTAAGAAACTGGTACTGGCCATTGTGCGTTACAAAGGATGTAAACTTGCGGCTGTCCTTCTCAACTTTTACGTGGAAAAATCCGTTTTTTAGATCCAGTGTACTAAATATGTGTGCATTCTGAAGACGATCCAATTGGTCCTCAATCAGGGGCAAGGGAAATAAATCTCGTACTATTACCTTATTTATTCTCCTGTAATCGATGCATAGACGTGCTGAATTATCACGTTTCTTCACGAGAACGACTGGACTGCTGTACTCGGACTCAGAATGTTCAATGATACCGTCTTTTAGCCACTGTTCAACTTGATCATCAATGACACATCGCTCGAAAAATGCGAATCGACGCGGACGCGAGTGCACAGGAGTGTCATCCTTCAAAACGATACGCATAATAACGTTGGTTGACTTCGTATTCACAGGCTTATAGTTTTTAATTAAGTCGTTCACTTCGCGTTGTGCTTCGAAACTTGCTTCTTTGTCAATGTTAATGTTCACGTTTTCATCATTTTCAACATTGATTTTCATTAACGCCCCTATTTCCACATCCAAGTCCTTGTTGTCTGGCTTTTTGATTTTTATTCCGTCGCGATTTATTTGAATTTCCGCATTGTTACAAAATTCTGCCCCTAACACAACTTCAACGTCCAAAAAATTAGATGAAACTACAAGAAAGTTTTCTCGAAAGACTTGCCCGTCCCCTTGCTCTTCTTCAAATGAACCGAACGGTTTTACTCTGTTTTGATTACCGAACGCGACGAGAACAATGTTTACGGCATTCAGCATTGGCTTATTTAAACTCACGTAGACTGTTTCACTCATAATGCTGTATTTGCTGCCAGTGTCAATCAGGGTCGTATACTTATTACGCTGCATACGAATCTCCTTACATATCGATAATTTTTCCTCAGAAACTTTACGCATATTGATCGGATTTGCTACCGGTTCGATTTTGCCAACGGTGCAGTCTTTTGAAATATGCCCATAATTGTTGCAATTAAAACATTTTCGGCCGTTACTTCGATTAGCGCACTGAGCGGATGTATGCCCTAAAGCACCGCAGTTAAAACAATTTACTTTTTTGGGACCGGACATGTCTTTATGGCCACTACTGTCTTTCGCGTTTAAATATTTAAACTTCTCGTCCTGATTTTTAGATTTTCCGGATTTTTCGCGAATTTTTTCATAGCACTTCAACTTCTCTTTAAAATCTTTCATGTCCTTCGCATTATACAATATTGATTTGCTAACGCTTAGATCGTTTATGCCATCGATCACATATTGCATAAGCGCACTGCTGTCTACGCTTCCACGAAAAGCAATCTCTTTCATTTTGAGAAGATATTCTTGCACGCTTTCACTGTTTTTAATTTTTCTCTCAGACAGAATTTTATGTGTTTGTGCACCATTCACTTCCGCTTTAAACTCGTTGATCAGAGCATTTTTTAACATTTTCCAGCTTCTTATACCACGATAACTCATTATAAACATTTTGGCAAGACCTTTGAGTGACCTTTTCGCGAAAATAAAGTTTTGAAGATCATACCAGTACATAATTGAAGCCATGTCCTCAAAATCATGCACCCACACTTCCACTGCAAGCGTGTCGTCACCGCTAAAGGGTCTAATTGAGTCCTCAATATCCCGGAAATTCACCGAAAATCGTGGCGAAACCGCTCCAAAACTTTTCACTGAGCTCACATCATTGTTTTCGGACGTGACTGTTGTTGTGTGTTGCTTCCTACAGCGAAAATTCAAAATTCTTCCTCTTCGTCGCTCGAGTTCAAAGCCTTGTTTTCAGCTCTCTCTTGCTCTCTGGCTCTAGTGATCACACGGTTCGGTATACCACTCTCATCGTTTTCCTCTCCTCATATTCATCATCTTCGTCGTTTTCTTTACCGGCGTCCTTCAGTAAGTTTCCCGCTTGCAAATTTCGAAAAATATAGACCATTAGGTCATCTTTGTCATGCTGCAATCCCAATATGTTGCAAATTACAGCCAAATCGTTGTTCGACAAATTCTCAGCAACATATGAAACTTTTTGTCCAAACTCTTCATCATCTTTGGCAAAGTCAAATCCCTGAAAGTTTCGCAGTCGTTTTCTATTATGCCGATCACCGTTGTTTTCATACACAAACATGTGTAAAAGATCCTCATTTTTCTTCTTCTCCGTTTTCAATGCCCGCAGCACGGAATCAAAATCACCGAGTTGAGACATTTGTGCAGCCTCGGTATAGTCAAGCTTTTTGTATTGCGAAAATCAATTCCCGTTTTAACACGTTGTTTCACGTCGTTCTTACGCAAGTGGAGGTGGCAGACCATGGACATTTCCACAGGACTCAGAACCGTCTCGTAAAAACAATGTTCCGAACTTCACAACGTCCACATAATGGCCCTCAAATTCCCCAGATGCGAATCAGCTAGATTCTCTTTGGGCTATTTTGGAGAGCAAGGTCAGAACTAAAAAATACAACAGTGTCGAGGCGTTGAAAAAATCCATTGTCCGCGAGTGGGCCAAAATACCTGCAAGTTACATTCGGCAGCTTGCGATTAGTTCTTCGACCGTCTCAAGGCTATAGTCTAAAAAGGCTAGCCAAGTTTTAGCCTAGTCTATGGGCTAAAAGGAATTTTTCTTAAATTTTAGATTATTTTTACACATACTAAGCTGTAAATTCAATAAAACTAACTTTCCAAACTTAACTTAATTAATATCCCAATAACCAATTAAAAGGTAAAACTTCGAGAGCCGCACCCTGTATATGATTTATTTTCGATATATATCCAATTTTAATTGAAATGGTGTATCAACTAGGGCTCCGTCCGAAGTAAGCTTTTCTTTCTTGTTATTATAAAGACTGGTAGCTAAGCTGTTACTCTAATGCTCACCACACTCACAGTGTGCGAGATCAAACATGACCGCTGTGAGTTTATTTTAACCTTTATTCTTAAGTGAAATTTTTTTATTTTAAACAAAAACGAAAAACTAACTTGCTGATATAACTGATATACTCTTGCAGTTAAAACCGGATATATATTGGAAAAATCGGATATAGTTGGCCGATCCTTATGAGAATATTATAATATAACCAATTTATTACAATATAGAGAGAGATATGGAGAGGCCATATCATGCGTGAATTCCTGCAGATTCCTCCATTCTCTCAGTGCTACTCGATCAAAGTGATCCCCGGATTTTATCCTACACGTAGCTAAGCGAATGCCTACTGGTTATTTCTCCGGGAGGAGAGAATTGGTAGTACCTGCCCTTGCTAGTTCGTCAGCAGCGCAGTTTCAGTCAGGTGGATGTCACACTGTTCCACCATCTCGTTAAGAGATCTGCGAGTTATTCATTGTCCTGGGGTTGGATGAAAATCCGTCAATGGCTTTGAATGCCGCTTGACTATCTGAGAAGATACAAATAGTGTCATGATTGCTAGTACGTGCTGGAGATCTAAGTGCTTCCCCGATAGCATTACTTCTGCTTGGAACATACTACAGTGATCGGGGAGTCTGAAGGACTCATTTAGACACAGCCGCTCGCAGAGGAAACCGCCATTTAACTTTGAACCGTCTGTGTAAATATGAAGGGAACCGGCTGGTCCCAGGATTTGTGTGGCGCGTTCGTCCTTCGTTGGAATGGATACCTTATATTTTAAGGTGAGATGATCAACTGGTATGCAGTAGTCTGTAGCCCCCGTTGGCGTGCAATGATGTAGATCCTACTTGGTATGTCCATAGTCGGTCCTTTTTCATAGACCCGTCTTGCGTAGCCTAATTGCCGATAGCGTGGCTATTTTGGCCCCCACTATCTCTACAGGTAATAGGTCAAGTATAAAGTCTAGGGCGTCTGTCGGTGTAGCCTGTAATGCAGACCTCCGCCAACCTTTGCGTTTTCCTAAATGTCTCTTTACATGTGGATTTTGTGAGAGCAGGCCACCAGACCACCACCCCGTAGAATACGATGGGTCTTATGACCGCTGTGTAAAGCCATCTGACTATCTTTGGGGACATTCCATGTATAGAGCGCAATTGTTGCCATGCTTGCTCTATTTATAGTGTTTGACTTCCAGTCCAGTTAGCGTAATCCCTGATTACTTAGCGTTACCACTGAAGAAGCCTTAAATTTGGAATTTTGTTATTTCTAGTGAAGAGGACAAGCTCGGTTTTAGATGGGCTTACTCCTTGCCCCTTCCTAACTGCCCATATTGAGAGAACCCTAAATTTGTCCGCCATGCGGTCGCATAGAGTCTGGGAAAATTTTCCAGAGAAGGCAATTGCGACAACATCCGCATAAGCGATAACTATGCGATAACCACCACCTTCTAGGGGTCGTAGTAGGCTATTAACCGCTACGTTCCACAGTACGGGTGAGAGTACACCCCCTTGCGGAGTGCCTCTTCTGACGTATCTTTGAATAGATTCTCCTCCTAATGACGCATCAACAGTCGTTTTGATGCTGTTTTCCAAGATCTGTTTCAAAAAATCGATTTTTATACCCTTGCAGAGGGTATTATAATTTTGTCCAAAAGTGTGCAACGCAATGAAGGAGACATCTCCAACCCTATAAAGTATATATATTCTTGATCAGCATCACCTCCTGAGTTGATATGAGCATATGCGTCTGTCTGTCTGTCTGTTTCTACGCAAACTGGTCTATCAGTTTTAAAGCTATCGTTTTGAAACTTTGCACACACCCTTCTTTCCTTTGCACGCAGTATATAAGTCGGAACGGCCGGGACTTGCCGTCTATAATCTATAGAAGCCATATAACTGATTTATCGGAAATGCTATAACTTTGGTGTTTTTAGAGTTACAGAGTTCAGATTTTGTACGAAAGCTATTTTTGGCAAAATAATACGACCTACGACCTACCAAATTTCATATGGATCGGCCGACTATATCCTATAACTGATTGATCGGAAATGCTATAACTTCGGTGTTTTTAAAGTCATCTTGGATAACCTAAAGGCGCAGAAAGTTGAAAGAGTCTAGAAAATATATAAATATATTCCCAACCAAGTTCTCCATAAAACCCCACAAAACGAAACGGGTCTCATAAAAATCTCATTTAAACAAATGAGATCTGCCAGACTTTCTCTATATTGGTTATGAGAGAGTTGAAGTGCGTACATTTATACCGCGTCCTATGCGTTGCAACAACTGCTATAGGTTTGGTCATACCGCAAAGTTCTGCAACAACACACCAACTTGCGCCAACTGTGGTCTTGATGCCCACGTTAACTATGAGAACTCAGAAATTTGCCAAAATAAGCCGAACTGCGTAAATTGCTGCCTTAAAAAACTCTCAATATCTGACCACCATGCCCGCAACAAGGACTGCCCTGTCTTTTTGTTGAACAAGGAAGTCCAGGCCATTAAGACCCTACTAAAAGTTGACAATAGGACAGCCTGGTCTATATACAACAGAAGACACCACGATGGATCTCTCTACTCCTCAGCAGCGAAATCCAATCTAGCCAATTCTAGCCAAATGTCAGCAAGGAAAAAAATAAGCTATGCCCCAAATGAATTTGAAACACCAACATCCAGGAACCTCGATCTAGACCCAGACGAACCTATGTCATCTCGCAAACTCCCTGCACTTCACATACTGCTAAAAACCGGAAAAAATCCTTCCGCTTAACACAAAAATTAGAACCAAAAGGCTTTTAAAAAAATAAACAGAGCGCAATTATCAGCAGATAAAAACTTAAATCCCTTGCCTCAATTGAAACAAAAACAACACAGTAACAATCATAATGACCCTGAAACTTCTACAATTGAACATGAATGGATACCTGAGCAATTACAACGAACTGCAAGTCCTGATTAAACGCTTTACTCCCAAAATCATTTCACTTCAAGAAACCTACATAACGTACACCCAACCAATCCCTGTTCCAGTTAACTACAATATTTACTACACAGCCTCGCACAGCCCGGATGACGGCGCGGCAATTTTAATTCACAAATCTATACAGCACAAATCCATCCCTATTCAGAGCACAGTTGATTCAATTGCATTGGAAATTCAGTCTGTGAAAAAATGCAATATAATAGCGTCCTATACATATACCTCCTAACATGAAATTCAACCAAATGCACCTCAATTCAATTTTACCACCGGGAAACTCCCCAAATCTAATTACAGGAGACTTCAACAGCTGGAATACCAGCTGGGGATCCCCAACAATTAACCTGAGGGGAAGAATATTAGGAAAATTCATTCTGGATAACAACTTCATTATCCTTAACAACGGACAACCCACACATTTCTCAACACATAGGACCTTTACACATATTGACTTGGCATTCTGTTCACCTGAACTTAAAGTATATTACGACTTCAAAATCAGTGACTCCAAGGAAACGATCACTTCAAAATCACCAAAACTTCAGAAGTCAAAACTTCGTACAACGGTTCGTAACTAGCAGAGCTGATTGGGAAAAATTCGAGATGCTAACTGACCTGAACAATAAAATACCAACATCACTAAACATTAATCAGGAAGCAGGTAATATCAAGAAAATTATTTTGCAAAGTGCATACAAGAGCATTCCACACACGAGACCACCTAAGACAGTCTGAAAAAGAAAAAATTTAAAGCCTGGAAAAATAGAAAAATGTCCAACGACAATCTTATCCATTATAAAAAAATGAACGCACAATTCAGAAAGGAATTAAAATTGAGTACTTCGACAATCTCCCCACAGTCCAAACCGGAAGCAATTTGGAGTAATATAAAAAAACTCTGTGGTCTTCACAAAGCTACACAAATACACGCTATCAAGGACAACAGCAGTTGCTATTTGCTCACCAGCTCTGAAGATATTTCTGAAGCTTTCGCAAGCTATTGGTCACTCCGTTCGGAAAACTCTCAATTCTCCAACCTTTTCATTGAAGAAAAAGACAATCTAAATACGCAAAACTTTTTAACTCCCCCACACAGAACTGCAGCGTTCATTGAAAAGCATATAAACTTCCTAGATTTCTCTTCGTCACTAAATAGCCTAAAGGGTCACACCCCAGGACAAGATAAGATTAACTATGACATGATACGACACGTCGGTGAATCACTGAAAATGAGAATTATCTGTTTTTTCAACAAAACTTTAAAATCTTATATCCCTCAGTCGTACAAAATCAGCACAATTACACCTATCCACAAACAAGGTGCAGACAAAACCATGACGGAATCATATAGACCAGTGGTGCTTATCTCATTGCTCTCGCTGCTCATTTGTTTTTGCAACTGCTCATGCATACCGAGTTGTGTGAGACTGCTCACGCCATAAGATTCGTTGCTCACGCCATAAGGGTCGTTGGTCCCAGCATAGGCAAAGGTCAATTACAATAACAATTTACCGTGTTTTCCCTATTCTCCTAAATCGTACTAATCCGAATTAATTTTGTTGTTGGAGTGCCGAAAACTTTTCTCCATACTACTCCAAACAAAGACAATTCTTATGCGTGTGCAATAGAGATGGAAATAGTGCCTTCTCACGAGGCAGGTCTCTTGCCTACACTGAGATTTAGCTGGACTGCACTTATTAGCGAGCAAGCGAGGCGAGCGGGTAATGCTTATTTTTATCAGAAAAATGTCATTCTCTTGTTTCATTTCTTAATTCTACAGTATATATCTTTAAATAAAATCTTAAAATAACATTTTTTTTATATTTAAACTAATATCGACCTGATCATTTTTTTGCTTGGCCACTTAAGGGTTAAAGTTATGAAAACAAAATCACCTTTCACATTGACAGTTTGAAATTAAGGGACCAAACCCGAACGATATGTCAGTGGAATGGACTACCTTGTATAATTGTATCATGACACAGACGCTCTAATTAGCAGAGCCAATTGGGTCCCCAGCCACGTTGGAATCAAAGGCAACGAAAATGCCGATGCAGCAGCAAAAGGAGGGAAAAAATTTAAACCGTGGAGACATTAACAAACAATTAAAAACGGTGTCCCTCAAAAATAAACCTAATATGTTGCAAAAATCATCGCAGTTACCAAAAAATCAATCCTGAAGCCAAAAGCATAGCCGACTACACTAAAACTACACAGACCTCCAACCTACCAAGAAGAGAGATCACTAAAATAATCCGGCTTCGACTTGGCCACACCAGGCTCACCCACGAACATCGCTTCTCACAGACACCAAACTACCAATGCCAGTTCTGCACCACAGACACATATCCATCTACCATATCCTTGACGACTGTCCCGCCCTACAAACACATAGAACAAATTTTTCAAATATTAAACTCACGGAACTGTTAATTGACCCTAAACCTGCAAACCTCCAGCTTATTTTAAACTTCCTAAAGTCAGCTAACCTTTTACATCTCATATGAACTCATCTAAACTATTATTAAATTTATAAATAATTTAAGTGTAAATAACTTGTTAACACACTTTTAAATAATTGTAATTTGTTATAAGTTTAATATATAAGGGGGGGGGGTAAGGTATTAAATTTTTTTTTGGTCATTTTTATTTTTTTATTTTTTAAATTGAATGCATAATATTTGAAGAATATTGTGTCAAAATTTCAAGTCAATTAAAGCAAAAGTGACGAAGTTGCTTATAAACGTTTTACACTGGATTTTTTTGTGTTTAAAACTTTAAAGCGTTTTTCCCACAACTCACGTTTTCAAAGTCGGTACCTCTCATAACTTCAAAACTACTGCACCGATCCTTTTGAAATTTTAAACCCTATTTCTGTACATATTTTACGAGGTAACGCTGTCGAGTTTTTTTTTTTTTTTTTTTTGTTCATAATTTTGATTTCGCAATGACAAATTAACCGATTTTTTCCCAAAAAATTTAGTTTTTCACTTCAAAGTCTTCGAAAAAATTAAAAAATTGCAATTTTCAAAAAAACCTTCACAGCGTTACCAGTAATAGTTACCGAACTATTATCTAACGAATGAACTTTCATTTTTTGATTACAAATGATCCAGCACCGAGCTATGAGGGGCACCGCAATCCAACTTTTTTTGGCGACACGTCCGGACAATTGCTACCATTGCCATATTTTAAAATATTTTTTTTTGTAAAAATTTGATAAAACATTCTTCTAATGTCATACTTTAATATACCGTTGGTTGAATAAATAAATTTTAACTGTGTCGTCAGTTGTCAGTTTTTCGCATGATTTGACCTTACCCTCACCTTAAACAAATATGTAACACACATTCCGGCCGAAAGTCACCGCTGCGGAAGCGTCGGATTGCACATCCCAAGCATCGTCAGGATGGTTTTAGGGTCGGCATCCTCGCGCCCTCGGCTTACTTGGGATCTCTTCCCAGTCAACCGCCACCATCTTTGTCCGGGGTAGATCTCTCCAAGCGATGCTACCATTCGGTTGTAGGTTTCTACTGATCGCTCGTCTTGGCAGGCAATTCCCTTGATGCTACACTGATACCATCCTGCGCCTTCGCATTCTGGTGGGGGTCCTCCGCTCTGTAGCATCTCCTCCACGAAGCGCCCATGCAACTCGTTAACCACTCGTCGCCAAAGGTCATCGAAGATGAGCCCATCTTTGGATCCCTTGTCCAGGACTCCAATGAGGGTTCTACCCTTCGTCAATTCGGCTAACGAGCGGTTGGACGGCACGGCCTTCCTCTTCATGGCTTGGGGGGCTACTCCCTGGATGGATAGCTCAATGGATGGCGCGAAATAGTGGCTAATCCTCGATTAACTGTGACGCAGGTTTTGGGAGATTTTTATTGGTTTTTTTCCTTTGCTTGGGACAGTTTTTCTTTGCTTGGGGTGTTTTTCTTTGCTTGGGACAGTTTTTTGTCGCCCTTGGATTCGCATAATCCCAAATTCGACTAAAAAGGGCAAAAGAGCGGTCTGGGCGCTGTGCCTGGATAACCATTTTTGTGCTTGGACTCGGCTGATCTCTGGAGAAAAGTATTTTTTTTGTCCCATCCATACAACTTGTATTCTCCCACAATACAAAATCATTGCTTGTGGCGTAAGTTATGAGGATATCTTCGGACGTAAGCCATAACAAATAATAGTTTTTTGTATGATAAATAAGAGGTGATTAGTGAGTCGTCAACTGAACAATCATAATGGAACGATATTCGGTTGACGACTTCTTTCTTCTTGATTTTGACCTGAGCTGAAATTAATGTTCATAGGCCACGATTCTGTGCCACAGATAGGCCACAGATTCACTGCAATTCAAAATACAGCGATGTCAACGACTACAGCGAGTAAAAAAAAACAACTTCGGAAAGTGCCAAAGCCCGACACACAGACTGGAATGGATCGCCCCATAAGTAATCCGGCAGGCAATATAAAAAAAATTAACCACGTCCAGAAGATCGACGAAGAACCAGCCAGATCCAGTAAAAAAAGATTTGCCCTACTGGCGAAGGTTGAGGAAAACCAACCAGCGCAAGACACCGCAAAAAACCCCAAGCCCCCTCCAATCTATATCACGGAGAAAAGCTCGAGTGCCCTGGTCAACCAAATTGAGGCGTTGATCGGAAACGGTGACAACTTTCATGTTGTCCCACTTATCAAAGGGACCATCCATGAAACAAAGGTGCAAACAAAGACAGAAGAGCAATCTGGGCAATACTAAGAAAAACTACTACACGTACCAGCTGAAAAGCGGCAAGGCCCTACAAGTGGTAGTAAAGGGAATCGGACACGATGTTACGAGCGGGGACGCCCACAATTCCGTTCACTGCACTACAAACAAGGACAATACCGTGAAGAAATGTGGAAACTGCGGAGGCAACCACATGACAATCCATAGAGGATGTGTACAAGGATTTGAAGAGTCGAATGTGTCAAGCGACAGCAACGCGCAATCCAAATCCACGGAATGTGCACACAATGCATTGTGTCAAAAACTACGTCAGACTTCTTTTTCGCCAAAGCTGCGGGGTCCTCATTCGGTCCCATAAACACTGGAATGGAAACACTTGTTCAAAATCAGAATATGGTAATACAGCTAGTCGTAGCACAACAGTCTAAATAATCTGTGCAGGCTCTACGAATATCAATGTGGAACGCCAATGGTGTTTCACCGCATAAACTAGAGTGGTCACAATTCTTGACCGAAAACCATATTGACGTTATGCTACTGGTGGAAACGCATCTTACAAGAAAATACAACTTTCAAATAAAAGGCTACACAATGTACCGCACAGATCATCCAGATGGGAAAGCCCACGACGGAACTAGAGTTTTAATCAGAGTACATTAAACACCATTTTCACAAAAGTTTTGCAACAAACTTCTTGCCACATCGATAAAAATTCAGTCAAGCAACGTAAGCCTTTAAATCGCTGCCGTTTGCTGACCTCCTCGTTTCTCAATCTCGTAAGGACAATTTATGGACTTCTACAATTCACTTGGGGATCGGTTAATAGCCGCAGGAGACTACAACGCCAAATATACGCACAGGGGATCACGTCTAGTGACTCCCAAAGGAAGGCAATTGTACAATGCATTTATAAATGTGAGAAATAAACTTAACTATGTTCCCCTGGAAGTCGCAAATACTGTCCAACCGATCCACGCAAGCTCCCATACCTTATTGATTTTGCGGTGATAAAAAACATACTTTTTTTTTTTTTTTTAAGCTTAGTTTGTTTTAATTGGATCACTCTTTATGAGTCTAACAATAAGGTTGCAAATCTTAAAATAATACAATATCTAACAGTTTGTTTTGAACTGCATAGAGACTACGTGGTCCTAATAATTAGCGCTGGATTGGGAGGTCGTTGCGGCGAAGACGAGAACTGCTGAAAACTCGCGTGAGGGCTCTCGCGAGATGATTTGGATGTACTGATAGCCTGTTGTAGTACTTTGTTTTGATTTGTGCTATCTCTTCTCTGACGAGTGGTATGTGAAGGTCCCTGTGAATGTTTTCATTCCGAACGTACCACGGGGCCCCGGTGATGGTTCTGAGAATTTTTGATTGAGTTCGTTGCATTATATCCACACTGCTGTTACTGGCGTTCCCCCACAACTGGGAGCCGTACATCCAGATTGGTTTCAAGACCAATTTTTGGTGTTATATAGGAGTACCTTGTAGTCCAAGCTAAGGGGCGAACGGCTATTGATAAGCCAGTGGAGGCTGTTGGCTTTGAGCTTTAAATGCGTTCTTTTGGCTTCAATGTGGCTGCGCCAGGTAAGCCGTCTATCGAGGTGTACGCCAAGATATGTTACTACATTTGCTATCGAAACCACTGTGTTGTTAAGAGTAAGTGGAGGGCAGTCTTGCCTGTTAAGAGTGAACGTTACGTGTTTGCATTTTTGTTCGTTAACTTTGATTCGCCAGTCGGATAGCCATTTCTCCACTGCCACCAGGTGTATAGCAAGTTGCGCCGTTGCTTGCTTGGGGCATCTCGCGTGGCTTAGGATCGCTGTGTCATCTGCAAAAGTGGATGTGGTTAGATTGCTGCTCGTTGGGATGTCCGCAGTGTAGATAAGGTAGAGTGTTGGTCCAAGCACGCTGCCTTGAGGAACTCCGGCTCTAATGGTGTAGTCATCGGACATGCCTGAATTACATCTTACTGAGAATTTCCTGTTGTATAGGTATGACTTTAGAAGTTTGTGTTTGTTGGTTGGGAGCATTTCTATAATTTTGTGCATTAGACCTTCTAACCATACTCTGTCGAAAGCTTGTAATACGTCCAGAAATATCGCAGTGCAGTACTCCCTTTGTTCGAATGTATTTCGGTTCCGTGTTTTTCTCGAAAACCGAATTGATGAATAGGGATTTTTCTGTGTGTTCTGAGATATAGGGTAATGTGTGCCAAGAAGCATTTTTCAAAGAGTTTTAATAGACACGTTAGTAAACTAATTGGTCTATATGATGAAGCGATTGTGCGGTCTTTGCCAGGTTTTGGTATCATTATAATTATCGACTTTTTCCATCTCTCTGGAAAGTGTCCGTGTCTCGTTATTGCATTGAAGAGCTGGCAAATAGCTCGGACAGCACAGAAAGGAAGTTCAATAATCATTTTTGGTGATATTAGGTCGCATCCTGGAGATTTTTTTGGGTTGAGTTCGTTTATGATTTTGAGTAACTCATGTGGCCTAAATACAATAGGTTCATACGTTGATGTGTCGATATCTGATGTTGCTGGCAGTGAGATCCCGTTTGATGATGTGTTGGGCTGAAATACATTTTGAAGATGCTCTGCGAATCTGACGGCTCTTTCTTCGTCGCTTCGAGCCCAGTTGCCTGTGGATGTTATTTACAGTGTCTTATTGGAATTGCAGATTCGATTGGTGCGCAGAGAGATGAGTGTGCTCTCCAAAGTGGGAACTTGGAGCTTATTGGGGATAACTGTTCTATGTAATGTTTTTGGGGCCTTTCTTCTTCATGACGAAGTGCAGCTGAGAGCCTCCATGTGGCGTCTTTTAACCTTTGTTTTGCGGATGGTGATCTGTTGGATTGCCATTCTCGCCGTAAGCGTCGCTTTGCTAGAACGAGCTGCTCTATTTCAACGTTCGTGTATCTATTATTGTACGATGTTTTTTGCGTTTGTGGAGTTGATACGCGAGCTGCTGCGACCAAGACGGATTCAAGAGTGTTTGTGGATAAGTTGATATCAGCTTCTTCATTCAAACGTGGATTCAACTCAATGTGCGAACTTATATATTTTTTGTACTTAAGCCAATTGGTTTTATTCGTTGTTAGTCTGAATGGTTTATCTACCGCAACTGGATGTAGATTTAGATGAAGAAGTACAGGCGAGTGATCGGACGATAGGTCTGGTAAGGAGTTGGCACTTATCATGATGCAAGGAATGTTTTTTGCGACTGCAAAATCTATCAAGTCTGGCAGTTTTCTAGGATCTGTTGGCCAATGTGTAGGTGTCCCAGGGGACACACAGTCTAGCTTGTTGCTTGCTTTTATTATTGCATTGTACAACTGCCTTCCCTTAGGAGTCACAAGTCGAGATCCCCAGTGCGTATGCTTGGCATTGAAGTCTCCTGCTGCTATAAATTGTTCGCTCAGAGAGTTGAAATATTCCATGAATTGGGATTCTGATATTGTGAACCGAGGAGGACAGTTTACGGCGGCAAGCTTTAAAAAGATCGGGAATCCATTTGGATATCTATTGATGTAGCTTGCATGAAGTTAGTGGCGAAGCTATTGTGGAAGCAGTGCTTGATGCGATTTCTAATCAGAATCCCAGTGCCTCCATGAGCTTTCCCGTCTGGGTGATTCGTGTTGTAGAATTGATAGCCTCGAATTTGAAAATTATATTTATTACATCGATATGGTAATTATTAAGAAACTGAGTTAACTCGCTGAGTTTGCTGAGCAGTTGCAAAGCTTGCGGATTTGTCGGTGACCTCATTATTGGCTAAAGATTTAACAGCTGAAGGGGGGATGACATTACGTGTAGATTTCATAGGTGGTGTATGTGAGTGAGCAGTGGTCACTCTTTGGTGTGTACGACTTTTCAGTTCCTTGTAGACTGGACAGCCCCTGTAGTTAGCCGTAGGGTTGCCTCCACATTTTCCGCACTTTTTGCTGCTGGGATCCTCTTTATTTTTTGGGCATTTGTGAGATTCATGAAGGTCTCCACAAGCAACGCATACTGGACGAAGCGTGCAATAAGACCTTGTGTGGCCATACTCCTGACAATTATTACACTGCACCGGTCCATTTCTTTTATGCGGCTCCTCTACCGTAATTCTGCGGTGTAGTAGGAACTGGAGAGTGAAGATTGGATGCACTTCATTTTTTTTCAGAGGCTTGGATTTGGTTTCGGGTTGAAGTTCTACCTTGAAAAGAGATTGAGGCTTTCTTTCTCTATTCAAAATGTTACTAACATTTTTTACCTTAAAACCTTTCTCCATCAGTGCTCTTGTAACTTCATCTGGTGTTACTTCCGGCTCGATACCTTTTAGTACTGCTTGCTGGCCCTTACTGCTTTTTATTTGGTACGTGTAGAAGTTTTTATTATTGTCGTTTAAATACTTCGACAGAATTCTGTAGCTTCATGAATATTTCCCTTTGTTAATGGAATTATGTGGAAATTGTCTGGTCCTATTAGATTCAGTATCGAGTTTACGAGAGTATTCGAACTTTTCTCTCGAATGTAAATCGGCGGCGGCTTAGGCTTTTTGTTGTCCCCTACGATGACTTCAGGAGGTGTATCATCGGATTTATCTGCCAAAATAGAAAATCTGTTTGCTTCTATGGGCTTCTCTATTGTAGATTGTTTTGAGGTGCCTCGAGTTATTTTAGCAGAGTTACCAAGTCTAGAGTTGCGGGCTAAGCTTTCGTTTTATTTGTATGTAGCGATCCATACCAGTCTGTACGGCCGAACGTTGTTTTGAAGGGGGCACGCTGGTGTAAGGTGCTGCATTATTTGCTTGCACTGCAGTTTCCGATATAACGGTAGATGGTATTGCGCGTGCAGTCGATACCATTGTAGTTGTTGTAATATTTGCCGTTGCAGTTGCTAATGACGTCACTGTACTGGTGACCGTGGCTATGCAGGCAGGCATGAGGGAAGGGTATGGGTTTTATCCAACGAGAGCGCAGGAGAGCAAGAACGCGCCACACATCTCCAAAGTGCTTTCCAGCCAAACCCTTCTCCAAATTCATTCTTCCTGCCAGTAATTCAGCCAGAGACTACCCCTCAGCCAACGGTACCTTTATTCCGGCCGAACGAAATCGAAAAAGTCATAAGAGGGTTATAACAAAAAAAGGCTCCCGGTGGTGATCTACTGACCCCAAAGGTCGTCTGCATCCTATTTAATGGTATCATTAATCTTGGCTATTTTCCAAAAAAAAGTGAAAAAAAAAAAATCCATCATTATAATGATTCGTCATCGTACAGACCAATAAGCCTTCTATCTTGTTTGTCTAAATTGTTTGAAAAATGCCTCTTAACTCGCTTAATGCCACATCTGGAAGCTTGCAATATTATCCCGGAACATCGATTTGGCTTCCTAAGAACCCATGGAACCATCGAGCAAGTGAACAGATTAACATGTGAAATACGCTCAGCCTTCGAGCAGCGAGAATACTGTAGCTTTCGACCGATTTTGGCTTTAAAATTAGTGAAAATTGGACGAGTCCGTTTCCAAACATTTTGCGAGATTTTTTTCATTTCAGGTTGATTTGTATCATAAGTCCGTTTACGAGCTTAGTACGATGGTTTCGTTTTACTATCGTCATTTGTCCCAATGGGCAGCTCTTACATGTGAATGCATTTGTGTGGGACCCACTCATATACACTTCCGATCAACTGTTTTGAGTGTCCGATCAACTCAGTTTTAAAGCTATCGTCTTGAAACTTTGCACACACCCTTCTTTCCTTTGCACGCAGTTTATAAGTCGAAACGGCCGGGATCGGCCGACCATATTCTATAGCTGCCATATAACTGATTGATCGGAAATGCTTCGGTGTTTTTAGAGTTAGAGAGTTCGGATTTAGCATAAGTGTTATTTTTGGCAAAATAATACGACTTGCCAAATTTCATAAGGATCGGTCGACTATATCCCATAGCTGCCATATAACTGAACAATCGCGAATTACTCAATTTTTTGTTTTTGAAGATAGAAAGTTGGAACTTCGTACAGATTATTCTTGGTCAGTTGATCCAACCTACCAAAATTCTTAACGATCGGTCGACTATATAGCGGCCATATAACTGAACGATCGGAAATGGTATTTGGTAAAAATACCAACTTTGGTATTTTTGAAGATGGAAGCTTGGTACTTTGTTTTTGATTTATTATTGTAATAAAATGGATATATTTTGATATTCTCATAAGGATCGGCCAATTGAATCCGATGTTTGCGATATATATCCGGTTTTAACTGCAAGGGTATATCAACTTCGGCTCCGCCCGAAGTTAGCTTTCCTTTCTTGTTATACCCTTGCAGAGGGTATTATAATTTTGTCCAAAAGTGTGCAACGCAGGGAAGGAGACATCTCCGACCCTATAAAGTATATATATTCTTGATCAGGATCACCTCCTGAGTTGATATGAGCATGTCCGTCTGTCCGTCTGTCCGTCCGTCCGTCTGTCCGTCCGTCCGTCTGTCCGTCTGTCTGTTTCTACGCAAACTAGTCTCTCAGTTTTAAAGCTATCGTCTTGAAACTTTGCACACACCCTTCTTTCCTTTGCACGCAGTATATAAGTGGGAACGGCCGGGATCGGCCGACTATATCTTATAGCTGCCATATAACTGATTTATCGGAAATGCTATAACTTCGGTGTTTTTAAAGCTAGAGAATTCGCATTTGGTACGATTGCTATTTTTGGCAAAATAATACAACATGCCAAATTTTATAAGGATCAGCCGACTATATCCTATATCTGCCATATAACTGATTTATCGGAAATGGCATAACTTCAGTGATTTTCGAGCTAAAAAGTTGAGATTTTCTATGAATTCTTTTTTTGGAAAAATAATATGACTTATCAAGTTTCATATGGATCGGCCTACTATATCTTATAGCTGCCATATAACTGAACGATCGGAAATGGTATTTGGTAAAAATACCAACTTTGGGGTTCTTCAAGATAGAAGTTTGGAATTTTTTTTAGATTTTGTCTTGTAATTTATTGGTTATATCATGATATTCCCATAAGAATCGGTCAACTATATCCGATTTTAGCGATATATATCCTGTTTTAGCTGCAAGGGTATATCAACTTCGGCTCCACCCGAAGTTAGCTTTCCTTTCTTGTTTTAATCTGTGTTTGCTAGTAAAAAACCGTATGTTCCATACTTTGAATATTATATTTTGCTATTGCTTCCGCTATTTATGTACCATTTTTTGCTTCAACTGAATAGGTTCAACTGAAAGATTTTTAGTTTGCGATTAAACTTGGGAGTGGGGCGATATGTTTTTAAAACATGTAAATGTTTAATTTCATATATTTTCTTGAAATCGAATCAAATATGGGACGCGGAGAACAACTATCCGAGTATGAAAGGGGCCAAATCGAAGCCTATCGTGAAAGTGGTCTTAGCCATCGCACATTGGGCCAGCGCACAGTGGTCGATTTAGCCAATCTGGCAGTCAATAATTAATATCAAGCTAAATAAACAAGTTATGTTTTTTATAATTTAGTATGTAAATTAACAAATATTTAACAATACTTAAAAAAAAAAAAAAATTTTTTTTAAATTAAAAAATAAATGTTGTAATTTTGATTTTTTTTTTGGAAAAATTTTAAGCCCTGTATTTTATTATAGCAAAATTGGAAAATTACATTTAATTGTTGCTAATTTCGGGGATGCTTTCCAAAAGCTGAATCACCGTGTCATCCAAAGCAATATACTTTTTTGAGAACGTGGAAGTACATTTTGACATCTATGATATTAGCGGGTCTGATGTCAGTAAAAGTGAATGCATAAGGTCTTCCATCGTATTTATTCTGGACGCTTTTCGAGTGTGATTCAAGCGATAGTTTCGCATATCTTTATTTCGCGTAATTTTTTTATTATTATTATTATTATAATAGTAATTTTTGTGGGATTTTCTGAGTCTAGGTTCAATAACATATGAGATGCATTTCTTTTGCCAGAATTATACAAACTCACGCGAGCAGCCACAACCAATTCTTCGCATGGGGTTTCCTTAACAATGTCGGAAACTCTTTGAACTTGGCGATGAGGTTTGCAATCAGAGAAAGGTTTTACTGGGCGCCCAGAGCTACTAGAGGCTATTTCAGTTAGCACAATAGACTCATTTAGCCAATTTTCATTTTGTTTTTGAAAATATATGTGGTTTCAACGGCATTTTTTCCACTTTTCCGTAAGTTTGCTAGAAAATTTGGCTAATTTTTCATTAATTTGCTTGTATTCTTCATCGCTAATATTGTTCTTATCAATAAGGAATGAAAAAACATGTCTTTGAATTGCCTCAAGTTTCTTTTCGAGCACAGTTTCCTTGTGCCATATTGCAAAAAGCGTGCTTCTTAAAACTGACATTGTACCTATAAAATATAATAAGCTATAGGGTAGCAGCTGGTAGCACCTCATTTTGACACTGGACGATTCACAAAAGCTAATTCTATAAACACAGAAAGATTGGTGGCAGGAGATCGTAGGGGTCAAAAGTTCTATTCCACGAAAGTCTGAGGTAAGTAAGTAATGCTACTGTAAATGAAATGTTAACTTATACATCGATTTACCACGAATACAAACAAACACAGGACACACAAATGTTTTTTTAAATAAATACATACCAACTTTGACTTAGGATAACACTTATTTCAGAAAAAATCGCAAAACTTTAACTTTTACAAAGCAGAAGAAAACGCTTAAAAAGTGCGGGAAAATATGTTTAGGTGTAGACAGAAAAATTTAGTGAGCTTCACTAGCTCACGACTGCGTGACTATCGATTAGAAAAATATAGTAGCATAAAAATAAATATTGGCTGCATTTTAGTTTTCAAAATAAATAAAAATATAAATTAAATTTCAACCTTTAATTTTATATTTATTGCCTGCCAGATTGGCTCAATCGACCACTGTGCAGCGTGCCGATTTTTCGACGAAAAATCGTTCCTATTTATCAATGAAAGTAAACCTATTTGTTTTTGGAGGGGGGCGCTGCTGCCGCCAAAGATTCCAGAAAAGTTGAAAATTTTGAATTGATAATCGGGGGCGTCGTTCAGTAGGTATAACGCGGTCAGCTTTATTGGGCTGCTTACATGAGATTACTGACTTAAAACTAGTACAAAAAGAGACGATCGACGACAACCAACGAGCGAGAGAGAGGGGCGAGTGTGGATGTGCTCTTCAGCGCGGGTGCGCTCTTCAGCTGAGCGGCACAACGGCCCCTCACCTAAACACTATTCAATAATAAAATTTAAATAGTTTATTTTTTGACTAAAATGAATCAAATAATTTTTATTGTTTTGATGCTTCCCAGAAATTTTGGCAGCCCTTTAAAGTCAACTACTTTATTGCAAGAGTGCGCCAAACTATAAAGCGGGGGAACTATTTTGTTTACTTGAGAGGGTGCCAAATATTTTTTTTGATTATGAAATTTTCACTACAATTATGGAAAAGAAAAACAAAGGTATATAGAATATTAAAAAAAAAGGCTTTGTTCATTCTTGATTATGTGTTCTTTTTGGGCGTTTATTATTAGTTTTGTCCCAAAGTTGGGGATGATAACAAATTTTGTGCCAACCTGTGCCAAAAACATACTATGTGTCATTTAAGTGCAAAGTGTATATAAATTAATTTTATCAACCTTTTTTGATCCATTTTGCACCGATATGTATAAATCCTACATATTGTGTTTTTGAATCACCGAACTTGCTATATTTTTGCAAAATGAAGAATGAACTTTTTGCAGCAGCAATTCACATCTCTCAGCACACGAAATTAAAAAGGCTTGCGGCGTTAAAGCCAGTGTGTCTACAGTTCAAAAAGTTATTTCGTCGGCTTATCACCTAAAGAGATTGAAACTTTAAAAAAACACCGGTAAATGATGCACATAAAGCTTCAAGACGCAAAGAGAAGCGCGCAAGCACATGATCTAGACGAGAAAATGGCAAAAGCGTTTTTTTCAAATAAAAGAAATTTTGTTTAGACGCCTCTGATGGAAATAATTCTTATTATCACGATCTTCGAAAGGAAGAGCACATTGTTTTTTATCAAAGCTAATTGAAATATTTTAGACTGGCTGGCGGAAATTTTTCCGTTTTCTCCCTTCTAAATGTCAAATGTCTTTGTTGAAGCACCTTGACAAACCTAAGAATGATCCAACACTGAACGAATTTGAGGGTTGCTTATAATTTTTGATAGCATCTTCTTTACTAGGACTGGTTGAAATACCTCCGCTAGATACCGTAAATCCAAGATATTCTGCGCTGTCTTTAAAAAAAAAATTTTTCTTTTGAGACCCTCATTTTGACCTCAAACAGTTTACCCAGTACCCAAGCAATGTTATACACGTGGTCCTCCATATCTTTAGAAAAAATGATCACGTCATCAACGTAAACATAACATGACTTCCCTATTTGGTCCCTAAGAACATAATCTATGGCACGTTGAAAAATACGTTGAAACGTTGGTGCATTTTTCAGACCAAACGGCAATCTGCAAAACTCATATTTTCCATTTCCAATTGAAAAAGTCTGTTTTCTCCCTATCCTTTTCCGCCAGCAGGATTTGATGGAATCCCGATTTAAGGTCGAGGGTTGAAAAAAACTTGGCTTTTCCCAAATTTGACAGCATGTCGTCGACGGTTTTTAAGTTATGTTTTCTAAAATCAATGACCAACCTTTTTTTAGTAAGTCAAGTCCAATTATGGCGTCAAAACTAGAATGGTCTGGTAGGATGAAGAAGGGAACATTTGTAATAAAAAGATTAATAGAGCATTTATATTTTACGGTATTGCAACCATGTAAAGACTTGGTTGATGTAACTGTGAATTCTTTTTGAATTCTAGTTCAGAATTTGTATATTAGTTCATTAGTATGTAGTTTATATTCTCTCTATATTCTCTATGTACGGTAGCAGGGACCTGGGGTTTAAAAAATGAACATGATCATAACCTGTGAGCTCGTCTTTAAAATGTTCAACTGTCGCTTCAGCCTCCTGATGATAATCGTCGGCGTCTTCCCTACCTTGACCTTCCCCATGGGCTAAGTGATTAATCCTCTGTTGTTTTGGTCCTGTAAACCTTTGTGTGCCTTTATTTGGTCTCTTTAATGGCTGTGCATAACCAGTGTTTGATTGATCCTGACTTGCGTTCATTTTGTTGCGGAGGTGGGCAAAAATTTCCCTGAGTTAGAAAAGGTGCTTGCCGAAGTTGATCTTGACCCGTTCGAATAGTGCGCATAGAAACATCATGATTCATTGACTGGATGCGACCTTACCTTCCCTGTTTACCTTAAGGGGGGACATCTGATTAGAATTTTGAAAAAATCGAAAAAATTTTTTTTCGCTTAAATTCTTAAGGGTTTTAAAAATAACATATCAAAAGAGTATGGCAAAAGTGTCTAAGTGTCGATATTGTCCATTCTGCGGCGATGCCTCAAATTTATATCCCACCGTACTTAAAACTTTAAACGCGTTTTTCTCGAAACCGTTTTTTTTGAGTTGGCCGAACACATAACTCGAACAGCTCTTAACCTATCGATCTAAAATTTTGACAGTATACTCAGAATACCTATGGCTATCGACACACTTTTTTATATTGCTTACTTTTTTTTTTTATCAACAATTTTGTGACTTTTTTTTTCAATCACTCACCATTTTGCAAAAAATCAATATATCGAAAAAATCCTACGTGTGTCGATAGCCATTGATATACAGAACCTAACCAATTTTGATTTTTTGTTCTAGATCAAAAATTAAGGACGTTAGGTGTTCGGCCATGGACCCCCTTTCAAAAAATAGGGCCTACGAATAAAGGATGCAGAGTCGCCATTTTGTTTTTGATTTATAAAAAAAAATTTATTTTGTACTTTAAATATAATATAATAAAACCTCATTTACTAATTTTCGATTGGCTTTTTCATTTGGCCAAAAAAAATTCCAGAAAATCGTCTTTTTTTTCGCCTGTTACTCAGATGTCCCCCCTTTAGTATAATAAGGGTTTTTGTTGTGTATGGGCATATGTGTATTTTGATAGCTCCTGTTCAATTAGATAGACCGGTTTTTTGTTGGCATATGTAAAATGAAGACGGCTGATAATTGCTTTGAAGTTTAACGGTGTATTAAAATAAGCCAACACCGTGTTTGCTAATGTTATTTTAGTTAGCTTAGGTAGTATGTTGAACTGCCCCCGTTTTTTCAAAAACTTTAAAAGCGACATGAGACGCTTTCCTCCACGACACATATGTTTCACATTGCCCTCAAAGTCTGCCAGAGACTTTATTATATCTAAGGGTTCCTTACACAAAACACCTTCTATGATCTCGGTATCTGGTTAAGTTTCCATCTCTGGGGTTTCGGCTGTAAATTTTTGTATCTGCTCAATATCTGCTCAGTATCTGATATCAATAATCAATATGCTCAGTATCAAATGATTGATTTTGAACTGCGAGCGTACCGGCAACAGCACTTTCGACGATCGTTTTTACATGAGCTTCACATAACTCCATTTTGCCAACTCCATTTTTTTTTTACCTTCATTTATATGGTGGTTATATGATTATTTATTTATATTACAATGAATTGCCTAACAATATTTTTTTATATAAATAGGTGCGCTTAAGTGTTTACACTATTTTATACTATTTTACAATTTTATATTTTATGAAACTAGGTTTTTGATGTTAAAGAGTAGCCGCTGGTGCCGTTGTTGTCTCTGGCTGCTTCCTTTATTTAATTGCATTTAGTTCGTTTTAGAAAGAGATTTGCAAAGTTTTCACTATTCACTCTATATTTTTTTATGTGTCTTTATTATTCCGGCGTTTCAAAGAGTTTTGTTGGTTTAATTTATTTAAAATTAGTTAGTTGTCGTAGGCTCGAAAATCCATTTGGGCGCCAATTAAGGGGGGACATCTAAGTAACATTTTTAAAAAATGGAAAACATTTTTTTCGCCTAAAAAATTGTTTAGGGTCTTAAGAATAAAATACCATAAGATAGAGTCCGACAAAAGTGTCTAAGTGTCGAATTTTTCCATTCTGCGGCGATGACTCAGATCTCAGAGATCAGAGATCATGTATTTATATTCCACAGTACTTAAAACTTTAAACGCGTTTTAAGGATGTTGTTGTGACAAATGCCGTTCATGGGCGTAATGTCATAGTTGAGCACAGTTCTGCTCGGGGGTTTTGAATCCAAACGACTAGACAGAGTTAGTCATTGAACTTCATTTATATTTAATTGCTTAGTTTATGTTGGTTAGTTTTACAATTATTTGAATAAGTCAGCGTTAATCCCGCGTGGTTTATCTCGAACCTTCTCCACCACTCCGATCGCCTTGCTTGCTCTACGACTCTTTTTAAAACAATAATAATTTTTACTAGGGGAGAGACAAGACAAGGAAAGCTTTGCAAAGATTACAGGGAGAAATCTGGGTGGATTCTAAGCTCGCTGAAGATGGAGCGACAAATCGAAAAGATAAATAACGCCCGTACATGCCGCCCCCGGAATGCTGGGATCAGCATGATATGGCTTCTATTGTGTTATTGGACTTCTTCAGGATTCGGAGTAGGATTGGTGGATATTGGCAATGGACATAACTTGGACAGGGATCTCTTATAGGTTCCAGAAACGGTTTTAAGTGAGGCGACGCGAACTAGTACATCTTCTCCCGGATGCAAATCGATTATTCGAGCCATCTTCCATTCGTTTGGGGGGAGCCGGTCATCCTTGATTACAACTAGATCGTCAATTTGCAGATTGGTTCTTGGCGCCATTTCGGACGAGCATGTAGATGTGAAAGCCAATCGGCGCTCCATCGATGCCAAAATTGTCTAAGGAGCCGTTGACCGTCGACGAAGCGTGCATTGATAGACTTGTCTGAAAGAGAAGGTTCCATAGGTGCCAATAAAGGTCCTCCTATAAGGAAATGCCCGGGAGTAAGTGGGGACAGATCGTTTGGATCTGCTGATAAGGGGCAGAGTGGACGTGAGTTTAAACATGATTCGATCTGGGTGAGCACCGTGGATAGTTCTTCATAGGTTATAGCAGTGAGTTTGAAGGAACGATACAGATGAGTTTTGACGGCCTTCACGTTCGCTTCCCACAGTCCCCCAAAATTAGGACTGTGCGGTGGGTTGAAATGCCATTGGATTCCACGGGCCGTAAGAGTGGGTGCGATGTCCGTGTCGATGGAATTTCGAAACTCCTTTTGCCAGATGCGAAGAGAGTTGTCTGCTCCGATGAAATAGGTTCCTCCATCGCTGTATAGATCCATCGCACAAACCTCTACGTCCTATAAAGCGTTGAAGAGCCCAAAGGAAGTGTTGAGTAGATAGTCCTGTGACCGCTTCTAGATGTATCGCCTTGGTTGCTAAACATATAAACACTGCGATATATGCCTTGTATGTGTGATGCCCACGGAATCTGGATGCTTTCAAGTAAAAGGCGCCCGTGTAGTCGACGCCAGTGGCTTCAAAGGCTTGACCAGGTGGGTTGACTCGATGTAGTGGCAGATCCCCCATTAACTGTGAGGCAGGCTTTGGGCGATGTTTGAAGCATTGTACACATTGTCGTAGAATTCTTTTTACTGCTTGTTTCCCATTGACTATCCAGAATGTGTGCCGATTAGTTGCTAAGGTGAGGTCGGTGCCTCCGTGAAGATTGTTCAGGTGCGCATTTTTGATTACGAGGTCAGTAAAATGATGCATTTTGGGTATAATGATCGGATTTTTCTGTGCTTGGGACAGTTGTTGAGCGTTCTTCAGTCGTCCTTTGATTCGCAGATCATTCGTGCTGCCATTGGATTGTAGTACTTAGTTCCAAAATCTTGCCAATTCGGTTGGAGACGAAAGTCTTCCAGCGGGTCGGATTTCCTTTAATCCAATATAAAACGATTGATGCATCAGTCCAGAAATTAACTGACATGGGAATTCCGGTGGATGAAAACTGCGTTAGTACCCATTTAGCCAGTTGTGCAGCCAACACTGGACCAAAGAGTTCGATTCGAGGGATCGTTAGCGACTTCGTGCTGTCAATAGGGCCGTGCTCACTCTCCCGGCTGGATATTGTATTCGGAGATAAACACAGGCTGCGTACGCTTGCGAGGAACCGTCACAAAAGACGTGTAGTTGGTGTGCCTGTGGTTCACCGGTCTGATGACCAAGCCATCGAGGTATTTTCAACTGTTCAATGTTTGGTAAATGATGTCGGAATTCTTCACATCGGGCTTGAAGTATTGGGGGTAACGGGCCGTCCCAATCGAGAGAGGGTTGGGTTTTGTCTCGGGTCGCCACTCCAGATGTCCTTTAAAATACTCTTGGCAGCAGTAGTGACAGGAACTATAAAGCCTAAGGGATCATAGAGGCGAGCGACTACTGAAAGAAAGGAACGTTTAGTAAAGGAGGCAGGAAGGTCACGTTCACATTGCAAGGATCACGTTCACAAGGATCCACGTTGACATTGCTTCTTGGTAAATGAGAGGTTATCGAGCTGAGGACATACGCTGGTCGCACTGTACTAAATCTACAGATGTTCTTTGAGTTATCACCGATCCCGGTGATCTGTGCTGTGACTCGGTGACGTGTAAGTCCCAGTAACTGAGTGGCACGTTCTGTGATTAACGTGCCCTCAGAGCCATGATCGATCAAGGCTCGAATAACGGCAGATTGTCCGGTGCTGTTATTATGTAGTTGTACTAGAGCGGTGGCCAGCAAAATGGATCGAGTTCACTGCGCGACAGTGGCCATCAGCACTGTAGTAGAATCGGAAGGATGAGCAGGATCGGAGCTCTCGCTTGCTGCGTTCTGAATAATCGGTGATGAGCTGGTATACGTCGTGGGGAAGTGAAGCAGGGTATGGTGACGATGTCCGCATTGTAAACAATTCTTGTTACTGCCACACTGCGACAAGGGATGATGGATGCTGAGGCAATTTAGACATGCCTTTGTATAGTCAATGATTTGTTTGCGGGCAAAGCCATCCTTGGACAAAAAATCAGGACATAGCCGCAAAATGTGTTGCCCCTTACAGTTTACGCAAGAGATGGGACCGCTGGTTGCAGTAGTGGTGTGGAACGTGCTGCCCTTGTAGAAGCCGGAACCCTTTTGCTTAGGATTTTGGCGTGGATAATTTGTCGATTTGTTGATCGTAGGGTTTTGCGTGGGCTGTGAACATTTCCGGTTCTCAATGATGTTCATGCTGACGAGGCGATTGTTGAGGAAGGTTTCCAAATCGGGGAAACTCGGAATGTCGCTGGAGTTTCCCAAGCAATGCTCCCAGGCTTGTACAGTTGTCGCGATCTAGCGATCAAATGATGGACTATCTATTGCGTGCTAGAATGGATATTCGTTTTGAGACGATTGAACTCCTTGATGCATACGTTGGTTGAGTACGTTGAGTTTGGAAAGGCGCAGTTGGAAATAGGCTTAGTTTAATAGGTTTTTTAGCTGTCCGGCCATGGACCCCCCTCACCAAAAAAGGGCATACAAAGAAATGCTGCACAGCCGCCAATTTGTTTTCGATTTATTCGAAAAAAATTTATTTTGTTCGAATCTAATATTATAAAACCTAATTCACAATTTTTCGTTTTTCTTGTTCATTTGGCCAAAAAAATTCCAGAAAACCCGTTTTTTTGTCCAGTTACTCAGATGTTCCCCTTAAGATGTTTTAGTTTATGTTATGTTAATAAGTTTTATTTATTCGGTCCGCTGTCTAGCGTGAACGATTAAATATATAATAATTTTCCACGTGGTTTTTGTGAGTTGATATTTTTATTTCGAGGCTTGCGCGGTAATGACCGGCGCATGTGATCTCCAAATATCGACTGACTACAGAAAATGTTCTTATCTGTAATGCTAAATCTACTAACGAAAACAAAGTACCGAAATGTTCTTATCTCTAAAGCTCGCCTTACTACTACCCAAGTTCATTGCGGTCGGGTCTTACGACTATATGTCCAAATATGTTTTTTTTTTTTTTTTTTTTTTTTTTTGTACCGGTCTTTCAGAATTTGGAAATGGCTGGTGCATCAATAAGAGCATCAGCTAGCATTCCTGTATTCATCATAAAGCTTAGAGGCCCAGACGACCGAGGGGCGCTCAATAAACGATTTGTTAGAATATATTAAGCTATTTTTTTTTATTATTAAGCTAGGAGGAGTTAGTAAGGAAATTTAAAATTCTATATTTTAAGTTTGAGGGACAGGAAAGAGTTTTATTAAGAGTTATATTATTATATTATCAGATTTTATGTATATTAACTAAATTTACCGCCGGGTGACTTAGTTAACTTATATACTAACTTGGTAATTAAAAAAGGAAAGAGTTACGAACCGCATTCCTTACCGTTTGCGTCATGACATTATATATAACCGAAGAATTAAAGTTTTTCTACGTGTGTTTGCTATGAATAAATGCCAATCAAAAGGTATTTCTTTAATTCAGAGGGCACATACTCATTTTATATATCACGCTTGCATAGGGTAGGAAATTCTGCCGCAAAAAAAAAAAACTACGTTTTTTTTGCTCAGTGGATGCTCTGCTCTCATTGTTTTTCCTTGCTACGCATACACTAACATTTTAAACATGTGTGCGTTTTGCCCCCCACTGTTTTAAAGCATTAGTGTTAGTAACGAATAGCAGAAAGTAGGCTGCGAGCATGATTCATATATTTACTCTGTGTGTGTGTGGCAGGGCTCCGGCAAAGAAATTTCCTATGCCCGCGGGATAGGAACGTGCTGACCACTGCTTTAATTTAATGATTGTCTAAACATAAAACTATTTTTTTCTTAGAATTTTGCGTAAAAGTAATGTGATTTCGATGTAACGAATTTCTTTAATATAAAAAGCGTTCAAATATGCGTCAATTCACACCTTGTTAAGAGGAGTCGCAATAATTTCTGGTGTTACTTCAAATAATTCCGTTTCAAAACATTTTTTTTTTCATAGCTCTATCTTAAATAGTCTTAAATAAAAATTTGAACCCGCTTGTATGGGAAATTGTATATACATATTTGGGTATATCTTCTCTAAAAATAGGCCGATTTGGGTGAAATTCGTTTTTCAGATTTATTAACTCTAGAAATAGTGTTAATCAAATTCAATATAATCATATAACTAATCGATCGGACATTGTATTTGGTATTGGGTAAAAATATCAACGTGTGAAGATAGAAGCTTGAGACATTTTTTAGTTTTATTGTAATTTTATTTGTATTTATTGTATTATGAAATTCTCATGAGGTAGGATCCGATATTTCCGGTTTTAACTGCATGGGTATATCAACTTCGGCTCCGCCCTTTCTTGTTGCACTTTAAATTCAATCTTTGACTCCTGTGTGCCATGGAAATATCCGTCCGTTTCAACAAATCCGTTTTGCTAAACAAGGAATCTTTTGAATTGAAAGAACATTAAAATTATACTTTTAAATAAAAAAAAAAAATAGATAAACGTAAACGTAACATTTGTGTTTTCCTCCGCTGCTTACGTTTAATAACTCATCAAAAAAAAAAAAAAATATAAAAAAAAAAAAAACAAAAATACTCACCAATTTTTTCTAAATTCACTTTTAATTAATTAATAATTTTCATTTCTAGCCCTGCTGAAACAAGTTTACTTATTAAAATATTAGGCAAAGGATTGTCCAATACAAAGCTTTCGCTAGATATTCAACAAAAAAATCCGAATTCCCCATTGCATTCCGTTAAAACATTTGAAGCCCTTCATCTGTAAGTAAATTAAAATTCTATGCTATATGTAGATGTAAAAATATTATACTTTACGTAGTTAGTTGATAGTTATTTATTTTTATACCCTTGCAGAGGGTATTATAGTTTTGGTCAAAAGTGTGCAACGCAATGAAGGAGACATCTCCGACCCTATAAAGTATATATATTCTTGATCAGGATCACCTCCTGAGTTGATATAACTTTGTCGTCCGTCTGTCTGTCCGTCTGTCTGTCTGTTTCTACGCGAACTAGTCTCTCAGTTTTAGTCTCTCCTTTGCACGCAGTATATAAGTCGGAACGGCCGGGATCGGCCTACTATATCCTATAGCTGCAATATAACTGATTGATCGGAAATGCTATAGAGCTATAGAGTTCGGATTTAGTACGAATGCTATTTTTGGCAAAATAATACAACATGCTAAATTTTATAAGGATCGGTCGCCTATATCCTATAGCTGCCATATAACTGAACAATCGTAAATTACCCAATTTTTGGGTTTTTGATGATAGAAAGTTGGAACTTCGTACATATTATATTTTTGCTCAGTTGATCCAACCTACCAAATTTCATAACGATCGGCCGACTATATAGCTGCCATATATCTGAACGATCGGAAATGGTATTTGGTAAAAATACCAACTTTGGTATTTTTGAAGATGGAAGCTTGGTACTTTGTTTTAGATTTTTAATTGTAATAAATTGGTTATATTATAATATTCTCATAAGGATCGACCTACTTTATCCTATTTTACCGATGTATATTCTGTTTTTAACTGCAAGGGTATATCAACTTCGGCTCCGCCCAAAGTTACCTTTCCTTTCTTGTTATTAATAGACTTAAAAAATCTATTATATAAAAATATGTCGGGCTTTCCTGTATGACTGTGGCAATCCAGAACGCACGAACGCAATTTCACGAAAAATTTGTGAAATAAGTTATTCGTTTCCTAACATTTCAATTGGAAAACATCAAATCAGTCACGCGTATGTTAATTCAATTTCAACAGCAGGCATTTGTCTTTAATGTGGTAAGTTGAACTGTGTAAATTATGTGGATCGTGAATCTGGAGAAAAATTCTCAATGGGATTTAACACTTCCCAAAATACCAAATACGAATTCGCAATTATCATCACCACATGTTTTCCTTTACAACCAATTCAATTGTGAAAAAAATACAAAGACGACATATGTATGTGAAGATATCTTACATCGCTTGCGCGTTCAGACAAGTTATCCTGACATCCAAATAACCGATGAAATCTACAATGAAGGATTGATTCTGATTCATGATCAATGCTTGACTATTGCAAACAAGCTATTGATTGAAGTAGGAATGATTGCGCCAAATCGATCGATGCACGATGCATTTAACCAAGAATAAATTCGCGAGCTTCAATACAAAGTTGATACATTGCAGGAATTCGTTCGGAATAATAAGCCGTTGCTGAATGAACAGCAAAAACAAGTATACGAAACATTAATGCAAGCGGTGGACAATAATACTGGTGGTCTATTCTTCTTAGACGCACCTGGAGGAACAGGGAAAACATTGGTCATTTCATTGATTTTAGCCAATATTCGATCCAAATGTAACATAGCTTTGGCTTTAGCATCATCTGGAATTTCGGCGAATCTTCTAGATGGCGGTCGTACTGCACATTCAAAGCTTAAGTTGCCACTCAATTTAAACACAATAGATACTCATACATATTGCATAAACATGCAATATTTCCCGATCCAGTGCAGTGGGAAAATTATTGATGCCATGCAAGCTCATTGTTTGGGAAGAGTGCACAATGGCACATAAGAAATTCCTTGAAGCACTTAACTTCACACTAAAGGAGCTTCGGCGAAGTAACAACATATTTGGCGGCTTGATGATATTGTTGGCCGGCGATTTCAGGCAGACGTTGCCAGTAATTCCCCTTGGAACGCCTGCAGATGCATTGAATGCATGCCTGAAGGCATCACCTTTATAAAGTAACGTAAAAACATTATCGCTAACCACAAATATGAGACTTGAATTTCAAAATGATTTTCAATTCACTTTTGTGAATTGTTTTCCCAAACATAAGTGAGAATTATCAGAGTTATGCTTGGTTAAGTCAACGAGCAATTCTTGCCAAAAGAATAATAATGTACACGCATTAAACTTCACCATTCAATCAAAAATTTGAGGGCGATTTGGTGACATACAAATCAGTTGATTCGATAACAAATCCCGATGATGTAGGAAATTATCCAACGGAGTTTTTGAACTGGAGTTACCAGGATTTCCACCAAATACTTTCAACTAAAAGTTGGTACAGTTATTATGATATTGCGAAATTTGAATCCACCGCGGCATTGGAACGGTACCCGACATTCGGTTAAATGAATTATGCCGAATTTGATTGAGGCAACTATTATTAATGCAGGTGAAAATGTACATATGTACAAATGTACATATTCCTTGAATGCCATTGAATCCGAATGATCTTCCGTTTGACTTCAAACAATTGCAATTTCCAGTTCGCCTTGCGTTCGCAATGACAATTAGGTCACAAGGCCAAACGCTTAGTGTTTGCGGCATAAATTTAGAAAATCATTGTTTTTCACATGGGCAATTATACGTTGTGTAATTACGAGTTGGAAAACCATCCGCTTTGTTTGTGTTACCGTCAGACCAAAAAAGAAAAAATGTGGTTTAGCAAAAAGCACTTCAATAAAGTGGAACAGTGAGTGAAAACACGTAGATCATTGGCGTCTGACGTCTCCCATTATCTTATATCGAAAACCCTTGCATTTTAAATTTATAACAACTAAAAAAATGTCTTGATTTTTATACCCTTGCAGAGGGTATTATAATTTTGTCCAAAAGTGTGCAACGCAGTGAAGGAGACATCTCCGACCCTATAAAGTATATATATTCTTGATCAGGATCACCTCCTGAGTTGATATGAGCATGTCCGTCTGTCCGTCTGTCCGTCTGTCTGTCCGTTTCTACGCGAACTAGTCTCTCAGTTTTAAAGCTATCGTCTTGAAACTTTGCACACACCCTTCTTTCCTTTGCACGCAGTATATAAGTCGGAACGGCCGGGATCGGCCGACTATATCCTATAGCTGCCATATAACTGATTGATCGGAAATGCTATAACTTCGGTGTTTTTAAAGCTAGAGAATTCGAATTTGGTACGATTGCTATTTTTGGCAAAATAATACAACATGCCAAATTTTATAAGGATCAGCCGACTATATCCTATATCTGCCATATAACTGATTGATCGGAAGTGGCATAAATTCAGTGTTTTTCGAGCTAGAAAGTTGGGATTTTCTATGAATTCTATTTTTGGAAAAATAATACGACTTATCAAGTTTCATATGGATTGGCCGACTATATCTTATAGCTGCCATATAACTGAACGATCGGAAATGGTATTTGGTAAAAATACCAACTTTGGGGTTCTTCAAGATAGAAGTTTGGGATTTTTTTTTTAGATTTTGTCTTGTAATTTATTGGTTATATTTAGATATTCCCATAAGAATCGGTCAACTATATCCGATTTTAGCGATATATATCCTGTTTTAGCTGCAAGGGTATATCAACTTCGGCTCCGCCCGAAGTTAGCTTTCCTTTCTTGTTTAAAACCAAAACGAAATGTTCCATAAAACGAAGCCGTCTGGTGGCGAAACGAAGTTCGCCGGGTTCGCTAGTCTTCCTAAATAAATTGGTGCTTAATCGACACAAAAAATGGAGTTATCATGGGATAAATCCCAATATCATGGAAAAAATTACTTTTTCATATAAAAGTGTGTAAAGAAAATGTAGGCCACTCCGAGGAAAAATGTAGTCACCCTCTAAACGAATTTTTAATTAATAAATATTTTAACAAGTTAAATCAAATTCACTATGGGTGGAAAAAAGCGACCATGGCTACAGCTCCGCATTGGAGCGTTCCAAGGATTTTAGTTCAATAAAATCCTTCCAATCCAAAAATTAAGACCTGAGGTCAATAGCCTCACAAACTACTTCAAGCAACAAATAAAAAAAAAACAAGAAAATAATCATGAACAAAATTAAATTGAAATCAGAAAATGCAGTACCACTTCAACCTCTGAAGAGACAAGTTGTATTACAATGTGACCACCTGCGCGAACAATCACCATAAAGCTTATCAGCAAAAATTGGAAAAAAAAAACAAATATTGACCACAAAGAAAAATTTAAAAACACAACAACAAAAAACACGCGTATATTGCTCAACCCAGGTCCAAGGTCCTTGTAAGCAACCATGCACGAACCACCCGGTATAGGACGATACACCCCAAAAACATACCAACATAAAGATCCGAAATTCATAGTAGTAAGAAAGCAAAATGAATCATTTAGGACAGTTTCTCCCTTCATAATCCAAAAATCCATTGACTAGGCCTGCGGAAGAGAGAAGTTGATTGCGTCAAAAAACATGAGCCGAAACCCTCCTAATAAAAACAAAAACACACCTTCAAGCCACAAAACTGCTCAAACTAAACAAAATCGTATACATGGAAATACTAGCTACGGAACATAAAACACCAAACTCTTCGAAAGGAGTGATCTACAGCAACGACAACAGATAAATTTATGAAGAGACCATCCTTCAAGAGCTTAAACCCCAAAAAGTTATTGAAGTAAAAAAAAAAAATAATGAAGAAAAAACTAAAAGTAACAACACCAACACCAATACCACCGACTCACTAACAGAAACTGGCCTAATAAGTCTAACATTTGAATCCCACAAACTTCCCGAAATACTTCGAATTGGATACGAAACGGTTCGCGAGCGTGACTACATACCACTCCCGCTACGCTGCAAAAAGTGCCTTCGATTTGGACATACACCTCCCCTATGCAAAAGCGCAGACAAATGTTCAAATTGCTCGGAAGAGAAATCCACCACTGAATGCTTACACTACGAAAGATAAAAAAGGCCTCAACTGCGAGAACAATCCGGAAATGTCCCACATTCCTTAAGCAACCAGAAATTACAGCCATAAAAACTACCGAGAAGGTCGACCACAAAACTGATTTAAGGATATACTTATAGCGACATGGATACCAAACTAGATACCAAACAGCACAACACAGGATCAAACAAACCCCACACTCGAAATACCACAACACCAATAGAAAAAACCACACAAAAAAAATCACACACAAAACACCATAACCAAATCAACATCCCACGTAACCCCAACTAAAGCACCAAAATCATCAAAAGAACACCTCCCAAATCGCACTCAACAGAAAGAGCAAAGGCGACATCGAGATCATGGATACCGCCATCACAGACACCACACCAAAATCTCCTTACGCCTCACAAATTAAAAAGGATTCTTAACATTAAGAATCTTTTCCAAAGATAAGCCTCCAAAGAAAACTTTAAACTGTTCAAATCAAAAACTAAACTCCAAAAACAAACACATCAATAACAGCGCCAGCAAATCCATCTCAAATCCATTAACCTTATCCTAACATAACCTGATCTTAACCAAAAATGCCCCTTAAGGGGGGACATCTCAGTAACAGGCGAAAAAAAGCTGATTTTCTGGAATTTTTTTTGGCCAAATGAAAAGGCCAATCGAAAATTTGTAAATGAAGTTTTATTATCTTATATTTAAAGTACAAAAAAAATTTTTTTTTTTAATAAATCGAAAACAAAATGGCAGCTCTGCAGCCTTTATTCGTAGGCCCTATTTTTTTAAGAGGGTCTATGGCCGAACACCTAACGTCCTTAATTTTTGATCTAGAACAAAAATTCAAGTTTTGTTAGTTTCTGTACATCAACGGCTATCGACACACGTAGGATTTTTTCGATATATTGTTTTTTTGCAAAATGGCGGCGTAGCACTACTAGTACATAATCCAATAATCAACACCACAAACGATCTCGAAACACTAGAAATACTTGTCAAATCTCTGCAAAGCCTACACATATAGACAGTCTTTGGGTTTACAGGTTTTACATCTCTCCGAGCAAAACTATCACAAGAAAAATACATCAAGTACCCTCATTAATAGTGGGGGACTTAAATTATCCCCCAGCTGGGGGACCCCAGTTGGCACCCAGCCTGGGGCTCCCCTACCTCTAACCCAAGAGGTAAACTTGTACAAAAATTTATCGACACATCCCAACTTATCCTCTTAAATGACAAATCACCAACACATTTTTCAACACACAACGCATACACACACATTGACCTTTCCCTTTGCTCGGCATCACTAGCCCCACACACCAAGTGAAAAATACTCAATGACCTTCATGGGAGCGACCACTACCCAATAATCATCTCCCTTTTTCCATTAAACAAAGTAGATAAATTCAACAAACCCTTTTTTAAACTAAAAACGCCAATTGGGACTCAATTGCACTCACACAGAAATATGATTTCAAATTTGCCCCCCTCTGAAAATTTAAACAAAGAGGCCGCCCAAATCAGCAGAATCATTTTGCATAGTGTGAAAAGCTCCATCCCGCAAACGTCACCAAATACAAAACCATATAAGGTTTCCTGGTGGAATAAAACTTAGCTCAATTACAAAAAGAAAAACAATTCGCTTGGAACACCCTTAATCGCAACATAAACCTTCAAAGCAGAAAAGATTACATACGAAAAAATTCCAAATATAGATTTGAAATAAAATAAAGTAAAAACAAGAAAGGAATGCTAACTTCGGGCCGAGCCGAAGTTGATATACGCTTGCAGTTAAACCCGGATATATATCGCTAAAATCGGATATATTTGGCTCCTTATGAGAATATTATAATATAACCAATTTATAACAATACAAAATCTAAAAGAAAGTCCCAAGCGTCTATATTCAAAAATACCAATCAGATCAATCAGTTATGTGGCAGCAACAGGATATAGTCGGATATAGTCGATCCTTATAAAATTTGGTTGGTCGTACTATTTTGCCAAAAATAGCATTAGTACAAAATCCGAACTCTCTAACTCTCTAAAAAAAACCGGAGTTATAGCATTTCCGATCAATCAGTTATATGGCAGCTATAGGATATAGTCGGACGATCCCGGTCTCTCCGACGTATATACTGCGTACAAAAGAAAAAAAAAAACTGAGAGACTAGTTCGCGTAGAAACGGAAAGACAGACGGACATCTTTATATCAACTCAGGAGGTGATCCTATATATACTTTATAGAATATAAGAATATATACATATATAAGAATATATATACTTTATAGGGTCGGAAATGTCTCCTTCACTGCGTTGCACACTTTTGACCAAAATTATAATACCCACTGCAAGGGTATAATGAAGCATCCAACTCTTTTACATTCACCATAGATCCGTCAACACCCTCAACCAAAATATGGGGCAATATAAAACGCTTTTGCGGACTTAACCCAGTCAAACAAATCCATGCAATACTAAACCCCGAAAATAGCACCCCAACAACTTCTACCAACGATATTGCCAATATATTCGCAAGTCATTTCTCATAGCTTTCAAACGACCGGAACTTCTCAGAGGAGTTCCGAAACAACAAATACAAAAACATCACATACAACAACAACCCTGCCCAACAGCAAAAACCATAGATGAAAAGATTACTCTCCTCGAACTAACTTCAGCCTTACAAACGCCTAAGGTAGCCACTCCAGGGTTAAATAGAATCTCACATGAAATTATAAAAAACAGCTCATCTTCCACAAAAAACAGAATAAAATACCTTTTTAACAAAATACTAGACAGTTACACACCGCAAGCCTATAAAACAAGCTTTATAATACCAATCCTCAAGCCAATAACTGAGAAAACAAAAATAAATTCATACAGACCCATATTCCTTAACTGCTGTCTTGCAAAAACTCTCGACAAGATAATTTCCAAAAGATTATGGTGGTTTGTGATCGTAAATAAAGTACTTATTCGAAACCAATTTGGCTTAAAAAATGGAAAATCGACTTCGGATAGTCTACTCTACGTAGACTACTTTTCTTGACTTCTCAAGAGCCTTTGATCGAGTAGGTGTGCACACCATAACAGACCAGCTCCGAAAGAGAAAATAGGCCCAAAAATAAAAAATTACATAAAAAACTTTATGCTCAATAGAAAAATAATTGTCAGTAATATTATTCTTAATCGTCTACAAACAACTTGAAAATACCATAGCTTTACGTAAAAACGTTAAATTTAACGCATACGCCGACGATAATAAATTGAAAACAGAAGAAACCATGAAAACAGAAACAAAAACTTTAACTTAGATACCTTAGCATACAAATATCCACCGTCGCTTAAAATGCTAGGTTTTTAATTCCTAGGAATTAGGTTCTAGCTGTGTTAGAAGTTAGAAGATCTGATTTTGTTTGAGTAAAAGTTGTTATTGTTAGTGTTTCTTGGATGACTATTATTTCGGCGGAGAGTACTGATGAGTATGGGGGGGACATACCATATTTTATAGTGTTATTTTCTGTTGTGACTGCGTACGTTATTGTGGAATTTATTTTTGATCCGTCTGCGAATATAAACATGTATGATTTGTGTCTGTTCGTATATTTTTCGATATGTGTCTGGGATGTTACTTGTTTCTTATGGATTCTGAATGTTATATTTATGAGATTGGGGATCTCCCAAGGTGTATTGAATTTTTGTAGTTTTTGTGGTTGGTATGGTAAGTTTAGTGAAAGGCAGAGTTGTATGGTTCGGTCTATGGTGGTTATGTTTTTTTCTGATTTTTCGTTGCTTAACAAATTTGTGTATGGGTGAGTCTCTGGAAAAAATTAAGTTTTTGCTAAGTTTGGCTGTTTGTAGGTCTCGTTTTTGCTCTATTGTGAAAATATTGGACTCGTTGATTAAGTTATTTATGGGGGTGGCTGGTAGGCTTCAAGGGCTAGTCGAAGTGCAGCATTAAACGGGGTCTTTAATTTGTTAAGGGTACTTTTTGGTGAGTGTCCGTAAAGGAAGAAACCGTATTCCCGCTTAGCGATGACCGTTGCTTTAGCGACGTAAAGAAGTGTGTGTGGGTATTGCTATTAAATTTATGGCTGGATAAGCATTTTATTATATTAAGTTTTTGGTGGATTGTGGATATGAGTGAGTTTATTTGCGTATTCTATTTGTATTTATTTTTAATTAAATGTATTATGGATTTCTGGCCATGTAGGCATAGCAGGCAACGAGAAGCCGACCAAACCGCTAAATGAGCACCGAAAATTCCTCTTATTTTTACCCCAAACATAAATTTAACAGACATAAACAAACATTTAAGGTCAGAATTCTCGACAAGACAGGGAATAAATAATACAGCCAATGATATAAATCCATAAACAAAGACAACACGAACATCGACAAATACATAACCTCTTTTCGTATCGAGTAGGCTAAATAAAAATAATACACCTCAGACTAGGCCACACAATCCCATTTAATCTACTCAACGAACTAAACACAGACAACCTTAAAAAAATAATATCTATTCTAAAAAAATCAAATTTGTTCCACAAAATATGAAGTTGAAATTCAACACCAAAATCAGAAAATTGTAACTAAAATGTAATTATGTAAATAGGTAACCCACGAAACTCTGTTCGTAGACCTAAGCTATTCTCAACCTAAGACTCAAAAGGTGTAATAAATCTCAATATCTATTAGACTTAAAAGCCAAAGGCCTCGTAGCCAGTGCTATACCCACTAAGTTAGTTTAGTTTTGTAAACTGCTCTACCTTTAATAATAATAATAACCTTCCGGATATAACGAAAAAATTCACATTTATTGCAAGTACTTAGGTGGAGGGATTTCATTGTCCGCTACTGTATATGGGTATATTTCCTTAACAAATCGGCCATTTAATAGTAGAAATACTTTGGCACCAGACGTTTTTCAAAAAACCTTTCTGTACTGGCGCTACAGAAATTCGTACTTCATGGCAAATCCTATAACTATAGCTCCTCCTATGGCTCTAATCCTATAGCTCCAATAACACAGTGCCACAGTGTTTTGGAACTTTTGAAGTAGAGGTCTGCAGGAATACATTCTTATTGCCTCAGCCATAGAATACATCCAAATGGAATAGAATGAATGAGTGCAAGAGACACAACGAATTGAGTGAGAGGGAGTGGGAGAGTGAGAGAGCATTCTAACTCATGGGCATTCCCTTGCTTTGAAACAGAGTGAATTGGGGTGGGAAGTAAAAAGAGTGCTTTTGGAATGAGGAATGCAGCCGAATGTCTCGAATGGTTTTTTAAAACACTCTATGCATTCATTTATTTTCTTCTGTTGAGCAAAACGCTTCCCTAATACTTCTTTCATAATGAGGGAATTGACCGAAAGGTGAATTATAATGAAAGTGTTTTTTTACTTATGGTTTTTAACGGTTATTATTATTATCTTAGTGTTTTTTGTTTAGTTTTCTTAAGTTTTTCCAAATTAAACTATTTTACAAAATTTTTTTAGCGGCAAAATTTTGTTGGAAAAGCATTTATTAATAAATATTGAAAATATTTTTACATTTTTATAATTAAAATATGTAAAATAAAATATACAACATAATAATGAGTATTTCTGAAAAAAAAACAATGCTTGCTTTCACTTGCTTTCACTTCAGTTTTCACTTTCAAAAACTTGCTTTCACTTTTCAATTATTTTATTATCAGCGTCTAAAAAACAGGCAAATATGCATAGTTGTATGGTACATTCTAGAATGCATTCGAAACAATTCGAATGCGAACTGTAACTCTAACTCATTCAATTCGGTTTTCAACCCCCGAATGTTGTGCGAGTGAGACCTATACAGTCGCACTCACTCATTCATTAATTTTCGTCTCAGCATTCTATCTCACTCAATTCATTTTCAAGGTTGTGCATTTGAATGTCGTTTTTTAGCTATTCATGCAGACCTCTATTTTGAAGAGACCAATTATTTTAGTAAAATTGCACTGACTTGTTTTGGGGAAAGCATATAACTTTAACAATTTTCATACATAATAATAATGAAATTGGTCTCGTTTTATTCAGGATTAATGAGACAATATGAATATGTATTAAGAATGATGCCATTTCTTGAAGGTTGTACCGAAAAAATGGCGTCAAAGTTCGAAAAAACATGAAAAAAAATTCAAAAATATCAGTTTCTTTTGTAAAATTTTGTATCCTTTTTGTTTAAATAAATTGAATCTGTATTTTTTTCAGAAGCATTTTGAAAAACATTTAACATTTTACATTTAACTATTGAAAACCGTAAACCATTTTAAAACCGGCTTAAAATTCGCGTTCAGGAATTTTTAAGAGCAAAACACTTCCGAAAAACCCTTTTTTCTAATAAATCAAGATTTTGAGGGTGTTAGAAATATTTCAAACACAGTTTTTTTTTGTCATACTATATCGACTATGTCATACTATATACTATATTTTTGTCTATATCGACTCGGGTATTGATGCTGATGAAGAATATATATACTTTACGGGGTAGGAGATGATTCTTCTCTATGTTACATACATTCACACGACTACATATACCCTTGTACATTACGAGTACCGGGTAAAAAAAGTATTTTTAAAGAAAATTATATTTAAGCAACTCTTTAAGGTATGTTTAAATAAAATTTTAATTTACAAGGAAATTTTTCTCCAAACGCTTAGATGTCTTTAAATGAAATAACTAAAAAGCAATGAAATAAATCAAATAAATAAACAAAATTTGGGTTACTTCTGGCCGGACCTTATAAAATTTGGTAGGTCGTATCACTAACCATACAGCATATAGACTACCCATTTCATACAACGAAAAAAGACTCAAACAAAATTAATGCTAACTCTTATTCCTAAATAAATTTAAAATGTATTCTATATAAAGGTATTGTTTTAAAACATTTAAACGGATTTTACCGAGAGTGAACGCGAAAATAAAATATTCGCTATGGAATTCAGACGTTTCAGAAAATTCAGAATTCAGAAAAAAAAGAAAAAAAAAATTGAAGTTCTAAGCAGGATTCACACCTTGAAAAATTGTACAAAGAGCATCTACTCTATGCATTTGACTACCACCCTGACTCTATAGGCGCCGAACATAAGCGAACTATTTGTTCTACTACCACATCGGCTCATTGTAAAGAAGTTGAAAAATTTGGAAGCCAAACATTTTTTACGCCGTCGTGCGAGCTGTAACATACAAGTAAAGAGTTCTAAAAATAGAATCGTATGCATGTGCGTTCCCCCCCACCAACAAGCTCGACGAAAAAAGTTGACCGCTTTGAGCCCTGATGTCCCATCTATGTATTGTATAATCTTTGGTAATTAGGGATTAATGCATGGTAGGTCTTGCGGGTAGGTCTGTTGTGTAGAAGAGAGATGGCCAACTGGTTCGAGTGGTTTTGAATATATCTTCTGCTGCTTCTCTGAATCTCGTACCTCACCCGGGGGAAACTAAGGACCTCGTGGATGGTAGCGTGAAAGACATGGGCCCCAGTGGCTTTGCGGAGGGCTCTGTTTTCGTACGTCTGAATCGTTTTGACGTTAGTTTTACTGGCGATGCCCCACAGATGAATTCCGTACGTCCATATTGGGAGTTTCGAAGAAGTCCGCGGCTTTGATTTTTCTTCATGTCGCACTGCTTTCTCTTATTGATTAGACGTGTCTTTCTGTCAAAGAACTTCCTATGGGAACCGTTAAGGCGGCCCGGTGTTGTTGTTAACCTTAATATTCCATGTTCTCTGCCAATCGCTAAGCAGGTCGAGCAACTGACACCAGTTACCTCAATAGTGCTGTCATCCGCGTAATTGGCTGCCATTAGATTTGGGCTCTGCATGACTGGGAGGTAGGCCGTGTAGACATTATAGAACAGCGGACCCATTCCGCTGCCTTGGGGGACTTCAGCGCGGACCTCTCTATGCCGGAGGTGGCCTCTCCGCATCTGACTGCAAACTTTCGGTCCTTTAGGAATATCAGAAAGGAAGTACGGTCGGTGCAGGCTAGTCTTGAGATTGAGCAAGTGACTGCTGTGTCAAACTCGGTCGAAGGCAACATTTTTTTTTTTTTTTTTTTATAGCTTTGCTTTTATTTATTGAATCTACTCTTAATTTAGAGACTAACAATAAGTTGACGAATCTTAACATTAAAATTTAACTAACAGTAAAACTAAGACTGCATTGGGTCGCGCGTCCCTCAGGTCGGTCGCTGGGTGGGTAAGTCATTGCGACGAAGGCGTGATTGGTTGCTCAACCTTGTTAGACCTCTCGCCGGGTGGTTAGGGTGCACCGATAGCTTGGTTAAGTACTTTACCTTCTGTTCTGCGATCGCTTCTTTGACTGGTAGAATGTTTAAGTCGCGGTGTATGTTTTCGTTGCGAACGTACCACGGTGCCCCGGTGATTGTTCTCAAGATCTTCGACTGAACTCTTTGAATTATGTCAATGTTGCTATTGCTGGCGTTCCCCCATAACTGGGAGCCGTACATCCATATAGGTTTTAGTGTAGAGTAGAGAGAGTAGGGAGTAGAGTGTTGTTTAGTGTTATCGGCGGGCAGTTTTGCCTGTTCAGAGTGAACGTAACATGCTTGCATTTTAGTTCGTTCACTTTAATTCGCCAATCTGACAGCCATTTTTCGACATCGACCATATGATGAGCTAGCTGCGCAGTTGCTTGAATCGGGCATTTTGAGCGGCTAAGAATAGCTGTGTCATCGGCAAACGTGTTGTTAGACGTGTGCTTGTCGGTATATCTGCTGTGTAGAGGACATATAATATTGGCCCTAGCACGCTGCCTTGAGGAACTCCAGCTCCAACAGTGTAATCATCGGATATAGCGGTGTTGCACCTCACGACAAATTTTCTGTCGTGTAGGTAAGACTCCAAAATCTTGTGGGTGCTGTAGGGGAGCATTGTCTTGATCTTGTACATTAGACCTTCCAGCCAGACTCTTTCGAATGCTTGAGAGACATCTAAAAATATGGCAGTACAGTACTCTCGTTTTTCAAACGCGTTCCGAATTTCGGATGTTATCCGGTTGACCTGCTCAATTGTTCCATGCTTTTCACGAAACCCAAATTGGTGTGACGGGATTCCTCCCTGGATTCTCAGGTATGTGTTTATCCGAGTCATTAGGCATTTTTCAAAGAGTTTAGATAGGCAAGAGAGTAGGCTTATAGGTCTATACGACGTGGGGATAGTGTGGTCTTTTCCCGGCTTTGCTATCATTATTATAATTGACTTTTTCCATCTCACTGGAAAGTGCCCAAGTTTTGCGATGGCATTAAATAGCTGGGTGAGAGTGCAAACGGCGCAGTATGGGAGCTCAATGATCATTTTGGGAGTTATGAGGTCGTAGCCTGGGGATTTTTTCGGATTCAATTGTCGTTTGATGATGTTAACGATTTCGTTTGGGCGAAACTCAATCGGCTCATGTTGAGGCTGGGGCTCGTCTGATAGAGTCGGCAAAGTAAACGCATTGGTGGCAGGATTTGGTTGGAAGACATTTTTAAGGTGTTTGGCAAACGTGCTGGCTCTGTCTGCGTCGCTGCGCGCCCACCCGCCTGTGGAGTTTCTAATAGGCATCACGGTTTCTTTCGGTGAGCTCAGAGTTGGGTGAGCTCTCCATAGTGAGTGTTTCGTACTGTTAGTTGACAATTGCTCTATGTAGCGGTGGTGGACATACGTTTCTTCTTGCTGTAGAGCTTGATCAAGTTGACGTGAGGCATGTTTAAAGCGTTGCTTAGCAGATGGCGATCTGTGACATTGCCATTCTCGCCGTAAGCGTCGCTTTTCGAGGACGAGCTGTTCGATTTGTAGATTTGTCTTCTTTTGAATGCGTTGTGTGTTCATAGTTTTAGGTGTTGAAGCTCGAGCTTTTAGGAATTTTTAGGAATGTTTTTGGTAATCGCAAAATCAATTAAATCGGGAAGTTTCTTTGGGTCAGCCGGCCAGTATGTTGGTGTGCCAGAAGAAGCATAGTCTAGCTTGTTCTTAGCTTTGATAATTGCATTATAGAGCTGCTTTCCTTTTGGGGTCACGAGGCGAGATCCCCAGTGTGTGTGCTTGGCATTGTAAACTCCTGCCGCTATGAAGTGGTCTCCGAGTGAGTTGAAGAACTGCATAAACTCATCTTCGGCTATGGTGAAGCGTGGGGGGCAGTATACGGCAGCTAGAGTTAATTGCTTGCCAGTATTTAGGTGTATATTTATTTCGTATGATAATGGTGCTTTATACGGCTTCTGATTAAAGTTCCAGTCCCGCCGTGTGCTTTACCGTCTGGATGATTTGTTCCATAGAATGAATATCCTCGTAGTTGAAAATTGTATCTGTTCGTAAGATGTGTTTCTGAAAGCAGCATTACGTCGATTTGATTGTCTAGTAGGAATTGCGCTAACTCGAGTTTATGCTGCGAAACGCCGTTAGCGTTCCATGTAGATATTCGTAGGGAAGTCATTATTTGGATTGTTGTGAAACCAGCATTTGTATTAATAGATTTTGGTTTCGCATTAGATCTTGCATAGTTGTACGCATAAACGACATGAACTCCGTAAGGCTTTGTTGTAGACTGCATATCATAGCTTCAAAGTTACTTTTTGGCTGCTCCGGCGGTTGATGCTGCTGAGCCGTGTTCGGTTCTTGGTGTGCTGATTCTGCCAGTCCTGATTTTAAAGCGCTTGCGTATGTGACATTTTTGTCAGAGTTTATGGGTCCTAGTGAGGATCTGGCTGCAGTCGAGAAGAAGACTTCAGGGTTTGACCTGGAGGCTATGAACTGATTATTTTGGGTGCGGGCAGTAAATCCCCTCTGGTGGATGCGACTTTTCAGCTCCTTATAAACTGGGCAACCTCTATAGTTAGCAGTGTGATTTCCACCGCAGTTGCCGCACTTTTTCGAGTTTTGGTCATCTTTGCTCGCTGGGCAGTGTACAGACTGGGCGCAGTTTACAGTAAGACCTTGTATGGCCATATTCTTGGCAGTTCGCACATTGTACCGGGCCATTGCGTTTGTGCGGCTCCTCAACTGTAGTTCTGCGGTGCAGCAGGAACTGAAGATTGTATATAGGGCGCACTTCGTATTTCTTTAGGGGCTGAATTTGTGGTTCGAGCTCAACCTTAAAGAGTGGCTGCGGCTTTCTATCCCTGTTAGGGATATTAAAGACTGTCTTAGCGCTAAATCCCTTCTCTTTGTTATCTCTGCAGGCGATTCTTCGGGCTCTATGCCCTTAAGTACGACTTGCAAGCCCTTGCTGCTTTTTAGCTGATACGTGTAAAAGGTTTTTTTTTGTCTGTGATGTATTTCGATAATACTCTGTAATTATCTTCAGACTTCGTTTGAACTTTTGTTTCCTGGATGTTGCCCTTTACGAGTGGTATTATGTGGAAGTTGTCCTTGCCAATGAGCTCTATAATTTTGTTGACAAGAACTTTGGAACTTTTTTCTCGTATGTAAATTGGCGGGGGCTTAGGCTTCCTTTTTTCGACTTCTGTAGATTCGGCGTCATCCTCATAGTCTGCCAAGATTTTAAAACGGTTTGAGTACGTGGGTGTTTCTATTGCAGCTATGTTAGCATTGCCACGGGTTATTTTGCGTTGAGAGTTTAGGGGGCTCAGCTTCCTTTTGATTTGGATGTAGCGAACCATACCAGTCTGCACAGTCGGCTTAATATTTTCTTTGTTTTTGTCCTAGCGGGCAGCACAGCGGCAGAAGTACCAATGTTTGCGCTGCTAGCTGATGACGTCGTTAAACGCGCTGTCGTTACAGTAGCGGTTGTTGTTGTTGTTACGGTTGACGTTGTCAAAGAGGTTGCGGTGCTAGTTACTGCGCTCTTTGGCTGCAGAGACATCGATGGTAGCGAGGGGGAGCAAGACCGCGCTCTCACGCTCTCTACGTTTAAGAATTCGGTCAAGTTTGGGGTAATTGACCGTGTTTGGGATGAGCTTGCATTACTTTCGGTTGCTTTGAAAGTGAAGTAACCCTGCAGTTCTGAGCACTAGTTCGTTGCTGGTGAAATAAGCACTTACCAGCAGACCACCACTACTTACAAAGTGGCGTCTAGCCATGCGTTTTTTAATTTCCGTTTTTGTATGAAATGTCCGCAAATAGGGTCAATCGCCACCGCCTCGATTACCCACGAACTAGTGAAATAATGCAACATATTAGGGTCTTTAAAGAAACTACTTACATTAGACCCCATGGAACGGCCGGTAAAATAAGTGCTTACATGGGACCCCATGGAACGGCCGGTAAAATAAGTGCTTACATCGGACCCCATGAAGAGGTCGGTGAAGTACTTACATTGGACCCCATGGAGGGGCCTGCCATTATAAATTAAAAAACATGTACAACTGCAATTACAGTTTTTATTTAGTTTAATTTTTTTTTTTTTATAACGGGGTTTGTTCTTTGATTACTTTTAGGCTTCTTGAGTTTTTAAAATCTCTGTTTTTGGAGCTGTATGTCCTTTCTCAATTGTTCCTCAGCTTGTCCAATACCGCCAACTGCAGTTATTGAATCTAGAAATAAAAAGGATTAAGCAAGTTTTAATAGATTGAAGTGTATTTCCCCTGAACGCCATCCACATTATACGCCAAGACCACTTCATTGGCTAAAATATATTTATACATATTTATACATAAACATATTTTATATTACAAACATATATTATTTTTTCAGTCACTCACCTAATAATCGATTGACCCGCTTTGCACTTCTTAACTCAAATGCTTGCAAAAATTTCGTCAGCCAGCAAAGCTGCGTTTAAGCGAAAGAGTAGCACAAAATAAAACAAACTGTTCTTTTTGGACCATTGTTTTTGTAAACAGTGCACCGAAGACGCGTAAACAAACAGCGATGTAAAGCATAATCGAAGTTTTGTCTTTAATATTGTGTATGCTCTTTCCACAAAATAACAAAAACAAATGCGATGCTTGCCGTTATTTTGTACTTATGCGCTAATGCGCATATATTTATTAACTGGGTGGTTCGACGTTCGATTACTATAGAGTTAATCTAGTAAGTACCCATGTAGTGATCGACGAGGTAAGCACTTACCCATGGCCAATCGACACCTCCAGTTCTGCAGGGAAGCGTTGTTTCTTTGTACTGAGAGCCGTCTCTCGTCTTGCTCACGTTGACGTTGTGTGCTAACGTCCTTTAGACTCATTGCAATCGAGGTTGATATTGTTCGAGTTTTAAATGTTATGTTTTATATTAATTAATTATATAATCAATACAAACATTAGCGATTTCATCGCTGAAAGCGTCTTTTCGCGTTGTTGTTGATTTACGAAACCAGTCACTGCACTTTTTTTTTTTTTTTTGATATTATTGAATACTTTTTTTTTTTTGTTGTTTTCTTTCCGGAGCACAATAACTACACGTCTGTATGCGACCACGATTCGCGGTGTATTATGGCAACATGACAGCAAACTTTTCTGGACAATAAAATGCTAAAGTAACCTTCCACACATACTATAAACGGCTAGATCAAAATCAATTTCATCGATATTCCTCTCTGAAGTGTACGAGTCGATGGAACCAATCTTATTTAAATACTTTTGAGACACTTAGAAGTTGTGGAAACATTTATTTGACTGTCGCAATCCATAACTATGAATATAAATTAACAGATAGCTCAAACATTTTCCTGCATTTGACGGTTGAAAAATAGATCTCGCCAGTAAAAGAGGTTTGGCGAACACCTCTACCCGGTCCATCTCTGTCCTGCACCAGCTGCAGCCGTTTCTTCGGACTGGTGGTCTCCTCTTCAAGGGCCGTCTTATTTCCTCGGTGACACGCCATAGGTTGTGCTGTGGGTCGCCCGTTTCAAGTTGCCGTTCTTATTTCACCTTTTGCCAGGCTTATCGTCGGCCAGATAGACACACTGGAAAATGAGCTGAATGACTTATTAAAATTATTTTAATCACATATGGGCAGTACAATATTATACCCTTGTACTATACCCTAATACTATACCCTTGTACCCTGAAAACTTGACATTACAACACATAGGCTTGACGTTTGATCTAATTATACCCTTGCAGAGGGTATTATAATTTTGTCCAAAAGTGTGCAACGCAGTGAAGGAAACATCTCCGACCCTATAAAGTATATATATTCTTGATCAGGATCACCTCCTGAGTTGATATAAGCATGTCCGTCTGTCCGTCGGTCCGTCTGTCCGTCGGTCCGTCTGTCCGTCTGTCTGTTTCTACGCAAACTAGTCTCTCAGTTTTAAAGCTATCGTCTTGAAACTTTGCACACACCCTTCTTTCCTTTGCACGCAGTATATAAGTCGGAACAATCGGGATCGGCCGACTATATCCTATAGCTGCCATATAACTGATTGATCGGAAATGGTATAACTTTGGTGTTTTAAGAGTTACAGAGTTCAGAATTTGTACGATAGCTATTTTTGGCAAAATAATACAACATGCCAAATTTCATAAGGATCAGCTGACTAGATCTTATAGCTGCCATATAACTGAACAATCGAAAATTACCCAACTTTGGTGTTTTTGAAGATAAAAAGCTGGAACTAATTACAGATTCTATTTTTGGTCAGTTAACACAGCCTACCAAATTGCATAACGATCGGCCGACTATATCTTATAGCTGCCATATAACTGAACGATCGGAAATGGTATTTGGTAAAAATACCAACTTTGGTATTTTTGAAGATGGAAGCTTGGTACTTTGTTTTAAATTTTTTTTATTATATTCTCATAAGGATCGGCCAATTTAATCCGATGTTTGCGATATATATCCGGGTTTAACTGCAAGGGTATATCAACTTCGGCTCCGCCCGAAGTTAGCTTTCCTTTCTTGTTTTTGTTCTGTTTTCTATAGTAAAAACATAATAAGTTTTGCATTTATTAGAAGAGAAATAGTTCAGTTACACTAAAGCAATCGGTTTGAGATCCTATATTAAGAATTGTTTAGGTGAGGGGCCGTTGCCGCTCAGCTGAACTTAAGAGCGCATCTCCGCTGAAAAGCGCACCCACGCTGAAAAGCTCATCCATGCTGAAGAGCGCATCCCCGCTCGCCCCTCTATGCATTCTACCCCTCTCGTCGGCCGTCGTCGATCGTCCGCTCTGGTTTCTATTTACGTTTAGCGTTTATTCTTTTTAAGTTAAGTTTTTAGTACCATGTAAGCAGCGAATAAAGCTGAATGCGTTCAACCTCACAACGCCCCCGATTTCTTACATTTTTTTCTTACTGGAATCTTTGGCGGCAGCAGCCCCCCTCTACAAACAAGAATAAAGTAATAATATGAACACAGGAAATAATATAATTTTTTCTAGAGAAGTCGGTGATGGACTGTTTTTTGATTATGCGCATATCCAAAAAAAATAATTATAATTCAATATGATCGTAGGGTAAAATATATATATAATAGCTAACCCCCCGGCAAACGTTGTTTTGCACTTTTTTTCTAAAAAAAAATTTTTTATTTTAATAAAAATAACTATTTACTAATAGTGTGCTGAAAAAGAGTGTTTTTTAATAGTTTGTTTTAATAAACAAATTATTAAGGATATCTATATATATAAAAGAAAGTCGTGTTATATGTTACACCACTTATAAATCAAGAACGGAAGAACCGATTTGAGTGAAAATTGGTAGGGAGGTAGCTTAGAGCCAGGAGAAGGACATAGGATACTTTTTATCCCGTTCGACAGCGTTCCTCCCGTGCCCATACTTTTTTATTTAGGCAGACAGCTAAGAAGAAAATGTCAAATGAAAATGTCAAATGTCAAAATGTCAGTTAGAAACGAAGCCATGCCACCCAAGAAGTCGAATTTGGGTCGTTATACTCGCAATACAGAAGCAAAAAGACGCAACATTTCATGACTGCCGAAGAGCGGGCCTCCATCCGAGAGACTGAGCGGCTAAGAGCAATGCGGATGCACAACGCGGAATCAGCAGAAACGCGAGCAGCTAGGCTTGAGCGAACACGATTGAGAGTTAGGCAGTCGCGTTCTGCAGCAATCGATTTGATTCTGTCTCAAACTAATGAACGCGACTGGGCAAGGGTAGCTGAACCGCGAATTATACTCCACCGAACTATACTCCACTTATAGCAATGAATAAAAGTAAGTAGGCTGTGAGCGTAACGTATCATATTTTTATGTACGATATTATGTATTTATACATTTATCTAGATGTATAAAGGTAATGAAAAGGCGCGTGTAAGCATGGCGCAGTTACGTGAATCACAATCGAAAAATGCAAAAGAAAATGTCAAATGAAAATGTCAAATGTCAAAATGTCAGCAGCTAGGCTTGAGCGAACACGATTGAGAGTTAGGCAGTCGCGTTCTGAAGCAATCGATTTGATTCGGATGTTTAATTAATAATGCCGCGACCAAGACGATCGAATCTTTCCCGACAAAGCCGTAATCCAAGAAGAATACAAAATACTGCAAATGAAAGGACTAAAGAAGAACAAGAAATTGCACGTGAACAGCGCCGCAATAGTATGGCTCGACTTCGTGCTTCTCAATCACGAGAGCAAAGTGAAGCAGCCCGTGAAACAGCTCGGTTGGCAATGCAGAATCGTCGAGCGAACAACAGAAGTCAACAAATAGATAATTTGCGACGCAGAACAAGATATTTAGCTGATTTGAACCGAGCTGCGTTTCGATACGATTGCAGCAATGATTACAGCATGCATCCTAGCGTTTGCATTGGGCAAATGGACGTTGTTTGCGAGTATTGTGGTGCATTAAAGTTTTTCGGAGAAACGCCTGGATTATGCTGCGTTAATGGTAAAGTGAAATTGCCAGTGTTGACTCCGCCACATGAGCCATTGTATTCATTGCTTTGCGGCGAAACACAAGAATCACGCCACTTTCTTGCAAATACTCGAAAATACAATAGTTGTTTCCAAATGACGTCATTTGGGGCAGACATTATCGAAGAAGGAGGTTTTAATCCGACATTTAAGGTATTTATTTTTGTACTTACATAGAATGTAGTCTATATATATAAAAGAAAGTCGTGTTAGTTACACCAATTATAACTCAAGAACGGCAGAACAGATTTGGCTGAAAAATGGTAGGGATGTAGCTTAAAGCCAGGAGACGGACATAGGATACTTTTTATCCCGTTCGACAGCGTTCCTCCCGTGCCCATACTTTTTTATTTAGGCAGACGGCTAAGAAGAAAATGTCAAATGTCAAAATACACCGTTCCAATTCAAGAGATTGCAGTTTACCATTCGTCTGGCGTTCGCAATGACCATAAATAAAGCTCAAGGTCAATCTCTGGAGTTGTGCAGATTGGATTTGGATGCAGATTGTTTTTCACACGGACAATTATATGTTGCGTGTTCCCGAGTCGGATAACCAAATACTCTTTATATTTACGCGGAGAATGGAGAAACAAAGAATATTGTATACCCACAAGTATTACAGGATTAAATTAATTGGAAAATTATTCTTTTTTGTTTGACTTATTTCTTATGCGTGCTACCACAATATGCCACAGCGAAACGTGGCAGGGTACTGCTAGTATTTGAATAATCGGAAATGACACAACTATGGTATTTTTTTAAAGTGGAACGAAATGTTTTTCTTCTTCCCACTGATGTTTTGGAAAGGAGAAGATGGATATTATTTTAATATTAAAATGATAAATCCATTGAATGGTAAAGTAAACTGTATTATTTGCCTTTGAAATGGTTAATTATCAAATTTAATTTAATTTGACTTATTTTTTATGCGTGCAACCACAATATGCCACAGCGAAACGTGGCAGGGTACTACTAGTTTAAAATATATTCGTAAAGTAAATTAAAAAAAAATTTATGAACCTTAAAAAAAGATTAATTTAATACTTTATATTCATACTAGCAGTACCCTGCCACGTTTCGCTGTGGCATATTGTGGTAGCACGCATAAGAAATAAGTCAAACAAAAAAGAATAATTTTCCAATTAATTTAATCCTGTAATACTTGTGGGTATACAATATTCTTTGTTTCTCCATTCTCCGCGTAAATATAAAGAGTATTTGGTTATCCGACTCGGGAACACGCAACTTATAATTGTCCGTGTGAAAAACAATCTGCATCCAAATCCAATCTGCACAACTCCAGAGATTGACCTTGAGCTTTATTTATGGTCATTGCGAACGCCAGACGAATGGGAAACTGCAATCTCTTGAATTGGAACGGTGTATTTTGACATTTGACATTTTCTTCTTAGCCGTCTGCCTAAATAAAAAAGTATGGGCACGGGAGGAACGCTGTCGAACGGGATAAAAAGTATCCTATGTCCGTCTCCTGGCTTTAAGCTACCTCCCTACCATTTTTCAGCCAAATCTGTTCTGCCGTTCTTGAGTTATAATTGGTGTAACTAACACGACTTTCTTTTATATATATAGACTACATTCTATGTAAGTACAAAAATAAATACCTTAAATGTCGGATTAAAACCTCCTTCTTCGATAATGTCTGCCCCAAATGACGTCATTTGGAAACAACTATTGTATTTTCGAGTATTTGCAAGAAAGTGGCGTGATTCTTGTGTTTCGCCGCAAAGCAATGAATACAATGGCTCTTGTGGCGGAGTCAACACTGGCAATTTCACTTTACCATTAACGCAGCATAATCCAGGCGTTTCTCCGGAAAACTTTAATGCACCACAATACTCGCAAACAACGTCCATTTGCCCAATGCAAACGCTAGGATGCAAGCTGTAATCATTGCTGCAATCGTATCGAAACGCAGCTCGATTCAAATCAGCTAAATATCTGCGTCGCAAATTGAAATCTATTTGAGAAGCACGAAGTCGAGCCATACTATTGCGGCGCTGTTCACGTGCAATTTCTCGTTCTTCTTCAGTCCTTTCATATGCAATATTTTGTATTCTTCTTGCATTACGGCTTTGTCGGAAAAGATTCGACCGTCTTGGTCGCGGCATTATTAATTAAACTTCACTTCACTTCAATCCACTTGTTAATTATTTATTTAATAGAAATAGTTTTAATATTGATTTCAGCGCAACACAATCTTTTTGGTTCGTTGTTAAATTTGAGAGCCTGACTATGAATTTGACTTCGTTTGTAACTGACATTTTGACATTTGACATTTTCTTCTTAGCTGTCTGCCTAAATAAAAAAGTATGGGCCAGGGAGGAACGCTGTCGAACGGGACAAAAAGTATCCTATGTCCTTCTCCTGGCTCTAAGCTACCTCCCTACCAATTTTCACTCAAATCTGTTCTTCCGTTCTTGATTTATAAGTGGTGTAACATAAAACACGATGTTCTTTTATATATATAGAAGATTGAACCAATACTTTATCAATTATGACAGTTGGAAAAAATAAAGATTAATCACTCATCCGTTGGTCAGTATTTAACCAGCTCAACTAAATGCGTGGGATGCTTTTCCCACGCGAGAACACATTGTTGTCCATGGAAAACCACGGTGTTTCCAAATCTAAGCCGCATATAAATAATGTCTGGCCTTGTGACTTATTGAGCTTCGAAGGTAATGCCAATCTTATTGGAAATGAAGGACATTCCGAAAATATTATTTAATTTTAAATACAGTCAATTTCTTTATTGACACACTTGCAAAAGATGTATATTTGATACTTTTTACCGAACTGCATGATTCAACGTTAATATGAAAGTTGATTGTTTTGCTCAATAGAAGCGAATATGGCACCACACACTGATGGTATTGCTATTGTATTTGTCAACCCGTAGTGCTATTTTGAAGTGCAAGGCCCTAGGTATTCTCCAGGACTTGCAGAGAATCCAAGGAGCTCTTCAGCCTGTTTCCAAAGTGGAAGATGCCATGCTCCACGTGTGACATGACCAGATAGTCGCCATGTTTAGCGTCTTCAAGGCCATCCATGGGGAGCTTGAGGATTTGGACATTTCGCAGATCAGCAGTGACCTCCGATGGACTTTTTGGGAGCTCGTAGCGATGATGCAGGCCAAAATCGATCACGAGACGACTCTTCGCTCTTCTCGAATTGCTGCCCACTTCACCCTTGCCAACGGAATGTCCACCATGCAGGCTGACCCAGGGTTAAGTCAAAGATTTCAAGCGTAGCCTCCTCGGCCTTTCCCTACCTTCAGCGGTGGATACTCGGAATGGTCTGAAATATCTACAATCGTCGGCAGCAATCCTATTAGTAAGGTGAAAAAGCTGCAAAGGTTGCGATCTTGCCTTCGGGAGTCGCCATTCGAAGCAGTTCGTTTCTTGGAAGTTTCCGACAAGAATTATGATGTCGCGCTGAATTTATTGGAGAAACGATTTAACAAACGTCGCCTAATATTTCACGCACACGTGAACGAGATTCTGGGCCTCAGTTTGTTGGAAAGTGGCTCAGTAGCAGCTCTTCGAGGTCTTTCGGACAAACTCAATGCTCATATGCGAGCCTTAAAAAACTTTGGTTCGTCAAATCAGATCGCTAGCTGTATCATCGTCCAGGTTCTGCTTCAAAGGTTGGACGGAGAGTCAAAACTTCTCAAGTTAAGACGCCATCTCTACGTGGGAGTCGATGGCCGAATTTTTAAAGCAGCGATGTAGGACGCTGGAGGCTATGGATGTGGCCATGGCTGCGTACGGCCTGGGCGTTCAGGTGGGAAGGCGTCGAGGTGTAAATAAACTCATCCTTTATTGTTACTAATTCGCTTCCCTCTACCTGTGCTCTATGCGGTGGATGGTCCCATGTAATGTCTGCGTGATTCCGATTTCTGTCAATGCCCCTGCTCCATTTTCTGGAACCGCAGGCCAGCCTTTGATTGGTCTGTAGCATCTTCGCCGTCCACTGCTAATGCACTAGTTGCACAAGGTCGTAGCGGCGATATATCTTTGTTTGCTACAACGAATATTCTTGTTCGTAACCAAGCAATGTATAAGGAGCAATGTAACCAAGCAATGTATAAGGAGGCCCAATGGAACGAATCGAGATTAGTCTTTTTGAAGCTTGTAGCTTTGAATTGGAGGATCATCTTTGCATAGCCCGACATTCAAATGTTAAACCATTTCTTAAAAGAGCTGGTAGTTAAAGCTGAAGGACCGCCTCTGGAGAGTCCGACAGCTCAAGAAGAATAGAGTGTACAAGGACGAGCGAAAACGGACCCGTAGCAGGACGGTTCCACTAAAGCTCAGAATCAAAGAGTCAAGTTGCGCCATTCTCGACAACGACAGGTAGCCTTGCCACGAAGCGAGTAAACGGACAAGTCTGGCTTACGCCTTACCGGCTCTCGAATCGCAACGAACAGGCGTGATGCTGCGAGACTAGGATAGCCCGACTCGTAAACTCAAGCCCAGTGAAGAAACTTATTGGGGACACGCCGGTGCGAGCGGGAAGAAGAAAAACATTTCGTTCCACTTTAAAAAAATACCATAGTTGTGTCATTTCCGATTATTCAAATACTAGCAGTACCCTGCCACGTTTCGCTGTGGCATATTGTGGTAGCACGCATAAGAAATAAGTCAAACAAAAAAGAATAATTTTCCAATTAATTTAATCCTGTAATACTTGTGGGTATACAATATTCTTTGTTTCTCCATTCTCCGCGTAAATATAAAGAGTATTTGGTTATCCGACTCGGGAACACGCAACATATAATTGTCCGTGTGAAAAACAATCTGCATCCAAATCCAATCTGCACAACTCCAGAGATTGACCTTGAGCTTTATTTATGGTCATTGCGAACGCCAGACGAATGGGAAACTGCAATCTCTTGAATTGGAACGGTGTATTTTGACATTTGACATTTTCTTCTTAGCCGTCTGCCTAAATAAAAAAGTATGGGCACGGGAGGAACGCTGTCGAACGGGATAAAAAGTATCCTATGTCCGTCTCCTGGCTTTAAGCTACATCCCTACCATTTTTCAGCCAAATCTGTTCTGCCGTTCTTGAGTTATAATTGGTGTAACTAACACGACTTTCTTTTATATATATAGACTACATTCTATGTAAGTACAAAAATAAATACCTTAAATGTCGGATTAAAACCTCCTTCTTCGATAATGTCTGCCCCAAATGACGTCATTTGGAAACAACTATTGTATTTTCGAGTATTTGCAAGAAAGTGGCGTGATTCTTGTGTTTCGCCGCAAAGCAATGAATACAATGGCTCATGTGGCGGAGTCAACACTGGCAATTTCACTTTACCATTAACGCAGCATAATCCAGGCGTTTCTCCGAAAAACTTTAATGCACCACAATACTCGCAAACAACGTCCATTTGCCCAATGCAAACGCTAGGATGCATGCTGTAATCATTGCTGCAATCGTATCGAAACGCAGCTCGGTTCAAATCAGCTAAATATCTTGTTCTGCGTCGCAAATTATCTATTTGTTGACATCTGTTGTTCGCTCGACGATTCTGCATTGCCAACCGAGCTGTTTCACGGGCTGCTTCACTTTGCTCTCGTGATTGAGAAGCACGAAGTCGAGCCATACTATTGCGGCGCTGTTCACGTGCAATTTCTTGTTCTTCTTCAGTCCTTTCATTTGCAGTATTTTGTATTCTTCTTGGATTACGGCTTTGTCGGGAAAGATTCGATCGTCTTGGTCGCGGCATTATTAATTAAACATCCGAATCAAATCGATTGCTTCAGAACGCGACTGCCTAACTCTCAATCGTGTTCGCTCAAGCCTAGCTGCTGACATTTTGACATTTGACATTTTCATTTGACATTTTCTTCTTAGCTGTCTGCCTAAATAAAAAAGTATGGGCACGGGAGGAACGCTGTCGAACGGGATAAAAAGTATCCTATGTCCTTCTCCTGGCTCTAAGCTACCTCCCTACCAATTTTCACTCAAATCGGTTCTTCCGTTCTTGATTTATAAGTGGTGTAACATATAACACGACTTTCTTTTATATATATAGATATCGGTTGATCCTTATGAAATTTTTTAGGTCTGACTAATGAGTAATTCCTCGTTAAGGAAGTTAATGAGGAAGTTCCTCCTTCACTGCGATGCATACTTCTCACAAAAATCATAATACCCTCTGCAAGGGTATACAAATTATTTGTTTAAATTATGATTCATTGAATCGAAACTTAATTTTTTAATGCATTTATGCATATTATTCGCCATAGGATATATACTTACCTTATACATCCTTATCCTTACCACAACGAATATATCCTTAAGGGGGGACATCTGAGTAACAGGCCAAAAAAAAGCGGATTTTCTGGAATTTTTTTTGGCCAAATCAAAACAGCTTATCGAAAATTTGTAAATGAGATTTTATAATATTATATTTAAAGTACACAATAAAATTTTTTTTTAATAAATCGAAAACAAAATGGCGGCCCTGCAGCCCCTATTCGTAGGCCCTATTTTTTTAAAGGGGGTTCATGGCCGAACACCTAACGTCTTTAATTTTTGATCTAGAACAAAAATTCAAAATTTGTTAGTTTCTGTATCTCAACGGCTATCGACACACGTAGGATTTTTTCGATATATTGATTTTTTAAAAAATAGTGAGTGATTGAAAAAAAATCCTACGTGTGTCGATAGACATAGGTATTCTGAGTATACTGTCAAAATTTTAGATCGATAGGTTAAGAGTTGTTCGAGTTATGTGTTCGGCCAACTCAAAAAAAACGGTTTCGAGAAAAACGCGTTTAAAGTTTTAAGTACGGTGGGATATAAATTTGAGGCATCGCCGCAGAATGGACAATATCGACACTTAGACACTTTTGCCATACTCTTTTGATATGTTATTTTTAAAACCCTTAAGAATTTAAGCGAAAAAAAATTTTTTCGATTTTTTCAAAATTCTAATCAGATGTCCCCCCTTAAGGTAAACAGGGAAGGTAAGGTCGCATCCAGTCAATGAATCATGATGTTTCTATGCGCACTATTCGAACGGGTCAAGATCAACTTCGGCAAGCACCTTTTCTAACTCAGGGAAATTTTTGCCCACCTCCGCAACAAAATGAACGCAAGTCAGGATCAATCAAACACTGGTTATGCACAGCCATTCAAGAGACCAAATAAAGGCACAGCAAGGTTTACAGGACCAAAACAACAGAGGATTAATCACTTAGCCCATGGGGAAGGTCAAGGTAGGGAAGACGCCGACGATTATCATCAGGAGGCTGAAGCGACAGTTGAACATTTTAAAGACGAGCTCACAGGTTATGATCATGTTCATTTTTTAAACCCCAGGTCCCTGCTACCGTACATAGAGAATATAGAGAGAATATAAACTACATACTAATGAACTAATATACAAATTCTGAACTAGAATTCAAAAAGAATTCACAGTTACATCAACCAAGTCTTTACATGGTTGCAATACCGTAAAATATAAATGCTCTATTAATCTTTTTATTACAAATGTTCCCTTCTTCATCCTACCAGACCATTCTAGTTTTGACGCCATAATTGGACTTGACTTACTAAAAAAAGGTTGGTCATTGATTTTAGAAAACATAACTTAAAAACCGTCGACGACATGCTGTCAAATTTGGGAAAAGCCAAGTTTTTTTCAACCCTCGACCTTAAATCGGGATTCCATCAAATCCTGCTGGCGGAAAAGGATAGGGAGAAAACAGACTTTTTCAATTGGAAATGGAAAATATGAGTTTTGCAGATTGCCGTTTGGTCTGAAAAATGCACCAACGTTTCAACGTATTTTTCAACGTGCCATAGATTATGTTCTTAGGGACCAAATAGGGAAGTCATGTTATGTTTACGTTGATGACGTGATCATTTTTTCTAAAGATATGGAGGACCACGTGTATAACATTGCTTGGGTACTGGGTAAACTGTTTGAGGTCAAAATGAGGGTCTCAAAAGAAAAATTTTTTTTTTAAAGACAGCGCAGAATATCTTGGATTTACGGTATCTAGCGGAGGTATTTCAACCAGTCCTAGTAAAGAAGATGCTATCAAAAATTATAAGCAACCCTCAAATTCGTTCAGTGTTGGATCATTCTTAGGTTTGTCAAGGTGCTTCAACAAAGACATTTGACATTTAGAAGGGAGAAAACGGAAAAATTTCCGCCAGCCAGTCTAAAATATTTCAATTAGCTTTGATAAAAAACAATGTGCTCTTCCTTTCGAAGATCGTGATAATAAGAATTATTTCCATCAGAGGCGTCTAAACAAAATTTCTTTTATTTGAAAAAAACGCTTTTGCCATTTTCTCGTCTAGATCATGTGCTTGCGCGCAAAGAGAAGTCTTGAAGCTTTATGTGCATCATTTACCGGTGTTTTTTTAAAGTTTCAATCTCTTTAGGTGATAAGCCGACGAAATAACTTTTTGAACTGTAGACACACTGGCTTTAACGCCGCAAGCCTTTTTAATTTCGTGTGCTGAGAGATGTGAATTGCTGCTGCAAAAAGTTCATTCTTCATTTTGCAAAAATATAGCAAGTTCGGTGATTCAAAAACACAATATGTAGGATTTATACATATCGGTGCAAAATGGATCAAAAAAGGTTGATAAAATTAATTTATATACACTTTGCACTTAAATGACACATAGTATGTTTTTGGCACAGGTTGGCACAAAATTTGTTATCATCCCCAACTTTGGGACAAAACTAATAATAAACGCCCAAAAAGAACACATAATCAAGAATGAGCAAAGCCTTTTTTTTTAATATTCTATATACCTTTGTTTTTCTTTTCCATAATTGTAGTGAAAATTTCATAATCAAAAAAAATATTTGGCACCCTCTCAAGTAAACAAAATAGTTCCCCCGCTTTATAGTTTGGCGCACTCTTGCAATAAAGTAGTTGACTTTAAAGGGCTGCCAAAATTTCTGGGAAGCATCAAAACAATAAAAATTATTTGATTCATTTTAGTCAAAAAATAAACTATTTAAATTTTATTATTGAATAGTGTTTAGGTGAGGGGCCGTTGTGCCGCTCAGCTGAAGAGCACATCCACACTCGCCCCTCTCTCTCGCTCGTTGGTTGTCGTCGATCGTCTCTTTTTGTACTAGTTTTAAGTCAGTAATCTCATGTAAGCAGCCCAATAAAGCTGACCGCGTTATACCTACTGAACGACGCCCCCGATTATCAATTCAAAATTTTCAACTTTTCTGGAATCTTTGGCGGCAGCAGCGCCCCCCTCCAAAAACAAATAGGTTTACTTTCATTGATAAATAGGAACGATTTTTCGTCGAAAAATCGGCACGCTGCACAGTGGTCGATTGAGCCAATCTGGCAGGCAATAAATATAAAATTAAAGGTTGAAATTTAATTTATATTTTTATTTATTTTGAAAACTAAAATCCCGCCAATATTTATTTTTATGCTACTATATTTTTCTAATCGATAGTCACGCAGTCGTGAGCTAGTGAAGCTCACTAAATTTTTCTGTCTACACCTAAATATATTTTCCCGCACTTTTTAAGCGTTTTCTTCTGCTTTGTAAAAGTTAAAGTTTTGCGATTTTTTCTGAAATAAGTGTTATCCTAAGTCAAAGTTGGTATGTATTTATTTAAAAAAACATTTGTGTGTCCTGTGTTTGTTTGTATTCGTGGTAAATCGATGTATAAGTTAACATTTCATTTACAGTAGCATTACTTACTTACCTCAGACTTTCGTGGAATAGAACTTTTGACCCCTACGATCTCCTGCCACCAATCTTTCTGTGTTTATAGAATTAGCTTTTGTGAATCGTCCAGTGTCAAAATGAGGTGCTACCAGCTGCTACCCTATAGCTTATTATATTTTATAGGTACAATGTCAGTTTTAAGAAGCACGCTTTTTGCAATATGGCACAAGGAAACTGTGCTCGAAAAGAAACTTGAGGCAATTCAAAGACATGTTTTTTCATTCCTTATTGATAAGAACAATATTAGCGATGAAGAATACAAGCAAATTAATGAAAAATTAGCCAAATTTTCTAGCAAACTTACGGAAAAGTGGAAAAAATGCCGTTGAAACCACATATATTTTCAAAAACAAAATGAAAATTGGCTAAATGAGTCTATTGTGCTAACTGAAATAGCCTCTAGTAGCTCTGGGCGCCCAGTAAAACCTTTCTCTGATTGCAAACCTCATCGCCAAGTTCAAAGAGTTTCCGACATTGTTAAGGAAACCCCATGCGAAGAATTGGTTGTGGCTGCTCGCGTGAGTTTGTATAATTCTGGCAAAAGAAATGCATCTCATATGTTATTGAACCTAGACTCAGAAAATCCCACAAAAATTACTATTATAATAATAATAATAATAAAAAAATTACGCGAAATAAAGATATGCGAAACTATCGCTTGAATCACACTCGAAAAGCGTCCAGAATAAATACGATGGAAGACCTTATGCATTCACTTTTACTGACATCAGACCCGCTAATATCATCGATGTCAAAATGTACTTCCACGTTCTCATAAAAGTATATTGCTTTGGATGACGAGGTGATTCAGCTTTTGGAAAGCATCCCCGAAATTAGCAACAATGAAATTTAATTTTCCAATTTTGTTATAATAAAATACAGGGCTTAAAATTTAAAAAACAAAAAATCAAAATTACAACATTTATTTTTTAATTTGAAAAATTTTTTTATTTAAAAATGAGTATTGTTAAATATTTGTTAATTTACATACTAAATTATAAAAAACATAACTTGTTTATTTAGCTTGATATTAATTATTGACTGCCAGATTGGCTAAATCGACCACTGTGCGCTGGCCCAATGTGCGATGGCTAAGACCACTTTCACGATAGGCTTCGATTTGGCCCCTTTCATACTCGGATAGTTGTTCTCCGCGTCCCATATTTGATTCGATTTCAAGAAAATATATGAAATTAAACATTTACATGTTTTAAAAACATATCGCCCCACTCCCAAGTTTAATCGCAAACTAAAAATCTTTCAGTTGAACCTATTCAGTTGAAGCAAAAAATGGTACATAAATAGCGGAAGCAATAGCAAAATATAATATTCAAAGTATGGAACATACGGTTTTTTACTAGCAAACACAGATTAAAACAAGAAAGGAAAGCTAACTTCGGGTGGAGCCGAAGTTGATATACCCTTGCAGCTAAAACAGGATATATATCGCTAAAATCGGATATAGTTGACCGATTCTTATGGGAATATCATGATATAACCAATAAATTACAAGACAAAATCTAAAAAAAATTCCAAACTTCTATCTTGAAGAACCCCAAAGTTGGTATTTTTACCAAATACCATTTCCGATCGTTCAGTTATATGGCAGCTATAAGATATAGTAGGCCGATCCATATGATCGATGGCATCATGGACCAAGACGTCTATGTCGACATACTCAAAAAAGTAGTGCTTTCTTATGCACAGTGAGATATGTCCTTAAAATGGACATTCCAGCAGGATAACGATCCAAAACCTACCTGCAAATTGGCTAAGAGTTGGGTTAGTCAACAAAACATTGATCTAATGTCGTGGCCAGCACAGTCCTCGGACTTAAATCCGATTTAAAATTTATGGGAGGACATCAAGGGATATGTGGCAAAGAAATCCACGACTTTAAAACCGCAGCTTTGGCAATTTGTACAGGACGCGTGGGCCCAGATTCCCCTCAAGCGTTGCCAGGACTTGGTGGACTCCTTGCCACGTAGGTGTGAAGCTGTTATAGCCAATAAAGGCTTTACGACAAAATATTAGTTTATATTTATCATTTTTGTTATTTGTATTAAGTTATTTTTAAGATTTGGTGAAATTTTAAGTTTTTTTTGGTAACACTGCTATTTTAATGAACAGCACATTTTGTCGATATTATTTTGTTATTATCTATATTTTCAAAAAAAATGCAGTAATTAGACTGAAACAAATGTTAACATAATTAAAAATAAATATATTATGTGGATGTAAACCAAATTCGTCCCATTTTGGTGTTCATACTACGATTTTTCGATCTTAAACATTTATGTCATGAGCACTGCTATTTTCATGAACACAGCTGTACCTATGAGGCGTCGCCGCAGAATGAAAAATTTCGACACTTAGGCACTTTTGCCGGACTCTATCTTTTGATATGTCATTTTTAAGACCCTAAAGAATTTTTTAAGCGAAAAAAAAAATTTTCGATTTTTTCAAAATTCTACTCAGATGTCCCCCCTTAAATTGTTATATACAGTCTGATTATAACTGATCTGCAGTCTAATATGATTAGGAAAATCACCATTTTTAGGGCCCATATTACATTGTATGCTATGCGCCAAGAGTTTAAATTTAATTACTTTAATGCAATATACTTTACAATATTAAATTTTACAATATTTATTTTAGGAAACAAGAGCTGTTAAACGGAATTTATGCCATGGGATTCAATACGCCAAGTAAAATACAGGAGACAGCGTTACCAACACTACTTGCAGATCCGCCACAAAATATGATTGCGCAAAGCCAGTCTGGTACAGGAAAAACTGCGGCGTTTGTCTTAGCTATGCTAAGCCGAGTAAACGTTAATTTAAATCACCCTCAGGTATATTCATTAAAAACAAGAAAGGATTTCTAACTTCGGACGAAACCGAAGCTTATATAACCTTGCAGTTAAATATGGTTTTAAATATATTTTATGATATATATTAAATTTAATCTATATTAATAGAACCTTCTTTCCTTTGCACGCAGTATATAAATCGGAACGGTCAGGATCGGCCGATTATATCCTATAGCTGCCATATAACTGTTTGATCGTAAATGCCATAACTCTGGTGATCTCAGAGTTAAAGAGTTTGATCCGATCTACCAAAAAAATGATCCAATCTACCAAATTTCATAAGGATATTGTATTAGCCAAGTATTGCTTATAGCTGCCATAGAACTGAACGGTCGGAAATTACCCAACATTCGAGTTTTTAAAGAAAGAAGGTTGGGCCTGCCTACAAACATGTTTTCGGCCATCTAGACAACTTCATAAGAACCGGAAAACTATATTCGATATTTGCTTTATATGTTCTTAGTTCGTGGCTGAATTACAGATTCATCTGATTTCTTTATGGTATTTATATTGTATGTAAGAATGAGCTCTGAAAATATATACAATTTTTGAGGAGCACATATTAAGTCTTCTATACGATTCAAAAACTAAAGCAAGTAACAAGACGATTCCCGATTGGGAACCGATTACCCGAACAGGTTACTCGATTGCTTTGGCGATTGCGTATTTTGATTGCTTATTTTGACGTATTCGGTCGATAATAGTTATAATTACTATAATTAATAGTAATATTAATAATATACTATAAATACTATAATTATTAGATAATAATTACTTGGCCGATCCTTATGAAGTTTGGTGGGTCGTATTATTTTGTCAAATATAGCATATAGCATCCGAACTCTCTAACTCTAAAAACACCGGAATTATAGCATTTCCGATCAATAAGGTATATGGCAGCTATAGGATATAGTCGGCCGATCTCGCCGTTCCGACTTATACTGGGTGCAAACTTTCAAGACGATAGCTTTAAAACTGAGAGACTAGTTCGCGTAGAAACAGATGAACAGAGATGCACAGACAGACGGACAGACGGACATGCTTATATCAACTCAAAAATATATATACTTTATAGTGTCGGAGATGTCTCCTCACTGCGTTGCATACTTTTGACCATCATTATTATACCCTCTGCAAGGGTAAAAAAAAATAAAAAAAAATTAAAATAAAAAAAAATTAAAAACGGCATAGACAAGGCACTTCGACGAATACTTCGATAATATCCATCGACGACAAACACCTTTTTTCTGTCTGGTGTTAACCTTTAACTTGCTCACGGAATCATAATATTGCCGATGGAAGCATCGGTGTCCGGCGCCTTGTTAGTCAGCTCCTGCTTGAGGTCGCAGGTGTGGCCGCAGGTGCACTGCATCCGTTGCTCACGCTCGCTTAGATCAGTCACCATAAGCAGATGGTTATCCGATTGCTCACCGATGACGAGGTTTTCGGATTTAACGCGCTCTAAGCTATAACAGGCCTAGAGGACGTTGGCCAGCGATACGCTGCGAACTTTGTAGCCTATGCGCTCTTCGTAGGCCGACAGCTTGATGTCGACGCTGCTCAGATAAGCGGTAATGCTGAGCATGGGACGATGGATGGTCACTCTAGGTTGGGGTTAGAAGCAAACCAGAGAATCCAGGGATGGGGTGGGAGTTGTAGACTAAATTTATTTATATTAGACAATATTAGGAGTCATAGACTTTTTATTCTGCTTTCCCACTGAATTGCATCGGTTTTTTTACAAGCGGAAAATTATAGATCAAAATGTTTTAAATTAAAATCCATACTAAATCGGTATTACCGACGTAGGAAGTAGTAGGGTAGCTTCTGTTTTTTTTTTTACGAAAATCGATAACTTAGAGTTTAATTAAATGCCCTTTATTGCGGTTATATAGAAATCGGAGCGGGGGTCGACAACGATGGTCAGAAAGGCGCGATGATCTTAGGAGAAGTGCAGACTCCTGTTGCTTGGCGATCAATGCATTTTTATAGGAGGGTCGGACGCCATAGGCGAATGAAAGATAATGACAGGGAGCTTAAGCACGAATATGAAAAGTACACCCGGGAGAGACGAGGCCGCGTGCACGTGCGCAAAGCTGGAACAGGGGACAAACCGCATATCGCGATAGTGCACCGGACAGATAAGATTGCATCTATAAGAGATGCGGTTTATAGGTTTACCGTTGTTTTTTTTTTTGAGACGCCAAAATTTTGAGACAAAGGGTGACATGACGGGCCACTAGGCGTGCTTCGCCCGCATCAATCCCCAACTCTGCCCCCAAGATGATACTGGGTACCACAGCTTTTGGCTTTCCAGAATTAACATATATCTACCATATTCCCGGGCCAAAGTCGGTCAGTCAAAACTTTTCGAGCAATCCGTAAAAATTCCTATTATTTTTTCGATTTAAAAATTGCGGAAACTATCAGATAGGTCAGGTAGAAGTGGAGCACCCACTTCCTTACGTTGGGCATGAGAGTGTTCGCCCAGCGTCCCTTAGGGGCAGTATTCCAGTATTCCGAGTGTCCTCCTATTAGCCTCCTGCAACTCCTTTGACTTCCGTGCCCTCTCCCTCAGCGCGGCCATACATGTCGTTTTTATTCTTGGCACTATAAACTTGGAAAAGCTTATATTTAATTAAAAATTAAGTGTTTCCCTGGTGATTTCGCATCCTTCTTTGATTGGCTCTCAGAAAAGGCAGGAACAAAAAATTTTTCTTGCAGATTTTTTAAGGTCTGTGTTCGTGATCTTGAACTACGTTGCATTGATATGTGGCAAAAGCAACCGTTTGGTTCACATTGTCTCCGACGATCAAGCCGAAGGAGGTATTCACCAGTGATGGCACACTGAAAATGGTTTCGAAAAACCATTTCGATGTCAATCAAAATGTCAATTTTATTTTACTTATAAAAGAACGGATTTTCAAGTTTGATGGTATCTGGTCTGGTACGTTTCAGTCGCGGGTGGCGGACGTTGGGTGTGGCTGGATTTTGCATATTCTTTTCATCACGGCGAATCCTAATTATCACTCAAATGAAGAAACTCGAGATTTTATCATAATATGAACGATATAATTCAATTCAATTGACTGTTTGGCAATTGTTTGCGATCCCACTAATTGATTGAATCACCTTGTTCGTGATAACTTTAGTCGATTAGCAGTTTCTTCCGCAATTAGATAGAATTCTGAGTCTGAATCAAGTACTGCTCGGACTACCTGAAATCGTCCTGATCCATCCAGGGTACCCATTTTGGATGTGTAATAAGAGACGAGAGGTATAGCGGTTGTAATAAAGATGCGATAGCTCTTGACGTTGATGCATGTGATGTGCAGCGCTGGGATCGGACGTACCAAGGAAGCATGTACACACGGGTTTAATCAGAAAACTCCTGTCCAGTGGTATTCTGGGGTGAAGGAGGCGCTATGGCGAGCTTAGATAAGCCAAAACTCTCAGAGATAATTTTTTTTGTTTGAATGCAGTTTACTTTAAACTTTATAAGAAAAAATTTTTTTGTTGTAACTTTTGAAAGTTTTATTTACAATCTGTCCTCAGTTAGGGACAATAATTTTTTAAGTTAACCTTGACAATAGGAGTTTGATAAATACAAGCTATGAATCTAAAAAAATTAATTTAGTAAATCCAGTGGATGCTTCCTCTTGAGTCTTCTGATGGTGGTGCTGCTGTCCAGCAAATTGGTGGCACATGTGTTTGGATGTCGTGTTAGTCTGTCCTTGTATTTAGCGGCGAATCTTCTAACTTCAGCGCTGACTGTAGGGATGCCCAGTTGAGCATGAATAGTCAAATTGTCATGGTAAGGATGAGCCCCAGACAGCGTCCTGAGAGCTCTGTTCTGTGCCAGCTGAATGACTTTCGTATTGCTTGGACTCGCTGTGCCCCACAGTTGGATACCATACGTCCAAACTGGCTTCAGTATTGACTTATATATTAGTAGTTTTACCCTCAGCTTCAGGGTTGACTTAAGTCCAATCAACCAGTAAACCCGCCGCAGCTTTTCTTGTACTTGGTTTGTTTTGCGCAGTAGATGGGTCCTCCATGTTAGCCGCCTATCCAACGTCATTCCCAAGTATTTAGGGGTTGAGTTAGGTGGTATGGCAGTGCCTCCAATGCTAATCTGTGGACAGTCGCCTCTCTTCAAGGTAAATGTAGTTTGGGCGGACTTATCATGATTAATCGCAATGTTCCATCTTTGAAGCCACGGGTCAAGGGCATCGAGCTGACGCTGGAGACAGTCAGAGGCATCCTGTGGCAAGCTTGCCGAAGCTAGGAAAGCTGTGTCGTCTGCATATGTTGCGGCCAGCAAACCTCCTTCATCTATAACAGGCATGTCTGCTGTGTATAGTGTGTAGAGAATTGGACCAAGGACACTACCCTGCGGTACACCTGCCTTAATGGGCCTATAATCTGACCTTGCGTCTCCACATCTAACCCTAAATGACCTGTCATTCAGGTATGACTTGAGGAAGGCGTAATGCTCATGGGGTACGCTCCCTTTTATATTCATTAGTAGTCCTGGATGCCAGACCCTGTCAAATGCCTGCTTAACGTCAAGGAAAACTGCGCAACAATATTTCTTCTCCTCCAGGCTGTTAAGAATATTTTATACAATCCTGTGGCATTGCTCCGGGGTGCCGTGACAACGCCTGAAACCAAATTGATGGTCTGGAATCAAGCCAGCCTCGTCTAATACGGTCTGAAATCTGCGCAGAAATACTCTCTCAAGTAACTTGGATAGTACTGATAATAAGCTTATCGGCCTGTATGAGGCAAGATCAGCTTCTGGCTTTCCTGGCTTCGGAATGAGGATGACCTCCGCCTTTTTCCAGTCAGAGGGGAAGTGGCCGATCTCCAAGCACGCGTTGAATATGCCCGTAAGCCTTTGGATACCTAATGGGGGAGAAGTTTAATGGCAAGTGCTTCAAGGCCATCCGCACCCGGGGATTTTTTGGTGTTAAGGCCAGCGACCTCCTCTTGAACTTCCTCTTCCGAGACTGGCTCCAATTGACAGAAATCCGTGCAGGGTAGAGACAAAAACCTCTCAGTCTCGGCTTGGTCCACCTCCGAGCATCTATTGAATGGAGTGAAGGCGTTTTCCAAATGAGCAGCAAATGCGTCCGCCCTCTCCTGATCGGAGCGGCACCACTCACCGTCGGGTTTCCTAACCTGAGCCACTCTTTTCCTTGGACGCTTGATGTGACTTGTCAGTTGCCACAAGTTGTGCTCGGGGTCGCCGGGCTCAACCTGACGTAGGTATTCTTTAAAAGCACAAGTCCGCAACCTCTGGAGCAGCTTCGTGAGTCTTTTGGTCGCACGATTGAGAGCTGTTTTGTCGCTTGGATACCTAGTTCGGAACCAGATCCTTCTAAGCCGTCGCTTTTCATTGAGAAGTAGAGCTACTTCTGGAGACCACAAATGTAGGTGCCTTTGAAGGATTTTGTTATTGCATGGAGCCCTTGGTGTTGCGACTAAGGCAGCATTGTGCATCTCCTGAGTAAGGTTGACCACGGCATTGTCAATATCAAATCCTGTGTTGAGGTCCGGCTGAGTATTGCCTAGGGCGTTATTTAGCCACCCTGTGTAGGTTTCGATGTTGGTACGTGATTTTATCATCCGAGAACTGATGACCTTCTTTTCAACAGGGGTATTAATGTGGAGCTCCACCGCGCTGTGATCCGAAAGGAGATCTGCATTTGACGAGCAAGCAATGAAGTCCGGATGAATTCCGTGGGATATAGCAAAGTCCAGTAGGTCCGGCCGTTTTTGGGGGTCAGTGGGCCAGTACGTAGGCTCTCCGGTTGAATGGAAGTTCAACAAGAAAATATAAATATATATGTTAAGACGGCTGTAGGAATGAAAATCCGTCTCACTAAGACCGTATTCGATCCATTGTTATACCTTATTAGTGATCTTTCCTTCCCTGAAGACTCTTGGATTAGCAGTTTAGCCACCCTGTGGCTTGGGTGAATTTCTGTAACCTTTTTGGATCTAGGACTGACAACATTGACATTTTGATGAAGAATCTATTTTCCAGATGTTTCTGTTTTGAGACTTTGAAGGACCGGGAAGTGGCTAAGAAGATATTCGACTTATTCGGTTTATCCTCTTTCCTGTAGCTACAGCAGTTGTTATTCTTGGGTGAATTCATTTGCCTACCATGTGTTCCCACAAGACAGTTCCCCGTGATCACTGTGTTCTTTTCCTTGAGATAAGGTGCCAGTGTTTGCGAGCCAACCTTATTTGAGATAGTTTATCTTAGTTTATCTCCATCTTATTTGAGATGGAGTTCCAGCTACGTTGGTTCTTACTATAGATGGCTTCTTTAAGCCACCCTTCATTTCGGTCTTCAGTTGGTCTGCCATGCAGTTGCATGGTATGTCCGTGTGACCTGCAATCTAGATGAAGCTAATGTTATGCTGTTGTGCCATTTCGTGAAGACTGTTTTTTCTGAGACTGTTTTTTATTTGCTTGAGATCAAGCCGATCGATGTAATGGCCGCTTGGCTGTCAGTGAATATTTTTACTCCACCGTTTGTGAAGCTTGATGTTTATAGATATTTTAGATGCTTCCTTAATTGCCATGAAATCAGTTTGGAAGACACTGCAGCGATCAAGATGCCGGAAAGAGACTTCCTAGTTGTTCGAAGTATTCTTTCTTATTTTTTACTTATTTTGAGCCATCTGTGTAGAAGCTTATCGTTTTACCTGGAAATCGGATTTGGGCGATCCATTCCTCCCTTTTGGGAATGGTGGGAATTCATCTCTGGAAACTTCGATATTTCCCGTCATGTTTAAGAAATCTTACAAATTATCTACTTGCTTTTATCTATTTGCAAAACTATTGTAGCTCAATAATTAATCCTTGCCAGCATGCCGTGCCCAATCTACAATTCATCGATGGGTGTGCCTTAGAAAGATTTACTTAGGTGAACGATCTGTGTGTCCTATTAGATTTGAAACTTAAATTTTCGGACCATTTTTCTGAAAAATTATGTGAGTTTGAGTTACCCCAATTTTTTGCTTGGTTCTAAGTGTAACTTTAAAAGTTCTCTCAGCCACTAATTGTGCTTTGATTGGTTGTGTGTATGTTGTCGCTTTAAGAAGCGTCGTTTTAGCAGGGCGACAGCGTAGTGTCGTTGTCGCTGAGTGTGGTTCGGTTGTACGGATAGAAAGAAGAAGGGACGACTCAGGTAGTTGCGTATAGGCCGTCGTATGTGCAAAACCGAAACTCGCGATATTACGATGTCGGAAAACAACGGTGCTGCAACATCAGAAATGGGATCTGGCTCGCTACCTAATGATTTCATGGTCCAGATGGACCATGGCGAATTTTGATGGAAATGCAAAATAAAAACTTGATCAAGCTTATTATTAAAGCTGTACAATCGGCGACACCTGAAACAACAAATAAGAAAACAATTTGGCTTCCAAAATTCAACGCAGACCTTGATGGCGGCGATGCGTTCAACCGTAAATATAATTTTGGCCGAAAATACTGTAAAAGGCAGCGAGTTGGTAATTTTGAGTAATTCATTAAAAGGTAGTGCGTCGCAGTGGCTTCCGCAAATATGTTATTCTGAGATAACTTGGGACGAATTTAAAGAACTTTTCATGCAGCGTTTTGGCATTGTAGAAACGCCAGCGGCCATGTTTCTGTCAATGTTAGCTAATTATCCGACCGATGGCGAATGCCTCTCCAACTATGTTAGTCCTATGGTGACGGCACTTATCACGAAATGGCGTGACATGAACGTAGAGAAAATTGCAGTTTCTTGCGAAGATGGCTCATGTTGGTAACAAATTGCAGCGTTTAACCTTTACTTCGAATATGCACACCGGAATTGCAAACCGAGCTTAAAGTATTCGCGTTCAACAAGAGAAAGAAAATTCTACAAGAAGAAATATTTTCACCTGACATAAAGCGTTCGAAACTTTCAACAATAAAATGTAATTTCTGTGGAAAATTGGCTTTATTGGCATGGCTTTATTAAGCGTCGCTCCACCACCATAAGTTTACTGGAGTTGACATGCATTGTCATAGATGGCTTTTGTAAGGGATATTAAACCGATGTAATTTACACAGACTTCAGCAAAGCATTTGATTCAGTTAATCACTCACTCTTGTTGAGTAAACTGAATATGCTGGGTTTGCCTATAGACCTCTGGATCTCCAGCTACTTAAGGGGACCCCCCCCATTCTCGGTTTCAAAAATTTGATTCTTTTTTTTTTTTTATTCGAACTATTAACTATTCAAGAATGTTCCCTGAAAATTTCAAGTAAAAATTTCAAAAACTTATGAAAAAGTCAATTTTTAAAAAATAATTTTCAAAGGTCCGCCATTTTGTTAATTTTTGAGCAAAGTTAATAATCCTAGTTCATACCAGAGCCACACATGTACTCTTTCTAATCCCGTTGGAATTTTTGGATTCAGATGATCCAGTGAGCGGAAATCACATGCGCCGCCGAAAAGAAGGGCTTTTCTTTGATCACAAAAAACAACAACAAAAACACAAAAAAAAAAATTCTGTAAAATGGTTTTCTTCATTTTTAAGTGTTAATATATGTATGCAAATTATTTAATTATTTATGCCGGCTGGCGGTGCCTCCGTGGCAAGGGTAGAGCCGGTTGGATGAATATCCGTGGAGGGCCGGCAGTAGGTTGCTGCCGTTGGTTAGGTAGTGTTGACCACCAAAGATGGTAACCACTTCCTTCCTTTTCCGAAGGTTATGGTGGGAGATACTTATCTCCGATGTTACGGCCCTTAAGGCACGATAACCAAATTTAATAATCAGAATAAATGTAACGGCTAAAGCCGGAGTTTTATGTTCGAGCTAGTGCTCTTTATTTCAAATCCAAATTAAAACTAAAACTTAAGAATTAACAAAAGTTCATGCATAGCCGGATGCCCGTGGCAGACCGCTGACCTTGCACATTTTGCAGAAGCCATACGATCGCTGTCAGCCAATGGAAAGGAGCCACGGCTCGGAATGGTACAATGTGCCGGCTCAGTATAGGGCCAATAAGGTGGACCCAATTTAGGGTGGACCATGCATGAGAGAAATGTGTAATAATAATAATAATAAAAAATGATGAATATTAATAAGGGGAATAAGAATTGGCCTGCTCAGCCTAAGCTGGGAGTTGGTTGTTAACTACTCCCCCCTTAAATTGGACGCCGTCCTCGGTGACAGCCAATTCGTCGATGGACTTTTGTAGCTGGGCCGCCTCTCGTTTGCGCCTGCAGTGTTGTTGGAGCAGGACCAACGCGCATAGTGTGAGGCTGACGGCGACTCCTGCGGCGAACCATATCCTCGGGGAACCTCCAGCCGACACGTCCTCTCTGAGCTCCTGCATTAAACGCAGGTTATGCTCGTTCATCCGCTGTAACATTGGCAGGCTCAGTATGTGATCGTGTCCCGTGATGTTAATTAAGGGGGAGGCCGCAATACCCGGACTCTTATTCACGGAGTGGTTGAGGTTCAAATACACGGAGTCGTTGATCACCGCCTTTCTCTGGAAGGTGATGAGGTGGGTCCCTACTATGGTTGTTGTGGGACCGTCATCGATGGTAATCCTCGTTAGTTTCTCGTTGACGATTATTACTCCATCGTCCACAATTGTAAGGGGTTCCAGATTGCTGGGCCGCGTCCGGCACGTAGCAGCCCCGCCTGCATGTAATTGCCTGGCGCAGGTGTCGTGAGACGCCTTTTTGCAAAATGTGGCCAAGTTGGTAGAAGCGCAATCGGAGACTGCTAGGATTCCGTCATCACATTCCGCCACGATGTTGTCTTCTATTTGTAGTATAGTATGGTAATGTGCGACAGGGAAGAGCAGGACTTTTACGCGCTTAACTTAACTCTAACTCTAGGATACTGGACTATAACGTGGACAAGAGCATTATTTTGAAAAATCTTAATCTTAGATACATCCATAAGGCTAACTATTGGGACCTCTGTGAGCTGTTCGTCAAAAATAGCCTTTAGGTCATTATGATTGAAAATAGTAGGATTGATGATATTATTTTTAGCAAGCGTGATAGTGAACATACAATTTTGGATTTCGGATATTAACATTCTATTTCTGGCAAGGAGTGTTTCGAACAGATGGCCCGAGTCAACAAGCCCGTCCTTTTTCTCCCTGAGGATCTTGTTTACCGTGTCTGTGAGTAGATTGATGTGTTTCTGTGTCTCTGTGTTAATTATAACCTGTCTTTTATTAGCCTCGATAAGCGATGCTTGATTGGTGTTAATTCTACTTAGATCATCCGCGTCAAAAAATCAAGTCTCCTGGCCATCCTATGGTGTACCTTAAGTTCCTCCAGAAGGTTCTGGGCATGTTCAATGTCCACTTCCAGCAGCTTCCTCATGTGGGAATGTGGGAACAGTTCCAGCATTCTGACCGTGGAGTCAATTATGCTGGCAAACTCGGACAGATTTGTCGAGTGCCTGACCAGGCCGTACTGTTCCCATACTAAAACGTTGCCGTCTAGCACCGGGATGTATTTAGCGTGCGAGAAATCGGTGATTCTTGCGCTTGCGGTGGACAGCAGTATGATGGATATGATGGTGAGCCTGTGGGAATTATAGCAACGATTGGGTTTTAATATAAGGGCGACTGTGGCAGATGAAATGCCTATCTAATGTTGTCCTTATGGACCACCCTCCCCCTAATGAGAACAGATGTTCCCAGATCAGCTTCTACACGCTCTTCTGAATAAAGCTGAGTTAATTTGTTCCCTAATCTTTTGTTGTTGCGTAGGTGCACTCTTTCACCGACTTCGAAGACTCTGTTCTGCCTTGAAGGATTAACCCTGTCTAGGTTGGATTGTTGTGCCTTGTCAATCTTGGCTTTAATTGCCAGCTTCATCTCGTCGCTGCTGGCGTGGATGACCTCTACCGGCCTAAACTCTGTAACCGAATGTAGCGACCTGTTGTATTCTATAGTAGACCTCAATATTAGTTCCACAGTGTCCTTGATTTTTTTATCAATCTTGAGGCATCTGGCAATTTCCGCCAGGGTACTGTGAAATCTCTCTACTCGACCATTGGAGCTACTGTGTAGCGGTGGCGCGTTAACAACATCGATGCTGTATTGGTTTCGCAGCAATGATGTGATTGTCTCAAAGTTAAAGGAGGCCTCATTGTCGCAGTATATGGTCTTGGTGTTGGGGTAAAAATTTACCAGTTGGAGAATGGGTGCTCGTACATCTATTATTGCCCTGGAAACTAAGGGCTGTACGATAGCGAATTTGGAAAATGTATCAATGCAAGTTAAGAAGATTTTTTTATCGGTTGAAAAAATGTCGATATGCAACATTTCCCCAACGTATGATGGGATAGGCGTAGTTCCTAATTCCTCTTTCTTAAGATGCCGGTCGTATTTGGCTTTACTGCAGACTTTGCAATTTGCGACCACTTCGCTAGCTAATTTGGAAATGTTCGGGAAGTAGTAATCCCGGAGAATTTGTTTTGCGTTCTCCTGGGCAGCCCTATGGGCGCGATTGTGCTCTGTGTTAGGGATCTCCAACTGTTCATTAGCGTTGGTTATGTCATTGACGAAGGTTTTACAATGCCAGAACTTTGTCGCAGGAAATTCCTGCCTCAAGGCATGTTGAATGCGAGCTAGTGTAGGGAAGTCACAGTGAATTGCATTCACAACGTTGGCGTTGATGATCTCCTTAACGGATTCAACAAGATTCAACAAGTTATTAAAGTTAATGATATGGCGAGTTCTATTTCCGAAGACTATGAAATCTCGCCGAAGCGGTTAGCCTGTTTCTTCCAAAATAATTTGGTTTCTAAAGCAGTTCAGAGGTTTGTCTGTGGTCTCTATGGTGTATGAGAGCGAAAGTTCACTATGCACCGTAGCCGCGTCGGACTGGGCCTCAGCCTCTGAGTAATTTAGGGGTTGCCTCGATAGCGCGTCAGCTACCAGGTTTTGTTTTCCGGGTGTGTAAAACACTTTCCCGTTGTTCTCACCAATGAACGCTTTCCATCGCTTGATCTTAGCGTTGGTGTTTTTGTCGGATACCGCATATGTGAGAGGCTGGTGGTCTGTAAAGATCCGTATTTCATTGTTACCGTATAGGTAGTTTTGGAGTTTGCCTATTGCCCAGACTATCGCCAACAATTCTCTTTCGTTGGTGGCGTAGTTCAGCTCGCAGTCTTTTAGCGTGCGTGAAATCATGGTAATAGGTCTTTTATTTTGGGATAGTACCGCGCCTATTCCACTCGCTGAGGCGTCGGTGGTTAACTCAAACGGTAATTAAAAATCAGGGTATGACAAAATGACGTCTTCCGATGCCAAAATGTTACCAAGATGATCAAATGCGTTTCGCTGGGTTTCATTAAACTTGACAGCTACTTTTCTCGACATATTCTTGCTGACCGTCCCGTTTTCCCCTTTGAGGATGGCGGTCAGAGGTCTAGCAATGGAGGCAAAGTTTTTTACAAAGATCCTATAATAGCTCGCCATGCCTAGGAAAGACCTGAGGCTAAACAGGTTTTTTGGTTCTGGGAACTCTTTTATTGCCCTAACTTTTTCTGGGTCTGTTTTTGTTCCTCCTCTGGTGACAATGAACCCTAGGAACTCAACGCTTTCTTTAAAGAACTTAGTTTTTTCCCGTGCCACCCTCATGTTGGCATCGACTAGGCGCTTAAGCACCTTGTCAATATGCTTGACATGTTCCGTCTCATTCTCGGAAAAGATGATAACGTCGTCGACGTAGACGTAGCATATTTTGCCGATTTCTTCCCGCAGCACATCGTCGATGGCTCTTTGGAAAATGCTCCCTGCGTTTTTTAGGCCGAAGGGTAGTCGGCAGAATTCGTATTTCCCACCATTGACTGAGAACGAGGTCTTCTCTCGGTCCTTTTCAGCCAGGTATATTTGGTGGTACCCTGAGTTCAGGTCCAGAGTGGTAAAGAATTGGGCTTTCCCCAAGTTCGCTAGAATCATGGGTATGCTCGGCATGGGGTAGCGATCGGCGATTGTTCGCTCGTTCAGCTTCCTGAAGTCGATTACTAATCGCTTCTTCTTGCTGCCATTGTCATCAGTCCCTTTTTTGTCAACCACCCAGGCAGGGCTATTGTACGGGGATCTGGCCGGCTGATTATGCCATTTTGCAGCAGCTCTTTGATCTCATTATTTACAAAGTCTGCTGCCCCCATGGGATAGGGGTATAACTTGGAGTAGACAGGTTCGTCACTCGTAGTTCGAATAGTAGCGATGACCGATGTGTTGAAAGTGAGCGCCTCGTTAGAGGACGAAAACGCCTTAATTCTTTTCAGAATAATTTTGTTGAAGTCGGCTTTAGCCGAACTTGGCACTACTATGTCATCGATTTTTGTGAAGTTGACATTCTGACAGTCAAAAAATTTGAGCTTCTCAGTGACGTTTGCGTATTTTATTACGCTGTTGCCTAGGTCCAATGCTACTCCTGCTCGCGTTAGCGAATCGAAGCCTATAATAGCATCGAACGTGCTCAATGTATCCAAAAGGAAAAATGGAGCCGTGAATAGAGCTCACAGTGAAGGGGGTTTCGACCGGTATTACGTTTCTTAGCTCCTTTACGGGCTTCACGTAATTTTTTGCCGCCCCAGTGTCGATGAGAATTTTTAGTGTTCTATCAGTTAACTGTCGCTCGACGAACGGCAATCGGGAACGCTCCCTAAAAAATGGAGGAGGTCGTTAAGTTCGGCTGTGTCGCTATCTTCCTCAATGGTGGCGACCTCAGCCTCAGCTGTGGTGTCATAATCTGTTACTTCCTGTTGGGGTTGGGCTATATTGTTGACGCGTTGGCGTCTTTGGCCCGATTGACGTTGGGACGTTGGGAGTTTTGTCTTTTGTAATTGTTGTTACTTTGAGGCTTTCCCCAGCTAGTTTCTTGTCTGAATTTAGCCGTTGAGGGGTCTACCTCCATGGGCTGAACCTTATTGTGGTCTAAGGACTCGGGATCTCTGTGCTTCGGCCAGGGATTGTCCTCATGAGGCTTACTTTAATTCTGCTTAGGAATGAAGTGCGGATTTTTATCCTCACCTCTCCATTGCTTTCCCTGACCCTTTTATTGCGCCTATTGCCATCGTTGAAATGGGACTTCTCTTCTATAGCTTTCGCGTAGGATGCCGCGAACGCACTTCTTTCAATGCGATAACGCTAGTGCAGATGGAAGGTCTTTGGGTTGTGCTGGTAGCACGAGTGTCTTGAGGGTCCTCTTAAGCCCTGCGATGAATGCATGAAGGGCATCATCCCTAACCTCCTTATTCAGAATTGCTGCTGTGTCCGTGTTATGTGACATGACTATTTTGTTAGTGACGAGCGTGAGTTTCCTCTCGACCTCATCATAGTATGCCATAAGGTCGGAATCTCTTTCCCGAACCATTTCTAAGTTTTGCCGTAGCACTCTTAGGGACGTTTTTTCCGCATATGGTATGTGCAATCTAGTCTGGCTAGAATTGCATCAAAATTTAGCACTGTATTGTGGGAAGTGAGTAGTGCCCGAGCGGGGCCGCAAATTTTGTTTTTAATGATGACGACGGCCTCGTAGTGTGCCTCGCTGCCGTCGTACTTCTTGAATACTTCATAAGCATCTAATGCAGCCTGCCTCCACGAAACATACTCGTCGTGGCTTCCACTAAACGTCGGCAGGGATTTTACTATGTCCAACTTGACATCGCAATAATCGTGTAATAATAATAATAATAAAAAATGATGAATTAATAAGGGGAATAAGAATTGGCCTGCTCAGCCTAAGCTGGGAGTTGGTTGTTAACTTGCACAGTTACAACCCTAAAAAATAATTTATGTTCAATTGCCAGCCCATTGAAAATCGTCAAAATTTAAAATCGAGAATGGGGGGGTCCCCTTAAATGGAAAGACACAAAGAGTCTTATTTAAAAACATACAGTCCCGTCTGGTCCGTGCTACATCTGGCGTCCCTCAAGGAAGTCATCTTGGCCCGTTATTATTCACGCTTTTTATAAACGACTTGCCCCCTGCTTTAACGAACTCTCTAGTTCTTATGTATGCAGATGATGTAAAGCTTTGTCTTCAGTACAAATCCATCTCTGTCCAATGCATTCTTCAGTCTGACCTTGATAACTTTCAAAAATGGGGTTTAGCTAATGATTTAATACTTAATGAATCAAAATGCAAGCATACGTCTTTTTATCGTTCTTGCCCTGTGCAAGCTACGTATTCTATTAATGGAATTGCCTTAGAAAAATTAAAAAAAAGTTTTAAAAAAAACACACTTTTTTTCGACTTTGTTCGTAAAAAAAAACATGTTCTAACAAATAAATATAAAAAATTCTTTCATTCATGTTGTAGAGAATTTAATTTCAAACATAAAGCAAACAAGATAGAAAAGCTAACTTCGGGTGGCGCCGAAGTTGAAATACCCTTGCAGTTAAATCCAGATATATATCGCAAACATCGGATTAAATTTTCCGATCCTTATGAGAATATCATAATATAACCAATTTATTACAATAACAAATCTAAAACAAAGTACCAAGCTTCCATCTTCATAAATACCAAAGTTGGTATTTTTACCAAATACCATTTCCGATCGTTCAGTTATATGGCAGCTATAAGATATAGTCGGCCGATCGTTATGCAATTTGGTAGGTTGGATCAACTGACCAAAAATAGAATCTGTACGAAGTTCCAACTTTCTATCTCTGACCTGTGCATTGCACGGCGACTTTGAAAACACGACTTTTCAGTAGAAACGTTTAAAGTTTACCACTCCCTAAACTTTACCACTGACACGCACTCACTAAATTGCGTATTACTTTGAAAATAAGTACCGGACGGCTTTATGCTTTTAAAGGCTTATTCCCAGACATATTTAGAGTACATTAAGACAAAAAAAATTTTTCGAAAAAATTAAACTTTTAATTGTATATTCCCCCTTAATGGTTAATAAGGCTAAAAGAGTCCTTGGTTTTATTAAAAGGTGGTCAAAAGAATTTAATGACCCCTATATAACCAAAACATTTTTCATTTCTTTGGTCCGTCCGATACTGGAGTACGATTCATGTGTCTGGAGTCCCCAATATGGAGTACATCAGGACCGCATAGAATCCGTACAAAAGAATTTTCTAACTTTTTCACTTAGAGGTCTAAACTGGGATGCAAATCTTCACCTTCCATCTTATCTTACTCATAAACTTACCTAGCTTAACAAATCGTAGGACAATGGTCGGTGTAGCCTCCAACACAGGAGCAGACGACAGCGCCAACGGCTTAGACCCCCGAGAAAGTGTCAAGATCAGGACGACGAATCAGATTCCCAGCAAAGTATCTTTCCCAACTGGAACTCTAGGAGGGGGGTACTGTGGCAACCCTTTTAAGTTCTCATTCTCGACCAAACTCGATAACTCACGCGAGTATCAATTTTATGGGAGTACATCTCCAACACACACACACTCTGGTCTTACAACTTCGTCCGCCGCCACTGCAGAGTCTTTGCTGCAGTCATCTCTCTATAATCTTTCTAGTTTTAAATATATGTATATAGTGAACAATAAAGAGAAGAACAGCAAGAGTACATCAGGACCGCATAGAATCCGTACAAAAGAATTTCCTAATTTTTTCACTTAGAGGTCTAAACTGGGATGCAAATTTTCACCTTCCATCTTATAATAGTAGACTCTTACTTATAAACTTACCTAGCATTACCTAGCATACCTAGTCTTTCTGCATAACCTTATTAACGGGGATGTAGATAGCCGGCATTTACTAACACGCTTAAAATTTAACATTCCTAATATAAGGACTCGTAACTTTAGTCCCCTGTTCCTTAGCCATTGTAGTTCGACATATGCACGCCATGACCCTTTTAGAGTATTATGTTCGAACTACAATGGTCTCTACTCTATAACATCTCTTTCCTGTCCCTCTTATTTAAAGTACAGATCTTTAAATTTCCTTCCTACCTTCTCCTCCTCCTCATATTACAAATAGCTTAATTTATATTAACAAATCGTTTCTGAGCGCCCCTCGGTCGTCTGGGCCTCTAAGCTTTATGATGAATACAGGAATGCTAGCTGATGCTCTTATTGATGTACAAGTCATTTCCAAATTCTGAAAGACCGCAAAAAAAAAAAAATTTAACCTTCTTTATGTGTGGTGAACTTGGTCATATTTCAACACATTGCAGTAAGCCCAAACTGGACAAGGTCATACACACCAGATGAAAAGAGTGGAGCTCTGCGAAGTTGTTAAGCCCAAAGGATGGTTCATCGAGGTGAGACGTTTATAACAACGTTCGACTCTGGAGCGGAATGTTCATTAATAAAACAAAAGATAGTGATGTTGAAGGGTTTTGGTAGTGGCGGCATATGTGCAATTACTTAGCAACGTAAAAATTAACCAACATTGTATTGAAGTCTTGTTTCATGTTTTGGATAATGAGTATTTGAAGAATGACATTATTATTGGTCGAGAAGTACTGTCCCCTGGATTTAATGTTATAATATCACCAGGAAAATTATTAGATTCACCGCGAATGTTATAATATCACCAGGAAAATTATTAAATTCACCGCGAATCGTCGTCGCATACAGACGTGTAGTTATTGTGCTCCGGAAAGAAAACAAACAAAAAAAGTATTCAATAATATCAAAAAAAAGTGCAGTGACTGGTTTCGTAAATCAACAACAACGCGAAAAGACGCTTTCAGCGATGAAATCGGTAATGTTTATATTGATTAATTAATTAATTAATATAAAACATAACATTTAAAACTCGAACAATATCAACCTCGATTGCAATGAGTCTAAACGACGTCAGCACACAACGTCAACGTGAGCAAGACGAGAGACGGCTCTCAGTACAAAGAAACAACGCTTACTTCACTTTCAAAGCAACCGAAAGTAATGCAAGCTCATCCCAAACACGGTCAATTACCCCAAACTTGACCGAATTCTTAAACGTAGAGAGCGTGAGAGCGCGATCTTGCTCCCCCTCGCTACCATCGATGTCTCTGCAGACAAAGAGCGCAGTAACTAGCACCGCAACCTCTTTGACAACGTCAACCGTAACAACAACAACAACCGCTACTGTAACGACAGCGCGTTTAACAACGTCATCAGCTAGCAGCGCAAACATTGATACTTCTGCCGCTGTGCTTCCCGAAAAAGAGAATAAAAACAAAGAAAATATTAAGCCGGCTGTGCAGACTGGTATGGATCGCTACATCCAAATCAAAAGGAAGCTGAGCCCCCTAAACTCTCAACGCAAAATAACCCGTGGCAATGCTAACATAGCTGCAATAGAAACACCCACGTACTCAAACCGTTTTAAAATCTTGGCAGACTATGAGGATGACGCCGAATCTACAGAAGTCGAAAAAAGGAAGCCTAAGCCCCCGCCAATTTACATACGAGAAAAAAGTTCCAAAGTTCTTGTCAACAAAATTATAGAGCTCATTGGCAAGGACAACTTCCACATAATACCACTCTTTAAGGTTGAGCTCGAACCACAAATTCAGCCCCTAAAGAAATACGAAGTGCGCCCTATATACAATCTTCAGTTCCTGCTGCACCGCAGAACTACAGTTGAGGAGCCGCACAAACGCAATGGCCCGGTACAATGTGCGAACTGCCAAGAATATGGCCATACAAGGTCTTACTGTAAACTGCGCCCAGTCTGTACACTGCCCAGCGAGCAAAGATGACCAAAACTCGAAAAAGTGCGGCAACTGCGGTGGAAATCACACTGCTAACTATAGAGGTTGCCCAGTTTATAAGGAGCTGAAAAGTCGCATCCACCAGAGGGGATTTACTGCCCGCACCCAAAATAATCAGTTCATAGCCTCCAGGTCAAACCCTGAAGTCTTCTTCTCGACTGCAGCCAGATCCTCACTAGGACCCATAAACTCTGACAAAAATGTCACATACGCAAGCGCTTTAAAATCAGGACTGGCAGAATCAGCACACCAAGAACCGAACACGGCTCAGCAGCATCAACCGCCGGAGCAGCCAAAAAGTAACTTTGAAGCTATGATATGCAGTCTACAACAAAGCCTTACGGAGTTCATGTCGTTTATGCGTACAACTATGCAAGATCTAATGCGAAACCAAAATCTATTAATACAAATGCTGGTTTCACAACAATCCAAATAATGACTTCCCTACGAATATCTACATGGAACGCTAACGGCGTTTCGCAGCATAAACTCGAGTTAGCGCAATTCCTACTAGACAATCAAATCGACGTAATGCTGCTTTCAGAAACACATCTTACGAACAGATACAATTTTCAACTACGAGGATATTCATTCTATGGAACAAATCATCCAGACGGTAAAGCACACGGCGGGACTGGAACTTTAATCAGAAGCCGTATAAAGCACCATTATCATACGAAATAAATATACACCTAAATACTGGCAAGCAATTAACTCTAGCTGCCGTATACTGCCCCCCACGCTTCACCATAGCCGAAGATGAGTTTATGCAGTTCTTCAACTCACTCGGAGACCACTTCATAGCGGCAGGAGTTTACAATGCCAAGCACACACACTGGGGATCTCGCCTCGTGACCCCAAAAGGAAAGCAGCTCTATAATGCAATTATCAAAGCTAAGAACAAGCTAGACTATGCTTCTTCTGGCACACCAACATACTGGCCGGCTGACCCAAAGAAACTTCCCGATTTAATTGATTTTGCGATTACCAAAAACATTCCTAAAAATTCCTAAAAGCTCGAGCTTCAACACCTAAAACTATGAACACACAACGCATTCAAAAGAAGACAAATCTACAAATCGAACAGCTCGTCCTCGAAAAGCGACGCTTACGGCGAGAATGGCAATGTCACAGATCGCCATCTGCTAAGCAACGCTTTAAACATGCCTCACGTCAACTTGATCAAGCTCTACAGCAAGAAGAAACGTATGTCCACCACCGCTACATAGAGCAATTGTCAACTAACAGTACGAAACACTCACTATGGAGAGCTCACCCAACTCTGAGCTCACCGAAAGAAACCGTGATGCCTATTAGAAACTCCACAGGCGGGTGGGCGCGCAGCGACGCAGACAGAGCCAGCACGTTTGCCAAACACCTTAAAAATGTCTTCCAACCAAATCCTGCCACCAATGCGTTTACTTTGCCGACTCTATCAGACGAGCCCCAGCCTCAACATGAGCCGATTGAGTTTCGGCCAAACGAAATCGTTAACATCATCAAACGACAATTGAATCCGAAAAAATCCCCAGGCTACGACCTCATAACTCCCAAAATGATCATTGAGCTCCCATACTGCGCCGTTTGCACTCTCACCCAGCTATTTAATGCCATCGCAAAACTTGGCCACTTTCCAGTGAGATGGAAAAAGTCAATTATAATAATGATAGCAAAGCCGGGAAAAGACCACACTATCCCCACGTCGTATAGACCTATAAGCCTACTCTCTTGCCTATCTAAACTCTTTGAAAAATGCCTAATGACTCGGATAAACACATACCTGAGAATCCAGGGAGGAATCCCGTCACACCAATTTGGGTTTCGTGAAAAGCATGGAACAATTGAGCAGGTCAACCGGATAACATCCGAAATTCGGAACGCGTTTGAAAAACGAGAGTACTGTACTGCCATATTTTTAGATGTCTCTCAAGCATTCGAAAGAGTCTGGCTGGAAGGTCTAATGTACAAGATCAAGACAATGCTCCCCTACAGCACCCACAAGATTTTGGAGTCTTACCTACACGACAGAAAATTTGTCGTGAGGTGCAACACCGCTATATCCGATGATTACACTGTTGGAGCTGGAGTTCCTCAAGGCAGCGTGCTAGGGCCAATATTATATGTCCTCTACACAGCAGATATACCGACAAGCACACGTCTAACAACATCCACGTTTGCCGATGACACAGCTATTCTTAGCCGCTCAAAATGCCCGATTCAAGCAACTGCGCAGCTAGCTCATCATATGGTCGATGTCGAAAAATGGCTGTCAGATTGGCGAATTAAAGTGAACGAACTAAATTGCAAGCATGTTACGTTCACTCTGAACAGGCAAAACTGCCCGCCGATAACACTAAACAACACTCTACTCCCACAAGCAAACGAAGTAACATACCTAGGAGTACATCTCGATAGAAGACTCACATGGCGCCGGCACATTGAAGCCAAAAGAACACACCTAAAGCTAAAAGCCAGCGGCCTTCATTGGCTTATCAACGCTCGGTCACCTCTTAGCCTTGAATATAAAGTCCTGCTGTACAACTCGGTACTAAAACCTATATGGATGTACGGCTCGCAGTTATGGGGGAACGCCAGCAATAGCAACATTGACATAATTCAAAGAGTTCAGTCGAAGATCTTGAGAACAATCACCGGGGCACCGTGGTACGTTCGCAACGAAAACATACACCGCGACTTAAACATTCTACCAGTCAAAGAAGCGATCGCAGAACAGAAGGCAAAGTACTTAACCAAGCTATCGGTGCACCCTAACCACCCGGCGAGAGGTCAAACAAGGTTGAGCAACCAATCACGCCTTCGTCGCAATGACTTACCGACCCAGCGACCGACCTGAGGGACGCGCGACCCGAATGCAGTCTTAGTTTTACTGTTAGTTAAATTTTAATGTTAAGATTCGTCAACTTATTGTTAGTCTCAAAAATAAGAGTAGATTCAATAAATAAAAGCAAAGCTATAATAAAAAAAAAAAAAAAAAATTATTAGATTAACTGTAAAGTATTGTTCAAATGATGATAAATTTTATCTTGTTGGGGAACATAAAGATAAATTATAAGATTTATTGGAAAAATATTCAAAATCTTTTATTAATGGAATTCCTTCGACTAGCATTTAACCATGTCCAAAGCAATGCCTGAAGGAAGCAACCCGATTACTCGATCCGACTTTTTAACGAAATGACCACCACCAAAAAAAATCGTTTCACTGCAAAATATACATTCTGGTTTTTGTTTCTGCCAGAATGCGCAATGGCCGGATTGAATATTTTTTGCACAAATATGTTTTTTAAAAAATAATTTTAGATGCTCTGAAGTTACATGCTCTGCCGGTTCGCTTAAGAATTCTAAGTATTGGAACACAAAAGCAAAAATTTAATTAAAAAAAGACACAAAAAGTAATAATTTAAAATAAATAACAAAACACAAAAAAGAGGAGTTCTCAGCTCGGCTCGAACCCAGTCGAGCTTCGGCTTCACACATCAGCCAAAAACGTAGAGTTTACACTCAACTATTCCCGAGGCTGTGTCCCGCGAAAATATTTCTAAACTTCAGGTTTTGATCTTTTCGCTTAAATGCTGAAAAGCTTAAACGCTTTTCTGCTGCCAGCATAGAGTTCTCAGCTCGGCTCGAACCCTATTTATAGCATAGATGCTGTCAGCATCTTCTGCTAGGCAGCATAGAAGTGAAACGAAAAGCTTATTACTATTAGTAGCCATTACCAAGGCGGTGATTTCTTTAGGTGTAAAAAGAAAGACATTTAATATTTACAGAACCCCAATTGTTTGTATACACATAATGTATGACCAACATTTAAATAATATTTTAAATTTAATTGATTAAAACGAAATACCGAACTAAGCAAACGTGTTTTTCGCGAACTCCAGGAAAACATAAAGAAAGTGTAAAATAATAGCAGTTAACCAAACCAAAACTCTGGGGAAACCCCAGAGCGCATAAGCAAAAAGACGCTGAAGACGAAATAGATCAACTTAATCCTTAGATTCCGATTAGAATCCTACTCTTAAGTAGTGATGAGTTAAAAAAAAAACTGCTGATAACTGGTTTACATAAATAATAATTAGCACGATGCAAAGAACGTGCGTAGAAGCTCAGTGAACCAAAAAAACATCTTCTACTCTTACTTTTTAACCCTCGATACCGAAGTGGAAAAATTTAAGAGCAACGGCGTTTAAGAGCAACTCGGTTCTACTCATCGCTGAGAGCCAAAGGGCATTGTCTTGCAAAGGGCATTGGAGCCGGGCTCCCGCTACATGGCGTTTGTAGTGCAAAACCCCTTCCGGTGGCGGCAACCGCAGCGACAACTACTGCAACGCAAAAGTGCTACGTCAACAACTATAGCGAGTACAAAAGCAACCACACAGGTAAACAGACTGAAATGAGTCGCTACATACAGGCAACAAAACCAAAATAAAAGGCGTCCAGAATATTGACGAAAAAGTAGGCAGATCCAGCAACATCAGATTTGGCGAAGACGAATTAGGTTGAGGAAAAGATCCTTCAGATGGGAAAGCCTACGGCGAAACTCGAGTTCTAATCAGAGAACGCATTAAACACCATATTCACAAAAAGTTTGCAACAAACTTCTTGCAGGCCAAAGCGATACAAATTCAGTCAAGCAACAGAATGGAAGGCTATCCAGACCTTATTGATTTGCGGTGACAAAAAACATACCTCGCAATCTAATAAATGCCAAAACGGTCTCCGACTTATCATCAGACCACTCGCCTATATTTCTAACGCTTCTTCAAAGCCCAGAAATAACAGAACCTGGCGTCGGTTCTTCTTGCTACCAACTGAGCCAGAAGCTACCCCTCTGCCAACTACACCTTCATTCCGGCCGAACGAAATCGAAAAAATCAAAAAAGGCTACCGTTGGTGAACTACAAACCTTAAACTTTGATACCTTAATATGACACAGTAATATGATAGCGTAATATGATACCGAAACCGATACACAATTCCGTCATCAGTGCAAATAAGCCTGCTAGCTGTCGGTGCAGCCCACAAAGCTAAAGCCTTTTTAGACTTAAGATTATAAATGTCATTTGAGGACTGCCGGCTCTTCGGGGCGATACAATAAAAACTCCTTTAAACTCTAAAAACCTGAAAATGTCTATTTGGAAATTCAGGAATGTCTAAAACTCATCCTGAATCCTTTCCACCCCATCCTTTGGTATTTTTGAATATAGACGCTTGGGACGCTTTTAACTTTCTTTAAAAGAAAGTCCTTTCTTTTAGATTTTGTATTGTTATAAATTGGTTATATTATAATATTCTCATAAGGATCGGCCAACTATATCCGATTTTAGCGATATGTATCCGGTTTTAATTGCAAGGGTATATCAATTCGGCTCCGCAAAAGTTAGCATTCCTTTCTTGTTTTATTTTATCTTTCTATTTTAACTTTCTGGGGGATCTTTTAGCAGCAGGAGTATATAATACTAAACAGACTCACTGCGGATCACGTCTTGAGCCTCCCAAAGGAAGGCCACTTAAGGATTCAACTATAAATGTGAGAAATAAATTTGACTAGTTTCACTGAAAGGCCGTCATACTTGCAATACATACTGGAGGAACTATCGCGTTTTCAACTTTAAAGTGCTTTGCAAAAACCAAAAAAATTAGGATTTTAAAAAACTTTCCCAATGATTACACAACATCACTTGAATTATTGAGTGTGTGTGATCACTACTATTTTTACGAGCTTCAGAAAATTTAACCCGCTCTTTGCCCCAAAAATTATTAATTATTCGACAAAAAAAAATGAATTTTTGATACCTCTATCCCATACTCATACAACGCAAATGGACGCCAAAATTTCCTGTGACGGGCCCCAGCAGGCCCCAAAGACCATATTACTCTCTTTCTAACGCTCATATTCTCATTGAATGTTTTCTGTTTTTCAGTCTCTGAATGGAGCACCTTGAAGAAGGTTGGTCTGCGCTTCGTTGGGTGCATTATTCACATAATTAATTAATTCTCATAATTAGAAATATACATTTATAGAAATAGAAATGCTTGATTTTTGTGTCTCTTACTTATTAATGTTATTCTTATTTTTTTTAACAAAAATATTTTTATATTTTCAGGTTTTGTGCTTATCTCCTACGTACGAATTAGCTATTCAAACTGGGGAAGTGGCTGCAAGAATGGGACAATTTTGTCCAGAAATAAAACTTAGATTTGCAGTTCGTGGTGAAGAAGGTTTGCCATAATATATTTCATATATGTGTTTTTGTATTGCTATTACTATTTCAGTTGATCGGAATAAAAGGATCTCAGAGCATATTTTAATTGGAACACCTGGAAAAATGTTGGATTGGGGATTAAAATTTCGCCTTTTCGATATGAAAAAAATTACGGTGTTCGTATTGGATGAAGCAGATGTGATGATCGCCACCCAAGGTCACCATGATCAATGTATTAGAATTCACAAGTAAGTACAATTTTGAACGAAAACTGAAATTGCACATTATTCGTGTCCATTTTAACTTTAACTACTTAGCTATCTTTAAAAAATGTTAAATGTTAATTTTTGTAGGATTTTGTAATGTTTACGCTATAAAGTTTTTACTTTTTATTGATTCTTCTATAGATTTTAAGAGTCTAACAATAAGTTGTCACATCTTAATCTATATTAGTTAAGCAGGGATAGAAAGCCGACGGGAATGGAAACTTCGCTGGTTAAGATTTTTATGCCCTTGTAGAGGGTATTATAATTTTTGACTATCGACTTGAAACTTTCCACATACCTTTCTTTCCTTTGCACACAGTATATAAGTCGGATCGGATGACTATATCTTTTAGCTGCCATATAACTGATTGATCGGAAATGCTAAAACTTTGGTGTTTTTAGAGATAAAGAGTTCAGATTTTTTACGAATGCTATTTTTAGCAAAATAATACGACCTACCAAATTTCATAAGGATCAGCCGACTATAACCTATAGCTGCTATATAACTGAACAATCGGAAATTACCCAACTTTCGTGTTTTTAAAGATAGAAAGTTGGAACTTTGTACAGATTCTATTTTCGGTCAGTTAATATAACCTACCCAATTGCATAACGATCGGCCGACTATATCTTATAGCTGCCATATAACTAAACGATCGGAGATGGTATTTGATGGTATAAAGATGGTAATACCATCTTTGATATTTTTGAAGAGGAAGCTTGGTACTTTGTTTTAGATTTTTTATTGTAATAAATTGGTTATATTATGATATTCTCATAAGGATTGGCCAATTTAATGCGATGTTTGCGATATATATCCGGTGTTTGTAGAGGGGCGCTGCTGCCGCCAAAGATTCCAGTAAGAAAAATGCAAAATGAGGTTAAACGCATTCAGCTTTATTCGCTGCTTACATGGTACTAAAAACTTAACTTAGAAAGAATAAACGCTAAACGTAAATAGAAACCAGATCGGACGATCGACGACGGCCGACGAGAGAGGGAGAATGCGCGGATGCGCTCTTCAGCACGGATGAGCTTTTCAGCGGAGATGCGCTCTTAAGTTCAGATGAGCGGCACAATTCACCTCACCTAAACATCCCGCCCCCCCTTGCAATCGCTCGGGTTGCAACAGATCCCTCGTCGCTAGCTCGAGGGCGTACACGGGTCGATGAAGGCCCCCGTGTCGAAGATCCGGGTCCCGGTGTTGACGCTGTTCCGCTTCAGCAGCGACGATAGGGTGGGCGCAGCGACCGCGTCCTGCGGGGGCCCTCGAGAAGAGGCGGAAACTTGCCTAGGCTCGGATGACGCGGGCGGACATAAGCGAATGGGGTGGTTTTCCCTCGAACAGAGATCGCAACCCTTGGGACCCGGAACCACTCGAGTCTCGTATGAACTAAGCCTCCGAGCAGGGGCAGTAGGAGTTCCCGACCTTGGCGGAAGTTGCCCGGAGCCACTAGGCCTGACGTCGTCGATTGCTTCCAGAGTGCGATGGCGCTCTGTCAGAAAGTTGTCTAATTCCTTCCATGTTGGAATTTCGGCCTTATTATGGACGGATTGCTCCCACATGGAAAGTGTGACTTTGGGGAGCTTTGACGAAATCATAAACACCAGGAGGGCAGTCCCAAGCCTCAACATTGATGGCGGACATTGCTAGGGCTGTCAGACAACTCTGAATGGTGGCTTGCAGCTCCTTCAGCGCGACCCCGGACTCTTAAGAAATAGCCTGGATGTTGAAAATGATTTTCAACTGGCTATTGACCAATAGCCGCCGGTTCTCAAAGCGGTCTGTGAGGCTTTGCCAAGCGACGACAAACCCCTCATGGGTAAGCGAAGCCTTAGAAACAATGGCGTGGGCGTCTCATACAAAGACAAATTTTCTATGGCGGGTTCCAGCGCTGGAACGAGCAAGTTCCATTGCGCCAAAAGTTTATAGTCCAATCAAGAAAAATACAAAATTTCAAAATCCCCTTAAAATCGCCTCAGTTATTAGTGGAACCCGCAGTAAAAATCCTTATAAGTGCGGGTTGTACGGCATATTGGCAGGCCGAGTCGTGGAACCCGCTGTCAAGATGAAAATATTTGAGAGCGGGTTCCACGACATACGGCTGCCAGATGAGAGAGAGAAAGAGAGAATTCTATTGTTAGAACGTAACATTTTTGGAACAATGAATGTTTGAAACTTTCAAATTGAACCTGTGTGAGAGCAAAGAGATCAGAAATATCCTCTACTATCTTTAATCTTCAGGTCGGATTTTACTATGGATTTTTGCGTTTACTTTAATACCAACTTTAAGTACCGTTACATCAACATGCAGGGTAGCCTAAATGGTAAGCGCGCGATCCTTGTTCTTGGGGTCCTGGGTTCGATTTTGTTACTGGGCGGTTGTTTCAATTTTTCAATTATTTTTATATTTACCTTTTTTTTTTTAATTATTATATTTACTTTATTATTATTATTTTTAATTTTATTTTATAACTATTGTTGTAAAAATAATTATGTTTAAAATTATGAGAAATTAGCGGATGGGGAAAATACAGACTAGACTGACGTGTTGGATGACAAAATGACTGACGGACGCCCTTGGAATTTTATTTACCGGTCATCCTTTTACATTTTTTTCTTCAATACTGAAATTAAAGATAGAGCTAAAAAAAGATAATTTAAAAAAAAACAAGAAAGGAAAGCTAACATCGGGCGGAGCCGAAGTTGATATACCCTTGCAGTTAAAACCAGATATATATCACAAAAATCGGATTGAATTGGCCGATCCTTATGAGAATATCATAATATAACCAATTTATTACAATAAAAAATCTAAAACACCAAGCTTCCATCTTCAAAAATACCAAAGTTGGTATTTTTACCAAATACCATCTCCGATCGTTTAGTTATATGGCAGCTATAAGATATAGTCGGCTGATCGTTATGCAATTCGGTAGGTTGTATTATTTTACCAAGAATAGCATTCGTACCAAATTCGAATTCTCTAGCTTTAAAAAAACCGAAGTTATAGCATTTCCGATCAATCAGTTATATGGTAGCTATAGGATATAGTCGGCCGATCCCGGCCGTTCCGACTTATATACTGCGTGCAAAGGAAAGAAGGGTGTATGTAAAGTTTCAAGACGATAGCTTTAAAACTGAGAGACTAGTTCGCGTAGAAACAGACAGACAGACGGACAGACGGACATGCTTATATCAACTCAGGAGGTGATCCTGATCAAGAATATATATACTTTATAGGGTCGGAGATGTCTCCTTCACTTCGTTGCACACTTTTGACCAAAATTATAATACCCTCTGCAAGGGTATAATAAAAACACCGATGTCCTTAGGCAGGATTCGAACCTTGAAAAATTGTACAGTGAGCAACTACTCTACGCATTAGGCTACCACCCTGACTCGATCGATGGCGAACAAAATCAGTATTTGTTCCTTTATCACATCGACGCATTGTAAACAGAAACGATGAGAAATTGAAAATGAAAATTGGAAGCCAAAAAATGTTAAAGCCGTCGTGCGAGCAGTCACACATACATACATTACACATTTTGCGCATACATTTTTTGACGCATACATGTAAAGAGTTCTAAAAATAGAATCGTATGTATGTGCGTTCCCCCCTCACCAACAAGCTCGACTAAAAAAGTTGACCGTTTTGGGCCCTGATGTCCCATCTATGTACTTTATAATCTTTGATTTAAGTTAAGTATTCAAGCGTATTTTTATACCCTTGCAGAGGGTATTATAATTTTGTCCAAAAGTGTGCAACGAAGTGAAGGAGACATCTCCGACCCTATAAAGTATATATATTCTTGATCAGGATCACCTGAGTTGATATGAGCATGTCCGTCTGTCCGTCTGTCTGTTTCTACGCAAACTAGTCTCTCAGTTTTAAAGCTATCGTCTTGAAACTTTGCACACACCCTTCTTTCCTTTGCACGCAGTATATAAGTCGGAACGGCCGGGATCGGCCGACTATATCCTATAGCTAACATATAACTGATTGATCGGAAATGTTATAACTTCGGTGTTTTTAAAGCTAGAGAATTCGAATTTGGTACGATTGCTATTTTTGGCAAAATAATACAACATGCCAAATTTTATAAGGATCAGCCGACTATATCCTATATCTGCCATATAACTGATTGATCGGAAATAGCATAACTTCAGTGTTTTTCGAGCTAGAAAGTTGGGATTTTCTATGAATTCTATTTTTGGAAAAATAATACGACTTATCAAGTTTCATATGGATTGGCCGACTATATCTTATAGCTGCCATATAACTGAACGATCGGAAATGGTATTTGGTAAAAATACCAACTTTGGGGTTCTTCAAGATAGGGATTTTTTTTTAGATTTTGTCTTGTAATTTATTGGTTATATTATGATATTCTCATAAGAATCGGTCAACTATATCCGATTTTAGCGATATATATCCTGTTTTAGCTGCAAGGGTGTATCAACTTCGGCTCCGCCCGAAGTTAGCTTTCCTTTCTTGTTTATATGTATGACAGTTTCATTTTCGAAATTTTTGACATTTTTACAAAGTAAGGTACTTGAAGTATTTAAAAAGTTTTACTTAAAATATAACTAATTTAAAACATGATCATGAGATACATGTTAAGGAATATCTCTTTAATAAAATAAATGAAAAATAAGTTCATAGCGTTTGGGCCCTTATTAAGCTTAAACAAATGTAACTATAATTGCAAATGTTAGTGTATTTCAGTTTATTTAATAAAATTTATAATTTTAATTTTAGAATGTTAAATGCCCAATGCCAAATGCTATTTTTCTCTGCAACATATGATAAAGAAGTGATGGATTTTGCCCGTCTTATAGTAACGGAACCAACTATAATAAGGTATGTATTAAGGTATTAGATATTGATATTGTTTCACGATATTAAGGTATTGTTTCACATCAGCAGAATATAGCGTTTACAACTTCTCAAAAATCGTCAGAATTGGTGGTATTGTGTTTCATTCGAAATAAGCATGTCCGTCTGTCTTTCTGCACTAGTCTCTCAACTTTATATCTATCGACTTAAGCTTTCAACACATCCCTTGCATGCAAAATATATGTTGGAAATATAAGTCGACCGGGATCGGTCGCCTTTATTCTTTAGATTCCATATACTCATGCCATGTAACTCATTGATTGAATATGTTATAAATTTGGCGTTTGATTTCGCAACTACTATGCCGTTTCCACTACCAAACCGCAGGTAAAGGGAGGTTTACTTCACAATAATCCAATCTAGTCATCAAAATCGTTATTGTAATTATGTATAGATTAAAATTCAAAATACTCTTGAATTAAACGCACAAAAGCACGCAGCGTGCTTCCATATGCATATTAGATCGATGAAAATATTTCAACAATGCTGCTAATAAAATACTAGTGCTACATTTATAAATATACCTGACCCGGCAAACGTTGTTTTGCTACCAGATGACTTTATAATTTCTCTACAAAATTTACTCAGTCCTATGTATTATAACAGTGGTGGGCAAATACTCATTTTACATAGCACGCGAGTATAGGGTAGGAAATTCTGCCGCAGCGCTGCAGGCACACTAACAGTGTGAGCACTCTCAAATTTTTGAGAAGCTCTCCCATTTGCTCTCATTTTGACTCATTTGACAGCCAAAACTTAAAAATCAAAATGTTTCCACTGAGAAACATTTTCTCACAAATTGGGTTGAAAAAAGTTTTCTCCATAGAAAATAAAGATAGGGAAGCGTAGATTTTCATTTGTTTAAGAACTTTTGCTAGCAAAGCTTTTTTAAAATAAATTAGACTATTTTAGTACCCATTCAAATTTTTGAATTAACGAAAAATGACATAAAAAACTACGTTTTTTTGCTCAGTGGATGCTCTACTCTCATTGTTTTTCTCTGCTACGCATACACTCAAATTTTAAACATGTGTGCGTTTTGCCCCCCACTGTATTATAAAGTCATCTGGAGCGCTGTGAACCATGAGGGAATATAAAAATAACAAAAGGCAACCTTTTGTCTCAACACATGTGCTGTAATGTCATGGTGATCATGGTCATGGTATTGGCCAGGCAATAGCAAAGATGTTTGGGTTACATGTAAACGTGATAAATAAACATGGTCGTCCATATACGCGCACGAAAGTCAGAGCTTCCTGTTTATATTCTTGCATATGACGTGGACTGCCTATGTACGATGATGGTAAAATGACATGGTTACCAATTTCGGCGACGTTGGCGTTGTTTTTAATAGCGTCCCGCAAATTAATGTACTCTTCCGCGCGCAGCTTTAGTTGATTTTATCGTAAGTATCGTAGTCGTTCGCTCTCAATCTTCGCGTACATGTTGACCATGAATTATTGTCAAAGATCACGACATCGTAGAATAACGCGGCCCGACATAGTGATTGCGATGCTAAAGCTCTCTTAAAATAGGCCCGTTGAAGTCGAGCGGCCGAGAAAGAGTCAGCTTGCGACCAACTAAGGCGATATATCCATACTTTAGCTTAATAAATAAACTATAACTAATTTAGCGGCTGCTGCCTGACCCGATACTTACTGTACAAAACAGTCAATGTATTTACTTAATGATGAAGGATTTTTTCCTCAGTTTAAATTGAGTTAAAATGCTATGGTAGCATGATTTTGTCAGTGTGATGAGGTAGTAACTCATTTTATATTCGATTTTTGGTATGTCGAACAGGATTTAAGAGGATGAAAAATAGATGTTGGCGGATTCTCATACCTACTCAATACGCTCAAAAAATTTATTGAGAATCGGTATAGCCATTTTGGAGGAGTATGGTAATAAAAACTGTGATACGAAAATTTTATATATATAGATGCAAATTCTCGGATTTAATTTTTGAAATCTCTTGGAAAATTTCAATTACCACCCGGATGTGCAAATACGTCAAGTGTGGCTATTCGGATTGACCTGACCGGACTGATTTTCTTGACCCATTACGCGCTCTAAAGGCGATTCCCGACAATTGCATGAGTGGTGATCCTTGCAGGAAACATTATACGCACGGTTGGCCTTCGATATGGCTGCTGTTATCGCCATCTTAAATTCTGCTACGAAAAGAGTGACTAACCTTACTTCGGTTTTAGTTCGAGCTCGCATATAGACAACCGCCCACACGCTACTGTCGAAGGTTTAACGTCAGGAACTTCTCGGTTAAAGGGAATAGGAAGTGGACTAGCGCAAGTATTTATCTTTTTCAATCAATTGCAGTATTTTAACATTGAGCCGCGTGATCCGGTCCTAACTCTTGATCTCAGTCTTACTTTGGTCGCCACCATTCCTGTCTAATTTTTCGGAAGTGTTTAATCGGGCTCCACATTTTGGGCGCCATTTGAGGAGTTTAATCGGCCCAAGTGGAGTTAGGCGCTTACATCCGGTTTTAATACCTTACGAATGAATGGAGTGCTTACATACCAAAGGTTTTCAAAAGACCCAACAAATTAAATACTCAGTTCAAACTGTCTTTTTTGTTTTGACTCTAAAACAGAATTTCGTTTAGACTGTACATGGAAACCTAGCAGCTAACACAACCTGTGCCACTGCATTCATGTAAGGCGACCTTAGCTTCAGCTCGCTGAAAAAATCCAAAAGGTTACAAAACAGGAGAAAAAAATGGTTAATAAACTTGACAAATCAAAGACAAAAATCATATTGACAAATATCCAAAATTAAGGACTTTTATTTTTAAAAATCTCAGTCAAACGGTCAGTAAATACCTTATTAAATTTGAGTGAAAAATATCGGTTTATTTCTGAGTAAGACCCTTTAGGTCAAATACCGAATAAAAAAGTAGTTTTCTAACAAAATTTTTAGAAGGGCCATAAATAAGTCTTATATTTTGACAAGTAGAAACGGGTTTTGCAAGCTCTGCTAAATTTGTTTATAGCTATCCTGTCAGATGCTCCCCAAAGAATGCATTAAATAATTTAATCTTCCACTAACGTAGGGTCATTAAGGGAGATACCGTTGCTCGACTTGGATGGTGTTTTAAATACGACTCGTAATTTAGTGGTCAAGCCATTTAATTTAGTAGTGGACTATACGAAACAATGGATGGTAAGGTGGGCTATACTGGTCTTGAAGGTCTCGTTTGATTTCTTCGTGTAAAGAAATGACCAACAAATTACCAACAAATACTAAGAGCTCATTGCGTTCTGAGACATTGAGCGCTATCTTCAATAATAATTTACTTGGCGGATATGCGTTCGCCAAAAAATTAGCCGATTGACCTAGTACATTCAAAAACATAGCCGATAGTGAAAAAAGTTAGTGAACATATAAAACATTTAATGAAACATAGGCCTTGTCTTTTGAATATTGATACCTTTAAATAGGCGTTTATTCCTTAAATAAATGATCAGTTTAAAAGCTATCTGCTTCAAACTCTGCAACATCGGAACTAATGTAACTTAAAATGGGTTTTGGCTAATATGTCCTTCAGCTGCTAATAATAAATTTCACTGGGGATCAAGTCTAGTGACTCCCAAGGGAAGGGAATTTTACAATACAATTATAAATATGAAAAATAAACTGGACTAGTTTTCCCTGGAAGCGCCGCTTACTGGCCAAGAGACCCACGTAAGCTCCTAGACCTTATTGATTTGCGGTGCCAAAACGGTCTCCGACTAACATCAGACCACTCGCCTGTGTTTTTAACGCTTCTTCAAGGCCACGAAATAACCGGACACCCCTTCAGTCTGACGATACCTAAAGCTTCTTGATTGGTACCTCTACAATAGGGTATTTTAAGTGGGATTCATCATAGCAACTTTGGGCGACTACATCATCGAAGCTCGAGTTCCACAAGGAAGCGCACTCGTACCTTGTCTATATGTTCTCTGTTCTGCAGATATTCCTACGAACGAACTAATAACAACTTCAACGTTCGCCGAAGATACCGCTATCCTTCGGCGCTCCAGAGATGCCCAACCCAAGCAACAAACTGTCCGACTGGCGCATTAAAATAAATTAAAAAAAGTGTTTGTCTATTAAGAGTACGAGGGCTGCTATATATAGAGAAGACGGATTATTCTGCACCGTGACAAGGCGAGCTCTCACACATCAGCTCAAACCACTGCCTTTTTTGAACGGCCAAAATGTCAAATTGATGGGTCATCTGTCATACAGCCGTGACTTGGCAACCAATGACTTATTTTTATTCCCGCACATCAAGAGAAAAATGAGTGGTCAACGATTTTCGACGCCAGAAGATGCTGTTGAAGCTTTCAAAACCCATGTTTTGGAATTGTCTCAATCGAAGCGGACAAAGTGCTTCGGCAATTGGTTTCAGCGCATGCAAAAGTGTATAAGTGTCTTTCTGGAGAATACTTTGAAAAACAATTAAACCATTTTTAATCATAAATATAAGGAAGCAGCGACGCCACCAGCGACGTGGATATAGTACACGGAGGTGTTCGTTCCTGTTAAGTGTTTCCTATTTGCTGGATGTAAATTGTATTACTCCTGTGAACAGGTTGGTGAGAGCTTTCCCTCGAATCGTGTCCAAATATCTGGACTACGCTCAAAAAAACTATTACACGTACCAGCTAAAAAGCAGAAAATACAAATGGTAAAGGGAATCGAAGCCGATGTTGCCGCCGCGGAAATAAAAACCCGTCCTTAAAGAAAAGGGCTTCGCCGCCAAGAATGTTATTAACATTCTAAATAAAGATAAAAAGCCACAACCCCTCTTCAAAGTCGAGCTCGAGCCAGAAAGCAGGTCGCTGAAGAAGAACGAAACCTACCCAATCTACAAGCTGCAATATCTTTTGCATCGGAGAATCACTGTGGAAGAACCACATAAACGAAACGGTCCAATGAAATGCTCTAATTGCACACTAGTGAAAAAATGTGGAAACTGCGGAGGCAACCAAGGTGTACAAGGATTTGAAGAGTCACATGCAACAAGCGACCGCTACGCGCAACCAAAATCCAAAGAATGTGTACATTGCGTCATAAGTTATGCCAATCTCTTTCGCCAAAATTGCGAGGTCCTTATTCGGCCCCTTAAACACCACCAATGGCTTCTCCTATGCCGATGCTCTAGATCTGGAATTCAAAATCCAATTCAACCTAACTCACAAAGCGCTCAAAAGGCCCCAGAACAGCCGTATAGCAAAACGGAAACTATGGTGCTTACCCTCCAACAAAGTATGATGGAGGTTCTCAAAATCAGAACATGGTAACACAGCTGCCCGAGGCACAACAATCTAAATAATTTATGCAGACTCTACGATAATCAATGTGGAACGCCAATGGTGTCTCACGGCATAAACTAGAACAGTCACAATTCGGAACGAAAACCATATTGAAGTTATGCTACTGGTGGAAAGGCATCTTTCAAGCAAAAACAACTCTCAAATAAAAGGCTACACAATCTACCGCACAGATCATCCAGATGGGAAAGCCCACGGTGGAACTGGAGTTCTAATCAGAAAAAGCATCAAACACCATTTTCACAAAAGGTTTGCAACAAACTTCTTGCAGGCAACATCGATACAAATTTAGTCAAGTAACGGAAGTCTTTCAATCGCTGCCGTTTACTTCCCTCCTCGCTTCTCAATCTAAATTTATTTATGGACTTCTACAATTCACTTGTGGATCGTTTCATAGCCGCAGGGATCACGTCTAGTAACACCCAAAGGAAGGCCATTGTACAATGCAATTTTAAATGGAAGAAATAAACAGTACAATGTTTCCCCTGGAATTCCCACATACTGGCCAACAGACCCACGCAAGCTTCCAGAGCTCATTGATTTTGCGGTGACAAAAAACATACCTCGCAATTTAATAAGTGACAAAGCAGAAATATCAGAATACACCTTCAGCCTGACGTCGCCCAAAAACGAACTGGCTTAAATACAAAAAGTACGTGAGTGCCCATATCGAACTCACCGCGGAGCTTAATATGAAATCGGACATAAATCCAAATGCTTTATAATAAAGGAAGGCAAACTAGTTAATAGGATCATTAATCTAGGCTATTTCCCTCGACTATACTTCGGTAATGATACCGAAGCCATCGTACAGACCAATAAGCTTTCTATCTTGTTTGTTTAAATTGTTTGAAAAATGCTTTTTATCTCGCATAATACCACAATATACAATACAATAATTCGGGCGACTACATCATCGAAGCTGGAGTTTCATCTTCCACTGTGTAGTCCACTGTGCCTGGACTACAAGTTACTACTCTACAATTCAGTCCTAAAGCCAATCTGGACGTATGGCTCCAAGCTGTGAGGGAACGCGAGTAACAGCGAGCACAATCAAAAATCTTGAGAACTATCACTGGGGCACCTTGATATGTTCGCACCGAAAACATCCACCGAGATCTGGGCGTCCTCGCAGTGAAAGACGAAATCCAAAAAGAGTCCTACAAAGAAACTGTCTTCGGACCCCAATTTCCTCGCTCGGGGATTGACTCGAGTTTCTAGCGGATCCCGCCTGGACGCAACGGCTTCCCAACCCAGCAATCGAATTTTAGGGCCGTCTAACTTTGTATCAGTCAATATGATTGTTAGTTAAATTTAAAAATATAAGATTTGATATACCTCTTCTTAGTCTCTCAAAGAAAAGATCCAAGAGACAAACGCAACGTTTACAAAAAAAAAAATAATAATAAAAATTATAATATTCTTATAAGTATCGCCCTCATAAGTACTCATAAGTAAGTAGTTAAAGTATCGGTTTTAACTGGAAGGGCATATCAACTTCGGCTCCGCACGAAGTTTGTTTTCCTTTCTTGTTCAATTATCATTTAAATGAAAAAAAAAACAAAATTTCAAGATATGCAGCCGTATTTAAAGATATAACGATAAATACAGGAAAAAAATTAATGTAAAGATAAATGCCGGTGACTATCATACATACCACGCTCAAAATACCTGAAACAAGGCGCTTACACAGCAGGCGCTTATAGAAAAAAACTATAGGGATAACCTAACCTATTTCTCACTCTGAGGTTCGTATATTTTTTTACACCATTTGGAGATATTTCTCACTCCTCCGGGATGTCGGTTTGGAATGACCTAGATATCGACCCTACAGCTGCGGCAATATTCGATGCATGTTTTCCCATTAGCCAGTACAGTGGTGTGGTGGTGCCTATGCGGGTCTGTGGCCATGTGTCACCTAGATGATGCTAATGTCAGTATGGGACCGTTTCGGAGTTACAGAGATGTTTTAAATATCGAATCTCTAGTGGATTATTAGTTTTAAAAAATGTGTGTAAGTTGAAGAGATAATTACCGGGTATGACATAGTACCAATATATAAGGGTATAATTACATATATGTATAAGGGTATCAAAAAAGTCTTGAATTTTCATGAGGTGTCGTTACAAGTGCCTAGTATTGGCGATTTGACGCAGAAAAACATGTTTGCCCGCATGTTTTGACTTATGTTTGACCAAGCTTCTCCCACGTGTAGATAATAAACCTCTGCATAAATGCCAAAAAACCTACGTTAAAATAAACTACACAAATTAAATTGAATATTCTATTGATATTAAATTGAATACTCTATATTCACGGCGTAGCCGATTCGGTTAGAGTGAGTGAGCGAACGAGCGTCCGAATCAGTCCCTCACCATTTTAAAAAAGGTAGACGAAGTGATAGGCTTTGATTGTCAATCGACGAAGCCAACTTTTCGAATGCAAAAAATGCCAAAAATATATAGATTTTTCAAAAAATAAAATTAATACTGAAACGTATATATATTTATATTTGTTTATATGAACGTCGCTGTCGCCTCTTAAAAAATATAAGCATTTGACTTTTATTTTTTATGTTAAAATAAATGTGACGCATTTGTCGCAAACAATTTATTTGGTCGAGCCTGCTTGATTTTGGGTTAAAAGAGGTTATGTATTTGTCGATGTTCGTGTTGTCTTTGTTTATGGATTTATAATATTGGCTGTATTATTTTTTCCCTGGCTTGTCGAGAATTCTGACCTTAAATGTTTGTTATGTCTGTTAAATTTATGTTTGGCGTGAAAATAAGAGGAATTTTCGCTTCTCATTTAGCGGTTTGGTCGTATAGCTCGTTGCCTGCTATGCCTATATGGGCAAAAATCCGCAATATTTTCATTTTTAATGCTAGCTTTGTTAGTAGTGATCTAGTTTTGTTTGAGTAAAAGTTAGTGCTTCTTGGATGACTATTATTTCGGCGGAGAGTACTGATGAGTTTGGAGGAAGCATACCATATTTTACAGTGTTATTTTCTGTTGAGACAGCGTAATTGTAATTTATTTTTGATCCGTCTGTGAATATAAACATGTATGATTTGTGTCTGACGGTGGTTATTTGTATGTTGTTGCAGGTTATAGTACAAGTGCAGTTTCGTTTTTTGCAAATGTGTAGGTGTTGGAACTTTGCTAAGGAAAGGGATGCTCCGGTATATGAGCACCAATTGTTTATATTATTTAAAATGTAGTCAAAGTTGAGGTTTTTAATTCTGTTTTCTTAGCAATTTATTATGAGGAAAAAATCGTCGGCGTATGCGATAGGTTTAATGCTTTTATGTAAAGCTATGGCATTTGCGATTTTATTATAGGCTATTAAGAATAGTATTACTGATATATATTACTGATATAGGTGATCCTTGGGGGATACCGTTATATAGGGCATGAGAGTTAGATATGTGGGGACCTCCACGGACAATTATTTTCCTATTGAGCATACAATTTTTTATGTAATTTGTTATTTTTGGGCCTATTTTCCTCTTTTGGAGCTGGTCTGTTATGGTGTGCACATCTACTCCATAAAAGGCTCTCAAAAAGTCAAAAGAGATGAGTGATGTGAGTTTCTTTGAGTAGACTGTCCGAAGTCGATTTTCATTTTTGGAAGCCAAATTGGTTTTGAAAAAGTACTTTATTTACGGTCACAAACCACCATAATCTTTTGGAAATTATCTTGTCGAGAGTTTTTGCAAGACAGCAGTTAAGGAATATGGGTCTAAACGAATTTATTTTTGTTTTCTCAGTTTTTGGTTTGAGGATCAGTATGATGAAGCTTGTTTTATAGGCTTGCGGTATGTAACTAGTCTAGTATTTTGTTAAAAAGGTCTTTTATTCTGTTTTTTGTGGTAGGTGTTGTTTACAATTTCATGTGAGATTCTATTTAACCCTGGAGTGGCTCCCTTAGGCGTTTGTAAGGCTGAAGTTAGTTCGAGGAGAGTAATCTTTGCATCTATGGTTTTTGCTGTTGGGCAGGGTTGTTGTATGTGATGTTTTTGTATTTGTTGTTTCGGAACTCTTCTGAGAAGTTCCAGTCGTTTGAAAGCTATGAGAAATGACGTGCAAATATATTGGCAATGTCGTTGGTAGAAGTTGTTGGGGTGTTATTTTCGGGGTTTAGTATTGCATGGATTTGTTTGACTGGATTAAGTCCGCAAAAGTGTTTTGTATTGCCCCATATTTTGGATGAGGGTGTTGACGGATCTATGGTGGATGTAAAGGAGTTGAATGCTTCATTTTCACATTTTGTTATTTTAAATCTATATTTGGCATTCTCGCGTCTGTAATCGCCGGAATATAATCATCAAGTGTATATAATATTTAAAATGTAGTCTAAGTTAAGGTTTTTGTTTCTGTTTTTTTGGTTTCTTCTGTTATCAATTTATTATCGTCGGCGTATGCGTTAAATTTAATGTTTTTATGTAAAGCTATGGTATTTTCAAGTTGTTTGTTGACGATTAAGAATAATATTACTGATATAGGTGATCCTTGGGGTATACCGTTATATGGGGGATGAGAGTTAGATATGTGTGGTCCTAAACGGACAATTATTTTCCTATTGAGCATAAAGTTTTTTATGTAATTTGTTATATTTGGGCCTATTTTCCTCTTTTGGAGCTCGCCTGTTATTGTGTGCAAATTAAATAACCCCAAAGTTCACTTTTAAAAAAATAATTTTTTATTTTTTATGTTTTATTTTAAAAAACTTTATTTATTATTTCTTATTTGTTTCACGAACTTTATTTAAACGCTTAAGCCTAGACCGATTGTAGATGAAAGGCTTGCTCCCGGAATAAGACTGCCAATTTTTTAATTGCCAGATAACCAACAAACCTCGGCTTAAGAGAAATAACCCAAAAGGGTACTAGGAGAGAATAAACAATTGCCCTAAAAGATTCTAAGAGAAAGGGACAATTTGCTGATGCAGTAGTTGAGTCATTGGTGAAGAGTGATAAGATCGGAAGATCGATCCAATTCGGACTGGTGACGGCGAGTCGGCTCTAATGTTTATGTCTGGCTTGGGCCATAGACAATTTTATGGGAATGTTTACAGTGGAGCTTGATGTTTAGTCTGGATAATCATTTGGGGATCATCAGAAACGAGTGAGGGGAAATTAGGAGACAAGATAAGAAATGGCATGACGCATTCAGCAGGGGCTACTGCGTTTGACAAATAATGTTTACATTGTCTATTTGCTGAGGCGGTTTATGGGTTGGATAAAACATCCCCTTCTAAATTGAAGCGTCCCGATTCAAACGATGGTGCAGTCATGGAGTTTAATTGAGCTGTTAATTCTGCTACGATTTTTTCTTCATGCAGGATTTCTTGATCGGAAAAATTATTTGTTTTTAAAATATTTCTTAGCCGTGGTTTAATGGTTTTACAATATTTTCTTAATTTATAAATTAATAACCAAATTATATATATGTTGAAATTAATGTGATTACAATTAATGTTAGTGGTATTCTGGTTTGTTTAATTTGAATAAAAGGATATAGGGTATTTATGTTATCAAATGATAGTTCCGAATTGTTGAGATATTTTACAGGGACCGTATTACGTATTGTTTTGGTAATTGTGTATATCTGCTGCTCTGTATGTAAAAGTTGACATTATATTAAATAATTGCAACAAAAACAGGTGAAATGAATTTTTTGTTGTTGTTGTTGTCAATTATTGCTCTAGTGTCCCTTTATAAGGGCATAGGACAATATTGGCAATATCCTTAAAGGATCAAAAGTTATTGCTTGGTGAGTTTTATTTTGATCAAAAAAAATAAAAATCACGAATAATCATTATTTTTGAGTTTTATTTTTTTTGTTCAAGCTTAATGATTATTTGTGATTTTTATTTTTTTCGATCAAAATAATATTTGACAATTGAAGAATAAATATAACAATTAAAAATCATCATGGATATTCAGTTCGAACGGCCGGGATCGGCCGACTATATCCTATAGCTGCCATATAACTGAACAATCGGAAATTACCCAACTTTCGTGTTTTTGAAGATAGAAAGTTGGAACTTCGTACAGATTCTATTTTTGGTCAGTTGATCCAACCTACCAAATTGCATAACGATCGGCCGACTATATCTTATAGCTGCCTTATAACTGAACGATCGGAAATGGTATTTGGTAAAAATACCAACTTTGGTATTTTTGAAGATGGAAGCTTGGTACTTTGTTTTAGATTTTTTTATTTTAATAAATTGGTTATATTATTATATTCTCATAAGGATCGGCCAATTTAATCCGATGTTTGCGATGTATATCCGGTTTTAACTGCAAGGGTATATCAACTTCGGCTCCGCCAGAAGTTAGCTTTTCTTTCTTGTTTTTTCTCTTATTTTATTACATATTGATTTTTCACCGTTCAATAAGCGAGTGAAACATGATTTTTCAATAATTATTAAATAGTTCTTTTTTGAAATTATTTATTTCATAATAAATGTCGCATTTTGCTACCTGATTGCTTAACTGTAATTTTCCATTATTGTGAGAAATAGCTCTTGCGTAATAAGTATCGCATCTATTTATTATAATGGGATATTTTAAATAGATTACAAATAATTCTTTATGCAAAGCAGTTTTGAATTCAGAAATGTCCAAAAAAATCCGTGATTACTACAGGTTTTTATTCGTGTTTATATATTTCTTGAATATCATCCATATTTAATATTTTTGTGTTAAAAATGTCCATTTTAGCTAATGTAATTGTATCAATTAAATTTTGTAGATCATAAGTTATTAAATGTAGACGATGTTTTCTTAGAGGTAACTCTTGACTTGTAAAAATCGATTTTAAATTTTTGGACAGTTTTTTTATTTCATCAAACAATTTGGAATTTATTATTTGTTGCTTGTTGTTGTTATCAATTAATTCATTAATTTTATTTTCAATTGTTACTACGTCATCATGGTCCGGGGTACCAGCTAACCATTTTAAAACCGTTCCTAATTCATTGATACCTCTCTTAGATCTTGTTGGCAATAATTGTGATAGAATTAAGTCTAGAGTTTTTAAATTATATGAAATTTCCCAGTTCAATCTATCATTATTAGTATTCTCTATGTAGTTAAGCTATGTGTTCATAATTTCTTTATAGAAGCTAATGTTGGCAACATGAAATAGTTCAGCATAATAGTCATAGATAAGAACGTCCTTATTGTCTTTATAAAGAAAGAAATCATGATTCGAATAATTAATTATTTCGGATGTTGTTGTAACTATGATCAGAAATAGAAGTATTGCGGAATGCATTGTTATCTGTAAGTTAGAGAGGAAACAAAAATTTAAGACTTAATATTATCTTTGTGAACTATTCTATTCCTATTGTTTATTATTACTTTATTACCAAGGTTTTCCTTAAATATCTGTTTTTTATATCTTGGTTTTAGTTTGTTTCTTTCCCCATATTTCTTTTCATAAATTATTTCTCCTACATTATAATTTTTTTGTTTCTTGTCTTTGTTATGCGTTGCTAGCATAACTGTTTGAGCTTGTTGGAGAATGTTACGTATTTTCTCATGGTTTATTTTGTTGTATAATATGTCTAATGGCTTTTCATTGGTAACTGAGTGAATGCTCTGATTATATTTTTGAGCTGCTCTTATGATTATTTCAGAGTAATCTGTTAGATTGTATTCATCTTTGATACATCTAGCGATCTCTGTGAGTGTTGAATGTGCCCTTTCAATTTGACCATTGGAAGTGCTATGTCTTGGATCTGCAAAGTGTATTGTTAGTCCACTTCTACTTATAAATGAACGAAATTGCGCAGACGTGAAACTTGGTTCGTTGTCTGTCATGACGGTTTTGGCTAATGGATAATGTTGTAAAATTTCTAGTACTTTGTTTTCAATATTTAACTTATTTTCTATTTCTTTGACTGTTAAGAATTTTGAATAAACGTCAATACACGTTAAAAAAATTTTTTTATCTTCGTAAAATATATCAATATGAAGATTTTCACCTTTACTAGTTGGAATTTGTGCTTCACCTATCGGAATTTCTACTAGATGTCTGCAATATTTATTTTGGTTACTAATGACGCAATTTTTTATGTATTCTTTTCATTTTATAAATAATTTTGGCCAATAATAAAGTCTAGTTATTTGTTCGTCTAATCCTCTATGGGCGCGACAATGAGTCTCTTCAATAATAATTGCCTTATCTTTCTCATTTTCGACGTCTTGTACAAAAATTCTTGTAAATAGGAATTTGTTTCCGAAATTTTCTTTTAGTGGTTTTTGCAATAAGTAAAGGTCTTGTAGGGTACAGTGCAGGCCTATTGTTATATTCGGTGAAATATATTCTTTTAGTAACGTTACTAAATTCTCTGGAGTATCATACTCAATAATATGTCTAACATTATTGAAGACATTTATTGATTCGTGGACTGTTAATCTGCCAGTAGTGATTAAGAGTTGAATTTTTGAATTGGTTAAGTGGTTTATTAGTTTCTTCAATTACATTTTCAAAGCTGCTTTCTGCAGAATGAATTGTATTTTTATCTGAGCTATACTCTGATATATCTGCGTCTGACAAATTGTTTATTTGGACTCTGGATAAAGCATGCGCTAGAACATTAGTTGTACCTGGTTTGTATTGAATTTTTGGTGTAAAACTTTGTATGAATGAATACCAACTTTTCATGTCAATATTTGGGTTTTTGTCAAATATTGAATACGATAATGGCTGATGATCGGTGTGAATTTCCATTCCAACCACGCCATATAAGTAGTTTCTTAGTTTTTTTAATGCCCAAACAATTGCTAATAATTCTTTTTTGTTTGTGGCGTATGCTTGTTCTGTTTTATTGAAGGGTTTTGATATAAAGGTTATAGGTTTACCCTCTTGTGACAGAACCGCTCCTAATGCTATATTTGAAGCGTATGTTGTAAGAACTAACTTTTTACTATAATCTGGTTGCACTAATTCAAGTTGATTAGTAAGGTTTTGCTTAAGTTCATTGAATGCTTATGCGGTTGCGCCTGTATCAATTAGTACTTTAAAATTTTTCTTTTCGTTTTTGTCAAATCGTATCAAGTAAGGTAATCTTACTCTTGCCCTTCCCCTAAAAAATGGTCCTCCTTAATATTATTAATTTTCATGGTTTTATTTTGTGGTTGATTTACTGTATTTTCAAGCTCTCGCTTTACTGGAAAATGACTTGGGCCAGCTGCTTGATTTGCAAAGTTTTGTGGATTATTATTAGACGGACGGCTATAATTTTGTTGATAATAGTTTGGTCGACCTGAATACGGACGATCTTGGTTTTGGTTTGTGCTAAAATTTTGGGTATATCCCTTACGATAATTATTAGATTGCCCTCTTGGTCGGTTTACGAACTGTATGGAAGGATCGACTTCCATTGGTTCCGGGGTTTGCTGTCCCTGAACGTTATTCTGGTCGAAATTAGTCTGTTGGGGCCAACTTTGGCTTTGGACCGAATTAAACCATAGGTAATTATTTTGCCTTCGGTTTTCATTTTGAAAGCCATAATATTTATTGGCGAATTGTGCTCAAAAATGATTAGATTCTAGTTCTTGCACTTTTGCTAAGGCGTTTGGAAGGTCGGGTGGATTTAGCGAGAAAAGAGTCTCTCCTATTGATCCGTTTAGACCAGAAATAAAGATTCTTAGAGCATTGCTCCTAATTACTTTATTAGTTTCATTTGTAATTTCGCTTTCTTAACCATATGTCATTATGGTTTTATTAATCAGTAGGGTCATCTTTTTATTTACCTCGTTATAGAACTCCGTAATAGACAATTTACCTTGTCTAAGAATACTTACTTCAGCTTCTAGAACGTGGATTGGTGTTTTATCATTATAGATAAAATCCAATCTAGACAAAATTGCATTGAAATTAAGAACTGTTCCATGGTTGGTCAGGGCGTCATGTGCCGCTCCCATGATTTTGTTACGAAGTATGGTTAACGCTATAAAATATTGTTCACTTTTTATTTTATATAAGCTCATTGCTGTCTCTGCAGCCTCCCTCCAGCCTACATACTGAGTTTGCTCCGCGTTAAATTTTGGCAGAGCTTTAATCACTTCTAATGTGGTTTAACAACTTATATTTGGATCAATTGTCTGAATTTTATAATCTTCTACCGTTTTTTCCTTACTTTCTAATTTTGCCGATAGATCATTAATTTTAGTTGTCAATTCATTTATCTGGACGTTTATCAATCTATTTATTAATTCTGTTGTAATAGAACTGGATCCAATTCCACTACCTAACCTGTTTGGTGCACCACCGGTTGCCATGTTTAATCGGGATGGCCGACTATATCTTATAGCTGCCGTATAACTGATTGATCGGAAATGGTATAACTTTGGTGTTTTTAGAGTTACAGAGTTCAGATTTTGTACGAATGCTATTTTTGGCAAAATACCAAATTTCATAAGGATCGGCCGACTATATCTTATAGCTGCCATATAACTGATTGATCGGAAATGCTATAACTTTGGTGTTTTTAAAGCTAGAGATTGCTAATTTGGTACGATTGCTATTTTTGGCAAAATAATACAACATGCCAAATTTGATAAGGATCAGCCGACTATATCCTATATCTGCGATATAACTGATTGATCGGAAATGGCATAACTTCAGTGTTTTTCGAGCTAGAAAGTTGGGATTTTCTATGAATTTTATTTTTCGAAAAATAATACGACTTATCAAGTTTCATATCGATTGGCCGACTATATCCTATAGCTGCCATATAACTGAACAATCGGAAATTACCCAACTTTGGTGTTTTTGAAGATAAAAAGCTGGAACTAAATACAGATTCTACTTTTGGTCAGTTAATGCAACCTACTAAATTGCAAAACGATCGGCTGACTATATCTTATAGAAAATGGTATTTGGTAAAAATACTAACTTTGGTATTTTTGAAGATGGAAGCTTGGTACTTTGTTTTAGATTTTTTATGGTAATAAATATTATATTATATGGTTATATGGTTATATTATGATATTCTCATAAGGATCGGCCAATTTAATCCGATGTTTGCGATATATATCCGGTTTTAACTGCAAGGGTATATCAACTTCGGCTCCGCCCAAAGTTAGCTTTCCTTTCTTGTTTTTAATTCGGATGGCGAATGCTTTTTTATGAAAGAGAGGATAAGCGAGAAGCTGGCGAAAGAGGTAAAACAACTTAGTAGAGTCAAAGGTGTGAAGATTCATTTCTAAATTCTGTGAACCCCGTTTAATATCCAAATTGTAGAATTTAGAAATATCCAAATTTGAAACTTGAAATATTGATTCAAGTAGTTGATAATGATTGAATTAAGCATGATTTGATTTTTGGTAAATTTATTGTCGGGTCAGGCAGCAGCACGGCGTTTAATGTTAATGTTTAATTAATGGTTGTGTAATGTTTAGTGTAATGTTTATTTATTAGGCTTAAGTTTGTACAAAAGCTTAGTTGATCGCAAGCCTTCTCTCTCTCGGTCGCTCGACTCAACGGGCTTTCTATAGAGAGTTTTAGCTCGGCAATGTCTAGGTCGGGACGCCCTCTCTGTATATTACTTGAGTCCCTGCATGCACCATAAACTGCTGATCAGCTGATCATCCGGCTTCATCTGCATGCAGAAATAGACATTCCGGTGGCGGCAACCGCAGCGACAACAACAACAACAGCAGCGTGTACAAAAACAACCACTTTAGAAAGTGCTATATCGATGCCGGCTACACAGACTGAAATAATTCGCTACATACAAATTAGGCGTAAGCTTAGCCCGCAGAATATTCTTGCAGGCATCAAAACTAAAATAAAAGGCGTCCAGAATATTGACGAAAAAGCAGGCAGATCCAGCAATAACAGATTTGGTGGAGACGAAGGAGGTTGAGGACAACCGACCAGCGCAAGACACTTCTTAAAAACCGAAACTCCCTTCAATCTATATCAGGAAGTAAAGCTAGAACGCACTAGACAACCACATTTTTGCGTTGATCTGGAATGGTAACCATTTTCATGTACTCCCGCTTATCAAAGGAAAAGTCCATCGACCCCATGGAAGAGCCACATCAATGCAATGGTCCTGTTCAATGTACTAACTGCTAAGTGTATGGACCCACTAGGTCATACTGCACACTTCGGGCTGTCTGTGTGGTCGGCGGGGACGCCCACAAATCTGCTTACTCTACTACAAACAAGGACAGTACCGTAAAGGAATGTGGAAAATACGGAGGCAACCATACGGCAAACTGTAGAGGATGTATGGTATACAAGGAGTTGAAGAGTCGCATGAGTCAAGCGACCGCAACGTGCAATCCAAATCCAAAGCCAAAGCAGTGAGATCCTCATTCGGTCCCCTAAACACCACCAACGGCTTTTATGCCGATGCTCTACGATCTGGAATTGACAATTCAATTCAGCCTAACTCACATAGCAAAACGGAAACTATGATGCTTACCCTCCAACAAAGTATGATGAAGCATAAAAAACGACCATGCAAACACATGTTCAAAACCAGAACATGGTAATACAGCTGCTCGTAGCAAAACAGTCTAAATAATTTATGCAGGCTCTTCGAGTATCAATGTGAAACGCCAATGGTGTCTCACGGCATAAACTAGAATTGTCACAATTCCCTCACAAGTAGGATAAAGATTTGACTTTATCCTACTGGTGGAAACGCATCTTACAACCAAATACAACTTTCAACTAAGAGGCTATACAATCTACCGCACAGATCATCCAGATGGGAAAGCCCACGGTGGAACTGGAGTTCTTCGATCTTCTTGCAGGCCACATCGATACAAATTCAGTCAAGCAACGGAAGCCTTTCAATTGCTGCCGTTAACTGCCCTTCTCGTTTCTCATGGAAATACAATTCATGGACTTCTACAATTCACTTTGGGATCTTTTTATAGCCGCAGAAGACTACAACGTCGAACATACGCACTGAGGATCACGTCTAGGGACTCCCAAAGGAAAGCAATTGTATATTATTATTATTATTATTATTAAAGGTAGAAAAGTTTACAAAACTAGACTAGCTTAATGATGTAGCGCTGCCTACTATGGCCTTCGGCTATGTGAGTTGTTGGTGCTTAAGTCTTAAGGGATGATATATATACATGTTGTGTCTTAACTTAATATTTAACCGTTATCTATGTATTCTGTACATTATTTGTCTTAAAATTAGGCAACTAGGCAACCCAGTCTTATTAAATGTTTGTATTTAGATTTTGTGGTATAATTATGTTGATTTTAGGAAAAGTAGTATTTTTTCAATGTTTTCTGGGTTTAGGTCATTGAGCAGATGTAGCGGGTTGGAGTTCTGGAAGATATTTTGTTTTGTGTAAGAGAGGTGGACATGAGTTGAGTATGTGGTGTAGGGAGAGGTTGCCTTGACAGAAAGGGCAAGGTGGTGTTGGAGTTTGGTTCAGATAGTGTTGGTGGGTGAGGCTGGTGTGTCCTAGACGTAGTCGGGTAATTTTGGTTTGGTCGAGTCTATAGCAGTTTTGGTGGGTTTGTTTAAAGTGTTCGCTAATATGGTGGCTATTGGTGTTGATGGATTGGTACCATTGGCTACAGTGTATTAAGTTTTGGCTTTGTCTTGCCTTGAGTTCGGTTTTAAGTTGTCTTTTTATATAGGATTTATATTGGGTGTAAAGATTAGTGGGCTTTTGTTGGTCGACTTTGCTGCTTGATCTGCTAGTTCGTTTCGCGCAATGCCTGCATGGCCAGGAATCCAAATTAATTTTATTTTTGGGGCTAACTGAGTTATTAAAGATCTTATTTTATTTGGATAAATGTTATTATTGTTTGTATTTTTAATTGAGTCTATTGCTGCGAGGGAGTCTGAACAGATTACATATTTGCCTCTTTTGTTTTTTATAATTTTGATAGCTTCGAGAACGGCGATGATTTCGGCTGTTAAAACAGAGGAATATGATGGTAGGATTCCACATTTTAGGATGCTTGTTACCGTTGTAATGGCGTATGTTATAAGGTCGGTTATTTTTGATCCGTCAGTGAATATAAAGTTGTGTGATTTAAGGTTTGATTTTGTGTCCTCGTATATTTTCTGGTATATTTCTTTGGGTGTGTTGCTTTTTTTATGTAGTCGTATGGATGTGTCTATAAGGCTGGGTAGGTCCCAGGGTGTTTAGTTTTTGAGGTTCAAAAGGTAGATGAAATTGCTGGCAGAGGTTCATTATATGGTCTATAATTGGTGGAGATTTCTTTTTAAGTTTACTTTGTTTTACGAATTTGTGAATCGGCGTGTCTTTTGAATAAATGAGGTTTTTATTTAGTTTGGCTGTTTGCAGACGTTTTAAGCTGTTTGCTCGTTTTAATTCTATTGGAGGATTATTGGCTTCTTGTAGGAGGTTATTTGTTGGAGTAGAACAGCGGAGTTTAGGGGCGGTTTTAATTTGTTGAGTGTGGTTTTGGGTGCGTGTCCGTATAGGAACAGGCGGTATTCTATTTTTGCAACAATAGTAGCTTTTACCACGTTGATTAATGTGTATGTGCTGCAGTTAAATTTGAGACTTGATAGGCATTTTATTATATTTAGTTTTTTATGGAGTGCAGGTATAAGTTTATCTATGTGTGTGTTCCATTTGTATTTGCTGTCTATATTTATTCCTAATATTTTTAACGAGCTAACTGTGGGGATTTGTATGCTATTGAATGTAACGACACAAGTGCAGTTGTGCTTTTTGCAAATGTGGAGGTGTTGGCACTTTGATAGGGATAGGGATGCCCCGGAATATGAACCCCAGTTCTCTATGTCATTTAGAAGGTTGCCTAGGTTAAAGTTAATATTTTTCTTTTTATTAAAGTTGATTATGAGAAAATGGTCATCAGCGTATGCATTAAGTATGATTTCCTTGTGTAAGGATATTATATCGGACAATTTATTAAAGGCTATGAGGAATAGTATAACGGAGATTGGGGATCCTTGAGGGATTCCATTGAATAATGGTAGTGTGTTGGATCTGTGTTGACCGACACGAATTTTCTGTTAAGCATAAAATTTCGCACCTAATTTATTATTTTCGGCCCTGTTTTCCATTCCTGAAGTTGGTCAATTATAGAATGCACACCTACTCGGTCGAAGGCTTTTGAAAAATCAAGAGTGACGAGTGAGCTGTGCTGGTGTGACTTCGATATGAGATAGTCTACGTAAAGTAGACTGTCCGAAGTCGATTTGCCTTTTTTAAATCCAAATTGGTTTTTATTTAGCAGATTGTTGCAAGTTGCAAACCACCAAAGTCTTCAAAGTCTAAAAGTCTTAAGGGTGTTCCAAGCTAATTGTTTTTCTTTTTGTAAGTAAGCTAAGTATTTATTCCACCAGGGAACCTTGTATGGTTTGGAATTTGGTGAGGTTTGCAGAATAGAGCTGTTCGCGCTATGCAAAGTGATTTTGTTGATTTGGGCAGCCTCTTTGTTTACATTTTCGGAGGGGGCAAATTTTGAATCATATTTGTGTGTGAGGGCAAAGTACTGGTCCCAATTGGCGTTTTTTAGTTTAAAAAAGGGTTTGTCGAATTTATTTACCTTGTTTAATGGAAAAAGGGAGATTATTATTGGGAAGTGGTCGCTCCCATGAAGGTCATTGAGTATTTTCCACTTGGTGTGTGGGGCTAGAGATCCCGTAGAATGTAGTTTACGGGGGTGGGTATGTTATAGGTATATTGTATGTGTGATTCTTAGAGAGTTATAATGTGTGGGGAGTGGTTTTTTATCAATATTAGAAGTTGGATATAATTATTAGAGTAAACTTTTATATTCCATTGCATTATATTAAGGACATTTTTGCGGTGAAGATCGGGTTAGGTTAGGATAAGGTTGGTGGATTTTAGATGGATTCGCTGTCGCTGTTATTGGTGTGTTTGTTTTTGGTTGAGGGTTTAGTTTTTGGTTTGGACGGTTTGAAATTAGTTGAGAGAGAGTTTGACTTATCTTTGGAGAATATTTTTAATGTTAGGTTCTTTGTAATTTTTGATGCGTAAGGTGATTTTGGTGTGGTGTCTGAAATATCGGTATCCATGATCTCGATGTCGTCTTTCTGTTGAGTGTGATTTTGGAGGATATTGATTTGGTTATGGTGTTTTGTGTGTGGTTTTTTCTATTGCTGTTGGGGCATTTGAAGATTGGGGTTTTGTTTGGCCTTATGTTGTGGTGCTGGTAAATGGTTTGTATGGCTGTAAGTTCTTGTTGCTTAAGGAATGGACATTTACGGTCGAGCGTGCTGTGTTGGGAGTTGATTTCCGGATTGTTCTCGCAGTTGAGGCATTTTTTTATCTTTTTGGCAGTGTAAGCCTTCAGTGGTGTGTTTCTCTTCCGAGCAATTTGAACATTTGTCTGCGCTTTTGCTTTTGGGAGCTGTGTGTCTAGACATAGACATTGTTGTTGCTTGTAGTTATTAGGAGGGTTCCGTCTCGTGTTTTTTTTACGCAATCAACTTCTCCTCCGCAGGCATAGTCTATGGATTTTTGGATTATGAAGGGGGAAACTGTCCTAAATGATTTAATGTCTTTTCTTTTTATTACTATAAATTTTGGATCTTTATATTGGTATGTTTTTGGGGTGTATCGTCCTATATCGGGTGGTTCGTGCATGGTTGCTTGCAGGGTCCTTTGACCCGGGTTGAGCAATATACGCGTGTTTTTTGTTGTTGTTTTTTTTACATTTTTCTTTGTGGTCAATATTTGTTTGTTCGATTTTGGCTGATAAGCTTTATGGGCTTTGTTCACGCAGGTGTTCACTTTGTTTTACAACTTGTCTCTTCAGAGGTTGAAGTGGTACTTTTATTAAGCTATTGGTTATATGTTACGCTAAGAGGAGTTAGTAAGGAAATTTAAAATTCTATATTTTACATATTTTACATTTCCTTTAAGGAAAGTAAAGAGATGTTATAGAGTGGACCACATTGTAGTGCGAACATAAGACCCTAAAAGGGTCGTGCTGTGCATATGTCGAACTACAGTGGCTAAGGAACAGAGGACTAAAGTTTCGAGTCCTTATATTAGGAATGTTAAATTTTAAGCGTGTTAGTAAATGCTGGCTATCTACATCCCCGTTAATAAGGTTATGCAGAAAGACTACACCGAGCGTTGTTCTACGATTTGTTAAGCTAGGTAAGTTTATGAGTAACAGTCTACAATTATAAGATGGAAGGTGAAGATATGCATCCTAGTTTAGACCTCTAAGTGAAAAAGTTAGGAAATTCTTTTGTACGGATTCTTTGCGGTCCTGATGTACTCCATATTGGGGACTTTTTTATTTTGTTAATTTAAAAATTTGAATGAGCTTAAATGAATGAAAAAAAAAAACAAACGAAAGATGCAAAATAAGAGGAAATGAGAGAGCCTAGATTCTCAGTTTTCAGTGTTTATTTTCTTCAGGTTTTTTGATTATTAGGATCGAAGTGTGAAGTATGATAATGCGTGGTAGCGAGAGACGCCAATAAGGCGAAGCGAACTCCGCTCGCGGAGTTGTTGCCTAATCTCTTCACTATAGGTCTTGTGAGTAGTCTAGTGGCTGTTCGCCCTACTGCGCTGATCGTCTGCCCGTCCTTCGCTGGTCGAAGTTCGTAAATTATTCCCTTCTTCTAGAGCTTCTTGTTGTGCGTCTCATCGACTAGTATTACGATGTGACCTATCTTCAGCCGCTTTTTTTTTGTTCGGTCTTTCACAATTTGGAAATGGCTTGTGCATCAATAAAAACATCAGCTAGCATTGACCGAGGGGCTCTCGAGAAACGATTTTTAGTATATACTAGCAGTACCCTGCCACGTTTCGCTGTGGCATATTGTGGTTGCACGCATAAGAAATAAGTCAAACAAAAAAGAATAATTTTCCAATTAATTTAATCCTGTAATACTTGTGGGTATACAATATTCTTTGTTTCTCCATTCTCCGCGTAAATATAAAGAGTATTTGGTTATCCGACACGGGAACACGCAACATATAATTGTCCGTGTGAAAAACAATCTGCATCCAAATCCAAACCACACAACTCCAGAGATTGACCTTGAGCTTTATTTATGGTCATTGGGAACGCCAAACGAATGGGAAACTGCAATCTCTTGAACTGGAACGGTGTATCAGTGGGGAACATAGGAATCCTAGGAATGAGGACATCTTCACCTTTAAAAGGACCACTTATGATCGTTGCTTCTACAACGTTGTTCATCAATTTCTTGACTGCGAGTCGCGTACCGTGGCAGAGTTTGGGCTGATTCATATTCCGGAGCATAATAATCGGCACACCTATTTTTAATTTCAATATGTGTGGTGGCATTCCAGGCAGATCAAGAGAGTTTAGAAACTCCGTAGGGTAATTAACTGCTTCCTCTGCCTCCACAACGGTGTCTATCGACTTATATGTAATTTCGTCAGTTTCTATGCTCGGATCCCCGACTATGACAATTGCCACTTCTTCTATAGTTGGAGCATTATATCTCCTGATATGTTCTCCAGCAGGCGTTTTGTCTGCATGAATGACAATTTAATGGGTATCCGAAGGCAACATATCGATTGCTGTTTTGAACAAACGCACCAAATGGTTCCGTTCGTAAAAAAGCTTCTGTAGCTGCGAAATAGTGGGCTTCTTCAGCGAGGTATTGACTCCATAACGTGCATCGACTTCAGCTCCATCATCACAAATGAAGTACATTTGAAGAAATTTGTGTTCGCTGTCTGAGAACGGAAGCAGGGAACCGGCTTTGTGATAGATTTGTCCTTTGATTTTAAAAGTTGGCATGAATTGTTATAATTTCCGCGCCAAATGACGTCATTTGGAAGCAAGAGTTGTATTTCCTAATGTTCGACAGGAAATGCTTCGATTCAGCAGTAGATCCAGCGAATAGAAAGTGCAGAGGCTCTGGTTGTGCTTCAAGTTGAGGCAATTTCACTTTCCCGGAAGCGCAACACAATCGTTTTGGTTCGTTGTTGAATTAGAGATCCTGACAGTGTGTGCAGACCTGATGCATCCGGCCAATAACTACATTGCGATTCGAGCAATAATCAACAGTTGGATTATATCGGAATGCAAGACGATTGTATTGCAGGTTTCGATCTGTTGCAAGCTGTAAACGCGCTTTAGCTACCCTTGCCCAGTCGCGTTCATTAGTTTGAGACAGAATCAAATCGATTGCTGCAGAACGCGACTGCCTAACTCTCAATCGTGTTCGCTCAAGCCTAGCTGCTCGCGTTTCTGCTGATTCCGCGTTGTGCATCCGCATTGCTCTTAGCCGCTCAGTCTCTCGGATGGAGGCCCGCTCTTCGGCAGTCATGAAATGTTACGTCTTTTTGCTTCTGTATTGTGAGTATAACGACCCAAATTCGACTTCATGGGTGGCATGACTTCGTTTCTAACTGACATTTTGACATTTTCATTTGACATTTTCTTCTTAGCTGTCTGCCTAAATAAAAAAGTATGGGCACGGGAGGAACGCTGTCGAACGGGATAAAAAGTATCCTATGTCCGTCTCCTGGCTCTAAGCTACCTCCCTACCAATTTTCAGCCAAATCTGTTCTGCCGTTCTTGAGTTATAAGTGGTGTAACTAACACGACTTTCTTTTATATATATAGATAAATACCTTAAATGTCGGATTAAAACCTCCTTCTTCGATAATGTCTGCCCCAAATGACGTCATTTGGAAACAACTATTGTATTTTCGAGTATTTGAAAGAAAGTGGCGTGATTCTTGTGTTTCGCCGCAAAGCAATGAATACAATGGCTCATGTGGCGGAGTCAACTCTGGCAATTTCACTTTACCATTAACGCAGCATAATCCTGGCGTTTCTCCGGAAAACTTTAATGCACCACAATACTCGCAAACAACGTCCATTTGCCCAATGCAAACGCTAGAATGCAAGCTGTAATCATCGCAATCGTATCGAAACGCAGCTCGATTCAAATCAGCTAAATATCTTGTTCTGCGTCGCAAATTATCTATTTGTTGACTTCTGTTGTTCGCTCGACGATTCTGCATTGCCAACCGAGCTGTTTCACGGGCTGCTTCACTTTGCTCTCGTGATTGAGAAGCACGAAGTCGAGCCATACTATTGCGGCGCTGTTCACGTGCAATTTCTTGTTCTTCTTCAGTCCTTTCATTTGCAGTATTTTGTATTCTTCTTGCATTACGGCTTTGTCGGGAAAGATTCGATCGTCTTGGTCGGGGCATTATTAATTAAACATCCGAATCAAATCGATTGCTGCAGAACGCGACTGCCTAACTCTCAATCGTGTTCGCTCAAGCCTAGCTGACATTTTGATATTTGACATTTTCATTTGACATTTTCTTGTGCATCTTTCGATTGTGATTCACGTAACTGCGCCATGCTTACACGCGCCTTTTCATTACCTTTATACATCTAGATAAATGTATAAATACATAATATCGTACATAAAAATATGATACGTTACGCTCACAGCCTACTTACTTTTATTCATTGCTATAAGTGGAGTATAGTTCGGTGGAGTATAATTCGCGCTGTCGAACGGGACAGTCGGGACAGTATAGTCGGTCAATTTAAGTTTAGAATATAATAGGACGCCGAGATCAACAATCCCATAACAGGAGTACGTAACCTGCAGCGGGAAAGAACGATAAAAAACATAAGCTTGCATTTTAACCAATTAAGTATTAGATCATTAGCTAAACACCATTTTTGAAAGTTATCAAGGTCAGAATGAAGACTGCATTGGGCAGAGATGGATTTGTTTTGAAGACAAAGCTTAACGTCATCTGCATACATAAGAACTAGAGAGCTCGTTAAAGCAGGGGGCAAGTCATTAATGAAAAGAGTAAATAGTAACGGACCAAGATGACTTCCTTGAGGGACGCCAGATGTAGCACGGACCAAACGGGAATGTACATTTTTGAAAAAGACTCTTTGAGTTCTTTCATTTAAGTAGCTGTAGATCCACGTTAAGAGGTCTGTAGAAAATCCTAGCATATTCAATTTACTCAAAAAGAGTTTGAGCTATTAGTTTGAAAAGAGCTCTTGACTGAGTATTTAATTTTTCAAATAACTTTGGAATTGCCGACAATTTAGAGATACCTCTGTAGTTGGCAGCTTCGGACTTTTTTCCTTTGTTATGTAAGGGAATTATGAAAAATTCCTTTCACTTAAGGGGTGAAAGGTTTTTTTTTTGAAAAGGTGAAACCGAGGTTTTCAAAGATAAGTTGAAAATTTTTTTCTTCCAAATTATAGTGCATCAGAAAAAGAGAAAATTGAAGCTAAATGAATGCTTGAATTAACTGTAGAGACCGATTGTAAAGAAATTCGCTTATTTTTATATTTAAGTTCTTAAATAAAATAACCACTCTTAGTCTTAAAAGTGTTACTCTTAATATCCACTCTTAAATATTTAGAGTGGTATATTCTTAAAGTAGACCAAGTCTCACCTCGATAGGTGCAATCGATTTTATGACACTTATCTAGAACAGTCTGCAATGGCTAGGTATATTTAAAAATTAAAATTCAAGTCTGAGAATTTTAAGAGGAGTTATCGACTTTTTATTCTGCTTTCCTACTGAATTCCTCCAGTTTTATTTCCACAAGCATAAATAGCAATGAGATTGTTTATCTCACACTTGTAAAAAATAACAAAAAAAGGGTGGCTGCTGAATATTTACTCTGACATTTAATCTTCTTCTTAAGTCATCAAGAGTCGTGTGGATTTTACTTTCTGTTTTTTACTTTCCATTTTCTGATTTTATTGATTTTTTAATAAACAGACAACAACGATAAATATTTAAAAATTTATTGTTTTTATATTTTAATAACAATTTTTTTATTTATTTTATATATTAGTAAAATAAAATTGTTTAATAATATAAATATTTTTTTATTTTAATTATTTAATTAATAAATTAAATACAAAACGAAAAAAGATATTTAATTTATTAATTGGCGAAAACGAAAAATAATTAATTAAGATGAAATAATTCATTAATTAATTGATAGTCGAATAATGTTGATCGTCGAGGCACTGAGTATCCAAAAAAGTAGTTGGTTGCCAATGACACCGAAAAAGGTGTATACCTAACCAATTGTAGGGTAGCGCGTCACTGGCGTTCCGTTAAAATTAAACGCGCATGTACATACATACTAGAGGTCTGCAGGAATACATTCTTATTGCCTCAGCCATAGAATACATCCGAATGGAATAGAATGAATGAGTGCAAGAGACACAACGAGTTGAGTGAGAGGGAGTGAGAGAGCGAGAGAGCATTCTAACTCATTGGCATTCCCTTGCTTTGAAACCGAGTGAATTGGGATGTGAAGTAAAAAGAGTGCTTTTGGAATGAGGACTGCAGCCGAATGTCTCGAATGGTTTTTAACACACTCCATGCATTCATTTATTTCCTTCGGTTGAGCAAAACGCTTCCCTAATTGTTCTTTCATAATGAGGGAATTGACCGAAAGGGGAATTATAATGAAAGTGTTTTTTTACTGATTTTTGTTTAGTTTTCTTAAGTTGTTCCAAACTATTCCAAACTATTTTACAAAACTTTTTTAGCGGCAAAGTTGTGTTGGAAAAATATTTATTAATAAATATTGAAAATATTTTTACATTTTTATAAGTAAAATGTGTAAAATAAAATATAAAACATAATAATGAATATTTCTGAAAAAAAACAATGACTTGCTTTCACTTTTCAATTATTTTATTATCAGCGTCTAAAAAACAGGCAAATATGCATAGTTGTATGGTACATTCTAGAATGCATTCGAAACAATTCGAATTCGAACTGTAACTCTAACTCATTCAATTCGGTTTTCAACCCCCGAATGTTGTGCGAGTGAGACCTATACAGTCGCACTCACTCGCGGTTCTGCCTTGGGATCCTTTAATCCCGCTTTCCACTCTCCTTGTGCAGTCAATGCAGGTGCACGGCATGGAGGTAGATGGTTTTCCTGGTGGCGATGATCCTGCGATGATGATCCTGGATTTCGGCTTCAGTCGGTTTCACGACGCGGTGAATTTTGTTTTTTATTCTGCACTTCACGGACGCGTCGCGAGCAGCTCTTTTGGCTTTTAGTTTGTGTATAATAACACAGTGTCACTGTCACTTTTATGTTTATGTTTATTATACCCTTGCAGAGGGTATTATAATTTTGTCCAAAAGTGTGCAACGCAGTGAAGGAGACATCTCCGACCCTATAAAGTATATATATTCTTGATCAGGATTACCTCCTGAGTTGATATGGGCATGTCCGTCTGTCCGTCTGTCTGTCTGTCTGTCTGTCTGTCTGTCTGTCTGTCTGTCTGTCCGTTTCTACGCGAACTAGTCTCTCAGTTTTTAAGCTATCGTCTTGAAACTTTGCACACACCCTTCTTTCCTTTGCACGCAGTATATAAGTCGGAACGGCCGGGATCGGCTGACTATATCCTATAGCTGCCATATAACTGATTGATCGGAAATGGTATAACTTTGGTGTTTTTAAAGCTAGGGAATTCGGATTTGGCACGAATGCTAATTTTGGCAAAATAATACAACATGCTGAATTTCATTAGGATCAGCCGACTGCCATATAACTGAACAATCGGAAATTACCCAACTTTCGTGTTTTTGAAGATAGAAAGTTGGAACTTCGTACAGATTATATTTTTGGTCAGTTAATAAAACCTACCAAATTGCATAACGATCGGCCGACTATATCTTATAGCTGCCATATAACTGATTGATCGGAAATGCTATAACCTCGGTGTTTTTAAAGCTAGAGAATTCGGATTTGGCACGAATGCTAATTTTGGCAAAATAATACAACATGCCGAATTTCATTAGGATCAGTTGACTGCCATATAACTGAACAATCGGAAATTACCCAACTTTCGTGTTTTTGAAGATAGAAAGTTGGAACTTCGTACAAATTATATTTTTGGTCAGTTAATAAAACCTACCAAATTGCATAACGATCGGCCGACTATATCTTATAGCTGCCATATAACTGATTGATCGGAAATGCTATAACTTCGGTGTTTTTAAAGCTAGAGAATTCGGATTCGGCACGAATGCTAATTTTGGCAAAATAATTGGCTGCCATATAACTGAACGATCGGAAATGGTATTTGGTAAAAATACAAACTTTGGTATTTTTGAAGATGGAAGCTTGGTACTTTGTTTTATATTTTTTATGGTAATAAATTGGTTATATTATGATATTCTCATAAGGATCGGCCAATTTAATCCGATGTTTGCGATATATATCCGGTTTTAACTGCAAGGGTATATCAACTTCAGCTCCGCCCGAAGTTAGCTTTCCTTTCTTGTTTTTTTTTTAATATTTCGCACTATAGTCCACCCGGGGCGCCAAAATGTTTAATGAGATTGTTTTATCTCACACTTGTAAAAAATAACAAAAAACAAGAAAGGAAAGCTAACTTCGGGCGGAGCCGATGTTGATATACCCTTGCAGTTAAAACCGGATATATATCGCAAACATCGGATAAAGTTGGCCGATCCTTATGAGAATATCGTAATATAACCAATTTATTACAATAAAAATTCTAAAACAAATTACCAAGCTTCCATCTTCAAAAATACCAAAGTTGGTATTTTTAGCGAATACCATTTCCGATCGTTCTGTTATATGGCAGCTATATAATTGGCCGATCGTTATGAAATTTGGTAGGTTGGATCAACTATTTTACAGAAAAATATAATCTGTACGAAGTTCCAACTTTCTATCTTCAAAAACACGAAAGTTGGGTCATTTCCGATTTTTCAGTTATATGGCAGCTATAGGATATAGTCGGCCGATCCTTATGAAACTTGGCATGTCGTATTATTTTGCTAAAAATAGCATTCGTGCCAAATCCAAATTCTATAGCTTCAAAAACACCGAAGATATATGTAGCATTTCCGATCAATCAGTTATATAGCAGCTATAAGATATAGTCGGCCGATCCTTATGAAATTTGGTAGGTCGTATTATTTTGCCAAAAATAGCATTCGTACAAAATTCGAACTCTCTAACTCTAAAAACACCAAAGTTATAAAATTTTCGATCAATCAGTTATATGGCAGCTATAAGATATAGTCGGCCGATCCCGGCCGTTCCGACTTATATACTGCGTGCAAAGGAAAGAAGGGTGTGTGCAAAGTTTCAAGACGATAGCTTTAAAACTGAGAGACTAGTTCGCGTAGAAACAGACAGACAGACGGACAGACGGACCGACGGACAGACGGACAGACGGACATGCTCATATCAACTCAGGAGGTGATCCTGATCAAGAATATATATACTTTATAGGGTCGGAGATGTCTACTTCACTGCGTTGCACACTTTTGACCAAAATTATAATACCCTCTGCAAGGGTATAAAAAGGGTGGCTGCTGAATATATAAAAAATGGGCGAAAAACGAGAACGAAAGAAATGATCTTGCCTCTTCAACGTTATAATTTCGATTATATTTTCTCTAATCTTAAGCCTAACTTATCTATTTCGGCGAAGCGGGGCGAATTCGCACAAGAGCGAATATGAGCTTTCGCTCCCGCTCCGCCCTAAGCTATCTTAGAGTAAATTTAGAGACTAACAACTACAAAATACAATTCAACTATAAACTATAATTCAAAATTTTCAACAACTTCAATAAAATAACAAATCAATTAACAAATTGGTTTTTCAAGATTTTCTAGATTAAAAGTATAAAGTTAGTTAATATGGTGTGGAAGAGATGAGAACCGGGTATAATATAGTCGGGATACTCGGCTATAGCCGTCCTTCCTATCTTAATATCTATTATGTATATTCTTTAGATTAATGCGTGAGGAAGAATCGCTTGATAACATAAAACAATATTATGTTAAATGCCAAAATGAAGATGGAAAATACAACGCAATTCAGAATATTTATGGGTGTATAAGCATTGGACAAGCGATAATATTTTGTCACGTGAGTACATATTATCATTGGTTAAGAATAAAAATTATGAAATTCAAGGCTATTGAATAAGAAAACTTAATGTGTATTTTTCAGGGACCGTAAATAATGATTAATGGTGTGATTTATATTTCAAATATCACAAAATACTGATTATTCTTTGAGCAAAAAAATAAAAATCAGAAAATAATCACTATTCTATGTATGATAGAAAAATAAAATTGACAAAATAATCATTTTTCTATGATCAAAAAATATAAATCACAATATAATCATTGTTTTTTATTTTTATTTTTTTTTAAATACTATTTTGTCCTTAAAAATTAAATGAAAAAGAATTTTGAACAAATTATTGAGAACGCGAAAAGCGGTAAAGAGCGTTGGAAGATTGACCTGAGGCATTTCAAACGTTACGTTTATTCAAACGGTACTTTTTTATACCCTTGCAGAGGGTATTATAATTTTGTCCAAAAGTGTGCAACGCAATGAAGGAGACATCTTCGACCCTATAAAGTATATATATTCTTGATCAGGATCACCTCCTGAGTTGATATGAGCATGTCCGTCTGTCCGTCTGTCTGTCTGTCTGTTTCTACGCGAACTAGTCTCTCAGTTTTAAAGCTATCGTCTTGAAACTTTGCACACACCCTTCTTTCCTTTGCACGCAGTATATAAGTCGGAACGGCCGGGATCGACCGACTATATCCTATAGCTGCCATATAACTGATTGATCGGAAATGCTATAACTTCGGTGTTTTTAAAGCTAGAGAATTTCGGATTTGGTACGAATGCTATTTTTGGCAAAATAATACAACATGCCAAACTTCATAAGGATCAGCTGACTATATCCTATAGCTGCCATATAACTGAACAATCGGAAATTACCCAACTTTGGTGTTTTTGAAGATAAAAAGCTGGAACTAAATACAGATTCTACTTTTGGTCAGTTAATACAACCTACTAAATTGCAAAACGATCGGCTGACTATATCTTATAGAAAATGGTATTTGGTAAAAATACTAACTTTGGTATTTTTGAAGATGGAAGCTTGGTACTTTGTTTTAGATTTTTTATGGTAATAAATATTATATTATATGGTTATATGGTTATATTATGATATTCTCATAAGGATCGGCCAATTTAATCCGATGTTTGCGATATATATCCGGTTTTAACTGCAAGGGTATATCAACTTCGGCTCCGCCCGAAGTTAGCTTTCCTTTCTTGTTTTTAATTCGGATGGCGAATGCTTTTTTATGAAAGAGAGGATAAGCGAGAAGCTGGCGAAAGAGGTAAAACAACTTAGTAGAGTCAAAGGTGTGAAGATTCATTTCTAAATTCTGTGAACCCCGTTTAATATCCAAATTGTAGAATTTAGAAATATCCAAATTTGAAACTTGAAATATTGATTCAAGTAGTTGATAATGATTGAATTAAGCATGATTTGATTTTTGGTAAATTTATTGTCGGGTCAGGCAGCAGCACGGCGTTTAATGTTAATGTTTAATTAATGGTTGTGTAATGTTTAGTGTAATGTTTATTTATTAGGCTTAAGTTTGTACAAAAGCTTAGTTGATCGCAAGCCTTCTCTCTCGGTCGCTCGACTCAACGGGCTTTCTATAGAGAGTTTTAGCTCGGCAATGTCTAGGTCGGGACGCCCTCTCTGTATATTACTTGAGTCCCTGCATGCACCATAAACTGCTGATCAGCTGATCATCCGGCTTCATCTGCATGCAGAAATAGACATTCCGGTGGCGGCAACCGCAGCGACAACAACAACAACAGCAGCGTGTACAAAAACAACCACTTTAGAAAGTGCTATATCGATGCCGGCTACACAGACTGAAATAATTCGCTACATACAAATTAGGCGTAAGCTTAGCCCGCAGAATATTCTTGCAGGCATCAAAACCAAAATAAAAGGCGTCCAGAATATTGACGAAAAAGCAGGCAGATCCAGCAATAACAGATTTGGTGGAGACGAAGGAGGTTGAGGACAACCGACCAGCGCAAGACACTTCTTAAAAACCGAAACTCCCTTCAATCTATATCAGGAAGTAAAGCTAGAACGCACTAGACAACCACATTTTTGCGTTGATCTGGAATGGTAACCATTTTCATGTACTCCCGCTTATCAAAGGAAAAGTCCATCGACCCCATGGAAGAGCCACATCAATGCAATGGTCCTGTTCAATGTACTAACTGCTAAGTGTATGGACCCACTAGGTCATACTGCACACTTCGGGCTGTCTGTGTGGTCGGCGGGGACGCCCACAAATCTGCTTACTCTACTACAAACAAGGACAGTACCGTAAAGGAATGTGGAAACTACGGAGGCAACCATACGGCAAACTGTAGAGGATGTATGGTATACAAGGAGTTGAAGAGTCGCATGAGTCAAGCGACCGCAACGTGCAATCCAAATCCAAAGCCAAAGCAGTGAGATCCTCATTCGGTCCCCTAAACACCACCAACGGCTTTTATGCCGATGCTCTACGATCTGGAATTGACAATTCAATTCAGCCTAACTCACATAGCAAAACGGAAACTATAATGCTTACCCTCCAACAAAGTATGATGAAGCATAAAAAACGACCATGCAAACACATGTTCAAAACCAGAACATGGTAATACAGCTGCTCGTAGCAAAACAGTCTAAATAATTTATGCAGGCTCTTCGAGTATCAATGTGAAACGCCAATGGTGTCTCACGGCATAAACTAGAATTGTCACAATTCCTATACGAAAACCGATTTGACTTTATCCTACTGGTGGAAACGCATCTTACAACCAAATACAACTTTCAACTAAGAGGCTATACAATCTACCGCACAGATCATCCAGATGGGAAAGCCCACGGTGGAACTGGAGTTCTTCGATCTTCTTGCAGGCCACATCGATACAAATTCAGTCAAGCAACGGAAGCCTTTCAATTGCTGCCGTTAACTGCCCTTCTCGTTTCTCATGGAAATACAATTCATGGACTTCTACAATTCACTTTGGGATCTTTTTATAGCCGCAGAAGACTACAACGTCGAACATACGCACTGAGGATCACGTCTAGGGACTCCCAAAGGAAAGCAATTGTATATTATTATTATTATTATTATTAAAGGTAGAAAAGTTTACAAAACTAGACTAGCTTAATGATGTAGCGCTGCCTACTATGGCCTTCGGCTATGTGAGTTGTTGGTGCTTAAGTCTTAAGGGATGATATATATACATGTTGTGTCTTAACTTAATATTTAACCGTTATCTATGTATTCTGTACATTATTTGTCTTAAAATTAGGCAACTAGGCAACCCAGTCTTATTAAATGTTTGTATTTAGATTTTGTGGTATAATTATGTTGATTTTAGGAAAAGTAGTATTTTTTCAATGTTTTCTGGGTTTAGGTCATTGAGGAGATGTAGCGGGTTGGAGTTCTGGAAGATATTTTGTTTTGTGTAAGAGAGGTGGACATGAGTTGAGTATGTGGTGTAGGGAGAGGTTGCCTTGACAGAAAGGGCAAGGTGGTGTTGGAGTTTGGTTCAGATAGTGTTGGTGGGTGAGGCTGGTGTGTCCTAGACGTACTCGGGTAATTTTGGTTTGGTCGAGTCTATAGCAGTTTTGGTGGGTTTGTTTAAAGTGTTCGCTAATATGGTGGCTATTGGTGTTGATGGATTGGTACCATTGGCTACAGTGTATTAAGTTTTGGCTTTGTCTTGCCTTGAGTTCGGTTTTAAGTTGTCTTTTTATATAGGATTTATATTGGGTGTAAAGATTAGTGGGCTTTTGTTGGTCGACTTTGCTGCTTGATCTGCTAGTTCGTTTCGCGCAATGCCTGCATGGCCAGGAATCCAAATTAATTTTATTTTTGGGGCTAACTGAGTTATTAAAGATCTTATTTTATTTGGATAAATGTTATTATTGTTTGTATTTTTAATTGAGTCTATTGCTGCGAGGGAGTCTGAACAGATTACATATTTGCCTCTTTTGTTTTTTATAATTTTGATAGCTTCGACAACGGCGATGATTTCGGCTGTTAAAACAGAGGAATATGCTGGTAGGATTCCACATTTTAGGATGCTTGTTACCGTTGTAATGGCGTATGTTATAAGGTCGGTTATTTTTGATCCGTCAGTGAATATAAAGTTGTGTGATTTAAGGTTTGATTTTGTGTCTTCGTATATTTTCTGGTATATTTCTTTGGGTGTGTTGCTTTTTTTATGTAGTCATATGGATGTGTCTATAAGGCTGGGTAGGTCCCAGGGTGTTTAGTTTTTGAGGTTCAAAAGGTAGATGAAATTGCTGGCAGAGGTTCATTATATGGTCTATAATTGGTGGAGATTTCTTTTTAAGTTTACTTTGTTTTACGAATTTGTGAATCGGCGTGTCTTTTGAATAAATGAGGTTTTTATTTAGTTTGGCTGTTTGCAGACGTTTTAAGCTGTTTGCTCGTTTTAATTCTATTGGAGGATTATTGGCTTCTTGTAGGAGGTTATTTGTTGGAGTAGAACAGCGGAGTTTAGGGGCGGTTTTAATTTGTTGAGTGTGGTTTTGGGTGCGTGTCCGTATAGGAACAGGCGGTATTCTATTTTTGCAACAATAGTAGCTTTTACCACGTTGATTAATGTGTATGTGCTGCAGTTAAATTTGAGACTTGATAGGCATTTTATTATATTTAGTTTTTTATGGAGTGCAGGTATAAGTTTATCTATGTGTGTGTTCCATTTGTATTTGCTGTCTATATTTATTCCTAATATTTTTAACGAGCTAACTGTGGGGATTTGTATGCTATTGAATGTAACGACACAAGTGCAGTTGTGCTTTTTGCAAATGTGGAGGTGTTGGCACTTTGATAGGGATAGGGATGCCCCGGAATATGAACCCCAGTTCACTATGTCATTTAGAAGGTTGCCTTGGTTAAAGTTAATATTTTTCTTTTTATTAAAGTTGATTATGAGAAAATGGTCATCAGCGTATGCATTAAGTATGATTTCCTTGTGTAAGGATATTATATCGGACAATTTATTAAAGGCTATGAGGAATAGTATAACGGAGATTGGGGATCCTTGAGGGATTCCATTGAATAATGGTAGTGTGTTGGATCTGTGTTGACCGACACGAATTTTCTGTTAAGCATAAAATTTCGCACCTAATTTATTATTTTCGGCCCTGTTTTCCATTCCTGAAGTTGGTCAATTATAGAATGCACACCTACTCGGTCGAAGGCTTTTGAAAAATCAAGAGTGACGAGTGAGCTGTGCTGGTGTGACTTCGATATGAGATAGTCTACGTAAAGTAGACTGTCCGAAGTCGATTTGCCTTTTTTAAATCCAAATTGGTTTTTATTTAGCAGATTGTTGCAAGTTGCAAACCACCAAAGTCTTCAAAGTCTAAAAGTCTTAAGGGTGTTCCAAGCTAATTGTTTTTCTTTTTGTAAGTAAGCTAAGTATTTATTCCACCAGGGAACCTTGTATGGTTTGGAATTTGGTGAGGTTTGCAGAATAGAGCTGTTCGCGCTATGCAAAGTGATTTTGTTGATTTGGGCAGCCTCTTTGTTTACATTTTCGGAGGGGGCAAATTTGGAATCATATTTGTGTGTGAGGGCAAAGTACTGGTCCCAATTGGCGTTTTTTAGTTTAAAAAAGGGTTTGTCGAATTTATTTACCTTGTTTAATGGAAAAAGGGAGATTATTATTGGGAAGTGGTCGCTCCCATGAAGGTCATTGAGTATTTTCCACTTGGTGTGTGGGGCTAGAGATCCCGTAGAATGTAGTTTACGGGGGTGGGTATGTTATAGGTATATTGTATGTGTGATTCTTGGAGAGCCATGATGTGTGGGGAGTGGTTTTTTATCAATATTAGAAGTTGGATATAATTATTAGAGTAAACTTTTATATTCCATTGCATTATATTAAGGACATTTTTGCGGTGAAGATCGGGTTAGGTTAGGATAAGGTTGGTGGATTTTAGATGGATTCGCTGTCGCTGTTATTGGTGTGTTTGTTTTTGGTTGAGGGTTTAGTTTTTGGTTTGGACGGTTTGAAATTAGTTGAGAGAGAGTTTGACTTATCTTTGGAGAATATTTTTAATGTTAGGTTCTTTGTAATTTTTGATGCGTAAGGTGATTTTGGTGTGGTGTCTGTAATGCCGGTATCCATGGTCTCGATGTCGCCTTGCTCTTTCTGTTGAGTGTGATTTTGGAGGTATTCTTTGGGTGATTTTGGTGCTTTAGTTGAGGTTCCGTGGGATGTTTGTTTGATTATGGTGTTTTGTGTGTGATTTTTGTGTGTAGTTTTTTCTATTGGTGTGGTGGCATTTGAAGATTGGGGTTTTGTTTGGTCCTGTGTTGTGGTGCTGGTCAGTGTTGTTGCATACGTGGCTCTAGTTTGGTATCCATGTCGCTCGAAGTATATCCTCAAAGCAATTTTGTGGTCGACCTTCTCGGTAGTTTTCATAGCCTTAAGTTCCTGTTGCTTAAGAAATGTTGGACATTTATGGTCGGGCGGGCTGTGTTGGGGCAATTCGAACATTTGTCTGTGCTTTTGCATATGGGAGTAGGGTGTCCAAATCGGAGGCACTTTTTGCAGCGTAGCGGGAATGGTATGTAGTCACGCACGCGAACAGTTTCGTATCCAATCCGAAGTATTTCGGGAAGTTTGTGGGATTCAAAAGTTAGAATTATTAGGCCAGTTTCTGTTAGTGAGTCGCAGGTATTGGTGTTGGTATTGTTGCTTGTAGTTTGTTTCTTCATTATTTTTTTTACTTCTATGACTTTTTGGGGTTTAAGCTATTGAAGGATGGTCTCTTCATCAATGTATCTCAGGTCGTTGCTGTAGATCACTCCTTTCGAGGAGTTTAGTGTTTTATGTTCCGTAAACAGTAGTTCCATGTCTGCGATTTTTTTTAGTTTGAGCAGTTTTGTGGCTTAATGGTGAGTTTTGGTTTTTATTAAGAGGGTTCCGTCTGGTTTTTTTTTTACGGAATCAACTTCTCCTCCGCAGGCATAGTCTATGGATTTTTGGATTATGAAGGGGGAAACTGTCCTAAATGATTTATTGTCTTTTCTTTTTATTACTATAAATTTTGGATCCTTATATTGGTATGTTTTTGGGGTGTATCGTCCTATATCGGATGGTTTGTGCATGGTTAGTTGCAGGGGCCTTGGACCCGGGTTGAGGAATATACGCGTGTTTTTTGTGGTTGGGTTTTTATATTTTTCTTTGTGGTCAATATTTGTTTGTTCAATTTTTGCTGATAAGCTTTATGGGGTTTGTTCACGCAGGTGTTCACTTTGTAATACAACTTGTCTCTTCAGAGGTTGAAGTGGTACTGATGATTATTTTTATATTTACTTTTGTTTTTTTTTATATTTTTTTTGTTTTAATTTTAATATTTACTTTATTATTATTATTTTTAATTTCATTTTATTACTATTGTTGTAAAAATAATTATGTTTAAAATTATGAGAAATTAGCGGAATGGGGAAAATACTGACTGTCGTGTCGAATGACAAAATGACTGACGGACTCCCTTGGAATTTTATTTAACGTTAATAATGTTTAATTTTTTTCTTTAATACTAAAATTAAAGATAGAGCTTAAAGATAATTAAAAAAAAAAGAAATACATCGATGTCCTAAGCAGGATTTGAACCTTGAAAAATTGTACCACCCTGACTCGATTGGCGGCGAACAAAAGCACTTTTTGTTCCTTTATTAAATCGACGCATTGGAAACGGAAACGATGAGAAATTGAAAATGAAAATTGGAAGCTAAAACATTTTTACGCCAATGTGCGAGCAGTCACACATAAATACATTAGCGCACACATTTTTTGACGCATACATGTAAAGAGTTCTAAAAATAGAATCGTATGTATGTGCGTTCCCCCCTCACCAACGAGCTCGACGAAAAAAGTTGACCGTTTTGGGCCCTGATGTCCCATCTATGTACTTTGGTACATCCCATCTTTGGTATTGCCCAGTGTAGGTTTTTGTGTTTAAGGTTTAGCCCGAAGTTTTGTGGGAGGGACGCTTTCGTCTGACGGGGTGCCTGATTCTGGAGAGCATCCGGGAAAGTGAGTATCCAGGGAAGTGAGTATTCCTCACTCGTATCAGTCCAGGTGCCATCTTCCTTTTTAAGATAGCATATAGGATTTTGATAGGACTTTCCTTATCCTAGCAGCTTGAGCTTTGTTTTCTATGACCGAGCAGAAAAAGTTCCATGAATCGTGCTCCGCTTTTTTGTTGGCTTTTTACTATGTGGCCAGGCCCCAGTAGTTAGTCCAGAGGCTTTTTTTATTTCCGGTTTTTGCCCTGTTCAACAAGGTTCTGCTTACCTATTAAGAGAGAGGCCACCTCTGGCGACCACCATGGGAGCTTGATTCGCTTTTTTGGCTTTGTTTTTGGGCATGCTCTTTTTAGAACGCAATTTCAGGGTTGGGTAAATAGTTGAACCAAAATGCTTCCAGATACTCTGGTGGCTGTAGTTTGATGTTTTTCGAAAGGATTTTGGCATAGTCTAGTTAGTTTTTTTTGGGGTTTTTAACGATTTCTGGCTTTGGGCATTTTAAATGGTTTCAAAACATATTTCTATGTTTCTATGGTCGGAGAATAAGTGCTAATAGCATTCGTGAGCACTCTTAAATGATGTGTAAAGGTGAGTTTTTGTTTGGATACTACTGTTAAATATATTGATTATTTTCGCTTTTTATACCCTTGCAGAGGGTATTATAATTTTGTCCAATAGTGTGCAACGCAGTGAAGGAGACATCTCCGACCCTATAAAGTATATATATTCTTGATCAGGATCACATCCTGAGTTGATATGAGCATGTCCGTCTGTCCGTCTGTCTGTCCGTTTCTACGCGAACTAGTCTCTCAGTTTTAAAGCTATCGTCTTGAAACTTTGCACACACCCTTCTTTCCTTTGCACGCAGTATATAAGTCGGAACGGGCGGGATCGGCCGACTATATCCTATAGCTGCAATATAACTGATTGATCGGAAATGGTATAACTTTGGTGTTTTTGGAGTTACAGAGTTCAGATTTTGTACGAATGCTGCTTTTGGCAAAATAATACGACCTACCAATTTTCATAAGGATCGGTCGACTATATCTTATAGCTGCCATATAACTGATTGATCGGAAATGCTATAACTTCGGTGTTTTTAAAGCTAGAGAATTCGGATTCGGCACGAATGCTATTTTTGGCAAAATAATACAACATTCCGAATTTCATAAGGATCAGCCGACTATATCCTATAGCTGCCATATAACTGAACAATCGGAAATTACCCAACTTTCGTGTTTTTGAAGATAGAAAGTTGGAACTTCGTATAGATTCTATTTTTGGTCAGTTAATACAACCTACCAAATTACATAACGATCGGCCGACTATATCTTTTAGCTGCCATATAACTGAACGATCGGAAATGGTATTTGGTAAAAATACAAACTTTGGTATTTTTGAAGATGGAAGCTTGGTACTTTGTTTTATATTTTTTATGGTAATAAATTGGTTATATTATGATATTCTCATAAGGATCGGCCAATTTAATCCAATGTTTGCGATATATATCCAGTTTTAACTGCAAGGGTATATCAACTTCGGCTCCGCCCGAAGTTAGCTTTCCTTTCTTGTTAATAATAAAATTGTGGTAATTTTCCCCCATTGCAGAGGAACAAGTTTGACCTAAATGTAAACATAAAAGGGGACTATCCGCGTTCATTAGTTTCATACAATCCAGGGTTGCTGGACTGTCGTCTCCATTTTCAGACAGAAGGAGCAGCAGAGCGCCGAGGTTTGTTGAATCCTTTGTGTCTAAGGCCTTGATCTCTGAGAGCAGTTCTTTTAAAGTTCAATCCGTCTTTAATCTTATGTCCGATTGTGACCAGCTTATAGCCATTTTAGAAAAATATTTCATTGTAACCAGGGACAGAAATGATTATTGTTACGATACACAGTGGTCGATTTGGCATCGTTACCGGCATTTAATTAATAACTTCTAAAGTATTAGAGATATCTTCAATCGGTATTTTATTTTCGGTTTGTTACTCAATTTTTCATTATGTGGACAAAAATAAAATGTATTATTTTTTTTATTTTTTTTTTATATTTATGCATCGACATACTGCTTATAGCAGAAACCCATTTCACCCATAAGTCATTCCTGAAATTGCACGGATATGACGTGATACATGCAGACCATCCTAGCGGAAGAGGACACGGAGGAGCGGCGATCATAGTCAAGGCCAGCATTGACTACAGCGACATAGCAATTCTCAAGGAAGACTGGGTCCAGTGTGCCAGAATTGCCGTCTCCACTCCTTTGGGAAAAATCATCATTGCGTCTGCATATATACCCCCACAACATAGAGTCTCGGAAGGCCAGTTCGACCTCCTGCTGAGTGATATGGGCGACAAATTCATCATCGCAGGAGACCTTAACGCCAAGCATCCTTGGTGGGGCTCGAGAGTGAGTAACCCCAAAGGTACTGCATTATTCAAATGCATACAGCGCAGAGCCTATAACTGCCATTCAACTGGAGAGCCCACGTATTGGCCCACAGACCCCCAACGGCTGCCGGACCTTCTCGACTTCGCCATCTCCCATGGAATCCATCCGGACTCCATAGCCTGCTCGGCAAATAAAGATCTCTTCTCCGATCACAGTGCGGTGGAACTCTACATTAACACCCCTGTAGAGAAGAAAGTCACCCGACTCAGGATGATCAGACTTCGCACCAACATCGAGAGCTACTCCGAGTGGATGGAGAACGCCCTAGAGAGCACACAGCCAGACCTTAGCACGGGTGCTGGTATCGATCAGGCTGTTGTGAATCTCACTCAAGAGATGCACAACGCTGCCTTAATTGCAACTCCGAGGGCTCCATGCAACAACAGGAAGTTGCAAAGGCACTTACACCTGTGGTCTCCTGAAGAGGCTGCACTTCTCAATGATAAGAGACGACGGAGAAGGATTTGGTTCCGAACCAGGTACCCCAGCGATAAAGCAGCCTTCAATCGGGCAACCAAACAACTCAAGAAGCTGCTGCAGAGGTTGCGGACTTGCGCATTCGAAGAGTACCTCCGACAGGTCGACCCTGGGGACCCCCCACAACTTTTGTGGAACTTAACCCGCCACTTAAAGCGTCGCAAGCAAATGGTCGCCCAAATACGAAAATCCGACGGTGGTTGGTGTCGTTCGGATCAGGAAAGGGCCGATGCATTTGCTGCTCACCTTGAAGCAGCCTTCAAGCCATTCAACACGTGCTCGGAACAGAAACGGAGTTCGTACTGGCCCTACCACCCACGGACCTCAGCCAGATGGAGCCTGTCTCGGAGGAGGAGGTCATGGAGGAGGTGTCAGGCATCAACGCCAAGAAATCTCCGGGTGCAGACGGGATAGAGGCACTCGCGGTCAAGCTCCTCCCACCTTCAGGCATAAGGAGGCTCACGAGGATTTATAATGCGTGCCTAGAGAGTGGACACTTCCCCACTTGCTGGAAACAGGCGGAGGTCATCCTGATCCCTAAGCCTGGAAAGCCTGAAACTAATCTCGCCTCATATAGGCCGATTAGTTTACTGTCTGCAATCTCCAAAATACTCGAGAGAGTATTTTTGCGCAGATTGCAGACAGTACTGGACGAGGCTGGTTTGATCCCAGATCACCAGTTTGGTTTCAGGCGCTCCCACTCCACCCCCGAGCAATGCCATAGGATCGTGGCAAAAATCCTGGACAGCCGCGAAAGAAAACAGTACTGCTGTGCTGTTTTCCTGGATGTCAAGCAGGCGTTTGACAGGGTCTGGCACCCTGGTCTAAAAGCGAAGCTCAAGAGGAACCTGCCACAACAGTATTACGATTTCCTCAACTCGTACTTGTCCGACAGGAAGTTCAGGGTCAGAAGCGGAGATGCAACATCGGAGTACAGGCCCATTGAAGCTGGAGTTCCGCAGAGCAGTGTACTTGGCCCCATCCTGTACACCATGTACACAGCCGACATGCCTGTCGCTGAAGAATAGGGCCTTCTAGTGGCTACATATGCCGACGACACGGCATTTCTGGCTTCTTCAATCTTGCCAGAGGAGGCTTCTGCACGACTCCAACGCCAGCTGGACATCCTCGACCCGTGGCTTCGAAGGTGGAACATCCGCCGTCAACCATGAGAAGTCAGGCCAAACGACGTTTACAATGAGGATAGGCGACTGTCCTGGAGTCAGTCTCGGAGGCACCCCAATTCCAGCCAGCCCTACACCCAAATATCTGGGTATGACCCTGGACAGAAAGCTCACCTGGAGAACTCACTTGCTGCGCAAACGGACGCAAATCCGGATCAAGCTACGTCAGCTCAACTGGCTCATTGGAAGGAGTTCCAGGCTGAAGCAAAAGGTCAAACTCCTTATATATAAGGCCATTGTAAAGCCAGTCTGGACCTATGGTATCCAGCTATGGGGGACGGCGTCTCGAAGCAACCGAAGGATCATTCAGATCGCCCAAAACAAGGCCCTAAAAACTTTAACTGGAGCTCATCCGTTCCACGACAATGCGACAATCCACGCCCAACTGAGAGTCCCATATGTGAGCGAAGAAGTTCAGCGATTCGCCAATAGGTACATGGAAAGGCTGGACCGACATCCTAACCCTGAGGCCATCAATCTTCTGAACAAGAGCTACACCATAAGGATAACTGAAACGGACCCACCCACTGGCCACTCGGGTGAACGGGACTGAGCTGCAGTCCTAGGATAAGCAAACATTGTACTACTCAATATTTTATTAAGTTAAGGTCCCATTATAAAATTTAATTATTGTCCATAACTCTAGACAGATTTTAAATATAACTATTGATTGATTGATAATACAAAAAAAAAAAAAAAATATTTAAAAAAAAAACATTTATTAAATTTTTAGTATTCAAAAGAAAAGAGTAAGAAATATAATTATAAGTTGGATCATTTCGATCGTTCAGTTATATGGAAGCTATAGGATATAGTCGGCCGATCCTTATGAATGTCGTATGTATGTATGCCGAAAGTAGCATTCGTACAAAACGAATGCATTCATTCGTACATCTGAATGAATCCCCTTTTTCTACAAGAATTAAAAACAGATTTTCTGTTTTTACAGAAAAAAAAGGCATTGAAAGCTTCACTAAAGAGATCAACCCAAACACACCAATAAACAAGAACGGAAAGCTAACTTCGGGCGGAGCTGAAGTTTATATACCCTTGCAGTTAAAACCAGATATATATCACCAAAATCGGATTGAATTCGCCGATCCTCTTGAGAATATGATAATATAACCAATTTATTACAATAAAAAAAAAAAACAGAGTACCAAGCTTCCATCTTCAAAAATACCAAAGTTGGTATATTTACCAAATACCATCTCCGATCGTTTAGTTATATGGCAGCTATAAGATATAGTCGGCTGATCGTTTTGCAATTTGGTAGGTTATATTATTTTGCCAAGAATAGCATTCGTACCAAATTCGAATTCTCTAGCTTTAAAAACACCGAAGTTATAGCATTTCCGATCAATCAGTTATAGGGCAGCTATAGGATATAGTCGGCCGATCCTTATGAAATTTGGTAGATCGTATTATTTTGCTAAAAATAGCTCCCGTACAAAATCTAAACTATGTAACTCTCAAAACACCAAAGTTATACCATTTCCGATCAATCAGTTATATGGCAGCTATAGGATATAGTCGGCCGATCCCGGCCGTTCCGACTTATATACTGCGTGCAAAGGAAAGAAGGGTGTGTGCAAAGTTTCAAGACGATAGCTTTAAAACTGAGAGACTAGTTCGCGTAGAAACAGACAGACAGACAGACGGACAGACGGACCGACGGACAGACGGACAGACGGACATGCTCATATCAACTCAGGAGGTGATCCTGATCAAGAATATATATACTTTATAGGGTTGGAGATGTCTCCTTCATTGCGTTGCACACTTTTGGACAAAATTATAATACCCTCTGCAAGGGTATAAAAAGATATGGAGCAATATCCGTTGATTCTGTGGGTTAAACCTTCTCATTAGGCTGTTTCAAAAATTTTCTCTTATGTGGGGACCAAGTCATATCAATATAAAAGGAAACGAACTAGCCGATAAAATTTCCAAAGACTCTATCCTCTATCCCCTGATTTTTTAATGATATTAAAAATATAAAAAAACAAGAATGGAATGCTAACTTCGGGCGGAGCCGAAGTTGATATACCCTTGCAGTTAAAACCGGATATATATCGCAAACATCGGATTAAATTGGCCGGTCCTTATGAGAATATCATAATATAACCAATTTATTACAATAAAAAATCTAAAACAAAGTACCAAGCTTCCATCTTCAAAAATACCAAAGTTGGTGTTTTTACCAAATACCATTTCCGATCGTTCAGTTATATGGCAGCTATAAGATATAGTCGGCCGATCGTTATGCAATTTGGTAGGTTGTATTAACTGACCAAATTTAGAATCTGTACTTAGTCTTCTGTACTTTTATCTTCAAAAACACCAAAGTTGGGTAATTTCCGATTGTTCAGTTATATGGCAGCTATAGGATATAGTCGGCTGATCCTAATGAAATTCGGCATGTTGTATTATTTTGCCAAAATTAGCATTCGTGCCGAATCCGAATTCTCTAGCTTTAAAAACACCGAAGTTATAGCATTTCCGATCAATCAGTTATATGGCAGCTATAAGATATAGTCGGCCGATCGTTATGCAATTTGGTAGGTTTTATTAACTGACCAAAAATATAATCTGTTCGAAGTTCCAACTTTCTATCTTCAAAAACACGAAAGTTGGGTAATTTCCGATTGTTCAGTTATATGGCAGTCGGCTGATCCTAATGAAATTCGGCATGTTGTATTATTTTGCCAAAATTAGCATTCGTGCCAAATCCGAATTCTCTAGCTTTAAAAACACCGAAGTTATAGCATTTCCGATCAATCAGTTATATGGCAGCTATAAGATATAGTCGGCCGATCGTTATGCAATTTGGTAGGTTTTATTAACTGACCAAAAATATAATCTGTTCGAAGTTCCAACTTTCTATCTTCAAAAACACGAAAGTTGGGTAATTTCCGATTGTTCAGTTATATGGCAGTCGGCTGATCCTAATGAAATTCGGCATGTTGTATTATTTTGCCAAAATTAGCATTCGTGCCAAATCCGAATTCTCTAGCTTTAAAAACACCGAAGTTATAGCATTTCCGATCAATCAGTTATATGGCAGCTATAAGATATAGTCGGCCGATCCTTAAGAAAATTGGTAGGTCGTATTATTTTGCCAAAAATTTTGCCATTCGTACAAAATCTGAACTCTGTAACTCTAAAAACACCAAAGTTATACCATTTCCGATCAATCGGTTATATGGCAGCTATAGGATATAGTCGGCCGATCCCGGCCGTTCCGACTTATATACTGCGTGCAAAGGGAAAGAAGGGTGTGTGCAAAGTTTCAAGACGATAGCTTTAAAACTGAGAGACTAGTTCGCGTAGCAACAGACAGACAGACGGACAGACAGACATGCTCATATCAACTCAGGAGGTGATCCTGATCAAGAATATATATACCTTATAGGGTCGGAGATGTCTCCTTCACTGCGTTGCACACTTTTGGACAAAATTATAATACCCTCTGCAAGGGTATAAAAATTATATTACTACCTTAACTAACGTATTGAACATTACCTCAAACTGGTACCAAAATATTTACAAATTTAACAGTAACAGCATCCTTACAAAAACACACAAACAGACTCTAGTCTCACGACGGGATGAAATTAATTACATAACATTACTTAACCAAAACTCCCCCACCACCTTGTCCTCTTTGAAATGCTCCAGAAATAACACTTTCTCACCTTCTAATATTATGTCCTATCATTGTGCAAAACAAACTTCCTTTCTTCCCTTTCTCCGCAATATCACACCCAACAACTGAAAATAATATATATTTTGAAATCTAAATATTAGTTTTAAAAAGAAAGGAAAGCTAACTTCGGGCGGAGCCGAAGTTGATATACCTTTGCAGTTAAAACCGGATATATATCGAAAACATCGGATATAGTTGGCCGATCCTTATGAGATTATCATAATAAAATTAATTAATTACAATAAAAAATGTAAAACAAAGTACTAAGCTTCTATCTTCAAAAATATCAAATTTGGTATTTTTATCAAATACCATTTGCGATTGTTCAGTTATACATATGGCAGCTATAGAATAGTCGGCCGATCCTTATGAAATTTGGCATGTATTATTTTTTCAAAAATAGCATTCGTACTAAATCCGAATTCTTTAGCTTTAAAAATCATTTCAAGCTATAGGATATAGTCGGCCGATTCTTATAAAATTTGACACTTATTATTATTTTACCAAAAATAGCATTCGTACAGAATCTGAAAATCTGTAATTCTAAAAACACGAAAGTTATACCATTTCTGATCAATCAGTTATATGGCAGCTATAAGATTAATCGAACGATCCCGGCCGTTCCGTCATACATTTATACTGCGTGCAAAGTTTCGTGTCGATATCTTTAAAACTGAGACTAGTTCGCGTAGAAACAAAGTTATACAATTATAAAATTGACCAAAATTATAATACCCTCTCTAAGGGTATAAAAACAGTCCAAATAGAAATCGAAACAAAAAATTTTTTTTATTGTAAAAATCGAGTTTTAAGTTTTAAGTATAAAGAATAAAAATTGTGACTAATCACCAATGACGCCATATTTGAAGCACTTAAAAGGGTCAGCGTGAAATCAATTAAATAAATTGAATAAATTTTAAATTTAAATAAATTAGTTACGGATTCTTACCAATTATTTGATATATTCTAAAATTTTTTTTAAAAGAATTTTGAATGTGAATATATTTTCTTTTTAATGTTATAGACTCGAAGAACTGCCGCTTGGCTTGCAGCAAAAATGACTTCCGATGGTCATTCTGTAGCTGTTTTATCGGGTGATTTAACAGTTGAGCAAAGACTAGCTGTTTTAGATCGATTTCGCTCTGGGCTTGAAAAAGTTCTAATAACAACAAACGTCTTATCAAGAGGTACGCTTCATTATAAGCCCTTTTACTTAATTAAAATAACAACATATTGAACATATATTTTTTTAAGGCATTGACATTGAGCAAGTTACAATTGTCGTAAACTTTGACTTGCCAGTAGATGTTCGTGGAAATGCTGATTGTGAAACTTATCTACATCGAATAGGTCGGACAGGACGTTTTGGTAAGTAACCAATTAAACAAAACCAATTTTTAATACAATTAAATTTATAAAAAAAGCGGTTTATAAAAAAAAATTATGGGAATCCCAACATTAATGTCTGCAACTCTTCTTAAGATTGGACACACCAAATCATGTTGAATTTTTGTTTATATACATATAAAATACACAAAGAAATATACCAATTGTCCAATACACGAAAATATTGTGGCTGCATTATGTACAGCTACATTAGAGAGTAAAGAAAAGTGTAAAATATTTTGATAAAGAGTGTTCCTCTGATAAGGCATTAAGACAGACGACTCAAAGTTAAAACTAGAGCCAATTGAAGTTATGCCGTAGAGAAATTTTTAGTCTGAATATAATACCCATATCATAATTATTAATTTTATTACAAAATTTGTTATTAATAGATAGTTTTGTAGAGAGTCTCCTGCTAAAGTGTTACAGAGAGACCGATTTTTCAGTTCTATTATTAAAAAAAATAATTCGTTTAAATAAATAAATTCTGTAAGAGAGAAATTTAACTTGTAGCATTTTATGTGTTTTGTTCCTATACAGACGGCACTCGGTCAAACGTTATTTGTAAGCTCTACTATAAATAAACGCAATGGTCCAGTGCAATGCACTAACTGCCAAGAGTATGCACACACTAGCTAATACTGTACACTTTGGGGTGTCTGTGTAGTCTACGGGGACGCCCATCATTCCGCTCAATGCACTACAAAAAGGAAATACGGTACCGCAACCATACGGCAACTTTAGACGATACGTGGTGTACAAGGAGTTGAAGAGTCGCATGCGACAAGCGACAGCAACGCGCAATCAAAATCCACAGAATGTGTACACAGCATCAAAAACTGTGCCAGACGTATTTTTCGCCAAAGCTATAAAAATGAACCCGTTTTCCGTTTCCATGAAAACGGCTTGACCGATTTGACTGAAAATTGGTAGGAAGGTAGCTTAGCCAGGAGACGGAAATAGGATACTTTTTATCCCTTTCGACACCGCGAATTATACTCCACCGAAATGGCTGCACTTATAGTAATGAATAACAGTAAGTAGCCTGTGAGCGTAACGATATTATGTATTTATTCATTTATACTACAGTCAGCAATTTCACGAGTAAGACGATCGAATCTTTTTCGACAAAGCCGCAATGCAATAAGAATACGAAATACTCGACTTCGTGCCACACAAGAAGCGAACAACAGAGATCGACAAATATATAATTTTTATATATTTATTGCTTTGTGTCGATACACAAGAATCACGCAACTTTCTTGCAAACATAAAAAATACGATGTTGGTTTCCAAATGACGTAATTTGGGACAAATAACGAAGAACGAAAATATAATCCGACATTTAAGGTACTTATCCCACTCAAAACTATTTGCTGCTTATAGTTAATACTGCTAAGACAGTTAATACTGTCTGGTTTTTAATTTGTAGATACAAAGACAGTTTCACGTTCGAATTGGATCATTACTACCTTTAGAAGATACACAGTTTAAATTTTTACAAATATATTTCATGGGCAACATGGAAGGACAACTTGATTGACGCCTAGGTATTATCATGCGTTGGTCAAGTTGTTTAAGAATGTTCAGAACATCACGACTGTGGCGTAATGTTGAAAAAGTACAACTGACGAAGAATATGCTCGTTCAAATGCTTCGGGATCCATCCGAAACTTTCGCTAAATAACTGTTAGATATTGACGATGGGAAAGTTGCTGTACGTGAAAATACTGGATTTCCAGTACATCCAGTATTTTCACATAGTGAAAAAAATATTTATTAACCAAAATAAAACAAAACAACTTTTGCCGGGATAATCTAGTTCATTATATTCGCAGTGCGCACAAAAAACACGACCATTCAATTAAAAGGAATTTCTTGTCTATTTCCCAAAAAAGCAATTAAAATCCATCATCATAATGATACCGAAGCCTGGAAAAATTAAGCTTACCATATTATCCCGGCCAACCAATTTTGTGTCCGAAGAATACATGGAACCATCGAGCAAGTGAACAGATTAACATCCGAAATAAGCTCAGCCTTCGAACAGCGAGAATACTGTAGCGCTATTTTTTTCGACGTATCTCAAGGTTTCGACCGGTCTGCAGATCCCTCGAACTAACGCAGTAACGTATCGTGGCGTCCACCTTGATAGACAATTAACCAGGTACGATCGCCACTGTGCCTGGACTACAAGTTACTACTCTACAATTAAGTCCTAAAGCCAATCTAGAAGTATGGCTCCCAGCTGTGGGGGAACGCGAGCAGCAGCAACATAGACATCATACAGCGCGCACAATCAAAAATCTTGAGAACTATCCCTGGGACACCTTGGTATGTTCGCAACGAAAACATCCACCGGGATCTGGGCATCCTCACAGTTCCTGGGCATGCACAGTTCATCTGCATCGGACGGGACGGGATATTTAGTTATTAGAGGATAATTTTTCTGCGTGTAACTTGAGATTATGTTTTCGATATAAATTGAATTATTACTACTAGATCGTCTATATATAGGAAGCCTTGGGATGGCTCTAGTCGCGAAAAAGCTAGTGTCTCGCAAAGAGCAAAGAGAAAGGATTCGTGTTTCCGTAAGGCCGATTTTGACAAACTTAATAGCCCTATCGATACATTTGATTGGTCCGATATTCTGGCATCTACCGATGTAAATGTCACCTTAGAAAAATTGTTTACTAATTGTTTACTATGCATTTGAAACTGCTTTTTTTTTACAACTTTGGAGACTTATTAAAAAACAAGAATGGAATGCTAACTTTGGGCGGAGCCGAAGTTGATATACCCTTGCAGTTAAAACCGGATATATATCGCAAACATCGGATTAAATTGGCCGGTCCTTATGAGAATATCATAATATAACCAATTTATTACAATAAAAAATCTAAAACAAAGTACCAAGCTTCCATCTTCAAAAATACCAAAGTTGGTATTTTTACCAAATACCAATTCCGATCGTTCAGTTATATGGCAGCTATAAGATATAGTCGGCCGATCGTTATGCAATTTGGTAGGTTGTATTAACTGACCAAATTTAGAATCTGTACTTAGTCTTCTGTACTTTTATCTTCAAAAACACCAAAGTTGGGTAATTTCCGATTGTTCAGTTATATGGCAGCTATAGGATATAGTCGGCTGATCCTAATGAAATTCGGCATGTTGTATTATTTTGCCAAAATTAGCATTCGTGCCAAATCCGAATTCTCTAGCTTTAAAAACACCGAAGTTATAGCATTTCCGATCAATCAGTTATATGGCAGCTATAAGATATAGTCGGCCGATCCCGGCCGTTCGAACTTATATACTGAGTGCAAAGGAAAGAAGGGTGTGTGCAAAGTTTCAAGACGATAGTTTTAAAACTGAGAGACTAGTTCGCGTAGAAACAGACAGACAGACGGACAGACAGACATGCTCATATCAACTCAGGAGGTGATCCTGATCAAGAATATATATACCTTATAGGGTAGGAGATGTCTCATTCACTGCGTTGCACACTTTTGGACAAAATTATAATACCCTCTGCAAGGGTATAAAAATGGTGACGATTTCAATCTTCAAAGTATGCCCCTTCAGAAGCCACACATTTTGTCCATCTTTCGGGCAATTTATGAATTCCTCGCCAGAAAAATTCCTATCATTGGACCCAAACTAGTCTTCTAGCCAATTCTTAAGGTCTCCTAGGAATCGAAGCGCTGGTTGGCTAATCCGTGTCTCAAACGGGCGAACAAATGGTAATCTGATGGAGCCAATTCAGGTGAATAAGCCGCATGGGGTAAGGACTTCCAGCCAAACCAATTCCTTGATGCCTCTTGAGCGGTGTGATGGCGCATTGTCGTCCAGAAAAATTGCTTTGAGCGGCGTTTTTTCGTATTCTAGGCGTTTTTGGAGCAGAGATTCTTTCAATTCTTCCAATTGTTGCTGATAGCGTTCGCCATCAACGGTTTCAACGATCCCAGAAAACGCACAGCGGCCGAAACGGTTTGGCCGAGATTGGGATTGGGCCGGCTGGACTGGGTTACAAAAGATTTTTTTCGTTTGGGGTTTTGAAAATAGATTCACGATTCACGCAAAAACGACTTTCTTTTGTACCGTTTCAATTTTGGAAGTGTTTTTTCTGATGTCCGCGAATTGTGGTTTGTGGGTACCAAACTCAAAATTTTCAATATTAGAAAAAAAATTTATATTGGAAAAAAAACTCGCTAATAATGTTTAAGCAGTTTTGCCAGATGTCAAAAGATGCTAAAAAAATTTTTACCAAACTCAATATTTTCAATATTAGATATTGAAATTATATATGTTACTGTCTAAATTTCCTAAAAAATTTTAGCTGTTCCATTAATTCCATTAATTAATGGTAGTTATTTAAATTAAAAAAATTAATAAAATAACTTTAATTTTTTTCTTTTTTAGGTAAATCTGGAATTGCCATAAATCTTATTGATGGAGATAAAAGCATGGACGTGTGTATCGCAATAAAAAACCATTTTAAAAAAGAAATTCAAATATTAAATACTGACTGCGCCGATGATATAGAAAAAATTGGAACGTAATCCATTTGAATATAGTATGAAATATATGAAGATGTAGAGATTCCATTTATGTAATTACTAAATTGGATTTTTGAAAATAAATAAAAAAGTTTTATATAACTCACCTTTGTTGTATATGAAAATTGCAAATTTTAAGTAAAAAAATGTTAAAAATTATGATGTCAACGTAAAAAACCAGTGCAGTTGCAATGCCAACATTCAATGAAATTTAAACGGCATTCGTGCGCCTCATTTTGCTTGGCGGCATTTTGCTTGAAAAGTCAGAAAAGTAGTCGAACCCAGAAGTTTCAGAAGTCAAACCTATACTTTTAACCGTTCGAAGAAATGAATAAATGGTTTCTTTTCTCTCCGAAAAGAACCAGATATGGATAATTTGGTCTCCGCCGACCCTCCTATTTCCTAGTCGCCAATTACTTTGCAAGAAATGGCCCAAATAGTGCATGCACTAATACGTCATCTGGGTCAAACTTAAACAGCATTATTCTAAAGGCCCATTCTGCTCTTACGACAAAAAAGTCACAACTTGGAGACAGCGTTTCTACCGTACCACAGCACTCTAGAGGCCGGAACTCCGAATAAGAATGCTGAAATTTAAATGTTTTTTATAATTTTTATACAAGATGCCTTTTTTTAGATCAGTGGTTGCCCCCCACTCACACATGTTTAAAATTTTAGTGTATGCGTAGCAGAGAAAAACAATGAGAGCAGAGCATCCACTGAGCAAAAAAAAACGTAGTTTTTTATGTCACTTTTCGTTAATTCAAAAATTTGAATGGGCACTAAAATAGTGTATTTTATTTTAAAGAACGCTTTGCTAGAAACAGTCCTTAAGCAATGGAGAAAGGATAATTCTCCATCTTCTATGGAGAAAACTTTTTTCGACCGAATTTCGGAGAAAATTTTTCTCAGTGGAAACATTTTGATCTTTAAGTTTAGGCTGTCAAATGAGTCAAAATGAGAGCTAATGAGAGAGCTTCTAAAAAATTTGTTAGAGCTCACACTGTCAATGTTCCGGCAGCGCTGCGGCAGAATTTCCTACCCTATGCACGCGTGCTATGTAAAATGATTATTTACCCCCCATTGTTCTAGATTTAGAAAGTGTATACGCGTGCTATGTAAAATGATTATTTACCACCCATTGTTCTAGATTTAGAAAGTATCAATAAATATTTTAACTTAAAATGCAACCTTGCAATTATTATTGATTTTTAAAGTCCAGCGCGTGAAGCCACTTGGTCTCCCTTTGGAAAGCGGAAAATGCTACCCCGTGGGCGCAGAGGTCGCAGACGCTGGAACCTTATTGCAGGCGGCTGCAACTCCGAGAGGAAGGCATCCCTGAGCCGTCCCTGACGTCCAAAAGCATGATGTCTGCGTAAATGTCGGTGCCCAGGATGCGTTTCAAAGGGCTTTGATATGGTCGCGACGGACGTTCATCGTACTGTCGGTAGGGGGAGACGATCCGAGATCATGAATAACTTGTTCATAACTATCTTGAATGCCGAATTTTTTTCGGAACTGCGTGTTTGCTTTTGAGTTGACGGATTACTATCTTCAGGAACTGGAAAGGCTGTTCTTACCGAAAAAACAGAGTACTGTTCGGAGTCTTTGTCGAAGATCTCGGGGGCGATAGTGTGCAGTTTAATTTAGCAAAACCTTTTTTTTTTACCCAAATGGGCGTATAAGGGGATATTAAATAATGTCGGCGGATAGACGAATAGACAATATTCTTGGATGTGCAAACAATTTGTAATCTTATATATACAAATTCTTATATCGCAGTGTTCTAGATCGCAGTCATTATACTCTTCCGAAATGGCTCGACCGATTTACGTGAAATTTTGTGAACATATGTGGTAGGCCTGAGTTACAGACCGTTTTCGGTAGCCGGCAAGTTTCCCAGGTTCAATAAATAACACAGCCACACAAAAAAAAATATTTTTTCGGGTCTGGAGGTCAGACCATGTTTACCATATGTTTTCGGGGTCGCTGAATCCGAATCCGAGGTCCAAAAAACCCCAGCACGTCAGGGTTCTGACATAACCTCAAACAACCTCATACAAAATTATATTCGAGTCCGTGGGTCAGACCATGTTTATTATATGTTTTCAGGGTCGCTGAATCCGAATCCGTTGTTTAAAAAATCCCAGCATGTCAGGTTGTTAACGTAACCTTTAAAATATCCCGTTATCTAGGCTATTTAACGCTTCAACGTTTTGACTTTAGCCGAATATTGAACAAAACTCAGTTCAACCCATAAACCCTATTTACGCCACAAAACAAAGTTATATAGGGCTTCAGCGCTACCCGATGTACACCGCGAGGAGGTGACCTGGATGCAGACACACGTCGTAGGTCGGATAAATAAATTTTGCGAGTTTCTTTGTAAATCAAAATCCTGACGTTCTGGAGTATTTTAGACAACGGATTCGGATTCAGCGACCCCAAAAACATGTGGTAAACATGATCTGAGCCCAGAACTCGGAAAATAAAAATTTTATCAAGTTTTTGAGATTATGTCGAAACCCTGACCTTCTAGAGTTTTTTAGACCTCGGATTCGGATTCAGCGACCCTGAAAACATATAATAAACATGGTCTGACCCACGGACTCGAATATAATTTTGTATGAGGTTGTTAAATAAAAATTTTATCAATTTTACAATTTTTAAATTGTAACTCGGAAAATAAAAATTTTATCAAGTTTTTGAGATTATGTCGAAACCCTGACCTTCTAGAGTTTTTTAGACCTCGGATTCGGATTCAGCGACCCTGAAAACATATAATAAACATGGTCTGACCCACGGACTCGAATATAATTTTGTATGAGGTTGTTTGAGGTTATGTCAGAACCCTGACGTGCTGGGGTTTTTTGGACCTCGGATTCGGATTCAGCGACCCCGAAAACATATAGTAAACATGGTCTGACCTCCAGACCCGAAAAAAATATTTTTTTTGTGTGGCTGTGTAATCAAAACGATAAATTTATTTATTTTGGTTATATACACGCTTGGGGGCTGACGACGGTGGTCCGAACGTGGAGCTTAAGACAAGTGCAGCTTCCCGGAATTTAGCGGTCAAATGCATTCGTATAAAGGGCGCTCAGCGAGACACGGCCGGGTGCAAATGCGCAAAGCTCGAACAGGAGACAAACTCATTCGAATTTGTAAATGACAAAAATTTTAGATCAAATGCTTTTTTGTAAAAAAACAGACTTTTGCGTTGACACCCTCATGTTGGCATCATGCAGGCTCTTAAGAACCCAGTCCACGTGACGGATGAGGGAGTTTTCGTCTTCTGAGAAAACAATAACATCATCAACATAGACGTAGTATATCGTCAATTGTTTTTTGGAAGATGTTTGCTGCACTCTTCAATCCAAATGGCAGTCGTCGGAACTCATATTTCCCTCCGTTAACGGGAAAGGAATTTTCTTCACGGTGTGATTTAGTGTGATCACGCTCTGCCAGTGTGATTTGGTGGTAGCCAGACTTCAAACCGAGCGTAGTGAAGTACTTGGCGTTTCCTAAATTCCCTAGTATAATGGGTATTTAATTTACAAAAGTCCAACACTAGTCGCATTTTACGGTTTCCCGTTTCGTCAGTGCCTTTTATCTACTATATTGTAGTTGCCCATTTGTTTCGTGCTGCAATGTATGTATTTTGTTTAGCATCTTTCATGTTTTTGAATGAGGCGGCTTCTAAAATTGTTTTTGTTTTTCAGCTCTCACTATTTGTCGGGTCAAGCAGCAAGCAACTAATTTAAACATAATAATTAATTTGTAACTGATGTTTTGTTGGTCGCAAGCCGACTCTCTTTCGGCCGCTCGGCTTTGCTAATTCGGCGTTATAGTTAGCGAGCATCCGCTCAGCCTATTCTGCAAGGTTGGCGTCTCTCTCGTTCATCTTCTCACTGCGCTCGCATCCTAAATTGGATTTCCCATATTGTTAATGTATCCTCATAAATCCTAATTTCATATGCGGCCTGAATAAAGTTTATAACGTTGAACCTAATTAAATTATGATTTTTTATTTACGGCATTGAAAACGCTCAATGACCAAACATTGGTGAACCCCGACGTGATGGTTAATATATTTATATACACACAAACAAATTATTAAAACAAAAACAAAACAATTTTGTGAACAGTGTTATGTGAAAAATTATCACACGTGGCTAATAAGTTGTTTACAATAATAAACAAATTATTATTTTATATATTATAATATTATACATACATACATACAGGCATAAACATAAACGTTAGTTCACAAACACACATACATATTTACGATCCACAACGCAAGTGCATTCGCTCGCACATAGCTTCATATATATATACATTCCACAATTCCTCTACGGTTCTGAGCGCACAGTGGGACAGTTCGTGTTCGCCGCGAGCAAATAAAATTTATTTCGGGTTGTTCCGAACTCAATATAATAAATCATGAACTCCAGCGGCGACGTCACAGGAGCACCCACTCCAACCCGGAGTGCTATTTTAAAGTGCAAGGCCCTGGGTATTCTCCAGGACTTAGAGAGGATCCAAGGAGCTCTTCAGCCTATTTCCAAGGTGGATGATGCCATGCTACACGTGCGACATGGTCAGATAGCCACCATGTTCAGCGACTTCAAGGCCATCCACGGGGAGCTTGAGGATTTGGACATTTTGCAGATCAGAAGTGACCTTCGATGGACTGTTTCGGAGCTCGTAGCGACGATGCAGGCGGAAATTGAGCACGAGACGACCCTTCGCTCATCTCGAATTGCTGCCCACTCCACCCTTGCCAACGGAATGTCCACCATGCAGGCTGACCCAGGGTTAGGTCAAAGTTTTCAAGTGCTGCCTCCTTTGCCGCTCCCTACGTTCAGCGGTGAATACTCGGAATGGGCTGAATTTTACTCGATTATCTCTACCATCGTCGGCAGCAATCCTCGTATTAGTAAGGTGGAAATGTGGCAAAGGTTGCGATCTTGCCTTCGGGAGTCCGCTTTCGAAGCAGTTCGTTCCTTGGAAGTCTCCGACGAGAACTATGATGTTGCGCTGAATTTATTGGAGAAACGATTTAATAACCGTCGCTTAATATTTCAGGCACACGTGAACGAGATTCTGGGCCTCAGTCTGTTGGAAAGTGGCTCAATAGCAGCTCTTCGAGGTCTTTCGGACAAATTCAATGCCCATATGCGCGCCTTACAGAATTTGGGTACTTCAGTTCAGATCGCCAGCTGCATCATCGTCCAAGTTCTGCTTCAAAGGTTGAACCCAGCTACCCAGGCCAAGTGGGAGGAGAGTCAAAACTTCTCAGGTTCAGACGCCATTCCTACTTGGGAGTCGATGGTCGAATTTTTGGAACAGCGGTGTAGGACGCTGGAGGCTATGGACGTGGCCATGGCTGCATACGCCCCGGGCGCTCATGTGGGAAGGCGTCGAGGTGCAAATAATAGTAGATCATCCTTTATTGTTACTAATTCGCTTCCCTCTACCTGTGCTCTATGCGGTGGATGGTCCCATATAATGTCTGCATGCCCCCGATTTCTATCAATGCCCCCTGAGATTCGCCTTGGTGAGGCCAGGCGACTCGGTCTTTGTCGGAAGTGTCTGCAAACGGGCCATCACATGCGTGAGTGCCTCGCTGCTAGTTGTCGCCGTTGTGGAAGGAGGCATCACAGCCTGCTGCATTTCCTGGAGCCGCAGGCATCTAGCGGCCAGCCTTTGGTTGGTCCTCCCACGTCAGCCATAGCCGAGGTCTCCGAGCCTGTAACCTCTTCGCCGTCCACTGCTAATGCACTAGTTGCTCAAGGTCGCAGCGGCGATATATCGTTGCTTGCTACAGCGAACATTTTTGTTCGTAGTCGCGCTGGATCCCTTGTTCCATGCCAAGCTCTCTTGGATTCTGGATCGCAGGTGCACGTGATCACTTCCCGGCTGGCAAGTCAGCTGCAGCTCAGGAGGTACAAATCATTCATGGCGGTGCACAGTGGCCGATTTGGCTATTCTAGCGTCAGATTAAGCAAATTTTCAACTGTTAAAATTCAATAAAATTTTGTTTCCTACCGATAGTCAAATAATTGAATATTGGTAAAAAAAATACTAAAACCTATAAACTTGATCAACTATATCAGCTGTAACTTTACAATTTTCAGGTGTTGCATTTGGCATGATAGACGACTTTTTATATAGCGATTTTTAGCGATATAGTTGATAAATCCAAATTTCCAAGAAGGACTTGACATCTATAAAATGGACCATTAAAAATTTTTGTAAAAGATTTTCGTAAAATATGGAAAAAATTGAATAGGTGTTAGGAGCGTTTCGAGAGGAAGAATTCGGGTTGGTTAATTTTGGTTCACATTTGGTTCTTCTGGATGAGGATAGTAAATTGGATTCCATCGTCAATGCACAAAACTTAAATTCACGGGGCGGATATTATAGAAAATGTACCTTTTCCAATCGGAATGATGTCGGAAGAAGCCTTAGAAGCCCGAAACAAAGATTTGAGAAATTTTCGCTTGAGCCATACGCGTAAAAACTCTCGCCAAAACACCATGAAGAATCTTTTGCATTTATTATTAGTATCATCAGATCCACTAATTACAAGTTTTTCTAAAAGTTCGGCCAATAACTCCAGCAAGGCAGTTTCCTTTGGGATTGAAGACCAAAATCTTCTTGTCGACTACAATGCTGAAAAAAAAAACTCGAATTCTGACTCAGAAAAAAATTTCGATTCAGACTAGGACAATTAAAACAAGTTTATTTTGTAAAACTGCATCTTAAAAAAAAAAAATACAAAAAAATTAAATTAAAAAAAATAAAAATTTAAAAAAAAAAAAATTTTCTTAATTAAAATTACTAAATTTCATTTCTTATTGGGTTAGCATTCCATAAAAATGATATTCCACATCTGACGCTAAATTACCCAAATCGGCCACTGTGCGGTGTCTGGTATTGGCGATACCGGCTTTGCGACAGATGGATTCTCTCTTGATGTTCTCCTACGTTCCCACTGTTCCGAATACTCGGCCCTGGTTAAAGCCGTCATCGCCGCCAATATCACGGACCTGCAGCCTAGCTTCAGTTCGGATGTCTCCAGTTGGAATATTCCTGGCAATCTTTCTTTGGCTGATCCTGAATTTTTCTGCCCACAGCGCATCGACCTTCTTATCGGAGCCAATCTGTTCTATGAGCTGTTGTGTGTTGGGCAAATTAAGCTCTCAGCCGGCCTGCCATTGCTGCACAAAACTCGACTTGGATGGGTCGTGTGTGTAGGCGGTTCACATGTCCAGAGAAGATCACTCGTTTCCACTGCCCACAAGGATGTTCCGGAGAGCGCAACAATGCAGGATGATCAGCTGGATTCTCTGCTCCGCCGATTTTGGGAAATCGAAGACTGCTCCGAGCCTATTGTGAAGCGGACGAAGGAAGAGCTAGATTGCCATGCGCATTTCGTGCAACATGTTGCTCAGCTGGATTTCGGCGCTTACGCTGTGAGGCTTCCGTTAAATTGCGGTTCTAAGTTGCTGGGAGAGTCTTACCCCCAAGCCGTTCGAGGATTTCTTTCTCTCGAAAGGAAGCTCTGTCGCCGTCCTCAATTGAAGGAGCAATATGCTGCCTTCATAAAGAAGTATTTGGAATTGGGTCACATGTCTCCAGTCCCTACTGATGCGAGCGTTACTGGTCAATACTCTCTTCCACACCATTGTGTTTTAAAGGAGGACAGTTCAACAACCAATCTGAGGGTTTTTTTTTCCATTTTCCATTTTGATGGATCTGCTGTCAGCACTTCTGGATATTCATTGAATGACGTGTTGAAGTGTGGCCCAGTTATTCAGCCAAAGTTACTGCATATTCTGTTAAGGTTCCGATGCTATCGGGTGGCCATTACTGGAGATATTTGTAAAATGTATCGTTGCGTCAGGGTTTCAATCTTCAGTGTATTCTTTGGCGGGATTACGCCCAGGATGAGTTACAGGTTTTTAAGCTGGACACGGTCACCTATGGAACGAAGCCTGCCTCATTTTTAGCAGTTCGGACAATGACAGATAATGAGCAATTAATTTTTCCAAAGGGGCCGAAATTCTGCGTCGCGACTTTTATGTGGATGATCTACTTTCCGGAGGCGACTCTATAGATCAAGCTATTAGCATAATGCAGTAAACATCCGCGATCCTTGCCAAAGGCCAATTTCGGTTAAGGAAGTGGTGCCCCAATGTTGCTGACTGCTGGATAAGGTGCCTGAAGAAGATCGGGAGTCTTTCCTAAGGTTTGATGATGGCAGCAACTTCACAAAGACACTGGGTCTTGCTTGGGATCCTGCAACTGACCGTATGCTATTTTCTTTTGAAGGGATTCAGTGAATCTCAAAGCCCACTAGGCGCATCGTGCTTTCTTCAGTCGCTCGGCTTTATGACCCCTTAGGCCTTGTTGGTCCTGTAATTTCAAAGGCAAAGATCTTTCTCCAGAAACTGTGCCGTGAGAAGTTGTCCTGGGATGAAAGTCTTCCTCAAGCTCTTCACTGCGACTGGAATACGATTTGTAGCAGTTTTGTTAGTAGTAGAGCAGTTGAAGGTCTACGTTGGAAAGTCTTTTTGCTGGTGCGATTCTGCTGTGGCTCTGTCTTGGATTCGAGAAGAACCCTCTCGGTTTAATGTTTTCGTCGCCAATCGAGTTTCGACCATTCAGAAGCTAACTAGAGAACTGGAGTGGCGGAATGTTCCCACTTCTTTGAACCCAGCAGATATCCTGTCGCGTGGTGCTCTTCCCAATGAATTGGTTGAGAATAAGCTGTGGTCTCACGGTCCTCCGTTTCTCATTGGATCCCAAGAGGCGTGACCAACCGCGGTCCCATCTGAGAGATCAACCCTGGAGTTACGTGCAAGGGTCCTGCTCATTTAGTCTCCGTACTTGGATATAACAGCGGTTTCTAAGTACGCTAATTCGTTTCCAGCACTGCAGAGGGTATTCGCTTACGTATACAAGTTTTCTCAACGAATTCGCCACAACGGTGTTACGGCTAGCGTAAGAGATAGCGGTATCCAGTGCCCTTGCCTCATCCTCTCCCTTCTTGGATAAATTTGGACTGTTGCGCGTAGACGGTCGGCTAAATAACTCGTGGTTGGATTTTGATAGTCAGCATCCAATTATACTTTCAAGAAGCCATGCATTTACGCAAGCTATAATTGTTGAGCGAAATTTACATACAGGACCTCGCGCACTGTTGGCAATTATTCGGTCCCAATATTGGCCAATTGGGGGGAGAAAAACCGTGACGAAGGCAATACACAAATGCATCCGATGCTTCCGGACTAAGCCTTGGTTGTTGAAGCACATTATGGCTGATCTCCCGGAGCAAAGAGTTAGCGGCTCCCAGGTCTTTGGAGTCACTGGTGTGGATTTTTGTGGGCCGGAAGTCCGTAATAAGGCTCCAGTAAAATGTTACGTTAGCCTTTTCATTTGTTTTGCTGTCCACAATGTCTTTTTTGCAGGCTTTGAAGCGGTTTATATGCACCCGCCGAAGGCCTCAACATATTTGGTCTGACAACGCAACCAACTTTGTTGGAGCCAAAAATTTCTATGCGAAGAGCATCAACGGGCTCTGCTGGAGTTTTGTTCCGCATTGGAGTTTCCGCATTTCGGTGGTCTGTGGGAAGCGGCTGTTAAAACCGCCAAGCACCATTTTTACCGAGCTGTCGGATCTGCAGTTCTTGGATTCGAGGAGCTGCGAACGCATATTGGGGCTGTTATAAATTCACGACCCTTATTGTCTCTTTCAGAAAATCCTGCAGACCTTGATGTTCTGACCCCGGCTCATTTTTTAACTGGTGGTCCGTCAGTCAGCTTTATCGAGCCTGATGTCACAATGCTGAACTTCAACCGGTTGGACAGCTGGCAGCGCGTGTCTTTCCTGCAGCAGTCTTTCTGGTCCCGATGGAAGGAGGAGTACCTAAGCCTTCTCCAGCAGCGCTCCAAATGGCGCGCCTCCGGTCCTGCCTTGGCCCCGAACGATGAGGTGCTAGTAAAGGACGAGAATCTACCTCCGATGAAATGGCGGCTTGCGAGAATAATGGAGTTAATCCCTGGTCGGGATGGTATCTTTCGAGTGGCGGTAATAAAAACCTCATCTGAAATTACCAAGCGAGCATTGACTAAGCTGTGCCTTTTGCCCCTTAAGGATGAAGTTGGAGTAGAAGCCCCAACTGGGGGGAGAATGTTGGGTCAAGCAGAAAGCAAGTAATTTAAACATAATAATTAATAAGTAACTGATGTTTTGTTGGTCGCAAGCCGACTCTCTTTCGGCCGCTCGGCTTTGCTAATTCCGCGTTTAAAGTTAGCGAGCATCCGCTCAGCCTATTCTGGAAGGTTGGCGCCACTCTCGTTCGTCTTCTTACTGCGCTCGCATCCTAAATTGGATTTCCCATATTGTTGTGTTTTATGTAATTATTGTAATTATTGAAAAACGTCGGAAATTTTAAAATCGTCTTAAAATTACGCGTTTAGAAATTTTTAAGAGCAAAAAAGTCCCGAAAATAGTTTTTTCTGACCAAATATTAGACCAAATAAATAATTCCTACTAGGTCTCTTCAAAAGTTCCTCCAATTTGGTCGCACTGTGTAATCAATACGCTGACGACACTATTTTTAGACGATCAACCCGTGCACCTGATAAAGCACCTGAATCTATTCCAGTGGTGGGCAAACTATCATTTTACATAGCACGCGAGTATAGGGTAGGAAATTCTGCCGCAGCGCTGCCGGCACACCGACAGTGTGAGCATTCTTAATTTTTTTTAGAAGCTCTCTCATTTGCTCTCATTTTGACTCATTTGACAGCCAAAACTTAAAAATCAAAATGTTTCCACTGAGAAAACTTTTCTCACAAATTGGGTTGAAAAAAGTTTTCTCCATAGAAAATAAAGATAGGGAAGCGTAGTTTTTCATTTGTTTAAGAACTGTTGCTAGCAAAGCTTTCTTCAAAATAAAATATGGTACAATATTTTAGTTCCCATTCAAACTTTTGAATAACAAAAAATTAAATAAAAAAATAAGTTTTTTTCGCTCAGTGAATTCTCTGCTCTTATTGTTTTACTCTGCTACGCACACACTCAAATTTTAAACATGTGTTAGGATTGACCACCACTGATCTATTCAGAGATTTGTCAAGAGAGGCAGAACGTTTCCTCTTCCTGCTTCTCTGGAACGTGGCGGTTAACAACCTACTGCGATCCCTAGATGGTGGTGGATGTAAAGTTATTTCTTATGAGGATGATGTCGCAATTGCCTTCTCTGGAAAATTTCCCCAGACTCTATGCAACAGCATGACGGACAAACTGAGCGTTCTATCAGCATGGGCAGATAAGAACGGGTGAATCCATCCAAGACCGAACTTGTCCTCTTCCCTAGGAAAAACAAAATACCAAGTTTAAGGCTTTCAATGCTTTCGGGGAAACTCGTACCCCAACACTAAGTACCTATAGGGTGTCTCAAAAAATAGTAAGATGTCTATGTATAGTATGTATGTAAATAGTAATGATGTATGTATGTAAATAGTAAAATGTAAGATGTATACTGCGGTCATTAGACTTATCCTCTTCTTCAGTGGCCATTGGACCTATCCTCTTCTAGTAGTCTGGTGGCCTGCCCTAACAAACTCCGTATATAGGAAAAGGTTTACGAAACCCAAAGGATGGCGGAGGTTTTCATTACAGTCTTCGTACCACACCAACTGAAGCCCTAGATTTCATACTCGATCTATTGCCTGTACATATATTGGGGGTCAAGATAGCCACGCTATCAGCAATCTGCCACGCGAGGCGGGTCTGTGGAAAATAACTATGATCACAAACCGAGTCGGATTTATACCGTTTCACGCCTATGGGGGCGGGGACAAACTACTGTATACCCGTTGAACATCCCACCTTAAAGTATAAGGTCTCCATTTAATCGAGAGAGGAATGGGCTGCACAAATCCCGGGACCAGCGGGTTTCCTTCATATGGATGGTTCAAAGTTGAATGGCCAGGCCAGGCGAGTTTCACTGCCAGCGGCTGTGTCTAAGGCTATAGTCTAAACATAGTGCACGCTGAGACGAAGACAAAGCTGAAGAGGAGTTGCTTGCGATGCGAGGTTCCATAGTGCAATATATTAGTCGTAATGGATTTCTGATCAGATGATGTACTGCTGTTTTTATTTTTAAATTATGTTTATTTTTAAATCAGTGGTCGGCACCCAATACACCCAATTGATATGATTTTAACGCATTAGTAACGAATAGCAAAAATTAGTAACGAATAGCAGCATCAGTAACGAATAGCAGCATGCGGCAGAGCTCGGGTAGAGAAATTTCCTATGGCCGCGTGATATATAATTTAAAACCACTGTTTTGAATTAAAACGAAACAAAAAAGTGAGTGGAAGAATTCACCTAATTAATTTGGGAAGAAAAGCATTCGGCGAATTTAATCATTTATTTGATGAGCTGCGACAAGATGGATTCGTGGAGTATACCCAAATGAAAATCAGCACATATGATTACATTCTGTTAAAAATTGAACCGCCTAATATTTTAAATTCGACAAAATTTTAATAAAACCACCATTATACCTGCAGAAAGGTTATATTTAACGTTAAGGTAGAAATTTTATTCACATTTTTTTTGTTTCATTAATTTTAATCATTTTAAGGGGTTATATACCTTTTTTATTATCAAAAAATCGAAATTTTTTTTATTGCTTTATCTTGAAGAACAACTCCCTGAGAACATTTTCCCAAATTTACATAGAGATTGGAACAGTAGAAAAAACGTTACAGCGCTCCTAACCGTGCGCCTTGTCGCGGCCTTGAACTGAACTTGAAACTTTAAACGCGAATATCTCGAAATGGTGTTTCTTGAAAAATGACTTTGCGGTGAGATGGATTGGCGGAAAACTACTGAACCGATTTACTTCAATTTTTTTTTTAAATGTTCGTAATGAAATTCTTCTGTGCATGAACGATGGACTTTTCACGCACAAACTTTTTTTTCGCCGAAAAATTTTAAAATCGATTGTTCAAGCACAAGGAATTACTCTAAACTAATGAAATTTTTTTACTTTTATGGTTTCAGTTGACCTGTTCGACCTGGGGAACTGTCACCGCTAGGCTCCAAAAAAAAGCCTCTAAGGGAAACAGCCACCCCTTAAAAACTATTTAATATTTTTCCACCAAATTTTGCACAAACATTGTTAATAAAGTGTACTATCAAAAAATTAAAACATCCGTGTAATTAAATAATTGCTACATAACTAAAAAAAAATCCGAACTTTCCTCTTTTTCTTCGACAAAGAAGGTATATATTTTATTTGACTTTAAAAACAGTACTGCACCGTTTGAAGCTGATTGATTGCGTTTCGTCTTCATCTTCGTCTCAGCGCGCACTATGTTTTGCGGGCGAGCGAATTCATATGAATTGTTCTGCACTGTTTTTCGTCTTCAGCATCGTCTTCATCTTCATATTCGTCTTAGCGCGCACTATGTTTGCAGCTCTAATGAGTCCTTAAGACTCTCGGACCACTGCATTGTGTGCCAAGCTGAAGCTATCATAGTAGCACTTAAATCCCCAGCTCTTGCTGACAATTAAGAAACTAATTTTATCTCCTCAGCTAGTAAAGCATCCCTCAGAGATCTTGACGGATTTTTATCCAACTCTAGGGCAGTTAATGACTGTCGCAGATTTCTTAACGAAATGGTGGAGCAACATGAAACTGCGCCGCTATGAATTAGCAAGGGAAGGTACTACCAACCCTCGAAAGAACAAGTAGGCATTCCCTTAGCAACATGTACGCTAAAATGCAGGAATCACTTCAACTTGGTAGCACTGAGGAAATGTAGGAGTCTCCAGAATTGCAGGAATTCATGCATGATATGGCCCATCCGCTTTAGGAAAAGATCAATGATGCCGATCTCCCTCAACAGGACGTACGCGGCTAGACTAGCGGTGCCACACTACGATTACTGTAGGAGCTGCAGGGATGTAGAGGAGGAGGCGACAGTCACACACCACCTGTGCCATTACCCTGCGCTTGGGCGTAATCGACTCAAACTCTTGGGTGCAGCAACACTTACGGACCTAACAGATGTTACGGAGATCGCTCCACGCGGACTCGTTGCCTTCATTCGGAAAGCTAGAATTCTTTGGGCACTTTAGTAGATAGGATGGGGTAGGGGTCTCCGTGCAGGACGTCTTGCACATGCGGTATCACAAGAAGCCCCAGCCCCATTTATTTTTTTGTCTCTGCATTCTATCTCACTCAATTATTGTTCAAGGTTGTTTTGAATGTCGTTTTTTAGCTATTCATGCAGACCTCTATTACTTACGCATGGAGGCGCACGGATCCGTGAAATATACGTTATTAGCATCAAAAAAAATAGTCGCGCCGTTAAAACCTATATCTATTCCAAGGCAGGAGTTAATGGCACCTATCCCCTAGGACTACGACTAGCCAAGTTTCTAGGAGCAGAACTATCATTTGAAGTGTAGAAACGCGTGTTCTGGACCGACTCAAGAAACTTATATTATTGGTTACGTTCCGATCATCAATTCGTATCACTGGGGTTAGGAGAAATACTAGAAAACTCAGAGCACAAGAAGACGAGATGGGTACGTCATCGATGACCGTAGCAGACGTCGGCACTAAATGGACCAAGGAATCAAAAATTGAAGGATTAAAATGGTTTACAGGACCTTTCGTGAGACAGAACTGCTATGGACGGTCCACGACACACAAGAGACGACCAAAGGATAACCAGCATACTCCGAGACATCACCGATAAAGTAAATGGGAGAGACTCAGAGAGACCCTAAAATATGTGATGCGATTTTTGGGATATATCTGAAATAAAAATTTGGCATCAGATGACGCGAGAACAACCTTTTCGGATCTCGATAACGCGAATAATATACATAGCAGCCCTTGAAGACGCATACCAGGATGAGATAACGCTGCTTAGGAAAGGCGCGAAAATCCGAAGGAGAAGCAGAATCTTCAAGCGCGTCCGAGGACGAATCGACAGAATCGGAGACACGCCGATATGTGTAAGAAGACCAGTGATTCTTTCCAAAGTTCAAAAACCACGTTTCTTCTAATAGACTACTTCCATCGAAAATTTTAACACCAACTGAACAAAGTCAGTCAACAAGATGAAAACGCTATATTGCATATCTAGGTTGAAAGCTAGCGTAAGGAGCACGACCAGATCATGTCAACAGTGCCGAAGCAAACGAACGACACTAGAAAACCCGGATATGGGCAGAGTACCGATGGAACGATTGGCAAGCTACCGTTTACAAACACTGGAATCGACGTCTCTGGACCCGGAAATCAATGTGGAAAGAAGACGTGAGAAGCTTCCACAGACGAATCGTATCCGAGAACAGAACGAACTTCAACGGTGCCAGTCGCCTACTACAGGAGTAGACGAAGAGAATCTCACAGTGCGAGATAGAGAATAAACACCCAAAGATAGAATGGTATTTTGTACCACCAGCGCCTCACATGGAAGGTGTCTGGGAACGGATCCCTTCTAGTGGAAATACTAAAAGAAACACATGTTCAACACACTGCTTTAAGCAGCACTGTCGAGGATAGAGAATACCCTTAACAGCATATCTTTAACGGCTGACCTATGTATATACCACCGGAAACGCCGGAATCAAAAGCGCTGACATCGAACCACTTTCTACGAAGATCTACAGGCACCATGGCACAAAGAAAAGAATGGTATTCTATTTGTTAAGAGTTTTCGAATTGCAGGTCAGATCGCAGATAGATTCCAGAAGATGAGTATCCTAATGAGTATCTACCCAATTTGATACACAGGAAAGCATGGCATAGTTAATCGACCAATGGAAATATTCGTCCGCTTCAACAAATCCTCCTTGGTTCACAAGGTGCCTCACCAACCTAAAAAATTATAAAAATAAGCTTTTACTTAAATATAAAAAAACCTGCAGTAGTTTTGATTTTTCAAGATATCTACTAGCTCGGTCAACTTTTACCGTGCATAACGATGAATGTTATAGGAATTATATTGACCGCTGCCGGATACAATTTACTCAGGATCCAAAGCAGTTTTATAATTTTGTTAACACTAAGCGTAAACACGTATCTTTTTCACCCCTGCTTACGTTTGAAAATTCCTCTGTGACTTCTGATCAGGCCATTGGCGATCTATTCGCAGAATTTTTTCAAACAACTTATTCTCCTAAATTGACTGATCAGCCTTACGCACATAACATTCAAGCAGCAAATCTTATTTTCTGTCCGTTTTTTTATGAGAATAACTTATTATCTGGTCTTTTAAGGGTCAAACCCATTTATTCCCAGGCTGTGTGCTAAAATACTGTGCCAGGCCTCTGTGAAAACCTCTTCTAAGACTTTTCAACTTATCTTTGGAAACCTCGATTTTTCCCCTTAAGTGGAAGGGATCATTCATAATTCCTCTACATAAAAAAGGGAAAAAGTCTGAGGCTGCCAACTATGCTCTTCGATCATCTCTCCCTGTCAGCATGGCTTTATTAAGCGTCGCTCCGCCACCACTGGAGTTGACATCCTTTGTCATAGATGGCTTTTGTAAGGGTTACCAAACCGATGTAATTTACACAGACTTCAGCAAAGCATTTGATTCAGTTAATCACTCACTCTTGTTGAGTAAACTAAATATGCTGGGTTTTCCTATAGACCTCTTAACGTGGATCTCCAGCTACTTAGATGGAAGGACACAAAGAGTCTTATTTAAAAAACATACAGTCCCGTCTGGTCCGTGCTACATCCGGCGTCCCTCAAGGAAGTCATCTTGGCCCATTATTACTCACGCTTTTTATAAATGACTTGCCCCTGCTTTAAGGAACTCTCTAGTTCTTTTGTATGCAGATGATGTAAAGCTTTGTCTTCTGTAAAAATGCATCTCTGCCCAATGCAGTCTTCAGTCTGACCTTGATAACTTTCAAAAATGGTGTTTAGCTAATGATTTAATACTTAATAGATCAAAATGCAAGCATATGTCTTTTTATCGTTCTTGCCCTCTGCAAGCTACGTATTCCATTAATGGGATTGCCTTAGAAAAATTAACCCAGGTTAATAATCTGGGCATCCTATTAGACATAAAACTTAAATTTGCCGACGATATTTCCTTAATGGTTAATAAGGCTAAAGGAGTCCTTGGTTTTCTTACATAACCAAAACATTATTTATTCCTTTGGTCCGTCCGATACTGGAGTACGGTTCATTTGTCTGTAGTCCCCAATATGGAGTACATAAAGACCACATAGAATCCGTACAACAGAATTTTTTGATATTCGCACTTAGAGGTCTATATTGGGATGCAAATCTTCAGCTTCCATCCTACAGTAGCAGACTTTTACTTATAAACTTACCTAGCTTAACAAATCGTAGGACAATGCAATGGACAACCTTAGAAGGACTCGAAACTTTAGTCCTCTGTTCCTTTGCCATTGTAGTTCGACATATGCACTGACCCTTTTAGGGTTTTATATTCGAACTACAATGGTCTCTACTCTAACATGTCTTTCCTGTCGCTCAAATTTAAAATATAGAATTTTAAATTTCCTTACTCCTCCTAGCTTAATAAATTACAAATAGCTTAATATATACTAAAAATCGTTTCTCGAGCGCCCCTCGGTCGTCTGGGCCTCTAAGCTTTATGACGAATACAATGCTAGCTGATGTTCTTATTGATGCACAAGCCATTTCCAAATTTCCAAAGCTCTAGAAGAAGGGAATAATTTACGAACTTCGACCAGCGAAGGACGGGCAGACGATCAGCGCAGTAGGGCGAACAGCCACTAGACTACTCACACGGCCTATAGTGAAGCTGGCAAAATTGGAATCCGACATAACCAAGATTTGGCAACTCCGCGAGCGGAGTTCACTTCGCCTTATTGGCGTCTCTCGCTACCACGCATTATCATACTTCACACTTCAATCCCAATAATCAAAAAACCTGAAGAAATTAAACACTGAAAACTGAGAATCTAGGAAAATATAATTATTCAAGAAACGTACGGATTTCTTTAGAAGCTCTCTCATTTCCTTTTATTTTGCATCTTTCATTTGTTTTTTTTTCATTCATTTAATCTGTTTAAGCTTTATTTCATATAAAAAGCCACTATTTAATAGCCCATTCAAATTTTTAAATTAACGAAATAAAAAACAAAGTTTTTTCGCCCAGTAAATTCCCTGCTCTCATTGCTATTCGCTGGTTACGCACACACTCAAATGTTAAAAATGTGATCGTTTTGTTCACTCCTGATTTAGAAATACTTAAACCTGATGCAGTCTTAACCGAGCTCCTCTGGTTTGTTAGTCAAAATGACAAAATTCTTACAAAAAACCCAAATTAAAAAAAGTGGCATTTTCTTTTATTTTAACATCACTTCGAGTGAATTTTAAATTATATTATTTTCAACTACTTAAACAAGTTTACTTCTTTTTCACATGTTCTATATGCAATACCAGTTCCAAATCCGGTTCCAAGCAAGGCAGGCCATGGTCGTCTTTTAAAAAAAAACACAGAAATAGCCAATCCAATGACTAGGCCACCACCTGTAAAATAAATATTTTTATATTAGATTCACGGTATAACGGTATTTTTGTTTTTTAATAAAGACCAACTAAAGAACGTGTCACTCAAAGCTAACAGAGGACAACAGGAGAAAATTTTCATTTCAAGAGGGACTTTTATAGTTTACTTTTCTACCTATTTATCTATAAAAGCCCTCAGAAAAATTTAGTAAAGTTTATCATTATCCTTATGATTATTTTGAAAAAAAAAAATCCCAACTCCCTAACTCAAAAAACACTAAAGCAGGGGTGCCCAAGCTCAGCTTACGGCAGAGCAAACTCCAAATCAATGCCAAAAATGCCATTGGAGCGAGAAATTTTTTTGCAAGTCATGTCGGTACACTGAAAAAAAATATAGTATAATTTTCTATGCAAAAAAAACTTGTTAAAAAAGTAATAAAAAACAATATTAATTAAATTAAAATTAAAAACTGTAATAAAATTAAAGAAATTCATAGATCCGATGTCAACCATTCTGTTTGAGATCTCAACCAAAACAGATTTTTTGCAGTGAAAAGTTTTCGGCAATACAAAAACGAAGTGCCTTCGTATTAATACGAATAACTGAGAGACTATACCAGGGGTGCCCAAGCTCAACATACGGCAGAGCAAACTCCAATACCAATGCAAAAAATCACCAATACATCGAGAAAATTGAAGAGAGAAATTTTTTTTACAAGTCATGGCGGTATACTGAAAAAAAATTTCGTACCATTTTCCATGGAACAAAAGGGATAAACAAATATTTATGAAATAAAAATTAAAAACTGTAATAAAATTATAAATAAGAGAAATTTATAGCTTTATAGTCAACCATTCTTTTTGAGATCTCAACCAAAAGTAATTTTTTACAATGAAAAGTTTTTGGCAATACAAAAACGAAGTGCCTTCGTATTTTTACGAACAACTGAGAGACTATACTATTGTTGTTGCTTAGCTCGGCAACGGAGGCAACGAACAGAGAGAGAGGAAAAAACGAAAAATTGTTGTTGTATTTGGGCTCTGCCTATGCTAAGAGCATCACACGTACATATATGAAATTTCATTTCCCATATAAAGAGCAATTCCAACAACAAAGGAGCACCGAGAGCAATGGGGCTGGGCACCCCTGGACTATACAATTGTTGTTGCTTAGCTCGGAAACGGAGGCAACAAACGAAGGGAGTAGAAAGAAACGAAAAATTGTTTCTGTATTTGGCGTTTGCCTATGCTGGGAGCAAAACATCTACATATATGACTTCATTTTCCTCAAGAAAGAGCAATTACAACAACAAAGGAGCAACGAGAGCAATGGGAGTGGGCTCCCCTGATTTATGGCGTCGGGAAGGACGTTGTAAAATTGGAATATTTAATTTATCTGTAACTTACACGCATATTAAGGGGAGGGTAAGGTCAAATCATGCGAAAAAAGGCATGTTTTTGGTGATTTTTTTCCTGACGACACAGTTAAAATTTATTTATTCAACCAACGGTATATTAAAGTATGATATTAGAAGAATGTTTTATCCAATTTTTACAAAAAAATATTTAAACATATGGCCATGGTAGCAATTTTCCGGACGTGTCGCCAAAAAAAGTTGAATTGCGGTGCCCCTCATAACTCGGTGCTGGATCATTTGTAATCAAAAAATTAAAGTGCATTCGTTAGATAATAGTTCGCCCCAGGTAACGCTGTGAAGGTTTTTTGAAAATTGCAATTTTTTAATTTTTTCGAAGACTTTGAAGTGAAAAACTCAATTTTTTGGGAAAAATCGGTTAATTTGTCATTGCAAAATCAAAATTATGAACAAAAAAAAAAAACTCGACAGCGTTACCTCGTAAAATATGTACAGAAATAGTGTTTAAAATTTCAAAAGGATCGGTGCAGTAGTTTTGAAGTTATGAGGGGCACCGTCTTTGAAAACGTGAGTTGTGGGAAAACGCTTTAAAGTTTTAAACACAACAAAATCCAGTGTAAAACGTTTATAAGCAACTTCGTCAATAACTAATAACTTCGTCAATTTTGCTTTAATTGACTTGAAATTTTGACACAATATTCTTCAAATATTATGCATTTAATTTAAAAAATAAAAAAAAATGAAAAAAAAAATTTAATACCTTACCCTCCCCTTAATGACTATTTGGAAGTGCTAGCTTTAAAAACGCTTTTGACCATAATATTCAGTTTTTGTTGGGTTTTTGTGACGGGTGAGGGCGCTGACCATTTTAAAATAATAGCTTATTAGGTCATCACGCTATATAACCAACAAAAAAAAACTCAGTAAAAAATCTTTTTCGTTTTTTTCATTGGTATTGCTAAGGCCAAGAAAAATGTTCGTTGGGCCGTAGTGCAGTGGCACATACTCCATAAGTCCGCTATTTTTCTAATTTTTTTTACCCTTGGAACTATCCCGAGTTGACATGTCCGTCTGTCTGTTTCTAAGCAAACGTCTCTTAGTTTTAAAGCGAATTGAAACTTTGCACCTACCCTTCTTTCCTTTGCACGCAGTATATAGCTAATTGATCGGAAATTCCATAACTTTGGTGTCTTTAGACTTGGAGAATTGGCAATAAAGCTGTAGATGCTTTATTTTGTGGAAAATCACTTAAATTCGACACCGCAATCCTTAAATCTAAATCCTATTAATCATCTATGGGACCTATTGGAGCTCAGGACTCGCCAAAACACCATAATATCCAAGGATATGCTCAAAAGGGTAATTCAGGAAGAATGGAGTAAAATAACGGCAAAGGATACGGCGAAATTGGACCACCCAATGCCAAATTGGTTGGATGAAGTTATGAAACTAAAAGGATATCCAACTTCGTAATAATTTATAAAAAAAAGGGATTTTTTTCTATATTTTAAGTTTTGTACGCATACTTTTTCTGACTGAAAATCCGACTATTTTTTTTATTTTTTTAATATTATCTAAAGTTAAAGAGCTAGGAACTAGGAAGTTACACATTATTAAAGCTAATAAAATGAACTACTTTTTAAAAAAAAAATTAATTTTCTATGTATACTATTACCACTTTTTTTTCGAAGCCAAAGTGAGCGAACATGTTTGTACGCATAGTTTTTCTGGCGAGTGTACATCTGTACATATGTATGTACATATGTACGAAATATAGAATGTAGATTGGGATGTTTAATTCTTTGAAGGTTTTATTAAAAAAAAAAAGTTTTTTTAAAAATTAAAATTAAAATAAATATATAAAAAAATAAGTAAATATGCTGCGCAGTATCTTCAAAAAAATTCTTGAAAATTGGTCTTTTATTCCCTTTATCAAATATTAATACAAATTTCATTTTTTCCCTTTCGGAAGTCGGTACAATGATAAATCTACAATTTACTAATAATCATACATAATATATTGTTGACCAATATAACAGGCTTGAAATTATTAAAACATTTCGTATCGTGCTCTTATATAATTTTACTCACATCCTTTAACAACAGCGTCGGAAACGCAACGATCCAGCCGCCTTCCAATCTTATCCTCGACAAATGATTCATTATTTGACATTTTAGGGACCAAACTAGTAAAAAATATTTATTACTTTAACTTTTCAACAAAATAAAATTTGTAAAAATAGTGACAAATTTGACATAAAACTGATTTGGAATAACAAAATAAAAACTTCTTTATTTATTTTTTAGTTTGAAACGATGGAATGGAATAAGGTCATTTTTTGTATATACCGCATCAGTGGTGGCCAAGCTCAGCATACGACATAGCAAACTCCAATGAAAAAATCACCAATGCATCGGAGCGAGAAATTTTGTTGTATGTTATGTCGGTATACTAAAAAATTATAATACCATTTTGAATGGAAAAACAATTTTAAATGAAAAAAAATATTTATGAAATAAAAATTAATATTAGGAAAAAGTATAATTAAAAAAGCTTGGGACTTTTTTAAAATGTTGTTTTAAATTATAAGGATTGAATAAAATTCCGATTTAAAAAAAAAATTAGATCGGACCTATGGAAATACAAGATATACCAGTGGTGCCCACACAAATGCATTCACATGTGCTTTTTGCCGATGCGTTGGTGATTGGAGGGGTAGCAGCAACGGTAGATATGTGGACATATCAATGCGTCCAACGGAATTTTTTTGGGTGTTACTCTACACTACCAAAATAATTACAAATTGATTGACGTCATTTTGGGTATAAAATCGATGAATTACCTTGAGTCTAATGGCCAAAATATTTTGGAAAAGATAAAAACTTTGTTTGAATTTTACAATATTGAAAATACAAATAACATAAAATTCATTATATTCATAAAATTCATATTATTCATTATTCGCGGTCTCCGCGAGGATTTGGATGAGCCGCCAACCATCTAGGTAAAAGGCGCAAAGAGAGCTTTTTGTTTCAGGAACTCTCTTTCTGACACCTTTCTCCTGGTCCAAATCAGCCAAACAAACGTGGCTGCCCCCACTAGAGTTGCGCAGGTCACGGCAGCTGATCGTCAATGAGCTGGCGGTCTGTGCTGGGAAACGCATTGACAGGGTCTTGCCGGTAGAGGGTGCTAGTGCAGGGCCGACGCCTCCAGGGCTGCGGAACGCCCGCTAGGAGGCGCCAGCTACTCCAAGGCGAAGCAGGAGGAAATTCTTGAAGCACCAATGCCATGCAGCGCAAAAGTCCCTATCCGCAGCATGCACTATTCACTAACGTTTCGGAATGTCCAGTACTGCCGTCAAATTCTCATTTGCCAATTAAAATCAAGTCGGACCCGCTTTCATCACTAATGGACTCAAGGACACCAGCCTGAAGTTTTACAATTCGTAACGCCGTGTGATCCAACTAGCTTTGCAGCTCAACTTCTGCTTGGGATTCGCTGAAATTTTCGGAATAAGATGATGCTTTGGCCGCCAGAAAATTTTCGTAACTTGGTACTAAGTTGAAGGAAGTCTTTCTATTAAAAAAACTACGAATAAGAAAATATTGGTGTGAACTTATATTACTCATATTTGTATTAAGAAAGAGTGGTTAAGTTGGTTGCGATGAACGTAAATAGTAGAAAAAGACTCGTCGGTTTTTCAACTTCTTCTCGAAATAGACTTCTTTAAAATCGGCTTTGGATCGTTCACGGTCAGGATTTGTTTATGTTAATTGGGCGCATCTTATCGGAATTGATTCCTTTTCAATCAACCAATCAGATTTGTATTGAAGAATTGACGACTTCATGCGTTTGTAATTTACCCTTTTCCTTTTACAAACGTATCCAATTCGCTTAGCGCTTAGCAATTAGCCTTTTTTCATAATATTCGCTACTATACCATCAATCAATTTTATTCGCCTTTCAATGGCGCTACTCTCTTCGCTGCACGATACATTAAAAACATTTAAACGTGAGAATACACACTTATAAAAAAACTCTATTAATGTTTAAAGCGAGGGAATAAAAAATAATATAAAAATCAAAACTATTAATAAATGAAATACTAATAATAAGGAAACTCAAAAGATGAAGACAGAGCAACAGCACGAAAACCAATTTCTGTAGTGCAAAACTGATCTTGAAACAGTTAAGACGGTGTTCGAATTTTTACGATATTAAGCACATCTGCAAATTTTTGCCAACAAATTTTACACATTTATTACCTTTAGATTTATTACCTAATTTTGCATTTGTGAATTCACTACTAAAACTTTAGCTAAACATAAAAAAGACATTCAAAATATGGACAAAAAACATGTATTATTTCAAATGAATATAACAAAAACAGTTTAACAAGTACGTTTTTTATAATATATCAAATTTTAGAAAATACGCATAAAATACTTGGCGTGATGATTGACGCCACGCTCTTCTCCTTGAGCACCTGGAGTACATCCAGGATAAGGATTATGATCATTGCGGGATCGCCACGCTGAAATAGCGCGCTCGAGAGCTCAAGGAATTTGAGAGCTCAAGGAGTATGAGTGGGTAGCGCCCGTCATGAGGGTGTCCACGATACAACCACAAGGGAAGAGGCCAAGGAGAAGTCGCTCACGTCCTGGCAGGAGTTCTGGAACACGTCGACGAAGGGACGTTGGGCGAACACCCTCTTAGGGAACGTGAGTGCTTCGAAGCCACGGCCAGGTTGACTTTTACCTAACCCAGGTCCCGAGTGGGTATGTCTGCTTCCCACAATACCTGAAGCCTTTCGGCCACGAGGAGGGAAACTGGTGCCCGGAGTGCTGGAGCTCTATCGTCAAAGACTAGAGCTGCAAACGATTCGATCTTAAATCGATTACATCGATGTTTTTGGTTGAGCGAGAACATCGATTCCTATTTTAGGGAATCGATGCATCGAGCAATCTGGTCACTTTAACAAAGAAATTTTCGAAGGAAGGCGAGAAAAATGTAAGTAAACGAAAAAATTGTTTTAAAGTAATATAATTCATTTAAAGTAATGATTTTTTAACAGTTTTAGATTCAGTGTGTGTGTGTTGGTGGTGAGGACGAGTAAGGATGAGCTCATTTTTTCGTTTACCAGGTACATATACATATACATATGTGACGAAGATTTTGTATTACCATGTCTTTTTTAACTTTTAGGAAAGCGCAGCTGCGCGGAAGAAGACTCTGCAAAGGAAAACGAGCCAGCTTGCTCAACTGAATCTGAAAGGACCTTCAGCAGGGCTGGATGTATCGTGACTGACCGCCGAGCAGCCTTAAAGGCTAAGAATGTGGATAAACTTGTTTTCACAAGTAAAAACCAATGGCTGTCTGAAATATAACAATTAATAAGAATAAGTAAATAAAAAACTGTTGATCTCAAGAACTCTGTATTTATATTATTGTTTAAAGGCTTATGTTTTCCTCTACAATTTTTGAGCATATATATTTATATATTTATTTTTTCGATCTAAATCGATTTAAATCGATCTTTTTCAGAATCGAATCGAATTTACTCGATTCACTAAAAGTAGAATCGTTTGCAGCTCTATCAAAGACATCAAGCATGTAGTCTTTGAGTGCCGCCGGTTTGCACATGAGCGTCACCGGCTGGAGACGACGGGGGGCGCATTAGTCCATCCAGGAAACATTGTGGAAAACTGCTGGAGAATCAGGAGCATCGAGCATATGAGTCGGTAGGGTGAAGATCTGGGGCCTGTGGCGGGTAAAGCAATGCCTAGCGGCCGTCCCGCCTTTACTCAAGCCCCAAACTGTCCATCACCAATCCCACCCTACCAATTTATTTATGTTTTTTTCGAAAGTCCTAAACGATCTATCATCAACCCTACCACACCCCCTCCCAATATGTATCTCTTATTTATGTTAAGATAATTGTTACCGATTAAATAATCGGCGCCCCCAGCGCCATACTGGATCACGGCCACTATCAGAGTAAGCCTCCGAGTAGATGGATGTAAACTAGACATCTGCATGAGTGTCAAAAAACACACATTCAAATGTACAATGTTCAAAATGAGTTAAGTGAATTTGAAAGCAAAGCCAACTCGGTGTGAGAGATTCGGTTGTCTGACTCTTAATCATTTGCACAACTAATAGGAAAAAGGAAACGAATTGAATGAATTGAGAATGTTGAAAACATTCATTCGAATGATTCGAGTTGCTAATGTTTAAGTTTTAATTTAATTTATTTCTATATTAACAATAAATTAAAACTCATTTAAATTCGAATGCAAAAACATTATTTTGTTTATTGTTGATGTCAAAGTTTTCTCGTAGAAATTGACTCATAGTAATTTTGACAACTTGTGAAGGATTCTTGCAGAGGCGGAATAAGCAAAAGCCGCGTTGCATTTAATAATAAACTAATTTACACACAACCTAAAAACCAAACTTAGAAAAACGAGGTCTACAAATACATACAGATTCGTCGGCTTCTTTTTCCATTTGGTTTTCCATGATTTCGGCTTTGTTCCGGAGTTGTCAAAAGGGGAAGTATTGAAGTATCCTATCCAACAACTCGAATGATTCAAGTATACAAGGCATCTGTCAAATCTTTCATTTTACTTTTAGTTTCGTTCATTCTCTTTCATTTAGTTTGACCTCTCAAATTATGAGAGGAACACAAACTTGTACTCATTCAATGACATTTCATTTCTAACATTTCTTTCACTTCATTCTATTCAATTCGAAAGTATTCTTTGAGACGTATGTTATGAATGTAATCATGCAGATGTCTAATGTAAACCTCCGTAACTGTAAGGCAGTTTTTCTTGCTTTCTTGCTCCATCTGGCAGTGTATGGAGCCCACATTATCCTGGCTGAGGAACCCTGGCTGAGGAGAGGAGGAAGGGTCTCTGGACTGGGAACCAAGGGTTACCAGCTGCTATCGGCCTGTTCAGAACTAACTAGACCCAAAATTCTAAAATTCTTCAGAAAAACATCTCACCAAAATCACCAGACTATCCGGAAACCATGGACAATCTGACAATTTACTCTAGCCAGCAATAGCGCTCTAAAAAAGATCATTCCCAAAAACAAAACCAAAAAAGTGAATGGATGTATGTTGCCAGAGCTAGCCTTTCTTTAATCGGCAAGCAAAACCCTAACAGGGCAACGAAGAAGAAATAGCAGGAAACGAAGGAAGCCTCCGGACTAACTAAAAGGCCTCCCTGGCCACTAAAAAAAAGTCATCCAGAAAGCGAAACACTCCTCATGGAAATCAGACCGAAATCAGCCACAAAACTAGGCCATTTAAAAAAAGTAGATGGCTCCTGGACCAGCACAAATGAGGAATCTTTAGCAATTCTGCTGGAGATTGAAAAATCACCAAAACCCATCAATGGAAAAATCCTATTGCAGGAACTTTGGTTAAATATGCTATATTGTGATGATTAAACTCTACTGCTCTTGGAAACAGCGTAAAACAAAATACATATTGCCCTGTAGCAATGAGAGGACATCTCAATACCGAGATTCGTGTTTATCGAGACGATGACACCCGTTACAATTCATGCTTTTTCTGACGCATCGATGAGAGCCTACGGAGATGCAAATCTGCAGAAGGTATTAAAGTTTCGTTGTTGACTCCAAAGTCTAAAGTAGCGCCGCTCAAGACAAAGACGCGCCCCCGTCTTGCTTACTCGTTTGCATAACTAATAGGAAAACGGAAACGAATTGAATGAATTGAGAATGTTGAAAACAGAGACGTTTCATTCGAATGATTCGAGTTGCAAATGTAAATAAAAAGAAATAAAAGAAAATTAAATTTTCTTCGATATTAACATTATTTTTTTTAATATTTTCCGAATTAGTGGCTATTTGACAACGCTTTTCTGTAATTAAATTTCTTGCGTTTGAAAATGTACGTACCAAAGCCGCGTTGCTCGCTGGAATGCAAAATATTTTGCAGCTTGTTTTGTGCAATAGCGGAAAAATTGCTTATTCATATGCCACCAAGCTAAAGCATTAAAATCAATGGTGTATGCAACATTAATATTACAGTATCCAGAAATTCCTTGATCCACATTGTCTTGTATTGTCTCAACATGGGGGATATCGAAAAAATCAGCGAATTCACGTCTACTAACTGGGTTTCATTATTGTTGAGGTCAAAGTTGTCTTGGAGATCAGTTACGATTACGGGTTTGTCTAATTCAAGGTCACATCCAAAATCCTTCAAAATGGCCTCTATTTTTGTCTTTATATGGACAACTTGATAAAGAAAAAATTATATTTCTACTTGTAACATAAAGTAGTAGGCTTCTTTTTCTATTTGGTTTTCCATATTTTCGTCTTTGATCTGGAGGTGTCAAAAAAGGGTTTAATCCGAAAATCCGTATCCATGTACAGGAAGTCTGAAGTCAGATAGTACGGTCATGCATACAAATTTTTAAATGAAACTTTGGCATGATCCTATCCAACAACTCGAATGATTTAAGTATACAAGGCTATTGTCGAATCTTTAATTTTACTTTTAGTTTTGTACATTCTCTTTCATTTAGTTTGACCTCTCAAATTATGAGAGGAACACAAACTTGTACTCATTCAATGACATTTCATTTCTAACATTCCTTTCACTCAATTCTATTCCATTCGAAAGTATTCTTTCAGACGTATGTTATGAATGTTGTGAGGAGGGTTACTCTCCCCACACGCTAAGACAGAGAACCGGGGGCAAAGGAGGGCCGAGGAGGTGTGAAAGCGGCAATAGGGGGTAGGTAAGCAGCACCGGCCAATCGTTAAGCGGCCGCGGGGAATAGGCCAAGGACCAATACGAGCGGTGAGGTGCAGCGGTGCAGCACACCTCACAGCCGTTTTTAGAATGTGCGGCGAGGCTAGCAACAGCGAAGGAGCAAAGGGCATGGGGGGGCAACCCGCCAACGGGGAAAGTGGCGTGATCTTGGAAGCTGGAGTCACGGCACGAGCAGAAGCAGCGAGAATTAACGGGCACTCCGATCAGTATATAAGAAGGCCCATCGGAGCACATCGAGAGGGAGTCTCTTTAGGAAGCTTGTAGGACCGCCTATGGAGAGTCCGACAGCCAAACAGGTAGCAGGTAGCCTTGCAACGAAGTGAGGAAAGGATACGTCTGGCGTACGCCTTACCGACTCCTGAAATCGCATCCAACAGGCGTGGTCCTGCGAAACAAGGAGGCCGACTCGGTATCACACGCCCGGTAATCACAAGACATACAGGACAAGGGAGACCAGGACTTGTTGCTGGACGATTTCCTCTACGAGCCCGGGGCATCAGAGTCGAGTTGGACCATTCCCGAATACGGCAGGTAGCCTTGCAAGGAAGTGGGGAAAGGATACGTCTGACGTGCGCCTTACCGACTCCTGAAATCGCAACCATTAGGCGTGGTCCTGCGAAACGAGGATCGGCCGACTCGGCCGACCGAGTCAAAACACCCCGGTCACCAGCCCCGCCACTATCGCCGGCGGCGTACGCCCGGTGTTCCGGTGTAGCGGGAGCGCGACGCACGGTCAGTCACACGGAAACTTCCAAACTTGGCACCGGAGCGTATGCCCGGTGTGGCACTGGCGCGTATGCACAACCAACTTCTAAGCCCGGCCCGCCGGAGCAACGGCACGGTGGTTCCCGGGAGTAGGGGGGGTTAAAGAGCACTGCCAATCGTCTGACCAGTCGTAGTCGACCCAAGGGGGTGTCATCAAGGAGAAAGGGCGGAAGGTAGCGGATCTGCTAGCAGCGCGGCGACAGGAATACCATCGGCGACGGAGTAGCGGCGGCGTATCCGGAACAACCCGCAGAGGCAGCCAACGACGGAGCCGGCAGGAACGGAAGGCGGCGGAATCGCTAGCAGCGCGGCGGCAGGAGTACCATCGGCGACGGAGTGACAGCGGCGTATTCTGTACAACCCGCAGAGGACGACGACGACGGAGCCGGCAGAAACGGAAGGAGCAACGAGGAAGAGAGAAAGAAACCCTTTGGTTTTTTTTTTTTTTTTTTTTTTTACCGGTCTTTCAGAATTTGGAAATGGCTTGTGCATCAATAAGAGCATCAGCTAGCATTCCTGTATTCATCATAAAGCTTCGCAGCCCAGACGACCGAGGGGCGCTCAAGAAACGATTTGTTAGAATATATTAAGCTATTTGTTTATTATTAAGCTAGGAGGAGTTAGTAAGGAAATTTAAAATTCTATATTTTAAGTTTAAGGGACAGGAAACAGATGTTATAGCGTAGAGACCATTGTAGTTCGAACATAATACCCTAAAAGGGTCATGCAGTGCATATGTCGAACTACAACGGCTAAGGAATAGAGGACTAAAGTTTCGAGTCCTTCTATTAGGAATATTACATTTTAAGCGTTTTAGTAAATGCTGGTTATCTACATCCCCGTTAATAAGGTTATGCAGAAAGACTACACCGAGCATTGTCCCACGATTTGTTAAGCTAGGTAAGTTTATGAGTAAGAGTCTACTATTATAAGATGGAAGGTGAAGATTTGCATCCCAGTTTAGACCTCTAAGTGAAAAAGTTAGGAAATTCTTTTGTACTGATTCTATGCGGTCCTGATGTACTCCATATTGGGGACTCCAGACACATGAACCATACTCCAGTATAGGACGGACCAAAGAAATGAATAGTGTTTTGGTTATATAGGGGTCATTAAATTCTTTTGACCACCTTTTGATAAAACCAAGGACTCCTTTAGCCTTATTAACCATTAAGGAAATATGGTCGGCAAATTTAAGTTTGATGTCTAATAGGATGCCGAGATCATTAACCTGGGTCAATTTTTCTAAGGCAATCCCATTAATAGAATAAGTAGCTTGCAGAGGGCAAGAACGATAAAAAGACATATGTTTGCATTTAGATCCATTAAGTATTAGATCATTAGCTAAGCACCATTTTTGAAAGTTATCAAGGTCAGATTGAAGACTGCATTGGGGAGAGATGGATTTGTACTGAAGACAAAGCTTTACATCATCTGCATACATAAGAACTAGAGAGTTCGTTAAAGCAGGGGGCAAGTCGTTTATAAAAAGCGTAAATAATAACGGGCCAAGATGACATCCTTGAGGGACGCCGGATGTAGCACGGACCAGACGGGACTGTATGTTTTTAAATAAGACTCTTTGTGTCCTTCCATCTAGGTAGCTGGAGATCCACGTTAAGAGGTCTTTAGGAAAACCCAGCATATTCAGTTTACTCAACAAGAGTGAGTGATTAACTGAATCGAATGCTTTGCTGAAGTCTGTGTAAATTACATCGGTTTGATATCCCTTACAAAAGCCATCTATGACAAAGGATGTCAACTCCAATAAGTTTGTGGTGGTGGAGCGACGCTTAATAAAGCCATGCTGACAAGGAGTGATAATCGAAGAGCAAAGGTGTTGCAAATGAGGGGTAATTAATTTTTCAAATAACTTTGGAATTGCCGACAACTTAGAGATGCCTCTGTAGTTGGCAGCCTCGGACTTTTTTCCTTTTTTATGTAGGGGAATTATAAATGATTCCTTCCACTTAAGGGGAAAAATCGAGGTTTCCAAAAATAAGTTGAAAAGTCTTAGAAGAGGTTTGCACAGAGCCCTGGCGCAGTATTTTAGCACACAGCCTGGTACTCCGTCGGGGCCTGGCGAATAAATGGGTTTTACCCTTAAAAGACCAGATAATAAGTTATTCTCTGAAAAAAACGGACAGAAAATAAGATTTGCTGCTTGAATGTTATATGCGTAAGGCTGATCAGTCAATTTAGGAGGAGAATAAGTTGTTTGAAAAAATTCTGCGAATAGATCGGCAATGGCCTGATCCGAAGTCGCAGAAGAATTTTCAAACGTAAGCAGGGGTGAAAAAGATACGTGTTTACGCTTAGTGTTTACAAAATTATAAAACTGCTTTGGATCCTGAGTAAATTGTATCCGGCAGCGGTCAATATAATTCCTATAACATTCATTCAAGCTTATTTTTTTTATTTGTTAAGTTAGTAAGGCACCTTGTAAACCAAGGAGGATTTGTTGAAGCGGACGGATATTTCCAAGGCACACATGAGTCAAAAAATTTATTTAAAGTAAAATAAAATTTTTCTAAAGTGACATTAAGACAAGTGCACGCCAGAATATCAGACCAGTCAAAAGTCTCGATAAGGCAATTAAGTTTCTGAAAATCAGCTTTACGGAAACAGCGAATCTTATTTACCACGCTCGGAGACATCTGATCGATACGATTGTATTATTTTCTCGGCTTGGGTAATCACGTCGAATCTATAAATTCGGTGGAACGGATCCGCCAAACTCTGTGAGCTAGCCGCGGCAAATTGTGGCGAGCGGAAGCAGAAGAAACAGTTCGTTACAATGTAATCATGCAGATTTCTAGTCCAGAGGTGGAGACGTAAAGGAGACTGTAGTAGAATCGAGCCCCTCGTTTATTGTCACCAGAACTTCAACAGATGGAAGGAACAAAGTATGCGGTCGGATTAACCGCAATGGTCTCTACCTCATACCTGTTGGAAGTGATAAAGAGATTTTTCTCTCACCTAAAACTGCTGTGGGTGTTTGTTTATATGTTCCCCTTTATAGGGAAATATAAAAGTTTAGTAATGAATTTTAATATTGTTTCTTCACCTGTCGAATATAATTATAATATAATTATAATATTATAATATTATTATAATATTATTATAATATATTATAATATATAATAATTATATTATTATATAATATAAGCATTATATTATAATGCTTCATTATAATGAAGCATTTAAGAAAATTGTCGAGATAGTCCAAGAGCACGAGTATCAAGAAGAAATTGAAAAGATCCGAAAGAGTTTAATCCGAAGAGTATCAAAAGAAATTGAAAAGATCCGAAAAAGTTGAATCCGAAAATCCGTATCCATGTGGGTCCACGTACACTTGAGTCTTATGCGTCAACGTATATGGATCGTAAATGCGGAGGAAGTTTAAAGTCACATAGTACGGTCATGCATACGCATTTTTAAATTCAACTTTCGCATGATAAGAGGGCTGCTGTATATATTTCTGGCCTAATGATAAAAATGGAAATATTTGTACATACCAGTGGATTTATTGATTTTCAAAGTTTTCTCCAGCAAGATATCTACACTTTTACATGCGCTCAAACCAATCGTCAAAGCACTTTGTCCATTCCCATTGAGACACCTCCAAAACATGGTTTTTAAACGCTTCAACAGCATCTTCTGGCATCAAAAATCGTGCCATGGTTTTATTTTAAATTTTTTTTTGCACCAATTTTTTATAAATATATAAACAAAATATTATAAACAATTCCTTAAACGCCAATTTTTAGTTCATTTAGTTTAGAAATCACATGCTAATAGCTATAATAGATTAAGGGAAATGATTGTGAAAAGACAGTTTGTTCAAGCATTGAACACGATTTTAGATACAAATTCCAAAGATAGAGTTTCAAGGGATCGGACCCATAGAAAACGAGATAAAAAGCTAAACTAACACAAATAAATTAGTGGTGCGCTTATCGCACTTAAGTAAAACCTTATTATTTGGGGCTCCTCTTAACATTGGCCCTTCGAGACACCCTTACGTTTTCCCCGCTGTTTTTTTCCTGTTTATAGGTGCCAGATTTATTAACCTGAGTCTCTTACAAGTGGCGGCAGAACAATAAAAATTCTCAGCCCACAGTAGAGAACTTTTTCGGTTGTACCGAAAAAATGGCGTCAAAGTTCGAAAAACATGACAAAAATTCAAAAATGTTAGTTTCTTTTGTAAAATTTTTATCCTTTTTGTTTAAATAAATTGAAGTTGTATTTTTTTCAAAAGCTGCAACATTTATGTTAAGTATTGAAAAACGTAAACAATTTGAAAATCGGCCTAAAATTACACGTTCAGGAATTTTTAAGAGCAAAACACTCCCGAAAAAACGTTTTTTCTAAATTTTTTTTCTAAATTGGCGATTCGATTTTCACAATCCTCCCTTGAACTTAATTTTTGTCCATCGAAAAAATTTTGCATGGCCAAAAACAGACAATATCCGGACTATAAGGTGGATGCATTAACACTTCCCAACCAAGCTCCCGTAGCTTGTGACGCGTCATTCAGAGCTTTGATTGAAAATGGGTCACAAAGTACTTAAATTTCTAAAAAGGCAGCTCAAAAATTAAAATTGCCTATAATAAAATCTCCTACACAAATAAGATGAGTATCACCAACAGGTGCCTGTGTTTCAAATCACAAATTAAAAATAATAGTAAATATTCAAAGGAATTTAGCACAAACGCAATTATTATACCAAAATTAAGTTAAACTCTTCCCACAAATAAAATAAATATTAACAAATTTAATTAGAAAGGCTATTATTTAGTCGATCCCAATTTTGAAAAACCTGGTCAAATACTTGGTGCAGATTTATATGCACAAATTATTATGCCGAAGATAGTAAAAAGAGGCTTACTTCTCCGACAAAACAAAAACATAAGAATAAAAAACAGTTTAAAAATTACAAAATCTGTTATTTATCGTGGTGTCCTTTGAGGAAACATAAAATATTTCAGGAAGATAGGAACAAAAATAATAGTGAACAATTTCAATTTCGTAATTTCAAATTGTTACATAACAATTTACCTGTTTCATGCATGAAGAAGTAAGATAAAAAATTGTTTATTTTTAATAGTAGAAATAAAAAGAAAATTAGCCAACATCAACTAAATAAAAATCAAACAAAATCAAAGTAGAAGAACAAATTTAGAAGATCAAATTCTAAAATGAACATGAAGTCCTCTAAAACCTTTCAAAAATAGCTCACCTGGCCAAACAAATAGAAAATTTAAAAGCACCGAATTGCAGAATATCCAAGCATTCAACACGATTTTAGATACAAATTCCAAAGATAGAGTTTCAAGGGATCGGACCCATGCACTAATTAATTAATGACTCGGTCAGTTTTGGAGATATCAATATTAAACTTTACCAATCGTTATTATTTTATCCTAGCCACATATAGATTATAAATTACATAGATGGGACATCAGGGCCCAAAACGGAAGTCGAGCTTTTTTTTTTCGAGCTTGTTGCTGAGGGGGGAACGCACATACATACTATTCTATTTTTAGAACTCTTTACATGTATGCGTAAAAAAAGGGTGCGTCTTTGTATGTACATATGTGTGACTGCTCGCAAGACGGCGTAAAAATTTGTTAGCTTCCAATTTTCATTTTCAATTTCTTCTTTCTGTTCAATGCGCCGATGTGGTAGTCAGTAGAACAAATAGTATTTTTAGTCGCTGCAGTTTAAGACGGGGTGGTAGCGTAATGCATAGAGTAGTTACTTTATGTAAATTATTTTTGTGTTCAAATCCTAGTAAGGACTTCTAACTTTTTCTTTCTTTTATAATTTTTTTTAAATTTTTCTTTAATTGTAGTTTTAATGAAAAAAAATTTAATATTATGTCCGGCTAATAAAATTTCCAGGGAGTCCCACCGAAATTTTGTCATCCGACATGTCCGTCACTTATTTTTACAAAAATTGTAATAGAATGCAATTAAATATAATAATAACAAGAAAGGAAAGCTAACTTCGGGCCGAAGTTGATATACCCTTGCAGTTAAAACCGGATATACATCGCAAACATATAATAATATAACCAATTTATTACAAGAAAAAAATCTAAAACAAAGTACCAAGCTCCCATCTTTAAAAATACCAAAGTTGGTATTTTTACCAAATACCATTTCCGATCGTTCAGTTATATGGCAGCTATAAGATATTGTCGGTCGATCGTTATGCAATTTGGTAGGTTGTATTAACTGATCAAAAATAGAATCTGTACGAAGTTCCAACTTTCTATCTTTAAAAACACGATAGTTGGGTAATTTCCGATTGTTCATTTATATGGCAGCTATAGGATATAGTCGGGTGATCCTTTTGAAATTCGGCATGTTGTATTAAAAATAGCTCGTTCCAGCTCGTTCCTGCGCTGGAACCCGCCATAGAAAATTTTTGTTTGTATGAGATCTATGTATGTATGTCCTATCTACACAAGTCGGCAAAAGTATTTTGACAACATCAGCTTGCGACTATCCGACACTGCTTTGCATAGTGTAGTCAAATAAATGGTAAACAATTTATGCTCAATACACAGAGTGCAATTACAGTTACACTTTAGACCAATATTTTGCTTATTACCTTTTGAACTTTCTTTCTGCTGATAAGAAAAGTTAGCCGGCAACGAGTTTGACGATGGCATAAGTATTTTGACATCACACATATTTAGTCTGCATTCATTAGTTGATCGACGAATGTCAAACCTTTGCTTAAGATAAGCTTTTATTAAATTACTATTTTTGCTGATAGGCTTTTTTTCGTTCATAAATTTATTAAAGATGGTTAAAACAAATGAACTGAGCGAATTCATTAAAAATGAAATAATAATAAAGTATAACTCTGGTATTTCGGTACAAAATATCAGTAAATTATACAGCATTTCTCGGCAAACTGTATACTCTCAAATAAATAAATATAATAAGAGCCATACAACCAAAAACGCTACCCGTAGTGGCCGACCACGTAAAACAACAAGCAAAACTGATACCTATATTTTGAGAAAATTTAAACAGAATGTTTTACATACTCCTCGATCAGTTGCTAAAGAATTAAAAGAAGGAGCTGGCATTGATATCAGTGAAAGAACCGTTCGAAGATGTCTCAAGGAAGCTGAATTTGGAACATATATTGCCAAAGTTATACAACAAATAACTCCACGCAATAAGTTAAAGCGCCTTGAATTTGCCAAAAAATATGTCGGTCAGCCTGAAGCATTCTGGAACAAGGTTTTTTGGAGTGATGAAAGCTCTTTTGGGTTCCATTTCTCAAAAAAAATATTTATGCTCGATTGCCGAAACAACATCGAAAAAAAGTTTCACTCGTATGTAAAAAAACAATTCATTCAGGCGGGTCCGTAATGTTTTGAGAATGCGTATCATTAACTGGCTTGGGAGATTTAGTTCCTGTTAATGAAAACATGAATAAAGATAAGTATTTAGAGGTCCTCAATAATCATGCTTTTCCTTCTGGTGATAAATTGATTGGGGAGTCCTTTATTCTCCAACAGGACAACGCCCCGTGCCATAAAGCTAAAATAATTACACAATTTTTAAATGATGTTGGAGTAAACACGTTGGATTGGCCACCACAAAGCCCAGATCTCAACATAATAGAAAACCTCTGGTCATATATTAAAAAAAAGAGGTGCGCAAACTTGACTAGAAATCGAGATGATACGATTTTAGAGATACAATCTTTATGGAAGGATATTCCACTGGATTATATCCATAGTTTGGTACAGTCAATACCAAGACGTCTCCAAAAAGTTATAAATGCTAAGGGTGGATATATTTTCTATTAATTTGTTATTAGTTTTTAGTTATCATTTAAGTTTTTATAAATTTAAGACCTTAAAGTAAGTTGTCAAAATACTTATGCCACTGGCAATTTGTAAAAAATTAATTTTTCTTCAACGAACAATGCACTTATTTACTATTTTGTATTATTAAATTTAAGTAATATACTATAACTATATACCATAATTATTGAACATTTTTTCTTTAAATATTTAAAAAGTTACAAACAAAGTTATGGTGAAATTTTCTTGTCAAAATACTTTTGCCGACTTGTGTATGTATGTACTTTATAATCTTTGGTAAAAGTGAAGATATATTAATGAAATTTAAGGAGCTGATATTTATAGCTGATAGTTGCTATTTTAATACGATATAGAAATTTTGAACCAAATCGGATAACGCTTTCCCTGGGATCTATCAGTTTAAAATACCGGATTTCAGTGTTTTTCCATACAAATGCCTAAAAAAGTTAAAAAAGAAAAATTCCTTCATACATTAGTATTAATTTTATTATTCATTTATTTCATTTTCTTTATCAATATTATCTAAAAAAAAAAACAAGCTGGAATCGTCAAATTCGTCATCTTTGAGACAAACATTATCTTTGTATTCGCACGAAAGCAATCGGTTGTGCTTTCTTTAGTGGTGAAGCTTGTCTGATTTATACAGCTTTTTTCGGGACTCAGACGCTTCTTCTGCAAAATAGCCGACTGGAACCACCACCACGCCGTCGGCGTTGAAAAATTCAAACTGCACCAATTGGAAATGTGCACAATAAGACTAACAGCCTTTTGCTCAGTATCGACAACGCTGCAACATACACTTGGACGCATTGAAAACTATTTATTTCTTATTTATTTCAAAACTCTTCCCAAAGTTGAAATTTGTTTTTCAAAATGCAGCTTAAGGGTCATTTATAAAATGACAAAATGTTAGTATAGACACGCACAATTTAAACAATTAATACATTTAACATGTATTACAAACCTGTGAAATCATTGTCCATTATTAGTTTTCTTTTCAAATTGTGTTTTACACAAATGATCTAATTTCACAGAACACTATGTGAAAATTGCAAACTTAGCGCTTTGCATCTGTTATGCTAACATTAATTAATTAAGAAATAACATTTTGAGTATGAGGCATAACAGTTTGATAATCTGTTAATACATTCCCACTAATTTTTTTTTAATTAGAGAACTTTTAAAAAATTATTAAATGCCACATAAAGTGGACAAAACCGGAATTAAATGCCATGGAAAAACGAGATAAACAGCATGGTCTAAAACCGATTCCCTGCAGCCTAACACAAATACATACATAAGTGGTGCGCTTATCGCATTTAGGAAAGAGTCGCATTGCAGGTCAGCGTGCAGTGCGTTGGTAAGTTTTAAATAGATTAAAGATTTTTATGTATCTTCTTTGTAAGAGAATTGTACAAAATAAAAACAGTTTCAAAACGGAATTGATTGGAGTAACCTTCTTATTTGGGGCTTCTTTCAACAGAGTTAGAATAACAAAATGAAACATAAACAAATTCTTGTAAATTATTCTTCTAAAAGATTCATCCGCAAGCACAAGATGATCCACGACATCAGGACCAAGTGGTTGGAGTTCCAGGTGTTCAGCTTCAAGAACCGAACCAAGGCACATCGAGCGTCGTATGTTAGGAGATAAACCAGTGCACTATGGTCCAAAAGCCAAATTTTTTGGCATAAATGATTTTTTTTTTTGTGAAATAATTGAATTTTGGTTATTTTTTTGGTATCTTTAATACTTAAATGATACTCGTATATAAAAATTTTGAAAATTTTGTTGTCGAACTTGTCGAAAAGAAGTTTGACAAAAATAGTTCAAGCATATATATGCAAAATTTGAGCCCAGTATATCTTAAATTGGAGTTTATGCAAAAAAAAAACTTTTCCGCACAAAGTGGGTGTGGTCAAATTAAAAAAAAAAAAAATTCAATAAAAATTCAAGCGTATGTGCAAAATTTGAGGCCAGTATCTCTAAAACTGGAGTTTCTGCCAAAAAAAACGGGGTTTTGGCCCATAGTGAAGTGGGGCACCCGTGCATATGGTCGGAAATTGTGCCACACCGCTTCCGAATTCCCAAATTTTTTTTAGAAGCTCTCGCATTTTCTCTTATTTGCCTCATTTGACAGCCAAAAATAAGAAACTAATTTTTTCAGAAAAAAAAATTTTCCCGCAAATTTCAAACATGTGTGCCGCCCTCTGAGACTAACCCTTCTAAGCTTTTCTCAGATATACAACATGAAGGATCATTTGAAGGAGCACAAGAGTCGAGGCATGAATGAACATCGACGCTTTCACTGTTTTAAATGCACACACACCTTTATTAACAAACACAACTACGTAAGCCACGTACAGAGGGACGACTGCACGGCGACCTAACCGGAACGGTCAAATCATAATAGTTTCATTAATTATTTTCCGGAGCTTTAAACCACCTTCGACATTTGACAGCATCATCAGCACGATATCTTTCTCATCATCATCGCCATTCAAGAATTATTGAAAAGTTGTGACCAGGTATCCATAAGTATCCATGACATTAAAAAATTTGAGATTAAACAAGAAAGGAAAGCTAAATTCGGGCGGAGCCGAAGTTGATATAACTTTGCAGTTAAAACCGGATATATATCGCAACCATCGGATTAAATTGGCCGATCCTTATGAGAATATCATAAAATAACCAATTTATTACAATAAAAAATCTAAAACAAAGTACCAAGCTTCCATCTTCAAAAATACCAAAGTTGGTATTTTTACCAAATACCATTTCCGATCGTTCATATGGCAGTTATAAGATATAGTCGGCCGATCGTTATGCAATTTGGTAGGTTGTATTAACTGACCAAAAATAGAATCTGTACTTAGTTCCAGCTTTTTATCTTCAAAAACACCAAAGTTGGGTAATTTCTGATTGTTCAGTTATATGGCAGCTATAGGATATAGTCGGCTGATCTTTATGAAATTTGGCATGTTGTATTATTTTGCCAAAAGTAGCATTCGTACAAAATCTGAACTCTGTAACTCTAAAATCACCAAAGTTATACCATTTCCGATCAATCAGATATATGGCAGCTATATGATGTAGTCGGCCGATCCCGGCCGTTTCGACTTATATACTGCGTGCAAAAGAAAGAAGGGCGTGTGCAAAGTTTCAAGACGATAGCTTTAAAACTGAGAGACTAGTTCGCGTAGAAACAGACAGACAGACGGACTCAGGAGGTGACCCTGATCAAAAATATATATACTTTATAGGGTCGGAGATGTCTCCTTCACTGCGTTGCACACTTTTGGACAAAATTATAATACCCTCTGCAAGGATATAAAAACACCATTTAATTGACGAAAATATTTATTAACTAACTATAACAAATTAAATAATGCGGCTCCCTGCAAGTGCTTGCGCAGTTTGCAACTTTAAAAAGATAACTTACTCGTTGAGACTATATTTCCTTTAAAAAATGTAATTTTACAAATAATTCTGTTTATTACATTAAACAATATACATTTTTATTAATATTTATACTTAAACTCCATTCGAAATAAATACTGAACATTAACTTGAGCAATATCGTATACTATGTACTCATTATATAATAAAGACGATTTTAAATTTTCATTGGTAACTGCTTTTCCAATTGGTATTTCGACGCCATCTTTTCTTATAAAGCTCTCCATCGGATTCGGCATGGTTCGTCCGCGTCCGAAGCAACTGTGTTTATTTTTTGGTAGTTTGGTAATATATTTGGCTGAAGTTAGTTCCATCATATCACCTAAAGCCACTTCAGAGAGAAGCATTAGTCCTGTACAATTTTTTTGACTAGTGCAACAATAATTCGCCGATTTAGAAACCATATCAGCAAAATAAATCCCTTTGCCGAACATATAGCCAGTTGGCGGTGCTTCTGGAGGAGCAATTTTTAAACCATGTGACAAAATACCGGCGAAATTTGTTAAACGAGAACCATGCCATAATAGTTTTCGGTTATGAAGTTTTTTAAAGGGCTTATATCGTCTGGCTTCTCCTTGACGAGCCACTTTAAAAACGTCCACCACTTCGAGCTCGTAGGAGGTATGTGTAGAAGCATGAGTGTTTTTTACATAATCTTTGAGAATAGAAAATTCCTCACTGTTTCTGTCAAGAGGTTCTAGATTAGTCTTCAATTGGGAATAATGTTTATCCAAAGGGTGTTTAATATCAGATAAGTCTTCGGTCTTTATAAAACTATATGCAACCTCTATTTCCGCTAGAGAATCAAGCATATGAACCAAACTTTCAACCTGTTCTATCGTTTCAATTATTGGCGGCGATTTAACTCCAAAATTATGAGGAATCAATGTATAAAATCTATTTGAAGCATCAACTAGTTTTGGGGTTGTGGATCCTGATTTTATTAAATCAAAAATATTTGCAGCGACAGTGTAAGCAGATTGAACCTGCTGTAAACTAAGCTTACCTAATGGCATTTTTTCCAAGTCAATATGAAACTCCAACAAGGCGCTTTTCATTGAGTCCACATCAAATATTAACTTAATTAGATTTTGCACAGATGGCTCTAAATTAGATTTCAAAGAATAATCGGTGTGATTTGAAATAGATGAGTGTTCTTCATATTGAACATCTATTGGATACATTCGACCAGCCATTTTCACAAATTGATTTCTCTTTTCAAAATCATTTCCAGTTTTATCAACATACACTTTTTTAAATGTATTAATAGCCTCTGCAATAGAACCGAACTCTTCAAGCTTTGAATTTCCTATGGTTGTGCCGATTCTGCCCCAGGAGCGAAAAATCCAGTACCTACGAATAAAAAAATATATGAGAACCAATAACATAATTTAATTTTTTAGTTTAATTTAATCAAAGTATTTTTCAAAAATTGAATTCTAATAAACTAATTGCATTAAATAAAAATGTTACCCAGTCTATTGTCCATCAAAAGAAACGATTTGTCATTGGTTTGCCAAGTTTAAACGTGGTCGTACCAACACAAACGCACGGGTAGGCCTGTGGAATCTGTTACACCGAAATATGTAAGTGAAGTGACAAAAATTATAATGAAAGATCGCAAAGTGAAGCTCCGTGAGATTGCTGAGATGACATGGAAGTGTATTTACTATCCTTAATAAAAAAAAATTGATCATGAAAAACTTTTTGTACCGTGTGGGTACCGCGATTGCTTTTCGATCGAAGGCACTTGAGAAGTCAAGAGAGATGAGTGATGTGTGCTTCTTTGACTTCATTATAAAGTAGTCTACGTAGAGTAGACTATCCGAAGTCGATTTTCCTTTTTATACCCTTGCAGAGGGTATTATAATTTTGTCCAAAAGTGTGCAACGCAGTGAAGGAGACATCTCCGACCCTATAAAGTATATAAATTCTTGATCAGGATCACCTCCTGAGTTGATATGAGCATGTCCGTCTGTCCGTCGGTCCGTCTGTCTGTCTGTCTGTTTCTACGCGAACTAGTCTCTCAGTTTTAAAGCTATCGTCTTGAAACTTTGCACACACCCTTCTTTCCTTTGCACGCAGTGTATAAGTCGAAACGGCCGGGATCGGCCGACTATATCCTATAGCTGCCATATAAATGAACAATCGGAAATTACCCAACTATCGTGTTTTTGAAGATAGAAAGTTGGAACTTCGTAAAGATTCTATTTTTGGTCAGTTAATACAACCTACCAAATTGCATAACGATCGGCCGACTATATCTTATATCTGCCATATAACTAAACGATCGGAGATGGTATTTGGTAAAAATACCAACTTTGATATTTTTTAAGATGGAAGCTTGGTACTTTGTTTTCGATCGATTCGATTCTCATAAGGATCGGCCAATTTAATCCGATGTTTGCGATATATATCTGGTTTTAACTGCAAGGGTATATCAACTTCGGCTCCGCCCGAAGTTAGCTTTCCTTTCTTGTTTTAAGCCAAATGGGTTTCGAATAAGTACTTTATTTACGATCACAAACCACCATAATCTTTTGGAAATTATCTTGTCCAGAGTTTTTGCAAGACAGCAGTTGAGGAATATGGGTCTGCACGAATTTATTTTTGTTTTCTCAGTTTTTGGCTTGAGGATCGGTATAATAAAGCTTGTTTTATAGGCTTGCGGTATGTAACTGACTAGTATTTTGTTAAAAAGGTCTTTTCTTCTTTTTTTGTGGAAGGTGAGCTGTTTTTTATAATTTCATGTGAGATTTAACCCTGGAGTGGCTCCCTTAGGCGTTTGTAAGGCTGAAGTTAGTTCGAGGAGAGTAATCTTTTCATCTATGGGTTTTGCTGTTGGGCAGGGGTGTAGTTGTATGTGATTTTTTTTTGTATTTGTTGTTTCGAAACTCCTCTGAGAAGTTCCGGTCGTTTGAAAGCTATGAGAAATGACTTGGAAGAAGTTGTTAAAAGCATATCCGCAAAAGCGTTTATATTGCCCCATATTTTGGTTGAGGGTGGCATTTTAGCGTAAGTAATCTGTTCTGTTTTGAAGGTTTATGTTGCGATTAAGGGTGTTCTAAGCTAATTGTTTTTCTTTTTGTAAGTGAGCTAAGTTTTATTCCACCAGGGAACCTTATATGGTTTTGTATTTGTATTTTCACAGTATACAAAATTATTCTGCTGATTTGGGGGGCCTCTTTGTTTAAATTTTCAGAGGGGGCAAATTTGAAATCATATTTCTATGTGAGTGCAACAAGGGTTTGTTGAATTGGAGTCGATAAATTTTTGTATAAGTTCACCTCTTGGGTTAGAGGTAAGGGAGCCCCAGGCTGGGTGCCAACCATTTAAGACTCCCACTATTAATGAGGGTACTTGATGTATTTTTCTTGTGATAGTTTTGCTCGGAGAGATTTAAGCCCCTTTAACCCAAAGCATGTCTATATGTGTAGGCTTTGCAGAGATTTGATAAGTATTTCTAGTGTTTCGAGATCGTTTGTGGTGTTGATTATTGAATGTTCGATCGATTTATGTACTAGTAGTGCTACGCCGTCAAATCTGTTCGTGGTGGATATGTTATTGGTGTATTGTATGTGTGATTCTTGGAGAGCTATGATGGGTGGGGAGTGGTTCTTTATCAATATTAGAAGTTGTTTATAGTTATTAGAGTAACCTTTTATATTCCATTGGATTATATTAAGGGACATTTTTGGTTAAGATCAGGTTAAGTTAGGATAAGGTTGATGGATTTTAGATGGATTTTCTGGCGCTGTTATTGATGTGTTTGTTTTGGTTAAGTTTAGTTTTTGATTTGAACAGTTTGAAATTATCTTTGGAGGCTTATCTTTGGAAAAGATTCTTAATGTTAAGTCCTTTGTAATTTTTGATGCGTAAGGTGAATTTGGTGAGGTGTCTGTAATGTCGGTATCCATAATCTCGATGTCGTCTTGCTCTTTCTGTTGAGTGTGATTTAGGAGGTATTCTTTGGATGATTTTGGTGCTATAGTTGAGATTCCGTGGATGTTGATTTGGGTATGGTGTTTTGTGTGTAATTTTTGTGTGTGATTTTTTCTATTGGTGTGGTGGCATTTGAAGATTGGGGTTTTGGTTGGTCTTATGTTTTGGTGCTAGTTAGTGTTCTTGCATACGTAGGTCTATTTTGGTATCTATGACGCTCGAATTATATCCTTAAAGCAGTTTTGTGGTCGACCTTCTCGGTACTTTTTATGGCTGTAAGTTCTTGTTGCTCAAGGAATGTTGGACATTTACGGTCGAGCGGGCTTTGTTGGGAGTCGATTTCCGGATTGTTTTCGCAGTTGAGGCATTTTTTATCTTTTTTCCAGTGTAAGCCTTCAGTTGTATGTTTTTTTCCGAGCAATTTGAACATTTGTCTGGCTTTTGGATATGGGAGCATATGTGTCCAAATCAAAGGCACTTTTTGCAGCGTAGCGGGAGTGGTATGTAGTCACGCACGCAAACTGTTTCATAACCAATTCTAAGTATTTCGGGAAGTTTTTGGGATTCAAATGTTAAATCTTCACTATATATTAGGTAAGTTTCTGTTAGTGAGTCGGTGGTATTGGTTGGTGTTGTTGCTTGTAGTTTGTTTCTTCACTATTTTTTTTACTTCAATGACTTTTTGGCCTTTCAATGCAAGGGCCTTGGACCCGGGATGAGCAATATACGCGTGTTTTTTTTTTTTTTTTAATTTTTCTTTATGGTCCATATTTATTTGTTAAATTTTTGCTGATTAGCTTTTTGGGGTTTGTAAGGCAGGAGTAAAGATTGAGGAGTTACCTTGAGGAGTAAAGATTTTAGCTGAAGTAAGGAGTACTTCATCCAGGACGCCCGTAGTGGAGTCGATGTTCGATTCGATATTAAGATCCGTGGCGACTTCGATGAGAGAACTCACTTACTTTTTGTATTTAAGCCAGTTCGTTTTTGGCGACGTCAGGCTGAAGGGTTTAAAGAAGCGTTTTTAAGAAGACGGAAAGTTTAAAGAAGGCAGCAAGATCAATAGGTCTGGGCGCTTACGTGAATCTGTTGGCCAGTATGTGGGGCTTTCAATGGAAATATAGTTTAGTTTATTTCTCACATTTATGGTTGCATTATACAGTTGCCTTTTTTGGGAGTCATCGTAGTCTCCTGCGGCTATGAAACGATCCCCAAGTCAATTGTAGAAGTCCATAAATTGTCCTTCCGAGATTGAGAGCGAGGATAGCAGTAAACGGCAGCGATTAAAAGGCTTCCGTTAGTTGACTGAATTTGTATTGATTTGGCCGCCAAGAAGTTTCCATAAAGGCCTGCAAGATTAGAAGTCCAGCTCCGCCGTGGGCTTTTCCATCCGGATGATTTTGTACGATAAGTTTTCTGCCTCGAGCTCAACCTTACAAAGTGCTTGTGGTTTTTTGTTTTTGTTTGAAATTCAAATAACATTTTAATAACCACTACAAATGAACATTTTATCTACCACTACTTTTAGTCAAATGTGTACTACATTTAGTTTAGTTTTCTACAAGTTAATATTTTTGGTACAAAAATTTTGAAACAAACTTGAACTGTGTGTGTATTGTAGGAGTCTCCATGCCAAATCCTATATCTGTATTTTTTATAGTCTCTGAGATCCACGCGTTCATACGAACAGACGGACATGGGTATATCGACTTGGCTGATCAAGAATATATACCTTATGGGGTCGGAGATGATTCCTTCTCTATGTTTCATTCATTCATACGACTACCCAGAGTCCCGTTGTTGGCTCTACTAAGCATATGCAACTTCTGCTCTAGTCCCTAGAAGGAACTTAACCGTGTGGAGTTGAGCATCAAATTTACATAAGTTTAATTGAGAGTTAGCATTAAACCAGTGGCGCCCAAACGTCTTTTCCTAAACCCTGTCTATGCCCGGCCTCTGCCTGTCATAGTCAATCTGCTTACAGACACTATCAACACTGTAAAACAACTGTAAATGTTAGTGCCTACGAGGGAATTCACCAATGTGAATATATTTGTGTTGGGCCCCACTGCATTAAACACATAATCAATAACTTAAAAGGTTCCTTAATTAGGAAACGCACTCGTAAGTATATTGTTGCATGTAAACGCATATTAATCTGGGTTCTACTCAACATTTGGGTGAAACCAAAAGCTTAATACCCGATGTTGTTTTCTTATAATTTTTAATACAACAATCGTAAAGAAAAATATATCAGCTTACTTACTTAGATTTTTTATCAGCTTCCAAAAGCTGTAACTTATAGTATGAATTTTTGTTTCGTTGAATATCAGTCAATCCAAGCACTGCGTTGTAGTTGTCTTTTCCCCTTGCATATACATGGGCGATGTCGTCCAGTCCACTTTCAGGATCAACGGCCATACCATTTTTAACTTTTAAAGTCTTCGATGTTGGTGCGGATTTTGTGTAAATACTAGTGGACCTTAAGCTCTTACCTTCGTCTTGGGGGACCTTTTTTGACAGGTCTGAACCCCAATTGCAGAGACTCATACTGTTTATATAATTTATAGCTCCATCAGCATCGGATTCAACTAAATCTAAATATTCTATAGGAACAACATGAATGCCAAATTTTTGAGCCGTCGACATTCTTTGGGAATTTCGTTTCACTTCATTTTCAGTGGATATAATGGCTGTAGTACTTTCCGATATTTTAGTTTCAAATTTTCCACCTAATTTTTGTATACGGGTTTTTAAATCGTTCTCCTTATGTTTCATTCCTATCTGTGAAAATGTTAAGTTGTACAATGTAGGCTTTTTTCGAATGACTTTGGGGCTGAAAATAAAGAAATATAAATAAATCCGTCATTTTAATAGAGATTTTAACTATGTAAATTTATTTGAATATATTAAATATTTTTTGAACAAAGTTTTTATTATTAATAAAATACATTTAGTTCGAATTTTTAAGAAATTAGGAAACTTCCGGAGGACTTGAATTCAGTTATTGTTGTTTAGGAATCGAAGATGGCAAACTTTTGCATCAAGAATATTGGTGACAGAATACTTATTAAAAACTATTTTAATGCTTACCCATCTAATGTTTCGTTGGCTGTTTTTACAGTTAAATTCCTCGAAATAGTAGATTCACTGGGGGGAATATATTGAATGGTTCGAGTTTTTGGTGTTTCTTTTACATAATCGAAAAACGAATAAATATTTTTCAGAACATCTGGTATTTTACACGGCATCCGAGTGGGTTTCTTCAACAAATGCGCACATTTAGTCCATTCAGAAATGTTTCCATTGCATAAATAGCCAAATTTGTTAAAAATAAATTGACATCCTCCACATTCAGGGCATGGTTCAATTGATCCAAAAGTCAACAGATCAGCAGCTTGATCTAAAAGTTTTTCAGTATTACCGGTTATAGGTTCTTGATTGTTTGCGATTAAAAGACTCTCAATGTCTATTTTTTTCACTTCACTTTTTAGTTTATCACGGTACATAAATAATATCACGTTTTCGTTTTCAAGTTGTTTCATTATTTTTTGATCTGCGTTATCTTCTGTTGTTTCCATTTTTATTTTTTTATTATGCGGTAATTCTTCAGATTTTATTTTCCTGTAAATGTAAATTAAAAAATTTTATTAAAATTTAATATATAAAACCACAATTATTAATGGGACTTTCTGGATGCTTTGTGCAATCTTTATACCCCGTCCTTCTAATAGCTGTTGTCGCGGTTAGAATGCGATACCGATAGTTTAGCTTAGTATTTTCTTATAATTTGGTATTGTTCCCTTATGAAGTAAACGGAAACGGTAAACACTAACATTAAGTTCGTGCGTGGTGAGTTTTTCGCCCAAAATCTTGGAGTGTGGGAGGTTAAACTGCGGTAAGGAATTTCTTAAAAGAAGTTTAAACTATTATAAAATATACGTTTTACATTATTCGTAGAAATAAAACTCGGCAGTATTGTCAATGGTGCGTCTGCGTAAATTGTAGGCCCCTTCCGCACAAGCAATAACAGAAGCTTTTCTTCGAAGTCAGACTGGCGACTTGGGATAATGGCGATTGGTTAAAAAGTTGCAGGAGTACGCTTGAGCGTGAGAAACCCGACCGGAGTGATTAAATTGACAGACTGGTGGACTGAATTGGCGACTGGCGTTGGTGGCTTGGCATAGGCAGCCATTTTGACAGAGTTGCCGAAACACGTCGAAGCCGTTGGATACCGATAAGAGCGGCTCTAAGTAATCGCCCGCAGAGTGGAATCGCACCCTAGCGAAAGTGCAGCATTTGTGGCGCGGACACTGTGTGAGACGGTGAAGTCGCTGTTAATTCACCCCAGCCATGCGAATGCAGTATGGAGCAGCTGCGTTTCAAATTCGGCTGCATCCGAGATGTGCCTGCAATAACGGAGCACAATCTAGGAAAGCTCGTCGCATTCGCCATGCAAGTGAGTAACCCTACCTTTATGGGGGGAGCATGTGGCGAAGCTACCGATAAGCAAATTAGTGGAATGGGCAAGGCGTGCTACATGCAAGGCATTCAGACATATCCGACAGTTGTGGATTTAAGTTTGTGGCTGACGGACTTATCTAATGTGGTCTGCGCGGTAGCTAGCATTGACGTAAAAGAGCCAGGGCCGCGATCAGGATGAGGAACAGGAAATTTTCCTCAGCAGTTGTCCAATGTGTGAAGACAACGGATATGTACTGTTCCTCGGAGTCACACCTACAGAGAGGTGGAGGTTTGTGAGTAGACATCGACTTAGGTGCTTGCGAAGCGGGTGTATAATTCGATCCTGCGCTGTGTTGAAAGAATGCCCTGTGAGTGGATGCACAGATAAACAGAGAACGACTACTGTTCCGTGAATTTCCGGTGACACTATACGGAGGTGGGAAGCAGGTGGATACGTTAGTTCCTCTACGTTGCTGAATGAAAGTTCCTCCATGACGATGGTCGTCAAAGAGCTGATTGAAGAGCTAGGCGTACAGGAAGTACGTCGTGAGCTGAATATCTAGGTAGAGCCTACTAACGTGTTACGTCTGCAGATGGAAGAGGTGCGTCCACGCGACATGTGTGAAGGAACGTGTATGCCGTTTCGAACATGAGTTTGTTGATGCAGGAGAGTCAACAAGGACGTTCGACTACCGATGGAGCCCTACGAGAAAGAATTTGGTACTACGAGTACCAAATCTGCTTATTGGTTTGGACTATGGGCATTTGGGATTGCCATTGAGTTTGAGGCGGTTTGCCAGAGAGGGAACGTACGCGGCCTCAGCCATGCTTGGATGGGTTGTGTTTGGTTCTGTAGGAGGACGACGAGAGACCCCGTCACCGAGGACTGGCCTAATAGCCACGTCGTTGGATGATAACATGGAACGCATAGTGGTGGACTTTTGAGACGGGTACTTTGCACAGGAATATTTACAACTTGTATTTTATTTTCTTGATCCGACCTGAAGATAGATGTGCGCAACGATTCTTGTGGAGTTACGGGGATGAGCAATGAGATCCCAAAGTTTTTTAGATGTGCGTGATGAACTTTGGAGCTGCATGCTCACCGAGTGCGACTCATCATGTCAAGACTGTGAATGCCAGGCAATTCCTGGATTCGGACCCCACAGCGGTCAAAGCCATCGTGAATTATCACTACGTAGACGACTATATGGGCAGTGTCATCACGGAGAGCGAGGCGACTGAGGTATCTACCCGTGTAAAAGAGATACATGCGGAAGGCGGTGAAAGTGAAAATTTTCGTCTAGTTCGCACACGGTAGAGAGGATGTTCGGACTCAGTAAGTACGCCCGGTGAATTGGCATGGGCGAGGCCGAGCAGAAGATTTTGAGAATGCAGTGGCACCCAGCCACGGACGACTTCAGGTTTCGAGTAAAGTCCCACAAAGCTGCTCCCACCGTGCTAGATGGAAAGAGAGTTGCCATAAAAAGGGAATTCTTAAGCATGGTTATGTCGACGTTTGATCCTTTGGGTTAAACGAAGTTATTATTGCGAGAGGTTAGAGAAGGAAGATCCCATGCCACTAACGGCTAAAATATACAACGCCTTTGTGGATTGGCGTAAGAAGATGGAGAAAGTGGAAGAGGTCAGGAGAACTCGTCACTATTTTGGACCTGGGACGGTGAAGAAGATTGATATGCGAGTGATTGTAGATGCGAGTCAGACAGCAGTTACTCGATCTACTGGAGGATCACGTAAGAGGATGGCGACGTGCAAGTGAGGTTTGTGTGTGCAAAGACGCGAACGATGACGATTCTACGGTTGGTTCAAGGAACAAGATTGCCCATTGGAAAATTTGTGTTATGGACAGACTCGAAGACAGTGCTGCGTTGGATTGGCAGCACGCACAGGCACTACAAACAGTTCGAAGGGAACAGAGTAGCTGAAATCACGTGTTCGGAGGAGGTTCACGTGTCGATGCCGAGAAAAACGAGATGAGCTTGAGAGCTACGTTCCTACTGCGGCTGAAAGTAGGAACACACCACGTTTAACAAGTTCGGAGAGATCCGAGAAACGCCTGCGGCTGAGTGTGAAGCAGCAGAGAATTTGATGGTCCGCAGAGCGCAATTTGAGGCGTTCCCAGATGAGTACCTGCCCACGGTGACACGGAGAGAGAAGTGGTGTCGTAGAGAGAAGCCGATTGGTTGAGGATTCCGCGTCGAGACTGGCGGAAAGGCGTCGTGGAGGAAGCCTTTGCTGGAGTGGATGAAGAAATCAGGCGAGTCAGCGTGCGAATCATGGATTGCGATTGGTCTCGCTGGATAATGCGCCCCGCTTCAAAGTTGACGGTTTGGGATAAGAGTTAAGATCACAGAGGTGGGGATGCCGCGGGTCGAATTCGATACCGATAGCTTAGCTTAGTATTTTATTATCGTTTGGTATTGTGCCTCTATGAAGCAATCGTGCACACTAATATAAAGTTGGCGCGCGTGGTGATTTTGTCGTTAAGAGTAATGTAATGTGGGAGGTTAAATTGCATAGAATAAGTTAATTGAACTATTATTGAATTTTTAAACCCCCACAGAATATAATATACATTTTACATTATTCGTTAAATATACAACTCGCGACGACAGCTGTAATCTATATATGTATATAGTATATAAAAATTTTCGTGTCACAGTTTTTATTACTATACTCCTCCGGAACGGCTGTACCGATTCTTATGAAATTTTGTGAGCGTATTGAGTAGGTCTGAAAATCCACCAACATCTATTTTTCATCCTCTTAAATCCTGTTCGGCATACCAAAAATCGCATATAAATGTCACAGTTTTTGTTACTATACTCCTCCGAAACGGCTATACCGATTCTCATGAAATTTTTTGAGCGGGTATTTGAGGTCTAAAAATCCGCATAAAATTGCATATAGAGTAGCTACTACTTCATCACACTGACAAAATCACGCTAACGTAGCATTTTAACTCAATTTAAACTGGGGCAAAAATCCTTCATCATTGATTGTTTTGTACAGTGAGCAATGCCAATAAAACGCAAAGGGGGTGATTTGAGCCGTGATACAATTAGATCTCGAAACATGCGAATTAGAAAATCCGAAAGAAGCGAAGAACAAATCCAGCAACAATTGACCGTATCACAGTCAATAGACGCAGAACAAATGACCAACAACGACAACAGGTACATCGATAATTTATACCCGATTCATTCCTGAGTAAACATTTCAGTATGAGCCTGATATTGAGTATTAAGTTCACTCAAAAGTGGTAATTGGTGCTATGGACATGGAATGTCAGCATTGTCATGCTTTGAAATTCAAAAAACTGCCAGGAAAACTGCAACTACCAGAAACTAAAACACCACCTGAACCAACCAACATTGAACGGCTTACTTATCGCCACGGATCCAGATTCTAACATGTTCCTGAAGTCAATTCGAACATTCAATTCATGCTTTCAAATGACATCGAATCAGAGGCCAAGTTTATCATAAAATGGGCTCACTGCTACCACTGCCAAACGAACCACATAAATTCTTACAAATCTACTTTTTGAGCAGCGAGGATTCCGGAAGCGCACTTGCCAATCGCGTGAATGCGCGTTGTGATTATAATAACATTAATTCATTTTATGCCAGACGTATCGTCAGCGAGCTAGATGCTCTATTGAACGAGCACAATAAATTGTTGAAAATATTCAAATCACATATGCACCAATTACAAAGCGATAATCACGCTATTGTCATTAATCCTGATAAAACACCAGCACGAGAGCATATTCGTAGATTCAATGCACCCGATGATGTTGCAGAAATCATAGTTTACGATTGTACATCTGCACGAGAAATTGTAATTTTAAGAGAAATAATAATCTTCAGTTCATTGCGGACACACATCATTCATATAATGCTCTCCAATAACCGCTAATATTCTAGAGGGGACAAGATGGATATTGCATAAACATAAAACAACGAGATCCCGTATCAGGTACTTAATCGATTATGAATTTGATCATTAATTATTTAACAAAACAATTAAATTATTGAGCGTAATAAATTTAAATTCATTTTTATGAACAAATACTACAGGAGCTGAAACCAACAAGAACGTTAGCTCAAAGGATTATTATGCGTACCGATTAATGATTAGACGTGGCCTGGACCTCATTCTACGATGTCGTGAGCTTTGTCAACAATTCATGGTCGAATGTACGCGAAGATTGAGAACAAACGACTACGATACTTACGATATAATTAACTAAAGCTGCGCGGGTACATTCATTTGCGGGAAGCTATCAACAACAACGCCAATATCGCCCGTTATTGGTAACCATGTCACCATCATCGTAAATAGTCAGTCCACGTCATATGCAAGAATATATACAGGATGCTCCGACTTTCGTGGGCGAATATGGACGACCATGTTTATTTTTATATTCGCTTATGGTTAACAGCGCTCCATATGACTTTATAATACATAAGTCTAGAACTGCGTAAATTTTGTACAGAAACTAAAAAGTCATCTGGTGGCAAAAGAACGTTTGCCGGGTCAGCTAGTATATGTATATAAAGGCATTTATCGTATGCCAATTTTTTACCACCAAAATAATGATTTTACTCCCAAATTGTTATAAAAGATTTTCCCCACAACTCCACAATATTTTCTCACAGATTTTATTAATAAAATCACATAAACTTAAAAAAGTTGATGTTTATGTTTTTCTATTACTTTGACAAACTTCTGCCGAGAAAAGCTTACAGGTCGGAAATGTTTCCTATGTTTTATAGGTATAAAGATAATTTCTATGTGGACAAGTATAATTCTAATATTTTTATTGATTACCAATTTGCGACTATGGAATAGACATCTGCATGAGTGTCAAAAAACACACATTCAAACAGGGACTGTAACGGTTATAATTAAAAAAGCAAAAAATTACAAAATAAAAGTTATTTCTTAATTTTTATGAAAAAAATTGATTTTTAATAATTAAAATTAATTTTAATAATAAAAAATTAGTAATAATTATTAAGTATCAATTTTTATATAAAAATTACGGAATAACTTTTATTTTTAATTTTTAGTATATAAATTGGAAAATAAAAATTATTCGATAACTTTTATTTTAAAAATTGAAAATAAAGATTGAATCTATATATCTTTTGATCCGTTGAAGCCAGATCCAATATATATGTATATATATGATCTACACATCAATACCTTTCAGATGGTATATAATAAGTATGTATATATGCTTATCCGCTTATGTGCCTGTGCAGTATTCTGACAAAATCTGAACTCTGTAACTCTTAAAACACCAAAGTTATACCATTTCCGATCAATCAGTTATATGGCAGCTATAAGATATAGTCGGCCGATCCCGGCCGTTCCGACTTATATACTGCGTGCAAAGGAAAGAAGGGTGTGTGCAAAGTTTCCAGACGATAGCTTTAAAACTGAGAGACTAGTTCGCGTAGAAACAGACAGACAGACAGACGGACAGACGGACCGACGGACAGACGGACCGACGGACAGACGGACATGCTCGTATCAATTCAGGAGGTGATCCTGATCAAGAATATATATACATTATAGAGTCGGAGATGTCTCCTTCACTGCGTTGCACACTTTTGGACAAAATTATAATACCCTCTGCAAGGGTATAAAAAAGCAGTGGTTATTAAAATATTACTCAAATTCCAAACAACAACCACGAGCCAGAAAACATATCGATGAAGAAAAACAAACGCAATGATCCTGAGCAGTGCACTGCCATGAGTATGAACACACTGGATCATACTGACTCTAAAAATATCAATGTGGAACGCCAATGGTGTCTCACGGCATAAACTAGTATTGTCACAATTCCTGAACGAAAACTATATTGACGTTATGGCACTAGTAAAAACGGTTATAGCAAATACTCCTTTCAATTTATGGACTTCTACAATTCACTTGGGGATCGTTTCATAGCCGCAGGAGACTACGATGCCACACATACGAACTGGGAATCACGTCTAGTGACTCCCAAAAAAAGGCAACTGTACAATGCAATTATAAATGTGAGAAATAAATTGGACTTTACTTCCCCTGGGAGCACCACATACTGGGGAACATACCAACGTAAGCTTCCAGCCCTATTGATTTTGTTGTGACAAAAAACATACCTCGCAATCTAATGAGTGTCAAAGTAGAACTTGTCATGAGACCACTCGCCTGTGCTAAAGCTTCTTCAAACCCCTAAAAATAACCGAACACCTCTTCAGCTTGATGTCTCTCAAAAACTAAATAGCTTCAATAAAAAAAAAACGTGAGTTCTCACATCGTACTCGCTTCCGAGCTTAATATGGAGTCGGATATCAACTACACTTCGATCGTCAACTAGGTAAAATCTTACTCCTCAAGGTAAGGAAGTAGACCCAAAAAAATACTCTAAATCCAATCAGCAAATCAAACAGCTTGTGCGAGTAAAGAGGAGCACGCGTCGTGATTGGCAAAACAGCAGATCACCAGCTTCAAAGATACGCCTTAAGCCAATATGTACAAAGTATACCCTGTGGAGGGCCCACTCAAATTGAAGCGATCCCATTAAAACGACAACCCCGATAAGAAACTACTCAGGATGATATTTTTTAATCAGAGAACGCATCCAACTTCCATTTTCGCTAAAGGTTTGCAACAAAGCACTTGCAGTCCGCTCCTATAGAATTGCAATAAGGTATCGGAAATCATTCAATCTACTCTCCGCCTTATTTTAAAATAAATACGCTTGTTTAATGGAAATACTTTTTTTTTTGTCTTAATTGTTTTAAACTGCAAACTCGGATAATACGTAAAATTTCACATTAATCCGCTTGCACACTAATTTAGCTCATAAAAAACCAAGGTTAGGTTGGGCAAGTAAAACGAATAAAATAAAAAAAAACGGTAAATTTTCGAACTTTAACTTTAATAACGCTACAAAAATACTGTAGCGCTATATTTATCAAAAAATATCTCAATCCATCTAGTGTGTTTCACATGGTCACATTCACAAAATCAAAATGGATCTTCCTACATATACCCACAAGCAAATTGTTTTTTTTAGTTTACTCGGTACCCGAGTATATACCCGGTACTCATAGAATACAATGGTATGAAAGTATGGTACGAAACCTCCAGCTCAATCGACCAGGATCTTCAGCAACAGGTAGAGAGTGCACTGAAACTTTCGAAAACTCATTTATTCTTCCAACAATACACCTACACCAATAGTTATTATATCATATACCGAAAAAGACTCTCGGCGCACACTGGTCTTTTTTTACATAAACATAAAAAATGTTTACATAAACTAGAAAAATGAATGCTACAATAATGTTCTTTACAGTACAACTTCAACCTCCGAAGAGATAAGTCCTGCCAAAACAGCGTAAAGCCTAGCCTCGCGCAAACCAAAAAAGTTATCAGCATAATTTTTTGCACAAACAAATATTAACCACAAAAAGAAAACAAAAAACCCAACAACACCAAACACACGGAACCTCTAATACGGGCTCAAGCCCTTCATCCAATCATGACGGACCCACCTGACATTTTCAAAACCACCTTAAAATCGTATCATTCCCAATTAGGCGACCCAAAATTTATTGTAATTAAAAGGAAGGACAACGGCTCGTTCGAAAAAATATCACCATTCCTAATTAAAAAATCCGTAGACTTTGCCTGTGGAGGAGAAGTTGACGGATGCAAAAAAAATAAGAGACGGAACATTGTTAATAAAAACTAAAAATGAACTGCAAACCAGAAAGCTCTTTAAACTTACAAAAATCATAGAAATGGAAGTGACAACAAGCGAACATAAAACTTCTCTAAGGGAGTTATTTATTGTAACGACCTTAAATATATTGACGAAGACAATATTTTACAAGAACTAAAACCACAAAAAGTAAGCTAAGTTAAAAAAATAATGAAACGACAAAACCCCAACACCAACCCTGATACCAGCAACACCACTCTAGTTGAAACCGGATTGACCATTATTACATTTGAAACACACAAACTCCCAGAAATATTGCGAATTGGGTACGAAACAGTGCGTGTACGAGAGTATATCCCACTTCCTCTCCGATGCAGAAAATGCCTCCGCTTTGGTCACCCAGCACCAATATGCAAAAGCTCCGAATCCTGCAATAATTGCTCAGAAACAAAACACACAAACGACGGTGAAACATGCAAAAACGAAAATAAATGCCTAAACTGCAAAAACAACCCAGAACTTGACCATCAGCACAGCCCAATCGACCGCAAATGCCCCACTTTCATAAAAAACCAAGAATTAACAGCTATTAAAACCACACAAAAAGTTGATCACAAAACTGCCCAACGTATTTATTTCGAACGACACGGATCTCAATTGAGGAACACCTATGCCAAAACACTTGCAAACGCCACAACTCAGATGACAACTAACCCTCAATCACCGAATACTAATATAAATACACACACAAACACAACACAACCACAACATAAAAAATCGAACACCACACCCACATCAGGAACCCAAATTCCTCCATCAAATACTACAGCTACCAGTTTAGTCACAACAACTCTACCATCAAGCCACACTCTTCAACGCCATCACCACCACGACTACGACAAACTAGAAGACATGGATACTGACTGCATCACACATACCAGAAAACTAACCTCACCATACTCGTCACAACTCACAGAAGACTCACTAAAAATAAAAATCTTCCATAAAGATAAGTCTAAAAACCTAACAACTAATCTTAAAGCATCTAAGACTAAGACCAAAGCGCTAAACAAAAACAAACACACTAGCAACAGCGATAGCGAATCCATATAGAACCTCAAACTCTAAGTAAGACTTAAACTTAAACCGTTAATACTACTAATAAAGTTAAGTTACAAACTTTCATTTCACTAAAATGTCATTAACAACAATTCAATGGAATTTAAAAGGATATGTAAATAACTATAACCAACTTCTTATCCTCATCAAAAAATATTAACCGCATATAATTTCCCTCCAAGAAACCCACATTCAATACACTAATAATATACCAATCCCAATTGTCGGGTCAAGCAGCAAGCAACTAATTTAAACATAATAAATAATTTGTAACTGATGTTTTGTTGGTCGCAAGCCGACTCTCTTTCGGCCGCTCGGCTTTGCTAATTCGGCGTTATAGTTAGCGAGCATCCGCTCAGCCTATTCTGCAAGGTTGGCGTCTCTCTCGTTCATCTTCTCACTGCGCTCGCATCCTAAATTGGATTTCCCATATTGTTAATGTATCCTCATAAATCCTAATTTCATACGCGGCCTGAATAAAGTTTATAACGTTGAACCTAATTAAATTATGATTTTTTATTTACGGCATTGAAAACGCTCAATGACCAAACATTGGTGAACCCCGACGTGATGGTTAATATATTTATATACACACAAACAAATTATTAAAACAAAAACAAAACAATTTTGTGAACAGTGTTATGTGAAAAATTATCATACGTGGCTAATAAGTTGTTTACAATAATAAACAAATTATTATTTTATACATTATTACATATACATATTTTATATTTTATTATAATATTATACATACATACATACAGGCATAAACATAAACGTTAGTTCACAAACACACATACATATTTACGATCCACAACGCAAGTGCATTCGCCCGCGCATAGACTTCATACAAACATACGATCTACAACGCAAGTGCATTCGCTCGCACATAGCTTCATATATATATACATTCCACAATTCGGATTTGATTTGTGCTCCACGTGCGGGATTTGTAAATTTTATACTTCTGTTATTTTTACTATTTTAACGTAAATAAAACAATTTAAGTATGCCGCCTGTAAAGAAACCTAAGGCGCAAAAGATCGAAAAGGTTGCCACGCCTAAAAAGAAATCCGAGGCAAACAAAGATGTTGTTTCAAGCCAGCTGAAGAAGAAGCTGAAGCCCCAAGCGAAGCAGGGCCCGGATCGCGGAGTTGTGCTTGTAGAGCGCCTGCCCCATGGATTCTTTGAGCAGCAGTTGCGACAGTACTTTAGCCAGTTCGGCCGAGTGCTTCGGGTACGCTTGGGCCGCTCCGAGCGCACGGGTAACAGCAGGGGCTTTGCCTTTGTTGAGTTCGAGTACCCAGAGGTGGCCCAGGTGGCCGCCGAAACCATGGACAACTATCTTATGTTCCAGAAGGTGGTAAAGGCCAAGTACATTCCACCGGAAAAGCAGACAGTGAACTATTTTAAGACCTCAGTAAAGAAGGTGATAAACAAGGCTGGAAAGCAAATATTCGTGTCAAATCTGATCCAAGCTCGTCAGCGCAGTGTAACAAAGCAAAACGATTGGAATGAATCCGCTTGCCAAAAACGCACTCTCTCCAATCTTAACAAGATCAAGAAAGTCCAAGAAAAATTCAAGCATTTGGGCATTGACTTTTCCAATTTAGTGGTAGAGCCAATTAAAAAGTCAAAGGCAGCTGCAGAGGCCTCAACTAGTAAGGATGCGGCCAAGCCTGACAAGAAAAAGAAGGAATCAAAACTAGAGGACTTGCTGGGAAATACCATCAACGAAGACTCCGACGACGAGGACTACGTAGATGCGTCCGACGATGAGTCGGAAGTGGATCTTGAGGATGACAGTGGGCAAGACAGCGAGGAGGAGGAGGATCTCCCATCGCCACCCAAGAAAACTTCAAAGAAGCTGCAGCCACTCGCTGACAAGTTGAAACGCAAGCCCGGTACTGGCGGCGTGCAGAAGAAAAAGGCCGCTCCAGCCGTTAAGGCACCCAAGAATGATGCCACGCAGAAGCTGCAGCTGGCCGCAGCCAAGAAGCTGGCTAAACCCCTGCCCAAGAAAGCAAAGAAGTCCAAGAAGTAGTGTAAATTGTATCTATATCCTAGTTAAGTAAGAAAACATTTGTAAGAACAGTTGTGTTTAAAAAATGTCCTTGTACAAACTAAAAAAAAAAAAAAAAAAAAAAAAAAAAACCCCGTTACGGTTCTGAGCGCACAGTGGGACAGTTCGTGTTCGCCGCGAGCAAATAAAATTTATTTCGGGTTGTTCCGAACTCAATATAATAAATCATGAACTTCAGCGGCGCCGTCACAGGAGCACCCACTCCAACCCGGAGTGCTATTTTAAAGTGCAAGGCCCTGGGTATTCTCCAGGACTTACAGAGGATCCAAGGAGCTCTTCAGCCTATTTCCAAGGTGGATGATGCCATGCTACACGTGCGACATGGTCAGATAGCCACCATGTTCAGCGATTTCAAGGCCATCCACGGGGAGCTTGAGGATTTGGACATTTTGCAGATCAGAAGTGACCTTCGATGGACTGTTTCGGAGCTCGTAGCGACGATGCAAGCGGAAATTGAGCACGAGACGACCCTTCGCTCATCTCGAATTGCTGCCCACTCCACCCTTGCCAACGGAATGTCCACCATGCAGGCTGACCCAGGGTTAGGTCAAAGTTTTCAAGTGCTGCCTCCTTTGCCGCTCCCTACGTTCAGCGGTGGATACTCGGAATGGGCTGAATTTTACTCGATTATCTCTACCATCGTCGGCAGCAATCCTCGTATTAGTAAGGTGGAAAAGTGGCAAAGGTTGCGATCTTGCCTTCGGGAGTCCGCTTTCGAAGCAGTTCGTTCCTTGGAAGTATCCGACGAGAACTATGATGTTGCGCTGAATTTATTGGAGAAACGATTTAATAACCGTCGCTTAATATTTCAGGCACACGTGAACGAGATTCTGGGCCTCAGTCTGTTGGAAAGTGGCTCAATAGCAGCTCTTCGAGGTCTTTCGGACAAATTCAATGCCCATATGCGAGCCTTACAGAATTTGGGTACTTCAGTTCAGATCGCCAGCTGCATCATCGTCCAAGTTCTGCTTCAAAGGTTGGAGGAGAGTCAAAACTCCTCAGGTTCAGACGCCATCCCTACTTGGGAGTCGATGGCCGAATTTTTGGAACAGCGGTGTAGGACGCTGGAGGCTATGGACGTGGCCATGGCTGCATACGCCCCGGGCGCTCATGTGGGAAGGCGTCGAGGTGCAAATAATAGTAGATCATCCTTTATTGTTACTAATTCGCTTCCCTCTACCTGTGCTCTATGCGGTGGATGGTCCCATATAATGTCTGCATGCCCCCGATTTCTATCAATGCCCCCTGAGATTCGCCTTTGTGAGGCCAGGCGACTCGGTCTTTGTCGGAAGTGTCTGCAAACGGGCCATCACATGCGTGAGTGCCTCGCTGCTAGTTGTCGCCGTTGTGGAAGGAGGTATCACAGCCTGCTGCATTTCCTGGAGCCGCAGGCATCTAGCGGCCAGCCTTTGGTTGGTCCTCCCACGTCAGCCATAGCCAACGTCGGCGAGCCTGTAGCCTCTTCGCCGTCCACTGCTAATGCACTAGTTGCTCAAGGTCGCAGCGGCGATATATCGTTGCTTGCTACAGCGAACAATTTTGTTCGTAGTCGCGCTGGATCCCTTGTTCCACGCCGAGCTCTGTTGGATTCTGGATCTCAGGTGTACGTGATCACTTCCCGGCTGGCAAGTCAGCTGCAGCTCCGGAGGTACAAATCTTTCATGGCGTTGTCTGGTATTGGCGATACAGGCTTTGCGACAGATGGATTCTCTGTTGATGTTCTCCTACGTTCCCACTGTTCCGAATACTCGGCCCTGGTTAACGCCGTCATCGCCGCCAATATCACGGACCTTCAGCCTAGCTTCAGTTTGTATGTCTCCAGTTGGAATATTCCTTGCAATCTTTCTTTGGCTGATCCGGAATTTTCCGCCCACAGCGCATCGACCTTCTTATCGGAGCCAGTCTGTTCTATGAGCTGTTGTGTGTTGGGCAAATTAAGCTCTCAGCCGCCCTGCCATTGCTGCAGAAAACTCGACTTGGATGGGTCGTGTGTGGAGGCGGTTCACATGTCCAGAGAAGATCACTCGTTTCCACTGCCCACAAGTATGTTCCGGAGAGCACAACAATGCTGGATGATCAGCTGGATTCTCTGCTCCGCCGGTTTTGGGAAATCGAAGACTGCTCCGAGCCTATTGTAAAGCGGATGAAGGAGGAGCTAGATTGCGATGCGCATTTCGTGCAACATGTTGCTCGGCTGGATTCCGGCGCTTACGCTGTAAGTCTTCTGTTAAAATGAGGTTCTAAGTTGCTGGGAGAGTCTTACCCCCAAGCCGTTCGACGATTTCTTTCCCTCGAAAGGAAGCTCTGTCGCCGTCCTCAATTGAAGGCCTCCATAAAGGAGTATTTGGAGTTGGGTCACATGTCTCCAGTCCCTGCTGATGCGAGCGTCACTGTTCAATACTTTCTTCCACACCATTGTGTTTTAAAGGAGGACAGTTCAACAACCAAGATGAGGGTTATTTTTAGATGGATCTGCTGTCACCACTTCTGTTTATTCATTGAATGACGTGTTGATGTCTGGCCCAGTTATTCAGCCAAAGTTACTGCATATTAAGGTTCCGATGCCATAGGGTGGCCATGACTGGAGATATTTGTAAAATGTATCGTTGCGTCAGGGTTTTTCCTGAGGAAAGCAATCTTCAGTGTATTCTTTGGCGGGATTCCACCCAGGATGAGTTACAGGTTTTTAGGCTGTATACTGTCACCTATGGAACGAAGCCATACTGACTCATTTTTAGAAGTTCGGACAATGCATCAGTTGGCAGATGATGAGCAATTAATGTTTCCAAGGGGGCCGAAATTCTGCGTCGCGACTTTTATGTGGATGATCTACTTTCCGGAAGCGACTCTATAGATGAAGCTATTAGCATAATGCGGCAAACATCCGCGATCCTTGCCAAAGGCCAATTTCGGTTATGGAAGTGGTGCTCCAATGTTGCTGACGTGCTGGATAAGGTGCCTGAAGAAGATCGGGACTCTTTCCTAAGGTTTGATGATGGCAGAAACTTCACAATGACACTGGGTCTGGCTTGGGATCCTGCAACTGACCGCTTGCTATTTTCTTTTGAAGGGATTCAGTCAATCTCAAAGCCCACTAGGCGCATAGTGCTTTCTTCAGTCGCTCGGCTTTATGACCCCTCAGGCCTTGTTGGTCCTGTAATTTCAAAGGCAAAAATCTTTTTCCAGAAACTGTGCCGTGAGAAGTTGTCCTGGGATGAAAGTCTTCCTCAAGCTCTTCACTGCGACTGGAATATGATTGGTAGCAGCTTTGTTAGTTCCCTAGATGGGTGCTAACATCGACTTCAGAGGTGGAGGTCCATGGATTCTGTGACGCCAGCATTGAGGCGTATGGGGCATGGGTTTATGTCGTGTCTAAGGGCGCAGGATCTGCAAGCCATTTACTCTGTTCGAAGTCCCGAGTTGCGCCGTTAAAGACTGTTACGGTGCCGAAGCTGGAGTTATCGGGAGCCGAGTTTTTGGCTCGACTTATGTCGGAAGTAGAGCAGTTGAAGGTCTACGTTAGAAAGTATTTTTGCTGGTGCGATTCTGCTGTGGCTCTGTCTTGGATTCGAGAAGAACCCTCTCGGTTTAATGTTTTCGTCCCCAATCGAGTTTCGACCATTCAGAGGCTAACTAGAGAAATGGAGTGGCGGTATGTTCCCACTTCTTTGAACCCAGCAGATATCCTGTCGCGTGGTGCTCTTCCCAATGAATTGGTTGAGAATAAGCTGTGGTCTCATGGTCCTCCGTTTCTCATTGGATCCCAAGAGGCGTGGCCAACCGCGGTCCCATCTGAGAGATCAACCCTGGAGTTACGTGCAAGGGTCCTGCTCATTCAGTCTCCGTACTTGGATATAACAGCGGTTTCTAAGTACGCCAATTCGTTTCCAGTTACGCAGGCTATAATTGTTGACTTCCATGAGCGAAATTTACATACGGGACCTCGCGCACTGTTGGCAATTATTAGGTCCCAATATTGGCCAATTGGGGGGAGAAAAACCGTGACGAAGGCAATACACAAATGCATCCGATGTTTTCGGACTAAGCCTCGGCTGTTGGAGCACATTATGGCTGATCTCCCGGAGCAAAGAGTTAGCGGCTCCCAGGTCTTCGGAGTCACTGGTGTGGATTTTTGTGGACCGTTCTATTATAAGCCGGAAGTGCGTAACAAGGCTCCAGTAAAATGTTACATTAGCATTTTCATTTGTTTTGCTACCAAAGCCGTTCACCTGGAGCTTGTGAGGGATCTGTCCACAATGTCTTTTTTGCAGGCTTTGAAGCGGTTTATATGCACCCGCCGAAGGCCTCAACATATTTGGTCTGACAACGCAACCAACTTTGTTGGAGCCAAAAACGAGCAGAAGGAGCTGCGCCGATTATTTCTAAACGAAGAGCATCAACGGGCACTGCTGGAGTTTTGCTCTATGGAGTCCATCGAATGGCATTTTATTCCTCCTCGATCTCCGCATTTCGGTGGTCTGTGGGAAGCGGCTGTTAAAACCGCCAAGCACCATTTTTACCGAGCTGTCGGATCTGCAGTTCTGGGATTCGAGGAGCTGCGAACGCTGCTGTGCCATATTGGTGCTGTTATAAATTCACGACCCTTATTGTCTCTTTCAGAAAATCCTGCAGACCTTGATGTTCTGACCCCGGCTCATTTTTTAACTGGTGGTCCGTCAGTCAGCTTTATCGAGCCTGATGTCACAATGCTGAACTTCAACCGGTTGGACAGCTGGCAGCCCGTGTCTTTCCTGCAGCAGTCTTTCTGGTCCCGATGGAAGGAGGAGTCTTTTCCTTTAGCCTTTTCCAGCAGCGCTCCAAATGGCGCGCCTCCGGTCCTGCCTTGGCCCCGAACGATGTGGTGCTAGTAAAGGACGAGAATCTACCTCCGATGAAATGGCCGCTTGCGAGAATAATGGAGTTAATCCCTGGTCAGGATGGTATCTTTCGAGTGGCGGTGATAAAAACCTCATCTGGAATTACCAAGCGAGCAGTGACTAAGCTGTGCCTTTTGCCCCTTAAGGATGAAGTTGGAGTAGAAGCCCCAACTGGGGGGAGAATGTCGGGTCAAGCAGCAAGCAACTAATTTAAACACAACAATTAATTAGTAACTGATGTTTTGCTGGTCGCAAGCCGACTCTCTTTCGGCCGCTCGGCTTTGCTAATTGGGCGTTATAGTTAGCGAGCATCCGCTCAGCCTATTCTGCAAGGTTGGCGTCACTCTCGTTCATCTTCTCACTGCGCTCGCATCCTAAATTGGATCTCCCATATTGTTAATGTATCCTCATAAATCCTAATTTCATATGTGGCCTGAATAAAGTTTATAACGTTGAACCTAATTAAATTATGATTTTTTATTTACGGCATTGAAAACGCTTAATGACCAAACACCAATAAACTACAAACTATTAACAAACATAGCAACCAACAGATTTGGCGGCGTAGCACTTTTAGTTCATAAGTCAATTCAACACACTACCTCTAACACCACAGACGACCTAGAAACAATAGCCATTAATATACAATCTAAACTAAAATTAAACATATCTTCCACATACATATCTCCCACCAACATTACTACCCAGACACTTCAAAACACATCTGACACACAACAAGAACCCTCACTAATTATGGGGGACTTCAATGGATGGCATCCTTCCTGGGGCTCACCAACAACAAACACACGAGGAAAAATAACTCAAAGATTTATTGACAATGCACACCTTATTCTACTGAACGACAAATCTCCCACTCATTTTTCAACTCACAATACTTACACACACATAGACCTCACACTCTGCTCTCCAATTTTGGCCCCCCACACTAAGTGGGAAATACTGAACGACCTTCATGGCAGCGATTATTTTCCTATTATCATCACCCTATTCCCATCAACTAATTCACAAAAATTCAGCAGACCCTTCTTTAAGCTAAAAGAGGCCAACTGGGAAAAATACAATTTACTTACGCAACAATCAAACGAAAAATACCCAACCTCTCAAAACGTAAACAAAGAAGCAGCCCAAATTAACAGAATCATTCTATCTAGCGCAAACCTTTCCATCCCACAAACCACACCAAATACCCACCCCTACACAGTTCCCAGTTAAGCAAATCCACGCCATAACAAACCCAGACAACAACTAAGTAACTACAACTAATAACGAATTTGCCAATATCTTTGCTAAACATTTTTCAAACCTGTCAGACGACATGAATTTCCCAGAACAATTTCGAAACAACAAATACAGAAACAATACTGTAAATTACACAACCTCCCCATCAGCTCAACCCATAGAAAAACAGATTTCAAATCTCGAAATAGCGTCAGCACTACAAACCCTCAAAGGATCTGCCCCAGGACTCAACAGAATCTCCTACCAAATGATTAAAAATAGCTCCAATACTACAACAGAATTACATCCCTATTTAACAAAATTTTCGATACTCACATACCACAAGCCTTCAAAACTAGCCTTATAATTCCTATCCTGAAGCCAAACAGTGACAAAACTCAAACCACCTCCTACAGACCCATCTCCCTCAACTGTTGCCTAGCAAAAACACTAGATAAGACATAGCCAATAGACTTTGGTGGTTTGCAACTTACAACAATCTGCTAAATAGAAACCAATTTGGATTTAAACAAGAAAGGAAAGCTAACTTCGGGCGGAGCCGAAGTTGATATACCCTTGCAGCTAAAACAGGATATATATCGCTAAAATCGGATATAGTTGACCGATTCTTATGGGAATATCATAATATAACCAATAAATTACAAGACAAAATCTGAAAAAAAGCCCAAACTTCTATCTTGAAGAACCCCAAAGTTGGTATTTTTACCAAATACCATTTCCGATCGTTCCGTTATATGGCAGCTATAAGATATAGTCGGCCGATCCATATGAAACTTGATAAGTCGTATTATTTTTCCAAAAATAGAATTCATAGAAAATCCCAACTTTCTAGCTCGAAAAACACTGAAGTTATGCCATTTCCGATCAATCAGTTATATGGCAGATATAAGATATAGTCGGCTGATCCTTATAAAATTTGGCATGTTGTAATATTTTGCCAAAAATAGCAATCGTACCAAATCCGAATTCTCTAGCTTTAAAAATACCGAAGTTATAGCATTTCCGATCAATCAGTTATATGGCAGCTATAGGATATAGTCGGCCGATCCTTATGAAATTTGGTAGATCGTATTATTTTGCCAAAAATAGCTTCCGTACAAAATCTGAACTCTGTAACTCTAAAAACACCAAAGTTATACCATTTCCGATCAACCCGTTATATGGCAGCTATAAGATATAGTCGGCCGATCCCGGCCGTTCCGACTTATATACTGCGTGCAAAGGAAAGAAGGGTGTGTGCAAAGTTTCAAGACGATAGCTTTAAAACTGAGAGACTAGTTTGCGTAGAAACAGACAGACGGACAGACAGACGGACAGACGGACAGACGGACATGCTTATATCAACTCAGGAGGTGATCCTGATCAAGAATATATATACTTTATAGGGTCGGAGATGTCTCCTTCACTGCGTTGCACACTTTTGACCAAAATTATAATACCCTCTGCAAGGGTATAAAAAGGCAAATCGACTTCGGACAGTCTACTTTACGTAGACTCTCTCATATCGAAGTCACACCAGCACAGCTCTCTCGTCACTCTTGATTTTTCAAAAGCCTTCGACCGAGTAGGTGTGCATTCTATAATCGACCAACTTCAGGAATGGAAAACAGTGCCGAAAATAATAATTCGTGTCGGTCAACACAGATCCAACACACTACCATTATTCAATGGAATCCCTCAAGGATCCCCAATCTCCGTTATACTATTCCTCATAGCCAAGTTTATCAACTTTAATAAGAAGAAATATATTAACTTTAACCTAGGCAACCTTCTAAATGACATAGAGAACTGGGGTTCATATTCCGAGGCATCCCTATCCCTATCAAAGTGCCAACACCTTTTGCAAAGTACATTTGCAAAAAGCACAACTGCATTTGTGTCGTTACATTCAATAGCATACAAATCCCCACAGTTAACTCGTTACAAATATTAGGAACTAGCAGTACCCTGCCACGTTTCGCTGTGGCATATTGTGGTTGCACGCATAAGAAATAAGTCAAACAAAAAAGAATAATTTTCCAATTAATTTAATCCTGTAATACTTGTGGGTATACAATATTCTTTGTTTCTCCATTCTCCGCGTAAATATAAAGAGTATTTGGTTATCCGACACGGGAACACGCAACATATAATTGTCCGTGTGAAAAACAATCTGCATCCAAATCCAAACCACACAACTCTAGAGATTGACCTTGAGCTTTATTTATGTTCATTGCGAACGCCAAACGAATGGGAAACTGCAATCTCTTGAACTGGAACGGTGTATCAGTGGGGAACATAAGAATCCTAGGAATGAGGACATCTTCACCTTTAAAAGGACCACTTATGATCGTTGCTTCTACAACGTTGTTCATCAATTTCTTGACTGCGAGTCGCGTACCGTGGCAGAGTTTGGGCTGATTCATATTCCGGAGCATGATAATCGGCACACCTATTTTTAATTTCAATATGTGTGGTGGCATTCCAGGCAGATCAAGTGAGTTTAGAAACTCCGTAGGGTAATTAACTGCTTCCTCTGCCTCCACAACGGTGTCTATCGACTTATATGTAATTTCGTCAGTTTCTATGCTCGGATCCCCGACTATGACAATTGCCACTTCGTCTATAGTTGGAGCATTATATCTCCTGATATGTTCTCCAGCAGGCGTTTTGTCTGCATGAATGACAATTTAATGGGTATCCGAAGGCATCATATCGATTGCTGTTTTGAACAAACGCACCAAATGGTTCCTTTCGTGAAAAAGCTTCTGTAGCTGCGAAATAGTGGCCTTCTTCAGCGAGGTATTGACTCCATAACGTGCATCGACTTCAGCTCCATCATCACAAATGAAGTACATTTGAAGAAATTTGTGTTCGCTGTCTGAGAACGGAAGCAGGGAACCGGCTTTGTGATAGATTTGTCCTTTTATTTTAAAAGTTGGCATGAATTGTTATAATTTCCGCACCAAATGACGTGATTTGGAACTAAGAGTTGTATTTCCTAATGTTCGACAGGAAATGCTTCGATTCAGCAGTAGATCCAGCGAATAGAAAGTGCAGAGGCTCTGGTGGTGCTTCAAGTTGAGGCAATTTCACTTTCCCGGAAGCGCAACACAATCGTTTTGGTTCGTTGTTGAATTAGAGATCCTGACAGTGTGTGCAGACCTGATGCATCCGGCCAATAACGACATTGCGATTCGAGCAATAATCAACAGTTGGATTATATCGGAATGCAAGACGATTGTATTGCAGGTTTCGATCTGTTGCACGCTGTAAACGCGCTTCAGCTACCCTTGCCCAGTCGCGTTCATTAGTTTGAGACAGAATCAAATCGATTGCTGCAGAACGCGACTGCCTAACTCTCAATCGTGTTCGCTCAAGCCTAGCTGCTCGCGTTTCTGCTGATTCCGCGTTGTGCATCCGCATTGCTCTCAGCCGCTCAGTCTCTCGGATGGAGGCCCGCTCGGCAGTCATGAAATGTTACGTCTTTTTGCTTCTGTATAACGACCCAAATTCGACTTCTTGGGTGGCATGGCTTCGTTTCTAACTGACATTTTGACATTTGACATTTTCATTTGACATTTTCTTCTTAGCTGTCTGCCTAAATAAAAAAGTATGGGCACGGGAGGAACGCTGTCGAACGGGATAAAAAGTATCCTATGTCCGTCTCCTGGCTCTAAGCTACCTCCCTACCAATTTTCAGCCAAATCTGTTCTGCCGTTCTTGAGTTATAAGTGGTGTAACTAACACGACTTTCTTTTATATATATAGATAAATATAGACAGCAAATACAAATGGAACACACACATAGATAAACTTATACCTGCACTCCATAAAAAACTAAATATAATAAAATGCCTCTCAAATCTCAAATTTAACTGCAGAACATACACATTAATCAACGTGGTAAAAGCTACTATTGTTGCAAAATAAGAATACGGCCTGTTCCTATACGGACACGCACCCAAAACCACACTCAACAAATTAAAACCGACCCTAAACTCCGCTATTCGCCAAGCTCTCGTAGCCTTTCGTTCTACTCCAACAAATAACATCCTACAAGAAGCCAATATTCCTCCAATATAATTAAAACGAGATCTGCAAATAGCCAAACTAAGTAAAAACCTCACTGATTCCAAAGACACGCCAATTCACAAATTCGTAAAACAAAGTAAACTTAAAAAGAAATCTCCACCAATTATAGACCATATAATGAACCTCTGCCAGCAATTTCATCTACCTTTTGAACCTCAAAAACTAAACAACGGAAACAAGCAACCTAAAATGTGGAATCCTACCACCATACTCCTCTGTTTTAACAGCCGAAATCATCGCCATTCTCGAAGCTATCAAAAACAAAAGAGGCCAATATGTAATCTGCTCAGACTCCCTTGCAGCAATAGACTCAATTAAAAATACAAACAATAATAACATTTATCCAAATAAAATAAGATCATTAATAACACAGTTAGCCCCAAAAATAAAGGATTCCTGGCCATGCAGGCATTGCGGGAAACGAACTAGCAGATCAAGCAGCAAAGTCGACCAACAAAAGCCCACTAATCTTTACACCCAATATAAATCCTACAGATATAAAAAGACAACTTAAAACCGAAACTTAATAACCGAAAGCCAAAACTTAATACACTGTAGCCAATGGTACCAGTCCATCAACACCAATAGCCACCATATTAGCGAACATTTTAAACAAACCCACCAAAACTGCAATAGACTCGACCAAACCAAAATTACCCGACTTCGTCTAGGACACACCAGCCTCACCCACTAACACTATCTGAACCAAATTCAACCTCTCAAGGCACTCAAGGCAACCTCTCCCTACACCACATACTCAACACATGTCCACCTCTCTTGCAAACAAAACAAAATATCTTCCAGAACTCCAACCCGCTACATCTCCTCAATGACCTAAACCCAGAAAACATTGAAAAAATACTACTTTTCCTAAAATCAACACAATTATACCACAAAATCTAAATACAAACATTTATTAACAAGACTAATTTTTTACCTAATTTTAAGAATAATAATGTACAGAATACATAGATAACGGTTAAATATTAAGTTAAGACACAACATGTATATATATCATCCCTTAAGACTTAAGCACCAACAACTCACATAGCCGAAGGCCACAGTAGCCAGCGCTATATCATTAAGCTAGTCTAGTTTTGCAAACTTTTCTACCTTTAATAATAATAATAATAATAATAATGTTCTTTACACTGTCAAAAAAGTTATTCATCGGAAATGCCATTCCAAAAAATATAATCTAGGGATTCTATTCTATCCGAAAAATAGAATCTATGGAATCTATGGATTCTATTTTTAACAAAACATTACGATATATAAAATTTCATAAGAGACATCTCCGACCCTATAAAGTATATATATTCTTGATCAGGATCACCTCCTGAGTTGATATAAGCATGTCCGTCTGTCCGTCTGTCCGTCTGTCTGTCCGTCTGTCTGTTTCTACGCAAACTAGTCTCTCAGTTTTAATGCTATCGTCTTGAAACTTTGCACACACCCTTCTTTCCTTTGCACGCAGTATATAAGTCGGAACGGCCGGGATCGGCCGACTATATCCTATAGCTGCCATATAACTGATTGATCGGAAATGGTATAACTTTGGTGTTTTTCAGATTTTGTACGAAAGCTATTTTTGGCCAAATAATACGACCTACCAAATTTTAAAAGGATCGGCCGACTATATCCTATAGCTGCCATATAACTGATTGATCGGAAATGCTATAACTTCGGTGTTTTTAAAGCTAGAGAATTCGGATTTGGCACGAATGCTAATTTTGGCAAAATAATACAACATGCCGAATTTCATTAGGATCAGCCGACTGCCATATAACTGAACAATCGGAAATTACCCAACTTTCGTGTTTTTGAAGATAGAAAGTTGGAACTTCGTACAGATTCTATTTTTGATCAGTTAATACAACCTACCAAATTGCATAACGATCGGCCGACTATATCTTATAGCTGCCATATAACTGAACGATCGGAAATGGTATTTGGTAAAAATACCAACTTTGGTATTTTTAAAGATGGGAGCTTGGTACTTTTTTTTAGATTTTTTTATTGTAATAAATTGGTTATATTATTATATTCTCATAAGGATCGGCCAATTTAATCCAATGTTTGCGATGTATATCCGGTTTTAATTGCAGGGGTATATCAAATTCGGCTCCGCCCGAAGTTAGCTTTCCTTTCTTGTTTTATTTGATAATGATTAGCGTCTGATAATAATGTCTACTTACGGAAGGACCCTTTTAACATCATGTTGATCCTCACTCTTTAGGTTTGAAAAGCCTGTTATATTGTCTCCACAAGCAAGCCAGCCGAGTTCAGACCTAAGTTGAGCAAAGCATTCTAAATGGTGCCATAGCGGTTGGCCACCATATTTCATTCCAACTTCGGTGTCATAGACCGTTTTACGTATTCGGATGGTATCCTTACTAATTTTCTGTTCACATCCACGACATGATGCCCGACCTGACTTCGCATACTCTATTCCGAAGTCTTTAAGTGGCCCACTATCACCCTTGCGTTTGTTTTTTGAATAAGTTCCACAGATTGGTTCTAAGTTGCCTTAAAAAAGTTTAGATATTAATGTTAAATCATATAATAATTATCAAAAGTACATACCAATATTATCTGCTAAGTCCTTTTGGTCAATGAATCTTAAATTTTCGTAATTTTGAATGTCACCTACAGAAGTTGGTCGTTGTTTTTGGAAAAAGCAGCTTTTGTGGAACCAGTTAGGTATTTTGGAATCATGAAATGCAGACTGCGTTTAAATTAAATAAATTACAATCAATAAATTTTAAAAATAAAACTAGGTATAGCTTTTCAATTCGGAACATCTTCGGAGTGTCCAAACAGTCATGTTTGGGGACCCGGCCATAAATACATCCGTTTTCATTTACATAACTGTAATATCCAAAATTTCACAAAACGTTTCGTTTAAATTAAATGCCCAAATAAAATTAATGCACCATTGAAAGAGCTAAATCAATTCATTTTTTCAGACCTTATAACAGCCAACAAAAATTTGGTTCTTGGCGTATTATTTTTTTTGGAAGGGTGTTTAAATATTTTTAAAAAGTAACGTTATAACAAAACAAAAACAAGAAAGGACAGCTCAGTTAAGTATCCCGACTGTATTATTCGTCGGGATACTGGATTCTAAGCAAACAAAATGCGGGAGTGGGAATGGTGAAATTTCTATTCTTTTCTTCATCTGCGTGGATACAATAGGAATCGAAGTTGCAAATCGAATAGTCTATCTCTTATAGTCTCTGAGTTCCAGGAGTTCAAAATATTAACACATATGAGGGAACTAGTACGGGAACCGGTATATATTTGTCTATAGCTCCCCGACAAAATAGGCAAAAATTAAACAAGACTAATTTTTTTAAAAAATAATACAAATTTTTGAAGTTATAACGCATTTCTTAATACAAGTCAGTGCTAAACAGTGCAACAGTGTGACCCTCCCAGTGTGATTGCGCTAATTTCTTTCTTTAACACACTTTTATTTTTAATTAAATCAATGCTGAAAGGTATTAATGTAGGGATTATAAAAATCAAAGATTTAATTTTAAAAAGTCATGATGCACTTAAGAAATTACGCACTTCTATCTTTTCTGTTATGACAATTGTAACGGGACTTTTACCATATACATATTGTAGTGGTGTGAAAGTATGTAACATAAAGAAAAAATTATCTCCGACTCCATAAAGTATACATATCCGAGTCAATATAGCCATGTCAGTCTGTCTGTCTGTCCGTATGAACGCATGGATCTCAGAGACAGTCTCTGAGAGACTATAAAAAATAGAGCTATAGGATTTGTCATAGAGACTCCTACAATACTCACGCAGTTCAAGTTTGTTTAAAAATTTCGCCAAGACCCCTCCCAACGCATCAAATCCCAAAAAAAAATTCCGCCAGTGCTGGAAGGTTTTGTGAAAAAAACCTTATGATGCCAAAATTTTCTATAGTTAATATACATACATATACATGTATACATGTTTAATATACATGTATGTATATCTGAAAAACAAATTTAATTAAAATTGGCCGATTTTTCGAAGAGATAAACCCAAATATGTATACACCTTTTCCCATACAAACGGCCAAACATTTAGAACGCGTAAATCTCGAAGACTAAAGTGATACAACTATTAGACTTGGGATCGTATGATATCCGCGCAAATCAAGTTAGTCTCCAAATTTGTCCACGCCAAGTCCCGCCCCAAGACAGAAATCTGGTTGTAGCACCAGTTCGTTGTTTTGATGCCAGTGGCTAATCTCCACCTACAAATCAAAAATGTTGTCTTTACATACTTGAACCATTACAGCAATGCGAAGATTATCTTTAGCAATACTGGATTTGCACCCTTTACAAGATGCTCGGCCAGTCCTAGCATATTCGGCCATAAAAGGTAGCTCAACATCCATTTTCAATGTATATTATTGTAAATGATTTAAATTGTTTTTGCAGATTCGAAGATTATTTATTTTGTCTATATAAATTAAGTAGAGATGGAGAAACATCGATGCCAACATCGATGACATCGAGAACGATGACATCGATGTTTTTGGAACATCGGCAACATCGATGTTTACCGGGGCAACATCGATGTTTTCCCATTTAATATTAAAGGTACATCAAGGAAGATTGACACATTGTAATTACACACATACATATATCATTTAATTTCATTTTGTATTATTAAAAAAATATTGCTATTTAAGTTATATTTAGTAAAGCTGGACAACTTATTAGTCAGCGTCAAAAGCGGTTGAAGATATCAACCGTTGAAGGTATACTACTCTTCTCAAACAAAAACCAACTTTTCAATAATATGTAAATATGTATATTAGAGTTAGGAATAGTGCAGTAAGAATAGTAAAGTAAGGATGGAATAGTAGGGATAGTAAAGTAAGGATAGTAAAGTAGACATAGTAAAGTAGAGATAGTAAAGTAAGGATGTTTAGTCATGTTTAGGGATAGTAAAATATCCACAAATAAGTATTTTTTTTTGTACCATGTATGTGTATAATGAAATATTTTGTTTTGTGTTGTTTTTCTTTTCGTCTTTATTTAAAATGTTAATAATAAAAGAAAACGAGAATGAACGTGGATAATTTTGTATATATATTTTTTTTTTATTAATTTTGAAAACTAACAAAAAAGGAAAGCTAACTTCGGGCGGAGCCGAAGTTGATATACCCTTGCAGTTAAAACCGGATATATATCGCAAAAATCGGATTAAATTGGCCGATCCTTATGAGATAAGGATGGCATTATGAGGCATAATAATATAACCAATTTATTACAATAAAAAATCTAAAACAAAGTACCAAGCTTCCATCTTCAAAAATACCTATAGCAATATGGTTGCTATAGGATATAGTCGGCCGATCCCTGCCGTTCCGACTTATATAGTGCGTGCAAAGGAAAGAAGGGTGTGTGCAAAGTTTCAAGACGATAGCTTTAAAACTGAGAGACTAGTTTGCGTAGAAAGAGACAGACGGACAGACAGACAGACGGACAGACGGACATGCTCATATCAACTCAGGACTGATCAAGAATATATATACTTTATAGGGTCGGAGATGTCTCCTTGCGTTGTACACTTTTGGGCAAAATTATAATACCCTCTGCAAAGGTATAAAAACAAATCAATGAAACATCGATGTTTTTCGCCAAAAATTTTATATTTTAAATTGTTCTACAATAAATTTCTTAAGAATAATAAAGAATTACAATATAATAAGAATTCCAAGGCTCCATGCAAGGCCGTTGTGAAGTAAAGAGGACAATCATATTAATCTATGATTGGAACGTTTCATCTTTGGAATGATTAAATGACGAAACGTTAACATCGACCCAAGTCTTATACTGCACTATGGTACAATGTCAAATTTTTTGACATAATCTCAACCTTTGACCTTAAAGTATGCAAACAACATTTTGTGTCTGTACGACCACCCCCTCCTTTGCCTCCCGTACAAACCAATTCTTAGTATTCTTAGTGAAAATTGTGTATTAGGCTAAATTAACGAAAATGTAAAATTTATTTTAGGATAATAATGATTTTTCTGAAGTCAGCTTCTTTTTTTTTATTTTAAAATTTTAGAAAAGACTATTTTTTTAATTTAGCTTAATACTTAGTAATGCCGCTTTTGGACTTAATTAATAGAATAATAATGGACATAATTAATGGACTTAATAGAATAGTAAATGGAACAAAAATATTCCTTCGTTATGTCGTGTAGCGTACCCCACGTCTACGGCGCACCATCAGATCCAATGAGATTAAATTTTGACTCCGAAATATCTTTTGAAAACTGTTCTTGAAACTGCACTCCAGTTTTGAAACGATTCTGCAGGCTCGTACTCATAATAAAGCGATCTTCTCGTGACCTGTGGTTTTTTTTTTTACATGTTTCTTCTTTCCTTTTTTTTCTTAAAAAGACCCACACTGAGCTTTCATTAAAGTGTGTTTCAGCCGCAATTTGCCGATTTGACACATTTTGTTCAGCCAATAAAATAATTCTTTCTTTATCGCAATCAGAGAAATGATTTTGCTTTGGCATGATTTTACAGGTGCCTTTACAACAAAAAATTCTACCAAAAGTAACAGCGCTCTTCAAATGGCGAAATTATGTCGAAAATAGTCAGGGGAAACCCCTCTAAAACATTAATGCCCAAAGAATGAAATTTAGGAACAATTTCGAAATTTTTTTAAGTGCGGCTTTTTTTGGCGCTGACTGTATTTGGAAACAGTTTTCTTGGGTTTTTTATCTTTTCACAGACTAGACAAAAAAGGATCCGAAGAATCTAGCGGCCTGTGGAAAAGATCATAGCATTTTTTCTTTTTTTTTTAATCTTGTTTTTATTTTTTGAATCGTCTCTTTGCGAGACTAACAAAAGGTGTATCAAATCTTACATTTTTAACTTAACTAACAGTCATATTGACTGATACAGAGTTAGACGGCCCTAAAATTCGATTTCTGAATTGAGAGGTCGTTGCATCGCAGGCGGGATACGCTGGAAACTCGAGTCAATCCCCGAGCGAAAAAATTTGGGTGCGAACACATTTTTTCTTTGTAGGACACTTCTGCATTTCGTCTTTCACTGCGAGGATGCCCAGATCCCGGTGGATGTTTTTGTTGCAAAAATACCAAAGTGCCCCAGTGATAGTTCTCAAGATTTTTAATTGTGCACGCTGTGTGATGTCTATGTTGCTGCTGCTCGCGTTCCCCCACAGCTGGGAGCCATACGTCCAGATTGGCTTTAGGTCTGAATTGTTAAGTAGTAACTTGTAGTCCAGGCACAATGGCGATCGTGAGATTAAGATCCAGTGGAGGCTGCTAGCTTTTAGTTTTAGGTGCATCTTCGTGCATTCGCTGTACTTACGCCAGGTTAGTCGTCTATCAAAGACGCTAAGGTACGTTACTTCGTTAGCTTGATCTGCATACCATTTAGTGAAAAGGAGGGCATGTTTGTCTATTAGGATTAAAAGTTATATGTTTACACTTTTGTACGTTTATTTTAATGCGCTAGTCGGCCAGCCACCTTTCCAATACTATGAGATGATTTGCAAGTTGATTGGTTGCTTTGGTTGGGCATCTGGAGCGACTAAGGATAGCGGTATCGTCGGCGAACGTTGACGTTGTTAGTTCTTCATTGCGCTTCATTGTGTGGACGAGTGCGCTTCATTGTGGTACTTCAGCTTCGATAATTAAGTCACCCGAAGAAGAATCTCACTGAAAATATCCTATTGTAGAGGTTGGCAAATACGTTTTAATTTTGTGCATGAGTCCGATGAGCCAAACTCGGTCAAAAGCTTGAAATACGTCGAAAAAAATTACGATACAGTATTCTCGCTGTTCGAAGACTAAACGTCAATCTGTTCACTTGCTCGATGGTTCCGTGGTTTCTTCGGAAGCCAAATTGGTGTGCCGGGATAATATTGCAAGCTTCCATATATGGTATTATGCAAGTTAACAAGCATTTTTCAAACAATTTAGTCGAACAAGATAGAAGGCTGATTGGTCTATACGAAGTCGGAATTGTGTGGTGTTTACCAAGATTCGGTATCATTATGATGCTGGATTTCTTCCACTTTTTTGGGAAATAGCTTAGATTAATGATCCCATTAAATAGTTTGCAGACGCCCTCTATAGCGCATTTTGAAAGTTCGATAAGCATCTTTGTGGTCAATAGGTCGCCACCGGGAGCGTTTTTTGGTTTTAGCCCTCTTATGACTTTTTCCAATTCGTTCGACCGTAATGACCTTTGGCAGAGGCGTAGTGAGAAATAAGAATTAAAGAAATTCGAGCCCAAGAATTTTGGCTGTATTTGGACCAACTGTGTTACCATGTTCTGGTTTTGAACCAGTGTTTGCACGGACGTTTTCATGAATGAAATTAGCTCTATCATACTTTGTTGGATGATAAACATCAAAGTTACCGTTTTGCTTTGTGGCTCTTCTGGGGCATTATGAGCGCTTTGTGAGTTAGGCTGAATTGGATTTTCATTTCCAGATCTAGAGCATTGGCATAGGCATTGGAGAAGCCGTTTGTGGTGTCTAAGGGACCGAATGGGTACCTCGCCGTTTTGGCTAAGACGACAGGCGTAGCTTATGACGCAATGTACACATTCTTTAGATTTTGTTTGCGGTCGCTTGTCGCATGCGACTCTTTAAATCCTTGTACACCACACATCCTCTACGGTTTACCGTGTTGTTGCCTCCGCAGTTTTCATATTTTTTTACTAGTGTGCAATTAGAGCATTGCACTGGACCATTGCGTTTATGTGGCTCTTCCACAGAGACACGATTCGGAAGCGCTCTTCAGTTTTTGTTTGCACCTTTGTTTCATGGTTGTCCCTTTGATAAGCAGGAGAACGTGAAAGTTGTTACCAACCTTCGCCAGTAGGGCAAATCTGTTGCTACTGGATCTGCCTGGTTCCCTGCCTGGTCGATCTTCTGGGCGAGGTTAATTTTTGTTTTATTGACTGCCGGATTACTCTGCAGGATAAGCTTGCGCTTCATTTGAATGTAGCAATTTATTCCAGTCTTGTGGTCCGGCCCGCTTAGGCCCTTCGCTTAGTTTTTGTTCTCGCTGTAGTCGTTGGCGTTGCGGTATTTTGAATTGCAGTGGTTGACGTTGTGGTGGTAGAAATTGTATCACTTCTTTGTTGATGCAAAATTTGTTTCCGCCATTGGAGAGTGGGTTTTACAATGCGAGTGAGTCATAGTATTGATTCAACCGTTTTTTCTTGGCAGTATGTCTCTCTTGTGACAACCTTATGTAATTAATGTCGATATGTTTGTGAATTGTAAGTGACCACGGGGTTTTCATACATAAGCAAATAGTTTTTTCACAAAACTCCGAAATTTGATAAATGTTACTTTAAAATTAAATAAAATCAACAGACGAAATATTTTTACTAAATTTTCTGAAACTTTTTTGTTTTTAAATAGCTGTTGTTCTATGGAATCCCATGTAGCCATGTTTGTTGGCTTATAAATAACTGTTTGCTGATTATAAATAAATAAATAAATATAAATCCAAAATGATGCTTGTTAAAATATTTGAAACAAATATATTTTCTCCTATTTCTTCTATTTAATAAATTATATTATTACTTTTTCACAACAACTAAAGTAATTGTGAAGTTTGCGTTGAGTTTTTTGGTTAATCGGTTTTTTGCTGACTCTCATTTTGAGCGACAGACTAAGACCTCAACGAAAAGCGATCAATAGAAAACATAATTGAAAACTGAGCAAAAGGCTCTTGCTCAGAGCGAGCGAGGGATTATGATCTTTACGGTTGTGCTCGCTACGGGAGCGTAAGAAGGAATTTTTGGTGTATTTATTTAGGTGGATCGTATATCCTCTCCGATACACAGTGAATTTTTCGATTGTTGCTGCGCCATATTTCAAAAAGTTCGCTGTAACTATCTGGACCAATTAGTTGATTTCAGCATGGAACAGCTTATCAGTTATAACTTATATGTTCTAGGTGTAGTTATGGTGTAGTTATAGTTCTAAATCCTAGTAGGACTTAGTATTTTGTAATGTCCAATTTGTGTAATTTTTTAGAAGTCTAATATGCGTTTCCTCTATGGTATACTTATAACCATAGCTTGCAAATAACTGTTAACCTTTTTTTTCATTACGCTCTGTTCGCGAACAAACCGAAAAAAAGCATGCCGTTTTGGTTTCTCTCTGAGCAGCAGACTTTGTTTCTTTTTGTTTCGATTTTCTGTTGAACGCAACCGAAACAACCGAAAAAAAGCATGCCGTTTCGGTTTCTCTCTGAGGAGCAGACTTTGTTTCTTTTTGTTTCGATTTTTTGTTGAAGGCATTACGATGAGCCTATCATGAAACTCTCGTTTACCGAACATCGCTCAATGAGAGATTCGAGTGACGCTCGCGCAGAAAGACTTATTAAAAGACCGATTGACTGAAAAAGTCAGCGAAAAAGTCTTTTCAATAATTTGTCTTCGTTTAGTTGCACAGTGGTACGTTGCGTCCTATTTTATCATGTTTTCACGAAAAAAGTCTTAAAATTTTAAACGTGCATTTTTTAAATTTTAAACTAATATATTGATTATTTTAATTAAAAGATGAATAGTTTTCTTTTTAATTCATTTATTTTGAGTTAAGCTTAACAACTAATAATGAATTTAAATTTTTGGAACCTACAGGCATGCTCCGGTTTTCACTTTCGGTTTTCGTTTTCAAAACGAAAACGAAAAAATTGGTGCTCCCGTTTTCACTTTCACAAGATTTTTTCGAATTCCAAAACGAGAAAATTTGTCTTGCCTAAATGAAAAGTAAATGCCTTTTTCTATATTAAATCAGATCTTATTTGCAAAAGGAAAAAAAGTAGTTGACTTATTGGTTTATTGTCGTTTTTTTAAGACCTCTAGAAGATCAACTAGGCTTGTAATTATTTTTAAAACGAGTACTTTCTGACCCCACCTCAAATTTGGATATCAAATTTTGCCGTCGGCAACAACCATTTTCGTTTTGGTGAGCGACCGATAAGTCCGACACCATGAGTTATCGCCTAAGCTGTCATACTTTTGATAGAATGAAAAAGCAAGCTAAAAATACTTGTATAATCAAACGGATGGCGATAAATTGGTTGAAGTTGGGTAAAATATGTTTTTTAAAAATTAATTCATTTAATTTATTTAGTTATGTGATAAAATTGTATAAAAAAAATTGTTGAAAACACCAGAATGAAATGAAAATGAAATCCATTGAAAAGGTGGCATCCCCTTAATTTGTGGGAAACAGCTGATTGCCTTTCAACTGTTTTTTTAAATGTGAGTTTTTAAGTTTTTGAAATAGCTTTTGCTTTCTTTTGGCTTCGAAAGATGCAATTGAAAATAAAAAAGTCATTTTTTCGCGTCGTTTGCTGCTGACCAAACCTCAAATCAGCTGTTTCGGCAGCAAGAAATGATGAGAAATGAAACGTTTCGATAGCAAAACGATAACTAAAAACTTGTGAAAACAAGAGCACCTAAAAACGAAAATGTTTTTTCGGTTTTGGTCCAAAAAAAAAACGAAAACCGAAAACGCGTAATCCAGAATGTGAGAGTGCAGATCGAGTGTGATGATCCCACGGATCCTGGAGTTGGACCATGGATGGGAAGCCTTCGTGGTGTCCAATGCCGGAGGTTTTCGTGTCCGCTGTGTGTTTGTTTTGCTGGTTTGAAGAATGGTGTAACGTAGTCGTTTTTACTTTTGCTTGTTTCGAATATATTTTTTTTTTTTGTTGAATTAGTGTATTATTATTTATTTATCATAACTATTTTTTTTGTGAGGCTGTCTTTTGGGTTTTTCCGGGTGTTCCCATCCCTGTAGGTGTTAACGCGTGCTAGCTGGCGAAGTGAAAAATCCAAACAAGAGAAGAAACAGGCAGACCCTTACAAATGGCGCCCAATCCGAAAAAAGGACCTGATAGGATCGAAGGATTCTCGGAAGTTGGACCCGTGACAGGATCGCAGAATCCAGATCACGCGCTGCCCTTCCGACGATACTGAATCTGCAAGGAAAGTCCTTTGTTTACATTGTTTTTTTTGTGTGAAAGTAAAGTAAAGTACGTATCTGAATAGATCCCTTTGTGGTGTTTTGCGTGTAGTCCAGAGGCTCGAGGATGTGGTCCGCGTACAATAAATGTAATGAAGTATGTGTGTGCCGTCCGAGACAATTTGTGGCTGTGAACGGAAAAGGGATAAATGAATGTTTTTTTTTTGGGATAGAATTAAGTAAAGTAAATCGAAAGAAGCAGCACAAGAGACGAGATAGGAGGAAATCTCACAGATCTGAGGAGCAGGATGAATGCGTTTTCACAACCCCCTTTAACAGAAATTCAAGAAGCAGTAAAAAAAAAAATAAAAGGAAGAATAGAAAATTAAGAGACCCAAAAACAAACAAGAAAATAGATAATAGAAATAAGTTAAACGAATTAAATTCGTTCGGCATTAGTCGGCAGTTAATACGGCACTATTTCAGGCACAACAGACTTATGAATCGGGAAGGTACGGTGAGTTCAATGCATTTAAGGTGCAAATGCAGGCCGACATGATGCTATTTATGAAGGACATAAACGACTGCATGGCATCATGGAGGAAGGACTTCGAGAGCCAGTGGATGAGTCAACAGCAGCAGAAGCCGGCAGAGTCTCAGTCGATGAAACCTCCCAAACGTCAGTTTCAACAGCCGCCTCCGTGTCAGCCGACGGCACGGTCTTCCGATCGAGGATGGCAGGGGCCATCATCTGCACCACCAACCGGACAAAAGATGCAGCCCGCAGAAGCAAGGGCGGACACAATAAGACAGGTGGTCCCGTTGCCGGAAGACTATTCAAAGCCACCAGCGAACATATACGGCAAGCAGGATCCGTCGAGGCCTCCGGAACGAGCCGCGTCCAGGAGCGGCTGGGAAGCACGTGGTTACCAACCGCCGAGTCAAGCGTTGTGGCTGGAGATGGAGCCAGAATGGGACGCGTCATACGTACCCTCGGCAAGGAACCAAGCCGAGTCGTTGGGGCAAACGCGAGGGTCAAGCCAGGCCCGAATGGAAGTGGGACTTCTCCGCAAATGGGGCTTGTTGTTCGATGGCAGTCCCAGAAGCATGCCGGTCTCGGAGTTCGTGTTCCGACTGGAGCACCTGCAGAGGTCTTATCGCATACCGTGGAGCGAGGTACTAAGGGAGTTCCATGTGTTAGTGGAAGGTCCAGCCAGAGAATGGTATTGGATGTATATACGTACCAACGGGAGGACGGACTGGCCATATCTGCGGTACGCACTCCAACAGCAATTTCAAAGCCATAGGTCAAACTTTGAGAGGGAGTATGAGCTGCGAGAAAGGAAACAAAGATCCGGAGAGAGTGTGGAGGACTATATCCAGATGATGTTGACGCTGAGGGCAAGATTGGAGACACCAGTATCCGATTTTGAGCTAATAAAAATAATAAAAATAAACCTGAGAGAGAGAATATCCAAGATCGTATACCCTATTCATGTCACCAACCTGGAGCAGCTACGCCATGAGTGTCACGATGCGGAGAGGATGCTAGCCACTCGATGGTCTAGGCAGGCGGCGGAGGGTGAGCATCAAAGAGGTTTCTCCTATCGTCCGAGGGTGGAATAGCTGGAGGATCAACAGGAGGACGAGGACGGCTGGCCCGAGGAGGGTGAAGTCGAAGCCTTGCACCGACAAGAGAAGTCGAGGGATAAGTCGACCCTGAATTGCTGGAACTGCAACGAGCGGGGGCACACATTTTGGGAGGGTGAGTCAACGGTGCGCAACATATTTTGCTACAAATGTGGCACAAGGAGCGGATTACAAGGAGGGTAAGCCGCGGTGTTTCCAAGAGTACCCAGTAACTCCAAGAGTTGAACGTGCCCGGCGAAGGAATCGGCAGCGGAGGATCGAGAGACAAAGGATATGTGCGGCGATTCGAGCCGAGGTGAGCTGCGACAACAGGCCGTTTGCGATCGTGGAAGTAGAGGGAAACAGCATCGAAGGCCTGTTGTGCATCCGTCAGTCTCCTGTGTATCCGTCAGTGCATGCTGTGGTGCATCCGTCAGTCTCCTCGGTGAAGGATGTCTGGAATTGATTGAAAAATTATGATTGAGACGGGAAAAGACGCGTGCAATCATGCAGTCCGCGGGCGGTGCAAAACACCAGGTGCTTGGCAAGGTTTATCCGGAGATAAGATACCAAGGTCAAACTCACCGCATCCCGATCCTGCTTTGCCCCTCTTTGAAGCAAAAACTGTATCTGGGCGTAGATTTTTGGAGGAAGTTCCACATCGCGCCCGAGGTCGTGGGAGTCGAGTCGTTGGAGAACGTGGAAACCGAGTTCCACAGCAAAGGGGAACCAGTAGAGCCTCACACCCTAACGAACGAACAAAAGGAACGGCTGGATAAAGTAAAGGAAGGGTTCCTGGCATATGAGAATCAAGGGTTAGGACTCACAACGATGGAACAGCACACCATACAGCTAGTAGAGGGGGCAGTGGCACTCAAGGAAAGGTTTTATCCAGTGTCCCCGGCCAAGCAGCAATTCTTGTTCGCTGAAGTGGACGAAATGTTGAGACTCGGAGTCATCGAGCTGAGTGAGAGTCCCGGCAAGAACAAAAACCCGGCAAGAACAGGCTGTGTCTAGACGCACGGAAGCTAAATGCAGCAGGGTAGATGACACGATTTTCATCAGCAGCATCGACCTGAAACATGCGTTTTGGCAAGTGGAACTGGATGAAAAGAGTCGTCCGTATACGGCTTTCACTATACCTGGGAGGCCGCTGTATCAGTTCCTGAGGATGCCTTTTGGCTTATGCAATGCGGCGTAAAGACTATGCAGGTTGATGGATAAAGTCATCCCACAGAGGCTCAGAGACCGAGTGTTTGTATATCTGGATGACCTGTTAATGATCTCGAAGACCTTTGAGGAGCATTGCGAGTTACTAGCAGAAGTGGGAAAATGCTTACGGAGGGCGAATTCGACCATCGGATTGCAGAAGTCAAAGTTCTGTTTTAAATACTTGCGGTATTTGGGGTATATTTTAGGAGATGGCGCTCTGAAAACAGACCCACGGAAGATCGCAGCCATTAAAGAAATTGAGGTCCCGAAGAACGTCCGACAATTGCGCAGTTTCCTTGGCACGGCGAATTGGTATAGAAGGTTCATACAAAATTTTTCCGAAATAAGCGCTCCTTTAACCGATTGCCTGAAAAGAGGAAGAGGGCTACAGTGGACACCTGAAGCGGAGGTAGCGTTCCAGAAGCTAAAGCAAGCACTGACCTGTGCGCAGGTTTTAACCCACCCTGACTTCCGAAAATACTTCTGGATTCAGTGCGATGCTAGTCATGTAGGTATCGGCGCGGTGTTGTTCCAGAAGGACGACGATAAAGCGGAACGGCCGATCGCCTTCTTTTCGGCAAAGCTGCGAGGCGCACAGCTGAATTACAGTGTAACCGAGAAGGAGTGTCTGGCTGCAGTCAAAGCTGTTGAGAGGTTCCGGCCCTACGTAGAAATGATGCCGTTCACCATCTTGACGGATCACGCAAGCCCTAAGTGGCTGATGTCCTTTAAAAATCTGGAAGGGAGACTGGCCAGATGGTTTCTAGCGCTGCAGCCTTTCCAGTTTAACATCGAGCATCGAAAAGGAAAGGACAATGTGGTGGCCGATACTCTTTCGCGCCCCAACGATGCAGAAGAGCTGAGCCTGGTGAACATGGAAACGACGGCGTTCGCTAGTGAGGAGTACCTGGGAAGGGTAAAGTTAGTAAAAGATCAAGGAGAAGAAGGATTATGAAGGGTTGAAGAAGGATTACTTTTCAAGAAGACTCGTTTTAGCCGGGAGGACAGCAAGGAGTTCGAGTGGAAATTGTGGATCCCCGAGGAACTAACAAGTACATTAGTACAACAAGCTCATGAAAGGGAGATGGCTCTGCATGGGGGGATCCAGAAGACATTAGCGAGGCTACAACGAATGTACTATTGGCCGAAAATGGTGTTACAGGTGAAAGAATGGGTTACTTCCTGCATCAGCTGTAAGGAAAATCACCACGCAAATTACGAAATCAACAATACGCAAATTACGAGACCGCCGATGGGAAAAGAAGTAGAAACTGACAGACCAATGCAGAGGTTATACTTGGATTTCCTCGGAAAGTACCCCCAATCCAGGCGCGGAAACACCATGTTATTTATAGTGGTAGATCACTTTACAAAGTTTGCCTGGTTGAAAGCTATGCCCAAAGCAACGTCGTTGGCGGTAGTCGGATTCCTTAGAGAACATATTTTCACGCAATTTGGAGTGCCGGAAATCATACACATGGACAATGGCAGGCAATTTATCTCTAAGGAATTTGAGGATATGATGCAGCTGTATGGGATAACGCGCATGAAAACGGGCAGATACGCACCTCAAGCAAACGCATCCGAGCGCGTCAACCAGTCGGTGCTCGCGGCCATTAGGGTGAATATCGGCGAGGATCATGCCCGATGGGATGAACGACTACCGGAAGTGCAGGCGGCACTGAGGGCAGCGTCACATTGCTCGACAGGGATGTCCCCATATTTCGCAATGTTCGGGCAACATATGTTTTCGAACGGTGGTTTACGTGAAACGCGTAATCCAGAATGTGAGAGTGCAGATCGAGGTGATGATCCCACGGATCCAGGAGTTGGACCATCGATGGGAAGCCTTCGTGGTGTCCAATGCCGGAGGTTCTCGTGTCCGCTGTGTGTTTGTTTTGCTGGTTTGATGAATGGTGTAACGTAGTCGTTTTTACTTTACTTGTTTCGAATTTATTTATTTATTTTTGTTGAATTAGTGTATTATTATTTATTTACCATAACTATTTTTTTTTTGAGGCTGTCTTTTGGGTTTTTCCGGGTGTTACCATCCCTGTAGGTTTTAACGCGTGCTAGCCGGCGAAGTGAAAAATCCAAACAAGAGAAGAAACAGGCAGACCCTTACACAATAAAAAAAAAAAAAAAAGTAATATACAAAATTTTACGTGTGTCGATAGACATAGGTATTCTAAGTATACTGTCAAAATTTTAGAGCGATGGGTTAAAAGTTGTTCTAGTTATGTGTTCGGCCAACTCAAAAAAAGCGGTTTCGAGAAAAACGCGATTAAAGTTTTAAGTACTGTGGGATATACCTTTATATATCCCGCCATAGATAGTCGCCATGTTCAAGGCCATCGACGGGGAGTTTGAGGATTTGGACATACCGCAGATCAGAAGTGACCTCAGATGGACTGTTTCAGAGCTCGTAGCAACGATGCACGAGACGACGCTTCGCTCTTCTAGAATTTCTGCCCACTCCACCCTTGCCTACAGAATTTCCAACATGCAGGCTGACCCGGGGTTAAGTCAAAGTTTTCAAGCGTTTTCTTCTCTGCCTCTCCCCACCTTCAGCGGTGGATACTCGGAATGGTCTGAGTTCTACTCGATTTTCTTTACCATCAAAGGCAGCAATCCTCATATCAGTAAGGTGGAAAAGCTGCAACGGTTGCGATCTTGCCTTCGGGAGTCCGCTTTCGAAGCAGTCCCTTCCTTGGAATTATCCGACGAGAATTCTGATGTCGCGCTGAATTTGTTGGTAAACGATTTAATAACCGTCGCTTAATATTTCAGGCTCATGTGAACGAGATTCTAGGCCTCAGTCTGTTGGGAAGTGGCTCAATAGCAGCTCTTCGAGGTCTTTCGGACAAATTCAATGTCCATATGCGAGCCTTGAAGCCAGCTGCATCATCGTCCGCTACCCAGGCTAAATAGGAGGAGAGTGAAAACTCTTCAAGTTCAGTAGCCATCCCTACTTGGGAGTCGATGGCCGAATTTTTCGGCCAAGCTCAGGGGTTTTAATGGATCTGCTGTCACCACTACTGGATATTCAATGAATGACGTGTTGATGTCTGGTCCAATTATTCAGCCAAGGTTGTTGCATATTCTGCCCGATGCCATCGAATGGCCATTACTGGAGATATTTGTATCGTTGCGTCAGGGTTTTTTCTGAGGACAGCTATCTGCAGTGCATTCTTTGTCGGAATTCCACCCAGGATGAGTTAAAGTTTTTAAGCTGGACCTGCAATGGGATCCTGCAACTGATCACTTGCTATTTTCGGGATTCAGTCAACCTTTACGCCAGCATTGAGGCGTATAGTGATTGCGTTTATGTCCAAGGGCACAGGATCTGCGAGTTATGGAGTGGCGGTATGCAGAGGGTATTATCTTACGTGTATAAGCTTTCTTAACGAATTCACCACAAAGGTGTCACGTTTAGCGATATAAAGTTTGGAACGCAGCTTTTTTTGCGACTTGTGCAGCTTGTGCATTTTTGGGAGGACGTAAAGGGGCTTCGAAATGGAGAGGAAAAATCGGTATCCAGTGCACCTGCCTCATCCTCTCCTATTTTGGATAAATTTAATCTGTTGCGTGTAGACGGTCGAGTAAAAAATGTGTCATTGGATTTGGAGAGTCATCATCCATTGTAGAACGTAATCTACATACGGGACCATGCGAGCTGTTAACAATCATTCGGTCCCAATATTGGCCAATTCAAGGGAGAACACGGTGACGAAGGCACTACACAAATGTATCCCTACACATAATGTTTCGGACTTAGACTTACATTATGGCTGATCTCCCGGAGCAAAGAGTTAGCGGTTGCCAGGTCTTTGGACTCACTGGTGTGGATTTTTGTAGGCCGTTTTATTATAAGCCGGAAGTTCGTAATAAAGCTCCAGTGAAATTTGACGTCAGACTTTTTATTTGTTTTGCCACTAAAGCCGTCCCTCTGGAGTTTGTAAGGGACATGTCCCAACTTCGTTTCTGAAGGCATTGAAGCGGCTTATATGCACCCGCTGAAGCCCTCAACATATTTGGTCTGACACCGCAACCTTTGTTGGTTTTGATGGAGCCAAAAACAAGGTAAAGGAGCTGCTCTGATTATTCACAGGCGATGAGCATAAACGGGTGCTGCTGGAGTTTTGATCTTTTGCTCAATCGAATGGCATTTTACCTCTCCTTGATCTCCGCATTTCGGTGAACTTTTCGGTAGTTCGGTGAAACTTTTTCGGTTTTTCGGCATTTCGGTAGTTTTAACGTTTCAAAATTATATTCATTCGGACTTTTTATTAACGTCATTGAAAAATATCAATGACCAAACACTGGACTAAAAAAAAATTAATTATTTAAAATAAATTAAAAATAATGGGGGCTGCTAAATATTAACGATAACGAAAACGAGCGAAAGATTTTCCTATTGAACGTTGTAAATCAATCTATATTTTTCTCTAATCTTTAGCCTTATTTATCTATTTCGGCAAAGCGGGTCGAATTCGCACAGGAGCGAATATGAGCCTTTGCTCCCGCTCCGTCCTAAGCTATCTTATAATAGATTTAGATAACTAACAATTCAATTAAACAATAATAATTCCCGGCCCGGTTCAAGTTCTCCAACCGGCTTCAACTAACTGGCAGCCGAGCTAGCTTGCAGACTGCTCTCCTAAACTTCGCTCCGACTTCGGCGACACTAACCCTTACGTTCGTGACGGCGTGCGTTGCTCCGACCCTTCCAGTAAGCCTGTTGTGGCGGCTGGTTATCCTCCGCGATTAGGACCAGCTCAGGACCGGATGTCCTCCTCTTGGTGCTGCCTTCGACCGGGCCTGTAGGCTCAAGACGTACTCCTGGGACCATCGCTGCAAAAAAATTTGATCGATTGACAACACAAGCCGCCATCGCCGCAAGCACGTTAGAACCTGCTGGTCCGGGGACCGCGCTGCAGGTGGGGCGATGAGCCTGTCAACAGTCAACAACGTCACGATGTCGCAGTGCATGATCTGCGGACATCCTCGGCGGCCAACGAACCCTTGAAAAGCAAACAAACAGGAATCACTTGAAAGGTCGGAAACTACTTCTAAACGGACTGCCTTGGGCGCAAAACAAACAAATAAGGCAATGTTGGAATTTTCAATGTCGTATCAATAGGGCCACAAAAATCAACACCACATATGGAGAATGGGCGGAGAGCACGAATTCTATCTAATGGCAAGTCTCCCATTATTTGAGTCATTAGACGAGGCTTGCATTGAAAGCAGCGTATTCATGACCGTACTATCTAAAAGCGGACTTCCTGCGCATTTACGATCAATATGCGTTGTCGCAAAAGACTAACAAGTCCTCGTGGACCCACATGAAAATTTGACTCGTGCAAGTATTGGACGTAGCTCTGAACAAATTGAGAGCGTTTTGTCAACAATACTGGAAACTTGGCATCTAGTCGGCCCTCGACCCGCAACAACGAAAAGGTGAGCCCAGCCTATGAGGATTAATGTAAAAACGGATTAAGCTTTTGTAGACTAGGGAAAAAAATTAAACTTTTTCGAATACTCATACTATTTCGACTATTTTCTTAAATGCTTCGTATATTCGACAGGTGAGGGAACAATATCAGAATAAAAGTTCTGGTGACAGATCAAACCGGTTCCTCTTCAAAACGATGGACCTGTAAACCAGATCGATTCTACAGTCTCCTTTACGTCTCCACCTCAACACTATATATGCCGGGTTCTGTTTAGTTGGTACATGCCGCCACGTGCTATCATCTGATTACTCTTGAATTTCAACAACTCTATTCGATACGAACGTCTGTCTCCAAATGCGGTGGAATTGACTCATCCCAATCTAGCTTATTTAGCCAAAGTTCCTGTAATAGGATCTTTCCTTTTATAAGTATAGGGCTTAATAGGCCAAGGGGTCAAACAACTTCGATGTCACCGAAGGATGTTCCGCTTGGTCGCCCTTTGACCCATGACTGAAGCATCAATTTCAAATTTAAATACGTCTTCTTTAGGAACCCAAGCGATTTTTAATGCTTAAGTCATTTCTGAGTCCGAAAGTGTTATTGGCTTAACCGTGCTCTCGGATGTAGTAACTTCTTCAATTCAAACCCAAACCAAAGACCAGGAATGGGGCTGGCGCAGCATATGTAACGGTTTCAAGCTTGCACAGTTTCAAGGACTCTGATGGGTCTTTCCTCCACACTATCTACTGATTTCGACTATCGGCTTCATTTATGTTACCATTACTTGGCGATACATCTTTTTTATGTCGGCTATCAGAGTGAATCTGTTCAGCCGGAACCGAAGAAGAGTTGAATACAACTCTTCCTGGATTGTAGGACCAACCATCAATAGATCGTTAAGGCACTTCTGTGTTGATGTCTTACAAGACGCATCAAACACGACTCGTAATTTAGTCGATGTGCTTTGAGGCCGTAAGACACACTGATGGGGTATGACGTAGTGTGGAGTAGCAAGAACATCGTTGCTTGTAGGGGACATATGACCTAAGGATTCGTATTCTTCCATAAATTCCACATACATTCTCTTTAAATTCGGATCTCGAGATAATCTTCTCTCGAGCGACAAGAAATGGCTTTTGGCTACCTCGAACGAGTTTCCCAAAACGCTTGGATCCGATTTAAATGGAAGTCTGACTTCAAATCGACCTGAAGGCAGTACAACTGTATTTTTCTGATAATGTTCCTGACATAACTCTCGTTCAGATGACAAAAGCGTTTTGGAAGTTGGTACTGCTTCCAACGACCAGAATTTTTACAAATTGCTATCATTCGACTCGAGAAATTCTTCTTGGCAGATCAGGCAAGAGACAGGCTGTTGAGGAATTAGCCTTATACTATATTTTCCAGATACAATCCATCCAAGGAAAGTTTTTTGGAGAATGGGATGGTTCGGACCAATGGACAACAATTCGAAAAATGACTCAGCTCCAATTAACATGCCTATCCGCTGAGGCTTATAAAAATATGGGTCTGCTAAAGGCAAGTTCTTTGGTAGGTCCCAATCTTTCAAGTTCACTGACTGGTCAGGGTGATAACCCGAAATTGTTCTTAAAATCCAAAAGTCGAACCGAAACTCACTACCATTAATTCTTAACTTTACCAAAGTGTGTATCTTTTTCCTAACCTGTGAATTAGCTTGACAAATTCCAAGAAAGTTGATATACGATTCTTCTATACGATATAAGATCTTCAGTAATGAAGTTCATTAGTGACCCAGGGTCAAGTAATGCTCGGGCCAATATGTGCTCGCCATTTTAAGTTCTAATGCTTGCGATCGACGTCGCTAACAAAACCCTTTCTAGGGATGAAACATGCAGAGCTTTGATGTAGATGGACTATCAAGATTTAGCGCTGGAGGAGGATTATCATTTGTTGATGGAAACGCTAAGTTATTTTCAGTCACAGTAAATTGGGGCAGAATTTTGTGGTGCGATCTTGCACATATTTCACACCTAGTCCATTTAAACTTTGCAACCGTTAGACCTTTTCGCAGACAATTTAAACATAGTTTGGCTGACTTAACAAACTCAAACCGTTGCATTTCAGCACGGCAAGCGAACGGACTACACTGGGCAAAGCTATGGTCTACAATAACTGCAATAATGTTACAATAACTGCAAGTTTGTTTATTGGAAGCGGAGCAAGCCAACGAACTTCTATTATGTTTCTTGCTGAACCCATTTTTTTCCTGTTTTGGCTTGCCAGTGTCTTCCGCGGACAGGTGCTGGTACCTTCGATTTAATATTTGTTCGAAATCGGACCACAGCGGCAATTCCTCATAATGCAGTGATTCTATCCATTTTTGTTTATTTACTGGATCTACTCTACTCAAAACTAAGTAAATAATTGTCGAGCTTGCAATTTTAGTGTCATCTATGGATAATAATGACATGTAAATCAATGACACTGTGTCGATGAAACCTTTCAACGACGACGCAGAGGGCTAGGAAACTTTCGAAGGCTGAATAATTTGATTATTTGGTTCGCAAGGATGATAATTAAGTCATCAAAAGTCGTGGATTTTAGATTTTTTTTATTATTATCCATTTTCTAATTTTTAAGAAACAGACAACAACGATAAACTTTAAAACTTATTATTTTTATTTTTAAATACAATTTTTTATTTTTTTTATTTATTAGTTAAAAAATAAAAATTTCTAATAAGATATATTTTTATCACATTTTTTTATAATATATATAATCTGCCTTAGGATCCTTCAATCCTGCTGCCACTTTCCTATTGCAGTCGATGCAGGTTCAGGAGACGGGGCTTTGATGTTGATGATCCTAGATCCTGTCTTGTCCTGATTTTACGACGCGGTGAATTTATTTGAATTGAAGTTACACTTCGTTGTTTTCGTTTTTGTTGTAAATGTTTTAGTATATTTTTGTTTGATAAATTATAATTAATTTGTTTAATAAATAACAATTCAATTGAAAACAAATTCAAAATTATAAAAACGGAGCATCCGTTGACAACATGTATTATAAGTTTCGATTTTATAAAGCAATATGGTATAAACATTTTTTAGCGGGTAAAGCTCCCTTGCAACGGATTAAGAAAGCTCTGGTGTGTGTTCTTCGGGCGTTTGACAGTCATTGGCCCTGGCTTGCATATTCACATCGAGTGATTTCATCCCTTTCTGAACCTTCGCTGAAGCACCTAAATATAAACAGGATTTGATATAGGAATTGAAAATGATTTCTACATTACTTTGGACCTGGGAAAACCATATAACCACCATAAGAAAATAATGGATATGATCTTTTGATACGCAGCGCTAAAATATAACAAGAAAGGAAAGCTATCTTTGGGAGGAGCCGAAGTTGATATACCCTTGCAGTTAAAACCGTATATATATCGATAAAATCGGATATAGTTCGGCGGATCCTTAAGAGAATATGATAATATATCCAATTTATTACAATAAAAAATTTAAAAAAAAGTCCCAAGCTTCTATCTTCAAGAACACCAAAGTTGGTATTTTTAGCAAATGCCAAATACCGTTTCCGATCGTTCAGTCATATGGCAGCTATAAGATATAGTCGGCCGATTGTTTTGAAATTTGGTAGGTGCGATCAACTGACCAAAAATAGCATCCGTTACATGGTTCTATCTTCAAAAATACAAAAGTTAAGGCATTTCCGATTGTTCAGTTATATGGAAGCTGTAGGATATAGTCGAACCTTTATGAAATTTTGCATGCCGTATTATTTTGCCAAAAATAACACATGCAAAATCCGATCTCTCTAACTCGAAAAACACTGAAGTTATAGCATTTCCGATCAATCAGTTATATGGCAGCTATAGGATATAGTCGACCGATCCCGGCCGTTCCGACTTATATACTGCGTTCAAAGGAAAGAAGGGTGTGTGCAAAGTTTTAAGACGATAGCTTTAAGACGATAACTGAGTGACTAGTTCGCGTAGAAACAGACAGACAGACGGACATGCTCATATCACCTCAGGAGGTGATCCTGATCAAGGATATATATATACTTTATAGGGTCGAACATGTCTCCTTTACTGCGTTGCACCACTAACCATACAGCATATAGACAATCCATTTCATACAACGAAAATGGACGCAAACATTTCTTGCGACAGGCCCCAGCAGGCCCCAGAGAGAATTCTTACTCTCTTTCTTACACTCATCGTTCGTTCATCTCTCATTAAATCAGTGGTGGGCAAACTCTCATTTTACATAGCACGCGAGTATAGGGTAGGAAATTCTGCCGCAGCGCTGCCGGCACACTGACAGTGTGAGCATTCTCAATTTTTTTTAGAAGCTCGCTCATTTGCTCTCATTTTTATTCATTTGACAGCCCAAACTAAAAATCAAAATTTTTCCACTGAGAAAAATTTTTTCAGAAATTGGGTTGGAAAAAGTTTTCTTCATGGAGAATATATTTAGGGAAGCGTAGTTTTTCATTTGCTTAAGAAATGTTGCTAGCAAAGCTTTTTTTAAAATAAAATACTCAATTTTAGTGCCCATTCCAACTTTTGAATTAACGAAAATTGAAATAAAAAAATACGTTTTTTTCGCTCAGTGAATTCTCTGCTCTCATTGTTTTTCTCTGCTACGCACACACTCAAATTTTAAACATGTGTTAGTTTTGCCCACCACTGCATTAAATGCTTTCTGCTTTTCAGTCTCTGAACGGAGCGCGATGAAGAAGGTTGGCCTGCTCTTCGGTTGATCTTTGTGTGTATGCGTGTCACACATTCACATATACGGGTGTATGTGTGCGTGCGATTTCGTTTCGAAGCCAGCGCACAACATTTTGATTTTTGTAACTTTTTAGGCTTGTTACCCTAAGACAATTCGGGTATTCGTTATTGGGTGAAATGACGAACGATGTAATATTATTTTTTATATTAAATTTTTTATTATTTTAGCATATTTATATATTTTTAGGGGAGTGAGCAGACACAAAACTTTACTTTGACTTTTTTCAGTCTGTCAAAGTAAATTTTCTTATTTAGTCAACTTTAATGTAAATTTAAATAATAAAAATTTTAAAAAGGGTAACAACTTATTTCAAAAAACAACTTATTTCAAAACAACAAATTCAAAAATCTTTGCTATAATTTGTTGTAAACACCAATTAAAAATAAATAAATGGGAATATGTTTTAAAATTGTTAAATCATACATTTATTAAATGAAAGGAAAACTCATAGCCAGAAATATACCCTGTTCCTATCTCAGTATATTGGTTTTTAAAGATTCGTAAAAATATATATATGCAAAAAATTGTACTGCCAAGACTTAATCTTATTCCTAAATAAATGTAAAATGTATGCTAAAATATTTCACCCAATAACGAATACCCGAATTGTCTTAGGGTTACAAGCCTGAAAAGTTACAAAAATCAAAATCAACCTTCTTCATCGCGTTCAGAGACTGAGAAACAGAAAGCATTGAATGAGAGTATGAGCGTAAGATGAACGAACGAGGGGTGTAAAAAAGACAGTAAGAATTATCTCTGGGGCTTGTCGCAAGAAATTTTTGCGTCCATTTTGATTGTATGAAATGGGTTGTCTATATGCTGTATGGTTAGTGGTTGCACACTTTTGACCAAAATTATAATACCCTCTGCAAGCGTATAAAATCAAGACAAGTCGGCTATAGTCAAGTTTGCCGACTCGGGGGAAAAAACTCTGAAGCAATTAATTAGGAAAGGATAATAAAATACGAACAGAAAGGCAGTCGGACATGGCTATATCAGCTCTGCGGCTTAAGCTGATCAAGATTATATATATGTATATATAAATATACTTTATAGGATGGGACATGATTCCTTCTATATGTTACATGCATTAACATGAATAAAATATACCCTTAGACTCTACGAGTAGCGGGTATAATAATATAAATTAAATTAATGGAGAAAAAGTAAGCATTAGGTAAATGAATGATTTATATATTTCTAAAGAACGATTCATTTTATCTTTCTGTGGGTGGCTCTAGTTCGGAGCTTTCATCAAATGTGGCTCCGTAAGTGGGCCTTACGTTAGCTTGAGTTGCATCGTATGAAATGTCTTCTTTGAACCGTGTCCATTTTATAAGAGTTTCAGGCGATCGATATAGAAATATTAGCTTCCCATATAAGTCTTCCTCCAGTCGGTACTCCTGGGTTTCGCGAACTAAATATATATCATTGCATAATTTTAAAACCCTATCGACATACGGTAAGTCTTCAAACATTATTCGCCTATGGTTATTTGCAATCAGAGATCGGATTACTCTAGAAACAACATATACGAATGTTGTATATAGCCCAATAATCCTGTTTTTACATGAAATATTAATACATCTATGTTAAAATGGATTAAACCTTACCCGGTTTTTTCTAGGAAACTCATGGCCGACGGAAAAGATTTATCATTAAACACATAAAGTACCACTCCATCATCACGGCCGCTATTTGGTAATGCAGATAAAATGGCATTATAAAATTTATCTTCACAATAGTCAAACATTTCCCACCAGGTTTTGCCTTCGGATTTTTTTTTGTTCATGATTATGGGACGGGAAAATTTACCTAGGCGGTAAAAGGTTATACAAAATTATGATATTAATATTAAAACAAGATGTATTTAAAAACCCATTTATAATATAAAAAAGCATGTTTTTTTGAGGAACTAAATTTTTTTTTTTTAAAATTTTTTTTCAAAATTTGACACTTGAGTTTATTAACTTAAATAAAAATCCTAAATCTTTTCAAAACTACTTATTAGCATCGAATCACGGAATTAGTTAAAAGGCCTAGATAATTTCCAATATTTATTCTGTCAGCAATGGTCGAGGTGGGGGTCTTAAGCTTAAGCTTAATAATAAGTTTAAATTCTCAAAAGCGCATGATATACCTACATATATTTATAAATACTTATACCTATACTTATACTTAAAGGGCATGATTATACCCAATGATTGGTGTTCATGATTATATTTTAAAACCGATTGAACGGTTTTGGTGGCTCTGTTTTTGGTGGAAACGTTGTCCAGATCCACTTTCCCACTGCACTGGCCGCATGAACGACAATTTTTGAGCAGACTACTTTCAACTTTCCCAGTCGTTTGTGTTGTCTCTGTCGCTGTCATCATTGTCATCATTCCAACAAGACATGGTAAAACCTGATGCGATGAATGCAAATAGAACTATTCGCTTGAAACGGCAGCTAGGCTAGCGAAAATACCGCAAAACTTTTTTGACAACCTTATATATTTGGTCAATCGATCCGACCTACTAAATTTCATAGGGATCGGCAGAATATATTCCCTAGCTGCCACATAACTGAACGATCGAATATGAAACACTTCGGTGGTTGCGACAGTGCACTATTGCGATCTTCGAAGTTTGTAGCGCCGTTCCAGTAGAGCGCTCATTTAAAAGCTGTTCGCTTATTTGTTTTATTCACTCATGTTAGCGTTAACAGACATAAGCCTGTAAAGGCCCGGGCAATAAAGGCTAACAGTTGATAAGCACATTATTAGCTCATTATTATTTTCAGTTTTCTACCTCTGCGTATAATTAAGGTTTCTGTTTTTATGCATACTGTGGCGTCCAATTGTTTTTGCGTTTCCTTCCCAATTATGCCATGGATGGTTTGAAGTTTGATGGAAGTTTTAACGCCGCCACAGAAAAGACGCCCATGTAGATGCTCTTGATCGTTTATTTGTTTTGTTCGCTCTTAACAGACATAAGCCGGTAAAGGCAAGGTCAGAGTGCAAACAGTGGGTACAGTCGATAGGCACTGTTCAACACTTCAAATTCCTTCTAAAATTCGAACGCATTACGAAATTCCGTTCTAGCCCCTGAAAAGTGCTGCCGTTGTCGCTCCAGAGTCCTACTGGGCTGTTAGAATACGAGAGTCAGTGGTTATTGAATACGCTACCTTGGCATATATTGCACACATCGAGAGGAAGATGAAAAGCACTCCATATTGTTTCTCTGAATTGCTTCTAACCCTCTCCATCAATAGTCCAAAAGTAGTCCACGCCCGTGTAGCTAAAGAGTCTACGAAAGGCTGCTACTCTAATATAAGGAATTTACGTCCTGCGCGGCGGTTTGGGGTTTCCATCGTTGGCAGAAGCGTTGTATCCAAGCAAGAATGGATCTAAGCTTTGGAATTCATCAATAGCTTGATGAAATTACAAAATTTTATATGTGAAGTTCGCTGACTTCAATACATTCACATCGAAGTAACATATCGAATAATAAAATAATTTTATCGCAAGTACTACCACATCCCTGGTGAAATAGTTTTTAAGGAGATAAGCAAACCTGGCCTGGTTGGGATACAAACTAAACAGTCAACAATTGTGTGGATTGTTATATAAGACGATTGCATCAGCTGCCGCCAAAAATGGAAGGGAATTACTTCGGACCAATTTATGTCACTGTTGCACAGTTAGGGTGACCAGATAGCTGAAGTGGAAAATACGGACACTTTTCTCGCAACGCTATATGCAATGTATGTACGCGACAGTATGCATACTAGAGGTCTGCAGGAATACATTCTTATTGCCTCAGCCATAGAATACATCCGAATGGAATAGAATGAATGAGTGCAAGAGACACAACGAATTGAGTGAGAGGGAGTGGGAGAGTGAAAGAGCATTCTAACTCATGGGCATTCCCTTGCTTTGAAACAGAGTGAATTGGGGTGGGAAGTAAAAAGAGTGCTTTTGGAATGAGGAATGCAGCCGAATGTCTCGAATGGTTTTTTAAAACACTCTATGCATTCATTTATTTTCTTCTGTTGAGCAAAACGCTTCCCTAATACTTCTTTCATAATGAGGGAATTGACCGAAAGGTGAATTATAATGAAAGTGTTTTTTTACTTATGGTTTTTAACGGTTATTATTATTATCTTAGTGTTTTTTGTTTAGTTTTCTTAAGTTTTTCCAAATTAAACTATTTTACAAATTTTTTTTAGCGGCAAAATTTTGTTGGAAAAGTATTTATTAATAAATATTGAAAATATTTTTACATTTTTATAATTAAAATATGTAAAATAAAATATACAACATAATAATGAGTATTTCTGAAAAAAAACAATGACTTGCTTTCACTTTTCAATTATTTTATTATCAGCGTCTAAAAAACAGGCAAATATGCATAGTTGTATGGTACATTCTAGAATGCATTCGAAACAATTCGAATGCGAACTGTAACTCTAACTCATTCAATTCGGTTTTCAACCCCCGAATGTTGTGCGAGTGAGACCTATACAGTCGCACTCACTCATTCATTAATTTTCGTCTCAGCATTCTATCTCACTCAATTCATTTTCAAGGTTGTGCATTTGAATGTCGTTTTTTAGCTATTCATGCAGACCTCTAATGCATACATAGCAAACCGAATAACCAGACGCAATCGTCCCATATTTCTAGGAAATTTTACCGTATAACGCATGGTAAACTGATTGCGCGTCCTCTAAACGTGTGACGTGTCACGACTAGCGAGACGTCAACTGCGAGCGCGGGCGCTTTCGAATGTTTAAGTCTAGAAACTCATTTCGGAAAAATTTCAGGTGCAACCTGGTTTTTCGTCAAAAACGCGAAAAATACGGACATTTTACAAAAAATACGGACTAACGGACACAGAGCTGAAAATACGGACATGTCCGTATTAATACGGACGCCTGGTCACCCTATGCACAGTGGTCCGGCGTGTATGGGGAGAGCGGCCAAAAACGCGTTGACAGACCACGTTAGTCTATCATATTTCTGGAAGATACCAATAATAGAAAAAAACGAAACCAATCAAACTTCTAAAATTCGCCACATGTAGCAGCTTCAACTTACACTAATGATAAGAATCAATACTATAGAGAAATTGAAAAAAAGGACAGCTATATTCGAATTTCCCGACAAATTTTTAACGCCCCCATCCCGTCCCCACAAGTTGAAAATTTCCGTAGCGTCAGTATAGGAAGTTATTTTGAAAAACTTTTGTTGCTTTACTATTTCAATGGCTAAATCAGCCAAGTTTAAGAGGAGTTATAGACTGATTCCCATTCTAGTGATTCTAGTGAACTTCCGATTTTGACCATGGACTCCATTGGCACTTACGCAGATCAAGTTAGTATCAAAATGTTGGCACGCCCAATCCCGCTCCCAAAAGGGAAATCTCGTTGTAGAGCCAGTTCGAATATGGTTTCGGAAAATGTTTCGATGCCAAGCTATTCTAATGACTAATCCTAAATCAATTTAGAATTATTTTTAGAGCAATTATAGACTTTTTAATTTATTTTTAGACTTTTTATTTCTTGCGACAGGCCCCAGCAGGCCCCAGAGAGAATTCTTACTCTCTTTCTTACACTCATCGTTCGTTCATCTCTCATTAAATGCTTTCTGCTTTTCAGTCGGACTAAGTCGGACAAAAAATACGGACTAACGGACACAGAGCTGAAAATACGGACATGTCCGTATTAATACGGACGCCTGGTCACCCTATGCACAGTGGTCCGGCGTGTATGGGGAGAGCGGCCAAAAACGCGTTGACAGACCACGTTAGTCTATCATATTTCTGGAAGATACCAATAATAGAAAAAAACGAAACCAATCAAACTTCTAAAATTCGCCACATGTAGCAGCTTCAACTTACACTAATGATAAGAATCAATACTATAGAGAAATTGAAAAAAAGGACAGCTATATTCGAATTTCCCGACAAATTTTTAACGCCCCCATCCCGTCCCCACAAGTTGAAAATTTCCGTAGCGTCAGTATAGGAAGTTATTTTGAAAAACTTTTGTTGCTTTACTATTTCAATGGCTAAATCAGCCAAGTTTAAGAGGAGTTATAGACTGATTCCCATTCTAGTGATTCTAGTGAACTTCCGATTTTGACCATGGACTCCATTGGCACTTACGCAGATCAAGTTAGTATCAAAATGTTGGCACGCCCAATCCCGCTCCCAAAAAGGAAATCTCGTTGTAGAGCCAGTTCGAATATGGTTTCGGAAAATGTTTCGATGCCAAGCTATTCTAATGACTAATCCTAAATCAATTTAGAATTATTTTTAGAGCAATTATAGACTTTTTATTTTATTTTTAGACTTTTTATTTCTTGCGACAGGCCCCAGCAGGCCCCAGAGAGAATTCTTACTCTCTTTCTTACACTCATCGTTCGTTCATCTCTCAATAAATGCTTTCTGCTTTTCAGTCTCTGAACGGAGCGCGATGAAGAAGGTTGGCCTGCTCTTCGGTTGATCTTTGTGTGTATGCGTGTTACACATTCACATATACGGGTGTATGTGTGCGTGCGATTTCGTTTCGAAGCCAGCGCACAACATTTTGATTTTTGTAACTTTTTAGGCTTGTTACCCTAAGACAATTCGGGTATTCGTTATTGGGTGAAATGACGAACGATGTAATATTATTTTTTATATTAAATTTTTTATTATTTTAGCATATTTATATATTTTTAGGGGAGTGAGCAGACACAAAACTTTACTTTGACTTTTTCAGTCTGTCAAAGTAAATTTTCTTATTTAGTCAACTTTAATGTAAATTTAAATAATAAAAATTTTAAAAAGGGTAACAACTTATTTCAAAAAACAACTTATTTCAAAACAACAAATTCAAAAATCTTTGCTATAATTTGTTGTAAACACCAATTAAAAATAAATAAATGGGAATTTGTTTTAAAATTGTTAAATCATACATTTATTAAATGAAAGGAAAACTCATAGCCAGAAATATACCCTGTTCCTATCTCAGTATATTGGTTTTTAAAGATTCGTAAAAATATATATATGCAAAAAATTGTACTGCCAAGACTTAATCTTATTCCTAAATAAATGTAAAATGTATGCTAAAATATTTCACCCAATAACGAATACCCGAATTGTCTTAGGGTTACAAGCCTGAAAAGTTACAAAAATCAAAATCAACCTTCTTCATCGCGTTCAGAGACTGAGAAACAGAAAGCATTGAATGAGAGTATGAGCGTAAGATGAACGAACGAGGGGTGTAAAAAAGACAGTAAGAATTATCTCTGGGGCTTGTCGCAAGAAATTTTGAAAATCCAGGTTCAGGAGACGGGGCTTTGATGTTGATGATCCTAGATCCTGTCTTGTCCTGATTTTACGACGCGGTGAATTTATTTGAATTGAAGTTACACTTCGTTGTTTTCGTTTTTGTTGTAAATGTTTTAGTATATTTTTGTTTGATAAATTATAATTAATTTGTTTAATAAATAACAATTCAATTGAAAACAAATTCAAAATTATAAAAACGGAGCATCCGTTGACAACATGTATTATAAGTTTCGATTTTATAAAGCAATATGGTATAAACATTTTTTAGCGGGTAAAGCTCCCTTGCAACGGATTAAGAAAGCTCTGGTGTGTGTTCTTCGGGCGTTTGACAGTCATTGGCCCTGGCTTGCATATTCACATCGAGTGATTTCATCCCTTTCTGAACCTTCGCTGAAGCACCTAAATATAAACAGGATTTGATATAGGAATTGAAAATGATTTCTACATTACTTTGGACCTGGGAAAACCATATAACCACCATAAGAAAATAATGGATATGATCTTTTGATACGCAGCGCTAAAATATAACAAGAAAGGAAAGCTATCTTTGGGAGGAGCCGAAGTTGATATACCCTTGCAGTTAAAACCGTATATATATCGATAAAATCGGATATAGTTCGGCGGATCCTTAAGAGAATATGATAATATATCCAATTTATTACAATAAAAAATTTAAAAAAAAGTCCCAAGCTTCTATCTTCAAGAACACCAAAGTTGGTATTTTTAGCAAATGCCAAATACCGTTTCCGATCGTTCAGTCATATGGCAGCTATAAGATATAGTCGGCCGATTGTTTTGAAATTTGGTAGGTGCGATCAACTGACCAAAAATAGCATCCGTTACATGGTTCTATCTTCAAAAATACAAAAGTTAAGGCATTTCCGATTGTTCAGTTATATGGAAGCTGTAGGATATAGTCGAACCTTTATGAAATTTGGCATGCCGTATTATTTTGCCAAAAATAACACATGCAAAATCCGATCTCTCTAACTCGAAAAACACTGAAGTTATAGCATTTCCGATCAATCAGTTATATGGCAGCTATAGGATATAGTCGACCGATCCCGGCCGTTCCGACTTATATACTGCGTTCAAAGGAAAGAAGGGTGTGTGCAAAGTTTTAAGACGATAGCTTTAAGACGATAACTGAGTGACTAGTTCGCGTAGAAACAGACAGACAGACGGACATGCTCATATCACCTCAGGAGGTGATCCTGATCAAGGATATATATATACTTTATAGGGTCGAACATGTCTCCTTTACTGCGTTGCACCACTAACCATACAGCATATAGACAATCCATTTCATACAACGAAAATGGACGCAAACATTTCTTGCGACAGGCCCCAGCAGGCCCCAGAGAGAATTCTTACTCTCTTTCTTACACTCATCGTTCGTTCATCTCTCATTTAATGCTTTCTGCTTTTCAGTCTCTGAACGGAGCGCGATGAAGAAGGTTGGCCTGCTCTTCGGTTGATCTTTGTGTGTATGCGTGTCACACATTCACATATACGGGTGTATGTGTGCGTGCGATTTCGTTTCGAAGCCAGCGCACAACATTTTGATTTTTGTAACTTTTTAGGCTTGTTACCCTAAGACAATTCGGGTATTCGTTATTGGGTGAAATGACGAACGATGTAATATTATTTTTTATATTAAATTTTTTATTATTTTAGCATATTTATATATTTTTAGGGGAGTGAGCAGACACAAAACTTTACTTTGACTTTTTTCAGTCTGTCAAAGTAAATTTTCTTATTTAGTCAACTTTAATGTAAATTTAAATAATAAAAATTTTAAAAAGGGTAACAACTTATTTCAAAAAACAACTTATTTCAAAACAACAAATTCAAAAATCTTTGCTATAATTTGTTGTAAACACCAATTAAAAATAAATAAATGGGAATTTGTTTTAAAATTGTTAAATCATACATTTATTAAATGAAAGGAAAACTCATAGCCAGAAATATACCCTGTTCCTATCTCAGTATATTGGTTTTTAAAGATTCGTAAAAATATATATATGCAAAAAATTGTACTGCCAAGACTTAATCTTATTCCTAAATAAATGTAAAATGTATGCTAAAATATTTCACCCAATAACGAATACCCGAATTGTCTTAGGGTTACAAGCCTGAAAAGTTACAAAAATCAAAATCAACCTTCTTCATCGCGTTCAGAGACTGAGAAACAGAAAGCATTGAATGAGAGTATGAGCGTAAGATGAACGAACGAGGGGTGTAAAAAAGACAGTAAGAATTATCTCTGGGGCTTGTCGCAAGAAATTTTGAAAATCCAGGTTCAGGAGACGGGGCTTTGATGTTGATGATCCTAGATCCTGTCTTGTCCTGATTTTACGACGCGGTGAATTTATTTGAATTGAAGTTACACTTCGTTGTTTTCGTTTTTGTTGTAAATGTTTTAGTATATTTTTGTTTGATAAATTATAATTAATTTGTTTAATAAATAACAATTCAATTGAAAACAAATTCAAAATTATAAAAACGGAGCATCCGTTGACAACATGTATTATAAGTTTCGATTTTATAAAGCAATATGGTATAAACATTTTTTAGCGGGTAAAGCTCCCTTGCAACGGATTAAGAAAGCTCTGGTGTGTGTTCTTCGGGCGTTTGACAGTCATTGGCCCTGGCTTGCATATTCACATCGAGTGATTTCATCCCTTTCTGAACCTTCGCTGAAGCACCTAAATATAAACAGGATTTGATATAGGAATTGAAAATGATTTCTACATTACTTTGGACCTGGGAAAACCATATAACCACCATAAGAAAATAATGGATATGATCTTTTGATACGCAGCGCTAAAATATAACAAGAAAGGAAAGCTATCTTTGGGAGGAGCCGAAGTTGATATACCCTTGCAGTTAAAACCGTATATATATCGATAAAATCGGATATAGTTCGGCGGATCCTTAAGAGAATATGATAATATATCCAATTTATTACAATAAAAAATTTAAAAAAAAGTCCCAAGCTTCTATCTTCAAGAACACCAAAGTTGGTATTTTTAGCAAATGCCAAATACCGTTTCCGATCGTTCAGTCATATGGCAGCTATAAGATATAGTCGGCCGATTGTTTTGAAATTTGGTAGGTGCGATCAACTGACCAAAAATAGCATCCGTTACATGGTTCTATCTTCAAAAATACAAAAGTTAAGGCATTTCCGATTGTTCAGTTATATGGAAGCTGTAGGATATAGTCGAACCTTTATGAAATTTGGCATGCCGTATTATTTTGCCAAAAATAACACATGCAAAATCCGATCTCTCTAACTCGAAAAACACTGAAGTTATAGCATTTCCGATCAATCAGTTATATGGCAGCTATAGGATATAGTCGACCGATCCCGGCCGTTCCGACTTATATACTGCGTTCAAAGGAAAGAAGGGTGTGTGCAAAGTTTTAAGACGATAGCTTTAAGACGATAACTGAGTGACTAGTTCGCGTAGAAACAGACAGACAGACGGACATGCTCATATCACCTCAGGAGGTGATCCTGATCAAGGATATATATATACTTTATGGGGTCGAACATGTCTCCTTTACTGCGTTGCACCACTAACCATACAGCATATAGACAATCCATTTCATACAACGAAAATGGACGCAAACATTTCTTGCGACAGGCCCCAGCAGGCCCCAAAAAGAATTCTTACTCTCTTTCTTACACTCATCGTTCGTTCATCTCTCATTAAATGCTTTCTGCTTTTCAGTCTCTGAACGGAGCGCGATGAAGAAGGTTGGCCTGCTCTTCGGTTGATCTTTGTGTGTATGCGTGTCACACATTCACATATACGGGTGTATGTGTGCGTGCGATTTCGTTTCGAAGCCAGCGCACAACATTTTGATTTTTGTAACTTTTTAGGCTTGTTACCCTAAGACAATTCGGGTATTCGTTATTGGGTGAAATGACGAACGATGTAATATTATTTTTTATATTAAATTTTTTATTATTTTAGCATATTTATATATTTTTAGGGGAGTGAGCAGACACAAAACTTTACTTTGACTTTTTTCAGTCTGTCAAAGTAAATTTTCTTATTTAGTCAACTTTAATGTAAATTTAAAAATAAAAATTTTAAAAACGGTAACAACTTATTTCAAAACAACAAATTCAAAAATCTTTGCTATAATTTGTTGTAAACACCAATTAAAAATAAATAAATGGGAATTTGTTTTAAAATTGTTAAATCATACATTTATTAAATGAAAGGAAAACTCATAGCCAGAAATATACCCTGTTCCTATCTCAGTATATTGGTTTTTAAAGATTCGTAAAAATATATATATGCAAAAAATTGTACTGCCAAGACTTAATCTTATTCCTAAATAAATGTAAAATGTATGCTAAAATATTTTACCCAATAACGAATACCCGAATTGTCTTAGGGTTACAAGCCTGAAAAGTTACAAAAATCAAAATCAACCTTCTTCATCGCGTTCAGAGACTGAGAAACAGAAAGCATTGAATGAGAGTATGAGCGTAAGATGAACGAACGAGGGGTGTAAAAAAGACAGTAAGAATTATCTCTGGGGCTTGTCGCAAGAAATTTTGAAAATCCAGGTTCAGGAGACGGGGCTTTGATGTTGATGATCCTAGATCCTGTCTTGTCCTGATTTTACGACGCGGTGAATTTATTTGAATTGAAGTTACACTTCGTTGTTTTCGTTTTTGTTGTAAATGTTTTAGTATATTTTTGTTTGATAAATTATAATTAATTTGTTTAATAAATAACAATTCAATTGAAAACAAATTCAAAATTATAAAAACGGAGCATCCGTTGACAACATGTATTATAAGTTTCGATTTTATAAATCAATATGGTATAAACATTTTTTAGCGGGTAAAGCTCCCTTGCAACGGATTAAGAAAGCTCTGGTGTGTGTTCTTCGGGCGTTTGACAGTCATTGGCCCTGGCTTGCATATTCACATCGAGTGATTTCATCCCTTTCTGAACCTTCGCTGAAGCACCTAAATATAAACAGGATTTGATATAGGAATTGAAAATGATTTCTACATTACTTTGGACCTGGGAAAACCATATAACCACCATAAGAAAATAATGGATATGATCTTTTGATACGCAGCGCTAAAATATAACAAGAAAGGAAAGCTATCTTTGGGAGGAGCCGAAGTTGATATACCCTTGCAGTTAAAACCGTATATATATCGATAAAATCGGATATAGTTCGGCGGATCCTTAAGAGAATATGATAATATATCCAATTTATTACAATAAAAAATTTAAAAAAAAGTCCCAAGCTTCTATCTTCAAGAACACCAAAGTTGGTATTTTTAGCAAATGCCAAATACCGATTCCGATCGTTCAGTCATATGGCAGCTATAAGATATAGTCGGCCGATTGTTTTGAAATTTGGTAGGTGCGATCAACTGACCAAAAATAGCATCCGTTACATGGTTCTATCTTCAAAAATACAAAAGTTAAGGCATTTCCGATTGTTTAGTTATATGGAAGCTGTAGGATATACCCTACATACCCTACCCTGTAGTCGAACCCTTATGAAATTTGGCATGCCGTATTATTTTGCCAAAAATAACACATGCAAAATCCGATCTCTCTAACTCGAAAAACACTGAAGTTATAGCATTTCCGATCAATCAGTTATAGGGCAGCTATAGGATATAGTCGACCGATCCCGGCCGTTCCGACTTATATACTGCGTTCAAAGGAAAGAAGGGTGTGTGCAAAGTTTTAAGACGATAGCTTTAAGACGATAACTGAGTGACTAGTTCGCGTAGAAACAGACAGACAGACGGACATGCTCATATCACCTCAGAAGGTGATCCTGATCAAGGATATATATATACTTTATAGGGTCGAACATGTCTCCTTTACTGCGTTGCACCACTAACCATACAGCATATAGACAATCCATTTCATACAACGAAAATGGACGCAAACATTTCTTGCGACAGGCCCCAGCAGGCCCCAGAGAGAATTCTTACTCTCTTTCTTACACTCATCGTTCGTTCATCTCTCATTAAATGCTTTCTGTTTTTCAGTCTCTGAACGGAGCGCGATGATGAAGGTTGGCCTGCTCTTCGGTTGATCTTTGTGTGTATGCGTGTCACACATTCACATATACGGGTGTATGTGTGCGTGCGATTTCGTTTCGAAGCCAGCGCACAACATTTTGATTTTTGTAACTTTTTAGGCTTGTTACCCTAAGACAATTCGGGTATTCGTTATTGGGTGAAATGACGAACGATGTAATATTATTTTTTATATTAAATTTTTTATTATTTTAGCATATTTATATATTTTTAGGGGAGTGAGCAGACACAAAACTTTACTTTGACTTTTTTCAGTCTGTCAAAGTAAATTTTCTTATTTAGTCAACTTTAATGTAAATTTAAAAATAAAAATTTTAAAAAGGGTAACAACTTATTTCAAAAAACAACTTATTTCAAAACAACAAATTCAAAAATCTTTGCTATAATTTGTTGTAAACACCAATTAAAAATAAATAAATGGGAATTTGTTTTAAAATTGTTAAATCATACATTTATTAAATGAAAGGAAAACTCATAGCCAGAAATATACCCTGTTCCTATCTCAGTATATTGGTTTTTAAAGATTCGTAAAAATATATATATGCAAAAAATTGTACTGCCAAGACTTAATCTTATTCCTAAATAAATGTAAAATGTATGCTAAAATATTTCACCCAATAACGAATACCCGAATTGTCTTAGGGTTACAAGCCTGAAAAGTTACAAAAATCAAAATCAACCTTCTTCATCGCGTTCAGAGACTGAGAAACAGAAAGCATTGAATGAGAGTATGAGCGTAAGATGAACGAACGAGGGGTGTAAAAAAGACAGTAAGAATTATCTCTGGGGCTTGTCGCAAGAAATTTTTGCGTCCATTTTGATTGTATGAAATGGGTTGTCTATATGCTGTATGGTTAGTGGTTGCACACTTTTGACCAAAATTATAATACCCTCTGCAAGCGTATAAAAACAAGACAAGTCGGCTATAGTCAAGTTTGCCGACTCGGGGGAAAAAACTCTGAAGCAATTAATTAGGAAAGGATAATAAAATACGAACAGAAAGGCAGTCGGACATGGCTATATCAGCTCTGCGGCTTAGGCTGATCAAGATTATATATATGTATATATAAATATACTTTATAGGATGGGACATGATTCCTTCTATATGTTACATGCATTAACATGAATAAAATATACCCTTAGACTCTACGAGTAGCGGGTATAATAATATAAATTAAATTAATGGAGAAAAAGTAAGCATTAGGTGAATGAATGATTTATATATTTCTAAAGAACGATTCATTTTATCTTTCTGTGGGTGGCTCTAGTTCGGAGCTTTCATCAAATGTGGCTCCGTAAGTGGGCCTTACGTTAGCTTGAGTTGCATCGTATGAAATGTCTTCTTTGAACCGTGTCCATTTTATAAGAGTTTCAGGCGATCGATATAGAAATATTAGCTTCCCATATAAGTCTTCCTCCAGTCGGTACTCCTGGGTTTCGCGAACTAAATATATATCATTGCATAATTTTAAAACCCTATCGACATACGGTAAGTCTTCAAACATTATTCGCCTATGGTTATTTGCAATCAGAGATCGGATTACTCTAGAAACAACATATACGAATGTTGTATATAGCCCAATAATCCTGTTTTTACATGAAATATTAATACATCTATGTTAAAATGGATTAAACCTTACCCGGTTTTTTCTAGGAAACTCATGGCCGACGGAAAAGATTTATCATTAAACACATAAAGTACCACTCCATCATCACGGCCGCTCTCCTTCATAAAAGGAGAGGATGAGGCAAGTGCACTGGATACCGCTATTTCCTTTCCATTTCGAAGCGCCTTTATGTCCTCCCAAAAATGCACAAGCTGCACAAGTCGCAAAAAAAGCTGCGTTCCAAACTTTATATCGCTAAACGTGACACCTTTGTGGTGAATTCGTTAAGAAAGCTTATACACGTAAGCGAATACCCTCTGCAGTGCTCGAATCGAATTACAGTACTTAGAAACAGCTGTTATATCCACTGTTATGTGTAGCTATATATGTATAGCTGTTATATCGAACGGAGACTAAATGAGCAGGGCCCTTGCACGTAACTCCAGGGTCGGACTCTCAGATGGGATCGCGGTTGGCCACTCTTTTTGGGCTCCAAGGAAAAATGGAGGACCATAGATTATACTCAATAAATTCATTGGAAATAGCACCAAGCGACAGAATATTTACCGGGATATTTGCCTTTTGTGTGTCATCCAAGTCGAGTTTTTTGCTGCAACGGCAGGCTACACACAGCAGCTCATAAAAAAAATTGGCTCCGATAAGAAGATCGGTACGCTGGGGACGGAAAAACTCTGGATCAGCCAAAGAAAGATTGCCCGGAATATTCCAACTGGCGAGATCCAAATTTAAGCTAGGCTGTATGCCCTTGATATTGGCGGCGATGACAGCGTTAACCAGGGCAGAGTATTCGGAGCAGTGGGACCGCAGGAGAACATCAACAGGGAATCCGTCTGTCGCAAAGCCAGCATGGCCAATACCAGACACCGCCATGCACCTCCGGAGCTGCAGCTGACTAGCCAGCCAGGAAGTGATCACGTGCACCTGCAATCCAGAATAAAACATAGCAACAGAACAAGGGCTCCAGCGCGACTACGACATTACCTGGGACCATCCACCGCATAAATTACAGGCAAAGGGAAGCGAATTAGTAACAATAAAATACGATCTACTTTTATTTGTACCTCGGCGCCTTTCCACCTGAGCGCCCGGGGCGTATGCAGCATGGCCACGTTCCTAGCGTTGAATTTGTCCGAAAGACCTCGAAGAGCTGCTATTGAGCCACTTTCTAACAGACTGAGGCCCAGAATCTCGTTCATATGAGCCTGAAATATTAAGCGACGATTATTAAATCGTTTTTCCAACAAATTCAGCGCGACATCAGAATTTTCGTCGGATAATTCCAAGGAACGAACTGCTTCGAAAGCGGACTCCCGAAGGCAAGATCGCAACCGTTGCAGCTTTTCCACCTTACTGATATGAGGATTGAAAATTTGAAAATACCGAAGCGACGTTTGGTACTCGATTTCGGCATGAATTGTCGCTACGAGTTCTGAAACATTCCATCGGAGATCACTGATCTGCGAAATGTCCAAATCCTCAAGCTCCCCGCCTTGAAGTTACTGAACATGGCGACTATTTGGCATGTATTATTGATTATACTAAGTAATGACCAATGTAACCAACGCAAAGTAAATAATTCGGGTTATTAAATAATCCGGAGCCAAAATTGTATCGCTCAAAGTTTATTTGCTCGCGGCGAACACGATCTGTCCCACTGTGTGCTCAGAACTGTAAGCGGAATTGTGGAACGTATGTATACATATATGAAGCTTATCTGCGAATGCGCTTTCGTTGTGGAACGTAAGTTTGTATGTGTGTCAAATAAATAATTCTCTAGGCAACAACAAAACTGCCGCTTATGTTTATGTTTTTATGTTTAATAGATTATACACAATAATTTGATTATTATTATAAATAAACGGTTTTCTCATTAGCCGTTGATGTGCTGATATGCTGCGTATGCCATTGTTCAGTAAATACTGTTTTTAAAATGTTTATTCTACACCACATATATTTTCGCGGATCTACTTTGACCTTCGACGAAATAGATAAAAGCCACATCGTCATAGGCGCCTTTGATCGAGGCAACCCCGAAGGCATGATTCCAAAAGACAAATGGAAATGGGGGGGAATCCACCCTAGCCACGAATTTCTTTGAAATCCTTGCCACTAAACCGGGACCCACACCCGACTGCAAAGACGTAAGGTGGTTTGAGAAGAGCGGTAGGTGTAGCTATTCAAATCGGCGTTACAAGAGCTCTATAAGGGGACTAACAGGGCTAAGCTGGCGTGACGTCCCTTGCAGACCCGACCAAGGATATGGATTCCGGCTTCCATTAAGGAGCTAGACCAAATAGTTTCGAGGCTCCAGCGATGTAACCCTTACCTTCCCACGACGGACTGGCATGTGAAGATCGACTGACTGGAAGATCGATAAAACGAAGGGACCGACGAACCAGGTGGTCCTCATAACAAACCAGAAATCGCTAGGTCCCATAGAGACCACTCACGGGGATCTAAACTTTAGATTCAGCCGTATCACCGTAAGGGTGTACAGTGCGACTACGGAAGCGACGCAAAAACAGGAAAGATCCCAGGAAAACTGGCCTCCGAAATCGAGGCTTCAGATGCCGAGGGTAGTCACGAGAATGGCTTGGTTGCGATGCATGCCAGCAAGTCGGATGGGTGACGATGACAAGGACTGAAAGGTCTCTGGACTAGGGACCAAGGACTGTAAGCATTTAGTAGCAGGTTCAGAAGGTAAAACTGAATTCATGCTAAAAAGTATTTAAGAATATTTTTCATAGTATGTCTATAACATACCATGCAGACTATGCGGCGGCACCCGTGGATTTTCAACCAACTCCCATCCGGTTGGTGTCGTGGTACATGGCCTACGAAAGCACCAAATCCCCAAAAGACCTATTGAAAAGGCTAGCGAAAGACAGCGAGAAGCGCAACATTGGCCTTCTAATAGGATGTGGCTCCAATGTCCACCACACACTGACTGTGGGACCTTAACTTTATAATCGAGTCAAACCGGTTCCTCTTATAGGGAAAATGACCCCCTGTTATTATTTAAAACCGTAAAGAATCAATAAATTAATCATTAGTGTCCAAACAAATACTCAGCTCCATTTCTCACTGGAGAGTGTTAGATCAGCACTCATTCTCCGACCATAGATAGACTTTTTTACTTGTACTTTTTAAAAGCTCAAAGCCAACAATCTTCCAAAACCCTAGGAAAACTAACTGGGCCAAATATTCCCAAACCCTTGAGAAGAACATCTCACCATAACCACTAGATTACACGCAAACTATGGAACCCCTGGACACTCTGGTGCAGAAATGTATAGGTCAATCAGTCTATCCTGTTAACAGTTAACAGTGTTAACTAGTGTATACTCCGAAGAACTGGCAACAGAGTCTCTTTTGACTACCCAATCAAAAGTTTTGACGTTTTTCATGCTTAAGTGAGAGCAACAAGGGAATCACTAAAACATATAAATTCTGTCAACCTTCCACGCAGCAGCAATTCAAAAAAAGTCTCAGACTGTAGATAATCTCTTCACGAGATGGCAATTCAGTATGAAATCAGTCTCATCTACGGCCCTGCCTACAGGTACATAACAGAAAACTGCATTGCAGACGAACTGGCTTGCGTAGGTATCACCACACTACTCCCAAGCTGGAGTAAAAGAAGTGTTTTTGCATACCAATTTACTTCCAGCTTAAGCCAATAAAAGAAAAATTTAACTCGATTGGCAATCTGTCCCAAATTGCCGGTTGGACTGCCAACTCTGGCCCAATATCTCAAACAAAAGAACTTCCAAATTATTAAGAATGAATAGGACCAGAATCAGCACGACTATTAGAGCCATCACGGGGCACTGGCTAGTGGGAACAAATACCCAGCCCTGCAGTCCCTTTCATATCTCAGAGATAAATTCCAAATAGATATCACAGATACAGATCCAAATAGGATTAAAAAAATTACCAAAGCCTAAGGGTGGGAAAATTGTAGGACCATGAGTCCCTCATATAGGGAAGGCAAGTAAATTCACATACGGTATCACAAGGGAACGAACACGGTCTAAGTGTGTCGGTTTTTCTTTGGGAAAACCGGTAGCCGTTTTAACCTAACCTAACCCTAGATGTGAAGAAGGAATTTAAAAAAGTTTGTGTATGTGAATTTCGGTCCCATTAGAACATGAATTGATAAGGGTGCAATTGCCGAACCCTTTTTTTGTTTGCTTGCATTTGTTTAGAATTTTTACAGCATCATTGGAAAAATTCAGGTGAGCCATGTTCGATCACTTTGTTACATTTAGCATGTATAAATTCTTAGTTTTTAATCAAAATTTTAATACACAACCAAAATAATTAACTTAAATGTAACGCTAAAGTTAATTTAATAAAACTGGCAAGAAAAATTAAAATGATGAGAGAACATGAAATGACATATGTAGCAATTAAAATAATTGTTAAGTTAACTCTTTACAAAAATTTTAATTTCCACGTAGTCTAAATTCGTCGTTTTATAAATTTATATTGTGTTTGTAGGGGGGCGATGCTGCCGCCAAAGATTCCAGTAAAGATGAAATGTTGAATTAAAAAGTCGGGGGCGTTTTTCAGTGAATTTAACGCGGTCAGCTTTATTGGGCTGCTTACAAGAGATTACTAACTTAACTTAGAAAAGAAACAAGGCAAAAGTAATAGAAAAAATACGATCGACGACGGCCGACGAAGGAGCGAGAGCGCAAAGAGGGGCGAGCGCGGATGCGCTCTTCAGCGCGGGTGTGCTCTTAAAGTTGCGGCACAACGGCCCCTCACGTAAACATCCCGCCCCCCTTGCAATCGCTCGGGTTGCAACATATCCCTCGTCGCTAGCGATGCGTCACTGCAGCTCGAGGGCGTACACGGGTCGATGACGGCCCCCGTGTCGAAGATCCGGGTCCCGGTGTTGGCGCTGCTCCGCTTCAGCGGCGACGATAGGGTGGGCGCAGCGACCGCGTCCGGCGGGGGCCCCCGAGGAGAAGCGGAAAATTGCCTAGGCGCGGATGACGCGGGCGGACGAGCGGTGTACGGCACCCGATGAGTGGCGGACGAAAGCAGTGGAGCGCTTTACGACTGCCGGCCTGTGGCGGAAGAATGCCGAGGAGTTGCTGACGAGCGCCGGGAAGTCGATGGCCGTGGATCGTGCCAGAAAATGTGAGTGCCAGAAAATGGCGGACGAAGGCCGAGAAGTACCCGAACCGCGCCGGAAGTTGGCGGACGACGGCCGACGAGAGAGCGAGACACCTCGTGTACTGTCTGCCGCACTCCGTGACCGGTGCTCCTTGGTCACGGGGTGCAGCAGCGTGTGGTGATCCTGACCACACGTCTTACAGCCGTCCCCACGCCGACAGGATCCGTCGGAGTGCTCGTGGGCCAGGCAGCTCGAGCAATAGCGGTTCACGAGAACCGCTCGGAGCCGCTCCTCGGCACTAAGGCGTAGGAAGCGCCGACACTTCTTCAATGGATGGATCCCATTGCAGACTCGGCATCGGTAGGATTGTGTACCTCGAGTACATCTGCTCTCCAGTGACTGGGCGTGGCGACATCGTGCTGAATATGATCTTGGAATCCAGAATTTGGCCCGGATCAGACGGACATTTTTAAGAAAATGTTACGCGTTATACTTTTAATCCATTAATCCACAAACAACAACAACAAGAAAGAACTATCAGAATATAGCTTGGAATATCATATTTTTTTCTTTTATATTTAAATAAACTATTACAATGTCAGAGTAGGTTCAGAATATGAAAAGGGTCTAATGTTTTATTTTATTAGAAGAGCATTGGCCTTGGTTGGGTGGGCTGATAAAACCCACATTTACATCTAAGGGCGTGTCATGAGAGAAGCTCTGTTTTTATCCGTTTTCTCTCTGTTTGGCCGATTTTGGCTAGTGGGATAAGTCTCAAGTGGAAACCCTCCAACCACAATTGACCGAGACTTCGTCGAGTCTCCTCAAACGGTTACACGCAGTTAGCTGCTGGCCTTCGCAGCCGCACGCGTGATCGGAATGAAACTTGGATCCCGGTTCTTTGCATTCTTAGAAGCCGCACCACTACGCTGGTTGCTGTGACAGTACAAACCAGCAGCCTGGACATTAAACAGTGAATCATCACCACATCAGAGTGAACATCAAAACGACCATCTACCGTAAAGAAAAAGACAGGAGTAGACGGACGGGATTAAAAATAAGAAAAAAAAAATAAAGCATGCAAGTGAAAGTTTTTTCAATATCGCCAGAGTTTAATTGATCCAAAAAATTAAAAAATAAACCAGTGTTAACCACATTTTTTTTTATTTCATCGATTGAGTTGGTTTTTTTTTCTTGATTTAAATCATCAAGAAAGCTTGGGTGCCCAAGCTCAGCATACGGTAGAGCAAACTCCAAAGGTAGACATATTTTGCAAGTAATGTGGTTATACTTAAAAAAATTATAGTACCATTTTTAATGGAAAAATAAGTAAAACAAAAATATTAAAAACTGCAATAAAATTATAAATAAAAGAAATTCATAGCTCCGATGTCAGCCATTCTGTTGGAGATCTCAATCAAAAGTGATTTTTTGCTGTAAAAGTTTTCGGCAATACAAAAAAACTGAGAGACTATAAAATTGTTGTTGCTTAGCTCGGCAACGGAGGCAACGAACAAAGAGAGTAGAAAAAACGAAAAATTGTTTTTGTATTTGGGCTTTGTCTATGCTGGAAGCAACACACGTATATGACATTTCGTTTCCCATATGAAAGAGCAATTCCAACAAAAAAGGAGCACCGCAAGCAATGGGGCTGGGCACCACTGATTTAAATAGTTTGGGTGTTATTTTATACTTCCCCTTTGTACTGTAAATAGAAGAAAATGTGCTTTTCTTTTTAACTCTTTATTGTATCTGGAGCAGCAAAGGTGCCGCTACTAATGTTAATTTGTTTCTAATTTTTACCATTTTCCTAAGGTTCTAAGTAAGCCCTAGTCTCGTGGCTGTACTGCTTACAGTTATATGAATGTATATATACTATATGTCCTATCCCGCGGGCATAGGAAATTTGTCTGCCTGAGCTCTGCCGCACACACACAGTATAAACGTATGATTTCTATTTCTAATACCAGAAATGGTTTCGATTGAAAGCTCAAGCATGGGGTGATATGGATCCTCTGGGGTTGAAAGGGGGAAAGCTCTGGATAGAACGGTACCATCAGGATCAGATACAAAACATAAGTCTAAAAGCCGACCTAACGAATTTCTTACATGGTTAATTTGACCTAGGGACATGTGAAACATGCCCGCGTTGAAGCCATGGTGCGTGATAAGTGATAAAGATGGTGAGTTATCGACATTGGACCACTTTAATTCTGGGATATACAAGTCACCCACAGCTACAAGCTAGTCACGATCAGTCATAAGATTAAAAACTGATGAACGGACAAATGATACCAATGTGGGCGGTTCGGACGAAGGCGGTATATATGAACATGTAATGTATAAAGCTTTAACGGACAAAGTGATTTTAATGCAAATAAATTCTATGTCACCAAACTCTTGTGATTTAACCTCTTCAAAAAACTTAAAACGGTCGCCAGTAGTCGACTCATAAACTTATGTGACTCCAAAAATCATAAGGTTAAACCGGGTCTTTATCCCATTATCTTACGGGTGGAGAAACCTAGCCAATTTACTCCTCCCTGCATTACTCATGTGAAACTTTACAATGGCAATGGCAATGCCTCCAATGTCAATGTCAAAAGCAAGTTGGGAGTCAACCGATATGAGGACTCCACTCCCCTTTGCCGAGATCGATCACGTTTAAAAGTGGTTTTGGATCTAAAGATCTCCTGCTTTAACCAAGTTTCTGTAAAGGCTATAATATGGAATGCAAAAAGAGAACTATCAGAATATAGTTTAGGGAGTTTGCTAGGTAGCCCCTTAGTATTCTAATAGGTAAGTCTTAATGACGATATTAGTTTTTTGGATTAGTGGACGAAGAAGAGGTGGAAGGTTGGTCCGAGGTTCCGATATGGGGAAGTTTCTTACGTTTCTTGCATATATAATTGCATCGAATAGTTGCCTTTTTTGTGAGTCTCTAAACGTAGTCCACAGTGCGTATGTTTGGGGTTGCAGTCTCCTGCAATCCGTAAGTGAATTTTAGAAGTCCCTAAATTGTCATTCAGAGATTGAGAAGCGAGGAGGGCAGTAAACGGCAGCGATTGAAAGGCTTCCGTTACTTGACTGAATTTGTATCGATGTGGCTTGCAAGAAGTCGCAAGCCTTTTGTGAAAATAATGTTTGAAGCGATCTCCGATTATAGTTCCGGTTCCGCCGTTTTATACTCGGATGATCTGTGTGGTAGATTGTGTAGCATCTTATTTGAAAATTGTATTGGCTTGTAATATGCGTTTCCACCAGTAGCATAACGTCAATATGGTTTTCGGTCAAGAATTATGACAATTCTAGTTTATGCTCCACATTGATATTCGTAGAGTCTGCATAGATTATTTAGACTGTTGTGCTACGATCTATTAGGCGTAGATTTATAATCTCCACAAATTCGAATGGAACCAAATTTTTTGACTATGGGCACCGTCAGATTGGCCCACTCCGAATACTCTTCAGGCTCAATTTTTCTTCTTCATATGCCTTGATGAGTGCGTAAGGAATTCGACGCGGAGGCAGTCTGGAGGGCCACTGGCGGCCCCATATACCGACCAAGTTCTAATGAAAACCGGTTTACTTGGGGCTGACCACTAGATCTTTTTGATGAACGCTTTCGTACGATGCCCTGTTGCAATGCGTGTTATTGGGCGAGAGCGATGAAATTTGGTTGACCCAGCTTGACTGTTACTGCGGCATACTCGACATATGTGGCCAGTTCTGCCACAGGAATGGCAGGTGGCGTTGCGGAACGGACACTTCTTACGGACGTGCCGAGCTCAACAACCCGCGCAACACGAACCTATCCCGTGGATGGACTCGGTGCTCGAGGACGCGGGGCGTCTGGCCGTATCGCCTACAGTCGACAACGCTTTCGCCACGCCTGCTTTACAAGTAACGGCCCGTTCCATGGCCCGCTGCACCGTCAATTCGGTGTCGGCTAGTAGGCTTCGTTGGAGACCTACGTCAAGCCTGCCACACACAAATACGTCCTACAACATGCGATCTAACAACTTACACTCCGAAATTACACCCTACCGCTAAGGTACCGCTAATTGCACCCTACCCTCCTAAATGCGGCCATGTTACCAACGGACAGGTCGAGGTGGTAATCACGCTTTTGAAAATGATAAAATGCAGCAATTGGTGGGGCGCCAAGTGACTGGTTAATATGGCATACATAGTATCTGTCTATTGCAATTCACTGACTTGGTGATTCGTGATGCTAACGACACTAGCAGCTCATAAATGGGTGCGCCCCTAGTGTAAGAAACGCCGCCTTCTTCCGGTCTTCGTCCTCGATGCTTTTCGCTAAAAGCAGGGGTGCCCAGCCCCATTGCTCTCGGTGCTCCTTTGTTGTTGGAATGGCTCTTTATATGGGAAATGAAATTTCATATACGTGTGTTGCTCCTAGCATAGGCAAGGCCCAAATACAACAACAATTTTTCGTTTTTTCCTCTCTCTCTGTTCGTTGCCTCCGTTGCCGAACTAAGCAACAACAATTGTATAGTCTCTCAGTTGTTCGTCAAAATACGAAGGCACTTCGTTTTTGTATTGCCAAAAACTTTTTACTGTAAAAAATTTTACTTTGGTTGAGATCTCAAAAAGAATGATTGACATCGGAGCTATAAATTTTTTTTATTTATAATTTTGTTACAGTTTTTAATTTTTATTTCATAAATATTTGTTTATTAATTTTTTTCCATGGAAAATGGTACTAAATTTTTTTCAGTATAACGACATGACTTTTAAAAAAAAATTTCCCCTCCAATTTTCTCGATGTATTGGTGATTTTTTGCATTGGTATTGGAGCTTGCTCTGACGTTTTTGTACTGCTAAATTACTGTAGAGCTCGGATATAATATATAAACCGGATATTAATATATAACTATATTAGCATATGTATATATATATCAATATCAATATATACTCAATCCCATATATGATTGAGTTCAAATTTTGAAAGGTACCTGTAGATTAATAAAATAAAAAAAATTTTAATTAAAAAAAAATATATATATTGAATTAGGTTAAATTAAAAATCTGCAATAGTTTAGTTTTTAGAAGGAGTAATATTCTTATATTGAAAATTTTAAATGTATATGTTAATTCTTACTGTCGTAATCCTTGATAAATTTTGCATTTACTTGAAGTTTTTGAACTGTGATAAATTTTGGTAAAATGTCAGGTATAATTACATTCCCATTATCATTTTCTTCGGACAGAAGTTTAATTAGCATTTCTCTTGTTTTAAATTCATTTTCCGTCAGAGTATACGTTTTTTCATACATAACAGTTTCTGGAGTCAGATTACATTTTAATGCAAGATTTAATCGCAACTCTAACGGCACATCTGCATAATTGTTTAAAGTAACATTAATACTGCTTGTATTTGAATAATAACGTACCATTTTTCAAATCATCCAACAATCGTAACTTATCAGGAGGTGACATATTCCATAATGTAACAGAGTTAGCATCAAACTTAATAGCTGTTATATCGACTGCATCATACACCATAATATGATCAGACGCGTAATTATCAAACATAAAACGTTCTGTTAGCACTTGATAGTCTCTTTCGGTAAATTGGTGGATACCAGAATAACTTTGCGATACATATATTGGTTCATAATGACTAATTTTTATTGTTATATCAGCCTTTCGGGGAATATTAGCTTTACCCACTGTTCCAACTAACGCAAAGAGAAATAACGGGCTCCATATTAGAGCAATAAGAACCAAAATTATTGTTCCTCCTATAAGAAGCTTGATATACAATGCTTTCGGCTCACCACGCAGAACCGGAAAATCTGTATCAATCTGCCTGTAGCATCGAACAATAAAAACAGACTGAAAAATGTCTTCCATTTTTATCCATTCCATAACTGTGAGGGTGGTATCTATGCACACCCAATCTAACATAGTTCGAAGTATATAAAGGAATGGTATTTCCATATAACTGTGGTGAAAATATATTAAACTCGGTTCAAGATTACAAATTTTTTAATTAATTACATTTTAAAAACAATATAATTTACTAAGGAAAACCCTTTCGTAAACACATTTCCTAATATTCGTTTAGGATAACCACAACGTATTTGGTATGCGGATAGTAACATATGAAGACATTTGATAAGATAAAAAAATACGGGAGCTGTTTCACCAAAACTATGAGCTGTTACGTATGGTACTAAAAAAAACATCCATATATGAATTCCAACGACAGTGACGAAATGGAATACTATTTTGTATATCAGAGCTTTTCTTAGATATATAGCCCGTTCAGTGACTATTGTTATAAATTGTACGATAAGCATTAGTAAAAAACTAAAAGGGACTTTGTTTCCTTGAATGTATGTCTCCAAAACGCTGGTACTATACTTGTATCGATACTGAAAATATAAATTAAAAAAATGTTAATTTCAGCTGCCAAACGTTTTACAGCCCCGAATTTGATGAAAATAAATCGGCAATTCCTATTTAAACCTGAACTTTATTTAGACCTATCCCGTTTTTAGATTGAATTGGTATCCTGTAAGATTCTTCAAAAGGGAATCAGAATATATACCTAATTTTGAATTTAAATTTAAAATGAGCTCGCAGCTTCCACTGCGTCACAGGTCGCCTGAAACCCTGATCCACTGAAAATCCGAGGCGAACCCGAAGCTGTGCGAAGACAATTTTTCGTTGTAGGACACTTTTTGCTTCAGGATTTCGTTTTTCACTTCTGGGATGCCCAGATAGCGGTGCTGGTGCCTGGAAGAGCGACTTGATAGGACACATAGAGGCGTCGGGATGGAGGAGGATTTTCTGCTGAGCTCCAAGACGGAAGTAGTGGTTACTGCGGTGGAGAATCTTAAGAATGTCCCTGACAATCTTGCAGATAAACCTTCGCCAAAATAAGGCAGTGTCAGCTGCACTCCTACTCCACCTCGACGAGACAAGCTGATGTGGCCCCCTGAAGGAACCCTGGGTATGCTCGGCGTATATGGGCTACGACTAGGACGCTACTTAAACAGCTGGTGGAGGACAGCGCGAAGCTGAAGATCGGCCTGAATATAGGGAAACACTGACATAATCGACAGGGGTGAGTCAATATTCGATTTTATCCTAAGCTCAAATCTTCTCAAAGCTCAAATAGCAGTACGCAATCCTAGGAAAGCAGACTGGAAGCTATACAAGAAAAAACTAGACAGATCGTTAGGATCTAGACCGCCAAAAAGGGACGTTAACAGCAGGGAATAGTAACAAGGGACGTTAACAGCAGGGAAGACCGGGACGCCATGGTGGGCACGCTAACGGCGGCTTGCGCCAGGACAATCAATAAGGCCCGCTCCAAAAGCAGATCAGACAATAGCAAGTCACAGAAACCCCCATCGTGGTTGCAAACACTTGCTCCCTTAAAGACCAAAGCCCGTAAAGCCTACAAAGCGGACCGTAACCAGTGGAACAAACAACTGCGTATGGCAATGAGGAATGCCTGGACCAAGTTCTGCACGACCATTCAAGAGACATCAGAGGTCTCCCGACTTAAGAAGGTCCTCGCAACCACTGCACCTAACGTAGGATACATTAAATCCTCGGGTAGTAGCTGGACCACGTCCAGAAACGATACCAATAGGTATCTCCATTGGGCGATAAACAGCTTTAAGCCCTTCATATCTCCAGCCCCAGATGTTCCCGGCACAATTAATCAAAGCCGGATCCAATCTGTGGTCATGGGTTAGGAAAATCTTCACAGCAATTTTGAGTACAGGCATCGTGCCCGTGATGTGGTTGCGGCACTTGAATTCGCGCTCATTGCTTTTTTAGATATAGAATGTGCGTTTAACAACATCCTAACAGTTTAACAATGGATAATCAATACGCTGATGTGACTAGGGGTAGACGATAAATCCGTGCGCCTAATATAGCAGATCCTGGTAAACAGGACTGTTGAAGCGACATAAGGAGGAGAGTCTATTCAAAGATTTGTCAGGAGAGGCACTTCGCAAGGAAGTATACTCTTCTCCTTTCTTTGGAACTTGGCGGTTACTAACCTACTAAGATCCTTAAAAGGTGGTGGCTGCAATGTTATTTCTTATGCGGAGGGTGTCGCAATTGCCTTCTCTGGAAAATTTTCCCAGACTATGCGACCGCATGACGGACAAACTGAGGGTTCTCTCAGCATGGGCGGTTAGGAAGTACAAAATACTTACTTTAAGGCTTCCAAAATAAGATTATCTTACCCTCAGTGGTAACGCCAAATAAGTACCTAGGAATTACGCTAGACCGGAAACTGAAATGAAAGTTAAACACTATGGATAGAGCAAACAAGGCGACTAACGCGCTCTTTACCTGCCGCAAGGCTATTGGACTCAAATAGGGTATGTCTCCAAAAATAGTAAGATGGTTGTACACAGCGATCATTAGGTCTATCCTATTCTAAGGGGTAGGCTCTGGTGGCATGCTCTAAAAAGAAACTATTTGTATTTTCTCAGAGAGTGAAGCGGCACTTATGGCTCTTGACGGATTTTCATCCAACTCTAGGACAGTGAATGACTGTCGCAGATCTCTTAACGAAATGGCGAAGCAGCATGACATCCACCTCATTTGGGTGCCCGGATATGAGGACCACGAGAGAAATTGAGCCACTAACGAGTTAGCAAAGAGAAAGAACATGTAGACATTCCATAAGCAACGTGTAGTCTGAAATGCAGGGATCACTTCATCCAGGTAACATTGAGGAAATGGACAGCTATAGAAAAAGATAAGTGATTACTTCTTTCTACCCGTCAAAGAAGTGATCGCAGAAGAGTGATCGCACCCTTAGCACCTAGCGAGAGGTCTAACAAGGTTGAGCAACCAATCACATCTTCGTCACAATGACTTGATGATTTCACTATTGGAGATGGAGTTTTTCAAGGTTGCTTGCTAAGGCCAAGATAGGGCCTCTACACAGAGGACATCACGACTAACAACATCTACGTTTGCTGATGATACATCTATTCTTCGCAGCACAAAATGCCCAAAACAAGCAATCTTCATTTGGTCAATGGTTGGCGATCAGATTGGCGAATTGAAGTGAACGAACAAAAATGAAAGAACGAGCGTTCACATTGAACAGAAGAAATTAGCTTTCTGCAATCAAGACTAATTTAACCGAAAAACCATTTATGACGTCACATTGCATTTCTGAACTTTCGATCGACCTTTCACGCGATCGCCCATTTGTATTTGTCTTGTTCGGCACCGTCTCTCTCGTTTCGTTTTCGGTCCCTCCGCTTATCTTTGTAAAGCGTTGAGCCACGCTCGACAACCGCTCGCTCTCGTTCCTCGCGACTGATTTTTTACACTAGCTTACATCTAAAATAAACATAAATAACTAAAATTTCAGGCTTTTTCTTGGAAAGGATTTTTGGATTTCATATTTCATTTCATGTATACAGAATAGAACTTACCGCAAATTTTGGAAATCCAAAAAGTAAGACAAAAAAATTTATAAAATCGCACAGAAATAATAATGTATACACATCAGTCGACAATCTGGCCTTATGTCGTAATGTTAAAAAAAATTTGTAAAAGCCAGACAAAAATCCTCCTTTGTGCCTGAAACAAAATTTAAACATTTGAATATAATTCATATTTAAAAATTAAAACGAAATAAAATAAAACTTCGGTTTCGGGTGAAGCCGAAGTTGAAATACCCTTGAAATTCTGTTTGGATATATACCCTAATTCTCCAACCCCTATGAGAATTTCATACGAATCGATTCTTATCCATTTCCATCCAAAAATTTAAATCATTTCTAAAATTTTATCTTCAAAAACTCTTAAGCTGTGTTCCGATCGTTTAGCTATTATATGACAACGACTATAGCTATAATCGTCCCATTCTAATAAAAATTTTATTGCATTTTCGATACAACCAATTATATGGCAGCTAAAGCATTTAGTCTTATATACTGCGTGCAAAGGTAAGACGAATGTGTAAAAAATTTAAAGTCGATGGTTTCAGGCATACAGACAGAAGGACGGAGAGAACGGCTGGATTATGTATAGATGGTGATCCTGATCAGAATTTTTTACTTTATAGGGTCTGATATGTCTCTTTTACTTAACTTTGTCAGGATATTAAAATACATTTTGTTTTATTTGTTTAAATTTTAAACAATATTCAAATTTAAATATTATATTTATGTATACTACTTGTATTATGTATTATGTAGATCAGGGGTGGGTCCATGGCTCCTCGGGCTCTCAAGGCTCCCCTCGTTATTCGTAATTTTTGGCGCCAGCAAATCGGGCCAGACGATCGAGTCGCGCGGTCAGTGAGTCGTGAAGATTTACAAAAACAATGCTACACAAATTTCGAAGCGGTAGCGGGCCAGACCCCGCGGTCCCGAGTTTGCAACAACAAATGAGTACAACAACAACAAGAATATTGTATACCCACAAGTATTACAGGATTAAATTAATTGGAAAATTATTCTTTTTTGTTTGACTTATTTCTTATGCGTGCAACCACAATATGCCACAGCGAAACGTGGCAGGGTACTGCTAGTTATTAATAAAAATTCGTAATTTATTGAATGTTTTACGCAAATTTTAATTTATTTTCGAATAATAAATGCAATAGAAGGTAGACGGTTCTACCTACCCTTAAAACAATGTTGGACCCCCTCTTATCAAAATCCTGGATCCGCCAGTGGCTCGCAAGACGGGGTAAACAATTTTTGGCTTCCAATTTTCATTGAAGTCAACTTACCGGTTGCCTTTTTATTGATAGTTGATGAAATTCCGTGGCATACAGCCTAAAGTTTCATTGGGTTCTTTGATTCAAAGATACATTGGTTAGATTGGTGAGTTTTGAACCATATCATGCTGGACTCAGAACGTCAGTAGGGGCAACTGGCAAGATCTGATCGGGGGATAAATGACCCGGATTACCAAAATTGGACTGATGCTTTTATGGCAAACATCAGTGACCACTGATGATAACCGTTGGTTATCTTACTCTGAATTCGCGCTGCCATTTTTAAATAGACTCATTTGAGCTGCGAGGATCACAAATGATTTCTTTAGTTGCGCGCCCTGTAATGAGAGCGGAGAGAGTTACCAACGGCGCCGAAATAGCTACAAACAGGTATGGAAAAATCGTTGTGAGAGGCATGACGTCACAGGGCATACAAATTATGTGCAGCAAGATTTTGCGGTTGTTTAACCCGACATGCTCCGCCCGTTAGAAGATGAGCTTTCAACAGCAGTCCAGCAGGATTACTTTCTTTATTGCGTGCCTTGTAGCTTTCGCGTTAGTCCTCAGAAATGTTACTCGGTAGACTCTATCATCTCCATGCACCAGCTCATGAACTCTAACGGGGGTACATTCTCCTTCTTTACCAGCATGGTTCATTCACGGATTTGGTTTTGACAAGAGGTGCGGTATCAAAACTGTTGCTGCAAGAAACCTAGGTACTTCTCCTTTTACTTAACCTATAAGCTTTGCTGAAAGAGTACGACGCGCTGCCAATCATCCAATCGGTTGATATTAAGCCTTGTAATGTCTGTCTCGCTGAAGCTGGAAGAGGGCGCTTATTGCGAAAAATGGGAAGGAGTCGGACATCAAGCTGGGCTCCACGATAGCGAATTTAATAGGGGCCTTTAATATGTTTTTTTACAGCAGCATTACAACAGCGTTTTTACAGCGACATTACATTCTATAACAACCGACACTTAGCTCCGAAAAAATCTCACACCTTTTGATGGCCTTGACCACGGTTATCCTCTCCCCGATTGAACAATATTGAACAATGTGGTCCAGCATGCAGGCTCTCTTGTAGAATCTTGTAATAATACTTAAATTAATAGGGTGACTCCAGGGCAGTGGGGGGCATATACTCATTTTACATAGCATGCAGGCATAGGGTAGGAAATTCTGCCGCAGCGCCGGCACACTGACAGTGTGAGCACTATCAAATTTTTTAGAAGTTTTTTTTAGGGGAAGGACGAGACTCAAAACTTTACTTTTACTTTTTTCAGTCTGTTTTTATGGATTTATCCGGTTATCCGGTTGACCTGCTCAATTGTTCCATGCTTTTCACGAAACCCAAATTGGTGTGACGGAATTCCTTCCTGGATTCTTAGGTATGTGTTTATCCGAGTCATTAGGCATTTTTCAAAGAGTTTAGATAGGCAAGAGAGTAAGCTTCGTATAGACCTCTATACGACGTTGGGATAGTGTGGTCTTTCCCCGGCTTTCCTATCATTATTATAATTGACTTTTTCCATTTCACTGAAAAGTGGCCAAGTTTTGCGATGGCATTAAATAGCGGGTGAGAGTGCAAACAAGTGCAGTATGGGCTCATGTTGAGGCTGGGGCTCATATGATAGAGTCGGCAAAAAAAACGCATTATTGGCAGGATTTGGTTGGAAGACATTTTTAAGGTGTTTGGCAAAATGGCTGGCTCTGTCTGCGTCAGTGCGCGCCCATCCGCCTGTGGAATTTCTAATAGGCATCACGGTTTCTTTCGGTGAGCTCAGAGTTGGGAGAGCTCTCCATAGTGAGTGTTTTGTACTGTTAGTTGACAATTGCTCTATGTAGCGGCGGTGGACATACGTTTCTTCTTGCTGTAGGGCTTGATCAAGTTGACGTGAGGCATGTTTGAAGCGTTGCTTAGCAGATGGCGATCTGTGACATTGCCATTCTCGACGTAAGCGTCGCTTTTCGAGGACGAGCTGTTCGATTTGTAGATTTGTCTTCTTTTGAATGCATTGTTTGTTTATAGTTTGAGGTGTTGAACCCCGAGCTGCAGAGACGAGTACAGACTCCAGTGAATTAACAAAACTCTCTACGTTGGCTTCGTCGCTGAGGTGAGGACTCAGCTCAATATGTGAGCTGATGTACTTCCTGTACTTAACCCAATTGGTTTTATGTGAGGTCAGTTTTGATGATTGATCCCATGTTCCTGGGTGTCGGAGTAGAGTAAAATGGGCAGGCGAATGATCATATGAAAGATCCGAAAGGCATTCGGCGCTTATCAGATTTTTAGGAATGTTTTTGGTAATCGCAAAGTCAATTAAATCGGGAAGTTTCTTTGGGTCTGCCGACCAGTATGTTGGTGTGCCAGAAGAAACATAGTCTAGCTTGTTCTTAGCTTTGATAATTGTTGATTTCCTTTTGGGTCACGAGACGAGATCCCCAGTGTGTGTGCTTGGCATTGTAGTCTCCTGCTGCTATGAAGTGGTCTCCAAGTGAGTTGAAAAAATGAATAAACTCATATTCGGCTATGGTGAAGCGTGGGGGGCAGTATACGGCAGCTAGAGTTAATTGCTTGCCAGTATTTAGGTGTATATTGATTGATGTGGCCTGTAGGTAGTTTTTTGCAAATTTCGTTTGATAATGGTGCTTAATACGGCTTCTGATTAAAATTCCAGTCCCGCCGTGTGCTTTACCATCTGGATGATTTGTTCCATACAATGAATATCCTCGTAGTTGGAAATTGTATCTGTTCGTAAGATGTGTTTCTGAAAGCAGCATTACGTCGATTTGATTGTATAGTAGGAATTGCCCTAACTCGAGTTTATGCTGCGAAACGCCGTTAGCGTTCCACGTAGATATTCGTAGGGAAGTCATTATTTGGATTGTTGTGAAACCAGCATTTGTAATAATAGATTTTGGTTTCGATTTAGATCTTGCATAGTTGTACGCATAAACGACAAGGCTTTGTTGTAGACTGCATATCATAGCTTCAAAGTTACTTTTTGGCTGCTCCGGCGGTTTATGCTGCTAAGCCGTGTTTGGTTCTTGGTGTGGTGATTGCGGCAGTGAGCTTTTTGAGGCTTGGGTAGCCAGTCCTGATTTTAAAGCGCTTGCGTATGTGAAATTTTTGGCAGAGTTTATGGGTCCTAGTGAGGATCTGGCTGCAGTCGAGAAGAAGACTTCAGGGTTTGATCTGGAGGCTATGAACTGATTATTTTGCGTGCGGGCGGTAAATCCCCTCTGGTGGATGCGACTTTTCAGCTCCTTATAAACTGGGCAACCTCTATAGTTAGCAGTGTGATTTCCACCGTAGTTGCCGCACTTTTTCGAGTTGTGATCATTTTTTTTCGCTGGGCAGTGTGAGGAGTCATGAAGCTCACCACAAACTACACAAACCGAGCTCAGTTTACAGTAAGACCTTGTATGGCCATATTCTTGGCAGTTCGCACATTGTACCGGGCAATTGCGTTTGTGCGGCTCCTCAACTGTAATTCTGCGGTGCAGCAGGAACTAAAGATTGTATATAGGGTGCACTTCGTATTTCTTTAGGGGCTGAATTTGTGGTTCGAGCTCAACCTTAAAGAGTGGCTGCGGCTTTCTATCCCTGTTAGGAATATTGAAGACTGTCTTAGCGCTAAATCCTTTCTCTTGTAGCGCCTTTGACATCTCTGCAGGCGATTCTTCGGGCTCTATTGAGTTGAGAGTTTAGGGGGCTCAGCTTCCTTTTGATTTGGATGTAGTGATCCATTCCAGTCTGCACAGTCGGCTTAATATTTTCTTTGTTTTTGTCCTCTTTTTCGGGCAGCACAGCGGCAGAAGTACCAATGTTTGCGCTGCTAGCTGATGACGTCGTTAAACGCGCTGTCGTTACATTTGCGGTTGTTGTTAGGGTTGACGTTGTCAAAGAGGTTGCGGTGCTAGTTACTGCGATCTTTGGCTGCACAGACATCGATGGTAGCGAGGGGGAGCTAGAACGCGCTCTCACGCTTTTTACGTTTAAGAATTCGAAGCGTTGTTTCTTTGTACGTCGTCGTCTTGTCTTGCCGTCTCTCGTCTTGCTCACGTTGTGTGCTAACGTCGTTTAAACTCATTGCAATCGAGGTTAATTTTGTTCGAGTTTTAAATGTTATGTTTTATATTAATTAGCTAATTAATCAATATAAACATTAGCGATTTAATCGCTGAAAGTGTCTTTTCGGGTTGTTGTTGATTTACGAAACCAGTCACTGCACTTTTTTGATATTATTGAATACTTTTTTTTCCCGGAGCACAATAAATACACGTCTGCATGCGAGGACGATTCGCGAAATGCCGGGTATTCGCGAAACGACGATTCGCAAAAATATGGGTAGCAACTTATTCAAAACATTTTCTTTGCTATAATATGTTGTAAACATCCATGAAAAATAGAGAAATGGAAATTTGTTTTAAAATGTTTAAATCATAAATTTATGAAATAAAAGGAAAATTCATAGCCAGGGTCCCCAAAAAAAATTTTTAATATTTTTGTTGCTGTCCGGTCTTCCAAAAATCATCCATCGGTAGGGTATGCAGGCACAATCCAGATGAAGAACAACAAAAACTTAAATGTAAAAAACTTAAAAAGTAAAAAACTATTGACGACTATATACTTAAAGCACCCAATACTGATCCAAGAACGGTGACAAGAACGCCAGTGAGCTGGAAGATACCACGATACTGGTTTGGATTGCAAACACTTAACGTCAACTCACATATGTGTCCGTTGTACTAGCCACAACATCATTCGGGTTCCAGCGTTTAGATCGTGCAGCGCTTTGAGGCTGCCTTACATTGGTGGAGGCTTATCTGCAAAATCCGTAGGGACATCTGCTAATTCACCCTTCACCACTGTGACCTCCGCCTTTTTGTTGTCGGAGATGTCATCGTCATCCATCCGACTTGCTAGCATGCATCGCAACAAAGAGGCGTCAGTATTATACCCATCCTATGGCATCTATGGCCTCAATCTCAAAGGCCTGTTTCTCTGGGATCTTTCCTGTCATAGAAGTGTGACCTGTACACGTTTACGGTGACAGAGCTGAAACGGAAGTTTAGCTTCCCGCGAGAAAAAATTTGTGTCTAATTTTATTAGTCGGTCCCTCCAATGGGGAAGGTGAGGGTTGCACGGCTGGAACATCGTTAAGATTTGGCTCGGATCCTTAATGAATGCTGCAAGTGACGTTAAGACATCTTAGCGCAAGCATCCGCCGAGTTAAACAGCTCCACCAACCACTCATCGTCACAGGCCACCACCCGTCTTTGCAGACGGGCTGGTGTGGGCCTTCCGTAATGGCACCTGAAGGTACCATACTGGCGCTTCGCCCAGGAGATGGTGACGGCTTTGAGAAACTTTCAACCAGCCACCTCCAATTTGGGCCCTGCCGGATCCGGCTTACCGATTTTGTCTGATGGCTAACTCGCCATCTTGATTGCTATGTTAACTATCTCTTGAACGGACTCATTCTTCGATGTCTTGGGTTTGGGTTGGGTTTTTTTGGTGATCCCGACTCCTTCTTTGTACTTCTTGAATTGCCATAAGTGTTCCCACAAGCTAAGAAGTAAGAAAGCTCTACCCGGTGGGAGATCCGCGACGTTGTTTACCTACTGATGTTGTAGGTAAGTTTAGTTTTTGGGTTTTCTTATTCAACACGCAATGATGAGTCAGGAAATACTTGCAGGATCGTGTTAGATCAGAGGGAACAAGGTACATGTGCCCTAAATCAAGATTACCTTTACAAAGGCCGAGTACTGGAACCGGATTTCTGGCTGATGAAACCCCTTCCTCTCTAGAGTATGGAAGGATCTCAGGGACTGCGTGTAAAAATCAGGATGAGGGAGTAATAGTTCGGGTCGAAAATGCAGAAATGCATTGTGACGTCATAGAATGACGCTGCTCTTAAATTCACCAAGTCTGGCTAGAGCTGCCAGAATGGTAAAGGACTGCAAAACCCATACATACATGATGAAAGTTTCCATCGAAGGGTAAAAACGTTTTTATGTTTGGGAACGATTCGTTAATTAGTTTAAGAAGCACTGGGCTGTAAGGTCTGGTAACTAAAGCTTTATTTTTGAGCTCATAAATATCTTTTTTTAGGGGTATCGTTCTTGGTTGATAATTCTATGGCATCCATATAGGATATAGTCGGCAGATCCTTGTGAAATTTGGTGCGTCGTATTTTTTCGGCGAAAAAAATCCGAAGTCTCTAACTCTCTAAGTATTTCCGGTCAATCAGTTATATGGCAGATATAGAATATAGTCAATCCCGGTTATTCCAACTTACATAAACTGCGACTGTATAGACGGACATGCTCATATCAACTCTTGAGGTGATCCTGATAAAGAATATATATATTTTATAGGGTCGGAAATGTCTCCCTCACTGCGTTGCACATTTTTGACCAAAATTATAATACCCTCTGCAAGGGTATAACAAGAAAGGACAGCTAAATTCGAGTTTCATGACTATATTATACCACTGTAATACTATGATAAACCGACGACTATATTAAACCTACGGTCTTACTAGGGAAGGTGAGTAAAAAGTCTTTAACACCTCTAAAAATTATCCGATTTGGCTGCTTTTTGATTCATGGGTGTAGCTATTGGAACAGTTTGGCATCAAAGCATTTTCCAACAACAAGCTTTCGCTAGCAGTAGGTTAGGTTAGGTTGAGGCGGCGATGTGGTGCCGGTGACTGACACCCCCATCCACTTGAGCCGCTTGGGCCGCTTGGGCTCCTTGTCATACCGCATAGGCAAGGATCCTACTAGAGGACCTCTCCCTTCCTATTTACTTATGTGCCCAAGGGTGTTCTATCGTTCCTGCGGCGGCTTGCGGTCCCATCCAGATTTTCGAATGAAAGCTACGAGTCTGTGTGGAGCGACCTCCGCGAGGTCTGTTAAGCCCGTGAGTATTGCTGCGCCCAGGAATTTGAGTCGGCTGCGCCCCAGCGCAGGGCATTGACACAGAAGGTGTGCGACTTTCTCTTCCTCTTCCACGTCCCCACAGCTCCTGCAGTAGTCATAATGTGGCACCGCTAGTCTTGCCGCGTGTGCTGCTATTAACCAATGTCCCGTAATGGCCTAGACCGCCAGACTACAGTCCTGCCTATTTAGGGCGATGAGCATCATTGATCTCTTCCTAGATCGGATGGGCCATATCATGCGTGAGTTCCTGCAGTTTTGGAGATTTCTCCATTTCCTGCATTTTAGCCTACACGTAGCTAAGGGGATACCTACTGGTTCCTTCTCCGGTAGGAGAGGATTGGTAGTACCTGCTCTTGCCAGTTCGTCGGCGGCGCAATTACCCTCGAGGTCCCTATGCCCAGGCACCCATATGAGGTGGATGTCATGCTGCTCTGCCATCTCGTTAAGAGTTCTGCGACAGTCATTTACTGTCCTGGAGTTGGATGAAAATCCATCAAGGGCTTTGAGTGCCGCTTGACTGTCTGAAAAGATACAGATTGTGTCTTGATTGCCATTAAGTGCTGGGGATCTGAGTGCTTCTCCGATAGCTATTAGTTATGCTTGGAACACGCTACAGTGGTCGGGGAGTCTGAAGGACTCATTTAGACACAGCCGTTCGCAATGGATTCCGCCTCCCACCTGTCCATTCAGTTTTGAACCGTCTGTATAAATATGAAGGGAACCGGCTGGTCCCGGGGTTTGTGTGGCCCATTCATCTCTTGTTGGAATAGAGACCTTTTATTTTAAGGTGGGATGATCGACAGGTACGCAGTAGTCTGTAGACCCCGTAGGCGTGCAGTGGTGTAGACTAACTTGGTATGTCCATAGTCAGTCCATTTCCAATTGCCCGTCTCGCGTAGCCTGATTGCCGATAGGGTGGCAATCTTGACCATTATCTCTACCGGTAATAGGTCGAGTATGAAGTCTAGGGCATTCGTCGGTGTGGTACGTAGGCTGCCTGTGATGCAGACCTCCGCCATCCGTTGCGTTTTCCTAAGTTTCTCTCGTATTGTGGAGTTAGTGAGAGCAGGCCACCAGACCCCCACCCCGTAGAAAAGGATGGATCTTATGACCGCTGTGTAAAGCCATCTTACTATTTTTGGGGACATTCCCCATTTAAGGCCAATGGCTTTTCTACAAGTATAGAGTATAGAGCGCGATTGTTGTTAGCTCTATCCATAGTGTTTGACTTCCAGTCCAGTTTTCTGTCTAGCATAATCCCTAGGTACTTGGCGCTACCGCTAAGGGATAGTGTTTCTCCTAATAGTTTTGGAAGCCTTAGGTTTGGTATTTTGTACCTCCTGGTGAAGAGGACGACCTCGGTTTTGGACGGGTTTACACCTAGTCCATTTCTAACTGCCCATTTTGGGAGGACCCTAAGTTTGTCCGTCATGCGGTCACATAGAGTCTGGGGAAATTTTCCAGAGAAGGCAATTGCGACAGGGGGTGAGGGGGGTGAGAGTACGCCTCCTTGCGGAGTGCCTCTTCTGACGTATCTATGAATAGATTCTCCTCCTAGTGACGCCTCAACAGTCCTGTTTACCAGGATCTGCTCTATTAGGCGTATGGATTGATTGTCTTTTCCTAGTGTCGTCAGCGCATTGATTATCGAGCTCGGTAGGATGTTGTTGAACGCACCTTCTATGTCTAGAAAAGCAATGAGTGCGTATTCCTTGTCACTAAGTGCCTTTTCGACAAAAGTAGTGATTTCATGGAGTGCCGTTTCCGTGGATCGGCCCCTTCCTATACGCATGTTGTGATCCCGAAATATCATCTGGGTTTAAAATAAGATTAATACAGAGGCTGATTAGTCTCTCCATTGTCTTGAGAAGGAAGGACGACAGGCTTATTGGTCTGAAATCCTTAGGGGTGCAGTGCGATGGTTTTCCCGCCTTGGGTAAAAAAACAACTTTCGTCCGCAACCACATTGCGGGTACGATGCCTATCCTGAAAATTGCTGAGAAAGCTTTCTTGACCCAAGACCTCAGATTGGGACCGGCTCTAATTAGTTGAGCCGGGACAATGCCATCTGGGCCTGGGGATTTGAAGGGGTTGAAGCTATTTATCGCCCAGTTGAGATACCTGTCACTCAATAGGTATTCCAGATGGTTGGGGAGGGAGGGGATATTCCCCTCTCTCTGCATTTCCAGGGTTGTGTCTTCTCGAGAGCATCACGGGAAATGTGCCTCTGTGAGAGCCTCTGGGGTTTCTCTGCTGGACGATGTCCAGTTACCTTCTGAGGTTTTAATATATCCTACATTTGGTGCAGTAGTTGCGAGGACCTTCCTTAGTCGGGAGGCCTCTAATGTTTCCTGAATGTTCGAGCAGAACTTGGCCCACGCATTCCTTTTTGCCTTGCGAAGTTCTTTGTTATATTGCCTAAGGTTCGCTTTATACGTCTCCCAGGCTGTCTCCGAGTTTGTCTTTCTGGCAAAATTGAAGGCCTTGCGGGCCTTGGTCTTAAAGGGCGCAAGTGTTTGCGACCACCATGGTGGTTTCTTTGACTTGCTATTGCCCGATCTGCTTTTGGGACAAGCTTTTGTCAGGGCTTCCCTACTGTCAACGTCCCCTGTTGGAGGTTTCCCCAGGGAACGTTCTAGTTTCTTCCTGTATAACTCCCAGTTCGCTTTCCTAGGGATGCGTACCGTTAATCGATTAAAGTTCTCAAAATTGACCACTACTTCTATGTATCGATGGTCCGAGAAGGAGTGTTTCTCTAGAACTCCCCATCTAACAATCCTGTCTGCTAGGGATTCAGAGTAAAGAGTGACGTCAAGTACTTCCCTTCTGTTCTTGACTATGAAAGTGGGTTCTATACCCCTGTTAACCACCAGAAGGTTAGAGCCTAGGATAAAATCGAAGATTGACTCACCCCTCTCGTTCGTGTCAGTGCTTCCCCACTGATGATGATAGGCATTAGCATCGCAACCTATGATCAGGTCGATCTTGTGCTTCCTGCTGTCTTCCACCAGCTGTTTGAGTAGCGGGTGCGGGGGGAGGGCCTCCTGGTCGTAGCCCATATATGCCGAACATATCCTTAGAGGGCCATTTGGGCTCTCTATGGCTGCGGCTACGTGGTCTTCATTGCTGAAATTGGGTAGCAAAAAGAGATTAAGGTTCTTTTTTGCGAGGATGCAGCCTCGCTTTTTACCTGTTGTATCGTCTTTGCAGAGCCTAAACTCCGACGCCCCCTGCTCAAGAATCCTGTCTCCTAGGATCCAGGGTTCCTGGATGAGGGCCACATCAGCTCCACTCTCGGCGAGGTGGAGTAGGAGGGCAGCTGACGCCGCTTTACTGTGATGGAGGTTTATTTGCAAGATCGTCAGGGACATCCTTACAAATCTCCACCACAGTAATTTCTGCCCCCGTTTCGGAGCTCAGCAGAGAGTCCTCCTCCACTCCGACTCCACTAAGTGCCCTTGCCAAGTCGCTTTCCTCCGAGGTGTACCCGTCCAGGATGTCCTCCTCCTCATCCGACATTCCTTCCGGGTGCTTTTCTTCGGTCGGCTCCTCCAAGTCTGGCTCTTGCGTGTCTGCCTCCAACCCGATACCTCCTGGTTTGGCCTTCTCATCGGATTTGTAGATACGGACCGAAACGTGTTCGAATCCGTACTTCAGCCGGTGCTCCGTCCTCTCCAGGGCTTTAACGGTCTCCTCATTGAGTGTGAGGACGACCTGCCTCCGCAGCCCCTCCGCTTCCTCGACCATGGCGACTCTCCAGTCCGCCGTGGGAAGCGTCGGGTTGCACAGCCTAAGCATCGTTAGTATGGTTTTAGGGTCGGCTGGCTTTTCAGTGAGCCACACTCGCGCCCTCGGTTTGCTGGGGATCATCACTACTCGTCACAGTCAACCGCCACCAGCTTAGCTCCAGGGTAGACCTCTCCAAGCGATGCAACCATACGCTTGTAAGTCTCTACCGATCTCGCGTCTTGGCAGGCAATTACCTTAACGCTACCCTGATACCATCCTGCGTCTTCGCATTCAGGTGGGGGTCCTCCGCATCGCAGCATCTCCCCCACGAAGCGCCCATGCAACTCGTTTACCACTCGTTGCCAAAGTTCCTTGGGGATAAGCCCATCCTTGGAGCCCTTGTCCAGGACTCCAATTAGGGTTCTTCCCTTCGTTACTTCGGCGAACGAGCGGTTGGACAGCTGCGGGTGGGCCTTCCTCTTCTTGGCCTGGGGGGCTTATCCCTCTGTGGACCTCTGCCTTTTCGTGCTTTGCGCGGTCTCCTTGGCAGGGTCTGACCCTCGTTTACTCGGATCCAGCTTCACTCCCGCTTTTTCCGGATTAAAATTGGGCAGGATCTCCCTTGCCCACTTAACGATCTCGGCTTGGTCCGGGTTGGCTTCGGCCGATGGGTCCGCCCTCATCAGAATGAAGGTTGCTCTTCTCCTATCTTTGTAAGAGCCTTTACGCTGCGTCAAGTGAGACGCTCCCGGACCAGGGTTCGCCTTAGGGGCCCCGCCGGTTGGTTTAGAGGTTGACCCGGGAGTCTTCCTCTCCACGCCGTTCGGTGGTCCCAGGGTTAGCCCCGCTTTGGAAGAGGAAGCCTTGGCATCCTCCTCCGCACCGGCGCGTCCCTCCTCCAGATGTTGCCCCTCTGTGGGCGGCTTCTTCATCTCAGCAACTCCTTGGCTTTTGAGGGCCTTGGAGTTTGACGGGTCAGTGACCCCATTTCCGGACTTTTTAAGGGAGCTCCGTTCTCCACTTAGGTTTTTGTTTGGAATGGTAGTGTTCATATTTTGGTCCCACGAGTAGGCGGGAAGAGGTTCGTCCATCGTGACATAGCCCGCTTGTCCCGATAAGCCTGGTTAAAACTGGGAGGTCGGCCGGTTACCCAGAGTTCGCATATTAACGTCCGAGCCCCCCCTCGGACACGCATCCTTCGGCATATGCTGTTCCACCTTGGATTGGGGTGATATAAGGAAGGGAGTGTTCTTCTCCCCGCCCGACTACCATTAGCCAGCATCCTCGGCAGAGACATGACCTGGAGAGTACAGTCGCACTACCAGCGGTGTACACAGTTACGGCACGCAATTGCTTGCGTGTAGGTCCCCCTGTTGTACCCGTTGGCTGACGGCCAAGCAGTAAGGAGCAGTAAGCTCCTTACTTCGCTAGCAGTAAGGAGCGTGGAAACATTTTGACATTTTTATCAAATACCATTACCTATCGTTCAGTTTTATAATTCTTATGAAATTTTGCAGGTCGTATTGTTTTGCCAAATATAGAATCCATAGATTTTCAACTCTCTTATTTTAAAAAAAGGCCGTCAGCCAACGGGTTCTAACCAGGCTTATTGTATTAAGCGGGCTCATGCCTCTATACCAGCCGGCGGTCTCACACGATGCAGCTCAACAGCTCTTACAAGGATAGGAGGAGAGCAGACAGCATTTTAATGAGGGCGGACCCCTTTGCGGACCAGGACGAGATCATAATGTCATATCGGCGATGGCGGGAGTGAGGCTGACTGTAGTAGGCATTTCTACCAAAGGGATCGTGCAAAGAGCGAAACGACAGAGGTCGACCGAAGGTAGAGCGCCCCAGGCGAAGAAGAAAAAGGTTTAACCGCAGCCGACTAACCTATCGTTCGCCGAGATAACAAAAGGCAGAACAATCATTGGAGTCCTTGATATGGGATCCAAAGATGGGCTGATCTTTAAGGACCTTTGGCGGAAGGTAGTCAATGAGCTGCATTTGCAGTACATAGAAGAAATGCTAAAGAGCGGAAGACCCCAACCAGAATGTGAAGATGCAGGCTGATGTCAGGGTAGCGTCAAGGCGATTGCTTCCCAAGACGCGCGATCGACAGCCTTGTAGAAGCGAATGATAGCCACGCTCGGAGAGGTATACCCTGTATAAAGCTGAAGGCGGATGACTGGGACGAGATCCCCAGCGATTATGGTTCACCGAAAAACCGGCCGGCCCTAACCCCATCCTGGCGATGCTGCAAATGTGCAAAAAAGTCGCCATGGTGAAGGATGCGGTGATACTACGGAAGTAGGATGTTTTTACGCTAAATAAGGACACTACGAGGATCCTGAAGGAGACGCGACATTGGATTAAGTACGGCTTGGACCATGTTACCGTCCGGGTTTCAAAGTCGTATGCGAGGAGAAAGACTGGAGGCATCGATCTGGAGGCAGACGCCTTGGAGGAGCCGACCGAAGAGGGGCACACGGAACGAATTTCTGATACATCATGAAATGGTACATCTCGGAGGAGAGCGACTTGGCAAGAGCCCTTAGAGGCAGAATTCTTTTGTTGAGGCGTTGGAGTACAGGCTTTTTAAAACCTGTTCCTCGCAAAAAAGAATTTTAATTTTTTTACGTCAAGTACGACGTCAACGCCAATCATTATCAATGGCGAAGCACTACATCTAACGAGAGGGGTGGGTCAATATTCAATTTTTTTATCCTAAGATCAAAACTTCTGATGGGTAACAGGGGCTCAGAACCCACCTTCATCGTCAAGAATAGAAGGGAAGTACTTGACATTACTCTTTACTCAGACTCTTTAGCAGAGAGGGTTTTTAGATCTCCATCCTGATCCAGTCCTTGAGAAACACTCCTTCTCGGACCACCGATACATAGAATTAGTGGTCAAGTTCGAGAACCTTTCTCAGCTAGCAGAACGCAATCCTAGGAAGGCAACTGGGAGCTAACGGCGGCTTGCGCCAGGACAATCCATAAGGCCCGGCCGAAAAGCAGCTCAGGCAGTAGAAAGTCAAAGAAATCACCATGGTGGTTACAAACACTTGCGCCCTGTAAGACCAAGCTCCGTGAAGCCTTTAATTTCGCTAGTAAAGCAAACACGGAAATAGCCTGGGAGGCATACATAAGCGGACCTTAAGCCGTACAACCAAGAACCGATTATGGCAAAGAGGAATGCCTGGATCAAGTTCTGCACGGCCATTAAAGAGACATCGGAGGCCTCCCGACTTAGGAAGATCCAATTTTTTCCCAAAAGCAGGGAAGTCTTCTCTTAAAACGACAATTTTCTTTGGAATCACTAACATTTAATTGACGGAACTGGTAATCAAGGAAGAGACTGCAACGGCTGTCGCAAAACATCCCGCCCAGCTGTACGTCATCAGCTGTAACTCCACCAACGCAATGAGAAAGGCCTTAATGTCAAAATTCTAAGAAAGCTTAGAATGTCAAAATCAATGCAACAATTTTTTTTTCCAAAAAAAATTCCGCCGGAATTAGCGTGTGCAACTCGTTTACTCATACCGATTAATAGTTCGGAGGACCGATGACAATCATATATTGAAATGTCGTCAGTTGTTTCATCAGTACATTGTCGATATGTATGCAAAAATTGAAACAGAACGTTTGCTGTTCCTCCGATTGAATCAGAACTTCGGTCCGAGGAATATATCCATTTGCGGGATGCTGTGATGAATGACCGTAATACAACCAACGTTGGAAAGCTCACGATTTTGCCATCCTCATACATAGGTAGTCCACGCCACATGCAGGAATATGCTCAAGATGCCATGACATATGTTCGTTGCTACGGCTGTCCAGACTAATTTATCACCTTCACATGCAATCCAGCTTGGGACGAGATAGTGCAGCTGTTATTTCCTGGATAATCGTCTAGGGATAGGCATGACATCACAGCCCGTGTATTCAGACAAAAGCTCAAGTCACTGATGGATTTCATTGTGAAACATGGAGTTTATGGATCTGTGCGGTGCTAGATGTATTCAGTAGAATGGCAGCAGAGAGGATTGCCGCATGCGCACATACTAGTCTGGCTGTATGATAAAATTACTTCAGACGAAAACGACGATGTGATATGTGCTGAGATTCCACGGGCCGGGGTTGATACGGATTTGCATGCAGTTGTCATCAAGAACATGATCCATGGCCCATGTGGTACCCTCAACCCAAGTTTACCATGCATGGTAGACGGGACGTGTTCCAAGCGATATCCTCGAGCATTTGCAGCCATTACCTTAACAGCGGACGATGGATATCCTCTGTATGGGAGACGGTCAACTAAAGATGGCGGGACTTCGGCAACATTAAACATGAGAATTGGTGATATTGAGGTAGACAATCGTTGGGTGGTTCCATACTCACCCCTATTGTCAAAATTCCGTGAAAAAAAATTCCTATTGGCAATTCCGTGAAATCGATTAAATATATCTGCACGATTAAATATCTGCATAAAGGCAGCGATATGGCAGTTTTTGGTGTTCAGGCAGAAAACGGTGACAGCAATGCAGTACGAGTTGTCGATGAAATCTCTCAATACCAGGCTGGAAGATACATAAGCAGCAACGAGGCCGCCTGGCGAAGGACAACCTGGAATCTTCAAAGAGAATACAATCGGTACACTCTATACAGTGCATCCTAATAAAGATGAATGTTTCTTCCTTCGCATGTTGTTGTTGAATGTGGCCGGTCCCAGGTCTTTCCAGTATTTGAAAAATCTCAAGGGCATCACGCATGCCACCTTCCGCAGTGCGTGCCAAGCCTTAAATTTGTTGGAGAACGACCAACAGTGGGATATCTGCATTCATGATGCGTGCAACACGGCACATCCGGACCTAATTCGCTCATTGTTCGCAATCATATTGACTGCTTGCTTCCCTTCATCTCCAACAGAGTTATGGGAAAGATGTCGTTTGCACAGAGTACGTCTAGAAAATTCTGACATGACCATGGAATTGACAGAAGGAATTAACAATGAAACTTTGATAAGGATTGAAAACAAGTGCTTAGCTATTGCAAATAAAGTGCTGAGTCAATTTGGAATGCCAGCACGTGCCCGAACTGCGACTGCAGCATTTGATGTGGATTTGCGTCGTGAGCAGAATTACAACAGTTATGATCTCCAGTCATATGTACAATCCAACATTACGAAATTAAACCATGAACAAAGAATGGTTTATGATCATGTCATGCAAAAGATAAATAGTGGGGCTGATGGCATCTTCTTTTTGGATGCTCCAGGAGGAACGGGGAAAACAATCCGCATTATATTGATTCTGGCTACGGTTTGAGCTAACAAGGACATAGCTTTAGCTCTTGCTTCATCTGGAATCGCTGCGACATTGTTACCTGGTGGGAGGACTGCTCATTCAGCGCTGAAGTTGCCGTTGAACATGCAAATCATCGAAACTCCTACATTCAACATTTCCAGAGCATCTGGCATAGAAAAAGTATTGCAAAGATGTAAACTCATTGTTTGGGATGAATGCACGATGGTACACAAAAAATCGCTGGAGGCTCTCGATCGATCATTGCGGGATTTGCGTGGAACCATTTGGGAATGCGTTAATATTGCTCGCAGGGTATTTCAGGCAAACTTTGCCTGTGATTTCCCGATCGACACCAGCTGACGAGATAAATGCTTGCCTGAAATATTCTATATTGTGGCAACATTTACGTACATTTCAGTTGAAGACGCATATTCCTGCCCAGTTGAAGAACGATGACTCAGCTGACGTATTCCCACGTGTTCCCCCCATTGGGAACGGAAAGCTGCCAGTCAATGAGACGTCAAAAAATAGTATTGCCCGAGAATTTCTGTAATTTAGTTACATTGAAGAAAGGACTTATCCAAAAAGTGTTCCCCGATATCCGAATAAATTATAGGAATTACGATTGGCTCAGTGGACCGAGCGATTCTCGCTGCCAAGAATAAAGATGTCTACCAGCTTAATCATGTAATCCAATCCAGCATAGAAACTGACGAAATTACATATAAGTCGATAGACACCGTTGTGGAGGCAGAGGAAGCCGGTAATTACCCTACGGAATTTCTAAACTTTCTATTTCTAAACCGAAATTGATCTGCCTGGAATGCCACCACACAAATTGAAATTAAAAATAGGTGTGCCGATTATCATGCTCCGGAATATAAATCAGACGAAACTCTGCCACGGTACGCGACTCGCAGTCAAGAAATTGATGAACAACGTTGTAGAAGCAACGATCATAAGTGGTCCTTTTATAGGTGAAGATGTCCTCATTCCTAGGATACACGACTCGCAGTCAAGAAATTGATGAACAACGTTGTACAAACAACGATCATAACTGGTCCTTTCAAAGGTGAAGATGTCCTCACTCCTAGGATTCCTATGATCTCGACTGATACACCGTTCCAGTTCAAGAGATTGCAGTTTCCCATTCGTTTGGCGTTCGCAATGACCATTAATAAAGCTGAAGGTCAATCTCTGGAGTTGTGTGGTCTGGATTTCGATGCAGATTGTATTTCACACGGACAATTATTTGTTGCATGTTCTTGTGTCGGAAAACCAGATAATCTTTATATTTACGCGGAGAATGGAGAAACGAAGAATAGTGTAAGTTAACAACCAACTCCCAGCTTAGGCTGAGCAGGCCAATTCGTATTCCCCTTATTAATATTAATCATTTTCTATTATTATTATTATTACACTTTTCTCTCATGCATGGTCCACCCTAAATTAGGTCCACCTTGTTGGCCCTAGGCTGAGCCAGCACATTCTACCATTCCGAGCCGTGGCTCCTTTACAGCGATCGTGTGACTTCTGCAAAATGTGCAAGGTCAGCGGTCTGCCACCGGCTCTACCCCTGCCACGAAGGCACCGCCAGCCGGCACAAATAATTAAATAATTGTCGCCCAACGGAGTAATATTATTACTAATATTCGAATTTCACCCCTGAAGTTGTACAATATGTAAGTAGCTGAGCGCCGACAATAGCCAAGGTCTACGCAAACACAAATACCAGTGCATAAAATTTCCTATGCCCAGCATTAGGAATTTTTTACAATAAATAAATAGTGACTCGATTTTCGATTTCTGATTCAAATTTTTCTGAGTGCGTGGCCAAAAAATAAAAAACTTATAACTCAAGTTACGTACACTGTAACTGGCGATTTTTATGTGAATAATAATTCAAATATTAAATTACAAAATACTTCCATTTTCTGCGTGTTGATTTAATTTTGTTGATTTGGATTTTTTAAGTGCACTATAAATAAAGGAAGCCATATATCTCATAGTTAGTTTTTCTTTTTGTATTTTGCTACAATTTTATCCACTGTGCTAGTATTTCATTTTTAACTAAGGTTATCCAGTGTATCTGTGCTAATAATACACCCAGTCGAATTGACCTATACTTGTTGTCACCGTTCTGTATTTTAATTTTGTTTTTGAGACAAATTAAACCAACATTTTTGTGTTTTAGGTGACGATCTATTTTTCCGCAATTTTTTCTCTTCGTCTTTTATATCACCAAGTGGCCCGTTGAAACCTTTTGTCTTGAGCCCCAATCGTCAAATACCTCGTATCTACCCAGCGCCCTTTAACTGCCAATGAGTTGGGAGTATAGGGAAGTAAAGCAGGAAATTCATAGCGACGATAGCGAAGAAGTAGGATTTCGCCCCGAAGTTAGGGACATAGATCAACCAGAAATGAACGCAGAAATGGTCCAAGCGCTTGTCGCAAATGCGGTCAGCGCCGCTCTTGTCGAGCAGGAAGCACGCTTAAGAAACGATTTTGCCACAGAGTTAGGAGCGGTTAGAGCACAGGTTAGCGAGCTGTCAGTGCAAGCGCCGCAGGTGGAGGTTTACAGAAGAGTAGTACCGGACCCTGCAGTAGGATGCGATGTCAAGTTGGACATAGTAAAATCCCTGCCGACGTTCAGTGGAAGCCACGACGAGTACGTTTCGTGGAGGCAGGCTGCATCAGATGCTTATGAAGTATTCAAAAAATACGACGGCAGCGAGGCACACTACGAGGCCGTTGTCATCATTAAAAACAAAATTTGCGGTCCCGCTCGGGCACTACTCACGTCCCACAACACAGTGCTAAATTTCGATGCAATTCTAGCCAGACTAGATTGCACATATGCGGACAAAACGTCCCTAAGAGTGCTACGGCAAAATTTAGAAATGGTTCGGCAAGGAGATTTCGACCTTATGGCATACTATGACGATGTCGAGAGGAAACTCACGCTCGTCACTAACAAAATAGTCATGTCACATACCATGGACACAGCAACAATCCTAAATAAGGAGGTTAGGGATGATGCCCTTCCTGCATTCATTGCAGGGCTTAAGAGGCCACTCAAGACACTCGTGCTACCAGCACAACCTAAAGACCTTCCATCTGCACTGGCATTAGCGCGGAAAGCCGAGAACAGCATTGAAAGAAGTGCGTTCGCGGCATCCTACACGAAAGCTATAGAAGACTAGTCCCATTTCAATGAGGGCAATAAGCGCAATAATAAGGGTCAGGGAAAGCAATGGAGAGGTGAGGATAAAAATCCGCACTTTGTTCCTAAGCAGAACCAAAGTAAGCCTCATGAGGAAAATCACTGGCCGAAGCGCAGAGATCCTGAGTCCTTAGACCACAATACGGTTCAGCCCATGGAGGTAAACCCCTCAACGGCTAAATTCAAATAGGAAACAAACTGGGGAAAGCCTCAAAATAACAACAATTGCAAAAGGCAGAACTCGTCCCAGCGTCAATCGGGCCAAAGACGCCAACGCGTCAACAATATAGCCCAACTTTAACTTGAACTAACAGATTATGACACCAAAGCTGAGGCTGAGGTCGCCACCAGTGAGGAAGATAGCGACACAGCCGAGCTTAACGACCTCCTCCATTTTTTAGGGAGCGTTCCCGACTGCCGTTCGTCGAGCGACAGTTGGCTGGCAGAACACTAAAAGTTCTCATCGACACTGGGGCGGCAATGAATTACGTTAAGCCCGTAAAGGAGCTAAGAAACGTAATGCCGGTTGAAACCCCCTTCACTGTGAGCTCTACTCACGGCTCCAGTGATGTCAAAAACAAGTGTATAATCGATGACATAGTGGTGCCATGTTCGGCTAAAGACGACTTCAAAAAAATTATTCTGAAAAGAATCAAGGTGTTTTCGACCTCTAACGAGGCGCTCACCTTCAACACATCGGTCATCGCTACTATTCGAACTACAAGTGACGAACCTGTCTACTCCAAGTTATACCCCTATCCTATGGGAGAAGCAGACTTTGTAAACAATGAGATCAAAGAGCTGCTGCAAAATGGCATAATCAGGCCGTCCAGATCCCCATACAATAGTCCTACCTAGGTGGTTGACAAAAAATGGACTGATGATAATGGCAGCATGAAGAAGCGATTAGTAATCGACTTCAGGAAGTTGAACGAGCGAACAATCGACTATCGCTACCCCATGCCTAGCATACCCATGATTCTAGCGAACTTGGGGAAAGCCAAGGCACTGTTCTCGGCTTTCCGCGCTAATGCCAGTGCAGATGGAAGGTCTTTAGGTTGTGCTGGTAGCACGAGTGTCTTGAGTGGCCTCTTAAGCCCTGCAATGAATGGCTTAAGGCTGAATGGCTGAATGACATTAAAAAGAACACTAAACTCACTGGCAGTACACTAAAAGTTCTCATCGACACTGGGGCGACTACCCTTCGGCCTAAAAAATGCAGGGAGCATTTTCCAAAGAGCCATCGACGATGTGCTGCGGGAAGAAATCGGCAAAATATGCTACGTCTACGTCGACGACGTTATCATCTTTTCCGAGAACGAGACGGAACATGTCAAGCATATTGACACGGTGCTTAAGCACCTACTCGATGCCAACATGAAGGTGGCACGGGAAAAAATTAAGTTCTTTAAAGAAAGCGTTGAGTATCTAGGGTTTATTGTCACCAGAGGAGGAACAAAAACAGACACAGAAAAAGTTAGGGCAATAAAAGAGTTCCCAGAACCAAAAAATCTGTTTAGCCTCAGGCCCTAGGCCTGGCGAGATATTACAGGAGCTTTGTAAAAAACTTAGCTTTCATTGCTAGACCTCTGACCGCCTTCCTTAAAGGGGAAAACGGGACGGTCAGCAAGAATATGTCGAAAAAAGTAGCTGTCAGGTTTAATGAAACCCAGCGAAATGCATTCGATCACCTTCGTAACATTTTGGCATCGGAAGACGTCATTTTAACATACCCTGATATGTCATTATATGATATATATATTACCGTTAAATTATCGTATAAATTAATTACCGTTTGACTTAACCACCGATGCCTCAGCGAGCGGAATAGGCGGGGTACTATCCCAAAATAAAAGACCTATTACCATGATTTCACCCACGCTAAAAGACTGCGAGCTGAACTACGCCACCAACAAAAGAGAATTGTTGGCGATAGTCTGGGCAATAGGCAAACTCCAAAACTACCTATACGGTAACAATGAAATACGGATCTTTACAGACCACCAGCCTCTCACATATGCGGTATCCGACAAAAACACCAACGCTAAGATCAAGCGATGGAAAGCATTTTCAACGCAGGGAGCATTTTCCAAAGAGCCATCGACGATGTGCTGCGGGAAGAAATCGGCAAAATATGCTACGTCTACGTCGACGACGTTATCATCTTTTCCGAGAATGAGACGGAACATGTCAAGCATATTGACACGGTACTTAAGCGCCTACTCGATGCCAACATGAGGGTGGCACGGAAAAAAACTAAGTTCTTTAAAGAAAGCGTTGAGTTCCTAGGATTCATTGTCACCAGAGCAGGAACAAAAACAGACCCAGAAAAAGTTAGGGCAATAAAAGAGTTCCCAGAACCAAAAAATCTGTTTAGCCTCAGGTCCTTCCTAGGCCTGGCGAGCTATTATAGGAGCTTTGTAAAAAACTTTGCCTCCATTGCTAGACCTCTGACCGCCATCCTCAAAGGGGAAAACGGGACGGTCAGCAAGAATATGTCGAGAAAAGTAGCTGTCAAGTTTAACGAAACCCAGCGAAACGCATTTGATCATCTTCGTAACATTTTGGCATCGGAAGACGTCATTTTGACATACCCTGATTTTAAATTACCGTTTGACTTAACCACCGACGCCTCAGCGAGTGGAATAGGCGCGGTACTATCCCAAAATAAAAGACCTATTACCATGATTTCACGCACGCTAAAAGACTGCGAGCTGAACTACGCCACCAACGAAAGAGAATTGTTGGCAATAGTCTGGGCAATAAGCAAACTACAAAACTACCTATACGGTAACAATGAAATAAGGATCTTTACAGACCACCAGCCTCTCACATATGTGGTATCCGACAAAAACACCAACGCTAAGATCAAGCGATGGAAAGCGTTCATTGACGAGAACCACGGGAAAGTGTTTTACACACCCGGAAAACAATACCTGGTAGCTGACGCACTATCGAGGCAACCCCTAAATTACTCAGAGGCTGAGAGGCAGACGCGGCTACGGTGCATAGTGAACTTTCGCTGTCATACACCATAGAGACCACAGACAAACCTCTGAACTGCTTTAGAAACCAAATTATTTTGGAAGAAACAGGCCAACCGCTTCGGCGAGATTTCATAGTCTTCGGAAATAGAACTCGCCATATCATTAATTTTAATAACAAGGACTCGCTTGTTGAATCCGTTAAGGAGATCATTAACGCCAACGTTGTGAACGCAATTAATTGTGATTTCCCAACCCTGGCTCGCCTTGAGGTAGGAATTTCATGCGACAAAGTTCTGGCATTGTAAAACCTTTGTCAGTAAGATAACCAACGCTAATGAACAGTTGGAGATCACTAACACAGAGCACAATCGCACCCATAGGGCTGCCCAGGAGAACGCAAAACAAATTCTCCGGGATTACTACTTCCCGAACATGTCCAAATTAGCTAGCGAAGTGGTCGCAAATTGCAAAGTCTGCAATAAAGCCAAATACGAACGCCATCCCAAGAAACAGGAATTAGGAATTACGCCTATCCCATCATACGTTGGGGAAATGTTGCATATCGACATTTTTTCAACCGACAAAAAAATCTTCTTAACTTGCATTGATAAATTTTCCAAATTCGCTGTCGTACAGCCCTTAGCTTCTAGGGCAATAATAGATGTACGGGCACCCATTCTCCAACTGGTAAATTTTTACCCTAACACCAAGACCATATACTGCGACAATGACGCCTCCTTTAACACTGAGACAATCACATCATTGCTGCAAAACCAATACAGCATCGATGTTGTCAATGCGCCACAGTAGCTCCAATGGCCAAGTAGAGATATTTCACAGTACCCTGGCGGAAATTGCCAGATGCCTCAAGATTGATAAACAAATTAAGGATACTGTGGAACTAAGACGGTGCTAAGACCCGGTGCTAGACGGCAACGTTTTAATATGGGAACAGTACGGGTCCTGGTCAGGCACTCGACAAATCTTTCCGAGCTTGCCAGCATAATTGACTCCACGGTCAGCGTGGAGTTGCCACATGAGGAAGCTGCTGGAAGTGGACATTGAACATGCCCAGAATCTCCTGGAGCAACTTAAGATACACCATAAAATGGCCAGGAGCCTTGATTTTTTGGGCTCAGTCATTAAGGTCGTGGAGGGTACACCCGACGCGGATGATCTAATTAACACCAATCAAGCATCGCTTATTGAGGCTAGACAGGTTATAATTAACACAGAGACACAGAAACACATCAATCTACTCACAGACACAGTAAACAAGATCCTCAGGGAGAAAAAGGACATGCTTGTTGATACAGGCCATTTGTTCGAAACACTACTAGCCAGAAATAAAATGTTAATCCTACTATTTTCAATCATAATGACCTAAAGGCTATTTTTGACGAACAGCTCACGGAGGTTCCAATAGTTAGCCTTATGGATGTATTTAAGATTAAGATTTTTCACAATAATGTTCTTGTCCACGTTATAGTCCAGTATCCTAGATTTAAGCTTATATGTAAAAAAGTCCAGCTCTTCCCATACTATGCTACAAATATAAGACAACATCGTGGCGGAATGTGATGACGGAATCCTAGCAGTCTCCGATTGCGCTTCTACCAACTTGGCCACATTTTGCAAAAAGGCGTCTCACGACACCTGCGCCAGGCAATTACGAGATCATCAATCATCAACGAGAAACTAACGAGGATTACCATCGATGACGGTCCCACAACAACCATAGTTGGGACCCACCTCATCACCTTCGAGAGAAAGGTGGTGATCAACGACTCCGTGTATTTGAACCTCAACTCCACCGTGAATAAGAGCCCGGGTATTGCGTCCTCCCCCTTAATTAACATCACGGGACACGATCACATACTGAGTCTGCCAATGTTACACCGGATGAACGAGCATAACCTGCGTTTAATGCAGGAGCTTAGAGATTACGTGTCGGCTGGGGGTTCCCCAAGGATTTGGTTCGCCGCAGGAGTCGCCGTCAGCCTCACACTATGCGGCTTGGTCCTGCTCCAACAACACTGCAGGCTCAAACGAAAGGCAGCCCAGCTACAAAAGTCCATCGACGAATTGGCTGTCACCGAGGACGGCGTCCTCCCAGCTTACGCTGAGCAGGCCAATTCTTATTCCCCTTATTAATATTAATCATTTTTTATTATTATTATTATTACACTTTTCTCTCATGCATGGTCCACCCTAAATTGGGTCCACCTTGTTGACCCTAGGCCGAGCATCCGGCTGTGCATGAGCTTTTGTTAATTCTTTAGTTTTAATTTGGATTTGAAATAAAGAGCACTAGCTCAATTATAAAACTCCGGCCTTAGCCGTTACATTTATTCTACTTATTGAATTTGTTTATCGTGCCTTAAGGGCCATAACAACGGGGATAAGTATCTCCCACCGTAAACTTCGGACGAAGGAAGGAAGTCGAAGCGACCACCCGACTCTTCAGTGGCTGCCATCGTTGGTGGTCACCAATACCCAACCAACCGGCTTTACTCCTGCCACGAAGGCACCGCCAGCCGGCACAAATAATTAAATAATTTGTATACTCACAATGAATTTGAAAATTATTCTTTTTTGTTTGACTTATTTCTTTTTCGTGCAACCACAATATGCCACAGCGAAGCGTGGCAGGGTACAGCTAGTTTAAAATTTATTTTTATCTAATACAAGCGCCTTTTCAACAGGTATCCTCTATAAAATTTTTCTTCCTATTGTAGCTAGAAGATTATAGGAACTTATAAATCTATATATACGGATAATATGTTTTTGTCTGATGCAGACACCTTTTTACGCAAATGATATCTAAGACTATAGCCCAGTCCTTATAATCAAAGCTTTGAAAAATTTTCTGAACGATGTCTAATAATTTGAAAGATTTCTTCAAGTATTTTATTATAAAAATAAATAGGTTGTTGAAATACCTTTGGTCAAATAAAAAAATATTTCATTCCGACCAGAAGCAGAAGATATTAACTACCAGATTTATTTTAAAAATGTTAACTTTTCATATATATAAATCTTTTATTTTTTTTGTATTGGTAAGTTTTATTTCCTTATATTTTTTGTAGTGGAAAATTTAACTAAAATTTCAAACTCATTAACTCATACAAATTTAGGTAACCCCGAAATGGTATTATCGCATAGAACTAAGGATTGGTTTCATACCAGTGGTACCGTATAACCTTGTTTTTAAAAAAATGGGTTACCAAGCCCAATATGCCAGTAGTTTGTTTAAGGGCAGCGCCCTTAACAAGTTGAACTAATCTGTGTCAGGCCCTTTGAGGACAATTTAATGACTATAGGACCGATAGGAATTTTAAGTCCGAAATATAACCACAAGAGCAACGTTATAATGAACAGTTTGAAGACTACTATGGTGTCATAGCGGCCCTAGTCGACAAACTTTTAACCCCACTATCCAAAGCTTCCAAAGTGGAATGTTTAAGGGAGGGGTGCCCAAACGCTGCTAACGACGGAGTAAATTTCAATACATTCAAACCAAAAAATACCAAACCTAGACTTTTTTTTTATTTCAATAGATACACGGAAAAAATAAGGGAGATACTTTTTTATAATAAAGACAATTATGAAATTGACATTTGAAATTTCGTTCGGACAAATGATCGTCCAGCGATCCATGATTTACTATTTGTTGTAAACATTTGATGTTTACTTGTCAAATGACGTGCCGAAAATGCAATAACTAAAAACATAATATAATTTCTTCAAGTAAATGCGCGTCGCTCAAGCAACAATAAAATGTTCATGAAATTTTATGACGCAACAACAACCACATGCAAGTTCAGTTACTTTGCTAAAATCCAGACGAAGAATAGAAATAAAAAAACGAAGGATAAAAATTATTTTTGCAATCAGCACTGCCGCATGCCGAAAACAGTGTACATATACGCATTGGCTCGTCTATGCTTCGGAGCCAATTCCAACAACAAGGGAACACCGAGTGCAATGGGCCTGGGCCGATTTTAAAATATGCTTTAAGGTATGTGGTCCAAGAACAATGGTCCAGTAGACGAATAGTACACAAGAAACTTTCTTACGATCTCAAAACCGAATCCACTGTCGGCCACTCTTGATGTTTTCTGCTGGAACTGCGGCGCAAAAAGTCACTGATATAATGTATGGCCGAGCGAAAATTCCTTTGCTATGGTTGTAGGAAGATACTTATGAACCTTATTGTCGAACTTTTAATCGAAACTCTCAAATAAAACTGTCATGGGCGTGCACGACAGAAAGGTGCACGCATCCATTAGTCAGCATAGCGATCAATACAGGGTAACACTTTCCAAAGACCTTACATCCGTAGGCTCACTACCGCAACCTAAATAAGTATCTTTCCCTTTAACTAAGCTAGACATAAGGGAATCGTTCTACTGCTTGTAGAATAGCTTTGTTAAAACATTGTAAAGTAGAAAGGAAATTGGTCCTTCCTCTTGATTCACTTTCTCACGTTTAAGGTATGCTTTGTGGAATGTCTTTAGTTGGGTTAATAGACACTGGTGCTATTATAAGTTGCATAGGTGGTAGATTTCCAACCGAGCTAGTTCAGGAAAATACAAGTTAATGACTTCAAAAATCAAAACTGCTGACGGAAAAACTTTAGTCAGTAAAATTTAACCGACTTACAACGGCGAAACAAAACCCCTCTATTTGTATATATTTGGGAATCGACATTTGGACCTCTTTTGGCTTAATCCTGTCAAAAAATATTAAAACTGCCTTTACTTTTTTTATTTGACTTTTTTTCCTACGCCACCTGCTCTACAAGAAGGGTTGATTTGAGAATACCACCTGCTTAACCATTTTCAACAGTTTTCAAAAGGTTATGGGCCAATGCACGTGAGTGCGGGAGGTTGTTCAGTAAAAATCCAGTAGGAAACAAACGAAATGTGTTAGTATGTACACATTTTGCTCGACTTATGGACTTATTTTTTTGCTTATGGACAAGCTCGCAGAAGTAAATATTAAACTTGAGGATGAATTGGCTGTAATAATTCTGCCCTTTAAAGAGTTTGCCAAAGAGTTTCGAAAACTTCGTTATCGCAATGGAAACGCGATATAAGTTGACGACTTTCGAACAGTTGAAGATCAAGTTTCTAGAGGAGCATAGAGAAATTCATCATGAACCGATTTAAGATATACAACATAACAATCGCATGCTCTTAGAAGGCTGAATCGTAGAATAGAAAGCGAAACTAAAATGTTTTAACTTCGAAATTTTGAGTATTAAGAGCCATTGAATTAAGATGTAAGGTTACTTTTGATCAAATGAAAGAGACTGTGAGGAGGATGTGACTTATTGGTCGCATACAAAAGAAACTTGTTGTGTATTTTCAAGCTGATGGAAATTGATGTTTTGCAGCAGGACAGGTCGATGCGGTAGTTTAACATAATAGATATGGTCATCTGAGTTACTGAAGTTTAGATAGATATGGTCACCTGAGTTACGACATAACATCGTGAAAAAAGGAATGGTATTAGGTTTGGACAATGTGCAGTTTCCAGAACAGAAAGATTGCATAACGTGTATGAAATTTCAGATTCATTCTCTTCCTTTTCCAGCTGCATCGGAGAACATAGCCAAGAATCTTTTCAATCTTATACAAACAGATGTATGTGGACCGTTTCAGAAATGTTGTCTTGAATGATTGGAATATTTTTTGACTTTCTTAGATGATATGTCGAGGCAAAGAAATGAAAGCCAGTTCGTACCGTTCAAATAAAAAATAGAGTGGCAAACAGGAAAAACCAGACGTCAAGGTAATGTGAAAGCTTGGATCAACAGCGATCACCTTGGAAAAAATTATAAGTTCCAGCCAACAGGAAAGGAATATTGTTAATTTATTTGTTTTTTTATTGAAGTTGTCGAAAATTTTGAATTATAGTTTATAGTTGAATTGTATTGTAGTTGTTAGAGTCTAAATTTTACTCTAAGATAGCTTAGGGCGGAACGGGAGCGAAAGCTCATATTCGCTCTTGTGCGAATTCGCCCCGCTTCGCCGCAATAGATAAGTTATAACGTTGAAGAGGCAAGACCATTTCTTTCGTTGTCGTTTTTCGCCCATTTTTTAAATATTCAGCAGCCTTTTTCAATAAACATTTTGGCGCCCCCGGGTGGACTACAGACTACATAAAAAACAAAAAAATAAACATAAACATAAAAGTGACAGTGACACTGTGTTATTATACACAAACTAAAAGCCAAAAGAGCTGCTCGCGACGCGTCCGTGAAATGCAGAATAAAAAACAAAATTCACCGCGTGAAGCCGAAATCCAGGATCATCACCGCAGGATCATCGCCACCAGGCAAACCATATATCTCCATGCCGTGCACCTGCATCGACTGCACAAGGAAAGTGGCAAGCAGGATTAAAGGATCCCAAGGCAGAACCACAGGTATTTGTGCAAAAAATTGAAAGTTGAGAAAAGACAAATTAATATTGCTGGAATATTGTACCCTACTTTCAATTCTTGGCGCATACGTACTTGAAATTAGTAGAGCTAACAATTTGAATAGTTTAGTTAAAATAATTAACAAACTGCCTGTGGCTAAAATTGATAAAAAACATAAACACATCACAGTAGGCACGAGGTAGCCAAACGCTGTTTTTCCACACTACGTCATACCCCATCAGTGTGTCTTACGGCCTCAAAGCACATCGACCAAATTACGAGTCGTGTTTGATGCGTCTTGTAAGACATCAACACATAAGTGTCTTAACGATCTGTTGATGGTTGGTCCTACCATCCAGGTTTTATTCAACTCTTCATCGGTTCCGGCTGAACAGATTCGCTCTGATAGCCGACATAAAAAAAGATGTATCGCCAAGTAATGGTAAATGAAGTCGATAGGCGATACCAGTTGGCCATATGGCCAGGAATGGCCATTCCTGGCCATAAGGTGTTTGAAGAGGTTGAGTGAATATGTGAAAAATACATTCCCTCGAGCTGCCGAAGTTATTGGGTCCGACTTTTACGTCGACGACATGTTAACGGGTGCTGGTTGCATTGAGGAGCTAAAGACAATTAAGTCTGAAGTAGCTCAGGTTCTTCAAAACGCTGGGTTTGAATTGAGTAAGTGGTTTTCAAACTCGCCTGAAGTTACTGCATCCGAGAGCACGGTTAAGTCAATAACACTTTCGGACTCAGAACTGACTAAAGCATTAGGAATCGCTTGGGTTCCTAAAGATTAGTCTGGCTCTCTTAAATGCCTGTTCTAATGTGAATTTTGATTCCTTAGCATAGTCTTCTATATTATAAAGAGGTTTAATGTTTTCTATACTATTAAAATGCTTTGGTGAATTTGAAGTTTTACCAAAAACTAGCTCGTATGGACAATATGTATGTGCCATAGAGGGGATCGTGTTGAAACAGAAGACAAAATATTGAAGCCCAATATCCAAGCCCAATATGAAGCCCGTCCCAATCAGTTTTATCAACCGATATGTAAGATCGTATGTATCCATTGAAAGTTCTATGACTTCTTTCTATTGTTCCAACTGTCTGGTGGTGGTGTGCTGTGGATGTAATATTTTTAACATTTAAATATTTGCACAAATCGTCTATAATTGAATTCTTATATTCTGTTCCCATGTCCGTTATGAACGTCTTCATTGGACCGTACTCCAGGATAAAAGATTCAAATATTGCTTTAGCGACAGTATTGGCATTTTTATTCGGAACAGGTATAGCAACTAAATACTTAGTTAAATCACATATTAAAGTAACTGCATACTCATTGCCATTTTCTGATTTTGGCAGTGGACCAATAGTGTCCACTATCACTCTGTCGAAATCATTTATTGGTGTGTCTGTAATTGTTAAAGGGGTCTTTGTGTGTTTAGTTATTTTTGATTTCTGGCATTTTTGACATTTTCTTACGTACTCAGTTATATCTTTAGACATGCTTTTCCAGTAATAGTGTCTTTTTACTTTGGCCAAAGTTTTTGATATGCCAGTATGACCTCCTTGAATTGGATCATCATGAAATGTAGACAAAAATGCTTTTTTTTCTTTTAAATTTGTTATTTGGGTCACCGGGTTGAGTAGCGCTACTCTTAATGTTTTCAATATTTTATTGCCCATTAATTAATTTAAAATTATCTATTGAAGTATATTCAAAGATATTTTCCCACGGTGCCACTTTGAGTTGGCTGATTTTATGTATACCGGCTTGCATTTCAAGCCTTTGGAAAAATTGATCTAAATCAATAACTCCATTAGTATATAAATCGCTAACATCATATCTTGAAGTAATTTTTCTGCCTTGCTTAAATAAACATAACATATTTTTTATCTGCAAGGTAACTACTTTACGTACTTCATCATTGTTTATGACGTCGTATACGTTGGGCTTAGAAGCTTTATTTAAAGATTGCCTTGGCAATTGTCTACTTTGATATCTAGTAGTGACGTTTAATACATTTCTAGTTATATTTTGTAGATCTTTGAGGGTTATTCTTGATAACGCATCGGCTACATGATTATCTTTTCCTGAATCAATTATAATGTAGGACAGTGTTTGACTGCCCAGTTGCTTCAGTGCAACTATTAACAAATTTGATAACGGCTTCGTTCATCGTACTGAATGTGCCAGCTTGCATGATAAGTTTTACCTTATCGATTGTGCAGTTTTTAGTCATTGCTTTGATTGTATGCTGCATGGAGAAATTCCTGGCTAGCTCTAAAGATAAACCATCTGATATGTATGCACCTTCTAAGGCTTTCGTCATCTGCTCAATTTCTTGTGTGTATTGGTTAGAAGTTTTATTGCGCTGCTGTAGATTCATCAGCTTTGCTGATAATACCTCAACAGATTCGCCTTTGACGTTGCTTCTTAGTCTAGCAATCACCGCAGTAATTGTTGTTTCATTACCGATTAGATTCCTGGCGACACCTTTTAGCTTTGTTTTAATAATGGAAATAGCTAATTCTTCGTACTCGCCTTTTATTGATTGTATTATTTGTAAAGCATCAATGAAACTTGTTAAATTTTCAGCTTTACCATAAAAAAATGGTATAAGCTTAGATGCTGTATTAATAAAATTAATATTTGACTGTGCCATTGTGATGGATTTATCTATTCTGTATTCTATGACACTCGAAGTATCTGAATCTGTAGAGTTATCTAGATCAATGTATACCGCCGGAATAGTAAGATTATTTAAATCTTCAACTTCTATTTTGGGGCTTACTTTGGGAAGCTCTTCTGACTCAGATTCGTTCGTTTCTGTTGATTCCGAGTCAGGTGCAGTGTCAACTGCTATTGGAGTGTTAAGAACGGTTGGTAATGATATTTCTAAACTGAACTTTTGTTTAATAGATATTAAATTAGATCGTAGTCGTATCAAAAGTTTCGATACCTGTGACCAATGATCTTGATTTAATCTTTCCCTATGATCATGTATTAGCATACGCGCTTCATTAAAGCACTCTACTAATATTTCAACGTGCTTCCTAACCGTTTTCTTTTGAATGGGGGTATTCTGAGTTAGGGACTTGTACGATTTGTCAAAATTTGTTTTAATTATTGATAACTCCTCGTACAATTTGTTCCAATCCATGCCTTTAGTTTAGCCATACTTTGTAATGTATTTAAATATTTATTTTCTGTTATTCCATTTTCTTAGATTTTAGGTGTTTAAATTTATGTTCAATAATTTTTGTTTTTTTTCTGGGTTTTTTATTTAGATTTTGTCCAGGTCATTTGCTTGACTCTGGCATTTTTATACCCTTGCAGAGGGTATTATAATTTTGTCTAAAAGTGTGCAACGCAGTGAAGGAGACATCTCCGACCCTATAAAGTATATATATTCTTGATCAGGATCACCTCCTGAGTTGATATGAGCATGTCCGTCTGTCCGTCTGTCCGTCTGTCTGTCCGTCTGTCTGTCCGTCTGTCTGTCCGTTTCTACGCGAACTAGTCTCTCAGTTTTAAAGCTATCGTCTTGAAACTTTGCACACACCCTTCTTTCCTTTGCACGCAGTATATAAGTCGGAACGGGCGGGATCGGCCGACTATATCCTATAGCTGCCATATAACTGATTGATCGGAAATGGTATAACTTTGGTGTTTTTAGAGTTACAGAGTTCAGATTTTGTACGAATGCTACTTTTGGCAAAATAATACGACCCACCAATTTTCATACGGATCGGCCGACTATATCTTATAGCTGCCATATAACTGATTGATCGGAAATGCTATAACTTCGGTGTTTTTAAAGCTAGAGAATTCGGATTCGGCACGAATGCTATTTTTGGCAAAATAATACAACATTTCGAATTTCATAAGGATCAGCCGACTATATCCTATAGCTGCCATATAACTGAACAATCGGAAATTACCCAACTTTCGTGTTTTTGAAGATAGAAAGTTGGAACTTCGTACAGATTCTATTTTTGGTCACTTAATAAAACCTACCAAATTGCAAAATGATCAGACGACTATATTTTATAGCTGCCATATAACTGAACGATCGGAAATGGTATTTGGTAAAAATACAAACTTTGGTATTTTTGAAGATGGAAGCTGGGTACTTTGTCCAGTTTCCAGTTTAACTGCAAGGGTATATCAACTTCGGCTCCGCCCGAAGTTAGCTTTCCTTTCTTGTTTCTTTAAACATTTGTTGTGTAATTTATATAATTTTAGCAATACGCTTGCTAACATTATAATAACGATTATCATTAACAATATAACAATGTAATTGTTTGAAGATCGATTTTTCGGATTCAATATTATTAACGACATTTGCCGTGGAGTCTACAACTTTCGTGTCTACTAAACCCATTTTAGATATTGTATGTGTTTTTATTTCTTCAATTTCTATTATATTTTTCTCTGAGTCATATTTTGTAATGTTACTTAATTTTTCTGGGAAGTAATAATCAGAATCATTTATTTGATCTGTTTTACCTATGCTATTACTTCTCATTAAAAAGGTATTAAAATGTTTCATAAATTATAGGAATTTATGCTATTTTTTTCTTTAAATTAAAAAAAATTTTTTTAAATCTTAGTTTTTATCCAAAATTTTTTCAGTGCAATCAAAAAAATTATGCAACGCAGTGCATGGGTTAAAAAAAAGGTTTCTCCTCAGTTGATTTCCCTTTTTTTTCACGTCAGCTGGTCGTCGCCGGTTTGGCTACGCTGACGTTCCCTCGGTGGCGCAGGAGGTGGCGTATTCCCGCACTCTAATTGCTGCTGCTGCTGTCCGGGGCCTTTTGGACTCAGGCGTTACCGGTGCCGGTCCTCGCACAGGTGTGGTTGCAGTGGGGGCTGTCCAGTGGTCCAGGGCAATCCTTCGGGCACGTCTTTTTGGTGTGTGCTACCCTTTTTTTTTTAATTTACTCGTAACTCCTCCGCGATTGCCCATTGCTTTCACTCTACTCACTCAGATTTTTTGTAGATTTATTATTCATTTTCGATTTTCCAGTTATTTCCAGTTTATCCAGTTTATCCGGCTTCTTTTTTTTTCTTCTGCGAATCCTCCTGGGTATATGTGGTCGCCATGTGGTGAAAGGATATAACCAGCAGTTTAGTTTGGTTAGTTTTTATTTGTAGGAGCAGTTGAGGTGCAGCTCTAACGGAGCAGCTGAGGTGCCGCTCCAACGGAGCAGCTGAGGTCCGCTCCAACGATCAAAATGTCTCTGTTCTTTTACAATATTTCTTAAGTCTTAGTAAGGCTAAGTCTCGTAGCAGCGCTGCTCGCAGGCGGCGGCAGAGAGACGGCTATGTACTTATGTATAAAGGAATATAATAATATACGTTGATATGCGCTCTCAAGTGGAGGCGCGAGGGGTATGAATAAACGCTGACCGTTTGGTGCGCTTATGCTGACACTAGCACTGTGTGCGGGCTATGCCATAACGATCGGTTCATATTTCAGCCACTTAGGGTTTATGACCGGGACTTTGGATTATGTAAACACTGCAACAAAGTGTTACAGTGCGCACCTTTTAAGTACTCTCGGTACAGTGGGTATTCAATATATGTGCATACTACAGCGGACTCTGGGGGACCGGCCGTCCTCTCAGTTTTAACCAGGCTTATCGTGACAAGCGGGCTATGTCATGATGGACGAACCCCTTCCCGCCTACTCGTGGGACCAAAATAAGAATTCTACCAATCAAACCAAAAACCTAAGTGGAGAACGGAACTTACCCGTCAAACTCCAAGGCCCTCAAAAGCCAAGGAGTTGCTGAGATGAAGAAGCCGCCCACAGAGGGGCAACATCTGGAGGAGGGACGCGCCGGTGCGGAGGAGGATGCCAAGGCTTCCTCTTCCAAAGCGGGGCTAACCCTGGGACCACCGAACGGCGTGGAGAGGAAGACTCCCGGGTCAACCTCTAAACCAACCGGCGGGGCCCCTAAGGCGAACCCTGGTCCGGGAGCGTCTCACTTGACGCAGCGTAAAGGCTCTTACAAAGATAGGAGAAGAGCAACCTTCATTCTGATGAGGGCGGACCCATCGGCCGAAGCCAACCCGGACCAAGCCGAGATCGTTAAGTGGGCAAGGAAGATCCTGCCCGACTTTAATCCGAAAAAGGCGGGAGTGAGGCTGGACCGAATAAACGTGCTGGGTCGGACCCTGCCAAGGAGATCGCGCAAAGCGCAAAGGCAGAGGTCCACGGAGGGAGAAGCCCCCCAGGCTAAGAAGAGGAAGGCCCAGCTGCAGCCGTCCAACCGCTCGTTCGCCGAAGTGACGAAGGGAAGAACCGTAATTGGTGTCCTGGACAAGGGCTCCAAGGATGGGCTCATCTCCAAGGAACTTGCAAGTTGCATGGGCGTTTCGTGGAGGAGATGTTGAGATGCGGAAGACCCCCAGAGACCCACCAGAATGCGAAGACGCAGGATGGTATCAGGGTAGCGTCAAGGTAATTGCCTGCCAAGACGCGAGATCGGTAGAGACTTAAAAGCGTATGGTTGCATCGCTTGGAGAGGTCTACCCTGGAGCTAAGCTGGTGGCGGTTGACTGGCACGAGATCCCTAGCAAACCGAGGGCGCGAGTGTAGCTCACTGAAAAGCCAGCCGACCCCTAAAACCATACTAACGATGCTTAGGATGTGCAATCCGACGCTTCCCACGGCGGACTGGAGAGTCGCCAAAGTCGAGGAGGCGGTGGGACTGCGGAGGCAGGTCGCCCTTACACGTAACGAGGAAGCCCTGGAGAGGACGGAGTACCGGCTGAAGTACGGATTCGAACACGTTTCGGTCGTTTTCGTATCGTATCTACAAATCCGACGCGAAGGCCAAGCCAGGAGGTATCGAGCTGGAGGCAGACACACAAGAGCCAGACTTGGAGGAGCCCACCGAAGAGGGGAACCCGGAAGAAATGTCGGATGAGGAGGAGGACATCCTAGAAGGGTACACCTCGGAGGAAAGCGACTTGGCAAGGGCATTTAGTGGAGTCGGAATGGAGGAGGACTCTCTGCTGAGCTCCGAGACGGAAGCAGAAGTTACTGTGGTGGAGAATTGTAAGAATGTTCCTGACGATCTTGCAAATAAACCTCCATCACACTAAAGCGGCGTCAGCTGCCCTCCTACTCCACCTCACCGAGAGTGGAGCTGATGGTGCCCTCATCCAGGAACCCAGGAACCCTGGATCCTTGGAGACAGGATTCTTGGGTTGGGGGCGACGGAGTATAGGCTATGCAAAGCCGATACAACAGGTAAAAGGCGAACCTGCATCCTCGCAAAAAAGAACCTTAACCTCTTTTTGCTACCCAATTTCAGCAATGAAGACCACGTAGCCGCAGCCATAGAGAGCCCAAGTGGCCCTCCCCCCGCACCAGCTACTCAAACAGCTGGTGGAAGACAGCAGGAAGCACAAGATCGACCTGATCATAGGTTGCGATGCTAACGCCTATCATCATCAGTGGGGAAGCACTGACACGAACGAGAGGGGTGAGTCAATCTTCCATTTTATCCTAAGCTCCAATCTTCTGGTGGGTAACAGGGGTACAGAACCCACCTTTATAGTAAAGAACAGAAAAAACTAGAAAGTTCCTTGTGGAAACCTCCAACAAGGGACGCTGACAGTAGGGAAGCCCTGGATGCTATGGTGGACACGTTTACGGCATCGTGCGCCAGGGCATTCAATAAAGCTTGTCCCAAAAGCAGATCGGGCAATAGCAAGTGAAAGAAACCACCATGGTGGTCAACCCTGAGAAACAACCCTGGAAGTGCAGAGACAGGGGGATTGCCCCTCCCTCCCTAACCAACTTGAATACCTATTGAGTGACAAGTATATCAGCTGGGCGATAAATAGCTTCAAGCCTTTCAAATCCCCAGGCCCAGAAGGCATTGTCCCGGCTCAACTAACTAAAGCCGGTCCCAATCTGAGGTCTTGAGTCAAGAAAGTGTTCTCAGCAATTTTCAGAATAGGCATCGCAATGTGGTTGCGGACGAAAGTCGTATTCATACCCAAGGCGGGAAAACCATCGCACTGCACCCCTAAGGACTTCAGACCAATAAGCCTGTCGTCCTTCCTTCTCAAGACAATGGAGAGATTAATCAGCCTCCATATTAATCTTATTATCAACCCAGATGATATCTCGGAATCACAGCATGCGTATAGGAAGGGCCGATCCACGGAGACGGCACTCCACGAGATCACTATTTTCGTCGAAAAGACACTTAGTGACAAGGAATACGCACTCATAGCATTTCTAGACATAGAAGGTGCGTTCAAAAATATCCTACCAAGCTCGATAATCAATGCGCTGACGGGACTAGGAATAGACAATCTATCCGAGCGCCTTATAGAACAGATCCTGGTAAACAGGACTGTTGAGGCGTCACTAGGAGGAGAATCTATTCATAGATACGTCAGAAGAGGCACTCCGCAAGGATGCGTACTCTCACCCCTACTGTGGAACGTGGCGGTTAATAGCCTACTGCGATCCCTAGAAGGCGGTGGTTGCAAAGTTATTGCTTACGCGGATGATGTCGCAATTGCCTTATCTGGGAAATTTCCTCAGACTCTATGTGACCGCATGACGGACAAACTTAGGGTCCTCTCAACATGGGCAGTTAGAAATGGACTAGGTGTAAACCCGTCCAAAACCGAGCCCGTCCTCTTCACCAGGAAGTACAAAATACCAAACCTAAGGCTTCCACAACTATTAGGAGAAACACTCACCCTTAGCGGTAGCGCCAAGTACCTAGGGATTACGCTAGACAGGAAACTGGACTGGAAGTCCAGTCACTATGGATAGAGCAAACAAGGCAACAATCGCGCTCTATACTTGCAGGAAAGCCATTGGCCTTAAATGGGGAATGTCCCCAAAAATAGTAAGATGGCTTTACACAGCGGTCATAAGACCCATCCTTTTCTACGGGGTGGTGGTCTGGTGGCCTGCTCTCACAAACTCCACAATTAGGGAGAAACTTAGGAAAACGCAACGGATGGCGGAGGTCTGTATCACAGGCAGCCTACGTACCACACCGACGGATGCCCTAGACTTCATACTCGACCTATTACCGGTAGAGATAATGGGGGTCAAGATAGCCACGCTATCGGCAATTAGGCTACTCGAGACAGGCATATGGAAATGGACTGACTATGGACATACCAAGTTAGATCTACACCACTGCACGCCAACGGGGGCTACAGACTACTGCGTACCTGTTTATCATCCCACCTTAAAATAAAAGGTCTCTATTCCAACAAGAGATGAATGGGCCACACAAACCCCGGGACCAGCCGGTTCCCTTCATATTTATACAGACGGTTCAAAACTGAATGGACAGGTGGGAGGCGGAATCCATTGCGAACGGCTGTGTCTAAATGAGTCCTTCAGACTCCCCGGCCACTGTAGCGTGTTCCAAGCAGAAGTAATAGCTATCGGGGAAGCACTAAGATCCACAGCACTTAATGGCAACCAAAAAACAATCTGTATCTTCTCAGATAGTCAGGCGGCACTCAGAGCCCTTGATGGATTCTCATCCAACTCCAGGACAGTAAATGACTGTCGCAGATCTCTTAACGAGATGGCAGAGCAGTATGACATCCACCTCATATGGGTGCCAGGACATAGGGACCACGAGGGTAATTGCGCCGCAGACGAACTAGCAAGAGCAGGTACTACCAATCCTCTCCTCCCGGAGAAGGAACCAGTAGGTATCCCCTTAGCTACATGTAGGCTAAAATGCAGGGATCACTTTGACCGCGCATCACTGAGGAAATGTGAGGAAATGCCATATATTAATATGGCCCATCCGCTCTAGGAAGAGGTCAATGATTATCGGATTATGATTATGCTTAACGCCCTTAATAGGCAGGACTGTCGTTTGGCAGTCAAGGCCATTGGTTAATAGGAGCGCACGCGGCTAGACTAGCGGTGCCACATTATGACTACTGCAGGAGATGTGGGGATGTAGAAGAGGAAGAGGCAGTCGAACACCTCTTGTGTCAATGCCCTGCGCTGGGGCGCAGCCGACTCAAATTCCTGGGCGCAGCAATACTCACGGACCTAACAGACCTCGCGGAGATCGCTCCACGCAGACTCGTAGCCTTCATCCGTAAATCTGGATGGGACCGCGAGCCGCCGCAGGAAGGATAGAACACTCTTGGGCACATCAGTAGATAGGAAGGGAGAGGTCCTCTTGTAGGACCCTTGCCTGTGCGGTATCACAAGAAGGCCCAGCGGCTCAAGTGGATGGGGGGTCAGTCACTGGCCTCGCATCGCCGCCTCAACCTAACCTAACCTAGTAGCCACCTACTAGCAACCTTTTTTTATGTTTTATCGTGAGTGATAAACTAATCTCATTCAACAATATCTATTTCTGCATTTGTCCTTTACCCACTACAATCGCTCTCTCCAAAGCTTTCGGATCGGCTCCTTTTTGGCACATTGGTTCAAGGTAAAGTGTTTCTAAGCTTTTATAGATTAATATATATATATATATTAATATAAAAGTTTAGAAACACTCACCTTATATATAATATATATATTAATATAAAACTTTAGAAACACTACCTTGAACCACTTGAAGTACAATCGAAAAATAATTGTTTTAATTTTTAAAATTAAAATTTATACTCGTTTGAGTCCCTTAATGTGTCGGTTAAACATAAGAAATCCTCTTATAGTGATCCGCCTGAAAGTCAGAAGATCGGGAGATCGGATTCAAAGTCACCGGTGGAGCTGGTTATTAGAGGTGGAAAAAACATTGATGTTATCGATGTTGCTAAAAATATTTGTAACATCGATTGTTTTCTGGTAGGTAAGCGTGGTAAGGAAAGAACAAATTTTTTTAAACAAAAATTAATGTATTTTACTTGAATTTATAGTGATTTTATAGTGAAAAATATTGGTGGTGTTTTATTGCATTGATCTCCAATCGGCAGTTTTTTCAACGGCAAAAGTTGATAACTCCAACAAGCCATTCAGCCGATACAATAGCGGCTTCTTTAAAAATCGTATTAACAGAGTGGGGTTTACTTAGAAAAGTGACAACTATTGTCACTGATAATGCGAGCTGGTATAAACGCGAGCTGGTAAAGGTTTGTCGAAATTCAGAGTTAAATCACTTGCCATGCTTCGCACATACTATTAACTTGCTGATTCAGGGGAGTCTACCGAAATAAGGACTTAGCCCCTGAGCGGGCTGAGGGGTATCACAAACATCGTATTTCTTATGCTTAGGGGACTCATTTAGCAGCTGAAGGGCGCTAAACTGAGGGCAAGCGAGCATAGCTGGTCATTGAACAGTGTTCAACTCTTTAAATCCGTTCTTAGTCTGTCTTAAAAACGATCTCTTTTCGTCTTGAACAGCAATAATGGAGACTACGGAAAATTGCATCCGAAACTGAGGAAGTGAAGGACGTTTTCACATAACCAGCAATGGATGGTAGGCTGGGATGAGGATATTGTCTTATTACAAGACTTAATTGAGCAGACCAATTTAAGTTTCATTATAATATTAAAAATTTGAAAAACAATTTACCTTGAACCACTGTACCAAATAGAGACAATGCGAGATAGACAAATAGAAAAGCTATTTAGAGGTTTGCACAGAGCCCTGGAACAGTATTTTAGAACACAGCCTGGTACTCCATCGGGGTCTGGCGAATAAAGGCGACCAGATAATAAGTTGTTCTCAGAAAAAAACGGACAGAAAATAAGATTTGCTGCTTGAATGTTATATGCGTAAGGCTGATCAGTCAATTTAGGAGGAGAATAAGTTGTTTGAAAAAATTCTGCGAATAGATCGGCCATGGCCTGATCCGAAGTCGCAGAGGAATTTTCAAACATAAGCAGGGGTGAAGAAGATACGTGTTTACGCTTAGTGCTTACAAAATTATAAAACTGCTTTGGATCCTGAGTAAATTGTATCCGGCAGCGGTCAATATAATTCCTATAACATTCAGCGTTATGCACGGTAAAATTCGACCGAGCTAGTAGGTATCTTGAGAAATCAACACTACTGCAGGTTTTTTTATATTTAGGTAAAAGCTTATTTTTTTTATTTTTTAAGTTAGTAAGGCACTTTGTAAACCAAGGAGGATTTGTTGAAGCGGACGGATATTTCCAAGGCACACATGAGTCAAAAAATTTATTTAAAGTAAAATAAAATTTTTCTAAAGTGACATTAAGATCAGTGCACGCCAGAATATCAGACCAGTCAAATGTATCAATAGGCTATTAAGTTTCTGAAAATCAGCTTTACGGAAACATCTTATTTACCACGCTCGGAGAATCTGATCGATACCAGGGGTGGTTTCGATTGAGGCCTCCAGCGTGGGGTGATATGGATCCTCTGGGGTTGAAAGGGGAAAAGACCCTTAGAAGGTCAGATAATAAGATATTCTCGGAGAAAAATGGACAGAAAATAAGATTTACTGATTGAATGTTATATGCGTAAGGCTGATCTGTCAATTTAGGCTTATTAGTTGATTGAAAAAATTCTGCGAATAGATCGGCAATGGCCTGATCAGAGGTTGCAGATGAATTTTCAAACGTAAGCAGAGGTGGAAAAGATACAAAGTTATAAAACTGCCTTGGATCCTGAGTAAACTGTATCCGGAAGAGGCGAATATAATTTCATTCATTACATTCAGCGTTATGCACGGTAAAGTTTGACTGAGAAGTCAATACTACTGCAGGTTTTTTTATATTTAAGTAAGTTTTTATACCCTTGCAGAGGGTATTATAATTTTGGTCAAAAGTCAAAAGACCCTATAAAGTATATATATTCTTGATCAGGATCACCTCCTGAGTTGATATGAGCATGTCCGTCTGTCCGTCTGTCTGTCTGTTTCTACGCGAACTAGTCTCTCAGTTTTAAAGCTATCGTCTTGAAACTTTGCACACACCCTTCTTTCCTTTCCACGCAGTATATAAGTCGGAACGGCCGGGATCGGCCGACTATATCTTATAGCTGCCATATAACTGATTGATCGGAAATGGTATAACTTTGGTGTTTTTGTAGTTACAGAGTTCAGATTTTGTACGAATGCTATTTTTGGCAAAATAACACGACCTACCAAATTTCATAAGGATCGGCCGACTATATCTTATAGCTGCCATATAACTGATTGATCGGAAATGCTATAACTTCGGTATTTTTAAAGCTAGAGAATTCGGATTTGGTACGATTGCTAATTTTGGCAAAGTAATACAACATGCCCAATTTTATAAGGATCAGCCGACTATATTCTATAGCTGCCATATAACTGAACAATCGGAAATTACCCAACTTTCGTGTTTTTGAAGATAGAAAGTTGCAACTATTTTGGGTTTTAACTGCAAGGGTATATCAACTTCGGCTCCGCCCGAAGTTAGCTTTTCTTTCTTGTTTTTCTTATAAAATGTTATCAGACGCTTTTTTAGACACTCTTCCATATAAACATCAGCGTTTATTGTTCCTTTTGTGAAGAAAGAGCTGGTTCCACAGGTGCAAATGGCCTGCCATATAAGCACTTTCTCACCAAATTTTTCTCAATATATTTTTGATACAAGTCGTCACAGTCACACCTTAGGGTTTGTGCAAAAATGAGGTCCTGGTAATGTTTTTGATTCCATTTTAACATAAGTTTCGTCGTCCATAATAATGCATTCCACTGCATCAGTGGGCAAGCGATCATAAAGATTCCCGCTCTCTTTTTGCCGACTTCCGTTTATGGCAGACTTTTTTTTGCAACTTTTTGTTTTTTATATGTTTTTAAATTATGCCGCCGTTGTATTCTTATACTTATCCTTTTTTTGCCAAATCTCGAACAGACATTTCATTAGTGTTGTGGATTAAGGCCAATACTTCGCTTATTCCAGTAATCTGGATAAGTAAGTAACTTTCATCTTTAGGACTCTTTTTCGTCCAGTTTTTTGTAAATCATCAACAGAACCCGTCTCCCAAAACTTTATTATAATGTTTTTAACACTATGAACACTAACTTGATAGCGTTTAGCTAATTGTCTGTACGAAACACCTTTTTCTGTGCAGTAATTTTGCAACCTTTTTTTACGAACTTCCTCTTTTATTCTGAGCCAAATATTTAGCTTCCATAATGCTAAGGGCCACGCAGTTACTTCCAACGTTTCAGCCCAGTCAGCAACCGCATGTCCTATCTATCCTTGTTTCTTTTGATAGCTTAACATTATGTCCAACATTGCTGCTAAATACCGCAACATATGCTTCACCGCCATCATATGTTGATGATGAGGTTCATTATTCCCTTGTGCCAATTTTACAACTGAATGATAGATATCTGGCATCGATACCAGCGCAAGCCACATCAATTCGCCAATTAGTGATTAATATACTTTCGCAAGCTAGCTGGAAACCTGGTTCCAACGGTGTTTGTACCGTTCTACAGTCTTGCATGCTGTGCCTCTTATCCAGTATATATGTCTTTTGGTTCATCATTATCCTACTGCCGTCGCGTCTTATCGCGCCATCGCGTATGAACTGCATTCCATCTCTACTTGGCCATTGTCAACCGATTTGAACTTCATTGCAATTTTTATCTCCATCAGGTCATCTATCCTTTGGCATGTCAAATTGTTAACATAGATTAAAACTATAGAAAGATTACCTTGGATATCCATTGTATATAAACATAGTTAATTCTGACATGCATGGAATCTAATACTACAAAGGAAGTTGTTTGCTTTGCGATCCCTTTCTGCTTGCCTTGTCAATATAACCCTTGTGCTGCTTCATATAAACAACATTGTTCAACTCACTGTTTAAGTTCGCTGTATTATACCTACATCCGTATGATGTAATGTCACTCTTGCTCTGCTGCACTAGATACCGACCGGACTGTTTCATACCGACATACCGGAGAAAATGTTTGCATGTAGCTGTTTCCATGTCTATTGATGCTTTGCTAGTCACCGCATCCTCGTATGTCTGTGAAACCTCGAGCTCCTCCGTTTCCGTCGCATTCAATACATTTTATTTCTTACGTCGATGCCCTGGTTTTCCAGTTCTAACTATTTAAGATCTGCCTGGTTCAATACGCACCTCCACCTGCTGCTGCTCAACAAAAATCCTGCTATTCGATGTCTTGTTTTTCGGCGCTTTCATACTTTTCGCTTTGATTATTATCCATAACCAGTAGAGCTGGAAAAACATCGATGTTGGCCACAATCGATGTTGTCGATGTTTTGGGATGAAAACATCAATTATAATCGATTATCGAAATCATGTATCGAAGCAAAAAACAAAAAAGGTCCAGCTACTGACCGCAAAGACGTTAATCGAACTTCCAAAATGCGCTATTTAAGTCGTCTATATTCGCAAACTTTTTAATGGGATCATTAATCTTGGCAATTTCCAAAAAATGTGGAAGAAATCCATTATCATAATGATACCGAAATCTGGTGATCTGGCCTTCTATCTTGTTTGTTTAAATTGTTTCAAAAATGCCTGTTAACTCGCATAATACTATATCTAGAACCTTGCAATATTATTCCGGCACACCAATGTGGCTTCCAATGAAACCACGGAACCATCGAGCAAGTGAACTGATTAACATCCGAAATACGCTTAGCCTTCGAACAGCGAAAATAATGTAGCGCAATTTTTCTCGACATATCTCAAGCTTTCGACCGAGTTTGGTCAAAACAGCAGATCACCAGCTTCAAAACAACGCCTTAAGGAAGCAACACGATTACTCGACCAGGATCTTCACCAACAGGAAGAAAATGCACAGCTGAGGTACATCCAGAATCTTTCGCCAATAAGCACAAAGTATCCCCTGTGGAGGGCCCACCCAAATCTTAGCGCCCCAATTGAAACGACCACCCCGATAAAAAAAACTCTGCGGTATGCTGGGCTCGCAGCGACGAAGACCGAGCTAAAACATTCGCTACACATCTCCAAAGTGTCTTCCAGCCAAACCCTCTCGGTGGTGGTCACCAGTAGTGGCGTCTACTGACGCAAAAGAAGCTGATCGAATTTCCAAAATGCGCTATAGAGGCCGTCTGCAAACTATTTAATGGGATCCTTAATCTAGGCTATTTCCCAAAAGAGTGAAAGAAATCTATCATCATAATGATTCTGAAGCCTGGAAAAGAACACACAATTCCGACATCGTACATACCAATAAGCCTTCTATTTTGTTTGTTTAAATTGTTTCAAAAATGCCTGTTAACTCGCATAATACCATATCTAGAATCTTGTAATATTATTCAGGCACACCAATATGGCTTCCAAAGAAACCACGGAACCATCGAGCAAGTGAACAGATTAACATCCGAAATACGCTTTTTTTTTATATTTTGTTTCTTTATTTATTAGAATTTAATTTTTTTAAAAATTACAGAAATGTTGCACCTCTTATTTTCAATCGAGTTTTTTCTTAAACACTTATTAGGTTCTGCACACACTCTGTTGTAACCATTGAAACTTTGCACACACCCTTCTTTCCTTTGCACGCAGTATATAAGTCGGAACGGCCGGGATCGGCCAACTATATCTTATAGCTGCCATATAACTGATTGATCGGAAATGCTATAACTTCGGTGTTTTTAAAGCTAGAAAATTCGTATTCGGTACGAATGCTATTTTTGGCAAAGTAATACAACATGCCCAATTTCATAAGGATCAGCCGACTTTATCCTATAGCTGCCATATAACTGAACAATCGGAAATTACCCAACTTTCGTGTTTTTGAAGATAGAAAGTTGGAACTTCGTACAGATTCTATTTTTACCAGACATGGTTTCGATTGAAACCTCAAGCGTGGAGTGATATGGATCCTCTGTGGTTGAAAGGGGCAAAGCTCTGGAAAGATTGGTACCATTAGGATCGGAAACAAAACATAAGTCTTATAGCCAACGTTTTTGCAGAAAATAGTCCAGGCTCTCCCTGTCTCGACAGAAGAATCGGCTGAGCACTCTTCACCTCTGCACGGAGATCTTCTTGGCACTCCACGTGTCGGGATGGGGATCAGCCACGCTGTCGAAACCTCGGCAGGGGGATCGGCCTGGCATTCCATGGCTGGGCAGGGGGATCAGCAGGGCACTCCGGGCCTGTGCAAGGGGATCGGCTGGGCACTCCACGTTTCGGCAGTGGGGTAAGTCGGGCCTAAACGTTTTGGCAGGGAACCATCAGGCCACTCCAGGTCTCGGCAAAACAAGTCTAATAGCCGACCTAACGAATTTCTTACATGGTTAATTTGACCTAGGGACATGTGAAACATGCCCGCGTTGAAGCCATGGTGCGTGATAAGTGATAAAGATGGTGAGTTATCGACATTGGACCACTTTAATTCTGGGATATACAAGTCACCCACAACTACAAGCTAGTCACGATCAGTCATAAGATTAAAAACTGATGAACGGACAAATAATGCAAATAAATTCTATGTCACCAAATCTTGTGATTTAACCTCTTCAGAAGCAAGTTGGGAGTCAACCGATATGAGGACTCCACTCCGCTTTGCCGAGATCGATCACGTTTAAAAGTGGTTTACTTACTTGGGAAAACTTTGGATCTAAAGATCTCCTGCTTTAACCAAGTTTCTGTAAAGGCTATAATATGGAATGCAAAAAGATAACTATCAGAATATAGTTTAGGGAGTTTGCTAGGTAGCCCCTTAGTATTCTGATAGGTAAGTCTTAATGACGATATTAGTTTTTTGGATTAGTGGACGAAGAAGAGGTGGAAGGTTGGTCCGAGGTTCCGATATGGGGAAGTTTCTTACGTTTCTTGCATATATAATTGCATCGAATAGTTGCCTTTTTTGTGAGTCTCTAAACGTAGTCCACAGTGCGTATGTTTGGGGTTGCAGTCTCCTGCAATCCGTAAGTGAATTTTAGAAGTCCCTAAATTGTCATTCAGAGATTGAGAAGCGAGGAGAGCAGTAAACGGCAGCGATTGAAAGGCTTCCGTTACTTGACTGAATTTGTATCGATGTGGCTTGCAAGAAGTCGCAAGCCTTTTGTGAAAATAGTGTTTGAAGCGATCTCCGATTATAGTTCCGGTTCCGCCGTTTTATATTCGGATGATCTGTGTGGTAGATTGTGTAGCATCTTATTTGAAAATTGTATTGGCTTGTAATATGCGTTTCCACCAGTAGCATAACGTCAATATGGTTTTCGGTCAAGAATTATGACAATTCTAGTTTATGCCGTGAGACACCATTGGCGTTCCACATTGATATTCGTAGAGTCTGCATAGATTATTTAGACTGTTGTGCTACGATCTATTAGGCGTAGATTTATAATCTCCACAAATTCGAATGGAACCAAATTTTTTGACTATGGGCACCGTCAGATTGGCCCACTCCGAATACTCTTCAGGCTCAATTTTTCTTCTTCATATGCCTTGATGAGTGCGTAAGGAATTCGATGCGGAGGCAGTCTGGAGGGCCACTGGCGGCCCCATATACCGACCAAGTTCTAATGAAAACCGGTTTACTTGGGGCTGACCACTAGATCTTTTTGATGAACGCTTTCGTACGATGCCCTGTTGCAATGCGTGTTATTGGGCGAAGGCGATGAAATTTTGGTTGACCCAGCTTGACTGTTACTGCGGCATACTCGACGTATGTGGCCAGTTCTGCCACAGGAATGGCAGGTGGCGTTGCGGAACGGACACTTCTTACGGACGTGCCGGGGATATACAAGTCAACCAGAGCTACAAGCTGGTCACAATCGGACACAAGATTGAAAACGGATTGAATAGCGGACAAATGATGCCAGTATGTGGGCGGTGGAGACGAAGGAGGTATATATGAACAGGTAAAGTTTAAAGATTTACCGGACAGAATCGTTCTAATGCAAATTAATTCTAAGTCACCAATCTCTTGTGATTTTACCTCTTCGGAAGCAAATTGGAAGTCTACCGAAATGAGAATTTCACCAATTTGAATTTGTGGACGAATAAAGGGTGAAAGGTTGGTGAGTGGTTCTAATATGTGAATATTTCACACCCACTGCTTTTAACACTTTTTTCTTTACGGTACTAGGCTGATGTTCTTGGACGAAAATTTTCTCTGCCAAAAAAATGGGTGAACCAATCATCTTGAGCATCGGCACGGGCACATGAATCTTAAAAGAAGACGTGCGGCTAAGGTGTTCTTGGTATCACTTGAAGTGGAGAGAAAATATCGGGAAATTGTACGGACATGAACGATCTCAATTCATCCTGGAGACCAGACCTGCGGGAATCGGCATCCGAGCCAGACCCAGTGAAAGCGTTCAAACTTGAATAAGCAGTGGATGGTATACTAGAATAAGAGATTATCTGATTACAAGATTTAATTGTGCAGACAAATTTTAATTCTATGTCAATATCAAAAGTAACAAAAATATCAACCAAAAATGTACCTTGAACTTTTGTATTAAATAGAGAGAAAGCGGGAGCTTCAAACAAAGAAAGGCAAAGGAAACTGCAGAAATAGAAAGAAGAAATTCTATTGCAGAAGAAAAAAGAGTCGCAACCCAAAAAAGGGGAATAAGTAAAGCGCAGTTATGCTTGGATTCAAATTAAAAAATGTTTTGATGCACCTCAAAATATATTAGTTATTTTTTGTACTAAGTGAGAAATTTCTTAACTTCAATAAAATGTTGGTAAACACCGGTTTACAACTTAATTTAGATAAAAGCGCAGTGCGCCAGATGCCTACATCTGGTTCGTGACAAAACCGTTTTCTTCCGATGAAAGGCGCTTTGTCGAGCATGGCCCTACCGAGTAGTGGGTAAGCAGTTTACCTCATATGGTTGATGTTCGATGTTTACTTTGAGAATCTGGGACATCAGTTCGGAAAAAGACCTCTTCTGCGTTTAACACAGGTGATGAGGTTTATGAGATTAAGGCTCGGGAACTAAGCTGGAATAGAACTAATAAAATAGAACTTTACTGAATATTTTTTTCGTTACTTGACCTATCAACATCCATGAAAAATAAGATAAAAAATAGTATATTAATGATAAGTAATATGTTATAATAAAATTTTTAAAAACAATTCTACGTACGCTAATCGCTGCATCGACTTTCGATAATATTCGGATTCAATATTTTGATATACGTATTTGTTTTCCATACCGGGACGGAGTACATCATCCATATCGCGTTTGAATTCCATTGTACTAGGCCCAGGTTCTTTTCTTGAATCTTCTCCAGCTTCTTCCCTTGAAAAAAAAAAAATAAAATATTGAAATTATTATTAAAATATAGTTTTATCATCTTTAGTTCAAGCCACATGTGTAAATGATGCATGGGAAATTCGAATGCGACACTTTAACTAAAAAAAAGTACGTGCCGACACTGTTTTTTTCTTGTAGCCCTTGTAACACTATGATTGGGACAAATTTTAATTTTAGAAATCTTTTAATTTTCAAGATATTTAAACAAACTGAGGCTGTCACACGCAAGATTAAATCTCACTTTAAAATAAATTTAATTTTTGTTTAATCACTTTTTAGTACTGTCACACGCGAATTATTCATCCATTATTTTTTTTATATTTTATCTTTACTTTTAAGCTTATTAGAAGTCAATACGATCAATATTATTTAATTTCCACATTTTTTTTTCAGCATTCAAACCAACAAAATATAGTTTGAAATTATAATTTGGTTATTATTTTCATTTATTTAATGTTTTATATTTATTTGATATTAGGGTAGCGACATGTTTACATTTACGTTTTAAAACGAACTGTTACTGTTGTTTCTTCTCAAAAGAAATGCCGTGGCTAGGGTCACAGAGTTTGTGGGCTTGTTCCACTGAATTTATAGTTCTTCATTTCCTGAACCCAGAAATAATATTGTTAACTGTGCTGCATCGCAACTAGTTGGGTGGATGACGATGACATTACCGATGACTAAGAATTGGAAATCACGGTGGTGAAGGAGGATGTAGCAGATGTCCTTGCGGATTCTGCAGACAAGCCTGTATAACTTTGGGTGGAGCCGACATCGTCTTAGTCTAGGAGCCCTGAACCTAGGTAGCAGGAGGAAAAGTCTCTGGACTGGGAACCACGTTGTGCTAAAAAGCACATAAGCAAATTTGTGCTCCATAATTTTAGTGATGCAGACAACGCGGCAGAAACTGTCAGAAGTGTCAGCCAACTCCAATTAGGGTACTGCCATTATACATGGCCTATGAAAGGCCTGAACTACCAGACCAGCTAGTGACAAAACTAGAAGAAGACAGTGACAAGCTCAACATAGGCCTTTTAATAGGATGTGCCATTAACGCTCATCACACCCAGTGGAGCTTAATCAAGAACGCCTGCGGTAAGTCTCTTTTTAATTTTACACTAATGTCATATCAATCGAAATAACGAACTGAAAAACACGTGCGGACGTACTTTGCCCAAGCTCCGGAAAACTGCAAAAAAAAACCAACCAAAAGTTAACCAAAAAAAAACAATATGGGGTAACCTAATATAAGCGAAAAGACGCTAAACCACAATTTATTAAAAGCAATATAAAAGCTTTATATAACAAATGCGATGTGTTAAAACAAAAACTAGTGCTAGTTTTGTTTTAAATCACAAAAAAAAAAAATTGGCAATTAAGAGCAACCCGGCTCTACTGACCGCTGAAAGCCAAAGGGAACGATCTTGCTCACCCGCTATGCTTACTCCGACTCCCGCGTCATGGAGTTCGTAGTGCCAAACCCCCCTCCCATGGCGGAAACAAATTTAGCACCGACAACAAGAAGTGTTACAATTTCTGCAACCACACCGACAACCACCGCAATTCAAAATAACGCGACATCAACAACTACAGCGAGAATAAAAACAACAAGTTTAGAAAGTGCCAAAGCGGACCCGGCCACACAAACTGAAATGGTTTGCTACATTTAAATTAAGCGCAAGCTTAGCCCGCAGAGTAATCCGGCAGGCAAGAAAAAAAATTAACTGCGTCCAGAAGATCGACGAAGAACCAGGCAGATCCAGTAGTAACAGATTTGCCCTACTGGAGGAGGAAAACTAACCAATTTTCCGCAAAAACAAGACACAGCAAAACAACTCAAACCCCCTCCAATCTATATCAGGGAGAAAAGCTCGAGTGCCCTGGTCAAAACGAAAGTGGCGTTCATAGGGAAGATGAAAACATTTATGTTGTTTATCAGAGGGAACATCCATGAAACAAATGTGCAAACAAAGACTGTAGAGCACTTCCGAGTCGTGACCAAATATCTGGACAATGCTAAGAAAAACTACTACACGTACCAGTTGAAAATCAGCAAGGGCCTACAAGTGGTAGTAAAGGGAATCGAACCCGACGTTTCCGCACTTAAAGAAAAGGGCTTCGCCGCTAAGAATGTTATTAGCATTTTAAATAAAGATAAAAAAACACAACATCTCTTCAAGGCCAAGCTCGAGGCAGAAAGCAGGTAGCTGAAGAAGAAGGAAGTCCACCCCATTTACAAGCTGCAATATCTTTTGCATCGGAGAATCACTATAAATCACATAAATCGGTCCAGTGCAATGCACTAATTGCCAAGAGTATGGGTAGGGTGACCAGATAGCTGAAGTGGAAAATACGGACACTTTTCTCGCAACTCTATATGCAATGTATGTACGCGACAGTATGCATACATAGCGAACCGAATAACCAGACGCAATCGTCCTATACTTCTAGGGAATTTTACCTAATAACGCGTACTAAACTGATTGCGCGTCCTCTATACGTGTGACGTGTCACGACTAGCGACACGTCAACTGCAAGCGCGGGCGCTTTAAAATGTATTAGTCTAGAAACTCATTTCGGAAAAATTGCAGGTGCAACCTGTTTTTTCGTAAAAACACGAAAAATACGGACATTTTACAAAAAATAGGGACTAACGGTCACAGAGCTGAAAATACGGACATGTCCGTATTAATACGGACGCCTGGTCACCCTAGTTATCACTGTTTTAGGTTTAATCATTTTGCTCAAAATTGCAAACAAGCTGATCAAAAATGTAGTAGCTGTTCATTATCTTATACCAAAGAGCAGCAATGTAGCCAATTGGTTTGCGCTAACTGCAAACAATCTCACGTAGCCACCTCTCTTGATTGTCCTTCTCGTAAAAGAGCACTTAAAAAGTGCATGACACTTGAAAACTTATCAAAATCAGAAGCGAAAATTAGAGATCCCTCTCTGTTTCAAATTTTAGAAGAAGTTGATACTAACGACATATGGTAACTCATTTCCCACAGCCATCATTGCAAAGGAAATCTACTACACCAATTTTACAAAATAACACCAAATTAGCCACGAAACAATTATTTGAAAATAACCCTTTTAAAAAAGTTGTTAAGATCTCTCTTAACAAAAAAAAAAAAATGAGGAAAACAATGTCAACGTGTCGTTGGAAAATGATCAGCTGGAAAGCTGCACTTAAAAAACATGAGTACTCTCTCAAAGAAAAATGTATTAATACCCAATCTAAAGAACCTTTTAGCCAACTAGCCCTACCATTGCTTCTTTTTTAGTCAACGAAAATTTGATTTTAGTTCCTGAATCAAGAAACTTTTTAGTTAATTTAAAAGATCGTATTTCTATTGCAAATTCAAAAATTGATTTAATTAAAATTAACCAATCAATACATTATTTTTTTAACGCTGCTTGTCTATATACTTTTTAAGTTAAATCCAAATTAAAAAAAAATAAAAATAAAAATGACTCTTAAAATCCTCCAATACAATATTCAGAGCTTAACTGCTTATAACAATAAACATTTTTTAGAACTATTTTAAGTTAATAATAATATAGACATAGCAATTTTGTCAGAAATCTGGACTTCAAACAACTCTATGTGTAGCCTAGCAAATTATTATTTTGTCTGTCAACCTCGTGCCGACGGGTATGGAGGCGTTGGAATTTATTTAAAAAAACATATACGTTTTAGAAAAACTAAATGTGACATTAATATTGAAGCAGTTGGTGTCTGTACGACTAATCTAAAAACAATATAAACATTTTTAGTATCTATGCCGCACCCAATCCTAAGACTAATTCTTTTGAACAAGGTTGCAACGATTTATTTTCTATTGCGTCTGAACTGAACGGTACTGCTATTATAGGTGGCGATTTTAATGCCAAATCTAGTATTTGGGGTAACAATACGCTTGATGCCAGAGGAGGCATCTTGGAAAACGCTCTTTTAAATTCAGGATTTTTCTGCATTAACAATGGCGATCCAACCTACTCACCTAATCCGTCCTATTTCTCTACCCTTGATGTCACTTTCACAAATAATATTCATCTTAGATTTAAATGGGCTTCAGTTAATTCTAAAATTTCGAATAGCAATCACTTTCCGGTTTTAATTGAAGTGGAATAGCAGAAAGTAGGCTGTGAGCATGACGTTTCACACATTTATTCTGTGTGTGTGTGGCAGAGCTCGGGCAGAGAAATTTCCTATGCCCCCGAGATAGGGCCGTGCCGACCACTGCATTAAAGCTAGAAATTTTTTTGCAAGTCATGTCGGTGTACTGAAAAAAATTATAGTACAATTTTCAATGGAAAAAGTAATAACAAGTTTTCGGTAATACAAAAACAAAGTGTCTTTGTATTAGTACGAAAAACTGAGACACTATACAATTGTTGTTGCTTAACTCGAAAAAACGGAAAATTGTTTTTGTATTTAGCCCTTGCCTATGCTACGAGCCACACACGTATATGAAATTTCATTTCCCATATAACGAGCAATTCCAACAACAAAGGAGCTCCGAAGCAATGGGGCTGGGCACCCCTGATTTAAACAAAGCGTTTGACGCGGTCAAAATTCCTATCCTAGGTAAAAAATTAGTTAATTTAGGTTTTAACCGCTCCCATATTAAGTTCATTATCAATTTCCTTAATAATAGAATTTTAACTTTGGGCAAGGCAGAGGTTACAGTCGACCAAGGGATTAGTCAGGGAAGCTGTCTTAGCCCAATTCTATTTAATCTTTGCACTCTTGAGCTTCATAATCTAACCAACAATCATGACAGTACTCTTTTCCAGTACGCGGACGATTTTTTTAGTCTGCTATGACAAGGTTTTTTCGTTGGCTGAATCTAAATTAGAGCAGAAAGTGAATCTTTTTATGGTAATGTGCAATTTAATCAATCTTTCATTTAATGCAAATAAATCAGCCACTATACACTTTAACCTTGGGAGAAGACCTCTTAACGTACAGTGTAATAACATCACCTTAAATAATGTAAATAGTGTCAACTATTTGGGTAGAATCATAAGTTCTAACAACTTGTCTGTACCACATGTTGAAAAAATTATTTCAAAATCAAATCAAACAAATATGTTTCTACAAATGCTAAGTGGTTGCCACTTCGGAGTTCAACCAAGTAAATCGCTTTTTTTTTATAAAGCTTTTATAAGATCTAAGGTTTGAGTATGCCTGTTCCTCATTCGCTACCTTGTCTAAAGCAGCCCTTAATATTATTAATTCCCACGCTAATTTTCACCTGAGAAAAGCATTAGGCCTTATTAAATCAACTCCTGTCAAAATTATTAACTACCTCCCATTTACAGAATTGAATTCGCTACAGCTAAAGAGTTAGCTAAATCCTTCGCGTTCAAACTTCCATCTGCTTCACTCTTACCTCTTTCATAGTATGAAATTCATACTCACACACTAAAACCAGCTATAGTAGAATCTATTCTAAATATATAAACATTTTTAATCATATTGCTCCCATCAACCCTATTTTTACTTTCCCTCGGAAATTATCCCTAGACACAAATTTTTTTAAAGGTACCTGCGTTATCAAAAAGCAAGCTAATGAAGTCATTGTTTTTACTTTGTTGAACGAAAAATTGAATTCTTTTAATAACTTACACATGGAAATTACACACGGACGGTTCAGTCTCGGAAAATTTTACAGGTTATGCATTTGTTCATTCAAAGTCAAATACTGTTGATAGTTTCTTTACTAACAAGCCTTGGAAGTCTTGGAAAAAGCAATTGATTTTGCAATTTCCAATTGCTTTCCGAAGATAGCCATACTGACGGATAGCCTTAGCGCTATACAAACTCTACAAAATAACTGCTCCAGCAATTATATTGCCCAGGAAATATTCTCCAAAATCGAAAATTGTCCCATGCTTTCAAAGGTTGTAGTTCACCACATACCCAGCCATGCAAATATTTGGAAAACGAAATTGCTGATAGAGAAGCAAAGAACGCTTCTCTACACGGCTTCTTCAATTATGTTAGATGGACATTGAGTGATGCGATCAATTATATACTTTATTATATTCAAGATGATTGGGAAAGAGACTATAACGTTTTCTCTATGGAACGTAATAAAGGCTATTCAAACTTTAGGCCTTTCATCACCAAGAAACCCTGGTTCTATAAAACGGATATTTTCGACCGTTTAGACACAAAACGATTAAATAGAATCCTTAGCGGACATGCGTTCGATAAGTACACTTTATCAAAAATGAATGTTTTTGACAATGCTTTTTGCGACACATGCAATGCAGTGGAAAATATTTCACATCTTATTTTAAATTGTTTAAAATACTCAAGCATCCGCCGCCATTTTCCAACACTTTTAAAATATGATATTTATCGCTTCTTTGCAAATGAACCAATCGACAACTACATATCGATAACGTTGTTCTTAAAGCAAGCCAAAATTAATATATAACAAGAAGGAAAGCTAACTTCGGGCGGAGCCGAAGTTGATATACCCTTGCAGCTAAAACACGATATATATCGCTAAAATCGGATATAGTTGACCGATTCTTATGGGAATATCATAATATAACCAATAAATTACAAGACAAAATCTAAAAAAAAATCACAAACTTCTATCTTGAAGAACCCCAAAGTTGGTATTTTTACCAAATACCATTTCCGATCGTTTAGTTATATGGCAGCTATAAGATATAGTCGGCCAATCCATATGAAACTTGATATGTCGTATTATTTTTCCAAAAATAGAATTCATAGAAAATCCCAACTTTCTAGCACACTGAATTATTTTGCCAAAAATAACATTCGTATAAAATCTGAACTCTGTAACTCAAAAAACATTAAAGTTATACCATTTCCGATCAATCAGTTATATGGCAGCTATAAGATATAGTCGGCCGATCCCGGCCGTTCCGACTTATATACTGCGTGCAAAGGAAAGAAGGGTGTGTGCAAAGTTTCAAGACGATAGCTTTAAAATGTAATGTAGCTGCTCTGTTAGGATAGGCTGTTACGGTAGCGGTCTCTGTTAGGGTTGCTAGCGGTCACTGTTAGGTCAGCTAACAGTCGCTTCCAGGCACTTAACAGAGGAAGAAAATTAGAAAGTGCCAAGGAGCGATTAAAAAGGGAGAGGCGAAAGGTCTAGGCTAATGGCTGCCAGTCGAAAGGGCAATGATTCTTTCCCATTTGAAACCTGGAGCTGTGAAGTCATATTTAAATTTGAAAATTTGTGATATATGATTTTTGAGAACCGTGCTATATTTGTGGAAGAGAACCGTCCTAGTGTTGGCCGAGTTTATTCTCGATAGTAAAGAAAGTTTATTCTCCCTGAAAAATCAGGGATTATATCACGAAGGGTAAGTGGGGCTAATCCATTGCCCTGTTGCGTTTATATGGATGGGTTAATTTTTTTTGGATAGCATCGGCTGCGACTGTGGGTCGACCAGCACTGCACAGTGCAGAGGAGGACCGAGGAGAACGCCACTTCAGTAGAGAACGCGGTTATCAACTCGGCGGTCGGCGGACGGCAGACGGCGGTCGGAGGCGGTTTTATCCATCCCCAAACGTGGGGTTCGTTCAAATCTAAGGCCAGGCAGGATAGGGACACGTAGTCCGTAGTTTTCCCTTTATATGTAGCCTTAAGAAAATAAGTATGTGAAGGGGGTAAAGTGTAAAGACCAAAAAAACCCCCCCGGAAAAGTCTCGGTCGACTATGTATGTATTAAGTGACCTAACCATCAAGTTCCGGTAGTCTTGTGGACGGTAGTCGACCGTTCGGAACGCGCGATAATTTTCTCCGGATGAGCATTCCGTAATCCAACGAAAAATGAAAAGTCTCTTATAAGGCGGCAAAAATCTAAGGAAGGACGAGCCGCAGCAACAGAGAGCATAGCAGAGTGCTTTAGCTTCTAATGGGTTTGGGTATTTTAAGGTATTTTTAGTTACATTAAGTTTGAGCAGTTTTTTTCTTAAATTAGAAAGGGCATTGACCCCTTAACCGGCCTTATGATCGCGCAAGGTGCATAGTTTTAAGAAAAGTGAAATCTCCCTACAAGGGACAAAAACTCTTAAAAAAAAAATAGGTGATTCTAATTTTCAGCCGCAGCCCAGGAAAGCGCTTTCGTGGATCCCTGCCGGAAAACGGGAAAAAATATGTAAGTGAAATTTTCCCTTTGTACACCGTCATTGCCTTTGTAGCAAATATTGAGAGTTCCCTGTAGTGCGAGTCGAGCCTAAATTATGAAATAGAAAAAAAAAAATGCACCTGACGGTCATAAAAGTCCCGTACAGTATTGAACACAAAATAGAAAAGCAATTTAAATGAATATATTTGGCATGTATATATGCTTTGTAAAATTAGTTTGGTTTTGAATTATTTTAAATTTTTTTATTTTTTTGCTTGATAATTTTTTATTTCTACCTAAAATTAATAATATTCTTTTGTAATATGCGAGTAGTCAATTTTTCTTTATTTAAATAAAATCATTATAATGTTGTAAGAAAACCACGATCTTAATCTCCGCTAAAAACCCCTTCCCTAATACCTTCTAGGGGCCATCATATTATAATGAAAGGAAACCATAGCCAAGGTTGGGTGGGCAAAAAGGAGCCGCAACACCAGCAGCGGATTCCAACCGATTGACCCCGAATCTGCGTTGCACACTTTTGGACAAAATTATGATACCCTCTGCAAGGGTATAAAAACTTAAATATAAACGTAGAAAAACGAAAAATTTTATTATACCCTTGCAGAGGGTATTATAATTTTGTCCAAAAGTGTGCAACGCCTTGAAGGAGACATCTCCGACCCTATAAAAAGAGAGTTCGAATTTTTTAATATTGGCAAATAGCGTTTTTCGCCTAAAACGAACTGGCTTGAATACAAAAAGTAAGTGAGTGTCCACATCGAACTCGCTCCGGTGCTCGCTGCGGACAAATGGAATCGGACATCGACTACACTACGAGCGCCCTGGAAGAAGTACTCGTTACGAAAGCTAGAATCTCTACTCCTTAAGGGAAAGAAGTACACCCAAACGAATACTAAAAATCCAATCATCAATCTTACAGCTCGTGCTCGTGCACGCGTCGTGATTAGTAAAACAGTAGATCACCAGCTTCAGAACCACTCCTTAAAGAGGCAACCCGATCACTCGACCAGGCTCTTCACCAAAAGAAAGAAAATGTACAGCTGAGGTACATCCAGAATCTTTCGCCAATAAGAACAATGAGAGCAGAGCATCCACTGAGCAAAAAAAATGTAGTATTTGATGTCATTTTTCGTTAATTTAAAAGTTTGAATGGGCACTAAAATAGTGTATTTTATTTTAAAGAAAGCTTTGTTAGTAACAGTTCTTAAACAAATGAAAAACTACGCATCCCTATCTTTCTTTTCTATGGAACATTTTTCTCAGTGGAAACATTTTGATTTTTAAGTTTGAGGTGTCAAATGAGTCAAAAGGAGAGCAAATGGGAGAGCTTCTTAAAAATTTGAGAGTGCTCACACTGTCAATGGGCCGGCAGCGCTGCGGCAGAATTTCCTACCCTATACACGCGTGCTATGTAAAATGAGTATTTGTCCACCACTGACATACACACACAAGCTCTATCATAGAGTATTCTCAGTGAGATGCCACGCAGCAGCTTCGGGCGACTACGTCATCGAAGCTGGAGTTGCACCTAAAACTAAAAGCTAGCAGCCTCTAATGGGTCATAAAATCGCTATCACTAAAATCACGTATGGCATCCAGCTGTGGGGCAACGCGGGCAGAATGTGCGCAACGCAGACATCATACAGTGCGCAAAATTTAAAAACTTGAGAACTATCACTGGGGCAGCTTGGTAAGTTTGCAACGAAAACATCTACCAGGACCTGGGCATCCTCGCAGTGAATGATGAAATCCAGAAGCAAAAAGTATTCTATTAAGAAAAACTGTGCTCACATCCAAATTCTCTGGCTCGGGGATTGACTCGGGTTTCCATTGGATTCCGCCTCTTACGTAACGACCTCCCAATCCAGCAATCAAATTTTAGGGCCGTGTAACTCTTTGTCAGTCAACATGACTGTTAGTTAGGCAAAAATTTTAAGCTAAGAGAAGATTATTATTTAACAAATAATTCCACTTTCACTCCCAAAGATTTCAAATTTCTTTAGCGCTTCTGTAGTGAACTTCTTTAGTAAATTTGTATCTGAAAAACAAATTTTATCCAAATCGGCAGGTTTTTAAAGGAGATATACCCATACATATACAATTTCCCATACAAACGGGCTAAAATTTTTAACGCGTGGATCTCGAAGAAACTGGACTCGTGTGGGATCCGCGAAGGTCAAGTTTGTGTCAAAATTTTGCCACGTTCACTTTGTAGTGGGGCTTCGGTAGCGGAAAAGCGGAAAAGTATGCAAACTGAGTACTGAGTATGGTCGAAAACTCGACTGCAGCCGTCTTTTCTTGTTTTTTTTTATACCCTTGCAGGGGGTATTATAATTTTGGTCAAAAATGTGCAAGGCAGTGAAGAAGACATCTCCGACCCTATAAAGTATGTATATTCTTGCTCAGGATCATCTCCTGAGTTGATATGAGCATGTCCGTCTGTTCGTCTGCTTGTTTCTACGCGAACTAGTCTCTTAGTTTTAAAGCTATCGACATGAAACTTTTCACACACCCTTCTTTCCTTTACACGCAATATATAAGTCGGAATAAGCAGGATAATAACTGATTCATCGGAAATGCTATAACTTTGATGTTTTTAGAGTTAGAGAGTGAGTTCTATTTTTAATAGCACTGGCAAATCAATACGACCAACCAAATTTCATAAGGATTGGCCGACTATATCCTAAGCTACCATAGAACTGAACGATCGGAAATGACGCAACTTTCGTGTTTTAGAAGATAGAAAGATGGTACAGATTCTATTTTTGGTCATTTGATCTGACCTACCAAATTTCATAACTGGTAAATGGTACCATTAACTGGAAATGGTATTTGATGTTTAGTAAATATACCTACTTTTGTATTTTTGAAGATAGAAGCTTGGGGCTTTTTTTAGATTTTGTGTTGTAATAAATTGGTTATATAATGATATTCTCATATTAATCGACCAACTACATCCGATTTTTTCGATATATATCCGGTGTTAACTGCAAGGGTATATCAACTTTGACTCCGCACGAAGTTAGCTTTTTTTCGTGTTAATCATTATTACTGTGGGTATGCATCTACGCATGAAGTTATATCGACGTGACAATTGTCAACTACTTATGCAGCGTCGAGTGCACATTCGAGTGGAGAGGGGATGGGTGTGTTGATCATAGCATGTTGTGGCAACCCCAACTACCCCAAGCGCAGTTTGCACAGAGCTTAGCTCCTGTGCATCCTGGAACAAATCCAATGCTTGCAATTGTTCGAACGAAAGATGGTGAGTCGAGCAGCCGATATTCCGGAAGACTTCTCACAGTCGCCGTTTGATTTGCAAGTCTTGACCCTGCGCAGCATGGTGCACAACGTGTACGACCTTACGCTGGAAAGGAGGACGCCGAGATCGTCTAAGAGAAAGAAGACAGGTTGGTGGACCGCCAGCGGGACACGGTGAGACGCAAAGTCAGAAGACTTCGCCGCCGGCTTCAAAACGCTCGGAATGGATTCTATTGCAATGGATTCAAAATCTTTAAAACTTTTTGTTTGTGTTCTATGGTTTTGTGAGTATGTATTGCTACTCCATGAAATCTGTTTATTGATTCGTTTGTAGTCAGAGTGTGTTGTTCATTGGAGTTAATTGGAATGGGTAAATTATTTATTTGAGTGCTAAAGAAGTGGGTTTTGTGGTGTGTTATTATAGTGTTATTATATGTGATGTGTGTTATTTAATTAACGTTAAAAGCTCATTATAATTGTTAATGTAACTTTAATATTTTAGTGATAAAGATAATTGGTGCTTTATGGAAACATTTTACATGTAAATTAATATTAAATGAATTATTTTTGAGGTCACCAATAACACGGCAATCCTCGTGTTGCGTGTTGCTTTCGCAGAGTAATACGCACATCTTCTCCTCCCAGACAACCCGCGATTGATAAAAGTTAATTTTTCTTATGGTAGAACGAATATTCTATCATCTTCATCTTTCGTGTCATTAAGAGTTGTTTTAAGTAGTTTAGATTTGTTTGATACCTGTTTTAAACTGGTTTTAGTTGGTTGAGTTGGCTTTTTAAAGTCTTTCAAGCACCTACCGGTGCGGTGGAAGTGGCAACTGGAGTATGAGGACATACAGAAAGGCGAGCACGTTCTGGTCGTAGAGGATAACCAACCATCACAACAGTGGATCACTGGACGAGTCGTACGAACAAACGCCGTAGCGAATGAAAGGGTCAGGGGCGCTATCGTCACAAGTTGCTCAGGAGCTACGTATAAGAAGCCGGTCAAAAAGGCGCCGGTGGTGCCAGGTTGTATAAGCGAATATTCCCTAATGCCCAATTTATTTCAATTAAATGTTTTAATTTAGAGTTTGTAGTATAAGTAGTATAACTAGTATAAGTTTTTAAATCATAAAATCCTCCTCTCACAAGTTTTCTCATGCATCGCTCCACTACAACCAAATTTCTTGAATTCTTGATCATCCATGGGGGTTGTTGCATTTCAATAATCTCTTTTACCGCTCAAAGTGTAAGGCTATGATGTCTAATCAAAGTTTTCCTCACATCGTCTCGTACTCACTTGGGAATAACGTATTGGGGGATAATTTTTCAGCCACTGCTTTTTTGAGAAGATAGTCCAGCAATGTATCTAGATATGGTTAGATTTCTTTAATGCGAGCGACACCCTGTAGCCCGCTGGGTGAAGGCCAAAAAAAAAATAGTTAGAAAATAAACAAAATGCTTCAATTTATCAAATCAAGATAAGGTGAAAAATGAAGCAACTATAATGGCTTAATTTTAATTATTAATGCTAATGGTAATGGCTTAATGTTGATTATTATTTTGCATATATTTTATTTTTTTTCGTTCTTTGTATATTACCTTAATCTGTCAAGAATATCCGCGGGGGTTTCTTCACTAAAACTTCGTTTCATATAAATTGCTGAAAATTTTTTTTTTTATATCTGTTATATGAAAAAAAATTAATAACATACAATTTTTTTCTAAAAGTAAGACTTCGGAATTGGTACGTTGCATTGTCCAAATTCCTTGCTTTTTAAGCATATATCTGTGCCAAAATAATACGACAAGCAATAACAGATCATAAATTGCGTTACCATATTTCATAATAAGATCAAAATTTATAGCTTTAGATCTTGATTGGGTTTGTTCAAGAACAATTTTTTGATGCATCATGGATTTTATAAATATCATTGATAATGTATAAGTTATAAGAGTAACCCAAAACGTTTTGGTGGGACGTGGTAATGTTAATGCTCCCCAACACAGAACTAAAAATGGCATCGGTAATGAGATTATTGATGAATTAGCTGCCTGATTTATGAATACTGCCAAATAGCATATTGTCTCAGTATTAGCAATTATAGCATACCACATTGCAATAAGCATTTGAACAAAATCGTTATGGTCAAGGGTGGTAAAATCGTCGCCTTGAGAAATTAGATTAGCCCGTAAGTCATTTGAAGACGCACTAATTTTACTGGAAAAAAATAATTATTTAAATGATTTTATTTCTTATTATACTTACTCATTCAAGGATTGGTTTAAAAATTTAAACATTGCAGCAGTATTAGATAATCCGAGCCTATTCATGATGCTAATTTCTTGCAATGTTTTTTTTTCCGCTGAAAGAACTTTATGAACAAACCTATAATTTCTTGAGAGTCGGTTTAATCTAAATGTTAGTAAAACCACTAGCTCTGCAGTTAACTTTATAACGGGATGAGTATCCAAGTCTTTGTTATCAGATTCTGAATTTTCCCTGGGACAATTTTCTTTACTGATACTATATTCACGGGATGAAATTGCTTTGTTTCTCTGCTAAATAAAAAATAATAAACACATTTGTATAACATGGCGTTAAAATGTAGTAATACCTTGCTTTATAATTTTGTATAAAAGTGTGTTAAATCGTATTAGTATTTTTTTTTCAGATCCATTCATATGTATATTATTATTTTACGCTCACTTTTTATCAACTCACTATATCAACTCAGGAGGTGATCTGATCAAGGATATATATACTTCATAAGGTCGGAGATGTCTCCTTCTCTGCCTTGCACATTATACCCTTGCAGAGGGTATTATAATTTTGTCCAAAAGTGTGCAACGCAGTGAAGGAGACATCTCCGACCCTATAAAGTATATATATTCTTGATCAGGATCACCTCCTGAGTTGATATGAGCATGTCCGTCTGTCCGTCTGTCCGTCTGTCTGTTTCTACGCGAACTAGTCTCTCAGTTTTAAAGCTATCGTCTTGAAACTTTGCACACACCCTTCTTTCCTTTGCACGCAGTATATAAGTCGGAACGGCCGGGATCGGCCTACTATATCCTATAGCTGTCATATAACTGATTGATCGGAAATGGTATAACTTTGGTGTTTTTAGAGTTACAGAGTTCAGATTTTGTACGAAATTGGCAATTTTGGCAAAAATTTTTGGTACGATTTTGGCAAAATAATACGATCTACCAAATTTCATAAGGATCGGCCGACTATATCCTATAGCTACCATATAACTGATTGATCGGAAATGCTATAACTTCGGTGTTTTTAAAGCTAGAGAATTCGAATTTGGTACGAATGCTATTTTTGGCAAAATAATACAACCTACCAAATTGCATAACGATCAGCCGACTATATCTTATAGCTGCCATATAACTAAACGATCGGAGATGGTATTTGGTAAAAATACCAACTTTGGTATTTTTGAAGATGGAAGCTTGGTACTTTGTTTTAGATTTTTTATTGTAATAAATTGGTTATATTATGATATTCTCATAAGGATCGGCCAATTTAATCCGATGTTTGCGATATATATCCGGTTTTAACTGCAAGGGTATATCAACTTCGGCTCCGCCCGAAGTTAGCTTTCCTTTCTTGTTTTTACCTAAAATTATAATACCCTCTGAAAGGGTGTAACAAGAAAGAAAAGCTAACTTCGGATAGATCAAAATTTGACTTTTGTCTTTCGAAATTTCAGAGTTTTGAAATGGCTTGGGCATCAAAGATCATCAGCTAGCATTCCTGTATTCACCATAAAGCTTACAGGCCCAGACGACTCGAGAAACGATTAATTAGTATACATTAAGCAAATTTTTATTTATAAAGCTAGGAGGAGTTAGTAAGGAAATTTAAAATTCTATATTTTAAATTTGAAGGACAGGAACGAGATGTTATAGCGTAGAAACCATTGTAGTTCGAACATAAGACACTAAAATGGTCGTGCTGTGCATATGTCGAACTACAATGGCTAAGGAATAGAGGACTAAAGTTTCTAGTCCTTCTATTAGGAATGTTAAAATTTAAGCATGTTAGTAAATGCTGGCTATATACATCCCCATTTATGGGGGTTATGCATATGGTTATGCAGAAAAACTACACTGAGCATTGTCCTACGATTTGTTAAGCTAGGTAAGTTTATAAGTAAGAGTCTACTATTATAAGATGGAAGGTGAAGATTTGCATCCCAGTTTAGACCTCTAAGTGAAAAAATTAGGAAATTCTTTTGTACGGATTCTATGCGGTCCTGATGTACTCTTGCTGTTATTCTCTTTATTGTTCACTATATACATATATTTAAAACTAGAAAGATTATAGAGAGATGACTGCAGCAAAGACTCTGCAGTGGCGGCGGACGAAGTTGTGAGACCAGAGTGTGTGTGTGTTGGAGATGTACTCCCATAAAATTGATACTCGCGTGAGTTATCGAGTTTGGTCGAGAATGAGAACTTAAAAGGGTTGCCACAGTACCCCCCTTCTAGAGTTCCAGTTGGGAAAGATACTTTGCTGGGAATCTGATTCGTCGTCCTGATCTTGACACTTTCTCGGGGGTCTAAGCCGTTGGCGCTGTCGTCTGCTCCTGTGTTGGAGGCGTTTCGTCTTTGAAGATGTAAGCTGGTTTAAGTCGATCGATGGAAACCTTGTTGTCTTTTGTGTGGCCCTTAAGTGTTAAATATTTGTCGTGTTTTGGTACACGTAGTGTGGTGCCATAAACCATTTCAGCTGGGCTCAGCCCAATGTCGCTTTTGATTGTTGTGCGTAGGCCGAGTAGGATTAGATGCAGGGAACTGCTCCAGTTGATTGGATCGATGCATTTTAAAGCAGCTTTTAACGTTCTATGCCAGCGTTCGATCATATCATTGGCTTGCGTGTGGTACGCCGTCGTCCGCAGGTGCTGAAAACCACAAATTTTGGAAAGCTCTTGGAATAATGTAGACTAGAATTGTCGACCTAGATCGGTTGGGATGTGAAGCGGAATACCGTACTCAGGTGCGTATTCATATCAGTGCGTTGGCTACGGATTGTGCTGTGATGTCTACTAAAGGAATTGCTGCGGGCCATGTTGAGAAACGATCGATACACGTAAGGCAGTATCGGTATCCGTTCGATGAAGGGAGTGGGCCGACTATGTCGATATTTATATGTTCGAAACGGGCGTAGCTGGCGGTGTACTCTCCTAGTGGCGATTTGGTGTGACGTTGGATTTTGGCCTTCTGGCAGGGAATGCAAAAGCGTACGATTTTAGCGACATCTTTCGCCATGAGGGGCCAAACGTAGTGTTTGCCGACCAACTTGTTCGTTGCCTTAACTCCCGGATGGCTCAACGAATGTAGGGCCTCAACCACGGTTTGGCGTAGGCATCTGGGCACAAACGGACGTGTATGATTATTGGCGACGTGGCAGTACAATTGTTTGTTTGAGCCTGAAAGAGACAATTTTGTTAGTGAGATGGATTTTTCGGCGTCTGAATTGAGTAGCAATTGTAGTTCTGCATCTTTTTTTCTGTTTCAGTGGCATCTCGTCGAAGTTTATGTGTTTGATGGAATCGATACGTGAGAGAAGATCAGCCACGTTGTTTTCTTTTCCAGAGATGTGCCGGATATCGGTGCTGAATTGGCTGATAAAATCCAGTTGCCGAGCGCGTCGAGGTGATGCTTTCTCGCTGCTTTGACTGAAGGCGTACATAAGCGGCTTGTGGTCGGTAAAAATTACGAAATTTCTGCCGTCTAGTGCGTACCTGAAGTGCAAAATGGCCTGATAGATGGCAGTCAGTTCTCTATCGTAGGTGCTGTACTTCTTTTGCGTCGATGTGAATTTCCTGGAGAAGAATCCCAGTGGTTGTGTCTGCCCGTTGATGATCTGATGTACTACGGCACCCATAGCGTCGTCGGATGCATCGGTGGTTAGCGTTAATTGTAAATTTGGTGCCATGTAGTTCAACAATGTAGCGTTTGCAAGCTCGTTCTTGCAGGCGGTGAATGCGTAGTCAGCTTCTGTAGACCAAAGTATCGGGGTTTTGTCGTTCTTTTTATTGCCTTGGATGAGCGTCTGGAGTATGTGCTGGTTCTCGGCTGCTCGTGGGATAAACGGCCTATAGAAATAATTCATACCCAGAAACTTTTTTAGGTCTTTAGCGATAAGCGGTTTTATGAAGTGCCGAATGGCTTCCACTTTGGCTTTTGATGGTTTTAAGCCGTGCTGGCTTATGTCGTGTCCCAGGAATGTGAGTTGTGTTTTACCGAATTGGCACTTCTCAAAGTTTACGGTGAGATGTCGAAATGTTGAAGTCGGATCCGATGATAGCGCAGTTGACGTCAGCTATCACGAAGGTCCAAACGAAGTTTCGTCGCAATCTCAGTGACAATGCTATGCGTTTTTCTCCATAGGTTTGTATTTTCGTGCCATTGGCGGCAAAAAGAAGCTTTGGAGTGAGCTTAGTTTTTGCGTTTTTGCAGGGTGGCATCACTGAAATGTCGGCGCCGGTATCAATGAGAAACTGTGTTTTGGAGATATTATCGTAGATGGAAAGGCGGGGAATTGTGTTTTGGTCTTCTTCGAATTTTTCCGTCGAATCCGAAGATTGGTTTAGTTTTTTGGTTCGGATGCAAAAAAAAACAAGAAAGGAAAGCTAACTTCGGGCGGAGCCGAAGTTGATATACCCTTGCAGTTAAAACTGTATATATATCGCAAACATTGGATTAAATTGGCCGATCCTTATGAGAATATCATAATATAACCAATTTATTACCATAAAAAATATAAAACAAAGTACCAAGCTTCCATCTTCAAAAATACCAAAGTTGGTATTTTTACCAAATACCATTTCCAATCAATCAGTTATATGGTGGCTATAAGATATAGTCGGCCGATCCTAATAAAATTTGGAAGGTTGGATCAACTGACCAAAAATAGAATCTGTACTAAGTTCCAGCTTTCTATCTTCACAAAAGTTGGGTCATTTCCGATCGTTCAGTTATATGGCAGCTATAAGATATAGTCGACCGATCTTTATGAAATTTGACATGTCGTAATTTTTTGCCAAAAATAGCTCTGGTGTCTTATTTGAATTCTCTAACTCCAAAAACACCAAAGTTATACCATTTCCGATCAATCAGTTATATGGCAGCTATAGGATATAGTCGGCCGATCCTAATGAAATTTGGAAGGTTGGATCAACTGACCAAAAATAGAATTTGTACTAAATTCCAGCTTTCTATCTTCAAAAACACGAAAGTTGGGACATTTCCGATCGTTCAGTTATATGGCAGCTATAAGATATAGTCGACCGATCTTTATGAAATTTGACATGTCGTAATTTTTTGCCAAAAATAGCTCTCGTGTCTTATTTGAATTCTCTAACTCCAAAAACACCAAAGTTATACCATTTCCGATCAATCAGTCGGCCGATCCGGCCCGTTCCGACTTATATACTGCGTGCAAAGGAAAGAAGGGTGTGTGCAAAATTTCAAGACGATAGCTTTAAAACTGAGAGACTAGTTCGCGTAGAAACGGACAGACAGACAGACGGACAGACAGACGGACAGACGGACATGCTCATATCAACTCAGGAGGTGATCCTGATCAAGAATATATATACTTTATAGGGTCGGAGATGTCTCCTTCACTGCGTTGCACACTTTTGGACAAAATTATAATACCCTCTGCAAGGGTATAAAAATGTGTTTGGCGACATTTCTTGGCGGCGTTGCCAAATTTTCTGTGGTATCAACACATGGCTGCAGCTATGACGCTGTTGCGATCCGTTCGCAAGCTGTTCTTGCGAGAACGGTTTTTGAACAGCGAGTTGATTTGTTGTTCGATGCGGTCTAGACGATCGTCGAAAACGGCGCTGCTGGTTGCGTAACTGATAAAAATCACCGACATCCATCACTTATTCTGCCAACTTAGCTAAGTTTGCTAGACTGGCGTCCGATGCTTGCAAGATCGCTTGCACTTGTGTTGGTAAACGCTGCAGCCACAGTGTTTTCAAGAAAGATTCGTGAACTTTGTTTGCGGCGAGTGCGTTTAACTCGTTGAGCAGTTGTGTGGGGCGCTTGTCACCAAGGTCGGTCTCCGATATTAACTTCTGGATTTTCTTTAGTTCACTTTCGCAGAAACGTTCCAGAATGCACGATTTCAAATTTTCGTACTTGCCTGAGCGTGGTTGGATGCCTATGGCGTCGCCAATTCGGGCCAACACTGGTGCGTCCGAGGTTATTCCCGCCAGAACGAATTGGGCTTCGATTTGCGATAGCCATAATTCTGGGTGTTCGGGCCAAAACGGCGGTATTTTCACAGCTATCAACCGTGTACCTGCGTCAAAACCGCGAGTAACGGCATCGTGAAAAACCTCGGCGTCGTCTTATGGGGCGTCGTTGTTTGCCATTGTAAGCACCAGTACTTGCGTGTATATAGTGATCACGTAGGGGTCACCAATTTGCTGTTCTTCTCTTTATTGTTCACTATATACATATATTTAAAACTAGAAAGATTATAGAGAGATGACTGCGGCAAATACATACTCTGCAGTAGCGGCGGGCGAAGTTGTGAGACCAGAGTGTGTGTGTGTTGGAGATGTACTCCCGTAAAATTGATACTCGCGTAAGTTATCGAGTTTGGTCGAGAACGAGAACTTAAAAGGGTTGCCACATACTCCATATTGGGGACTCCAGACACTTGAACCGTACTCCATTATCGGACGGACCAAAGAAATGAATAAGGTTTTAGTTATGCACCTTTTAATAAAACCAAGGACTCCTTTAGCCTTATTAACCATTAGGGAAATATGGTCGGAAAATTTAAGTTTTATGACTAATAGGATGCCGAGAACATTAACCTGGGTTAATTTACTAAGGCAATCCCATAGAGAGAATAAGTAGCCTGCAGAGGGCAGGAACGATAAAAAAAACATGAACCTGCATTTTGATCCATTAAGTATTAAATCATTAGCTGAACACCATTTTTGAAAGTTATCAAGGTCAGACTGAAGACTGCATTGGGCAGAGATTTATTTGTTCTGAAGACAAAGCTTTGTATTATCTGCATACATAAGAACTAGAGATTTCATTGAAGCAGAGGGCAAGTCATTTATAAAAAGAGTAAATAATAACGGGCCAAGATGGCTTCCTTGAGGGACAGCAATTCCAAAGTTATTTGAAAAATTAATTACCCCTCATTTGCAACACCTACGCTCTTCTATTATCTCTCCCTGTCAGCATGGCAGCACCACAAATTTACTGGAGTTGACATCCTTTGTCATAGATGGCTCGAAAGGGATATCAAACTGATGTAATTTACACCGACTTTAGTAAAGCATTTGATTCAGTTAATCACTCACTCTTGTTGAGTAAATTGAATATGCTGGGTTTCCCTACAGACCTCTTAACGTGGATCTCCAGCCACTTAGATGGAAGGACATAAAGAGTTGTTTTAAAACATACAGTCCCGTCTGGTCCGTGCTACATCTGGCGTCCCTTAAGGCAGTCATCTTTTATAAACGACTTGCCCCCTTCTTTAACGAACTCTCTAGTTCTTATGTATGCAGATGATATGAAGCTTTGTCTTCAGTACAAATACATCTCTTCCCAATGTAGTCTTCAGTCCGACCTTGATAACTTTCAAAAATAGTGTTTAGCTAATGATTTAATACTTAACGGATCAAAATGCAAACATATGTCTTTTAATCGATCTTGCCCTCCGCAAGCTACGTATTCTATTAATAGGATTGCCTTAGAGAAATTAACCCAGTTTAATGATCTCGGCGTCCTATGAGACATTAAACTTAAATTTTCCGACCATATTTCCTTAATGGTTAATAAGGCTAAAGGAGTCCTTGGTTTTATTAAAAGGTGGTCAAAAGAATTTAATGACCCCTATATAACCAAAACATTATTCATTTCTTTGGTCTCTCCGATACTGGAGTACGGTTCATGTGTCTGGATTCCTCAATATGGAGTACATCAGGACCGCATAAAATCCGTACAAAAGAATTTCCTAACTTTTTCACTTAGAGGTCTATACTGGGATGCAAATCTTCAGCTTCCATCCTACAGTAGCAGACTTTTACTTATAAACTTACCTAGCTTAACAAATCGTAGGAAAATGCTCGGTGTAGTCTTTCTTCATAACCTTATTAACGGGGATATAGATAGCCAGCATTTACTAAACCGCTTAAAATTTAACATTCCTAATAGAAGGACTCGAAACTTTAGTCCTCTGTTCCTTAGCCGTTGTAGTTCGACATATGCACTGCATGACCCTTTTAGGGTATTATGTTCGAACTACAATGGTCCCTACTCTATAATATCTCTTTCCTGTCCCTCAAATCTAAAATATAATAGCTTAATAAATTACAAATAACTTAATATATACTAACAAATCGTTTTTTGAGCGCCCCTCGGTCATCTGGGCCTCTAAGCTTTTTGATGAATACAGCAATGCTAGCTGATGCTCTTATTGATGCACAAGCCATTTCCAAATTCTGAAAGACCGCGCAAAAAAAAAAAAAAAAAATAGGTTCGTGGTGGTTGAGCGACGCTTTATAAAGCCATACTGACAAGGAGAGATGATCGAAGAGCAAAGGTGTTGCAAATCAACACTACTGCAGGTTTTTTTTATATTTTAGTAAGAGCCTATTTTTAGTATGTTTTAGGTTAATGAAGCACCTTGTATACCAAGGAGGATTTGTTGAAGCGAAAGGATATTTCCATGGTACACAGGAGTCAAAAAATGTATTTAAAGTAAGGTACAATTTTTCTAAGGTGACATTAAGATCGTTGCATGCCAGAATATCAGACCAACCATATGTATCGATAAGGCTATTAAGTTTCTGAAAATCAGCTTACGGAGGAAGCAAATCTTATTTGCCACGCATAACCTGGAATAGTTTCGATTGAGACCTCCAGCGTGGGGTGATATGGATTCTCTGCTGTTGAAAAAGGAAAAGCTCTGGAGATAGCGGTACCATCAGGATCAGTTACAAAGCATAACCCTAAAAGTAACATGGTTAATTTGACATAGGGACATGTCAAACATGCCCGCGGTGAAGTCATGGATAAGTGATAGAGACGGTGAGTTATCGACGTCGGACCACTTTAATTCTGGGATATTAAAGTCGCCCACTGCTACGAGTTGGTTACGATCAGTCATAAGATTAAAAACGTATCGAATAGCGGACAAATGCTGTGAATATGTAGGCGGTTCGGACGAAGGCGGTATTTATGAACATGTACTGTATAAAGATTTCACGGACAAAGTGATTTTAATGCAAATAAATTCTATGTCACCAAACTCTTGTGATTTCACCTCTTCACCTCTTTGGTCAGCACGACAATTTTTACAACAACAATGTAAGCCCGACCTACGGGAAATGGCATCCCAAACTGAGGCAGTGAACCCGGCACATTTGGCGTGTACGACGTTTTCACATAGCCAGCAATGGATGGTAGGCTGAAAAGAGGAGATTGTTTTGTTACAAGACTTCATAGAACAGATCAGTTTAAATTCCATAATTATTATTTAACAATACAAAAAATAATATATAAAAAGTTCAAAAACACTATACCTTGAACAACTGTGCCAAACAGGAAGTCGAAGTGGAAGCTTTGGAGAGTGCAAAGGAAAAATGCAGAAATAGAGATAAGACGGGGAAGAAGCAGAGCTAAGCTATGCTTGGAATTGAATTTTAAGAAATTATTAATTCACCTCCAAATACACCACAGCACACGCGAAGCGATACGGCTAAAGTTAAAACTGAAGTTTCGCAAAAAAAATTTCGATTCACAAGCAACTAAACACCGTTTTACTAATATGTGCTACAAGCAACTTCTGATTATGCAAGTATTTGCATGGTCGTTATCATGAATGACTCCATCATACTTTGTATGAGGGTAAGCATCATTCGTTTATTTTTGTTAATAGCAAATAAATATATTAAAAATTTACTAAACTTTAATCCTAAACTTTCCTAAGTTTTGATCTAAACTTATACCATAATCATCTAGTTTTTTACAAGTTATTGTTTTATATATTTCCTTGTGTGGTGGATTATGCCGTCTTTAATAGCCGTTATTTTTTAATACTTATTAGGGGTTCAATTTTAGCCTAAAATGTGCAGCCGCTCAAATCGATGCCTAATGTACAAGTAATCGAAGCTTAGCAAAAGAAGCTACGAGCAATGCAGTTGATTATTATTAACAAAAAATATAAAATTATAATGAACACGACACTGCTCATCCGTTTCACAGGCTATTAGCTTTTTCAGTTTTGTCTTTGCCTGCTTGGCCCAACATCCTCCCCACCATTGAAGACTGGCCTTTCAATAGGCGAACACTTGCTGTGAGGCGGGAAACATGTTGGCAACTTTGACAATAATGCGATACACCTAGGAACAAAGCTAGGAACCCAGTAGCTCAGTAAGAAGAGCGCATGTGGATAGTTGATCGGCTGAAGAGAATGCAGTAGGGACATCACGCCATTTCATTGGCATGGTAAGCTTCTTTATAAAAGAGACGCAATTTGGATGTGGATAATATGGAAAACACACGGATATGATAACCAATAATATGACTCCACCAACAATAATAATCTCCGTTATAGGTCCCAAGGTCCCCCAGTCATCATTCTTGCTAGTCATTAAGCCTCAGATAGCTCCATCTTCGGTGTAGTACTTACAGCTTTCCTTGGCATAAAATGACCAATCAAGGAAACTTCATTCGCTGAGTTTGACTTAAACTGGAACAGAAATGGAGCCACTCGGAGTGAAAGAATTGGGGATGGCTTTTACCCCAAGAAAAATTTTCCTTGCACAGCCTCTGCAATAAAATTTTTGCCCTGGTGATAACAGGACCTACCAATCCCATCAGGTCATAAAACCAAAGATTATAAAGTACATAGATGGGACATCAGGGCCCAAAACGGTCAACTTTTTTCGTCGAGCTTGTTGGTGAGGGGGGAACGAACATACATACGATTCTATTTTTAGAGCTCGTTACATGTATGCGTTAAAAAAAAGGGTGCGTCTTTGTATGTATGTGTGACTGCTCGCAACTTGCGAGTCGCAAGACGGCGTAAAACATTTTTGGCTTCCAATTTTCATTTTCAGTTTCTTGTTTCTGTTTTCAATGGGCCGATGTGGTAGTCAGTAGAACAAATGGTATTTTTAGTCGCTGCAGTTTAAGACGGGGTGGTAGCGTAATGCATAGAGTAGTTATTCAATGCATAATATTTTTGTGTTCAAATCCTAGTAAGGACTTTTTCTTTCTTTTATAATTATTTTTTTTATTTTTCTTTAATTGTAGTTTTAATGAAAATTTAATACTATGTCCGGCTAATAAAATTTCAAAGGAGTCGCTCCGTAATTTTGTCATTCGTCACGTCCGTCACTTATTTTTACAAAAATTGTAATAGAATGCAATTAAAAACAAGAAAGGAAAGCTAACTTCGGGCGGAGCCGAAGTTGATATACCCTTGCAGTTAAAACCGGATATATATCGCAAACATCGGATTAAATTGGCCGATCCTTATTAGAATATCATAATATAACCAATTTATCCAATTTATATAACCAAAAAAATCTAAAACAAAGTACCAAGCTTCCATCTTCAAAAATACCAAAGTTGGTATTTTTACCAAATACCATTTCCGATCGTTCAGTTATATGGCAGCTATAAGATATAGTCGGCCGATCGTTATGCAATTTGGTAGGTTGTATTAACTGACCAAAAATATAATATGTACTTAGTTCCAGCTTTTTATCTTCAAAAACACCAAAGTTGGGTAATTTCCGATTGTTCAGTTATATGGCAGCTATAGGATATAGTCGGCTGATCCTTATGAAATTTGGCATGTTGTATTATTTTGCCAAAAATAGCATTCGTACCAAATCCGAATTCTCTAGCTTTAAAAACACCGAAGTTATAACATTTCCGATCAATCAGATATATGGCAGCTATATGATATAGTCGGCCGATACTTTTGAAATTTGGTAGGTCGTTTTATTTTGCCAAAAGTAGCATTCGTACAAAATCTGAACTCTGTAACTCTAAAAACACCAAAGTTATACCATTTCCGATCAATCAGTTATATGACAGCTATAGGATATAGTCGGCCGATCCCGGCCGTTCCGACTTATATACTGCGTGCAAAGGAAAGAAGGGTGTGTGCAAAGTTTCAAGACGATAGCTTTAAAACTGAGAGACTAGTTCGCGTAGAAACAGACAGACGGACAGACAGACAGACGGACAGACGGACAGACGGACAGACGGACATGCTTATATCAACTCAGGAGGTGATCCTGATCAAGAATATATATACTTTATAGGGTCGGAGATGTCTCCTTCACTGCGTTGCACACTTTTGGACAAAATTATAATACCCTCTGCAAGGGTATAATAATAATAATAAAGTAAATATGAAAAGGAAAAAAAATATTATTAAGATAATTGAAGTAAAAAAAATAATAAAAAAATATAAAAATAATCGTAAAACTGAAACGTTTTAAAAATTTTAATCATCGCCCAGTAACAAAATCGAACCCAGGACCAGAAGGATAAGGATCGCGCGCTTTACATCTAGGCTACCCTCGAAGTTGATCTAACGGTAGTTAAAGTTGGTATTAAAGAAAACGCAAGGATCCATAGTAAAATCAGAGCTGATGAGTAAAGATAGTAGAAGATATTTCTGATCTCTTTGCTCTCACACTATTCGATTTGAACGTTTCAAACTCTCATTGTTCCAAAAATGTTACTTTCTAAAAATAGAATTCTCTCTTTCTCTCTCTCATCTACCAGCCGTTTGTCGTGGAACCCGCTCTCAAATATTTTCATTTTACAGCGGGTTCCACGAATCGGCCTGCCAATATGCCGTAGAACCCGCACTTATAAAGATTTTTATAAGGGTTCCATTACGAACTGAGGCGATTTTAAGGTGATTTTAGGGTGATTTTAAAATTTTGTATTTTTCTTGAATGGATTATAAATTTTGTTAAAAAGTTTAAAACAATAAAAATATAATATAAATAGATTTAAAAAAAAAAAAAGTGAACTTCCCATGCCTGATTTGAACTCATTTTACTCTGCACATCAGCCAAGCACTCTACCACTAGGCTATCCCTCATTCGTTGTCGCGCGAAAAATTTCTCGAACTTAACTTGTCGCGCAATGGAACCCGCTCGTTCCAGCGGGTTCCAGCGCTGGAACCCGCCATAGAAAATTTTTCTTTGTATGAGATGTCCTATCTATGTACTTTATAATCTTTGATAAAACCAAGCGACGGAAGGTAGGATAGATCTCCGGGCTGGTTTGATGGTGGCCTGAGGAAAAACAGCTTCAAAGAAAAACAGCAAAAGGTCAGAAAAGGTTCCAGGCTTATCTAAGAGTCTTTGTAAACGGGCTGCCATCGTCGAATTTTAAGGCATGGAATGGAGCACCACTTTCTTAATTGAAACTGACCCTTGTTTAAAAGGCTTGATATCTGGGCTATTATCTTAATAGCTTCAGTCTACGTTGGGGGCTTTATGCCATACGCCTCGGTGTCGAGCTTAAAAACCTTTGCATCATCGTTGGTGATGCACTGCAGCAAGCTATCATATAAGGCGACTCTTACGCAACGGTACATCTTGCAAATGTCTCCCGTAAAAGCAAATAGGTGAGACCTAAACCGAAGCAAGGTATGGAAGAGCTTAGGTTAAATTACAGGACCTGACATCACTGAGGGAATATCCAGAGGATGTAGCAGCCGAACAGTCAAACACAACCCTTAGCTTAGTAGTGGATCTGTCTTTCTTCCGAATGCAGGGATAGGAAAGAAAAACTTGCAATTACCTCGCAATTTACGCGGCACCAGAGACGTGTGACCCAGGTCCAAGTATTCCTTGATCTAGCTTGCGCTCAAACGAATGGAACCGATGCCTGGCCTGTGCATAGGATTCACCCAACAGCTCCGCGCTGTGCTTTATTTAAGACTAACCGAATATGCACCTGATTCAAGACAGACGTAGTGCATGACGAAGTAGGCATCAAAATCGAGCTTCTCCTTAGTAGACTGAACGATCGGATCAGTGCTGGTTTCCAGTCTACAGAATTGGTGGGGAAGATAATCGAGGCGATCATCCAAATCGGTTGAGGAGTCAGCAGGTATCACCTTAGTAGCTGGTATACCTGGAGTGCAACCACCTCCAGAAACTACCCGTCCAAAACGTGACTTCTGCACAAAAGGCAGACCGTAGCCTAGACCGTAGCAGACCGTAACTCAGGGCACTAGCCTAATTGGATTTGCCCAACTGAGGGCAGATAAAAAAAAAGGCTGGCACCAATCAGCATATCTACACGTTTTTTTCTGTAAAAGTTTGGATCTGCCAGGATCTCTGCGATGTGAGACATCACAACTGCCTCAATGTATATTGAGTACGTGAATACGAGAGACTTAAGGCAAACATTATCCGTAGTAAATTCATCGTCTCCAAGGCCAGTCACCGCTTCAAAGAATTGGGACTAACAACTGATTGTTGAGCCTTTCTGCAGCACAGAGTAGAATTGATCTGTTGCATGAAGTGATCAGTCCAATGTTTAAGTGTTAAGAAATTCTTTTTTACGGATTGTATGCGACCTTGATATACTCCATAATGGGGACTTCAGATACATGAACCGTACTCCAGTATAGGGAAAACAAAAGAAATAAATAAAATTTTAGTAATACAGGGGTCATTAAATTCTTTTGACAACCTTTGAATAAAACCAAGAACACCTTTACTCTTATTAACCATTATGGAAATATGGTCGGAAAATTTGAGTTTTAAGTCTAATAGGACACCAAATCATTAGCCTAATGAACCAAAATTATAATACCCTCTGCAAGGGTATAATGATGTTCCCACCAACATGCGTGCGAACATCATTATACCCTTGCAGAGGGTATTATAATTTTGGTCAAAAGTGTGCAACGCAGTGAAGGAGACATCTCCGACCCTATAAAGTATATATATTCTTGATCAGGATCACCTCCTGAGTTGATATGAGCATGTCCGTCTGTCCGTCTGTCTGTCTGTTTCTACGCGAACTAGTCTCTCAGTTTTAAAGCTATCGTCTTGAAACTTTGCACACACCCTTCTTTCCTTTGCACGCAGTATATAAGTCGGAACGGGCCGGATCGGCCGACTATATCCTATAGCTGCCATATAACTGATTGATCGGAAATGGTATAACTTTGGTGTTTTTAGAGTTACAAAGTTCAGATTTTATACGAATGCTATTTTTGGCAAAATAATACGACCTAAAAAATTTCAAAAGGATCGGCCGACTATACATATAGCTGCCATATAACTGATTGATCGGAAATGCTATAACTTCGGTGTTTTTAAAGCTAGAGAATTCGGATTTGGTACGATGGCTATTTTTGGCAAAATAATACAACATGCCAAATTTTATAAGGATCAGCCGACTATATCCTATATCTGCCATATAACTGATTGATCGGAAATGGCATAACTTCAGTGTTTTTCGAGCTAGAAAGTTGGGATTTTCTATGAATTCTATTTTTGGAAAAAAATAATACGACTTATCAAGTTTCATATGGATTGGCCGACTATATATTATAGCTGCCATATAACTGAACGATCGGAAATGGTATTTGGTAAAAATACCAACTTTGGGGTTCTTCAAGATAGAAGTTTGGGATTTTTTTTTTTTTTTTTTTTTTTTTTTTTTAACGTTGCTTTTATTTCTTGAATCTTCTCTTTGCGAGACTAACAAGAGGTGTATCAAATCTTATATTTTTAACTTAACTAACAGTCATATTGACTGATACGGAGTTAGACGGCCCTAAAAATCGATTGCTGGGTTGGGAGGTCGTTGCGTCTAAGGCGGGATACGCTAGAAACCCGAGTCAATCCCCGAGCGAGAAAATTTGGGTGCGAGGACAGTTTTTCTTTGTATGACTCTTTTTGCTTCTGGATTTCGTCTTTCACTGCGAGGATGACCAGATCCCGGTGGATGTTTTCGTTGCGTACATACCAAGGTGCCCCTGTGATAGTTCTCAAGATTTTTGATTGTGCGCGCTGTATGATGTCTATGTTGCTGCTGCTCGCGTTCCCCCACAGCTGGGAGCCATACGTCCAGATTGGCTTTAGGACTGAATTGTACAGTAGTAACTTGTAGTCCAGGCACAGTGGCGATCGTGAGTTTATGATCCAGTGGAGGCTGCTGGCTTTCAGTTTCAGATGCATCTTTTTGCATTCGATGTGCTTACGCCAGGTAAGTCGTCTATCAAGGTGAAAGCCAAGGTACGTTACGTCGTTAGCTTGAGGGATCTGCATACCGTTTAGTAAAAGCGGAGGGCATGTTTGTCTTTTAAGAGTAAACGTTATATGTTTACACTTTTGTTCGTTTATTTTAATGCGCCAGTCGGACAGCCACCTTTCCACTATTGTGAGATGATTAGCCAGTTGGGTTGTTGCCTGCGTTGGGCATCTGGAGCGACTAAGAATAGCGGTATCATCGGCGAACGTTGACGTTGTTAGTTGTGCGCTCGTAGGAATATCCGCAGTATACAAAACATATAGACACGGCCCGAGTGCGCTTCCCTGTGGAACTCCAGCTTCGATGGTGTAGTCGCCCGAAGTAGCTGCGTTGCATCTCACTGAGAATACCCTATTGAAAAGGTATGATTCCAGTAGCTTGTGGGTGTATGTTGGCAAATACGTTTTAATTTTGTGCATGAGTCCGATGAGCCAAACTCGGTCGAAAGCTTGAGATACGTCGAGGAAAATAGCGCTGCAGTATTCTCGTTGTTCGAAGGCTGAGCGTATTTCGGATGTTAATCTGTTCACTTGTTCGATGGTTCCATGGTTTCTTCGAAAGCCAAATTGGTGTGCCGGGATGATATTGCAAGCTTCCAGATGTGGTATTATGCGAGTTAACAAGCATTTTTCAAACAGTTTAGACAAACAAGATAGAAGGCTTATTGGTCTGTATGATGACGGAATTGTGTGGTCTTTTCCAGGCTTCGGTATCATAATAATAATGGATTTCTTCCACTTTTTTGGGAAATAGCCAAGATTAATGATTCCATTAAATAGTTTGCAGACGACCTCTATAGCGCATTTTGGAAGTTCGATCAGCATCTTTGGGGTCAATAGGTCACCACCGGGAGCCTTTTTTGGTTTTAGCCCTCTTATGACTTTTTCGATTTCGTTCGGCCGGAATGAAGGTGCGGCTGGCTGAGGGGAGGACTCTGGCTGAATTACTGGCAGGAGGAATGAATTTGAGGCTGGGTTTGGTTGGAAGACACTTTGGAGATGTGTGGCGAATGTTTCAGCTCGGTCTTCGTCGCTGCGAGCCCAGCATCCCGAAGAGTTTCTTATCGGGGTGGTCGTTTCAATTGGGGCACTAAGATTTGGGTGGGCCCTCCACAGGGGGTACTTTGTGCTTGTTGGCGAGAGATTCTGGATGTACCTCAGCTGTGCATTTTCTTCCTGTTGGTGAAGAGCCTGGTCGAGTGATCGGGTTGCTTCCTTAAGGCGTTGTTTTGAAGCTGGTGATCTGCTGTTTTGCCAATCACGACGCGTGCGCCTCTTTTCTCGCACGAGCTGTTCGATTTGCTGATTAGATTTGAAGTGTTTGTTTCGGTCTACTTCTTTCCTATGAGGAGTAGAGATTTTAGCTGCCGCAACGAGTACTTCTTCCAGGGCGCTCGTAGTGTAGTCGATGTCCGATTCTATGTTAAAATCCGGGGCGAGTTCTATGTGGGCACTCACGTACTTTTTGTATTTTAGCCAGTTTGTTTTTGTCGTCGTCAGACTGAAGGGGTGTTCGGTTATTTCTGGGCTTTGAAGAAGCGTTAGAAGCACAGGCGAGTGGTCTGATGATAAGTCCGAGACTGCTTTGGCACTTATTAGATTGCGAGGTATGTTTTTTGTCACTGCAAAATCAATAAGGTCTGGGAGCTTTCGTGAGTCTGTTGGCCAGTATGTGGGACTTTCAGGGGAAACGTAGTCCAGTTTATTTTTCACATTTATAATTGCATTGTACAATTGTCTTCCTTTGGGAGTCACTAGCCGTGATCCCCAGTGCGTATGTTTGGCGTTGTAGTCTCCTGCGGCTATAAATCGATCCCCAAGTGAATTGTAGAAGTCCATGAATTGTCCTTCCGAGATTGAGAAGCGAGGAGGGCAGTAAACGGCAGCAATTGAAAGGATTCCGTTGCTTGACTGAATTTGTATCGATGTGGCCTGCAAGAAGTTTGTTGCAAACCTTTTGTGAAAATGGTGTTTAATTCGTTCTCTGATTAGAACTCCAGTTCCGCCGTGGGCTTTCCCATCTGGATGATCTGTGCGGTAGATTGTGTAGCCTCTTATATGAAAGTTGTATTTGCTTGTAAGATGCGTTTCCACCAGTAGCATAACGTCAATATGGTTTTCGGTCAAGAATTGTGACAATTCTAGCTTATGCCGTGAGACACCATTGGCGTTCCACATTGATATTCGTAGCGCCTGCATAGAATTTTTGGACTGTTGTGCTACGAGCAGCTGTATCACCATGTTCTGGTTTTGAACAAGCGTTTGCATGGTCGTTTTCATGAATGACATAAGCTCCATCATACTTTGTTGGAGGGTAAGCATCATAGTTTCCGTTTTGCTGTGTGGCTGTTCTGGGGCCTGTTGAGCGCTTTGAGAGTTAGGCTGAATTGGAATTTCCCTTCCAGATCGTAGAGCATCGGCATAGGAGAAGCCGTTGGTGGTGTTTAGTGGACCGAATGAGGATCTCGCAGCTTTGGCGAAGAAAACGTCTGGCGTGGTTTTTGACGAAACGTACGCATTCTGTGGATTTTGGTTGCGCGTTGCGGTCGCTTGACGCATGCGACTCTTTAACTCCTTATACACAATACATCCTCTATAGTTTGCCGTATGGCTGCCTCCGCAGTTTCCACATTTCTTCACGGTACTGTCCTTGTTTGTAGTGCAGCAGGCGGACTTGTGGGCGTCCCCGCAGACTACACAGACAGCCCGAAGTGTGCAGTAAGACCTTGTGTGTCCATACTCTTGACAATTAGTGCATTGCACTGGACCGTTTCGTTTATGTGGCTCTTCAACAGTGATTTTCCGATGCAAAAGATATTGCAGGTTGTAGATTGGGTGGACTTCGTTCTTCTTCAGCGACCTGCTTTCTGGCTCGAGCTCGACCTTGAAGAGGGGTTGTGGCTTTTTATCTTTATTTAGAATGTTAATAACATTCTTGGCGGCGAAGCCCTTTTCTTTAAGGGCGGTTTTTATTTCCGCGGCGGTAACATCAGGTTCTATTCCCTTTACTACCACTTGTAGGCCCTTACTGCTTTTCAGCTGGTACGTGTAATAGTTTTTCTGTACAGAGTCCAGATATTTTGAAACTATTCGGAAGTGCTCTTCAGTCTTGGTTTGCACCTTTGTTTCATGGATGTTCCCTTTGATAAGCGGAACAACATGAAAGTTGTCACCGTTCCCGATCAACGACGCAATTTTGTTGACCAGGGCACTCGAGCTTTTTTCCCTAATATAGATTGGAGGGGGCTTGGGTTTTTTTGCGGTGTCTTGGGCTGGTTGGTTTTCCTCAGCCTCCGCCAGTAGGGCAAATCTGTTAGTAGTGGATCTGTCTGGTTCATTATCGTTATTCAGGACACGGTTAATTTTTGTTTTGTTGCCTGCCGGATTACTCTGCGGGCTAAGCTTGCGCTTAATTTGGATGTAGCGATCCATTCCAGTCTGTGTGGCCGTTGCCGCTTTGGCACTTTCCGAGGTTGTTGTTTTTATACTCGCTGTTGTCGTTGACGTCGTGGTACTTTGAGTTGCAGGGGTTTTCGCTGTTGTTGCAGAAGTTGTAGCGCTGCTTGTTGTTGGTGCGAAATTTGTTTCCGGTATTGGAGGGGGGTTTTACACTGCGAACTCCATGACGCGGGAGTCGGAGTGAGCAGAGCGGGTGAGCAAGACCGTGCCCTTTGGGTTTCAGCGGTCAGTAAAGCCGGGTTGCTTTGAAGCGCCGATTTTTCCACTTCGGTATCGCGGGTTCAAAAGTAAGAGTAGAAGCCGTTTCTTTGGTTCACTGAACTTCTACGCTCGTTCTTTTGGTCGTTGCTCAATGAGCTCATTGCGTGGTACGTATTTTTTTTTTTCAACAATGCACTAGTTTTGGTTTAGCACATTACAACTGTTATAAAAAGCTTGTCTGTCGCTTTTAATAAATTGTATTTCAGTGTCTTTTCGCTTATATTGGCGAAAATATAAGCAAAGTGAAGTTTTCCCGGAGCTCGGACAAAGCACGTCCGCTCAGTTCGGTAGTTCGATTACGACTTTTTAGATTTTGTCTTGTAATTTATTGGTTATATTATGATATTCCCATAAGAATCGGTCAACTATATCCGATTTTAGCGATATATATCGTGTTTTAGCTGCAAGGGTATATCAACTTCGGCTCCGCCCGAAGTTAGCTTTCCTTTCTTGTTTTTCGATAAATTTTGAAGCAATCAATTCATTGGCGAGCATGTTTTTGCCAAAGTTGACAAAATAGAATGATTTCAATTTCATTCAAACATTTTGACGAACACAAAATTTGACAACAAACACTACCACCCACAGAAAAAATTTCGGCGAGCACAACATGTTCGCCCAAAATGCTCGCCTGTGGATGCGCCCCTTCAGTTTAGTACCCTAATCTAGTATAACTTAGTTTGAGCCTGGAGAAATGAATCGGAAGCCTGCTAAAAAAACCATCATGGAAAACGAACCAAGCACCACCGAAGCAACCAGAGCTGCATTTAAGGCTAATCTTGAAAATAACTATTATGCAATCTTATCTGATTAAGATAAAGATGTTGAAAATCCTATAGAAAAAATACTTAGCCTAGAGAGGACAAGAACGATAAAAAGACACACAGGCAGGCTATGGTGTTTACGGTTACGAATTTCGATAGACAAAATTCAGTGACGACACCAGAAACCTGTAAAAATAGGGCATTTATTTTCTCAATTGCTGGTTTTAAAGCAAAACAAGAAAGGAAAGCTAACTTCGGGCGGAGCCGAAGTTGATATACCCTTGCAGTTAAAACTGGATATATATCGCAAACATTGGATTAAATTGGCCGATCCTTATGAGAATATCATAATATAACCAATTTATTACCATAAAAAATATAAAACAAAGTACCAAGCTTCCATCTTCAAAAATACCAAAGTTGGTATTTTTACCAAATACCATTTCCAATCAATCAGTTATATGGTGGCTATAAGATATAGTCGGCCGATCCTAATAAAATTTGGAAGGTTGGATCAACTGACCAAAAATAGAATCTGTACTAAGTTCCAGCTTTCTATCTTCACAAAAGTTGGGTCATTTCCGATCGTTCAGTTATATGGCAGCTATAAGATATAGTCGACCGATCTTTATGAAATTTGACATGTCGTAATTTTTTGCCAAAAATAGCTCTCGTGTCTTATTTGAATTCTCTAACTCCAAAAACACCAAAGTTATACCATTTCCGATCAATCAGTTATATGGCAGCTATAGGATATAGTCGGCCGATCCGGCCCGTTCCGACTTATATACTGCGTGCAAAGGAAAGAAGGGTGTGTGCAAAATTTCAAGACGATAGCTTTAAAACTGAGAGACTAGTTCGCGTAGAAACGGACAGACAGACAGACGGACAGACGGACATGCTCATATCAACTCAGGAGGTGATCCTGATCAAGAATATATATACTTTATAGGGTCGGAGATGTCTCCTTCACTGCGTTGCACACTTTTGGACAAAATTATAATACCCTCTGCAAGGGTATAAAGATGGTCAAAATCTAAAAAATTTTAGAAGATACGGAAATTTATTAATGAATCTTTAAAACTATAAGCGAAAAAAGCAGTGACTACTTTTTTACATTTAAAATTTTTCACATTAAACATTTTACATTTAAAGATGTGCTTTAAAGACAATTATTTTTTAAATAACTCAAAGCTTAATCGGCAAGAGAATATGGCACAATTAAAGACAAGACTTAATTTTTTGCTTTATTTTGATTAGATGTCGATTTGGATGTGAAAAAAAAGGTTTTTTTTTCATTTTACTTGATCGAGTGCTGTCGATTTGAAAAGTAAACGGGAAATATGAAATTAAACACGAGAGTACATTACTTTTTTTTTTTGTGTTATTTATTTTTTTTTACCGGTGAGAATTTGGAAATCGCTTGTGCATCAAATCGAGCATATGCTAGCATTCCCTCTTTTTTTTTTTTTTAAACAAGTTAAATTTAATTGTAGTCGCCGGAATCGTTCAGAACCATTTGAACATAACCGGGCGCTTAGAAGATGGGGTGAGTATGGTACATATGGGATATGGGCCTAGACTGTATACAATAATTTACAATTATTTACATTAGTTTACAATATTATTAAACAACACGGGAAGACAGATCGCTGGAGTGAAATCTCTTTAAACGCCTATGAGTTTGCGGGTCGGCCAGCCTGCTAGCCAGTGGATTTGGGTGACTCGTTAGCCTGTCCGAGTACCGTGGGCTGTGTTGGTTAAGGAGGTCGCACACCGGGACAAGGCGTAGGTCGTTTTGGATGGCCCGGCTTGTCACATACCAGGGAAGTTCGGATGACTAGCATTCCTGTATTCATTATAAAGCGTAGAGGCCCAGACGACCGAGGGGCGCTCAAGAAACGATTTGTTAGAATATATTAAGCTATTTGTAATTTATTAAGCTAGGAGGAGTTAGTAAGGAAATTTAAAATTCTATATTTAAAATTTGAGGGACAGGAAAGAGATGTTATAGAGTAGAGACCATTGTAGTTCGAACATACTACCCTAAAAGGGTCATGCAGTGCATATGTCGAACTACAACGGCTAAGGAACAGAGGACTAAAGTTTCGAGTCCTTCTATTAGGAATGTTAAATTTTAAGCGTTTTAGTAAATGCTGGCTATCTATATCCCCGTTAATAAGGTTATGCAGAAAGACTACACCGAGCATTTTCCTACGATTTGTTAAGCTAGGTAAGTTTATAAGTAAAAGTCTGCAACTGTATGATGGAGCTGAAGATTTGCATCCCAGTATAGACCTCTATGTGAAAAAGTTAGGAAATTCTTTTGTACGGATTCTTTTGTACTTTTGTACATGAACCGTACTCCAGTATCGGACGGACCAAAGAAATGAATAATGGTTATATAGGGGTCATTAAATTCTTTTGACCACCTTTTAATAAAACCAAGGACTCCTTTAGCCTTATTAACCATTAAGGAAATATGATCGGAAAATTTAAGTTTTATGTCTAATAGGATGCCGAGATCATTAACCTGGGTTAATTTTTCTAAGGCAATCCCATTAATGGTATACGTAGCTTGCAGAGGGCAAGAACGATAAAAAGACATATGCTTGCATTTTGATCCATTAAGTATTAAATCATTAGCTAAACACCATTTTTGAAAGTTATCAAGGTCAGACTGAAAACTGCATTGGGCAGAGATGGATTTGTACTGAAGACAAAGCTTTACATCATCTGCATACATAAGAACTAGAGAGTTCGTTAAAGAAGGGGGCAAGTCATTTATAAAAAGCGTGAATAATAGCGGGCCAAGATGACTTCCTTGAGGGACGCCATATGTAGCACGGACCAGACGGTACTGTATGTTTTTAAATAAGACTCTTTGTGTCCTTCCATCTAAGTAGCTGGAGATCCACGTTAAGAGGTCTGTAGGAAAACCCAGCATATTCAGTTTACTCAACAGGAGTGAGTGATTGACTGAATGCTTTACTGAAGTCTGTGTAAATAACATCAGTTTGAAATCCCTTTCGGAAGACATCTATGACAAAAGATGTCAACTCCAATAAATTAGCGGTAGTGCAGTGACGCTTAATGGCGAATTCCTGTAAAATTCAGCGTTATGCAAGGTAAAATTTGACCGAGCTAGTAGATAAGTTGAAAAATCTTAGCTACTGCAGGTTTTTTTTTATATATTGAAGTAAGAACATGTTTTTATTATTTTTTATTATGTTCGTTAGGCACAGTTGATTTACAAGGAGGATTTGTTGAAGCGTACGGATATTTCCGTGGCACACATGAGTCAAAGAAAGTATCTAAAGAATGGAAAAATTTTTCAAAGGTGACATTTACAAAACATCAGATACAAAACATAAGCCTAAAAGCCGACCTAACGAATTTCTAACATGGTTAATTTGACCTAGAGACATATCAAACATGCCCGCGGTGAAGTCATGGTGCGTAATAAGTGATAAAGATTGTGAGTTATAGACATTAAACCACATTATTTATGGGATATTAAAGTCACCCATAGCTATAAGATGATCGCGATCGATCATAAGATTTAAAACGGATTGAATAGCGGACAAATGATGCCAGTAGGTGGGCGGTTCAGACGAAGGCGGTATATTATATATAAATGTTTAATGTATAAAGAATTATAAATTTATTATAGATTATAGATTTATAGATTTTATAGATTTATTATAAAGATTTATACATTACATATGACAAAATGAATTTAAAGCAAGTTATGTTGGGAATCTACTAAAATGAGGATTCCGGAGAGACCAGAGCTGGCATCCGAAACTAAGGCAGCATAGGCTGGGATGAGGGGATTGTGTAATTACAAGACTTAATTTGGTAGACCAGTTTGAATTCCATTTGACTATTAAAAATATTAATTTTAAATATTAATTTTAATTTATAAAAAGTTTGAAAAACAATGTTCCTTCGCACAGTGGCCAAATAGAGCCTAGCGGCAGCTTTGAAGAGAGCGATTGGAGTGGGCAAAAGAAATAGAGATAAAAACGTCTATTGCATAAGAAAAAAAAGAGTCGAGCTATGCTTGGATTAAAATTTGACAATTGATTAATTTGCCTGCAACTATATAGCCTCACACGCGAAGAAATACGTTTTTCGTAATGGTAAAAATTCTCTAAATTCAAATTCTCTAAATCTTAAGTGAGTCAACAAGAGAAACAGCAAGATTAATTATAAAAGTAGTGCGTTAAAAAAAAACCATCGTTCGCTTAAGAAAAAGGAAATATATATTTTTAAGTTGAATTTTAAACATAAGCGTTCTTCTTTCAAAATAGTCTTCACAATTGAAAAATTCTTACTTTGGAAAAGCACTTGATCGTGCTGCCTGGCCTGAGTATCATTCATAAATGTCGTGCCAAAGATCCTCAGAATACTAGCTCGGCAGAAACTGATCCAAAAAACTGAATAACGAAGTATTTTCCTGTTGCTAAACCTAAACTAAACTAAACTTAAAGTTGAACTAATTTTTTAGTCAGAGTGCTTATTTTGATTTTGATTTTTTTTTTTTTTAACGTTTTGAATGTTGAAATTTTATTCTTAAGATTAGCGCAATACTACCAAATTGACAGCTTAATCTAATCGTTTTTTACAAATTTTTTTTTAAAAATACTTAGTCTAAGTGTTACTTAGGGCAAGAGGTGATTTAATGGTTTTTTTAATTTTAACTTATTTTTATTTATGATTATTTCGAGGGTGACGAAGTGGCTAGGTCAAGATCCGGCTTGGTAGGTCTTGAGGGTGGTGTCTTTTTAGTCTTCTCTTGACTCGATTAATTGGATCAGCGCTCCTGATAGCAGCGGTACCAAGTTTTTTAGCTAGGCTGTTGGGGTGCTCATTTAGACGTTCCATGTATTTCCGAGCAAGTTCCTGGAGCTTGTCTCCGATTTTAGGCACGTTGAGATCTCGTTCGATGTCTCTGGTTCGCATAAGCCACGGAGCTCCAGAGATCTTTCGAAGAGTTTTCGCTTGCAAAACCCGGATTTAGTTCAGGTTGGTTTTTGCAGCGATGCCGTAAACCTGGAGTCCGTAGAAAAGACTTGGCGCTAGTATAGACTTGTAAATCTCCACCTTACATCCAAGCGCGAGCTTATTGCGTGGTGTGAGGAGCCAGGACATCCGAGCCACTTTAGTCCTGAAAGAGTTTTGGATACAGGTAATGTGCCTGCCAAAAGTGAGTTTTTTGTCCAAGGTGACACCGAGGTACTTGTATGCAGGAAGGGCTCTGATTGGATTATCGTTGAGGTTGACTCCTGGGCAGGTACTTCGGCAATTGGTAAACGTTACATTGGCACATTTGTCTGCGTTTACACGAATGTTCCAGTTCGTGGCCCATTGGTGAAATGCGTGCAGATACTCCTGCAATGCAAAAGTGGCTGCCAAGATACTACTGCTTTTGGTCAGGACAGCCGGGTCATCAGCGTAGGTCGCAATTAGCACGTCTTGTTCATTCACTTCAGTGATTGGAGTTTTTGTAGGCATATCTGAAGCATAGATAGAGTATAGCGTAGGGCCGAGAACGCTACCTTGGGGAACTCCAGCAGAGATCGGTTTGGTGGACGACTTGTATCCATCAGCAGATACGTGGAATGTGCGTTCTTCCAGGAAGCTTTTCACGAGACTTTTGGCTTTATACAGGAGCCCAGGGTGCCATACTCTGTCAAAAGCCTGCTGAATGTCAAGGAAGGCAGCTACTGCATACTCCTTCTTCTCAAAGGCTTCTACGGCAAAGTTAACAACTCTGTGCAATTGCTCAGGAGTTCCATGTTGAAGACGAAAGCCGAACTGGAATTCCGGGATCGCACTGGTGACATTCTCCAGAGTAAGTAGCCTGTTCAGGATCAGCCTTTCCATGATTTTTCCCAGGGATGGTAAAAGACTAATGCGCCTGTATGAGTCCACGCCACTTGGCGATTTTCCTGGTTTTGGGATCATATGTATGTTTGCCGATTTCCAAACTTTCGGAAAGTATCCAACAGTTAGTATGCTGTTGAACAACGTCACCAGGAATTGCAAGGCTTGATCCGGTAAAAGTCGGATCGTCCTGTTGTCCAAAAGGTCTTCACCAGGAGTTTTCTTTGGCGAGAGTTTACCTACAAGGTCTTTCACTTCTGTCAGTGAGACAGGGTTAGCAGGCAGACTCATTTGGAATGGAGATTCTAGAAACTCTTCAACTTGTCGACGTATACTGTCAGGCGAGTATTCGTAAGGCTTGAAGCGTTGCTCAAGGTTGTTAGCAAACACTTCAGCTTCCTCTAGGCTCGTACGGCACCAGCCACCTGAGGGATTTCTTATGGCTGATTTTGGGGTGGGCTGAGCCTTATACCGTTTTGTGATACGCCACAGCGAGTAGTTAGAACTAGCATCTGTGTCTAGGTTTTCCAAAAATCTGTCTATGGATGCTTGTTTTCTTCTGGCGAGCGCCTTACTTAGACAGTTAGCCAGCCGATTATATATCTGATGGATTCGGACGTCTCCCGTTCTTGAATATTCTCTTCTTACTCTTCGCTTTAGATTGAGGAGCGCACCAATTCTGGGTGGTAGCTGGGGATGTATAGATGTCTCTGTATGTTGATGGTTGCTGGGTGCAGCTATCTCAACAGCCTGGTTTATCATGCGCATGAAAAGGCTGATGGCATTGTCAATGTCAGAAGGTTCCTGGATTTCTATGCTAACCTCGCTCAGCTGTTCTAGGTGGACTTTGAAAGCGTTTAAATTGGCACCTCTGGCAAGGAGTCGCGAGCGCTGTGGTTTTCTCTCAGGTGTTGCGTGCAGTATGGCCATTATAGGAGTGTGATCCGAGGATAGTTCATGGATTGTTCTTACTTGTAGCCTGTCTATAGCGTATCCATTGCTAATGAAAAAATCAAGAGCTGTCGGTGTTAGTAGGGGGTTATATGAGTAAAAAGTGGGTTCACCCGTGGAAAGTACTTGGTAATGCCCGTTCGCAATGACTTTTTGCAACAGCTTACCCCTTCTACAGGCTCGTGAGTTTCCCCACCATGCATGTTTGGCGTTATAATCACCGCCGGCAATGAACTTACTTCCAAATTCGGCCAGCAAGGATTCGAATTCTGATTGAACCCATGTTTCTGATGGAGGTAGATATATTGCCACTAATCTGACATTCGCTTCCGAAGTCTGTAATTGGACGCTCGCTATCTGTCTGTCGTTGCTAGAGACGGAGGGCAGGGGTAACCAGTGGCGTGAGGCCCACTATATTTACCACAAACTGGGTCCAGGACACAGTAATTTTTCGAGTGCCCAAAAATTTGACACCTTTGACATTGAAGCAATTCCTTTCTGCGGGAAGCACGCTCGACAGTGACTCTATATCTCCCAAGATTTGTTATTTTTAGGGAATCTGCTACGTTTGCACCCTGCTTTAAGTTGACATAAAACAAGTTTTGCCTAGTTTTAAAATTTATTGTGGCTTCATTATCATTTTCGTTAACCTCTATGTTCTTCCAATCTGTCTTTTTGGGGCAGTATATGTTAAGGACCTCAAAGCCGTTGTCAGTAAATCCCTGTTCAATCTGTGATTTCGGAACATTTGAATGGATTCCTTTGACAACTACTCTGAAGGCCTTGTCTTGTTTTAGCTGATGGTGCCAAAATTGGCAGTTAAGCGATGTCAGTGTTTTTAGAGCTACCCTAAAAGCGTCAGAGTTGGCTGCATATATTCTAGAAACCCCAAATTTGGAAGTGCGAATGTTGTAGTTAGTGGAGCCAATGCTCTGATCAAGAGACTTTTCCAATAAGACTGGATCGCTTACGTTCGGTACACAAATAGCAGGTATCTTGTTGGATTTTGCGGAATGATCGACACCACCAGGTGGAATTGTATCCCCACTTATAGAGTCAACATTCTCCAGGTCCTGTTCCATTTTTTCTGCTTCAGCAGCCAGAATTGTAAATCGATTGTTACCCAATGCGTTAGCAGAGGAAGAATCGGCCGGCTTGTTGATCGCCGTTGTGGTCTGCAACTTAGTTTTGCGGATCGGGGGCGGAGTGCAGACAGGTAAAGAGGGCTGAGCCACGTCTTTTCGTTTTCGGCTGACTTTTCGTCCAGGAGCTTGGAACAGACATTTACTTGGATTATTCGCTAACAGAGTTGATACATTTGTCAGCGGAGACGTAGTTGAGCATATGCTGCTGGCCGCAGTCGCAGCCACGGTGTAAGTAGAGGTATTGCCCAAGATTGTTTTGGTGTTTGTAATGGTGCAGATAACACTAGTAGTAGAGCTACTGCTGATTGTCACCATGGAGCTGGTGATTGCTGTTTGGCGGATTGGTCCGAATGGCGGGCGCGGATTTGGGATCTTATATCTCCAGGGTCTGCACCAGCTATTTGTCTCATCTTCTCAAATTTATCGCTCCTATTGCTAGGCTGCGAGCGAGCAGATGACTCTTCCATTATATCACTTGTCTTTATACTTATGACGTATAAAGGAAATGATATTCATAGTTCAATCAAAGTCTGCAGAATAAGTTGTAAACAACCTCCCGCTTACGCAACGCGCAGGGCGAGGGGTATAGACACCACGCTTTAAGTCTCGCTTATCGCTGTTGGATTTCTCGACAATAGTAGCCACCGCTTTGCAGTGGTCGAAAATAGACTTCGTGTGCAAGGTGTACAAGTTAACTGAAGTTAACCAAGCAGCGGCAGTGTCCGATTATTTAAGAGTTCGCTCTGGCCAAACTGCTGACACAGCGTCTGGCCGGAAGCCCATACATAGCGGCAAGCACTGCACATTTGCGTGGCCGCTATGAAATACTTTTTGTTAGCTTTAAGTTTCAGTTTGTGTCAGAGTCTCATACAATAAAGAGCACCTAAAAACAATCTCCGGCTCTGCCGTTAACTTCTAAATTCATTTGTTGAATTGGTCACCACGCCTTAAGGGCCGTGACAACGGGGCAGGTGCTCCCACCATAACTCCCTTCATAGAACGGGTCTCCCCTCGGCAACCGCCAGGGATCGCAACCACTATCTACAAGAAGTAGCAACACCTCCCGGCAACCGCCAGGGGTATTCACCTAACAACATATCTCTAGCATCTACGGTATCACCGACTGCGGCGAGGGATAACCAGCAACAACTTTACCATAAAAACACACTTATATTTACTGGCGCCCAACGTAAAAAAACATGTAAGTGAGCACTTTTATTTACACAGTACTATCTAAGTCTGCATGAATATTTTTGCATAAAAAAATAAAAAAAATATAAAAATAAAGAAAGACAAGAACAGTGAAATATTGTGCCTTACGCTAACAAAAAACTGCAGCCCCATCAATTTCTTAAACTTATTTAATCTTCATTAATTGGCTGACGGTTTAGCATTAGCATTTTTTATCCATTATAAAATATTTAAACCATTTTTTCTCTGTAAACCAATTATTGTCCCAATATTGTTTGCATTTCTGTTTTTTGTGAATAAATAAATGAATATTTCTACACAACATAAAAAGTGCGGAATAAAAATTCCTAACCAAGACCAATAAATCGCTGGCAAAACAAAAAAAAAAAAAAAAAAAAATCCTAAATTTCAACCGGAAATATTTTATATAATCACGTGTAATCACAGCTTTTATATGTCTTTTTTGTTACACAAGAATTCTTGGTATTAGCCGCGCAGTTTTGGTTATTTATTATTCTTTTCCGTTTTGTTTCCCCACTCCATTTTCGAGAACCCGATACGGCCGCACATGCAATGTGTGGCACTTTGTCGTCTTTATTTCTTTTTTCTCTGTTTATCATAATCGGAGGATACTTGACACAGCAATAGCGCAACTTGACGATCCCGCACACATAACTAAAGCGGCAGCTCAGCCCCCGCGGCCCCTTTACCAGCCCAATCGCCTCTGTCGGCGCATAATTCATACAATTTTTTTTTCCTTTCGGGCGACTTTATAGCCGCAGCTCCACATGAGCAATCCGTTTCAACAATATAGAAACGCAAGACAACTCTCTAGTGATTCTGAGTCCGAGACCGAAGGGCCGGCCAGATTTTCCACCCCTAAAAGCGCTAACGCTAACGCCCCTAAACTCGCGAACATGGCTTTCAACATGGAACAGATGACAGCCACCATACAGGCGGCCGTTCAACATGCTGTTCAAGAAGCCAATATCGAACACCAGCGTAGAGAAAACGAAATGCGCCTGGCGCTTCAAGAATCCAATAATGAAAACCAGGCAATACGCCTCGCAATACAGCGTCTGACCGAACGGGTCGACGCAAAAGAAATCGCCCCTGCCCAAGCAGAGATTCCCCAAATTAGGAAATATGAGCCTATACAGATTAGGAACGACATGAAGTGTGACGAGCCCCTAGACGCCGTCAAGTCCCTTCCCGAGTTTACGGGAGCACAGGACGCATACGTCTCCTGGAGACAAGCGGCAGTAGCCGCATATTATATTTTTAGAAATTACGAAAATAGCTCGCGCCATTATCAAGCAGTTATTATTATTAGGAATAAAATAAGGGGCCCTGCCGATGCCGTTCTGTCTTCGTTTGGCACTGTACTAAATTTCGACGCGATTATAAATCGGCTCGACTTTACGTACAATGATAAACGCCAGATGCACGTTATCGAGCAGGAAATGGGCACTCTTAGAAAGGGAAACATGACCCTTCTCCAATACTATGACGAGGTCGAGAAAAAGCTCACCTTGCTGACCAATAAGGCCACTATGTCGTTCGAAGCCTCGGCGGCAAAGATCCTATGTGACAAATTCCGGAATGACGCACTCCGAGTCTTTATCTCGGGACTTAAGCGCAGCCTCACGGATGTCCTTTATTCGTCAAAACCGAAAGATATGCCTTCAGCTCTCGCTATGGCACAAGAAGTGGAAGCTAACCACGAAAGATACACCTTCGCGGCCTCATTTGCCAAAAGCCAAGAAGACAAAGATAAAAAACAACTCCCAAAAGCGCAGGAATACCGAAAGGCTCCTGCGCAATCGAATGCACAAGCAAACGCTGGGAAAAACCCGTACTACGTCAAACAACACAAGGCGCAAGTACACTCTGCCCCACACAGTGGAGGCGCTCCTGAGCCCATGGACATCGACCCGTCGCTGTCCAAGATGCTTAAGCCATCCCAAGCCCCGGCATACCAAAACAGGGTGCCGGCTGAGTCCGATCGGTCTGCCCCACACAAAAGGCAGAGGGTTAATCACGTCGCACAGGGCGCGGACGAAACCGGTAGCAAATATTCCGCCGCAGCTTCAAGCGCGGCTCAGGAAATTAACGACGACGCTATTAAAGGTTACGACTCGGACATCATTAATTTTTTAGGGAGAAAATCCCTGCTACCCGTCATCAGACGAAGAGTAGCGGGTGTAGAAATGAAGCTATTAATAGACACGGGCGCGTCAAAAAATTTCATCCGTCCATACGAGGGATTGAAAGGCGTCCGCCCAGTGGATTCGCCATTCTCGGTACATTCCATCCATGGCGTTACCACAATAACAAAAAAATGCTTCGTATCCCTGTTCAACTTGAAGGCCACGTTCTTCATTCTACCAGATTTGTCCTCCTTCGATGCCATCATAGGCCTTGACCTGCTGAAACAAGCAGGAGCATCACTTAACCTAGCTTCCGGTCACCTCAGATGGGGCTCCGAGACCGAAAAGATAGAGTTCCAATCATGTCCCAATGTAAATTTCACAGAGGTGGACTGCTCCAGCGCACCACCTTTGGTCAGAAAAGCATTTTCAAAAATGCTGAGCGACAGGAAAAACGCCTTCGCAAACCCAAATGAGGCGTTACCTTACAACACGTCTGTGGTAGCCACCATCAGGACAGTTGATGAGGAGCCCATTTATGCCAGACCCTATCCGTATCCGATGGGAGCGGCAGATTTCGTCAATGACGAAATACAAGATTTACTAAAAAACGGCATAATCCAGAAGTCGAGATCCCCCTACAATAACCCAATATGGGTAGTAGACAAAAAGGGCACCGACGAATCTGGAAACCGTAAAATGCGTCTAGTATTAGACTTTCGAAAATTAAACGAGAGGACAATACCGGATCGCTACCCTATGCCAATTATCCCTATGATACTAGGGAATTTAGGCAAAGCCAAGTACTTCACAACTCTCGATTTGAAATCTGGCTATCACCAAATTATTCTGTCAGAGCGTGACCGTGAGAAAACTTCCTTTTCCGTAAACGGGGGAAAATACGAGTTCCGCCGACTACCATTCGGGTTAAGGAATGCTGCCAGCATCTTCCAAAGAACCATCGACGACGTACTGCGAGAGCAGATTGGCAAATTTTGCTACGTCTATGTCGATGATGTTATCGTCTTCTCAGAAGACGAAAACACCCACATACGACACGTGGACTGGGTTCTAAAGAGCCTACACGACGCTAACATGAGAGTGTCAGCGCAAAAATCGGTCTTCTTCAAAAAAAGCGTTAAATTTTTGGGGTTTGTAGTCACCAGCGAGGGGACAACGACAAACCCGGAAAAGGTCAGGGCCATTAAAGAATTCCCTGAGCCCAAAAACGTTTTCGAAGTAAGGTCATTCATGGGCTTGGCTGGCTATTATAGGTGCTTTATTAAAGATTTTGCATCAATAGCTAAGCCCATTTCAAACATTATAAAAGGGGAGCTTGGAAATGTCAGCAGACACAGATCCAGCATCCAGATACAGTTTACCGAGCCGCAACGGCAAGCTTTTGAAAAGCTGCGTAACATCCTGGCCTCTGAGGATGTCATCCTCAGGTACCCTGATTATAAAAAGGCGTTTGATCTAACGACGGATGCCTCAGCGTATGGCATTGGCGCGGTGCTTTCACAAGAAGGACGCCCCATCACTATGATCTCTAGGACCTTAAAGGACAGGGAAGTTAATTACGCTACCAACGAAAGGGAGCTGTTAGCCATAGTTTGGGCGCTAGAGAACCTGCGCCACTACCTTTATGGGGTCAAAGATTTAAACATCTACACTGACCACCAACCACTGACCTACGCGGTATCGGATTCCAATCCGAATACAAAAATTAAAAGATGGAAAGAACGCATCGACGAGTGCGGTGCCAAAGTCCATTACATGCCTGGCAAGACCAACCTAGTGGCGGATGCCCTCTCGAGACAACAACTCAACGTTGTAGAAGAGGAAGAGGCATTTTCAAGCCCGGCCACAATCCACAGTGAGCTGTCGCTAACCCACACAATCCAGTCCACGGACAAGCCCCTAAATTGCTTTCAAAACCAGATAATTCTGGAGGAAGCACGCTGTCCGTCAAAGCGGAGCTTCGTTCTCTTCGGAAACAAGAGACGCCATATCTTTGACTTCACTTGCGAGGAGTCATTACTGGAGGAGCTCGCAACCATAATAGTTCCTAAAGGCGTAAACGCCATTCATTGCGATCTGCATACGCTAGCAGTGATACAGGACAAACTAATTCGACAATTCCCTGCCACCAAATTCTGGCACTGCAAAAACCGAGTAACGGACATTTTTCCAGTTGACGAAAGGCGGGAAATCCTTACTGTCGAGCACAACAGAGCTCACAGATCTGCCCAAGAGAACGTGAAGCAGGTACTCTCCGAGTACTACCTCCCGAAAATGGCCAAGCTAGCGAACGAAATAGTCATTTCATGCAAGACTTGCGCCAAGGCCAAATACGACAGACATCCGAAAAAAACAAGAGCTTGGCGAAACTCCAATCCCATCTCAAGTAGGGGAAATGCTTCACATAGACATCTTCTCCACGGATAAAAAATATTTCCTTACGTGCATCGACAAATTCTCGAAATTTGCCGTAGTCCAACCAGTTCCCTCTAGAACTATAGAGGATCTCAAACCAGCGCTACTGCAGCTGATGAACGTTTTCCCCAAGGCCAAGGTCATATATTGCGACAACGAACCATCGTTGAACTCGCACACCATCGTGACCATGCTGGAAAACCATTTCGGCGTTAGCATCTCAAATGCTCCGCCCCTACACAGTGTCTCCAACGGACAAGTGGAACGCTTTCACAGCACTTTGGTAGAACTTGCTAGATGTCTTAAAATCGACAAAGGCATCAGCGATACCGTAGAGCTGATCCTTCTGGCCACTACCAGATATAACAAATCTATCCACTCGGTCATCAACAAGAGACCGGCTGACGTAGTTCAGGCTCAATCAGATGGGCCACAATATGACATACAAGATAAAATTAAACTCGACCAAGACAAGCTCCGAGACAAGGAAAACGCTTCCCGCCAAAATAGAGTTTTCGAGGTTGGCGAAAAGGTCCTAGTGAAGTCCAACAGACGCCTAGGCAACAAACTCTCACCGTTATGTGAAGAGAGAACCGTTGAAGCGGACATGGGGACCACAGTCCTCATTAAGGGGAGAGTGATCCACAAAGACAACCTTAGGTAGGCCGAGCGAATCCGTGTTATCGCTCGCCTGATAATTTCTCATTTTATTATCTTTTTCCTAGCCACTTGGCATAAGTTTTGCGTCCTTTAATATTTTAATCTTGCTTTGGTGGTGGGCTACCCAACTTCAACAAAAGTCATAACACATCCAAATTACAGGTTTTCAACCATATCACTGATTTTCCTTTTGACCACAACATCGGCACGCGTCACGGACTATTCCAAAGCCAAATACATTCCCATCGTTGATGGCCGAATCCTGATTTGGGAGGAATTCGCTTTCATAAAGCACTCGGCAAACCTCTCGGAATATAGGCGCGTCATCGAAGAAACTAATGGAATGACCGTTATGTTCCCGCAGTCCCATATGCAGAAACTCCTAGTTGTTGATGTCGCCCACCTACGCGACATGCTCGACTCCTGAGCATCCACCATAGGGTAGCAAGAAGTTTAGACTTCTTAGGGACTGCGCTAAAGGTGGTGGCAGGAACACCGGACGCAGAGGACTTTGAAAAAATTAAATTTAATGAATTCAATTGACAAATGCAAACAATAGGCAGGTTAACATCAATAATAGGGTACAAATCCAAATCAATAAAATTTTCGCTACCGTCAACCAACTTCTGAAGTCAGCAAAAAAGTCCCAAATTGATACTGGGCACCTATTCGAGATGCTTTTAACTCGAAATAGGATGATAGCAATGGAGCTGCAGGGTTTGATGCTGGCAGTGGCACTTGCCAAAGTTAATATCGTTAGCCCCAGCAACCTAGATCATGCAGACTTGGAAGATGTGTGGATGGAAGAGCCCACCGAGACCGCGATTAGAGTTGTTTTGTCCGTATCGTCCGTTAAGATTTTACAGTCCGATAACATATTACATTTTATTATTAAGTTCCCGAAGATAAAGTCGGCCTGCAGAGAGCCCACCGAGACCGCGATTAGAGATGTTTTGTCCGTATCGTCCGTTAAGATTTTACAATCCGATAACATATTACATTTTATTATTAAGTTCCCGAAAATAAAGTCGGCCTGCAGCAAGATCACCGTTTTCCCAGTGTCACATCACGACACCATGCTCAGGCTAGAAGACAACGTCATTGCCGAATGCGACAGTGAAATCCACACCGTGGAAAAGTGCTCCCCGACATCAGGAGCCACATTTTGCCGGCTGGCTCGCAGAAGATCATGCGCCCAAGAGCTTCACGCTGGAGGCACGGCGCATTGCGAGATCCAACAAAGCGATTTACACCCCATCACTTACGTTGATGAAGGAATAATAATTATAAATGATCGCTCGGCCCGCGTGTGTGTGGATAATGGCAACTGTGTCCATATAAGGGGCACGTACCTCGTCACCTTTGAGAGGAGTGCCATTGTAAACGAAACCCGATGGGTCAATCATGACACAGCCCAGAAGAGGGCTCCAGGAGTGGCCAGCTCACCTTCCCTGAACATCACTATGGAACGCAACGTTCTTAGCCTCCCATACCTTCACCGACTGAGTGAACGTAATCTGGAGCATGTCAAAGAGTTCGGGAAGAAAATTAACCACCATCAGTTACACCAGATGGTGTTCATAGCGGGAGCAATATGCTGCGCTCTAATTTGCATCGGCTTGACCTATCGGCGAGTCACTCAGGCCCGAAAAACCGCGGCCCAGCTGAAGGAGATGATTGCCCAAATAGGGTCGGCCGAGGACGGCCTCATTCTTGAGGGGGGAGTAGTTAACTGAAGTTAACCAAGCAGCGGCAGTGTCCGATTATTTAAGAGTTCGCTCTGGCCAAACTGCTGACACAGCGTCTGGCCGGAAGCCCATACATAGCGGCAAGCACTGCACATTTGCGTGGCCGCTATGAAATACTTTTTGTTAGCTTTAAGTTTCAGTTTGTGTCAGAGTCTCATACAATAAAGAGCACCTAAAAACAATCTCCGGCTCTGCCGTTAACTTCTAAATTCATTTGTTGAATTGGTCACCACGCCTTAAGGGCCGTGACAACGGGGCAAGTGCTCCCACCATAACTCCCTTCATAGAACGGGTCTCCCCTCGGCAACCGCCAGGGATCGCAACCACTATCTACAAGAAGTAGCAACACCTCCCGGCAACCGCCAGGGGTATTCACCTAACAACATATCTCTAGCATCTACGGTATCACCGACTGCGGCGAGGGATAACCAGCAACAACCTTACCATAAAAACACACTTATATTTACTTACACACGAGCGGTAACGGATTGAAAGAGGTAATTATCGAACACACGTCGTTACTCTACGAATGCCGGGGGGGAACTCTTGATTTTGATGCTATCGCATTTACGGAAACTTGGCTTAATTCCTCTGTCTCTGATTATAAAATTGTTGTTTCTAAGTTCACAGTATTTCCAATTGATCGCCTATCACTTATCCCTTTACCGAATTATGTCGGAATATAGTTCATTGCGGGAAAAATTTCTACTGATTCGTCTCTTATTTTCCTAACCTGTTTCCTTTAGTGCAAGATATCGTATGTTTTACTACATTGAGGTAATTATCGTTGGGGTTATCCAGATTATAGGCGATTTCATAATGACTTTATCGATGGCTTAACTGATATTGCTATTGATCGTCGCCTCTATAGCTTCCTAAGGACTTAAATCATCCTATACGGTTTGTTACCATCCTATACATACTATAAAGGTGTTGAACCAATACATTAATATGATTGCATTGCACAATTTTTAGTAAACAATAGCAGAAAGTAGAATCCGAGCAAACGTTTATATTGACGTTTTATACGTTTATATTGTGGGTGTGCGATAGAGCTCGGGCAGAGATATTTCCTATTCCTATTCCTATAGGAATGCTGCCCTATAGAATACCGTACATAAACAATATTTACATGTCGAAGTTTTGTTATCAGGTTATGTTTCTTTTGTTAGTCCTGACAATATTTTTTGTTGTTATCTTAAGTGGTAAGGATATCCAATGTTATCTTCTTACTATCCTATTCAGTTTAGGATTAGGATGGAATAAACATTTATTATTCCGCTTCATAAGAAAGGCTCCAAAGAACTTTTTATGAGCTACCGTGGGATTTCAGAGCTATCTGCTATTCCCAAACTGCTGAAGAGACTTGTAACTTTGCAAATGGAACATTTTTGCAAAAGTATGATTTGCACTTTACAGCATGGATTTGTCAAGCATCGCTCTACTACAACCAACCTTCATGAATTCACTTCGATCATCCACAGGGGTTTTCTGAGCCGCATGCAAACTGATGTGGTATACACTGATTTTAGAAAAGCATTCGATTCTGTGAACCATCATCTCCTCCTTCATAAGCTTTGTCTTATGGGGTTTTCTCCAAAAATCGTACAGTGGTTGACCTCCTATCTATCGAACAGCACGCAGAGTGTTTTGTTTAAAAACATTAAATCACAGATTATAAATTTTACATCTGGTGTTCCCCAAGGTAGTAACTTAGACCAATTATATTTGTTCTTTTTGTTAACGATTTACCTAGTGTTGTAAACTATGTTACTACATTTATGTATGCTAATGATGTCAAATTTTTTTTTTCATTCTCAGACCATTTTCTTCATAGACAATTGCAATTAGACCTTAACGAAGTCTTCTTGCGGTGTTCAAACAATCTCCTCTTACTTTACTGCCCAATGTGTTAGGTTATGACGTTCAATCGCCGTTTTCCTAATATAGTCTCGTACTCACTTGGAAACAACGTCCTAGATCAGGTTTCCCTAATTAACACATAGCTCTTATCAAACGTTAGCCAAAAGATGTTCAATTATGAAATAAATCATTTATTATTCCGCTTCATAAAAAGGCTCCAAAGTACTTTTTATGAGCTACCGCGGGATTTCAGAGTTATTCCCAAATATCTGAAGAAACTTGTTACTTTGCAACTGAAACATTTTTGCAAAACCATATTTTTTACCTCACCCCTTGGTTTTGTGAAGTATTTTATGAAATAAAGATGAAGAAAAAAAACGTTGCTTACTGAGAGACGAGTTTGTCGTGCTCTTAGATCTTCTTTCTCAAGGAAATCATATTCTTCATATACATCCATATCGTCGTCATCGTCCAACACTTCAAACATATAATAATCACCCGTACGAACAGCATGCGGATGAAGACGTAAGTCCCTGCGTTTAGGCTGAGGTGAACGAGTAAAATATGTATTCCGAAATTGAGATCTTTTATCGTTAACAGTTATTAAGAACCGCGTATTCATTTTTTTTATTTTCGGGGGTTCTTCTTCATTATACTGTACTGGAACGGAGTCTTTATAGGATACTTCTGGTTGATAGTTGAGCGCATGGTCTGAAATTAAAATACATACAATTTTCATTAAAAAATTGAAGGAAAATAAAGTACGCGTCTAATCTTTTCTCTAGACCTCCGTGGATATGTCGATAAAGCAACTGGGTTTAGTTCATTAAAAGTTAACTTAACTTATTATGCGATTTCGAGATAAAGAGGACGTTAGGTTCGTGATGTTGATTGAGCGCAAGTAAGCCTGGAGACCAGTTCTCTCGGCCGCTTCGCATCAACAAGCATGATGCCGCGACCCGCGACCCGTTTAACTTCGACGCTCGGTATTCAACCTCACAGATTATATGTATATCACCCCCAATATTGGGTTTAATTAATTTTCAATTGAAAATGTAAGTTATGGAGGCTTCAAGTATAAAATTTAAAAAGCATATTTGGTTTGTGATTTGTGTAAAATATTAACATATTTTTACACATCCATATTGCATTCATTGTTTGCAGATGACGATGATCTTTCGTACATTCACCAGTAAATAAATAAATAAACAAATAAAAAAAAAAAAAAACAATCATTTTTTTGCCAAAATAATTTAGCAATTTTCTAAAAATAATTTTTTTGAGTCTGCATCTCTCTGTTGTCCTTTTACAAGATCTTCAAGGAAGGCATCGTCGCAGATTTCAAGAGCACGCACTGGTCCTGGATCAGGAGATTATTCGGCCCTCCACTTTTTTGCCCCGAGCTCGACGCTGGTTAACTCTGTTTCCACACCAAATTAGATGCATCGTTTGACCGGACTTTCCAGGCTTTCCAGTCACTGCGGTCACTTCCGGTCACTGTTCTCCACCATGATTCATAAGTCAGGTGGAGAAGCTTCAGTGGCTGCGGTTCGTACTGAGTCGGCCTTAAAGGCTGTGCGTTCGTTGGAGCTGAAGACAAGAATTATGATATCGCCTTTGAGTTGCTTGGCACAAGGGCTCATGTTAATGAAATAATGCAGCGGAGATCCGTAGAATGCTCATCTGGGACGATGCTTTTTTCCAGATATAAGGAAAAATTTATTTGAAATATCCACTAGCTAGCGTGGAAGGAAATGCAGGCTGACTTGAGTCTTTGGATTCCTTTGGACTTCCATCGTGGGAGTCCATCGTAGCCTTGCAGATTTTTACCGTGATTTGCGATGACATCTTACGCCATAGGGTCCCTGTAGCTCTGCGTTTGTGGTTTCTAATAACTCGACTTACGCATGTATGGTGATGCTCATTCACACACAATCAACTCCCACCATTGTAACTCGTCGAGCAGCATTTTACCGGCATAGCCGGCATCGTTCCAGTGCCAGCCGAAGGCCTGCCCTCTTTGCGCGAGATTTTTAATTCCAGCAGCGCCGTTTCTCTATCAGCGTCCGCACCTGCCAATTCTCTAGTAGCTACGGATCGTTTTGACGGATCGTGCTACTAGCAACCACCAATTAGCTGCAGCTGCCAAAGATTAAGTCTTAGGATTCTGTATTCTCCACTAATGGGTTTTCAGTACAGGGTCTGCTTGGAATACAATGCTTAGATTACTCCGCGCAATTAACAGCTATCATTAACAGCTATCAACAGCTATCACAGCTAACATAACTTACATTCACCCCAGTTTCCCATTAGACGCTATCGCTTGGAATATTCCCACCATTTTAAAGCTGGCGGATACTCAATTTCATCAGCCTCGACGAGCCGATTTGCTTATCAAGCTTGCTCAGAATGGCGTCAGAAGCTACACGGCGGACAGTCAACAAATTATGCTTGCTTGTGCCCTCAAGCAGAAGCGGAATATTGCCTAGGCGCAGATGACGCGGGCGGACAAGCGGTGGACGGCACCCTATCAGTGGCGGGCGAAAGCAGTGGAGAGCTTGACGACTGCCGGCCAGTGGCGGAAGAATGTCGAGGAGTTGTCGACGAGCTCCGGGAAGTAGATGGTAGATCGGCTTGTGAGTGCCGGAAAGTGGCGAACGAAGGCCGAGAAGCACCCGAACCGCGCCGGGAGTTGGCGGACGACGCCCGAGCGCCGACTGAGACACTCCGTGTACTGTCTCCCGTGCTCCGTGACCGGTGCTCCTCTTGATGTGCCTTGCGCTGAGCCCGCGGCTTCTCCACGAGGTGCAGCAGCGTGTGGTGATCCTGACGACACGTCTTACAGCCGTCCCCACGCCGACAGGATCCGTCGGAGTGCTCGTGGGCTAGGCAGTTCGAGCAATACCGGTTCACGAGAACTGCTCGGAGCCGCTTCTCGGCACTAAGGCGTAGGATGCGCCGACACTTCTTCATAGATGGATCCCATTGCAGACTCGGCACCGGTAGGATTTTATACCTCGAGTACATCTGCTCTCCAGTGACTGGGCGTTGCGTAGGCGTGGCGACATCGTGCTGAATATGACCTTGGAATCCAGAATTTGGCCCGGATCAGACGGATTGCCACCGTGCAGCGTGATGCGATGCGTAAATTGAAGAAGGAGTCGAGACAGAATTGTGCTCGCAACCTGAATCTGATTCCGAACTGATCTGTGTGGGCACATCTCCCTGATCCAGCGAGTCACCGAGGCTGCGGGAAACTCGTGTGGAAAAAACGGACACGCTGCGGGGGTTGGCTGGAGATAATGGGCCTGTCAGCCCCCATCCAAAAATGGTCTCCTGACCGAGAAGCGACCCGCAGATGTTAGCCTTGGAATTACCGTGGAGAATGGACGGAAGAATGTCAGCTCCTAATAACACATCGACTTGGGAGCTCTCAAAGAAGTTGGGGTCCGCCAGGGTAATATTGGGCAGCCCCTTGAGACGATCTCGTGAAATCGGATATGATGGCAGATTTCCTGCCAACTGCGGAAGAACGTAAGCCGCAGTCTCTAATTGTAGCCCGGGTCTAGACGGCGACCGAATGGAGAAATGGCACAATTTAGTAGACTGGAGCGGTGCCGATCGGATTGCCGCGGTGCAGGAGGGTGTGGTGTCGGCTCTGCTCTGACGAAATCTGCTCCCAAGCCTCAACATTGATGGAGGACATTTCTAGGGCTGTCAGACAACTCTGAATGGTGGCTTGCAGCTACTTCAGCGCGACCCCGGACTCTTGAGAAATAGCCTGGATGTTGAAAATGATTTTCAACTGGCTGTTGACCAACAACAGCCGGTTCTCTAAGCGGTCTGTGAGGCTTTGACGTGGGCGTCACCACTTGTTTTGGACAGTAAGTGGAACAACTTCTCTACCAGGGTGAGCCGCGAGTTTTGGATGTAAATGGCCGTAAACAAGTCTCTGAAGGTGGGCCACCGAAGATATTCACCCGCGAAGACCTCGGTATCCACCGGAGGTAACCGGCAGCATGTAGACGCGGGCGTGTGGACATTGACGGAAGCCTGAGTCGATCGGGAGGCAATTTTCTCCCGAAGCTGGGCAAAACACCTCGAATAGACGGAGTAACAGTATCTGTACTTCGATTCCAGCACTGTCGAGGTGGCCGCATTGTCGTCTGACACGGCTAGCAAATCGGAACAGCTTTCATAGCTCTTCTCCACCTTCTCCCGCAAAGCCCGAATTTGGTCCCGATGAACTTCGCACATGTATTGGGAGCCTATTTCCGTTTCTGGGGCGCCCGGAGTATTTAGGTTAGCCTCAAATTAGCTAATTCGATCTGTTGTGGCGATGAACTTTTTCAGCGCCACTTCGACCGCACTTGGAGCCATTTTCGCTACGGAGCGAGTCTGCCTCTGGGACCGGGGAATGTATTGACGGATTCGTCACTCTTTTCCCTTGGACTGGCACTGGTCGCCTTAGGCTTCAAAGGAGGCATCCGCGGAGATGCGGATTGAGATCTGTCCAAACAGATGGCTGGGATCGAACGCGGTTTTTTGTCGTCTCCCGTGGGCATTCTCAGAATCCAATTCGCTGGTAAGCGCTTGTCGACTTACTTGCGCAATAGGTGGTGCGTACGAAGCGGTGGCCGGTTACACTAATGTGATGGGAACGGTGAGATCGCGGATGAAATTCGATTACAAGGCACAAGTGAGAATTAGTAGCGCCGATATCGAAAGGAACGTTGTATGCGGCACAATTCGAATGTGGAAGCAAAAATCAGGAACCTATTCCTAAAAATTCAAGAACCTAAAAAAACCAAAGGGGACGAGGTTTGTTGAGATTCTAGGCGGATGTTTCCTGATGCGGAGTAGAAGCAGCGTTAGAGGGACGGAAAATTGACAAGTACCGGAAAATTCGTGCTCGTTCGGAAAAAAATTGATTACGGTCTATATATGTAAATATATTTCGACAAGTGAGGCCCGTACGTAGATATTGAATTCTTAACTATTTTCGAATTTGCGGAGCCGGAAAGGGGTACTTGACCTTGGCTTGGATTTAACAAGAAAAAAAGAAAATAAATAATTAATAATAATTAATTTTTGACTAATTGTCTGATTTAATTATTATGGAAGGGTGGCGTTGAAACCTTAATCTTTAATTAATTGTATTTATTTATCCCGAAGCCGGAAAGGTGGAATTGAAACCGCGGCTCTATTCGGACAGAAGGTTGATAGGTAACTTATTAAAAATTTTCGATTATTAATTTTTTTTGTTGATAATAATTTTTTTTTTTAATTATTTTAATTGTTGAGTGGCCGGAAAGGTGACTTAAAACAAAAATGGGCCTTCGCTCGAACGGAAATAATAATTAAATAAATTGTGGTTTTTATAATTATAAATAGATAAGTTCATAATTAATAAATTTTTATACCCTTGCAGAGGGTATTATAATTTTGTCCAAAAGTCTGCAACGCAGTAAAGAAGACATCTCCGACCCTATAAAGTATATATATTCTTGATCAGGATCACCTCCTGAGTTGATATGAGCAAGTCTCATACTTGCAAGTCTGTCTGTTTCTACGCAAACTAGTCTCTCAGTTTTAAAGCTATCGTCTTGAAACTTTGCACACACCCTTCTTTCCTTTGCACGCAGTATATAAGTCGAAACGGCCGGGATCGGCCGACTATATCCTATAGCTGCCATATAAATGATTGATCGGAAATGGTATAACTTTGGTATTTTTAGAGTTACAGAGTTCAGATTTCGTACGAATGCTATTTTTGGCTAATTAGTACGACCTACCAAATTTCTTAAGGATCAGCCGACTATATCTTTCAGCTTCCATATAACTGATTGATCGGAAATGCTACAACTTAGGTTTTTTTGAAGCTAGAAAATTAGGATTTGGTACGAATGCTATTTTTGGCAAAATAATACAACATGCCAAATTTCATAAGGATCAGCCGACTATATCCTATAGCTGCCATATAACTGAAGAATCGGAAATTACCCAACTTTGGTGTTTTTGAAGATAAAAAGCTGGAACTAAGTACAGATTCTATTTTTGGTCAGTTAGTACAACCTACCAATAACGATCGGCCGACTATATCTTATATCTGCCATATACCTGAACGATTGGAAATGGTATTTGGTAAAAATACCAACTTTGGTATTTTTGAAGATGGAAGCCTGGTTTTAGATTTTTTATTGTAATAAATTGGTTATATTATGATATTCTCATAGGGATCGGCCAATTCAATCCGATTTTGGCGATATATATCCGGTTTTAGCTGCAAGGGTATATCAACTTCGGCTCTGCCCGAAGTTAGCATTCCTTTCTTGTTTTTGTTTGAAGTTAGTTGTTCCGCAGCCGGTTATGTCGTCGGCACCTTGTAGGTACCCCAAAGGAAAAAAACAGCACCAAAACACACAACACGGCTAGGTCGAGAATTTAAACGACACAATCACGGATTTGTAGTGAAATGGCGGTTTATAATTGTGGGAGCCGGCAATGTCATGCAGGAGAGCGGCAAGAATGGCAAGGAGGGCGCGAGCGGAGTGACAGAACAGAGGGAGAGTTAGTTTTAATTGGCCGAGCGTTCGGAGCAGATGCGACGCGATTATTACTTAAATAAATCAATTAATCTATTACCTAAAGTGGAAATAACCTGTTCTTATCGGGGGGGAATTTACGGGTTACTACAATAATTGTTGGTTTTAGAAAATTAAAATTTTTTTAAATTTTATGGGCTATATATTTCCTAAAATTGGGGGCAGAAAATATTTGGAAATATATGGACATGCATGCAAGTACGGATGTATGTAAGGGCATGTGGAGCATATTTTGGCACAGTGAAGCGTTGATAAGTAGACTGTATAATTGGGGGAACAGAAATGTGTGTATGTATCTGCTAATGTGCCCAAGATTATGCTACCTTTCCTGCGGCAGCTCGAGGTCCCATCCTGAGATACGAATAAAGGCTACAAGTCTGCGTGGAGCGATCTCCGCGAGGTCTGTTAGGTTCGTGAGTTCTGCTGCACCCAAGAATTTGAGTCGGCTGCGCCCCAGCGCAGGGCATTGACACAGGAGGTGTGTGACTGTCTCTTCCTCTTCTACATCCCGACAGATACTGCAGTAGTCATAATGTGGCCAATGTGGCAATTCTGCCATTTCGTTAAGAGATCTGCCACAGTCATTCACTGTCCTGGAGTTGGACGAAAATCCGTCAAGGGCTTTGAGTGCCGCTTGACTGTCTGAGAAGATACAGATTGTATCTTGATTGCCAGTAAGTGCTGGGGATCTGAGTGCTTCCCCGATAGCTATTACTTCTGCTTGGAACACACTGCAGTGGTCGGGGAGTCTGAAAGACTCATTTAGACTCAACCGTTCCCAATGGAAACCGCATCCCACCTGTCCATTCAATTTTGAGCCGTCTGTGTCAATATGAAATAAACCGGCTGGTCCCGGGATTTGTGTGGCACATTCCTCCCTTGTTGGATTTTTTTTTTGTCCATATTACTCCTCCCGGGAGCTTAGGGCCTTTACAAGGGCTCTCCACCAAACTTTATTTGGCGCTGTTTGCTTTATTTCGTGTTCCAGCTGATGTCCCGGGATATTTCGAGGAGTGCTGTATGGCGCCAGGTCATCTTTGGGCGACCCACTCTTCTGCTTCCTTGTGGGTTCCATTCCAAAGCCATTCTTACGATGCTTCCTGGTTCCTTCCTCAGAGCGTGGCCAATCTATTTCCATTTCCGTTTTTTTATTTGTTTCTGGATCTGGATATTCTGTCTGGCCAGAATACCCAAAGTATTATTCTCAGGCACTTGTGGATGTAAGCCTGCAGCTTCATCAATATCCTTTGAGAGGTCAGCCACGTCTCCGATCCGTATAGCAGTATGGATTTTACACACGAGTTGAATATGCGCAGCTTTTTTTTTCTGTTTATCTGCTGGTTTTCCATACTCGGTGTAGACTTCCAAATACAGATTTCGCTTTGCGCAGTCTCCACATCACTTTTCACTCCACCATTTGATGTTATGATAGTACCGAGGTAGGTGAAGCTGTCGACGAAGTCGATGGTTTTATCTCCGATTGTGATGTTGTTTGTGTTGGAGTTGTTGATCCGCATAGCTTTTGTTTTTGATGCGTTTATCTTTAAACCTAATGCTCTGGCTCGGATCTCGAGGTCCCTAGCTTTGGCTTGAATGTCTTCAAATTTGTGAGCCAACAGACTCCGCGTAATGTCATCCGCGTAATCCAAGTCTTCTAGATGTCGGGTGAAGTTCCAAGTGATTCCGCGTGTCCATGCATACTTCTCTCATAATTTCGTCGACTACCAAGTAGAACAGAAGTGGTGACAGAGGACATCCTTGCTTGACGCCTGTGTTCGTCTGGAAGGGTGCACTAATTTTCCCGTTTTGCAGTACCGCCAGCTCAACATCATCATACATAGGTTTCTCTGTTTATATGATTTTCACTGGCACTCCCTTTCTTGCAAGTGCCCTCCATATACCGAATCAAATGCCTTCTGGCAATCTATGAACAAGAGGACCAGCGGCGAGCGCCATTCCACAGTTTGCTCGGTTATTACGCTTAGTGGGTTTGCCTGATCTTCGCAGCTCCTGTGTGGTCTGAATCCTCCTTGTTCATCTCGTAGTGTTGGCTCGATCTTTTCCTGAAGACGTTCGTTCAGTAGAGTGGCTAGTACCTTGTAACTTGTGTTCAACAGGGTAATGCCTCGCCAGTGGTTGCAGTCACTGAGGTCTCCTTTCTTTGGTAGCTTGATGATGGTTCCTTTTTTCCAGGATGTTGGGATCCGCTCACTTTCCCATATATTATTGAAATGTGGATGCAGTGTTTTGGCCATTAGTTGAGTGTTAATCTGGAGATTTCTCCTATCTTTATAAGAGCCCTTTCGCTGGGGTCTTCCTCTCCACGCCGTTCGGTGGTCCCATGGCAAGCCCCGCTTTGGAAAAAGATGCCTTAGAAACCTTCTCCGCACTGGCGCGTCCCGCCTCCTTCTGTGGGGGGCTTCTCCATCTCAGCAACACCTTGGCTTTTTAGGGCCTTGGAGTTTGACGGGTCACTGAGCCCATTTCCGGACTTTTTAAGGGAGTTCGCGTTATTGTTTGGTAAAGTAGTATTTATGTTTTGGTCCCACGAGTATGTCGAAAGGGGTTCGTCATAACATAGCCCGCTTGTCACGATAAGCCTGGTTAAAACTGGGAGGTCGGCCGGTCCCCCAGAGTCCGCATATTAGCGTCCGAGCCCCCCTCGGACACGCATCCTTCGGCATATGCTGTTACACCTTGGATTGGGTTGATTTAGGGAAGGGAGTGTTCTTCTCCCCGCCCGACTACAATTTGCCAGCATCCACGGCAGAGACATGACCTTACCGGAACCTGTTACCAGCCTTCCTCATGTGGAGAGTATAGTCGCACTACCAGCGGTGTACACAGTTACGGAACGCAATTGCTTGCGCAATTTCCCTGTTGTAACCGTTGGTTGACGGCCTCATTTAGTTAATGAAGAAGAAAATCGATTTTTTTTTAATACCTTCTGAACAAATATCGGATTGGGATGGTTAAGGCCGGGATCGGACGACTATATCCTATAGCTGCCGTATAACTGATTGATCGGAAATGGTATAACTTTGGTGTTCTTAGAGTTATAGAGTTCAACTTCTACAGATTGTATAATCTGTATAATATGGCCCACCAAATTTCATAAGGATCGGCTAACTACATCTTATAGCTGCCATATAACTGAACTTTGGTATTTTTAAAGATAGAAGCTTTGGACTTTTTTTTGTATTGTAATTAATTAGTTTTATTATGATATTCTCATAAGGATTTGACGAACGAACAGAAGAAAACACAAAATATGCACGAAAAGAAAAAAAGAAATAAGTCGGAAAGTTGCCAAAAGGTGCCAAAAAGCAGCTCAAATTTAAAACAAACTCTAAGAAAACATTCACTAGTATAAATAAATAAGTTTCATTAAAGGGAAAGACAGGTAACGGAATTTGTTATTTATCTAGATTATGTATATACAAAAATTGGCCGTCGACACTAATTGAAACACTTGAAAACAATAACACAACACACAATAACATAAAAATTACTCAGTTTTATAGTACAATGCCTTAATTTTCATAATTCATTTTATTTGATGATGATTGGACTCGATTTAATATTTGAATTAAATTCTTTTGTAAGAGCTTTAAGCTGCACATTAAATTGCTTTAGTAATTTAAGTAGTAAACACATATCTGCAAGTTTCTGCAGCTAGTCTTAAAACATTTAGTAATCTAATAGTAAGACAATCACAAAAACATACCTTGGTATGTTCTGGGTTTTTTTGGAACATAATTAAAAGTTTAACTAAACATAAAATATACTTTCACAAAATACACAAAAAAGGGTTATGCGATCAAATTAGTTTTAGGAAAAAACTTTTTCAGGAAAGTTAATTATTAATATCTCAATCAAAACCAATTTCAAAATTCATGTTAAATTATTCAATTTGGAGCACTCCAGCTAATCTGATCTCTTTAAAGGGCGATTTGAAAGAGAGAATTTTATTTATTGAATCTTCTCTTAATTTTGAGACTAACAATAAGTAACTAACAGTATGTTAAGACTTCATTCTGGTTGCGCGTCCCTCTAGTCTGTCGCTGGGTGGTTATGTCATTGCGATAAAGACGTGGTTGGTTGCTCAACCTTGTTACACCTCTCGCCAAGTAGTTAGGGTGCAACACTAGCTTGGTAAAGTCATTTTTCTTCTGTTTTGTGATCACATCTTTGACTGGTAGAATGCTTATGTCGCGATGTATGTTTTCGTTGGGAGCGTACCCAGGCGCCCCGGTGATGGTCTTTTCTCGGCTATGCTATTATTATAAATTCAATAAATTTCGTAAGGCTTTGTTGTAGGCGATTTGATGCTGCTAAGCCGTGTTCGGTTCTTTGTACGCTGATTGCAGAAATAAACTTTTTGAGGCAGGGGTAGCCAGTTATGATTTTAAAGCGCCTACGTATACCAAATTTTTGTTCAGAGAACACTTTAGAGTTTGATCTGGAGGGTCTCAACTGTTTTGGGTGCGGACAGTAATTCCTCTCTGCTGGATGTGACTTTTCAGCTCCCTTTAAGCTGGGAAATCTTATATCGGATAAATCTAAAGTTAGCAGTGGGGTTGCCACCGCAGTTTTCGACTTGCGGTCAGCTTTGCTCGCTGGCCAGTGTGCGGAGTCAACAAGCTATACACATGGGCGCAGTTAACAGTGTGACCTTGTATGGCCATATTCTTGAAAGTTCGCACATGATAGGGTGCACTTCTTATTTCTTCAGGGGCTTAATTCTTGTTCGAGCTCAACCTTAAAGAGTGACTGCGGCTTTAGGGCTAAATCCCTTCTTTTGAAGCGCCTTTGTTATTCGGATAATACTTTGTAATTATCTTTAGACTCTATAATAATCTTAATTTAAACTTTTGTTTTCGGAATGTTGGCCTTTACATGGGATATTATGTGAAAGTTATCCTTGCCAATAAGCTCATTAATTTTGTTGACAAAAACATTGGAACTTTGTACTCATATATAAATAGATGGAGGCTTTGGCTTCCGTTTTCTCGGCCGTAGATTCGGCAGTCTCAACGACATAGGTGTCTGCCAAGATTTAAAATTGGTTTTAGCTCATAGGCGTTTCTATTGAAGCTAGGCTAGCATTGCCACTAGTAATTTTTCCTTGAGAATTTAGAGGCCCAGCTTCCTTTTCATTTGGATGTAGCGATCGAAGGATACAGTTGTGGATACAGTTGCGGTTGTTTTTGTTGTTACGACAGTCGTTATTAAACGAGGGGGAGCAAGAACTCGCTCTCGCTCTCTACGTTGAGGAATTCGGTGAAGTTGTGGGCAATTGAATGCGCTTGATCAGAGCTTGTATTTTCGCGATGACGTTATGTGCGAAAGTCGTTTAGATTTATTGTTGTCGAGGTTGAGTGGATTAGAGTTTTAGGTGTAGGTTTTAAAATAATTAATTACCAAGTCTATGTAAACATTCGCAGATTTAATCGCAGAATGCGTATTATTGTAGATTTATTAAACCACGGTAGTCACTGTACTTTTATGATTCTATTAAATACTTTTTACCGGAGCACAATAAATACACGTCTGCATGCGCCTATTTCTATTCGGTTCTGAAGATTTTTGTGATCCAGAGCCTCAGTTTATCCCCGGCTTTGGGTATTTGGGCGGGAAAAATGCCGTCTGGGCCTGGAGATTTAAAGGCCTTGAAACTGATTATCGCCCAATTACCATTTCTATTACTTTAGAAGTATTCGAGCTGTTGCCGGATCTTTTTTTAGTCGAACCAATAGCGCAAGCCCCTGTTAGCGTCACCACCTTAAGGAGTGGGCGTTAAAATCATCCCTAGTGTCAACGATTCATGTTGGAGGTTTCTCCAAGGATCTATCTAGTTTATTCATGTAGATCTCCCAGTTTGCCTTTCTAGGATAGCGTACTGCTATCTGACTAAAGTTCTCGAATTTGACCACTAATTCAATGTGGTGCGTTTCTCAAGGACTCTTCAGCTAACGACAGCAAGAGACCGAGAAGAAAGTAAAGTAGAAAGTAGAAAGCAAGTATCTCTCTTCTGTTGTTGAAAAAATCAAAGATTGACACATCGGCAATGACCTCCAGCGCGCAGTCACCGGAACCTCCACTCCAACTCGTACGGCTATTTAAAAATGCAAGGCCCAGGGTATTCTCTAAGACTTAAAAAGGATCCAAGGAGCCCTCCAGCTAGTCTCCATGTTGATGGTTCCATGCTTCAAGACCAACCAAGGATTAAGCTTTAGAACAGTTCGCTCCCTGGAAGTCTGCGAAGAATATTATGATATCGCGCTGGATTCGTAAAAGAAACGATTTAATACCCATCTATTAAAGTTTCAAACCCCCGTAAACTAGATTTAGGTGCCTTTTTCTAGGTCAAAGGAAAGGTGAAAAGTTGATTTACAGGACATTCACCAGTCACCCTCTCGGCCACTCGACTTCAATCTTTAGAGAGCTTTAGCTCCTAAACAGCCCTATCGGTTATTGGGAACCTTAGTTTCGAAATGTCTAGTTGGGCCGCACTTCCTATGGACATATGTCACTTCATTAGCACCATAAGCTGGTCTATCTTAGGATTATCCAGTTTCATCTGCATGCAGAATAACTTATAACCAGGGACCGTCATCATTATGAGTTTTATTTAAAAAATCACAAAATATTAATTATTTTCTGAGCGAAAAAATAAAAATCAGTAATAATCATTTTTCTATGATCAAAAAATTTAAATCACAAAATAATCATTATTTTTGATTTTTATTTTTTTTTTCGCTCAACAATATCACTCAATTTATGATTTCGCGCTATGTATTAGATTTTCTTTATATTTGACTACATATCTCATTAGACAACATATACAGGTATCATTTAGATCTGATTTCCATGATTTTTCCACTAACAGTCTTCCGTACTATTAAACATTGGAAAAAACTGAATATGAAGATTTTCTAAATAAAAAGATACTTGATCCTAAAGCTTCAGATTTGGGTTTTTCAATAAAAAAATTTATTTTTTCCAGCATATTCGGCAAGGATTCGCTTTGAGGATTACACATTTGGACAATTTCCACGTTAAAAACAAGTCTCTTTGAAAGCTCGGTTCAGAAAATCCTTATAATTTTGGAAGATGGCCATTTTCGAAAAAATAATATTCAAAGTTCCTAATAAATTAAAAATAAAAATCTAAAATTTTTTTTTTTTATCAATACGTTGCTTTTATTTCTTGAATCTTTTCTTAGCGAGACTAACAAGAGGTGTGTCCAATCTTATATTTTTAACTTAACTAACAGTCATATTGTCTTATACAGAGTTATGCGGCCCTAATAATCGATTGCTGGGTTGGGAGGTCGTTGCTTCTCAGGCGGGATACGCTAGAAACCCGAGTCAATCCCCAAGCGAGAAAATTTGGGTGCGAAGACAGTTTTTCTTTGTATGACTCTTTTTGCTTCTGGATTTTGTCTTTCACTGTGGGGATGCCCAGATCCCGGTGGATGTTTTCGTTGCGAACATACCAAGGTGCCCCTGTGATAGTTGTCAAGATTTTTGATTGTGCGCGCTGTGATGTCTATGTTGCTGCTGCTCGCGTTACCCCACAGCTGGGAGCCATACGTCCAGATCGGCTTTACGACTGAATTGTACAGTAGTAACTTGTAGTCCAGGCACAGTGGCTATCCTGAGTTTATGATCCAGTGGAGGCTTTTTGATTTAGATGCATCTTCCTGCATTCGATGTGCTTACGCCAGGTAAGTCGTCTATCAAGGTGGACGCCAAGTTACGTTACTTCGTTAGCTTGAGGGATCTGCATACCGTATAGTAAAAGCGGAGGGCATGTTTGTCTATTAAGAGTAAACGTTATATGTTTACACTTTTGTTCGTTTATTTTAATGCGCCAGTCGGACAGCCACCTTTTCACTATTATGAGATAATTAGCCAGTTGGGTTGTTGCCTGCGTTGGGCATCTGGAGCGACTAAGAATAGCGGTATCATCGGCGAACGTTGACGTTGTTAGTTGTGCGCTCGTAGGAATATCCGCAGTATACAAAACATATAGACACGGGCCGAGTGCGCTTCCTTGTGGAACTCCAGTTTCGATGATGTAGTCGCCCGCGTTGTAGCTGCGTTGCATCTCACTGAGAATACCCTATTGTAAAAGTCTTATGAGTTTTTCGATTTCGTTCGGCCGGAATGAAGGTGCGACTGGCTGAGGGGAGGACTCTGGCTGAATTAGTGGAAGGAGGAATGAATTTGAGGCTAGGTTTGGCTGGAAGACACTTTGGAGATGTGTGGCGAATGCTTCAGCTCGGTCTTCGTCGCTGCGAGCCCAGCATCCCGAAGAGTTTCTTATCGGGGTGGTCGTTTCAATTGGGGCGCTAAGATTTGGGTGGGCGCTCCACAGGGGGTACTTTGTGCTTGTTGGCGTGAAATTCTGGATGTACCTCAGCTGGGCATTTTCTTTTTGTTGGTGAAGAGCCTTGTCGAGTGATCTGGTTGCTTTCTTAAGGCGTTGCTTCGAAGCTGGTGATCTGCTGTTTTACCAATCACGATGCGGGCGCCTCTTTTTGAATTTAAGTCAGTTCGTTGTTGGCGACGACAGGCTCAAGGGGTGTTCGGTTATTTCTGGGCTTTGAAGAAGCGTTAAAAGCACTGGCGACTGGTCTAATGATTAGTCCGAAATGTTTTTTGTTACCGCAAAGTCAATAAGTTATTATTCCCTTTGTCGGGTCAAGCAGCAAGCAACTAATTTAAACACAACAATTTATTAGTAACTGGTGTTTTGCTGGTCGCAAGCCGACTCTCTTTCGCCCGCTCGGCTTTGCTAATTCGGCGTTATAGTTAGCGAGCATCCGCTCAGCCTATTCTGCAAGGTTGGCGACACTCCTGTTTCATTTTCTTACCGCGCTCGCAAACTAAATTGGATTTCCCATATTGTTAATATATCCTCATAAATCCTAATTTCATATGCGGCCTGAATAAAGTTTATAACGTTGAACCTAATTAAATTCTGATTTTTTATTTACGGCATTGAAAACGCTTAATGACCAAACATTGGTGACCCCGACGTGATCGTTAATATATTTATATACACATAAACAAATTACTAAAACAAAACAAAACAAATTTGTAAACAGTGTTATGTGAAAAATTATCATTCGTGGCTAATAAGTTCTTTACAATAATAAACAAATTATAATATATTATTATATTATACATACATACATACAGGCATAAACATAAACGTTAGTTCACAACCACACATACATATTTACGATCCACAACGCAAGTGCATTCGCCCGCGCATTGACTTCATACAAACATACGATCTACAACGCAAGTGCATTCGCTCGCACATAGCTTCATATATATATACATTCCACAATTCCGCTACGGTTCTGAGCGCACAGTGGGACAGTTCGAGTTCGCCGCGAGCAAATAAAATTTATTTCGGGTTGTTCCGAACTCAATATAATAAATCATGAACTCCAGCGGCGCCGTCACAGGAGCACCCACTCCAACCCGGAGTGCTATTTTAAAGTGCAAGGCCCTGGGTATTCTCCAGGACTTACAGAGGATCCAAGGAGCTCTTCAGCCTATTTTCAAGGTGGATGATGCCATGCTACACGTGCGACATGGTCAGATAGCCACCATGTTCAGCGACTTCAAGGCCATCCACGGGGAGCTTGAGGATTTGGACATTTTGCAGATCAGCAGTGACCTTCGATGGACTGTTTCGGAGCTCGTAGCGACGATGCAGGCGGAAATTGAGCACGAGACGACCCTTCGCTCATCTCGAATTGCTGCCCACTCCACCCTTGCCAACGGAATGTCCACCATGCAGGCTGACCCAGGGTTAGGTCAAAGTTTTCAAGTGCTGCCTCCTTTGCCGCTCCCTACGTTCAGCGGTGGATACTCGGAATGGGCTGAATTTTACTCGATTATCTCTACCATCGTCGGCAGCAATCCTCGTATTAGTAAGGTGAAAAAGTGGCAAAGGTTGCGATCTTGCCTTCGGGAGTCCGCTTTCGAAGCAGTTCGTTCCTTGGAAGTCTCCGACGAGAACTATGATGTTGCGCTGAATTTATTGGAGAAAGGATTTAATAACCATCGCTTAATATTTCAGGCACACGTGAACGAGATTCTGGGCCTCAGTCTGTTGGAAAGTGGCTCAATAGCAGCTTTTCGAGGTATTTCGGACAAATTCAATGCCCATATGCGAGCCTTACAGAATTTGGGTACTTCAGTTCAGATCGCCAGCTGCATCATCGTCCAAGTTCTGCTTCAAAGGTTGGACCCAGCTACCCAGGCCAAGTGGGAGGAGAGTCAAAACTCCTCAGGTTCAGACGCCATCCCTACTTGGGAATCGATGGCCGAATTTTTGGAACAGCGGTGTAGGACGCTGGAGGCTATGGACGTGGCCATGGCTGCATACGCCCCGGGCGCTCATGTGGGAAGGCGTCGAGGTGCAAATAATAGTAGATCATCCTTTATTGTTACTAATTCACTTCCCTCTACCTGTGCTCTATGCGGTGGATGGTCCCATATAATGTCTGCATGCCCCCGATTTCTATCAATGCCCTCTGAGATTCGCCTTGGTGAGGCCAGGCGACTCAGTCTTTGTCGGGAGTGTCTGCAAACGGGCCATCACATGCGTGAGTGCCTCGCTGCTAGTTGTCGCCATTGTAGAAGGAGGCATCACAGCCTGCTGCATTTCCTGGAGCCGCCGGCATCTAGCGGCCAGCCTTTGGTTGGTCCTCCCACGTCAGTCATAGCCGAGGTCGCCGAGCCTGTAGCCTCTTCGACGTCCACTGCTAATGCACTAGTTGCTCAAGGTCACAGCGGCGATATATCAATGCTTGCTACAGCGAACATTTTTGTTCGTAGTCGCGCTGGATCCCTTGTTCCATGCCGAGCTCCTTGTTATGCATTAGCATAATGCAGCAAACATCCGCGATCCTTGCCAAAGGCCATTTTCGGTTAAGGAAGTGGTGCTCCAATGTTGCTGACGTGTTGGATAAGGTGCCTGAAGAAGATCGGGAGTCTTTCCTAAAGTTTGATGATGGTAGCAACTTCACAATGACACTGGGTCTTGCTTGGGATCCTGCAACTGACCGCTTGCTATTTTCTTTTGAAGGGATTCAGTCAATCTCAAAGCCCACTAGGCGCCTTGTGCTTTCTTCAGTCGCTCGGCTTTATGACCCCTTAGGCCTTGTTGGTCCTGTAATTTCAAAGGCAAAGATCTTTCTCCAGAAACTGTGCCGTGAGAAGTTGTCCTGGGATGAAAGTCTTCCTCAAGCTCTTCACTGCGACTGGAATATGGTTTGTAGCAGCTTTGTTAGTACGCAGCGCGCCGAATTCCCTAGATGGGTGCTAACATCGAAATCCGAGGTGGAGGTCCATGGATTCTGTGATGCCAGCATTGAGGCGTATGGGGCATGCGTTTATGTCGTGTCCAAGGGCGCAGGATCTGCAAGCTATTTACTCTGTTCGAAGTCCCGAGTTGCGCCGTTAAAGACTGTTACGGTGCCTAAGCTGGAGTTATCGGGAGCCGAGTTGTTGGCTCGACTTATGTCGGAAGTAGAGCAGTTGAAGGTCTACGTTGGAAAGTATTTTTGCTGGTGCGATTCTGCTGTGGCTCTGTCTTGGATTCGAGAAGAACCCTCTCGGATTAATGTTTTCGTCGCCAATCGAGTTTCGACCATTCAGAAGCTAACTAGAGAAATGGAGTGGCGGTATGTTCCCACTTCTTTGAACCCAGCAGATATCCTGTCGCGTGGTGCTCTTCCCAATGAATTGGTTGAGAATAAGCTGTGGTCTCATGGTCCTCCGTTTCTCATTGGATCCCAAGAGGCGTGGCCAACCGCGGTCCCATCTGAGAGATCAACCCTTGAGTTACGTGCAAGGGTCCTGCTCATTCAGTCTCCGTACGTGGATATAACAGCGGTTTCTAAGTACGCCAATTCGTTTCCAGCACTGCAGAGGGTATTCGCGTACGTATACAAGTTTTCTCAACGAATTCACCACAGCGGTGTTACGGCTAGTGACATAAAATCTGGGACACAGCTGTTATTGCGGCTAGTGCAGCGTGTGCATTTTTGCGAGGACATAAAGGCTCTTCAAAATGGAAAAGACATAGCGGTATCCAGTGCCCTTGCCTCATCCTCTCCCTTCTTGGACAAATTGGGACTGTTGCGCGTAGACGGTCGGCTAAAAAATTCGTCGTTGGAGTTTGATAGTCAGCATCCAATTATACTTCCAAGAAGCCATCCAGTTACGCAGGCTATAATTGTTGACTTCCATGAGCGAAATTTGCATACGGGACCTCGCGCACTGTTGGCAATTATTAGGTCCCAATATTGGCCAATTGGGGGGAGAAAAACCGTGACGAAGGCAATACACAAATGCATCCGATGCTTCCGGACTAAGCCTCGGCTGTTGGAGCACATTATGGCTGATCTCCCGGAGCAAAGAGTTAGCGGCTCCCAGGTCTTCGGAGTCACTGGTGTGGATTTTTGTGGACCGTTCTATTATAAGCCGGAAGTGCGTAATAAGGCTCCAGTAAAATGTTAGGTTAGGTTGAGGCGGCGTGGGGGTTTCATCCACTTGGCCACTGGGGCTCCTTGTGATACCGCACAGGCAAGGATCCTACAGAGGACCTCTCCCTTCCACTACTTATGTGCCCAAGGGTGCTCTATCCTTCTTGAAGCGGCTCGTGGTCCCATCCAATTTACGGATGAAGGCTACGAGTTGTGTGGAGCGACCTCCGCGGTCTGTTAGGTCTGTGGTTTGCTGCGCCCAGAATTTGAGTCGGATGCGCCCCAGCGCAGGGCATTGACACGGAGGTGTGCGACTGTTCTTCCTCTTCTTCGTCTCCACGCTTCTGCGTAGTCATAATGTGGCACCGCTAGTCTGGCCGCGTGTGCTCCATTACCAATGTCCCGTAATGGCCTTGATCGCCAGACTACAGTCCTGCCTATTCAGGGCGATAAATGTTACATTGGCATTTTCATTTGTTTTGCTACCAAAGCCGTCCACCTGGAGCTTGTGAGGGATCTGTCCACAATGTCTTTTTTGCAGGCTTTGAAGCGTTTTATATGCACCCGCCGAAGCCCTCAACATATTTGGTCTGACAACGCAACCAACTTTGTACCCGCATCGTACCCGCAATGTGGTTGCGGACGAAAGTCGTATTCATACCCAAGGCGGGAAAACCATCGCACTGCACCCCTAAGGATTTCAGACAAATAAGCCTGTCGTCCTTCCTTCTCAAGACAATGGAGACATTAATCAGCCTCCATATTAATCTATTATCAACCCAGATGATATCTCGGAATCACAGCATGCGTAAAGTATCCACGGATACGGCACTCCACGAAATCACTATTTTCGTCAAAAAGACACTTAGTGACAAGGACTACGCACTCATTGCATTTCTAGACATAGAAGGTGCGTTCATTCAACAACATCCTACCAAGCTCGATAATCAATGCACTGACGGGACTATCTATGGATAGTCACTATGGATAGAGCAAACAAGGCAACAATCGCGCTCTATACTTGCAGGAAAGCCATTGGCCTTAAATGGGGCATGTCCCCAAAAATAGTAAGATGGCTTTACACAGAATCTATTCATAGATACGTCAGAAGAGGCACTCCGCAAGGAGGCGTACTCTCACCCCTTCTGTGGAACGTGGCGGTTAATAGCCTACTGCGATCCCTAGAAGGCGGTGGTTGCAAAGTTATTGCTTACGCGGATAATGTCGCAATTGCCTTCTCTGGGAAATTTCCCCAGACTCTATGTGACCGCATGACGGACAAACTTAGGGTCCTCTCAACATGGGCGGTTAGAAATGGACTAGGTGTAAACCCGTCCAAAACCGAGCTCGTCCTCTTCACCAGGAAGTACAAAATACCAAATTAAGGCTTCCAAAACTATTAGGAGAAACACTCACCCTTAGCGGTAGCGCCAAGTACCTAGGGATTACGCTAGACGGGAAACTGGACTGGAAGTCCAGTCACTATGGATAGAGTAAACAAGGCAACAATCGCGCTCTATACTTGCAGGAAAGCCATTGGCCTTAAATGGGGCATGTCCCCAAAAATAGTAAGATGGCTTTACACAGCGGTCATAAGACCCATCCTTTTCTACGGGGTGGTGGTCTGGTGGCCTGCTCTCACAAACTCCACAATTAGGGAGAAACTTAGGAAAACGCAACGGATGGCGGAGGTCTGTATCACAGGCAGCCTACGTACCACACCGACGGATGCCCTAGACTTCATACTCGACCTATTACCGGTAGAGATAATGGGGGTCAAGATAGCCACGCTATCGGCAATTAGGCTACTCGAGACAGGCATATGGAAATGGACTGACTATGGACATACCAAGTTAGATCTACACCACTGCACGCCAACGGGGGCTACAGACTACTGCGTACCTGTTTATCATCCCACCTTAAAATAAAAGGTCTCTATTCCAACAAGAGATGAATGGGCCACACAAACCCCGGGACCAGCCGGTTCCCTTCATATTTATACAGACGGTTCAAAACTGAATGGACAGGTGGGAGGCGGAATCCATTGCGAACGGCTGTGTCTAAATGAGTCCTTCAGACTCCCCGACCACTGTAGCGTGTTCCAAGCAGAAGTAATAGCTATCGGGGAAGCACTAAGATCCACAGCACTTAATGGCAACCAAAAAACAATCTGTATCTTCTCAGATAGTCAGGCGGCACTCAGAGCCCTTGATGGATTCTCATCCAACTCCAGGACAGTAAATGACTGTCGCAGATCTCTTAACGAGATGGCAGAGCAGTATGACATCCACCTCATATGGGTGCCAGGACATAGAGACCACGAGGGTAATTGCGCCGCAGACGAACTAGCAAGAGCAGGTACTACCAATCCTCTCCTCCCGGAGAAGGAACCAGTAGGTATCCCCTTAGCTACATGTAGGCTAAAATGCAGGGATCACTTTGACCGCGCATCACTGAGGAAATGGAGAAATCTTCAGAACTGCAGGAACTCACGCATGATATGGCCCATCCACTCTAGGAAGAGGTCAATGATGTTTATCGCACTTAATAGGCAGGACTGTAGTCTGGTAGTCAAGGCCATTACGGGACATTGGTTAATAGGAGCACACGCGGCTAGACTAGCGGTGCCACATTATGACTACTAAAGGAGCTGTGGGGATGTAGAAAAGGGAGAAACAGTCGCACACCTCCTCCGTCAATGCCCTGCGCTGGGACGTAGCCGACTCAAATTCTTGGGCGCAGGAATACTCACGGACCTAACAGACCTCGCGGAGATCGCTCCACGCAGACTCGTAGCTTTTATCCGCAAATCCGGATGGGACCGCGAGCTGCCGCAGGAAGGATAGAACACTCTTGGGCACATCAGTAGATAGGAAGGGAGAGGTCCTCTTGTAGGACCCTTGCCTGTGCGGTAACACAAGGAGCCCCAGCGGCTCAAGTGGATGGGGGGTCAGTCACTGCCCTCGCATCGCCGCCTCAACCTAACCTAACCTATGGGTCCTAGTGAGGATCTGGCTGCAGTCGAGAAGAAGACTTCAGGGTTTGACCTGGAGGCTATGAACTGATTATTTTGGGTGCGGGCAGTAAATCCCCTCTGGTGGATGAGTCTTTTCAGATCCTTATAAACTGGGCAACTTCTATAGTTAGCAGTGTGATTTCCACCGCAGTTGCCGCACTTTTCCGAGTTGTGGTCATCTTTGCTCGCTGGGCAGTGTGCGGAATCATGAAGCTCACCACAAACTACACAAACCGGGCGCAGTTTACAGTAAGACCTTGTATGGCCATATTCTTGGCAGTTCGCACATTGTACCGGCTCCTCAACTGTAATTCTGCGGTGCAGCAGGAACTAAAGATTGTATATAGGGTACACTTCGTATATCTTTAGTGGCTTAATTTGTGGTTCGAGCTCAACCTTAAAGAGTGGCTGCGGCTTTCTATCCCTGTTAAGGATATTGAAGACTGTCTTAGCGCTAAATCCCTAAAGGCCCTTGCTGTTTTTTAGCTGATACGTGTAAAAGTTATTTTTTTTTGTCGGTGAGGTATTTCGATAATACTCTGTAATTATCTTTAGACTTTGTTTGAACTTTTGTTTCCTGGATGTTGCCCTTCACGAGTGGTATTACGTGGAAGTTGTCCTTGCCAATAAGCTTTTAACAAGAACGTTGGAACTTTTTTCTCGTATGCAAATTGGTGGGGGCTTTGGCTTCCTTTTTTCGACTTCTGTAGATTCGTGGTACTTATTTATTTAAAACAAATCACTAGTTTTGGTTTAGCACATCATAACTGTTATAAGAAGCTTGTCTATTGCTTTTAATAAATTGTGGTTCAGCGTCTTATCGCTTATATTGGGTTACCCCAGTTTTTTTTTTTGATTAGCTATTTTATGTTGCAGTTTTCCCGGAGCTCGGGCAAAGCACGTCCGCTCAGTTCGGTAGCTCGTTGGTTATTAATATATTTAAATTGCAATATATTTAAATTGCACTATTTTGAATTGCACTATATTAAATTGCACTTCATGGGCCGTCAGCCAACTGGTACAACAGGGGGACCGACAAAAAAATTACGTACCGTAACTGTGTACACCGCTGGAAGTGCGACTATACTATCCACGAGAGGGCGGTAACAGTTCCCGGTAAGGTCATATCTCTGCTGAGAATGCTGGCTAATTATAGTTGGGCGGCAAGAAGAATACTCCCTTCCTTAAACTACCCCAACCCTAGGTGGAACCGTATATGCCGAAAGATGCGTGTCTTAGGTGGGTCTCGAACACTAATATGCGAACTCTGGGGGACCGGCCAACCCCCCGTTTTAATCAGGCTTATCGTGACAAGTGGGCTATGTCATGATGGACGAGCCCCCTCCCGCCTACTCGTGGGTCCAAATATGAATTCAGATAAATTACTAAAAAACCAAAGAGGTAAACGTAACTCCCTCATAAAGTTCGAAAATGGGGTCAACGATCCTAACTCAAAGGCCCTCAAAAACCAAAGAACTGCTGGGAACTGCTGGGAACTCCCCGCAGAGGGCAACTCCCCGCAGAAGGGTCGCAACTCATCCGCGGAGGCCGGCAGAGACCGCGCCCGGTGGCAGGAGAAGGTTGTCATGAAGAAATCTTCCTCTAGATGATAGCGGGGTGGAGATGGTTTGTAAAGCTGGATGCGGTTAACTGCTCTGAGATCCCAAGCAAGCCGAGGGCCATTCTGGCGATGCTGAAGATGTGCAATCCAACGCTTCCCATGCCGAACTTCCCAAGTCGCCAAGGTGGATGCGGTAGGACTGCGGAGGCAGGTTGTCCTCACGCTGAATGAGGATGCAGCGAAGATTCTGGAATAAACCAATACCAATGATGGAACCCTTTTTTGTAGAAAATAATAATAAATGCATTTATTGTAAACAAGGGTGCGACTCGATCAATGTGGTGCACCGCAAGCTTTAGCGTGTCAAATTCATTTATAATGGAGGATTTCAAATAAATAAGAGAATTGCGTATCTTGGGTTTCTTAGGATTTTTAAAATTCTACAATTGCGGAATATTAAGTAAAAAAAGGTAAAAATTTTCAGTCTGTTTTTTTGCTTTCATATTATTTTATCCGGCTCTCTTGAGGTGGGCAATTCTCTGTTTGTGCTGAGAGATGCCCGTGCATCGGGCATCGGGCCCGAGATATCGGCACCCTTGTTATATTACTTATTTTCTGGCACTGGTGATCCTAATTTTTTCGTTTTGGAGTAAGCCTACTAAGGTACACACATTCACTACGCGACTTCTCCGCGCCTGTTTTTTTTTAGATGTGCAATGCAGCCTTGGATCACTTGGATATTTCGGACTAGAATATGTAATTTATGTGACCAAATTTCAATTAAATTATTTCATAATTTAATTTTTATAAATTCCTTTCAATGAAAGTTTGGACATAATTAAACTATATTCTCATAGTTCCCTCTTTGCATCGATTTCGGTAATTTCCAACTTCCTTCTGACGAGGTGAAATCACAAGAGTTTGATGACATAGAATTGGTTTGCATTCAAATAATTTTGTCCGCTAAATCTTAATGCATTACATGTTTATATATACCGTTTTCGTATGAACCGCCCACATATTCGCAACATTTGTCCACTTTTTAATCCGTTTTTAATCTTATGACCGATCGTGACCAGCTTGTAGCTCTTGGTGACTTTAATATCCCAGAATTAAAGTGGTCTAATGTCGATAACTCACAATTATTATCATTTATCACGCACCATGACTTCACCGTCCAATATTCTGGCATGCACCGATGAAAATGTCACCTTAGAAAAATTTTACCATACCTAAATACATTTTTCGACTCATGTGTGTCATTGAAATATCCTTCCGCTTCAACAAATCCTCCTTGGTTTACAAGGTGCCTCACGAACTTAAAAAATAATAAAAACAGGCTCTTACTTAAATATAAAAATTCTGCAGTAGTATAGATTTTTCAAGATATCTACTAGCTCGATTAAATTGTACCGTGCTCTGAGAGTTACAGGAATAATTTTCGCCGCTGCCGAATACAATTTACTCAGGATCCGAAGCAGTTTTATAACTTTGTAAACGCTAAGCGTAAACATGTATCTTTTCCACCTCTGCTTACGGTTGAAAATTCATCAGCGACCTCTGACCAGGCCATTGCCGATCTATTCGCAAAATGTTTTCAAATAACTTATTTTCCGCCTAAAATGAAAGTTATTCAATCAGCAAATCTTATTTTCTGTCCGTTTTTTTCCGAGAATAGCTTATTATCTGATCTTCTAAGGGTCACACCCGTTTATTCGCCAGGCCCCGATCGAGTACAAGGCTGAGTGCTAAAATACTGTGCCAGGGCTCTGTGCAAACCTCTTCATATACTTTTCAACTTAGCTTTGCAAACCTCGATTTTCCCCTTAAGTAGAAGGAATCTTTCATAATTCCCTTACATAGGGAAAAAGTCCAATGCTGCCAATTACCGAGGCATCTTTAAAATCTCGGCAATTCCAAAGTTATTTGAAATATTAATTACTCCTTATGTGAACACCTTTGCTCTTCGATCATCTCTCCTTGTCAGCATGGCATTATTAAGCGTCGCTCCACCACCACGAACTTATTGGAGTTGACATCTTTGTCATAGATGGCTTTCGAAAGGAATTTCAAACTGATATTATTTAAACATACTTTATTCAGTCAATCACTCACTCTTGTTGAGTAAACGGAATATGCTGGATTTCCTACAGACCTCCTAACGTGGATCTCCAGCTATTTAGATGGAAGAACACAAAGAGTCTTATTGAAAAATATACATTCCCGCTTGGTCCGTGTTAGATCTGGTGTCCCTCATGGAAGGAACTTGGCCCGTTACTATTTAATCTTTTTATTAATGACTTGCCCATGATTTTATGAGCTCTATAGTTCTTATGTATGCAGACTATTTAATCTTTTTATTAATGACTTGTCCATGATTTTATGAGATCTCTAGTTCTTATGTATGCAGATGATGTAAAGCTTTGTCTTCAATACAAATCCATCTCTGCCTAATGCTATCTTCAGCCCGATCTTAGAACCTTTCAAAAATGGTGTTTAGCAAATAATTTAATACTTAATGGATCAAAATGCAAGCTTGTCTTTTTATCGTTCTTGCCCTCTGTAGGCTACGTACTCTCTCTATGGTATTGCCTTAGAAAAAATACTCAGGTTAATGATCACGGCGTCCTATTAGATTCTAAACTGCAAATCTTCATTTTCCGTTTTATAGCTGTAGACTGCTACTACATAAATTTACCAAGCTTAACAAATCGTAGGAAAATGCTGGGTGTAGGTTTTCTACATAACCTAATCAATGGGGATGTAGATAGGCAGCATTTACTAATACACATAAATTATAACATTCCTAGTAGAAGGACAAGAAACTTTAGTCCTCTATTCCTTAGCCATTGTAGTTCGAGATATGCACAGCAAGACCCTTTTAGGGTCTTATATTCGAACTACAATGGTCTCTACTCTTTATAGAGTAGAATTCTTTATAGAGAATTCTTTAAATAGATTCTTTATCTACTCTTTATAGAGTAGAAAAAATAAAATATAGAATTTTAAATTTCCTTACTAACTCCTCCTAACTTAAATTAAAATTAGCTTAATATATACTAATTAAACGTTTTTCGAGCGCCCTCGGCCGTCTAGGCATCTAAGCTTTATGATGAATACAGGAATGATAGCTGATGCTCTAATTGATGCACAAGCCATTTCCAAAATTCTCAAAGACCGCGAAAAAAAAGGATTGCTCATCTCTGGTTTATGTTGCACCGCCACCATCAAACAAGATTTTTATATTTAAGAAGTTAAATTTGGTGTAGAATTTAAATAATAAATTACACTATTTTAAATTGCACTTCTGGGCCGTCAGCCAACTGGTACAACAGGGGGACGGACGGAAACAATTACCTACCGTAATGCGAAGACGCAGACTGGTATCAGGGTAGCGTAAAGATGAAAGCGTGCCAAGACGCGCGTCGGTAGAATTATACAAGGCCTCGTATGGAGATGTTTACCCTGGGGAAAAGCTGGATGCGGTAACTGCTCTGAGATCCCAAGCAAGCCGAGGGTCATTCTGGCGATGCTGAAGATGTGCAACCCAACGCTTCCCACGGCGAACTAAAGAGTCGCCAAGCTGAATGCGGTAGGACTGCGGAGACATGTTGTCCTCACGCTGAATGAGAAGGCTGCGAAGATCCTGGAGGAGGCGGGGCACCGGATAAATTACGGCTTTGAACACGTTACACGTTAGGAGTAAAACTGGAAGCGTCGAGCTGGAGGCGGACGCACAAGTGTGAGACTTGGACGAGCTTACCAAAGGCTAACCCGGAAGGAACGTCGGATTAGGAGGAGGACATCCTGAAAGGGTACATCTCGGAGGAGAGCTTCTTGGCGAGGGCCCTTAGAGGCATCGGAACGGACGAGGACTCGCTGCTGAGCTCCGAGATGAAAGCAGAGGCTACTGTTGTGGAGAATCTCAAGGATGTCTGTTAAAGTCTTGCAGATAAAACTGCCCTCCCACTCCACCTCGCCGAGAGTGAAGCTGATGTGACCCTCATCCAGGAACCCTGGATCGTTGAAGACAGGATACGGAGGATTCGAGTCGGAGTATAGGCTCTGTAAAGTCGATACAAAAGGTAAAAGGCCTGCATCCTCGCAAAGAAGAACCTTAACCTCTTTCTGCTACCTAATTTCAGCAATGAAAATTATGTATCCGCAGCAACAGAGACCCCAAAAGGGACCTCTAAGCTTACATGGGCCACGACCAGGATGCCGTCCCCCTGCATCATTACGAACAGAAGGGAAGTAATTGGCATTACATTATAGTCAGACTCCCGAGCAGACAGAAATTTTAGATGGGTAGTCCTAGAGAAGCACACCTACTCGGTCCATCGATACATAGAATTAATTGTCAATTTCTAGAATTCGGCTAGAGCTACGCAATCCTAGGACAGCAAACTGGGAGCTATACAAGAAAAAAGAAGGTGCGTTCAACAGCATCCTGCCAAGCTCTATAATCAATGCGCTGACGAGACTAGGGGTAGACGATCAATCCGCGCGCCTAATAAAGCATCCTGGTAAACAGGACTATTGAGGCGACACTAGGAGGAGAGTCTATTTAAAGATTCGTCATGAGAGGCACTCCGCAAGGAGGTGTACTCCCCCCCTTCTCAGGAACATGGCGGTTAACAACCTACTACGATCTCTAGAGGGTGGTGGATGCAAAGTTATTGCTTATTCGGATGATGTCGCCATTTCCTTCTCTGGAAAATTTCCCCAGACTCAATGCGAACGCATCACGGAAAAACTGAGATTTCCCTCAGCATAGGCAGATAAGATCGACCTAGAAGTCAAACCATTCAAGACCAAACTTGTTCTCTTCACTAGAAAGTACAAAATACCAAGTTTATGGCTTCCGAAGCTATCAAGGGAAACCCTAACCCTCAGTGAATACGCCAAGTACCTAGGAATTACATTAGACAGAAAACTGGACAGGGAGTTAAATACTTTTGACAGATCAAACAAGGCGGCAATCGTGCTCTATACTTGCCGCAAGGCCATTTGACTTAAGTGGGGTATGCCTTCAAAAATAATAAGATGGCTGCATGCAGCGGACTTAGATCAATCCTCTTCTACTGGGTAGTGGTCTGGTGGCCTGCCATAATAAACTCCATATTTGGGGAAATGTAAAGGAAAACGCAAAGAATGGCTGATGTTTGCATTACAGACAGTCTCCGTACCATCCCAACTGACATCCCTAGACTTCATACTCAATCTATTACGTGTAGAGATAATGGGGGGTTAAGTTAGCCACGTTTTCGGCAATTGGGCTACGCAAGGCGGGTCTATGGAAAAGGACTAACTATGGACATACCAAGTTGGACCTACACCACTTCATGCCTACGGGGGCTACGGAGGCTGTATACCTGTCGATCATCCCACCTTTAAATATAAGGTATTCATTCCAACGAGAAAGGAATTGGCCACACAAATCCCGGGACCAGCCGGTTCCCTTCATATTTACACAGACGGTTCAAAATTAAATGGTCAGGTGGGATGTGGTTTCCACTGCGAGCGGCTGTGTCTAAATGAGTCCTGCAGAATTCCCGACCACTGTAGTTCGTTCAAGCGGAAGTTATAGCAATTAGAGAAGCACTTAGATCTCCAGGACTTACTGGCAATCAAGGAACTATTTCAAGGAACTAAGCGGGAGCTTTGAATAGTGCAAAAGAGAAATGCAGAAATAAAGATAAGCCGGGGAAGAAGCAAAGCTGAGCTATGCTTGGAATTGAGATTATTCAATTTATTAATTCGACTCCAAATATACCACAGCACTCGCGAAGCGATACGGTTTAGGCTTGAAGATAGTTAGGATTCACAAGGTTTAATTCACAAGTATGTAAACACCGGTTTACCAATATTTATAATAAAACGCAGTGCGCACAAAAAAACACGACCGTTCGCTTAAGAGAAAGAGAGGGAAGTGATGGAAGGTATAAGATGGAAGATGTAGATTTGCATCCCAGTTAAGACCTCTAAGTGAAAATGGTAAGAAATTCGTTTGTATTATATTTATTCACGGATTCTATGCGGTCCTAATGAACTCCATATTGGGGGACTCCAGACACATGAACCTTACTCCAGTATCGGACGAACCAAAGAAATGAATAAGCTTTTAGTAAAGTAGTGTTCGTTAAATTCTTTTGATCACCATTTAATAAAACCAAGGACACCTGTAACCTTATAAACCATTGTGGAAATATGGTCGGCAAATTTAAGTTTTGAATCAATAGGAAACCGAGATCATTAACCTGAGTTAATTTTTCTAAGGAAATCTATTAAAGAGAATACATGGTCTGGAGAAGGCAAGAACGATAAAAAGATATAAGATTGAATTTTGATCCAGTTTTTGAAAAGCTACGCTACTCCCGTAGTTTTTCGTTTTGCTCTTACTACCGCTCTCACTTTTTTCCAGAGCGGGAGCAGAGCCGTAGCAGAAAAAAGAAAATTGTCTGCTCTGCTCTGCTTTGAGCTACGAAAAGTTCATAGCTATAGCTATCGCAATAGCAGAAAAAAATATTCTGAGCTCCTCGTAGCCGTAGCCGTCTAGAGCGAGAGCAGAGCAGAGCAAAAAATATTTTTGTATGTGTTACTGCTCTACTGTGCTTAGAAGGGTAAAGAAAGTGGGTAAGGAAAAAAGGAGGTAAAGAGGAGAGTGCATAAGAATCAGGGGAGAAAAAAAACAAAAACAAAACTACGCTAGATCAGTAGCGCATACAAAACTATTTTTTGCTCTGCTCTGCTCTCGTTCTTTAAAGCGAGATATTTAGCGCCGCCTAGAAGGGAATAAGCGAAGCAAACGAGCTAATGGGTTTGCGTGGGACGGGAGCCTTCTGTCATAAACAGCTGCTCAAATAACAGCTTCTTTAATAATGCTAGGGTGGAAAAGCTCTTAATGGATATAAGTGTTGATATATGTTTAGGTGAGGGGCCGCTGTGCCGCTCAGCCGAGCTTAAGAGCGCACCCGCGCTGAAGAGCGCATCCGCGCTCGCCTCTCTTTGCGCTCTCGCTCTTTCGTCGGCCGTCGTCAATCGTATTCTTTTTATTACTTTTGCCTTTTTTCTTTTCTAAGTTAAGTTTTAATCTCCTGTAAGCCGCGAAATAAAGCTGAACGCGTGCTTTGAATTAACCCCGAAGACGCCCCCGACTTATTATTTCATCCTTACTTCTGGAATCTTTTGCGGCAGCAACGCCCCCCTACAACAATATATATATCGAATATACCATTCCGCCTTAACCATATACCTTGGTTAAGTGTGTTTTTGCAGCTGCACCGTATATTGCCAGTCCATATTTCCAGATCGGGGCCAGAATTTTATAAATTGTAACTAAGTTACTGAGAACAATTTGCAAGAAACTTTTACTTGCCAATATAAGCGTCGAAACTTGTCTTTTAAACTGGCAACAACATTCTTGGTGTTGGACGCAAAAGTTAAGCCCCTATCGCCCCCCTATAGACAGACAGACGAACATAATCATATCATAAACGAACATAATCATATCTACTCAGGTGGTGATCTTGATTAAGAATATATATATTTTATGGGGTTGGAGATGTCTTCTTCACAGCGTTGCACACTTTTGATCAAAACACAATACCAGGAAGGAATAGTACACAATTCCTTAATTCAAATAGAACTTACGCCGATAGTTGTTTTTGTTACTTGCTCGAATTCTTTCCATTTTAGCTTTCACACTCTCTAATACATTTTTTTCATATTCTCTACGGTCATAAATTTGCTTATAATGTAAGTTTTCAATTATAGCTGCACCTCTGAAAATAAAGGTAACAATGGAATATAAAAATTAACTATGTGTTATATTTTATATATATATATAAATATATAGAAATGGAATAAACAAGAAAGGGAAGTTATCTTCAGGTAAAATCAACAGTTTGTACAACGTTCTCTCAAACAACATAGGCATTACCAGCTATCACTTCAATTATATTTAAGATGGAAGAGGGAGGCTCAAGTTAGTGGCATACGTGAACAGCATTGCATTGTTTTTACAGGAAAATACCCTTTATCACTGTGACCTTATGTCCACGAAACTACAAGCCTTAGCTAACTGGCTAACTTTAGTACCACCACATAGATAACCCTAGATATCCATTGTGTATTAGTATGGTTCTTTCTGGCATGCCTGAAAACCAATACTACATATGGAGTTGCTAAGCTTAATATTAAGTTCATCTCCATTCATCTGATGTAAATATAACTCTGCAGCTAGTTCTATTAACAACCGGACCATTTTATATAGTGTATAAATAGATATACCAATTGGCTCATCGCTTTCATACATTTTGCTTTAATTATCATGCAAAACCAGCTCAACCGGGTACCTCTAGTACCTCCTAAAAAAAGAGTATCCAATTAATCTATACTCCTTTTCTTTTGCCTGGAGCTTTCTTCGTTTTACCAAAGTTCCAGCGCGACAAGTTAAGTTTGAGAAATTTTTAGCTCGTCAACGCATGAGGGAATGATTTAAAAATCACCTTAAAGTCGCATCAGTTCGTAGTGGAACCCGCTGTAAAAATCTATATACATAGGTAAGTGCGGGTCCTACGGCATATTGGCAGGCCGAGTCGTGGAACCCGCTGTAAATTGAAAATATTTGAGAGCGGGTTCCACGACAAACGGCTGGCAGATGAGAGAGAGAAAGAGAGAATTCTACTTTTAGAAAGTAACATTTTTGGAACAATGAGAGTTTGAAACGTTCAAATCGAATAGTGTGAGAGCAAAGAGATCAGAAATATCTTCTACTATCTTTACTCTTCAAGTCGGATTTTACTATGGATTCTCACATAAATAGATATACCAATTGGCTCATCGCTTTCATACATTTTGCTTTAATTATCATGCAAAACCAGCTCAACCGGGTACCTCTAGTACCTCCTAAAAAAAGAGTATCGTTTTCTTTAATACCAACATTAAGTAGCGTTAGATCAACTTGGAGGGTAACCTAAATCGAAAGCGCGCGCTTCTTAACCTTGTGGTCCTGGGTTCGATTTTGGTATTAGGCGGTTTAAATTTTTAAAATTTAATTTTTTTTTTTTTAAATATTTTTTTACTTTTTCTATTTACTTTATTATTATTATTATGTGCAACGCAGTGAAGGAGACATCTCCGACCCTATAAAGCAGGGGTGCCCAATCTCAACATACGGCAGAGCAAACTCCAATATGAAGTATATGAAATTTCATTTCCCATATAAAGAGCAATTCCAACAACAAAGGAGCATCGAGAGCAATGGGACTGGGCACCCCTGCTATAAAGTATATATATTCTTGATCAGGATCACCTCCTGAGTTGATATGAGCATGTCCGTCTTTCCGTCTGTCCGTCTATCTGTCCGTCTGTCCGTCTATCTTTCCGTCTGTCCGTCTGTCTGTCTGTCCGTTTCTACGCAAACAAGTCTCTCAGTTTTAAAGCTATCGTCTTGAAACTTTGCACACACCCTTCTTTCCTTTGCACGCAGTATATAAGTCGAACGGCGGGTATCGGCCGATTATATCCTATAGCTGCCATATAACTGATTGATCGGAAATGGTATAACTTTGGTGTTTTTAGAGTTAGAGAGTTCGGATTTAGTATGAATGCTATTTTTGGCAATAATACAACATGCTAAATTTCATAAGGATCGGCCGACTATATTCTACAGCTGCCATATAACTGAACGATCGGAAATGACCCAACTTTCGTGTTTTTGAAGATAGAAAGTTGGAACTTCGTACAGATTATATTTTTGGTCAGTAAATACAACCTACCAAATTGCATAACGAGAGCAGCAGCAGCAGATATACAAAATTACCAAAACAATGATAATAATGATAATGATAATCATCATAATGATCAACCAGTAAAACAATTAGGTACATTAATTTTCAATTTATTATGCATTTATGACAATATGAAGAAGAAGCTAATGCTGCTGCTCTGTATGTAACAGTTGACCTTATATTAAATAATTGCAACAAACACAGGTAAAATGAATTTTTTTGTTGTTGTTGTTGTTGTCAATTATTGCTCTAGGGTCCCTTTATAAAGACATAGGACAATATTGGCAATATCCTCAAAGGATCAAAAGTTATTGCTTGGTGAGTTTTATTTTTGATCAAAAAAAATAAAACACAAATAATCATTATTTTTGAGTTTTATTTTTTTTGTTCAAGCTTAATGACTATTTGTGATTTTTATTTTTTTCGATCAAAAATAATTATTAGTCTTGATTTTAAAAATTAAAAATCGAAAAGTAATCATTACAAAGTAATTTTTAAAATATTACTTATAATGATTACGGTCCCTGATTTTTTCACTGAAATGAAAAAATTAGGACTTCCAGTCCAGTTTCCCGTCTAGCGTAATCCCTAGGTACTTGGCGCTACCGCTAAGGGTGAGTGTTTCTCCTAATAGTTTTGGAAGCCTTAGGTTTGGTATTTTGTACTTCCTGGTGAAGAGGACGAGCTCGGTTTTGGACGGGATTACACCTTGTCCATTCCTACCTGCCCATGTTGAGAGGACCCTAAGTTTGTCCGCCATGCGGTCACATAGAGTCTGAGGTAATTTCCCAGCGAAGGCAATTGCGACATCATCCACGTAAGCGATAACTTTGCAACCAACACCTTCTAGGGATCGCAGTAGGCTATAACTGCAACATTCCACAGTAGGGAGAGAGTACGCATCCTTGCGGAGTGCCTTTTCTAACGTATCGGATTGATTGATCGACGTATCGGACGGATTGATTGTCTATTCCTAGTCCCGTCAGCGAATTGATTATCCAGCTTGGTAGGATATTGTTGAAATCACCTTCTATGTCTAGAAAAGCAATGAGTGCGTACTCTTTGTCACTAAGCGCCTTTTCGACAAAAAAAGTGATCTCGTGGAGTGCCGTCTCCGTGGATCGGCCCTTCCTATACGCATGCTGTGATTCCGAGATATCATCTGAGTTGATAGTAAGATTAATGTGTAGACTGATTATTCTCTCCATTGTCTTGAAAAGAAAGGACGACAGGCTTATTTGTGCAGTGCAGTGAGATGGTTTTCCCGCTTTGGGTATGAATACGACTTTCGTCCGCAACCACATTGCGGGCACGATGCCTATTCTGAAAATTGCTGAGAAAGCTTTCTTGACCCAAGACCTCAGATTGGGACCGGCTTTAATTAGTTGAGCCGGGACAATGCCATCTGGGCCTGGGGATTTGAAATGCTTGAAGCTATTTATCGCCCAGTTAAGATTCCTGTCAGTCAATAGGTATTCAAGTTGGTTAGGGAGGGGGGGGCTGTCCTCCTGTCTCTGCGTTTCCAGGGTGGTTTCTTCTAGGGTGGTTTCTTTTCGTGCTTACTTTTTACAGTTGATGCGAGGACCTTCCAGAGTCGGGAGGCCTCTGATGTTTGCTGAATGTTCGTGCAGAACTTGTTCCAGGCATTCCTTTTTGCCTTACGAAGTTCTTTGTTGTATTGCCTAAGGTTCGCTTTATACGTCTCCCAGGCTGTCTCCGAGTTTATGTTGCTGGCAAAATAAAAGGCCTTGCGGGCCCTGGTCTTAAAGGGCGCAAATGTTTTCGACCACCATGGTGGTTTTTTTGACTTGTTATTGCCCGATCTGCTTTTGGGACAAGCTTTATTGAATGCCCTGGTGCACGCTGCCGTAAGCGTGTTCACCACTGCATCCAGGACTTCCCTACTCTCAACGTCCCTTGTTGGAGGTTTCCCCAAGGAACTTTCTAGTTTTTTCCTGTATAACTCTCAGTTCGCTTTTCTCGGGTTACGTAGTGTTAGTCGATTAAAGTTCTCAAAATTGACCACTAGTTCTATGTACCGATGGTCCGAGAAAGAATGTTTCTCTCAGACTCCCCATCTAACAATCCTCTCAGCTAGGGAATCAGAGTAAAGAGTGATGTCAAGTACTTCCCTTCTGTTCTTGATTATGAAGGTGGGTTCAGTGCCCCTGTTACCCACCAGAAGATTGGAGCCTAGGATAAAATCGAAGATTGACTCACCCTTCTCGTTCGTATCAGTGATTCCCCACTGATGATGATGGGCGTTGGCATCGCAACCTATGATCAGGTCGATCTTATGCTTTCTGCTGTCTTCCACCAGCTGTTTGAGTAGCGGGTGCGGGGGGAGGGCTTCTTGGTCGTGGCCCATATACGCCGAACACACCCTTTCGACTCACTATGGCTGCCACTGTCTTCATTACTGAAATTGGGTAGTAGAAAGAGGTTAGGGTTCTTTTTTGCGAGGATGCCGGCTCGCCTTTTACCTGTTGTATCGGCTTTGCAGAATACAACTACAACTACTCCTACGCCCCCAACCCAAGAATCCTGTCTCCAAGGATCCAGGGTTCCTGGATGTGACCACATCACCTCCACTCTCGGTGAGGTGGAGTAGGAGGGAAGCTGACACCGCTTTACTGTGATGGAGGTTTATCTGCAAGATTGTCAGGGACATTCTTACAATTCTCCACCACAGTAACTTCAAGCTCAACAGGGAGTCCTCCTCCATTTCGACGCCTCTAAGTGCCCTTGTCAAGTCGCTCTCCTCTGAGGTATACCTTCCAGGATGTCATCCTCCTCATCTGACATTCCTTCCGGGTGCCCCTCTTCGGTTGGCTCCCCCAAGTCTGGCTCTTGCGCGTCTGCCTCCAGCCCGATACTTCCTGGTTTGGTCTTCGCATCGGATTTGTAAATACGGACGACGGTCCTCCTGACGAACACGTGACGACGTGTTCAAATCCGTACTTCATCCGGTGCTCCGACCTTTCCAGGGCTTTTACGGTCTCCTCGTTGAGGGTGAGGACGACCTGCCTCCGCATTCCTATCGCCTCTTCGACCTTGGCGACTCTCCAGTCCGCCGTGGGAAGCGTGGGATTGCACATCCTAAGCATAGTTAGGATGGTCATAGGGTCGGCTTGCTTTTCTGTGAGCCACACTCGCGCCCTCGGTTTGCTTGGGATCTCCCTCCCAGTCAACCCCCAGCGGCTTCTCCATCTCAGCAACTCCTTGGCTTTTGAGAGCCATGGAGTTTGACGGGTCACTGACCCGATTTCCGGATTTTTTAGGGAGTTCCGTTCTCCACTTAGGTTTTTATTAGGTAAGTTAGAATTCATGTTTTGGTCCCACGAGTAGGTGGGAAGGGGTTCGTCCATCATGACATAGCCCGCTTGTCGCGATAAGCCTGGTTTAAAAGTGGGAAAAGTCGGTCCCCCAGAGTTTGCATATTAGCGTCCGAGACCTCCCTCGGACACGCACTTCGGCATATGTTGTTCCATCTTGATTTGGGGTGATTTAAGGAAGGGAGTGTTCTTCTCCCCGCCCTGTTGTACATGTTGGCTGACGGCCTATACACGGCACATACAGACGGCATACATGTAAAGAGTTCTAAAAATAGAATCGTATGTATGTGCGTTCCCCCCTCACCAACAAAAGCTCGATGAAAAAAGTAGACCGTTTCGGACCCTGATGTCCCATCTGTGTACTTTATAATCTTTGGTTTTACAAAGCGATCTCTGTTGATCGAAACGTTCGCATCGCCTCGACGTCTTGCTGGCAAGTACCAATAGGTTGGCACAGTTTCATAAGGTTTTATCGATTAGAAAGGCTGAAACAACTCTTCTAAGTCAGCCGATATCGATAATATATCGATGTAGCAAATGCCCCGTAGCCAATTGCACAGTACGTCAAATGGACAGGTGGAAAGATTCCACAGTACTCTTATAGAATTTCCCAGGTGTCTAAATTTGAAAAGGAAACTAGACGATGTCACGCAATTATCCCTTCGTTTAATTCATTAATAATATTTATAATAATATGACCTTCATTAATAGGTCATTTCCCTCTGTCATATAGTGTGCAACCGAAGGATCATACAGATCGCCCAAAACAAGGCCCTAAGAAATTTAACTGGAGCTCATCCGTTCCACGACAATGCGACAATTTACGCCCAACTGAGAGTCCCATATGTGAGCGAAGAAGTTCAGCGATTCGTCAATAGGTACGTGGAAAGGCTGGACCGACATCCTAACCCTGAGGCCATCAATCTTCTGGACAAAAGCTACACCACAAGGAGGCTGAAACGGATCCACCCACTGGACCTCTGTCACTCGGGCGAACGGGACTGAGCTGCAGTTGTAAAACCAATATGATCCCCTAAGGGCCCGACAATAAGTAACTTGAATTCTATCGCTAAGGTTTACTGTTAAAATTAGTTTCCTAGGATAAGCAAACATTGTACTACTCAATATTTCATTAAGTTAAGGTCCCATTATAAAATTTAATTATTGTCCATACCTCTGGACAGATTTTAAATATAACTATTGATTGATTGATAATAAAAAAAAAATAAAAAAATATAGTCTGCGCCTCAATTGTTTTCAAACCGACATCAAATCAAGGGAATGCAAAGGAAGAAATTGATTTAAGTGTGACAAAAAGCATCATACCTTGTTTCATTTAGAAACTACAAACCCTCAAGCTCCAGCAGCTGGTGCAGTAGGTATTAAAAATTACAGTCTTTTTGTAATTTTGCCACAGCAAAGGTAGCAGTCCAATCAGGTAGCGGACAGGCAGCGAAGATTTGGGTACTGATATATTCAGAATCGTAGATCAATTTAGTCATCGAAAGACTATCGTCGTCAAAACGCCACGATACCAAACTTCAAATCGAAGGTATTGGCGGACGACCAAGAACGAGCAGAGCAAGAGTAAGTTCTCTTCATGGGGATTTTACCCAGTTCTTAGCCTAACCAACCAGCCCCACTCTCTCATTATGAGTTGGAAATATTTAAGGAGTGTGCATTAGTAGATCTCCAGTTCGACAAACCTGCAAGAATTTATCTTCCCATTGGAACCGAACACTACTATTCGTTACTCCTTCCGAATTAACAAAAAATTAGAAGAGATGGTTCATTGCTTCAACAAACAAAACATGTATGGGTTGTCACAGAAAAAATAAAGACCAGGACTCAATCGGCCGTGAGCTGTGGACTCACCGATGGGGAAGAAACTGACGCATCGATTGACGCAGAAGCAGTCCAAATCCAAAGGGAACTCAACAAAATTCTACTTTTACACGGCTTCGAAAATGGCGCTCCAACAATGCAGACTTGCTGCGGAAAGATACTGTGCGCGACGTGAAATCAGGTGAGTCACTGGACCCATAGAGTTTCAAATCCCTCATATGGGCTCATATGGATGCCCAACTAAGTCAAACTTTGCGGAACAACACAAAAAGCGAAGCTTCTGTTATAACAAATCGAGAGGTTTGCTCTGAGTTATCACAAATCTTCAACCCGAAAGGGTTATTTGCAAGCAAACGTCGGTGAAACTATTGTGTTCTAAGGCAATCATTGCCCAGACTGGAGCTTTGGGTTGGATAAATGCAGTGGCTTCTACTTACCACACGTTTGTGTTAAATCGTTAAGCATGATTCAAGAAGCAACGGAACAGTCTCAACGGCGGCACGTATCATCCGCTAATAATGCAGTATTGTCCAGAGGAACTGCCGCCAGCAAGCTAACACATATTAAGGTTTGGTTGTAAATTGATGCCAAAAATCCTGTATTGCTTCCTTACAATGACACAATCGTCAAAATTATCATGAGAGAACTACATGAGAACAACACGCATTAGGGTCGTTAATGACAAAACAATGGCAAGGAGCATTATCCACACCTGCGTACGATGCTACCAGCCGAAAGGGTCACGCAGGATCGTATATTTCTTAACACTGGGGTAGGCTACTGCGACACTATATGAATTCATCTCAGGATTCCAGGAAATTCGAATAGCAGTTTTCTGTTGATTCTATACAATGGCAGTTTATTTAGAGTTTTTGAAGGATCTCACGACAGATGTCTTTTTGGACGCTCTCCGCTGTTACCTGGGACGTCGAGGAAAATTCCTGACGATCCATTCCGATAATGCTAAAAATTTTATTGTGACCAACAACAAATTAAAGGAGTTGAAACTCGCCGTCTTTTTAACAGATGATAAGGAAAGCATATTTTAGCACTACAACACAAGGCAAATCGACTTTAAATTCATTCCCCCAAGAGCGCCATCATTTGGTTGTATATGGGAAGCTGCGGGGTAATACGCAAAAGATTTCTAATTAATTGAGCCGTAATTGACGAGCCATGGACGGCTCCTCCTGATGCCAATACCCCCATGTGTTAAAAATCGCAACTAAACCGATGGGGACTGGTGTCAAGACTGAAGCATGCATTTTGGTAGCAATGGTCATGTGAATACCTGCAAGAGCTCCAAAATCGTCACAAATGGAAGCATGCGCCTCAAAATATCAAAGAGTTCAAGGGAAGACTATGGTGAGTTGGATGTGATGAGGTGGCGAGTACATAGTTAGCTATGGGACGAGTCATCAAAAAGTATTTTATACCGGATAATTTCGTCCGGGTAGTCGACATAAAAACTTCTACTGGCATTTTTCAGAGACTAGTGTCGCGGTTAGCTCCCCTGTTTCAAGAATAAATCAACAACAAGCGCTCATTGGACGTCACCAGTAAACCTTAACAATATGAGGAGCCCCCTGTTATGTTGCTGTTTTCACTGGCCTATGAAAGTAACTGAGTTCAGCAACAAGCCTAGAATATTCTACACAAGTTTTGGAAGAACGGGAATGGTAATTTCACAGTGGACAATGTTAGTATACTACGACCTGGACCCATATTGGAAGGACATAAAGTACTCTCGGATGGATTGACTGAACTCTCACACAAGTGTCAAGAATGAAAAGGCACGCCATCCTGCAGATTCATGTTAGACCATAAAAACCATCTGTATGCTTGATTAATTCATTGATTAATTAACTCAATGCATCACTCCCGACGACGTCGATTACCGTTTAATAAATAAATTACCGTCGAGCTGTACCCAATAAATTGTTTGGCGTACTGGATTCCAGGTATGCAGAAGATATGTTAGCTTCTCTAAAACCAAACCTCCATTGTTGACTCAGCTATTAACGTGGTGCGAAAGGGATAGATAGCTTTTACCTATCGCCTTAGATCTTTGGAACAACACCATCGCATCAACTCGACCAAATCCGGGATCATTTTCCCCCGATCAGATCTTGCCAGTTTAAAATACTGACGTTATTCATCTTCTGCAGGACTACAACGGATGTGTGGAGATCCGTATCGGCAGCGAAGAGCGACGGCGGAGATCTCTCTCAAAAGAAGTAAGAAGAAGAAAAGAATTAATGTTCACCATTCGATCGGAGGCAGTTGACGCGTAACGCCCGCTGTGCCGGGACGAATAAAAGGAATTGAAATACCGAATTGAAACTATTATTTAAATTGGGGATTTGGGAGTCCTTACACTGGCGACGAGGAGAAAAACTGGAGTATAAATACTACCGGCCAAGTTAAAGAAAAAAACTAAATAAAGAAGTAACGGGAGAAAAATGGCGCGTGCCTCGCCGGTACATATATATATGTAGGAGGCGCAAAAAGGAAAACGGTAAGAAAAGAAAAGGTGGACAGCACAAGCCGATATTTAATCGGCGGCTGCACTAAGAGAGTCTGTTCCTAAGAGAACGAGAACAAAATAAGAGCGAACGCTATTGGTAATTTTCGCATTAGGAGAATCTTTTTCCAAATGGAACGAGCGTTAGCGTTAGCCGATTAAATTCCGGCTGCTGCATTAAAGGAGTCGGTTCCAAAGGGAATGCGATCCAGAGAAAAAAGAGCAGCGCTAGCGGATTAAATTCTTGCTGTTGCATTAAGAGAGACGGTTCCAAAGGGAATGCGGAGGAAAAAAAAATAAGAAGAGCGAAACATAATTTGAGATGTTTGCATAAAGAGTCTATTCAAAAGGGAATGAAACCAATAACACAAAAAAAAATAAGGGATTGCTAATGGCCATCTAAATCTAATTACCTTTCAGGTTATACAAAACATGACGGAGTTAAAACCATACCTGGGTATACCGCAGCTCCAGGCAGTAGTCTACAGCATTCCGGGAGCATTAATTCTCTTTGTCGAAGAGGAGCAAAATGATGTCTTAACACCTCTTATTACTAAATTGAACGAGTATTTTTCACCGCAACGGAACTCGGCTTTTGAGAGACATTTGTTTCGATCGATGACCCCAATAGAGGGAGAATGTTTCACAGAGTTTTTGATGAGGCTTCGCCACCAAATAGTTAAATGTTCATTTGGAGAGACCAAAGAACAGATAGATCTGTCTAAAAGATAGGATCATTGATGTCTGGGTTTCGTTCGAGCTAAAAAAGAAGCTATTGAAAAATAAATTTACTTTGGAGGAGGTCATAAAAACATGTTATATCGACGAACAAGTTAATAAACAAACGCAATCTATGAATGCAAATAGCATCAACCAAATAGTTCAGCGAAGCGCGAGTTCCGAATGTGGCAGATGTGGCCAAAAAGGGCACCAAGAAAATAGTTTGGACTGGAAAATGCGAAAGGATTGGACATTTTTAACGGAAATGCCGTACAAGGAAAAGGAAGCCATACGACAAATGACATTTAGGACCAGATAGAAAGCGACGACAACGTGATCATTCTATAATAAAGTCCATATCTAGTGGCTCTAAAAGTTACTCGGATGGTCCAAACGACGCGGAATTATTCAGAGTGGAACATGGATCGTCACGAGAAGAAGAAATTCCATGTAAAATAGGGGACGATGCAGTAACTATGATAATTGATTCGGGCTCGAAGTACAATCTAATAAGTCAGTCGGATTGGCGACAATTGTGCGAGAAAAGGGCAGTAATGTTTAACTCGCGCCCGGAATCAGCCAACCAGTTTCGCGCATATGCTTCTGATCATCTGCTTAAAGTGCTACAAGTTTTTGAAGCCCCGATTTCGGTGCTAAGCGATCCCGAACTGATTGCTACTTTTTACGTCATTGAAAATAGTAGACAATCTCTGTTGGGACGTGACACAGCAGTCAAACTCAAGGTTCTAAAACTGGGCTTAGACGTACATCGAGTTGAGAAGGCCGAGCCTATCCCCAAATGGCGTGATGTGTCGGTCAAGCTGTCCATTGATAAGTCAATAGTCCCAGTGAAGCAACCAATGAGACGAGTGCCAACAGCGTTGGAAAGTAAAGTCACCGATAAATTGGAGGAAGCATTAAATTTGGACATCATCGAACCAGTATGGGGCCCGAGCGCTTGGATTTCGCCAGTCGTGATTGCGTTTAAGGACGACGGGGATATCCGGGTATGTTTGAGACGCGCAAACAAGGCAATACAATGAGAAAACTACCCGTTGCCAACGTTTGAAACGTTTATGACTAAGCTGAAAGGTGCTAAGTATTTTTCGCCACTCGATTTAAAGAGCGCTTACCATCAGCTGGAGCTGACCGAGTCCAGCCGAGAAATTACTACCTTCATAACGCACCGCGGGTTATTTCGATATAAGTGGCTGATGTTTGGCGTGAATTCAGCCCCAGAAATATTTCAACGGTTAATGGAGCAAATGTTGGCCCCTTGTCAGAATGCCCTTGTCAGAACATTGATGACGTGATCATATTTGGCAAAAATATTGAGGAGCACGACAAATCACTCGCAAAGGTCAAGGAAATATTTCGAGCTAATAACGTAGCACTAAATGAGAAGAAATGCGTATTTCGAGTACAGAAATTGAAATTTCTAGGTCATATCCTCTCGGACAAGGGGATTAGAGCGCCCAAAAATAAAGAAAATTTACGCAGTTTCCTCGGTTTAGTCACATACATTGGGAAATTTGTATCTGATCTGGCGGATAATACAGAGCCTTTGAGGAAATTACTGAAAACGTGGATTACGTGGTGTCGACCTCAATTCCTAGATCGCTCTCCATATCGAAGGTCACAGAGATGAGCACTCAGGATGAGGAAATAATAGACGTGATGACATGCCTTGGTCAGGATTCATGGAACTCAAATATGTCTAGCTCGTACTATCCATTTCGTTTAGAACTCTCGATTGTGGGAAATATTCTATTGCGGTGCACAAGACTAGTAATTCCGCGGAAGTTACGTGGACCGGTACTTGAACTCGCTCATGAAGGGCATCCCGGGATAAGCGCTATGAAACGGAGGCTTTGGTGGCCGTGTATGGACAAGGACACAGAACAGTATGTTAAGGAGTGCCGCGATTGCCTGTTAGTATCAATGCCATCAAATCCGGCCCCCATGAAAAGACATCCGTTTCCGAATGGACCTTGGAGATGCGTAGCGACCGATCTTTTGGGCCCTTTACCAAATGGTGAGAATGTACTCGTATTAGACTAATAATAGACTAATAGACTATTACTCGCGGTATATGGAATTCAAACTTATCAAGTCGATATCATCGAAAACCATTATTGAGAAAATGGAAGAGATCTTTTCCAGATTGGGATTCCCGGAAACATTAACAACTGATAATGGGAGGCAATTTGTCAGCGTCGACTTTAAAAATTTTTGTGAAAGCAGCGACATTCGGCTAATGCCAACTCTCCCATACTGGCCCAGGCCAACGGCGAGGTAGAAAACATGAACAGATCTCTGGTGAAACGCCTAAAGATAGCTCATGCCAATAACGACAATTATAAAGAAGAAATTCAAAAATTTGTATTAATGTATAACGTCACTCCACACGGAGTGATAAGGGACAAAATTCCTAGCATACAGGACCTCGTGGGCGAAACGGTTGATTTAGAAGAGAGAGACAGGGACGTCTGGAAGAAAGTGAAAGGGAAAGAGTTAGCCGACAACGCTAGGAAAGCGGGAGTGATCGATATAAAGGTAGGTGACAAGGTTCTCCTAAAAAAACGTAATATTCCCGCATAAGCTGACGCCAACATTCGATACGACCACATATGAAGTAACTAACCGAGAGGGAAATGTTGTCCAAATTTCTGGTGGTGGTAAGTCGTATACTAGGAATGTAAGCCACTTGAAAAAGATCATCGGCGCAGACTCATCGAAATCGTCTAACTCGGTGAGCCCCGATGTTGAGATATCTCCCTCAGCTATTCCTTTACAGCCGGTTGCCGAAACTCTGACGCCACAGGAAACTCCGGCATCAAAGGACCTCCCTGACCCGAACGAGAACCTGAAGCTCCGTCTGAAGAAAAAAGAAGAGGTGTGGAGATCCGTATCGGCAGCGAAGAGCGACGGCGGAGATCTCTCTCAAAAGAAGTAAGAAGAAGAAAAGAATTAATGTTCACCATTCGATCGGAGGCAGTTGACGCGTAACGCCCGCTGTGCCGGGACGAATAAAAGGAATTGAAATACCGAATTGAAACTATTATTTAAATTGGGGAGTTGGGAGTCCTTACAGGATGCAAAGTGAGATAACCAACGATGGCACTGATGTTCGCCATATGAGCAACAGTCCAATGTTGGTAGCATCTACGCACAAACTCGACCAAATCCGGCATCATTTGCCCCCCGATCAGATCTTGCCAGTTTCCAATACTGACGATATTCATCTTCTACAGGACTACCGGATGCAAAGTGAGATAGCCAACGATGGCACTGATGTATGCCATAAGAGCAAATGAATTTAATCAATGCATAATAGTTAAAGTTGAGCAGCACTTTGTTTAAACCATCAAACGGCGTAAAATGTTGACAGTCGATATGAATTCCAACTACTCAATAAAAAAACTTAAACCAAATGTTAGAACATTCCAGTGGACTTCAGCATGATATGGTTGAAACCCATACAATCTAAGCAATGGATTTTTGCATCAAAGGAACCAATGGAACTTCAGGCTAGCAATGTAATTTTATCAACCATCAACATACATGCAAACGGTACGTTGAGCATGTCTTCTGGTTGCACAGCACGCCATGTCAATGTCAGTTTGACGACGTTTGACTGAACCAGTCGTCCAGTCGATTTGGAAACATCTATGTGCCCATAGACACAACATCAGAATCCATCATAGGGATTCGCAACCAATCACAAGATATGGACGACCTAGATCTAGTGGTTCTGCAAGATCGACTAGCTTTATTAAGAGAAAAAACCTCTTGACCACCAAGCAACCATTTCCTAGGCAGCATTTACCATCTTACTCATTAGATTTTTTTTTATATGCGTCTACATCTTGCGATATAAACGATCGTTTTAGACTAATAGTTACTAATGCTTACAGATTTACATGTACCTTTATATAAATAATATATACATATATATATAAATAAGTATAAACAAAGATTATAAAGTACATAGATGGGACATCAGGGCCAAAAACGGTCAACTTTTTTCGTCGAGCTTGTAGGTGAGGGGGGAACGAACATACATACGATTCTATTTTTAGAACTCTTTACATGTATGCATAAAAACGGGTGCGTCTTTGTATGTATGTGTGACTGCTCGCAAGACGGCGTAAAAATTTTTTCGCTTCCAATTTTCATTTTCATTTTCAATTTCTTGTTTCTGTTTTCAATGGGCCGATGTGGTAGTCAGTAGAAGAAATGGTATTTTTAGTTGCTGAAGTTTAAGACGGGGTGGTAGCGTAATGCATAGAGTAGTTACTTTATGTACAATATTTTTGTGTTCAAATCCTAGTAAGGACTTCGAACTTTTTCTTTCTTTTATTATTTTTTTTTAATTTTTCTTTAATTGTAGTTTTAATGAAAATTAATAGTATGTCCGGCTAATAAAATTTCAAGGGAATTTCGGAATTTTGTCATCCCACACGTCCGTCACTTATTTTTACAAAAATTGTAATAGAATGCAATTAAAAATAATAATAATAAAATAAATATGAAAAGGAAAAAAAAAATATTATTAAGAAAATTAAAGTAAAAAAAATAAAAGAAAATATAAAAATAATCATAAAAATTTTAATCATCGCCCAGTAACAAAATCGAACCCAGGACCCGAAGGATAAGGATCGCGCGTTTTCCATCTAGGCTACCCTCGAAGTTGATCTAACGGTAGTTAAAGTTGGTAATTAAGAAAACGCAAGGATCCATAGTAAAATCCGAACTGAAGAGTAAAGATAGTAGAAGATATTTCTGATCTCTTTGCTCTCACACTATTCGATTTGAACGTTTCAAATTCTCATTGTTCCAAAAATGTTACTTTCTAAAAATAGAATTCTCTCTTTCTCTCTCTCATCTGCCAGACGTTTGTCGTGGAACCCGCTCTCAAATATTTTCATTTTACAGCGGGTTCCACGACTCGGCCTGTCAATATGCCGTAGAACCCGCACTTATAAAGATTTTTACAGCGGGTTCCACTACGAATTGAGACAATTTTAAGGTGATTTTAGGGTGATTTAAAAATTTTGTATTTTTCTTGATTGGATTATAAATTTTGTTAAAAAGTTTAAAACAATAAAAATATAATATAAATAGATTTAAAATAAAAAAAAAGTTAACTTCCCGTGCCTGATTTGAACTCATTTTACTCTGGACATCAGCCAAGCACTCTACCACTAGGCTATCCCTCATTCGTTGTCGCGCGAAAATTTTCTCAAACTTAACTTGTCGCGCAATGGAACCCGCTCGTTCCAGCGGGTTCCAGCGCTGGAACCCGCCATAGAAAATTTTTCTTTGTATGAGATGTCCCAACTATGTACTTTATAAATCTTTGGTATAAATTAAAAATTTTTGGAATTAAACTATTGCTTTCAGTGTATCAAAAAAATCGTATGACTCTTAGGTATTTTATTTTGATTGTATGTTACGAGTGGCATATCTGGCAAGATATAATAAACCAAGAATAAACTACAATAAAACAGATATACCCGGAAATACCTATTTATTCATTAGAAACAATAAACCCTACTTTGGGAATAACTCAAATCAGATAGATACAAACCCTTTCTCGTGCCATTATCATCGACATCCAGACATAAACATTGACGGAGGTTTAAATATTAAACCGAGAAGTTTCTTCTCGAATCCATGAAAGGGCCATAGCAGAATCGCACCATCTATGGAATTCGGCGCGCTGCGCGCTAGCAAAGCTGCTACACATCATATTCCAGTCGCAGTGAAGAGCTTGAGGAAGACTTTCATCCCAGGACAACTTCTCACGTCATAGCTTCTGGAGAAAGATCTTCGCCTTTGCAATAAAAGGACCGACAAGGCCTAATGGGTCATAAAGCCGAGCGACTGAAGACAGAACGATGCGCCTAGTGGGCTCTGAAGTCGACTGAATCCCTTCATACGAAAATAGCAAGTGGTCAGTTGCAGGATCCCAAGCTAGACCCAGAGTCTTTGTGGAGTTGCTGCCATTATCGAACCTTAGGTAGGATTTCCGATCTTCTTCAGGCACTTTATCCCACACGTCAGCAACATTGAAGCACCACTTCCTCAACTGAAATTTGTTTTGGTGAGGATACCGGAAATTTGAAATTTCATCTATAGAGCCGCCTCCGGAAAGTCCCGATACGGCCCTTTCGAAAATATTAATTGCTCATCCTCCGCCAACTGATGCATTGCACGAACTGATAAACATAAAAAGGCTTAAAAACCTGCAACTCATCGTGGGTGGAATCCCAAAGAATGCACTGCAGATAGCTGTCATCAGAAAAAACCCTGCCGCAATGATACATTTTTCAAATGACCATTACTGGTCAGATACCTCCAGTTCCGATGGCATCGGAACCTTAACAGAATATGCAGCAACTTTGGCTGAATAACTGGGCCAGACATTAACACGTCATTCAATGAACATACAGAAGTGGTGACTTCAACCAAAGATTATAAAGTTCATAGATAGAACATCTCATACAAAGAAAAATTTTCTATGGCGGGTTTCAGCGCTGGAACCCGGTGGAACGAGCGGGTTCTATTTCGCGACAAGTTAAGTTTGAGAAATTTTTCGCGCGACAACGATTGAGGGATAGCCTAGTGGTAGAGTGCTTGGCTGATGTGCAGAGTAAAATGAGTTCAAATCACGCACGGGAAGACAATTTTTTTTTTTTTTTTTTAATCCATTTATATTATTTTTTTATTGTTTTAAACTTTTTGTCAAAATTTATAATTAAATCAAGAAAAACACAAAATTTTAAAATCCCCTTAATATCGCCATTAAAAAATAAGTGACGGACGTGTCGGATGACAAAATTCCGGAGGGACTCCCTTGAAATTTTATTAGCCGGACAAATTATTAAATTTTTTTTCATTAAAAATAAAATTAAAGAAAAATAAAACAAAAAATTATAAAAGAAAGAAAAAGTTAGAAGTCCTTACTAGGATTTGAACACAAAAATATTTTACATAAAGTAACTACTCTATGCATTACGCTACCACCCCGTCTTAAACTGCAGCGACTAAAAATACTATTTGTTCTACTGACTACCACATCGGCGCATTGAAAACAGAAACAAGAAATTGAAAATGAAAATTGGAAGCCAACAAATCTTTACGTCGTCTTGCGAGCAGTCACACATACATAAAAAGGCGCACCCTTTTTTTCACGCATACATGTAAGGTTAGGTTAGGTTGGGTCGGCGATGCGGGGCCAGTGACTGACCCCCCATCCACTTGAGCCGCTGGGGCTCCTTGTGATACCGCACAAGCTGAGGTCCTACAAGGGGACCTCTCCCCTCCTATCTACTGATGTGCCCAAGAGTGTGCTATCCTTCCTGCGGCGGCTCGCGGTCCCATCCAGATTTACGGATGAAGGCTACGAGTCTGCGTGGAGCGATCTCCGCGAGGTTTGTTAGATCCGTGAGTGCTGCTGCGCCCAAGAATTCAAGTCGGCTGCACCCCAGCGCATTGACACAGGAGGTGTGCGACTGTCTCTTCCTCTTCTACATCCCCACAGCTCCTGCAGTAGTCGTAATGTGGCACCGCTAGTCTAGCCGCGTGTGCTTCTATTAACCAGTGTCCCGTAATGGCCTTGACTGCCATACTACAGTCCTGCCTATTAAGGGCTATAAGCATCATTGATCTCTTCCTAGAGCGGATCGGCCATATCATGCGTGAGTTCCTGCAGTTTTGGAGATTTTTCCATTTCCCCAGTGATGCACGGTCAAAGGATAGCCTAGTGGTAGAGTGCTTGGATGATGTGCAGAGTAAAATGAGTTCAAATCAGGCACGGGGGGAAGTTCACTTTTTTTTATTTTAAATCTATTTATATTATATTTTTATTGTTTTAAACTTTTTAACAAAATTTATAATCCAATCAAGAAAAATACAAAATTTTTAAATCACCCTAAAATCACCTTAAAATTGCCTCAGTTCGTAGTGGAACCCGCTGTAAAAATCTTTATAAGTGTGGGTTCTACGGCATATTAGCAGGAAGAGTCGTGGAACCCGCTGTAAAATGAAAATATTTGAGAGCGGGTTCCACGACAAACGGCTGGCAGATGAGAGAGAGAAAGAGAGAATTCTATTTTTAGAAAGTAACATTTTTGGAACAATGAGAGTTTGAAACGTTCAAATCGAATAGTGTGAGAGCAAAGAGATCAGAAATATCTTCTACTATCTTTACTCTTCAGCTCGGATTTTACTATGGATTCTTGCGTTTACTTTAATACCAACTTTAAGTACCATTAGACCAACTTGGACGGTAGCCTGGATGGAAGTTGCGCGATCCTTATTATTCGGGTTCGTTTTTGTTACTGGGCAGTAGTTTAAATTTTTAAAAAGTTTCAGTTTTATGATTATTATTATATTTTATTTTTTTTTACTATTTTTTTTACTTTAATTTTACATATTTACTTTATTATTATTATTTTTAATTGCATTCTATTACAATTTTTGTAAAAATAAGTGACGGACGTGTCGAATGACAAAATTCCGGAGGGACTCCCTGGAAATTTTATTAGCCGGACATAGTATTAAATTTTTATTAAAACTACAATTAAAGAAAAATAAAAAAAATAATTATAAAAGAAAGAAAAAGTTAGAAGTCCTTACTAGGATTTGAACACAAAAATATTTTACATAAAGTAACTACTCTATGCATAACGCTACCACCCCGTCTTAAACTGCAGCGACTAAAAATACCATTTGTTCTACTGACTACCACATCGGCCCATTGAAAACAGAAACATGAAATTGAAAATGAAAATTGGAAGCCAAAAAATTTTTTGCCGTCTTGCGAGCAGTCACACATACAAGTTAAATTGTTTGTAGTTCGGTGAATTAAAAAAATGAAAATTTTATTTTTTAATTTCACAACTTGGTGTTAAACCTTTATTTATTAAACGCAAAATTACAAGACACTTTTGGTTTTTTCTTAAATACTTTTGTCAACCGTTCGCGGTCTCGGTCAAAATAGTTGTTTGTAGTTCGGTGAATTAAAAAAATGAAAATTTTATTTTTTAATTTCACAACTTGGTGTTAAACCTTTATTTATTAAACGCAAAATTACAAGACACTTTTGGTTTTTTCTTAAATACTTTTGTCAACCGTTCGCGGTCTCGGTCAAAATAGGACTGACTTCTTAATTCTAAATCTGATCCAAAGAACCTCGGCCATCAGTTGTGTTTAGATTAGAGGCTTAAGATGAAACTGTCGCATCTTATTGTGAAATTCGATTAAGCTGATCGATGCAATTTGGTGGGTACTTGAAACGCAAAAGGCGTAATTGATTGGGCTTCGGAGGGAAGCTGATGTTTACTTTTGATTTTGATTTGTTTATGGGGAACCGAGATCGCGCCTCAGAGCCAAAGACAAAGCCGAAGGCAAATGCAGAGTTTGAAAATATTGTTTATAAAATTCATAAGTGGAAAGCCATAAGTGGCCTGGATTTATGGGTTGTATAATTGAGCCAAAGATCAAGCCAAAGGCAAATGTAGAGATTGAAAATATTGTTTATAAAAGCCATATGTGGCCTGTATTTAGGGGTTGGATAACTCTCCCCCTTCTAAAATGGATCGTCCCGATTCAATATGAAACTCGTTTAAATGATATCTTAATTCTGTTAAAAAAATTTCTTGGTTAATAGATTTTTCTGGTTCAGGCCGATGTTTTTTGGTTACAAATAATATAGCATTTTTGTATTTTATAATAAGTGAAAGAATCAAAAATATAATGATTAAAATTAATAATATAAAGGTAAGTGATATTTTAGTATTCTTAATTTTAACGAATGGGTTTAAAATGTTTATATTATCTAAAGAAAGATCAGAGTTATTTGATAATATGTAATCGGATATTTCATAATTTTTAAAGTGGTTCGTAGTTACGTATACAAGAATTTTATTTTGCAAATTGGTATATGAGATATTATTAATTTTAGTTGTACCATTAAATGTTATTAAAAACGAACCGTTTAAATGGGAGTTGTTAACAATATTGTTCCCATTTATAAGGATGGCACCATCTTGTATGATGTCTATTTTTTTATTTTTTTCTCTTATTTTTTTACTGGTCGATTTCTCACCATTTAATAATCGGGTAAAACACGTTTTTTGGTTACTTAGAGTGCAATAATTATTAAAAAGTTCGTTCTTAAAATTAGACATTTCGTAAAAAATATTTTCGCATTTTGCGACTTGATCGCTTAATACTAGTTTTCCATCGATTTGGGAAATCGCTCTAGCGTGATATATTTCACATCTGTTTTTTATTATTGGGTATTTTATATAAATTATTAAAAGTTCTTTATGCAATGCGATTTTAAAAGAAGAGATGTCCATTAAATCAGCTATAATTACTGGTTTTTGTTCATGTTTTAATATTTTCAAGATGTCATCATTGTTTAAAATTTTGGTATTAAAAACGTCTATTTTTGCTAGAGTGATTGTGTCAATTAAATTTTGCAGATCAAATGTTAATAATCGCAAGCGATGTTTTCGAAGTGGTAAATCTTGATCAATAAATACTTTTTTAAAATCATCGGAAAGAGATTCTATTTCTTTGAATAATCGGGAATTGATAATAGACTGCTTATTATTGTTTTCAATTAATTCATTAATTTTATTCTGAACTGTAATAAAATCATCATAGTCCAGAGTTCCAGCTAACCATTTCCACACGGTGCCTAACTCATTTATCCCTCTTTTTGATCTAGTTGATACTAATTGCGATAAAATTAGTTCGATTACTTTTATGTCATATTTAATTTCCCATTGTGACCTTTTATTAGTATCCCTTTTAATATTATCTGATTCCAAATTTATTATTTCTTTATAAAAGCTTAAGTTAGTTACATGGAATAAATCTGCGTATGAATCGTACGTCAATACGTCTTTATTGTCCTTAAATAGAAGATATTCGTGACTTGTATAGTCAATTATTTCTGATTTTGTTAATAAAATAAGGTGTAGTATGAGCACCTGATAAAACATTTTCTGGGAAAGGAAAAAAAAAGGATAATATATAAATACTTAGAATTTTATATTATCTTTGTGAATAATTCTATTTCTATTGTTGATTATTATTTTGTTGGGTAAATTTTCCTTAACTATTTGTTTTTTATATCTGGTTTTAAGTTTATTTCTTTCCCCGTGTTTCTTTTCATAGACTACCTGTCCTACATGATATTCTTTTTCTTTTTCTATTTTCATTATGTGTTTCCAACATTTTCTCTTGAGTATTTTTCAAAAGTTCAGGAATGTTATCGTGCTCTATTTTATTATATAATACGTCAAAAGGTTTTTGGTTCGTTGTAGAATGAATGCTCTGATTATATTCTTGAGCGGCTCTTATTATTATTTCGGAAAAGTCAGTTAAATTAAATTCTTCTTTAATGCATCGAGCTAATCTGTTAATGTAGAATGTGCCCTTTCAACCTGTCCGTTTGACGTGCTGTGCCTCGGATCTGCGTAATGTAAAGTTAAATTGCACCTTTGTGCGAAAGATTTAAATTGGGCCGAGGTAAAGCTCGGTTCATTATCGGTCATTATTACTTTTGCTTGTGGAAAATGCTGAAGAAGTTCCATTACTTTATTTTCGATATTTAATTTATTTTGGATTTCTTTTACTACTAGAAATTTTGAGTAAGCGTCAATACAAGTTATGAAAGTAAGACCTTGCGCGTAATATATATCAATGTGTAAATTTTCTCCTTCTTTTGCTTGGAATTGGGGCTTCCCCAATTGGAATTTTTATTGGGTGCCTGTTATATTTATTTTCGTTACAAATCACGCAATTTTTAATATACTCTTTTAATTTTTTAAAACAGTTTGGCCAATAATATAATTTACTGATCTGTTTGTAATTCTCTTCTAGCCCCCTATGAGCACGGCTGTGCGTTTCTTCTATTATTATAGCTTTATCTTCCTCGTTTTCCACGTCTTGTAGAAAGACTCTTGTAAAAAGGAATGTGTTTGTGAAATTATTTTTTAAAGGTAATTGAATTTTAAATAAGTCCTCTAAGGTACAATGAATTCCTACCGTAATGTTATTATGGTTTTGTTTATTAGTAAGGTCATTTTTTTATTGACTTCGTTATAGTACTCAGTAATTGTCATTCGTCCTTGCCTGAGGATACTTAGTTCTGACTCGAGAACATGTATTGGTCGTTTGTCACTATATATAAAGTCCAATCGGGATAAGATTGCTTTAAAGTTTAAAACTGTGCCATGATTGGTAAGAGCATCATGGGCAGCTCCCATAATTTTATTTCGTAAAATTGTTAGGGCGATAAAATATTGTTCACTTTCAATTTTATAGAGACTCATTGCAGTTTCTGCAGCTTCCCTCCAACCTACATATTGTGTTGCTTCCCCTGTGAAATTTGGTAAGGATTTTACCACTTCAAGTGTTGTATCGCATTTTATAGCTGGGTCAATTGTTTTTACTTTATAATCTTCCACAGTGTTTGCATCTGTGGCTAACCTTCCTTCTAAACATTCTACTTTCCTGCTAACTTCATTCAATTGAGCGTTTATTAATCTGTTTATCAATTCTACTGTTAAACTGCCGGCTGTGGCTGCACTGCCTGCAGAAAAATTTGGTGCTGAACCTCCGGTTGCCATTGTTAGATTTAGTTCACAAAAGCTATTTATCAAATCTTCCAGAATTATTCTTTATATTTTTTTGTTAAATCGCGAATCTTACTTTTTGCAATATATAAATCTTATATTATTTTTCTCGAATTTACAGGTCTTAAATTTTAGTCTTTAATTTTTTTATTTTAAATTAATTCCTCACGATATTGTCCCGTTGGGGTCTTCCTTCTGTGTGGTTGGTGGTTGATAGAGAATGTCCTGTCTTCCTTCCTTGGGTTTTTTTGTTGGAGCGAGTTGTCGTTTTTATTTGAGAATGTCCTGCCTTCCTTTCCTGGTTTTCTTGTTGGAGTTGTCGTTTTATTTGTTTTTGTTGTTCTTGTTTTTTTTTTTTTGTTTTGCGTTGATTTTTTTTTTTTTTTTTTAGTTTTTGTGTTCTTGTAATTGTTTGGTTTAAAATTTCGGTCCACCTTTGTTTTAATTCACTCTTTATGGATTATTACATTAATTAATTTCCATTTACTTTATTGTTAACGATCACTGTCACTTGGTAGTGTCGTTTGGTGGATGTTTTAATTTTTCCACTAAAAATGTTGAGTTGTTGACCGCGCGAGTTCCGTTTATGTTTAACTTATTTTTCATTAAACTATTTTTTGGAGCTTTATGTGACGCGGCCCCTTGAGTTGGGCGCCAGTTAAATTGTTTGTAGTTCGGTGAATTAAAAAAATGAAAATTTTATTTTTTAATTTCACAACTTGGTGTTAAACCTTTATTTATTAAACGCAAAATTACAAGACACTTTTGGTTTTTTTTCTTAAATACTTTTGTCAACCGTTCGCGGTCTCGGTCAAAATAGGACTGACTTCTTAATTCTAAATCTGATCCAAAGAACCTCGGCCATCAGTTGTGTTTAGATTAGAGGCTTAAGATGAAACTGTCGCATCTTATTGTGAAACTCGATTAAGCTGATCGATGCAATTTGGTGGGTACTTGAAACGCAAAAGGCGTAATTGATTGGGCTTCGGAGGGAAGCTGATGTTTACTTTTGATTTTGATTTGTTTATGGGGAACCGAGATCGCGCCTCAGAGCCAAAGACAAAGCCGAAGGCAAATGCAGAGTTTGAAAATATTGTTTATAAAATTCATAAGTGGAAAGCCATAAGTGGCCTGGATTTATGGGTTGGATAATTGAGCCAAAGATCAAGCCAAAGGCAAATGCAGAGATTGAAAATATTGTTTATAAAAGCCATATGTGGCCTGTATTTAGGGGTTGGATAACTTACATACCTACAAAGACGCAACCTTTTTTTTAACGCGTACATGTACGAGTTCTAAAAATAGAATCGTATGTATGTTCGTTGCCCCCTCACCAACAAGCTCGACGAAAAAAGTTGACCGTTTTGGGCCCTGATGTACCATTTATGTACTTCATAATCTTTGCTATAACTATAACTATCCCTCTCCCTCACTTCCCTCTCTTTCTCTTAAGCGAACGGTCGTGTTTTTTGGTGCGCACTGCGTTTTATTATAAATATTGGTAAACCGGTGTTTACATACTTGTGAATTAAATCTTGTGAATCTTAACAATCTTAAAGCCTAAACCGTATCGCTTCGCGAGTGCTGTGGTATATTTGGAGACGAATTAATAAATTGAATAATTTATTAATAATTCCAAGCATAGCTCAGCTCTGCTTCTTCCCCGGCTTATCTATATTTCTGCATTTCTCTTTTGCACTATTCAAAGCTCCCGCTTCGGCTTCCTATTTGGCACAGTGGTTCAAGGTATTGTGTTTTTTAACTTTTTAAATATTAATTTTTGTTTTATTTAATAAAAAAAAAAATAAATAAAAAATAAAATGGAATTTAAACTTGTCTGTGCCATTAAGTCTTGTAACAAGACAATTTCCTCATCCCAGCCTGCCATCCATTGCTGTGAGAACGTCGTACATGCCAAGTGTGCCGGTTTCACTGCATCAGTTTCGGATGCCATTTCTCGTAGGTCTGGGATACATTATTGTTGTGAAAATTGTCGTGCTGTGCAAGGCGAAATGAAGTCGTTCATGAGACAGACCAAAAATGGATTTAAAGAGCTGATCACTGGTTTTCGTAAAATCAATGACCAGCTCTGTGCGCTGGACACTCAGTTTAGTGGCCTTCAGCTGCTAAATGAGTCCCCTAAGCGTATAAAATCCGCTGTTTCTGATCCGCCTCAGCCTGCTCAGCCGACATTAATGCAGCCGCTTATATCTCTGGCCACCCCAAGGGCTGGAACTGAGAAAAATTCGTCCGAATTTCTCAGGGATAATGAGCAATTGTCCGATATGTCCGCCATGGCATCCCTTCAAGTGATGCCACAGGTCCTAGGGAACGAAACCCCCATTAGAGTCACCCAAAAGGGTATTCCACAGTCCGGACCACCGGCACCGACTGATGCTGCAGTTCTCGTACCTGCGACACCAAAACCCTTACAGGTGATTCCTCCATCGAAACATATATTTGTTTCTCGGCTCGCCCCTGATACTTCAGAGATTGATATCTCGGCTTATATCAAAGCCAAATCAAAAGCCTATATAAAGGTGGAGGTCATACAAAAATTTAAATATAATTATACAAGGCGCACGTCTTCTTTCAAGATTCGTGTGTCCGCGCTGATGTTCAAGACGATTTGTTCTCCCAGTTTTTGGCCAGAGAATCTTTTCGTCCAAGAACATCAGCCTAGTTCCGTGAAGAAAAAAGTTCAAAAACCAGTGGGAGTGAGACTTCCCAATATCGGAACCACTGACCAACCCTCCACCTCTTCTTTGGCTACTAACCCAAAAAACTTCCTCTTCCTCACTAACTCTTACCTATCAGAATACTAGGGGGCTACGTAGCAAACTCCCCAAGCTATATTCTGATAGTTCTTTCTTTGCATCCCATATAATAGCATTTACAGAAACCTGGTTAAATCCGGAGATCTTTAGCTCCGAAGTTTTTCCAAGTAAGTACACAACTTTTAGACGGGATCGATCTCAGCGAAGAGGAGGTAGAGTCCTTATTTCGGTAGACTCTACTCTTGCTTCTGAAGATGTGAAATCACAAGATTTTGGTGACATAGAATTTATTTGCGTTAAAATCACTATGTCCGTGAAAGCTTTATACATTACATGTTCATATATACCTCCCATGTCTGAACCGCCCACATATTGGCAGCATTTGTCCTCTATTCGATACGTCTTTAATTTTATGACGGATCGTGACCAACTCGTAGAGGTGGGCGACTTTAATATCCCAGAATTAAAGTGGTCCAACGTCGACAACTCACCATCTTTGTCACTTATAACTTACCATGACTTCACCGTGGGCATGTTTGACATGTCCCTAGGTCAGATCAATCATGTTAGAAATTCGCTAGGTCGGCTCTTAGATTTATGATTTGTATCTGATCCTGATGGTACTGCTCTCTCCAGAGCTTTTCCCCTTTCAACCCCAGAGGATCCATATCACCCCACGCTGGAGGTCTCAATCGAAACCACTCCTGGTATCGATCAGATGTCTCCGAGCGTGGTATATAAGATTCGCTGTTTCCGTAAAGCTGATTTTCAGAAACTTAATAGCCTTATCGAGACTTTTGACTGGTCTGATATTCTGGCGTGCACTGATCTTAATGTCACTTTAGAAAAATTTTATTTTACTTTAAATAAATTTTTTGACTCATGTGTGCCCTGGAAATATCCGTCCGCTTCAACAAATCCTCCTTGGTTTACAAGGTGCCTTACTAACTTAAGAAATAAAAATAATAAGCTTTTACTTAAATATAAAAAAACCTGCAGTAGTGTTTATTTCTCAAGATACCTACTAGCTCGGTCGAATTTTACCGTGCATAACGCTGAATGTTATAGGAATTATATTGACCGCTGCCGGATAGAATTTACTCAGGATCCAAAGCAGTTTTATAATTTTGTAAACACTAAGCGTAAACACGTATCTTTTTCACCCCTGCTTACGTTTGAAAATTCTTCTGCGACTTCGGATCAGGCCATTGCCGATCTATTCGCAGAATTTTTTCAAACAACTTATTCTCCTCCTAAATTGACTGATCAGCCTTACGCATATAACATTCAAGCAGCAAATCTTATTTTCTGTCCGTTTTTTTCTGAGAATAACTTATTATCTGGTCTTTTAAGGGTAAAACCCATTTATTCGCCAGGCCCCGACGGAGTACCAGGCTGTGTGCTAAAATACTGCGCCAGGGCTCTGTGCAAACCTCTTCTAAGACTTTTCAACTTATCTTTGGAAACCTCGATTTTTCCCTTTAAGTGGAAGGAATCATTTATAATTCGCCTACATAAAAAAGGGAAAAAGTCCGAGGCTGCCAACTAAAGAGGCATCTCTAAGTTGTCGGCAATTCCAAAGTTATTTGAAAAATGAATTACCCCTCGTTTGCAACACCTTTGCTCTTCGATTATCACTCCTTGTCAGTATGGCTTTATTAAGCGTGGCTCCACCATCACAAACTTATTGGAGTTGACATCCTTTGTCATAGATGGCTTTTTTAAGGGATATCAAACCGATGTAATTTACACAGACTTCAGCAAAGCATTCGATTCAGTTAATCGCTCACTCTTGTTGAGTAAACTGAATATGCTGGGTTTTCCTAAAGACCTCTTAACGTAGATCTCCAGCTACCTAGATGGAAGGACACAAAGAGTCTTATTTAAAAACATACAGTCCCGTCTGGTCCGTGCTACATCCGGCGTCCCTCAAGGAAGTCATCTTGGCCCGTTATTATTTACGCTTTTTATAAACGACTTGCCCCCTGCTTTAACGAACTCTCTAGTTCTTATGTATGCAGATGATGTAAACTTTGTCTTCAGTACAAATCCATCTCTGCCCAATGCAGTCTTCAGTCTGACCTTGATAACTTTCAAAAATGGTGCTTAGCTAATGATCTAATACTTAATGGATCTAAATGCAAACATATGTCTTTTTATCGTTCTTGCCCTCTGCAAGCTACGTATTCCATTAATGGGATTGCCTTAGAAAAATTGACCCAGGTTAATGATCTCGGCATCCTATTAGACATAAAACTTAAATTTGCCGACCATATTTCCTTAATGGTTAATAAGGCTAAAGGAGTCCTTCGTTTTATTAAAAGGTGGTCAAAAGAATTTAATGACCCCTATATAACCAAAACATTATTCATTTCTTTGGTCCGTCCTATACTGGAGTACGGTTCATGTGTCTGGAGTCCCCAATATGGAGTACATCAGCACCGCATAGAATCCGTACAAAAGAATTTTCTAACTTTTTCACTTAGAGGTCTAAACTGGGATGCAAATCTTCACCTTCCATCTTATAACAGTAGACTCTTACTCATAAACTTACCTAGCTTAACAAATCGTAGGACAATGCCCGGTGTAGTCTTTCCGCATAACCTTATTAACGGGGATGTAGATAGCCAGCATTTACTAAAACGCTTAAAATTTAACATTCCTAATAGAGGACTCGAAACTTTAGTCCTCTGTTCCTTAGCAGTTTTAGTTCAACATATACACAGCATGACCCTTTTAGGATATTATGTTCGAACTACAATGGTCTCTACTCTATAACATCTCTTTCCTGTCCCTCAATCTTAAAATATAGAATTTTAAATTTCCTTACTAACTCCTCCTAGCTTAATAAGAAACAAATAGCTTAATGTATTCTAACAAATCGTTTATTGAGCGCCCCTCGGTCGTCTGAGCCTTTAAGCTTTATGATGAATACAGGAATGCTAGCTGATGCTCTTATTAATGCACAAGCCATTTCCAAATTCTGAAAGACCGTTACAAAAAAAAAAAAAAAAAAAAAAAAAAACTATAACTATAACCAAAGTTGTTGACCCAACCTTAGCACCGTCAGCAGGTCCTGCGCTTCCCTTGAGGCCATAATAACGTTTTTTGTTCCCATCCTCGTCTGGTCGCCATCTGAGTAAATCTGGTTTCGCCCCAGTCGTCAGGCTGGTCACTTTTGCTCTCCTGGTCAACGTCGAGTTATGTGCATGGACGTATATGTCACTCTGCACATTTCACTCTCTTCTAGAGCAGCACACTTGGGATGGCACATGCTCAAGCAATGTGGGATGTAAGTCTAACTTCGTATGACCTAAAATACTTTTGTCCATAGGTCCGCTTCTCGTCACCTATTGGCTGATAGCGGGGATTCGCCCCCATTTTCATCACATGCAGCCTGCGTACCACACTAAGTCGTGCCCTAGTGCAGTGTTCGGCAGCGCCCTATACCAGGGGCATAGGAAATTTCTCTGCCCGAGCTCTGCTGCTCACACAGTCACAATAGCTTTCTTGAGAAGGCTAGTGGGAGGGCCGTCAGCCAACGGATAAAAAAGGGGGACCTACACGCAAGCAATTGCGTGCCGTAACTGTGTACACCACTGGTAGTGCGACCATACTCTCCACGTGAGTGCGGCTGGAAACAGGTCCCGGTAAGGCCATGTCTCTGCCGTGGATGCTGGCAAATTGTAGTTGGGCGGGGAGAAGAACACTCCCTTCCCTAAATCACCCCAATCCAAGGTGGAACAGCATAGGCCGAAGGATGCGTGTCCGAGGGGGGGCCCGGACGCGAATATGCGAACTATGGAGGACCGGCCGACCTCCCAGTTTTAACCTGGCTTATCGTGACAAGTAGGCTATGTTATGATAGACGAACCCCTTCCCATCAACTCGTTGGTCCAAAAATGAATTCTACCTCACAAAACAAAAACCATAGCAGAGAACGGAACTTCCCAAAAAAGTTCGAAAATGGGGTCAATGATCCGTCAAACTCCAAGGCCATCAAAAGTCAAGGAGTTGCTGAGACGGAGAAACCCCCCACAGAGGGGCAACATCTGGAGGCGGGACGCGCCGGTGCGGAGGAGGATGCCAAGGCATCTTCTTCCAAAGCGGCAAAGAGAGCAGTCTTCATACTAATGAGGGCGGACCCATCGGCTGAAGCCAACCCGGACCAGGCCAAGACTATTAAAAAGGCAAGGGAGGTCCTGCCAAACTTTTTTTTTTTGTTTTTTACCTTTTTCAGAATTTGGAAATGGTTTGTGCATCAATAAGAGCATCAGCTAGCCTGTATTCATTTTAAAGCTTAGAGGCCCAGACGAAAGAGGGGCGCTCAAGAAACGAATTGTTAGAATATATTAAGCTATTTTTTGGGGCCCCATAGCCTAGTGGATAGTGTAGCTGCACGCTAAGCGTGGGGTCGTGGGTTCGAACCCCACTCAGCGGCAATCTAGTGGCAATCAGCGGGAATAATGATGGAGGCAGGAGCGGAGTCGGGATATATGTGTCCAAACAGTACAAACAGGAACTAATTTCCTGGAGCCCAGTATCCGACAGAATCATCATTGCCAGATTCCGATGCAATCACAATGCACATCACCATCGTGCAGTGTTATGCCCCAACAGAAGACGCCAGCAATGACATCAAAGACGACTTCTGCAACGCCCTCACATCCGGCATACCGGCCGAACTTCTCCAAATTAACACGCAATAATATATAATAATATATTATTTTCAATAATATATGGGAAAGTGAGCGGATCCCAACATCCTGGAAAAAAGGAACCATCATCAAACTACCGAAGAAAGGAGACCTCAGTGACTGCAACAAATGGCGAGGCATTACCCTGTTGAACACAAGTTACAAGGTACTAGCCACTCTACTGAACGAACGTCTTCAGGAAAAGATCGAGCCAACACTACGAGATGAACAAGGAGGATTGAGACCACACGCGCAATAACCGAGCAAACTGTGGAATGGCGCTCGCCGCTGTACCTCTTGTTCATAGATTTCCAGAAAGCATTCGATTCGGTAGACAGAGCAGCGATATGGAGGGCACTTGCAAGAAAGGGAGTGCCAGTGAAAATCATAAACATAGCGAAAACTACAAAGCTATGTATGATGATACTGAGCTGGCGGTACTGCACGGCGGGAAAATTAGTGCACCCTTCCAGACGAACACAGGCGTCAAGCAAGGATGTCCTCTATCACCACTTCTGTGTTACTTGGTAGTCGACGAAATTATGAGAAAAGTATGCATGGACACGCGGAATCACTTGGAACTTTATCCGACATCTAGAAGACTTGGATTACGCGGATGACATATGTCTGTTGGCTCACAAATTTGAAGACATTCAAGCCAATGCTAGGGACCTCGAGATCCGACCCAGCGCAGTAGGCTTAAAGATCAAGGCATCAAAAACGAAAGCTATACGGATCAACAACTCCAATACAAACAACATCACAATCGGAGATAAAACCATCGACTTCGTCGACAGCTTCACCTACCTCGGTACTATCATAAAATCAAATGGTGGAGTGGAAAGTGATGTGGAGAAACGTCTGCGCAAAGCGAGGTCTGCATTTGGAAGACTACATCGAGTATGGAGAAACCAGCAGATAAACAGAAAAAAAAAGCTGCGCATATTCAACTCGTGTGTAAAATCCATACTGCTATACGGATCGGAGACGTGGCTGACCTCTCAAAGAATATTGATGAAGCTGCAGGCTTACATCCACAAGTGCCTGAGAATAATACTTGGGGTATTCCGGCCAGACAGAATATCCAGATCCAGAAACAAATAAAAAAACGGAAATGGAAATAGATTGGCCACGCTCTGAGGAAGGAACCAGGAAGCATCGTAAGAATGGCTTTGGAATGGAACCCACAAGGAAGCAGAAGAGTGGGTCGCCCAAAGATGACCTGGCGCCATACAGCACTCCTCGAAATATCCCGGGACATCAGCTGGAACACGAAATAAAGCAAACAGCGCCAAATAAAGTTTGGTGGAGAGCCCTTGTAAAGGCCCTAAGCTCCCGGGAGGAGTAATATGGACAAAAAAAAAATCCAACAAGGGAGGAATGTGCCACACAAATCCCGGGACCAGCCGGTTTATTTCATATTGACACAGACGGCTTAAAATTGAATGGACAGGTGGGATGCGGTTTCCATTGGGAACGGTTGAGTCTAAATGAGTCTTTCAGACTCCCCGACCACTGCAGTGTGTTCCAAGCAGAAGTAATAGCTATCGGGGAAGCACTCAGATCCCCAGCACTTACTGGCAATCAAGATACAATCTGTATCTTCTCAGACAGTCAAGCGGCACTCAAAGCCCTTGACGGATTTTCGTCCAACTCCAGGACAGTGAATGACTGTGGCAGATCTCTTAACGAAATGGCAGAATTGCCACATTGGCCACATTATGACTACTGCAGTATCTGTCGGGATGTAGAAGAGGAAGAGACAGTCACACACCTCCTGTGTCAATGCCCTGCGCTGGGGCGCAGCCGACTCAAATTCTTGGGTGCAGCAGAACTCACGAACCTAACAGACCTCGCGGAGATCGCTCCACGCAGACTTGTAGCCTTTATTCATATCTCAGGATGAGACCTCGAGCTGCCGCAGGAAAGGTAGCATAATCTTGGGCACATTAGCAGATACATACACACATTTCTGTTCCCCCAATTATACAGTCTACTTATCAACGCTTCACTGTGCCAAAATATGCTCCACATGCCCTTACATACATCCGTACTTGCATGCATGTCCATATATTTCCAAATATTTTCTGGCCCCAATTTTAGGAAATATATAGCCCATAAAATTTAAAAAAATTTAAATTTTCTAAAACCAAAAATTATTGTAGTAACCCGTAAATTCCCCCCCGATAAGAACAGGTTATTTCCACTTTAGGTAATAGATTAATTGATTTATTTAAGTAATAATCGCATCGCATCTGCTCCGAACGCTCGGTCAATTAAAACTAACTCTCCCTCTGTTCTGTCACTCCGCTCGCGCCCTCCTTGCCATTCTTGCCGCTCTCCTGCATGACATTGCCGGCTCCCACAATTATAAACCGCCATTTCACTACAAATCCGTGATTGTGTCGTTTAAATTCTCGACCTAGCCGTGTTGTGTGTTTTGGTGCTGTTTTTTTCCTTTGGGGTACCTACAGGGTGCCGACGACATAACCGGCTGCGGAACAACTAACTTCAAACAAAAACAAGAAAGGAAAGCTAACTTCGGGCAGAGCCGAAGTTGATATACCCTTGCAGCTAAAACCGGATATATATCGCCAAAATCGGATTGAATTGGCCGATCCCTATGAGAATATCATAATATAACCAATTTATTACAATAAAAAGTCTAAAACAAAGTACCAAGCTTCCATCTTCAAAAATACCAAAGTTGGTATTTTTACCAAATACCATTTCCAATCGTTCAGGTATATGGCAGATATAAGATATAGTCGGCCGATCGTTATTGGTAGGTTGTATTAACTGACCAAAAATAGAATCTGTACTTAGTTCCAGCTTTTTATCTTCAAAAACACCAAAGTTGGGTAATTTCCGATTGTTCAGTTATATGGCAGCTATAGGATATAGTCGGCTGATCCTTATGAAATTTGGCATGTTTTATTATTTTGCCAAAAATAGCATTCGTACCAAATCCTAATTCTCTAGCTTCAAAAAAACCTAAGTTGTAGCATTTCCGATCAATCAGTTATATGGAAGCTGAAAGATATAGTCGGCTGATCCTTGGTCAGAAATTTGGTAGGTCGTACTAATTAGCCAAAAATAGCATTCGTACAAAATCTGAACTCTGTAACTCTATAAATACCAAAGTTATACCATTTCCGATCAATCATTTATATGGCAGCTATAGGATATAGTCGGCCGATCCCGGCCGTTCCGACTTATATACTGCGTGCAAAGGAAAGAAGGGTGTGTGCAAAGTTTCAAGACGATAGCTTTAAAACTGAGAGACTAGTTTGCGTAGAAACAGACAGACGGACAGACAGACGGACAGACGGACATGCTCATATCAACTCAGGAGGTGATCCTGATCAAGAATATATATACTTTATAGGGTCGGAGATGTCTTCTTTACTGCGTTGCACACTTTTGGACAAAATTATAATACCCTCTGCAAGGGTATAAAAATTTATTAATTATGAATATTTATAACTATTTATAATTATAAAAACCACAATTTATTTAATTATTATTTCCGTTCGAGCGAAGGCCCATTTTTGTTTTAAGTCACCTTTCCGGCCACTCAACAATTAAAATAATTTAAAAAAAAAATTATTATCAACAAAAAAAATTAATAATTTTCCCATCACATTAGTGTAACCGGCCACCGCTTCGTACGCACCACCTATTGCGCAAGTAAGTCGACAAGCGCTTACCAGCGAATTGGATTCTGAGAATGCCCACGGGAGACGACAAAAAACCGCGTTCGATCCCAGCCATCTGTTTGGACAGATCTCAATCCGCATCTCCGCGGATGCCTCCTTTGAAGCCTAAGGCGACCAGTGCCAGTCCAAGGGAAAAGAGTGACGAATCCGTCAATACATTCCCCGGTCCCAGAGGCAGACTCGCTCCGTAGCGAAAATGGCTCCAAGTGCGGTCGAAGTGGCGCTGAAAAAGTTCATCGCCACAACAGATCGAATTAGCTAATTTGAGGCTAACCTAAATACTCCGGGCGCCCCAGAAACGGAAATAGGCTCCCAATACATGTGCGAAGTTCATCGGGACCAAATTCGGGCACTGCGGGAGAAGGTGGAGAAGAGCTATGAAAGCTGTTCCGATTTGCTAGCCGTGTCAGACGACAATGCGGCCACCTCGACAGTGCTGGAATCGAAGTACAGATACTGTAACTCCGTCTATTCGAGGTGTTTTGCCCAGCTTCGGGAGAAAATTGCCTCCCGATCGACTCAGGCTTCCGTCAATGTCCACACGCCCGCGTCTACATGCTGCCGGTTACCTCCGGTGGATACCGAGGTCTTCGCGGGTGAATATCTTCGGTGGCCCACCTTCAGAGACTTGTTTACGGCCATTTACATCCAAAACTCGCGGCTCACCCCGGTAGAGAAGTTGTTTCACTTACTGTCCAAAACAAGTGGTGACGCCCACGTCAAAGCCTCACAGACCGCTTAGAGTTGTTGGTCAACAGCCAGTTGAAAATCATTTTCAACATCCAGGCTATTTCTCAAGAGTCCGGGGCGCGCTGAAGTAGCTGCAAGCCACCATTCAGAGTTGTCTGACAGCCCTAGAAATGTCCTCCATCAATGTTGAGGCTTGGGAGCAGATTTCGTCAGAGCAGAGCCGACACCACACCCTCCTGCACCGCGGCAATCCGATCGGCACCGCTCCAGTCTACTAAATTGTGCCATTTCTCCATTCGGTCGCCGTCTAGACCCGGGCTACAATTAGAGACTGCGGCTTACGTTCTTCCGCAGTTGGCAGGAAATCTGCCATCATATCCGATTTCACGAGATCGTCTCAAGGGGCTGCCCAATATTACCCTGGCGGACCCCAACTTCTTTGAGAGCTCCCAAGTCGATGTGCCGAGTCTGCAATGGGATCCATCCATTGAAGAAGTGTCGGCGCATCCTACGCCTTAGTGCCGAGAAGCGGCTCCGAGCAGTTCTCGTGAACCGGTATTGCTCGAACTGCCTAGCCCACGAGCACTCCGACGGATCCTGTCGGCGTGGGGACGGCTGTAAGACGTGTCGTCAGGATCACCACACGGTGCTGCACCTCGTAATACGTGAGGTATTCTGGCCAGACAGAATATCCAATGAGGACTTATGGCACTGCACAGGAGAGTTCCCAATCCAGAAATTAATAAAGAAACGGAAATGGAAATGGATTGGCCACGCTCTGAGGAAGGAACCAGGAAGCATCGTAAGAACGGCTCTGGAATGGAACCCACAAGGAAGCAGAAGAGTGGGTCGCCCAAAGATGACCTGGCGCCGTACAGCACTCCTAGAAACTCCAACACTCTTCCCTCTCTTTCTCTTAAGCAAACGGTCGTGTTTTTTTGTGCGCACTGCGTTTATGATAAATATTGGTAAACCGGTGTTTACATACTTGTGAATTAAATATATTCTGAATCTTAAGAATCCTAAAGCTTAAACCGTATCGCTTCGCGAGTGCTGTGGTATATTTGGAGTCGAATTAATAATTTGTCTAAATTCTATTCCAAGCATAGCTCAGCTCTGCTTCTTCCCCGTCTTATCTGTATTTCTGCATTTCTCCTTTGCACTCTCCAAAGCAAATAGTCATCTCTAGATGACTATTATGACTATATTTAAACCGGAAAAGGAGGGTGTGAGGCTGGATCCGAAAAAACACGCTGGGTCTGATCCTGCCAAGGAGATCGCGCAGAGTGCGTAGATGCAGAGATCAACGGAGGAAGGCCCAGCCGCAGCCATTCAACCGCTCGTTCGCCGAAGTGACGAAGGGAAGAACCCTCATTGGAGTCCTGGACAAGGGATCTAAAGATGGGCTCATACCCAAGGATCTTTGGCGACGACTGGTGAACGAGTTGCATGGGCGCTTAATGGAGGAGAAGGTACAGAGTGGAGGACCCCTACCGAAATGCGAAGACACAGGATGGTACCAGGGTAGCGTCAAGGTAATCTACAAGCGAATGGTAGTCTCGCTTGGAGAGGTCTACCGCGGGGCAAAGTTGGTGGCGGTTGACTGGGAGGAGATCCCAAGTAAACCGAGGGCGCGAGTATGGCTCACAGAAAAGCCAGCCGACCCTAAGACCATCCTGACGATGCTTAGGATTTGCAATCCGACGTTTCCCACGGCGGATTTGAGAGTCGCCAAGTTCGAGTAGGCGATAGGAATGCGGAGGCAGGTCGTCCTCACACTCAACGAGAAGACCATGAATGCCCTGGAAAGGTCGGAGCACCGGATCAAGTACGGATTTGAGCATGTGTTGGTCCGTATTTATAAATCCGATGCGAAGACCAAACCAGGAGAAATCGGGCTGTAGGGAATGAATTTAAAGTCGATTTGCCTTGTGTTGTAGTGCTAAAATATGCTTTCCTTATCATCTGTTAAAAAGACGGCGAGTTTCAACTCCTTTAATTTGTTGTTGGTCACAATAAAATTTTTAGCATTATCGGAATGGATCGTCAGGAATTTTCCTCGACGTCCCAGGTAACAGCGGAGAGCGTCCAAAAAGACATCTGTCGTGAGATCCTTCAAAAACTCTAAATAAACTGCCATTGTATAGAATCAACAGAAAACTGCTATTCGAATTTCCTGGAATCCTGAGATGAATTCATATAGTGTCGCAGTAGCCTACCCCAGTGTTAAGAAATATACGATCCTGCGTGACCCTTTCGGCGGGTAGCATCGTACGCAGGTGTGGATAATGCTCCCTTGCCATTGTTTTGTCATTAACGACCCTAATGCGTGTTGTTCTCATGTAGTTCTCTCATGATAATTTTGACGATTGTGTCATTGTAAGGAAGCAATACAGGATTTTTGGCATCAATTTACAACCAAACCTTAATATGTGTTAGCTTGCTGGCGGCAGTTCCTCTGGACAATACTGCATTATTAGCGGATGATACGTGCCGCCGTTGAGACTGTTCCGTTGCTTCTTGAATCATGCTTAACGATTTAACACAAACGTGTGGTAAGTAGAAGCCACTGCATTTATCCAACCCAAAGCTCCAGTCTGGGCAATGATTGCCTTAGAACACAATAGTTTCACCGACGTTTGCTTGCAAATAACCCTTTCGGGTTGAAGATTTGTGATAACTCAGAGCAAACCTCTCGATTTGTTATAACAGAAGCTTCGCTTTTTGTGTTGTTCCGCAAAGTTTGACTTAGTTGGGCATCCATATGAGCCCATATGAGGGATTTGAAACTCTATGGGTCCAGTGACTCACCTGATTTCACGTCGCGCACAGTATCTTTCCGCAGCAAGTCTGCATTGTTGGAGCGCCATTTTCGAAGCCGTGTAAAAGTAGAATTTTGTTGAGTTCCCTTTGGATTTGGACTGCTTCTGCGTCAATCGATGCGTCAGTTTCTTCCCCATCGGTGAGTCCACAGCTCACGGCCGATTGAGTCCTGGTCTTTATTTTTTCTGTGACAACCCATACATGTTTTGTTTGTTGAAGCAATGAACCATCTCTTCTAATTTTTTGTTAATTCGGAAGGAGTAACGAATAGTAGTGTTCGGTTCCAATGGGAAGATAAATTCTTGCAGGTTTGTCGAACTGGAGATCTACTAATGCACACTCCTTAAATATTTCCAACTCATAATGAGAGAGTGGGGCTGGTTGGTTAGGCTAAGAACTGGGTAAAATCCCCATGAAGAGAACTTACTCTTGCTCTGCTCGTTCTTGGTCGTCCGCCAATACCTTCGATTTGAAGTTTGGTATCGTGGCGTTTTGACGACGATAGTCTTTCGATGACTAAATTGATCTACGATTCGGAATATATCAGTACCCAAATCTTCGCTGCCTGTCCGCTACCTGATTGGACTGCTACCTTTGCTGTGGCAAAATTACAAAAAGACTGTAATTTTTAATACCTACTGCACCAGCTGCTGGAGCTTGAGGGTTTGTAGTTTCTAAATGAAACAAGGTATGATGCTTTTTGTCACACTTAAATCAATTTCTTCCTTTGCATTCCCTTGATTTGATGTCGGTTTGAAAACAATTGAGGCGCAGACTATATTTTTTTATTTTTTTTTTATTATCAATCAATCAATAGTTATATTTAAAATCTGTCCAGAGGTATGGACAATAATTAAATTTTATAATGGGACCTTAACTTAATGAAATATTGAGTAGTACAATGTTTGCTTATCCTAGGAAACTAATTTTAACAGTAAACCTTAGCGATAGAATTCAAGTTACTTATTGTCGGGCCCTTAGGGGATCATATTGGTTTTACAACTGCAGCTCAGTCCCGTTCGCCCGAGTGACAGAGGTCCAGTGGGTGGATCCGTTTCAGCCTCCTTGTGGTGTAGCTTTTGTCCAGAAGATTGATGGCCTCAGGGTTAGGATGTCGGTCCAGCCTTTCCACGTACCTATTGACGAATCGCTGAACTTCTTCGCTCACATATGGGACTCTCAGTTGGGCGTAAATTGTCGCATTGTCGTGGAACGGATGAGCTCCAGTTAAATTTCTTAGGGCCTTGTTTTGGGCGATCTGTATGATCCTTCGGTTGCACACTATATGACAGAGGGAAATGACCTATTAATGAAGGTCATATTATTATAAATATTATTAATGAATTAAACGAAGGGATAATTGCGTGACATCGTCTAGTTTCCTTTTCAAATTTAGACACCTGGGAAATTCTATAAGAGTACTGTGGAATCTTTCCACCTGTCCATTTGACGTACTGTGCAATTGGCTACGGGGCATTTGCTACATCGATATATTATCGATATCGGCTGACTTAGAAGAGTTGTTTCAGCCTTTCTAATCGGTAAAACCTTATGAAACTGTGCCAACCTATTGGTACTTGCCAGCAAGACGTCGAGGCGATGCGAACGTTTCGATCAACAGAGATCGCTTTGTAAAACCAAAGATTATAAAGTACACAGATGGGACATCAGGGTCCGAAACGGTCTACTTTTTTCATCGAGCTTTTGTTGGTAAGGGGGGAACGCACATACATACGATTCTATTTTTAGAACTCTTTACATGTATGCCGTCTGTATGTGCCGTGTATAGGCCGTCAGCCAACATGTACAACAGGGCGGGGAGAAGAACACTCCCTTCCTTAAATCACCCCAAATCAAGATGGAACAACATATGCCGAAGTGCGTGTCCGAGGGAGGTCTCGGACGCTAATATGCAAACTCTGGGGGACCGACTTTTCCCACTTTTAAACCAGGCTTATCGCGACAAGCGGGCTATGTCATGATGGACGAACCCCTTCCCACCTACTCGTGGGACCAAAACATGAATTCTAACTTACCTAATAAAAACCTAAGTGGAGAACGGAACTCCCTAAAAAAATCCGGAAATCGGGTCAGTGACCCGTCAAACTCCATGGCTCTCAAAAGCCAAGGAGTTGCTGAGATGGAGAAGCCGCTGGGGGTTGACTGGGAGGAGATCCCAAGCAAACCGAGGGCGCGAGTGTGGCTCACAGAAAAGCAAGCCGACCCTATGACCATCCTAACTATGCTTAGGATGTGCAATCCCACGCTTCCCACGGCGGACTGGAGAGTCGCCAAGGTCGAAGAGGCGATAGGAATGCGGAGGCAGGTCGTCCTCACCCTCAACGAGGAGACCGTAAAAGCCCTGGAAAGGTCGGAGCACCGGATGAAGTACGGATTTGAACACGTCGTCACGTGTTCGTCAGGAGGACCGTCGTCCGTATTTACAAATCCGATGCGAAGACCAAACCAGGAAGTATCGGGCTGGAGGCAGACGCGCAAGAGCCAGACTTGAAGGAGCCGAACGACGAGGGGCACCCGGAAGGAATGTCAGATGAGGAGGATAACATCCTGGAAGGGTATACCTTAGAGGAGAGCGACTTGGCAAGGGCACTTAGAGGCGTCGAAATGGAGGAGGACTCTCTGTTGAGCTCCGAGACGAAGGCAGAAATTACTGTGGTAGAGAATCGTAAGAATGTCCCTGACAATCTTGCAGATAAACTTCCATCACAGTAAAGCGGTGTCAGCTGCCCTCCTACTCTACCTTACCGAGAGTGGAGGTGATGTGGTCACATCCAGGAACGCTGGATCCTTGGAGACAGGATTCTTGGGTTGGGGGCGTAGGAGTAGTTGTATTTGTATTCTGCAAAGCCGATACAACAGGTAAAGGGCGAGCCGGCTTCCTGGCAAAAAAGAACCTTAACCTCTTTCTACTACCCAATTTCAGTAATGAAGACCACGTAGCCGCAGCCATAGAGAACCGAAAGGGTGTGTTTGGCGTATATGGGCCACGACCAAGAAGCCCTCCCCCCGCACCCGCTACTCAAACAGCTGGTGGAAGACAGTAGAAAGCATAAGATCGACCTGATCATAGGTTGTGATGCCAACGCCCAACATCATCAGTGGGGAATCACTGACACGGACGAGAATGGTGAGTCAATCTTCGATTTTATCCTAGGCTCCAATCTTCTGGTGGGTAATAGGGGTACAGAAGCCCACTTCATAGTCAAGAACAGAAGGGAAGTACATTACTCTTTACTCTGACTCCCTAGCTGAGAAGATTGTTAGATGGGAAGTCCTAGAGAAACATTCTTTCTCCGACCATCGATACATAGAATTAGTAGTCAATTTCGAGAACTTTAATCGACTAACAGTACGCAACCCGAGAAAAGCAAACTGGGAGTTATATAAGAAAAAATTGGAAAGATCCTTGGGGAAACCTCCAACAAGGAACGTTGAAAGCAGGGAAGACTTGGACGCCATGATGGACACGGTAACGGCGGCGTGCGCCAAGGCATTTAATAAAAATTGTCACAAAAGCAAATCGAGCAGCATCAAGTCAGAGAAACCACCATGGTGGTCGCAAACACTTGCGTCCTTTAAGACCAGGGTCCGCAAATCCTTTAATATCGCCAGTAAGACAAACACGGAGACAGCCTGGGAGGCGTACAAAGCGGACCTCAGGCAGTACAAAAAGAGAACTGCGTAGGGAAAAAAGAAATGCCTGGACCAAGTTCTGCACGAACATTCAACAGCCATCGGAGGCCTCCCGACTCAGAAAGGTCCTCGCAACAACTGCACCAAATGTAGGATACATTAAAACCTCGGAAGCTGGACCACGTCCAATAAAGAAACCCGGGAGTCTCTCACAAATGCACATTTCCGGGGATGCTCTCAAGAAGAAATAACCCCGGAAACGCAGACAGGAGAAACGAGACAAGGGGACAGCCTTTGCCTCCCAAGCCAACTCGAAATACCTATTGAGTATTGAGTATCTCAGCTGGGCGATAAACAGCTTCAATTCCTTAATTTTACCATCAACCCAGATGATATCTCGGGATCACAGCATGCGTATACGAAGGGCCGATCCACGGAGACGGCACTCCACGAGATCACTACGTTCGTCGAAAAGGCACTTAGTGAAAAGGAATACGTACTCATTGCTTTTCTAGACATAGAAGGTGCGTTCAACAACATCCTGCCATGCTCAATAATCAATGCGCTGACGAGACTAGGAATGGACGATCAATCCGTACGTCTTATAAAGCAGATCTTGGTAAACAGGACTGCTGATACGTGGGGGCCAAAATAGCCATGTTATCGGCAATTAGGCTACACGAAACGGGTCTATGGAAAAGGACCGACTATGGACATACCGAGTTGGACCTACACCACTTCACGCCAACGGGGGCTACAGACTACTGTATATTTGTTGATCATCCCACCTTAAAATATAATGTATCTATTCCAATGAGGGAGAAATGGGCCACAAAAATGTTGGGCTCAGCCGGTTTCCTTCATATTTAGACAGACGGTTCAAAATTGAATGGCCATGTGGGAGGCGGCTTCCACTGCGAGCGACTGTGTCTAAATGAGTCCTTCAAACTCAGAAGCAGAAATAAAAGCTAACGGGAAAGCACTTAGATCCCCAGCACTTACTGGCAATCAAGACACTAACTGTATCTTCTCAGACTGTCAAGCGGCACTCAAAGCCCTTGACGGATTTTCATCCAACTCCAGGACAGTGAATGACCTTCGCAGATCTCCTAGCGAGATCGCAGAACAGTATGACATTCACCTCATATGGGTGCCCGGACATAGGGACCACGAGGGAAATTGCGCCGCTAACGAAATAGCAAGGGCAGGTACTACCAATCCTCTCATCCCGGAGAATGAACAAGTAGGCATTCCCTTAGCTACGTATAGGCTGAAATGCAGGGATCACTTTGACCGCGTAGCACTGAGGAAATGGAGAAATCTCCAAAACTGCAGGAACTCACGCATGATAAGGCCTATCCCCTCTAGGAAAAGATCAAGGATGCTTATCACCCTCAATAGGCAGGACTTCAGTCTGGAAGTCAAGGCCATCACGGGAAATTGGTTAATAGGAGCAGGCTAAATTAGAGGTGCCAGACTATGATTACTGCAGGAGCTGTGGGGACGTAGAAGAGGAAGAGACAGTCGCATATCTCCTGTGTCATTGCCTTGCGCTGGGGCGCAGCCGACTCAAATTCTTGGGTGCAGCAGAGCTCACGGACGTAACAGACCTCGGAGATCGCTCTACGCAGACTCGTAGCCTTCATCCGTAAGTCTGGATGGGACCGCGAGCCGCCGCATGAAAGATAGCACACTCAGATTAGCAGAATAAGGTAACTCATCTCAAGGGCTATCTCCAAGGTACAGTAATTCAAATCGTTGCAACTCATTTAAAAAAATGTTTTTTTCGGGAAAATAAGGCTCCGTTCCATCCGTTCAACTGTTATTCAACAAGAATTATTTGAATAACTTTTGAACGGGTTGTCGGATTGAGAAGATTGGTTTAAATCGACTCATATTAAAAATAAGAACGTTGCAATAGAAAAATATTTTGCCGGAGACTCCAAAGTTCTCCCTGCCACCAATTTAGTGAATGAAAATCATTTTACTTTTACGCCAATTTCTCCCAAATTGTCAAATGTTTGGATAAAGAATTAAGTATAAACTACAAAGTTTAAAAATTTCGAAGCTGTTACAGGAAACTCATCTTGGTAGCGCTAAGTACCTAGAAATTAAGCTAGACAGGAAACTGGACAGGTAGCTTAACACCATAGATAGAGCAAGCAAAGCGCAATCGCTGTCGGAATAACTGTCGGAAGGCTATTGGATCTCAAAAAATAGCTCTAGGGCATCACTTACTGATAATGATAATGGGGTTAAAGCCACGCTATCAGCCATTAGGTGGCTGCTGCATATCCAATTGCATATACAGAAAATGCAAAGGTAAAACAACGACATTAATATCAAATCAGCAATTTTAGTTGCAGAACACAGCAACTGCAACGGAAAAGAGAACAACAACCAAAGGAGCGATGGAAAAGACGGAGCAACGCAGCTATCACAGCCACAGTTAGAGGTCTTTTCATTATAAATTGTAACAAAATATAAATTAGTTCTTGAATCAATTTTTTCTTCGAGCGTCTTTGTCTCAATGAGTCCTTCAAGATGAGTGTGTTTCAAGATGAAGTCGTAGCTATCATGGAAGCACTTAAGCCTTTAGCACTCGCTGGCATTCAAGAAAATATGTGCACTATATCTTCTCAGCTAGTCAGGCAGCACTCAGTGTGTTTGACGGTTTCTTATCCAACTTTTTTTCCCCATCCAGTCCTTATCTTAACTTCTCTTCCTTCTTCTTAACGAATGGTCATGTTTTTTTTTTGCACACTGCTAATTAATGCTAATGTTTATAATTAATCTTGCTGTAAGCCGGAATTTACCGGCTTAAGATTTGAATTTTGACAAATTTCAATTTAACAAAAACCATATCGCTTTGCGTTTGCTGTAATATATTTGGAGGCGAATTGATAATTTGTTTAATTTAATCCAAGCATAGCTCGGCTCTACTTCTTCCTCATCTTTGCTTTTCTTTTTCTTGTCTCCATTACTGCATTTTCCTTTGCCCACTACAATAGCTATCTTCAAAGCTCTCGATTTGGCTCTATTTTCAAAGTGGATTGAAAATATTTTTAGGTATATTTTTTTTTAATTTTGTTATATTTTTAATATTAAAATGGAATTCAATCTGGTCTGCTCAATGAAGTCATGTAATAAGACAATCTCCTCGTCCCAGCCATTGCTGGCTATGTGAAAACATTCTACATGCCAAGTGTGCTGGTTTCACTGTCTTACTTTCGGATGCCATATGTCTAAAATAAGAGCTTTATAATTGTTTTTGAAAACAACAACAGTGCAAGACACACCACCCGAGAAGTGTTCAAGGTGGTTCGAAGAAACATGAAGCAGGCGGCTTAGGTCCAGGACATGCACTTCAAACTGAGGAGGCGGCAATGGGCAATGTAGTCGAAAGATTGGCGACATGCTGTAATTTTTCCAAGGTGACCAATGGATTCACGGCGAAATAAGTGTCACGAAAAGCCGTACAAGGATGTGGATTTCGAGTCACCAGTAATTATAGAAGAATCGACGGTAAAGACATAAACAAAATCTAAGAGGTTTTAAAATAAAAAAAAGGAAACAAAAATATTTTACATAAAATAAAAGTAATTATTATTATTAGTTATTATATGGTTTTTTCTCTGTAAAGATTTAGGGATCAGATGATCTACCAAGATTAGAGCTTCAGATACCGATTTACCTTTAATGAACCCAAACTGATTTTTATTCAATAGTTTGTTGCTAGTTAAAAGCCACCAAAGCCTATTGGCTATCATTTTATCGAGAACTTTAGCAAAGCAAGAGTTTAGTGAAATGGGACGGTACGAAATAAGAGATGTTTTGTCAGAGTTTGGTTTAGCAATTGGGATAACAATACTAAGTTTATAGTTTTGCGGTATGCCACTCTTAAAGATACATATTATTATACAATTGGAGTAGTGTATGTTTTACAATACTGGAGGACTTTTTAATCATGTCGTATGTAATCCTGTCACTCCCTGGAGTTTTGCCTTTTAGTTTGCTAAGAACCGCGTGGAGTTCTAAAATTGAAAATTCTTCTTCAATAAGTGTTGAATTTTTATCTATTGGATGAGTTAAGGGATAAACATTGTTTAGTGTGGAGTTTTTATTTGCAAGAAAGTTACTATCGAAGTTACAGTCATCAGAGTTTTTAGACCAAAGGGAGCAAAAATTTGTTTGCTATATCTCTTTGCTCTACAATGGGCGGATTGGTTTGATTAATTGGTAAAATGCAGTGAATGGGTATAGAGGTTTTCAAAATCTTCTGATGTTATTCCAAATAATCTTAGGATTGGAAGTTTCTTGTATATCTGATGTAAAGTCGTGCATAGATGCATTTTTGGCTAATTTTAATTCTCTTTTGAAGAGTGCATTGGCTTTTTTGTAGTTAATTAATTTTTCACTTGTAATATTGTTTTTCAATTTGTGCCATAGTTTTTGTTTTGATTTACGAAGAAGAGATAGCTTAGGGTTCCACCAGGGGACGTTGTGTTCAGAATTAGTATAACCTAAGATAAGGTTGTTGGTATTGGTGGGCAGTTAATTCAAAAATTAAAATTGTTAAAATTGAAGTTTACTTGAGGTGGTATATATGCTGAGGTGATTGTGAATGATTATCGACTAGATATTTTGGTAGAAACAATATCAAAAATAGGACTTGTAGAAGCATTATGGAAGTGTATTGATTTGTGTATTAGCAGAGAGACTCCACCATATTTTGAAGAGTGGCTGTTATGGTGAATTGGGATATAATTAATTGGGACGGTGATATGAGTGGATGTTTGTATGTGGGTTTCTTGTAATGCTATTATTTTTTAATTATATTTTTTTATAAGAATTTGTAATTCTCTATAGTTATTCATGTAACCTTTTATGTTCCATTGTAATACCTTAAGTGTCATTTTTATATCTAGATTTAGTGACTAATAAGATTTAACGATTAGTCTTTATTTAATTCAACAATATTTTTAAACTTAGATCTTGTTATAATAGTGTTGTTAGATTTTTCTTTGTTAATTAGATTTCTTTTGGTTCTTTTGCTTATGTTTCTAGGGAGAACATTTACTTTACTAATTGTCCTATCCTTACTGATATTTTCGTCGCTTGAGTCTGTTACCATATTTTCGTCTTCCTTGTCGTCATATTCTATAATGGGTCTGCCTGTGTCTTTTACTGTCGGTGGGAGGTTGATGCTGATGTCGAAGGGGTATTCTGTGATAATTGATGTGGATTTGGTATGTTGTTTTGCTTTGAGCTTGCTACCGATGCATAAAGGGATCCGTCATGCTGGTTTCTCTTCCTGTAGATAGACCAGGTTGATTTGGTGTCTACTTTTTGGAGGGTTTTGATGGCTTGTACTTCTTTATGGGTAAGAAAAACTGGTCAGTTTCTGTCTCTGGGATGGTGTTTATTGTCCGGCATATTTTTTTCGGTGCAGTTGATGCAGCATGTTCCACGCTCGCATTATTCTCCCTTTATGATGTCAATATGGGCAGGTTGGCTGCATATAAAGCAAGTCTCTGTATTTTTGCAGAATTTTTGGAGGTGACCTAGACGTAAGCAGTTGTTACATCGGATTGGGGCTGGTATATAAGGGCGAACTTGAACTCTTTCGTATCCTATATATATGTAATCCGGTAGGTCTAATTTTCAAATATTTCAAATATTAGGGTTATTAGTCTAGTTTCGGTTGTCTCTCCTATAAGGGTCTTCATAATTTTCCTAACTGCGGTCACTTTTTGGCTTTTTAGGTTTTCGAGGATCTCTTCTTCTTCAATACCTCGCAGATCGATGGAGTATATTATACCCTTTGAGTAGTTTAGTGTTCGGTGTTCTGAGACTGATACGGGTATGTGGAGTATGTTCGTGAGTTTGAGGAGTTTTTCAGCTTGATTAATGTATTTTGTTTGTAGGAGAAGGTTTCCGTCGCGTAACTTCTTAAAGCTGACAACTACACCCCCGCATGTTATATCAATGACTTTTTTAATATTAAAGGGGGAGACTCCTGAAAGCATTTAATGAAAGTATGAGCGTAAGATGAACGAACGATGAGCGTAAGAAAGCGAGTTATAATTCTCTCTGGGGCCTGCTGGGGCCTGTCGCAAGAAATTTTTGCGACCATTTTCGTTGTATAAAATGGGTTGTCTATATGCTGTATGGTTAGTGGTTACACATACACTCATTCGAATGCATATACCTTGGATATATAATTATATGTTATCTTACTTACCGAGAAGCCAGAATAGTATTTGCTTGTGTATCCATTATCACATGGCAAAAGTAGTATGAACGAAATATTCTATGTTGAAATATTACAAATGAAAATATAATAGCATGCCATACTAGTGTATTATTAAATATCATATTGTTTGGTCCATAGAGACATTCATGATGGGTTTTAAACTCATTGTTTTCAGTTATTTTTGTAACATCACTTTTTTCTTGATGCATGATACTAAAAATTGCATCCAATACTGGCTGCTTCTTCACGATAATAGAGTCTTCCAAGACAACTATTGCGGCCTTAATTATTATATTTAAAATATTAAACGCAATAAGAAAATTCCAACGACATATTATATAATGAATATTTTGTAAGTAGACTTCAGAGCCTTGAAGCAGAAAAACTAATGCAAATATTATGTAGCCCAAAGAAAGAATATCCATGCTGCATACTCCACCCATGAAGACTATACCGAGAGTTATCCAAAAAAAGCTGCAAAATATTGCAGTTTTAAAAATATCAGCATAATTACGAACATAGGAGCAAAAATCATGTGTAGGATTTTCAAAATAAACGTGTCCAAGCTTTGCAATATTATATACTACGTTAGTGTTATGCCCTCCAGGGTAATTTATATCGTCAATATGGCGAGTCTCCGCCTTAAAAGATTTTCTTTGCCGCGAAATAAGTAAAAGAATAATAAAATCCAGCATTAGTTTTGATTTATAAAAAAATTTCGTTGAATTATTCAGCATAATCCAAATAGATTGGTTTCCATATATGTAGGACAATTCTTTTTTTGACGCTATCATTTTCCATTTTGTTGATTAACATTTTTGTTTACTAATTTATTCTTCATACTTACCAACGCATAGATTAGGTGGAAAATTCAGAAGATAAAGGTATTGCACAAAAATAGATAAAACGAAGTAAAGTTGAAAAATTTCCCAGATTCGTGCGCATTGCACTCGTTTAAGGCACAGTAGTAAAATAAGCCATATTACATACGTTAAAGCCAAAAGATCGCGCCTATGAGCGATCGTGGAAACAAGCCCTATTAGTGTAATTTCAAGACCAAATTTGTAAAATCCATAATTAAGCAAGTATTTTAATAGGCCTGGGAAATCACGTTCAGCATCCAGCCTTGTTATATAAGGAAACAATACTTTCCGATCCTTTTTATCATACATCGAGTAATGTATCAAGTAGTCCCTTAGCTTTACGACCGCATGTAATGATGTTACAATCATATAAACTATGTAAGGCGATATATAGCGCAAATGGATTCCGAAATTCTGTCTCGTTTTTTGTAAGCCCATCCATTCCGCAAAATTTACGGTATTGTTTTTCTGAAAAATAGGTTATAATTATTTTATATGTAATTTTAATCATACTTTCTTACGCATTTGTAATCGTATATATGTTCATCCAAATATTTGATTTGATAAATCATTTTCATTAACACTAAAACAGAAACCCAAAAAGTTACTGTTCTAAAAACAATACGCCTTAAAAATCGATTCACACATACGCTCATAAGTGATAAAATAACTAAAATTATATTAAAAAAACATACTTCCGATATGGCACAAAAAAAAGATGCCAGTATAACACCTTTAATCATATGCATTTCTAAAAATCCCCAAGCAATTATTTTTCCTGGTCTGAACAATTTTCGACCTCTTGAACGAATTTTTTGATACCCTGCAGAAAAAAAAACTTTCCACGATTGCTTATGTGTGTCAAAAGAGGTATGCTGAGGACCATTTTCAAAAGTAAAAGCAACCTGTGATTCCATATTTTTTCCTTCCGAAGGTTTTGGGCGCCGTACAGAATCCATAAAACGACGATGGAAGTAATGAAGTTGGACAACAGTAAATATAACTGTCAAAGTTGGTATTAAGAGATGGAAAAAAAGATCCTTTGTTTTAAAGCGCCGCAAGCCAATATCTGTTTGTCTAAAACAATAAAATCGAAAATTAATTAATATTCAGAGAAATTTGAATAGTAAGAATTAGTTATTCAATTGCAATAATATCACAAATAACCCTCTCGATAAGAAGCTTGGAGCAAAGGTAAAAAAAAAAAAAAAAAACACCTCAGTCGAGTTTTTTGACTATATTCCACCGAATACTCATCTCTTCCACCCATAATCTAAAGTTTAAACTTTAAAGGAAAGGATTCTCAGTAACACATTTTTGTTTCATGCTTTTGCGCTTGGGCAAAAAAACAACTGCATACCGATTCAGTAGGGAAGTAGACTAAAAAGTCTATTCCTAAAAATCTATTCTAATCTACTCCTCTAAAAATTATCCGATTTGTTTGATTTTTGTTTTGTACGTTTAGATTAGCCATTGAAACACTTTGGCATTAAAACATTTTCATACCAAATATGAACATTAAAACAAACAACAAACAGGTTTTAATACCTTCCTTTTACGGATTAGAGAGTTGCGAAAGTAGATGAGATGGAAGCTTAACAAACTAAGGGGTCCTTAGCAAATTTCTACTGGGAACTAAATTTCGGCTTTAGCTCGCAAAGGAGCAAAGGAGATAACATAGCCCACATTCAAAAAGAACTTGCCTTAGAGATTGGACTGCCGAATTCACGATGGTTGTGGCGAACCTTAGCGATGTATCTACAAATTCCCCAGAATTCTCCATCAACCGTAACCGTTATAACTCAGTTGGTAAGCTAAAACATAGGCGACCGCGGTGGGTCTTCTTTTAACTTTTTAAAAATCAAAAATAATAATCAAATCAAAATATCTAATGTATATATGAAATCAATTAATTTGACCAGAGCTCGCGAATAACACTTGACCGTTTCTTGTAGTCACCAAAAAACTGCTTTTTACACACCAGTTGCGCAAAAGGTCACACAATAACCGTTCACCAGTGTCTCCTGAACGAATGGTCTGTGCTCAACCAAAAACAAATTTCACGTTTCCTTTTTGCTCTGGTAATTCGCTGACTGTTTTGCAACGAGCGAAGAAAATAAAAGTCTTTTGCGTTTGTATGAGTGTATGTATATGCGAATGACTTTAATAATATACAAGTTGTAAACCACACTTGCTTTGGTGGATTCGGTGCGTTTAGAGTGTTTTAATTCTTGTGGCATGATGGGTCGCGATCACAACAAATAAGTCTACGTGCAATGATTGCGGTGTGAAGTTAGCAGGCTCTCACGTAACAAATTTAAGGCCATTTTTTCCGCCATTTTGTTAATTTTTGTGCGAAAATAATAATCCTAGTTCATAAAATGTACTCTTTCTAATACCGTTGGAATTTTTGGATTCAGATGTTCCAGTGAGTGGAAATTACATGCGCCGCTGAAAAGAAGGGCTTTTGTTTAATCACAAAAAACAAAAAAAAAAAAAAAAAAAAAAATAATAAAAATGATATACAATTTTTTTCTTCCTTTTTATGTCTTCCAATATATGTATGCAAAGTTACAACCCTAAAAATAATTTATGTTCATTTGCCAGATCATTGAAATTCGTCAAAATTTGAAATCGAGAATGGGGGGGGGTCCCCTTAAAGCGGCCTTTAATTGCAAAACATGCTGAAATATATAATGATTTTGAGATTGACGACGTCAAAGCGCAACAAAATATGAAAAAAAGAAAAATTTCATATGAAACCAGTGAAGCATCAATCGTGTCTTCAATTCTAAAGATTGTGACCACCGATGGAAAGCCTTTTTTATTTCTGGATAGCGAAGGGTTTCGAAAAATATTGAACCCAATTTATAACACGCTTTCGATGAATCCCATAACTTCTCGAAATGTTATGGAATATGCAACTGCCAGAGAGCAGGCTATGAAAGAAAATTTAAGCGCTTGTAAAGGGAAAGCTTGTATCCCTGAAAATAGATGTTGCTACTAGAATGGACAAGGTTATTTTGGGCGTGAATTTACAAATTATACATTCTAGTTTTTCTAAAGCTGAGATCGTCATTAAGACTTCAGGCATGATACAGCTTCGTCATTGGCACACTGGAATCTGTGCATCATCCAAGAAAAAATTATGGAGATCATAAATGACTTCGGAATAACCCTCGATCAAGTATTCAGGTAAAATCTTTATTGCAAAATATGTTTTAAATGAATGTTACTGAAAACCCAAAACTATAACCAAAGCATTACATGATTAAATACATTCAAATTTTAAATGATGGTTCGGAGAGTCTTTTTGACGATAATGCACACGATGACATAAACGGAGAAGAAGTGATGTAAAAACTCGATTCCATACAGCTGGCGAATATCACAGTGCGACAAAAAAAGAAAAATTGGAAGAACTTTTAAACAGACCTAGTAGGAATTGTTTATTAGGTCGAATATAGTACAAAACCGTGTTTGAAATATTTCTAATACCCTCAAAATCTTCTTCAAAAAGAAGGAGTACACATCCGACGGTGATAAATGTGCTAACAAGGAAGAGTTTCTGTTTTCCGCCTATTTGGATGGCGTACAGACAATCTCGGAAGTTAAAGAAGACCCTGCATCTAAAATCTATGGTGACATAGAAAATTTCGACATTATGCATAGATGTTTGCCAATGAATGCAAACATTTTGCGGTTTAAGCGAGCGACGAAGCTCTTTAAGTGCAGAAACATCAAATTGTCTACTTGTTGTTAAGCTAAATACTGAATAAATAATAACAATGTTAAGATCTAATAAATATGTTAAAGCTGTTGTCGGGTCAAGCAGCAAGCAACTAATTTAAACACAACAATTAATTAGTAACTGATGTTTTGCTGGTCGCAAGCCGACTCTCTTTCGGCCGCTCGGCTTTGCTAATTCGGCGTTATAGTGAGCGAGCATCCGCTCAGTCTATTCTGCAAGGTTGGCGCCACTCTCGTTCATCTTCTTACTGCGCTCGCATCCTAAATTGGATTTCTTCTATTGTTTATATATCCTCATAAATCCTAATTTCATATGCGGCCTGAATAAAGTTTATAACGTTGAACCTAATTAAATTCTGATTTTTTATTTACGGCATTGAAAACGCTCAATGACCAAATATTGGTGAACCCCGACGTGATCGTTAATATATTTATATACACATAAACAAATTACTAAAACAAAACAAAACAATTTTGTAAACAGTGTTATGTGAAAAATTATCATACATACGTGGCTAATAAGTTGTTTACAATAATAAGCAAATTATAATATATTATTATATTATACATACATACATACAGGCATAAACATAAACGTTAGTTCACAAGCACACATACATATTTACGATCCACAACGCAAGTGCATCGCCCGCGCATAGACTTCATACAAACATACGATCCACAACGCAAGTGCATTCGCTCGCACATAGCTTCATATATATATACATTCCACAATTCCGCTACGGTTCTGAGCGCACAGTGGGACAGTTCGTGTTCGCCGCGAGCAAATAAAATTTATTTCGGGTTGTTCCGAACTCAATATAATAAATCATGAACTACAGCGGCGCCGTCACAGGAGCACCCACTCCAACCCGGAGTGCTATTTTAAAGTGCAAGGCCCTGGGTATTCTCCAGGACTTACAGAGGATCCAAGGAGCTCTTCAGCCTTTTTCCAAGGTGGATGATGCCATGCTACACGTGCGACATGGTCAGATAGCCACCATGTTCAGCGACTTCAAGGCCATCCACGGGGAGCTTGAGGATTTGGACATTTTGCAGATCAGCAGTGACCTTCGATGGACTGTTTCGGAGCTCGTAGCGACGATGCAGGCGGAAATTGAGCACGAGACGACCCTTCGCTCATCTCGAATTGCTGCCCACTCCACCCTTGCCAACGGAATGTCCACCATGCAGGCTGACCCAGGGTTAGGTCAAAGTTTTCAAGTGCTGCCTCCTTTGCCGCTCCCTACGTTCAGCGGTGGATACTCGGAATGGGCTGAATTTTACTCGATTATCTCTACCATCGTCGGCAGCAATCCTCGTATTAGTAAGGTGAAAAAGTGGCAAAGGTTGCGATCTTGCCTTCGGGAGTCCGCTTTCGAAGCAGTTCGTTCCTTGGAAGTCTCCGACGAGAACTATGATGTTGCGCTGAATTTATTGGAGAAACGATTTAATAACCGTCGCTTAATATTTCAGGCACACGTGAACGAGATTCTGGGCCTCAGTCTGTTGGAAAGTGGCTCAATAGCAGCTCTTCGAGGTCTTTCGGACAAATTCAATGCCCATATGCGAGCCTTACAGAATTTGGGTACTTCAGTTCAGATCGCCAGCTGCATCATCGTCCAAGTTCTGCTTCAAAGGTTGGACCAGCTACCCAGGCCAAGTGGGAGGAAAGTCAAAACTCCTCAGGTTCAGACGCCATCCCTACTTGGGAGTCGATGGCCGAATTTTTGGAACAGCGGTGTAGGACGCTGGAGGCTATGGACGTGGCCATGGCTGCATACGTCCCGGGCGCTCATGTGGGAAGGCGTCGAGGTGCAAATAATAGTAGATCATCCTTTATTGTTACTAATTCGCTTTCCTCTACCTGTGCTCTATGCGGTGGATGGTCCCATATAATGTCTGCATGCCCCCGATTTCTATCAATGCCCCCTGAGATTCGCCTTGGTGAGGCCAGGCGACTCGGTCTTTGTCGGAAGTGTCTGCAAACGGGCCATCACATGCCTGCTGCATTTCCTGGAGCCGCCGGCATCTAGCGGCCAGCCTTTGGTTGGTCCTCCCACGTCAGCCATAGCCGAGGTCGCCGAGCCTGTAGCCTCTTCGCCGTCCACTGCTAATGCACTAGTTGCTCAAGGTCACAGCGGCGATATATCTTTACTTGCTACAGCGAACATTTTTGTTCGTAGTCGCGCTGGATCCCTTGTTCCATGCCGAGCGCTGTTGGATTCTGGATCTCAGGTGCACGTGATCACTTCCCGGCTGGCAAGTCAGCTGCAGCTCCGGAGGTACAAATCATTCATGGCGGTGTCTGGTATTGGAGATACCGGCTTTGCGACAGATGGATTCTCTGTTGATGTTCTCCTACGTTCCCACTGTTCCGAGTACTCGGCCCGGGTTAACGCCGTCATCGCCGCCAATATCACGGACCTGCAGCCTAGCTTCAGTTTGGATGTCTCCAGCTGGAATATTCCTGGCAATCTTTCTTTGGCTGATCCTGCATTTTTCCGCCCACAGCGCATCGACCTTCTTATCGGAGCCAGTCTGTTTTATGAGCTGTTGTGTGTTGGGCAAATTAAGCTCTCAGCCGGCCTGCCATTGCTTCAGAAAACTCGACTTGGATGGGTCGTGTGTGGAGGCGGTTCACATGTCCAAAGAAGATCACTCGTTTCCACTGCCCACAAGGATGTTCCGGAGAGCGCAACAATGCTGGATCAGCTGGATTCTCTGCTCCGCCGGTTTTGGGAAATCGAAGACTGCTCCGAGCCTATTCCGGCTGGATTCCGGCGCTTACGCTGTGAGGCTTCCGTTAAAATGCGGTTCTAAGTTGCTGGGAGAGTCTTACCCCCAAGCCGTTCGACGATTTCTTTCCCTCGAAAGGAAGCTCTGTCGCCGTCCTCGATTGAAGGAGCAATATACTGCCTTTATAAAGGAGTAATTGGAGTTAGGTCACATGATTCCAGTCCCTGCTGATGCGAGCGTCACTGGTCAATACTTTCTCCCACACCATTGTGTTTTAAAGGAGGACAGTTCAACAACCACGCTCAGGATTATTTTTGATGGATCTGCTGTCACCACTTCTGGATATTCATTAAATGACGTGTTGATGTCTGGCCCAGTTATTCAGCCAAAGTTAATGCATATTCTGTTAAAGTTCCGATGCCATCGGGTGGCCATTACTGGAGATATTTGTAAAATGTATCGTTGCGTCAGGGTTTTTCATGAGGACAGCTATCTTCAGTGTATTCTTTGGCGGGATTCCACCCAGGATGAGTTACAGGTTTTTAAGCTGGACACGGTCACCTATGGAATGAAGCCTGCCCCATTTTTAGCAGTTCGGACAATGCATCAGTTGGCAGATGATGAGCAAATAATGTTTCCAAAGAAGCCGAAATTCTGCGTCGCGACTTTTATGTGGATGATCTGCTTTCCGGAGTTTACTCTATAGATGAAACTATTAGCATAATGCAGCAAACATCTGCGATCCTTGCCAAAGGCCATTTTCGGTTAAGGAAGTGGTGCTCCAATGTTGCTGACGTGCTGGATAAGGTGCCTGAAGAAGATCGGGAGTCTTTCCTAAATGATGGTAGCAACTTCACAAAGACACTGGGTCTTGCTTGGGATCCTGCAACTGACCGCTTGCTATTTACTTTTGAAGGGATTCAGTCAATCTCAAATCCCACTAGTCGCATCGTTCTTTCTTCAGTAGCTCGGCTTTATGACCCATTAGGCCTTGTCGGTCCTTAATATTAATTAATATTCAGAGAAATTTGAATAGTAAGAATTAGTTATTCAATTGCAATAATATCACAAATAACCCTCTCGATAAGAAGCTTGGAGCAAAGGTAAAAAAAAAAAAAAAAAAACACCTCAGTCGAGTTTTTTGACTATATTCCACCGAATACTCATCTCTTCCACCCATAATCTAAAGTTTAAACTTTAAAGGAAAGGATTCTCAGTAACACATTTTTGTTTCATGCTTTTGCGCTTTAGATTAGCCATTGAAACACTTTGGCATTAAAACATTTTCATACCAAATATGAACATTAAAACAAACAACAAACAGGTTTTAATACCTTCCTTTTACGGATTAGAGAGTTGCGAAAGTAGATGAGATGGAAGCTTAACAAACTAAGGGGTCCTTAGCAAATTTCTACTGGGAACTAAATTTCGGCTTTAGCTCGCAAAGGAGCAAAGGAGATAACATAGCCCACATTCAAAAAGAACTTGCCTTAGAGATTGGACTGACGAATTCACGATGGTTGTGGCGAACCTTAGCGATGTATCTACAAATTCCCCAGAATTCTCCATCAACCGTAACCGTTATAACTCAGTTGGTAAGCTAAAACATAGGCGACCGCGGTGGGTCTTCTTTTAACTTTTTAAAAATCAAAAATAATAATCAAATCAAAATATCTAATGTATATATGAAATCAATTAATTTGACCAGAGCTCGCGAATAACACTTGACCGTTTCTTGTAGTCACCAAAAAACTGCTTTTTACACACCAGTTGCGCAAAAGGTCACACAATAACCGTTCACCAGTGTCTCCTGAACGAATGGTCTGTGCTCAACCAAAAACAAATTTCACGTTTCCTTTTTGCTCTGGTAATTCGCTGACTGTTTTGCAACGAGCGAAGAAAATAAAAGTCTTTTGCGTTTGTATGAGTGTATGTATATGCGAATGACTTTAATAATATACAAGTTGTAAACCACACTTGCTTTGGTGGATTCGGTGCGTTTAGAGTGTTTTAATTCTTGTGGCATGATGGGTCGCGATCACAACAAATAAGTCTACGTGCAATGATTGCGGTGTGAAGTTAGCAGGCTCTCACGTAACAAATTTAAGGCCATTTTTTCCGCCATTTTGTTAATTTTTGTGCGAAAATAATAATCCTAGTTCATAAAATGTACTCTTTCTAATACCGTTGGAATTTTTGGATTCAGATGTTCCAGTGAGTGGAAATTACATGCGCCGCTGAAAAGAAGGGCTTTTGTTTAATCACAAAAAACAAAAAAAAACAAAAAAAAAAAATAATAAAAATGATATACAATTTTTTTCTTCCTTTTTATGTCTTCCAATATATGTATGCAAAGTTACAACCCTAAAAATAATTTATGTTCATTTGCCAGATCATTGAAATTCGTCAAAATTTGAAATCGAGAATGGGGGGGGGTCCCCTTAAAGCGGCCTTTAATTGCAAAACATGCTGAAATATATAATGATTTTGAGATTGACGACGTCAAAGCGCAACAAAATATGAAAAAAAGAAAAATTTCATATGAAACCAGTGAAGCATCAATCGTGTCTTCAATTCTAAAGATTGTGACCACCGATGGAAAGCCTTTTTTATTTCTGGATAGCGAAGGGTTTCGAAAAATATTGAACCCAATTTATAACGCGCTTTCGATGAATCCCATAACTTCTCGAAATGTTATGGAATATGCAACTGCCAGAGAGCAGGCTATGAAAGAAAATTTAAGCGCTTGTAAAGGGAAAGCTTGTATCCCTGAAAATAGATGTTGCTACTAGAATGAACAAGGTTATTTTGGGCGTGAATTTACAAATTATACATTCTAGTTTGTCTAAAGCTGAGATCGTCATTAAGACTTCAGGCATGATACAGCTTCGTCATTGGCACACTGGAATCTGTGCATCATCCAAGAAAAAATTATGGAGATCATAAATGACTTCGGAATAACCCTCGATCAAGTATTCAGGTAAAATCTTTATTGCAAAATATGTTTTAAATGAATGTTACTGAAAACCCAAAACTATAACCAAAGCATTACATGATTAAATACATTCAAATTTTAAATGATGGTTCGGAGAGTCTTTTTGACGATAATGCACACGATGACATAAACGGAGAAGAAGTGATGTAAAAACTCGATTCCATACAGCTGGCGAATATCACAGTGCGACAAAAAAAGAAAAATTGGAAGAACTTTTAAACAGACCTAGTAGGAATTGTTTATTAGGTCGAATATAGTACAAAACCGTGTTTGAAATATTTCTAATACCCTCAAAATCTTCTTCAAAAAGAAGGAGTACACATCCGACGGTGATAAATGTGCTAACAAGGAAGAGTTTCTGTTTTCCGCCTATTTGGATGGCGTACAGACAATCTCGGAAGTTAAAGAAGACCCTGCATCTAAAATCTATGGTGACATAGAAAATTTCGACATTATGCATAGATGTTTGCCAATGAATGCAAACATTTTGCGGTTTAAGCGAGCGACGAAGCTCTTTAAGTGCAGAAACATCAAATTCTCTACTTGTTGTTAAGCTAAATACTGAATAAATAATAACAATGTTAAGATCTAATAAATATGTTAAAGCTGTTGTCGGGTCAAGCAGCAAGCAACTAATTTAAACACAACAATTAATTAGTAACTGATGTTTTGCTGGTCGCAAGCCGACTCTCTTTCGGCCGCTCGGCTTTGCTAATTCGGCGTTATAGTTAGCGAGCATCCGCTCAGCCTATTCTGCAAGGTTGGCGCCACTCTCGTTCATCTACTTACTGCGCTCGCATCCTAAATTGGATTTCTTCTATTGTTTATATATCCTCATAAATCCTAATTTCATATGCGGCCTGAATAAAGTTTATAACGTTGAACCTAATTAAATTCTGATTTTTTATTTACGGCATTGAAAACGCTCAATGACCAAACAGCTGTTACTAAACGTTATTAAAAAGCTACTAAAGGCAAAAGACCATTTACAATGAGTTATTCGTTTTTTCGCTCATCTGCTGACCCTCAATGAGCGAGCTTTCAGTTGAATCGCTCTCTTAAGGTTGTTGTTGAGTAAGCATAATACGAGGGCTGACAATAAAGTAAGGCCTCCAATTTTTTTTTTCATAGAAAATGACATTTATTTACAAAAAGCGATACACCGTTGGAAAGGCCAAGGTCTTGGCTACTTTTCTACATAATCGCCATTTTTTTCCAACTTGTCTATGCCGGCAGAATACCACTCTCCCTCCGCCTCGCGCAGCCAGGTGTTGACCTCTTTCTGAATCTCCGCGTCACTATCAAACTTCTTCCCTCCGAGATGTTTTTTCAGGGTGGGGAACATGTGGTAGTCACTTGGGGCCTTCCTCTTCAAAACGGGCCACAACTTTGGTCGCACATTCTACGCGTTGCTTCATGTGGTCTTCGGTCAGCTGTTTCGACACCCATCGGGCAGAAACTTTGTGATACTGCAAGATTTTCACAAGGATATGACGGATTGTTTCGCTGCTACACACTCCTCCAAGCTTCTCTTCCAAGTTCCTAATTGTCGCACGGCGGTTTTGAGCATTTCTGCCTCCACTGCTTGAACAATCGCATCCGAGACCGACGGTCGGCCACTTCTCTCCTCGTCGTGAACATTAGTGCGCCCGGAATTGAACTCGCGGCTCCACTTAAGCACGTTTTTTATGTCCATACACTTTTCACCGTAAACTTCAACTAGTTGACGATGGATTTCAATAGGTGTCACCTTTTTCGAACTCAAAAAACGTCCCTGCAGAACTGGAGGTGTCGATTGGCCATGGGTAAGTGCTTACCTCGCCGATCACTACATGGGTACTTACTAAAGTGACCCTATAGTAAACGACGGTCGAACCACCTAGTCGACTCGAGTTTGCGATTAGCCCTGGGTAAGTGATTAACCCTATAGTAATCGAACGAAACCCTATAGTAATCGAGCATTAAAGCATAAGTACAAAATTACTTTTGTTGGCTTTTGTTTTTGTTCGCTTTTGTTTTTGTTATTCGGAAAGAGCATACACAAGATTAAAGACAAAACTTCGATTATGCTTTACATCGCTGTTTGTTTACGCGTCTTCGGTGCACTGCTTACAAAAACAATGGTCCAGAAAGAACAGTTTGTTTTATTTTGTGCTACTCTTTCGCTTAAACGCAGCTGTGTTTGCTGGCTGACGAAATTTTTGAAAGTGTTTTGTAGGGGGGCGCTGCTGCCGCCAAAGATTCCAGAAAAGTTGAAATTTTGAAGTAAAAATCGGGGCGTCTTTCAGTGGGTACGGTCAGCTTTATTGGGCTGCTTACATGCGATAACTAACTTAAAACTAGTACAAAAAAGACGATCGACGACAACCAACGAGCGAGAGAGAGGGCACAGAGGGGCGAGTGTGGATGCGCTCTTCAGCGCGGGTGCGCTCTTTAGCGCGGGTGCGCTCTTCAGCGCGGATGCGCTCTTCAGCTGAGCGGCACAACGGCCCCTCACCTAAACATTCTCCCCCCTTGCAATCGCTCGGGTTGCAACAAATCCCTCGTCGCTAGCTATGCGTCACTGCAGCTAGAGGGCGTACACGGGTCGATGAAGGCCCCCGTGTCGAAAATCCGGGTCCCGATGTTGACGCTGTTCCGGTTCAGCATCGACGCTAGGGTGGGCGCAGCGACCGCGTCCTGCGGTGGCCCTCGGGGAGAGGCGGAAAGTTGCCTAGGCGCGGATGACGCGAGCGGAAGAGCGGTGGACGGCACCCGATGAGTGGCGGACGAAAGCAGGGGAGCACTTGACGGCTGCCGGCCAGTGGCGAAAGAATGCCGAGGAGTTATTGAAGAGTGCCGGGAAGTCGGCGGCCGTGGATCGGTTTGGGAATGCCGGAAAATGGCGAACGCAGGGCGAGAAACACCCGAACCGCGCCGGGAGTTGGCTGATGACGGCCGACGGAGAGCGAGACACTCCGTGTACTGTCTCCCGCGGGCGGTGACCGGTGCTCCTTGGTCACGGGGTGCAGCAGCGTGTGGTGATCCTGACCACACGTCTTACAGCCGTCTCCACGCCGACAGGATCCGTCGGAGTGCTCGTGGGCCAGGCAGCTCGAGCAATAGCGGTTCGCGAGAGCCGCTCGGAGCCGCTCCTCGGCACTAAGGCGTAGGAAGCGCCGACACTTCTTCAATGGATGGATCCCATTGCAGACTCGGCATTGGTAGGATTGTGTACCTCGAGTACATCTGCTCTCCAGTGACTGGGCGTTGCGTGGGCGTGGCGACATTGTTCTGGATATGATCTTCGAATCCGATTCCGAACTGATCCGTGTGGGCACCTCTCCCTGATCCAGTGAGTCACCGAGGCTGCGGGCAACTCGTGCGGAAAACAGCCACGCTGCGGGGGTTGACTGGAGATAATGGGCCGGTTAGCACCCATCCGAAAATGGTCTCCTGACCGAGAAGCGACCCGCAGATGTTAGACTTGGAATTACCGAGGAGAATGGACGGAAGAATGTCAGCTCCTATTAACACATCGACTTGGGAGCTCTCAAAGAAGTTGGGGTCCGCCAGGGTAATATTGGGCAGCCCCTTGAGACGATCTCGCGAAATCGGATATGATGGCAGATTTCCTGCCAACTGCGGAAGAACGTAAGCCGCAGTCTCTAATTGTAGTCCGGGTCTTGACGGCGACCGAATGGAGAGATGGCACAATTTAGTAGACTGCGCGGAAATGGTTTGATTAAGGCCGGAAACTTGGGCTTGAATCGTCTTGAAGGGAGGCTTGACGAGGTTGAACAGTCGTTCCGTTATGAAGGTCGCTTCGGACCCTGAGTCTATTAGTGCTCGTGCCTGGACAGTGCACCCCAAATGGCACACGTTGATCAGGGCCGTGCCTAGTATGACTGCTCCCGACCCGGAAGCGAAACACACCTGCACATTCGACTGATCCTCTGAGCCGTTTACTGGCGTAGGCGGACTTGGAGCGGTAGGCGGCATAGGAGGACTTGGAGCGGTGGCGAACGGATGGCCGCGGTGCAGGAGGGTGTGGTGTCGGCTGTGGCAGGTGAAACAGGTACGGGCGCTCGTGCAGTCTCGCTGCTGGTGCCCTCGGCCAAAACAGTTTAGACATAACTGCTTCCTTGTAATGTAGCCAAAGCGCCCATTTACATCCATATTTAGAAACCGCGGACATAAGCGAATGGGGTGGTCCTCCCTCGAACAGAGATCGCAGCCCTTTTGGCCCGGAACCACTCGAGTCTCGTGTGAATTGAGCCTCCGAGCGGGGGCAATAAGAATTCCCGACCTTGGCGGAAGTTGCCCGGAGCTACTAGGCCTGACGTCATCGATTGCTTCCAGAGTGCGATGGCGCTCTGTCAGGAAATTGTCTAATTCCTTCCATGTTGGAATTTCGGCCTTGTTATGAACGGATTGCTCCCACATGGAAAGTGTGACTTTGGGGAGCTTTGACGAAATCATGAATACCAGGAGGCAGTCCCAGGCCTCAACATTGATGGCGGACATTGCTAGGGCTGTCAGACAACTCTGAATGGTGGCTTGGAGCTCCTTCAGCGCGACCCCGGACTCTTGAGAAATAGCCTGGAGGTTAAAAAGGATTTTCAACTGGCTATTGACCAGTAGCCGCCGGTTCTCAAAGCGGTCTGTGAGGCTTTGCCAAGCGACGGCAAACCCCTCATGGGTAAGGGGAGCCTTGGAAACAATACCGTGGGCGTCACCACTTGTTTTGGACAACAAGTGGAACAACCGCTCTACCGGGGTGAGCCGCGAGTTTTGAATGTAAATGGCCGTAAACAAGTCTCGGAAGGTGGGCCACCGAAGATAATCACCCGCGAAGACCTCGGTATCCACCGGAGGTAACCTGCAGCCTGTAGGCGCGGGCGTGTGGACATTGACGGGAGCCTGAGTGGATTGGGAAGCAATTTTCTCCCGAAGCTGGGCAATACATCTCGAATAGACGGAGTAACAGTAGCTGTACTTCGCTTCCCGCACTGTCGAGGCGGCCGCATTGTCGTCGGACACGGCTAGCAAATCGGAGCAGCTCTCATAGCTCTTCTCCACCTTCTCCCATAGTGCCCGAATTTGGTCCCGATGAACTTCGCACATGTATTGGGAGCCTATTTCCGTTTCTGGGGCGCCCGGAGTACTTATGTTAGCCTCAAATTGGATAATTCGATCTGTTGTGGCGATGAACTTTTTCAACGCCACTTCGACCGCACTTGGAGCCATTTTTGCAACGGAGTGAGTCTGCCTCTGTGAAGGACCGGGGTTGTATTGACGGATTCGTCACTCCTTGCCCTTGGACTGGCACTGGTAGCCTTAGGCTTCAAAAGAGGCGTCCGCGGAGATGCGGATTGAGATCTGTCCAAACGGATGGCTGGGATCGAACGCGGCTTTTGTCGTCTCCCGTGGGCATTCTCAGAGTCCAATTCGCTGGTCAGCGCTTGTCAACTGACTCGCGCAACAGGTGCCCCTGGTACGAAGGTGCCCCAGGTACGAAGTGGTGGCCGCTCGCACTAATGTGATGAGAACGGTGAGATCGCGGATCAAAGGCAATTACAAGGAGCAAGTGCGAACTAGTGGCGCCGATGTGGAAAGGAAGGTCCTGTGCGGCACAATTCGAATGTGGAAAGAAAAACTTCAGGACTCCAGAAAACCCACAAGGAGACGTGGTTTGCTCGGATTGCAGGCGGATGTTGACTGATGCGAAGTAGAAGCAGCGTTGGAGGCACGGAAAATGGAAAAAGTACCGGAAAATTCGTGCTTGTTCGGAAAAAAATGATGACGGTCTATATATGTATGTATATTTCGACTTGTGTGGTTCGTACTGAATTTAATATATACGGAGATATTAAATTCTTAACTATTTTTAATTTGCGGAGCCGGAAGGTGGACTTAACTTGGCTTGAATTTAACACACAATTCAAACACACAATTATAAAAAATTAATAATTAGTTTTTGGCTAACTGGTTCGGATTTAATTATGATGGAGCCAGAAGGGTGGAGTTGAAAATCTTTATTTTTAATCAATTGAGGTTAATTATTACCAAGCTGGAACGGTGGAATTGAAACATAAATCTTTAAGTAATTGAATTTCATTAACACGAAGCCGGGAAGATGGAATTAAAACCGCGGCTCTATTCGGACAGAAGGAGGATAATTAAATTAATTAATTATAATTTTTTTTTCGATAATTAAATTTTCGACTTTTGTTATTGAGTGGCCGGAAAGGTGAATTAAAAAACCCTGGCCCTTTGCTCGGACGGAAAAATACGAATTAAATAAATTTTGTAGTTATAAATATAAATAAATAAATTTATAATTAATTGATTTTTTTTTTTTTTTTTTGTTTTGGTTATATATTTCCTGGAACTGGAGGCAGAAAATATTGAGAAATATATGGGCATACATGCAAGTAGGGCAAGGGCATGTGGGCATACGATGGTACAGTGGAACGTCGAGAAGTGGACTGTATGGTTAAATTTTATCGGTTATATATTTTCCTGAAATTGGAGGCAGAAAATATATGGAAATATATGGACATGCATGCAGGTACGGATATATGTAAGGGCATGTGGGCATATATTGGCACAGTGGAGCCTTGATAAGTGGACTGTATAGTTGGGGGAACAGAAAAGTTATGTGGTGTAAAAAATGACACTGATTGAGGACGATAAAAAACAAATATTACGACAGCGGCGGACTGTTCGGTGAATTTGGAAATTCCGGAACTAATTCACACCGGTGGCCAATATTAATTATGCCTTCTTTTTGTCACCACACAATTTCACTGTTCACTTGCGAATTTTTCGCGGATTAATTGCACCAAAAAAATATGTATGTGCGTATGTATGTATGTATGTGGATGCACATATGCCTCGACCGTTGGCAAGCGAGTGGATAACGGAGAGGCCGAAAACGGCGAGGAATATGGGCAGCACACAAAACGGAGACGGATGGAAAAATTTGCAGAATTTTATGATTATTATATGTAGATTATTAGAAAATTTCAACCTGCCGTTGTGTCGGAAAACTCGGACTTGGAGTTGACACGGAGGGAAAACAATCTTGCAGCAGTGTGAACGAAATTTAATGTTCGGATCACTGCTGAAGACCGGCGGAGAGATGGAGACGGAAAAATGTACTTATCTTTTGGCGGAACAATGCCGAGAACTGCTGGCAGAAGAAAATCCAGAAATTATCCGGCTCGAAGGACCAATGTTTTGTAGGGGGCGCTGCTGCCGCCAAAGATTCCAGAAAAGTTGAAATTTTGAAGTAAAAAATCGGGGCGTCTTTCAGTGGGTACGGTCAGCTTTATTGGGCTGCTTACATGCGATAACTAACTTAAAACTAGTACAAAAAGACGATCGACGACAACCAACGAGCGAGAGAGAGGGCACAGAGGGGCGAGTGTGGATGCGCTCTTCAGCGCGGGTGCGCTCTTTAGCGCGGGTGCGCTCTTCAGCGCGGATGCGCTCTTCAGCTGAGCGGCACAACGGCCCCTCACCTAAACAGAAAGCATTTGAGTTAAGAAGTGCAAAGCGAATCAATCGATTATTAGGTGAGTGACTTAAAAAATAATATATGTTTTTAATATAAAATATGTTTATGTATATTTTATGTATAAATATGTATAAATATATTTTAGCCAATGAAGTGGTCTTGACGTATAATGTGGATGGCGTTCAGGGGAAAGGTGCCCTAAAAAAAGAAGAAAATTTCTTTGGAGTTCTAATCGGTGAGTATTTTAAAAGATAATTGTTTAATAATCATTATACACTTCAATTTATTAAAATATGTTTAATCCTTTTTATTTGTAGATTCAATAACTGCAGTCGGCGGTATTGGCCCAGCTGAGGAACAATTGAGAAAGGTCATGCAGCTCCAAAAACAGAGATTTTAGAGAAAACTCAAGCAGCCTAAAAGTAATGAAAGAACAAACTCCGTTATAAAAAAAAAAAAATTTTAACTAAATAAAAACTGTAATTGCAATTGTACATGTTTTTTTATTTATAATGGCAGGCCCCTCCATGGGGTCCAATGTAAGTACTTACTTCACCGACCTCTTCATGGGGTCCGATGTAAGCACTTCTTTTACCGACCCTTCAATGGGGTCCAATGTAATCACTTATTTTACCGGCCGTTCCATGGGGTCCCATGTAAGCACTTACTTTACCGGTCGTTCCATGGGGTCTAATGTAAGTAGTTTCTTTAAAGACCCTAATATGATGCACTATTTCACTAGTTCGTTAGTAATCGAGGCGGTGGCGATTGACCCTATTTGCGGACATTTCATACAAAAACGGAAATTAAGAAACGCATAGCTAGACGCCACTTTGTAAGTAGTGGTGGTCTGCTGGTAAGTGCTTATTTCACCAGCAACGAACTAGTGCTCAGAACTGCAGGGGTATTACAGAACGCAATTCGCACTTGGACGCTGACGCGAGGGGTACCTTCATCGTTGACGGCTGCTCAGCCAAGACTGAGCGGTCGGGGAAGCCTTACCCAGCAGCAAAGTGGTAGTGGGGGAACCAAGAAACACGGCGGTGTTGCCACATTTCGCCTAGCGCGTGATCTGGCGGAGTTGCAGCGTTGGAGACCTTACTTTATTGTCAGCCCTCGTAAGAACACCTAAACGGAGAACTGTTAACCTAAAACAAAAACAAGGAGCAACGAAAAGTTCTGTACAGAGCGAGAGCACTCGAGTATCGTCTTTTTCGGTTGTGTTAGAGAGCAGACCGAAACACGAAAAACGGTCTGTTTTATTTGCGAGCTCTGGTTTTAACGCTGTCTAGTACGGCAGCCGCCATTATGAGTGAGGATGAGAGAGGATGCGTCATTATTCATTATTCATTAGTCATTATTATCAGTACTAGGCTTTAGTTAAAGTGATGAAGGAAGAGAAAAGTACATGGTATAATTTAGTCGGGAAACTCGACTGTTTCCTTTCTACAAGTTTCATTTACTAACATTCAAAAGTTACTCACATTGTTGTATGTACTTTTAAATACTTCGACCAATATATGTCAAAATTATCAAATTGATAGGTATAAATGACTGTCAATATTGTCATGGCGTAAAATATAAGAAAAATCCAATATCCGTACAGAAATTTTATCCACAATTGAAGAGACATTTGAAAAACCATCAAGAAAAGCAAAAAAAGTGACATATAGCAAATTCTAAATCCTGTCATAGCATTGTCAATCATAGCACATATAAAGATCAAAAATATTAAAAGCCACATCCATATTCTTGTAATAAAATTTGATGTACTTTTAAAAATGTAAACAATAAGTTGTGGCGCCTGCGATTTTTCAAACAGTAGATGTTCAGAACGTGAATGATGGGGCCCAAAAATATGATGAAGCAAATTATCCTGTGTTCTATCTTCAGCTTTTTCTTTAAAATATTGGCGTGAAGTTATCCAAAATACCAAAAGAAATCCGGTTTTTACAGTTAACGGGATCCAAGGTGGAGTTCCTTTATTTTGTGGATGAACAAATCCAACTTGCTCCAGATTGAAAGTAAAACTCTAAAAAAAAAAAATAAAAATATACTTTGTCATTAAGGGGTTTTTAAAAGAAATAAGTAATTCAAAAGTATTGTAACTTTACTATAGTAGTATTATAAAACTAGTAGTTTTTTAGTTCATCATAAATTTTGATTCGGCCCAAGTATTCAAGTAAATATAAATATTGTATGACGGTGTGTTAAATTAGAATTGGTTATCCCTCGCTGCAGTCAGTGATGTTGCAGACGCTGTAGCGATGTTAGGCTGGTTACCCCTGGCGGTTGCCGGGGGGGCTAGGCTCTTCCTTGCAGGCGACGAGCGTTGTTTAGATCCCTGGCGGTTGCCGAGGGAAATCTCTTTAACGACGGGAGTTACGATGCAAGCACTTGCTCCGTTGTCACGGCCCTTGAGGCGCGGTGACCAATTCAACAAAATGAATTTACTGTTTAACGACTGTGCCGGAATTTGGTTTTATAAGTGGTCTTTATTCATTGAGACTCTGACACAAACTAAAACTGAAATCTAACAAAAAGTATTTCATAGCGGCCACGCAAATGTGCAGTGCTTGCCGCTATATATGGGCATCTGGCCAGATGGGCATCCGGCTGCTCGGTTAACTTCAGTTAACTACTCCCCCTTCAAGAATGAGGCCGCCCTCGGCCGACCCTATTTGGGTAATCATCTCTTTCACTTGGGCCGCGGTTTTTCGGGCCTGAGTGACTCGCCAATAGGGCAAGTCGATGCAAATTAAAGCGCAGCATATTGCTCCCGCTATGAACACCAACTGATGTAACTGATGGTGGTTAATCTTCTTCCAGAACTCTTTAATATGCTCCAGATTACGTTCACTCAACCGGTGAAGGTAAGGAAGGCTAAGAACGTTGCGTTCCATGGTGACGTTCAGGGAAGGTGAGCTGGCCACTCCTGGAGCCCTCTTCTGGGCTGTGTCATGATTGACCAATCGGGTTTCATTGACAATGGAACCCTCTTTTCAAAAGTGACGAGACATGTGCCCCTTATGTGGACACAGGTGCCATTATCCACACACACGCGAGCCGAGCGATCATTTACAATTACTATCCCCTCATCAACGTAAGTGATGGGGTGTAAATCGCTTTGTTGGCAAAACGTAGCTCCTGATGTCGGGGAGCACTTCGGGGACGGTGTCTTCCAGCCTGAGCATGGTGTCGCGATGTGACACTGGTAAAACGGTGATATTGCTGCAGGCCGACTTTATCTTCGGAAACTTAATGATAAAATGTAATATGTTATCGGACTGTAAAATTTTAACGGACGATACGGACAAAACATCTCTAATCGCGGTCTCGGTGGGCTCTTCCATCCACACACCTTCCAGGTCCTTCCAATATTAACTTTGGCAAGTGCCACTGCTAGCATCAACCCCTAAGCTCCCTTGCTATCATCCTATTTCGAGTCAAAAGCATCTCGTATAGGTGCCCAGTATCAATTTGGGACTTTTTTGCTGACCTCAGAAGTTGGTTGAAGGTAGCGGAAATTTGATTGATTTGAATTTGTACTTTGTTGTTAATATTAACCTGCCTATTGTTTGCATTTGTTAATTGGAATTCATTAAATTTAATTCTTTCAAAATCTTCTGCGTCCGGCGTTCCTGCCACTACTTATAGCACAGTCCCTAAGAAGTCTAAACTTCTTGCTACCCTATGATGGATGCTCAAAGAGTCAAGCAGGTCGCGTAGGAGTCGCAACAGGTCGCAACAACTAGGAGTTTCTGCATGTGAGATGACGGTCATCCCATTAGTTTCTTCGATGACGCGCCTATATTCCGAGAGATTCGCTGAGTGCTGTATGAAACCGAATTCCTCCCATATCAGATTCGACCATCAATGATGGGAGTGTATTTGGCTTTGGAATAGTCCGTGACGCGTGCCGGTGTTGCGGCCAAAAGGAAAATCAGGGATATAAACACCTGTAATTTGGATGTGTTATGAATTTTGTTGAAATTAGGTAGCCCACCACCAAAGCATGATTTAAACTAATAAAGGGAGCAAAACTTGTGCCAAGTGGCTAGGAAAAAGATAATAAAATGAGAAATTATCAGGCGAGCGATAACATGGTCACGCTCGGCCTACCTAAGGTTGTCTTTGTGGACCACCCTCCCTTTAATGAGGACTGTTGTCCCCATGTCCGCCTCAACGGTTTTCTCTTCACATAACGGTGAGAGTTTGTTGCCTAGGCGTCTGTTGGACTTCACCAGGACTTTTTCGCCAACCTTGAATACTCTATTTTGGCGGGAAGTGTTTTCCCTGTCCCTGAGTTTGTCTTGGGCGAGTTTTATTCTATCCTGTATTTCATTTTGTGGTTCGTCTGATTGTGCCTGCACCACGTCAGCCGGCCTCTTGTCGATGACCGAATGGATAGACTTGTTATATTTGGCCGTGGCCACAAGAATCAGCTCTACGGTATCGCTGATGCCTTTATCGATCTTAAGGCATCTAGCAAGCTCTACCAAAGTGCTGTGGAAGCGCTCCACTTCTCCGTTGGAGACACTGTGTAGGGGCGGAGCATATGAGATGCTAACGCCGAAATGGTTTTCCAGCATGGTCACGGTGGTGTGCGAGTTCAACGATGGTTCGTCGTCGCAATACACGACCTTGGCCCTGGGGAAAATATTTATCAGCTATAAATATTTATTATACTATCCCGCCTTTCATCAACTGCAAAAATGTCCGTTACTCGGTTTTTGCAATGCCAAAATTTGGTGGCACGGAATTGCCGAATTAGTTTGTCCTGTATCACTGCTAGCGTGTGCAAATCGCAATGAATGGCGTTTATTATGTTTGCGAGCTCCTCCAGCAATGACTCCTCGCAAGTGAAGTCAATAATATTCCGTCTCTTGTTTCCAAAGAGAACGAAGCTCCGCTTTGACGGAGAGCGTGCTTCCTCCAGAACTATCTGGTTTTGGAAGGAATTGAGGGGCTTGTCCGTATTGAATACCCACCGGAGTTGGTATTTTTACCAAATACCATTTCCGATTGTTTAGTTATATGGCAGCAATAGGATATAGTCAGCCGATGAAATTTGGTATGTCGTATTATTTTGTGAAAAATAGCATTCATACAAAATCAATCCTGAGATCCGGATCAAGAATATATATGTATACATTATAGGGTCGGAGATGTCTCCTATACAGCATTGCACACTTTTGACCAAAATTTTAATACCCTCTGCCAGGGTATAATAAAGGGGGCTGCTAACGAGAAATATACAAATTCTGCCGCTGCATCTTTATAATTTGCTATATTTTCTAAATCTTAAGCCTAACTTATATATCGTTGATATATGTGAGCAAGTTCGCACAAGATCGAATATGAGCTTCCTCTCGCGGTCCGCCCTAATCTTTTTTATACTAGATTGGAGATAACTAGAGATAACAAATTTAATATTTAACTTCAATAAAGAAAAATTCAAATAAAACCAAATTCAAATACTAATTAAAACGGCGTATCCGTTTACACCGGCCCGTTGAAGGCCTCCATCTGCCTTTAACCAACTGGACTGCTCTCCTAAACTCTGTTCCTGAGCTAGTTCTGACGACGGCAACCACGACTATTCCGTCCGCGCCGGCGTGCGTTGCGACGACTCTTGTAGCCCCAACACGTACTCACGGGACCATCGCTGCCAGAATGTTCTCTTGATTCGCGAGACAAGCCACCATCGACGCAAGCATGTTAGTCCCTGCTCGCCCGGGGTCCATTTTTGTCCAAAAGTGTGCAACGCAGTGAAGGAGACATCTCCGACCCTATAAAGTATATATATTGTTGATCAGGATCACAACCTGAGTTGATATAAGCATGTCCGTCTGTCTGTTTCTACGCAAACTAGTCTCTCAGTTTTAAAGCTATCGTCTTGAAACTTTGCACATACCCTTCTTTCCTTTGCACGCAGTATATATGTCGATACGACCGGGATCGGCTGACTATATCCTATAGCTGCCATATAACTAATTGATCGGAAATGGTATAGCTTTGGTGTTTTTAAAGCTAGAGAATTCGAATTTGGTACGAATGCTATTTTTGGCAAAATAATACAACCTACCAAATTGCATAACGATCGGCCGACTATATCTTATAGCTGCCATATAACTAATCGATCGGAGATGGTATTTGGTAAAAATACCAACTTTTGTTTTTTTGAAGATGAAAGCTTGGTACTTTGTTTTAGATTTTTTATTGTAATAAATTGGTTATATTATGATATTCTCATAAGAATTATGATATTCTCATAAGAATCGGCCAATTTAATCCGATGTTTGCGATATATATCCGGTTTTAACTGCAAGGGTATATCAACATCGGCTCCGCCGAGTTAGCTTTCCTTTCTTGTTTTAAATAAATTTGATGTTACTTTAACTTTTCCATCGATTAAAATTTTTAGCGGACTGTAAATATCAGAGCTTGCAAATAACTGTTAACTTTTTTTTCCTTATGTTCAAATTATGAGAACAACCGAATAAAATTTTGACAATCACTCTCTCTCAGAGCAGGAGACTTATTTTCTTTTGAGTGTTTTACGTTGCTTTCAGACTTTTTGATAAAAGACTCATTGAACAACACTTATTTTGAGACCCAGCAATCGGTTAACAGTTATTTGCGAGCTCTGGTACAAACTGTGTTTTGCCTCGTGATTTTGTGCCTGTGTGTCTTAAGACGCAAAACACCCGGGTATTTCGGTTCCTTGTGCAGATCATACCAGCCACCCTCAAAAAGAGTGGTATGAGAGAATAAGTCACCAAACTCTTGTCATTTAACCTTTAGAAGCAAGTTGCGAGTCAACCGAAATTACTCTCCCCATTTTGGCGGTCTGTGAAAAACAGCAGTAAAAACGACAAAACACCACCTGTACCGGGCAGTCGATACTTGGGTTCGAGGAATTGAGGACCTTTGTCTCATTCCTTCAATCACATAGCCTCAATTGACCCCTTGTATCGATTTCAAAAAATTCCGCTGACCTAACTTAGATGTGTTAACGAGCAGTTAAGATAGTATATATATTTAAAATAATGGATGTAATTGGTCGATACTTAAAGGAATTTCATAATAAAATAAAATTGTAGGAATACAAAATTTAAAAAAAGTCCCAAGCTATTTTTTTATTTCCCATATTTTTCGATATGTGTCTGGGGATGTTGCTTGTTTCTTATGGATTCTGAATGTTATATCCATTATATATAGATTTTGGTGGAGTGAGGGTATGAGTAAGTTTATTTGTGTGTTCCATTCGTATTTATTGTTAATTGTTAATCCTAGGGTTTAAGCGAGGTGACGGTGGGTATTTGTATGTTGTAGCAGGTTATAGTACAAGTGCAGTTGCGTTTTTTGCAAATGTGCAGGTGTTGGCACTTTGCTAGGGAAAGGGATGCTCCGGAATATGAGCGCCAAGTGTTTATATTATTTAAAATGTATTCTAAGTTGAGGTTTTTGTTTCTGTTTTCTTGGCAATTTATTATGCGGAAAAAATCGTCGGCGTATGCGTTAAGTTTAATGTTTTTATGTAAAGCAATGTTATTTGCAAGTTTATTGTAGTCTATTAAGAATAGTGTTACTGGTATGTGTGATCCTTGGGGGATACCGTTATATAGGGTATGAGAGTTAGATATGTGCGGTCCTACACGGAAAATTATTTTCCTATTGAGCATACAATTTTTTATGTAATTTGTTTTTTTTGGTCCTATTTTCCACTTTTGGAGTTGGTCTGTTATGGTGTGCACCCCTACTCGATCGAAGGCTCTTGAGAAGTCAAGAGAGATGAGTGATGTGTGCTTCTTTGTCTTCATTATGAGGTAGTCTGAGGTAGAGTAGAGTAGACTATCCGAAGTCGATTTTCCTTTTTTGAAGCCAAATTGGTTTTGATTAAATACTTTATTCACGGTTACGGCATTTTATTCACGGCAGTTGAGGGATTTGGGTCTGTATGAATTTATTTTTCTTTTTTCAGTTTTTGGCTTCAGGAGCGGTATAAGGAGGCTTGTTTTATGGGCCTGCGGTATGTGACTGTCTAGCTTTTTGTTAAAAAGGTCTTTTAATCTGTTTTATTGTGGTAGGTGAGCTGTTTTTTATAATTTCATGTGAGATTCTATTTAACCCTGGAGTGGCTCCCTTAGGCGTTTGTAAGGCTGATGTTAGTTCGAGTAGAGTAATCTTTTCTTGTATGGTTTTGGCTGTTTGGCAGGGGGTGTAGTTGTTTGGTTGCTTTTGTATTTGTTGTTTCGGAACTCCTCTGAGAAGTGCCGATCGTTTGAAAGCTTTGAGAAGTTACGTGCAAATGTTATTAGGGGTGTTATTTTCGGGGTTTAGTATTGTATGAATTTGTATGACTGGGTTAAGTCCGCAAAAGCGTCTTATATTGCGCCATTTTTTGGATGAGGGTGTTGGCGGATCTGTGGTGGATGTAAAGGAGTTGGATGCTTCATTTTTACTTTTTTTATTTAAAATCTATATTTGGCATCCTTGCGTCTGTAATCTGTTATGTTTTGAAGGTTGCGATAAGGGTGTTCCAAGCTAATTTTTTTTCTTTTTGTAAGTGAGCTGAGTTTTTATTCCACCAGGGAACCTTATATGGTTTAGTATTTGGTGAGGTCTGCGGGATAGAAATGTTCGCAGTATGCAAAATGACTCTGTTGATTTGGGCGGCCTCTTGTTTACATTTTCATAGGGGGCAAATTTGGAATCATATTTGTGTGTGAGGGCAAAGTACTGTTTAAAAAAGTGTTTGTTGTATTTATTTACACTGATTAATGAAAAAATGGAGATGATTATTGGGAAGTGGTCGCTCCCATGAAGGTCATTGAGTATTTTTCACTTGGTGTGTGGGGCTAGTGTGTGGTATGTAGTCACGCACGCGAACAGTTTCGTATCCAATTTGAAGTACTTCGGGAAGTTTGTGGGATTCAAATGTTAAAATTATTAGGCCTGTTTCTGTTAGTGAGTCGGTGGTATTGGGGTTGGTGTTGTTGTAGTTTGTTTCTTCATTATTTTTATACCCTTGCAGAGGGTATTATAATTTTGTCCAAAAGTGTGCAACGCAGTGAAGGAGACATCTCTGACCCTATAAAGTATATATATTCTTGACCAGGATCACCTCCTGAGTTGATATAAGCATGTCCGTCTGACCGTCTGTCCGTCTGTCTGTCCGTCTGTCTGTTTCTACGCAAACTAGTCTCTCAGTTTTAAAGCTATAGTCTTGAAACTTTGCACACACCCTTCTTTCCCTTGCACGCAGTATATATGTCGGAACAGCCGGGATCGGCCGACTATATCCTATAACTGCCATATAACTGATTGATCGGAAATGGTATAACTTTGGTGTTTTTAGAGTTACAGAGTTCAGATTTTGTACGAATGCCACCAAATGCCACACTATAGGCCGACTATATCTTATAGCTGCCATATAACTGAACGATCGGAAATGGAATTTGGTAAAAAAACCAACTTTGGTATTTTTGAAGATGGAAGCTTGGTACTTTGTGTTAGATTTTTTATTGTAATAAATTGGTAATATTATGGTATTCTCATAAGGATCGGCCAATTTAATCCGATGTTTGCGATATATATCCGCTTTTAACTGCAAGGGTATATCAACTTCGGCTCCGCTCGAAATTAGCTTTCCTTTCTTGTTTTTACTTCTATTACTTTTTGGGGTTTAAGCTCTTGAAGGAAGGTCTCTTCATAAATATATCTGAGGTCGTTGCTGTAGAGGAGTTTAGTGTTTCCATGTCTTCGATTTTGTTTAGTTTGAGCAGTATTTTGGCTTTATGGGGGTGTTTTTGTTTTTTTTAGGAGGGTTCCGTCTCGTGTTTTTTTTTACGGAATCAACTTCTCCTCTGCAGGTATAGTCTATGGATTTTTCGATTATGGAGGGGGAAACTGTCCTAAATGATTCAATGTCCTTTCTTTTTACTACTATGAATTCCGGATCTTTATGATGGTATGTTTTTGGGGTGTATCGTCCTACATCGGGTGGTCCGTGCATGGTTAGTTGCAAGGGCCTTGGACCTGGGTTGAGCGTGTTTTTTGTTGTTGGGTTTTTAGATTTTTCTTTGTGGTCAATATTTGTTTGTTAAATTTTTGCTGATAAGCTTTATGGGGTTTGTTCACGAAGTTTTTCACTTTGTAATACAACTCTTCATACAACCTCTTCAGAGGTTGAAGTGGTACTGGTTCTGTTAATGCAGATTCTACATATAGGCCCTATATTGACAGCATTCTTGTTTGAAGCTATATTTCAATTTGAGTCGCAAATTTTAGGTTGATTGACAAACAAAACTAAACAAGACAAACAAACCCAAGAATATAAAAAACATATACATACCTTAGCTAAGAAAAGAATGAGAGAAGTATTACATAAATAATCACTTTATAGAATAACAGTAGTTAAAACAATGGTCTGTATTTTCTGGTTTAATGTCGACTGCATTTCACTTACTAAATATCCTAGTGGCACTAGTCCATTCGAACTAATATAACTTACCGAAACCTTTGTAGGCAACTCATCTTCATTAATATTCATGCCATATATATATTGAGTAATAAGTAAAAATTCTGCATATATAACTACAAAAAAACTAGACCGCATCATGGAACGCCGCTGATTTGGAATCATCCAAAGAATATTAGCCCATATAAGTAAAACAAATGTTAACCAGCTGTGATAAACAATTGACCAAATCTGAAAACATAAATATACAAAATTTTAAATTTTCTGACATGATTTTACGGGGTAAAAGGGTATCAATCCTTTTTCTATAGTGGATTAAAGGAGGCCCCTCAAAAAAAAAAGATATAAAAAATATGTTGCATATGTTTTGAAACAATTAACATAAGCAATTAACAATTAACTAATTAACTCAGTAGGGAAACAGAATACAAATATCCGATAGTCCGATTTGGCTGAATATTCCGTTTTTATACCTGTTTAATTTGGAATTTAAGATTTCTCTTATCTTAATTCGATTTAAGATTTTTATGTATCTTTCTTGTAAGAGAGTTGTACAAAATAAAACAGTTTCAAAAAGGAACTCATTGGAGTAACACCAAAGTTATTTCGAGCTCCTCTTAACACAAAGAAAGCCAATTTAGGGTGTGAGCGCAAAGAGATAATGAACGACAGTGCGATTTCGATTTTATTATTGGGCGTTCGTTTTAATTTTTAAAAAGTTTCAGTTTTATGATTATTTTTATGTTTTCTTTTATTTTTTTTTGTTACTTTTCATATATACTTTATTATTATTTCTTTTAAATGCAGTCTATTACAATTTTTTATAAAAATAAGTGACGGACATGTCGGATGACAAAATTCCGGAGGGACTCCCTGGAAATTTTATTAGCCGAAATTTAAGTATTAAATTTTTTTTCATTAAAACTATAATTAAAGAAAAATAAAAAAAAATTATAAAAGTAAAAAAAGTTAGAAGTCCTTACTAGGATTTAAACACAAAAATATTTTACATAAAGTAACTACTCTATGCATTACGCTACCACCCCGTCTTAAACTGCAGCGACTAAAAATACTATTTGTTCTACTGACTACCACATCGGCGCATTGAAAACAGAAACAAGAAATTGAAAATGAAATTGAAAGCCAAACAATTTTTACGCCGTCTTGCGAGCAGTCACACATACATACAAAAATGCACCCTTTTTTACGCAGAGTTCTAAAAATAGAATAGTATGTATGTGCGTTCCCCCCTCACCAACAAGCTCGACAAAAAAAGTTCCGTTTTGGGCCCTGATGTCCCATCTATGTAATTTATAATCTTTGCTTTTACCCGATCGTTCCTATGGGAGCTATAGGATATAGTTTCCTGATCTAAATGATGTTCATACTATATGTGGCTAGGATAAAATAATAACGATTGGTAAAGTTTAATATCGATATCTCCAAAACTGACCGAGTCATTAATTAATTAGTGCATGGGTCCGATCCCTTGAAACTCTATCTTTGGAATTTGTATCTAAAATCGTGTTAAATGCTTGGATATTCTGCAATTCGGTGCTTTTAAATTGTCTATTTGTTTGGCCAGGTGAGCTTTTTTTGAAAGGTTTTAGAGGACTTCATGTTCATTTTAGAATTTTATCTTCTAAATTGTTTCTTCTACTTTGATTTTGTTTGATTTTTATTTAGTTGATGTTGGCTAATTTTCTTTTTATTTCTACTATTAAAAATAGACAATTTTTTATCTTACTCCTTCATGCATGAAACAGGTAAATTGTTATGTAACAATTTGAAATTACGAAATTGAAATTGTTCACTATTATTTTTGTTCCTATCTTCCTGAAATATTTTATGTTTCCTCAAAGGACACCACGATAAATAACAGATTTTGTAATTTCTTAAACTGTTTTTTATCCTTATATTTTTGGTTTATCGGAGAAGTAAGCCTCTTTTTACTATCTTCGGCATAATAATTTGTGGATATAAATCTGCACCAAGTATTTGACCAGGTTTTTCAAAATTGGGATCGACTAAATAATAGCCCTTCCAATTAAATTTGTTAATATTTATTTTATTTGTGGGAAGAGTTTAACTTAATTTTGGTATATTAATTGCGTTTGTGCTAAATTCCTTTGAATATTTGTGATTTATTTATTATTTTTAATTTGTGATTTGAAACACAGGCACCTGTTGGTGATACTCATCTTATTTGTGTAGGAGATTTTATTATTGGCAATTTTAATTTTTTTTTAACGTCCTTTTTAGAAATTAAAGTACTTTGTGACCCATTTTCAATCAAAGCTCTGAATGTTTTAAATTTACCATCTTGACCTTTTATTTGAACATAAGCGGTAGCCAACAACACTTGTTCAGAAGTCATGCACTTATTCACTATTGCCTTGTTTATGTGGATCATGCAACGGTGATTTCTATGGCAAAACGAGCATTCTAACCAGCTGTTGCACTTTAGTATCAGAACCATTTTTTAACAAAGTCCATTCTTTCTTGTGGACATAATGCTTTAAATTTATAGAAATAAACTAATTGATGCCCGTACATTTTGCGCTATGGGCATGTTTGGTTATTTTTATACCCTTGCAGAGGGTATTATAATTTTGTCCAAAAGTGTGCAACGCAGTGAAGGAGACATCTCCGACCCTATACAGTATATATATTGTTGATCAGGATCACCTCCTGAGTTGATATGAGCATGTCCGTCTGTCTGTTTCTACGCAAACTAGTCTCTCAGTTTTGAAGCTATCGTCTTGAAACTTTGCACACACCCTTCTTTCCTTTGCACGCAGTATATAAGTCGGAACGGCCGGGATCGTCCGACTATATCCTATAGCTGCCATATAACTGATTGATCGGAAATGGTATAACTTTGGTGTTTTTAGAGTAACAGAGTTCAAATTTTGTTCGATAGCTATTTTTGGCAAAAAAATACGACCTACCAAAGTTCATTAGGATCGGCCGACTATGTCCTATAGCTACCATATAACTGATTGATCGGAAATGTTTTTGAAGCTAGAGAATTCGGATTTGGTACGAATGCTATTTTTGGCAAAATAATACAACCTACCAAATTGCATAACGATCAGCCGACTATATTTTATAGCTGCCATCCGAACTAAACGATCAGAGATGGTATTTGGTAAAAATACCAACTTTGGTATTTTTGAAGATGGAAGCTTGGTACTTTGTTTTAGATTTTTTATTGTAATAAATTGGTTATATTATGATATTCTCATAAGGATCGGCCAATTCAATCCGATTTTTGCGATATATATCCGATTTTAACTGCAAGGGTATATCAGCTTCGGCACCGCCCGAAGTTAGCTTTCCTTTCTTGTTTATTCTATTATCATTATTTGTTGGTAACTAATTTCAAACTGATGGCAACGAACTAAGCCGTTGATCTAAGAATTCTATGACAACCTTTAAATTTTGGACTTCATAGTATTTTTTAACTTGGCCCTCAAATTTGGGCCAATGATGGGAAATCAGGGCCTAAAAGGGTCAACTTCTTTCGTCGAGCTTGTTGGTGAGGGGGAAACGCACATCCATACCACTATAGGAAAATTGACCACTTTTTCTGGACAAAAATAATATTTTAAAAACGAAACAAGATATTTAAGTTCCATGTCCAATGTTCCATGTTCCAAGTTCCATTAAGATCCATGACGAAAGGGTTGAATCACATATGACAACATAGAGCGTAAAAGATCCTGGTTGAAGCACGGTGAGTCGTCTCTAACAGTGGAAAATCCAGGACTGTATGGTGGGATATCAGAGGAATTATCCATTATAAAGTGTTGCCAAACCATCAATTCTGACCTCTACTGTGAACAACTGGAGCGATTGAAGATTGCACTTGAACAGAAGCGACCAGCCATGGTGAATCGTAAGGGCGTTGTGTTCCATCATGACAACGCAAGGCCCCATACATTTTTGGTGACGCGTCACAAGCTACGGGAGCTTGGTTGGGAAGTGTTAATGCATCCACCTTATAGTCCGGATATTGTCGTTTTTTGGCCATGCAAAATTTTTTCGATGGACAAAAATTAAGTTCAAGGGAGGATTGTGAAAATCGAATCGCCAATTTTTTTGCTGGTAAGGAGAAGGACTTCTTTAGGATAGGCATATGAAAGTTACCATCAAAATGGCAGAAAATCATCGAAGGCAACGGTACATATAGTACTTATATCGGACAATGCTAATTATGTTCCTTCCTTCCTCTCTTTCTCTTAAGCGAACGGTCGTGTTTTTTTGTGCGCACTGCGTTTATGATAAATATTGGTAAGCCGGTGTTTACATACTTGTGAATTAAATATATTCTGAATCTTAAGAATCTTAAAGCTTAAACCGTATCGCTTCGCTAGTGCTGTGGTATATTTGGAGTCGGTATATATTTGGAGTCTGTGGTATATAAATTAATAATTTGCCTAAATTATATTCCAAGCATAGCTCAGCTCTGCTTCTTCCCCGTCTTATCTGTATTTCGGCATTTCTCCTTTGCACTCTCCAAAGCTCCTGCTTCGGCTTTCTATTTGGCACAGTGGTTCAAGGTATAGTGTTTTTTAACTTTTTATATATAAAAAGTATATTTTGTTTATTTATTAAAAAATATGGAATTTAAACTTGTCTGTGCTATTAAGTCTTGTAACAAGGCAATTTCCTCATCCCAGCCTGCCATCCATTGCTGGCTTTGTGAGAACGTCGTAAACGCCAAGTGTGCCGGGTTCACAGCATCAGTTTCGGATGGCATTTCCCGTAGGTCTGGGATACATTATTGTTGTGAAAATTGTCGTGCTGTGCAAGACGAAATGAGGCCGTTCATGAGACAGACCAAAAATGGATTTAAAGAGTTGACCACTGGTTTTCGTAAATTCAATCGCCATGGCATCCCTTCAGGTGATGCCACAGGTCCTAGGGAACGAAACCCCCATTTGAGTCACCCAAAAGGGTATTCCACAGTCCGGACCACCGGCACCGACTGATGCTGCAGTTCTCGTACCTGCAACACCAAAACCCTTACAGGGTTACCGAAACCCTTACGATGGATTCCTCCATCGAAACTTATATTTGTTTCTCGGCTTGCCCCTCATACTTCTGAAATTGATATCTTGGCTTATATCAAAGCCAAAACTAAAACCGATATAAAGGTGGAGGACATACAAAAATTTAAATATACATATTTAAGGCGCACGTCATCTTTCAAGATCCGGGTGCCCCCGCTGATATTCAAGGCGATTTGTTCACCCAGTTTTTGGTCAGAGAACATCTTCGTCCAAGAACATAGGCCTAGTACTGCAAAGCAAGAGTTTTAAAACCAGTGGAAGTGAAACTTCCCCATATCGGAACCACCGACCAACCTTCCACTTCTTCTTTGCCCACTAACCCAAAAAACTAGTATCGTCACTAACACTTACCTATCAGAATACTAGGGGGCTACGTAGCAAACTCCCCAAGCTATATTCCAATAGTTTTTCCTTTTAACAGAAACTTGGTTAAATCCGGAGATCTTTAGCTCCGAAGTTTTTCCAAGTAAGTTCACCACTTTTAGACGGGATCGATGTCAGCGAAGAGGAGGTAGAGTCGTCATTTCGGTAGACTCTACTCTTGCTTCTGAAGAGGTGAAATCACGAGAGTTTGGTGACATAGAATTTATTTGCGTTAAAATCACTATGTCCGTGAAAGCTTTATACATTACATGTTCATATATACCTCCTATGTCTGAACCGCCCACATATTGGCAGCATTTGTCCTCTATTCGATACGTCTTTAATTTTATGACGGATCGTGACCAACTCGTAGAGGTGGGCGACTTTAATATCCCAGAATTAAAGTGGTCCAACGTCGATAACTCACCATCTTTGACACTTATAACTTACCATGACTTCACCGCGTGCATGTTTGACATGTCCCTAGGTCAGGTTAACCATGTTAGAAATTCGCTAGGTCGGCTTTTAGACTTATGTCTTGTGTCTGATCCTGATGGTACTGCTCTCTCCAGAGCTTTTCCCCTTTCAACCACAGAGGATCCATATCACCCCACGATGGAGGTCTCAATCGAAACCACTCCTGGTATCGATCAGATGTCTCCACGCGTGGTAAATAAGATTTGCTGTTTCCATACAGCTGATTTTCACAAACTTAATAGCCTTATCGAGACATTTGACTGGTTTGATATTCTGGCGTGCACTGATCTTAATGTCACTTTAGAAAAATTTTATTTTACTTTAAATACATTTTTTGACTCATGTGTGCCTTGGAATTATATTGACCGCTGCCGAATACAACTTACTCAGGATCCAAAGCAGTTTTATAATTTTGTAAACACTAAGCGTAAACACGTATCTTTTTCACCCCTGCTTACGTTTGAAAATTCTTCTGCGACTTCGGATCAGGCCATTGCCGATCTATTCGCAGAATTTTTTCAAACAACCTATTCTCCTTCTAAATTGACTGATCAGCCTTACGCATATAACATTCAAGCAGAAAATCTTATTTTCTGTCCGTTTTTTTCTGAGAACAACTTATTATCTAGTCTTTTAAGGGTCAAACCCATTTATTCGCCAGGCCCCGATGGAGTACCAGGCTGTGTGCTAAAATACTGTGCCAGGGCTTTGTGCAAACCTCTTCTAAGACTTTTCAACTTATCTTTGGAAACCTCGATTTTCCCCCTTAAGTGGAAGGAATCTTTCATAATTCCCCTACATTAAAAAGGGAAAAAGTCTGAGGCTGCCAACTACAGAGGCATCTCTAAGTTGTCGGCAATTCCAGTTATTTGAAAAATTAATTACCCCTCACTTGCAACACCTATGCTCTTCGATCATCTCTCCCTGTCAGCATGGCTTTATTAAGCGTCGCTCCACCACCACAAATTTACTGGAGTTGACATCCTTTGTCATAGATGGCTTTTGTAAGGAATATCAAACCGATGTAATTTACACAGACTTTAGCAAAGCATTTGATTCAGTTAATCACTCACTTTTGTTGAGTAAACTGTTGAGTAAATTCTCGGTTTTCCTATAGACCTCTTAACGTAGATCTCCAGCTATTTAGATGGAAGGACACAAAAAATCTTATTTAAAAACATGCAGTCCCGTCTGGTCCGTGCTACATCTGGCGTCCCTCAAGGAAGTCATCTTGGCCCGCTATTATTCACGCTTTTTATAAATGACTTGCCCCCTGCCTTAACGAACTCTCTAGTTCTTATGTATGCAGATGATGTAAAGCTTTGTCTTTAGTACAAATCCATCTCTGCCCAATGCAGTCTTTAGTCTGACCTTGATATCTTTCAAGAATGGTGTTTAGCTAATGATTTAATACTTAATGAATCAAAATGCAAGCATGTCTTTTTATCGTTCTTGCCCTCTGCATGCTTCGTATCCCATAAATGGGATTGCCTTAAAAAAATTAACCCAGGTTAATGATCTCGGCATCCTATTAGACATAAAACTTAAATTTGCCGACCATATTTCCTTAATGGTTAATAAGGCTAAAGGAGTCCTTCGTTTTATTAAAAGGTGGTCAAAAGAATTTAATGACCCCTATATAACCAAAACATTATTCATTTCTTTGGTCCGTCCTATACTGGAGTACGGTTCATGTGTCTGGAGTCCCCAATATGGAGTACATCAGGACCGTATAGAATCCGTACAAAAGAATTTCCTAACTTTTTCACTTAGAGGTCTAAACTGGGATGCAAATCTTAACCTTCCATCTTATAATAGTAGACTCTTACTCATAAACTTACCTAGCTTAACAAATCGTAGGACAATGCTCGGTGTAGTCTTTCTGCATAACCTTATTAACGGGGATGTAGATAGCCAGCATTTACTAAAACTCTTAAAATTTAACATTCCTAATAGAAGGACTCGAAACTTTAGTCCTCTGTTCCTTAGCCTTTGTAGTTCGACATATGCACTGCATGACGCTTTTAGGGTATTATGTTCGAACTACAATGGTCTTTACTCTATAACATCTCTTTCCTGTCCCTCATATATGCACATATGCACTGCATGACGCTTTTAGGGTATTATGTTCGAATTACAATGGTCTTTACTCTATAACATCTCTTTCCTGTCCCTCAAATTTAAAATATAGAATTTTAAATTTCCTTACTAACTCTTCCTAGCTTAATATATTCTAACAAATCGTTTCTTGAGCGCCCCTCGGTTGTCTGGGCCTCTAAGCTTTATGATGAATACAGGAATGCAAGCTGATGCTCCTATTGATGCAAAAGCAATTTCCAAATTCTGAAAAACCGGGAAAAAAATAAAAAACAAAAAAAAAAACCAAACAAATTTTAAATCGTCAAAAAATCAAAAATCAATAAAGAAACTGGTATGTCATTACCAAACAACCTAATATAAGCAATAAGTACGCTCCATGAATGCGATATTTATCCACCTTATTCGAAAGTTACAAAAATGAAATTAAAATGCAGACTAGAGCAATCAGTCGAGTTTGTGCACCTGCACCTTTGGGCAGGAACTTTGTAGTTTATAAGATAACCAAATTGTTAAAACACAAGACAGGGAAGCTAACTTCGGCTCCGCCCTAGCCGAAGTTGATACACCCTTGCAGTTAAAACCGGATATATATCGCAAACATCGGATTAAATTGGGCGATCCTTGTGAGAATATAATAGAATAACCAATTTATTACAATAAAAAAATCTAAAAAAAAGTACCAAGCTTCCATCTTCGAAAATACCAAAGTTGGTATTTTTACCAAATACCATTTCCGATCGTTCAGTTATATGGCAGCTATAAGATATAGTTGGCCGATCGTTATACAATTTAGGTTGTGGGTTGTATTAACTGACCAAAAATAGAATCTGTACGAAGTTCCAACTTTCTATCTTCAAAAACACGAAAGTTGGGTAATTTCCGATTGTTCAGTTATATGACAGCTATAGGATATAGTTGGCTGATCCTTATGAAATTCGGCATCTCTAGCTTTAAAAACACCGAAGTTATAGCATTTCCGATCAATGAGTTATATGGCAGCTATAAGATATAGTCGGCCGATCCCGGCCGTTCCGACTTATATACTGCGTGCAAAGGAAAGAAGGGTGTGTGCAAAGTTTCAAGACGATAGCTTTAAAACTGAGAGACTAGTTTGCGTAGAAACAGACAGACGGACAGACGGACATGCTTATATCAACTCAGGAGGTGATCCTGGTCAAGAATATATATACTTTATAGGGTCGGAGATGTCTCCTTCACTGCGTTGCACACTTTTGACCAAAATTATAATCTCTGCAAGGGTATAAATTAGAGATGAAACGGATAGCAGTTTGGCCGGATACCGGATATTCGGCCGACCATTTGGCCGGATAGCCGGATATCCGGCCGCCGAATGTTTGTAAAACTTAGCGTAAGCTTCGCGCCAACGATCGGGTGGACTCGGTTCGATTTGTATCCATGGTAACAATATACAAAGTCGTCTCGTCGGCTGCGTCACTCCCCTACAACTCGCTCGACACTTCAACGAGACAAACAATTCTGCAGCCGACGAGACTCATTTTCGTTGATTGCTTGCAGTGCAGACACGTGCGTGATCGTTTGATTTGATTTGTTTTGTAAAAATGGCATTGGTAGCTAAAAGATCACCATTACGGGAATTCTTTGCCATAAGCAATGAAAACAATAAATTTGCTGTATGTTTACTATGCAATGTAAATATTTCTCGTGGAGGCGAAGGGAAAAAAGCAGGTATGTATCTAAAATTAAATCTAAGTGTAATAATTTTAAAATGAAAGTAAAATAGTGTCTTGGAAGTTTTGTAACATTTTGAATGTTTATTTCATTACGAAGTTACAGAAGAAATAGTGAGCAAGCATCAAGCAGGTAAACATATAAAACCAAAACTTTGATGTGCGATTTCTCTGTATACATTTCTCTGTACATTTTTTCGATTTTGCCAAATTGGCGGGAAAGATAGGAAAAGAAAACTTAATGTCTTATCGAAACGAGACAAAAGATATTGTGTCCGTATTAAATTTTCTTCTTGTTTAACCTAAAAAACTCTACAAAAAGTTATGATTAACCCTTTTAACAATCTAAAGTAACATTTTTTTTTACAAAGGAAACATTTTTTTTGTTGCGAAAAGTTATTGGTTTTTCCCATTTTTTTGTATTTTTTTATTTGTAATTTATTGATTATCTATTTACGAGTATCTAGTTGTAAGGCACATATTATTTTAAGAAAAGATAATGATTAATGTAATGTATAGTAGTATTTTTATGGTAGACCTACTTATTTATTTTATTTATTTATACCTAACTAATTTACTCTTTCTAGGTACTTCTGCTATGAAAAATCATTTAAAATCAAAACATCAGATGAATTTAGAGCTTTGAATAAAGGCAAGGACGCTGTTGAGCCCACCACAGTTACTTTAGCCGTTGCGGGGACAAGTTCATCTTCAGTCGCAAAAAGCAATTGACTATGGCAGAATCTTTCGAAAGGAAATTGGTCTGGGATATAAATGATGCTAAAGCTATAAAGTACCATTATTTAGTAGCCGAAATGATTGCACTCGACAACGAGCCATTGTCCATAGTGGAAAGAACCGGATTTATCAGACTCTTAGAACAAGCTTTACCCCGCTATAAACTGCCAAGCCGGACGTATATTACACAAAAAATCGTTCCGGATATGTATGACAGAATTTTCGAGAAAATTAAATGTAACATTTCGAGTGCCTTCGCTATTTCAGTGACATCTGACATATGGACTTGCTTACACAATAATGCTAGTTTTCTGAGCTCCACAGCTCATTGGCTATCATATGAATTTAAACTAGAACAGGGAGTTCTTGCAATGAAGCCTTTCTCAGGTTCACAGGAGAAAATATAGTAATAGAACTCAACAATGTCGCAAATAACTCGGATATTGAGCACACTAAAATACATTTGTTAATTCAGGATAGTTTGGCTAAATACCATTCTGCTAGATGTTTTATACATACGATTCAAAGAGCCATAAACGAGTCGCTCAAAGTCCAGACTGAAGTAACAGTAACAATTTCTGCTGGAAGGTGACATGTCACGCACTTCAATCACTCAGGTCTAGCTCAAGAAAAACTGCTGACGATCCAGAAAGAGCTATGTCTACCTGAGCAAGGGTTAGTGCAAGATATTAGCACTAGGTGGAATTCCACTTTTCACATGATTAAGCGTTTGTGAGAACAGAAGCGGACCATATCATTTTATGTTGCTGATCACGATGCACTCATAAACTTGACAGCTTAATAGTGGAGTTTAATTGAGCAGTGTATCAATTTATTAAAGCCCTTAGAAGAAATTACTAAAATAACAAGTTCAGGACTATCATGCGTGTCGGAAGTTATACCACATGTTACTGCTTTAAAAAATACTTGGATAAAACTGAAACCGAGGAAAGAACTCCCGATTTATCACTTATGCGAGCTTCGTTAAAATCTGAGTTAGAAACTCGTTTTGCCTCCATAAGTCAAGACTCAAAATACTTAATTGCAACTTACCTAGACCCTAGATTCAAAGCAAACTACTTGGGGGTTATTGAAGCAGCAAAAGCTCGCCAGGAGATCCTATTAGAATATTTAAAAATGTCTTGTGAAGAGTCTTCAAGTAGCAGTTCATCTTCAACACCGGCTAAAAGAGTAGAAGAGAGGACAGAGGCAGCTGTATCTTGCAAAGCTCATGAGACGTTTTGGGACTGCTTTGATGAAGTAGCAAATGAAAACAACACTGACCAGGTGCAACGTGGAGAAAAAATGCAATAACCTGTGAGCTGGACTATTATCTTAAGTCAGTGCGAATTGATCGCACATGTGACCCTTATTCTTGGTGGGCAGCTAATGCCAAACAATACCCAAATTTAGCAAAGTTTGCAAAAATCTATCTTTCTGCTCCTTGTAGTAGTGTGTATAGCGAAAGACTTTTTCGGAAGCTGGCCTTGTTTATGAAGAAAAACGCAACCGCCTGCTACCTCTCAATGCAGAGAAATTAGTATTTATTCATCATAATTTGCCCTTAGTGCAGTATGAGTACTAAATGTACTAATTCCTTTTCCTTATATCACATTTACTTAATATTGTGTAATTGAATACTTAAGATTAACTAAATAAAGAAAATAATGAACAAAAAGCTTTTATATAGCTTTTTTTTTTTAAATCGGCCGGATATCTATCCGGTCAAACTATCGGTATTCGGCCGGATAGTATCATGGAGCCGGATAGGCCGGATACCGGATAGTTGCCGGATATCCGTTTCATCTCTAATATTTATACTATATTAAGATGAACTGCTACTTGAAGACTCTTCACAAGACATTTTTAAATATTCTAATAGGATCTCCTGGCGAGCTTTTGCTGCTTCAATAACCCCCAAGTAGTTTGCTTTGAATCTAGGGTCTAGGTAAGTTGCAATTAAGTATTTTGAGTCTTGACTTATGGAGGTAAAACGAGTTTCTAACTCAGATTTTAACGAAGCTCGCATAAGTGATAAATCGGGAGTTCTTTCCTCGGTTTCAGTTTTATCCAAGTATTTTTTAAAGCAGTAACATGTGGTATAACTTCCGACACGCATGATAGTCCTGAACTTGTTATTTTAGTAATTTCTTCAAAGGGGCTTTAATAAATTGATACACTGCTCAATTAAACTCCACTGTTGAGCTGTCAAATTTATGAGCGCATCGTGATCAGCAACATACAATGATATGGCCCGCTTCTGTTCTAACAAACGCTCAATCATGTAAAAGTGGAATTCCACCTAGTGCTAATATCTTGCACTAACCTATGCTCAGGTAGACTTAGCACTTTCTGGATCGTCAGCAGTTTTTCTTGAGCTAGACCTGAGTGATTGAAGTGCGTCACAAGTCGCCTTCCAGCAGCAATTGTTGCTGTTACTTCAGTCTGGACTTTGAGCGACTCGTTTATGGCTCTTTGAAGCGTATGTATAAAACATCTAGCAGAATCGTATTTAGCCAAACGAACACCCTTCACCATATTAGCACCACTATCATGAATTAACAAATGTATTTTAGTGTGCTCAATATCCCAGCGGTTTGCGACATTGTTGAGTTCCATTGCTATATTTTCTCCTGTGTGTGAACCTGAGAAAGGCTTCATTGCAAGAACTCCGTGTTCTATCTTAAATTCATATGATATCCAATGAGCTGTGAAGCTCAGAAAACTAGCATTATTGTGTAAGCAAGTCCATATGTCAGATGTCACTGAAATAGCGAAGGCACTCGAAATGTTACATTTAATTTTCTCGAAAATTCTGTCATACATATCCGGAACGATTTTTGTGTAATATACGTCCGGCTTGGCAGTTTATAGCGGGGTAAAGCTTGTTCTAAGAGTCTGATAAATCCGGTTCTTTCCACTATGGACAATGGCTCGTTGTCGAGTGCAATCATTTCGGCTACTAAATAATGGTACTTTATAGCTTTAGCATCATTTATATCCCAGACCAATTTCCTTCGAAAGATTCTGCCATAGTCAATTGCTTTTTGCGACTGAAGATGAACTTGTCCCCGCAACGGCTAAAGTAACTGTGGTGGGCTCAACAGCGTCCTTGCCTTTATTCAAAGCTCTAAATTCATCTGGATGTTTTGATTTTAAATGATTTTTCATAGCAGAAGTACCTAGAAAGAGTAAATTAGTTAGGTATAAATAAATAAAATAAATAAGTAGGTCTACCATAAAAATACTACTATACATTACATTAATCATTATCTTTCTTAAAATAATATGTGCCTTACAACTAGATACTCGTAAATAGATAATCAATAAATTACAAATAAAAAAATACAAAAAAATGGGAAAAACCAATAACTTTTCGCAAAAACAAAAAAAAATGTTTCCTTTGTAAAAAAAATGTTACTTTAGATTGTTAAAAGGGTTAATCATAACTTTTTGTAGAGTTTTTTAGGTTAAACAAGAAGAAAATTTAATACGGACACAATATCTTTTGTCTCGTTTCGATAAGACATTAAGTTTTCTTTTCCTATCTTTCCCGCCAATTTGGCAAAATCGAAAAATGTACAGAGAAATGTATACAGAGAAATCGCACATCAAAGTTTTGGTTTTATATGTTTACCTGCTTGATGCTTGCTCACTATTTCTTCTGTAACTTCGTAATGAAATAAACATTCAAAATGTTACAAAACTTCCAAGACACTATTTTACTTTCATTTTAAAATTATTACACTTAGATTTAATTTTAGATACATACCTGCTTTTTTCCCTTCGCCTCCACGAGAAATATTTACATTGCATAGTAAACATACAGCAAATTTATTGTTTTCATTGCTTATGGCAAAGAATTCCCATAATGGTGATCTTTTAGCTACCAATGCCATTTTTACAAAACAAATCAAATCAAACGATCACGCACGTGTCTGCACTGCAAGCAATCAACGAAAATGAGTCTCGTCGGCTGCAGAATTGTTTGTCTCGTTGAAGTGTCGAGCGAGTTGTAGGGGAGTGACGCAGCCGACGAGACGACTTTGTATATTGTTACCATGGATACAAATCGAACCGAGTCCACCCGATCGTTGGCGCGAAGCTTACGCTAAGTTTTACAAACATTCGGCGGCCGGATATCCGGCTATCCGGCCAAATGGTCGGCCGAATATCCGGTATCCGGTATCCGGCCAAACTGCTATCCGTTTCATCTCTAATAAATATACACTAAGGCTCTTTTGTAGCCCCTTGCAGGATGTTCAGACATTACCTAGGTCGAACATAACAAGTTTTAAAATATTTAAGATATTAAAATTCAAAATAAAATATATATGTATACAGTCCACTACATTTTATTATCGAACATCGAATACTGAAGAAATAGAATTAATAAATGTAATACGAAAACAAAAATACACATATCCATAAATAAAATGTTTGTGGCCCTTTTCAGAATGTTCAAGAATTGAACACTATTTTATATACAAATTCCAAAGATAGAGTTTCAAGGGATCGGACCCATGGAAATATGAGATAAACAGCATGGTCTAAAACCGATCCCCTGCAGCCTAACATAAATAACACAAACATAAGTGATGCGCTTATCGCACTTGAGAAAGGGTCGCATAGCATGTCAGCGTGCAGTGCGTTGGCAGGTAGTTTTAAATAGGTTTAAGATTTTCATTTTTTTTTTTTTTTTTTTTTTTAACGTTGCTTTTATTTCTTGAATCTTCTCTTTGCGAGACTAACAAGAGGTGTATCAAATCTTATATTTTTAACTTAACTAACAGTCATATTGACTGATACGGAGTTAGACGGCCCTAAAAATCGATTGCTGGGTTGGGAGGTCGTTGCGTCTAAGGCGGGATACGCTAGAAACCCGAGTCAATCCCCGAGCGAGAAAATTTGGGTGCGAGGACAGTTTTTCTTTGTATGACTCTTTTTGCTTCTGGATTTCGTCTTTCACTGCGAGGATGCCCAGATCCCGGTGGATGTTTTCGTTGCGAACATACCAAGGTGCCCCTGTGATAGTTCTCAAGATTTTTGATTGTGCGCGCTGTATGATGTCTATGTTGCTGCTGCTCGCGTTCCCCCACAGCTGGGAGCCATACGTCCAGATTGGCTTTAGGACTGAATTGTACAGTAGTAACTTGTAGTCCAGGCACAGTGGCGATCGTGAGTTTATGATCCAGTGGAGGCTGCTGGCTTTCAGTTTTAGATGCATCTTTTTGCATTCGATGTGCTTACGCCAGGTAAGTCGTCTATCAAGGTGAACGCCAAGGTACGTTACGTCGTTAGCTTGAGGGATCTGAATACCGTTTAGTAAAAGCGGAGGGCATGTTTGTCTATTAAGAGTAAACGTTATATGTTTACACTTTTGTTCGTTTATTTTTATGCGCCAGTCGGACAGCCACCTTTCCACTATTGTGAGATGATTAGCCAGTTGGGTTGTTGCCTGCGTTGGGCATCTGGAGCGACTAAGAATAGCGGTATCATCGGCGAACGTTGACGTTGTTAGTTGTGCGCTCGTAGGAATATCCGCAGTATACAAAACATATAGACACGGCCCGAGTGCGCTTCCCTGTGGAACTCCAGCTTCGATGGTGTAGTCGCCCGAAGTAGCTGCGTTGCATCTCACTGAGAATACCCTATTGAAGAGGTATGATTCCAGTAGCTTGTGGGTGTATGTTGGCAAATACGTTTTAATTTTGTGCATGAGTCCGATGAGCCAAACTCGGTCGAAAGCTTGAGATACGTCGAGGAAAATAGCGCTGCAGTATTCTCGTTGTTCGAAGGCTGAGCGTATTTCGGATGTTAATCTGTTCACTTGTTCGATGGTTCCATGGTTTCTTCGAAAGCCAAATTGATGTGCCGGGATGATATTGCAAGCTTCCAGATGTGGTATTATGCGAGTTAACAAGCATTTTTCAAACAGTTTAGACAAACAAGATAGAAGGCTTATTGGTCTGTATGATGACGGAATTGTGTGGTCTTTTCCAGGCTTCGGTATCATTATAATAATGGATTTCTTCCACTTTTTTGGGAAATAGCCAAGATTAATGATTCCATTAAATAGTTTGCAGACGACCTGTATAGCGCATTTTGGAAGTTCGATCAGCATCTTTGGGGTCAATAGGTCACCACCGGGAGCCTTTTTTGGTTTTAGCCCTCTTATGACTTTTTCGATTTCGTTCGGCCGGAATGAAGGTGCGGCTGGCTGAGGGGAGGACTCTGGCTGAATTACTGGCAGGAGGAATGAATTTGAGGCTGGGTTTGGTTGGAAGACACTTTGGAGATGTGTGGCGAATGTTTCAGCTCGGTCTTCGTCGCTGCGAGCCCAGCATCCCGAAGAGTTTCTTATCGGGGTGGTCGTTTCAATTGGGGCACTAAGATTTGGGTGGGCCCTCCACAGGGGGTACTTTGTGCTTGTTGGCGAGAGATTCTGGATGTACCTCAGCTGTGCATTTTCTTCCTGTTGGTGAAAAGCCTGGTCGAGTGATCGGGTTGCTTCCTTAAGGCGTTGTTTTGAAGCTGGTGATCTGCTGTTTTGCCAATCACGACGCGTGCGCCTCTTTTCTCGCACGAGCTGTTCGATTTGCTGATTAGATTTGAAGTGTTTGTTTCGGTCTACTTCTTTCCTATGAGGAGTAGAGATTTTAGCTGCCGCAACGAGTACTTCTTCCAGGGCGCTCGTAGTGTATTCGATGTCCGATTCCATGTTAAAATCCGGGGCGAGTTCTATGTGGGCACTCACGTACTTTTTGTATTTTAGCCAGTTTGTTTTTGTCGTCGTCAGACTGAAGGGGTGTTCGGTTACTTCTGGGCTTTGAAGAAGCGTTAGAAGCACAGGCGAGTGGTCTGATGATAAGTCCGAGACTGCTTTGGCACTTATTAGATTGCGAGGTATGTTTTTTGTCACTGCAAAATCAATAAGGTCTGGGAGCTTTCGTGAGTCTGTTGGCCAGTATGTGGGACTTCCAGGGGAAACGTAGTCCAGTTTATTTTTCACATTTATAATTGCATTGTACAATTGTCTTCCTTTGGGAGTCACTAGACGTGATCCCCAGTGCGTATGTTTGGCGTTGTAGTCTCCTGCGGCTATAAATCGATCCCCAAGTGAATTGTAGAAGTCCATGAATTGTCCTTCCGAGATTGAGAAGCGAGGAGGGCAGTAAACGGCAGCAATTGAAAGGATTCCGTTGCTTGACTGAATTTGTATCGATGTGGCCTGCAAGAAGTTTGTTGCAAACCTTTTGTGAAAATGGTGTTTAATTCGTTCTCTGATTAGAACTCCAGTTCCGCCGTGGGCTTTCCCATCTGGATGATCTGTGCGGTAGATTGTGATGCCTCTTATATGAAAGTTGTATTTGCTTGTAAGATGCGTTTCCACCAGTAGCATAACGTCAATATGGTTTTTGGTCAAGAATTGTGACAATTCTAGTTTATGCCGTGAGACACCATTGGCGTTCCACATTGATATTCGTAGCGCCTGCATAGATTATTTGGACTGTTGTGCTACGAGCAGCTGTATCACCATGTTCTGGTTTTGAACAAGCGTTTGCATGGTCGTTTTCATGAATGACATAAGCTCCATCATACTTTGTTGGAGGGTAAGCATCATAGTTTCCGTTTTGCTGTGTGGCTGTTCTGGGGCCTGTTGAGCGCTTTGAGAGTTAGGCTGAATTGGAATTTCCCTTCCAGATCGTAGAGCATCGGCATAGGAGAAGCCGTTGGTGGTGTTTAGTGGACCGAATGAGGATCTCGCAGCTTTGGCGAAGAAAACGTCTGGCGTGGTTTTTGACGAAACGTACGCATTCTGTGGATTTTGGTTGCGCGTTGCGGTCGCTTGACGCATGCGACTCTTTAACTCCTTATACACAATACATCCTCTATAGTTTGCCGTATGGCTGCCTCCGCAGTTTCCACATTTCTTCACGGTACTGTCCTTGTTTGTAGTGCAGCAAGCGGACTTGTGGGCGTCCCCGCAGACTACACAGACAGCCCGAAGTGTACAGTAAGACCTTGTGTGTCCATACTCTTGACAATTAGTGCATTGCACTGGACCGTTTCGTTTATGTGGCTCTTCAACAGTGATTTTCCGATGCAAAAGATATTGCAGGTTGTAGATTGGGTGGACTTCGTTCTTCTTCAGCGACCTGCTTTCTGGCTCGAGCTCGACCTTGAAGAGGGGTTGTGGCTTTTTATCTTTATTTAGAATGTTAATAACATTCTTGGCGGCGAAGCCCTTTTCTTTAAGGGCGGTTTTTATTTCCGCGGCGGTAACATCAGGTTCTATTCCCTTTACTACCACTTTTAGGCCCTTACTGCTTTTCAGCTGGTACGTGTAATAGTTTTTCTGTACAGTGTCCAGATATTTTGAAACTATTCGGAAGTGCTCTTCAGTCTTGGTTTGCACCTTTGTTTCATGGATGTTCCCTTTGATAAGCGGAACAACATGAAAGTTGTCACCGTTCCCGATCAACGACGCAATTTTGTTGACCAGGGCACTCGAGCTTTTTTCCCTAATATAGATTGGAGGGGGCTTGGGTTTTTTTGCGGTGTCTTGGGCTGGTTGGTTTTCCTCAGCCTCCGCCAGTAGGGCAAATCTGTTAGTAGTGGATCTGTCTGGTTCATTATCGTTATTCAGGACACGGTTAATTTTTGTTTTGTTGCCTGCCGGATTACTCTGCGGGCTAAGCTTGCGCTTAATTTGGATGTAGCGATCCATTCCAGTCTGTGTGGCCGTTGCCGCTTTGGCACTTTCCGAGGTTGTTGTTTTTATACTCGCTGTTGTCGTTGACGTCGTGGTACTTTGAGTTGCAGGGGTTTTCGCTGTTGTTGCAGAAGTTGTAGCGCTGCTTGTTGTTGGTGCGAAATTTGTTTCCGGTATTGGAGGGGGGTTTTACACTGCGAACTCCATGACGCGGGAGTCGGAGTGAGCAGAGCGGGTGAGCAAGACCGCGCCCTTTGGGTTTCAGCGGTCAGTAAAGCCGGGTTGCTTTGAAGCGCCGATTTTTCCACTTCGGTATCGCGGGTTCAAAAGTAAGAGTAGAAGCCGTTTCTTTGGTTCACTGAACTTCTACGCTCGTTCTTTTGGTCGTTGCTCAATGAGCTCATTGCGTGGTACGTATTTTTTTTTTCAACAATGCACTAGTTTTGGTTTAGCACATTACAACTGTTATAAAAAGCTTGTCTGTCGCTTTTAATAAATTGTATTTCAGTGTCTTTTTGCTTATATTGGCGAAAATATAAGCAAAGTGAAGTTTTCCCGGAGCTCGGACAAAGCACGTCCGCTCAGTTCGGTAGTTCGATTACGATTAAGATTTTCATGTATCTTACTTATAAGAGAATTGTACAGAATAAAATCAGTTTTTAAACGGAACTCATTGGAGTGCGACCTTATTATTTGGGGCTCCTCTTAACAACTGATGAATTCTTTTTTAGGGTTGAAAATCTTCGGACCGAACTCCCAGTCCTGAAGTTGCTTTAGGTATAGAGAGTGAGGTTTTTTCCATGAATGCAACTTGGTTTTGGGAGATAAACTTATTTCGATTTAAATACCATGATAGCTGCTAGTCGACTTCAGATTTCGTCCAAAGTATTATGGGGCTTGGGGAACGACTGGTTTCAGAAGGCCTGGGACATTTTAATTTGATCAAACAGAAAATTTAGACTTATATATTTTATTTTTGGCGACGGAATACCTGGGATATTTTTTTTATCGTCCAAAATTCTTTTCCTTTATGTGCCGTTTGTACTCATGCCTGTAATTTTGTTTACGAAGTTGATTGTGATTCTAGTTCCACCAATATGCTTTTCTCTTGTACTCACACTCATGCATTGGAGTATGGCAAATTTGGCAGCTTTGCGAATAGTCCGCGTCAGAAGAGTAACTTTATGAAACAAGACTAACTTATATGAAACTCTGTGCAGAGTAGTGCAGATGTTGTAGGAGAGTTATCGTTAAGTAACATTAAATTTTTTGGCGGAGAGCACTATCGAATTATATATTTTTTTGTATATTTTTTTATAAATTGAAACAAAAAAATTTGTATATTAACGTTTAAGAACTAAAAAAACTTTTTAAATTTGAAAGGAAATTACCCATTGAAGATTGTTACCAAATTGTATAAGTATTGCCCAACTACATTCTATAGCTGCCTTATAATCAACTTTTAAAGAAGTATCTCAAAAGTATCGGTTAATTATATTCGGTATCTGCGATATACATAAATATTTATATCTGATTTTAACTGCAAGGGTACAAGTAAAATTCGTCTCGATCCGAAGTTACCTATCCTTTATTGTTTAAAAAAAAATTACTAAATCAACTCAAAAATACATATGCAAACCTTGGCTATCTTAATGGTTTTTTTTATCCTATTCAAATAAATGAAATTTTAAGATTAACGATCATTTCCACAGAAAAAACAACTAATATCGAATAAAAAATCTCTTGACGAAAATAATTTTGAATAATATAAAATATTTTATTTATTAAAACAAATAAATATATACCAGCATTTGGTATCTCACGAATTTTTTGATTGTTTTAATAAAAGTCTACAAATTTTATTTATTTTATTTATATAATTAATAATATGTAGGATTGGCAGTCCTATTTTGTAATCGATAAGTTGTTAAGTTCCGTCACTTTTCTTGAGTGTTGAAAAGCATGAAAAAAGAGAACGAGTAGAGATTGAGCATCAGCAGAAGAAGGTCGCGTGTATCTCCAGTATATTGAAAATGTTAAACTTAGTAAACTGTAAACTAAGTAAACCAAACTATATTAACCGAACAATAAAGTGAATTTAATTATGATTTAACGAAGCCGACGGATGCCTTTCTCTACAATTTTGGGGGCTCGTCCGGGAGGCAATCCAAACACGTGCCAATTTGAGTGTGATACGAGGCCAAACAACCATCAAGTTTTTGTGCTAAGAATCCATCGATCGCAGTTTAATGATTAAAACTAAACGGAGAAAATAAAAGTTATAAAACTAAAGAGATTATGAGACAAAAAACCATCCAGAAGAGCTGAGAATTTTCATATTGCGCAATTCCACCAAGTTTTGCAAATTATGGTGAAATTCTGAAACTACAAAACTACGAGTGTGAGAGAAGTTTGCGAGAGAGCAAAATTGGTTCTGTGGCGACGAGAAAATTGCTAACGGAAGACGACGAAACGCGTTTATGGGATCCGATGTCGCTGAGAGCGACAATAATGGCTGAAGCGACAACTTGACCAGGAGGAGAACGTGGAAACGTAAAATCTGAAGGAGATTACGACGGAGCAGAGATCCAGAGAGGAGTATTAAGACGAGGCGGCAAAGTGACGTCACTATAGTTGAAGGCGACACTGAAGGCGCGAGTGAAGACGACGTGGATAAGCAGTTCGAAAAGCAGTTCGAGAAGCAGTCATCAGAGAGGACAACGGCAGCAGCTTTTAGTTCAACGAGACGAATTTTAAAAGCAGTGATCAGAGATGAGCAACAAAAGACGAGAGATAGCAGGCGGTTCGCAAGTATAAATCCATACGAGCATTATTTAATCGATACCACGAAGTTGAGGTTAAACAAAAACAATTTAGTGTAACGTAAACAATATTTTATTCCCATTAAATTGTTCACTTGTATTAATCTGAGAGAAAAGTATTATAAAATAAGTTATGTAAGTGTAGAAGATATGAATGTTGAAGAGATCACACGATTTTCTGTTGCGGAGCTGAGAGAAAAACTAAGAGAATTAAGATTACCAAGTTCAGGCGTCAAAGCTGTATTGCAGGAAAGACTCATCTCCTATTTTGAGGGGGAAAATATCGACCAAGAGGAAAACTCAGAAATATCAGAGGAGTCAGTGTACGAGGAAACCAACGTCTTAGAGTCAGATTTTTCTAATTCTCAACCCTCAGCCATGGCGTTCACATTGAGAGATATTGAAGATTCACTTTCAGCATTCACTGGAAATGGTTCTCCAGATATTGATGAATGGCTTGCAGACTTCGAGCTTAATTCTATTACAGTTGGGTGGACTGATCTTCGAAAATTCATTTACGGTAGACAGTTGGTAAAGGGAGCGGCAAAATTATTCTTAGGTAGCCAACCAGGAATAAATGATTGGGATGCATTAAAAGAATCTCTGAAAAATGAATTTGGGGAGAAGCTTACAGCAAAACAGGTGCACAAGATGCTCGAAAATAGGAAGAAAACGCAGAAAGAGAGTTTACTAGAATACTTCTACAGTATGACCGCATTAGCAAATCAGTCAAAGTTGGACGAAGAAAGTATTATAGAATACATAGTGGAGGGTATACCAGACCCGAAAGCTTGGTATAAGCATGTAGGCAGGGTTCAACAGTTTATTAATTCCTCCCCACCTAGAAGTACCAAGATAGCTCCATTCAAGATTCTTACCGGGATCAATATGAAGACCAAGTACGATAAAGAGTTAGAAAAGCTGTTAGAGGAAGATTTCCTAAAGGAATTACAGGTAGAGAAGGAGATGATTCGAAAGGAAGCTAAGGAGAATATCGCAAAGATTCAGGACGAGAATCGCAAGTCATTCAACAAATCAAGAAAGCCAGAGTCTGAGTACAAACTCGGAGATTTAGTAGCTATTAAAAGAACGCAGTTTGGTGCAGGGTTGAAGTTGAAGAGAAAGTATTTAGGGCCGTACGCCGTGACCCGTAAGTTGAGACATGGTCGATACCTCGTCGAAAAAGTAGGAGATGATGAAGGTCCAAATAAAACAAACACTGTCGCCGAATATATGAAGTTGTGGTCGTCCTCATTCGGGTCGAATGAATTGTCAGAATAGCCGAATGTAGGATTGGCAGTCCTATTTTGTAATCGATAAGTTGTTAAGTTCCGTCACTTTTCTTGAGTGTTGAAAAGCATGAAAAAAGAGAACGAGTAGAGATTGAGCATCAGCAGAAGAAGGTCGCGTGTATCTCCAGTATATTGAAAATGTTAAACTTAGTAAACTGTAAACTAAGTAAACCAAACTATATTAACCGAACAATAAAGTGAATTTAATTATAACTAATGAAGTCAACGGACGCCTTTCTCTACATAATATTTTGTGCATATTTCTTCTTAAAGGTAAAGGAGGATTGGAAGTACGTGGCAATGGTTTTGGACAGACTTTTTCTATGGATATTTACTTTGGCCGTTCTCGCTGGAACAGCAGGAATTATTTTGCAAGCGCCTACATTGTACGATGACCGCATTCCAATTATTGAACAGAAAGCTTTGGATTTTTTTGGAACAACAGCTGGGCGCTGCAGGCCACCACAATAACATGAAAATTTACGAATTCTAAAATGAAAATTTGGTACTTAATAATTTTTTAATTTTACACTTTACTTTACACATACATATGTACACTTTCGGAAAAAGGCTAGAACCAAAAAATTGAATATTGAAAATCGTCAAATTTTTTTTTTGTAGTTATAAAAATTGAACATATGTTCATAATAAAACTATTTTTAAATAAATAATTTTTTTATTTTAGCGACTTCAAAAAGTAAATTTTATGTTATATTATTTCATTTTCATAACGAATTATATACTGCGTGCAAAGAAAGGAAGGATGTATGCAAAGTTTTAAAGTCGATACGGCCGACTATATCCTATAGCTGCCATAAACCTTTTTTTTTTTTTTATTATGATTTTTTATTTAAAAATGTCCAAAATTAAATATTGTGACAACCATTAAATATTGTGACGGAAAACTTGGCTTCGGTGTAACTTAAGTTAGAGGTGGAAAAATAAGAATGTCTAAGAGTTATTCCGGACGAGGTCCAGCGGGTGAGTTCTGTGCAGCCTCCGCATCTGTTCGCTGTTGTCGAGGAGAGTAATTGCCAACTCGTTGGAGTGGCCTTTGGATATATCTACTGCTGCTTCTCTGGATCTCCTCCTTCACCCATGGGAAGCCAAGCACCTCGTGGATTGTAGACGTGGGCCCCAGTGGCAATACGGAAGGCTCTATTTTCAAATGTCTGGATAGTCCGAATATTAGTCTTGCTATCCATGCCATTAAATTGGATCTCGTATGTCCAAATTAGCCGTATAATCGCCTTGTAGATTAGGCTGCTATTATGTTGGGGCTCCGCAAGACTGGGAGATCGGTCGTGTAGACATTTTATAATAAAGGGTCCAGAACCCTAGGGCCCGGCTGGTATCGTGTTCATCAGGTATCGGCTGGTAAATGTTTTTTCGCTCTCTTATAGGCTGCGCAGCCTTTGTAAGAGGCTGCATGAGGCCATCGCAATGGAGACAAAGGGCCGGTTCGCTTTACATTCAGCCGTTGGGTGCTCACCTGCACACTTTACACAACTTTGGTTGTGCCCATAGGCTTGGCAGCGGTAGCATTGCGGGACATCGTTTAATTGGCGGCTCGACCGTCACTATTGAGCTGCATAACAGCTTGATTTGGATCGCCTCCTTATTGTTTTTAGTATTGTTCCTTGTCATGACTCGAATGGAGTTGTTCTGGTCGCCTAGGGCGCCAGAGATGGCTTTGGAAAGGGCCTTCATATTTGTCCGGGATAAAACTCGGTGGGGGCTTGATCTCCTTGGGTGCTTTGGCTGCTTTGGCTGACAAAAAATGCTATTTTTGTCAAAATAATACGACCCTTCATAAGGATCGGTTGACTATATCCTATAGCTGCCATATAACTGAACTCGGAAATTACCCAACTTTTGTGTTCTTAAAATCGCATCAGTTTGTAGTGGAACCCGCTGTAAAAATCTTTATAACTGCGGGTTCTAATATTTGAAAATATTACAATAGGAAAATATTTGAGAGCGGGTTCAACAACAAACTGCTGGCAGATAAGAAAGAAAGAGAGAATTCTATTTTTAGAACGTAACATTTTTGGAACAATGAAAGTTTGAAACGTTCAAATCGAACCAGTGTGAGAGCAAAGAGATCAGAAATATCTTCCTCTATCTTTACCTTTTAGCTCGGATTGTACTATGGATCCTTGCGTTTTCTTTAATACCAACTTTAACTACCGTTAGATCAACTTTGAGGGTAGCCTAGATGGAAAGCGTGCGATCCTTATCCTTCGGGTCCTTGGTTCGATTTTGTTACTGGGCGTTCGTTTTAATTTTTAAAAAGTTTCAGTTTTATGATTATTTTTATATTTTCTTTTATTTTTTTTATGATTTTTTCTTACTTTAATTTACTTTAATTACTTTAATTTTCTTAATAATATTTTTTTTCCTTTTCATATTTACTTTATTATTATTATTTTTAATTGCATTCTATTTCAATTTTTGTAAAAATAAGTGACGGACGTGTCGGATGACAAAATTTCGGAGGGACTTCCTTGAAATTTTATTAGCCGGACATTTTCCACTGACATTTTTTTTCCGGCTGACATTTTAAATTTTCATTAAAACTACAATTAAAGAAAAATAAAAAAAAAAATTATAAAAGTAAAAAAAAGTTAGAAGTCCTTACTAGGATTTGAACACAAAAATATTGTTCATAAAGTAACTACTCTATGCATAACGCTACCACCCCGTCTTAAACTGCAGCGACTAAAAATACCATTTGTTCTACTGACTACCACATCGGCCCATTGAAAACAAAAACAAGAAATTGAAAATGAAAATTGGAAGCCAACAAATTTTTACGCCGTCTTGCGAGCATTCACACATACATACAAAGACGCACCCTTTTTTTTACGCATACATGTAAAGAGTTCTAAAAATAGAATCGTATGTATGTTCGTTCCCCCCTCACCAACAAGCTCGACGAAAAAAGTTGACCGTTTTTGGCCCTGATGTCCCATCTATATACTTTATAATCTTTGCTGTAACTAACACTGTTACAGCTACGAGTGCCAGTTATGGCACCACCACGTACACCGTTGCAGCTTCTTCATACAGCAACCCAGTTTCTTCAGTAGGAACGTCTCTGCCTTTAGGAACCAACAATCTCTCGATATTACCCGCTATGGGGTGCTCATTTCAAGCAACAAGTACTCCTCGTAGCAGGAAATGAAACCCTCCAAGCTGCGGTAAAGAAATAGACGACGTAAAGAAGACTAAGGGTAACAAGAAAGGAAAGCTAACTTCGGGCGGAGCCGAAGTTGATAAACCCTTGCAGCTAAAACAGCATATATATCGCTAAAATGGGATATAGTTGACCGATTCTTATGGGAATATCATAATATAACCAATAAATTACAAGACAAAATCTAAAAAAAAATCCCAAACTTCTATCTTGAAGAACCCCAAAGTTGGTATTTTTACCAAATACCATTTCCGATCGTTCAGTTATATGGCAGCTATAAGATATAGTCGGCCGATCCATATGAAACTTGATAAGTCGTATTCATAGAAAATCCCAACCAATCCCAATTGGCCAAGTGCAAATTAGAAGCCAAAAACCTCCACCCATATGTGTTCCAAAGGTCACTGACATCCTCACTCTGGAACGAACTCTTGATGAAATCATTGCAGCAAGTAGTTATGAGATTCGTACATCTAAATTCGGAATTACTCGCATATACACTGACAGTGCAGAGTCATTTCGCAAGGTGGTTCGTAACCTGACTGCTTTAAATTGCGAGTTTTGGCATCATCAACTCCGTGAGGACGGAGTTTTTTTCCTCCAAATTTCCTCCAATAGAAAATTTGGACGAAATAGAGCGTTGCTTCACGGACAAAGGTTTCAACTTCGTGAATATATACTGTCCAAGAAAGCCTGGCACTCGCGGCAAAGGTTTCAACGTCGTGAATATCTACTTTCCAAGAAAGCCTGACACTCGCGGCACTACGGCTGACGTTAATATTGATGATAGACAAAATCTATTTTATGTCAATCTCAAGATGACTACAAATGTTGCCGAGTCGCTTAAAATTAAACAAATTGGTAGGCACTGAGTTACTGTGGAAAAGGCTACTCGAAACAAGGACCTCGTCCAATGTTATAAATGCAAACAATTTTGGGCACACTCAAAATTGTTGCTACATAAAGCTTGTGTGTGGGCATTGTGCCGGAGATCATCCTACTAACTCCAAATCGTGCGAGTCAATCACTAAAAACCAATGTATGTGTGCAAACTGCGGAGAAAATCACCCTGCAGGCCTTAGGGGATGCAAAGTCTGGATGGAACTGAGCATAAAACTAAAATCTGGAACAAGGCTAAGCAACCCAATGAACAGCAGGACCAAAGAAAGCCGACAGGGACAATATTCTCCATGCCAGCCACTAGAGATGGCGTTATTCTTGACATGGCAAGGAATACTGCTTCCGAGCAGTACCAGCGCCGCAGGCCTGCAGTCTGCCGCGCATATATCTGGAGGCGACCGCAACCTAGAGATGGAGAAACATCAATGCCAACATCGATGACATCGATGTTTTTGGAACATCGGCAACATCGATTTTTATCGGGGCATAGGCATCGATGTTTTCCCATCTAATATTAAAGGTACATCAAGGAAGATTGACACATTGTAATTACACACATATATCATTTAATTTCATTTTGTATTATTAAAAAATATTGCTATTTTAGTTATATTTAGTAAAGCTGGACAACTTATTAGTCAGCGTCAAAAGCGACTATCATCAACCGTTGAAGATATACTACTCTTCTCAAACAAAAACAAACTTTTCAATAATATGTAAATATGTATAGTAGAGTTAGGAATAGTGCAATAAGAATAGTAAAGTAAGGATGGAATAGTAGGGATAGTAAAGTTAGGATAGTAAAGTAGAGATAGTAAAGTAGAGATAGTAAAGTAGATATAGTAAAATAGAGATAGTAAAGTAAGGATAGGGATAGTAAAATATCCACAAGTATTTTTTTATTTGTACCATGTATGATGAAACATCGATGTTTTTCAAAACATCGAAAACATCAATGTCCGTTAACATCGATGTTTCTCCACCTCTACCGCAACCCCAACCGGAATTTGTCTACCTTTGAGAAGGCAATCTCCGATATTAACACTAGGCTGGATCAACTCTTCAAACTAGTCATGGAAACTATTGAGTCGAACAAGGCTTTTCGCGATCTGGTTCATGTTTTAATTTCTAGGAAATGACATTCTCAAAAATATAAATCGGATTATGGAATGCAAAAGGTATAGTTCAGTGAAGAACTCCGTCTTTTTCTTATTGATAACTCAATAGATATAATTCTCATTACCGAGACACACATGCGTCCCGGTCTTAACTTTTACCTTCCTGGTTATGACCAATACTTTGTCAATCACCCTAGCAACACTGCTAAAGGCGGCTCTGCTATCCTTATCCACACGCAGAGTGAGCCCACAACGCGAATAGACTTACAGCTAGCTTGCATTGATATTTTAACAAGTGGAGGTGTTCTTAAAATAGCTTCCTTGTATCTTCCGCCAAGCGAGCCTTGGACAAAAAACGATTTTGACCAGCTACTAGTCTCTCTAGGCCCAAAATTTTAGGCTGGAGGTGACTTTAATGCCAAGCATAGAGAAATTTGGTAGAGAAATTTAAGGTCCTGCTGCCGGGAAAAGCGTCTTCAAGAGGCCATAGTTTCAAGCTCAAGTCAAGTCCTAGCTACTGGGGAACCTACTTTTTGAAGTGAAACTTCTTTAGGCGCGTCGGGGGCCCCAAGGCAGATTGATAATAGGGGAGTGAAACAGAAAGTTCGGAGCATTACCAAAAACCGTCAAATGTCGCTCCTTCCCACTCTCGCCTATTCGCTCTCTCTGTCGCTCTCTCGCGTCGCAAGCGCTGCACGATGTGAGAGAGCCACCGAGACACGCCGTCTCTCCCCTTCTCTCTCGAATGTCTTTCTTTCTCTCCTGTTTGCTCTATAGCAAACTACCCACGCTGCGCATCAGCCGTTCAGTAAGTGTGAAACGAGGTTGGGATATTTCGTTGACCTGTGATTCGCACTGAACGAAGCGATATTCTTAATAGTTTTTAACAATATCGCTAAATCGAAGGAATATACGTATTACGGCAATTGATTTTTCTTTATTGAGTAACTATTTAGAGGAAATTCAGTGTGTGTTGGTGAACAATTAAGTTACGGGCAAAATGAGTCAGAGTGAGACTCATCATCAGATAGTTGTCTCCAATATGCCTGATGAAATACATGGCAATTCAAGGTAAATATATATTAAGTAAATATATCAAATAAATATATCCAAAAACAAGAAAGGAAAGCTAACTTTGGGCGCAGCCGAAGTGTATATACCCTTGCAGTTAAAACCAGAAAAAATATAATCTGTAGCTTTTTATCTTCAAAAACTCGAAAGTTGGTCCATTTCCGATCGTTCAGTTATATGGCAGCTATATGATATAGTCGGCCGATCCTTATGAAATTTGGCATGTCGTAATGGTTTGCCAAAGATAGCTCTCGTGTCAAATTTCAACTCTAACTCAAAAAACACCAAAGTTATACCATTTCCGATCAAACGCCCCCCACTCCATCAAAATCAAGCCGCCTTCCAAAAAGAAGCCCTGTTCTAACTTTCAAGATTTGGACTCCAGCGACTCCGAGCTTGGAGGAATAAAACGGAAGTCGGCTAAAAAACCCGTCAGGGAAGACGAACCAACCACCAGCAAAGCAGCAAGAGCGGCATTGAAGGCTAATATTGATAGTAATTGTTATGCTATTCTATCTGTTCTTGAAGATGAAGTTTTAGACAACGGCACGGAAGCGGTCGATGATGAAGAGGTACTTATGTCTTCTAAGTCCCCCAAGAAGAAGGAAATCAAGCCACCACCGATTTTTTTCACAGATGTCTCTAACATTGTTGCTCTAATTTCCTGCATCGAGGACATCGTTGGCAAAAAGAAGGACTTCTCCTACAAAGCTGCCAGAGACAATCAGGTGAGGATTATGATGCCGGGTAAGGAGTCGTATTCTGCCCTCAAATCCCAGCTTGATAGCGCCGGGAAAAGATATTACGGATTCCAGCCCAAGGAAGATAGAGCCTACAGAATTGTAGTAAAGGGACTCCACCATACCACCGATATAGACGAGATTAAGGAAGACTTTCGGCGTCAAGGACATGCAGTCCGTGATGTGCACAATGCCATAGGGCAAATCACCAAGAATCCATTACCTATATTTTTTCTTAATCTAGAGCCGTCTAGCAACAACAAAGAGGTCTTAAACGTGAATAGAATTTGCCACTCTGTGGTTAAGGTGGAACCCCCACGCAAATTCCATGACGTGCCGCAGTGCTATCGCTGCCAAGGATTTGGTCATAGCCAGCGATACTGTAAATTGCAGCATCGTTGTGTCAAATGTGGTGAACAACACAGCACAAGCGATTGCAGGAAACATCGAAAAGATACAAAGGCTGCCCAGCATATAAGAAAGCCAAGGCCAGCATGGCCCCTAAAGATCCACGTCCAGCTCAACCACGTCGTTTAGCTTTCCAACCCGTTCAACACTATCCAACAGTGGACACCTCAAGGAGCTATTCTGATATAGCCAGGGGAGGAGCCCGTTCACATCAGCAACAAGCGGCAGCACCCGAGATGCCACAAGCCGACCAGTTGGCAGCCTTTACGTCGAGAGTGGAAAGCCTCCTGGAGAGAGTTTTGGATAAGATGTTAGAACGTATGACAACAAAGATGAGCGCCATCCTTACTCAGATATGCAACAAGTAGGACTGCACGTAGCCTTTTGGAACGCTAACGGCCTAGTTAATAAAAGGCTAGAAGTGGAGCATTTCATTCACACCCGCTGCATTGACATTTTGCTAAGAAACCCACTTTACACACAAATCATTCCTGACTTTACACGGCTACGATATCATTCATGCTAATTATCCCAGTGGCAGAGGGCACGGAGGAGCGGCAATTATAATCAAATCTAACATTGACTACAGCGAGATCGCAAAAATCAAAGAAGAATTGATCCAGTGCGCCAAAATCAGTGTCTCCAAAATCAGTGGGAAAATTATGATCGGTTCCGCTTATATTCCTCCTAGACAGAGAGTGTCCGATAACCAATTTGATTTACTGCTGAATGACATGGGCGACAAATTCATACTTGCAGGTGATTTCAATGCCAAGCACCCATGGTGGGGCTCGAGGGTGACTAACCCTAAAGGATCTACGCTATTCAGGTGTATTCAGCGTAGCCTTCAACTGTCATTCAACCGGAGAGCCTACGTACTGGCCTACGTACTGGTACTATATCCCACGGAATTCATCCGGACTTCATTGCATGCTTGTCAAATGCAGATCTCCTTTCGGATCGCAGCGCGGTGGAGCTCCACATTAATACCCCTGTTGAAAAGAAGGTCATCAGTTCCCGGATGATAAAATCACGTACCAACATCGAAACCTACACAGGGTGGCTAAATAACGCCCTAGGCAATACTCAGCCGGACCTCAACACAGGATTTGATATTGACAATGCCGTGGTCAACGTCACTCAGGAGATGCAAAATGCTGCCTTAGTCGCAACACCAAGGGCTCCATGCAATAACAAAATCCTTCAAAGGCACCTACATTTGTGGTCTCCAGAAGTAGCTCTACTGCTCAATGAAAATCGACGGCTTAAAAGGATCTGGTTCCGAACTAGGTATCCCAGCGACAAAACAGCTCTCAATCGTGCGACCAAAAGACTCACGAAGCTGCTCCAGAGGTTGCGGACTTGTGCTTTTGAAGAATACCTACGTCAGGTTGAGCCCGGCGACCCCGAGCACAACTTGTGGCAACTGACAAGTCACATCAAGCGTCCAAAGAAAAGGGTGGCTCAGGTTAGGAAACCCGACGGTGAGTGGTGCCGCTCCGATCAGGAGAGGGCGGACGCATTTGCTGCTCAGTGGAAGACGCCTTCACTCCATTCAATAGATGCTCGGAGGTGGACCAAGCTGAGACTGAGAGGTTTCTGTCTCTACCCTGCACGGATTTCTGTTAATTGGAGCCAGTCTCGGAAGAGGAAGTTCAAGAGGAGGTCGCTGGCCTTAACAACAAAAAATCCCCGGGTGCGGATGGCCTTGAAGCACTTGCCATTAAACTTCTCCCCCCATTAGGTATCCAAAGGCTTACGAGCATATTCAACGCGTGCTTGGAGATCGGCCACTTCCCCTCTGACTGAAAAAAGGCGGAGGTCATCCTCATTCCGAAGCCAGGAAAGCCTGAAGCTGATCTTGCCTCATACAGGCCGATAAGCTTATTATCAGTAATATCCAAGTTACTTGAGAGAGTATTTCTGCGCAGATTTCAGACCGTATTAGACGAGGCTGGCTTGATTCCAGACCAACAATTTGGTTTCAGGCGTTGTCACGCCACCCCGGGGCAATGCCACAGGATAGTAAACAGCCTAAACAGCCTGGAGGAGAAGAAATATTGTTGCGCAGTTTTCCTTGACGTCAAGCAGGCATTTGACAGGGTCTGGCATCCAGGACTACTAATGAAAATAAAAACGAGTGTACCCCATGAGCATTACGCCTTCCTCAAGTCATACCTGAATGATAGGTCATTTAGGGTTAGATGTGGAGACGCTAGGTCAGATTATAGGCCCATTAAGGCAGGTGTACCGCAGGGCAGTGTATTTGGCCCCATTCTGTATACCATATACACAGCCGACAGGCCTGTCGCTGAAGAGGAGGGCCTTCTAGCGGCTACGTATGCAGACGATACGGCATTTTTGACCTCTGCAATCTTTCCAGAGGAGGCCTCTGCGTCTCTCCAACGCCAGCTGGACATCCCTGATCCGTGGCTTCGAAGGTGGAATATTGCCGTCAACCACGAAAAATCAGGCCAAACGACTTTTACAATGAGGAGAGCCGACTGTCCTCGAGTCAGTCTCGGAGGCACTCCAATTCCAGGAAGCCCTACACCCAAATATCTGAGTATGACCCTGAATAGAAGGCTCACCTGGAGAACCCACCTGCAGCGCAAGCGGACGCAAATCGGGATCAAGCTGCGTCAGCTCAACTGGCTCATTGGAAGGAGGTCCAGGCTGAAGCTAAAAGTCAAGCTCCTTATATATAAGGCCATTGTAAAGCCAATCTGGACCTATGGTATCCAGCTATGGGGGACGGCGTGTCTAAGCAACCGAAGGATCATCCAGATCGCCCAAAACAAGGCCCTAAGAAATTTAACTGGAGCTCATCCGTTCCACGACAATGCGACAATCCACGCCCAACTGAGAGTCCCATATGTGAGCGAAGAAGTTCAGCGATTCGCCAATAGGTACGTGGAAAGGCTGGACCGACATCCTAACCCTGAGGCCATCAATCTTCTGGACAACAGCTACACCACAAGGAGGCTGAAACGGATCCACCCACTGGACCTCTGTCACTCGGGCGAACGGGACTGAGCTGCAGTTGTAAAACCAATAAGATCCACTAAAGGGCCCGACAATAAATAACTTGAATTCTATCGCTAAGGTTTACTGTTAAAATTAGTTTCCTAGGATAAGCAAACATTGTACTACTCAATATTTCATTAAGTTAAGGTCCCATTATAAAATTTAATTATTGTCCATAACTCTGGACAGAATTTAAATATAACTATTGATTAATTGATAATAAAAATTTCCGATCAATCAGTTATATGGCAGCTATAGGATATAGTCGGGCGATCCCGGTCGTTCCGACTTATATACTGCGTTCAAAGGAAAGAAGGATGTGTGCAAAGTTTCAAGTCGATAGCTTTAAAACTGAGAGACTAGTTCACGTAGAAACAGACAGACAGACGGACAAAGGTACAGACGGACATGCTCATATCAACTCAGGAGGTGATCCTGATCAAGAATATTTATACTTCATAGGGTCGGAGATGTCTCCTTCACTGCGTTGCACACTTTTGGACAAAATTATAATACCCTCTGCAAGGGTATAAATATATCACATAAATGTACGATGAAATACATCACGAATGGGTTATTTTGAATACATAACCTTGTTAGCGTGTGGGTTTGAATAGAAAATTCCCTAAACTCGTAATTAATACACAGCTCCGGTAAATTGGTTTATCGCGTACTTTCTGTCATCAACACGCTTTTTAATCGAAATATAAAATTGATTGAAAAAAACAAATATGGAAACCTGAATTCAACACGAGAGAGGGGGGAGAGATCTAAACCGGGGTCGCATGCATGGAAAAACCAACTTAGAAGTTTCACTTCTGCCGTGCGTGAGTCTGACACACACAGTTTTTTTTTTTTTTTTCACACACAGTATTCCTCAAATACCAGGCTCACACCAACAGCCCTGGACTTCTTCATCGCAAATGGGGTACCACTCAAAAAACTTTCGATCGAAAGCAAATACGAGCTGTCTTCAGATCATTTGGCTATTGTCGCAACGCTTAGTCAAATACCGCAATGCAAAACCAACAGGAAATCAATACTACCGCTCCTCTGTTGAAAAGTTTAAGAAATCCCTGGACAGAAGCATTAACCTCAACGCTGTCATCAACCATCCAAACGATCTTTAAGCTGCGGTAGCAGCCTTCATGGAAAATATATTCACTGCTGCGACAGCTGCTACCCCGAACCAAAGGCACCATTCGAATCAGAATAGAAGCAATCTGCTCCCACAAAATGCTTTATTGCTTATACAGCTTAGAAGAAGAGTCCGCCGACAATACACAAGAACAGGAGATATTCGCTTCCACAAGGTTTACAAAAGACTGTCAAACCGGCTTAGCAAAGTCTTGACCAAGAACAAGCAAGACCATATAGACCAGACGTTGGAAAATGCGAGCCCAGATGCATCTACCAATTACTCCTTATAGAAACTCACAAGTCGATTTAAAAGGCAATCTTTGCTGACAATCTAGAAAACAGTTTTAAGCCGCTAGATCTAACTCCGATGGAAAATGGAATGCGTGTGGAAATACAACTGGACACCCCTTTTCAAATGGCTCTTCCCTGTACCCTGGAAGAAGTCAAGGCACAGATCGGAAAGCTCAAAAACAAAAAAGAACCAGGAGAGGACCTTCTAGAAAACAAAACTCTGAAGATCCTTCCCATCAAGGCACTGTTATTTATAGTCCGGTTGTTTAACAGCGTCCTAAGGCTGAGCCATTACCCAAGTGCATGGAAGAATGCTATCATCACGATGATACCCAAGCCTGGAAAGCAGCACACTGAAGTAGATGCATACAGGCCAAATAGTCTCTTAGCTGCTTTACCTGCTTGCACTATGTGAAAAAGTCATAAGTAATTTTTTGTATGTCAAAATCCACTTCAGGAAAAATACAGGCGGAATTATCCAATACCAAAAGTCACTATTCCTTGGCACACTATCCACATCGATATCACAGGAAAATTAAGTGGCAAGAGTGATCAGAAGGAGTATGTTATTGTTCAGATAGACGCGTTTACCAAATATGTCTATCTTAGTCATAGTCTTAAATTAGACAGTAAGAGTTGTATAAGGGCCGTTTAATCTGCCGTTTCATTGTTTGGAGTACCAAACCGAATAATAGCTGACCAGGGAAGGTGTTTTACAGGCGCAAAGTTCAGTCAATTTTGTTCAGATAAAAAAATAAACTTGCATTTGATAGCCACTGGTGCAAGTCGAGCTAATGGTCAAGTGGAGCGAACTATGAGCACGTTCAAGAATATGTTAACGGCGGTTGAAACGGGAACACAGTCTTGGCAGGATGTGTTGGGAGAGGTGCAGTTGGCAATCAATTGTACAACCAATCGCACTACGAAAGCAAGTCCTTTAAAAATGTTATTGGGAAAGGTAGCACGCCCATTGGGATTACTTCCACCTAGTTATATAGAAAATGTAATTGATTGCCAAACGTAAGAGCGCAAGCTGCAAAGAAAGTATTAGCCAGTGCAGCTTATGATGAAGAACGATTTGATAGAAATAAGGCAAAAGTAAAAAGGCATAAAATTGGAGATTTCGTATTACTTAAGAGCGAAGAAAGACACCAGACCAAGCTAAGTCCAAAATTTAGGGGGCCTTTTGAAATAGTAAAAGTTCTAGAAGGTGACAGATACATTTTAAAGTCTTTAACTAATAAAAGAAATTATAAATATGCAAATGAGGATTTAAGAAAATTACCCGAGGGGCAAGTGCCTGAAGAGCTAAATGTGTACGATGATTATAATAATTTAGATGAAAGAAACGTAACCGCTACAGAAGAGAGTGAAAATGAAAATATTGAGAGTATTAAAGAAAAGAGTGAAAATGAAAATATTGAGAGTATTGAAGAAAAGAGTGAAAATGAAAATATTGAGAGTATTAAAGAAAAGAGTGAAAATGAAAATACTGAGAGTATTGAAGAAGAAAATGAAGTACACCAATAAGGGTGACAAAGTTGTACTGCTGGCCAATGAAAATGGCAGAGTCCATAAAATATAATCCAAGCACAAGTGCAAAATATATTGTTTGTTTTGATCATGGCGTGTGGGGTATTTGATTATGCGACTATAAGAGTGAATAAGGAAGAGGAATGGATTATATAAAAGAAGAAGAAAAATAAAGAAATGAAAAGAAAGAGAGAAAAATTCAATTGAATTGATAAAAAAAAATTATAGTTATGGATCTGAATACTGTTTTGTGAAACTGTCAATATGATAATTTGTTATGAATTAAGATAAGAAAATTGGATTTTGTTATGAAACTATTTAATGTTCAGTCTAATAATTAAAAGAAAGAAAGAAAATTCGAATGCTGCTATTTTCCTCACGAGGTCGTGTTAGGGTCAGGATGGCCGTGTCGGCGCATTGAAACTGCGTGGTTGCGAATGTATGTGTGTGTGTGCGAAGACACATTTTCGGGTATTTCACCGAAAATTATCATTTCAGTGATAATATTGCATCAGCCTCTTGCGCTGTGAGTGTGTGGTTGCCAGGCAACCGTTGGCAGGCGACCGTTGATTGGATGTTGTCGCTTTAAAAAGTATCTTTGTAGCGAGGCGACAGCGTTGTGCCGCTGTCGCCGATCGAGGTTCGGTAGTATGCACAGTAGGTAGAGAATTAGACGCAGGCAGTTGCGTACCAGAACGTGAAGTGTGTACAAGGCTGAAACTCGTTGCGCCACAATGGAAGAAAACAACAACAACAACGATAATGATTCGACATATGTGTATCTTTTTAGCTTATAACTAACAAGTTTGTTTGTGTTCCGTGGTGTATAACTTATACATGGCACAAAGTTGGAAAAAGGTAAAAACGAAAAGTTATCACCAAATGTATCCCTAATATCGCAAAATTAATCATTTTTTCAACTTTTTGCACGTTTCCTCAAAAAAATGACTTATGTCCAGCAACTTATGAGCTTGCACACGCTGCACTTCTCGAAGTTTGGGAGAAAAACAGCCGCTCGGAAGATGCTCTAAGAAGCTACACATAAACACAACTTTACGGCGAGCAATTTGATGAAACTTTAAATCAGCAAATTTCAACCAAAATTAAATGTTTCATTGGTTATTTTAAAAAACATTTGCCAAAATGCTACCGTATAATGGACCAATTTAAGAATGGTTTAGGTGGTTCCGTGGTTTCTTCGGAAGCGAAATTGGTGTGCCGCTTCCAGATGTGGTATTTTGCGAGTTTACAAGCATTTGTCAAACAATTTAGACAAAAAAGATAGAAGACCATTAGGTCTGTATGATGACGGAATTGTGTGGACTTTTCCAGGCTTCTGTGTCTTTATAATGATGGATTTCTTCCACTTTTTTGGGAAATAGTCAAAACCAATGATCCCATTAAATAGTTTGCAGACGACCTCTATAGCGCATGTTGGAAGTTCGATCAGCATCTTGGGTCGCCAGTAGGCAAATGTTTCGGCTCGGTCTTCGTCGCTGCGATCTCAGCATCCCGAAGAGTTTCTTATCGGGGTGGTCGTTTAAATTGGGGCGCTAAGATTTGGGTGGGGCCTTCATAAGGGCTACTTTGTGCTTGTTGGCGAAAGATTCTGGATGTACTTCAGCGGTGCATTTTCTTCCTGTTGGTGAAAAGCCTGGTTGAGTGATCGGGTTGCTTCCTTAAGGCGTTGCTTTGAAGCTGGTGATCTTCTGTTTTGCCAATTACGACGCGTGCGCCTCTTTTCTCGCAAGAGTTGTTCGATTTGCTGGTTGGATTTGTATAATTCGTTTCGGTCTACTTCCTTCCCATGAGGAGTAGAGATTTTAGCTGCCGCAACGAGTACTTCTTCCAGGGCGCTCGTAGTGTATTCGATGTCCCATTCCATGTTAAACTCCAGGGCGTTTAAGCCAGATCATTTTTGGAGACGTCAGGCTGAACAGGTGTTCGGTTATTTCTGGGGTGAGTGGTATTTCAAAGGTGATTGGTCTTGTGCTTTGGCACTTATTAGATTGCGAGGTAAGTTTTTTGTCACCGCAAAATCGATAAAGTCTGGGAGCTTGCGTGAGTCTGTTGGCCAGTATGTGGGTCTTCCAGGGGAAACATAGTGCAGTTTATTTCTCACATTTATAATTGCATTATACAACTCCCTTCCTTTGGGAGTCACTAGACGCGATCCCCAGTTCGTATGTTTGGCGTTGTTGTTTCCTGCGGCTATAAAACGATCCCCAAGTGAATTGCCGAAGTCCACGAATTGTCCTTCCGAGATTGAGGAACGTGGCGGGCAGTAAACTGCAGCAATTGAAAGGCCTTCGTTACTTAACTGAATTCGTATCGATGTGAACTGCAAGAAGTTTATTGCAAACCTTTTGTGAAAATGGTATTTAATGCCGTGGGATTTCCCATCTGGATGATCTGTGCGGTAGATTGCATAGCCTCTTATTTGAAAGTTGCATTTGCTTATAAGATGCGTTTCCATCAGTAGCACGATGTTAATATGGTTTTCGATGAATTCTAGTTTATGCCGTGAGACACAATTGGCGTTCCATATTGATATTCGTAAAGCCTGCATATATTATTTAGACTGTTGTGCTATGAGCAGCTGTATTATTATACCCTTGCAGAGGGTATTATAATTTTGTCCAAAAGTGTGCAGTAGCCGGTGCATTTAGTCGGGGGCGTAGCCGTAGCAGAAAAATAAAACTGTCTGCTCTGCTTTGCTTCGAGCTTCGAAAAGTTGAAAGCTAAATATAGCTATAGCAGTAGCAGAAAAAAACAAGAAAGGAAAGCTTACTTCGAGCGGATCCGAAGTTGATAAACCCTTGCAGGTAAAACCGGATATGTATCGCAAATTATTACAATAAAATATCTAAAAAAAATTCCCAAGCTTCTATCCAAAATACCAAAGTTGGCATTTCTACCAAAAACCATTTTCGATCGTTCAGTTATATGGCAGCTATAAGATATAGTGGGCCGATCGATACGAAATTTGGTAGTTCGGATTAACTAACCAAAAATACAATCTGTACTAATTTCCAGCTTTCCAGCTTTCAAAATCACGAAAGTTGGGTCACTTCCGATCGTTGAGTTATATGGCAGACATAGGATATAGTCGGCCGATCCCGGCCGTTCCGACTTATATACTGCTTGCAAAGAAATGAAGGATGTGTGCAAAGTTTCAAGTCAATAGCTTTAAAACTGAGAGACTAGTTTGCGTAGAAACAGACAGACGGACATGCTCATATCAACTCAGGAGGTGATCCTGATCAAGAATATATATACTTTATAGGGTCGGAGATGTCTCCTTCACTGCGATGCATACTTTTGGACACAATTATATTATCCTGTGCAAGGGTATAAATATTCTGTGCTCCTCGTAGCCGTAGCCATAGCCAAAAATCTAGAGCGAGAGCAGAGCAGAAAATATTTTTGTGTGTGCTACTGCTTTTTTGTAGTTTTGTTTTTGTTTTTTTTTCACCTGATTTTTATGCACCGTAACTCTGTGATCACTTTCTTTACCTCCTTTCTTCCTTACCCACTTTCTTAACCTAATAACTCTTAATTAAATCAAAATTTAAAAAGTATGCTATTCAGTCATGTATTTATTATTCTATTCAAAAAATTCTATTCAAAAAATAATCGTTGTCTTCAAATAAACTCAAGTTGTCGATCGCATTATCTAAGTGTGTTGAGATTAGGCGAACCAGGAGTATATTTTCTAATGTGTCGTGGCTTAAACGATTTCACGATTTGATAAGTTTTGTTTATTTGCCACCTGCTACTTAAATTATTTAAAAAAAAAATTATGATCGCCCTCCCCAGGCAGATACCTGTATCCGCCCCTGCAAGTAGGCCCTTACTGATGTTCAACTGGTATGTGTAATAGTTTTTGAAATTGTAGTCAGGGCTTGATTAGAGGAAAACGAGTTGCGTAATTGATGAGGTAATGAAAAGTTAATGAAAGGTAATTGATGAGGTACCAAGTGGTGATTAAAGTGAGAAAGTGAAGCGAGCAGAGAGAAATGCAGAGTCTTATAATCGAATATTAAAGTGACTCCTTTTTAGTATTTGTCAACAATGGGAGCTCGGCCAAGGAGATTTTTGAGAATTTTGATAATATTTACGAGCGTAAAAGCCTGGCGTCTCAACTTTCATTACGCAAATAACTATTGGCTTTAAAATTGAAGGGCGATTCTCCGCTAATCAACCATTTTCGTTTATGCCTTTTTCGAAGGCATCAACATTTAAAATTGAAGGGTGATTCTCCGCTAGTCAACCATTTTCATTTATTTGATGATTTGGTTAATTTGTTAGTTTAGCGGGAGCCAAAATAGATGAAATGGACAAAGTGTCTCACTTGCTTGTAACACTTCCAACTAGCTATGATGGAGTAATAACAGCCATAGAAGCTCTCTCTAAGCACAGTTTAACATTAGCCTTTGTGAAGAATCGGCTCCTAGATCATGAAATCAAACTAAAAGGAGTTGGCAAGGACACTAGTGCAAAAGTGTTGCGGGATATAGGCAATCGAGAGCCCAGGGATAGCACATACAAAAACAAAAAGGAAAAATTTGTGAAGTCACAATTTCAGAAGAAGTTAAAGCCTAAGCTAAAGTGTTTTCATTGCGGCAAATTAGGCCACATGAAAAAGGATTGTTTCTTCTTAAAAAGGCAGGCAGGGGGCAACCAGAATACTCATGGCCAAAGTAATGTCAGAAAGACACAGGCCCAGATGGCAACAGCAACGCAGCCAGAACGCTCGTTTGCATTTATGACAAATGTAGCTGATAGAGAGACAGACTCAGATGACAACAGCGCAGCCGGACTGTGCTTTTGCTTTTATGATGAAAATAACTAATTCTAGTGAACAGACACACGTCGTAGATTTTATACTAGATTCAGGAGCGTCAGATCACATAGTAAACGACATAACTTTCTGAGTATGAGGGTATAAATCCGAGTGTGGCGATTGAAATTGCAAAGCGTGGATAATTTGTGTATGCTTCTGCGAAAGGGCTAGTTAGTCTTAACAGTTCCGGGAAAAACATTACATTAAACAAGAAAGGAAAGCTAACTTCGGGCGGAGCCGAAGTTGATATACCCTTGCAGTGAAAACCGGATATATATCGCAAACATCGGACAAAGTTGGCCGATCCCTATCCTTAAAGTACCAAGCTTCCATCTTCAAAAATACCAAAGTTGGTATTTTTACCAAATACCCTTTCCGATCGTTCAGTTATATGGCAGCTATATAGTCGGCCGATCGTTATGAAATTTGGTAGGTTGGATCAACTGACCAAAAATCTGTAAGAAGTTCCAACTTTCTATCTTCAGAAACACAAAAATTGGGTAATTTACGATTGATCAATTATATGGCAGCTATAGGATATAGTCGGCCGATCCTTATGAAATTTAACATGTTGTATTATTTTTCCTTCGTTGTATAAAAATAGCATTCGTACTAAATCCGAACTCTCTAGCTTTAAAAACACCAAAGTAATAGCTATAATAAAGTAATAGCATTTCCGATCAATACATTATATGGCAGCTATAGGATATAGTCGGCCGATCCCGGCCGTTCCGACTTATATACTGCGTGCAAAGGAAAGAAGGGTGTGTGCAAAGTTTAAGTTCGCACAGACAGACAGGCGGACAGACAGACGGACTGACAGACGGACAGGCGAACATGCCTATATCAACTCAGGAGGTGATCCTGATTCATTATAGGGTCCCAGATTTCTTCTTGCCCTTCAAGATGTAGTGTGCACCTTATTCCAAGATAAAAACAAATATCTAGGCGGGCCAATTTTTTTTTCCTTTACTGTTTCCACGCAATAGATGGGAACAGAATTGCATAGACAGATGCAGTGCCCACGATTCCTCCGTTAGGTAGGGAAGATTTATGAAAGCATGGGAATGCCAGAGCTCTTAGCACGTTTTTAGCATCTATTCTCTTCTGATCTTTGGCCGAGCAAAGAAGTATCCATCGGCATATTTTAAAAGTGAAGTTTCCTTCAGCCCAAGACACGTGTAGTGCTTAAAGAAGGAAAAACCCTTGTGCAGTGAAGGCAATTCGGCCTGAAATAAAGTTTAAGACAATAGTGATTGAGATCGGGGGAAGAAATTTATAAGGTGAGAGAATATGTAAATAATTCCAATATCTAACATGACCAACCCTTGTCAGGTGGCACAGCCACCTTACGGCGATTCTGACCTGGTGCAGCCTGATAGGCTTTCCGTTTGGAATTTGGTCTCGGATCGGACGTAGGACAAGGTCGGAGCAGTAGAACCGCCCCAGCAACCCCCTCATGGAATCAATTGGACACTGTTAGCTTCGAGTGACCCAACTTGATCTCTGCCTGGACCGCCGATAGAGTACCGTAACCAGCATATAGAGCAGCCCTCAAATAAATATGCATTAGGGAGGATCAGGACGTGGATAAGAAATAAGAATAAGTCGAACAAGAAATAACTTTTGCCGATGCAGTTCAGTTTTGTTTTTGTTTGCTTCAGGCAGCCACTTATTAGAGTGAGAGTTTCGTATTGAGACTATTCTCCTTTTTTTGTTAGCCTGAGTAGGTCAAATATCAGTGCAACCCAGTGAGAAAACAATAACCCTTGCCTGAGAGCATGTGTGTGAACACTTTCGGCAATACTGAATTCCACAACCACTTCCAAAGCGAACCTCGATACCCTAATTGAAATTATGTATAATTTTTCTTTAGTTTAATATTATAAATTCCTAATTTTTTTTAGTATCGCATAAATGAAATAATGTATGTATTTAGCATAGGACCTTATTTTAAGTTTAGTTTCATAAGCAAACGAAATCAGCCTTGAAAGGGAGATCAGTCAGGTATTTTCCAGTTGTATTCCTTCTCTTTTGTATTAAGCATACAGCGAAAATCACCTCATCCTCTTGGGCCTACAGGGATAGTTTACTGTACCTAACGTTATGCCTTAACTGTACGCCTTCGTTACAAAGAGTATGAAAATAGTTTAGTATCAAAAGTTTTTCAAAAAAACCTTTCTGTACTGGCGATACACAAATTTGGCGATCGATTTATTGGCTATATCGACTCGGCTGTTGATGCTGATCAAGAAAATATATACTTTATGGTGTTGAAGATTATTTCTTCTCTATGTTACATACATTAACACGAATACATCGGGTCGGGTAAAAACTCCGATGCGTTCCATTTAGGCCTCTTTACTGCGTACGCAGTTAAAAATGACAGTCAAGTCTACGCTTATTTAAAATCGGATTTTACCTCGTGTAATTTAAAGTGGAAATATCTCTGGAATCATTAAATAAAGTGCTTGTAGTGCATTACTTTAAATAAAGTAAATAATTGATTTTTTTTGCAAGGTTGAGAATATTGTGTCGGGAGGACTTAAAATCGATGAAAGTAAGTTGAAGAGGTGTGGAAATGAAATCTGAGTAGCTAATCAACATTCTCCACCAGAAGTTTTCATCAGCGAGCAATTTACACTGCTGGGCTTTTATCCTTGGCAATCCATGTCGACCCAATCCACATGTTTTTTAGGGGCAGGATCCGTAGGTATTTAAATTTTATTTTTTTTGGTAGTTTGTACCCCATGTCGGCACAAAAATTTTAAATTTATTAGTATAGACATAAAATCCCCCAAAATAGACGCCTTATAAGAAGTTAAGATAATAGAGAAAAACAATATTTGGAGTGCCAATTTAAATTTTTTTCACCCAAAGATGTCACTGCATCGTGTGTAGCAATACAGTTTTATTTTTATATTTTAAAGTAAGAATTGAAATTATTAACGATAAAAGATTCGTTCATCTTTCATTAAAAACGCAAGCACACAAAAAAAATGTCCGTTTGTTATATAGAGAAACAAAATATAACAGTTTGTAGAACCAAAATAATAAAAATCGTCAACAACAAAGTTTCTCGTAGTGTTCTGAATTGACATTAACCACCGTTAAATATGAAGGAGCCAGCTGACCTCACTGACGTTTCGGCAGCGGCGTATCTGATATTGTACATTTTTTTCTTTCAGTAGCGCATTTTTACCGCTTTTAGTAGCGGAAGTTTACCCTTTTTGTCAAAAATAAAATTTAGTCCATTAGAAAAAAGGAAACATTGTAGCGGTCTAGTCAATCTGTTGTCTTCTGTTTTGTAATATATACAAATATATTTACCATCATTATTATATTTAGCAATATATAGCTATTTTTATATATAAACGTCGTAATATCAAAAACCATATAGAAAAACTGTTCAAGCATGGAAGGTTCTGTCTTGATCAATATATCATCCTTTTTATCTTTCATATAAAATTCATTAGAAGAAATTTCGTTTATTTTAGGACGTAAATTCAATCGGATTGTGTTGAAAGTATTTTCATAGTGCGAACGGTTAATTAAGCTTAAAGTTGACACAAAATAAGCTAACATTAGTGCAATAGGACTTAGATAAGAGTCCATGAACAATTTACGGTTGAAAACCATAATGTGGTTATATTTATTATCGTCAGAGAGGCTTAGTAATAATTCCATTCCCATTATTCTGAAACGAAACTTTATCTGAGATATATGATTGCGAAAATAATATTTTATTTTACCGCGCCCATGTGGTATTCTTTTCAAATAATTTTTGAAATACCGGCAATTGGTATGAAAAAATACATACTATATGAAATAGAAGCCCAAAATCCACAAACATAAAGAGATGATAAATCCATCTGTGATAAAACTTATATTTAAAATAGTTCAGAACGAATAAATTTATAGGTACCGGTGCAATTTTTTATACAAAGACCAATAAGTTCCAGCTACGATAAAAATAAGAAAATACAAGCTCCCAGGTAATGAGGGTCGTAAGGTTGCTGCTAAATATAGTAAAATTAAGGAAAAAATAGGAGCTAATAATTTTAATTAAAAAAGATTAAAGAAACAAATATTATCTTTGAAAACTTACAAGTTTTTAAAACCGATTGGATGTAAACGATTATGAGCAATCTGTTCATATCAGATAACTTCAATGTACTGGCTTTAGATTTATTTTCTTGATTTTCATTACCAAAAATCGTTTTATGAAAAACTTTAAAAAAAATAAAACAAATAATTGTATTTAGAAAAACTAGAGCATCTGGGAGAATCCAATAGGCGATGGGTCCAAAACTAAAATAAAAGGAGGCAATAAAATATCCATTTGGGCTTTTAAAACTTACCTTAGGCCTTTAAAATATAGAAACCCGATTTGTCGCAAAAAGTATGTAAATGATTTAGTAGAATGTAAGTCAATGAAAAACAAATATGTTAAATTAACTATAATATGGCCAAATAAAAAAGTACCACTTAAAAAACAAAGAAGCACTATGTAGACGTGCAATAAGGTACGTTTCTTTCGACTCTTAGTTTGAAGCAGCCATGGGGATACGAAAAACGAGGTTATATATGCAAAAGATATACCAACAGGACGAGCCAGCGACGCTAAACAAAAAATGTTTAATGAAAAATAGAACCATCGTTAAATCTTACCAAAAATAAGTGAAAATGGCAGCAAGAAGCGCATTAATATAATTAAAACAAACTTGGACATTTTTTATACGTTAAAATAAATTGATCTGTTTCTCAAAAAAAATGTTTGACACATAGTAAAAGGTTACCTTAATACAAAATAAAAATAAAATATATATGTACATACGATATGTATAAATCTAGACCACTCATTTAAAAACTGCAGTTAATGTAGCAAAATGTTATACATTCATGTTGGGCCCATGTTAAATTTATAATACAAAAGTCGACGAACGACTCGTATGAAAGAACGGATTTTAAATCAAAAGAGCAAAATGTGCAGGATTCCTTCAATATTATACTAAAAAGGCTAAAAAGGTTAGACGATGTCAATTAGAGCTGGAGAAAACATCGACGATGTATCGATACATCGATGTTTTCTGAAACTCGAGAAACATCGAAGTTTTCCAACATCGATGTTCGATGTTTTCTCTTTACTCATCACTTCTTGGCTGGTATTTGGTAAGTGCACCAAAAATTATTATCAATTAAATGAAATAAACTTAACAATAAAATTATTATAGATTTTCGTGTAATTTGATTTTTATTGGTGTTGGCGGCGTTCAGAAATGGAGAAGGCTTTGAAAGAGCAGAACAATAATGGTAATTAGAGTAATAAGGTACAATCATATCATTTTTAATGACATTTTTGTCCAATATAGATGCGAGTCAGGAAGAAACAAATGATATTGGCAGCACGATCCCAAATAAGCGGTCCAAATATGGTCAATCTTCCGTATGGAACTTTTTTGACAAGTCGACTGATGGCGAACAGCCAAATGTATTAAATGTGGCAAAACATACCAAACAAGTGGCAATACGAGCAACTTGTCTTGCCACTTGAAGAGGATACATCCTAACTTGACAGTTAGTGAATTCCCGCAAAAACAGCAATCCGTTTTGTCATTCATTGAAAAAAAATATGATATGTCCTCGAATAGAAAGCAAAAACTGGACAGTGCCTTATGCGAGTACATTTGCTCGGACTTGCGCCCTCTATTAGTGGTTAAAAATAAAGGCTTCCGCAATTTTGTAAACCAGCTCGATCCAAGGTACGAATTGCCTTCACGAGCCACCTTAAGGAACGTTCATTTGGCAAATGCATTCAAAGAAAAAAAGGCAAAGTTGTCTGCCTTTTTAGAAAAAGTAGAGCACTGTGCAATAACTTCGGATTGTTGGACGTCAAGGGCCAACGAGTGCTACATCACTGCGACATGTCATTTTATTACAGCTGATTTTGAACTACGAAATGCTGTTTTGTCCACTGAAAAGCTACTCGACGAAACGAATCACTCTTCGGAAAACATTTCAAACAGTATTCGCAAAGTTCTCGAGGAATGGAAAGTTGTTGGAAAGGTTACAGCTATGGTCACAGATAACGCCAGAAATATGTTAAAATCATGTGAGATACTGCAAATTAGACATAGTCCATGCTTTGCCCATTTGATTAATTTGACCGTCCAGGACTGTGGCAGCGGAAAAAATAAAGACCATTCTGGACAAATGTAAGCGAATAGTATCTTTTTTTAAAAGTAGTACAATTGCGTATGCCAAGTTAAGAGAAGCCCAGGATTCCGAACGTCCATATAGTTTAAAACAAGAATGTCCCACAAGGTGGAACAGCGCCTTCTATATGGTAGAGAGGATACTTTTAACAAAGGTTGCCATCGCAAGTGTGCTCCTCAACACGCCCAAAGGGTTAATGCCGCTTACGGCGGATGAAGTATCCATTCTAGAGGATTTAAAGGCCATTCTATCACCGTTTGAGCATGCGACAGTACACACATCGTCAAGTTCTTCAGTAACTGTGTCGTCGGTGATTCCTGTGGTTTGTGGGATTTTGCACAATCTAACGGCTCTTAGATCAAAGCTCCATACTAAGGTGGATCAAGATGCCTGTGAAAATCTACTTGAAGGGGTCAATAGAAGATTGGTCCCCTTTGAAAGTCGATCAGTATCAAGAATGACCACAATTCTTGACCCTCGTTTCAAGAAGGAAGGATTTTGGAATTCGTTCAACTCCTCCCAAGCGGTGAAATCTTTAGAGGAGGAACTGACCCACATCAACGCTCTAACAAAGTCTCCAACATGTTCTAGTCCGCCAACACCAGAACCAGCTGCAGAAACCACCGCTTTATTTAACTTTTTACAGTCAAGCAAATCGCACAAAGTCCAAAGCCCTCGCGTGGATTCAATATTAGCATTACGGCATTACTTAAATGCTAGTAATTTGGAGCCTACTCAAAATCCATTAGATTACTGGAAGGTACAAAAAATTAACAATTTAGTTTATTTAACTAACAATTTTAACAATTTAACTAACTTAAAAATCCAATTTCTTCTTTCTACAGATATCAACAGACAATGCATTTAAAAAGTGCATTTTTAAATACTTTTGCGTACCGGCCACTTCCACAGAAAGTGAGAGAATGTTTAGCAAAGCAGGACTTCTCGTAAGCAAGAAGCGAAGCTCGCTAAAACAAAAGAATGTTAACATGATTTTGTTTCTAAACAAAAATGACTGGATTTAGTTTTAATTTCGCTTTTTTCGCTTTTTTTTGTTGAGTAGAACTCGTAGCTGTTTTTTATTTTCGTTTCAATTGTTTTTTCATTTTAAGTTTTGCGTTCTATGAAAGACTAGCTAAGTTTCATTTTTAATATAAGAGTAGTAATTAAGTCATTTTGAATTTTGAAATATTATTAAAGAAAACTATGGATCTCACACAAAGCGTAATTTTTTATAAATAAATTACACCGTCTAATAATTTATTTTTAATAAATAAATATATTTTAATATGATATGGTGTGAAAAAATTTTTTTAAGTGCACCCTAAGAAAGTTCGATGTATCGCGATACATCGATGTTTTTTTCTGAAAAACATCAAAACATCGATGTAGGTGAACATCGATGATTTTCCAGCTCTATTCCACAAGACTGTAACGGCGCCTGATGCGACATATACATAAAGAAAAAAACAAAAAAAAACAAAGTCATATTTGAACTTAACCCGCGATAAATAAACAAAAAAAATATCCCATTTATAGAGAGTTACCACCTAGGCGAATCATCGGCCAGCTGATCGAGAATTGATCCGGACTGGTCTGTCTAAAAGAGGGTAGGAATTTCTTCCTACTAGGAAATGGCGTGGGAGAAGGCAGCCGGTCTTTTCAATTTTGGACTTACGACAAATCGGACGTGCGAAAAACAAAAAATAGAATTCGAGAAGTCGTAATCATGAAAAATTTGTACAGAATTGAAGTTTGCAAGAAAAAATTATCATTAAAAGAAATGTGGAAAAGGAAGGAATGAAGTGAGAAATTTTTAAATAAAGTTTAAGTTAACGCTAGTGTTAAGTGGTTCACACTGAAAATCAAGCAAAATATTTAATAAAAATTTAAATTTATTAGAAAAAATACAATATATTAATAATCAAACTAAATAAATAAATAAGTTAAGAGTTAATTAGTGAGATATTGTTTTCCTATTTTTTTATTTTTTATGTTTTATTTGATTTATTGGGATAATTTATTGTGCCTTAACGAAGAGAAAAGAAAAAAAAAAAAAAGAAGAAGGGCAGAAATGATCAAAAGAAGGTGTGTGTCGGAAAAGAAGAGCGAAAGCAAAAAGTGAAGTTTGGGTTTTTTTTTTTATATGATTGAAGTGAAAGAAAAGCAAAGGAAGGTACAGTGGTATTAGAGTTTTTTAGAGTTGGTATTAGTAAAACAGAGTTTTGTTCGACAAGAATGAAATGTAATTAAAAAAAAAAAAAAATTTGTTTGTTTGTCTTGATTAAGAGCAAAGAGGAAGAAGAGAGTGCATAAAGCTCAGAGTGAAAAGAAAACACAATACAAAATAGAAAATTTCTAAACAAAAAAAAAAAAAATTAAAAATCTTAAACAATAATCCACATCTACAACCACGAACGCCAGGAGGTCGACCTTTTCGCCGAGGAAAGCACGTGAGTCAGAAATTTTCCATTGTTAATGAAGGGAGAAGACGATATTTAATTGAAGTTTATCAGCCATGCGCAAACATGTTTTTTTTCTTATGAATTTATATGATTAGTTTTCTTTTTCCCACAGTACACACCAACCTTAGACAGAACCCAAAGATGCGAAAGAAAAATTTGAACAAATAAATTTCCCTAAACTATAAACACCTATGCAGCCTAAATTTATTAGAAAAAATACAATATATTAATAATCAAACTAAATAAATAAATAAGTTAAGAGTTTTCCTTAGGATTAGTCATTTTTCTTTGGCAACTTGTAAAAATAGTAGGATTAATTTAGCTATGTTAATTAAGGACTTTAAATGAAAATATAATGAATAAAATGTTACCGTAAATTTAACTGACGAACTTCGCCAATGATTCCTCGGGTGTAGTGGGGGAAAAGGGACCACGAGAGTAACACCCTTCTGCCTGTGGCCGAGGTAGGGTTGGGGAAATAGAGAAAGGACACACGGACAGCCGTGATCCTTCCTAGATTCTCTCGAATCCGATTTCTATTCTGTTATAATTTTTTTTTCTTTTGAATTTGATAAGGATAACTCCCACAGAAACTCAACGATCATTAGATTCGAAATACGTATTACTTTTCTTTCAATTTTCAACAAATTTTCTTCTCTTGACTTTGAATTGTTCGAGAAACGTATATCAGAAGACTCTGGTGTTCTGAGTGTCCGAAATTCATTTTAGGAGCAGAGATTTGCCCGTCTGTCATTTGTCATGGAACTCAGTGCAAGGATCACAGAGAACGACAAGCTGCGGTTTTTTCTCTGACCTATTACTGAGGTACCATCCTAATCAAATTAGAAGTTTGCCTAGAGGCTCATACGAATAGGAATATAGAGACGTTCTAACAGAGAGATGTCCTAACCACGTGTGACTTCTGGGAAAGTCAAATTTCCTTCCTTTTCTGAGAGTTTAAACATTTTAGTTGTGATGCATCAGGAAAACTACATAGATCGGTTCTACATCGTATTGGGTCCGATGCAACATAAATGAAAGAGTTACTACTCTCCCTAAACAGCTCAGCCGCCTAGAAACTTTAAGTTTTCAGGGCCTATGTCTTAAAAATCTTTTGAGAGATTCGATTAACATTAAATTTCACCCGACATTCGAGGATATAAGAAGCGAAGTTCAGTTAGTTGTCGTACTATTTCGTAACTTTTTCGATTTAACAGAGGTTAGGATAGATCAATAGGGAATAGGGAAGAAAAAAATAAAATTTTTTACAAATTATAAACATTACTTATTCATGATGGGCTTGGATAGATCGCCCGACCGAGGCTCTCAAGAAGCGCCAAAACTAGGTTGTCAAATTTGCACAACCGAAATCAAATCCGCAGCCGAACTTTTTGAAACCACTTGTCATCACGAGTTTCACAAGAAATGCAACAATGCGCATTTTCAAAAAGCGACAACTGCCCCGTATGCAAGAGTATCTGCAGGCCGGTTGTCGAAGGTCTTCGAACGCGATCTCAATCCAGAACCCGTCCAACAGAGAGTAGCCATGAAAGGACACCTACTGACGACATCCCTAGCACTTCCCGAAACACTGAGGCAGGTAGCTTGGGGAACAACGATCCAAACAGCATGGCAAGTGCCATTACTCTTCTAGCTATGGAGAGGAAACTGCTCACCATGTTGATGGAGAAGATGGCCGAACTGATGCAAACGTCCGTGTTAGACAGTATAGAAAGACTGATAGCAACGCCTGCCATCTCTGCTGTGAGCAGGGAAGTTAGATCAACCCCGAGGTTAGAGGACATACAGCAACCGAACATAGAGGAAGCAACGGCTCCCACCACAATACCGACGATGCCAGCGGGATGCGCAATGTCTCCCCAACGAAGCACAATATCCGATCTAGGAATACGACCAGACAAAGTTGGTCATATCCTAAATGGGTGGAAGCTCAAGTACTCCGGAACCGGCGTGCCGATAGACGATTTCATCTACCGTGTGGAGGCAATGACTCATCAGATGCTGGATGGGAATTTCGCGGAATTCTATTGGCGATATCACAAGTCCGTAGCTGAAGTCCGATTTGATCGGTTATGTTCAGCGCTCCGCTTACAATTCCGTCAAAACCGGGACGAGGAATTGATAAGAAACAGGAAACAAAAGCCAAACGAATCTTTTGACGCATTCTACGACTGTGTGACGGAATGATTGATCAATTAAAAATGCCTTGGTCCACTCGCAAGTTAGTTCGCATTCTTAAGAACAATTTGCGACCAGAAATACGTCATGAAATTCTGAATGTCATGGCTCATGGCTTTAACGATCTTTAACGATCTCATGGCTTTAACAGAGTATTTCCATTCCGGCGGGAAGTCGCGGAACTAGTCGACGAACCTGGGGCGGAAAGCAGCTCCGAGGTTGGAATTGAAGCAGATATCGAAGCACTCTCCCTGGTATGCTGGAATTGCCACCACGAACGACACCGATATCAAGACTGTCTGGAAGAAAAACGAGTGTTTTGTTACGGCTGTGGTGCAGCCAACACCTACAAACCCAACTGTACGAGGTGTTCAAAAAACGTAAAGCTCGGCAGTTCGAAGTCGGCGTGCAGACCGAGGACCTCGAATGCCGCCCACAACCAGTCAACAATGACAGAGTAAATAGGAACGAGCCGAGAGCTTTGCCTAAGCCCACACCGGACGTGACACCAAGTAATGAAAGTTTATTGCTACACCAGAAAAGACAAAATTTACCTAAGATGACAAAACTAGAAAGATTACCTGAGCCTCCCATTAGCTTGCAAAAGAACCGCAGTTCGAGAAGGATTAAAACATTTTGGAAGAATATCGAAAAGTGTAAGAGCGGATTGAGACACATATGCTCTGTTCCTTCTAGTACAAAAGATCTTCGTCCGTTTTTGCCAGTTCAACTATTAGATCGCACCGTTTATGGACTTCTTGATTCAGGAGCTTCGATAAGTTGTATCGGGGATAAGCTAGCAGCGGAAGTAATGGAGATGAAGAACACTTACAAGTCGGTGAACGTCAATTCCAGTACCGCAGATGGAAGAGCACAACGGATAACTGGCAAACTTACAACCATCGTGGAATGCAACATCCGCAAGCCGGTAGAGTTGTACATAGTACCGTCTCTGAAGCAAGATCTATACCTAGGGATCGATTTTTGGAGGGCATACGACCTTTCGCCTAGGAGTTTGCAGCCTCGCCTACCTGCCAACTCCTAGGCGAAAAGTCGTATAAGAGTATAGCATTAGCAATAGTGTTAAGCTGAGAGAGGATCACCACGACTTGACTGAATACCAAAATCTAAAACTCAGATTTTTAGATTGCGTAGTTTCATGGGCCTATGTGACTGGTACAGGAAGTTTGTGTCAAACTTTGCAGCGCTGACCGCTCCACTAACTGATCTAATGACGACGAAGCGAAGATTCAGTATAACTCCGGAAGCACTAAAAGCTTTCGAAGTGCTAAAATGCCGGCTTTGCGAGGCGCCTGTATTAGGTAATCCGGATTTCAACAAGCCATTCGCCATTCATTGCGACGCTAGCAAGACTGGCGAAACTGTGGATACCTCGAGAAATAATACCAGAAGTTCTTTCCCAAGCACATGACAGTCCGTTAGCTTCCCACTGCGGAATACATAAGACGTTGGAACGTTTGAGAAGATATTACTTCTGGCCTTATTTAGTATCCGATGTAAAAGCCTATATCAATGCATGTGAGACGTGCAAAGCCCCCAACCATGTGATGAGGCCACCACTAGGAAAAGCAGTTGAAACAATAAGATTCTTCCAGCGACTTTTCATCGATTTTCTTGGACCGTATTCCCGCTCGAGAGATGGAAACTTCGGGATATTTATCGTCTTAGACCATTTTTCTAAATTCGTCTTCTTAAAACCCGTAAGAAAGATAAACGCAGATATCGTGATTAAATATTTAGAAGGTAAACTCTTTAAACTCTAAACTCTTTAAACCATCGGCGTCCCCGAAACTATTCCCAATTCCGATCGGTAGCGTTCCAGAAACTCCTTCGTCAATTCGGAATTTCTCACACCTTAACAGCCGTTCATTCGCCCCAAGCCAACGCCTCCGAGCGAGTGAATCGATCCATCATCGTGGGAATAAGGTCTTACGTGTGTCCCGATCAAAAGAACTGGTATGAGGGTTTGAGCAAAATTTGCTGTGCTCTTCGCTCTTCCATTCATTCTAGTATTGGAACCACACCATATTATATAGCATTCGGCCAATAGATGGTGACTTCCGGCAATATGTATTCTCTGTTAAGGAAGCTAAACATGCTAGACGATCGGTCTGTGGTGTGGAAATTTCACGCTTGTTTATATTTGATATCTGGTGTTTAGGCAAAGGTTCATTTACTGACAAAGTTGAAAAGGTTGCATGATCATCTCAAACAGAAATTTTAATCTGATGGATACAAATATGATCATGATATCATTGCCAAAAAACTGAAAGAAGAGCAACAGAACCAAATCAAAAGTTGTCGAAAAAAATTCTGCAAAAACCGCTGCAGCGGTGGGTTTATCAGCATTTTCTATTTTGTTTTGTAGAAATGCTTCATACTAGCTCGTAGAATAGGCAGCTGCATAGCTTGTAACATTGCTTGCTAAACTTCACTTAGCAAATTATGGGTTAAATTGGTACCCCTAAAAAATATTGAAAATTAAACTTCGACGTTATTATTTATTCAGCCGCAATTAAAAAACTAGTAATTGAAGACTGCTTTTGCCAGCAGGGAGAGGAAGCTGCGGAGACGTCGACATCCAGGTGGAAGTTGCCAAGCGCTCCAGTGATTCGGGTCCTTTCCCCCACTTCATAAAGGACTGCTCCCTCATTGCCCCCGTTGCCGATGCCAACATTTAGCGGTGGCCGGATTTCTGCGCCCTGTTTAGGACGACAATTGACAGCCACCCTCCCTTGACCAAGATTGAGAAGCTCAGGTAAATATGTTATTGCCGTTGATCTTTTCGGACAAAATTCAAGGTTGCTGTTTAGCGATATTGTTTTATCTCTCACAAATAAAAAACAATAAAAAATATCGATGGCGGCTCGTCGATAAAAAGAACGATGCTGCCTCTTCAACGTTATAATTTAATCCCTATATTTTTCGCTAATTTAAGCCTACGGCGTGCTTTGTGCGGCGAAATCGCACAAAAGCAAATATGAGCATACATAGCACGCGTGCATAGGGTTAAAAAAAGATTTCTCCATAAAAAATAAAGATAGGCAAGCGTAGTTTTTCATTTGTTTAAGAACTGTTGCTAGCAAAGCTTTCTTTAAAATAAAATACATTATTTTAGTGCCCATTCAAACTTTTGAATTAACGAAAAATGACATCATAAATTACGTTTTTTTGTGCAGTGGATGCTCTGCTCTCATTGTTTTTCTCTGCTACGCATACACTCAAATTTTAAACATGTGTGCGTTTTGCCCCCACTGCACTAAATTTAGATAACTAACAATTTAATTAAAAAAAGAAAATCAATTCAATTCAAAATCCTACAAACCAGGAAGAGTTGTATTCAACTTCGGTTCCGGCCAAGATCGCCAAGTAATTGTAAATGAAGCCGATAGGAGATATCAGTTGATACTTAAAACTGTGCAAGCTCAACACCGTTACATATGGCACTGCGCCAGCCCCATTGCTGGGCATAAGGTGTTTGAAGAGGTTGAGTGAATTTGTGAAAAATACATTCCCTCGAGCTGCCGGAGTTATTGGGTCCGACTTTTACGTCGACGACTTGTTAACGGGTGCTAGTTGCAATGAGGAGCTAAAGACAATTAAGTCTGAAGTAACTCAGGTTTTTTGAAACGATGGGTTTGAATTGAGCAAGTGGATTTCAAACTCACCTGAAGTTACTGCATCCGAGAGCACAGTTAATACACTGACACTTTTGGACTCAGAACTGAACTGCATTAGGAATCGCTTGGGTTCCTAAAAATTATAAATTTGAAATTGATGCTTCAGTCATGGGTCAAAGGTCGACCAAACGAAACATTCTTTTAGTGGCATCGAAGCTGTTTGACCCCCTTGGCTTATTGAGCCCCATACTTATAAAAGGAAAGATCCTATTGCAGGAAGTTTGGCTAAATAAGCTAGATTGGGATAAGTCAATTCCAACGCACTTGGAAACAAACGCACGTGGAACAAAATCCAAATTGCTTTGTCGCAATTAGAGGACATCTCAATTCCGAGATTCGTGTTTACCGAGCCGATGTCATCGATTCAAATTCATGCCTTATCTGAGTCATCGATGAGACCATATGGAGCCTGCGTCTATATTGGTTGCGTATTGGTGCTAGTTGCAATGAGGAGCTAAAGACAATTAAGTCTGAAGTAATTCAGGTTTTTTGAAACGCTGGGTTTGAATTGAGCAAGTGTATTTCAAACTCACCTGAAGTTACTGCATCCGAGAGCACAGTTAATACACTGACACTTTTGGACTCAGAACTGAACTGCATTAGGAATCGCTTGGGTTCCTAAAAAATGTGTATTTAAATGTGAAATTGATGCTTCAGTCATGGGTCAAAGGGCGACCAAGCGGAACATCCTTTCGGTGACATCGAAGCTGTTTGACCCCCTTGGCTTATTAAGCCCTATACTTATAAAAGGAAAGATCCTATTGCAGGAAGTTTGGCTAAATAAGCTAGATTGGGATGAATCAATTCCACTGCACTTAGAAACAGCGTGGAACAAAACATAAATTTCCTTGTCGCAATAAGAGGACATTTCAGTTCCGAGATTCGTGTTTACCGAGCCGATGTCACCGATTCAAATTTATGCCTTTTCTGACGCATCGATGAGAGCCTATGGAGCCTGCGTCTATACTCGTTGCGAATATTCGCAGTCTCATTAAAGTTTCATTATTCACGGCAAAGTCCAAAGTAGCGCCACTCAAGACAAAGACGCTCCACCGTCTTGAGTTATGTGCCGCTCACCTTCTCGCAGATCTCTGCCCCAAGATAAAGCCTCTAATAAAAGTTCCGATCGAACGAATTGTTTTTTTGGTCGGATTCAGAAATAACTCTTCATTGGATTCGTTTCCATCCTCCGTCGTGATCAACGATCGTATCGAATAGAGTAGCTAAAATTCAAGAGTCTACGATGATAGCACGTGGCGGCATGTAGCAACTAATTAGAACCCCGCAGATATAGTGTCCAGAGGTGGAGACGTAAAGGAGACTGTAGGAACCGGAAGATAAGTGGCCGACGAGCCCCCGGTTTGATCTGTCACCAGAAACTTCTACAGATGGAGGCGAAAAAGAATGCGGTCAGATTAACAGCAATCGTATCTACCTCAGATTTATTGGAAGTGATAGAAGGTTATTCCTCTCACCTAAAACTGCTGCGAGTGTTGGTTTATATGTTCCGCTTTGTAAGGAAATCGAAGAGAGATTAGTAGTGAATTCTGATATTGTTCCCTCACCAGTCGAATATAATGAAGCCTTTAAGAAAAAAGTTCCTCCTTTCTCCCACTGGGGAGAGTGGGGGAAAGCATACAGGTCAAAGTGTCTGATTGCATTCAACTTGGTGAATGCCAGCATGATTCCTGTCACTGCTTTCTTCAAGCCGACGCACTACCTCCACGTGGTTCTCCCTGGATTGTCGCTCGACAGCCGTTGTGTGGCAAACTAAAGCGCGCGACGAGAGTCCTAACTCTACAAACTAGGTTGTGGCGTAGGACTCTAAATCCACCCATGACTCCACAAAAATCCACAATTTCAGTGAAGGAAGCAAGAGAAGCCTCGGAAAGGAACCGATCTAACGTTGACGACCATAGCAAGCGTAAAAAGGACAATGATTTGAGAGTATGCACCTGGAACGTACGAACATTGTACAGACCTGGTGCTGCTCAACAACTAGCAGATACCCTCAACAAATGTAGGGCTGACATCACTGCTATCCAGGAAATGCGATGGATAGGACAAGGCTGCATAAAGAAGAAGAACTGTGACATTTACTACAGCTGCCATCCAGAACGGCATGAATTTGGTTGTGGTTTCGTTGTAGGTGCCAGGCTGCGGCGCCGAGTCTCTCACTTTCGGCCAACAAACGAGAGAATTGCAACGATCCGAATTACTGCCAAATTCTTTAACATCAGCCTGATATGCGCACATGCCCCAACGGAGGAAAAGGATGATGCCACCAAGGACGCTTTCTATGCGGAGCTCGACCGAGCTTATGGCCGCTGTCCTTCCCATGACATTAAAATTCTCCTCGGGGATTTTAATGCGAAGGTAGGACGAGAAGACATCTTTGGTGCCACCGTCGGGCGATTCAGTCTACATGAGACCACCTCGAGCAATGGTCTCAGATTAATAGGCTTTGCAGCTGCGCATACTATGGTAGTTCGTAGTACTGGATTCCGTCATTTGGACATCCATAAAGCATCTTGGCTCTCTCCCGATCGACTGACCAGAAATCAGATCGATCATGTTGTGATCGATGCAAGGCACGCATCTAATATACTCGACGTGCGATCCTGTCGGGGTCCCAACATCGACTCCGACCATTATCTTGTTGCAGCTAAGATTCGCACACGGCTATGTGTGGCGAAGATTGCACGTCGAAGTGCGTTAAGAAGGCTGGACATCGGAAAGCTGCAATCACAACAGGCGAAGAATGCATTCTCCACTCACGTCTCGGGGCTATTAAGCCGAGCACCTTCAATACCTGAAGACATAAGCGATATGTGGGCGCTCATATCTCACTCCCTGCGAGCTTCGGCAGAAGAAGTGCTTGGATTCCAGCGTCCTCTATCAAGGAATCCATGGTACGATCAGGAGTGTCATGACGCAACAGTTGCAAAGGATGCCGCCTACGGAAGAACACTGCAGGCTGGGGCGACACGAGCGATTGTGGATGTCTACAGGTCGAGAAGAAGAGACGAAAAACGCCTTTTCAGACGCAAGAAGAAAGAGCAGGAAAGGCGAGAGTGTGAGAGCACAGAGAGCAGCAGATGCAGAAATGAAGCACGTAACTTCTACCAGAGGGTCAAGCGTCTGACCCAAGGATTTAAGACTGGTACAGTGGCGTGCAGGGACAATGATGGAAATCTTGTCACAGAAACAGAGGTCGTGCTGAGGTTATGGAGGGATCACTTCTCGAGTTTGTTATCTGGCTCAAGCACAGGCTCTGAAGACTATGATCCACGAACCCCAATCTATGGCACTGATATTGAAATGCCAATCCCAAGTCATATCGAAGTCAAGGATGCAATCCAACGGCTTAAAAACAACAAGTCTGCAGGTGCTGACGGCCTGCCGGCAGAATTGTTTAAGGCAGCTGGTGATATGCTGGTAGGGTGCATGCACCAACTAATCAGTAAGATATGGCTTATGGAGAACATGCCCGAAGATTGGAACCTCAGCATGATCTGTCCCATCCTGAAGAAGGGTGATGCTACGGTGCGCACCAACTACCGCGGAATTAGTCTTCTTCCAGTTGCATACAAGGTCCTAACGAGCGTATTGTGTGAAAGACTAAAACCCCATGCTGAAGCACTGATTGGACCTTATCAGTGCGGGTTCAGGCCTGGCAAGTCCAATGTTGACCAGATTTTCACCTTGCGCCAAATCCTGGAGAAGTCTTACGAAAACCAGATCGACACATACCATCTCTTCGTCGACTACAAAGCCGCATTTGATAGCCCCCGGCGAGATCGCCTATATGCCGCCATGTCTGAGCTTGGTATACCAGCAAAGCTGACTAGACTTTGCAGAATGACATTGAGCAACACCATCAGCTCTGTCAAGGTAGGAAGTGGCCAATCCGAACCCTTTATTACCAAGAGTGGCCTCAGACAAGGTGAATCGCTGTCTTGTATACTCTTCAATATTTTAATGGAGAGTATTATAAGAAAGGCTGGTGTACATCGGTCGGGCACGATATTAACCAACAGATGTGTCCAGCTCCTTGGTTACGCTGATGATATTGATATCATTGGCCGCACCAAGCGTGATGTCACAGGAGCCTTCGGGGCTATTGAAAAGGAATCAGCAAAAGTAGGACTAGCAGTGAATATGGAGAAAACAAAGTTTATGGTGTGCTTTAGCAGAGAATCGCGGCGTCTTGATTCTCAGCTGACTGCAGAAAATTATAGCTTTGGGTCCGTCAAGGAGTTTATCTACCTAGGCACTGCTATAACAAGCACAAATGATGTCAGTCTGGAGATTAAGCGGAGAATAACACTTGCCAACAGGTGTTACTTTGGGCTCAGTAGGCAGTTTAATAGTAGAGCTCTCTCTCGACGCACAAAAATCACACTCTACAAGACGCTCATTCTTCCAGTACTCCTATATGGTGCGGAGTGCTGGACAGTGACGCAGTCAGATGCAGCCGCTCTTGGAGTGTTCGAGAGGAAAATTCCCCGTAAAATCTTTGGCCCAATCTGCGTGGACGATGTGTATCGCATCAGATACAACCACGAGCTGTATGAGCTGTACGGGGATGTTGACGTAGCCAGTCGAGTGAAATCTCAAAGACTTCGCTGGCTGGGCCATGTTGCCCGTATGGATGAAGACGCTCCGGCTCGTAAGGTGTTTGATGCGGTGATTGTTGGGACACGAAGGAGAGGACGACCCCGAACGCGTTGGCAAGACCAGGTGATGGAAACCCTGTCCACACTTGGTGTTACCAACTGGCGAAGGCGCGCTCAGGACAGAGTCGCGTGGAGGCACATTGCGCTTCAGGCCGAGACCCGATAAAAGGGTTGTCATGGCCATATAATATATATTAAGAAAAAAGTCGAAATAGTCCAAGAGCACGAGTATCAAGGTCCAGTATTGTTATATCCAGTATTTTTGACAAAACGCTCTCAATTTGTTCAGAGCTACGTCCGATACTTGCACGAGTCGAATTTTCATGTGGGTCCACGAGCACTTGTGAGTCTTTTGCGACAGCGCATATGGATCGTAAATGCGCAGGAAGTCTGCAGTCAGACAGTACGGTCATGCATACGCTGCTTTAAATGCAATCCTCGTCTGATGACTCAAATCATGGGTGATTTACCCTTAGACAGAATTCGTGCTCTCCGAAAATTCTCCATATGTGGTGTTGATTTTTGTGCCCCTATTGATACGACATTGAAAATTCGTGGTAGGCCACCACGATAAGTCCTACATTGCCTTATTTGTTTGTTTTGCATCCAAGGCTGCTAGAAGGCATTTAGAAGTAGTTTCCGACCTTTCTACTGATTCCTTTTTGTTGGCTTTTCAAAGGTTCGTTGGGCGCCGAGGATGTCCGCAGATCGTCCACTGCGACAACGCGACGAACTTTGTCGGAGCGAGTCACCACTTCGCGGAGCTTCGTCGGAGAATCGAGGACGAGATCGAGGCGGTCGCGCAATACGCATCAACAAAACGGAAGCGTATTTGCGTTCATACCGCCGCGGGCTCCGCACATGGGCGGACTATGGGAGGCAGGTGTGAAGTCTGCAAAACACCTACTCCTACGAGCGGTAGGCAACGCCAGGCTGACCGCGGAGGAGCTGCAGACCATCCTCGTTGGAGTCGAGGCCGTCCTGAACTCACGACCCCTGGGGGCTCTAGCGACGGCGAGGCGCTTACTCCCGGCCACCTGTTGACAGGCGGGCCGCTCATCGCCCCACCAGCACCGCGGACCCCGGACCAGCAGGGTCTAACGTGCTTGCGGCGATTGCGGCTTGTCTCGTCAATCAAGCAAATGTTTTGGCAGCGATGGTCCCGGGAGCACGTCTTGGGCCTACAGGCGCGGTGGAGGTGGCAGAACAAGGAGGACGACATCCGGACGGGCCAGCTGGTCCTGATCGCAGAAGATCACCAGCCGCCACAACAGTGGCTCACAGGAAGAGTGGGAGCATCGCACGCTGGCGCGGACGGAAGGTCACCGTCGTCAGAACTAGCTCTGGAGCGGAGTATAGAAGAGCGGTCCACAAGCTGGCGCGGCTACCAGTTGGTTGAAGCCTGATGGAGGCCTTCAACGGGGCCGGTGTTAATGGATTTGTTTTTGTTATTGAAGTTGTCGTAAAATTGAAGTATAGTTTATAGTTGAATTGTATTTTGTAGTTGTTAGTCTCTAAATTTACTGTAAGATAGCTTAGGGCGGAGCGTGAGTGAAAGCTCATATTCGCTCTTGTGCGAATTCGCCCCGCTTCGCCGCAAAAGATCAGTAAGGCTTAAGATTGGAGAAAAATATTATCAAAATTATAACGTTGAAGAGGCAAGATCATTTTTTTTTTGTTGTCGTTTTTCGACACTTTTAAATATTCTGCAGCCACCCCTTTTTGTTATTCTATTAAAATTGTGAGATAAAGCAATCTCATTAAACAAATATATTGTACATACATACAGACATAAACGGCAGTTCGCAAGTGAATACACATACTTACGTTCCACAACGCCAGTGCATTTGACGCGCATAGACTTCATAGAAACATACGTTCCACAACGCAAGTGGAACGCTTCTGAGCGCATAGTGGGACATATAGTGTTCGCCGCGAACAAATACATTTTGAGCGACAAAATTTTTGCGCCGGAGTTATTTACGTCGGGTTGGTCGGAACTAAATATTATCAATTATGAACTCCAGCGGCGCAGTCACAGGAGCACCCACTCCAACCCGTAGTGCTATTTTAAAGGGCAACCCTTAGGTATTCTTTAGGACTTGCAGATGCTCCACGTACGACACGGTCAGATAGTCGCCATATTCAGCGACTTCAAGGCCACGGGGAGCTGAGGATTTGGACATTTCGCAAATTAGTAGTGACCTCCAATGGACTGTTTCGGAGCTTGTAGCGACGATGCAGGACGAAATTGAACACGAAACGACCCTTCGCTCTTCTCGGATTGCTGCCCACTACACCTTTGCCAACGGAATGTCCACCATGCAGGCTGACCCAGGGTTAGGTCAAAGTTTTTAAGCGTTGCCTCCTCTTCCTCTCCCTACCTTCAGCGGTGGATACTCGAATTGGGCTGAATTTTACTCGATCATCTCTAAAATCGTCGTCAGCATTATTCCTATTAGTAAGGTGGAAAAGCTGCAAAAGTTGCGACCTTGCCTTCGGGAGTCAGCTTTCGAACCAATTAGCTTCCCTCTGCCTGTACATTATGAATGTCTGAATGCCCCCGATTTCTGTCAATGGCCCCCTGGCCGCTGCTAATTGTCGCAGTTTTTAATGGAGGCATCACAGCCTGCTGCATTTTCTGGTACCGCAGTCTTTTAGCAGCCAGCATTTAATTGGTCCTCCCACGTCAGCCATAGCCGAGTGCGCCGTCCACTGCTAATGAACTAGTTGCTCAAGGTCGCAGCGGCGATATATCTTTGCTTGGATCCTTTGTTTCATGTCGAGCTCTGTTGGATTATGGATCGCAGGTTCACGTGATCACTTCCCGGCTGGCAAGTCAGCTGCAGCTCCGGAGGTGCAAATCATTCATGGCGGTGGCTGGTATTGGGGATACCGGCTTTGCGACAGATGGATTCTCTGTTGATGTTCTCCTGCGGTCCCACTGCACCGAATACTCGGCCCTGGTTAACGCCGTCATCGCCGCCAATATCACGGACCTGCAGCCTAGCTTCAGTTTGGATGTCTCCAGTTGGAATATTCCTGGCAATCTTTCTTTGGCTGATCCTGAATTTTTTCGTCCACAGCGCATCGACCTTTTTATCGGAGCCAGTCTGTTTTATGAGCTGATGTGTGTTGGGGAAATTAAGCTCTCAGCCGGCCTGCCATTGCTGCAGGAAACCCGACTTGGATGGGTCGTGTGTGGAGGCGGTTCACACGTCTAGAGAAGATCCCTCCTTTTCACTGCCCACAAGAATGTTCCGGAGAGCGCAACAATGCTGGATTATCAGCTGGATTCTCTGCCCCGACGGTTTCGGGAAATCGAAGACTGCTCCGACCCTATTGTGAAGCGAACTAAGGAGGAGACGAAGGCTAGATTGCGATGCACATTTCGTGGAACATGTTGCTCGGCTTGATTCCGGCGCTTACGCTGTGAGGCTTCCGGTAAAATGCGGTTCTAAGCTGCTGGGAGAGTCGTACCCCCAAGCCGTTCGGCGATTTCTTTCCCTCGAAAGGAAGCTCTGTCGCCGTCCTCAATAAAAGGAGAAATATGCTGCCTTCATAAAGGAGTATTTGGAGTTGGGTCACATGTCTCCAGTCCCTTCTGATGCGAGCGTCACTGGTCAATACTTTTTTCCACACCATTGTGTTTTAAAGGAGGACAATTCAACAACCAAGCTCAGGGTTGTCTTTGATGGATCTGCTGTCACAACTTCTGGATATTCATTGAATGACGTGTTGATGTCTGGCCCAGTTATTCAGCCAAAGTTAATGCATATTCTGTTAAGGTTCCGATGCCATCGGGTGGCCATTACTGGAGACATTTGTAAAATGTATCGTTGCGTCAGGGTTTTTCCTGAGGACAGCTATCTTCAGTGTATTCTTTGGCGGGATTCCACCCAGGATGAGTTACAAGTTTTTAAGCTGGATACTGTCACCCATGGAACGAAGCCTGCCACATTTTTAGCAGTTCGGACAATGCATCAGTTGGCAGAGGATGAGCAATTTAATGATGGCAGAAATTTCACAACGACACTGGGTCTTACTTGGGATCCAGCAACTGACCACTTGCTATTTTCTTTTGAAGGTATTCAGTCAATCTCAAAGCTCACTAGGCGCATCGTTCTGTCTTCAGTCGCTCGGCCTTATGACCCATTAGGCCTTGTCGGTCGTGTAATTTCAAAGGCGAAGATCTTTCTCCAGAAGCTGTGCCATTAGAAGTTGTCCTGGGATGAAAGTCTTCCTCAAGCTCTTCACTGCGACTGGAATATTTTTTTTTTTTTTTTTTTCCGGTCTATAATTTGTAGCAGCTTTATTAGTACGCAGCGCGCCGAATTCCCTAGATGGGCGCTAACATCGAAATCCGAGGTGGAGGTCCTTTATTCTGTGACCCTAGCATTCAGGCTTATGGGGCATGCGTTTATGTTGTGTCCAAGGGCGCAGGATCTGCAAGCTATTTACTCTGCTCGGAATCCCGAGCTGCGCCTTTAAAGACTGTTACGGTACCGAAGCTGGAATTATCAGGAGGCTCGACTCGGAATGTCGGAAGTAGCACAGTTAAAGGTCTACTTTGGAAAGTATTTTTTCTGGTGCGATTCTGCTGTGACTCTGTCTTGGATTCGAGAAGAACCCTTTCGGCTTAATGTTTTCGTCGCCAAACGAGTTTCGACCATTCAGAAGCTAAATAAGGAAATGGAGGTGCGGTACGTTCTCACTTCCTTGAATCCAGCAGCTATCCTGTCGCGTTGTGCTCTTTCCAATGAATTGATTGAGAATAAGCTGTTTCTTTCCGTTTCTCAATAAACTCGCCACAACGGTGTCACGGCTAGCGATATAAATTCTAAAACACAGCTTTTATTGCGACTAGTGTGTGCAGTTTTGGAAGGACATAAAGACGCTTCAAAATTGAAAGGTGATAGGTATCCAGTGCACTTGTACGTGTAGAAAGTCGACTAAAAAATTCGTCATTGGATTTTGATAGTCAGCATCCAATTATACTTCCTAGAAGCGATCCAGTTACGCTGGCTATAATTGTTGATTTCCATGAGCGGAATTTACACACACACAAGATGAAGTTGGAGTAGAAGCCATAACTGGAGGGAGAATGTCGGGTCAGGCAGCAAGCAACTGTAAGGTTTAGATAATAAATTAATAATTGATGCTCCCTTTTCTCCTTTTCGGCCGCTCAGCTTTAACTAATTCGGCATCGAAGGTAGTTGAAAACTATCAATGACCAAACACTATGAAAAATAGAGTTTGAGTTTGAAAAAGAGTTTGCCCACCACTGGTGTTGAACGAAATTATTTTATCTCTCACAAAAACTATCTATATATATAAAAGAAAGTCGTGTTAGTTACTTATAACTCAATAACGGCAGAACAGATTTGGCTGAAAATTGGTAGGGAGGTAGCTTAGAGCCAGGAGACGGACATAGGATACTTTTTATCCCGTTCGACAGCGTTCCTCCCGTGCCCATACTTTTTTATTTAGGTAGACAGCTAAGAAGAAGAAAATGTTAAATGAAAATGTCAAAATGTCAGTTAGAAACGAAGTCATGCCACCCAAGAAGTCGAATTTGGGTCGTTATACTCGCAATACAGAAGCAAAAAGACGTAACATTTCATGACTGCCGAAGAGCGGGCCTCCATCCGAGAGACTGAGCGGCTGAGAGCAATGCGGATGCACAACGCGGAATCAGCAGAAACGCGAGCAGTTAGGCTTGAGCGAACACGATTGAGAGTTAGGCAGTCGCGTTCTGCAGCAATCGATTTGATTCTATCTCAAACTAATGAACGCGACTGGCCAAGGGTAGGTGAAGCGCGTTTACAGCTTGCAACAGATCGAAACCTGCAATACAATCGTCTTGCATTCCGATATAATCCAACTGTTGATTATTGCTCGAATCGCAATGTCGTTATTGGCCGGATGCATCAGGTCTGCACACACTGTCAGGATCTCTAATTCAACAACGAACCAAAACGATTGTGTTGCGCTTCCGGGAAAGTGAAATTGCCTCAACTTGAAGCACCACCAGAGCCTCTGCACTTTCTATTCGCTGGATCTACTGCTGAATCGAAGCAATTCCTGTCGAACATTAGGAAATACAACTCTTGCTTCCAAATGACGTCATTTGGCGCGGAAATTATAACAATTCATGCCAACTTTTAAAATCAAAGGACAAATCTATCACAAAGCCGGTTCCCTGCTTCCGTTCTCAGACAGCGAACACAAATTTCTTCATTTGTACTTCATTCATTTGTGAGTACTTCATTTGTGATGATGGAGCTGAAGTCGATGCACGTTATGGAGTCAATACCTCGCTGAAGAAGCCCACTATTTCGCAGCAACAGAAGCTTTTTTACGAACGGAACCATTTGGTGCGTTTGTTCAAAACAGCAATCGATATGATGCCTTCGGATACCCATTAAATTGTCATTCATGCAGATAAAATGCCTGCTGGAGAACATATCAGGAGATATAATGCTCCAACTATAGACGAAGTGGCAATTGTCATAGTCGGGAATCCGAGCATAGAAACTGACGAAATTACATATAAGTCGATAGACACCGTTGTGGAGGCAGAGGAAGCAGTTAATTACCCTACGAAGTTTCTAAACTCACTTGATCTGCCTCGAATGCCACCACACATATTGAAATTAAAAATAGGTGTGCCGATTATCATGCTCCGGAATATGAATCAGCCCAAACTCTGCCACGGTACGCGACTCGCAGTCAAGAAATTGATGAACAACGTTGTAGAAGCAACGATCATAAGTGGTCCTTTTAAAGGTGAAGATGTCCTCATTCCTAGGATTCCTATGTTGTTCAAGCATTGAACACTATTTTGTATAGAAATTCTTAAGTTAGAGTTTCAAGGGATCGGACCCATGAAATATGAGTTAAACACATGGTTCAAAACCGATCCCCTGTAGCCTAACACAAACAAATACATAAGTGGTGCGCTTATCGCACCGGAGAAAGGGTCGCATAGCAGGTCAGCGTGCAGTGCGTTGACAAGTAGTTTTAAATAGTTTTAAGATTCTCATGTATCGTAATTATAAGAGAACTTTACCAAATAAAATCAGGTTTCCAAAAGGAGCTCATTGGAGTAAGACCCGTATTTTGGGGCTCCTCTTAACATTTGGTGCTTCGAGCCGGATTTTCTGTTGTTTCCCCAAGTGGTAAGGGACATAAAAACAGTTTCCAAAAGGAGCTCATTGGAGTAAGACCCGTATTTTGGGGCTCCTCTTAACATTTGGTCCTTCGAGCCGGATTTTCTGTTGTTTCCCCCAAGTGGTAAGGGACATAAAAACAGTTTCCAAAAGGAGCTCATTGGAGTAAGACCCGTATTTTGGGGCTCCTCTTAACATATGTTCTCCACTGATACACCGTTCCAGTTCAAAAGATTGCATTTTCCCATTCGTTTGGCGTTCGCAATGACCATAAATACAGCTCAAGGTCAATCTCTGGAGTTGTGTGGTTTGGATTTGGATGCAGATTGTTTTTCACACGGACAATTATATGTTGCGTGTTCCCGTGTCGGATAACCAAATACTCTTTATATTTACGCGGAGAATGGAGAAACAAAGAATATTGTATACCCACAAGTATTACAGGATTAAATTAATTGAAAAATTATTCTTTTTTTGTTTGACTTATTTCTTATGCGTGAAACCACAATATGCCACAGCGAAACGTGGCAGGGTACTGCTAGTAAAAAAATAAAAATAATGGTAACATAGCTCCTAAATATTAAACGATAACAAAACGAAAGATGTGGCCTCTTCATCGTTATAAATCGATCTATATTTTGCTCTAATCTTAAACATAGCTTAAACATGCCCAAACACTGCAGAATCTGGAAAAGGAGTGGGTAATGGGTGACCAGACAGCTGGCGAACCATAACAGCGAGCGAACCATAACACTCCCTGGATAGGTCACTAGATGGCCTCCGCGAAGATTCGGATAGCCGCCAACCGCCGAGGTAAGAGGCGCGAAGAGACCTTTCTCTTCTAGGAACTCTCTTTGCGACACCTTTCTCCTGAGATGAAGGAGCTAAGCAAACATGGCTGCCCCCACCAGAATTGCGCAGGTCATGGCAGCTGATCGTAACCAGCTGGCGGGCAGTGTTGGGGAACGCCCTAACAGTGTCTGCCGGTAGACAGTGTCTGCGCTAGATCCGGACCAAGGGCACTAGGGCTGCCGAACGTCGCAATGACGCGACTGCAGGAGCCCGCTAGAGGGCGCCAGCGACTCAAGGCAAAGCAGAAGGGTAGCATACCTTTGAGGGCTGCTGCCTCAGGTCCTTTGACCAACCTAGCGCGGAAGGGGCTAGAAAACTCTGGCCTGCCATGAGGTGACGAAGGTCATGGAGCTGACCAACTGCCAACCCCTCCGCTACGGCGGTTCACCCTCAAAAGGGGCTCTGGCGACCGAGCAGAAGCGGTATAACTCCCATCGCTCCCGCCAGGAGGAAACTCCAGGTGCACCGATGTAAGGCAGTGCTGAAACTTCCCAACCGCAGCATGCATTAGCCATGCTCTATCCACTTCACTATCCGCTCCAGGGGAGGAACTTCACCGAGGCAGCGCACGACATCGCCAACGTCTTACCAAGCGGAGCCAATGAAATGGCTGATACCATGGCTGCTAAGCTGGAGGCAGCGTGCATGGCGAGCATGCAGCGGAGAAGCCGCTACCGTAAAACCCACGCTCCCGTTTACTGGTGGAGCGACGAGATTGGCTCCATCCGAGCTGAGTGCATGAGAGCAAGGAGGCTTATGCAGCGCGCGAGAGGCTGCGACGCCTTTGAGGAGCGGCACCTAGCCTTCAAGGACCGACGCAAAGCATTGATCCGAGACAGCAAAAGGAAATGCTTCCTGGTGCTATGCGACTCGGCGGAGGAAAATCCATGGGGCAACGCGTACCGTATAGTGGTGAAGAGGCTGCGCGCAGGAAGCCAGTCCCACACGGACCCGAACGTACTAAGGACCATAGTGCAAGCCCTGTTCCCAGCCGGCAACCAGGTCACCTAGCTTCCCACCCCCCCAGCAGACAATGAAGTGGCTGAGAAGGTAACGGTAGAGGAAGTCCTGGCCATAGGGAGAGGCCTGGCCCCGAACAAAGCACCCGGCTCGGATTCGGTTCCTAACCGAGCCCTGAAGCTGGCTCTAGCTCTGCTGCCGGGCAGCTTTGCGGAGCTCTACAATAAATGTATCCGCGAAGGCACTTTTCCCACCAGGTGGAAGGTACAGAAGCTCCTGCTGCTCCTCAAACCAGGGAAACCAAGGGAGGAGGCGTCGTCTTATAGGCCAATCTGCCTGCTGGACATAACGGGCAAGGTCTTCGAGAGGGTGATCGAGGCGAGGCTCGAAGCTGCAGAGGTGGAAAGGTGGCTCCAAGCAATACTGCCTGTTAGTCACCCTGGACATCAAGGACGCCTTCAACACGGTGGACTGGGGCAAAACACTGGCAGCCCTAAGGCGGTTCATCGTTCGCAGTGCCATAATGAACGTCGTCAGTAGCTACTTTAGCTGCAGAGTGCTACTGGTCGACACGGACATGGACATACGACGCACTATGGGGCCAACGACCACTTTTTGTGGCCATAAGTCATTTTTTAAAAGTCCTTAAAGAAAGGATCTAATGACGTCATTAACTTAAGATAACATCAAGCTTTAATGATGCATAACAGAAAAGTTAACAGAGATCGACACTGTTATGTTATTAGCTGTCAAAGTTCACTGTTAGTGCCGATAAAAAACACGTGGTAGATTAGCAAAAAATTTGCGTTTTTTAAAAGAGTTTTTAGTGGACTAAAAGGATTTAAAACATTAATGTTTGATATGCAGTCGAACCAAAGGGGTTTGTACTAAGTGTTTGTGGGTGTCAATTGTAGGAATTGATCGTGTTGTTTTTGTAATGTGTGTATTTGTGTACCCCCTGAAAAGGTAAAAGCTAAATTGAAGTACATTTTTCAAATGGAGTAAACAAAAAAATGTAACCTAGTTTCACCTTAATATTTGTACTGTGTTGTAGTGTCTTTCGTCCTCTTTCAAATGAATGTAGTCTTAAACTGCACATGTTTGAACTTTTTATGGAATTTTGATTTTTAGGTCAGTGCCTGAACAACGATAAATTGTTCGATAAATGGAAATCAGCTGCTACGAAAAGCTGCAAGAAGTCTGCTATTTTGGATTGCTTTAGGAAAAGTGTAAATGGGCCTATATCTGAAGACCAAGATACAAAATTAGTAGTCCAAAGCGAACAATTTTGCTACCGTTTATCGCGAAAGTGGAATAGTTGCAAAAGAAATGTAGCATTGTTTAGAAGAAGGCATGCTGTTTGGCTATCTTCGCAGACTGTTTTGCATATGGAAACAAAGAACCGAAGATCCGTGGGTCGACCTTCATTATCATACGCGGTTAAGAGTTACAGAACGATAAGAAGGGCAGCATCAGGTCTTGCTACTCGCATGGCAGGAAATATAGGTCTTCTAATTCAATCAGCGAGTGCAGCAGCGCGAAAAGGAGGCAAAGTTGATCTCGCCTTTGTTTTACAGCTATTAGCTAAAAGTCCTGAAAAGGCAAAAAATATCCGAAGTCTATTAAGACAAAAAATTTACATGCCTTCTTTTGGATGAGAGCCTAACAAAAAGGCAGTATTGTTCCATAAGGGGGCTAGCTAAACAAAATATTTTTCCCTCATACAAGGACACATCCGGAGCATTGGACACATCCGATCCACTCATTTCTACCGTTAATTTATCAAAGCGTATACGGACTCAGAAGCAATTAAGCCTACCTTTAATAGTTACTGAATTGCTTGATGGCGTAAGTTGTACTTCAGATACGCATTTAGAGGACCTTTCAGATGATCAATTTGAATTTTCTTTTGATATGGAACTGCAAGCCGAAGAACAAATACAATAAAAATAGAAATGAGGTACTTAAACATAATATTTGAATTATTCTACATGAATTTTAAAATCAACTATTTACAGCTCGTCAAGCCTGACATTAATGCAAATGGATTTTAAGGAGCACTAGTGCCTTTTTATTATTCAATAAATAAATATAGACAATAAACATATATTTTTATGATTTTTTTACGGAATTTTATGATAAAATATTATAATAGGTATATCTTTAAAAAAAAAGGTGGTGCCACGCCCATTATCATAAAACATATTCATTTTTTTTATTATAAACTCAAATCCGAAAACCAAACCGAAATATCTCGTTTCGTTTTCGAGATATTAATTTCGGCCACAAAAAGTGTTCGTTGGCCCCATAGTGCGACGTAGCCTTGGTGATTGTGGCCAAGCACAGGGAGAAAGCGGAGAGAGCGGCGCACAAGCGGCACCCAAAATACAGCTGCAAGGGAGGACGCCAAGGAGAGGTCGCTCACAGCCTGGCAGGATTGCTGGGACGCGTCGACGAAGGGACGATGGACACACACCCTCATTCCTAACCTTAGATGGTGGGTGCTGCGAAGCCACGGGCAGGTCGACTTTTACCCAACCCAGGTCCTGAGTGGACATGGCTGTTTCCGGCAATACCTGAAGCGTTTTGGCCACGCGTAGGATGACTGGTGCCCGGAGTGCGGGAGTTCGATACTCGAGGACGCCAGGCACGTTGTCTTTGAGTGCCGCCGGTTTGCACGAGAGTGCCACCGACTGGAGACGACGGCGGGCCGATCAATCCACCCGGGAAACCTAGTGGAGGTAATGCTGGAGAACCAGATGCTCTGGGACGCAGTAGCATCTTTTGCTGCAGCGTTAATGCAGAGGCTCAGGAGCATCTAGCAGGAGAGGCGGTAGGGTGGAGAGTTGGGGCCTGTGGCGGGCGAAGCAATGCCTAGCGGTCGTCCCGCCCGTTCTCAAGCCCCCACTATCCATCATCCATGAACAACCACCTTCCCTCCCCCCCTCCCATTTGAGGGACATGAAAGAGATGTTATAGAGTAGAGACCGTTTTAGTTCGAACATAATACCCTAAAAGAGTCATGCAGTGCATACGTCGAACTACAACGGCTAAGGAACAGAGGACTAAAGTTTCGAGTCCTTCTATTAGGAATGTTAAATTTTAAGCGTGTTAGTAATCTACATCCCCGTTAATAAGGTTATGAAAAAAGACTACACCGAGCATTTTCCTACGTTTTGTTAAGCTAGGTAAGTTTATAAGTAAACGTCTGCTACTGTAGAATGGAAGCTGAAGATTTGCATCCCAGTATAGACCTCTAAGTGAAAAATTTAGGATATTCTTTTGTACGGATTCTATGCGGTCCTGATGTACACCATATTGGGGACTCCAGACACATGAACCGTACTCCAGTATAGGACGGACCAAAGAAATGAATAATGTTTTGGTTATATAGGAGTCATTAAATTCTTTTGACCACCTTTTAACAAAACCAAGGACTCCTTTAGCCTTATTAACCATTAAGGAAATATGGTCGGCAAATTTAAGTTTTATGTCTAATAGGATGCCGAGATCATTAGGTTTGGTTAGGTTGTGGTGGCGATGCGAGGCCAGTGACTGACCCCCCCACTTGAGCCGCTGGGGCTCCTTGTGTTACCGCACAGGCAAGGGTCCTACAAGAGGACCTCTCCCTTCCTATCTACTGATGTGCGCAAGAGTTTTCTATCCTTCCTGCGGCAGCTCGCGGTCCCATCCAGATTTGCGGATGAAAGCTACGAGTCTGCGTGGAGCGATCTCCGCGAGGTCTGTTAGGTCCGTGAGTATTGCTACGCCCAAGAATTTGAGTCGGCTGCGCCCCAGGGCAGGGCATTGACACAGGAGGTGTGCGACTGTTTCTTCCTCTTCTACATCCCCACAGCTCCTGCAGTAGTCATAATGTGGCACCGCTACTCTAGCCGCGTGTGCTCCTATTAACCAATGTCCCGTAATGGCCTTGACTACCAGACTACAGTCCTGCCTATTAAGGGCGATAAGCATCATTGACCTCTTCCTAGAGCGGATGGGCCATATCATGCGTGAGTTCCTGCAGTTTTGGAGATTTCTCCATTTCCTCAGTGATGCGCGGTCATGTAGCTAAAGGGATACCTACTGGTTCCTTCTCTGGGAGGAGAGGATTGGTAGTACCTGCTCTTGCTAGTTTGTCTGCGGCGCAATTACCCTCGTGGTCCCTATGTCCGGGTACCCATATGAGGTGGATGTCATACTGCTCTGCCATCTCGTTAAGAGATCTGCGACAGTCATTTACTGTCCTGGAGTTGGATGAGAATCCATCAAGGGCTCTGAGTGCCGCCTGACTATCTGAGAAGATACAGATTGTTTTTTGGTTGCCATTAAGTGCTGGGGATCTTAGTGCTTCCCCGATAGCTATTACTTCTGCTTGGAACACGCTACAGTGGTCGGGGAGTCTGAAGGACTCATTTAGACACAGCCGTTCGCAATGGAATCCGCCTCCCACCTGGCCATTCAATTTTGAACCGTCTGTGTAAATATGGAGGGAACCGACTGGTCCCGGGATTTGTGTGGCCCATTCCTCTCTTGTTGGAATGGAGACCTTGTATTTTAAGATGGGATGATAAACAGGTACGCAGTAGTCTGTAGCCCCCGTTGGCGTGCAATAGTGTATATCTAACTTGGTATGTCCATAGTCAGTCCATTTCCATATGCCTGTCTCGCGTAGCCTAATTGCCGATAGCGTGGCTATCTTGACCCCCATTTTCTCTACCAGTAATAGGTCGAGTATGAAGTCTAGGGCATCCGTCGGTGTGGTACGTAGGCTGCCTGTGATACAGACCTCCGCCATCCGTTGCGTTTTCCTAAGTTTCTCCCTAAATGTGGAGTTTGTGAGAGCAGGCCACCAGACCACCACCCCGTAGAAAAGGATGGGTCTTATGACCGCTGTGTAAAGCCATCTTAATATTTTTGGGGACATGCCCCATTTAAGGCCAATGGCTTTCCTGCAAGTATAGAGCGCGATTGTTGCCTTGTTTGCTCTATCCATAGTGTTTGACTTCCAGTCTACTTGGTACAGTCTCCTAGGTACTTGGCGCTACCGATAAGGGTGAGTATTTCTCCTAATAGTTTTGGAAGCCTTAAGTTTGGTATTTTGTACTTCCTGGTGAAGAGGCTCGGTTTTGGACGGGCTTACACCTAGTCCGTTTCTGACTGCCCATGTTGAGAGGACCCTAAGTTTGTCCGTCATGCGTTCACATAGAGTCTGGGGAAATTTCCCAGAGAAGGCAATTGCGACATCATCCGCGTAAGCAATAACTTTGCAACCACCGCCTTCTAGGGATCGCAGTAGGCTATTAACCGCCACGTTCCACAGTAGGGGTGAGAGTACGACTCCTTGCGGAGTGCCTCTTCTGACGTATCTATGAATAGATTCTCCTCCTAGTGACGCCTCAACAGTCCTGTTTACCAGGATCTGTTCTATAGGGTGCACGGATTGATTGTCTATTCCTAGTCCCGTCAGTGCATTGATTATCGAGCTTGGTAGGATGTTTTTGAACGCACCTTCTATGTCTAGAAATGAAATGAGTGCGTATTCCTTGTCACTAATGTCTTTTCGACAAAAGTAGTGATCTCGTGCAGTGCCGTTTCCGTGGATCGGCCCTTCCTATACGCATGCTGTGATCCCGAGATATCATCTGGGTTGATAATAGATTAATATGGAGGCTGATTAATCTCTCCATTGTCTTGAGAAGGAAAGACGACAGGCTTATTTGTCTGAAGTCCTTAGGGGTGCAGTGCGATGGTTTTCCCGCCTTGGGTATGAATACGACTTTCGTCTGCAACCACATTGCGGGTACGATGCCTATTCTGAAAATTGCTGAGAACACTTTCTTGACCCAAGACCTCAGATTGGGACCGGCTTTAGTTAGTTGAGCCGGGACAATGCCATCTGGGCCTGGGGATTTGAAAGGCTTGAAGCTATTTATCGCCCAGCTGATATACCTGTCACTCAATAGGTATTCAAGTTGGTTAGGGAGGGAGGGGCTATCTCCCTGTCTCTGCACTTCCAGGGTTGTGTCTTCTAGAGAGCATCCCGGGAAATGTGCCTTTGTGAGAGCCTCTAGGGTTTCTTTGCTGGTCGATGTCCAGTTCCTTCTGAGGTTTTAATATATCCTACATTTGGTGCAGTAGTTGCGAGGACCCTCCGGAGTCGGGAGGCCTCTTATGTTTGCTGAATGTTCGTGCAGAACTTGGTCCAGGCATTCCTTTTTGCCTTGCGAAGTTTTTTGTTATACTGCCTAAGGTTCGCTTTATACGTCTCCCAGGCTGTCTCCGAGTTTGTCTTTCTGGCAAAATTGAAGGCCTTGCAGGCCTTGGTCTTAAAGGGCGCAAGTGTTTGCGACCACCATGGTGGTTTTTTTGACTTGCTATTGCCCGATCTGCTTTTGGGACAAGCTTTATTGAATGCCCTGGCGCACGCTGCCGTAAGCGTATCCACCATAGCATCCAGGGCTTCCCTACTCTCAGCGTCCCTTGTTGGAGGTTTCCCCAAGAAGCTTTCTAGTTTTTTCCTGTATAACTCCCAGTTCGCTTTCCTAGGGTTGCGTACCGTTAGTCGATTAAAGTTCTCAAAATTGACCACTAATTCTATGTATCGATGGTCCGCGAAGGAGTGTTTCTCTAGGACTCCCCATCTAACAATCTTGTCTGCTAGGGATTCAGAGTAGAGGGTGACGTCAAGTACTTCCCTTCTGTTCTTGACTACAAAGGTGGGTTCTGTACCCCTGTTAGCCACCAGATGATTGGAGCTTAGGATAAAATCGAAGATTGACTCACCCCTCTCGTTCGTGTCAGGGCTTCCCCACTGATGATGATGGGCGTTAGCATCGCAACCTATGATCAGGTCGATCTTGTGCTTCCTGCTGTCTTCCACCAGCTGTTTGAGTAGCGGGTGCGGGGGGAGGGCCTCCTGGTCGTGGCCCATATACACCGAACATACCCTAAGAGGACCACTTGGGCTCTCTATGGCTGCGGCTACGTAGTCTTCATTGTTGAAATTGGGTAGCAAAAAGAGGTTAAGGTTCTTTTTTGCGAGGATGCAGGCTTGCCTTTTACCTGTTGTATCGGTTTTGCATAGCCTATACTCCGACGCCCCCGACCCAAGAATCTTGTCTCCAAGGATCCAGGGTTCCAGGATGAGGGCCACATCAGCTCCACTCTCGGCGAGGTGGAGTAGGAGGGCAGCTGACGCCGCTTTACTGTGATGGAGGTTTATTTGCAAGATCGTCAGGGACATTCTTACAATTCTCCACCACAGTAACTTCTGCCTCCGTCTCGGAGCTCAGCAGAGAGTCCTCCTCCATTCCGACTCCACTAAGTGCCCTTGCCAAGTCACTTTCCTCCGAGGTGTACTCTTCTAGAATGTCCTCCTCTTCATCCGACATTCCTTCCGGGTGCCACTCTTCGGTCGGCTCCTCCAAGTCTGGCTCTTGTGTGTCTGCCTCCAGCTCGATACCTCCTGGCTTGGCCTTCGCATCGGATTTGTAGATACGGACCGAAACGTGTTCGAATCCGTACTTCAGCCGGTGTTCTGTCCTCTCCAGGGCTTTAACGGTCTCCTCGTTCAGTGTGAGGACGACCTGCCTCCGCAGTCCCTCCGCCTCCTCGACCTTGGCGACTCTCCAGTCTGCCGTGGGAAGCATCGGATTGCACATACTAAGCATCGTTGGGATGGTGAGCATCACTTTTCAGTGAGCCACTATCGCGCCCTCGGTTTGCTGGGGATCTCGTCCCAGTCAACCGCCACTAACTTAGCTCCAGGGTAGACCTCACCAAGCGATGCAACCATGCGCTTGTAAGTCTCTACCGATCTCGCGTCTTGACAGGCAATTACCTTGACGCTACCCTGATACCATCCTGCGTCTTCGCATTCTGGTGGGGGTCCTCCGCATCTCAATATCTCCTCCACGAAACGCCCATGCAACTCGTTCACCACTCGTCGCCAAAGTTCCTTGGGGATGAGCCCATCCTTGGAGCCCTTGTCCAGGACAGCAATTACGGTTCTTCCCTTCGTCACTTCGGCGAACGAGCGGTTGGACGGCTGCTGCTGGGCTTTCCTCTTCTTAGCCTGTGGTGTTTCTCCCTCCGTAGACCTCTGCGTTTTAGCACTTTGCGCGACCCATTGCGTTTCTTCGGATCCAGCCTCACTCCCGCCTTTTCCGGATTAAAGTCTGGCAGGATCTTCCTTGCTCACTTAATGATCCCGGCCTGGTCCGGGTTGGCTTCGGCCGATGGGTCGCCCTCATCAAAATGAAGGCTTCTCTTCTCCTATCTTTGTAGGAACCTTTACGCTGCGTCGAGTGAGACGCTTCCGGACCAGGGTTCGCCTTTGGAGCCCAGCCGGTTGGATTAGAGGTTGACCCTAGGGTCTTCCTTTCCACACCGTTCGGTGGTCCCATGGCTAGCCCCGCTTTGGAAGAAGAAGCCTTGGCAACCTCCTTCGCACCAGCGCGTCCCGCCTCGAGATGTTGCCCTTCTGTGGGGGGCTTCTTCATCTCAGCAACTCCTAAGGTTTCCTAATCTCAGCAACTCCGTTCTCCACTAAGGTTTTTTTTGTTCATGTGTTGTTAGTGTTCATGTTTTGGTCCCACGAGTAGGCGGGAAGGGGTTCGTCCATCATGACATAGCCCGCTTGTCACGATAAGCCTGGTTAAAACTGGGAGATCGGCCGGTCCCCCAGAGTCCGCATATTAGCGTCCGAGCCCCCCCTCGGACACGCATCCTTCGGCATATGCTGTTCCACCTTGGATTTGGGGTGATTTGAGGAAGGGAGTGTTCTTCTCCCCGCCCGACTACCATTAGCCAGCATCCTCGGCAGAGACATGACCTTACCGGGACCTGTTACCAGCCGCCCGAACGTGGAGAATATAGTCGCACTACCAGCGGTGAATACAGTTACGGCACGCAAATGCTTTCGTGTAGGTCCCCCTGTTGTACCCGTTGGCTGACGGCCGCCGAGATCATTCATTAATAGAATTGCAGACGGCAAGAACGATAAAATGACATATGCTTGCATTTTGATCCATTAAGTATTAAATCATTAGCTAAACACCATTCTTGAAAGTTATCAAGGTCAGACTGAAGACTGCATTGGGCAGAGATGGATTTGTACTGAAGACAAAGCTTTACATCATCTGCATACATAAGAACTAGAGAGTTCGTTAAAGCAGGGGGCAAATAGCGGGCCAAGATGACTTCCTTGAGGGACGCCAGATGTAGCACGGACCAGACGGGACTGCATGTTTTTAAATAAGATTTTTTGTGTCCTTCCATCTAAATAGCTGGAGATCCACGTTAAGAGGTCTATAGGAAAACCCAGAATTTACTCAACAGTTTACTCAACAAGAGTGAGTGATTAACTGAATCAAATGCTTTGCTAAAGTCTGTGTAAATTACATCTGTTTGATATTCCTTACAAAAGCCATCTATGACACAGGATGTCAACGCCAGTAAATTTTTGGTGGTGGGTCGACGCCTAATAAAGCCATGCTGACAGGGAGAGATAATCGAAGAGCATATGTTTGCGGTTCAGACATTGGAGGTATATATGAAAATGTAATGTATTAAGATTCCACGGACATAGTGATTTTATCGCAAATAAATTCTATGTCACCAAACTCTTGGGATTTCACCTCTTCAGAAGCAAGAGTAGAGTCTACCGAAATGAGGACTCCACCCCTCCTTCGCTGAGGCGAAAGAGACGATCCCGTCTAAAAGTGGTGTACTTACTCGGAAAAACTTAGGAGCTAAAGATCTCCGGCTTTAACCAAGTTTCTGTAAAGCTATAATATGGGATTCAAAGAAAGAACTATCAGAATATTGCCTGGGGACTTTGCTACGTAGCCCCCTAGTATTCTGATAGGTAAGTGTTAGTGACAATACTTGTTTTTTGGGTTAGTGGGCAAAGAAGAGGTGGAAGGTTGGTCGGTGGTTCCGATATGGGGAAGTTTCACTCCCACTGGTTTTAAATCTTTTAACTTTGCAGTACTAGGCTGATGTTCTTGGACGAAGATGTTCTCTGGCCAAAAACTGGGAGAACAAATCGTCTTGAACATCAGCGCGGGCAAACGAATCTTGAAAGAAGACGTGCGCCGTATATAATTATATTTAAATTTAGCTATGTCCTCCACCTTTATATCAGCTTTTGTTTTGGCTTTGATATATGCCAAGATATCAATCTCCGAAGTATCAGGGGCAAGCCGAGAAACAAATATATGTTTCGATGGAGGAATCACCTGTAAGGGTTTTGGTGTCGCATCCCTTGAAGGGATGCCATGGCGGACATATCGGACAATCGGCTGAGCAGGCTGAGGCGGATCAGAAACAGCGAATTTCTTAAGCTTAGTTGTTGCCCCTTTTTGTTTTTTAAAAGGGCTAGTTGTTTTTTTTTTATTTATTTTTGTTAATAAATATTTTTCCGTATTTCCAGTACGTCCAATATTTTCACGTACAGAAACTTTCCCATCGCCAATATCTAACAGTTGTTTAGGATCCGTTTCGGCGGATGGAAGCATTTGAACGCACATATTCTTTGTCAGTTGTTTTTTTTTCAACATTACGCCACAGTTGCGATAATTTTAAGCAAGCATTTATTTAAATAGCGTACGTTGAACGTGGAATAATCGGAAAAGTTTGTCTGAAATCACCTGAAAGAAGTAACAATGACTCGAATCCAATGCCTTAAACGAATGTTTACGTGCCATAATGCATTCATCCGAAATAATTATACGAGCACTCGTATTACATTGTTTTAGCACTATGCCCATAGACGATTGTTTTTTTTGTTGCAAACTGCATCTGGATTATATTGAATTTTCAATGGCAGCTTAAGTGCTGAATGAGCTGTTCTGCCATCATCTAATAAAGTTGCTGCAATTCCAGAAGATGCAATGGCCAATGCGATGCCATTTTTTTAATCGTAACTCGGCAAGAAATAGCAAAAGGAGCCGGGCAATGGTTCAGGCGGTGTTTCAATTTCGGGTAGTTGTACTTTTTCTGATGAGCAACACATCCCAACTGGTTAATTTTGAAATTTGATTGCATAACTATACGGGAATTCTTTTTCCAAAGTACCAATTTGGAATGAGCAGAATATTTAACATCAGGTTCATACTGGAATGCTACTCGAAGAAATTGCCCTGATGTAAATGCTCGATAAACTTGTTACCGTTGTTGGTCAATTCTTCTCCTCTTAATTCTAAATATGCGCGTTTCTGTTCGTTGCAGTTGTCTTTGTTGATTACGTTCAGCAAAGTTAAGCATATTTTGTGAGCCCCTTGTTCTTATGAGTCATTAAGTCCTCAACCAATCAATCATTCCAACTCAAAGTTTAGAAGAAACCTTGCGGTTGCCGGCCTAGACCTCGTCGGCTAGTAGGTGGGTTCCCTATAAACTCATCTCTCCCCGCAGGGTTTCTGCTGTTCACCATAGGATTTAAATTTGTTCGAATGCGTGCTTAGCCTAACGAAAAGCGTAGGCCTGACAGTATTCCCTTTCTGAAAACTCCTCGGGCCAACCCATGCTCGGGTGAGAGCATGGCGGTAGCAAATCAGACTAGGCTGAATTTTCTTAATACATTATAAAAATTGTATTATCTAAGTTCCACATGATAATCCATTGACTTCCGGACTTACAAGCTAAAGATTATTAAATTACATTCAAAATCTCTTAAATTCTAAAATGTCGGCCTTAAACTAGAGCAGTGGTGCTCATCCCATTGCTCTCGCTGCTCATTTGTTTTTGCAAATGCTCATGCATACCGAGTTGTGTAAGACTGCTCACGCCATAATGTTCGTTGCTTACGCCATAAGGGTCGTATTCTCCTCAATCGTACTAATCCGAATGAATTTTGTTGTTGTTGTTGAAGTGCCGATAACTTTTCTCCATACTACTCCATACAAAGACAATTCTTATGACAAAATGATTGAGAATTTTGAGACCATTTTGTTTGCACGAAATTTTAAATTGCGAATTGCAGTACGTAATTTGCAAAGAGGTTTTATTGGGGACAGGAAATACAATTTTGAGCGACATTCCCGATTATGCCATAGGGGGGACTACACATTTCTTTTCTCTCAGTGAACTTCTTGAAACACACCGACTTTTTCGTTCTATGTGTGCGTGTGATTTCGTTCATATGTGTTGTTTCATGCTCTGCCGTAAGGCAGTTTTGGACACCACTGAATTAGAGGGTAAATCGAAGATCTTAATCGCCTAATCGTTACTTTACGCCCGCTTTCGCCGGGTCTATGCACTGATCTCCGCCAAAAATTAAGGTTAGACGCGATCCTTGATAAGGTTAAGGTTGAAATCGAGCCTCTACTCCGCCTGCTTCGGCCCTCCTCGCTTCTCTTGGTGCCGCAAGTGCTGCGTATCCCTCGCGGCCACCTGCGCCGGGATCGTTCGGCGACCTTCTTCTCCTCGCCCTCGCCGGGGGGTCCACGGAGACAGCTACTCAAAACTTTACCGCTCGTGACGCACACCACCGTGTTTGCTACGGCTCCGTTGTCCTCTATCCCTAGGCAAAACGGTATTAAAACCTCTGGCTGACCTCTAAGACGTTCACTCACCTTCGCACTTCACGACCGGGCTTCCACTTGCCTGGACAAAAGCGCACTTCTCCTGCTGCGAACTAATACATTTTCGCCGTTTTAGAGACTCGTGCTCCGTGATGGTCCCCGGGACAGTTATCCTCCCCGTTGTCTGAACCGTTATTTCTGGGGTCGAATACCTCCTTTCTTCTTCTTTTAAAAGCACTTCACTTCGCTATAGCCGGTTTAAAGTAAAAAGAAAACTTCAACCTTTTCCACACTTTTCCACACATAGGCCATTTTTGGCCTATGTCGGTAAAAGTCAGCCGGTTTGTTCATAGAGAGCCGGCTAAGGTTATTGACCTCCCGGCGACTCTACCTTTACCGCATTCGCTATCTTCAAAAAACCCCCAGTAAGCGGCGCCGCTGGCGCCGTTACATCCTTTTCTTCTCAAGTTGCAGTTCGTCACCCCGATTGCTCTCTGCTGCGCTACCAACAACAATCGGCGTGGGCGTTGATGGTAACGGCTGACGCTGTCTTCAATTCCTCCAATAATTGGCTTCGTTTGCTGATCGATATTCTTCAACAACAACAACTTTTTTCAAGGCGAGTTGTTTATTTCTTATCTTCACTTGTGGATGCCCAACAACAACAAGACGATGGTAATCGAGACGTTAGCAGCGCATCGCTTATCTTATCTCTTTTCGCTGGGCCACTCGCTGGTGCTTTCTTTTCGCCGATGGAAGATGTTTATTTACGTTTTGGACGTGTGGGTGGATCTTTGCTGCGTTTGGATGTGCCCGACTATGAAGGCTCAATGTTTTCACCTGGCACGGAATCTGCCTTGCTACTGGACTCTCGCAGGTCTTCTGATGAGTCTAATGGAAATGTCTATGTGTCCTTGTCGGCTATTTTGCAAGCTATGCGTATTGGATATGCCTCCACATGCACCAGTACCAGGAGTGCACTTTCATCATCTCCTCCTTGCCGTCCAATTCCCAGTTTGGACTGTAGCTACTCGTCGTCCTCGGACCCTAATAAATGCCTAAAAGTTTTATTCCAAAATATATCGGGAATGAGAACCAAGACCCGGTTGGTATTCCTCAATTCTTCTGCCTGCGATTTTGATGTAATCATCCTTGTGGAAACGTGGCTCAATGACAAATTCAGCTCTTCTGAGTTCTTCGAGCCTAATTTGTACCATGTATTTCGAAAGGATCGAGATACATTCAGTACCCAGTGTGAGCGAGGTGGAGGTGTGATCATCGCTATCCGTCGATCTCTTCAGGCTACACCACTGCGCCTTCCGGTGGCCGACCCTTTACTGGATCAGCTTGCGGTTTCAATCCAGGGCGTCCATGGCCCGTTTGTCATCATTGCATCATACATCCCTCCGAACAGCGCATTTAGTATATATCATGCGCATATGGAAAACATCACTAGTGTCTGTGCTAGAGCGTCGGACCCTACCGCTTTGATGGTAGCAGGCGATTTTAACCTGAGCTCCATTGTCTGGTCTTGGGACCCGGAATCTCCCTGCATGTTACCTAGCAACGTTCACCAGAGCCATGAAATAGTAGTTTTAGATGATATTTTTAGTCTGGGCCTCTCCCAAGTAAATAATATTTTTAATGATTTATCCAAAATTCTTGATCTTATATTTTTAAATAATTTGGTTAATAGTAAAGTAGAATTATGCAATGTACCATTAAGTCCTTGTGATATGCACCACAAGCCGTTGGTAATTAATATTGAGTTTTATAGTTTTCTGCCTTCAGCTTCTCCAATTCCATATTATCATCTGAATGATTCTAACTTGTCACTTATTAACGCTTCTATTTCAGCCTTTGATTGGGTTTTCCTTTTTTCGGATGGCTCAATCGATGATTGTTATACTAAGTTCTTGGTTGCCCTTTTTAATATTATTGATACTTATGCCCCTGTGAGGGTACGAAGATCCTATAGGCTTCCCTGGTATACAAAAGGTTTAAAAAATTTAAAGAATAGAAGGGATAAGCACTATAAACGATTTATAATGACAGGTGAGACTCGAGCAGGAGAGCTGTACCGGCAATTTAAGCGGGAATTTGATTTCCTTAATAAGTTCCTCTACAATCAGTATATATCCGATGTCGAAGCTAGCCTTCGATCCAATCCTAAAGCTTTTTGGCGGTTTGTTAACAGCAAAAAGTCAAAATCGGACATACCTTCATCCATATGTTATGGTAATTTAGCAGCCGACTCGGATCAGGGCGTTTCTGATCTTTTTGCAAAATACTTTGCCTCTAACTTGGAGCCGAAGGTTCCTTGGAGTGATCATGAAACTCTTCTTAGCATTGAGCCTTTTCTTAATGTGAGTAACATGGACATTTTGGACGGTGACCTAGTGGAAGCCACTGGACATTTGACCGAGTCGCTCACACCTGACGTGGACGGTATCTCCCCATTCTTTCTTAAGAGGAGTATCGCTTCTCTTTCTACTCCCCCTTCAGCTGCTGTTCTCCTTTTCGCTCTCATCTGGTAGATTCCCCCACCGGTGGAAGATGACTTCTATAACGCCTATTCACAAAGGTGGCAGTAGGTGTGATGTTACCAATTATCGACCTATTGCCAAAATTTGCAATGTCGCTAAGATACTGGAGCGAATAGTAACTAAAAAATTGACTTTTCTAGCTCGCAATTTCATATCCCCCAACCAGCATGGTTTTCTGCCTGGGAGGTCCACTACCACTAATTTAGCTGTCTTTTCTAAGCACTGCTTTGAAGCTTTTGAAAACCGATTTCAGGTTGATGCCATTTACACCGACTTCTCCAAAGCCTTCGACAAAGTGTGTCATGCTGCCCTTCTGGCCAAATTATATAAATTAGGTATTCATTCCTGCCTATTAAGTTGGTTCGAGTCTTATCTGGCTGACCGACCTTGCCATGTTACTATTGGAGACGCTATCTCAAGTCCATTTGTCACCTCCTCTGGTCTTCCACAAGGCAGCTCTCTTGGACCTCTTCTATTCATCATTTTCATTAATGACATATCGTCATGCTTTCGTCATTCGCACTTTTTAATGTATGCGGATGACCTTAAAATCTATAAAGAGATTAGCTGCATTAGTGACAGTTACTTGTTACAGGAAGATATATCCAGAGTTTACTCATGGTGCTCCCGCAATCTTCTTCAATTAAACTTATCTAAGTGTATGTTTACCCGTTACAGTAGGCGGTCTCTTGAAATCTGTACGGGTTATTCCATCAATAATTATAATTTGGCAGCTAAAGAAGAGGTGTTAGACCTTGGTGTCTTATTTGACAGCAAATTTAAATTTTCTGGTCACTTAGACTATATTTTACCTAAAGCGTATGCTATGCTGGGCTTTGTCAAGAGGCACGTGAACCAGTTCAAAAGTCCATACTCGAGCCTCAGCGTCTATGCTGCATTCATTCGGTCGAGGCTGGAATACGCCTCAATCATTTGGAATCCGGAGTGTAAAGGTCGTTCGAACCGAATTGAGCGACTCCAGGAAAAATTTTTAAAATTTGCACTTCTGCCTCTAAGGTTTCAGGATCCTGTTCCTTCATACCAGAGCCGTTGCCTTCTTTTGAACGTTTGCACGTTGGAGGATCGGCGTAAACTGGCAGCGTTAACTTTTTTAAATAATTTAATTGTTGATAACGTTGATTGTCCTTTTTTGTTGGGACTCGTTAATCTTAATGTTCCTCAAAGGGATCTTCGTACCTTTGCCCCCTTTCGGGTCAAGTGTCATAGGGCCAATTATCTTTTAAATGAGCCGATAGAGCGGGCTCTTTCTTATTTTAATTCTTTGCCGCCTAGCCTCCGAATTGAGTGGGGCTCTGATAAGGGTGTGTTAAAACGCAAGGTAATACGGCATTTATTAAGTTTTTATTAATTTTGTAGTTTTATTTATTAGGTGTAAGTTGTTATTATGTAGCCATGTAAGGATTTGTCCGTTGGCGAAATAAATAAATAAATAAATAAATAAATAAATTTCTTAAGGGGGGACATCTGAGTAACAGGCCAAAAAAAAGCTGATTTTCTGGAATTTTTTTTGGCGAAATCAAAACAGCTAATCGAAAATTTGTAAATGAGGTTTTATTATATTATATTTAAAGTACACAATAAAATTTTTTTTTAATAAATCGAAAACAAAATGGCGGCCCTGCAGCCCTTATTGGTAGGCCTTATTTTTTTAAAGGGGGTCCATGGCCGAACACCTAACGTCCTTAATTTTTGATCTAGAACAAAAAATCAAGTTTGGTTAGTTTCTGTATCTCAACGGCTATCGACACACGTAGGATTTTTTCGATATATTGATTTTTTGCAAAATAGTGAGTGATTGAAAAAAATTTTCAATTTTCACGAACAAAAAACGTTACAAAATTGTTGATAAAAAAAAAAGTAAGCAAAATAAAAAATAAAAAAAATTAAAAAATCCTACGTGTGTCGATAGACATAGGTATTCTGAGTATACTGTTAAAATTTTAGATCGATAGGTTAAGAGTTGTTCGAGTTATGTGTTCGGCCAACTCAAAAAAAGCGGTTTCGAGAAAAACGCGTTTAAAGTTTTAAGTACTGTGGGATAAACCTATGAGGCATCGCCGCAGAATGTAAAATTTCGACCCTTAGACACTTTTGCCGAACTCTATCTTTTGATATGTAATTTTTAAGACCCTAAAGAATTTTTTAAGCGAAAAAAAAAATTTCGATTTTTTCAAAATTCTACTCAGATGTCCCACCTTAAGCTTAGGGGACTCATTTAGCAGCTTAAAACCACTAAACTGAGTGTCAAGCGCACAGAGCTGGTCATTGATTTTACGAAAACCATCCATTTTTGGTCTGTCTGATGAACGACCTCATTTCGCCTTGGACAGCACGAAAATTTTCACAACAATAATGTATCCTAGACCTACGGGAAATAGCATTCGAAACTGATGCAGTGAACCCGGCACACTTGGCGTGTACGACGTTTTCACATAGCCAGCAATGGATGGTAGGCTGGGATGAGGAAATTTTCTTGTTACAAGACTTCATAGCACAGACAAGTTTAAATTCCATATATTTTTTAATAAATAAAACGAAATTAATATATAAATAATTAAAAAAGCACCTTGAACCACTGCACTATGGTCCCAGTGCGGCATAAAATCGAAAAAATGATGAAACTATTTTTTGAATATGAACAAAATTTTAATTAATAGACATCCCAAATAAATATAAATATATAATTTTTTGAGCTTTATTGCAACCCTGTTAATTTAGCGCGGTCATTTAACCAGCTCATTTATTGCAACCCTGAAACTTGCAAATTGGCGGCAACTTTAAGGCAACTTTTAATTGTGTTTCAATTGGCTTAAATTGAGTAAAAATACTAGATTAAATATGGAAAACAAAGATCAAGGTATGAAAAATCAATAATTAAACTATTTCGTGTTATCATTATATTTGTATCTGTGTTGTCAAATGTTTTGTAAGTGTCTATTTAGCAGGAATGTGTAACAAAAGTAGTTGTGTTTTGTGGAGTGTTACTTTTTCAGCGCATAACGGCGCAAGCAACTAACCAGGTGAAGTTACTTATAAAAATATAGGAATTCAAATTTAATTGGTCTTCTTTGCTGTTTTTTGCTCGTTTTCGAAAAAACAATAGATGTTGCAAGTGTTTATTAGTTCTCTCACGCAGCGCTCCTCGAAGTTTCGGGGGAGAGCCACCGGAAAAACGACGCTGTTAGAGGTTTAAATTAAATATTATAAATAATAGAACCATATTTAATAAAAGTTGTAGTTCTTTTTATGAAAAACTTAAGTTTATGTAAAAATTAAGTAAAAATTCCAGTATAGCCAACTCTTAATGTAGGCGGCGGCCATAGGCGTGGTCAAATTTCCAAAACAATAAAATTCGAAATTCGACAAAAATAGTTCAAGCATATATGCAAAATTTGAGCCTAGTATATCTAAAATTGGAGTTTATGCAAAAAAACGGCATTTCCGCCCGAAGTGGGCGTGGTCAAATTTAAAAAACAAAAAAATTCGAAATTCGACAAAAATAGTTTAGGCGTATGTGCAAAATTTGAGGCCAGTATCTCTAAAACTGGAGTTTCTGCAAAAAAAAAGGCGTTTGGGCCCATTGTGCACTGTGCCAAATAGGAAGCCAAAGCGGGAGTTTTGGAGAGTGCAAAGGAAAAATGCAGAAATACAGATAAGACGGGGAAGAAGCAGAGGTGAGCTATGCTTGGAATTGAATTTAGACAAATTATTAATTCGACTCCAAATATACCACAGCACTCGCGAAACGATACGGTTTAAGTTTAAGATTGTCAATATATTCAATTCACAAGAAAGTAAACACCGGTTTACCAATTTTTATCATAAACCCAGTGCGCACAAAAAAACACGACCGTTCGCTTAAGAGAAAGATAGAGAAGAGCATTTCTTCCACCCACAATTTAACTAACGTTTAAAGTTTAAACTTTAACGGTATGGATTTTCAACAACAAATTTTTGTTGCTTGGGAAAAACAACAATAAAAAACATCGGGAATACTACCGAGTCAGTAGGGAAGCAGACTAAAAAGTCTATATCTCTTCTAAAAATTATAAGCCATTGGAAATGTTTAAATTCAACACATTTTCCAAAAACATTAACGAACTGGCGCCAACACCAGATTTCTGTTTTAGGGCCGGGAGTGGAAGTGTCAAAATTTTGACAAAAACTTTATTTGCGTGGATACCATACAAGTTCAAGTTCCAAATCGGATTTCTTATAGTTTCCGAGATCCATGCTTTAAAAATGTAATCCCTTTTGTATAGGAAACTTGCAACCCCGGTAAACGTTGTTTTGCCCCTTTTTGTTTTTTAAAAGGGCTAGTTGTTTTTTGTTCATTTATTTTGGTTAATAAATATTTTTCCGTATTTCCAGTACATCCAATATTTTTACGTACAGAAACTTTCCCATCGCCAATATCTAACAGTTGTTTAGGATCCGTTTCGGCGGATGGAAGCATTTGAACGCGCATATTCTTTGTCAGTTGTTTTTTTTTCAACATTACGCCACAGTCGCGATAATTTTAAGCAAGCATTAATTTAAATAGCGTACGTTGAACGTGGAATAATCGGAAAAGTTTGCCTGAAATCACCTGAAAGAAGTAACAATGACTCGAATCCAATGCCGGTTAATTTGGTCTACCGATTTAAATTACGTTTCGTTTAGAGATAGCACACGATAACTTTTGTTCATATCTTTTGTTTTGAAATATTCTTTGAACTTTTTCGTTTGTAGCTGGGATAGAATTCAAGATATAGTCGTAAAAGTGGAGCTACCAATTTTGTTCACCTACCTGTATACAGCTGTGAAGATAGGCGTTACATACACATGCACTATAGGAATTTTGACCACTTTTTCTGGCCAAAAATAATATCTCAAGAACGAAACAAAATATTTAAGTTCTGATTTTTGATTTTAGTTCACATGGTGAACAGATTTCAGATTTAAAAAATTTTGTGCATGGCACCGCCCACAATTTAAGAAAAAATTTCTAACTCAAAGCAAGATATTTCTAAGCAAGCAAGATCTCTAAGCAAGATATTTCAATTTGGTTTTTTTTAGTGTTTTAAGCCATAGTCTTCTTTTGGAAAAGTAGGTGTGGTTTATTTTTTTTAATTAAAAATTTTTTTTTTTTTTTTTAATTTAAAATATGAATTTCTTCAAAGGCTCTATATTTCACTCTTATGAAGACAATCAAACAATCTACAAAAGGGACTAAATTACATTGTTTGACTCGGCTCGACTTAGTTTAAATCTCTTTTTAAAAAAGAGATTTAATTCAACAAAATTTGTTTGCTAGACTACTTACATTTGCACTTTATTAAAAAGAAAACACAAGTTTTTACACATACACACATAATAAAAACCACATTGAAAATTCTTGATTTCAAAACTTTTGATTTTGTCCATAAAATACTCACTATTTGCGTTTTTAAAATCGTAAAATTGTAAGCTCATGTAAATGTCAACATCAAAAGCTGATTTCTTGGCAGTGGCACCATTTGTTGAAATTTCTGGTATGCAACATTAAAAATTAGTCTATTGTGAATGATATGCAGTTAAAATTATTTAAATTCTTTAACTTTCAAAAAATGATTTTTGGCCAGAAAAAGTGGTCATATTTTCTATAGTGACATGTATGTATGTATATAAACACATATTTATATATGTATGTACGTATACATTTTGGGTTTTGGAAGCTAGTGCTTATACTTGAAGTGGTTTGTAGACTGTGTTAATTGTTAATTGATCGTTGATGTTTGCACGTTAATTCAGCTTTTTTCAGCGTTAATTCAGTAGGATATAGTCGTTCGATCTGTTTGAATTTGGTAGGTTACATCAATTAGCAAATAACAGGATCCATAGAATATATCAACTCTAATTTTGAATACACCAAAGTTATGGCATTTTTAATCAATCAGTTGTACATACATATGTCGTCCAAAGCTTATGCTTATTCAATATGGCATTTCCGATCAACCAAAGCTTACGCACATATCAAGGATATTATATCAACTCTGGAGGTGATCCTGATCACACATATATATACCTTATAGGGTTGGATATGTCTCCTTTAACGTGGTACACCATCTACAAGAGTATAAAAAATGGGTGCGACTTTAGGTTCAGAAATCTTTTACCAAGCATTTAGGTATAAAATATATTTGTTGTTTCTTCAGTTAAGAACTTTTTTAACAACACATTTCCCCAGTTTTAAATATATTAAAAAGTACAATAAAAAAAAGTTGAATATATTTTTTGTAATTGGTTGGCTTTGCATAAGCTCCACTTAAAGCAATGAAAATAAAAGCAATGAATGAATTAACCGTCCTCCTTTTAAGATAGAGACTACGCTCTATACGTATTTTATTTCCTTTTCTTAATATTTTAGAGTGCAGTCTGCCAAAGGCAAGAGAAAGAGTTTGATAACTCTTTATAGACTCTTTAACTCTTAATAGAGTTTTGCAATTGGGTAAGAAAATGGAGGCGCACTTCGGACGTATCAAGTATAAAAATTTCTTCCGATTTCAATTTTTAAAACATCTCTTTGTATTTTTCTTGACCTGGGCTACCGTCAAAGACCCTTTTTCCAACTTTGAAGTATTTTTTCAATAATCACACTGAAAAAAGATTGTGTTCAAATAGCTTATTTATAATATAAATAATCAACAATCAATCAACAAGCATTAAGTTGTAAAATTCTAATTGAGATTCTTTTATATTTGTCGAATGGGCACAATATTTTTAATCCAATTATAGTATATGGATTAACATGAATGTTTGGTTTACATAACTGACAGGCTTAGACCTACCTCCTTAATGTTTAAAAATTTTTACACATTTCAAAATCAGCAAAAGTCCCAAAATAAAAAAAGTGATAACTTCAATCCCTAAGTAAAAAGTAAGTCTAGGTAAAGTATAAAGATATTAATTATATTAAACATATTAAGATATTAAACATCTTTGTATTTACCTATGCATATATTTCTCTTTTATACCCTTGCAGAGGGTATTATAATTTTGTCCAAAAGTGTGCAAGGCAGTGAAGGAGACATCTCCGACCCTATATATATTCTTGATCAGGATCACCTCCTGAGTTGATATGAGCATGTGCGTCTGTCCGTCTGTCTGTTTCTACGCAAACTAGTCTCTCAGTTTTAAAGCTATCGTCTTGAAGATAGAAAGTTGGAACTTCGTACAGATTCTAGTTTTGGTCAGTTAATCCAACCAAAGATTATAAAGTACATAGATGGGACATCAGGGCCCAAAACGGTCAACTTTTTTCGTCGAGCTTGTTGGTGAGGGGGGAACGTATATACGATTCTATTTTTAGAACTAGTTACTTGTATGCGTAAAAAAAAAGGGTGCGCCTTTGTATGTATGTGTGACTGCTCGCAAGACGGCTTAAAAATTTTTTGGCTTCCAATTTTCATTTTTAATTTCTTGTTTCTGTTTTCAATGGGCCGATGTGGTAGTCAATAGAACAAATGGTATTTTTAGTCGCTGCAGGTTAAGACGGGGTCGTAGCGTAATGCATAGAGTAGTTACTTTATGTACAATATTTTTGTGTTCAAATCCTAGTAAGGACTTCTAACTTTTTTTTACTTTTATAATTTTTTTTTTTATTTTTCTTTAATTGTAGTTTAAATGAAAATGTAATACTATGTCCGGCTAATAAAATTTCTCCGGAATTTTGTCATCCGACACGTCCGTCCCTTATTTTTACAAAAATTGTAATAGAATGCAATTAAAAATAATAATAATAAAGTAAATATGAAAAGGAAAAAAAAATATTAATAAGAAAATTAAAGTAAAAAAAAAAAAAGAAAATATAAAAATAATCATAAAACTGAAACGTTTTAAAAATTATAATCATCGCCCAGTAACAAAATCGAACCCAGGACCAGAAGGATAAGGATCGCGCGCTTTCCATCTAGGCTACCCTCGAAGTTGATCTAACGGTAATTAAAGTTGGTATTAAAGAAAACGCAAGGATCCATAGTAAAATCCGAGCTGAAGAGTAAAGATAGTAGAAGATATTTCTGATCTCTTTGCTCTCGCACTATTCGATTTGAATGTTTCAACCTCTCATTGTTCCAAAAATGTTACTTTCTAAAAATAGAATTCTCTCTTTCTCTCTCTCATCTGCCAGCCGTTTGTCGTGGAACCCGCTCTCAAATATTTTCATTTTACAGCGGGTTCCACGACTCGGCCTGCCTATATGCCGTAGAACCCGCACTTATAAGGATTTTTACAGCGGGTTCCACTACGAACTGAGGCGATTTTAGGGTGATTTTAAAATTTTGTATTTTTCTTGATTGGATTATAAATTTTAACAAAAAGTTTAAAACAATAAAAATATAATATAAATAGATTTAAAATAAAAAAAAAATTGGCTTCCCGTCCCTGATTTGAACTCATTTTACTCTGCACATCAGCCAAGCACTCTACCACTAGGCTATCCCTCAATCGTTGTCGCGCGAAAAATTTCTCAAACTTAACTAGTCGCGCAATGGAACCCGCTCGTTCCAGCGGGTTCCAGCGCTGGAACCCGCCATAGAAAATTTTTCTTTGTATGGGATGTCCCATCTATGTACTTTATAATCTTTGATCCAACCTACCAAATTGAATAACGATCGGCCGACTATATCTTATAGCTGCCATATAACTGAACGATCGAAAATGGTATTTGGTAAAAATACCAACTTTGGTTCTTTGTTTTAGAATTTTATTGTAATAAATTGGTTATATTATGATATTCTCATAAGGATCGTCCAATTTAATCCGATGTTTGCGACATATGTCCGATTTTAACCGCAAGGGTATATCAACTTCGGCTCCGCCCGAAGTTAGCTTTCATTTCTTGTTACAAGTGACAACTATTAAAACTGTCAAGTCTAAACCGAAAAATTTAACCCTTTTCCCGATATAAGATATAATATTATACTTATTTCGTACATTGTACATTGTTAGAAACGTTTTTTGGGATTTTTGGGGGCACTAACATATTTAATTTTGATGGTTATGATTGTTTCAAAAGGTTTGTTTGTTTGTTATATTGAGCATTTTATATTTCCTTTGTAATATTGTCCGTAACTAATCAGCGATTAATTTAATCGTGAGCTTAACCTGAATTGTGTGCACGTGTCTTCCGCCACGTGCTTCAATTTGAGGGTAAGTATATTTAAACAAGCTGTGCGCTGACAACGCTTCTGATTTTAATACATACGCACACCGTTGGTGTGCATTCATTTTACCTAATACTTAACGACACCACCAGACGGCCGGAATAAATTTAACTACGGGGTGGATAATGTGTGAAAAAATATTTGCTTAATACTAGAAATCAAAGCTTAATCTTGAAGTAATGGAAATATAAAACAATGATTTATATACATATCAATTAAATTATTATAAAACCCCTTTCTTACTCTTTGTAGGTAAACTTACCATATATGATTTAAAAATTTGCATTATGCATTGCAATCAATTGTGGTTTGTATATATTTTTTTATTTTGTATATATTTTTTATTTTGTATATATTGTATAGCAGAAAGGCAAAAAAAGGCAAAGGCAATTAAGCGAACAAGTTGTTCAGTTGCCAGATGAGCATAAGTTCATGAAAATCTTGTACCGGTATAATAGGAAAAAATCATGAAAAATAAATAATATAATAGTTTTAATTGTAAATAACTTCTAAAATCGAAAAATAAATTATTTTACATTAATAGCTCGTTTTTTATAGCCACAATTTACAAACTTAGCAATTAACGAGCTAAAGTCAAACAATACCTACTGTTTGTATCATTTACGATGCATTGTTTTCTAAAAATTATTGTTTATTGGAAAATTATTGGAAAACAAATAGTGCTGTTAAAATGAAATGATCGGGTAAAAAAACCGTTAGAAAATATTATTGTAGTCATATCCTGGCCAAATCCAAAACAACCAGTGGCAGGCGAATCAGCCAAATACCAACCCAACGCTTACAATATCCAGGGACTGACTACTGAAGGACTTAGTAGTAGTAGCGCAAGGTACACAGGGCCCAAAAACCAAAAAATAAACTAATTGGCGTGAGTTTGACGACAAAGACTTGACTCATATTCGTCAAGTCTTTGTCGTCAAACTCACACCAATGACAAAGCCTTCTAGAATATGAAGAAAAAAATTGTTTATTTCATAAAAAGGGGGACCGCAGGAAGAAAAAATAGGGGACAGGGCTTCAAGCCTATACAAGAATTTAAAATCGTTTTTTTGTAAATAAATTTTCCGTGTCATGAATCCATGGCCACACCATTTACAAAAAATATACAATGTATATTTTCAACACAACTACAAAATTTTTCTTACTACCGAACGCGTACTTAATTAAAGTTGACAAAATTATCAACTAATAGCAGTTCGCATGAAATTAAATTTATAAAATGTACAAGTCTAAATTTTACAAAGATTGAGGATATAGAACCACTCCAAGAAATCATGAAAAATTTGCAGGCATTGTTAGGAAACCATACAGGCGTGTTTGCAGAGCCATACGAGGCGCTTCCTTACTAAAAATAATACCAAAACCATACCTAAAACTAAAAACTGTTACTATCAGGATATAGAATAGTCGCAGTATATTTAAAATTGTCCCAAAAAGATTTAAAAGAAGTCCCAATATATTTAAAATTGTACCCATACCCAATGGGTGTATCGGACTTTGTAAATAAAGAAACACGGCATAATCCGACCACCTCGATCTCTGTATAACACCCCTGTGTGGGAGGCAACAAACCCTGAAATAGAGGCCAACATGCGAGTTTCTCCCGCGAAATTTGTAGTGGTGCTTTTACTATAGCAAGTTACTATAGGTGATTTGCGTTAGTGCAAAATATATAAGGGAAATTTGAGGTAATAAAAATAATAATTTTTAATCTTCAACACTCTAAGATTCGGACGACAATACAAAAAAAAAGTTGTCAAGCTAATCACACATAGCCGTCATGAAAATAATGCAAGGTCAGCGACATCTGCGGATATTGGCCAACGACTTTGCCAAAATCCTGTGCTTTGTTCGGTGCAATCAGCTGGAAATGCAATGCGATACAACAGCGGCTACCCAATAACACCATGCACGGCATATTCTGAAAATAAAAAATATTACATGGACGTCCCGTCTATATTTTATTTAGTTTTTGCACGTTCCGAATAAGAATACCTTAGTAAAATTGATAAATGTGTAATGCGTTTTTCTTGATTATTTTGTAACTCCTTCATGTTACATTTTTACACCCTTGCAGAGGGTATTATAATTTTGTCCAAAAGTGTGCAACGCAGTGAAGAAGACATCTCCGACCCTATAAAGTATATATATTCTTGATCAGGATCACCTCCTGAGTTGATATAAGCATGTCCGTCTGTCTGTTTCTACGCAAACTAGTCTCTCAGTTTTAAAGCTATCGTCTTGAAACTTTGCACACACCCTTCTTTCCTTTGCACGCAGTATATAAGTCGGAACGGCCGGGATCGGCCGACTATATCCTATAGCTGCCATATAACTGATTGATCGAAAATTGTATAACTTTGGTATTTTTAGAGTTACAGAGTTCAGATTTTGTACGAATGCTATTTTTGGCTAATTAGTACGACCTACCAAATTTCATAAGGATCAACCGACTTATAGCTTCCATATAACTGATTGATCGGAAATGCTACAACTTCGGTGTTTTTGAAGCTTTGGTACGAATGCTATTTTTGGCAAAATAATACAACATGCCAAATTTCATAAGGATCAGCCGACTATATCCTATAGCTTCCATATAACTGAACAATCGGAAATTACCCAACTTTCGTGTTTTTGAAGATAGAAAGTTGGAACTTCGTACAGATTCTATTTTTGGTCAGTTGATCCAACCTACCTATTGCATAACGATCGGCCGACTATATCTTATAGCTGCCATATAACTTAACGATCGGAAATGGTATTTGGTAAAAATACCAACTTTGGTATTTTTGAAAATGGAAGCTTGGTACTTTGTTTTAGATTTTTTATTGTAATAAATTGGTTATATTATGATATTCTCATAAGGATCGTCCAATTTAATCCGATGTATATATAATCCGATGCGATATATATCCGGTTTTAACTGCAAGGGTATATCAACTTCGGCTCCGCCCGAAGTTAGCTTTCCTTTCTTGTTTTTATTAATTTTTTTTAACTATGATTCATAGAAAATTTATATGTGTGCAAAACTGATAAAAGGAAAAAAATAAGTATTATATACATTTGTAATATAAGTTAATTATTTTATTAATATAGTATAGTGTCTCCTTTTGGCTGATCTAATAATTTCAATCGCTTCGGCATTGAATTTAAAAAGTTTTGGAGGACAGCTAAATTAATGGATGCCCATTCCTTAACAATGGCTGCCTTCAACTTCTTTAGGGTCTCAAATTGTCTTCCACCTTTAAAAACTTTGCCCCAAAGATCCTCGTTCAAACCGGATTTAAAGATGGCCACTGCATCAAATCGAGGAGCGTTATCCTGTTGAAAGACAAAATCTCCCGGATGAAACTCTTCGGAAAATGTTACTAGCTCACTTTCCAAGAGATTCGTATACATTTTTTATCACTAAAGATGACATTTTTGAATTCGGTGTTCCAAAATTTATATTTTTCGTAATACCCGGTCGAGAGAAATATTGGGACGCTTTATTTTTTTTTTTAAATAAAATCGTAAATGATTTTTAATTTTTCTTCATAATCTCATTAATGGTTTTGTAGATATTTTACTAGCATAATTTTTGTAAAAAATTTATAATTGTAGAAAAAAAGGTATTTTCTTACCTATACCCCCTATACCCCACGGCAATACCCACTATTAGGTAAGAAAATGCATTTTTTTCTGCAATAATAAATTTTTTTAAAATTATTTTCCTTACAGTGTCCCAATAAATATTTCTAAGGGAGCTAACATAACGATATCAATTTTCGTGGAAAGGATCAGTAAAATAAAAAAGTTAAATCTGTTTTCAATACATTTCTTTCCTATATTTACGAATAAAATAAAAACCAAAAAAATTAAAAATTATGTACGATTTTATTTATCTGTTTTATCTGTTAATCTGTTTTCAATACATTTCTTTCCTATATTTACGAATAAAATAAAAACAAAAAAAATTAAAAATTATGTACGATTTTATTAAAAAAAAAAAAATGAAGTGGGACCTTTATGGGACCTTTTCTTCGTATGTGAGATGCAAATCTTTTCGGCGAATTTGTTGAACCCGTTGCCTACAGCTCAAATTTTTGGAAGTTGCCAAAGCTCTAATGTGGCACTTAGTGCGGTTATCAATCTTTGGAAAAAAAACCTTTGCGATTGTTTTTGACGTATTTTTGTGGTGATTTAAAGAAGTTTCGTACTGTGTTTCGATGTGGATTCACTTTAATTAATTTAATATGCCATTTGTGAGGACGGGAGGGTGCGTGGCAAAAATTTGAAACTAAATTCAACCGTTAGATATTAGAGGAGTGTCCATAGTAAATCTAATGGCTGTATCTCTTATAGTCTCATAGGTAGACGAGCTTATACGGACCGACGGACATGGAAATATCGACTCGGCTGTTAATGCTGATCAAGAATATATATACTTCATGGTGTCGGAGAAAATTCCTTCTCTATGTTACATGCATTCACACGAATACAGTATACACTAGAACGAGTATAAAAACTCTACCGGGTATAAAAACACTTCAAGTAAGTATTCGCATGTAACGCCTAATTATTTTTTATAATTGAGGAATTGAGGAAACATTACTTAGGAAATTTTAAAATACATAGTTTTACATAGTTTTAAAATACATCGGTTAGTAAATGCTAGTAAAATATATACATCACAATTAATGAGATTATGAAGAACAAGAAAGGAAAGCTAACTTCGGGCGGAGCCGAAGTTGATATACCCTTGCAGCTAAAATCGGATATAGTTGACCGATTCTTATGGGAATATCATAATATAACCAATAAATTACAAGACAAAATCTAAAAAAAAGCCCAAACTTCTATCTTGAAGAACCCCAAAGTTGGTATTTTTACCAAATACCATTTCCGATCGTTCAGTTATATGGCAGCTATAAGATATAATCGGCCGATCCATTAGAAACTTGATAAGTCGTATTATTTTTCCAAAAATAGAATTCATAGAAAATCCCAACTTTCTAGCTCGAAAAACACTGAAGTTATGCCATTTCCGATCAATCAGTTATATGGCAGATATAGGATATAGTCGGCTGATCCTTATAAAATTTGGCATGTTGTATTATTTTGCCAAAAATAGCAATCGTACCAAATCCGAATTCTCTAGCTTTAAAAACACCGAAGTTATAGCATTTCCGATCAATCAGTTATATGGCAGCTATAAGATATAGTCGGCCGATCCTTATGAAATTTGGTAGATCGTATTATTTTGCCAAAAATAGCATTCGTACAAAATCTGAACGCTGTAACTCTAAAAACACCAAAGTTATACCATTTCCGATCAATCAGTTATATGGCAGCTATAGGATATAGTCGGCCGATCCCGGCCGTTCCGACTTATATACTGCGTGCAAAGGAAAGAAGGGTGTGTGCAAAGTTTCAAGACGATAGCTTTAAAACTGAGAGACTAGTTCGCGTAGAAACAGACAGACAGACGGACAGACGGACATGCTCATATCAACTCAGGAGGTGATCCTGATCAAGAATATATATACTTTATAGGGTCGGAGATGTCTCCTTCACTGCGTTGCACACTTTTGGACAAAATTATAATACCCTCTGCAAGGGTATAAAAATGACCCCGCATAGTCTTTCGATTTGTTAAGGAGGCCTTAGTTTATTAGTAAGATCATACTACGATACGAGGGAAGATGAAGATTTGTGTCCCAGTTAAGACGTCTAAAGGCAAATCTTAAGAAGTGCATTATTACATAAGATGTATGATACATAAAATTAAAATCCCGAGTAAATTGATTTCGCCAACGGCGAATATAATTCCAATATCATTCAGCGTACCAAACCAGGAGTCACCTTGTAAATCAAGGAGGCACCTTGTGAATTTCCACGGCACACTTGAGTCAAAAAATGTATTTTAGTACTGTAAAGAAATGTGGAAACTGCGGAAGCAATCCTACGGCAAATTTTACAGGATGTGTGGTGTATAAGGATTTGAAGAGTCGCATGCGACAAGCGACAGCAACGCGCAATCAAAATCCACAGAATGTAAAGATAAAAATTCCTGTACGAAAACCATATTGACCATATATTCTATTGGTGGAAACGCATATTAAAACCAAATGGACTCTGTACTCCTCAAGGAAAAGTAGTATACCCAAACAAATACTACAAATCCAATCAGCAAACCGTACAGCTCGTGCACGCGTTGTGATTAGGAAAACAGTAGATCACCAGCTTCAAAACAACTTCTTAAAAAGGCAACCCGTTCACTTGACCAAGCTCTTCACCAAAAGGAACAAAACGCAAAGCTGCGATATATCCAGAATCTTTCCCCAAAAAGTACAAAATATCCCCTGTGGATATTTTGCACCCCAATATCCCCATGTGCCCACCAAAATCTAAGCGCCCCATTTGAAACGACCACCCCGATAAGAAACTCCTCGCCGGCTCGCAGCGACGAAGACAGCGACGAAACATTCGCTTCACATCCAAAGTGTCTTCCAGCCAAATACTGCGTTGAATTCATTTCTCCTGCCACTAGCTTAGCCAGAGGCTACCCCTCTGCCAAATACACCTTCATTCGGCCGAACGAAGTAGAAAAAGTCATAACTTGTTTGTCTATAAGGTTTAAAACCTACACCATCAAAGACGTTCCACAAGGAAGCGCACTCGGCCCTTGTCTATATGCTCTGTATACTGCAGATATTTTTACCGATACCGCTATCGTTAGATGCGCCAGATGCCCAACCCAAGCAACAAATCAACTAGCTAATCATCTTCAAAGATTATACAATACATAGATGGGACATCAGGACCTAAAACGGTCAACTTTTTTCGTCGAGCTTGTTGGCTTGTTGAATAGAATCATGCATACGATTCTATTTTTAGAACTCTTCACATGTATGCGTAAAAAAAAAATGTGCCTTTATACCATATGTACATATGTATGTGTTACTGCTCGCACGACGAAGTAAAAATGTTTTGGCTTCCAAATTTCAATTTCTCAACGTTTTCCAATGCACCGATGTGGTAGTAGTAAAAATAGTGCTTCTGTTTGGCACCGATCGAGTCAGGTTGGTAACCGTCCGTCCGTCATATTGTCATCCGACACGTCAGTCACTATTTTCCCTATACCGCTTATTTTTCATAATAAAATTAGTAAAAACATTATTATATTTGCAAACAATAGTAATAGAATGAAGTTAAAAATAATAAAGTAAAGTGATACTTAATTTTAGTGATATTTAGTGATACTTAAAGTTGGTTTTAAAGTAAGCGCGAGAATCCATATTAAAGATGATTCCAAAGATGTTACGTTCTCCAAATAGATTTATCTATTTCCCTCTCTATCTGTCAGCCGTTTGTCGTGGAACCCGCTCTCAAATATTTTAATTTTTACTGCAGGTTTTACGACGAGGCCTGCCGTAGAACCCGCACTTAAAGAGATTTTTACAGTGGGTTCCGCTACGAGCAGAGGCAATGTTATGTGATTTTAAAATTTTGTTTTTTTTTTTATTGGATTATAAATTTTGGAAAACACCGGCATGATGATGCAGATATGTCTTCCAGCTGGGGAATCACGAACAGCACCAACATAGACATCATATAGCGCGCACAATCATATTTAGAGAACTATCACTGGGATTCTTTGGTATGTTCCCAACGAAAACATCCAACGTGACCTGGAAAATAAAATCCAGAAAGAAATCCAAAAGATAACAGATGAAATCCAGAAGCAAAAATAGTCCTCGAATAAAAAACTGCCATCTAGTTCTATCAGACAATATGATTGTTAGCCTTGTTATCCTTGTTAGTCTTGTTAGTCTCGCAAAAAGAAAATTCAAGAAATATAAGCAAGTAAAAAAGTATGTAGTCGTTTGGTCATCCAAGGGGCTGGATGGTTTACGAGGTTGAAAAAAAAAATAATTGGAAAAACAATAAAATTATTCAAGTTTAGTACATGATAAATGGCAATATTTGAAAAAGATCTAGAAATCTAAAAGTTTTTATGTCAAAAATTTATAATTAATAATCCGCGACGGCAGTCGCTTCAAAAAGGTGTCATCAAAAGTGTAAAAAAAATTTAATTAAATTATTTTATAAATTATATTGAAAAATATGCGATTTTTAATTTGTGGCGCGGTCCTAAATTCGGAGGTACCATTTTAACATGAAAAATCGACACATTATTATCAACCACACACAATTTTTATACCCTTGCAGTAGGTATTATAATTTTGGTCAAAGGTGTGCAACGCAGTGAAGGAGACATCTCCGACCCTATAAAGTATATGCATATATTCTTGATCAGGATCACCTCCTGAGTTGCTATAAGCATGTCCGACTGTCCGTCTGTCTGTTTCCAACTAGTCTTTCAGTTTTAAATCTATCGTCTTGAAACTTTGCACACACCCTTCTTTCCTTTTCACGCAGTATACGGATAGCTGCCCTATAACTGAACGATCGGAAATGGTATTTGGTGAAAATACTAACTTTTGCATTTTTGATGAATATAGAAGCTAGAAGCTTTTTTTTTAAGATTTTGTATTGTAATAAATTGGTTATATTATTATATTCTCATAATAATCGGCCCACTAAATCCGATTTTTGCGATATATATCCGGTTTTAACTGCAAGGGTATATCAACTTCGGGTCCGCCCGAAATTAGCTTTCCTTTCTTGTTTTATATAAAAGCGGCGTTCATCCGAAAGTATGTATTGTGTAAACGATGTGTGCAAAAATTAAGATCCGAGCATTCCTTTTTGAGTTACGATAAGCACTGACTTGGAAAAAGTTGTTTTGAGAAAAACGCGTCTAAAGTTTTAAAAGCAATTGAAAGTATCTTGAGCACGATAACAAGGTAATCGGTATCTAAGAGATGGACATGGAATTTTCACAGGTAATTGCTGAAATAATTTACTTTTTTGAATAATTTAATTAACCATCTTGCCCTTCTTAAAAAGTTTATAAGATATTACAAATAAAAATAAAAAAAAAATGATTATTCAGATTTGTTAAAAATAATTTATTTTTATTGGTTATGAAGTTATGCATCTTTTAATTTAAAACAATTTTTTTACGTAACCCTAAGGTATTTCAAAGAAGTGTAAAAAAAATATAGGAGTACTTAAGTAATAAGCATCTCAGATTTTTTTTCGGGATTGAGGGAAACAATATAGTGCAAATTTCAAAAAAGAAGAAAAATGCGTGTCGGAGATAAGTTAGATTTAATTTCAAATACCATATTTACTGATTAATCATAAGTCAAGAGCATAGTCTAAGAGGAAATAAATAAGCATTGCAAATGAAGAGAGACAAGCTTTGTGAATGAGAGCGCGGTGGGGAAAGAGAGTAAAGCCCTGCTGAGCGTGGCGCAATGATGGAAAGGAGGAAGAGGAGAGGGAAGGCAATCAAGAATAGCCCTCTGAAGTGAACGGACGTACAAAAGATCATTGCGACTCGCTGCGCGTTGAAAATTCAAGATGACAGAGGAAAACGATGGCCATTTCCCGACATCAGAAGTGGGATCACCGCCCCTACAAGACAACTCGGAAAATAGCTGGCGCAGGCTATTAGAATCACAAAATAGAGTGATAACTGAACTACTAAAAGCAACGCCGCAGCCTGACACGCGCGCCGCATCCGCGATGTTACCGACATTCAACCCCGAAGCTGCAGAAGCCGACGCGGCAGCATGGTGCAAAACGGCGGATATGATTCTAATTGAACATCCACAAGAAGGTGCATCCTTGGTGATGACGCTAAGCAAATCGCTGCTCGGTAGTGCATCGCAGTGGCTGTCGCAAATTTGTTTTCCTGGAATGAGCTGGTCGCAATTCCGAGAATTGTTCATGGAACGCTACAACGGCAACGAGACGCCGGCAGCAGTATTGGTCAACATGCTCAAGGGTCGTCCCAATGCAAATGAATGCCTCTCGGTGTATTCCAGTCGACTAATTACATCATTATTGACCAAGTGGAAATCAATGACCCATGAAGAGATTGCCATATCCCTAGTCTTGGCTCATGCATCCCAAATTGACCCTAGACTGCAGCGTGTAGCGTTCACCACAAACATAAAAACACGTGCTGAACTGCAACAACAACTCAAGGCGCACACGTTCAGCAGAAATGTAGAATTTTCTGGATCAGAGGGACCCGAAAAGAAGAGGTTCAAAATGCAGACGCCGATTAGATGCCATAATTGCGGGAAACTTGGACATAAGGCAATGGAATGTCGCAAGAGGAGAACAGACGAGCGAAACGAGACTAGACCAGGACATAGCAACAACAGAACAACGGTGAGAGAGAGATCAACAGTAACTTGTTTCAAGTGTGGCGGCGTTGGACATATCGCATCAGTGTGTACGAGGGGAACAGCAACAGCGAGCCGAAGCAGCATCGAAAGAAGAGTAGACATGTGCGCAGTACATCAGCCTAACGGGACAGCAATTCAATTTGGTGAGAAGTTTCCATTTTTCTTTGATTTGGGATCAGAATGCTCTTTGGTAAAAGAAACAGTCGGCACGAAGCTGGCTGGTAAAAGAATCCATAACATGGTTGTTTTGAAAGGCATAGGCGACAACGTTGTCAAGAGCAATATGCAAATTCTGTCCACCATACAAGTCTCTGAATTTAATTTTGAACTGTTAATTCACGTAGTAGATAATAAGTGCCTTAAATATGATATGATAATTGGACAAGACATTTTTGAGCTTGGTTTTGGAGTAAATTTAGAAAGAGATAGATTCGATATCTACAGAACTCAAACCGTATTATCTGTAAACAATGATAAAAATGTAAATGCGATGGATCATAAAAGTTAAGTAATAGTGATAAGTTAATATTAAACGACATATTTGCCAAATATTCCAAATTTCTTATTGACGGCAATCCAAACAGACGAGTAACTACAGGTTCCTTAGAAATACGTTTAGTAGACGTAAACAAAACGGTACAGAGACGACCATATCGTCTTAGCGAGGGTGAGAAAGAAATAGTGAGAGAGAAGATTCAGCAAATGCTACAATCCAACGTAATTCGAACAAGTAGCTCCCCTTTCTCTAGTCCAATGTTACTAGTAAAAAAGAAGGACGGCATCGATAGACTATGCATAGATTATCGAGAACTCAACGCAAATACTGTGTCAGATAGATACCCCTTGCCATTAATATCAGACCAAATAGATCGCCTGCGAGGCGGTAAATATTTCTCTAGTCTAGACATGGCCAGCGGCTTCTATCAGGTGCCAATTCACCCCGATTCGGTCGAGCGAACTGCATTCGTGACCCCAGAGGGTCAATATGAATTTTTAGCCATGCCCTTCGGCCTCCAAAACGTTTCTTCTGTCTTTCAATGTGCTTTCGAGCTTTAGGGGACTTGGTTAATAAATATGCAGTAGTCTACATTGATGACGTATTAATTGTTTCTAGTACTATAGAGGAAGCATTTGACAGATTGGAAACAGTACTAAGCGTATTATCAAAGTCAGGCTTTTCCTTTAACATTAAAAAGTGCAAATTTCTGCAAACAGAGATAGAGTACTTAGGTTTTCTTATAAGAGATGGTGAGCTAAAACCCAATCCCCGAAAAATACAAGCACTAACCCAAATTCCCAAACCAGAATCAGTCACACAAACTAGACAGTTCATTGGTTTAGCATCTTACTTTAGGAAATTTGTCCCACATTTCTCAGAAGTAATGAAGCCTCTATATTTGCTAACATCAAAGACGAACGAATTTGACTGGAAAGAAAAGCATGAGGAAATTCATAAAAAGATTATAAAGGTGCGGGGTCACTAGCCCCGTGTTGACCATATTCGATCCCAACTTACCAATAGAGCTACGGATGCTAGCGCCAATGGGTATGGCGCTATGCTCTTACACATGGTAAATGGTCAGCGCCGTGTAATTGAGTACTACAGTAAATGCACCACTATAACTGAATCAAAATATCACTCGTATGAACTCGAGACATTGGCGGTGTACAACGCGGTCAGAAATTTCCGACATTATTTAAGCGGCAGAAAGTTTACAGTATATACGGATTGTAAATCTGTTAGAGCAAGTCAAAAGAAAGTGGCATTGACACCGCGGGTTCATCGTTGGTGGTCATTTCTACAGGCATACTTCCCTCTCTTTCTCTTAAGCGAACGGTCGTGTTTTTTTGTGTGCGCACTGCGTTTTATTATAAATATTGGTAAACCGGTGTTTACATACTTGTGAATTAAATCTTGTGAATCTTAACTATCTTAAAGCCTAAACCGTATCGCTTCGCGAGTGCTGTGGTATATTTGGAGTCGAATTAATAAATTGAATAATCTCAATTCCAAGCATAGCTCAGCTCTGCTTCTTCCCCGGCTTATCTATATTTCTGCATTTCTCTTTTGCACTATTCAAAGCTCCCGCTTTGGCTTCCTATTTGGCACAGTGGGGCAAGGGATTGTGGTTTTTAACTTTTTAAATATTAATTTTTGTTTTATTAACTAAAAAAAAATAAATAAAAAATAAAATGGAATTTAAACTTGTCTGTGCCATTAAGTCTTGTAACAAGACAATTTCCTCATCCCAGCCTGCCATCCATTGCTGGCTATGTGAGAACGTCGTACATGCCAAGTGTGCCGGTTTCACTGCATCAGTTTCGGATGCCATTTCCCGTAGGTCTGGGATACATTACTGTTGTGAAAATTGTCGTACTGTGCAAGGCGAAATGAGGTCGTTCATAAGACAGACCAAAAATGGATTTAAAGAGCTGATCACTGGTTTTCGTAAAATCAATGACCAGCTCTGTGCGCTGGACACTCAGTTTAGTGGCCTTCAGCTGCTAAATGAGTCCCCTAAGCGTAAGAAATCCGCTGTTTCTGATCCGCCTCAGCCTGCTCAGCCGACATTAATGCAGCCGCTTATATCTCTGGCCACCCCAAGGGCTGGAACTGAGAAAAATTCGTCCGAATTTCTCAGGGATAATGAGCAATTGTCCGATATGTCCGCCATGGCATCCCTTCAAGTGATGCCACAGGTCCTAGGGAACGAAACCCCCATTAGAGTCACCCAAAAGGGTATTCCACAGTCCGGACCACCGGCACCGACTGATGCTGCAGTTCTCGTACCATCGAAACATATATTTGTTTCTCGGCTCGCCCCTGATACTTCAGAGATTGATATCTCGGCTTATATCAAAGCCAAATCAAAAGCCGATATAAAGGTAGAGGACATACAAAAATTTAAATATAATTATACAAGGCGCACGTCTTCTTTCAAGATTCGTGCGCCCGCGCTGATGTTCAAGACGATTTGTTCTCCCAGTTTTTGGCCAGAGAATCTTTTCGTCCAAGAACATCAGCCTAGTTCCGTTAAGAAAAAAGTTCAAAAACCAGTGGGAGTGAGACTTCCCAATATCGAAACCACTGACCAACCCTCCACCTCTTCTTTGGCTACTAGCCCAAAAAACTAGTTTCCTCACTAGTCCTCTTCCTAACTCTTACCTATCAGAATACTAGGGGGCTACGTAGCAAACTCCCTAAGCTATATTCTGATAGTTCTTTCTTTGCATCCCATATAATAGCATTCACAGAAACCTGGTTAAATCCGGAGATCTTTAGCTCCGAAGTTTTTCCAAGTAAGTACACCACTTTTAGACGGGATCGATCTCAGCGAAGAGGAGGTGGAGTCCTCATTTCGGTAGACTCTACTCTTGCTTCTGAAGATGTGAAATCCCATGAGTTTGGTGACATAGAATTTATTTGCGTTAAAATCACTATGTCCGTTAAAGCTTTATACATTACATGTTCATATATACCTCCTATGTCTGAACCGCCTACATATTGGCAGCATTTGTCCGCCATTCGATACGTCTCTAATCTTATGACGGATCGTGACCAACTCGTAGCGGTGGGCGACTTTAATATCCCTGAATTAAAGTGGTCCAACGTTGACAACTCACCATCTTTGTCACTTATAACTTACCATGACTTCACCGCGGGCATGTTTGACATGTCCCTAGGTCAGATCAATCATGTTAGAAATTCGCTAGGTCGGCTTTTAGACTTATGCTTTGTATCTGATCCTGATGGTACTGCTCTCTCCAGAGCTTTTCCCCTTTCAACCCCAGAGGATCCATATCACCCCACGCTGGAGGTCTCAATCGAAACCACTCCTGGTATCGATCAGATGTCTCCGAGCGTGGTAAATAAGATTCGCTGTTTCCGTAAAGCTGATTTTCAGAAACTTAATTGCCTTATCGAGACTTTTGACTGGTCTGATATTCTGGCGTGCACTGATCTTAATGTCACTTTAGAAAAATTTTATTTTACTTTAAATAAATTTTTTGACTCATGTGTGCCTTGGAAATATCCGTCCGCTTCAACAAATCCTCCTTGGTTTACAAGGTGCTTTACTAACTAAAAAAATAAAAAAAATAAGCTTTTACTTAAATATAAAAAAACCTGCAGTAGTGTTGATTTCTCAAGATACCTACTAGCTCGGTCGAATTTTATAGTGCATAACGCTGAATGTTATAGGAATTATATTGACCGCTGCCGGATACAACTTACTCAGGATCCAAAGCAGTTTTATAATTTTGTAAACACTAAGCGTAAACACGTATCTTTTTCACCCCTGCTTACGTTTGAAAATTCTTCTGCGACTTCGGATCAGGCCATTGCCGATCTATTCGCAGAATTTTTTCAAACAACTTATTCTCCTCCTAAACTGACTGATCAGCCTTACGCATATAACATTCAAGCAGCAAATCTTATTTTCTGTCCGTTTTTTTCTGAGAACAACTTATTATCTGGTCTTTTAAGGGTAAAACCCATTTATTCGCCAGGGCTCTGTGCAAACCTTTTCTAAGACTTTTCAACTTATCTTTGGAAACCTCGATTTTTCCCCTTAAGTGGAAGGAATCATTTATAATTCCCCTACATAAAAAAGGGAAAAAGTCCGAGGCTGCCAACTACAGAGGCATCTCTAAGTTGTCGGCAATTCCAAAGTTATTTGAAAAATTAATTACCCCTCATTTGCAACACCTTTGCTCTTCGATTATCACTCCTTGTCAGCATGTCTTTATTAAGCGTCGCTCCACCACCACAAACTTATTGGAGTTGACATCCTTTGTCATAGATGGCTTTTGTAAGGGATATCAAACCGATGTAATTTACACAGACTTCAGCAAAGCATTCGATTCAGTTAATCACTCACTCTTGTTGAGTAAACTGAATATGCTGGGTTTTCCTAAAGACCTCTTAACGTGGATCTCCAGCTACCTAGATGGAAGGACACAAAGAGTCTTATTTAAAAACATACAGTCCCGTCTGGTCCGTGCTACATCCGGCGTTCCTCAAGGAAGTCATCTTGGCCCGTTATTATTTACGCTTTTTATAAACGACTTGTCCCCTGCTTTAACGAACTCTCTAGTTCTTATGTATGCAGATGATATGAAGCTTTGTCTTCAGTACAAATACATCTCTTCCCAATGTAGTCTTCAGTCCGACCTTGATAACTTTCAAAAATAGTGTTTAGCTAATGATTTAATACTTAATGGATCAAAATGCAAGCATATGTCTTTTTATCGTTCTTGCCCTCTGCAAGCTACGTATACCATTAATGGGATTGCCTTAGAAAAATTAACCCAGGTTAATGATCTCGGCATCCTATTAGACATAAAACTTAAATTTTCCGATCATATTTCCTTAATGGTTAATAAGGCTAAAGGAGTCCTTGGTTTTATTAAAAGGTGGTCAAAAGAATTTAATGACCCCTATATAACCATTATTCATTTCTTCGGTCCGTCCGATACTGGAGTACGGTTCATGTACAAAAGTACAAAAGAATCCGTACAAAAGAATTTCCTAACTTTTTCACATAGAGGTCTATACTGGGATGCAAATCTTCAGCTCCATCATACAGTTGCAGACTTTTACTTATAAACTTACCTAGCTTAACAAATCGTAGGAAAATGCTCGGTGTAGTCTTTCTGCATAACCTTATTAACGGGGATATAGATAGCCAGCATTTACTAAAACGCTTAAAATTTAACATTCCTAATAGAAAGACTCGAAACTTTAGTCCTCTGTTCCTTAGCCGTTGTAGTTCGACATATGCACTGCATGACCCTTTTAGGGTATTATGTTCGAACTACAATGGTCTCTACGCTATAACATCTCTTTCCTGTCCCTCAAACTTAAAATATAGAATTTTAAATTTCCTTACTAACTCCTCCTAGCTTAATAATAAAAAAAAATAGCTTAATATATTCTAACAAATCGTTAGATGAGCGCCCCTCGGTCGTCTGGGCCTCTAAGCTTTATGATGAATACAGGAATGTATTCCCATTTCCAAATTCTGAAAGACCGGTAAAAAAAAAAAAAAAAAAAATAATAAAAATACAAAATATATACATATAGAAACTTTTGTCCTCTACTCCTTAGCCACTGTAGTTTTTGCTCTTAGAGGACTTAATTGGTATACAAATCGAAACAAATACCCAGAAAACAGATGGACAGACGGACATCCTTAAATTTTATCTACCCTTAATACGTATGTACTTTACAGAATCGAATATTATTCCTTCATAGATTTCAAATATTTGTACAAAAATAATGGGGGTTATATTCAGCGCGTGTGAGCTCTTCAGCGCAATTGCGATCTTCAGCGCGGGTGCACTTTTCAGCGCGGATGCGCTTTTAAGTTCAGCTGAGCGGCGGCCCAACGGCCCCTCACCTAAACATCCCGCCCCCTTTGTTACTCGGGTTGCAACAGATCCCTTGTCTTTACGGCTGGTGACAGGCTCCGGACACGCTATCATTGGTTTTGGAACCCATGGTGGCCGAACAAACTTGTTCGTCCCCCACGCTGGTAGTGAGCAGACGGAAACACGCCACTAGCGATGCGTCAATGCAGCTCGAGGGCGTACACGGGTCGATGAAGGCCCACAAGTCGAAGATCCGGGTCACAGTGTCAATGCGCACTAGCGCAGTCGGCAACACTTTTTTCCGCTGCAGCAGTGACGATAGTGTGGGCGCAGCGACAGCGTCCTGCGATGCGTCAATGCAGCTCGAGGGCGTACACGGGTCGATGAAGACCCACAAGTCGAAGATCCGGGTCACAGTGTCAATGTGCACTAGCGCAGTCGGCAACACTTTTTTCCGCTGCAGCAGTGACGATAGTGTGGGCGCAGCGACCGCGTCCTGCGGGGGCCCTCGACGAGAGGCGAAAAATTGCCTAGGCGCGGATGACGCGGGCGGAAGAGCGGTGGACGGCACCCGATGATTGGTGGACGAAAGCCGTGGAGCGCTTAACGACTGCCGGCCAGTGGCGGAAGAATGCCGAGGAGTTGCCGACGAGCGCCGTGAAGTCGATGGCCGTGGATCGGCTTGTGAGTGCCGGAAAATGGCGGACGAAGGCCGAGAAGCCCCCGAACCGCGCCGGGCGTTGGCGGACGACAGCCGAGCGCCATCTGAGACACTCCGTGTACAGTTTCCCGCGCTCCGTGACCGTAGCTCATCTTGACGTGCCTTGCGCCGAGCCCGCAGCTTCTCCAAGAGGTGCAGCAGCTTGTGGTGATCCTGACCACACGTCTTACAGCCGTCCCCACGCCGACACGATCCGTCGGAGTGCTCGTGGGCCAGGCAGCTGGAGCAATACCGGTTCATGAGAACCGCCCGGAGCCGCTTCTCGGCACTGAGACGTAGAAAACGCCGACACTTCCTCAACGGATGGATCCCACTGCAGACTCGGCATAGCTAGGACTGTATACCTTGGGTACATCTGCTCTCCAGTGACTAGGTGCTGCATGGATGCGGCGACATCGTGCTGAATATGACCTTGGAATCCAGAATTTGGCCCGGATCAGACGGATAATTAGATGATTGCCATCGTGCAGTGTGATGCGATGCATAAATTGAAAATGGAGTCGAGACAGAATTGTGCTGAAAACCTGAATTCGATTCCGAACTGATCTGTGTGGGCACTTCTCCCTGATCCAGTGAGTCACCGAGGCTGCGGGCAACTCGTGTGGAAAAAACGGACTCGCTGCGGGGGTTGGCTGGAGATAATGGGCCTGTCAGCACCCATCAAAAATAGTCTCCTGAAACTTGGGCGTGAATCGTATTGAAGGGAAACTTGACAAGGTTGAACAGTCGTTCCGTTATGAAAGTCTCTTCGGACCCTGACTCTATCAGTGCTCGTGCCTGGACGCTGCACCCCAAATGGCACACGTTGATAATGGCCGTGCCCAGTAGGACGGCTCCTGATCCGGAAGCGAAACACACCTGCACATCCGACTGATCCTTTGAGCAGTTTGCTGGCGTAGGCGGACTTGGAGCGGTGGCGAACGGATTGCCGCGGTGCAGGAGGGTGTGGTGTCGGCTGTGGCATGTGAAGCAGGTATGGGCGCTCGTGCAGTCTCGCTTCTGATGCCCTCGGGCAAAGCAGTTTAAACATAACTGCTTCCTCTTAATGTAGTCAGAGCGCCCATTTACGTCCATTTCTAGGAAACGCGGACATAAGCAAATGTGGTGGTCATCCCTCGAACAGAGATCGCCGCCCTTTTGGCCCGGAACCACTCGAGTCTCGTATGAAGTGAGCCTCCGAGCAGAGGCAGTAGAAAGTCCTGACCTTGGCGGAAATTGCCCGGAGCCACTAGGCCTGACGTCGTCGATGGCGCTCTGTCAGGAAGTTATCTAATTCCTTCCATGTTGGAATTTCGGCCTTATTATGTACGAATTGCTCCCACATGGAAAGTTTGACTTTGGGGAGCTTTGAGGAAATCATAAATACCAGGAGGCAGTCCCAAGCCTGGACGTTGATGGAGGACATTTCTAGGGCTGTCAGACAACTCTGAATGGTGGCTTGCAGCTCCTTCAGCGCGACCCCGGACTCTTAAGAAATAGCCTGGATGTTGAAAAGGATCTTCAACTGGCTGTTGACCAACAGCCGCCGGTTCTCAAAGCGGTCTGTGAGGCTTTGCCACGAGGCGACAAACCCCTCATTGGTAAGCGGAGCCTTAGAAACAATGACGTGTTCATCAGCACTTGTTTTGGACAGCAAGTGGAACAACTTCTCTACCGGGGTGAGCCGCGAGTTTTGGATGTAAATGGCCGTAAACAAGTCTCTGAATGTGGGCCACCGAAGTCACCCGCAAAGACCTCGGTATCCACTGGAGGTAACCGGCAGCCTGTTTTTTTTTTTTTTTTTTAAATCGTTTATTAACAAAGAAAGACTGAAAACTAAGCTCTAACAAAAAGAAAAAGTGTCTACTAGGTCCCTGTCCCCTGCGGTAATGCCGCTAGGCTTTGCTTCGCAGGGCCAGGAAATTGGCGTGCTTATGCGCCCCACTACAGTTGGCCTAGGCTAGCCTAGCCTCCGCTCGGAGTCGCTCTAGCCTTCTCAGCTCCTTCATCATGTAGGCAGCGAAGCTGCTCAAGTCTGCCCAGAACTGGGCGTCCTCCAGCAACCTCCTTCCGATGACGTCCGCCGTCGCCACTTCCCCTAGGAGTCTCCGCCTGGGGATCGAAAAACGTGGGCAGTCCAGGACCACATGCTCCGCCGTCTCGTGATGACCTTGGGTCATCATCGTGTCCGAATTTGAACAGGTAACTCCTAAAGCATCCGTGGCCGCTGAGAACCTGCGTGAACCAGAAGTTCACTTCTCCGTGACTTCTCTGTAGCCAATTCTTGAGGTCGGGGACTAGTTGGTGGGTCCACCGTCCCTTGGTCGACTCGTCCCACCTTTGTTGCCACTTCTGTATACTCGAAGCTCTCGAGATCTCTTTAAGCCGACGGCGTGTCGCTGCCGGAGTTTGCCCGTTCAGAGCTACTAAAGCCTGATATAGCTCTTTACGCTCCGCCGCGAGCAGGTCGAATGGCACCATGCCTGCTATGACGAGAGCTGCGTCGTCGGAGATCGAGCGGTAGCCCGAGCACACCCTTAAGGCGCTCAGTCTATATGTGCTGGTCAGACCTTTGGTATACGACCTTGTTTTGGCTGCATCAGCCAACACGGGGGCTGCGTAGAGCATCGTTGCGCTGCACACGGTCTGGAGAAGTAAACGACGTCCTTGCTTCGGGCCCCTACAGTTGAGCATGATCCTCCCTAATGCTCTGGCGACATTCGCCGTCTTGCGATTTGCTACTGCGAAGTGCTCCCTGAAGCTAAGCCTCGTTACTCCAGCGTTACTCCAAGGTACCTGATGGCCTTGGTTGATTTGACCACATGTCCTCCCACGCTGATTGAAGCCGTCTCCACTCGCTTCCTGCTCGAAATCAGGACAGCCTCCGTCTTGTGGTGGGCTAGGCTTAGCCCTACCTGTTCCAGCCAACTGATGGCGTTTGCAATTGCAGCGTTGCAGTGCTCCTCTGCTTCCTGAATCGTCTTGGCCACGGCGACTACCGCGATGTCGTCCGCGAATCCAACTAGATGTGTACGTTCCGGGAGGTCGAGTCTGAGGACCCCGTCGTACATAAGATTCCAAAGGGCTGGGCCTAAAACTGAGCCTTGAGGGACACCACAGGAGGCCGCATGCTCTCGGATGCCTGAGGTCGTCTCGTACCTAATAGTGCGATCACTGAGGTACGACCTTATGATCTCCACAATGCTAGTCGGCACTCGGAGATTTCGCAGCGCCTCCACTATAACATCCCACCTGACTGAATTAAAGGCATTTTTAATGTCCAGCGTGGCGATCAGGCAGTACTCCTTGCTTCCGCCCGCCCATCTGGTCCCCTCGATTGCCTTGGCTGCAATCCTCCTGACCAAGGAAATTGCGTCGACCGTGGAACGGTGTTCCCTGAACCCGAATTGTAATGGGGAGAGATCTCCCGCGCTGATTACGGCCTCCTGGAGCCTCCGGCATATGCAGCGCTCTAGGGCTTTGCCGGCATGGTCAATGAGGCAGATCGGCCTTAAGGATGACGGATCCTCCGGCGGCTTGCCTGGCTTTGGGAGGAGGACCAGGCTTTGTGCTTTCCATCTTCTAGGGAAAACGCCTTCCCGTAGGCATGCGTTGAAGACCCTGGCGAACCGGTCCGGGCACGCAGTCATCGCCAGTTTGATTGCGATGTCTGGGATCCCATCTGGACCAGGAGCTTTTCCGACTTGGATAGCCTTAGCGACGTCTACGATTTCTAGAGCCGGCAGGTTCTCTTGCTCCCCTTGGCCCAGGAGACTCCACTCCACTCGGCTGCTTCGGAAAGAGGTGCTCCACGATGGCTCTCATTGTTTCGGCATCTTTTGGAGCAATCGGCTTTGCCTGCTTCGCTTTCTTGACCACTGTCCGGTAGGCCGATCCCCACGGATCTTGCTCTGCAGCGTCGCACTTCTCGAGAAAGCACTTATTCTTTGCCTCCCTTATGAGCTTCTTCAGAATCTTCCTCTTTGCCGCGAAGTCCTCTCTTTTTCGTTCGAAGTCCGGCCTTCCTCTGGCTCTTTGGTGCAACCTTCTGGTTCGGAGGCACTCTCTGCGCGCATGGGCTATCTCCGGGGACCACCAGGGCACCGGTTCATGGTGCCTCGAATGCCCACGGCTACTCCTCATGCTGGCTCGGCAGGCCCGTAGAACCGCAGCCATGGTGTTGTGAACATCGCATTCGACGTCGCCTGAAGGATCGGAATCCTTAGTTCCTGTGCGAATTTTAGCGGTTGTAATGTAGCCGGGTTGAATCTTGGAGGCTTCGCTGCCGTGGAAGCTTGCTCTCTATCCTCTATGTCGCAGACTATGTATTTGTGGTCGCTCGCAGTGTAGTCATCCCTGAGGGACCACGTAGTCCTCCGAAACAAACCCCTGCGGCAGAAGGTAAGGTCCACGATTGAACCATACCCCGCCTTGCTGAACGTGTTTTGGGAGCCGGTGTTCAGCAGGGCTACGTCAAGAGTCGCAAAGGTCTCTTGGAGGGTTCGACCCCTAGCGTTGGTGCGCGATGAGCCCCAGTCCTCCGCCCAGGCGTTGAAATCGCCAGCGATCACCACCTGGGATCTGTGCCTTGCGTCCTGGGCGATCTCGTCTAGTGTGTGGGTGAACTGCTGCAGTGTTAGACGCGGGGGGAGGTAGCAGCTATAAAGCCAGAACGCGCCCACTTTGGCCCGGACGAAGCCTACTCTGGGTTGTATACTTTCGGGTTGTCTGCCTGGCGCCTGGCGTCGGGGCGGCTCTTCTTGGGCTGGCTTATCTTGGGGTCCTTTTTGCCATTTTGGTTTGCTCTATTAGGTGGAGGCAGCTCTCGTGGGCGTTTTGTCCTAGCAACTTGGCTGAAAGACGCTCGCTCCGGTGAGGTCTGAGTAGCTTCCTCGACTTGAGAACTGCTGCAGCCCGGTGCTTCCCCGCTGCAGCCGCACCTGGCCCTTCCTTCCTGGCTCGGGGGAGAGAAGTTCTGGTCCCTCAGCAGCTCCTGCAATTCCTTCAGTCTCGCGAAGGAGTTTTTCATGACCTGGTTAATGCTTCGTACCTTTTGGTCGTTCACCTTAGCCAAAAGGTCCTCCAGGATCGCGCCCATCTCGTCTATGGAGGTTAGCGGCATTTTGGATTTTTTCCCCGGTTGGGAATTTCCTGGCGGTGACTGCTCGTCCCGATGCCTCTTTGGGGTGTGATCGCTCCCTGTCTGCTTGGGGGGGTTCTCTTTATTTTATTTCCACGCCCGAAAGCCTGGAGCTCCTCTAGGGTCTCACTTGTAGCTGGTTCTGCGTCGCCGGCCAAGTGCGCCGCCGGTGGAGCAGTTTTTTTTAGAATGTAAGGTAGGGCCTCCAGAATCCTTGCCCTAACCGCGGGGGTTCCCGCGGGTGGATTTCCACTATTGTGGGTGCCACCTGGAGTAATTTTGTTTTGATCTTCCATTCCGTTCTGTTCAAGTCGCATTTTATACCTGCTGCCAGGTTTTTTGCAGTTTATACCTCTTGCCAGGTGAGATAGCTGCCGGCCAATGTGGCGCAGACGCAGACCACGCCGCCGCCCATTGTGGGTCAGACGCAGCGTGGGTTTATCTGGATGGGGGAGAGGGACGAAGGAGAAGGAGGGACATCCATCGAAGCTACGATGGGGGTTATACCGCCCCTACTCGGTCGCCAGTGCCCCATTTCACGTGTGTACCGCCGAGGCGGTAGGGTTGGCATTTAGTCTGCTCCGCGACCTTTGACACCGTTTGTCACCACCCTCGCCTTCCGTCCTGCGCTTATGGAGCGGTGATGGAGCGTACGCCGCGCCTTGGTGTATGCTCTATTTCGCTCAAGGGGGGAACTAAGAGATGCTACAGGCGCCCTCTGCCGGCGTCGGCATACGCTAACTAGCGCCCTCTACCGGAGGGGGGGCTCAGTGGGGGACAGTCGTTTCTCAGCACTGTAGATCAGCTGTTTATAGGGAGCCGCGACCTCTACCAGCGCCAAGTGTTTGTCGCGGATTTTCCCGCGGAACAGTGGCAGAGGAAACCACGGGAAGAGAGTAGCGGAGAACAAGCAAGAGAGGCCCTGCTTACCCCTTTCGCCCCTGACCTAGGAGTCGGGATCGGCGCAGATGCCACCAGCGTTCTAGGAACTCCCCTCCTGAGACAGGTGAGCATAGCTTGCGCCTCGCAAAGGTCACCTGACGTCTTGTTTACACTTTACGATTGCAGCACGACCGGGAAAAACTACGTTTACTCGGAGCGCGCCCGCGGTGCGTCCGCACTGTGCAACCGTCAACTTCACACCCTGACGCGGGCGTGTGGACATTGACGGAAGCCTGAGTGGATTGGGAGGCAATTTTCTCCCGAAGCTGGGCAATACACCTCGAATAGACGGAGTAACGGTCACACTAATGTTATGATAACGGTGAGATCGCGGATGAAATGCGATTACAAGGAACAAGTGGGAACTAGTGGCGCTGACGTCGAAAGGAAAGTCGTGTGTGGCACAATTCGAATGTGGAAAAAAAACTTCAGGAACCCAAAAAAATACGAAATTCGAATGTGGTTTGTTGAGATTGTAGGCGTATGTTGCCTGATGAGGAGTAGAAGCAGCGTTAGGGGCACGAAAAATGGACAAGTCACGGAAAATTCGTGCTCGTACAGAAAAAAAATGATAATGATCTATATATGTATATTTATACAAGTGTGGCTCGTACCACACTTATTTCTGTTATAACTATTTTCGCACTTGCGGAGCCGGAAAGGTGGACTTGACTTTGGCTTGCATTTAATACAAAAAAATAAATAATTAATGATAATTAATTATTATTGAATAAATAAATAAATATAATTATTATTAATAAATTGTCAGATTAAATTATTATGGAGCAGGAAAGGTGGAGTTGAAACTTAAATCTTTAATTAATTGGATTTAATTATCACGAAGCCGGAAAGGTGGAATTGAAACCGAGTCTCTATTCGGACAGAAGGTTGATAATTAAAATATTAATAATTTTCGGCCGGAATGTTGAATGGACGGAAAGGTGAATAAAAAAGTCTGGCCCTTCACTCGAACGGAAAATAAGAATTAAATAAATATTAGTAGTTATAATTATTAATATATAAATTTATAATTAATTGATTTTTTAAAATTTATTTGTTACGCAGCCGAGTATGCCGTCGGCACCCTGTACGTAGTTCACCCCAAAGGAAAAAAACAGCACCAAAAAAAACACAACACGGCTACTGCGGCGGCTAGGTTGAGAATTTAAGCGGCACAATACCGGATTTATAGTGGAATGGCGGTTTATAAATGTAGGTTCTAAGAAAATTTTTATTTTTTATTAATTTTATGAGTTATATATTTCCAGAAATTAGAGGCAGAAAATAAATGGAAATATATGGACATGCATGCAAGTAAGGATATATGCAAGGGCATGTGGGGCATATGGAGCATATTGGCATATTGGCACAGTGGAGCGTTGATAAGTGGACTGTATAACTGGGGGAACAGAAAACTTATGTGGTGTAAAAAATGACACTGATTGGGGAAGAAAAAAAAATCAAATATTACGACAGCGGCGGACTGTTTGGTGAATTTGGAAATTTCCGGAACTAATTACACCGGCTGGCCAATATTAATTATGCCTTCTTTTTGTCACCACACAATTTCACTGTGCACTTGCGAATTTTTCGCGGATTAATTGCACCAAAACAAAATATGTATGTGTGTATGTATGTATATGGATGCACATATGGCTCGACCGTTGGCAAGCGAATAGATAACGGAGAGGCCGAAAACGGCGAGGAATATGGCGAAGCACACAAAACGGAGACGGATGGAAAAATTTTTAAAATTTGAAGACGAAGAGAAGAAAATCTCAAAATGCCGTTGTGTCGGAAAACTCGGACTTAGAGTTGACACGGAGGGAAAAAACAAATCTTGCAGCAGAGTGAACGAAATTTAATGTTCGGACCACTGATGAAGACCGGCAGAGAGGCGGAGAGGCAGAGACGGAAAAATGTACTTATCTTTTGGCGGAACAATGCCGAGAACTGCTGGTAGAAAATCCAAGAATTATCCGGCTCGAAGGACCCAAATTTTGTAGGGGGGCGTTGCTGCCGCAAAAGATTCCAGAGAATGTAAAATAAGAAGTCGGGGCGTCGGCGGTTTATACGCATTCAGCTTTATTCGCTGCTTACAAGAGACTCAAAACTTAACTTAGTAAAAATAAACGCTAAACGTAAATATAAACCAAAGCGGACGATCGACGACTACCGACGAGAGAGAGAGAATGCATAGAGGGGCGAGCGCGGATGCGCTCTTCAGCACGGATGAGCTCTTCAGCGCGGGTGAGCTCTTCAGCGTGGGTGCACTTTTCAGCGCGGATGCGCTCTTAAATTCAGCTGAGCGGCGGCCCAACGGCCCACACCTAAACAACATTTTTGAAAATAAATTCCTTCGTTCATTACCTGATCTAAAAATTGTAGATCAACTTTGAATTATTAAATCATTTTCCAGATCGCCGTCTTTAAAAACACTATTTTGAGAAAATCGCGTTAAAAGCTATCCGGCTCCCTTTATGCTACTCTAACATGAGCATACAAATTAATGTATAGCTCAAAAAATATTTATCGAATTGAACATGCCTGAGTAAAAGGCATGCCTTTTAACAATTGTAGATTAGACTAATGATTAAAAAGTGATACGATTTAAAATAACTCCTTAATAAATAGATAGAATCAGTACAATAATAATATAACAATTATTAAAAGGTATTAATAGATATTATTTTTATTAGAAATTCGGTGCTCTCGTAAGAAATTTAGAATACATATATGTTTTAAGATTTATTGGAGAGGAAAGCGGGTTATGACAATCTACATCAGTGGTGGGAAACCCTCATTTTCCATAGCACGCGTGCTTAGGGTAGGGAATTCTGCTGCAGTGTGAGCACATTCAAATGTTTTAAGAATTTGCTCTCATTTTGACTCATTTCACAGCCCAAACTCAAAAATTTCAAATGCTTTTAGAATTTGGTCTTATTTTGACTCATTTCCGACGAAATGAATTTTCAATAGCCCAAACTTAAAAATTAAAATTTTTCCACTGAGGAAAATTTTCTCAGAAATTGGGTTGGAAAAAGTTTTCTCCATAGAAAATATAGATAGATGAAATTTATATCGGTGCATGACAGAATATCGGACCAATCATATGTATCCATTAGCTCCCACACAAGAACGAGATCGACATCAGAAATGGATTTAATTGAAACCGGCAGCATGATATAGATTCTCGGGGTTTGAAAAGGGCAAAGCTCTGGATAAATTGGTTTCATTGCGATCAGATACAAAGCACAAGTATAAAACCGGCCCACCGAATATCTAACATGGTTGATTTGAAAAGAGTCTAAGGAGCTAACTGTGTAAGCCTCTAAAAATATGATAGGTAAGAAAAATAGAATTGGTAAGTTTTTATACCCTTGCAGAGGGTATTATAATTTTGGTCAAAAGTGTGCAACGCAGTGAAGGAGACATCTCCGACCCTATAAAGTATATACATATATTCTTGATCAGGATCACCTCCTGAGTTGATATGAGCATGTCCGTCTGTCTGTCTGTTTCTACGCAAACTAATCTCTCAGTTTTAAAGCTATCAACTTGAAACTTTGCACACACCCTTCTTTCCTTTGCACGCAGTATATAAGTCGGAACGGCCGAGACCGGCCGACTATATCCTATAGCTGCCATATAACTGAATGATCGGAAGTGCTATAACTTTGGTGTTTTTAAAGATAGAGAATTCGGATTTGGTATGAATGCTACTTTTGGCAAAATAATTCAACATGCCAAATTTTATAAGGATCAGTCGACTATATCCTATAGCTGCCATATAACTGAACAATCGGAAATTACCCAACTTACGTGTTTTTGGATATAAAAAGTTGGAACTTCGTACAGATTCTATTTTTGGTCAGTTAATATAACCTACCAAATTGAATAACGGTCGGCCGACTATATTTTATAGCTGCCATATAACTGATTGATCGGAAATGGTAATTGGTAAAAATACCAACTTTGGTATTTTTGAAGATAAAAGCTTGGTACTTTGTATTACATTTTTTATTGAAATAAATTGGTTATATTATGGTATTCTCATAAGGATCGGCCAATTTAATTCGATGTTTGCCATATATCTGGTTTTAACTGCAAGGGTATATCAACTTCGGCTCCGCCCGAAGTTAGCTTTCCTTTCTTGTTTTAAGAGTCCGATTGGCAGATGTTGGGACATTTTCTCCAAAAGGCATATGTAAAAAAATCGAATACTTCTTAGCTGTTCGTGAAATGCGGCATAGGCACACGTATCTTGAAGGATGCGCCTTGAGTAGGAAACTTGAAATTTTCTAATATCTTCCAATTTTATGGCGGCCTTTGTCTTGGCCGTTATATAAGTTATCAACCTCTAAATAGAGACCCAAGTAGCGGATTTTGAAAGCTTAGGAGACTCATTCAAAAGCTGACGGCTATTCAATTGAAAATCCAGCACACTGTGTTGATCTTTCATTTTAAGAGCCTTATATATTTGTACCTTTTATACCTTTTAATCCTTTTATACCTTTTATATCGGTCAAAAGTGCGCAACGCAGTGAAGGAATCATCTCCGACCCTATAAAGTAAATATATTCTTGATCAGTTTGTCTATTTCTACGCGAACTAGTCCCTCAGTGTTACAGCTATCGGCTTAAAACTTTGGACACTTTTTTCTTTTGCACGCAGTATATAAGTCAAAACAGCCGGGATCGGTTAACTATATCCTATATGTGGCATATAACTGAACTATCAAAAATTACCAATCTTTCGTATTTTCGAAGATAGAAGGTTGGAATTTTTTTTAATTTTTTTAATTTTAAAAATGCTTCTTTTGATTTTGATGCTGTCGTGCTTACTGAAACTTGGCTTAACACCTCTGTCTCTGATTATGAAATTCTTGTTTCTAAATTCATAGTGTTTTGATTGGATCGTCCAACTTTTGCAGGTGGTGTCCTCATTGCTGTTAGTAATGAGTACCCTGCTGAACTTATTCCTGTCCCGAATGAGTTCGGAATTGAGTTCATTGCGGTGAAAATTTTAACTGACTCGTCTCATATTTTCCTGACCTGTTCCTACATTCCTCCCATGGCTGAAGATATTTTATACTATCACCATCTTGATGCCATTAGGTCTGTTTTTTCGTTGGTCAAGGACCGTGATTTAATCCTAATCATGGGAGATTTCAACCTTCCCATAATTTCCTGGATCCCGTCTGAGGTTGACAATTCCCTGCTTTCCAGTTGTCATAACGACTTTATCGATGGCTTAACCGATCTTGCCCTGCTCCAAATTAATCCAATTCATAACACTCATGGCAGATTTCTGGACCTTATTTTTTCCAATGTGTCATCCTCTGTGACAGTCATTCGGTCTCCGCCGCTATCGCTTCCTGAAGACTTTCATCATCCTACACTATTAGCATCGGTGTTAATTGATGTGCCTCATAATGAAGCTTGCTTTAATGTTCAACCTCGTTTCAAATGCTTCAGAAAGACTGATTTTATGGCCCTTCGGAGTCATTTGGCTGAAATCGATTGGAACGTTCTTTCGTCTATAAACACAATTAAAGCAGCTACGGATACGTTTTACGAAATAATTCATAATGCCTTGAACAAATTTGTTCCGGAAGTCCCAGTATCATTGTCTACAAAACCCAGTATCATTGTCTATAATAAACACCTTTCTCGTCTTAAGAACAGGAAATCCAGAGCTTACAAAAAGTTTCTTAAGTCAGGATCGATGTGCCATCAGTCAAACTTTCTTTATGTTCGCAACCAGTTTATTATTCTCAACGATCCACTTTATAAGCAGTATATCATGAGTTGTAAGCTAAACTTTCCTAATGATCTAAGCTCCTTCTATTCTTTTGTCAATATGAAACGTAAATCTTTTTCCTCCTTCCCTATCATATAAAAATATTTCACATTCTTCTGAGCAAGGTATTGCTAATCTCTTTGCGTCATTTTTTCAAACCACTTATTCGTCCGATTCATATAACCTCAATTCTTCTTATCCTTATAAATTACCACATATAAACAATACTTACTTTTCAAAATTTCGAATTTGGGATGTGTTTGAAGCTCTTTCAACAATAGATATCTCATTCTCTGCTGGTCCTGACAATGTTCCTAGCTGTGTTCTAAGGTACTGTTCTGATATCCTTTGCTATCCTCTCACTATCTTATTCAACTTATCCTTGGAGTTGGCATGTCTTCCCAAGAGATGAAATGAATCAATTATATTTCCGCTTCATAAGAAAGGCTCTAAAGCACTTATTGAGAACTACCGGGGGATTGTTAAGCTATCTGCGATTCCCAAACTGCTTGAGAAACTGGTTACTTTCCAACTGCAACATAAAAGCATTATTTCCACTTCACAGCATGGTTTTGTCAAGCATCGCTCTACCACAACTAACCTTCTTGAATTCACTTCGTTTATCCACAGAGGTTTTCTGAGCCGCATGCAAACTGATGTGGTATAAACTGACTTTAGCAAAGCGTTTGATTCTGTGAACCACCATCTCCTCCTTCATAAGCTGTGTCTTATGGGGTTTTCTCCACATATAGTACAGTGGTTGACCTCCTATCTATCGCACGCAGCATGTTTTGTTTAAAAACAGTTCATCACAGATTATAAACGTTTAATCTAGTGTCCCACAAGGTAGTCACTTAGGACCTCTTCTGTTTGTTCTTTTTGTCAACGATTTACCTAGTGTTGTAAACTATGCTACTACATTTATGTATGCTGATGATGTCAAGTTATGTCTTTCTTTCTCAGACCATTTCCTTCATAGACAGACACCTGCAATTAGACCTTAACGAAGTCTTCTTGTGGTGCTCAAACAATCTCCTTTTACTTAACTGCTCTAAGTGTAAGGTTATGACGTTCAATCGCAGTGTGCCTCACATCTTTTCGTACTCTCTTGGGAATAACGTCTTAGATCGTGTTTCCCTAATTAACGATCTTGGAGTTCTTTTTGACAATAAGTTGTCCTTCAACGAACACATATCACTAACAGTTAATAAAGCCAGAGGTGTGCTAGCTTTTATCAAACGTTGGTCTAAAGAATTTGATTATCCTTTCACAACTAAAACTCTATACGTATCGTTAGTTCGTCCTATCTTAGAATACTGTTCTAGCGTTTGGAGTCCGCAATACTTTGTTCACCAAAGAAGGATTGAATCTGTCCAAAAGCAGTTTCTGCTATTTGCGTTAAAAAGCTGAAACTGGGATACTGCCACTTCCCTCCCGTCGTATAATTGCCGGTTAAAACTACTAAACCTACCTCCTTTAAAAGAGCGCCGTACTTGTGCTGGGGTTATGCTACTTCATGTGCTTATTCTTGGACAGGTTGACTCACAAGTACTTCTTGAAAAATTAATGTTCTCTGTTCCTAATAGAGTGACTAGATCCTTCCGACCCCTTTGGTTACCAATTTCTAGGTCTAATTTTGCTGAACACGGTCTATTTCGCGTTATTTGTAAAAATGTTAACTCATTGTCCCATTTATTATCCCCTGAACTATCCCTAGATGTAATTAAATCCAAAATTATGGAATATCTTTATACCCTGCAAGGGTATAAATTTTTCGATAATTTTTCATAGCACTCAGTTTATGCAAAGTCGAAAAGGCCGCCATGACTATATATTTTATGGCTGCCATATAACTGATTGATCGGAAATGACCCAACATTCGTGTTTTTATACCCTTGCAGAGGGTATCATAATTTTGGTCAAAAGTGTGCAACGCAGTGACGGAGACATCTCCGACCCTATAAAGTATATATATTCTTGATCAGGATCACCTTCTGAGTTGATATAGGCATGTCCGTCTGTCCGTCTGTCTGTCCGTTTGTCTGTCTGTTTCTACGCGAACTAGTCTCTCAGTTTTAAAGCTATCGTCTTGAAACTTTGCACACACCCTTCTTTCCTTTGCACGCAGTATATAAGTCGGAACGGCCGGGATCGGCCGACTATATCTTATAGCTGCCATATAACTGATTCATCGGAAATGGTATAACTTTGTTGTTTTTAGAGTTACAGAGTTCAGATTTGGTACGAATGCTACTTTTGGCAAATAATACAATATGCCAAATTTTATAAGGATCAGTCGACTATATTTTTAGTCGAAATTTTTCCACGCTCCTTCCCGCCCCAAAAATTGCGAATTTCTGTAGCGTATACAACTAGTTGTTTATACAACTAGTATCCTGAAAGGTTTTTTTTTTAATTTTGCTGCCAATTTCATCCAAATAAGCCGATTTTTAGAGGAGATATACCCATATATATGTATACCATTTCCCAAACAAACGGCATAAAATTTAGAACGCATGGATCTCAAAGACTATAAGAGATAGAACTATCCGATTTGGAACAGATCAAGTTAGTGTCAGTGGGCTTCGGTCGTTTTTTCCAAGGGCAAAAGTATGAAACAAAAATTTTCTGCTGTGAATCCATTGCACTATGGGGAATTCGACCAGTTTTTGTGACAAAAAACCAATTTTTCTGAAAGTCGGAAAATTAAAATAAGTTTCAGTGTAACGCATTCAAAATTCACCAATCTTCAGTAGTGCATAACAGAAATTTTGATAGGGGGCGCCACATCAAAGAAATCAGCTGACAAACACAGCTGTTGCAACTGCGAAGCACAGGCGACTAAAATATTATGTTTTGTTTACAAAGTTTGAGCGGGCAGAAGTAAAAAGCTAAGCACACCCTTCTTTCCTTTGCACGCAGTATATAAGTCGGAACGGCCGACTATATCTTATAGCTGCCATATAACTGATTGATCGGAAATGGTATAACTTTGGTGTTTTTAGAGTTACAGAGTTCAGATTTGGTACGAATGCTACTTTTGGCAAAATAATACAACATGCCAAATTTTATAAGATCAGTCGACTATATCCTATAGCTGCCATATAACTGAACAATCGGAAATTACTTCGTACAGATTCTATTTTTGGTCAGTTAATATAACCTACCAAATTGAATAACGGTCGGCCGACTATATCTTATAGCTGCCATATAACTGATTGATCGGAAATGGTAATTGGTAAAAATACCAACTTTGGTATTTTTGAAGATGGAGGCTTGGTACTTTGTATTACATTTTTATTGAAATAAATTGGTTATTTTATGGTTTTCTCATAAGGATCGGCCAATTTAATCCGATGTTTGCGATACATATCCGGTTTTAACTGCAAGGGTATATCAACTTCGGCTCCGCCCGAAGTTTGCTTTCCTTTCTTGTTATACCCTTGCAGAGGGTATTATAATTTTGGTCAAAAGTGTGCAACGCAGTGAAGGAGACATCTCCGACCCTATAAAGTATATATATTCTTGATCAGGATCACCTCCTGAGTTGATATGAGCATGTCCGTCTGTCCGTCTGTCTGTCTGTTTCTACGCGAACTTGTCTCTCAGTTTTAAAGCTATCGTCTTGAAACTTTGCACACACCCTTCTTTCCTTTGCACGCAGTATATAAGTCGGAACGGCCGGGATCGGCCGACTATATCCTATAGCTGCCATATAACTGATTGATCGGAAATGGTATAACTTTGGTGTTTTTAAAGTAACAGAGTTCAGATTTTGTACGAATGCTATTTTTGGCAAAATAATACGACCTACCAAATTTCATAAGGATCGGCCTATATCTTATAGCTGCCATATAACTGATTGATCGGAAATGCTATAACTTCGGTATTTTTAAAGCTAGAGAATTCGGATTTGGTACGATTGCTATTTTTGGCAAAATAATACAACATGCCCAATTTTATAAGGATCAGCCGACTATATCCTATATCTGCCATATAACTGATTGATCGGAAATGGCATAACTTTGGTGTTTTGCGAGCTAGAAAGTTCGGATTTTCTATGAATTCTATTTTTTGAAAAATAATACGACTTATTAAGTTTCATATGGATCGGCCGACTATATCTTATAGCTGCCCTATAACTGAACGATCGGAAATGGTATTTGGTAAAAATACCAACTTTGGGGTTCTTCAAGATAGAAGTTTGGAATTTTTTTAGATTTTGTCTTGTAATTTATTGGTTATATTATGATATTCCCATAAGAATCGGTCAACTATATCCGATTTTAGCGATATATATCCTGTTTTAGCTGCAAGGGTATATCAACTTCGGCTCAGCCCGAAGTTAGCTTTTCTTTCTTGTTTTTAAATAAAACGGGTTTTCACTGGTTTTTAAAGAGCAGACAAAATGATAGTCTGTGCAAAGAATATTGAAGGTAAATACAGTATACAGCTGAAATATTTTAAGAAATAAAGAAGGAAAAAAACGGAACTATATTTGGATTGAAAAATTTTACTAAATCCGTATATTGTTCAATCGAACTTGGCACTGCCCAACGCAGATGGTAATACAACAATTTATCACAAATTAAATGTATTAACCGAAACAAAAACAAAATAATTTTAACGGCAGCGCACAAAAAAACACTACCATTTGCTCGGATGTCATAATTGAACTACCGAGCTGAGCTGACGAGTTTTGCGCAAGCTCCGGGAAAACGGAAGGAAAGTGTTAAAGAATCGCAGTTGAATAAATCGAAAATCGGGGGGCAACTCAAGATAAGCGAAAAGACGCTCAACAAACGACGCAACACAAACTAATTAAAGTATTTGTAAAGAACAATCTAACAGTAGTGATGTATTAAAACAAAGCAGGTGGTTAATTGTTTTAAATAAATAAGTGCCATATAATTTTCCGCGATATCGAAATGGAAAAATCGGCGTTTAAGAGCGACTCGGCTCTACTGACCGCTGAAATCTGACCTTTGAAAGAAAACGGCAGAGTCTTGCTCACCCTTGCTGCTCCATTAACGGAAATAAATTTCGCATCAACAACAAGCAGTGCTAAAATTTCTGTAACCGCAGCGACAAATACTGAAAAGCAACGACTAGAGCAAGTACAAAAACAACTTCAGAAAGTGCCAAAGTGGTCCCGGCTACACAGACTGTAATGGATCGCTACATTTAAATTAAGCACATGCTTAACTCGCCGAATAATCCGGCAAGAAACAAAATAAAAATAAACCGCGTCCTGAAGATCGACGAAGAACCAGGCCGATCCAGTAACAAGAGGTTTCCCTATTGGCTGAAGTTGAGAAAAACCAACCAGCGCAAGACACTGCAAAAATAACCCAAGCCCCCTCCAATCTATATCGGGGAGAAAAGCTCGAACGCCCTGGTCAATCAAACTCGTAGAGTACGATGGTTTTTTGTAGTCGTATTCATCTTGGACACCATAAAGTATATATATTTTTCATCACAGCCAAGTCGATATGGCCATGTCCTTATTAAAGCTTGGATCACAGAGACTAAAAGCGATAGAGCTGTAGTTTTTTAAAAATTTTTCCACGCTCCTTCCCGCCCCAAAAATTGCGAATTTCTGTAGCGTATACAACTAGTTGTTTATACAACTAGTATCCTGAAAGGTTTTTTTTTTAATTTTGCTGCCAATTTCATCCAAATAAGCCGATTTTTAGAGGAGATATACCCATATATATGTATACCATTTCCCAAACAAACGGCATAAAATTTAGAACGCATGGATCTCAAAGACTATAAGAGATAGAACTATCCGATTTGGAACAGATCAAGTTAGTGTCAGTGGGCTTCGGTCGTTTTTTCCAAGGGCAAAAGTATGAAACAAAAATTTTCTGCTGTGAATCCATTGCACTATGGGGAATTCGACCAGTTTTTGTGACAAAAAACCAATTTTTCTGAAAGTCGGAAAATTAAAATAAGTTTCAGTGTAACGCATTCAAAATTCACCAATCTTCAGTAGTGCATAACAGAAATTTTGATAGGGGGCGCCACATCAAAGAAATCAGCTGACAAACACAGCTGTTGCAACTGCGAAGCACAGGCGACTAAAATATTATGTTTTGTTTACAAAGTTTGAGCGGGCAGAAGTAAAAAGCTAAGCACACCCTTCTTTCCTTTGCACGCAGTATATAAGTCGGAACGGCCGACTATATCTTATAGCTGCCATATAACTGATTGATCGGAAATGGTATAACTTTGGTGTTTTTAGAGTTACAGAGTTCAGATTTGGTACGAATGCTACTTTTGGCAAAATAATACAACATGCCAAATTTTATAAGATCAGTCGACTATATCCTATAGCTGCCATATAACTGAACAATCGGAAATTACTTCGTACAGATTCTATTTTTGGTCAGTTAATATAACCTACCAAATTGAATAACGGTCGGCCGACTATATCTTATAGCTGCCATATAACTGATTGATCGGAAATGGTAATTGGTAAAAATACCAACTTTGGTATTTTTGAAGATGGAGGCTTGGTACTTTGTATTACATTTTTATTGAAATAAATTGGTTATTTTATGGTTTTCTCATAAGGATCGGCCAATTTAATCCGATGTTTGCGATACATATCCGGTTTTAACTGCAAGGGTATATCAACTTCGGCTCCGCCCGAAGTTTGCTTTCCTTTCTTGTTATACCCTTGCAGAGGGTATTATAATTTTGGTCAAAAGTGTGCAACGCAGTGAAGGAGACATCTCCGACCCTATAAAGTATATATATTCTTGATCAGGATCACCTCCTGAGTTGATATGAGCATGTCCGTCTGTCCGTCTGTCTGTCTGTTTCTACGCGAACTTGTCTCTCAGTTTTAAAGCTATCGTCTTGAAACTTTGCACACACCCTTCTTTCCTTTGCACGCAGTATATAAGTCGGAACGGCCGGGATCGGCCGACTATATCCTATAGCTGCCATATAACTGATTGATCGGAAATGGTATAACTTTGGTGTTTTTAAAGTAACAGAGTTCAGATTTTGTACGAATGCTATTTTTGGCAAAATAATACGACCTACCAAATTTCATAAGGATCGGCCTATATCTTATAGCTGCCATATAACTGATTGATCGGAAATGCTATAACTTCGGTATTTTTAAAGCTAGAGAATTCGGATTTGGTACGATTGCTATTTTTGGCAAAATAATACAACATGCCCAATTTTATAAGGATCAGCCGACTATATCCTATATCTGCCATATAACTGATTGATCGGAAATGGCATAACTTTGGTGTTTTGCGAGCTAGAAAGTTCGGATTTTCTATGAATTCTATTTTTTGAAAAATAATACGACTTATTAAGTTTCATATGGATCGGCCGACTATATCTTATAGCTGCCCTATAACTGAACGATCGGAAATGGTATTTGGTAAAAATACCAACTTTGGGGTTCTTCAAGATAGAAGTTTGGAATTTTTTTTAGATTTTGTCTTGTAATTTATTGGTTATATTATGATATTCCCATAAGAATCGGTCAACTATATCCGATTTTAGCGATATATATCCTGTTTTAGCTGCAAGGGTATATCAACTTCGGCTCAGCCCGAAGTTAGCTTTTCTTTCTTGTTTTTAAATAAAACGGGTTTTCACTGGTTTTTAAAGAGCAGACAAAATGATAGTCTGTGCAAAGAATATTGAAGGTAAATACAGTATACAGCTGAAATATTTTAAGAAATAAAGAAGGAAAAAAACGGAACTATATTTGGATTGAAAAATTTTACTAAATCCGTATATTGTTCAATCGAACTTGGCACTGCCCAACGCAGATGGTAATACAACAATTTATCACAAATTAAATGTATTAACCGAAACAAAAACAAAATAATTTTAACGGCAGCGCACAAAAAAACACTACCATTTGCTCGGATGTCATAATTGAACTACCGAGCTGAGCTGACGAGTTTTGCGCAAGCTCCGGGAAAACGGAAGGAAAGTGTTAAAGAATCGCAGTTGAATAAATCGAAAATCGGGGGCAACTCAAGATAAGCGAAAAGACGCTCAACAAACGACGCAACACAAACTAATTAAAGTATTTGTAAAGAACAATCTAACAGTAGTGATGTATTAAAACAAAGCAGGTGGTTAATTGTTTTAAATAAATAAGTGCCATATAATTTTCCGCGATATCGAAATGGAAAAATCGGCGTTTAAGAGCGACTCGGCTCTACTGACCGCTGAAATCTGACCTTTGAAAGAAAACGGCAGAGTCTTGCTCACCCTTGCTGCTCCATTAACGGAAATAAATTTCGCATCAACAACAAGCAGTGCTAAAATTTCTGTAACCGCAGCGACAAATACTGAAAAGCAACGACTAGAGCAAGTACAAAAACAACTTCAGAAAGTGCCAAAGTGGTCCCGGCTACACAGACTGTAATGGATCGCTACATTTAAATTAAGCACATGCTTAACTCGCCGAATAATCCGGCAAGAAACAAAATAAAAATAAACCGCGTCCTGAAGATCGACGAAGAACCAGGCCGATCCAGTAACAAGAGGTTTCCCTATTGGCTGAAGTTGAGAAAAACCAACCAGCGCAAGACACTGCAAAAATAACCCAAGCCCCCTCCAATCTATATCGGGGAGAAAAGCTCGAACGCCCTGGTCAATCAAACTCGTAGAGTACGATGGTTTTTTGTAGTCGTATTCATCTTGGACACCATAAAGTACATATATTTTTCATCACAGCCAAGTCGATATGGCCATGTCCTTATTAAAGCTTGGATCACAGAGACTAAAAGCGATAGAGCTGTAGTTTTTTAAAAATTTTTCCACGCTCCTTCCCGCCCCAAAAATTGCGAATTTCTGTAGCGTATACAACTAGTTGTTTATACAACTAGTATCCTGAAAGGTTTTTTTTTTAATTTTGCTGCCAATTTCATCCAAATTAGCCGATTTTTAGAGGAGATATACCCATATATATGTATACCATTTCCCAAACAAACGGCATAACATTTAGAACGCATGGATCTCAAAGACTATAAGAGATAGAACTATCCGATTTGGAACAGATCAAGTTAGTGTCAGTGGGCTTCGGTCGTTTTTTCCAAGGGCAAAAGTATGAAACAAAAATTTTCTGCTGTGAATCCATAGCACTATGGGGAATTCGACCAGTTTTTGGGACAAAAACACATTTTCTGAAAGTCGGAAAATTAAAATAAGTTTCAGTGTAACGCATTCAAAATTCACCAATCTTCAGTAGTGCATAACAGAAATTTTGATAGGGGGCGCCACAACAAAGAAATCAGCTGACAAACACAGCTGTTGCAACTGCGAAGCACAGGCGACTAAAATATTATGTTTTGTTTACAAAGTTTGAGCGGGCAGAAGTAAAAAGCTAAGCAATATTACAACATTTTTTGAAATGAATTTCAATCTGTGTGGCTTGTATTATATGATGTGATCGTCAAATCGTGTTGTCCCCGTAATCGAGCAAAAATTAAGGTAGCCTTGTCAATGCATATTTTGGATAAAGTCTCATGTTTCATAAGGGATTTAAAGTGAGTCCAGAAGAGTCCATCTACGAAACGAATTGTATGTTGTAAAGTATTAAATTCTTGTTCGAATGAATGTTGTTTAAAATACCACTTCTTCCGATTTTTCGAGAACTTTTCATTTTTAGGACATAACCTTAATGTGGCTGTTTAGGTGAGGGGCCGTTGTGCCGCTCACCCGAAGAGCGCATCCGCGCTGAAGAGCGCACCCGCGCTAAAGAGCGCACCTGCTCTAAAGAGCGCACCCGCGCTAAAGAGCGCACCCGCGCTGAAGAGCGCCTCCACACTCGCCCCTCTGTGCCCTCTCTTCTCGCTCGTTGGTTGTCGTCGATCCCTTTTTGTACTAGTTTTTAAGTTAATCTCTTGTAGGCAGCCGAATAAAGCTTAACGCGTGCTTTATACTAAAACTAAAGACGCCCCCGACTTTTAACTCTTCAACCCCATTCTGGAATCTTTTTGAGGAACAAACGCCCCCCTACACATTTTGGTCCTTCGAGCCGGATACCAGGATATTCAGGATATTTTGGATCCACCAGCAGTCCAGGCATTGTTCCGCCCAAAAAGATAAGTACGAAATTTTTTCCGTCTCCGTCTCTCTGCCGGTCTTCCGCAGTGGTCCGAACATAAAATTTCGTTCACACTGCTGCAAGATTGTTTCTCCCTCCGTGTCAACTCCAAGTCCGAGTTTTCCGACACCACGGCAGCTTGAGACTTTTCTGAGACAAAAAAAAAATTACAAAAATTTTCCATCCATCTCCGTTGTGTGTGCCTCGCCATATTCCTCGCCGTTTTTGGCCTTCCCGTTATCCGTTCGCTCGCCAACGGTCGAGGCATATGTATGTACATGCATACACACATACATTGTGTTTGGTGCAATTAATCCGCAAAAAATCGGCAAGTGAACAGTGAAAGTGTGTGGTGAAAAAAAAAATATATATATATATAAAAATAAAAGGGCATAATTAATATTGGCCAGCCGGTGTGAAGTGGTTCCGGGAATCTCCAAGTTCACCGAACAGTCCGCCGCTGTCGTAATATTGGTTTTTCATCCCCAATTTTTTACACCACATAACTTTTCCGTTTCCGCAGTTACACATTATCGACGCTCCACTGTGCCAACATATGCCCACATGCCCTTACTTATATCCGTACCTGCAGGCATTTCCACATATGTACATATCTCCAAATATTTTCTGCCTCCGATTTCAGGAAATATATAACCGATAAAATTTAACCATACAGTCCACTTCTCGACGCTCCACTGTGCCAACATATGCCCACATGCCCTTACTTATATCCGTACCTGCAGGCATTTCCACAGATGTACATATCTCCAAATATTTTCTGCCTCCGTTTTCAGGAAATATATAACCGATAAAATTTAACCATACAGTCCACTTCTCGACGTTCCACTGTGCCATCATATGCCCACATGCCCTTGCCCTACTTGCATGTATGCCCATATATTTCTCAATATTTTCTGCCTCCAGTTCCAGGAAATATATAACCAAACAAATTAAAAAAAAAAAAAATCAATTAATTATAAATTTATTTATTTATATTTATAACTACAAAATTTATTTAATTCGTATTTTTCCGTCCGAGCAAAGGGCCAGGTTTTTTTAATTTCCCTTTCCGGCCACTCAATAATTAAGGTCAAAAATTTAATTATCGAAAGAGAGAAAAAAAATTATAATTAAATAATTTAATTGTCAATCGGCTTTCTGAACCTAGCCGCGGTTTCAATTCCACCGTTCCAGCTTCGGGGTACTTAACCTCCATAGATTAAAAATTGAAATTCTTAACTCCACCCGTCTGTTTCCAAAATAATTAAATCCGACAATTAGGCAAAATTAATTATTTATTTTTTTTTTTTTCTCCTCTGTGTTCGATCCAAGCCAAGGTGAAGTGCACCTTTCCGGCTCCGCAATTCGAAAATAGTCAGGAATTCAATATTTACGTACGGGCCTACTGGTCGAAATATACATATATCGACAGTCAGCAATTATTGTTCTCAACGAGCACGAATTTTCCGGTCCTTGTCCATCAAAATGTGTAGGGGGGCGTTTGTTCCTCAAAAAGATTCCAGAATGGGGTTGAAGAGTTAAAAGTCGGGGGCGTCTTTAGTTTTAGTATAAAGCACGCGTTCAGCTTTATTCGGCTGCCTACAAGAGATTAACTTAAAAACTAGTACAAAAAGGGATCGACGACAACCAACGAGCGAGAAGAGAGGGCACAGAGGGGCGAGTGTGGAGGCGCTCTTCAGCGCGGGTGCGCTCTTTAGCGCGGGTGCGCTCTTTAGAGCAGGTGCGCTCTTTAGCGCGGGTGCGCTCTTCAGCGCAGATGCGCTCTTCGGGTGAGCGGCACAACGGCCCCTCATCTAAACATTCTCCCCCCCCTTGCAATCGCTCGGGTTGCAACAACTCCCTCGGTGTTATGGCTGGTGGCAGGCTCCGGACACGACCCATCCAAACACGGTGCTCTGGGCCACTGGCAGTCCGTCCTGGATCTTCAAGAAGCCCGGTTGGATAATCCTTGGGTACATATCTGCGCCCAGGACGACGGAGATTGTCGCTGGCAGATGGAATCGCTCATCCGCCAGGGTCACGCCTCGGAAGTGGGCGCGCACCGCCTCGCTCAGCTCTCGGGACGGCGTACGAACTCGCACGTGAGGCTCGACCTTAAACATGACCTCCAGCCGAACGCTATCATCGGTCGGTGACCCCACGGTGGCGGAACACACCTGTTCGTCCCCCACGCTGGTAGTGGGCAGCCGGAAACACGCAGCGAGCGAGGCGTCGATGCAGCTTGAGGGCGTGCATGGGTCGATGAGGGCCCCCGTGTCGAAGCTCCGGGTCCCGGTGTCGATCCGCACTAGTCCAGTCGGCAGCACGTTGACGCTGTTCCGTTGCAGCAGCGATGAGAGGGAACTTTGCCTAGGTGCGGATGACGCGGGCGGATGAGCGGTGGTTGGCAATCGAGGAGTGGCGGAAGAAGGCCGAGGATGCATCGACGAGTGCCGGGACGTCGGTGGCCGTGGATCGGGTTGGGATTGCCGGACCCAGGCCGAGGAGCACCCGAACCGCGCCGGGAGTTGGCGGATGACGGCCGGGCGCCAGACGAGACACTCTGTGTCCTGACTCCCGCGCTCCGTGACCGGTGCTCCTCTCGGCGTGCCTTGCGCCGAGCCCGCGGCTTCTCCACGAGATGCAGCAGCGTGTGGTGATCCTGTCCACACGTCTTACAACCGTCACCCCGACGACAGGATCCGTCGGAGTGCTCGTGGGCCAGGCAGCTCGAGCAATACCGGTTCACAAGAACCGCTCGGAGCCGCTTCTCGGCGCTAAGGCGTAGGAAGCGCCGACACTTCTTTAAGGCGTGGGTAGATCCCAATCATACTCCGCTCCAACGTATTTTGTTTCGCAATCCCGATGGGGATATCCGCGACTACGAGTTGAAAACGGTCACCTTCGGTGTCAATTGTGCCCCGTTCCTGGCGATCCGTGTACTGCGACAGCTCGCTGAAGACGAAGAGTCGAAGTATCCGCAGGCAAGCCAAATTAACCGGCAGTTTATGTACGTTGATGACGTTCTCGCGGGGGCAGACTCCAAAACTGAAGCCCAAGCTTCGATTCGGGAGCTGAAGGGGGCCCTAGAGTCAGCAGGGTCCCCACTTAGGAAATGGACGTCGAACAACAAGGCAATCCTGTCCGACATTCCGATCGATCACCGTCTCCGTGCTGACTTTCTCGACATCGATGCAGAGAGCACGGCCAAGACACTCGGCGTGCGGTGGAAGGCGACGACTGATGAATTCTTTTTTGTCCCGCCAGAATTGACTTCCGGCTCGGTTTTCACGAAGCGCCAAGTCCTCTCCCAAATTGCCAAATTGTTCGATCCAGCAGGTTGGCTCGCTCCTTTCATTGTTCGGGCAAAAATGTTCATGCAAGACATTTGGCTTCTGGATCTAGGGTGGGATGACGCCCTCCCTCAAGATTTCTGTCAGCGATGGGTTGACTTCCTAAAGAATTACTCGGTGCTCGATCAGATTCGTGTTCCTCGATGGGTCGCGTTCCGACCACACCTAAAGGTCGAACACCACGGGTTCTGCGACGCTTCACAGAAGGCGTACGGCGCAGCCATTTACGTTCGTGTCGAAATCGGGTCCACGGTAATAGTGACCCTGCTGACTGCAAAGACTCGAGTGGCCCCCGTTAAGACGGTGTCGCTCCCCCGACTAGAACTGTGCGGTGCCTTGTTGTTGTCCGAGATGGCCACCGCCGTTCTGCCACAAATGCCAGGGGCCGCGTCTGCCCTATACTGTTGGACCGACTCGACTATTGTCCTCGCGTGGCTGCATAAGCCAGCGTGCCAGTGGACAACGTTCGTGGCCAACCGGGTGACCAAGATCACCCAGTTCACCGACGTGCAGAAATGGGCACATGTCCGCTCCGAGCATAACCCTGCGGATCTCGGTAGCCGGGGCGTAGCTCTCCAAGATCTTGCAGATAACCAGTTGTGGTGGCACGGTCCTGACTGGCTGCAGAGGCCTCGCAGCGACTGGCCAACTCAAGGCTATGATGCCCCCGTGACTGAGCTCGAGAAGCGAGCAGTCAAGGTCCATGTCGCGAAAGTACCCCCCGAAGATCTCCTTGAGCGTTTTTCCACACTCGACAAGGCATTACGAGTCCTTGCCTATGTTAATCGCTTCATCCAGCGCGCGCGGAAGTTTCGACCCTCGTTTGAAGAACACCTGACCGCTAATGAGGTTACGTCGGCTGAACGTCTTCTAGTTTCCGTCACGCAGCGCAGACACTTCGTCTCTGAGATGGGCTGCTTAAGCGAAAAGCGTCCAATATCGGCATCCAGTCCGATTCACAATCTAAACCCCTTCGTGGATTCGCAAGGCCTTATGAGAGCCTGCGGCCGGGTCACGTCCTCCGAGCTTCTCCAATATGACGAACGGCACCCTATTATCCTTCCGTACGACTGTCAGCTGTCTCGACTCCTGGTTCATTTTACACATCGCATCACGCTGCACGGTGGCAGTCAGCTGATGATCCGTCTGATCCGGGCCAAGTTCTGGATTCCAAGGGTGAGGAATTTGGTCAAGTCCGTTGTCCATTCTTGTAAGGTATGTGTCATCCACAAGAAGAAGTTGCAGACGCAACTCATGGGAGAGCTACCCAAGGAACGGACGTCCTTCTCGCGCCCGTTCACGCACACCGGTGTGGATTATGCCGGTCCCTTCGAGATAAAAAACTATACGGGGAGGGCCTGTCTCACATCACAAAGGGTTACGTGTTGGTGTTTGTGTGTTTCTCCACTAAGGCCATCCATTTAGAGCCTACGTCGGACCTTACGACCGAGAAATTTCTGGCGGCTTTCGCACGGTTCGTGTCTCGGAGAGGATGCCCCCGTCAAGTGCAGTCCGACAACGGGAAGACCTTTGTGGGAGCAGCTGCTCTACTATCCCGCGATTTTCTCCAGAGCCTAAAGGGGGCTGTGACCGGTGCCTATAGTCACCAGCAGCTTCTCTGGCATTTCATTCCTCCGGGAGCTCCCCACATGGGGGGCCTTTGGGAAGCAGGGGTCAAGAGCTTCAAGACCTTGTTCTACAAGTCCGCCGCCACGCGAAAATACACCTTTGAGGAGCTGGCTACTCTCCTGGCGAAGATCGAGGCGTGCCTGAATTCGCGGCCACTCGCGCCAATGTCCGAAGACCCGGCTGACCTGCTAGCTCTTACACCCGGGCACTTTCTTGTGGGAGGACCGCTTCTCGCCACGGTCGAGCCCGAGATAAAGGGGGGCACCAATTCCATCATCAATCGTTGGCAACACCTCAAGGCACTTCAGCAGCAATTTCAGCTCCGGTGGAAGGAGGAGTACCTCAAGGAGCTCCATAAGAGAAACAAGTGGCGAGCCCCTACGAGGGACCTCCGCGTTGGGGATATGGTCGTCATCAAGGAAGACAACCTTCCGTCCAATGAGTGGCGTTTAGGCAGGGTTTACGCGGTGTATCCCGGCTCTGATGGCCATGTCCGCGTAATCGACATCCGCACCGCGCGAGGGCTCGTAAAGCGGCCCGTTGTTAAGGTCGTGCTTCTTCCGTTGGACGCGTCAGCCTACCCACAGTAATCGACATTTCTTCCGCTCCAATGTTCCTGTCCATTGTGCTGTCCCGTAGCTCTGCCCGTAGTTCCGAACTTTCATTTACACCGATTCTGATCATGTTATTTGTTCCTTTATCATATTTCCGTCAGCCATAGCCAACACGATGTCGCCACGTCCACGCAACACCCACGCATCGCTGGAGAGCAGATGTTCTCGCGGTATTCAATCCTACCGTTGCCGAGTCTGCAATGGAATCCACGCCTTAAAGAAGTGTCGGCGCTTCCTACGCCTTAGCGCCGAGAAGCGGCTCCGAGCGGTTCTTGTGAACCGGTATTGCTCGAGCTGCCTGGCCCACGAGCACTCCGACGGATCCTGTCGTCGGGGTGACGGTTGTAAGACGTGTGGACAGGATCACCACACGCTGCTGCATCTCGTGGAGAAGCCGCGGGCTCGGCGCAAGGCACGCCGAGAGGAGCACCGGTCACGGAGCGCGGGAGTCAGGACACAGAGTGTCTCGTCTGGCGCCCGGCCGTCATCCGCCAACTCCCGGCGCGGTTCGGGTGCTCCTCGGCCTGGGTCCGCCATTTTCCGGCAATCCCAACCCGATCCACGGCCACCGACGTCCCGGCACTCGTCGATGCATCCTCGGCCTTCTTCCGCCACTCCTCGATTGCCAACCACCGCTCATCCGCCCGCGTCATCCGCACCTAGGCAAAGTTCCGCCTCTCGTCGAGGGCCCCCGCTGGACGCGGTCGCTGCGCCCACCCTCTCATCGCTGCTGCAACGGAACAGCGTCAACGTGCTGCCGACTGCACTAGTGCGGATCGACACCGGGACCCGGAGCTTCGACACGGGGGCCCTCATCGACCCATGCACGCCCTCAAGCTGCATCGACGCCTCGCTCGCTGCGTGTTTCCGGCTGCCCACTACCAGCGTGGGGGACGAACAGGTGTGTTCCGCCACCGTGGGGTCACCGACCGATGATAGCGTTCGGCTGGAGGTCATGTTTAAGGTCGAGCCTCACGTGCGAGTTCGTACGCCGTCCCGAGAGCTGAGCGAGGCGGTGCGCGCCCACTTCCGAGGCGTGACCCTGGCGGATGAGCGATTCCATCTGCCAGCGACAATCTAGGTCGTCCTGGGCGCAGATATGTACCCAAGGATTATCCAACCGGGCTTCTTGAAGATCCAGGACGGACTGCCAGTGGCCCAGAGCACCGTGTTTGGATGGGTCGTGTCCGGAGCCTGCCACCAGCCATAACACCGAGGGAGCTGTTGCAACCCGAGCGATTGCAAGGGGGGGGAGAATGTTTAGGTGAGGGGCCGTTGTGCCGCTCACCCGAAGAGCCCATCCGCGCTGAAGAGCGCACCCGCGCTAAAGAGCGCACCTGCGCTAAAGAGCGCACCCGCGCTAAAGAGCGCACCCGCGCTGAAGAGCGCCTCCACACTCGCCCCTCTGTGCCCTCTCTTCTCGCTCGTTGGTTGTCGTCGATCCCTTTTTGTACTAGTTTTTAAGTTAATCTCTTGTAGGCAGCCGAATAAAGCTGAACGCGTGCTTTATACTAAAACTAAAGACGCCCCCGACTTTTAACTCTTCAACCCCATTCTGGAATCTTTTTGAGGAACAAACGCCCCCCTACACAGTGGCAAACACAGATTTTTTTGCGAAGAGTTTCGAAGCAAAGGGAAAAGTCGCAAAGGAGAATGCTGTCTTTAATTATATTAAAGATTTCATCTCAGGAAAAGCTATGAGTGAATTCGACACTCATACGGTGCTCCAACGTCAGCAAGACGAGCGTCGACTCTCCTTGCTACGTAACAACGCATACCACTCATTTGTGTCAACGCAAGACAACGCGACCGCAAAACCAACAAAAAATAACCAACCGCGATCAATAACCCCAACCCCGAGTAATGAACTCTATCCAACATCGCAAGGCAGGGCGCGTTCTTGCTCTCCTGCGCTCTCGTTGGATAAAACCCCATACCCTTCCCTCATGCCTGCCTGCATAGCCACGGTCACCAGTACAGTGACGTCATTAGCAACTGCAACGGCAACTATTACAACAACTACAATGGTATCGACTGCACGCGCAATACCATCTACCGTAATATCGGAAACTGCAGTGCAAGCAAATAATGCAGCACCTTACACCAGCGTACCCCCTTCAAAACAACGTTCGGCCGTACAGACTGGTATGGATCGCAACATACAAATAAAACGAAAGCTTAGCCCGCAGAACTCTAGACTTGGTAACTCTGCTAAAATAACTCGAGGCACCTCAAAACAATCTACAATAGAGAAGCCCATAGAAGCAAACAGATTTGCTATTTTGGCAGATAAATCCGATGATACACCTCCTGAAGTCATCGTAGGGGACAACAAAAAGCCTAAGCCGCCGCCGATTTACATCCGAGAGAAAAGTTCGAATACTCTCGTAAACTCGATACTGAATCTAATAGGACCAGACAATTTCCACATAATTCCATTAACAAAGGGAAATATTCATGAAACTAAAGTTCAGACTAATACGGAAGCAAACTACAGAATTCTGTCGAAGTATTTAAACGACAATAATAAAAACTTCCACACGTACCAATTAAAAAGCAGTAAGGGCCAGCAAGTAGTACTAAAAGGTATCGAGCCGGAAGTAACACCAGATGAAGTTACAAGAGCACTGATGGAGAAAGGTTTTAAGGTAAAAAATGTTAGTAACATTTTGAATAGAGAAAGAAAGCCTCAACCTCTTTTCAAGGTAGAACTTGAACCCGAAACCAAATCCAAGCCTCTGAAAAAAAAATGAAGTGCATCCAATCTTCACTCTCCAGTTCCTACTACACCGCAGAATTACGGTAGAGGAGCCGCATAAAAGAAATGGACCGGTGCAGTGTAATAATTGTCAGGAGTATGGCCACACAAGGTCTTATTGCACGCTTCGTCCAGTATGCGTTGCTTGTGGACCCCTTCATGAATCTCACAAATGCCCAAAAAATAAAGAGGATCCCAGCAGCAAAAAGTGCGGAAACTGTGGAGGCAACCATACGGCTAACTACAGGGGCTGTCCAGTCTACAAGGAACTGAAAAGTCGTACACACCAAAGAGTGACCACTGCTCACTCACATACACCACCCATGAAATCTACACGTAATGTCATCCCCCCTTCAGCTGTTAAATCTTTAGCCAATAATGAAGTCACCGACAAATCCGCAAGCTATGCAACTGCTCTAAAATTGGGTCTTAAAAGTACCGCTCCCACCAATCCAAGATCATCAGTTCCCCCTTATCAACCAGAAGAACCGTCTACGAACAAATTTGAAACAATGATATGTAATCTTCAACAAAGTATGATGGAATTCAAGATCTATATGCAAGATCTATGCAAGATCTTATGCGAAACCAGAACGTTTTGATTGAGCTGCTTGTTGCTCAAAAACAGACTAAGTAATCAATGGCTCCACTCCGTATAGCACTGTGGAACGCAAACGGCGTCTCACAGCGCAAACTCGAGTTAACTCAGTTCCTTATTAATTATCATATCGATGTAATGCTACTCGCAGAAACTCATCTTACAAATAAATATCATTTTCAAATTCGAGGCTATCTATTCTACAACACGAATCACCCAGACGGGAAAGCTCATGGAGGCACTGGGATTCTGATTAGAAATCGCATCAAGCACTGCTTCCACAATAGCTTCGCCACTAACTTTATGCAAGCTACATCAATAGATGTGCAAATGGATTCCCGATCTTTAAAGCTTGCCGCCGTATACTGTCCTCCTCGGTTCACAATATCAGAATCCCAATTCATGAAATATTTCAACTCTCTGAGCGAACAATTTATAGCAGCAGGAGACTTCAATGCCAAGCACACGCACTGGGGATCTCGACTTGTGACTCCTAAGGGAAGGCAGTTGTACAATGCAATAATAAAAGCAAGCAACAAGCTAGACTGTGTGTCACCTGGGACACCTACATATTGGCCAACAGATCCTAGAAAACTGCCACACTTGATAGATTTTGCAGTCACAAAAAACATTCCTCGCAACCTGATAAGTGCCAACTCCTTAAAACTCCAGATCTATCGTCCGATCACTCGCCTGTACTTCTTCATCTAAATCTACATCCAGTTGCGGTAGATAAACCATTCAGACTAACAACGAATAAAACCAATTGGCTTAAGTACAAAAAATATGTAAGTTCGCACATTGAGTTGAATCCACGTTTGAATGACGAAGCTGATATCAACTTATCCACAAACACTCTTGAATCCGTCTTGGTCGCAGCAGCTCGCGTATCAACTCCACAAACGCAAAAAACATCGTACAATAATAGATACACGAACGTTGAAATAGAGCAGCTCGTTCTAGCAAAGCGACGCTCACGGCGAGAATGGCAATCCAACAGATCACCAACCGCAAAACAAAGGTTAAAAGACGCTACAGAGAGGCTCTCAGCTGCACTTCGTCATGAAGAAGAAAGGTCGCAAAAACATTATATAGAACAGTTATCCCCAATGAGCTCCAAGTTCCCACTTTGGAGAGCACACTCATCTCTCTGCGCACCAATCGAATCTGCAATGCCAATAAGGACATCCACAGGCAACTGGGCTCGAAGCGACGAAGAAAGAGCCGTCAGATTCGCAGAGCACCTTCAAAATGTATTTCAGCCCAACACATCATCAAACGGGATCTCACTGCCAGCAACACCTGATATCGACACATCAACGTATGAACCTATTGTATTTAGGCCACATGAGTTACTCAAAATCATAAACGAACTCAACCCAAAAAAATGTCCAGGATGCGACCTAATATCACCAAAAATGATTATTGAACTTCCTTTCTGTGCTGTCCGAGCTATTTGCCAGCTCTTCAATGCAATAACGAGACACGGACACTTTCCAGAGAGATGGAAAAAGTCGATAATTATAATGATACCAAAACCTGGCAAAGACCGCACAATCGCTTCATCATATAGACCAATTAGTTTACTAACGTGTCTATCAAAACTCTTTGAAAAATGCTTCTTGGCACACATTACCCTATATCTCAGAACACACAGAAAAATCCCTATTCATCAATTCGGTTTTCGAGAAAAACACGGAACCATTGAGCAAGTCAACCGCATAACCTCAGAAATCCGAAATACATTCGAACAAAGGGAGTACTGCACTGCGATATTTCTGGACGTATCACAAGCTTTCGACAGAGTATGGTTAGAAGGTCTAATGCACAAAATTATAGAAATGCTCCCAACCAACACACACAAACTTCTAAAGTCATACCTATATAACAGGAAATTCTCAGTAAGATGTAATTCAGGCATGTCCGATGACTACACCATTAGAGCCGGAGTTCCTCAAGGCAGCGTGCTTGGACCAACACTCTACCTTATCTACACTGCGGACATCCCAACGAGCAGGAATCTAACCACATCCACTTTTGCAGATGACACAGCGATCCTAAGCCACGCGAAATGCCCCAAGCAAGCAACGGCGCAACTTGCTATACACCTGGTGGCAGTGGAGAAATGGGTATCCGACTGGCGAATCAAAGTTAACGAACAAAAATGCAAACACGTAACGTTCACTCTTAACAGGCAAGACTGCCCTCCACTTACTCTTAACAACACAGTGGTTCCGATAGCAAATGTATTAACATATCTTGGCGTACACCTCGATAGACGGCTTACCTGGCGCAGCCACATTGAAGCCAAAAGAACGCATTTAAAGCTCAAAGCCAACAGCCTCCACTGGCTTATCAATAGCCGTTCGCCCCTTAGCTTGGACTACAAGGTACTCCTATATAACACCAAAAATTGGTCTTGAAACCAATCTGGATGTACGGCTCCCAGTTGTGGGGGAACGCCAGTAACAGCAGTGTGGATATAATGCAACGAACTCAATCAAAAATTCTCAGAACCATCACCGGGGCCCCGTGGTACGTTCGGAATGAAAACATTCACAGGGACCTTCACATACCACTCGTCAGAGAAGAGATAGCACAAATCAAAACAAAGTACTACAACAGGCTATCAGTACATCCAAATCATCTCGCGAGAGCCCTCACGCGAGTTTCCAGCAGTTCTCGTCTTCGCCGCAACGACCTCCCAATCCAGCGCTAATTATTAGGACCACGTAGTCTCTATGCAGTTCAAAACAAACTGTTAGATATTGTATTATTTTAAGATTTGCAACCTTACTGTTAGACTCATAAAGACTGATCCAATAAAAACAAACTAAGCTTAAAAAAAAAAAAAAAAAAAAAATCTTAGGAAACCTAAACCTAGCTAGTAAAAAATTTGTCTACCGCTTGTCGCAAATGTGGAAGAGTTCTATCTTAAGTCAGTAGCGCCGGAATCATGCAGATTGGCTGAATTCAAAAACTTTTATAAATTTCCCGAAAGCCAAGAAGCCAGTAGTCCAACCCTGCCTTTTCATGCGAAGGGCAATTTATCTCGCAGAAACCACGCGTCAGTGCCTCCAGACTTGTAGTCCAGACGTATATCAGCGAGCTACAGATACTTCTGATCCGATCATTTCGTCAGTGAATTTGGATAGAAGATACAGCGATAAAAAGAATGTGTCCATTAAAGGTTTTGGACCTATTAATGGGTTTTGGGCAATATATCTCGCAGAAAGCACGCTGCAGTGCCTCCAGACTTGTAGTCCAGACGTATATCAGCGAGCTACAGATACTTCTGAGCCGATCATTTCGTCAGTGAATTTGGATAGAAGATTCAGTGACAAAAAAAAATATGCCCATTAAAGGTTTTGGACCTATTAGAGGCTCATGAAATCCCGATGACACCACGGCGGGGGAGGATGAAAGCTCTTTTGATATTGTGCATTTTGAACGAAGAGCTGAACTTTTTCTAGAGGAGTGTAGGGAAAATATGTGTCTTCTATACATTATTAATCGTCTTTCATTAAAGGGGCACACGATGCTTTCGATGGACGTTCCTTAAAACTCTAATACAGTGTTAAAGGCGGGCCAGGCCCACTATTTTCTATGAAATACAACAAAATACTGTCACAGAAATTTACATAAGCTAACAAAAAAAAGGGGCGGTACCACGCTCACTGTTTTTCTATTGGTAAAAGATATCGGTCAATATAACCCCATGCAAAAAACAGAAGTCAAATATCTTGCTCCGATATTGAGATATTAATTTATGTCACAAAAACTGGTCTAATTCCCCATTGTGAATAGCTTTAAGCAAAGATTATACAATACATAGATGGGACATCAGAGTTGAAACGATCAACTTTTTTTATCGAGCTTGTCAGCGGGGAACGCACATGCACACTATTTTTATAGCTCTATACATGTAAAAAAAAAATGTGTGCCTGTGTACGTATGTGACACTGCTCGCACGACGGCGTAAATATTTTGGCTTCCAACTTTCAATTTCATTTCTTATCGTTTCTGTTTACAATGCGCCGATTTGGTAGTAAAATAAATAGTACTTTTGTTCAGTACCGATTGAGTCTTTAAGCTCTGTCTTTAATTGTAGTATTATATTAAAGAAAAAAATTAAAAATTATGACCGGTAAATGAAATTCCAAGGATCCATCCGTCATTTGGTAATCCGACACGAAAGACACTATTTTCCCCATTCCGCTAATTTCTCATAATAAAATTAATAATAACATAACTATTTTTACAACATGGGACGCCATGGGACCACCGAACGGCGTGGAGAGGAAGCCCCAGGGTCAACCTCTAAACCTACCACCTAGGCCCCTAAGGCGAACCCTGGCCCGGCAGCGTCTCACTCGACGCAGCAAAAAAGCTTTTATAAAGACAGGAGAAGAGCAGCCTTCATTCTCTCAGTCCGGAAATGGGGTCAACGACCCGTCAAACTCCAAGGCCCTCAAAAGACAAGTTGCTTGGATGGAAAACGATGCTGCTCCTTGTTTCCTACAAAGGAGCAACATCCGGAGGTGGGTCGCGTCGGTGCGGAGGAGGGTGCCAAGGCATCTTTGTCTGAAGCGGGGCCCGCCATGGGACCACCGAACGGCGTGGAGAGGAAGCCCCAGGGTCAACCTCTAAACCTACCACCTAGGCCCCTAAGGCGAACCCTGGCCCGGCAGCGTCTCACTCGACGCAGCAAAAAAGCTTTTATAAAGACAGGAGAAGAGCAGCCTTCATCCTCATGAGGGCGGATCCATCAGCAGAAGCCAACCCGTACAAAGGGAGATCCTGCCTGACTTCCAACCAGCAAAGGCGGGAGTGAGGCTGGAGCTGAAGAAGCAAGCTGGGACAGATCCTGCAAAAGAGATCGCGCAGAGTGCGAAAAGGCAGAGGTCAACAGAAGGAGGAGCCCCCCAAGCAAAGAAGAACAAGGTCCAGCCGTAGGCGTCCAACCGTTGGTTCGTCGAGGTAACGAAGGGAAGAACCCTCATTGAAGTCCTGGACAAGGGTTCCAAGGATGGGCTTATCCCCAAGTAACGGTCCGGATTTACAAGTCCGATGCATCGAGAGTAAGCAGGAGGTGGAGAATATGGTGGAGATTCTCAAGAATGTCTCTGATAATCTTGCAGATAAACCTACACCACAGTAAGGCGGCGTCAGCTTCAGAGAGTGGAGCTGATGTGGCTCTAAGGGTATCCCCCGCACCAGCTACTCAAACAGCTGGTGGAAGACAGCAGAAAGCAAAAGATCATAGGTTGTGATGCCAACGCCCATCATCAGTGAGACGGCACTGACACAAACGAGAGGAGTCAATGTTCGATTTTATCCTAAGCTCAAATCTTCTGGTGGGTAACAGAGGCATAAAACCCACCTTCATAGTTAAGAACTGAAGGGAAGTACTTGACATTACTCTTTACTCTGACTCCCTAGCCGACAGTATTGTTAGTCCTAGATAGGGAGTCCTAAAGAAGCACTCCTTCCCACATATATAGTGGAAAGAGAGCTTACCTTGGATAGCAGTACGCAATCCTAGGAAAGAAAAATGGGAGCTATACTAGGGACGTCAACAAGAGGGAAGATCTGGACGCCTGGAAGATCTGGATTTTAAAATCAGCCAGAGCGGAAAACTATAGCATATAGCTGACATATGAACAATCGGTCTGATATTCAGTTTTTATTTGAAAAACTATTGTTTTTCATTTTGATGCAACAATTTTTTGCAAATTTTCATATATAACCTGGGAAACTTCAGTAAAAATTTGGATACCATAGGTTATAGCTGCCATAGGAACAAACAGTGTAAAAGACTATTTCGCCTTTAAATAATAATGACAGAAATTAATTAAATCTGCCATAATAATGGAAGAAGCACGTGATTTTTTAAATTGAGGTTACCTTTTCGTATATTCCAAGCCGCACGGTACCTTACGGCACTTCAACCAAACTTTCTTTTATTCTTAAAATGCTTAAGAATATCATAAAAAAAAGATTTCTTGATGCCAAAGAGTCCCATCTCAATTAAAACTCTAACCAAACACAGAAAAGACAAACTATGCTTTGCTTTGATGCTTTGATATTTTTACGAGTAAACACATATCTGCAAGTTTCGGCAGCCAATTTTAAATCATTTAACAACCTAAAAGTAAGACGAACACACTGACATTCATACCAATTTTTGGGTTTTCTTGGAACACAACTAAAACTTTAACTAAACATAAAATAGGCTTTCACAAAATGTACAAAAAAGGGCTATTAGTTTTAGTTTTACGAAAAAACTTTGTGAGGAAAGTTAATTATTAATATCTTAATTTAAAGCAAATACATTACGTTCCAAAATTCATTAAATTCGGAGCACTTGTGTTGACGATTGCAAAGCTAGTTTTAGAAAGTACCGTTCGATTTCAAGTAAAATCCGGCTTGTCAAACAGAAGTTTGGCCTTTTAAGAGACAATTTCGTTACATTTTGCTTAAAAATTACATCATCACATTTTTTTATTTTCGGCCTATGATGGATCCACTGTGCATGGTGGGCACGATAACGGCGGCTTGCATAAGGGCATTCAATACGGCCCGTCCCAAAAGTAGCAAGTCAATATAGCCACCATGGCCCGTAAAGCTTTTAATTTCGCTAATAAAGCAAACACAGAAGTAGCCCGAAAGACGTACAAGGCGTAAAAACCTCAAGCAGTACAATAAAGAACTGAGTAGCGGAAAGAGGAATGCCTCAACCAAGTTCTGCACGACCATTAAAGAGACATCGGAGGCCTTCCGACTTAGGAAGGTCCTCTCAACCACTAAACCTAATTAAGGATACATTGAAACCTCGATACATGGAAACTCACAACAGCTCCCCCACCTTAATTAGCTCGAATACCTCCTAAGTATTAAGAATCTCAGTTGGGCGTACCTAGAAGATGTGTTTGACAACATCCTGCTATGCTGCTACGATCCCTAGAAGGTGGTGGTTGCAAAGTTATTGCTTATGCGGTTGATGTCGTAATTGCCATCTCTGGAAATTCAGGACTCTATGTGACGGCATGACGGACACACTGAGTCCTCTCAGCATGGGCAGATAAGAACGGGCTACGAGTTTGATACATCCAGAACTTAAAGCTAACAAAAAGTATTTCATAGCGGCCACGCAAATGTGCAGTGCTTGCCGCTATGTATGGGCATCCGGCCAGACGCTGTGTCAGCAGTTTGGCCAGAGCGAACTCTTAAATAATCGGACATTGCCGCTGCTTGGTTAACTTCAGTTAACTACTCCCCCTTCAAGAATGAGGCCGCCCTCGGCCGACCCTATTTGGGCAATCATCTCCTTCAGCTGGGCCGCGGTTTTTCGGGCCTGAGTGACTCGCCGATATGTCAAGCCGATGCATATTAGAGCGCAGCATATTGCTCCCGCTATGAACACCATCTGGTGTAACTGATGGTGGTTAATCTTCTTCCCGAACTCTTTAATGTGCTCCAGATTACGTTCACTCAGTCGGTGAAGGTAAGGAAGGCTAAGAACGTTGCGTTCCATGGTGACGTTCAGTGAAGGTGAGCTGGTCACTCCAGGAGCCCTCTTCTGGGCTGTGTCATGATTGACCAATCGGGTTTCGTTTACAATGGCACTCCTTCCAAAGGTGACGAGGTACGTGCCCCTTATATGGACACATGTGCCATTATCCACACACACGCGGGACGAGCGATCATTTACAATTATTATTCCTTCATCAACGTAAGTTATGGGGTGTAAATCGCTTTGTTGGATCTCGCAATGCGCCGTGCCTCCAGCGTGAAGCTCTTGAGCGCATGATCTTCTGCGAGCCAGCCGGCAAAATGTAGCTCTTGATGTCGGAGAGCACTTTTCCACGGTGTGGATCTCACTGTCGCATTCGGCAATGACATTGTCTTCCAGCCTGAGCATGGTGTCGTGATGTTACACTGGGAAAACGGTGATCTTGCTGCAGGCCGACTTTATCTTCGGGAAATTAATAATAAAATGTAATATGTTATCGGACTGTAAAATCTTAACGGACGAAACATCTCAAATCGCGGTCTCGGTGGGCTCTTCCATCCACACATTCTGCATGATCTCGGATGCTGGGGCTAACAACATTAACTTTGGCAAGTGCCACTGCTAGCATCAAACCCTGCAGCTCCATTGCTATCATCCTATTTCGAGTTAAAAGCATCTCGAATAGGTGCCCAGTATCAATTTGGGACTTTTTTGCTGACCTCAGAAGTTGGTTGACGGTAGCGGAAATTTTATTGATTTGGACTTGTACTTTATTATTGATGTTAACCTGCCATTAAATTTAATTTTTTCAAAATCTTCTGCGTCCGGTGTTCCTGCCACCACCTTTAGCGCAGTCCCTAAGAAGTCTAAACTTCTTGCTACCCTATGATGGATGCTCAAGGAGTCTAGCATGTCGCGTAGGTGGGCGACATCAACAACTTGGAGTTTCTGCATGTGGGATTGCGGGAACATGACGGTCATTCCATTAGTTTCTTCGATGACGCGCCTATATTCCGAGAGATTTACGCTTTACGAAAGCGAATTCCTCCCATATCAGGATTCGACCATCAATGATGGGAATGTATTTGGCTATGGGATTTGTTTTGGTCAAAAGGAGAATCAGTGATATGATTGAAAGCCTGTAATTTGGATGTGTTATGAACTTTGTTGAAGTTGGGTAGCCCACCACCAAAGCAAGATTAAAATATTAAAGGACGCAAAACTTATGCCAAGTGGCTAGGAAAAAGATAATAAAATAAGAAATTATCAGGCTAGCGATAACATGGTCGCGCTCGGCCTACCTAAGGTTGTCTTTGTGGACCACCCTCCCCTTAATGAGGACTGTGGTTCCCATGTCCGCCTCAACGGTTTTCTCTTGACATAACGGTGAGAGTTTGTTGCCTAGGCATCTGTTGGTCTTCACTAGGACTTTTTCGCCAACCTCGAATAATCTATTTTGGCGGGAAGCGTTTTCCTTGTCCCGGAGCTTGTCTTGGGCGAGTTTAATTTTATCTTGTATATCGTATTGTGGCCCATCTGATTGAGCCTGCACCACGTCAGCCGGCCTCTTGTTGATGACCGAGTGGGTAGATTTGTTATATCTGGTCGTGGCCAGAAGGATCAGCTCTACGGTATCGCTGATGCCTTTGTCGATCTTAAAACATCTAGAAAGTTCTACCAAAGTGCTGTGGAAGCGCTCCACTTGTCCGTTGGAGACACTGTGTAGGGGCGGAGCATTTGAGATGCTAACGCCGAAATGGTTTTCCAGCATGGTCACGATGGTGTGCGAGTTCAACGATTGTTCGTTGTCGCAATATATGACCTTGGCCTTGGGGAAAATGTTCATCAGCTGCAGTAGCGCTGGTTTGAGATCCTCTATAGTTCTAGAGGGAACTGGTTGGACTACGGCAAATTTCCAGAATTTGTCGATGCACGCAAGGAAATATTTTTTATCCGTGGAGAAGATGTCTATGTGAAGCATTTCCCCTACTTGAGATGGGATTGGAGTTTCGTCAAGCTCTTGTTTCTTCGGATGTCTTTCATATTTGGCCTTGGCGCAAGTCTTGCCCGAAATGACTATTTCGTTCGCTAGCTTGGCCATTTTCGGGAAGTAGTACTCGGAGAGTATCTGCTTCACGTTCTCTTGGGCAGATCTGTGAGCTCTGTTGTGCTCGACAGTAAGAATTTCCCGCCTTTCGTCAACTGGAAAAATGTCCGTTACTCGGTTTTTGCAGTGCCAGAATTTGGTGGCAGGGAATTGTCGAATTAGTTTGTCCTGTATCACTGCTAGCGTATGCAGATCGCAATGAATGGCGTTTACGCCTTTAGGAACTATTATGGTTGCGAGCTCCTCCAGCAATGACTCCTCGCAAGTGAAGTCAAAGATATGGCGTCTCTTGTTTCCGAAGAGAACGAAGCTCCGCTTTGACGGACAGCGCGCTTCCTCCAGAATTATCTGGTTTTGAAAGCAATTTAGGGGCTTGTCCGTGGACTGGATTGTGTGGGTTAGCGACAGCTCACTGTGGATTGTGGCCGCGCTTGAAAATGCCTCTTCCTCTTCTACAACGTTGAGTTGTTGTCTCGAGAGGGCATCCGCCACTAGGTAGGCCTTGCCAGGCATGTAATGGACTTTGGCACCACACTCGTCGATGCGTTCTTTCCATCTTTTAATTTTTGTATTCGGATTGGAATCCGATACCGCGTAGGTCAGTCTTCTGAGAAGACGATAACATCATCGACATAGACGTAGCAAAATTTGCCAATCTGCTCTCGCAGTACGTAGTCGATGGTTCTTTGGAAGATGCTGGCAGCATTCCTTAACCCGAATGTTAGTCGGCGAGTTTTCTCACGATCCCGTTCTGCCAGAATAATTTGGTGATAGCCAGATTTCAAATCGAGCGTTGTGAAGTACTTGGCTTTGCCTAAATTCCCTAGTATCATAGGGATAATTGGCATAGAGTAGCGATCCGGTATTGTCCTCTCGTTTAATTTTCGAAAGTCTAGCATAAATGGGCTCCTCATCAACTGTTCTGATGGTGGCTACCACAGACGTGTTGTAAGGTAACGCCTCATTTGGGTTTGCGAAAGCGTTTTTCCTGTCGCTTAGCATTTTTGAAAATGCTTTTCTGACCAAAGGTGGTGCGCTGGAGCAGTCCACCTCAGTGAAATTTACATTGGGACATTATTGGAACTCTAGCTTTTCGGTATCGGAGCCCCATTTGAGGTGACCGGAAGCTAGGTTAAGTGATGCTCCTGCTTGTTTTTTTTTTAGCAGGTCAAGGCCTATGATGGCATCAAAGGAGGACAAATCTGGTAGAATGAAGAACGTGGCCTTCATGTTGAACAGGGATACGAAGCCTTTTTTTGTTATTGTGGTAACGCCATGGATGGAATGTACCGAGAATGGCGAATCCACTGGGCGGACGCCTTTCAACCCCTCGTATGGACGGATGAAATTTTTTGACGCTCCCGTGTCTATTAATAGCTTTATTTCTACACCTGCTACTCTTCGTCTGATGACGGGTAACAGGCATTTTCCCATAAAAAATTAATGACGTCCGAGTCGTAATCTTTAATAGCGTCATCGTTAATTTCCTGAGCCGCGCTTGAAGCTGCGGCGGAATATTTGCTACCGGTTTCGTTCGCGCCCTGCGCGACGTGATTAACCCTCTGCCTTTTGTGTGGGGCAGATCGATCGGACTCAGCCGGCATCCTGTTTTGGTATGCCGGGGCTTGGGATGGCTTAAGCATCTTGGACAGCGACGGGTCGATGTCCATGGGTTCAGGAGCGCCTCCACTGTGTGGGGCAGAGTGTACTTGCGCCTTATGCTGTTTGACGTAGTACGGGTTTTTCTCAGCGTTGGTTTGTGCATTTGATTGCGCAGGAGCCTGTCGGTATTCTTGCGCTTTTGGGAGCTGTTTGTACGTAAAGTCGAGCCGATTTATAATCGCGTCGAAATTTATTACAGTGCCAAACGAAGACAGTACGGCATCGGCAGGGCCCCTTATTTTATTCCTAATAATAATTACCGCCTGATAATGGCGCGAGCTATTTTCGTAATTTCTAAAAATATAATATGCGGCTACTGCCGCTTGTCTCCAGGAGACGTATGCGTCCTGTGCTCCCGTAAATTCGGGCAGGGACTTGACGGCGTCTAGGGTCTCGTCACACTTTATGTCGTTCCTAATCTCTATAGGTTCATATTTTCTTATTTGGGGAACCTCCGCTTGGGCAGGGGCGATTTCTTTTGCGTCGACCCGTTCGGTCAGACGCTGTATTGCGAGGCGTATTGCCTGGTTTTCATTATTGGATTCTTGAAGAGCCAGGCGCATTTCGTTTTCTCTACGCTGGTGTTCGATATTGGCTTCTTGAACAGCATGTTGAACGGCCGCCTGTATGGTGGCTGTCATCTGTTCCATGTTGAAAGCCATGTTCGCGAGTTTTGGAGCGCTAGCGTTAGCGCTTTTAGGGGTGGAAAATCTGGCCGGCCCTTCGGCCTCGGACCCAGAATCACTAGAGAGTTGTCTTGCATTTCTATATTGTTGAAACGGATTGCTCATGTGGAGCTGCGGCTATAAAGTCGCCCGATAGGGAAAAAAAAATTGATGTATGAATTATGCGCCGACAGAGGCGATTGGGCTGGTAAAAGGGCCGCGGGGGCTGAGCTGCCGCTTTAGTTATGAGTGCGGGCTCGTCAAGTTGCGCTATTGCTGTGTCAAGTAGCCTCCGCTTATGATAAACAGAGAAAAAAGAAATAAAAAGGACAAAGTGCCACACATAACATGTGCGGCCGTATCGGGTTCTCGAAAATGGAGTGAGGAAACAAAACGGAAAAGAAAAATAAATAACCAAAACTGAGCGGCTAATACCAAGAATTCTTGTGTAAAAAAAAGACATATAAAAGCTGAATTCAATACACGCGATTATATAAATTATTTCCGATTGAAATTTAGAATTTTCTGCCAGCGATTTATTGGTCTTGGTTAGGAATTTTTATTCCGCACTTTTTATGTTGTGTAGAAATATTCATTTATTTATTCACAAAAAACAGAAATGCAAACAATATTGGGACAATAATTGGTTTACAGAGGAAAAATGGTTTAAATATTTTATAATGGATAAAAAATGCTAATGCTAAACCGTCAGCCAATTAATGAAGATTAAATAAGTTTAAGAAGTTGATGGGGCTGCAGTTTTTGTTAGCGTAAGGCACAATATTTCACTGTTCTTGTCTTTCTTTATTTTTTTTATTTTTTTATGCAAAAATATTCATGCAGACTTAGAAAGTATTGTGTAAATAAAAGTGCTCACTTACATGGTTTTTTACGTTGGGCGCCAGTAAATATAAATGTGTTTGTGTAATAATGTTGTTGTTGGTCATCCCTCGCCGCAGTCAGTGATGCCGTAGATGCTGGGGATATGTTGTAAGGTAATTACCCCTGGCGGTTGCCGGGGGGTGTTGCTACTTCTTGTAGATAGTGGTTGAGATCCCTGGCGGTTGCCGAGGGGAGATCCGTTCTGTGACGGTAGTTATGATGGGGGCACTTGCCCCGTTGTCACGGCCCTTAAGGTGTGGTGACCAATTCAACAAATGAATTTACAAGTTAACGGCAGAGCCGGAGATTGGTTTTACGTGCTCTTTATTGTATGAGACTCTGACACAAACTGAAACTTAAAGCTAACAAAAAGTATTTCATAGCGGCCACGCAAATGTGCAGTGCTTGCCGCTATGTATGGGCATCCGGCAAGACGGTGTGTCAGCAGTTTGGCCAGAGCGAACTCTTAAATAATCGGACATTGCCGCTGCTTGGTTAACTTCAGTTAACTTATACAGCGGTCATTAGACCTATCATATTATACGGGGTGGTGGTCTTGTGACCTGCTGTAACAAGCTGCATATGTAGGATGTAGGATTTGCATATGAGCAAAGGATGGCGGAGGTCTGAATTACGGGTAGTCTCCATACCACACCAACAGACGCCCTAGACTTCATTATGCTGCAGTGCTGCAGAAACATCGGCACACTATCGATACTATCGATGTTTTTATTTTTTAAAGAAAACATCGATGTTTTTTTGCGCTATCGATGTTTTGTTTGAATGGATTACCATCACATTTGGGTAACATTATAAATTACAGATTATTTTAAAAGCTTGGCTTAAATTGGTGTTGGCGGTCGTACGATGGCTAGTCCTGTAAATAGAAAGCGTAAGTACATGTTTCTAATCTGTTTGAAGGTGATTAATTCATGGCTTGTGTGTTTTCAGGCAAGGCAACTATCACAACAGGCAACGACAATGCGGCAAGCAATTGCGAAATAAATGATTCAGATGAGGAGAATAGTAGCTGTATTCTGAGCAGCAATGCAGCAGCTATGCCTGGCAAGTCAAAAGTTTGGCAATTTTTTGAAAAGTTGAAGGATGGCAAATTTGCGAAATGTAAGTCGTGCGCAAAAATATATAAGACTAGTGGTAATACAACCTACTTAAGAGATCATTTGAGACGTTTGCACCCATCTCTTAAAGTGAGTGACCTGCCGAAATCATCAAATACCATTTTGCCATTCATAAATAAAAAATATGACAAGTCTTCTGAACGCAAAAGTAAAATCGACAGTGCACTGTCCGAGTTTGTCGCTTGTAGCATTCAACCTTTCAGTCTCGTTGAGGAAAGTTCTTTTCGAAAATTTGTTGCTGTTCTTGATCCTCACTACGAGTTACCATCAAAACAACTTTACAAAATGTTAACATGGAAATGCGCTACAAGGAAATGACTGCAAAGTTGATGTCAATATTACAGGATATTGAAACTGTAGCTATCACCACTGACTTGTGGACGTCAGTAGCAAATATGTCATACATTACTATAACATGCCATTTTGTTGACGACAATTATATTTTGCGTTGTGCTGTTCTACCCACAATGTCTTTAAAAGATGAAACAAACCACTCCGCCAATAATATTGGTGACACATTAAGTGATGTGCTTCAAAAGTGGAACATATTGGACAAGGTTTCCACAATTGTAACTGACAATGACAGATCTATGATCAAAATGTGTGAAAATTTAAAAAAACGACATCTGCCTTGTTTTGCCCACACTCTTAATCTTATAGTAAGAGAATGTCTTTCAGTAGACAACATTCAAATTGTAATAATCAAATGCAAAAAAATTGTCACATATATTAAACAAAGCAACATCGCATATGCGAAATTCAAAGCGGCACAGTTGCCAAACAAAACATATGGCTTAAAGCATAACGCACACCAACGCACACGAATAACGCACACCAACTAGGATTGCAACTCTGCTCGATCCTCGTTTCAAAAAGGAAGCATTTTTATCGCCTTTGAATGTTCAAGAAGCCACAAAATTATTAGAGAATGAAATATCTAATATAAACAAGGAGTCTGGATATAACGCAGGAAACTTCAAAACCGCCAACACCAATAGAATCAAGCCAACCACTGCTTAAATTTTTAAAAAGAAACATCGCGAAAAAGATAAAAAATTGTCGAAGTGATTCTATTATAACCCTGCGACAGTACTACCAAAGTGCCAACATTGACGAAAATCGAGATCCGTTGAAGTATTGGAAAGTAGGGTAAAAATTATTTATTAGTTAATGCATTATTTAATTGTAATTTTATCTCATGCAGCGAGCCATCAACGACACAGCTCTCCAATTGTATGCCAAGAGAATTTTGTGTGCAACGTCAATTGAGAGCGAGAGGATTTTCAGCAAAGCTGGAATTATAATTTCAAATAAAAGGGCATCCCTTAAGCCCTCAAATGTGGATAAAATAGTGTTTTTTTTAGCAAAAATCAATGGATAAACGAATAATTATGATAGCCACGCTATCAGACTATGGGCGGTTTCCACTGCGAGCGGCTGTGTCGAAACGAATGCTGCAGACTCCCCGACCACTTTAGTGTGTTCCAAGAGAAAGTAATAGTTATCAGGAAAGCACTTAGATCTCCAGCACTTACTGGCAATCAAGAAGCAATTTGTATCTTTTCAGATAGTCAAGCGGCAATTAAAGCCCTTGACGGATTTTCATCCAACTCCAGGACAGTGAATGACAGTTGCAGATCTCTTAACAAGATGGCTGAGCAGCATGACATCCACCTCATTTGGGTACAATGTTGCGCTGTGGGATCAGCACGCCGCGCAGCCGTGTTTAGAATATGCGGCTAGGTCTAACAGCAGCAAAGGAGCAAGGAGCGACGGGGGATGCGACGCAAAGTGTGGCGGCCCCTGGAAGCCGCCAGTGCACCGCATAGAAACAGCAGAGGTCCGTAACCGAAAGGGGCAATGGGGCACGGACGACGACCCGCCAACGGGAAAGTGGCGTGATCTTGGAAGCAGGAGTAACGGCAGGAGCAGAAGCCAGGAGGATTAACCGGTGCTCCGATCAGTATATAAGGAGGCCCATTGGAGCAGAGCGAGACGAGTCTTTTTAGGAAGCTTGTAGCGTTGAGTTGGAGGACCGCCTTTGAAGAGTCCGACATTCAAGTGTTAGAGCGTTTCTAAAAAGGACTCGGTACCTGAGTTGAATGACCGCCTTTGGAGAGTCCAACAACCCGGAGAACGAAGAACGTAAGGGACGAGACACAAGACAACCCAGGGTAGCGGAGTCGATTTGGGCCATTCCCGACCACGGCAGGTAGCCTTGCAAGGAAGTGAGGAAAGGATAAATCTGGCGTACGCCGCACCGACTCCTGAATTGCAACCAACAGGCGTGGTTCTGCAAGACACGAATAGGCCGACTCGGGAACTCACGCCCAGTTAGGAAACCGATGGGGAAAACCCCAGTCACCCACCACCAGACCAAGTTGCAGACGACCCAAGGAGGAATTCCGAGAGGTAGGAAGGCCCGCGTGTAGCCAACGAAATGGCGACGATTAGGGCAACGGTAACAGTGGCATGAACCACAGGAACGGCCAAGGAGCCGGACGGAAACCAGAAGGAGCAGCAAAGATTCGAAGTGGAGCCCGTCTCCGGGAACCAGGATCAAACATTATTGTATTGAAAAGAGCATCTAAATAAAGAGAAGGCAAAGTTGAATGCTGAACGCTTGTATTATTTCTGGGCTCGGGCAATCACGTCGAACTATAAATTCGGTGGAACAGTTCCGTGAGCTAGCCGCGGCACACTGTGGCGAGCGGAAGCAGACAAACAGTTCGTTACAGCGCGTAGGCTGAAATGCAGGGATCACTTCGACTGGTAGGAATGAGGATATGGAGGATGTAGAAGGGGAGGAGTAACGGCAGGAGTAACAGACAGTCAAACTCCTGGGTGCAGCAAGAGCAAAAAATGTATCAAACTTAACTTGACGCGCTGTGGAACCCGCTCTTTTCAGCGGGTTCCAAGCGTTGTAACCGGCATGATGATGCAGATATGTCTTCCAGCTGTAGCGCCCGCCATAGGAACACTTTTTTTCTATGAGATGTCTCATCTATTTACTGAATAATCTTTGCTTTAATGCAGGGCACTGTGAGGTATTTTACCATTGTGGTATTTATGTGTATTAACTTTTTTTTATTTCAATTTAGTTCGAAGCTATTGTGAATGCATCAAGAAATCATCAAATTATTACTGTGTTTAAGCGATGCCAAATTCACGCTTTCGTGTGTTATGCAACACACGAAAGTTTACTATGATTTCAGCCTCAAAGCATGAATTGGTGGTACAAATCATGTGGTAACTCCGTGCATAAAAGTTTTAATTAAATAAAATTTCCACTTAGTGACTTTGGAAATTAATTTTCCGGTTCTTATTTGCCGATTGTAATCGCGTTTCTTGGTTTGTTTACTTTAAGTAAAAGTCTGACCAGACTAAAATACCTAATTTTACACGGCTGGCATCTCTAATAAATTCAAAACACAAAATGATATGACGTATTTACGCTTTCAAGAATTCATGATTGACATCGCATAATCATAGTATCTGATGCTTCAACCATAATATGTTATATTTAACAGTCTGTTAAGAGAAAAAAATGTATTTTTTAGCTTGTTCTATTCTACATACATTCTTATGTAATCTTGCCTGTTTCAACGATGGAGTTGCTAGAAGGGATAGCAAAAAATGTGTTCAACATGTTCAATATGGATCAAAATTTTTCGGACATAATATTTTTTTTTATTTTATGGGGACGGAAAGGGACGTGGGGAAATTCTAAGCTTCTTTTTTTGACGGTAACATAAACGAAAGTTGCATACAAGTTCTATATTTGGTAAACTATCTATTTTGGAAAGTTTTTGCGATGCGGCCTTTGGAATTTTGAAATACCCCTATAATATTGCTAATATACACTCGGCTAGTAAAACCATCTTCGTTAATGGCATCTTCGAAATGAAGAAGCAGTTGTTGCTTCAGCTAGTTTTATTAAGTGTTACTTACAAACTAACATGAAAATACCAAATTTTTAGGTACTGTCTGCGTAAAAACCCAAGAAGGCTTCGCCCCCGGTGGCTTTGGCTGCTTTGGAACTCCTTTCTTGTTTTTTATTGAATTAGTTTTTTGCGATGCGGTCTTTGGAACTTGGAAACACCCAGGCAACAAAATTTCCTATGCCCCTGCATAGAGCCCGGCCACCACTCAATCTAAACTAAATTTACCCATAAAAAATCCCTAATTTTTGACGATTGGACATCATTTTGATAACAAAAATTAGGAAACATACGAGTACGCCACACAAGTAGTTGCAACTTGATTAAATCGGGTCCCACCGAATCAAACTTTAAATCAAAGGTGGGCAAATCGCGCACATTTTTTACATTTGAAAGTGTGCTTAAGCAGCAAAAAAACAAGAAGGGAAAGCTAACTTCGGGCGGAGCCGAAGTTTATATACCCTTGCAATAGCGCTGGGGTAAAATCGATTACATCGATTCTCTTTTTTTGGGTCAATGCATCGATTCGGTTTAAAAAAAATCGATGCATCGAATTCATAAAAAACAAGAAAGGAAAGCTGATATACCCTTGCAGTTAAAACCGGATATATATCGCAAACATCGGATAAAGTTTTTATTGTAATATAATTACAATAAAAAATCTAAAACAAAGTACAAAGCTTCCATCTTCAAAACTACCAAAGTTGGTATTTTTACCAAATACCATTTCCGATCGTTCAGTTATATGGCAGCTATATAGTAGGGTTGTTGATAATATATCGAAATATCAATATATCGATATTTTTTGGGAAAAATAATATATTTATATCGTAATATTTTTTCCCCCAAATATCGAGTGTGCGATAGTTTTTTTTGATATTATCTGATATTTCAGTGCCTTCGGAGAGACTGGCTTTGGCTATAAAATGCGTCGTTTGTGATACAAGGAGTCGAATGACTGATAATCACATAACGCAACGGGTTTTTTTAAAGTCTATTAATGCCAAATATTGGCACTAACTTTATACAAGACCAAGACCACGACTTTATAATGGAATACAATCTCTTTATTTTTCTTTATATAAGAACTTTGAATTTAATTTAAGATAAATTTTATGTTATTTTTATGAATAGAACTCGAATCTCAGGCAAAGACTATAATGAAATAGAATATTATTTTTCTTTATGTTATATTTTTCTTTATGTTATATTTTTCTTTATGATTTTCAAATGTTATGTTTATGGATTTAAAAAACTAAAGATGAGAAAAACTAAATAAGCAATAATAATTTCTGTGTTTTATTTCTATTATTTTATATTCTAAAAAACTTTTTAGGAAACTAAAAAAAATATCAAAAACATCGATATATCGATTTTTTGTAGCGATATATATTTATATCATTTTGATATTTTTTTAAAACAGAAAATATTATCGATACGATAATTTTAAAAAATTCGACATCCCTACTATATAGTCGGCCGATCGTTATGAAATTTGGTAGGTGAGCAAACTGACCAAAAATAGAATCTGTACGAAGTTCCAACTTTCTATCTTCAAAAACACAAAAATTGGGTACTTTACGATTGTTCAGTTATATGGCAGCTATAGGATATAGTCGACCGATCCTTATGAAATTTAACATGTTGTATTATTTTGCCAAAAATAGCATTCGTATTAAATCCGAACTCTCTATCTTTAAAAACTATACTATCGAAGTAATAGCATTTCCAATCAATCAGTTATATAGCAGCTAAAGGATATAGTCGGCCGATCCCGACCGTTCCGACTTATACAAAGGAATAAGTCGGAACTCCGACTGCGTGCAAAGGAAAGAAGGGTGTATGCAAAGTTTCAAGACGATAGCTTTAAAACTGAGAGACTAGTTTGCGTAGAAACAGACAGACGGACCGAAAAATCCCACCACTTAAGAAAAGAAGAAGAAATCACGTGCAAATAAGGGTAATTAAAAAAAAATATATTTAAATGTTTATTTTAAAACAGCTCTAAATAATCGTTTTTCCATAGTTTCCGGATCCATAGTTTCGATAGACGTGCCTCTTTTAAACCTAAAACGGTAAACAAGCTTATTTTTGCCAGTAAGAACCTATGGATTACAGAAATTTAATTTTTTTTATGTTATGTATTTTTCGTTTTCATTTTGTTAAAACTTGAATTTTTGATTTTAAAGAAAAGTATTTTTGTTTTCTAAACAATAAGATTGATAAGGTCTCAATATATATGAAAAAAAAAATTGTTGTTGGTTTTTTTTCCATTTAATTTATGTTTTGTTTTATAATCGATGCACTGAGAATCGATTTGTTCAAGAGTTTACCAAATACCATTTCTTATCGTTCAGTTATATGGCAGCTATAAGATATAGTAGGCTCAGTATGCCCTGAGAATAGATTTGTTCAAAAGTTTACCAAATACCATTTCTTATCGTTCAGTTATATGATAGCTATAAGATATAGTAGGCCGATCGTAATGGAATTTGGTAGGTCGGATCAACTGACCAAGAATGGAATTTCTACGAAGTTCTATCTTCAAAAACACGAAAGTTGGGTCATTTCCGAATCGGAAATCCGAGCGTTCAGTTATGTGGAAGATATAGGATATAATCGTCCGATCCTTATAAAATTTGGTACGTCGTATTATTTTTCCAAAAAAACATTCGTACTAAATTCGAACTCACTTACTCTAAAAACACGTAAGTTATAGCATTTCCGATCAATACTATATGGCAGCTATAGGATATAGTCGGCCGATCCCCACCGTTTTGACTTATATAATGCGTGTGGGGTGTGCGCAAAGTTTTAAGTCGATAGCATGCTCATACCAACTCAGGAAATGATCATGATCAAGAATATACACCTCATAGGGTATATACCTCAATAGGGTCGGAGATGTCTCCTTCACTACGTTGAATACTTTTGAACAAAATTATAATACCCTCTGCAAGGGTATAACAATGAGAGCGAAAAAAGTTTGTGTTTCTTTTTTAAAAAAGAGTTTTTTTTTCAGTGGATTTCACGCAAATTATGTGTGTACATTTTTTGCTGTCGGCCTGTGTAGTAGCATTCACTCAAATACATTCTAAGCAGTGCTGTAAAATGTTTATTCATTTTCAGAGCGAATGATTTTTTCGCTTTTTTGGACGCATGGGACAATTTAACACCAACACCAAATGTCAATCTTCAAATCTCAATAAAATTGGTATTTAGAAATGGAATTTGGGGACAAAACAATAAAAAAAAATTTTTTAATGCCAAAAAAGTGCAATGAATGGACGGTTGACAGCCTGAACTTCTATAGAAATACTCATTTAGTATACATTTTATCTTTGTTAAACACAAAAAGCCCGCGGGGTGTTCTACTTCTATAGGAATAATCCCATAAAAATTATTTTATAAAAAATGTATAGTATTTTCATTTCTTCATATTGACTTTGAGATCTGAATAATTATATTTATTTTCAGTTTTGAATTGATTTTTTGTTCTTTTATTTTTAGTTTTAGTTACTTGGTTTTTATAACCTTTCCGAGGGTTTTATAATTATAGACTAATTATATATTTATAATTACATATATATATTATATGTGTAACGAATTGAAGGGGACATCTGAGATCATATAAACTATATATATGTATATATGTACATTCAAAATCATGATCACTTCCTCGATATAAGCATGTTCCTGTCTGTCTATTTGTACCCGAACTTGTATTTTAGTTTTAGAACTATGGAATTCCAAGTTCTTCCTGCTTTTCTTGCGCGGAATATATACATACATACATATATATTTATGTATGCCGGAACGGAATAGACTGACTATAGTCAGTATAGCTTTTTTTAATAGCTATTGATCGAAAATGCCAATACTTTGGTTTTGCTAGAGTTGGTTTTCTGTGGATAACATTTTTGGCAAAATGATGCGGTATACAAAATTTTATATTGATCTTAGTACTAAAACATATAGCTTTCATATAACTGAACGATCGGACATGACCCAATTTTCGTGTTAATTGATACTAGAAGCTTGGTACTTAAAAATACTTCTTTTTTTCGAATTATTTGTTTTTATTATGAAATTCTCATAAGTATCGGCGAATTTTGTTCGATATTTGCGATAAATATCCTATCTTAAATGCAGGGATATATAAACTTTAGCTCAATCCGAAGCTAGCTTTCTTGTTTAATTTAGAAGTTGGGAATTTTTACAGATTCAATTTTGGGTTAATTGAACTTGAGTTATATACATACATATATAAAATGTAATAAGACGTATTATATTAAGAGAATTTTCTTATTTAGTGACAAACTTTTCAGCATAGCCTAATAATTTTCGGTCCTTTAAAACATAATGTTCACTTTTAAATTGTCATTTCCGTTTAAGATTTACTAAACGTGTTATTTATTATATTTACAAAATTTTAACTAAATCGAAAAAGAAATTTTATAATTTACCTAATTAAATTAATTAAACTTATACATACAAACATATCTATATATAACAAATATATGCAACATTTGTATGTATGTTTTTGTTACATGCTAATAAACATAAGATCCTTGATATGTATATTGAATTTAAAAATTTATGATTGTACTATTTTTTTTCCAAGTTTAACGATATTACAAGATTCAATCAACAGCACCCTCAGAAGTGATTTAAGTGCGTTTCTTTTGAATTTATTTACTTTTTTTAAACTTTTCTTGGATAGTCACGTGGATAATAATCATAGGTTACTAATTAAATTTTCTTTAGATCTTGATTGTAGTCAAATTAAACAATTGTGTCGTATTCTTTATTTTACAAACATGTATTTCTATTTTATATATTTTCTTATAAACTTATATGGTAAAATAATTTGACCAAAACAATGTTGAGCATATAATGGGCGCATCAAAAATTTTCAACCCCCCTTCTATACTTCTTGCTTGTGTATAAAGGAGTGAGAACTCATGAGCATATCCTGTGTAGGTCTATCTAACTAATACATAATTAGTCTCGAATTTTTATTTTAAGAATTGTAGAAAAACAGTTAGCTTTCTTATATTGCTAAAAGATAGAGCTTGTCATAAGTAATAGTAATTTAATAAAGTCAAAGGAGGTAATCGCAGCATTCCTTGACTATAGAAATCTGAAAAACATCTTCGACCAACTGAAAAACAGGGGCTGGCTTCCTAGCATTGTTCCTATTGGCTTAGGTTTGGTAATTCAGAATAGTATATCCATTTATATTTCACCACCAACAAGAGAAATAGCCATCCCTTTTTGGTTCAGATAAAATCACTTGCAGCTGCGATACGAATGGAATGAAACGAAAGTAGTAGCTTTAAAGAGAGACGCAATAGGCTTATAAGGAAATAAACACAGAGTCCCGCCCCCTGTAATTCTCAAACTCTCATTGGCCAGCTGAAGTAAAATGAATAAGCAATATTTTATGTTTGTTTTATTCAACTAAGTGTGTAGCCAGTACCAAATACTGCACAAAGTCATCGTTAATAGGAAAAACTTATTCGAGGGCTATCCAGAAGCCATCTCAGGAGTACTCGTCAGTACTGTTCAGACCTCTTATTTCATTTGACGGAATCGTGTCGAGTGGATATTCATAATAAATTCACTGACGTGGGCTTATATGTGTGAATATATACACATACACTTATATTGTGCCTAAGAAACAAGAACCAGATGTAACATATTCTAAGTGATTTTCCAATAAATATTTCAGCTCAAAAATAAGTTTTTATCCTAATCTGCTCAATTTTATTGATAAATATACACATTATGTACATACAAAAAACTTGTGAGTGAGATTTATTTCTAATATAATAATAATAATATAAAATAATATTAAAATGATTTAAAGTGCCTTATTAAAGCATAAGCTTAATCGTCCCGTTCACCTAATAAATATTTAAAATTTAAAATCAATTTAAACCAATAAATCACAAAAGTGATCTTAATTAAAAGATGTAAAAAGTGTCTTCTACCTTGTTCTATAATAAAAAAATAAATCATAAAATTTTATGAAGATTTATGCAATTCAAAATCATTAAGTATTTTTCTCATAAAAGAAAATTAAATATTACAAAAAGAAATAACACGAAATACATTTGGATATTGTAAAGCATAGAAAAAGAAAGCAAACTATCCCCGCAAACGAGCGGAAATAAAGTTTATATAGCCTTCCAGTTAAGATCAGATATACATATGTACTTATATGAAGCTTTAATCTTCAAAAATACCAAAGTCGGGTCATTGCCAATCGTTATATATGTATGTGGCTAATAGCTTTTGGATATATTAGGCCGATACTCATGAAGCAGATTTTGTTGGAAGTTGTAACTTTCTATCTTCCAAAACACCAAATATGGCAGCAATAAGTTAAGGTCGATCCCTGCCGTTCTAACTTATTTACTACGTGCGAAGAAAAAAAGGTCGTGTGAAAAGTTTGAAGTCGATATCTTCACTGAAAGACAAGTTTCTTTATATCTGTTTAGGAGGGGATCCTGATGAAGAATGTATGTACTTTGTAGGGTCGAAGATGTCTCCCTCGCCAAGGGATTAAAAAATATTTAGTACAGCTTCTATCCTAGAAACGGAATATATTTTATTTATGTATTTCTTTATGTATTCAGGTAATATATTTATGTATTCAGGTAAACAATATGGATTTGATGACTATTTTTATAAAAATTTAAACTAAGAGAAATAATAAGATTTTAACATCTTAATATACATACATACATCAAATTCCCTTAATAAAATAAATTTCCCTTAAATTTGATTTTTTTTCGGTTTATCCTTCCGTTTCTAGGAAGAAAGAATATTTAATTAATAAACATAATCAAACTTTATATAACCTTTTAGATTATAAATATGTAAAACATTTATAAGCTAAGCTTATAAATATTCTCAAGAAAGAAAAATAACGAAATATACATACCCAATATGCAGGTATTATTTTTATATTTTTTTAAGAACAATTTTAGTTTTGCTATGTATGTTCGTCCTATAACCCCGTTATGCCTATTTTTTATTAATTAGCTCCAGGACTCTTTTAAATGTGAGCAACTTGTTGCAACATGTCATTTTTATCTTTTTACATCACGTGGAAGTCGGACGATATATCCTACGATTCTATCCTACGATTCTATCCTACGATTCTATCCTACGATATATGTATCCTACAATGGAGGAAAATTGACAAAACTTAAGAGCTATGTTGAAAAAGTGTTTTTATATATCGTGAAAAGTGTGCAACTCATTGAAGGAGACATCTCTGGCTTTCTGTCTCTTCCTACGTAAACAAGACTCTCAGTCTAAGCTTTGCATATATTATTTTTCTCTTCTTACTATTATTGGCCTATTATATCCTATAGTTGCCACATAACTACACAATCACAAATTTGATAACTTTATTTATAATGCACACACAAGCAAACATCAAAAAAGTCATTTTATGTATGTTCCTATCCCAATGGAAATTTACCAAGGAATCCAACTCTGTAACCAAAATAAGTGTAGGTTTTTTTTAAATATTTAAAATTAAGTTTTTTTGGTTTTGCACCATAAGATGATTTTGTCAGATTGCGAGACTTTCAGGTAACTGTACCCAAAAACTAGGTAACCAATCATCATCGTTTTAATTTGAAATGAAAGAGACAGAAAGAGTAAATTCGTGTACTCTAAACCAAGCCCAAAAAGGGGTAGTTTGGTTTGACCTTCTGCAGGTAAATACCTATTTAATTCCGTTTTTAAGACTGTTTTCTTAATTTTTATACCCTTACAGAGGGTATTATAATTTTGGTCAAAACTGTGCAGTCCAGTGAAGAAGACATTAGACACTATATTTTGTACTTATATTCTAGATTAGGCTTACCTCGTAAATCGATCTAAGTTTGTTTGTTTTACAAAAAGTAGCCTTCTATTTTAGGAGCTTTTGACTTCAAACTTCGCACACATTCTTCTTTCAAATGGGAGCAGTATAGTATAGACAATATCAGTATAGACAATATCTTAAGCTGCCATATAAATGATCGGAAATGCTTTGACTTTTGAGTTTTTCAAGGATAACTAATCCGATTTACCAAGCCAACTATGTATATCCTCTATCTGAAATATAACCAAACGATCGTAAATGACCCAACTTTGGATTTTTTACACGGTACTCGCAGAGTACGATGGTACCCATGGTATTAAAGTCGAAATAGTTTACTGTTACATATTAATATAAAGTTATACTGCGTGGACACAATAGAGTATTCATGGGGGAAGGAGATGATTCCATCTCAGTTACATATAGTCACACGATTACAAAATATTCCTTTAATCTACTTAGTAGATAATGAATGCTGGAATATGAATGCTAGCTAGTGCACTAATTGGTTCACGAGCCAATTCCAAAATTCTGAAAGACCGCAACAAAACAAAAAACAAGAAAGGAAAGCTAACTTCGGGCGGAGCCGAAGTTGATATACCCTTGCAGTTAAAACCGGATATATATCGCAAACATCGGATTAAATTGGCCGATCCTTATTAGAATATCATAATATAACCAATTTATCCAATTTATATAACCAAAAAAATCTAAAACAAAGTACCAAGCTTCCATCTTCAAAAATACCAAAGTTGGTATTTTTACCAAATACCATTTCCGATCGTTCAGTTATATGGCAGCTATAAGATATAGTCGGCCGATCGTTATGCAATTTGGTAGGTTGTATTAACTGACCAAAAATATAATATGTACTTAGTTCCAGCTTTTTATCTTCAAAAACACCAAAGTTGGGTAATTTCCGATTGTTCAGTTATATGGCAGCTATAGGATATAGTCGGCTGATCCTTATGAAATTTGGCATGTTGTATTATTTTGCCAAAAATAGCATTCGTACCAAATCCGAATTCTCTAGCTTTAAAAACACCGAAGTTATAACATTTCCGATCAATCAGATATATGGCAGCTATATGATATAGTCGGCCGATACTTTTGAAATTTGGTAGGTCGTTTTATTTTGCCAAAAGTAGCAATCTGAACTCTGTAACTCTAAAAACACCAAAGTTATACCATTTCCGATCAATCAGTTATATGACAGCTATAGGATATAGTCGGCCGATCCCGGCCGTTCCGACTTATATACTGCGTGCAAAGGAAAGAAGGGTGTGTGCAAAGTTTCAAGACGATAGCTTTAAAACTGAGAGACTAGTTCGCGTAGAAACAGACAGACGGACAGACAGACAGACGGACAGACGGACAGACGGACATGCTTATATCAACTCAGGAGGTGATCCTGATCAAGAATATATATACTTTATAGGGTCGGAGATGTCTCCTTCACTGCGTTGCACACTTTTGGACAAAATTATAATACCCTCTGCAAGGGTATAAAAATGAATAGTGCCACCGTTTTGGAAAACGCGGAATAATCGTAGATCTTGAATATCATACGCGTACTCAAGGGTAAATTGTAATTAAAGAACAAATTTTGGGCTGGAGGCTCTAATGTCCTTATTATCTAAAATGTAGGGAATCAAAATTTGTTCACTTTCATTCAAATTTCTTCAAATTAATCTGTGTATTGCAAATATTATGGATAAATATGATATAATTAAAAAACTACCTCTCATCATTAATTTTAATCGGACGTGGAGTATATACATACATATATGTATATAATTCTTTGCCTTCTCCCGCAAACTAAGGCATACGGTTCGACCCCTACATGCCCTTTCACAGTAATCAGTATTATTGCAAACAATTATTTTCCGAAAAATAAAACGGTAAAATTTTTGCTGACCATCTTTTAATGTTTACCCTTTCAAAAAAAACAAGTTGAATACGTATACAAATGGCTTTTTACCATTTACCAAATGTTAGGTATCCTATTCATCCATATATTTTGTTTCCCAATTGCTAAATAAAATTTTATTACTTAATGCATATTAAAAAAATTATACCAAACTTATATCATTTTAGACCTTTAAATTCATATGTGGACATAAGTATTTCGCATGTCAGCTCAAAGACTTGATAATGGACACACAAAAGGAAAAACATTAATCTGCAAAGAAATAATTAATGAAGAGACCAATTTAATATCTGCAATAAATGAAGCAGACTTTGTTATGAGTTTACCTTCAAAGGACATACTTATACCTTCAGCTATTTCCCAACATTCCCCACAGGAAACAGCGATAAAATTTAATATTACAGACACGACCCATAATACGGTGTCTTCGGCAACCGCTGTAGCGGTTGCACATCATCATCATAATTTTTCCAACATTCACCAGCTTCAGAATCTTCATAGTCAGCAGCAAAGTACTATATTTAACAATAATCATTCAACACCTTTTAGTGTCACTGATATATTGAGTCCAATTGAAGAGTCTTACCGCAAATTGGAACTGAACGGAAACCCACCATCGCCGTTTCGGTAAATATAAATATTCATATAAACATACAAGTTATCAAAAGGGTAAACATACATATGTATGTACATACAAACGTTATTAGGGAAACGACATTTTGTATCCCAAAATAGACCAAGAGCCTATAGTTATGGCTCTATATACCACCCGTTACCCACACAAACTTTAACAGTCAAAGTTACGCTTTTTCAAAACAAAACAAAACACAATTTTTTATGGTTGGAACTAACAACTGAAGGCATCCAAGAGTGAAGCAGACTTCAAAGTCCGTTTTCCATAAGTTGGCCTTTGGAATTGGTTGGCATCAGAACTTTAAAATAACAAGAAAGGAAAGCTAACTTCGGGCGGAGCCGATACCGGATATATCCGGATCCTTGTTAAAACCGGATATATATCGCAAACATCGGATTAAATTGGCCGATCCTTATGAGAATATCATAATATAACCAATTTATTACAATAAAAAATCTAAAACAAAGTACCAAGCTTCCATCTTCGAAAATACCAAAGTTGGTATTTTTACCAAATACCATTTCCGATCGTTCAGTTATATGGCAGCTATAGGATATAGTCGGCCGATCACGGCCGTTCCGACTTATATACTGCGTGCAAAGGAAAGAAGGGTGTGTGCAAAGTTTCAAGACGATAGCTTTAAAACTGACAGACGGACATACGGACATGCTCATATCAACTCAGGAGGTGATCCTGATCAAGAACATATATACTTTATAGGGTCGGAGATGTCTCCTTCACTGCGTTGCACACTTTTGGACAAAATTATAATACCCTCTGCAAGGGTATAAAATGTTCTTATTTGACGGCACAAAATAATGGGGTTTTTGGGTCTAAAAATTAAAGAAAAAAAAATAAAAAGGACGGCTTTAGTCAAGTTGCCGACTATATTATACCCGGTACTCATCTTTTCCAGCCATATTTTAACTAATGTTTAAAGTTTAACTGTTAATGGTAAAGATTCTCAGCGCGTGGGCAGAACCTCAACTGCTGCCCCCTACAGAAATCTCGTTGTAGCGCCAGTTCCTTAATGTTTTTGGAAAATGTGATGCGAAACTGTTCCAATGGCTAATCTGCACCTAAAAATCAAAAATTAGTCAAATCTGATAATTTTAAGAGCCTTTTAGTCTGCTCTTCTACTGAATCGGTAGTATGTGGGTCCTTTCTTGTTTTTTTTATAAAAATTATCGGTAATTCGACAGTAATTTGTTTTATTTTGCTGCCTTTAATATTTTGTTACCCTTTTTTAATAACTATTTTTCTACATTCTATTTTGTGATGCGTATGTTGTACATCCTTGCATATAGAGTATTATAGTGTTCGTCGCAAGTATAATTTTTACACCAACATCATCTTCCATCCTATACAGAATACATTGTTGTACAGGATCACCTCCCAAGACGACAAAAGCACATGCCAATCAGTCTATCTGTCTGTCAGTTTCTAGGCAAACTAGTCTCTCTGTTTGAAAGCTCTGACTTCAAAATTTGGAAACATCCTTTTCTTTTTACAAAATAATTAGGAAAAACCGGCATCGGTTACGAGATCGGAACAATTACAAGAAATTATAAAAGTTTTAAGATCTATAATCGAAGAAATCGATTTAATCCATTCTTTTTTATTCCTTATAAAAGAGTACCTTTTTTATTGATTTCTTACAACAATGAAGAGCAATATTGGATTTAATTGAGTAATCTCATGGGAGAAATGGTGCAATTTTAACACTAAGCCCACTTAGACTTCTCAGTCTGAGTAAGTAAATATTTACATATATGCAGAGTGTTCCTCGAAAAAGTTGTACTTTACATAAAATTGCTACAAAAATAATTTTTGTAAATTTTGGTGTAACCAATTTTTATACCCTTGCAGAGGGTATTATAATTTTGTCCAAAAGTGTGCAACGCAGTGAAGGAGACATCTCCGACCCTATAAAGTATATATATTCTTGATCAGGATCACCTCCTGAGTTGATATGAGCATGTCCGTCTGTCCGTCGGTCCGTCTGTCTGTTTCTACGCGAACTAGTCTCTCAGTTTTAAAGCTATCGTCTTGAAACTTTGCACACACCCTTCTTTCCTTTGCATATATAAGTCGGAACGGCAGTATATAAGTCGACTATATCCTATAGCTGCCATATAACTGATTGATCGGAAATGGTATAACTTTGGTGTTTTTAGAGTTACAGATTTTGTACGGAAGCTATTTTTGGCAAAATAATACCATCTACCAAATTTCATAAGGATCGGCCAACTATATCCTATAGCTACCATATAACTGATTGATCGGAAATGCTATCTTTTAAAGCTAGTGTTTTTAAAGCTAGAGAATTCGAATTTGGTACGAATGCTATTCTTGGCAAAATAATACAACCTACCAAATTGCATAACGACCAACCGAATATATCTTATATCTGCCATATAACTAAACGATCGGAGATGGTATTTGGTAAAAATACCAACTTTGGTATTTTTGAAGATGGAAGCTTGGTACTTTTTATTGTAATAAATTGGTTATATTATTATATTCTCATAAGGATCGGTCAATTTAATCCGATGTTTGCGATATATATCCGGTTTTAACTGCAAGGGTATATCAACTGCGGCTCCGCCCGAAGTTAGCTTTCCTTCCTTGTTCCTTTCTTGAAGATCGCTAGGCATACTATAACAGCATGATTTTGGGTGTTGTTTTTCTTTGCTCTCTTTCTATGCGGTGCCTACGAATAGTACTTAAAAATTAAAAGATGAGTATGCGATGTGAGTTTCTGTCACCGCATAAAATACAAGAGTAAAGCAAAAGAGAGCAAACGAAAAAACACCGCATCAGTGTTTAAGGTGTCAAGTTTTTTCTCGAGTTTAAAAAGTATTTCGTGCGAATCCGGTGGACTAATATTTGCGGTATATCACTGAAGTTCTATGCTCTATTTTAAATAGTTTTCACATGCAATTGAAATTTCCTTTCCTTTCGAAGTCGAGCTTATTGGGAAATAACGCCTGCATAATAACTAACTTTTTAAAGTTGGTGCTCTCAATTTTTTCGTGCTGCCTTAGTGAATCGCGATTTAATGTAATTGTGAATTTATGACATGAGGTGACGATCTATAGATAATATATTATAATAATTATAGACCTATAAGCTTTTTTATTAGGACACCAATAAATTACCACTTTTGGAATTAAATAGTTTTAAATGTATATATGTACATACATACATATGTATGTATCTACTTCAAATCATTTACAGATCAAATTCTAGTGGAAGCAGTATCAACTCGCCAGGAACTCTGAGTGCATCCGCCATGGCAAATCCTTACGCTATGGGCTCTTTGTACCATAGCCCTGGAGTACAAAGTTATTGCGGACCGACGGATAATTTATCTCTTGCCGGACACTATACTGATATGAGGAGCTCAGCATCATGGTATGGATCAACCGCTAATGATCCAAGATTTGCAAGTGAGTTGTAATATTTATAAAATTACTTTATAACGGGTATATTGTTTACATGCATATTTATTACTATAAATAATAAGGATAAGGAGTATTCGTCTTCCACATATAGTATTCACAGCCTACTAGGCCCACTTTTTTTCCCACGTGCTTTTCAAGCCCGCTAAAGTAGCCTATTAGATATTTAATAAAAAAAAAATGGTGCCAATCTTTTTAAAAAAAATTTATTTAGCCATTTTAAAACATTCCCAGACATTACAATTATTTTAATAATACAAATAAAATTTGTATACCCTTCCAAAAATTATTATACTCAATTTTCATCAAATGTCTGGAAAATAAATTCAATGTATGTATGTATATTCTTCATCCACATCGCCTCCTGATCCATACAAATGTGTGAGTATGTCTGTTTCTTTCCGAAGAAGACCCAAGTACAAGAACAAGTTTTATAGTGAACGTAGCCTTCTTTCGTTTCTTTTCGCTGGGATCGGACGAATATAATATCGTATATGTATAATATCGGATATGTGGACATGTTGCAACTTATTTTGGGTCCACTAAAATTAATGCGAAAGTAAACTATTTTTTTATTCGAAAGAAAGTAAACAAAAAAATAATTGTTGAAGACAATTCCTTACGATTAGGAATTGCTAATTGATTGAGTCCAGAGATTTTGAGCAAAGTCTAATCTATGTATGTATGTAAATTAGAGGTCTGCATGAATACATTCTTATTGCTCAGCCATAGAATACAATTTTTTTTTTAGAATATAATTTTTTTATCTCACTCAATTCATTTTCAAGGTTGTCCATTTGAATGTCGTTTTTTAGCTATTCATGCAGACCTCTAATGTAAATCTCTTCTCGAACCGTGCAAGAAAAAGGTCCGAGACTGTTAACACTGGAAACTACTGTAAATGTTAATGCGCTTACAGGAGAATTCTACGTATTTGAACACAAAAGCAAGTCTAACATGTGAATGTATTTTGAACCATTGTTTTTAAGCTATCGACATCAAATCTTGCTCTCATCCTTATTCATCCCTTGCACGCAGTACATGTACATATAAATCGGAACGGCCGGGTGCGGATGACTATATGTGATTGGCTTGAAATTCCATGTCTTAAGTGAATAAACTTAAAACTTTTTTCAGTTGGAGGGAGGGGGTTTTTTCCAATATTTAAATAATAAGAAATTTATTTTATGGATTCTTTCTATGAATTCTATTTTGAAACTGATAAAAAATATATATGATATACATACATACATATATGTATATTTACGATCGAAAGATTGATCGATCGAAAATGAGACTACTTTACAGTTTTTAAAGGTAAATGGCTAGGCTTGTTCAAAAACTTTTATAAAAAAAAATGTATTTTTTAATGGAATTTCCAAAGCCGTCGTTCAAGTACATATATTAAAAATGTTCCCTATATATGTATATATGAACATCGGCTTCCAATATTTGAAGTTAGCTTTCCTTTCATGGAAATTTTGTTTTAAACTTGTTTCCGTAATTGTACCAAGAACACAAATATATATTCGCGTTCTCGTGTTAATCTACATTAAATAAAAAAGGAATCATCTTCAACCCAATCTTAATGAGTCCCGCTCACAAAAAATAAAATTTTTTGGATAATTTCTTGATGACAAACTATTTAAATGTGTAATCTATACCTGCAAGTCAAAATTCATTCAAATCGGAATATTTTTAAGGAGTTATACCCTTTTTTTTATATATGTACATATATACTTTCAAGATTAAAATTATATATATTATTATAGACTATATAATAGTCTTATTTATAGTATTTCTCTAATCAGTATTTTTACATATGTCAAATTTATTTTAGAACTGTTTTCTGTGTCTTCTCAATGGAAAAACAGACTTTCAAAACCAAAAAAAAAGAACGTTGCTCTGGCGTGGGAAATCCGGGCCCGCGAGTGTAACTTAGTGAAAAGGAGGCCGACCAAAAAAACAACATTCAGAAAAAAAACGTGTATATGTAGGTGTGCTTAGCATACAGAATATATCAGTCATAATTTTGTATGTTATTCTTTATATTAAATGTTTTTTACCTCCTGTCTGCTAGTCACTCAGTTTAATTTTGCACATATCCTGCTTTCCTTTGCACGGGATGTGCCAACTTTGGATATGCCTTAAGTTATGGTATATAACGACTTCACTGTGGCCTCTGAATCGATAGATCTAGTATAACTTTCAACTTTACTTTATAGCAAATGTTAGCAAATTTCTCTTATGGTTTAGAAAATGGTTTTTAATTGAACAATAGGGCAATTTTTAGCTCAGTTTTCAATTTCTAATTTGGCTTGTTTTATTGGCTTTTTTCAAAACAATTAAATTATGCAACAAAAAATGTTTAAAATTTTTTTCTTCTAACCGTTGATTCTTTGGAGCAATGCCCAAACCCCTATCACATGTGCCCAGAAATGTTTTTGCCCGGACTCTGCGCGCTTTGGAGTGATTTTTTGAACTCGCCATTCAGAGACACATAACAATGCTGAAGTAGACTGTAGACTGTAGCAGACGATGGCTGCAAATGAAATAATACCACCTATACGATCTCTCATTGAGATACGCTAAAACCGTTTTGAAAAGATTAAAAAAATTGTTTCAATATAATATTCAATTAAGAAAGGAAAAATTCAACCGCAGCTGAAGTTGATATACCCTTGCACTTATGATCGGATATAAATCGATATGAGAATTTTATTATAAACCAATTTATTAAATTCTGAAAAAAGTCACACGTTGGTATTTTTACCAAATACCATTGCCGACCGTTAAGCTATATGACACCTATAGGATATAGACGGCTGATCCTTATGAAATTTCGGACCCATTTCGGTAGGTCGGAAAAATTGGCAAAAAACAAAAGCCGTAGAAAATTTGCAACCTTTTATCTTGAAACAAGAAAGGAAAGCTAACTTCGGGCGGAGCCGAAGTTGATATACCCTTGCAGTTAAAACCGGATATATATCGCAAACATCGGATTAAAATGGCCGATCCTTATGAGAATATCATAATATAACCAATTTATTACAATAAAAAATCTAAAACAAAGTACCAAGCTTCCATCTTCAAAAATACCAAAGTTGGTATTTTTACCAAATACCATCTCCGATCGTTTAGTTATATGGCAGCTATAAGATATAGTCGGCTGATCGTTATGCAATTTGGTAGGTTGAATTATTTTGCCAAGAATAGCATTCGTACCAAATTCGAATTCTCTAGCTTTAAAAACACTAGCTTTAAAAGATAGCATTTCCGATCAATCAGTTATATGGTAGCTATAGGATATAGTTGGCCGATCCTTATGAAATTTGGTAGATGGTATTATTTTGCCAAAAATAGCTTCCGTACAAAATCTGAACTCTGTAACTCTAAAAGTTATACCATTTCCGATCAATCAGTTATATGGCAGCTATAGGATATAGTCGACTTATATACTGCCGTTCCGACTTATATATGCAAAGGGAAGAAGGGTGTGTGCAAAGTTTCAAGACGATAGCTTTAAAACTGAGAGACTAGTTCGCGTAGAAACAGACAGACGGACAGACGGACCGACGGACAGACGGACATGCTCATATCAACTCAGGAGGTGATCCTGATCAAGAATATATATACTTTATAGGGTCGGAGATGTCTCCTTCACTGCGTTGCACACTTTTGGACAAAATTATAATACCCTCTGCAAGGGTATAAAAACACGAATGTTGGGTCATTTCCGATCAATCAGTTATATGGCAGCCATAGAATATAGTCATGGCGGCCTTTTCGACTTTGCATAAACTGAGTGCTATGAAAAATTATCTTTAAACTGAGAGTCTAGTTTGCGTAGAAACAGACAGACAGACGGACGGACAGACTTATATCAACTCAGGAGGTGATCCTGATTAGGAATATACATACATATTTATAGGGTCGGAGTGGTCTCGTTCACACCAAAATGATAATATTTTTCCAGCCTGTTTAAGATGCCACATAGTTTGAAACTTGTTTAGTTCTAATGTAAATACATATTTAATAAATATGTGCTCAATAAAAACTTTGTTTCATAAAAATATTAAAAACTTATATTATTATTATAATAAAATAATTTTAATTTTGTGCCCTTATTAAAATAATTTAATGCAAAATATAACGGTATTATTATTAAAATGTATTTAATCAAATAGGGCACATATTCCATTTAAATAAAAAGTATTTTAAATTATTTACCTACGTCCATTCCAAGTTTGGGTATCTTACTCAACACTCCGTCTACACGTACATATGTATGTGTGCCAGCGTGCTGTAGTGTAGACTCAGAGTTATGGGAATAGAAAGGTATATAAACAAAGCACCGAACAATCATCTTTCCATTTCTAAAATAAACAATGACAGTCAGATAAATTGAAAATCAATTATTTTTGTAAGCCGTTTTTACCTGAAATTATAGGGAAGCATTAGGGTATGCTCTTTTTTGTCAAAAGCAAATTATTTGGATTTCATTTCAAATTTTAATTTTTTAAAAATTTTATTTGAAATTAAATATAATTGATTCAATTTTTAGTTAATTAAATTTAATTTAAATAATTTACGAATTTTTAAATTTTGTTATTTAATTTTTAGTTTAGTTTAAGTTAAATTATTTATTTAAAATATTTTATAAAATTAAGTGATAGTGTAGGATCGAGCAACAGCATTGAATCTTTCCTAATATTAAACCAACATTGAAATAATAATAAAAACATTGATTGCATGACTAAGCATTCATGAATATATGAAATCAAACCACAATTAAAAATGTCAAGTCGATTCAAGATATTTAAAAATAATATGAGTGAATATGCTGAGCGTTACATAATTTAAACATTTTTTATTGATATTATTTTTATACGTGGCACTCGTAGAGTACAAGAGTACATTGTATTCGTGCGAATGTATGTAAAACGGAGATGGAATCATCTCCGACGTTATATATTCTTGATCAGCATCATCAGTGATGATGTGCATTCATCCAAGTGCATTCGTCCATATGAACGCGTGGATCTTACGCTCTCGAATCTCGTAAAATCTTATAGTCCAAATATTGAGCATTAAGATTCCTAGAAACCAAACGCTGTTTAAGTTCGTTTATAATTTTTACCATGCCCCCTCACGCTCTCTCAAATGCATAGTTCTGTGGCACCAGTGCAAAGAACTGTTTTGAAATAGTTTAGATGCCAAGATTTCCCGATGAGTAATTTTTATCTGTACAAAAAATGTATCGGACCATTGTTATAAAACCTTATAGACTTTTTATTTCTTTTTTTCCTAGGTTTCTTGTTCCAAAAAATACATTATGCACCAACCTTTTTTGAGGAAATACGTATACTTCAAAAGTGTATTCCCTAGATAGGAGACTTCTCCTACCCTATAATGTATACATATACATATTCTTGATCAGGATCAGCTCCTGAGTTGATATGAGCATGTCCGTCTGTTTGTTTCTATGCAAACTAGTGTCGTAGTTTTAGAGCTATTAAAACTTTGCACACACCAAACTTTGCTGGAGTTGCATTTGGCATGAGTGCTATATTTGTCAAAATAATACAACCCACCAAAATTCATAAGGATTGGCCGACTATATCCTATAGCTGCCATGTAAATATACGAAATGACCCAATTTTCGTGTTTTTGAAGATAGAAAGTTGGGTCTTCGTACAGATTCTATATTTAGTCAGTTGATCCCACCCACTCAGGTAGGTCGAAAATTGTATAATGATCGGCCGACTATTAGCTTTCCATTCTTGTTTCTCTTTCTCTTTTTATAAAAAATGTTTAAAAATAAAAAAAACAAGAAAGGAAAGCTAACTTCGGGCGGAGCCGAAGTTGATATACCCTTGCAGCTAAAACAGGATATATATCGCTAAAATCGGATATAGTTGACCGATTCTTATGGGAATATCATAATATAACCAATAAATTACAAGACAAAATCTTAAAAAAAAAGCCCAAACTTCTATCTTGAAGAACCCCAAAGTTGGTATTTTTACCAAATACCATTTCCGATCGTTCAGTAATATGGCAGCTATAAGATATAGTCGGCCAATCCATATGAAACTTGATAAGTCGTATTATTTTTCCAAAAATAGAATTCATAGAAAATCCCAACTTTCTAGCTCGAAGAACACTGAAGTTATGCCATTTCCGATCAATCAGTTATATGGCAGCTATAAGATATAGTCGGCCGATCCTTATGAAATTTGGTAGGTCGTATTATTTTGCCAAAAATAGCATTCGTACAAAATCTGAACTCTGTAACTCTTAAAACACCAAAGTTATACCATTTCCGATCAATCAGTTATATGGCAGCTATAAGATATAGTCAGCCGATCCCGGCCGTTCCGACTTATATACTGCGTGCAAAGGAAAGAAGGGTGTGTGAAAAGTTTCAAGACGATAGCTTTAAAACTGAGAGACTAGTTTGCGTAGAAACAGACAGACGGACAGATGGACATGCTTATATCAACTCAGGAGGTGATCCTGATCAAGAATATATATACTTTATAGGGTCGGAGATGTCTCCTTCACTGCGTTGCACACTTTTGACCAAAATTATAATACCCTCTGCAAGGGTATAAAAATTATTTGGATGATACTGAAGAGGTTACTGAAAAAAGCGGTAACCTTTTCAAATTTAAAACAATAAATGTTTTTCTGAAGAAAACTTTTTTTAATTAATGAAAGCCCTGACTCCAAAATGGTATTCCATTCCAGATTCAGATACGAAATTGTAGGAGTTATATGTCCCAGAGCAAGAGAAACTAGGTGGGAGCACGGGACAAGCGCAGGAGCAACTGGGGGAGGAGCAGGGTTCAGATAAGAAGCAAACTGTGGGCGAAGCAGGGCAGATAACATTAGCAGCGGAAATAGTAAGTGTGAAAATCGCAAAGTGATGAAAATCGCAAAGAATAGACACAGGATGAAAATCCAGAATTAAAAATTTTCTGTTTGCGTCCAAAAGTCTATCAGTTTTGGAGAATTTTGTGTAAGAGTAAAGTAATTTTGATTTACTAAAATGGGGGCTAGGGGAACATTAGAGTCTTCATACAAAATATTTGTCTTCAGCAACATTGTTATCCCGATCTGACAATCCGTTAAAAAGTTATTCAAGAAATTCAATTTTTCTTTTTCTTCTCAATTTAAAAAATAGGGTCAATTTTGTCCATCTGGTTGACGGTTTGTTTCTTTTCCGAAAAAAGTTTGAAAAAAATAAATTTTTTTTTATTTTCATTTTTATGAAAATTTTTAATTCATTTTTATTTTCCAAGAATTGTAATACACTTTTTCTTAATTTGTACCTTTATAAAAATTCATCAACACGGTTTAAATTCAAGATTTTATAATTTAAGAAGAAGTGAAGCTACCAAAACATACATTACGTAATTTGAAATGTTTTTTAATTGTCTAATTCACTTCTAAATAGTAAATAAAGTAAGTTAATTTACTTCTAAATAGAAAACCAAATGTCTAAATAACTTTTTTCGGCTCGAGGTTAATTGTAATATATTCATATTTTGGTCATTACCGGCATATGACTATATATCCTAAAGCTACCATATAACTTGTTACTTGTTATATAAATATTTAATTTTGTATACCTATATAGTTTTTTTCGACACCAAAATTGATATCAGGTATTTAGGCTTGGAACTCAGGTTCGTCACCGGTCATTCACCGGTCAGTTTCTATGATAGCTATATAAAAAAAATTTAAATTTGATCTGCATGCATCTCCGTAGCTTTTAGTCGCAGAGAAAATGCTTCATTTTAATCTTTATAATTGGAAAAAAAAAAACCTTTCAAGTCATGTAGTGAAAATTTTTATTTATATTATGATTCTTAAAAATGTGTTCAATATATTTTGCACCGAATAAAGGCAGCTTTAAAACGGAGAAAATAACAATATACAATTAAAAATGTCCACAATACATTTGTGGACATTTTTAATTGTATATTGTTATTGTATTGTTACACTGAAGTTATTGCATATCCGATAGTATATATAAACAGTTTTTTATTTTTAAAATTGTATAGTTTTAAGAATATAAAATATATTTTAAAGCCAAAAATTTGGAAAATACTTTCAGTATCTCGTCTTATGAGCTCATCAGCCAGTGGAACAATGAGCCATATGGGAAATATGAGTGGACTAGCAGCATGCAGCGTCAGCGACACAAAACCGCTACAGTTTCCCTTGGCCCAAAGGCGAAAACGAAGGGTCTTGTTTACCCAAGCTCAGGTTAGTAAAAAAAAGGTTAACAAATAAAAAAAACCATCATCTACATTATTGGGTTCTGTAAAAGACCACCTACTATTGACGTGAATTTTATGGATATACATATAATATGTATGTATGGTGCGAATATGGATATCGATCTTGCCATCGCCAATTTATATGATCAGAGTTTGGGGTTGTCAAACTCGTTGGATTAATGTCTTACAGGATAAGAGCTTACAGAAATAAAAATAACACGTTGCTCGATGATTTGATTTAATTTTTGGTTTTGGTTCCATAGTCTTAACTATTGTTTTCTGAATAAACTCTGAATTTGATTAGGTGGGCAATGTGAACGTTGGCTCGTATTTTCCAAAGCGTCACCACTACTTAATTCTGTTTTCGATCGAATTATTCTTATCACTTTTTATAGTCTTGCAGAGAGTATTATCTTTTTGATCAAAGTGTTCAACGTATTGTAAGAGACATCTTCGTACCTATTCTTTATCAGGATCACCTCCTGAATGGATATACGCATGTCCGCCTATCCGCTGCTACCCGAAAAAGTCTCTGATTTGAAAGTGGTGTAGAGTGGTAAAGTTCTTGGCTGGTGTGTGGAGTAGGAAATTTTAACATCGGGCTCGAGACAACCCGTTTTGTTTCATTTCAGTTGTTTAACATTTTTAATATTTATATTTTAATTGTATTATAGTTTTGTCAAAAGAGATTATAAAAGAGATCAAAAGAGATCGTCCTATTAATTTTGATACCCTTGCAGAGGGTATTATAATTTTGGTAAAAAGTGTGCAACGCAGTGAAGGAGTCATCTCCGACCCTATAAAGTATATATATTCTTGATAAGGATCACCTCCTGAATTGATACATACGAGCATTTCCGTCTGTCCGTCTGTCTGTTTCTACGCAAACTAGTCTCTCAATTTAAAGCTATCGACTTAAAACTTTGCACACACTTATATCCTTTGAACGCATTATATAAGTCGGAATGGCCGAGATCGGCTGACTATATCCTATAGCTGCCATATAACTGATTGATCGGAAATGGTATTTGGTAGTATCCGATGTTTGCGATGTATATCCGGTTTTAATTGCAGGAGTATATTAACTTCGGCCCATCCCGAAGTTAGCTTTCCTTTCTTGTTTTCGTTATCACTGTGGTATAACTCTAACTCACGCCAGTGCACATGGTGGCGAAAAGCATGCCTTAGCTTGGGCGTGAAACACTATACATACGTAGATAGCCGCAGAATTTCAAATTTTTTTTGTGCGTCAATTGGGTCTAACGGGTCCTTGAGATTCCGTAACTTTTGATATATCGTTGATATTATATCGCTTATATGTGGGATAAGTCTAGAACGTAAGATATGGTCCATGAGTGGAGCTACCAATTTTGTTACAATTTACAGCTGTGAACACACATGTACATTACACATTACTTACATTATATAAAAATGTACGGTTCAAAACATTGTGTTTTGGAGTTTGGCCTTGTAATTGAAGTGTTCCTTTACCCGGTACTCGTAGAGTTCTAGCCTCGTACTAGTATTATAAATTGTATTCGTGTAAATGTATGTAGCCTAGAGAAGGAATATATATATAATATATATATATTCTTGATCAGCATCAACAGCCGAGTCGATATAGCCGTGTCCGTATAAACGCGTGGATGTAAGAGAGTATAAAAGATACAGCAGAGGAAAAACAATTTTTTGCTAATTTTTGTTAAAGTGTAAGTAGAAGAGAAGAGTAATATTGTAAGAGTAATATTATTGGAAACCTGAGTGTAGCCGTTCTTCCTTGTTAGAGTTAAAGAGTTTGTATTTTATTAAATATTAATAATTAATTAATTATTAATTAATTCTTCTTAATTCTTAATTCTTCCAAATTTTATAAGGATTGACCGACTATATCGTATAGCTGTCATCAGTGGCGGATTTGTGGTTTTTATGAGTGTAGGCTACTTTATTTCCGCCGCCCTATGTACCTATGTACATCCTCTGAAATCAAGTGACCGTCCCCTAATATCTTCCGCCCTTAGAACGCTGCCGCCCCTAGGCCACGGCCACTGGCTGTCATATAACTGGTCGCTAGAAAATGTCTCAACATTCGTGTTTTTAAAGATACATACATAGAAAGTGAGAACTTCCAACAGTTTCTACATTTTGAACAACTGATCCGATCTACACAATTTTGTAGGGATCGGCCTATACCTTATATCTATCAGATAACTGAACGATTCGAAATGACCCAAATTTGGTATTTTTGAATATACATATAAGCTTGGGACTTTTGGAAATACACATAAACATGTCCGATCTTAGCTGCTTCGAAGTATATAAACTTCGGATCCGCCCGAAGTAACATTTCCTTTCTTGTTTTAAATAAAATTACTAAATAAAATTAAACCAAAAAAGAAAAAATGTATGCCTTGCTTTTGCATTAATTATTTTTTTTTATCAAAAAGAATTTTTATCATAATCAACTTAATTGAATTTTAAGATTAACAATCTTGTATCCTCAAAAAAAACCATTATTGATAAATTATTGATAAAAAATCTAAGAAAAAAAATAACGGTGACGAACCCGCTAGCACCACTCTAAATAACAGATATCCATTTCTGTAACGAAAAATACAAAATAGGTTTATAAAACTACTCATTAAGAACTATATTTATTATATTTTGTAAATACAGGCACGTGCCGTCTAGGAATAGTTTTTTATGCTTCGTTTACAGTGTTCTCTGATCTCGGATTCGAAAATGCTAAAAAAAAAGGTCTAAAGCCAGCATCCCAACAGTCAAGGACACTTTGCCTAAGCTTGGTTATGCGATAAATAAAATTTGCATTTGCACTATCTTCAATTTGAAAGATAGAAATTAAATTTGAAACCTGGTGGGTCATATTATTTTGCTAAATATAGCACTGACGCTAAATCCGACCCCTCGAACTTTAAAAACATTAACGTTATACCATTTCCGATCAATCAGTTATATGGCAGCTATGGGATATAAACGGTCGATCCCGGGTGTTCCGACTTCCATGCTGCGTGCAAAGAAAATAAGGCTTTAAAACTGAGACTACTTTGCGTAGAAACAGACAGACGGACATGCTCATATCAACTCAGGAGGTGATCCTGATCACGAATATATATACTTTATTGGGTCGGAGGTGTCTCCTTCACTGCGCTGCACACTTTTGACAAAAAATATAATACCCTCTGCAAAGGTATACAAATTTGTCAGATAAAGACGGCCTATTATAGGACTATCTATTAAAAATATTTTTATTAAAATAAAGTAAATTTACTTCATACAAAAATGTTTTTTTTTTTCAAAAAGTATAAAAATAAATAAAAATAAAATAAAAACCCATAGAATAGTGGTTTTTGGTTTCTTTCTAGGATTTAAAGTTTCACAATTTATGCTTTATACAATTTACAGAAATTTGAGAGTAAACAAGAAAGGAAAGCTCGGGCGGTGCCGAAGTTGATATACCCTTGCAGTTAAAACCGGATATATATCGCAAACATCGGATAAAGTTGGCCGATCCTTATGAGAATATCGTAATATAACTAATTTATTACAATAAAAAATCTAAAACAAAGTACCAAGCTTCCATCTTCAAAAATGCCAAAGTTATTATTTTTACCAAATACCATTTCCGATCGTTCAGTTATATGGCAGCTATATAGTCGGCCGATCGTTATGAAATTTGCTAGGTTGGATCAACTCACCAAAAATATAATCTGTACGAAGTTCCAACTTTCTATCATAAAAAACTCAAAAATTGGGTAATTTACGATTGTTAAGTTATATGGCAGCTATAGGATATAGTCGACCGATCTTATGAAATTTGTCAAAAATAGCATTCGTACTAAATTCGAACTCTCTATCTTTAAAAACACCGAAGTTATAGCCTTTCCGATCAATCAGTTATATGGCAGCTATAGGATATAGTCGGCCAATCCCGACCGTTCCGACTTATATACTGCGTTTAAAGGAAAGAAGGATGTGTGAAAAGTTTTAAGACGATAGCTTTAAAATTGAGAGACTAGTTCACGTAGAAACTGACAGACGGCCAGACGGACATGCTCATATCAACTTAGGAGGTGATCCTGATCAAGAACATATACATATATTATAGGGTCGGAGATGTCTCCTTCACTGCGTTGGCCACTTTGGACCAAAATTATAATACCCTCTGCAAGGGTATAAAAATGCAAAAGAAAAATTTGTGTTGCCTGTGGCCGAAAATTACTTTCGTTTCTTTATTTTCATTTTATAAGTAATTAGTATATTTCGGCTAATGAAATTCTAGTAGACACGAGCCCGGCATTTCCTAACAAAAAACGGGATTTAACTGCAAGGGTATATAAGCTTCGGCTCCGCGTGAAGTTAGTTTTTTTTTCTTATTTTTCCTTTACTTAAGTTTTTTTTAAGAATTTTATATTAGTTGTAGTATGCTTAAGTCGCTTTAGCGGCTTAAATAGTAAACAGACCTAAAGGGCGATATGAAAGGAAAGAATATGAAAAGTTTTTCAAACAAATGAATATCTGTTTTTAGTATGTATAAGTATATACATATATTTTACGCATTCATGCATGTTTATTTTGTGTACATAACATACATACATAAATGCCCGAACGGTAGTGGGAAAGTTACGGTATGGGCATTTGCCCAAAGTAAGCATGAGCGCAAACGTATTTATATTTGTTTCGACCTTCAAGTGCAGAGTAAATATTAAATTTTTCATAAATTGAAATTTCTTCGTCCTTTACTGTATTTTAGCGACAAATAAATAAAAATGTATATACATATTTTTTTTAAGATACCCTTCAAAGTATTGTATGTATGTGTATAACAAGAAAGGAAAGCTAACTTCGGGCGGAGCTGAAGTTGATATCCCTTGCAGTTAAATCCGGATATATATCAAACATCGGATATAGTTGGTCGATCCTTATGAGAATATCATAATATAACCAATATGATATATATTATTACAATAAAAAATCGAAAAATGTCTCAAACTTCTACCTTTTAAACTATCCTTATGAAATTTGTTGGGTCGTAACAACTGACTATAAATAGCACTCATGAAAAATACGATGCTATACCATTTCCGATAAATCAGCTATATGGCAGATATAGGAGATAATCGGCAGATCTCGGCCGTACCGACTTATATATTGGAAAGGAATGAAGGGTGTATGCAAAGTTACGATAGCTTTAAAACTGAGAGACAAGTTTGCGTAGAAACAGACAGCCGGACGAACATGCTCATATCAACTTAGGAGGTGATCTTGATGAAGAATATATATACTTTAAAAGGTCGGAGATGTCTTCTCTACTGAGTCATTTCCGATTGCATAAAGCATATATGTATATGGTCAGCAGCCAATAGCCGAATAAATATTTCCATGACGGTATGATCGCGAAGATCTCAGAGACTACAAAAGATAGAGCTATAGAATTTGACATGAAGACTTCTTTATTACCCACGCAGTTTCCGCCCCTAAAAATCGCATATTTTTGTAGCCCCAGAAAATTAATAGTACAGAAAATAATACATTTTTTCATTCATTTAAAAAGGGAAGCTATAGGATACAGTCGTCCGATCTTTATAACATTTTGTACAAATCTGTAGACAATAAAGAATTTAGACTAAAATTTTAATATTTTTTACAAACGTTATAGATTTACTAAAATGCAAGATTAAATTATATTTTTGCTAATACTAAAACTCATCTTGAGAAAAGATGTTTAGTTCTATTTTTTCACTCATGATACTTTGCCGAAATATTTCGTATTTCTTTTCCATAGAAATTACCAGTATTTCCCATTTCCCGTACTAATACCTTTTCGCAAGTTTAGGATCAACTATTTTTAAATGTGAATACATGAAAAAATTAAAAAATCTAGCCGATATGAGGACTCTCAATGATAAGTATGTGTAATAATATGTTTGTTTTTATTTAAACTGTTTTCAGGTCTATGAACTGGAAAGAAGATTTAAACAGCAGAGATATCTCTCCGCACCTGAACGAGAACATTTGGCCAGTCTTATTCACCTAACGCCAACACAGGTATGTTTATGTCGTAGTTTTAAAGATCTATAAAAATATACATATATGCATTTTCAATAAATTTTTAAAATAAGTTTAGAGCATGAAATGAAACCTAACTTCCATACGAAGTTAATATACTCTTTTAGATATATTTTTCGCAGATCAGCCGAAATTTTATTATTAAACGAGAAAGGAAAGCTAACTTCGGGTGGAGCTGAAGTTGATATACCCTTGCAGTTAAAACCGGATTTATATCGCAAATATCGGATATAGTTGGTCGATCCTTATGAGAATAGCACAATAAAACCAATTTATTACAATACAAAATCGGTCGGAGATGAATCCTTCACTGCGTTGCACACTTTTGACCAAAATATTAATATATATAATACTCTCTGAATTGATATAAAAATCAAGTTATATGGCATCTATAGGATATAGTCGGCAAGTCCTTATTTTCTATGTCGACAGAATTGACCGAATTCAAAGAAAATCCCAACTCCCTAATTCTAAAATCGCCAAAGTTATTGCATTTCTCATCAATAAGTTAAATGGTAGTTATTGAATTCCGAGGGACACTTGCGTAAAACCAGACAGACAGACGGTAATATTCACTGGGTCTTCACATTAAAATTAAAATTACCAAACTATACTAGTTTATTTACAATATAAGATTGTGTTTTCAATATCAGTTTTTATAGAATGCACTTCAGTAATCAAATATAAGAGCACACAAAAACAATAAATACCACTTAACACATAATTGTCATTAGGTTAAGAAATTACTTTTGCGGTGCGCACAAATTGTTCAAGCAGCGACGTGTTACAACAATAAAAACATTTGAACTGTATTGTCACCCTGAAATTGTATTATGTTAAAATTCTGTTCCTACCCACATAAACGTGGATGCTACTTCTCCCTTAATAAAGCAAATAAAAAAGTATTCAGCTCTGTGCCTGTTTTTGAAAGATAGAAGTGCATTAGGGGACAATGAAAAAATAATACATTTTAAACACACCCCTAAAAGTAGATAGAAAAGTGGTCATTGTTTGATCATGCTCTTTATAAATAATAGGCATGAGCATTGTGTAAATATAAAGGTGAACACCAGAAATTATAAAACTATAGAAGTTTATTCACATGAATTTAATGGAATCGGCGTTCCAAATTAATTTGGTTTACCTATGTATTTTTTTGTTTGCAAATAATTTAAGATGTAGTAGATTTTTAGAGTTTTGGTTTATATTCAAGTACCAATGGGAACCACGTGAATAACCCAAATACATATAAAATTATATGTATATCTAGAACTATTTATGTTAAAAGTAAAAAGAATCAAAAAAAATCAAACCCTTACGTAGAACTGTTTCTGGATATAAGTTTGTTATAAAAGAAATGGTAAAAATAAAGTTAAATTCTCAATTATAGCGAAACTGTAACGCTTTTATCTAAAATATTTGGCTGCATAGTAGGCCCTATATATCCTTAGGGTGGTGAAAAGTGTGCAGCACAGTGAAGGAGACATCTCCGGCTGAAGTATTCTTGTATATATTCACATATTGAAGTATATATTGTTGCGACTGTCTGATTCTACTCAAATTAGATACTTAGTTTTAAAGCTATCTACTCAAACTTTGCACAAACGTTTCTGTAGCTGCAATATATCATAATTGACCAAAAATGCTATAACTTTGTTGCTTTTTAATCTAGAGATGTGACATTTTTTTAAATTTCTGTCGGCTGAACTTCAAGAGAGCTTTCTTTCTTGTTCATATATGATATGAAATGTTCTTAAATTATGTTGAAAAACGTATGGAACCTATAGACATTTTTTTCTGAAATTAAAAACAAGTAAGGACGACTTACAAGCAAGTCGAGTTTTTCTACTATAGGTACCCAGTAATTTTCCTTGAACTACACGATCTCTTTATGAACAAGCCTTAGGGGCTTGTCCAGAAACCAGAAGAAAAATGAAATAAAAGGTATAGTTAAATATAAAATATAAAAATATTAAAATAGTTTTTTTTATCAAAACTTAACCAAAAAAATATTCAAACTCCAAAGATTAACGGGTATCATATAGTCATTAAACTCGACTTGAGCTGAAGATTATACATACATATCTTATATTGTAATTTTGGATAATGTTTATCTAGGGCTTATTAATAAAATGTATTTATTAGTTAATTTTTATTCACACACTTTAATTTCTTTGTAGGTAAAAATATGGTTTCAGAATCACAGATATAAATGTAAAAGACAAGCTAAAGAAAAGGCAATGGCAGAGCAAAATCAACATAATCAGGTAATTTTGATATATAATATATGTATTACCCAAATTTTAGGAGATTCAACACGTTTTTGGCCGACAGGGTTGTAGATAGACGATAGATAATGGTGTTTTGCTGTGGCGTTGCTGTATGGTGTAGCAAACAATTGGTTCTTAGAATAGTAGCTATGTCTTTTATTTCAATTCCAAGTACTCGTAGACCAAAAGGGTATGTGGCATTCGTGCGGCAGAGAGAATCACTTCATAAAATATTTAACAGCCGAAAGGTAAATCGAGGTATTTCCGTCCGTCTTGTTTTTGAATGGTTTTTGAGATAGAGCTATATGAAAATTCCGATAACACTAACGAAGTTAAAGCCAGTGGTGGATGCCAAACCAAATATACCAATTTATGGTAGTTATAGTTCTAGACATTTATATCATGGGCATTATTTGTCTTTTAAATCATAGAGTAAAAGAAAATAACTCAAGAGAAAAGCTAACTTCGGGCGGAGCCGAAGTTTATATAACTTTGCAGTTAATTGGAATTGCATATTTCATGGTATATGAACATACATATATAAAAAGCATATAAATTAATATATCGCAAATACCGGATATAGTTGACCGATCCTTACAGAAATTTTTGAATCAGACATACCCCGGGAATAAAACTGTTTTATTAAATTGTTAAATTTGAAAAATTTTCTTAAATTTTTTAGGGAAATTTAAGTTGTGTTTTACTATGCATTTCAAATATATAAAAATATTTTTATGTAACAAATAATATGTTTTTTTTATTAAATTTGTATTTTAATTGAAGTCGGCAAGTTCTCCAAGACGTGTTGCTGTACCAGTCCTTGTTAAGGATGGAAAACCATGCGCTGGAAATAACAATACCAATCAAACACAAACACATGGAAACAACACGACAGCGTCAGGCAATAATAGTGGAACCAGTAGTGGAAATCCAAATAGTGGAGGGGTATCGGTAACTGCAAATGTCAGCAGTGGACTTAACCTAATAACAGGAGAAGCTCCTAACTCACACTCACCAGATACATCTTCTTCCTTAATAGCTAGTTATGGGACTGTTGGAGGTTCCAATGTTGCTATGTTACAGCAACCCTGCAATAATACTATTATGACTAATAGCTTAGCAATGGCATACCGAAACCAAAATAATTTTATTTCTAATGGACATCAACAACAATGTGGTGGCTACTTGCCTTTGCAAGGCAGAGCATGGTAAAATAAATTGTTAGAGTAAATTGTTTAAAGTAAAAATCATGTACTCTCTTCGGTTTGACTTAATAAAGATACAAAGTATATCAGAGTAGTGTTATAATTAGATCAAAAATATTTCCAATTAAGAGAATTCGGTATAATAAAAAGTTCATTGAATGTGAGAGTATGTAAGTAATTGAAACTGAAGGACTTAGGGTTTTAAGCATAATATTGTAGATTCATTAAATGAAATATATGTATGTATCGCAAATTACATCAACTAATTTAAAAAAACAACTCGTTTATTCTAAATATAAGACCGTTTATTTTTTAAGTGTATATAAATAGGCCAATAAATTTAATAATGTCAATAGAATATATATTAAAATGAAAAAGGTAAAAACAGTCAAAACCATTATCAGTGCGAATTTTTTTTCCATTTTCACAAATTTGGGGCTCTAGAAATGTTGCGCTGTTGCTATTTGTTTTGGTATCGGCTGATTCCCAGCGAATCTCCACAGGATATACAAAGCATGCAATTATAGAAGATCAATTATATGAATAATTAAGTTATTTACTAACTTTTATACTGCCAAACGACTCAAAAGCAAGTTTAACTTTGTTCAACATATGTTAGTACTAGGGCAAAATTACGCAAGTCAACTTGAAAATCTACGCAAAATCCACTATGTTTATCAATTCTATGTTTAATTTAAAAAAAAACCAGAAAGGAAAGCTAACTTCGGGCGGAGCCGAAGATATATGGCAGCTATAGGATATAGTCGGCCGATCCCGGCCGTTCCGACTTATATACTGCGTGCAAAGGAAAGAAGGGTGTGTGCAAAGTTTCAAGACGATAGCTTTAAAACTGAGAGTTCGCGTAGTTCGCGTAGAAACAGACAGACAGACAGACAGACGGAAAGACGGACAGACGGACATGCTCATATCAACTCAGGAGGTGATCCTGATCAAGAATATATATACTTTATAGGGTCGGAGATGTGTCCTTCACTGCGTTGCACACTTTTGGACAAAATTATAATACCCTCTGCAAGGGTATAAAAAGAGTAAATAATAACGGGCCAAGATGGCTTCTTTGAGGGACGCCAGATGTAGCACGGACCAGACGGTAATGTATGTTTTTAAATAAGACTATTTGTGTCCCAAGAGGTCTGAAGAAAATCCCAGCATATTCAGTTTACTCAGCAAGAGTGAGTGATTGACTGAATCAATTGCTTTGCTAAAGTCTGTGTAAATTACATCGGTTTGATATCCCTTACGAAAGCCTTCTATGACAAAGGATGTAAACTCCAATAAGTTCGTGGTGGTGGAGCGACGCTTAATAAAGCCATGCTGGAGCCATGTAATTAAAGTACAGTACAATTTTTCTAATGTGACGTTAAGATCAGTGCATGCCAGAATATCGGACCAATCATATGTATCGATAGGGCTATTAAGTTTTTGAAAATCAGCTTTACGGAAACAGCGGATATTATTTGCCACACATGGATTCTCCTGATCGATACCAGAAATTCGATTGAAACCTCAAGCGTTGGGTGATATAGATTCTCTGGGGTTGAATGCGGGAAAGCTTTGGAGAGAGGGTACGAATTTCTAACTTGATTTATTTGACCTAGGGACATGTCACACATGTCCGCGGTGAAGTCATGGTGCGGGATAAGTGATAAAGATGGTGAGTTATCGACATTGGACCACTTTAATTGTGGGATATTAAAGTCACCCACAGCTAAAAGCTGGTCACGATTAAAAACTGATGGAATAGCGGGCAAATGATGCCAACATGTGGGCGGTTCATGCGGTATATATAAACATGTAATGTATAACGATTTAGCGGACAAAGTGATTTTAATGCAAATAAATTCTATGTCACCAAAACTCCTGTGATTTCATCTTTTGAGAAGCAAGTTGGGAGTCAACCGAAATGAGGACTCCACCCCCCCTTCGCTGAGGTCGATCCCGTCTAATAGTGGTTTACTTATTTGGAAAAACTTCGGAGCTAAAGATCTCCGGCTTTAACCAAGTTTCTGTAAAGACTATAATATGGGATGCAAAGAGAGATCTATATATATCAGAATATAGTTTGGGGAGTTTGCTACGTAGCCCCCTAGTATTCTGAAAGGTAAGTGTTAGTGACGATACTAGTTTTTTAGGTTAGTGGACAAAGAAGAGGTGGAAGGTTGGTCCGTGGTTCCGATATGGGCAAGTTTTACTCCCACTGGTTTTAAAACGTTTAACTTTACAGTACTATGATCATGTTCTTAGACGAAAATGTTCTCTGGCCAAAAACTGGGTGAACAAATCGTCTTGACATCAGCGCGGGCAAAAAAATTTTAAAAAAAAAGGGCCCCCAAAAAATATATTTAAAATTTTATAAAATCCCCCCCCCTTTAATTTAATTTTTTTTTTTTTTTTTAATAATAAAAAAAAAAAAACCCAAATAATAAAAGGAAAAAAAAAAAAAAAAAAAAAAAATTTAAAAAAAAAAAAAAAATTTTTTTTTTTTGTTTCCCTTAACGTTTTTGAAAAGGAAAAAAAAAAAAAAAAAACAAACGGAGGGAGAGGGAGAAAAAAAAAAAAAAAAAAAATTTAAATTTTTTTTTTTCTTTTTTTTTTTTTAAAAAGTTGTTTTTTTTTTTTTTTTTTTTTTTTTTTTTTTTTTTTTTTTTTTTTTTTTATTTTATAAAAATTTATAAAAAAAAAAAAATTCAAAATCAACATCAGTTTCTGTAACTCGGGTACTCGAATCTTGAAAGAAGACGTTCGCCTTAAGGGGCCCATCCACAGGCGAGCATGTTGTCGAACATGAATTTCATGAAATATGAAATTCTACTACCTACTTGAATTTTATTTTCCCACCAACTAGAGCCAACATGCGTGCGAACATCATTTTTCGATAAATTTTCTAGTAATCAAAATGTCAACGGACAACGACAGCGGCTCTGTAATTGTACTGATGGCAATTAATATTTGCTTAGCAAAAAAAAAATATAGTTTATATTAATTGTATAAATTATTTACTTATTTTGCGCTGCGCAAAATCGGTACTTAACGTTTTTCCAACTGACGTTTGTGCCAATATTGCCATCCATGGGCGAGCATCCGGTCTTGCCAAATCTATTCAAAATGTCGTTGATTTAGTTTGTTTGTGACATTAAAGTTCTGTGGTTATTCTTCTGATCTTGACTCAAAGATCAGAGTTGATTCAAAGTTCATATTTTACCAACTCCGTTTATTTGAGCTGTTTCTTTATTTGCCAAGTGCAGTTTCTTATCGATGTTTTTCATGTTATCAAATGAAACAGGCGTTGGCGGTTTCGCATCCGACTTTTGTGAAGTCCGTCCCAAACCGGAACCTCCTGATTTAAAAGATTTATTTTTCAATGTGGTGAATTTAACATTTTTGAACTTCCACGACTTCACCGCGGTCATGTTTGTTTTGTCACTCGGTCAAATTACCCACGAAAGAAATTCGTTAGGTCAACAGATGGACTTGTGATTCGTTTCAGGTCCAAATGGAATTACACTTTTTTTAGAAAGTGGCCCATTTGTAACCCTGAGGATCCAAATCACGCCGCTTTTAAAATTTCAATCGGACCAATACTTTTACCAACCTTAAAACACATAAATTAAATTTCTTCCGCAAGGCTGACTTTATGAAACTAAATAAGTTATTTTGGAATTTGATTGAACCTATCTTTAAATTATTTAAATTTACCTTTGACTTATTCTTTGACTCCTGCGTGCAATGGAAATATTCGTCCTTTTCAACATATCCGTCTTGTTACACAAAGCATCTATTAAATTTTAAGAACATTAAAAATAGACTCTTATCAATAATTACAATTAATAGCTGGGTTCCACACTTGATATCGCTAGCGGTGACACCTTTATGGCAAATTCACTGCGAAAAATTGTACTCGTAAGCGAAGGCAGCATTCCCCGAGCTGATAAAAATTAGGCCGGCTTTGTTTCGATGATAGTGACAGTGTCCAATTCAAACAGTTCACTCCTGACGCATCGGTACATTTTCCAGATGTCTCCCGTAATGGCCCCTCATTGCAATCGAAGCCTTCAAAAGATGTGCAGCAACTTGGGCTGGGTAATTGATACAGATCTCAGCACGTCATTCAACACGTCCTTTTTTAAAACACAATGGTGCGGAAAGAAGTAAGGGCTAGTTACGCTCGCATCAGCCGGGACTCGACACATAGGCCCCAACTCCTAATACTCCTTTATGAATGCAGCATATTTTTCCTTTAATTGAGAATGGCGGCAGAGATTCCTCGAGAAAAAGAAATCATCGCAGAAATCATCGCAGGAGGAAGCCTCACAGAGTAAGCGCCGGACTCGAGCCGAGAAGCGTGTCACAAAATGTACCTCGCAACCCAACTTTACCTTTTTCCATTTAATAATAAGCTCAGAGCAGACTTTGATTTCCCAAAACTGGCGAAGCCATCATGCAGGCTTTTGCTCTTCGCAACATCCATTTGGGCACTGACAACGAGTGACCCTCTTTCCACGGTGTGGATGGAAAAACTATGAATCAGCCAAAGTAACGTTGACCAGAATATTTCAACTGGAGCCATCCGAGCATAAACTTTAACATGCGGAGGTGTAGTCGTCAGCTGTAAAAAGTTATGCGACGGAAACCTTCTCCTAAAAACAAAAATCATTAAACAAGCTAAAAAACACCTCAAACTGACGAACATACTCCACATACCCGTATCAGTCTCCGAACGCCGAACGCTAAACTAATCAAAGGGTAAAATATACCCCAACGATCTGATTCCGTACAATAAAAACCATCCCAGAGACAGAAACTGCCCAGTATTTCTTAACCATAATGAAGTACAAGCCATCGAAAACCTCCAAAAAGTAGACAACAAATCGGCCTGGTCCATCTACAGGAAGATAAGCCAGCATGACCGATGCAACCAGCATCGGTTGCAAGCTCAACTCAAAACAACATACCCCATCCACATCGTTAAATCTACTACTATTTACTCTACTCTGCTTAAATCTAATACTAAATCTAGATATAAATATGACACTTAAGGTATTATGACACAATTGAACATAAAAGGTTACATGAATAACTATAGGGAATTACAACTATTTATATATACCTTAAACTACCTTGATATTCACTTTAGCAACATACTAACTGACATAACTACTTAGGTTCTTGCCTCTCAAGCCTAGAGAAATGCAAGCAACATATATAGGAAATATAACTGTAGGTGCAGACCCACTACATCAGGATTCAATATATCAGATGTTAACACCCTCAAAATAATTAAAACTCTCTCTCTAGCACAGTGGGGGGCAAATACTCATTTTACATATCACGTGTGCATAGGGTCGGAAATTCTGTCGCAGCGCTGCCGGCACACTAACAGTGTGAGCACTTTAAAATTTTTTTAGAAGCTCTTTCATTTTTTCTCATTTTGACTCATTTGACAGCCCAAACTTAAAAATCAAAATGTTTCCACTAAGAAAAAGTTTCTCGGAAAATGGGTTGGAAAAAGTTTCCTCCATAGAAAATATAGATAGATATTTTTATACCCTTGCAGAGGGTATTATAATTTTGGTCAAAAGTGTGCAACGCAGTGAAGGAGACATCTCCGACCCTATAAAGTATATATATTCTTGATCAGGATCACCTCCTGAGTTGATATGAGCATGTCCGTCTGCCTGTCCGTCTGTCTGTTTCTACGCAAACTATTCTCTCAGTTTTAAAGCTATCGTCTTGAAACTTTGCACACACCCTTCTTTCCTTTGCACGCAGTATATAAGTCGGAACGGCCGGGATCGGCCGACTATATCCTATAGCTGTCATATAACTGATTGATCGGAAATGGTATAACCTTGGTGTTTTTAGAGTTACAGAGTTCAGATTTTGTACGAATGCAAAATAATAGAACCTACCGAATTGCATAACGATCAGCCGACTATATCTTATAGCTGTCATATAACTAAATGATCGGAGATGGTATTTGGTAAAAATACCAACTTTGGTATTTTTGAAGATGGAAGCTTGGAACTTTGTTTTAGATTTTTTATTGTAATAAATTGCTGTAATAAATTCAATCCGATTTTTGCGATATATATCTGGTTTTAACTGCAAGGGTATATCAACTTCGGCTCCGCCCAAAGTTACCTTTCCTTTCTTGTTTTATTTGTTTATGAACTGTTGCTAGCCAAGCTTTCGTTAAAATAAAACACACTATTTTAGTGCACATTCCAACTTTTGAATTAACGAAAAACGAAATAAAAACTACGTTTTTTTCGCTCAGTGAATGCTCTGCTCTCATTGTTTTTCTCTGCTACGCTTACACTCAAATTTTAAACATGTGCACAGTGGTCGAGCTTGTATGGAACCGCGGCCATAAATACTTATAGATGTGCTATCGCTATGAAACTTTCACCAAAAATCTAGAAAAATATTGTAAACATATGATAAAAAAAATTTACCAGATCGTGCCACTATATCCTATAGCTTCCATAGGAACGACTGCATCAGTGCTGGCGCTTTCATGAGAGAACAGTCATAAAATCACTTCTAATGGTCAGATCAGGCTAATATTTCTACTGTAAGTTATTTACAAACATAATAGTAAAATAAAAAAATATTGGAGTGATTTCTTAACTACTCCCCCACGACAAACTCCTCAAAAAAAAAGTATGATAACAAAAAATAGTTTAATGCATTTAAGTAGAATATACATAATTATACATAATATACAAATACATCATTTTTAAATTATTTCATTTAGTAATGAAATGGTTGTCTCTAGCAGCGGTGATTTTTGAATATAAGTAACTTTTCTTTGCCCACTAATAAATGGGTCGGAGCTTAAAAGCAATCTGTTTAGTAGATCTGTATTTGAGGCGACTCGTGAAATTTTGCGCGTATGTTGCAATCGGAATTTTTTAATATCCTTAATTCTCGCCTCAGCGGCTTCTTCAGAAAGCTCTCCAATCGATAATAAGGAGTGTTTTATAACATCAGGAGCATGTAGTAAAACTTTATGAACCGATGGGGGGAGATAAAACCAGGGATAGTTATCAATCAGCTGCTTTGCGGTTTCTAGAGCATAGTCGCCAAATTTTGATGAATTTATTTTGTAGCCCGAAGATAGCGCTTGCAACAAAGTTGCGACTCTAATTATTAAATTCTTATCAATTCCCGTTATGTCGGAAGATATTTCAGGATTATTAAAGAATTTTCTGGCTGTGTTGCCATCATTCGATGTACCGCTTCCTCCAGCTCTGGGTTGATCAACTATTAGACCCATTTTATCCCTGAACTCATCTTGAATACATTTTTTTCTCAATGCAATCCTATCTTTTGCCTCTTGGGATCGAATTTGCCATACTTTTTCGTCCAATCTATACGATAAGTGAATAAAATATTCAAAAAATCGAATATACGCATGAAGCGGTGAAAGCCCAAACTCAAATCGCTCCTCATGAACTTCTTTTTTTAAACAAACTTCTAGGTTGTTCATTTCTGTTGGCTTGGCATTACATATGTAGCATTTTGTGGATGTTGTTTCACTTAATGCATTACATACTTTACCATCAACCATGGTAAGTTGCAACGAATGTTCGATATGAATATTTCGATTTTCCATTTCAAATTGGCTAGTTTTAAGGTTATCAATCTTGTATTCGAAATACGCTTCTTCATCCAGGCAAAGCTTAGTCGTCTCCTTTTTAAATTGAAAACGGATTGGTCTGCAATATCGAGTCGATGATGGCCTTGGATTCTTCCAAATAATCTTGGAATGGTCCGACTTTGTAACCATTCTAAGGGGCACATATGATGTTACAAACATACTGCTGTCTGCTAAGTCGCTATCCATCATCGTCTGTTTATATTCAGCATGACCAGTACTACCATCGAATCCCCATTTTCCGAATAAAATCAGATGGTCATCATTGACATTGTCGATAACCTCTTTTTGAAGTTGCAATATGCGTTCGGCAGTGTGGTTCAATAAACTTTGAAGTTCAACTTCTGCGTGAGATTCGCTGACAGTAATATTATTCGGATAGCTTTTTTTTTTAGCACTCAAAACTTGATCATAGCTGGGCAACAATGGAAATGATAATTTTGAGTTAATAAATGTACGTAGCACTAAATATTGGTGTTTCGTTAACTGACATTCCATAAAAACAGCTAAAACTTCTTCAATGCTTATTTCGGAAATTGATTTATTCCCTTGGAAATCAGACATCCGTAATAGAGATGCAGCAGACTCATCTCGAATCGCAACCTCTGCTATGCGTCGGCGTTTCGTCCTATTTGAAACCTCAGTTAAATCCTTCTTCGGACGTCCACGGGTTAAATTAGAAGCTTTTGTTGGCGAATAACCTTTTAAAATAATAACTTCTTTGCACTCAAGCCAATCAGAATATTTTTTCAAAAATGTTGCTTCTTTCCGCTTGACGATTTGCCAAAATGATGCAAGCTTCTTACAAACATAGTTTGTTTGTTTTTGCAATTTTTCCAAATCCGGCTCATATCCCCTATTCTTTATGTCCTTAATTAAGACATCCAGCACATTTCTGGTTCTTTGGGCAGGTGTACCGCATTCTTTAAGCCAAATGTTAAAAATATGCTTTCGAGAATACTCGCATTGACTTTGGTTATCTTGGAAAAAAATTAACTAGTTAAATGAAAAAATAATCTTAAAAACAAAAAACACAAAGCGAAAAACAAAAGTACAAGACACTTAAATGGCAACAACAACATAACAGACACAGAACAAAAACGTGCTTCTCTCCTAGACAGAGATGGAAAATGAGGTTAGGTTGCATTTTGTAATGGCAAAAGTGCTGCGGCAGGCTTCCGCAGCTGAAGTAAACGTTTTTATAATCTTTAAACATTAGTCTATAACACCACATAAATTTCATTTGGGGGCAACCGGGGAAAAATACTTAAAACTTTACATAAAAATTGTAACGCACAACATATACGAACTAAAAAGACGCACATGTTTAACAAAGATTTACACGAAACACAGCACAAATTATAAATATATTTATCTGTAAAAATAAGGTATATACCTTTATATACCATATCCATTCCAATTAATTTTGGTTTAACAGCGTTTTATAATATATTTCAGATTTTTGAATTTTGTGTGTGAACTCCACTGCGGACAAACTGAAAGTGCATAAATATGAGTACGCTTTTGTCATGCTGATTTCAGAAAGTTCCGTTAGAATTTCCAAGCAGACCATATTGCTTGGTAAATTTTGGACAATCAGCTGATAGTAAGACCGGGTTTCAATTGAATAGCTCAAAATCAATTTTTTTATTTTTGACCTATGGCAGCGACCACTGTGATGTGGTCGTTTTGCCCCCCACTGCTCTAGCAACAAACTCAAAAGCACACACAACTTTATTAAATGCAGTCAAAGCGCTAATCATCTCTAAAATAGCGTATGGTATTTTTAATTACAGATACTCTACAAAATCAAATCTCAACAAAATCAAGACAGTTATCAACGTAGCTATAAAAGCCAGTTTAGGGGCGTTTTTCTCAACGCCTTTTCTTTCTATCTATTCACTGGAGATTAGACGTGACCTTATAACCTCCTGTCAACTTAAGTCTTTATTAAATAACATTGCTTCTCCTATCTTGACTCGTGTTAAACAAATCAAAATATCCAAATTATTCTTTAAATACAAGCTTCAATCTTAGGAAGAATAGTCCGTTTCTCTATAGATCATAATTTGCCCTCTACTTCACGAAAATTCATTAACAATAAGATCGCCCCCAATAAGCAACTAAATGAAAATTCAATAAATCTTACTCTCACTGCCAACAATAAGCGCAACACCAACCAAGTAATATACCAAAAGATATTCTCTGAAAATAAAAAATCCTCTAAAGGACTTTGAATTTATTTATACAGACGCTTCTAAAACAGAATACAACCAGCTTTAGCATCACCTTAATTAACAAATGTATAAATAGCAGTATTCTACCACACTATACATCAGTCTAATCAGCTGAGTTAATTAATAGCAATTTTCCAGGACATAAGCCTACAAAAAAACTCTTTAAAAAAAGTCCATCTGCTCTGACTTCACTGAAAAATATCTCCAACACCAACACACAATGCATCTACCCTAAATATATCCAAAACACTCTTTACAATAACCAAAAACTAAAGTTAATCTGGATACCTGGACAAATACAGGTAATGAATTTGCAGATACGCCTGCAAAAACGTCTTGTTCTAGACCACTCCATATGACATAAAACCTTAACTTTCCAGATAACAAAGGATACCTAAAATTTATCTCCAAAAACCCTTTCCATGACGTCTTTTCAAAAACATGAACTTGGTATAAAGAAATACACACAAATAAAAACCTTCATAGACCTGATTGCCAAGAAACACACCTACAACAGAAACGATATCATAAAATTCACCAGAATCCGCCTAGGTCACTCCAGACTTACACACGTCACACATGTTTTAGACAGTAATCCGGTACCAAATTTCCAGTTCTGCAACAGTACGAACAACACAATAAAACAGGTTTTAACCGACTGCCCCAAGTTCACATCCATTAGATACAATATTTTCCAAAATGTTTTAATAAAATCATCCAGTATCTTAAGCAAACAAAAACATATAACCATATAACTATGATAATTTATAGTTTCATTTATACATTTATAAGCTTCATATTCTATCAACACAAACAACAAATCTAATACCTACATACGTACATAATTCCTATCACTATAAGTAAGCCGAAAGCCTTGTGGCCTCTAATTAATTAATAGTCATACATTAGCTTGTAATTTTAATTATAAGCTAATTATTAATAATAATAATAATAATAATAAAAAAGACTGCAAAAGAATTCCAAAAAATGCAGAAGCCTATGATGACTTCTTTCACTGCTGCGACAATTAGCAGTGAAGCACATACGCAGGTGATGGTCAGTTTGAAGACGCGACAAAGACCGAGTCGCCTAGCGACTCTCAGGGGGCATTAACAGAAATCGGGGGATTTCACTTGGAACATTACCAACCCCTCATATGGTACTGGCAAAGTAAGGTTAATAAGTAATATATACAATAGATGATCTGCAACAGTACATAAGCAAATAACACATTTTCGACTCACCTGAGAGCCCACAGCATATGAAGCCATATTCAAATCCATAGCCTCCAGCTTCCTGCATCGCTGCTCTAGAAATGATGCCATCGGAGAGATGAGAGACTTTTAAGGAGAGATGGCGTCTTAATTTAAGACATTTAGGGGTCCTGAATAGGTCCTATCTTTGAAGGAGCACCTCGACAAGCACCAAATTCTTCAAAGCTCTTCTATAACCATTAAATTTCTCTAAAAGCCCTTGAAGAGCTGATATTGAACCACCTTTCAATAGACTGAGTGCTGAGTGAATTGTTTCTCCATCAAATACCTGGATGTTGGGGATTAGCCTGTGCGTCCATCTACCCTTGATCGTTGAGTTCCACCTCTCCTGCTAGTTGGATAATGACGTTTGTCGGGCTGACCTCTTTATGGCCTCCCAGGATGAGTTTCTTCCCCGTTGTTGATTGGATGCGTAGATTTCATCCACTTCATTAGCCAGAATATCGATTGGGATCATTCCGCGTAGAACTTAGGCGGCTTCCTCCGATATTTTTCTGAAGCCGGAAAAGACGCGAAGGGCCGCTAGTTGGTAGGATGCCCCTAACTTCTCTTTTGCCTCTGTTGTCTTCTGACTGAAGCAGCCCATATCGGCGCTGGTTACAGCGAGACTGACGTGACGACCCTGGCAAAAAGGCTCCCTGCTCTGCGTCACAAAACACGGCAAATACCCCGTGGACTCTGACACTCTGGCCAGTGCTCGTCCCACGTCCTTTGATCCTTCCCCGCAAACTGAGCTATCAGTCTTGACTGTCCTGTTCACTCTTTCCTTGGGATTCTCCTGCGGCGTGTATGGTGCGGTAAACTGGTTTGCACGCCCGCTCCTCGAGGAACTTCTTAAAGCTTTGGCTGGTGAACTGTACGCCGTTGTCCGTCACCATTCTCTTTGGAACTCCATATCGAGCGACAATTCTTTATCGGATCGCTCTCTGTAGCGCCTCGGTTGTTGCTTTTCGAATTGGCACCATCTCCGTCCACTTTGAAAACCGATCCATTATTAGCAACACCATTGTGTTTTCATGTTTCGACCTGGGTAATGGACCTATAAAGTCCGCGCATACCGTTGCCCATGGCTCCTCCAGGACCTGTGTCAAAATTTATCCTGCTGCTTGCATCTGCCACGGCTTGTACTTCAGACAAGTTTCGCACCCCCTGACGTTTTTACGGATGTCCCTCTACATCTCTGGCCAGAAGTATCTGGCGGCCACTCTGGCTACTATTTTCCTCATGCCTATGTGTCCTGCCGTTGGTGCGTCATGGTTCTCTTTGAGGACCGGCTGCCTCGTCTCCGTCGGCAATCACAACTTCCATGATGCCACTTCCTCGCTTCCGGCTCTATGCGGGACGTGACGGTAAATCAAACCGCCCTCTTCAACTTAATCCGGAAACTTTTGCGGGCTTGTCTTCATCTTATTCTTCAACGCGCTTATCCACAAGCATTCTTTGATTTCCATCTCCGTGGCACTTCTTAGTTTCTCCAATACTGGGTTTTTCTGGGTTCATTAATCGCTGCCTCGCCATGTTGCGGTTCCTCTCTTTGCCACCTCTCGTCTACGGCCGGTTGGCTTTGGCTCCATCGTTGTTCCGTGGCGACTTGCCTGATAAAGGCCTTTCTTTCTGCGCCAACTCCTCGAACTCCTCTGCCAGGCCCATCACCTCTTCTAAGGATGCGTAGGCGTATGGCCTTATGAATATTTTCATCCTTGGCATGCAATTTTCGACGAGCCTCTCGATTACCTCTTTGGTGGTTTTCCTAGTGGTTTCATTAGGGACTAAAGGTCCACCATGTACTCTTTGAATGGCTCTCCACGACGCTGCTTCCGTTGACGAACGTGATCCGCCAACTTCTCAAAGTATCCTTTCAGCAGGAAAAAGTTTTCAAAGCTTGCCATGAATCTTGCCCATGTTGGCCACTCTTCCTCGTTCATGATGAATGATCTTTGAGACCTACTCTGCCACCAGGGATCTCCACAGGTTTCCATAGTCCCGTCTGCTAGTAGACCGATTTCTCTGCATACTTCGCTGAGCTCCTCCTTTCGAAGTTTGTATATCCAGTTTTTCCTTCCCGTTTCTATGCCATGTTACTTTTAGACTCAATGCAATCACGTAGTTTGGGCGCCAGGTGTAACGAACTGTTTTCTGCTTCCACTCGCCACAACCTGCCCGCGGCTAGCTTACAGAGTTTTCGGGTCCGTTGCACCAAATTTATAGTTCGACGTGATTGCCCAAGACCAGAAATAATACAAATTTTACTATCTCTTGGCCGTCAGCCAAACGGGTACAACACGCAAGCAATTGCGTGCCGTAACTGTGTACACCGCTGGTAGTGCGACTATACTCTCCACGTGAGGGCGGCTGGTAACAGGTCCCGGTAAGGTCATGTCTCTGCCGAGGATGCTGGCTAATGGTAGTCGGGCGGGGAGAAGAACACTCCCTTCCTTAAATCACCCCAATCCAAGGTGGAACAGCATATGCCGAAGGATGCGTGTCCGAGGGGGGGCTCGGACGTTAATATGCGACTCTAGGGGACCGGCCGACCTCCCAGTTTTAACCAGGCTTATCGTGACAAGCGGGCTATGTCATGTCTGCAAAGTCATCGCCTACGCGGATGATGTCGAAATTGCCTTCTCCGGAAAATTTCCCCAGACTCTATGTGACCGCATGACGGACAAACTTAGGGTCCTCTCAACTTGGACAGTTAGAAATGGACTAGGGGTAAACCCGTCCAAAACCGAGCTCGTCCTCTTCACCAGGAAGTACAAAATACCAAACTTAAGGCTTCCGAAACTATTAGGAGAAACACTATCCCTTAGCGATAGCGCCAAGTACCTAGGGATTAAGCTAGACAGGAAGCTGGACTGGAAGTCAAACACTATGGATAGAGCTAACAAGGCAACTTGTAGGAAAGCCATTGGCCTTAAATGGGGAATGTCTCCAAAAATAGTAAGATGGCTTTACACAGCGGTCATAAGACCCATCCTTTTCTACGGGGTGGTGGTCTAGTGGCCTGCTCAAACCAAAAACCTAAGTGAAGAACGGAACTCCCTAAAAAAGTCCGGAAATGGGGTCACTGACCCGTCAAACTCCAAAGCCCTTAAAAGCCAAGGAGTCGCTGAGATGAAGAAGCCCCCCACAGAGGGGCAACATCTGGAGGCGGGACGCGCCGGTGCGGAGAAGGAGGCCAAGGATTCCTCTTCCAAAGCGGGGCTAACCATGGGACCACCGAACGGCGTGGAGAGGAAGACTCCCGGGTCAACCTCTAAACCAACCGGCGGGGCCCCTAAGGCGAACCCTGGTCCGGGAGCGTCTCACTCGACGCAGCGTAAAGGCTCCTACAAAGATAGGAGAAGAGCAGCCTTCATTCTGATGAGGGCGGACCCATCGGCCGAAGCCAACCCGGACCAAGCCGAGATCATAAAGTGGGCAAGGGAGATCCTGCCCAATTTTAATCCTGAAAAAGCGGGAGTGAGGCTGGATCCGAGTAAACGCAATGGGTCAGACCCTGCCAAGGAGACAGCGCAAAGCGCAAAAAGGCAGAGGTCCACAGAGGGTGAAGCCCCCCAGGCCAAGAAGAGAAAGGCCCAGCCGCAGACGTCTAACCGCTCGTTCGCCGAAGTAACGAAGGGAAGAACCCTGATTGGAGTCCTGGACAAGGGCATAGAAGACATAGAAGGTGCGTTCAACAACATCCTACCGAGCTCGATAATCAATGCGCTGACGACACTAGGAATAGACAATCAATCCATACGCCTAATAGAGCAGATCCTGGTAAACAGGACCGTTGAGGCGTCACTAGGAGGAGAATCTATTCACAGATACGTCAGAAGAGGCACTCCGCAAGGAGGCGTACTCTCACCCCTACTCTGGAACGTGGCGGTTAATAGCCTACTGCGATCCTTAGAAGGTGGTGGCTGCAAAGTCATCGCCTACGCGGATGATGTCGAAATTGCCTTCTCCGGAAAATTTCCCCAGACTCTATGTGACCGCATGACGGACAAACTTAGGGTCCTCTCAACTTGGACAGTTAGAAATGGACTAGGGGTAAACCCGTCCAAAACCGAGCTCGTCCTCTTCACCAGGAAGTACAAAATACCAAACTTAAGGCTTCCGAAACTATTAGGAGAAACACTATCCCTTAGCGATAGCGCCAAGAACCTAGGGATTAAGCTAGACAGGAAGCTGGACTGGAAGTCAAACACTATGGATAGAGCTAACAAGGCAACTTGTAGGAAAGCCATTGGCCTTAAATGGGGAATATTTCCAAAAATAGTAAGATGGCTTTACACAGCGGTCATAAGACCCATCCTTTTCTACGGGGTGGTGGTCTAGTGGCCTGCTCTCACTAACTCCACAATACGAGAGAAACTTAGGAAAACGCAAAGGATGGCGGAGGTCTGTATCGCAGGCAGCCTACGTACCACACCGACGGATGCCCTAGACTTCATACTCGACCTATTACCGGTAGAGATAATGGGGGTCAAGATAGCCATGCTATCGGCAATCAGGCTACGCGAGACGGGCATATGGAAATGGACTGACTATGGACATACCAAGCTAGATCTACACCACTGCACGCCAACGGGGTCTACAGACTACTGCGTACCTGTCGATCATCCCACCTTAAAATACAAGGTCTACATTCCAACAAGGGAGGAATGGGCCACACAAATTCCGGGACCAGCCGGTTCCCTCCATATCTACACAGACGGTTCAAAATTGAATGGCCAGGTGGGAGGCGGTTTCCATTGCGAACGGCTGTGTCTCAATGAGTCCTTTAGACTCCCCGACCACTGTAGTGTGTTCCAAGCAGAAGTAATAGCAATCGGAGAAGCACTCAGATCCCCAGCACTTACTGGCAATCAGGACACAATATGTATCTTTTCAGACAGTCAAGCGGCACTCAAAGCCCTTGACGGATTTTCATCCAACTCCAGGACAGTAAATGACTGTCGCAGATCTCTTAACGAGATGGTAGAGCAGCATTACATCCACCTCATATGTGTGCCCGGACATAGGGACCACAAGGGTAATTGCGCCGCCGACGAACTAGCCAGAGCAGGTACTACCAATCCTCTTCTACCGGAGAAGGAACCAGTAGGTATCCCCTTAGCTACGTGTAGGCTAAAATGCAGGGATCACTTTGACCGCGCATCACTGAGGAAATGGAGAAATCTCCAAAACTGCAGGAACTCACGCATGATATGGCCCATCCGATCTAGGAAGAGGTCAATGATGCTCATCGCCCTAAATAGGCAGGACTGTAGTCTGGCGGTCAAGGCCATTACGGGACATTGGTGCCATATTATGACTACTGCAAGAGCTGTGGGGACGTGGAAGAGGAAGAGACAGTCGCACACCTTCTGTGTCAATGCCCTGCGCTGGGGCGCAGCCGGCTCAAATTCCTGGGCGCAGCAGTACTCACGGACTTAACAGACCTCGCGGAGGTCGCTCCACACAGACTCGTTGCTTTCATCCGAAAATCAGGATGGGACCGCGAGCCGCCGCAGGAAGGATAGAACACCCTTGGGCACACAAGTAAATAGGAAGGGAGAGGTCCTCTAGTAGGATCCTTGCCTATGCGGTATCACAAGGAGCCCAAGCGGCTCAAGTGGATGGGGGTGTCAGTCATCGGCACCACATCGCCGCCTCAACCTAACCTAACCTACTATCTCTTTAATTTTACAATCTCTTTATTCCGATGTTTTTTCCAATACAATATTTCTTGCTCCTTGTTCCCGGTAACGGGCTCCTCTCCGAATCCTTGCTGTTCCTTCTGGTTTCCGTCCGGCTCCGTCGTCGGCGCTTCAAGTTGGCCGATTCTGGTGTTTCGATCGCTGCCGCTGCTCCGTCGCCGCTGCCGTTCTCCATGCTGCGTGGCCGTAGGATCCCCTAACCGTCGCCGTTTCGCTGTGCACAAACAGGCCTTAGGAAACCAGACGGTTTCCTGTCGCCTCCGCTACGCCTGGAAACGCAGGGCACATGCGCTAGCGAGCCGAGTTGCCTGTGGTTGTTACGTCCCCCAGAACACCTCGACACACCGCACCAATGCGCTAGAGAGCCTTTCTTCAGTTCCTAGCAAGTCTACCTGCCGTGGTCGGGATTGGCCCCACTCGACTCCGATACCCTGGGCTTTTAGAGGAACCGAGCGACAACGGATCCTTTCTTGTCTCGTCCTTTACGCTTTCGTACCTCTCCTTGGGCTGTTGGACTCTCCAAAGGCGGTCCTTCAACTCAAGACACCGGGTCCTTTTTAGAAACGCTGTAACACGCTTTCCCACTCCCCCAAACCCCCCTTCCTTGACTTTGCTTGCTTGACTTAGCCCCATGCCACCTGCCTTGGCGTGTGGGGAGACTAAATCTCCTCACAGTTGATATTCGTCCTACTGCTTCATTCGCATTGGCCACCACGAGCAGGGACAGGTCATCCGCGAAGCCGATAAATTTGCATCCCTCCGGTAGGTCCTGAATACTTCGTCGTACATGATGCTCCAAAGAAGCGGTCCGAGGACCGTGTCGTCCGTGTCGTAAGCAGTGTCCTATCTGAACAGTAGCTGAATATTATTAGTTGCAGGTATCTACGAGTACCTGTCAAGAAAAGGCTTGTTGCATACATGTCTAATGAACCAAGTTAAAGGCGTTGAGAATGTCTAGTCTTACCATCGCGCATACTCCATTGCTAAGAGCTTTCTGTGGATGGTCTTTAAGACACTAGGTGCAGAGCTCCTTGGATCCTCTTTACGTCCTGGAAAATACCCTATAGCTTTGGACCTCTTTAGCTCTATAGTTATCTCTATGGGCTAAAATAGCCCAACGGGCTGAAGTGAGAGCTCCTGTTACTGTGGCGCTGGAGCTCTTTGCCGTTTATATAAAGTTACCAATGCAATCAAAACCCCAGCTTTAGACTTTTTCCCCTTTTATTTAAACGAATTATTTATTACTATAGAACTATTATATTTTGTATTACTATATTATATACAACTTGCATAATGATGGACCTGGGAATCTGATTATATGCGCATAAAATTTGACCGAGAGTTCGCGAAGCCTCGTCGCCGATCAGCATTCTGATTAATTATGCCCATGCTAGCCAGGGCCCCAATATGCGCATGAAATTTGTCCGGGAGTTCGCGAAGCCTCGTCGCCGATGAGCATTCTACGGCCCTCAGCTTCATTATTTCACTTAAATGAGTTTGAAAGATCAAAAGTCTCCAAGGCTGATTGACTTAGGCAACAAACTGAAGCGCCGAATATCCACTCTTCAGGATGAAGCGTGCCTCTCACGCCGTATCGTTGAAGTTAACGCGCAGATTGCTCCGCTCCGTTTGTCTGAGATGGCTCTTATTGATATAAAACTGTAGTATTTATAGCTTAGTTAATCCATGGATATCGCTTAGGTGATAAATGAATGGAAAAATGCAGAAATTAAAAATGGCAAATAAACAATTTAAAAAAGTGGTTTGGTTTTACAAGATTTTTCTGATATCATAAGTTGGAAACTCAGTCATTCTTGCTCAAGCTGCTATTGGTGTTATGTGTAATCAATATTTTGGGGTATAATATTTAGTTTATTACTTATAATATTTTGTAATTTAGTGTTAAATGTTTTTGTAAACACTAACTTTGTGTTTAACTAAGTGTGTTAAACTTTGTGAACACTAAGCGTAAACATATTTCTTTTCCAACTCTGCTTACGTTTGAAAATTCATCTGCACCCTCTGATCAGGCCATTGCCGATCTATTCGCAGAATTTATTCAAACCACTTATTCTCCACCTAAATTGACACATTAGCCTTACGCATACAACATTCATAAACCTCTTCTAAGACTTTTCAACTTATTTTTGGAATCCTCGATTTTTCCCCGTAAGGGGATGGAATCTTTCAGAAGTCCCCTACATAAAAAAGGGAACAAGTCCAATGCTGCCAATTACAGAGGCATCTCTAAGCTTTCGGAAATTCCTAAGTTATTTGAAAAATTATATACTTCTCATTTGAAACATCTTTGCTCTTCGATGATCTCTCCATGTAAGCATGAAAAGGCTTTTGAAAAGGATGTCAAACAAATGTTATTTACTCAGACTTCATTTGATTCAGTTAATCACTCACTCTTGTTAAGTAAACTGAATATGCTGGGTTTTCCTATAGACCTCTTAACGTGGATCTCCAGTTACTAGATGGAGGAGATAGTCTTATTTAAAAACATACATTCCCGTCTGGTCCGAGCTACATCTGGCGCCCTCAAGGAAGCCATCTTGGCCCGTTATTATTTACTTTTTTTTATAAATGACTTGTCCCTTGCATTAATAAACTCTCTAGTTCTTATGTATTCAGCTGATGTAAAGCTTTGTCTTCAGTACAAATCCATCTCTGCTCAATGCAGTCTTCAAGGAGGCAAGTCTGACCTTGATAACTTTCAAAAATTTTGTTTAGCTAATGATTTAATACTTAATGGATCAAAATGCAAGCTTATGTCGTTTTATCGTTCTTGCCCTCTGCAGACTACGTATCCTCTGTATGGGATTGCCTTAAAGAAATTAACTCAGGTTAATGATCTCGGCGTCCTATTAGACATTCAACTTAAATTTGCCGACCATGTTTCCTCAATGGTTAATAAGGCTAAAGGAGTCCTTGGATTAATTAAAAGGTGGTCAAAAGAATTAAACGACCCCTACATACCTAAAACCTTATTCATTTCTTTGGTCCGTTCCATACTGGAGTTCGGTTCATGTATCTGGAGTCTCCAATATGGAGTACATCACGACCGCATAGCATCCGTAAAAAAGAATTTCTTAACTTTTTCACTTAGAGGTCTTAACTGGGATGCAAATCTTAATCTTCCATCATATAGTAGCAGACTCCTACTAATAAACTTAACTAGCTTAACAAATCGTAGGACAATGCTCGGTGTAGTTTTTCTACATAACCTTAATAAAGGGGATGTAGATAACCAGCATTTACTAACAATTTTAACATTCCCAATAAATACCCTACTAATAAACTTAACTAGCTTAACAAATCGTAGGACAATGCTCGGTGTAGTTTTTCTACATAACCTTAATAAAGGGGATGTAGATAACCAGCATTTACTAACAATTTTAACATTCCCAATAGAAGGACTAACAACTTTAGTCCTCTATTCCTCAGCCATTGTAGTTCGACATATACACAGCACGACCCTTTTAGAGTCTTATGTTCGAACTACAATGGTCTCTACTCTATACTGTACAATGCAATTATAATTGTGAAAAATAAACTGGACAACGTTTATTTATTCCCCTGGAATACCCACATACTGGCCAACAGACTCACGAAAGCTCCCAGACCTTATTGATTTTGCAGTGACAAAAAACATACGTCGCAATCTAATAAGTGCCAAAGCAGTCTCGAACTTATCAACAGACCACTTCCCTGTGCTTCTAACGCTTCTTCAAAGCCCAGAAATAACCGAACACCCCTTCATAAGAAACTCTTCGGGATGCTGGGCTCGCAGCGACGAAGACCGAGCTGAAACATTCGCCACACATCTCCAAAGTGTCTTCCAGCCAAACCCAGCCTCAAATTCATTCCTCTCCTCATCCAGCCGCACCTTCATTCCGGCCGAACGAAATCGAAAAAGTTATAAGAGGGCTAAAACCAAAAAATTATCCCGGCACACCAATTTGGCTTCCGAAGAAACCATCGAACAAGTAAACAGATTAACATCCGAAATACGCTCAGCCTTGGTACAACGAGAATACTGCAGCGCTATTTTCCTCGACATCTCAAGCTTTCGATCGAGTTTGGCTCATCGGACTCATGTACGAAATTGAAACGTATTTGCCTACATATATATGCCTACCCACAAGCTACTGGAATCATACATTTATAATTGGGTATTCTCAGTAAGATGCAACGCAGCTACTTCGGGTGACTATACCATCGAAGCTGGAGTTCCACGAGAAAGCGCACTCGGCGCTATATGTTTTGTATTTATTTATTCATTATTAACAATTATCTGTTATTTCTATATTATTATAACTAAGAGTAAGGATAAGGATAAGAGTAAGGATAAATTAAGTTAAAAGATATTCCATAATTTTGGATTTAATTACATCTAAGGATAGTTCAGGGGACAATAAGTGGGACAATGAGTTATAGTTTTTACAAATAACGCGGAATGGATCGTGTTCCGCAAAATTAGACCTAGAAATCGGTAACCAAAGGGGTCGGAAGGATCTAGTTACTCTATTAGGCACAGAAAACATTAATTTTTCAAGAAGTACTTGTGAGTCAACCTGTCCAAGAATAAGCACATGAAGTAGCATAACCCCAGCACAAGTACGGCGCTCTTTTAAAGGAGGTAGGTTTAGTAGTTTTAACCGGCAATTATACGACGGGAGGGAAGTGGCAGTATCCCAGTTTAAGCTTTTTAACGCAAATAGCAGAAACTGCTTTTGGACTGATTCAATCCTCCTTTGGTGAACAAAGTATTGCGGACTCCAAACGCTAGAACAGTATTCCAAGATAGGTCGAACCAACGATACGTATAGAGTTTTAGTTGTGAAAGGATCATCAAATTCTTTAGACCAACGTTTGATAAAAGCTAGCACACCTCTGGCTTTATTAACTGTTAGTGATATGTGGTCGTTGAAGGACAACTTATTGTCAAAAATTACTCCAAGATCGTTAATTAGGAAAACACGATCTAAGACGTTATTCCCAAGAGAGTACGAAACGATGTGAGGCACACTGCGATTGAACGTCATAACCTTACACTTAGAGCAGTTAAGCAAAAGGAGATTGTTTGAGCACCACAAGAAGACTTCGTTAAGGTCTAGTTGCAGGTGTCTATGAAGGAAATGGTCTGAGAAAGAAAGACATAACTTGACATCATCAGCATACATAAATGTAGTAGCATAGTTTACAACACTAGGTAAATCGTTGACAAAAAGAACAAACAGAAGAGGTCCTAAGTGACTACCTTGTGGGACACCAGATGAAACATTTATAATCTGTGATGAACTGTTTTTAAACAAAACACGCTGCGTGCGGTTAGATAGATAAGAGGTCAACCACTGTACTATATGTGGAGAAAACCCCAAAAGACACAGCTTATGAAGGAGGAGATGGTGGTTCACAGAGTCAAACGCTTTACTAAAGTCAGTGTACACCACATCAGTTTGCATGCGGCTCAGAAAACCTCTGTGGATAAACGAAGTGAATTCAAGAAGGTTAGTTGTGGTAGAGCGATGCTTGACAAAACCATGCTGTGAAGTGGAAATAATGCTTTTACAAAAATGTTGCAGTTGGAAAGTTACCAGTTTCTCAAGCAGTTTGGGAATCGCAGATAGCTTAGCAATCCCCCGGTAGTTCTCAATAAGTGTTTTAGAGCCTTTCTTATGAAGCGGAATAATAAAAGATTCATTCCATCTCTTGGGAAGACATGCCAGCTCCAAGGATAAGTTGAATAAGATAGTGAGAGGATAGCAAAGGATATCAGAACAGTACCTTAGAACACAGCTAGGAACATTGTCAGGACCAGCAGAGAAAGATATATCTATTGTTGAAAGAGCTTCAAACAGATCCTGAATTCGAAATTTTGAAAAGTAAATGTTGTTTATATGTGGTAATTTATAAGGATAAGAAGAGTTGTGGTTATATGAATCGGACGAGTAGGTCCGGCACACCAATTTGGCTTCCGAAGAAACCATCGAACAAGTAAACAGATTAACATCCGAAATACGCTCAGCCTTGGTACAACGAGAATACTGCAGCGCTATTTTCCTCGACATCTCAAGCTTTCGATCGAGTTTGGCTCATCGGACTCATGTACGAAATTGAAACGTATTTGCCTACATATATATGCCTACCCACAAGCTACTGGAATCATACATTTATAATTGGGTATTCTCAGTAAGATGCAACGCAGCTACTTCGGGTGACTATACCATCGAAGCTAGAGTTCCACGAGAAAGCGCACTCGGCGCTATATGTTTTGTATTTATTTATTCATTATTAACAATTATCTGTTATTTCTATATTATTATAACTAAGAGTAAGGATAAGGATAAGAGTAAGGATAAATTAAGTTAAAAGATATTCCATAATTTTGGATTTAATTACATCTAAGGATAGTTCAGGGGACAATGAGTTATAGTTTTTACAAATAACGCGGAATGGATCGTGTTCCGCAAAATTAGACCTAGAAATCTGTAACCAAAGGGGTCGGAAGGATCTAGTTACTCTATTAGGCACAGAAAACATTAATTTTTCAAGAAGTACTTGTGAGTCAACCTGTCCAAGAATAAGCACATGAAGTAGCATAACCCCAGCACAAGTACGGCGCTCTTTTAAAGGAGGTAGGTTTAGTAGTTTTAACCGGCAATTATACGACGGGAGGGAAGTGGCAGTATCCCAGTTTAAGCTTTTTAACGCAAATAGCAGAAACTGCTTTTGGACTGATTCAATCCTCCTTTGGTGAACAAAGTATTGCGGACTCCAAACGCTAGAACAGTATTCCAAGATAGGTCGAACCAACGATACGTATAGAGTTTTAGTTGTGAAAGGATCATCAAATTCTTTAGACCAACGTTTGATAAAAGCTAGCACACCTCTGGCTTTATTAACTGTTAGTGATATGTGGTCGTTGAAGGACAACTTATTGTCAAAAATTACTCCAAGATCGTTAATTAGGAAAACACGATCTAAGACGTTATTCCCAAGAGAGTACGAAACGATGTGAGGCACACTGCGATTGAACGTCATAACCTTACACTTAGAGCAGTTAAGCAAAAGGAGATTGTTTGAGCACCACAAGAAGACTTCGTTAAGGTCTAGTTGCAGGTGTCTATGAAGGAAATGGTCTGAGAAAGAAAGACATAACTTGACATCATCAGCATACATAAATGTAGTAGCATAGTTTACAACACTAGGTAAATCGTTGACAAAAAGAACAAACAGAAGAGGTCCTAAGTGACTACCTTGTGGGACACCAGATGAAACATTTATAATCTGTGATGAACTGTTTTTAAACAAAACACGCTGCGTGCGGTTAGATAGATAAGAGGTCAACCACTGTACTATATGTGGAGAAAACCCCAAAAGACACAGCTTATGAAGGAGGAGATGGTGGTTCACAGAGTCAAACGCTTTACTAAAGTCAGTGTACACCACATCAGTTTGCATGCGGCTCAGAAAACCTCTGTGGATAAACGAAGTGAATTCAAGAAGGTTAGTTGTGGTAGAGCGATGCTTGACAAAACCATGCTGTGAAGTGGAAATAATGCTTTTACAAAAATGTTGCAGTTGGAAAGTTACCAGTTTCTCAAGCAGTTTGGGAATCGCAGATAGCTTAGCAATCCCCCGGTAGTTCTCAATAAGTGTTTTAGAGCCTTTCTTATGAAGCGGAATAATAAAAGATTCATTCCATCTCTTGGGAAGACATGCCAGCTCCAAGGATAAGTTGAATAAGATAGTGAGAGGATAGCAAAGGATATCAGAACAGTACCTTAGAACACAGCTAGGAACATTGTCAGGACCAGCAGAGAAAGATATATCTATTGTTGAAAGAGCTTCAAACAGATCCTGAATTCGAAATTTTGAAAAGTAAATGTTGTTTATATGTGGTAATTTATAAGGATAAGAAGAGTTGTGGTTATATGAATCGGAAGAGTAGGTGGTTTGAAAAAATGACGCAAAGAGATTAGCAATACCTTGCTCAGAAGAATGTGAAATATTTTTATATGATAGGGAAGGAGGAAAAAGATTTGATTTACGTTTCATATTGACAAAAGAGTAGAAGGAGCTTGGATCATTTCGAAAGTTTACCTTACAATTCCTGATATACTGCTTATAGAGTTAATCGTTGAGAATAATAAACTGGTTGCGAACATAAAGAAAGTTTGACTGGTGGCACATCGACCCTGACTTAAGAAACTTTTTGTAAGCTCTGGATTACCTGTTCTTAAGACGAGAAAGGTGTTTATTATACCAGGGTGGTTTAGTAGACAATGATACTGGGACTTCCGGAACAAATTTGTTCAAGGCATTATGAATTATTTCGTAAAACGAATCCGTAGCTGCTTCAATTGTGTTTATAGATGAAATAAAATTCAAATCGATTTCAGCTAAATGATTCCGAAGGGCCATAAAATCAGTCTTTCTGAAGCATTTGAAACGAGGTTTAGCATTAAAGCAAGCATCATTGTGAGGCACATCAATTAACACCGATGCTAATAGTGTAGGGTGGTGAAAGTCTTCAGGAAGCGATAGCGGCAGGGACCGAATGACTGTCACAGAGGATGACACATTAGTAAAAATAAGGTCCAGAAATCTGCCATGAGTGTTATGAATTGGATTAATTTGGAGCAGGGCAAGATCGGTTAAGCCATCGATAAAGTCGTTATGACAACTGGAAAGCAAGGAATTGTCTACCTCAGACGGGATCCAGGAAATGATGGGAAGGTTGAAATCTCCCATGATTAGGATTAAATCACGGTCCTTGGCCAACGAAGAAACAGACCTAATGGCATCAAGATGGTGAAAGTACACAATATCTTCAGCCATGGGAGGAATGTATGAACAGGTCAGGAAAATATAAGACGAGCCAGTTAAAATTTTCACCGCAATGAACTCAATTCCGAACTCGTTCGTGAAAGGAATAATTTCAGAAGGGTACTTATTAGTAACAGCAATGAGGACACCACCTGCAAAAGTTGGACGATCCAATCGAAACACTATGAATTTGGAAACAAAAATTTCATAATCAGAGACAGAGGAGTTAAGCCAAGTTTCAGTAAGCACGATAGCATCAAAATCAAAAGAAGCACTCTTTGTAAAAAATTGACTCAGCTTACCCAGAATACTTCTAACGTTTTGATAGCAGCAGGAAAATACTATGTTATTCAGTTTTTTGAAGCAGTTTCTGCAGGGATAGGATTCTGATCGTCTTTTGCTAGGAATTCATGAATGATACTGTGCTCAGGCCAAGCTACAGGATCAAGTGCTTTTTCAAGATAGGAATCAGGTAGAACTATTTTAAAAGAAGAAATAGAACGCTTATGCTTAAAGTTAAACTTAAAAACAGCTATTTCATTAGGAGCTACCTTAAGATGGTTTGACAGGTGACTCCTGACATCATCAACAGTAGCATCCGGCATAAGCCGAGAGACAAAAATGGCCTTACGAGGAGCAACCGCCCTCAGCGTAAGTCCAGAAGATCTAATTTCAGGCGCCACACCAACCAGAGGCCTTGGAGACAACACAGCTAGAGCAGAGGGTAGGTTGTCCAACGATGGGGGTTGTCCAACGATGTCCAACGATGGAGGCTCCAATATGAGAGGTGGCTCGAGATTTGTACTTGGTACGCTGATCGCTTCTTTCAAGGGATAAATATTAGAGTGCCCTGAAGGAAGGCTTATCAAGTCACTTGGTACTGGAACATCATAAGTAGGTAGTCAAGTAGGCGACGGTAAAATGTTTGGTGTTGAAAATTCATCGACTTGTACAGAATGGGATGTAGGGGTATTCAGTAATTTAGCAGTCAGCAGGTTGTTATTCGGAATTTTTCGTCTGGGGGGATTCGCTTAACAATTTTAGCCCAAGGAATTGAGTTTCAAGAGCTAGGAATTGCTCATTAAGGGCCGAGAATTGCTTGCGGACATCTAGGAAACCACTTCTCGTCTGTTTCATAAAAGTCCGCATCTCTGACTCAATTTCTCTACAAGCGATGCAAGACCATGTCAGGCCAATTTTCTTGTTGATAAGGTCACTTATCCGTCCATTGTGTCCTCCTCCAGCACTTTTGAAATGTGAGCAGTTATTGCAGAGCCAACAAGACAGGTATGAGTCACCCGTGATGGTTCCACCAAATTCACATTTTTGCTGTGCAAGTAAGACTCATTTTTGACTTCTTTTTTGACGGAATGCAGACCACTGTAATAGCGTGTAAAGAATTTAGGCTCTCTGAAGCACTCTGTAGCCGAGAGTGGGCGATCAGATCGGATGTAAGAGATGACGTTACAAAAGAGATGTGCAACGAAGGTTCGGCGTCGTGAAGAACAACAAACTCCACAGTAACTTTGATGTAACGGGTTACGTCCGGAGAGTACAGCTCGGAGAGACTTATGTTGGAGAGTATAGTTAAAGCGCAACAGAGATAACTATAACCGATTAAATGTATAAATTGGAATAAATAGTTCAATGAACTTATTAAGTCGAATTTATTTTTAGGGATTAATTGTTATATTTCAACTTGTCGCAGAAGGAGAAAGCTTGAGTTCAAGATCGAAAATAATTGCAAACTGGCAAGAGCGATCGAAGAAACACGTCCGGGTACGGCAAGCGAATGTACAGAACTTATACTGCGGATATTCCTACGAGCGCACAAATAACAACGTCAACGTTCGCCGATGATACCGCTATCCTTAGTCGCTCCAGATGCCCAACGCAGGCAACAACCCAACTGGCTATGTAGGATCCAACTGGATCATCTCATAATAGTGGAAAGGTGGCTGTCCGACTGGCGCATTAAAATAAACGAACAAAAGTGTAAACATATAACGTTTACTCTTAATAGACAAACATGTCCTCCGCTTTCCCTAAACGGTATTCAGATCCCTCAAGATAACGAAGTAACGTACCTTCGCGTCCACCTTGATAGACGACATACCTGGTGTAAACACATAATGCAAGAAGATGCACCTAAAACTGAAAGCCAGCAGCCTCCACTGGATCATAAACTCACGATAGCTCCGCATAACTCAGTATCAGTCAATATGACTGTTAGTTAAGTTAAAAATATAAGATTTGATACACCTTTTGTTAGTCTCGCAAAGAGAAGATTTAAGAAATAAAAGCAACGTTAAAAAAAAAAATCTTTCATTTTCATTCAATCATTTTCTGTCAACCCGATGTTTGAAGTGCACACGCTGAAATTAGAGAGTGAGTTACGCTCATTTTACTCTCACCTTAATCGTTTAAAAATTTTTGGGTACTGTTTGGTCAATAATATTTTTCAATGCCGGTAAATAAAAAGTCAAAATGGATTTTATTTTAAACATTATAAAAATCTTTATTTGGCCGCATATGAAATTGGGATTATACAAAGGAAAGCCAATTTAGGGTGCGAGCACAAAGAGATGACGAACGAGAGTGCGCCCGCCTTAGATAATAGGCTGAGCGAATGCTCGCTAGCTTGAGATGCCGAATTAGTTGAAATCTGCGATCATTATGTTACCGAAGCCTGGAAAAGACATATGCCAATTAGCGTTCTCCTTTGATACTCATCTTACTAGCATTTACATTATCCCATTCCACCGACTTGGCTTTTGCGAAAAACATGGTATCACAGACCAAGTAAATCGAATAACATCGGCACATCATTCAAAATCCGAGAATATTGTTCGTCCATATAGAAATATATTCCACGAGAAAGTCGAATTTGTTCTGAATGAACTTCTTCTCAAAATCATGTAGAAAGTGCCAGAAACCACGCAGAAGTTTCTTAAGTCATATAAAATTAAAATAGTTTTTCAAGTAAGATCCAATGACTTTTTGTCTCCATAAGGGACTCTATGCTTGACTAAACCATTACCTACTTTGGTAATGGCTGCCGGCTTTCAGTTTTAGGTGCATCTTCTTCCATTCGAGGTGGACGCCAAGGTACTTTACTTCGTTACCTTGAGGGATCTGCATACCGTTTAGTGAAAGCGGAGGACATGTTTGTCTATTAAACATTATATGTTTACACGTTTGTTATTTTATTTTAATACATCAGATATTCCTACATATTATTTACTTATCTGCTCTAAGTGCAAGGTTATGACGTTCAATCGCAGTGTGCCTCACATCGTCTCGTACTCACTTGGCAATAACGTCTTAGATCGTGTTTCCTTAATTAAAGATCTTGGAGTCCTTTTTGATAATAAGTTGTCGTTTAATGTCGTTTATATATAAAGCCAGATATATGTAATACAGAGTATACAGACTAATACAGAGTTAGAGGGCCCTAAAAATCGATTGATGGGTTGGCAGGTCGTTGCGTCTCAGGCGGGATACGCTAGAAAGCCGAGTCAATCTCCGATTGAGTAAATCTGGGTGCGAAGACAGTTTTTCTTTGTATGACTGCGTCTTTCACTGCGAGGATGCCCAGATCCCGGAGATTTCACTGCGAGGATGCTCAGATCCCGGTGAATGTTTTCGTTGCGAAAATACCAAGGTGCCCCAGCGATAGTTCTCAAGATTTTTGATTGTGTGCGTTGTATGATGTCTATGTTGCTGCTGCTCGCGTTGCCCCACAGTTGGGAGCCTTACGTCCAGATTGCCTTTAGGACTGAATTGTACAGTACAAGTTGTGGAAGTACAAGAATTGTGGAGTACAAGTTTATGATCCAGTGGAGGCTGCCGGCTTTCAGTTTTAGGTGCATCTTCTTCCATTCGAGGTGGACGCCAAGGTACTTTACTTCGTTACCTTGAGGGATCTGCATACCGTTTAGTGAAAGCGGAGGACATGTTTGTCTATTAAACATTATATGTTTACACGTTTGTTATTTTATTTTAATGCGCCAGACGGAAAACCACCTTTTCACTACTATTAGATGATTAGCCAGTTGGTTTATTGCTTGCGTTGGGCATCTGGAGCAACTAAGGATAGCGGTATCGTCGGCGAACGTTGACGTCGTTAGTTGTGCGATCGTAGGAATATCCGCAGTATACAAAACATATAGACACGGGCCGAGTGCGCTTCCTTGTGGAACTGCAGCTTCGATGATGTAGTCGCCCGAAGTAGCTGCGTTACATCTCACTGAAAATACCCTATTGTAGAGATATGATTCCAGTAGCTTGTGGGTGTATATTGGCAAATACGTTTGAATTTTTGGCATGAGTCCATTAAGCCAAACTCGGTCGAAAGATTGAGTTACGTCGAGTAAAATATCTGTGAACAGATCTTTTACACAGACTTTCTCGATGAACAGATTTCTGGGCTTTGAAGAAGCGTTAAAAGCACATGCGAGTGGCCTGATGATAAGTCTAAGACTGCTTTGGCACTTATTACAATATGTGTATTATGTTTTTTGTCACCGCAAAATCAATAAGGTCTGGGAGCTTGCGTGAGTCTGTTGGCCAGTAAGTGGGACTTCCAGGGGAAACATAGTCCAGTTTGTTTTTCACATTTATAATTGCATTGTACAATTGCCTTCCATTGGGAGTCACTAGACGTGAGTGCGTATGTGCGTATGTTTGGCGTTGTAGTCTCCTGCGTCTATAAAACGATCCCCAAGTGAATTGTAGAAGTCCATAAATTGTCCTTCCGTAAAATCCGTAAAGTCCAATCCATAAAAGGATTCCGTTGCTTGACTGAATTTGTATCGATGTGGCCTGCAAGAAGTTTGTTGCAAACCTTTTGTGAAAATGGTGTTTAATGCGTTCTCTGATTAAAACTCCAGTTCCGCCGTGGGATTTCCCATCTGGATGATCTGTGTGGTAGATTATGTAGCCTGATAAGAGAAGCCTCAATTAATTTAGGTGTTACTCTAATGAGTTTCTTTTTGAAACTGATTTTATTTGGTAAAGTTCTCTAATAAGTAGGATACATGAAAATCTTAAATCTATTTAAAACTATGTACTTATCAATGCATTGCACGCTGACATGCTATGCGACCCTTTCTCAAGTGCGATAAGCGCACCACTTATGTTGTATGTGTTTGTGCTAAGCTGCAGGGGATCGATTTTAGACCATGCCGTTTGTCTCTTATATACTACGTGCAAAGAAAAGAAGGGTGTGTGCAAAGTTTATGTTATGTGCAAAGACTATGTTAGTTCACAGCGTCGAACACTTTTGGACAAAATTATAATACCCTCTGCAAGGGTTTAAAAATATTTGTCAGGTCAGGCAGCAGCGGTGTAATTTTAATGTTCAAATATGTCAACGGTAATGTTTGGTAATGTTTATTTATTAGGCTTAAGTTTATACAAAAGCTAGTTGATCGCAAGCCGACTCTCTCTCGGCCGCTCGACTCAATGGACTTTCTTTAGAGAGTTTTAGCACGGCAATGTCTAGGTCGGGCCGCCCTCTCCATTATCGAGAGCTTTAGTTTCGCAGTGACTGCCCTCTCTGTATTTACTTTAGTCCCTGCATGCACCATAAGCTGGTCTATCAAATGATCATCCGGCTTCATCTGCATGCAGAAATAAACATTCTTTATAACGTTCAAATTAAATACAAATTCGTCTTTTTCATTTACGGCATTGAAAATTATCAATGACCAAACAATATTAATATAATTAATATTATTAATTAATATATAAGTTATTAATATAATTATATTATAATATATATAATATAATATATTATTATTATCAATTTTAATTTGTATAACTTAATATAACTAAATCATTATTTTATAATAAAAAAAAAGTATATAAAAAAAGGGTCAGTCAGTAGCCGCTGAATTAGTTTATAGTTTATTTATTATGCTTAAGTATGGACATATCGCCTTAGTTGGTCGAACGCAGACTCTTTCTCGGCCGCTCGACTTCAACGGATCTATCTTAAGAGATCTTTAGCTTCGCAAGGTGCATGTCGGGCCGCCCTCTCCGTTATCGAGAGCTATATCTAGTCACTGATTAGCACCATAAACTCGTCTATCACAATTGTTGATCATGCAGTACAATACTGGAGTACGGTTCATGTATCTGGAATCCCCAATATGGAGAACATCAGGACCACATAGAATCCGTACAAAAGAATTTCCTAACATTTTCACTTACAGGTCTTAACTGGGATGCAAATCTACTACTAATAAACTTACCAAGCTTAACTAGCTGGTTTTTCTAAATAACCTAATCAATGGGGATGTAGATAAGCAGCATTTACTAACACGCTTAAATTTAAACATATTCAATAGACATATATCCAACATATTTCCAATAGAAGGACTAGAAACTTTAGTCCTCTATTCCTTATCCATTGTAGTTCGACATATGCACAGCACGATCCTTTTAGGGTCTCTACTTTATAACATCTCTGTCCTTCCTGTCCTTCAAATTAAAAATCTAGTATTTTAAATTTCCTTACTAACTCCTCTTAGCTTAATATATTACAAATAGATTAAAAATTATAGATTAATAATAGATTAAGTATTAATAGATAAATACTAATAAATCGTTTCTCGAGTGCCCCTCGAGAATTGATACACAAACCATTTCCAAAATTCTGAAAGACCGCGAAAAAAATTCTTCTTCGGTTCCGGCAAACACATTCACTATAGCCGATATTAAAAGAGAAGTATCACAATGGTAAATGAAGCCGATAGGCGATACAAGTTGATAGTTTGGAGGAAAGACCCATCAAAGACCCTCAGAGTCCTTGAAACTGTGCAAGCTTAACACCGTTACATAAGGCACTGAGCCAGCCCCATTCCTGGCCATAAGGTGTTTAAAAATGTTGAGTAAATCAAGCTCCCGAAGTTATTGGGTCTGAATTTTACATCGACGACATGTTAACGGGTGCTGGTTCCATTGAGGAGTTTAAGACAATTAAGTCTGAAGTAATTAATTAATTAATTCTTCAGGTTCTTCGAAACGCTGGGTATGAAAAAAACAATGGAATTTAAACTTGTTTGCGCAATTAAGTCTTGTAACAAGACAATTTCCACATCCCAGCCTAGAATCCATTGCTGGTTATGCGAAAACGTCGTGCACGCCAAGTGTGCCGGATTCACTGCCTTAGTTTCGGATGGCATTTCCCGTAGGTCGGGTATACACTATTGTTGTCAAAATGGTCGTGCTGTCCAAGGCGAAATGAGGTCGTTCATGAGACAGACCAAAAATGGATTTAAAGAGTTGATCACTGGCTTTCGTAAAGTCAATGACCAACTCTGTGCGCTTGACACTCAGTTTAGCAGCCTTCAGCTACTAACGGAGTCTCCTAAGCGTAAGAAATCCGCTGTTTGTGATTCGCCTCAGGGGCTAGAACTGAGAAAAATTCGTTGAGAAAAATCCCCGAATTTCTCAGGGATAGTGAGCAATTGTCCGATATGTCCGCCATGCCTTCAAGTGATGCCACAGGTCCTAGGGAACGAAACCCCCATTATTTGGAAGGGTATTCCACAGTCCGGACCACCGGCACCGACTGATGCTGCAGTTCTCGTACCTGCGACACCAAAACCCTTACCGGTGATTCCTCCATCGAAACATATATTTGTTTCTCGGCTTGCCCCTGATACCTCAGAGATTGATATCTCGGCTTATATCAAAGCCAAAACAAAAGCCGATATAAAGGTGGAGGACATACAAAAATTTAAATATAATTTTTCAAGGCGCACGATTCGTGTGCCCGCGCTGATGTTCAAGACGATTTGTTCTCTCAGTTTTTGGCCAGAGAATCTTTTCGTCCAAGAACATAAATATTTAATATTTAGCATTCCGTGAAAAAAAAGTTAATAAACCAGTGGGAGTAAGACTTCCCAATATCGGAACCACTGACCAACCCTCCACCTCGTCTTTGGCCACTAACCTAAAAAACTAGTTTCCTCACTAACTCTATCAGAATACTAGGGGGCTACGTAGAAAACTCCCCAAGCTATATTCTGATAGTTCTTTCTTTGCATCCCATATAATAGCATTTACAGAAACCTGGTTAAATCCGGAGATCTTTAGCTCCGAAGTTTTTCCAAGTAAGTACACCACTTTTAGACGGGATCGATCTCAGCGAAGAGGAGGTGGAGTCCTCATTTCGGTAGACTCTACTTTTGCTTCTGAAAAGGTGAAATCCCAAGAGTTTGGTGACATAGAATTTATTTGCGTTAAAATCACTATGTCCGTGAAAGCTTTATACATTACATGTTCATATATACCTCCTATGTCTGAACCGCCCACATATTGGCAGCATCTGTCCGCTATTCGATACGTCTCTAATCTTATAACGGATCGTGACCAACTCGTAGCGGTGGGCGACTTTAATATCCCAGAATTAAAGTTGTCCAACACCGATAACTCACCATCTTTGTCACTTATAACTTACCATGACTTCACCGCGGGCATGTTTGACATGTCCCTAGGTCAGATCAATCATGTTAGAAATTCGCTAGTTACTGCGGCCGAGAGCACCGTTAATCCAATAACACTTTCACAATCAAAACTCATTAAACCATTAAGAATCGCTTGGGTTCCTATTTTAACTTCAGTCTTGGGTCAAGCGCGAAGCTGTTAACGAAGTTGTTTGACTCCCTTGGCTTATTGAGCCCCAACTTAACAGACATCTCAATTTCGAGATTGATTTTTACCGAGCCGATGTCGCCCATTCAAATTCATACCTTTTCTGACGCATCGATCAGAACCTATGGAGCCTGCGTCGATATTCGTTGCGAATCTGCAGTAGGTATTCAAGTTTTGTTTTTAATATTTAGCAGCCACCTTTTATCTTTATACCCTTGCAGAGGGTATTATAATTTTGGTAAAAAGTGTGCAACGCAGTGAAGGAGACATCTCCGACCCTATAAAGTATATATATTCTTGATCAGGATCACCTCCTGAGTTGATATGAGCATGTCCGTCTGTCCGTCTGTCTGTCTGTTTCTACGCGAACTAGTCTCTCAGTTTTAAAGCTATCGTCTTGAAACTTTGCACACACTCTTCTTTCCTTTGCACGCAGTATATAAGTCGGAACGGCCCGGACTATATCTTATAGCTGCCATATAACTGAGTGATCGGAAATGCTATAACTTCGGTATTTTTAAAGCTAGAGAATTCGGATTTGGTACGATTGCTATTTTTGGCAAAATAATACAACATGCCAAATTTTATAAGGATCAGCCGACTATATCCTATATCTGCCATATAACTGATTGATCGGAAATGGCATAACTTCAGTGTTTTTCGAGCTAGAAAGTTGGGATTTTCTATGAATTCTATTTTTGAAAAAATAATACGACTTATCAAGTTTCATATGGATTGGCCGACTATATCTTATAGCTGCCATATTACAGAACGATCGGAAATGGTATTTGGTAAAAATACCAACTTTGGGGTTCTTCAAGATAGAAGTTTGGGCTTTTTTTTTAGATTTTGTCTTGTAATTTATTGGTTATATTATGATATTCCCATAAGAATCGTTCAACTATATCCGATTTTAGCCCGCCCGAAGTTAGCTTTCCTTTCTTTTTTTTATATCCTGTTACCACTTTTAGTATATTTTACTCGAGTATGGATTCGGGAAAGTATTTTGAAATATCCAAACCAAACCAAACCATTCCAATGTTTAATTTGTATTTGTTTGTAAGGTGATATGGCCTTGAGGTGATATATCAAGGCTGGGATAATCTTCCCACCCACCTTAAGCATATAATAAAATAAAACCACCTTAGATATATGGTAATATCTATTATCTAACGCTCTCCATGTGCTAATATCTGAGATAGAAAAATCACTTTGTAAGAAAGTGATCGTTTCTTACCCTGACGGTCTATGCTTTAGATAGATACTTAGAGAAGCTACTAGTTGAAAAATCATCGGTTGCTGATCATTGCTTAATGAAGGGTGGCCTAACGACTTATTTTCTAATCGCCAACTCTTAACGCGTCAACTCAGAGCACTGGAATTAGGGAGGGCTCTGAAGTATCTGTTTAAGAGACCTTGTTATGGGACGTTTTGTATGACGGGATTTTACGATAAGCCTAACAGCGATAGGTTTCCTACCTGTACAAAATTTATCGCTTGTGGTAGTAATGACGCAATAGATGGAGGCAGAGAGTGCGGATAAATTTCAATTTATTTTAATGAGCAACAAAGCAACATCAGGAAGGAAGTGCAGGAAGACCACTAGATTAGTGGTCATGAACGACACGTGGGGTACCCAATCTGGGTATTATTAGCTGGTTATTATTAATATATTACCTATATTATACCTAGGTACTAAACCTATGTATAATATATACTATAGCTAGGTAAAATCAAAGATTATAAAGTACATAGATGGAACATCTCACACAAAGAAAAATTTTCTATGGTGGGATCCAGCGCTGGAACCCGCTCGTTCAACAACAACAGCGCAACAAGTTAAGTTTGAGAAATTGTTCGCTAGTTTTCTTTTACTAGTGGTTGAGTGCTTGGCTGATCTGCAGAGTAAAATGAGTTCAATTCAGGTTCGGAACGTTCACTTTATTATACCCTTGCAGAGGGTATTATAATTTTGTCCAAAAGTGTGCAACGCAGTGAAGGAGACATCTCCGACCCTTTAAAGTATATATATTCTTGATCAGGATCACCTCCTGAGTTGATATGAGCATGTCCGTCTGTCCGTCTGTCCGTCTGTCTGTCCGTTTCTACGCGAACTAGTCTCTCAGTTTTAAAGCTATCGTCTTGAAACTTTGCACACACCCTTCTTTTCTTTGCACGCAGTATATAAGTCGGAACGGGCGGGATCGGCCGACTATATCCTATAGCTGCCATATAACTGATTGATCGGAAATGGTATAACTTTGGTGTTTTTAGAGTTACAGAGTTCAGATTTTGTATTAATGCTACTTTTGGCAAAATAATACAACCTACCAATTTTCATAAGGATCGGCCGACTATATCTTATAGCTGCCACATAACTGATTGATCGGAAATGCTACAACTTCGGTGTTTTTAAAGCAAGAGAATTCGGATTCGGCACGAATGCTATTTTTGGCAAAATAATACAACATTCCGAATTTCATAAGGATCGACCGACTATATCTTATAGCTATATCACTTCCCTCTCTTTCTCTTAAGCGAACGGTCGTGTTTTTTTGTGCGCACTGCGTTTTATTATAAATATTGGTAAACCGGTGTTTACATACTTGTGAATTAAACCTTGTGAATCTTAACAATCTTAAAGCCTAAACCGTATCGCTTCGCGAGTGCTGTGGTATATTTGGAGTCGAATTAATAAATTGAATAATTTCAATTCCAAGCATAGCTCAGCTCTGCTTCTTCCCCGGCTTATCTTTATTTCTGCATTTCTCTTTTGCACTATTTAAAGCTCCCGCTTTGGCTTCCTATTTGGCACAGTGGTTCAAGGTATTGTGTTTTTAAACTTTTTAAATAATAATTTTTGTTTTATAATAAATAAAAGTAAAATGGAATTTAAACTTGTCTGTGCCATTAAGTCTTGTAACAAGACAATTTCCTCATCCCAGCCTGCCATCCATTGCTGGCTATGTGAGAACGTCGTACATGCCAAGTGTGCCGGTTTCACTGCATCAGTTTCGGATGCCATTTCCCGTAGGTCTGGGATACATTATTGTTGTGAAAATTGTCGTGCTGTGCAAGGCGAAATGAGGTCGTTCATGAGACAGACCAAAAATGGATTTAAAGAGCTGATCACTGGTTTTCGTAAAATCAATGACCAGCTCAGTGCGCTGGACACTCAGTTTAGTGGCCTTCAGCTGCTAAACGAGTCCCCTAAGCGCAAGAAATCCGCTGTTTCTGATCCGCCTCAGCCTGCTCAGCCGACATTAATGCAGCCGCTTATATCTCTGGCCACCCCAAGGGCCAGAACTGAGAAAAATTCGTCAGAATTTCTCAGGGATAATGAGCAATTGTCTGATATGTCCGCCATGGCATCCCTTCAAGTTATGCCACAAGTCCTAGGGAACGAAACCCCCATTAGGGTCACCCATAAGGGTATTCCACAGTCCGGACCACCGGCACCGACTGATGCTGCAGTTCTAGTACCTGCGGCACCAAAACCCTTACAGGTGATTCCTCCATCGAAACATATATTTGTTTCTCGGCTCGCCCCTGATACTTCAGAGATTGATATCTCGGCTTATATCAAAGCCAAAACAAAAGCCGATATAAAGGTGGAGGACATACAAAAATTTAAGTATTATTATACAAGGCGCACGTCTTCTTTCAAGATTCGTGTGCCCGCGCTGATGTTCAAGACGATTTGCTCTCCCAGTTTTTGGCCAGAGAATCTTTTCGTCCAAGAACATCAGCCTAGTTCCGTGAAGAAAAAGTTCAAAAACCAGTGGGAGTGAGACTTCCCAATATCGAAACCACTGACCAACCCTCCACCTCTTCTTTGGCCACTAACCCAAAAAACTAGTTTCCTCACTAACTCTTACCTATCAGAATACTAGGGGGCTACGTAGCAAACTCCCCAAGCTATATTCTGATAGTTCTTTCTTTGCATCCCATATAATAGCATTTACAGAAACCTGGTTAAATCCGGAGATCTTTAGCTCCGAAGTTTTTCCAAGTAAGTACACCACTTTTAGACGGGATCGATCTCAGCGAAGAGGAGGTGGAGTCCTCATTTCTGTAGACTCTACTCTTGCTTCTGAAGAGGTGAAATCCCATGAGTTTGGTGACATAGAATTTATTTGCGTTAAAATCACTATGTCCGTTAAAGCTTTATACATTACTTGTTCATATATACCTCCTATGTCTGAACCGCCTACATATTGGCAGCATTTGTCCGCCATTCGATACGTCTCTAACCTTATGACGGATCGTGACCAACTCGTAGCGGTGGGCGACTTTAATATCCCAGAATTAAAGTGGTCCAACGTCGACAACTCACCATCTTTGTCACTTTCAACTTACCATGACTTCACCGCGGGCATGTTTGACATGTCCCTAGGTCAGATCAATCATGTTAGAAATTCGCTAGGTCGGCTTTTAGACTTATGTTTTGTATCTGATCCGGATGGTACTGCTCTCTCCAGAGCTTTCCCCCTTTCAACCCCAGAGGATCCATATCACCCCACGCTGGAGGTCTCAATCGAAACCACTCCTGGTATCGATCAGAGGTCTCCGAGCGTGGTAAATAAGATTCGCTGTTTCCGTAAAGCTGATTTTCAGAAACTTAATAGCCTTATAGAAACATTTGACTGGTCTGATATTCTGGCGTGCACTGATCTTAATGTCACTTTAGAAAAATTTTATTTTACTTTAAATAAATTTTTTGACTCATGTGTGCCTTGGAAATATCCGTCCGCCTCAGCAAATCCTCCTTGGTTTACAAGGTGCCTTACTAACTTAAAAAACAAAAAAATAAGCTTTTACTTAAATATAAAAAAACCTGCAGTAGTGTGGATTTCGCAAGATACCTACTAGCTCGGTCGAATTTTACCGTGCATAACGCTGAATGTTATAGGAATTATATTGACCGCTGCCGGATTCAATTTACTCAGGATCCAAAGCAGTTTTATAATTTTGTAAACACTAAGCGTAAACACGTATCTTTTTCACCCCTGCTTACGTTTGAAAATTCTTCTGCGACTTCGGATCAGGCCATTGCCGATCTATTCGCAGAATTTTTTCAAACAACTTATTCTCCTCCTAAACTGACTGATCAGCCTTACGCATATAACATTCAAGCAGCAAATCTTATTTTCTGTCCGTTTTTTTCTGAGAATAACTTATTATCTGGTCTTTTAAGGGTAAAACCCATTTATTCGCCAGGCCCCGACGGAGTACCAGGCTGTGTGCTAAAATACTGCGCCAGGGCTCTGTGCAAACCTCTTCTAAGACTTTTCAACTTATCTTTGGAAACCTCGATTTTTCCCCTTATGTGGAAGGAATCATTTATAATTCCCCTACATAAAAAAGGGAAAAAGTCCGAGGCTGCTAACTACAGAGGCATCTCTAAGTTGTCGGCAATTCCAAAGTTATTTGAAAAATTAATTACCCCTCATTTGCAACACCTTTGCTCTTCGATTATCACTCCTTGTCAGCATGGCTTTATTAAGCGTCGCTCCACCACCACAAACTTATTGGAGTTGACATCCTTTGTCATAGATGGCTTTTGTAAGGGATATCAAACCGATGTAATTTACACAGACTTCAGCAAAGCATTCGATTCAGTTAATCACTCACTCTTGTTGAGTAAACTGAATATGCTGGGTTTTCCTAAAGACCTCTTAACGTGGATCTCCAGCTACCTAGATGGAAGGACACAAAGAGTCTTATTTAAAAACATACAGTCCCGTCTGGTCCGTGCTACATCCGGCGTCCCTCAAGGAAGTCATCTTGGCCCGTTATTATTTACGCTTTTTATAAACGACTTGCCCCCTGCTTTAACGAACTCTCTAGTTCTCATGTATGCAGATGATGTAAAGCTTTGTCTTCAGTACAAATCCATCTCTGCCCAATGCAGTCTTCAGTCTGACCTTGATAACTTTCAAAAATGGTGCTTAGCTAATGATCTAATACTTAATGGATCTAAATGCAAACATATGTCTTTTTATCGTTCTTGCCCTCTGCAAGCTACTTATTCTATTAATGGGATTGCCTTAGAAAAATTGACCCAGGTTAATGATCTCGGCATCCTATTAGACATCAAACTTAAATTTGCCGACCATATTTCCTTAATGGTTAATAAGGCTAAAGGAGTCCTTGGTTTTATCAAAAGGTGGTCAAAAGAATTTAATGACCCCTATATAACTAAAACTCTATTCATTTCTTTGGTCCGTCCTATACTGGAGTACGGTTCATGTGTCTGGAGTCCCCAATATGGAGTACATCAGGACCGCATAGAATCCGTACAAAAGAATTTCCTAACTTTTTCACTTAGAGGTCTAAACTGGGATGCAAATCTTCACCTTCCATCTTATAAGAGTAGACTCTTACTCATAAACTTACCTAGCTTAACAAATCGTAGGACAATGCTCGGTGTAGTCTTTCTGCATAACCTTATTAACGGGGATGTAGATAGCCAGCATTTACTAACACGCTTAAAATTTAACATTCCTAATAGAAGGACTCGAAACTTTAGTCCTCTGTTCCTTAGCCGTTGTAGTTCGACATATGCACTGCATGACCCTTTTAGGGTATTATGTTCGAACTACAATGGTCTCTACGCCATAACATCTCTTTCCTGTCCCTCAAACTTAAAATATAGAATTTTAAATTTCCTTAATAACTCCTCCTAGCTTAATAATAAAAAAAATAGCTTAATATATTCAAACAAATCGTTTATTGAGCGCCCCTCGGTCGTCTGGGCCTCTAAGCTTTATGATGAATACAGGAATGCTAGCTGATGCTCTTATTGATGCACAAGCCATTTCCAAATTCTGAAAGACCGGTAAAAAAAAAAAAAAAAAAAAAAAAGCAAGAGAATTCTGATTCGGCACGAATGCTATTTTTGGCAAAATAATACAACATTCCGAAAACCTACCAAATTGCATAACGATCGGCTGACTATATCTTATAGCTGCCATATAACTGAACGATCGGAAATGGTATTTGGTAAAAATACAACCTTTGGTATTTTTGAAGATGGAAGCTGGGTATTTTGTCCAGTTTCCAGTTTAACTGCAAGGGTATATCAACTTCGGCTCCGCCCGAAGTTATCTTTCCTTTCTTGTTTTTATCTTAAATATATTTATATATATGTATGTATGTATAATATTTTTATTGTTTTAAAGTGTTTTCCAAAATATATAATACAATCAAGAATAATACAAAATTTTAAAATCACCTTAAAATCGCCTCAATACGTAGTGGAACCCGCTGTAAAAATCTTTATAAGTTCAGATTCTACGGCATATTGGCAGGCCGAGTCATGGAACCCGCTGAAAAAATGAAAATATTTGAGAGCGGGTTCCACGACAAACGGCTGGCAGATGAGAGAGTGAAATTTAATTTTAGAATGTAACATTTTTGGAACAATGTTCAAATCGAACCGGTGTGAGAGCAAAGAGATCAGAAATATCTTCTACTATCTTCACTCTTCAGCTCTGTTTTTAGTATGGATTCTCTCGCTTACTTTAAAACCAATTTTAAGTATCGTTAAATCAGCTTGGAGGGTAGCCTAGATGGAAAGTGCGCGATCCTTATCCTTGGGTCATGGGTTCGATTTTGTTAGTGGGCGGGTTGTTTCAATTTTATTTTTATGAATACTTTTATATTTACCTTTATTTTATTATTACCTTTTTTTACCTTTTATATTTACTTTATTATTATTTTTAAAATAAAAATAAAAAATTTTATTTTATTACTATTGTTGTAAAAATAATTATCTTTAAAACTATGAGAAATTAGCGGAATGGGGAAATACAAAAATTAAATATAAATCTTAAGGATAATTAAAAAAAAACAAAAACACATTTAAATCCTAAGCAGGGTGTAAAATGAAAAATTTTACAGAGAACCTGACTCGATCGGCCGCGAACAAAAGCTATATTTGTTCACTTATCACATCGACGCATTGTAAACAGAAACGATGAGAAATTAAAAATTAAAATTGGGAGCCAAAAAATTTTTACGCCGTCGTGCTAGTGCACGAGTGCATTACATTAGTGCATTAGTGCATTTTTTTGTCGCATACATGTAAAGTGTTCTAAAAATAGATTTTTTTTATATTTTTTAATTTTTTACCGTTTTGGGCCCTGATGTCCCATCTATGTACTTTATAATCTTTGGTATAATATAGGTAATAGGTACGTATAGGTAATATTACCTATCGGATGCTCAGATTCTGCTGACAAAATAAAGTGGTCTAGTTGTCGGCCCAACCGTTCTTGAGCCCCGATCCAAAAAAATTGTCTTAATAATAATAAGTCTGTCTATTTATAATAATAACCCACCAAAAAAAACTTTACCCACCAACAAAATAATTTCACCCGATCTAAAGATTAAAAACATACTGTATCGCAGAAAACCCGAAAGAAACGCACCAATGAATTCCTTAAGCAAGAGAGATAATTGAGTTTCGCAATATGATACCCGGCCCCCGGAATCTTTTCAACCCAAACTTTAACTTTTTCACTTTCACTTTTTTATTAAAAATACAGTCTCAAAAAAACATATTGGTCTGCTAAAACTCCTATAAACATCGTCCAGTTTGGTTTTGAAAAATAAAAAGATATGAGTATCTAGTAGGTAATAGTTTAACAATAAGAAGACCGAAAAGATATCACACACTCGATTTCCCCGATAGATATGTAAATAGAACTAATTGAAAAGATGTTATATATCAGGGGTGCCCAAGCTTAGCATACGGCAGAGCAAACTCGAACACCAATGCAAAAAATCACCAATACATTAAAGCTAGAATTTTTTTTTGCAAGTCATGTCGGTGTACTGAAAAAAATGTATAGTACAATTTTCAATGGAAAAAAGTAATACGAAAATATTTATGAAATAAAAATTAAAAACTGTAATAAAGTTATAAATAAAAGAAATTCATAGCTCAGATGTTAAAAGATGATTCTTTTTGAGATCTCAACAAAAAGTAATTTTTTGCAGTGAAAAGTTTTCGGTAATACAAAAACAAAGTGCCTTCGTATTAGTACGAAAAACTGAGACACTATACAATTGTTGTTGCTTAACTCGAAAAAACGAAAAATTGTTTTTGTATTTAGCCCTTGCCTATGCTACGAGCCACACACGTATATGAAATTTCATTTCCCATATAATGAGCAATTCCAACAACAAAGGAGCTCCGAGAGCAATGGGGCTGGGCACCCCTGTTATATATTATATAATTGCAGGGTATTATATAATAATCAGAAAACTGCTATTTCTGTTACTATATTAATCATACAATTTACTTAGTGTTTCTATAGACAGATTGTAAATAAAAGAAAATAAAACAAGAAAGGAAAGCTAACTTCGGGTGGAGCCGATGTTGATATACCCTTGCAGTTAAAAACGGATATATATCGCAAACATCGGATATAGTTAGCCGATCCTTATGAGAGTATCATAATAAAACCAAATTATTACAATAAAGTATCTCAAAAAAATTTCCAAGCTTCTATCCAAAATCCCAAAGTTGGTATTTCCACCAAATACCATTTCCGATAGTTCAGTTATATGGCAGCTATAAGATATAGTCGGCTGATATGCAATTGGTATGAAATTTGGTAGGTTGTATTATTTTGCCATAAATAGCACTCGTACAAGATCTGAACTTTGTAACTCTAAAAGGACCAAAGTTATACCATTTCCGATCAACTGATTGATCACTGATATGGCAGCTATAGGATATAGTCGGGCGATCCCGGCCGTTCCGACTTTTATACTGCGTGCAAAGGAAATAAGTGTGTGCAAAGTTTTAAGTCGATAGCTTTAAATTGAGAGACTAGTTTGCGTAGAAACAGACAGACGGACATGTTCATATCAACTCAGGAGGGGATCCTGATCAAGAATATATATACTTTATAGGGTCGGAGATGTCTCCTTCACTGCGTTGCACACTTTTGGACAAAATTATAATACCCTCTGCAAGGGTATTATAATTATAATTAATTTGGTATAGACTCCACTTCTAACCACTGACCAAGCTTAAAAAATCGTAGGACAATTTATCTCTTTCCTGTCATTCAAATTTAAAATATAGAATTTTCAATTTACTTAAGGGGCCCATCCACAGGCAAGCAAACATCATTTCGATAAATTTTCAAGCAATCAAAATGTCAACGGACAATGACACCGGCTCTGTAATTGTACTGATGGGAATAAATATTTGCTAAGAAAAAAAAAATATAGTTTATATTAATTGTATAAATTATTTACTTAGTTTGCGCTGCGCAAAATCGGTACTAAACATTTTTCCAACTGACGTTCGTGCCAACATTGCCATCCATTGGCGAGCATGTTTTTGCCAACGTTGTCAAAATATAATGATTTCAATTTTGACGAACTTTCATTCGAACACAAAATTTAACAAAAAACACTAACATCCACAGGAAAAATTTCGGCGAGCACAACATGTTCGCCCAACATGCTCGCCTGAGGATGGGCCCCTTTACTAACCGGTCGTCTGGGCCTCTAAGCTTTATGATGAATACAGGAATTCTAGCTGATGCTCTAGTTGATGCACAAACCATTTCCAAAATTCTGAAAAACAGCGAAAAAAAACTAAATATGCAATGTATGGCATGTATGCCAAAATACATGCCAAAAAATGACTTATTTATACCTAACAAGAGTATAAAAATGAAAATTGAGGAGTTATATTTTTTTTATTATTCTTTTCTATCGAATTCCTTCAGTTATTTCCCAAGAACCGATTAGATCAGGGGTGTCCAAGCTCAGCATACGGCAGAGCAAACTCGAATACCAATGCAAAAAATCACCAATACATTAAAGCTAGAATTTTTTTTGCAAGTCATGTCGGTATACTGAAAAAAAGTATAGTAAAATTTTCAATGGAAAAAAGTAATACAAAAATATTTATGAAATAAAAATTAAAAACTGTAATAAAGTTATAAATAAAAGAAATTCATAGCTCAGATGTTAACCATTCCTTTTGAGATCTCAACCAAAAGTAATTTTTTGCAGTGAAAAGTTTTCGGTAATACAAAAACAAAGTGCCTTTGTATTAGTACCAAAAACTGACACACTATACAGTTGTTGTTGCTTAACTCGAAAAAACGAAAAATTGTTTTTGTATTTAGCCCTTGCCTATGCTACGAGCCACATACGTACATATATGAAATTTCATTTCCCATATAACGAGCAATTCCAACAACAAAGGAGCTCCGAGAGCAATGGGGCTGGGCACCCCTGGATTAGATTAAGCTTTATAATAAAATTTCCACATTCAAAACGTTAAAAAAAAAGTTGTTTCCAAACCATGGTCGCCGGGTATAATTCAGATAATATAGTCTCAAAATGCAACTTTCTTGTTTGCCTCATTATTGTAGTAAATTTTGAGTTCATACTACAAACGAAGTCAATTTCTTCCACAAACAGCTTCACTTTCTTACAGGTGACTTAAAAATCATCTGCACCAGGTGCAGAAAAATCATCGGTGGAATGATTAGACACAAACTTTAAGTCACATTCTAACTTTGATGATTCGAAATGGTTGATACGGACTACGCAGGATTTCGATTAATAGAGAGGTAATTTCAACGGGGCGGAAGAATTTAAGAACTGCTGGACTTTAAAGACAAATTTTCAATATGGGGGCGATGTCAAGAAAAAAAAAATACTTAAAGAAAGTTTTCATTTAAAACTAAAAACTTTCTCTTATGTTAAAGTTATTTTATAAAACTCTTTTCACTAAAATGACTATAAAACTATAAAATAAAACTATAAATAACATGTTATTTGTTAATAACAAATAAATAACATTGTTCCATGTGAAACAATTTTTTGCCTTCCTAAACATTTAATTTAGATTGGAGGCAAGTTTGAATTTCAATAATATACCCCTATTATTGTAAACCATCATAAAAAATTTTGCAGTTTTGTTGGCGCAATTCAAAGGGATGAATTTGGATTGCTCTTTCTAACCACTTAAACTTACAAGCGTCTTTTATTATTTAACTTATAAAAATAGTATGCTGATACTTATGCATTCGTTCAACTGAAAATGTAAGTCCAGCTGAGATCCCAAATTAAAATTTTTGATTCTGACTGTGGGAATTTTATTGTATTGATTTGCACCATAATATGTATTATTATCAGCGACCGTAAATAATGATTATTGGTGTGATTTTTATGTTAAAAATCACAAAATACTGATTATTCTCTGAGCAAAAAAATAAAAATAAGAAAATAATCATAATTCACAAAATAATCATTTTTTTATGATCAACAAATTTATTAGATTTTCTTGATATTTGACTATGGCGATGGCAAATTCCAACGCCAGCAACGTTTGCCATAAATTTCGCGTTTGCCATAAATGGGTATTCCTCTAAAGTATATTTATACTATGTATTTTATATATACTCATTTTTTGAATTATTTCAATGCAAAGTTGAAAAAGTGCAATAGTTCAGTCTTAAAGTTTTCCGAACGACATTTTGTTTTTATGTATTTACTGGTTAATGTAAATAAATACTGGGTTCTGTTCAAACAACTTAAACCATTTTTTAAAAAACGGTACGATATCCAAATCCGCCCAATTTATAATCAGAATTTCTCATTTCTAGCTTTATACTCTCGCTTGCCACATTAAAATAATTACAATTTTTATAATAACGTCCACGACAGTTGTCCAATGAACATCAAATTATAATTTCTACCTATATTTTTGTTTGGAAGTAAATGCTAAAAATAAAATATGGAAATTACGTAAAATTAATGGTATTCAATTCTAACTTATTAACATAAGAGTAACTAAAAATTAATAAAAACAAAGATATATAAATTGGGAAAATTGGGTTAAAAAAAAATACTTTATATTTTGAATACAATATGGCAAAATTTTGAAGAACCATTTACAAAATAACATTTTTAAATTGCTTACAGAAGTTTTATCACGTTTTGCTTAAATCAGTGCTTTAACTGGGTCCTGAAGGTTGTACTTCTGTCTGTCGCATGTGACACCCTTTTTTTGGTTTCAAAACAAAAAGATTCCCAAAAAATAATATTTTCACCAATTATATTGCTTATAAGGTGCTATATGATTGATCTTTTATTTCATAAAATTATATTAAATTTAATTATTATATATTATATTATAATTAAATATATATATTATTTTACAGCATATATATTATATACTTAACAGCACATAAAAAAAAATACTTTTTTTCTTATAGTACATATTTTTATTTCAATTATCCTATCATCCTATCCTCCTATCCTATCCTATAATTATCAATTATTTATTTCAATGTTTTACCATATTATTTATTAATAAATTAAATGAATATTCATATTAATGTTAACAATTAATATTAAATTATTATTTACATTAATTTTCAGAAAAATTGCTGGTAATTAATTTCAACGGCATCTCAAATTTTTATTTTTAGAGAACTTTTCCGGAAATTTTTTAGCACTTTCCATTTTTAAAGCTTTTTCAAAATTTTCACGTTTTTCAACTTTGCGCTGCCAAAGCGTTTTTTTTGCACTTTTTTGCAGTGCAACGTTGAAAAACGTGAAAAATGGAGTTTAAAAAAATCCTCGATTGGTATGTTCGACTGTTATTTTTTGGTCACAATTCAAAATTTTTTTTCCATTATAAATTTTACAAAATCTTAATTTTGATTTCTTTATTTTTTTTTTTTTTGCTGGTATTTTTTGGTCAAAATTCAAATTTGCCCGCTCAACCAGTCCAATTTTTTTTTTTAATTTCACAACACTTTTTCAATTTTTTACCTTTTTTTTCGCTCTGTTATTTCGGCACCGCAAAGTTGGAAAACGTCAAAAAATTAAAAAAAAGTGTTGTGAATTCTGTTAATAACATCCTGTTGGACAACATTCTGTTAAATTTTTAACATTAAAATCCCGGAAAAAGTTTTCAAATTTTGGCACGCAGATGGCGCCTCAAAAGTTCGTTCCCAGGAAGATGTTTCAACTTTTTTAGACAGATGGCGCTAAAAATTTGTTTCAATTTAGTAATTTCGAAGTAACTAACTTAAGCGCCATATAACGGTCACGCTGTAAAAATTGAGAAAAATTTTGAGAATTATCTCAAAATTTTTTATTTCACCACACAGCCTTTGAGAACATTTTTTTTCACCACACAGCCTTTGAGAACATTTTTTTTTCACCTTAAAGGTGAAAAATTAAAATTAAATTAAATTATATTTTAATTTATTAAAATTTACCAACATTTTAAAAAAATGATAATAAAATATTTAATAAAAGAAATATTTCATAAAATTGTTGAAGAAAATAAATTTAAAGTCGTATTCACCAAAAAATATGGTTGCATATTTTTAATTTGTGTTTTTGCTGCTCAATAATTAAGTTGTTAAATGAATTAAAAACATGAAATTTTTTTAAAAATAAAAACTTAGACATTTTTATATAAATAACAGAAAAAAATGTCTTGAATTTTGAGCAGAAGAAAATTTTAAAATTTTTATTATCAGTCTTTAAGCGGGAAAATTGGGGAATTTTGAAAACTATTTTGTTATCAAAATAATCTAGTTATATTATATAATTCTAATTAATTATAATAATTCTCTATTATTTCTTAAAAAAAGAAAAAACCTTGCTAAATTATGTGAAAATAATGCAACCTTTATTTAAATTTCTATCCTTATTTATTTTATTTTTATATTTTTAAAAATGCAATAAAAGTATCTGTCGGGTCAAGCAGCAAACAACTAATTTAAACATAATAATTAATTATTAACTGATGTTTTGTTGGTCGCAAACTGACTCTCTTTCGGCCGCTCGGCTTTGCTAATTCCGCGTTTAAAGTTAGCGAGCCTATTCTGGAAGGTTGGCGCACCTCTCGTTCGTCTTCTTCTTGCTCTCGCACCCTAAATTGGATTTCACATATTGTACATGACTTGCTTTTTCATTACTGTTATCTATGCGGTTTCTGCAAACGGGCCATCACATGCGTGGGTGCCTCGCTGCTAATTGTCGCAGTTGTGGAAGGAGGCATCACAGCCATCTGCATTTCCTGGAACCGCCGGCATCTAGCGGCCAGCCGAGGTCGCCGACCCTGTAGCCTCTTCGCCGTCCACTGCTAATGCACTAGTTGCTCAAGGTCGCAGCGGCGATATATCTTTGCTTGGATCCTTTGTTTCATGTCGAGCTCTGTTGGATTATGGATCGCAGGTGCACGTGATCACTTCCCGGCTTGCACGTCAGCTGCAGCTCCGGAGGTGAAAATCATGGCGGTGGCTGGTATTGGGGATACCGGCTTTGCGACAGATGGATTCTCTGTTGATGTTCTCCTGCGGTCCCACTGCACCGAATACTCGGCCCTGGTTAACGCCGACATCGCCGCCAATATCACGGACCTGCAGCCTAGCTTCAGTTTGGATGTCTCCAGTTGGAATATTCCTGGCAATCTTTCTTTGGCTGATCCTGAATTTTCCGCCCACAGCGCATCGACCTTCTTATCGGAGCCAGTCTGTTTTATGAGCTGTTGTGTGTTGGGCAAATTAAGCTCTCAGCCGGCCTGCCATTCTCGAAAACTCGACTTCGGCCATTTCTGCCATTCTGCAGAAAACTCGACTTGGATGGGTCGTGTGTTCAGGCGGTTCACATGTCCAGGGAAGATCACTCGTTTCCACTGCCCACAAGGCTGTTCCGGAGAGCGCAACAATGCTGGATTCTCTGCTCCGACGGTTTCGGGAAATCGAAGACTGCTCCGAGCCTATTGTGAAGCGGACGAAGGAAGAGCTAAATTGCGATGCACATTTCGTGCAACATGTTGCTCGGCTGGATTCCGGCGCTTACGCTGTGAGGCTTCCGTTAAAATGCGGTTCTAAATTGCTGGGAGAATCTTACCCCCAAGCCGTTCGACGATTTCTTTCCCGCGAAAGGAAGCTCTGTCGGTCACATGTCTCCAGTCCCTGCTGATGCGAGCGTCACTGGTCAATACTTTCTTCCCCACCATTGTGTTTTAAAGGAGGACAGTTCAACAACCAAGCTCAGGGTTGTTTTTGATGGATCTGCTGTCACCACTTCTGGATATTCATTGAATGACGTGTTGATGTCTGGCCCAGTTATTCAGCCAAAGTTACTGCATATTCTGTTAGGGTTCCGATGCCATCGGGTGGCCATTACTGGAGATATTTGTAAAATGTATCGTTGCGTCAGGGTTTTTTCCTGAGGACAGCTATCTTCAGTGTATTCTTTGGCTGGATTCCACCCAGGATGAGTTACAGGTTTTTAAGCTGGATACTGTCACCTCCTATGGAACGAAGCCTGCCTCATTTTTAGCAGTTCGGACAATGCATCAGTTGGCAGATGATGAGCAATTAATATTTCCAAAGGGGGCCGAAATTCTGCGTCGCGACTTTTATGTGGATGATCTACTTTCCGGAGGCAACTCTATAGATGAAGGTTGTTGTGACAAATGCCGTTCATGGGCGTAATGTCATAGTTGAGCACAGTTCTGCTCGGGGGTTTTAAATCCAAACGACTAGACACAATTATGCATTGAACTTCATTTTATTTACTTGCTTAATTTATGTTGATTAGTTGTACAATTATTTTAATGTGTCAGCCTTGATCCCGCGTGGTTCCCTCTGACCTTCTTCACTACTCCGATCGCCTTGCTTGCTCTATGATTCTTCTTATCATACTAACTTCACTAGGGGAGAGACCAGACAAGGTAAAGCTTTGCAAAGATTACAGAAATCTGGGTGGATTCTAAGCTCGCTGAAGATGGAGCGATAAATCGAAAAGATAAATAACGCCCGTACATGCCGCCCCCGGAATGCTGGGATCAGCATGATATAGCTTCTATTGTGTTATTGGACTTCTTCAGGTTTCGGAGTAGGATTGGTGGATATTGGCAATGGACATAACTTGGACAGGGATCTCTTATAGGTTCCAGAAACGGTTTTTAGTGAGGCGACGCGAACTAGTCCATCTTCTCCAGGATGCAAATTGATAATTCGAGCCATCTTCCATTCGTTTGGGGGAGCCGGTCATCCTTGATTACAACTAGATCGTCAATTTGCAGATTCGTTCGTTCTTGGCGCCATTTCGGACGTGCTTGTAGATGTGAAAGCCAATCGGCGCTCCATCGATGCCAAAATTGTCTCAGGAGCCGTTGACCGTCGACGAAGCGTGCGTTGATGGACTTGTCTGAAAGAGAAGGTTCCGGGGGTGCCAATAAAGGTCCTCCTATAAGGAAATGCCCGGGAGTAAGTGGGGACAAATCGTTTGGATCTGCTGATAAGGGGCAGAGTGGACGTGAGTTTAAACATGATTCGATTTGGGTGAGCACCGTGGATAGTTCTTCATAGGTCATGGCAGTGAGTTTGAAGGAACGATACAGATGAGTTTTGACGGCCTTTACGTTCGCCTCCCACAGTCCCCCAAAATTAGGACTGTGCGGTGGGTTGAAATGCCATTGGATTCCACGGGCCGAAAGAGTGGGTGCGATGTCCGTGTCGATGGAATTTCGAAACTCCTTTTGCCAGATGCGAAGAGAGTTGTCTGCTCCGATGAAATTGGTTCCTCCATCGCTGTATAGATGCTTGCACAAACCTCTACGTCCTATAAAGCGTTGAAGAGCCCAAAGGAAGTGTTGAGTAGATTGTCCTGTGACCGCTTCTAGATGTATCGCCTTGGTTGCTAAACATATAAACACTGCGATATATGCCTTGTATGTGTGATGCCCACGGAATCTGGATGCTTTCAAGTAAAAGGCGCCCGTGTAGTCGACGCCAGTGGCTTCAAAGGCTTGACCAGGTGGGTTGACTCGATGTAGTGGCAGATCCCCCATTAACTGTGAGGAAGGCTTTGGGCGATGTTTGAAGCATTGTACACATTGTCGTAGAATTCTTTTTACTGCTTGTTTCCCATTGACTATCCAGAATGTGTGCCGATTAGTTGCTAAGGTGAGGTCGGTGCCTCCGTGAAGAGTGTTCAGGTGCTCATTTTTGATTACGAGGTCAGTAAAATGATGCATTTTGGGTATAATGATCGGATTTTTCTGTGCTTGGGACAGTTGTTGAGCGTTCTTCAGTCGTCCTTTGATTCGCAGATCATTCGTGCTGCCATTGGATTGTAGTACTTAGTTCCAAAATCTTGCCAATTCGGTTGGAGACGAAAGTCTTCCAGCGGGTCGGATTTCCTTTAATCCAATATAAAACGATTGATGCATCAGTCCAGAAATTAACTGACATGGGAATTCCGGTGGATGAAAACTGCGTTAGTACCCATTTAGCCAGTTGTGCAGCCAACACTGGACCAAAGAGTTCGATTCGAGGGATCGTTAGCGGCTTCGTGGGCGTGACTCGACTCCGTGCGGTCAATAGGGCCGTGCTCACTCTCCCGGATGGATATTGTATTCGGAGATAAACACAGGCTGCGTAAGCTTGCGAGGAGCCGTCACAAAAGACGTGTAGTTGGTGTGACTGTGGCTCACCGGTCTGGTGGCCAAGCCACCGAGGTATTTTCAACTGTTCAATGTTTGGTAAATGATGTCGGAATTCTTCACATCGGGCTTGAAGTATTGGGGGTAACGGGCCGTCCCAATCGAGAGCAGTTTGGGTTTTGTCGGAGGTCTCGGGTCGCCACTGCCAGATGTCCTTTAGAATACTCTTGGCAGCAGTAGTGACAGGAACTATAAAGCCTAATGGATCATAAAGGCGAGCGACTACTGAAAGAAAGGAACGTTTAGTAAAGGAGGCAGGAAGGTCAAATCGAACCTTGAAGCTATATGAATCCTCGTGTGGGCTCCAATAAAGTCCCAGAGTTTTAATAGTCTCCTGGAAATTTACTTCTACATGTCTCTTTTGAGCCATGTGCTGGTCAGGAATTCCGGATAAGATCTGTGGATGATTTGATGCCCATTTCCTGAGTTCCATTCCAGCCGATTTTAGTGTAGCAATAAGTTGATTTCGTATTTCCAATGCTCCATGAACAGTACTGTGACCAGTTTGGACGTCGTCGACATATACTTCATTTAATAAGACTGGAGTTGCTAAGGGGTAGCGATGTTGTTCGTCGTGAGCGAGTTGACGGATTACGCGTATGGCTGTATACGGTGCTGATGCAGTCCAAAGGTGACAGTATTTAGGCTGTACTCGGCTATTTCGTTTTGATCATTCCTCCATAAGATGCGTTGAAATTGAGCATCCTCCTGGTGCATGTCAATACAGCAATACATTCGTTGGATATCTGCTGCAAACACGTAACGATGTAGCCTCCATTTCATGATGACTCCTCCTAAATCGTTTTGTAGCGGTGGGCCGATGCACAATATGTCGTTAAGGGATTTTCCGTTCGAAGTGGTACATGATGCATCGTACACCACCCGAACTTTGGTCGTTGTACTGTCCTCCTTTATCACGGCGTGGTGTGGGAGAGTACATGATGAGAAATACTGTTGACCTCTTGGAGTGATCATTTGATGTCGAGTTTCTGCGGTAGTGACTTTGGAGAGTTGCTTAAGATCAAAATATTCCTTAATGGTGGAGTGATATTGTTGTTTAAGTGTGTCGTTTCTGTTTAGCCGACGTTCTAAGAGATGGAATCTATTGAGTGCGATTTGGTGAGACTTTCCGATGACTTGTTCTTTATCAAATTCAGTTTTTAACGGAAGCCGGACCAGGTATTTTCCATTGGGTTGTCGGGTGCAGGTACGCTGGAAATGATCCTCACACCATTGTTCTTCTGCAGTTAAGGTCCTCTCAGAGCTGATTTGGTCGAGATCGAAGAAACCCTTTACCAGTGCATCCAGATTAGTCTGATGGCAACGAATGGTTACCACATTTGCCCTTGTTTCATTGCTATGGCCAAACACGATCCAACCCAATTGAGTGAGTTGAGCAATAGGTTGATTTGAAGCTCCTTTCCGTAAATCTGGCAGCAACAAATATGGTATTAGATCTACTCCAAATAACGCGTCGATGCGGCCTGGCCTGGTAAAGGTGGGATCGGCCAAGTGTAATCCCTGAAGATGCTGACAAGTGTCCACGTTGACATTACTTCTTGGTAAATGAGAGGTTATCGAGTTGAGGACATACGCTGGTCGCACCAGATGGTGAAATTGAGGGTCCGTACATGAGCTTATGGAGAACTCTGTACTAAATCTACAGATGTTCTTTGAGTTATCACCGACCCCGGTGATCTGTGCTGTGACTCGGTGACGTGGAAGTCCCAGCAACTGAGCGGCACGTTCTGTGATTAACGTGCCCTCAGAGCCATGATCGATCAAGGCTCGAATAACGGCAGTTTGTCCGGTGCTGTTATTATGTAGTTGTACTAGAGCTGTGGCCAGCAAAATAGATCGAGTTGATTGCGCGGCAGTGGCCATCAGCACTGTAGTGGAATCGGAAGGATGAGCAAGATCGGAGCTCTCGCTTGCTGCGTTCTGAATAATCGGTGATGGGCTGGTATACGTCGTGGGGAAGTGAAGCAGGGTATGGTGACGCTGTCCGCATTGTAAACAATTCTTGTTACTGCCACACTGCGACAAGGGATGATGGATGCTGAGGCAATTTAGACAGGCCTTTGTATGGTCAATGATTCGTTTGCGGGCAAAGCAATCCTTGGACAAAAAATCAGGACACCGCCGCAAAATGTGTTGCCCCTTACAGTGTACGCAAGAGATGGGACCGCTGGGTCCAGTCGTGGTGTGGAACGTGCTGCCCTTGTAGAAGCCGGAACCCTTTTGCTTGGGATTCTGGCGTGGATAATTTGTCGATTTGTTGACCGTAGAGTTTTGCGTGGGCTGTGAACTTTTCCGGTTCTCAATGATGTTCATGCTGACGAGGCGATTGTTGAGGAAGGTTTCCAAGTCGGTGAAACTCGGAATGTCGCTGGAGTTTCCCAAGCAATGCTCCCAGGCTTGTATAGTTGTCGTAGGTAATCTAGCGATCAAATGATGGACTATCCATTGCGTGCTAGATTGGATATTCGTTTTGAGACGATTGAACTCGTTGATGCATACGTTGGTTACGTTCAGCATATGTTTGATCTCTGATGAGCTTTCCCTTGAGATAAAGGGTAAGTCGTAGAGGGCGTTCATGTGGTGCATGAATTGTAAACGGGGGTTATTATAGCGTTTGATGATGAGATCCCATGCGATTGTGTAGGCGCCATCCGTTAGTTCCATTTGGTGTACATCTTGGTCCTGCTCTTTAGGCAGTGCTTGCTTGAGGAAATGGAATCGTTGAATATTTGACAACGCCTGGTTCTGGTGAATGAGTTGCATAAACAGATCATGGAAAGCTGGCCAATCTGTATACTTTCCGGAAAAGTTAGGTACTGGCAACTTTGGAAGTTGGACTGCCGCACCAGGGCCGAGCGTTTTAGGAACAGGCGTCGCTTGTTGCTCGGCGCACGCTGGTAGCTGATTGGGGAAAAGTGTTTCGGACTCCGTAGATATTAAACAGAACGCTGTGATAAATTCCTCTTCGAACTGGTCCGCTAAATTATCGACGAAGTAAGGGTGTGTGGGGTAGCCAGCGCTTACAAACTCTTGATGATTCTTGTTGAATTGCTGGCTTATTAAGTTGAGTTTGGAAAGGCGCAGTTGGAAATAGGGCTTAGTTTTCCGAGACGTGCTGTCCTTCTTGAAGTTTACTTGGAGTTGGTTGAGCTGATTGTGAAGATCTTTCTGGAGCGCAAACAAGCTGTCGGCGTTGCCACCGTTTGCCATTGTTTCAGACTCTGCACTGGAAGTGCTCGCTGGCTTGGGCTTGGTCATTTTGCGTATGCACTTACACTTACGTACGTATCTTCCAAAGTGAGAGAGCGACAATGGGCAAGCGTTTGCGCGACACGTGCGATGCAAAGTTTGATTCCGTTATTTTCGCTGCTTCTTTGTCGAAGAGCATAAAGGAGTTGGAAAGGAGAATAATGGTTCCGTGATGAGATTAGGTTTCCATTAAATCTTTGATGGAAATGTTGGAGATGACCATGGATTGTGGAGTCGTGTGTGGATTGTTCCCCTCATGGGCCACCAAAAATGTTGTGACAAATGCCGTTCATGGGCGTAATGTCATAGTTGAGCACAGTTCTGCTCGGGGGTTTTAAATCCAAACGACTAGACACAATTATGCATTGAACTTCATTTTATTTACTTGCTTAATTTATGTTGATTAGTTGTACAATTATTTTAATGTGTCAGCCTTGATCCCGCGTGGTTCCCTCTGACCTTCTTCACTACTCCGATCGCCTTGCTTGCTCTATGATTCTTCTTATCATACTAACTTCACTAGGGGAGAGACCAGACAAGGTAAAGCTTTGCAAAGATTACAGAAATCTGGGTGGATTCTAAGCTCGCTGAAGATGGAGCGATAAATCGAAAAGATAAATAACGCCCGTACAAAGGTATTAGCATAATGCAGCAAACATCCGGGATCCTTGCCAAAGCCAATTTCGGTTAAGGAAGTGGTGCTCTAATGTTGCCGAAGATCGGGAGTCTTTCCTGAGCTTTGATGATGGCAGCAACTTCAAAAAGACACTGGGTCTTGCTTGGAATCCATGCTACACGTGCGACATGGTCAGATAGCCACCATGTTCAGCGACATCAAGGCCATCCACGGGGAGCTTGAGGATTTGGAAATCATGCAGATCAGCAGTGACCTTCGATGGACTGTTTCGGAGCTCGTAGTGACAATGCAGGCCGAAATTGACCACGAGACGACCCTTCGCTCTTCTCGAATTGCTGCCCACTCCACCCTTGCCAACGGAATGTCCGGCCTTGAAGTCGCAGCGGTGGATACTTGGAATGGGCTGAATTTTACTCGATCTTCTCTACAATCGTCGGCAGCAATCCTCGTATTAGTAAGGTGGAAAAGCTGCAAAGGTTGCGATCTTGCTTTCGGGTTGCGAATTTAAAATTCAGGAATTTTTAAGAGCAAAACACTCCCGAAAAACCGTTTTTTTTAAATAAATCAAAATTTTGAAGGTGTTAGAAATATTTCAAACACGGTTTTGTACTATATTTGACCTAATAAACAATTCCTACTAGGTCTCTTCAAAAGTTCCTCCAATTTTTCTTTTTTTTGTCGCACTGTGTTATACTTCCAAGAAGCCATCAAGTTACGTTGGCTTTGTTGACTTCCATGGCCTGCCTCCGGTCCTGCCTTGGCCCAGAACGATGTGGTGCTAGTAAAGGACGAGAATCTACCTCCGATTAAATGGCCGCTTGCGAGAATAATGTAGTAAATAATAAACTCTCGGGGTAGAGAGTTTGAACCGTGATGTTCACCTTTTTAATGGTTTTTTTATATGGTCGTATATGGTTCATAACATAAACGCTTAGAAAATAAACTATTTATATTTAGATCTATTTTCCAAGCAATAATTTTTTACGGTAAGATGTCAGAATTCCACGTACCCTCATTTAAAGATCTATATTGTAACTTAGACCTAAAAATTTATTTTTGTAGGTTAAATTGTAAGCGGTTTTAGAATTTTTCCCGCACACTTTAATATTGGATACACCAAACAATTTGTCACTACCCTTTCTATTCTAAGTTTATAAGGTATTCTTCCTGGACTCTTAAAAATCTCTTCCATATTAGTATAACGCACTGTAAATTTAAGTTTGTTGATTGAATAAATTGAATTGAATTGAATGAATATAACTTATAAAATTATTAAAAAATAAAAATTTTCTTAGAACCAACATTTATATACCGCCATTCCACTATAAATCCGTGATTGTGCCGCTTAAATTCTCAACCTAGCCGCCGCAGTAATACGTAAATACGTAATTAATTATAAATTTATATATTTATAATTATAACTACTAAAATTTATTTAATTCTTATTTTCCGTTCGAGCGAAGCGTTATTTTCCACATCGTCTTTTTAATTCACCTTTCCGGCCACTCAATAATTAAAATCGAAAATTATTAATATTTTAATTATCAACCTTCTGTCCGAATAGAGACGCGGTTTCAATTCCACTTCGTGATAATTAAATCCAATTAATTAAAGATTTAAGTTTCAACTCCACCTTTCCTGCTCCATAATAATTAAATCCGACAATTAGTCAAAAATTAATTTTTATAAACTATTTATTTTTTTTTAAATCCAAGCCAAAGTCAAGTCCACCTTTCCGGCTCCGCAAGTTCGAAAATAGTTGAGAATTCAATATCTACGTACGAACCACACTTGTATAAATATAAATATATAGATCGTTATCAATTTTTTCGGACGAGCACGAATTTTTCGGTACTAAAGCTGCTTCTACTCCGCATCAGGCAACATCCGCCTACAATCTCAACAAACCACATTCAAATTTCGTATTTTTTTGGGTACCTGAAGGTTTTTTTCCACATTCGAATTGTGCCGAACACGACTTTCCTTTCGACGTCAGCGCCACTAGTTCCCACTTGTTCCTTGTAATCGCGTTTCATCCGCGATCTCACCATTCTCATCACATTAGTGTGACCAGTCACCGCTTCGTACGAGGCACTTATTGTTGCAGTCAGTCGACAAGCGCTTTGGATTCTGAGAATGCCCACGGGAGACGACAAAAAGCCGCGTTCGATCCCAGCCATCCGTTTGGACAGATCTCAATCCGCATCTCCGCGGACGCTTCTGTTGAAGCCTAAGGCGACTAGTGCCATCCAAGGGCAAAGAGTGACGAATCCGTCAATAAAATCCTCGGTTGCGAAAATGGTTCAAAGTGCGGTCGAAGTGGCGCTGAAAAAGTTCACCGCCACAACAGATCGAATTAGTCAATTTGAGGCTAACATAAATACTCCGGGCGCCCCGGAAATAGGCTCCCAATACATGTGCGAAGTCCATCGGGACCAAATTCGGGCACTGTGGGAGAAGGTGGAAAAGAGCTATGAGAGCTGCTCCGATTTGCTAGCCGTGTCCGACGACAATGCGGCCACCTAGACAGTGCTGGAATCGAATTACAGCTACTGTTACTCCGTCTATTCGAGGTTTATTGCCCAGCTTTGGGAGAAAATTGCGTCCCAATCCACTCAGGGTTCCGTCAATGTCCACACGCCCGCGTCTACAGGCTGCCGGTTACCTCTAGTGGATACCCAAGTCTTTGCGGGTGATTATCTTCGGTGGCCCACCTTCAGAGACTTGTTTACGGCCATTTTCATCCAAAACTCGCGGCTCACCCCGGTAGAGAAGTTGTTCCACTTGCTGTCCAAAACAAGTGGTGACGCACACGCCATTGTTTCTAAGGCTCCGCTTACCCATGAGGGGTTTGTCGCAGCGTGGCAAAGCCTCACAGACCGCTTTGACAACCGGCGGCTATTGGTCAATAGCCAGTTGAAGATCCTTTTCAACATCCAGGCTATTTCTCAAGAGTCCGGGGTCGCGCTGAAGGAGCTGCAAGCCACCATTCAGAGTTGTCTGACAGCCCTAGAAATGTCCTCCATCAATATAGAGGCTTAGGACTGCCTCCTGGTATTTATGATTTCCTCAAAGCTCTCCAAAGTCACACTTTCTATGTGGGAGCAATCCGTACATAATAAGGACAAAATTCCAACATGGAAGGAATAAAATAAATTCAGCTGATGGCGCTGACAGAGCGCCATCGCACTCTGGAGGCCATCGACGACGTCAGGCTTCAGAAGTTCGGGACTTCCTACTGCCCCTGCTCGGAGGCTGCCAAAAGAGGCTGCCGCTGCCAAAAGGGCTGCGATCTCTGTTCGAGGGAGGACCACCACATTCGCTTATGTCCCCATTTCCTAGAAATGGACATAAATGGGCGCTCTGACTACATTAAGAGGTAGCAGTTATGTTTAAACTGCTTTGCCCGAGGGCATCAGCAGCGAGACCGCTCGAGCGCCCAGACTCAGGGTCCGAAGCGACTTTCACAACAGAACGACTCATCAACCTCGTCAAGCCTCCATTCAAGACGATTCAAGCCCAAGTTTTCGGCCTTAATCAGACCATTTCCGTGCAGTCTACTAAATTGTGCCATTTCTCCATTTGGTCGCCGTCTAGACCCGGGCTACAATTAGAGACTGCGACTTACGTTCTTCCGCAGTTGGCAGGAAATCTGCCATCATATCCGATTTCGCGAGATCGTCTCAAGGGGCTGCCCGACATTCCCCTGGCGGACGCTAACTTCTTTGAGAGCTGCCAAGTCGATGTGTTATTAGGAGCTGACATTCTTCCGTCCATTCTCCTCGGTAATTGCAAGGCTAACATCTGCTTGTCGCTTTTCGGTCAGGAGACCATTTTTGGATGGGTGCTGACAGGCCTATTATCTCCAGCCAACCCCCGCAGCGTGTCAGTTTTTTCCACACGAGTTGCCCGCAGCCTCGGTGACATACTGGATCAGGGAGATGTGCCCACACATATCAGTTTGGAATCGGTTTCAGGTTGCGAGCACAATTCTGACTCGTCTTCTTGTTCAATTTACGCATCGCATCACGCTGCACGGTGGCAATCAGCTGATGATCCGTCTAATCCGCGCCAAATTATGGATTCTAAGGTCATATTCAGCACGATGTCGCCACGTCCACGCAACGCCCAGTCACTGGAGAGCAGATGTACTCGAGGTATACAATACTACCGATGCCGAGGGTGCAATGGGATCCATCCATAGTCGACTATATCCTATAGCTGCTGTATAACTGAACAATCGGAAATTACCCAACTTTTGTTTTTTGGAGATAGAAAGTTGGAACTTCGTACAGATTCTATTTTTGGTCAGATGATCAAACCTACCAAAATTCATAACAATCGGCAGACTATATCTTATAGCTGCCATATAACTGAACGATCGGAAATGGTATTTGTTAAAAATACCAACTTTGGTATTTTTGAAGATAGAAGCTTGGTACTTTGTTTTACATTTTTTATTGTAATTAATTGGTTTTATAATGATATTCTTATAAGTATCGGCCAACCATATCCTATGTTTGCGACATATATACGATTTTAACTGCAAGGGTATATCAACTTTGGCTCCGCCCGAAGTTAGCTTTTCTTTCTTGTTTCATTCAACGTTGCTTGATGTTTGGAGCAACAACAACCGCCAACAATCTCAACAAACCTCGTCACCTTTTGCGTTTTTTTTTTTGGTTCCCTAAGTTTTCTTTCCACATTCGAATTGTGCCGCACACGACTTTCCTTTCGACATCGGCACCACTAGTTCCCACTTGCTCCTTGTAATCGCATTTCATCCGCGATCTCGCCGTTCTCATCACATTAGTGTAACTATTTACAATTGCGCAAGTCAGTCGACAAGCGCTGACCAGCGAATTGGATTCTGAGAATACCCACGGGAGACGACAAAAAACCAAAAAACCAAAAGAGGCTGCCGCTGCCAAAAGGGCTGCGATCTCTGTTCGAGGGAGGACCACCACATTCGCTTATGTCCGCATTTCCTAGAAATGGACGTAAATGGGCGCTCTGACTACATTAAGAGGAAGCAGTTATGTTTAAACTGCTTTGCCCAAGGGCATCAGCAGCGAGACTGCTCGAGCGCCCATACCTGCTTCACATGTCACAGCCGACACCACACCTCCTGCACCGCGGCAATCCGTTCGCCACCGCTCCAAGTCCGCCTACGCCAGCAAACGGCTCAGAGGATCAGGAGCCGTCCTACTGGGCACGGCCTTATCAACGTGTGCCATTTGGGGTGCAGCTTCCAGGCATGAGCGCTGATAGACTCAGGGTCCGAAGCGACTTCCACAACGGAACGACTCATCAACCTCGTCAAGCCTCCATTCAAGACGATTCAAGCCCAAGTTTTCGGCCTTAATCAGACCATTTCCGTGCAGTGTACTAAACTGTGCCACTTCTCCATCTGCTGTTCAGAAGTATTTTTTTGCAAAATATTGATAAGTGTGAATTCCAGCAAAACATAACAAAAGAGAAACTCAGGGTATTTTTTTGATTCATTAGCACTAATTTGCCAAAATGCAACAGAATGCTCGACCGTTTTAAAGAAAGGCATGCGCAATGGCTCGCATCCTCTTTAAAAATTGAGTTTCATAAGGATGATATTCCACGCGAAAATCCTGGTCGCCAACGAGGCACTGAGGCAGAACCAAGGTTAAAGCAAAAATCGACATCTGATCTGGTCGATAAAACTGAAAATTCTATGCCACTGTTGTTGCATGCAACTTCTACATTGGCCAAAAATATGAAAACGGGCGACACTTCTCCTCTACTGCAAAAAGCATTAAATAGAGAAAATATAGCTGGTGTGACGTACCAATTTAAGCCAAAAGAAATGACCACAATAAGTTCTGAAAATGATTTAGCCTTTTTAATTAAAAAGAATTTAACAAAACGACAATATATTAATATAAAAGGCAATAAGTACGCCCCCTACTCGAAAGTTACAAAAATGAAATTAAAATGCAGACCGGAAGAAGACAAAATAACTTATTCTGAATCGAAAGTTGAAGTATCGGTGCAGAATTTAGTAAATCATTCTGCTGACGCATATTTGAAATGCAGAAAGACGTAGTTGCTCATACGCAAGCAACGCATTACAAAATTAATTGTCAGCTACGGATTTGATGGCTTAACAGGACAAGTATATATAAACAGCGAGTTAACACGAAGAAGCGTGTTGCATTAGATCAGTCACCGATTGTAATCACAATAATTCCCTTGAAATTCATAGATTTTAAAAATCAAATTATTTGGTAAAATATTTCTCCTCAAGACTCTATAAAAAAAGAATACCAAGAGATGTCTTTGGAATCTCCTGATATAGAGCTTCCAACAACAGCATGTGTAGAAAAGAATGTTAATTAATTCGAAATACTTGGGCTGGATAATAATTAATTATAATTTTTAATTTAATTTTTCAGGAATCCAAATTAACTTTCTAACAAATATAGAAAATTTGAATTATAAAGTTAAGTTGGACACCTTTGGATAATATTTTGGATTTGAATATTTGTATAATATTAACTAAATACATTTAGAGCACATTTATTAAATATATTACGTTAAAATATTTTAAAACAAATTTAAAATACAAAACATAGAAATTTGCAACTTTATGACAATGTGGGCGGGAATCAAGGCGTGGTGCAATAAAAAAAATCCGAAACTATTTCTTTTTTCTAGGTGTATGTACAATTTTTGTGTTTCTATCTTCAAAAATGGTAAAAATGCCGCAATTTAAGCATCCCGAAATCCCGAATGGAAGGCCGTAGCTCTCAAGCTTATTTCGTTGTCCACGGCATAGACGCGTGATTCTTAAGACCCAGGCCGTAGTCGTCACAAATTGCCTATAGCTTAAGAACCTCTGCAATAATATAAACGTGTCACTTTCTCCAAAGAACAGAAACTCACCCGGCATCTCCTCTTCATCCTCTGCATCCGCTTCGTCGCCGGGTGCAGATCTTGGCCAGCTGCCTTCTGGTCTCTTCAGGAATGCCGGTCCTCCTAAACAGCGTGACTTCTCAATTAGTTCCACGCTGCATTCCGACCGAGTCGCATCATCCGTCACGTTGTCGGTGGACGGTAACCATCTCCATTGGGCCACCTTCGTTGACTCCAGAATTTCTGCTATTCTGTTCCCTACGAACTGTTTGTAGCGACTGTGCGTGCTGCCAATCCAACGCACTCACTTCGAGTCTGGCCATAACACGACTTCTCCAATGGGCACTCCGTGGACGAACTAGGGCCTTCATCGCTCTGGGGTCCGAATCGACTGGCATTCACAGTCTTCACATGATGAGTCCCACTTGTGGAACATGCAGCTCCAAAGTCATCGATCATCCATTTTCAGGTAGAATCAGGACCTGGTGAAACTTCTTCTTGATGTAACTGCAGACTCCGACGGCACCTTCCCTGAAATGAAAGAAAATAGATGCCAAGGGCTTATAGTGTTGTGGCCCTTTGCTCAGCGCCGAATTCAATGACACTTCTCTGACTAGTGCCGTCGCATCGAATACCAGTTCAATTTTTTCCGGCTTGTTGGGATTCTCCACTACAAAATGAGGCAAGTACCAAGTCTTGCTTAATTTTCTTCTCGATAATGATCAGCCGATTATACGCCATACCATAGCCAAGTGGCAGAACAATGTGATCCTTCTTCCTTAATAATATGGTCTGGAAATTCTGTCCGTCCAACTCGCACCGTAGTGTCCTCCAAGATCTGCTGAGCCCTTACGTCTTCGCTGGCTGCAAATGCTGGCGCAAACTTCACACTAAATCTCTTCACATCTCGAAGTAGTTCCACCATGCGTTCTACGTTACCATCCAACGATGTGGCTAGTTAGCAAGTCCTCGGTGATAGCGTTCTCGGTTCCGGCCGCGTACGGTCCCTCTCTGGCAAACCGTTCTCAATAGCAATCCTAAATGGCCATGGCTAAGCCCATGGCCCAATCCAATAAGCAGCTTTGGTACTGCATTCTCGTAGGGCTTCATCTGTAGTCCCTGCGTTAACGGTCTTCACATCTCTTCGATGCAGACTCTGCATCAGCTAACTCAAGTTCGAAACGGCATAAATGTTTCTCGACACACGTCGGGTGGACCTGCTCCACTAATCTGCTTGAGTAGGCTCCGTATACCGTCACCGGTAATACACGGAGCAGTAGTCGTGCTTCGTCCTCGTCGATACAGCTGAAAATTTTTTTTTTAGAAAAACGCACGACCCAGTCATATGCCCGCTGCGAAAGCACCTAAAACATTTTCGATGTCATCTTACGAGCCTCACCCTCTCTGTAAGTGTGCCTCCGATGAACTGTTGGAAGTCCCAAATGGCCTTTTGTCCAGATCCGCTGTCTTTGCTGAAGCAAATTTCCTGTTTCTCATCGTGATCGCGGTCGATACTACCATGAAGCAATCGACGCCGTGGCTCTTTTACGTCAATGTCTGCTACCGCGCAGACCTCATTAGCTAAATCCGTCAGCCACAGAATGAAATTCACAATTCTTGGAAAGAGCAGCATGCCTTGCATCGTTTTCTTATCGGGAGCTTAGCCTCTTGCTGACTTCAAGAGGGCCTTTAAGAGGCGAATGCTGACTTCGCCATTATTCTGCGTCCCCGCACGCATCCAACGCCTACGGCGTGTTCCGGCAACGCTATCAAAATGAGCCAGGCCACTAACGACAATAACGACAATAAACATACATTCTGGACATACGCTGAGGGGGGTGCTTCCCGTAAGTTCATATTTGTCTCTCGCCTTATGCCGGCCGTCAATTTTGATGATGTCAGGAGTAACCTGTTAAACCATCTTAAGGTAGCTTCTAATGAAATTGCTGTTTTATATCTTCTTTAAAAAAAAGTCCTACCTGATTCCTACCTCAAAAAGCACTTGATCCTGCTTCCTGGCCTGAACACAGTAATATTCATGAATTCCTACCCAAAGACGCTCAGAATCCTTGTCCTGCAGAAGGTGGGCTAGATGTATAATAAAGTATTTTCCTGTTGGTACCAAAACGTTCGATTCTGGGTAAACTGAGCCAATTTTTTACAAAGAGTGCTTCTTGGCGTAATTCATCTTGAAACATGGTCTAATTCCTCTGTCTCTGATTATGACATTTTTTTTCCAAGTTCAATGTGTTTCGATTGGACCGTTCATCTTTTTCTGAACTTATTTCTTTCTCGAATGAGTTTGGAATAGAGTTTTATTGCCCTTTGCAATCATTTGGCTGAAATCGATTGGAATTTTTTTGTCATCTTTGATTCATTCGACTCGAAACACTGCCATATAACTGAACGATCGGAAATGGAATATGGTAAAAATACCAACTTTGGTATTACCAACGGCACCAAAGAACGTTTTACAGGTGCTAGGGGAAAAGATAGAGAAACATTTTAATATTCCATCCCGTTTGACAGAGTTATATACTGCATTTTTTTTTTATTTTTTGTTGCATAAATGTAGAAAGTCAATGTCAATGCTAGCCAAAGTCAAGTTAGTGAATGCGATGCGCTAAAAATTGAAGATCTAATTAAATTAGTAGAAATATTTCTCAATTTAATAGCATCAATTTGAACAGAAATATTTTTAAATTAATATTTTTACACCCATATGTTCAAAATGCATAAAGGACTTCTAATGTCAGTTTTTTCCAACATAGTCAATTAGACATGCTCCGGTTTTCACTTTCGGTTTTCGTTTTCGTTTTGAAAACAAAAACTGAAAAAATTAGTGCTCCCGTTTTCACTTTCACAAGATTTTTTCGAATTCCAAAACGAGAAAATTTGTCTTGCCTAAATGAAAAGTAAATGACTTTTTCTATATTAAATCGGTTCTTATTTGCAAACGGAAAAAAAGTAGTTGACTCATTGGTTTATTGTCGTTCTTTTAAGACCTCTAGAAGATCAATTAGGCTTGTAATTATTTTTAAAACGACTAATTTCTGACCCCACCCCAAATTTGGATATCAAATTTTGCCGTCGGCAACAACAATTTTCGTTTTGGTGAGCGACCGATAGGTCCGACACCATAAGTTATCGCCTAAGCTGCCATACTTTTGATAGTATGAAACAGCAAGTTAAAAATACTTGTATAATCAAACGGATGGCGATAAATTTGTTGAAGTTGGGTAAAATATGTTTTTTAAAAATTAATTAATTTAATTTAATTAGTTATGTGCTAAAAGTGTATAAAAAAATTGACGAAAACACCGGAATAAAATGAAATTGAAATCCATTGAATAGGTGGCATCCCTTAATTTGTGGGAAACAGCTGATTGCCTTTCAACTGTTTTTTAAAAATGTGAGTTTTAAAGTTTTTGAAATAACTTTTGCTTTCTTTTGGCTTTGAAAGATGCAATTAAAAAAAAAAAGACATTTTTTCGCGTTGTTTGCTGCTGACCAAACCTCAAATCAGCTGTTTCGGCAGCAAGAAAGCAAAACGATAACTAAAAACTTGTGAAAACCGGAGCACCTAAAAACGAAAATCTCGGTTTTGGTCCCAAAACGAAAACGAAATCTGAAAGTGAAAACCGGAGCATGCCTGAATGTGTAGATAAATTCCTATTTATATATAAAATTTATAAAATAAATTTTAGGAGGGACTGTAGTACAAAACTTGCAAATATACAGTCACACTGTATAATAATAATAATAATAGTATAATAATAAAAAAAAATAATAATTATGTTAAAAATTAATTTAAGAACTTTGAATGACCATCGACGTCAATAGTTGACCACGTCAATAAATTGATAAAAAGTAGTGAGATATTCGTTTCCAAGAAACAATTCGTTCAAAATTGCCTAAATTATGGTCCCACAACTCTTAGTTTTTGCATCTTCATAATGCGTCGTCTCACAGTAATCTTTTTCGTTGTGACCATTTTGCCTAAAATTCGAAGCATATCGTTCCACATCTGATTTGTAATGTCGTCTCTTACATCTGATCTGATGAGTAGTCGGCTACAGATGCTAATCTCTTTGCGTCATTTTTTCAAACAACTTATTCGTCCGATTCATATAACCTCAATTCTTCGTATATCTATAAATTACCACACATAAACAACATTTATTTATTAAAATTTCGATTTCAGGATGTGTTCAAAGCTCTCTTAACAATAAATATCTCATTCTCTGCTGGTCCTGATAATGTCCCTAGCTGTGCTATCCTCCTACTGTTTTATTCAATTTATCCAATATTATTGAGAACTACCAGGAAATGGCTAAGCTATCTGCGATTCCCAAACTACTGGAGAAACTGGTTACTTCCCAACTGTAACATTTTTGTAAAAGCATTATTTCCACTTCACAGCATGGTTTTGTCATGCTTGAAGTACACGAATTCACTTCGCTTGAATTTACTTCGATTATCCACAGAGGTTTTCTGAGCCGCATGCAAACTGATGTGGTATACACTGATTTTAGCAAAGCGTTTAATTCTGTGAACCATCATCTCCTCCTTCACAAGCTGTATCTTATGGTGTTTTCTCCAAAAATCGTACAGTGGTTTATTTCCTATCGAAGCGCACGCAGCGCGCTTTGTTTTAAACAATGGAGGGAGGAGGATAGTTTAATAACATTACAACACATATTATAAACGTTTCATCTGGTATCCCACAAGTAGGTCACTTAGGACCTAAGTGTCATAGCCTTACGGTCAAACGCACTGTGCCTCACATCGCCTCTTACTCACTTCGGAATAACGCGTTAGATCGTGTTTCATTAATTAACGATCTTGGAGTCCTTTTTGACAATAAGTTGCCGTTTAATGAACATGTATCATTGACAGTTTATAAAACCAGGGGTGTGCTAGCTTTTATCAAACGTTGGTCAAAAGAATTTTATGATCCTTTCACTTCTAAAACTCTATATGTATCTTTGGTTCCTATATATTTAGATTTCGAGACTGCAATACTTTGTTCATCAACGGACGATTGAATCTGTCCAAAAGCAGTTTCTGTTATTTGCGTTAAAAAGTTTAAACTGGATTACTGTCACTTGCCTTCCGTCGTATGGTTGCCGGTTAAAACTATTAAACCTACCTCCATTAAAAGAGTGCCGTACTTGTGCTGGGGTTATGCTACTTCATGTGCTTATTCTTGGACAGGTTGACTCACAAGTACTTCTTGAAAAATTAATGTTCTCTGTTCCTAATAGAGTGACTAGATCCTTCCGACCCCTTTGGTTACCAATTTCTAGGTCTAATTTTGCTGAACACGGTCTATTTCGCGTTATTTGTAAAAATGTTAACTCATTGTCCCATTTATTATCCCCTGAACTATCCCTAGATGTAATTAAATCCAAAATTATGGAATATCTTTTAACTTAATTTATCCTTACTCTTATCCTTATCCTTACTCTTAGTTATAATAATATAGAAATAACAGATAATTGTTAATAATGAATAAATAAATACAAAACATATAGCGCCGAGTGCGCTTTCTCGTGGAACTCTAGCTTCGATGGTATAGTCACCCGAAGTAGCTGCGTTGCATCTTACTGAGAATACCCAATTATAAATGTATGATTCCAGTAGCTTGTGGGTAGGCATATATATGTAGGCAAATACGTTTCAATTTCGTACATGAGTCCGATGAGCCAAACTCGATCGAAAGCTTGAGATGTCGAGGAAAATAGCGCTGCAGTATTCTCGTTGTACCAAGGCTGAGCGTATTTCGGATGTTAATCTGTTTACTTGTTCGATGGTTTCTTCGGAAGCCAAATTGGTGTGCCGGACCTACTCGTCCGATTCATATAACCACAACTCTTCTTATCCTTATAAATTACCACATATAAACAACATTTACTTTTCAAAATTTCGAATTCAGGATCTGTTTGAAGCTCTTTCAACAATAGATATATCTTTCTCTGCTGGTCCTGACAATGTTCCTAGCTGTGTTCTAAGGTACTGTTCTGATATCCTTTGCTATCCTCTCACTATCTTATTCAACTTATCCTTGGAGCTGGCATGTCTTCCCAAGAGATGGAATGAATCTTTTATTATTCCGCTTCATAAGAAAGGCTCTAAAACACTTATTGAGAACTACCGGGGGATTGCTAAGCTATCTGCGATTCCCAAACTGCTTGAGAAACTGGTAACTTTCCAACTGCAACATTTTTGTAAAAGCATTATTTCCACTTCACAGCATGGTTTTGTCAAGCATCGCTCTACCACAACTAACCTTCTTGAATTCACTTCGTTTATCCACAGAGGTTTTCTGAGCCGCATGCAAACTGATGTGGTGTACACTGACTTTAGTAAAGCGTTTGACTCTGTGAACCACCATCTCCTCCTTCATAAGCTGTGTCTTTTGGGGTTTTCTCCACATATAGTACAGTGGTTGACCTCTTATCTATCTAACCGCACGCAGCGTGTTTTGTTTAAAAACAGTTCATCACAGATTATAAATGTTTCATCTGGTGTCCCACAAGGTAGTCACTTAGGACCTCTTCTGTTTGTTCTTTTTGTCAACGATTTACCTAGTGTTGTAAACTATGCTACTACATTTATGTATGCTGATGATGTCAAGTTATGTCTTTCTTTCTCAGACCATTTCCTTCATAGACACCTGCAACTAGACCTTAACGAAGTCTTCTTGTGGTGCTCAAACAATCTCCTTTTGCTTAACTGCTCTAAGTGTAAGGTTATGACGTTCAATCGCAGTGTGCCTCACATCGTTTCGTACTCTCTTGGGAATAACGTCTTAGATCGTGTTTTCCTAATTAACGATCTTGGAGTAATTTTTGACAATAAGTTGTCCTTCAACGACCACATATCACTAACAGTTAATAAAGCCAGAGGTGTGCTAGCTTTTATCAAACGTTGGTCTAAAGAATTTGTTATTTATTTTCTGTTATTTATTCTTTGAAAAAAATGTACATATGTATGGCATTAAAGCAGTTTAAGATGGTCAATATTTTATTATTAAAATTGCCAATTTGATTTGTTCGAAATGTTTCCTATTCCTTTGCCACTCACTTACATTTTCTAAGAAAAAGATTATACCATATATACATATTTATCTACATATCTATTTGAATTTTTATTATTCATAATCCCTTGAATTGTCTGTTTCATATAAAATATTAAATTAAATACTTATAAGTATCAAATACTATTACAATCAAATGTAAATACATACATACACACATATGTATGTGCGAATTTCTTTTCTTTAACAGAAAAATGAAAATGAGAATTTAGCTTAAGCTTATTTAAACAAACTGATTTTCCTTGAAACCATTGAAAGAAAAAATAAAACCAATAGTAGGGTTAGAGATATAAAGTATGGTAAGCCATTTTTTAGCCATTAAGCCATTGTTAATGTCTTCGAAGGACTTTGGACGATAAAATGTTTAAGCTGATGCAAAAATATCTAGAATTACTATGCATTTTTATTATTTAGATGCAGTTTTAGAAGTTTATTCTATTGTAAATACTTGTAGTCTCCTAAAACAGTGGCCTGGAAAAAGTAGCCAATATAAATTAATATAACTTTAATCAAGCAGGCGAAGAGGATTCTTAGTTCATCCTTAAGCCTAGTACTGAGTTGACAAAAATCCGCTCTTGAAATTCCGCTAGCGAAATCGCACTTTATTCGACTACCGAGCTAGTGTGACCAACAAAATTAAGAAATAGGGTAATACTGAACAGCTGTTGTTTGTAAACAAAAAACCAATAGGGAAAAATGAATTCAAATCAATTGGATGTTGGTGTTTTGTTTATGTATTTCGCCGCTAAGGAGCTGATTAAGAAATAGAAAACTGGGTCAAAATCAAAATCAAAATCAATCACAAATCATTTTAATGCCATTTTATGGCATTAAAATGCCCCTTGTGGGTCAAATCCCATATTATGGGCTTCGCCTTGACCGCACTAATTAATTTCAATTTATCCTCGCGCGTCGAAAATTTTTCGGTCAGATTATTTTTTTCTTTCATCGATTTTCCCTCCATGTTTTAGCTCTTCGAATAAATAAAATGATTTATTTCAAGACCCAAAATCAGCTGTTTATTTTTTTTGATCCGGCAACGCCATTCAATCGAAGACCTAAAATTTTTCGTCAACTCAGTACCCAAAAAATTTAGAAGACCAAAAATTCTTCTTCTTTTTTTTTTTATACCGTTTTTTTTATATGGAGTTTGACAGCTGTCAGATTTCGAAGAGCGGATTTTCGTCAACTCAGTACTAGGCTTTATGCTACTTCATGTGCTTACGCTTGGACAGGTGGGATCAAAATTACTTTTTGAAAAATAAATGATTTCTGTTCCTAATAGAGAAACTAGATCTTACCGACCCCTTTGGTTATCAATTTCTAGGTCTAATTTTGCTGAACACTAGATGAACTATGAACTATCCCTAGATGTAATTAAATCCAAAATTATGGAATCTATTTTAGCTCAATTTATCCTTACTTTTAGTTATAATAATCTAAAGTATTGGATCATTGTTAATAAATAAATAACAACATTTAGTAAACAAGCATTTAGGCTGATTGAATGCATTGTATAAATGTTTCATTCCATCGTTTCAAATTAACCCTGTTTCTGTTATATATTTCTGTTTAGAATTAAAAAAAAAAAAACAAAGTCGATTTATTCATTTTTTTAAAGGAGGTCTGCTTATTGAACCTTTGGTGTACTTTGGTGGATGCATTAAAAAATATAAAGAATTACCTAGAATGTCAGAACTTCAGTCATCTTTACTATTAAAGAAGCAATTGGCAGGTTAGTTTAATAACGAATACGTATTTCCTGTTTGATTATTTTGGAATATATTCGCTTACGCATTATTAATATACCATAATTAATTTGTTTTCATTTGTCATCAAGTTTTTATCCAAAAGTGTATATGCTCTTTATATATGTATGTTTTTTATATTGTTTTCGTCATTGTAGGCACAATTCATTCCTTAGGTATACATTGTCCGTTGATAAATATGTACATACGTATGTATATAATATAAGCTCACTTATTCATATAAGCTCACAATAAAACTATGAAACGTATCTATAAAAATCTATGTATATACGTATGTACATTCACACTAATGTACACATGCCGGCAATTTAAACTTCTGATGTTCAAAAATGATGAAGTATATAAATGCCCAAAAATGTACATATGTATGTAGGGCTTAAAGCTGTTATTAAATACATAAACGTTGTATGTATGAAAACTAAAATTCCATTCTTAATTTGCTTATTAAGTGGTATTTTTAATTTTGACAATTTCATTTTTTTTTGACAAAAATGCTGGTTTTCTTGTATTTTCTTTTGGTTATAGATATTACCTGTACATACCTGTTTTTGGATATTATATGTACATATCCGGCATAGAATTAATAAATAAAAAGTAACATTAGTTAGGGTAGGGAAAAAAAAGCAGACGCATGATTATGAATGTGACAATAGTGCTTTGCTTTGAGGTTACAAATCTGTAAAAATTATATTTTTTTTAAAGAATATGTATTTTATTTTAAAAACATATGTATGTACACTGTACACTTAAGTCTGCAAACTCTAGAGAGTTATCAATTTTAAACATTTTCATTTGCAATTTTTACCGTAATATACATATGTGTATTTTTTTTGAATTTGCGATTTTAGAGTAAATAAAAAGTACTTACATATCTACATACTACATATATGTCCAGCTGTTTCTGAAAATAGCGGTGCAACAGCATCACAGGCATAAAAGTTTATAAAAATAGTAGTTTTAAATAAAATAATTAATTTTACGAAAAGTGAATCTCATAGCTCATAGCTAATATCTTAAGGTGCAAAATGGTATATCCGCAACACTGATATCCACAAAGAGCTTGGCGTCCCTTTTATAGGTACACTATTAAAGAAATAGCAGCTGCTCATGACAAAAGGCTCCAGTCCCACGCAAATTGTTGCACATATTAATTTTGAGAATCTTTTTGTTTTTAAGTTATGCAAAAACTAAGGCTGTAACACGCGACTCAGGCAGAAGTTACCATTTCAAACACTGATTTCAGCAAAACGCGATGAACAATTTTTTTGGAGTGGATTTTTGAAATTTTATTTATTAATAGTTTTTTTTGTTTTTGTTTTAATTACCAATTTAAACAATTTTTTTTTAAATTCCATTTTAGAAGTTAGAATTAATTATAACTAAATTTCCAAACAAAATATAGATACGAATTATACATTTGTTTGGTAAGAACTAAACGCCAATTGTTTAAAAAAATTTAATTGGCGATAGACTCGGATCAATTTTGGTTTTTGCATTTTTTGCAACATTTAAAAAACGAAAAATGTAAAATTGAGTGAGAATGGAATCTCAGCTTGCGTCTCGAAGAAAAGCTGCTTTCTGTGTCCATTGAAAAATTGAAAATGGTAACATTTAAGGAGAGCGTTTTAAAGTTTTGGGTAGGTAACATTTTTTTAAGGGTAGGTAGAACCGTCTACCTTCTATTGCATTTATTATTCAAAATAAATTAAAATTTGTGTAAAACATTCAATAAATTACGAATTAATAAAAATAACTTTGTGTTTCAACTTCACCTTGACCCGCAAAGTAAACATCAGTAAACAAAGTGACAAGTAAACATCACGTTGCATTTAAATTTAAAATAAATAGTGAATCATCGATCGCTGAATGCAACATTTTTTGAACGAAATTTCAAATGTCATTTTCTTTATCCTAATTTTTTCAGTGTATCCATTGAAATAAAAAAAAATGTCTTAACTAGTGTTAGTGTTTTGTTTTAAATGTATTGAAATTTTCTCCGTCATAAGCAATGTTTGGGCTTTAGATACTTTCTTTGACTCATTTGTGCCATGGAAATTCGTCCACTTCAACAAATCCTCCTTGGTTTACAAGGTGCCTTACGAACTTAAAAAATACTTAAAAGAGGTTTTTATAGGTATTTAATACTTAACCCTTTCATGCCCGATGTTGCATATACGCAACATTGTATTTATGAGCCTCTATCTTCCGTATTTTAATGCTCTTTGTTTTGATTCTTTCGCAGAAAAATAGCTGCATGTGTTGATTGATATTATACATATTTGTTCGGTAGTCAGCTGCACACGCGTTCAGTTTGTAGCTATTTTCCCGAGAGTGTAGTTCACAAATTCATTGTGCAAAAAAAATTTTGAAAAGTTTGGTTTTTGAAAAGTGTTAAATAAACACTAAAATAATTACTTCATCCTAATGCCAAGTTTAGCAACTTTATAAAGAAAGTTAAGGGAGTATTTAAAACAAATCCACGCATGAAAATATTATTTTGTTTGTTTGTAATTTGCATATTTTTGCATATACTCAACATCCTGTAGCTCTTGAACCAGGACACCTAGGACATTGAAATTTTTGTCACTTGATATTGGGGTCAACTCTAGCTTATATGTCTACTCAAAAAATGTTTGGCCACGCCCATTTCAATTTGGGCATGAAAGGGTTAAAACAGCAGTATAGATTTATTTTTAGATATCTACTAGCTCGGTCAAATTTGACCGTGCATAACGCAGAGTATAGGAATTATATTCGCCTTTGCCGGATACAATTTACTCAAGATCCGATGCAGTTTTATAACTAATAACTTTTTTATAACTTTAACACCTCTGCTTACGTTTGAAAATTCATCTGCGACCTCTGATCAGTCCATTGCCGATGTATTCTCAACATTTTTTCAAACAACTTATTCTGCGCCTAAAACGACGGATCAGCCTTACGCATACAACATTCAATCAGCAAATCTTATTTTCTGTCCGTTTTTCTCCGAAAACAGTTTGTTATCTGATCTTCTAAGGGTCAACCCCGTTTATTCGCCAGGCACCGAAGGAATACCAAGCTGCGTGCTAAAATACTGCTCCAGGGCTCCGTGCAAACCTCTTCATAGACTTTTCAACTTATCTTTGAAAACCTTGATTTTTCCCCTTAAGTGGAAGGAATCTTTCATAATTTCCTTACAAAAAATAGGAAACACCGAATGCTGCCAACTACAGAGGTACCTCTAAATTGTCGGCAATTCCAAAGTTATTTGAAAAATTAATTACTCCTCATTTTCAACACCTTTGCTCTTCGATCATCTCTCCATGTCAGCACGGCTTCATTAAGTGTCGTTCCACCTTCACTAATTTACTGGAGTTGACACCCTTTGTCATAGATGGCTTTTTTGAAAGGGATTCCAAACTGATGTTATTTACACAGACTTTAGCATAACATTTGATTCAGTCAATCACTCTCTTGTTGAGTAAACAGAACATGCTGGGATTTCCTACAGACCTCCTTATTGTAGCAGGATTGCTACTTATGGTATATATATGTTAAATAGAAGTGTATTGCATAACTGTAAACTGTTATTAGTGTAAGTCGGTGTCGTTGCTTGTTGTCAGTTGTGGCTCTTTCTCTCTTGTGCTCTCATAGCTCTCATTGCTCTTTCAGTGAGTGATGAGGGTTGATATTGATCGAGAGTTGAGAGTGGAGTCAGTCAAACACCAGCAGCGATCCGAAGCGGATCTAATCAAAACAAATAAAGAAATTATAAACCGCAAAATGTTGGTGTTCTACTTCGGGGACATTTGTGCCAAACAAACAATTAAAGACAATTAAGTAAAACGAAAATGAACGTTAGCAACGCATCAATTGCGCAATTAAAAAGGTGGTTTAGTATGTTACGGTTACCAACAACGGGAACAAAGCGCGAATTAATATTGCGTTTGTAAGCGCATAATTATCTGGAATCAATTAGGAATCAAGACGAAGACGGCGATGGAAACAACGATGAAGACGAATATGAAGAGGATCTGGAATTAGAATGCCACGAAGATGACAACGATAATGGCGACGAAGACGGAGGCAAAAACAACAACAAAGCTGGAGTCAAAGGAAACGAAAAAGCCAGAGGCGAAGGAAGCGACAAACACGGAGGTGGTACTAAAGGAAAATATGGCGATAAAAATAAGAGCAGTTGGCGGCGATCGGCAAAAGGAACAGCAAATATGGAGACGAAAACAGCAGTAAAGACGGCGGCGAAAACAACAACAGCGACGGTGGCGGAAACAATGACCACGACGGCGGCGAAAACAACAACAATGACGGCGGGAAAAAAAACAACAACAACGACGGCGGCGAGGGAGAAGACAAAGATGAAAATCATGCACGCAATGGCAAACAATGAAACTTGCGCAAGAAAATGGATTACACAAATGAAGAATATTGCAACCATTTATGAAATTAGTGGACAATACATTAAAATGTTGATGATTAGTAAAATAAAAAGAAACGCAAACGTGTGGCTACATGCAATCCCGGAGCGCATCATGCTACCGTTGGAGGAGTTAACAGCGGAACTAATTTCAATGTTTTCGGATACAGTTTCGAAGTAAGGGGCAAGGCGTCAATTCGAGAACCGGAAATGGAGTTCCGGTGAAAGTTTTGGAAGTTACGTAGAAGACAAAGTGATGATTGGTCAGAGAATCAACATAATTGCAAAAGAGATGATAAGTCGCATCATTGAAGGAATTCCTAATCAAGGGCTGATTAATCAGGCACATATTCATTACTTCAAAAATGTTGCACATATCAAACGTGCATTTACGGAGGTGAAGTTGCCTAAATCTTATGGTGACAAAAAGAAGGCAGCAGCGAACAAGGACGAGAAGGACACTATGGACACGCGTTGCTATAATTGCAATGCTAAAGGACATTGGGCGAAGGAGTGCAGGAAGCCAAGACGAGAGAAAGGATCGTGCTATGCATGTGGCCATTTTGTGGCGAAGAGCCTCAAAAAACAAAATTAAGAGCGAGGTCAAGAACAATTATGTTAGGTATTTTTAAATTTACTTTAAGAATAACACTAATACCAGGTTAATTACAGAATGCCTCATAGATACAGGGAGCCCAATTTCGTTTATTAAAATTTCTAAAGTACCCAGAAATGTTTGTAAAATGCCAGTTTTAAGTTCATATCATGGAATAAATTTTTTTTTTTTTTTTTTTTTTGACATTTGAAAGTTATTTACAATCTGTCCTCAGTTAGGGACAATAATTAAATGTTTTAAGTTAACCTTGACAATAGGAGTTTGATAAATACAAGCTATGAATCTAAAAAAGGTAATTTAGTAAATCCAGTGGATGCTTCCTCTTGAGTCTTCTGATGGTGGTGCTGCTGTCCAGCAAATTGGTAGCACATGTGTTTGGATGTCGTGTTAGTCTGTCCTTGTATTTAGCGGCGAATCTTCTAACTTCAGCGCTGACTGTAGGGATGCCCAGTTGAGCATGAATAGTCAAATTGTCATGGTAAGGATGAGCCCCAGACAGCGTCCTGAGAGCTCTGTTCTGTGCCAGCTGAATGACTTTCGTATTGCTTGGAATCGCTGTGATGGAATAAATGAAGGTTTTTTGGAAACTTATGGCAGGATATTATGTTATATAAAGAAAAAATTTAATAAAGTACATTTTCATTTAGTTATTGTGGAAAACAAATCTATGAGTCATGATGTAGTTCTGGGAAGAGATTTTATGGAACCATGTGATTTAAATCTAAACCTTGACACCTTGAAGATGGTTACGGTAAAAAATTTAGAAAATGTTAGACAGTTATGATGTTAGTGATGAGCAAATAGTTAGTGATGTTGATGTTGAACAGGGAAGAATTAATGATGTTAGTAAGGTTAATGATGAAAATCGGATAATAAGCAAAGAGGTAAAAGAAGTAATAGTTAGAAATAAACAAAGGAATAGAAATGCAGTTAGGTTACAAGAAGCAACGAAATTTGACATAAATGTAGTGGCAAAGGAACTGATGAATATTAATATTGAAGATGAATCTGTAGAATACAAAATTGGAGAACAAATGGAGTATAAGGTTAGACAGCAATTTATTAAAATTATAGAAAATTTGTATGTTAAAAGACCAAAAGAACCAGAGGTTAAGTGTGAAATAAAGCTGAGGTTGGATGACTCGAAACCTTTTAGCAGTTCTCCGAGACGGTTAGCTTATACAGAGAGAGAAAAGTTACAGAGCATATTAGACGACTACTTAAAAGAGGGAATTATTAGGCCGAGCGAATCAGAGTATGATTCCTGTGAGGGAATCTGTGAGGCATCGCCGCAGAATGAAAAATTTCGACACTTAGACACTTTTGCCGGACTCTATTTTTTGATATGTCATTTTTAGGACCCTAAAGAATTTTTTAAGCGAAAAAAAATTTCGATTTTTTCAAAATTCTACTCAGATGTCCCCCCTTAATTGATGATTTATTGGACACATTAGTAAACAAGACAATATTTTCGAAATTAGACCTTAAACATGGATACTTTCATGTGTTTGTTGAGAGCGAATCAATTAAATATACTTCATATATGACGCCGCTAGGGCAGTTCGAATTTATGAGGATGCCAATGAGCCTAGAGAACGCACCGGCGGTGTTTCAAAGATTTATCAATAAGATTTTTGCAGACATGATAAGAGAAGGAAAAGTAGTTATATACATGGACGATATTATGATCACAAGTAAAGAAATTGAAGAGCATTTGAGTGTACTTAAAGAAGTTTTTGAAAGATTAGCAAGGAACAAGTTAGAACTAAGAATGGATAAATGCGAGTTTCTCCAAGCGAGTGTTCAGTACTTAGGGTTTTTTGGTGTCGAGCAAAGGAATACATGCAAACGATAAAGGAATTGAAGCCATCAAAGATTTTCCAGTCCCCAATAAGGTGCATGGGGTTAGAAGCTTTTTGGGACTGTGTTTCATACTTTAGAAGATTCATAAAGGATTTTTCGAGGATTGCAAAACCATTATATAATTTGTTGAAAAAAGATTGCGAATTTGTGTGAATTTTACAGTTAAGTAATACACTTATAGTTAACATATACATATATACCATAAGTAGCAATCTTGCTACAATTCGGCCGTCCTGACATTTAAAGATCCCCTGATCTTGTGATATTTTACAATTGATTCTTACATCTATTTGACTTAGATACTATTAGTTATTTATTTACAAAAGTTTACATAATATTTGAGCTTCATCTTCGTTTACCTATCCAATTTTTAATGTTCTGACTACTCCTTGATATGAGAACGCCCCCTGCTAAAGATGGACAATCCAATCGAAACCCAGTGAACTTGGGAAAAAAATTTCATAATCAAACACAGAGGGATTAAGAAAAATATTTAGTAATAGCGTTAAAATCAAAAAATTATTCTTAATAAAAAATTGAGTCAACTTACCTAGAATACTTCGAACTTCCCAGAATACTAAGACTTTCCAAAAGACTAGAACTTCCCAGAATACCAGGACTAAATTGAAATAGGATATACTACGCTCGTGTTTACAATTAAACATAAACAAGAAAGGAAAGCTTTCTTTGGGCGGACCCGAAGTGAATATACCCTTGCAGTTAAAACCAGATAAAGTTGGCCAATCTCTTTTTGAATATCATAATATAACCAATTTATTACAATTAAAAATCTAAAAAAAAGTCCCAAGCTTCTATCACCAAACACCAAAGTTTGTATTTTTACCAAATACCAATTCCGATCGTTCATTTATATGGCAGATATAAGATATAGTCGGCCGATCGTTATGAAATTTCATTATTATTATTATTCAGTTATATGGCAGCTACGGTCGGCCGATCAGACGGACAGACGCACATGCTCATATCAACTCAGGATATAATATACTAATATATAATATATAATATATATATATAAGGATATAATATACTAATATATAATATATAATTCTAAAGATGTGTGTGGCCTGGCTTTGTCGTGGTGGAAGACAATTCGGCCTTTGTTGATCAAAGATGGCTTCTTCTGCATGAGTGCTGTCTTCAAGCGGTCCAGTTGTTGGCAGTTCAGGTCCGAATTGAACGTTTGGCCATAGGGGAGCAGCTCATAGTGGATTATTCCCTGCCAATCCCACCAAACACACAGAAGAACCTTCCTCGCCGTCAATGCAGGCTTGGCCACCGTCTGGGCCGCTTCGACCACAACCTTTTGCGCCTTACGTTATCGTAAGTGACCCACTTTTCATCGCCAGTCACCATTCTCTTCAAAAACGGGTCGATTTTGTTGCGATTTAGAAGCGATTCGCATGCGTCCATGCGGTCAAAGAGGTTTTTTGCGTCAATTCGTGTGGCACCCATACATCAGGCTTCTTAGTGACTCGAAGCTTGTTCAAATGGTTTATAACGCTTTGATGACCTATGCCCAGCTCTTGACCGATGCTACGACTTCTACTATGCCAGTCTCTGTCGACCAATTCAGCGGTTTTATCGCAATTTTCGACGACAGGCCTTCCAGAGCGTGGCGCATCTTCGACCACCTCTACACCAGAACAAAAACGTTTAAACCATCGTTGCGAAAATACCGCAAGACTTTTTTGACAACCTAATACTTTATAGGTTTATAGGGTCGGAGATGTTTCCTTCACTGCGTCGCACACTTTTGACCAAAATTATAATACCCTCTGCAACCCTCTATACCCTCTGGGTATAAAAAGTCTATTTTATTAGTAGCTACCTTAAGAAGCTACTCTTGAGATTATCAACATGCATACGGCATAAGGCGGGAAACAAATATGGCTTTATGTGGAAGAAGAAGAGCCCAGAAGATCAGGCGCCACACTCCAGCTGCAGAACCGGCAATCTCCAACTTAAGTCTAAGGAATTGAGTCTCTAGTGCTCATTAAGACCCGAGAATTTCTTGAGAAAACAAGAAAACCATTTCTTGTCTGCTTCATAAATCGGCTGCTCATCTCAGACTTCATTTCTCTGCAAGATATACAAGATCGCTTATCCGTCCATTGTGACCACCTCTCACATTAAATATGTGAGTGTAATTATTGCTAATGGAAAAGTGCCATTATTTTTGTTCGCCTGTGTGATAAATGGGCCAATTTTTTAATATTCCTTTTAAATGAAAATTCAATTAAGTGTACACGAAGAGAGAAAAACAAAAGTGAGAGAATTGTATTTCTACCCTGAGGTGAAATTAGGGATTGCGCTGCTTATAAAGTTATGTAGGAACTAAAAAAAATTTTATAGGTTGAGAGAACGAAAGAAACTTTACCCGAAAAACGGAACAAGTCGGGAAATTATTTTCCATTTTCTTTCAATTATTTTCCGTTCATTTTTCGTTATTTGCAGTGCATACGATTAATGTTGAGAGCAACATACGCTCATTTGTCAATCTAAGCAGAAAATTCAACATTTTTGGTTACAGTCTGAGCAACCGAAGCCAAAAAAAAATCGAAGTAGGCTTGTGCCCCCGGAGGCTATTGCTGGAAACAGCCTAAACTCTGGGATCCCAACTTTCTTTAAAAAATGGCAAATGTTTGGAAAATAATGTAATTGAAGCAATTCGTCTTGATTAGTATGTATTTTATTCCGATCCGACGTATAAAAACTAATTTTGATTACTCGGTTATATTGTAGGCTCCTCGCGCACTCTATTATCCATGCGGCTTGAGCGTACTGCCGCCCACAATGATAAATAATTTATGTGTCTTGAATATGAAAAATATACATACATACATATGTGGCGGACGAAATCCAGAAGCAAAAAGTGTCCTACAAACTGTCCTTGCACCCAAATTTCCTCGCTCGGGGATTGACACGGGTTTCTAAAGGATCCCGCTGTGACGCAACGATCAACAATAGAGTTCAAATAAAAATTTAAGATTTGATACACCTCTTGTTAGTCTCGCAATGAAAAGATTCAAGAAATAAAGGCAGCAACGCTCGTTTAGGGGACAAATACATATGACGATTATGCATGACCAGAAATGCGTCATCGGCAGAAACCGCTGCCGCTATAGTGAAATATAAAAAAATGTATAATATGACATTCTGATTCTGCCCTACTATCCTAATAAAATACATGTACAAAAATAAATTAATTTATAAACTAATTTAATAATTTATATTAATTTAATAAAGAAATCGCACGCACACATATAACAAAAAAATTAGTTTGTTTTGTGCAAAGAAAAGTGTTCAAAATTCTCCGTCATTTTTCCGCTAAAAATAAGCATCAACCGTTCGCCTCGCTTGCTTAATGATAGCAAGAGACCTGTCTCGTGAGAAGGCAATATCTCCATCTCTATTGCACACGTATAAGAATTGTCCTTGCATGCACGAATTAACGGCCACTTTGTGGAAAACAATAACAAATTGCATTTGCCCTTGACAAAAGCTGTGAAATGTGTTCTTGCTAGTGCCAAAGAGCTGAGAGAGCAGAGAGACAGATTCTAAGAATTTTGTGTGCCTTGTGACGTGAGCAACAAACCCTATGGCGTTAGCAGCCTCGCACAATTAGTGCTTGGGTAGTTATCCTGGGCTTAGTATATATAATTTTTATATATTTTTAGTAAAGATTATAACCTTGGATAGTTTTTTAAATTTAGGAACCCTGGAATCCCACCATGAATTTTTAGAAGTCTGGGTATACATCTCTTTTGTAAATAAATTTGCAATTAGCAAGAAAATTAGCAGAAATTTGTTTAGATCCAGTAGAGATGCTTGAATGTGCTTGGTTTGACAACTGTTCATTTCCACGCACTTTATTTTTCGTTTTATTATTATATATGTATGTATGTTACTGTTGTACTCCTTTCTTGTAGGTCTATAGCAGTGGTACTCTCAAATGTAAGACATGCATTTTTGTACAAATATAAAGACGAGCGAATAACGACTAGGTAGAACGCTAGAGTAAAAAGTTTCAAAAAAAAATAGTCGCAAGATGTAAAAAAAAACATTTTGAAACACAAATTTTAATTTTGATGTAATCTGTCGGGTCAAGCAGCAAGTAACTAATTTAAACATAATAATTAATTGTTAACTGATGTTTGGTTGGTCGCAAGCCGACTCTCTTTCGGCCGCTCGGCTTTACTAATTCGGCATTTAAAGTTGACGAGCATCCGCTCAGCCTATTCTGGAAGGTTGGCGCCACTCTCGTTCGTCTTATTATTGCGCTCGCATCCTAAATTGGATTTCACATAATGTACATAAATCCTAATTTCATATGGGGCCCAAATAAAGTTTATAACGTTTAACTTAAGGATGTAGTCTCATGTGCCGGCCTACTTTTTAGAGGTTATTTCAAAAAATTTTTTTTGTACTAAAAAATAATGCGATCGTTTCAATTTTTTAATATGTTATTATAAGCATCATAAACTATTTGAAAATATTTTGTTTAATTTATTCGTGTGTAGTTTAATACACTTTATAGCATGCCAAAGTATGCATATAAAAAAAAAAGGTAGGTCCCTGGCGCAGGTGATTTCGACTGCTAGAGTCATCCGAAACAAAAAATTAGAATAGATTATTGTTTTGTAAGCTTATGGCTCTGTCCCGTACTAGAATGAAACATTTTCATCAATAAACAAAAAAATGGCGAAGTCACAAAAAAAAAAAATTGAAAAAATTAAAAAAATTTATCTTAAATTAATTATAAAAAAAAAACTAATCATTAAAAATAAATGATTCTAGTACGGGACAGAGGTGTTACTTTTTAGAACAACATATCCAAATTTCAGCCAGATCGGTACCATAGAATCTTGTGAATCACCTGCGCCGCACACAAAAATGTCGTTCCGAGAAAAACGCGTTTAAAGTTTAGACGCTACCGAGAAACTCATACTTTTCGGTGTTGGCGCGCTCTCGATTATGGGCTGTATCTCTGTCATTATTTGATATTTTTATTTGAAACTTTAACAGTACATTCTTAATAAACAGTACTTTCGAAATATGAGAAAAAAAAATCTATTTTTTGAACCTTACACATGAGACTACATCCTTAATTAAATTCTGATTTTAATACCCTTGCAGAGGGTATTATAATTTTGTCCAAAAGTGTGCAACGCAGTGAAGGAGACATCTCCGACCCTATAAAGTATATGTCGGAGATAAGTTAGATTTAATTTCAAATACAATATTTACTGATTAATTATAAGTCAAGAGCATTGTCTAAGAGGAAATAAATAAGCATTGCAAATGAAGAGAGACAAGCTTTGTGAATGAGAGCGCGGTGGGGAAAGAGAGTAAAGCCCTGCTGAGCGTGGCGCAATGATGGAAAGGAGGAAGAGGAGAGGGAAGGCAATCAAGAAAAGCCCTCTGAAGTGAACGGACGTACGAAAAGATCATTGCGACTCGCTGCGCGTTAACAATTCAAGATGACAGAGGAAAACGATGGCCATTTCCCGACATCAGAAGTGGGATCACCGCCCCTACAAGATAACTCGGAAAATAGCTGGCGCAGGCTATTAGAATCACAAAATAGAGTGATAACTGAACTACTAAAAGCAACGCCGCAGCCTGACACGCGCGCCGCATCCGCGATGTTACCGACATTCAACCCCGAAGCTGCAGAAGCCGACGCGGCAGCATGGTGCAAAACGGCGGATATGATCCTAAGTGAACATCCACAAGAAGGTGCATCCTTGGTGATGACGCTAAGCAAATCGCTGCTCGGTAGTGCATCGCAGTGGCTGTCGCAAATTTGTTTTCCTGGAATGAGCTGGTCGCAATTCCGAGAATTGTTCATGGAACGCTACGAAGGCAACGAGACGCCGGCAGCAGTATTGCTCAACATGCTGAAGGGTCGTCCCAATGCAAATGAATGCCTCTCGGTGTATTCCAGTCGATTAATTACATCATTATTGACCAAGTGGAAATCAATGACCCATGAAGAGATTGCCATATCCCTAGTCTTGGCTCATGCATCCCAAATTGACCCTAGACTGCAGCGTGTAGCGTTCACCACAAACATAAAAACGCGTGCTGAACTGCAACAACAACTCAAGGCGCACACGTTCAGCAGAAATGTAGAATTTTCTGGATCAGAGGGACCCGAAAAGAAGAGGTTCAAAATGCAGACGCCGATTAGATGCCATAATTGCGGGAAACTTGGACATAAGGCAATGGAATGTCGCAAGAGGAGAACAGACGAGCGAAATGAGACTAGACCAGGACATAGCAACAACAGAACAACGATGAGAGAGAGATCAACAGTAACTTGTTTCAAGTGTGGCGGCGTTGGACATATCGCATCAGTGTGTACGAGGGGAACAGCAACAGCGAGCCGAAGCAGCATCGAAAGAAGAGTAGATATGTGCGCAGTACATCAGCCTAACGGGACAGCAATTCAATTTGGTGAGAAGTTTCCATTTTTCTTTGATTCGGGATCAGAATGTTCTTTAGTAAAAGAAACAGTCGGCGCGAAGCTGGCTGGTAAAAGAATCCGTAACAAGGTTGTTTTGAAAGGCATAGGCGACAATGTTGTCAAGAGCAATATGCAAATTCTGTCCACCATACAAGTCTCTGAATTTAATTTTGAATTGTTATTTCACGTAGTAGATAATAAGTGCCTTAAATATGATATGATAATTGGACAAGACATTTTTGAGCTTGGTTTTGGAGTAAATTTAGAAAGAGATAGATTTGATATCTACAGAACTCAAACCGTATTATCTGTAAACAATGATAAAAATGTAAATGCGATGGATCATAAAAGTAATGTTAATGTGGAGTTAAGTAATAGTGATAAGTTAATATTAAACGACATATTGGCCAAGTATTCCAAATTTCTTATTGATGGCATTCCAAGCAGACGAGTAACTACAGGTTCCTTAGAAATACGTTTATTAGACGTAAACAAAACGGTACAGAGACGACCATATCGTCTTAGCGAGGGTGAGAAAGAAATAGTGAGAGAGAAGATTCAGCAAATGCTAGAATCCAACGTAATTCGACCAAGTAGCTCCCCTTTCTCTAGTCCAATGTTACTAGTAAAAAGAAGGACGGCAGCGATAGACTATGCATAGATTATCGAGAACTCAACGCAAATACTGTGTCAGATAGATACCCCTTGCCATTAATATCAGACCAAATAGATCGCCTGCGAGGCGGTAAATATTTCTCTAGTCTAGACATGGCCAGCGGCTTCTATCAGGTGCCTATTCACCCCGATTCGGTCGAGCGAACTGCATTCGTGACCCCAGAGGGTCAATATGAATTTTTAGCCATGCCCTTCGGCCTCAAAAACGCTTCTTCTGTCTTTCAACGTGCCATAGTTCGAGCTTTAGGGGACTTGGTTAATAAATACGCAGTAGTCTATATTGATGACGTATTAATTGTTTCTAGTACTATAGAGGAAGCATTTGACAGATTGGAAACAGTACTAAGCGTACTATCAAAGTCAGGCTTTTCTTTTAACATTAAAAAGTGCAAATTTCTGCAAACAGAGATAGAGTACTTAGGTTTTCTTATAAGAGATGGTGAGCTAAAACCCAATCCCCGAAAAATACAAGCACTAACCCAAATGCCCAAACCAGAATCAGTCACACAAACTAGACAGTTCATAGGTTTAGCATCTTACTTTAGGAAATTTGTCCCACATTTCTCAGAAGTAATGAAGCCTCTATATTTGCTAACATCAAAGACGAACGAATTTGACTGGAAAGAAAAGCATGAGGAAATTCGTAAAAAGATTATAAAGGTGCTAACTAGTGACCCCGTGCTGACCATATTCGATCCCAACTTACCAATAGAGCTGCATACGGATGCTAGCGCCAACGGGTATGGCGCTATGCTATTACACATGGTAGATGGTCAGCGCCGTGTAATTGAGTACTACAGTAAATGCACCACAATACCTGAATCAAAATATCACTCGTATGAACTCGAGACATTGGCGGTGTACAACGCGGTCAGAAATTTCCGACATTATTTAAGCGGCAGAAAGTTTACAGTATATACGGATTGTAATTCTGTTAGAGCAAGCCAAAAGAAAGCGGCATTGACACCGCGGGTTCATCGATGGTGGTCATTTCTACAGGCATACGAATTCCAGGTGGAATACAAGAAGGGGAGCCAAATGGCTCACGTTGACTGCTTGTCTAGGAATCCCGTCACAATAGTAGAGCAAGAAAGCTTGACTAAGGTAGTAGAGGTACGAGTTGACTTGGCAACTATAATCCACAACTGGCTTATATCCGAACAGAAGCGTGATCAAGACATATCACAAATAATGACCGATTTAAATAGTGATGAAATGCAGAAAGAAATAGCCAATTCTTATGAAATTAGGAATAGTTTGCTGCATCGTAAAATTCAAAGAAATGGGAAAACACGATGCTTGCCAGTCGTACCCAGGGCATTCAGGTGGTCAGTTGTTAATCATGTTCATGAAGCCATAATGCACTTGGGGTGGCAAAAAACCCTAGATAAGATTTATGAGCAATACTGGTTCGATGGAATGTCAAAATACGTACGAAGATTTGTAGAAAATTGTGTGACATGTAAATTGTCAAAATCAGTGTCAGGTAAAATACAATCGGAGTTACATCCCATTCCCAAGGTAGAAATACCGTGGCATACGGTACACATAGATATCAGTGGGAAATTAAGCGGGAAAAAGGACGAGAAGGAATATGTGATCGTTCAAATTGATGCCTTCACCAAGTTTGTTTACCTGTACCACACCTGGAACTTGGACACGGTGAACTGCATACAGTCAGTAAAGTCTGCAATATCAGTATTTGGTGTTCCTAACAGAATGATAGCGGACCAAGGCAGGTGCTTTACAAGTAGTGAGTTTCGAAAATTCTGTTCCAATAACAAAATTGACCTCCATGTAGTAGCAACGGGTGCCAGTAGAGCAAATGGCCAGGTGGAGCGTGTCATGAGTGTGCTAAAGGGCATGCTAACGGCAGTAGAGACGAGTGAACGAACATGGCAAGAGGCATTAGGCGAAGTACAATTGGCAATAAACTGTACCATGAACCGTGTAACTAACCATAGTCCATTAGAATTGATGATTGGAAAAGAAGCGAGGCCCCTGGGAATGCTAACAGTAAATGAGGAAGAGCGGGTAGACCTGAATAAGGCTAGAAAGGAGGCTAAGGAAGGAATAAGTAAGAATGCTCAGTATGATAAGGCAAGAGTGGATAAAAAGCATGCACAGGTAGTAAGGCATAAAATTGGCGATCATGTATTACTGAAAAGCGAAGAGCGGCACCAAACGAAGTTGGATCCAAAATTTAAGGGACCATTCGAAATTGTACAATTGCTAGATGGTGACCGATACTTGTTAAAATCATTGACAACTAAACGAGTGTACAAATATCCACACGATAGTGTGCGTAGTGTGCCTAAAGATCGAGAGACATTAGAATTAGCTGAAGAGCTTGATGACGGCAAAAAGTAGTGCGTGTAAACAAGAGATCTGTGACCCAAGAGGGGTGCAGAGAGATTTTTATGCAGAAGAGAACGTAGTGTTCTGATTTATGTGTGAGAAGCCTGCTAAAATGATACTTTGATGATAATTGAATTGATAACCAGAGGATTGAGCTTGAGCGGAAGAGAGCGCGTACTCTAGAACATGTAAAAGAGAAGAAAGTTATCCTGCTAAGCTAATCTCTGATGGACATCCAAGTGGTTGGGTTTGAACGGAAGAGAGCTTGTACTCTATCCCGTTACTTCTCTATCCCCTAGAGAACTCTATCCCCTACTTCTTATCCCGTCAAACTAACGCTTGAAGGCACAAGAGGTGCAATTGAATTTGTTTTAAAGAATAATTGAGTTTTGTAATCGTAGAAATAAGATGAGTAATATAGGATATTGATAATGATGTGTTATGATAAGTCTTGTCTATGCAGAGCAACACGAGGACGTGTTATAGTCAGGAAGGCCGTGTCGGAGATAAGTTAGATTTAATTTCAAATACCATATTTACTGATTAATTATAAGTCAAGAGCATTGTCTAAGAGGAAATAAATAAGCATTGCAAATGAAGAGAGACAAGCTTTGTGAATGAGAGCGCGGTGGGGAAAGAGAGTAAAGCCCTGCTGAGCGTGGCGCAATGATGGAAAGGAGGAAGAGGAGAGGGAAGGCAATCAAGAAAAGCCCTCTGAAGTGAACGGACGTACGAAAAGATCATTGCGACTCGCTGCGCGTTAACAATTCAAGATGACAGAGGAAAACGATGGCCATTTCCCGACATATATATATTCTTGATCAGGATCACCTCCTGAGTTGATATGAGCATGTCCGTCTGTTCGTCTGTCTGTTTCTAAACAAACTAGTCTCTCAGTTTTAAAGCTATCGTCTTGAAACTTTGCACACACCCTTCTTTCCTTTGCACGCAGTATATAAGTCGGAACGGGCCGACTATATCCTATAGCTGCCATACAACTGATTGATCGGAAATGGTTTAACTTTGGTGGTTTTAGAGTTAGAGAGTTTTGCATGAATGCTATTTTTGGCAAAATAATACAACATGCTAAATTTCATAAGGTTTCCTTTCTTGTTATTTACTGGCATTGAAAATCATCAAAGACCAAACAAATCGAAACATCATTTATAGAGTCTGTAAAAAAAGGTAAATCGTAAATTCGTAAAAGGTAAATTCAAATTTTAGGTAAATCTATATAAATAAATAAAAATACCTAAAACATAATAATAATAAAACATAAACAAAGATTTGTTTTTATATTTCTCCCTATGAACCATTTTATTTTATTTCCTTCCTTTATTAAAGGAAATATGGATTGAAAGTTCTGTTACATATACGTATAAAATGAGTCAAACTAACAATTGCTTAATTTTTCCCGTTTCAGAACTAAACAAAAATCCAGTAGAAGGATTCTCAGCCGGTTTAATTGATGAAAATGATATATTTCGATGGGAAGTGTTAATAATTGGACCACCAGATACACTTTAGTATGTCAACAAATTAATTTTATTTAGCTCGTTCTAAATTATAAATACTTATGATATATGTAAATATAAGATGTTATAGTATGGTAAATATTTATCAACACAGTAGACAATACTTATTACAATATGTTTGGTCTTGTGAAAGGTTCTCTTTTTTCCCAGTCACTTCGCGGTATGCATTTGTTTGAGTTCTGCGCATGTGCGCCCCGTCTTGTCTCTCCTGGGCATACTTCTCGTATGCGCACACAAGTTCCCTGTCTCTATCTCTCATTCGCCCATGGGGTGCGACTTGTTTTTACAATGCATTTCCATATAAGGAACGGGAAGTTTTAACTATTTCTTCTATGCGCATCGCGCATTGTCAGACCACCGCCGACGACCAATCACTCCGCTCTTATCAACATATCGCAATAAAGGTATTAAAGGGGTTATTCGCAGTTAGGATTTTATAACTTATAACTTATAATAACTTATATTAAAATTAAAAAAAAAAAAAAAAAATAATTTTCTTTGCTTTACTTTAATCTACATATATATTTGCATGCCCTTTTAAATCCTTTAAAACTGGATCCGATAAAGCCATGTCAGGCTGCCTCAAAGGGAGACGGGTAACTTGAACGCGTTTTTCTTTAAACAGCGTTTCTAAAGTCCGTGATATCGATTTCTCTAAAATAGATAAACTGACTGGTCTGAAATTTTTACACAATCTTAGATCAGTGGTGGGCAAAACATGTTTAAAATTTGAGTAGCAGAGAAAAAACAATGAGAGCAGATAATTCACTGAGCGAAAAAAACTTATTTTTTTATTTAGTTTTTCGTTATTAAAAAGTTTGAATGGGAACTAAAATAGTGTATTTTATTTGAAAGACATCTTTTCTAGCAACATTTCTTAAAAAAATGAAAAACTACGCTTCCCTATCTTTATTTTCTATGGAGAAAACTTTTTTCAACCCAATTTGTGAGAAAATTTTTCTCAGTGGAAACATTTTGATTTTTAAGTTTGGGCTGTCAAATGAGTCAAAATGAGAGCAAATGAGAGAGCTTCTAAAAAAAATTGAGAATGCTCACACTGTCAGTGTGCCGGCAGCGCTGCGGCAGAATTTTCTACCCTATACTCGCGTGCTATGTAAAATGAGAGTTTGCCCACCACTGTCTTAGATAAACTCCCCAGGTAATGAACGAAGGAATTTGTGTCCAAAATGTAATAGTATTTTTACATTTACATTTACATTTTTTTTAGACAATTCAGCAAAAAATGAAAAAAATTCAGCAAAAAAACAAAGTTTTTTATCAATAAAATTTTGTGATTTGGGATATTTTATCCGACCGACAATCACCGAAAAGCTCCACTTTTCCAACGGCTAAAGTGGAATTGGAAAATATTTGTACATGATCTTATCTTATATTATCTATCTATATTTTGACATGCTATTATCATCTTAAATGTAGCTTCTACTTAAGGGGACCCCCCCCCATTCTCGATTTTAAATTTTGACGATTTTCAATGGGCTGGCAATTGAACATATATTATTTTTTAGGGTTGTAACTGTGCATAGATATATTAACACTTAAAAATGAAGAAAACCATTTTACAAAATTTTTTTTTTTTATTTGGTTGTTGTTTTTTGCGATTTTCTTTAATCCCTTCTTTTTGGCGGCGCATGTGATTACCGCTCACTGGAACATCTGAAACCAAAAATTTCAACAGGACTAGAAAGAGTACATGTTTGGCTCTCGTATGAACTAGGATTATTAACTTTGCTCAAAAATTAACAAAATGGCAGACCTTTGAAAATTATTTTTTAAAAATTGATTTTTTTTAGCCACAAATCAAGCTGAAAAGTAAAGAAGATCTTCACCGATTTGATTTATCCTAGTTCATACCAGAGCTATATATGTATAGAATAACGTCTTAAAATTTGGAACCGATTGGATTAATAGTTTTTGAGTAACCTCATGCGCCAGTCGTAAAAACACTGTTTCGAGAAAAACGCGTTTAAAGTTTTGAAACGGCTCTCGCCGTCGCCTGAGACTTCCACCATAAATCGGCTATATCTTTATAAGTTTTTGAAATTTTTACTTGAAATTTTCATGGAACATTTTTGAATAGTTAATAGATCGAATAAAATAAAAAAAAAAATCAATTTTTTGAAACCGAGAATGGGAGGGGGTCCCCTTAAATAAATAATAATTGCATTCAAACTTCTGAAGTTCTCTTAAACAAATAACCCCTTTAAAAGCTAGCAAAAGCAAATGATTTTCTAATGGGCTAAATAACAAGAGCATCTTACTGTAACACAAAAATGTATTATTTATAATTTATAAATTTATTAATAATAAAATGTTTTACTCGTTTTACCCACAGCGAAGGGGGATTTTTTAAGGCACATCTTTATTTTCCAAAAGAATACCCTTTGAGACCACCCCGAATGAAGTTTGTTACAGAAATATGGCACCCAAATATTGAAAAAAATGGAGATGTGTGCATATCCATTTTACATGAACCCGGAGATGATAAGTGGGGCTATGAAAAGGCTTCAGAGCGCTGGTTACCGGTGCATACAGTGGAAACAATATTGATATCAGTAATTTCAATGCTGGCTGATCCAAATGACGAGTCTCCAGCAAACGTCGACGCCGCAAAAGAGTGGCGAGAATCGTACATCGACTTTAAGCGCAAAGTAGCTCGGTGTGTCCGAAAAAGTCAAGAGGAGTGCTCGTGAAGCAGATTTTGCCCATATTTGTATATTTATATAAATAATTTTATACATTAAAAGGATTAAATGAATTAAAAATGAATTTTTATGTTTTTTTTTTATTCAATGTTTTCAGAATTTTGAAAATGGCTCGTGAACCAATTGTGCACCAGCATTCCTACATTTATCATAAAAATTAGAGGCTCAGACGAACGAGGGACTTTGCACACACCCTTTTATCTTTTCGAGCAGTACGACTATATCCTATAGCTGCCATAACTGATTGATCGGAAATGCTATAACTCCATTTACGTTATAAATGCTATAACGAAAATGGTTTTTTTAGCGTTAGAAAGTTCAGGTTTCGTACGAATGCTATTTTTGGCAAATAATACAACATGCCAAATTTCATTAGGATCGGCCGACTATATCTTATAACTGAACGATCGGAAATGTTATTTGGTATAAATACCAACTTTGGTATTTTTGAAGATAGAAAAATTGAAGAGAACTTGGTACTTTGTTTTAGATTTTTTATTGTAATTAATTGGTTTTATTATGATATTCTCATAAGGATCGGCCAACCAATCCCATGTTTCCGATACATTATATATCCGGTTTTACCTGCTTCGGCTCCTCCCGAAGTTAGCTTTCTTTTCTTGTTTTTATTTATTCTCTCATTCCACTCTTTTTGAGGGTGGCTGGTACGATCTGCACAAGGAACCGAACAAAATTTTTCTCTCACTCAAATGACGAGCAGTATTTTCTGTTCCCAATTGCTCTGTTTTTTCCAGGAAAATTTGACGTTGTGAGACGATTCAAAAAGTCTTTTTTGTATGTATTTATGTGAAAGTTAGTGGCATGGTAAAATTATACAAGGTTGTCCATTCGTAGAGTTATATTCCTTATTTTAATTTAAACATAGTAAGCGTTGAATAGTGAAACGGCTATACAGTACTTCGATTAACCCGCACACGGGGCATGGGGCAAAAAATTTTTCTTAGTTATGAAAAGAGTTGTGGTGTTTATAATTTTATTATACCCTTGCAGAGGGTATTATAATTTTGTCCAAAAGTGTGCAACGCAGTGAAGGAGACATCTCCGACCCTATAAAGTATATATATTCTTGATCAGGATCACCTCCTGAGTTGATATGAGCATGTCCGTCTGTCCGTCTGTCCGTCTGTCTGTCTGTCTGTCCGTTTCTACGCGAACTAGTCTCTCAGTTTTAAAGCTATCGTCTTGAAACTTTGTACACACCCTTCTTTCCTTTGCACGCAGTATATAAGTCGGAACGGCCGGGATCGGCCGACTATATCCTATAGCTGCCTGTTACGATAGATAGCAAAACTGCTCCCGCGGCATCCGGCAACGCCGAAGTTGCAGATCCGATAGTTTAAGCGGGTGTTAAATCTCTGTTAACTCAGCCGGTTAGAGGTGGAGAAACATCGATGTTAACGGACATCGATGTTTTCGATGTTTTTGGCGAAAAACATCGATGTTTCATCGATGTTTGAAATAAAAAAAATAATCAGTTTTATTAGTGTAATTTCTGACTTTTTTTTAAATTTTTAATGCTTTAAGGGGTTACGCCACCCTGACCGCGTGGAAACGGGATGGTTTTTTAGGAATTTCTTGTGACTAAACTAGTTGAGATTGGATATTTCGACTTTTATTTATATTTAATACAACTAATGAGCTTTATTAATTCTAAAAAAAACTTGTTTTCAATTCAAAATGGCGGAGATATGAACATCGGCGATGATCGGTTTTTCCAGAGTGCTCCTTGATGGTGGGCATGATTCACGTGTCAATTTTCATCAGAAACAAGTAAACAAAATTTTTTTTTAAAAAGTGATAAATTTTAAACACAGTGACGTAGCCTTTTTAGAAAAAAAAAAAAATTACGCAAATGAGAGCACTTCAAAAATGTACTCAATTTTTTGGCAAAAAATGTTGTACTAAAAATTGCATAAAAAAAATTTCTATCCATTGGATCGAAAAAATCCTACGTCACTCTGTGGAAAATCTATGTAAGAAGATGTTTTAAATTTTCAAGTCAATCGGTTGAACAGTTTTTGCGTTATCATGCCCACCGTCTTGAAAAAAGTGGTTTCGAGAATAACGCAAAAGAAGAAAAAGAAGTGTCTTAGTGCCCTCCTGCCGCGCCGACTTCAAATGAACATAACTTCCATAATTATCAAGATATTGTCTTCGGGGACGTCTTAAAATACGCGTGAGAATATAGTCTTTTAAATTCGATTTTTTGAAAATTTCAGGGTGGCGTAACCCCTTAAAATAAAAATAAAATTTTCATTTAATTTAAAATCTTTTTTTTTTTTAGATTATTATTAACAATTTAAATAAAGACGAAAAGGAACACAAAACAAAATTGTTCATTATACACATATATGGTTCAAATAAAAAAATACTTCTTTGTGGATATTTTACTATCCCTATCCTTACTTTACTATTCCTACTATACTATCCTTACTTTACTATTCCTACTATTCCATCCTTACTTTACTATTCTTAATGCACAATCCCTAACATATTATTTACAAGTTGGTATTTTTCGAAAAGAGTAGCATATCTTCAACGGTTGATGGTAGCCGCGTTTGACGCTCACTAGTAAGTTGTCCAGCTTTACTAAATATAACTAAAATAGCGATATTGTTTTAATAATATAAAATGAAAATAAAATTAAATGATATATATGTACATATGTAATTACAATGTGTCAATCTTCCTTTATGTACCTTTAATATTAGATGGGAAAACATCGATGTTGCCCCGGTAAACATCGATGTTGCCGATGTTCCAAAAACATCGATGTCATCGATGTTGGCATCGATGTTTCTCCACCTCTACAGCCGGTAACCATGTGCCTAACCAAGCTTTCTTTTCTATTTGGCACTCGAGGGAAGCGGACGAAAAGTGAGGACATATTTATATTTAAGTTTGATTATGAATTGTACAACCTTTAATTTACTAGGAATTTAAAGTGCTGCTATCGCAGAGTGGTTACCGACTGTACCACTGTTAGCCCTTGCTGCCCCGTTATAAATGAAGAAAACAATAAACAATTATCTACACGGGCGTCTTTACTCGTGCGGCGCTAAACAACTTCGAATTCCCGCAACATTTCTTTAAATTCTTTTCTGGTGTATTCTTGGAGAATACTTGAGTCAGAGAGCGAATTCAACATGGAGATGCCTACTGGATCCGGTGGAGAGGCAAGATTAGTGGCGACATGCTTCCTCTGTGAAGTGGAGGACGAGCACGTGACAGTTGGCTGTATTGGCGCCGGCTGCGTGAGCATGTGCCATCCTAAGTGTGCTGCTCTAGAGGATGGCGGAGTAGGATGGATCTGTGCAGAGTGTGACGTAGACGTCCATGCACAGAACTCGACGTTGATCAGGACAGAAAAGCTGACCAGCCTGACGGCTGGGGACAACTACCAGAGTTACTCAGGTGGCGACCAGATGAGGATCGGAACTAATGACGTCAACGAGGCCTCGAAGGAAGCGCAGGACCTGCAGACGGAGCTAAGGTAGTTGGAGGAAGAAGATCAGTTGCTGCAGTTGCGACAACAACTTCTACATAGGCGAAAGGCGCTCATGGGCAAGCTCCCAAGGGAGAGGCTATCGGAGACTGGCCACGCAGAAAAGATGCCTGGAGCATCTAGTACACGGTACCAGAATGCTGGTACGGATACAATAGGTGAAGTTGCCATTGTGGAAGGAAACGGCAGTACGCAGAGAGCCCACGCTGGGCCCCCATGGCTCTTTTCTACCAGTGGGGAGGATCACTCAGCTGCTAGGGTCACTAAACCTGTGGGCAGACCCTCGTACGAACAATTGACAGCGAGGAAGACTAGCGTGGCTGAGTTGGTGAAGTTTTCCGGAAGGCCGGAGGACTGGCCCTTATTCATCGCAACGAATGAACAGACGACGGAGCTATGCGGATTCACGGATGCCGAGAACCTAATGCGGCTTCGGCATGCGTTGGAAGGACCAGCCTAGAACGTAGTACAAAGTCTAGTGCTGCATGCGGACTGTGTTCCGCAGATAATCGCCACGCTAAGAATGCGATTTGGGCGACCCGAAATTATCATTGACTTGTTAATGACAAGGATTAGACAATTTCCTCAAGTGAGGGAGAATAAGCTTGAAATGCTGGTTGACTTCTCGGTGGAGGTGCAAAATGTTTGTGCTACGATGAAAGCCTCCAAGTTGGACCAGTTCTTAAACAACCCAGCGCTCACGCAGGAGCTAGTGAGCAAGTTGCCATCGATGGTGCAGACGTTTTGGGGAATGCACAAAGCCTCTCTAACAGTGTGTACGTTGGCAGAGTTTAGTACGTGGCTATCGCAGATGGCAGAAGGAGCGAGCCATGTGATAGTCCCAAGCTCGTCGTCAAGAACGGAGACAAGGGGCACGGTACATACACACACTGTGCGCCAAGGCTGTCGGCTGTGCACCCGCAATTGCAGAACCCTGCAGGAGTGACCAGCATTCCTGGAAATGACGACCCGCGATCGCTGGAATGCTACTCGACGGTGTGGCTTGTGCTGGAGATGCTTCCAGAGCCACAAGGTGGAAAGATGCGGCGTCCCCAATCCTTGCGGAATAGATGGATGCCTAGAACGCCATCATCCCCTGTTGCATCGCGGCAGCACGGCTCCCGTCCAAGCCAGGTGCCATGCACACCGACAAGAAGGTGTGGAAATGCTGTTCAGGGTATTGCCAGCGACTTTGTATGGAAATGGTAGGCAAGTCAACACGTATGCCTTCATCGACGACGGGTCATCTCTAACCTTGATCGACGCCCCATTGCTAGAAGACCTTGGAGTGAAGGGACAACCGCAGCCTCTATGTATGCAGTGGACTGCCGGCATGCACCGGTATGAGGACAGCTCGGTCAGACTCGACTTAAGGATCTCCGGCATTGGCCAAACGAAGCAATATGATCTTCGCGACGTTCACTCGGTCCAGTCTCTTGATCTCCCGTCACAGTCGTTGGATATAACCCACCTGAAAGCACAACACACACACCTTCGACATCTACCACTGTCCGGATACGACTCAGCACAGCCCAGGCTCCTGATAGGTCTCAATAATTGCAAACTATGGCGCGTGCTTCGCACCAAGGAAGGCACAACAGAAGAACCGATCGCTGAGAAGACCCGCCTGGGGTGGACGATTAAAGGAAGAAGCTCCAACAGTGTGGGTGATGACATAACCCCAAACTACCACGTGTTTCACATATGTGCATGTGAAGCTGACGAGAACAAGGAGATCTTGCGCCTGCTTGAGCAGTGCATGTGGTCGGACGGCGGCTCTAGACCGGAGATGAATAGCAAGAGCGTATCCAATGATGACCAGTTGGCTATACAGCAGCTGGAGAAGAACACGAGGCGAATAAATGGCCGATTTGAAACAGGTCTGCTTTGGAGGTATAAAGATGACAAGCTGCCGGATAGTTTACCGACAGCCCTAAAGCGGGCACGATGCCTGTACCAGAAATTGACTCGCGAGCCGGAGCTTGCGAAGGAAATTCGCCGACAGCTAGATGAGTTGCGGGATGGGGTGGGACAGGTGGGATGCAGCTGCGAAGACTGAAGGGATCTCGCTGAACACAATGCTGCTGAAGGGACCTGACCAACTAGCGCAGTTGGTACCAATACTTCACAGGTTTAGAGAGAAACGTATTGCTATCGGCGGCGATATCGCCGAAATGTTTCATCAGGTTAGGATACACACAGAAGACCAGAGATACCAACGCTTCGTATTTATAGACCCATACACACAACGGAGAGAGAACTACGCCATGCAGGTAATGACGTTTGGGGCTAGTTGCTCCCCCAGCTGTGCCCAGTACGTGAAGAACAGAAATGCAGAGTCGTTCAAGAAGGAATACCCACGCGCTGTTAAGTGCATACTGGAGAATCACTATGTAGACGACATGCTGGACAGCGTCGACACGGAGGAAGAAGCTATAAGCCTCGCGCGTCAGGTCCACTACATTCATCTTCAGGGCGGATTCCTTATTCGAAACTGGGTATCGAATTCCAGAGAAGTATTAAGCGCACTCGGCGAAGGAGCACCCACGCTAGTGAGACTAGACGAAACAACGGATGGACAGGCCGAGAAGGTGCTGGGAATGTGGTGGGACACGAAAGAAGATCTCATCCGCTACCGTGTATCCCCACGATATCGCCATAGAGAACTTCTCCAAGGAAGGCAACAACCCACCAAACGAGAGTTTCTCAGTGTGTTGATGTCTATATATGATCCTTTAGGGCTCATATCCTTCTACGTGATGTATGCAAAAATAATATTTCAGGAAATATGGCGAAGTGGATGTACCTGGGATGACCCCATACCTGAGGCAGAATGGGTTAAATGGAAGCGATGGCTTCGGTATATCCCGGACGTAGAGAAAATGACCATCCCAAGATGCCACATGGAGGAGTCGCTGATGGATTCAGAAGTGGAGATGCACACCTTCGTGGACGCAAGCGAGAATGGATTTGCCGCCATGAGTTATATACGATTTCAAAATGAGGCAGGTATCCACTGCAGTCTACTGGGCAGCAAAACCAAGGTAGCCCCTCTAAGACCGACATCTATACCAAGGCTTGAACTCATGGGAGCAGTGCTTGGAACGAAGCTAGCTCAAACTCTGGAGCTTTCACTTTACGCGAAGCTGAACACACGGACTTTCTGGACCGACTCGAGGACCGTGCTGAGTTGGCTGCGATCGGACCAGAGGAAGTACAAACAATTTGTAGCATTCCGTGTGATCGAGATTCTAGACGGTACTAGCGTCAAGGACTGGCGCTGGGTACCTTCCTCCGAGAACGTGGCGGACGACGCCACTAAGTGGAACAAAGGACCTGATTTCAACCGAGAAAGTCGTTGGTTGAATGGGCCGAGATTTCTTTGGCAAGAGAGGCAATTTTGGCCGCTGACAGAGGCGGAAGGAGGAGACGAGTCAGGAATGGAATTGAAGGCGCAATTCATCGGCGTATGTGACGGATTCACAGACGTAGGACGCGCGACCCTCATAGACTCCGAGCGGTTCTCAATCTGGACCCGTCTGCTATGGAGTACCGCGAGAACGGTATGGTGTATGAGGCGATGGAAGGCCAAGGCTCTTCAACGATCGGACATCGAAAATCAGCCATCACAAGAAGATACCAGGGTCGCGGAGAGTCTTCTGTGGTCGTACGCTCAGGCGGAGTACTACCAGACGGAGATACGGTTAATTTTACAAGGAAAACCATTGAAGAAGAAGAACCTACTATACAAGCTGGGACCGTATATGGATTCCGATGGAGTATTAAAGCTGGATGAACGTACCAAGATGATCAAGGGAAGCGACCGCGTCGTACTCCCCTGCCGCAGCCACATTACGCAGCTTATCATAAAGGAATTTCACCGAAGATTTCTGCACGCTAACCACGAGACGGTGGTCAACGAACTGCGACAAAAATTTTGGATACCAAAGCTGAGATCCACCCTTGCTCGGATACGACGTTCCTGCCAACAATGCAAGAACCGACAGGCGGCTCCCAAACCACCGCGCATGGCGGAACTTCCCTATCCAAGAGTAGCAGCCTTTCATAGACCTTTCAGCTACACGGGTGTGGACTATTTTGGGCCTCTGATGGTGCGGGTCAGACGCAGTTCAGAGAAACGATACGGCGTGCTCTTCACCTGCCTCTCTACAAGGGCAATACATCTAGAGGTAGCGTATTCATTAACAACTGACTCTTGTATTCTAGCGGTGCGCAGTTTTATGGCCCGACGAGGGTGCCCAGTGGAACTCTGGAGCGACAACGGCACCAATTTTCAAGGAGCCTGCACGGAGTTGCGTAGGGCGTTTGAAGGTGTGGACAAGGATCTACTCTCTCGCGAGTTCACTGGACCCCAGATGACATGGAAGTTCATTCCACCCGCATCTCCCCACATGGGTGGGGCATGGGAGCGCTTGGTGCGTTCCGTGAAGACGGCGTTGGAATCAATCCTCCTTGACAAACGACCATCGGATGAGTTGCTGAGAGCCGCTCTAATGGAGGCGGAGGCGATCGTCAACTCGCGACCCCTAACATACATTCCATTGGAAGATGAGAACGAAGAATCACTGACACCGAATCATTTTCTGCTTGGAAGCTCAACTGGAAGAGGACCGACGATGGAGCCCCTCCCCGAAGGAGTGCAGCTTAAGAAGAGCTGGATGCAATCACAACAACTGGCGGACTCGTTCTGGAGGCGATGGCTTCAAGAATACCTGCCAGTGATCACTAGGCGGGCCAAGTGGTGCGAAAAGGCTAAGCCTCTTGTAGAAGGGGACATCGTGTATGTGTGCGATCCCGGACAGCCGCGTAGCCAGTGGCCGAAAGGAAGAATCCTGAAGGTGAACCTTAGCTCGGACGGTCAAGTGAGGAGCGCCGCGGTGAGGACCCAATCTGGCGTTTATACAAGACCCGCGACGAAGCTGGCAGTTCTATCTATCGAGAGTAGTTTGGTAGATCCCTGGCGTAATATACAAGTGGGGAGTGTTACGACAGATAGCAAAACTGCTCCCGCGACATCCAGCAACGCCGAAGTTTCAGATCCTCAGCCGGTAACCATGTGCCTAACCAAGCTTTCTTTTCTATTTGGCACTCGAGGGAAGCGGACGAAAAGTGAGGACATATTTATATTTAAGTTTGATTATGAATTGTACAACCTTTAATTTACTAGGAATTTAAAGTGCTGCTATCGCAGAGTGGCTACCGACTGTACCACTGTTAGCCCTATTTTTAGCAAATGCCGAATTTCATAAGCATCAGCCGACTATATCCTATAGCTGCCATATAACTGAACAATCGCAAATTACCCAACTTTGGTGTTTTTGAAGATAAAAAGCTGGAAATAAGTACAGATTCTATTTTTTGTTAGTTAATACAACCTACCAAATTGCATAACGATCGGCCGACTATATCTTATAGCTGCCATATAACTGAACGATCGGAAATGGTATTTGGTAAAAATACAAACTTTGGTATTTTTGAAGATGGAAGCTGGGTACTTTGTCCAGTTTCCAGTTTAACTGCAAGGGTATATCAACTTCGGCTCCGCCCGAAGTTAGCTTTCCTTTCTTGTTTTTATCTTAAATATATTTATATATATGTATGTATGTATAATATTTTTATTGTTTTAAAGTGTTTTCCAAAATTTATAATACAATGAAGAATAATACAAAATTTTAAAATCACCTTAAAATCGCCTCAATACGTAGTGGAACCCGCTGTAAAAATCTTTATAAGTTCAGATTCTACGGCATATTGGCAGGCCGAGTCATGGAACCCGCTGAAAAAATGAAAATATTTGAGAGCGGGTTCCACGACAAACGGCTGGCAGATGAGAGAGTGAAATATTTGTTAGGGTAGCAAGCCTAAAAAGTAAGAAAAATATAAATTTTGTGCGCTGGCTTCGAAACGAAGTCGCACGCACACATACTCCCGTGTATGTGAATGTGTGACACGCATACATACAAAGATCAACCGAAGCGCAGGCCAACCTTCTTCATCGCGCTCCGTTCAGAGACTGAGAAACAGAAAGCATTTAATGAGAGTATGAGCGTAAGATGAACGAACGATGAGCGTAAGAAATCCTCTCTGGGGCCTGCTGGGGCCTGTCGCAAGAAATTTTTGCGTCCATTTTCGTTGTATGAAATGGGTTGTCTATATGCTGTATGGTTAGTGGTTCTAGGTACCCGTGCACCAAGTCTAGGCGCTTAGATAGTTGGAAAGAAAAGGACAAAAGGATTTTATTTGGCTTCAGATCTTTTTTTCTTACAATTCATAAATTACAATTACTAAGTCTTACAATTTTAATTAAAAATTAAAAATAATATGTACATACGTACATAGTACATTTAAAAAAAAAATAAAATTAATATAGGAATATAAGGAATTCTTATAATTAAAATCAAAATGTAATGAAACTGACAAAATGAAAGTAATATATAATTCATGAATAAACTATCCGTTGGATCAAAGAAATCGCTTACAGATATTCTTACCCAAAAAGCAAAAAAAGCAGCCGATCAATGCGTAGAAACCCCAGTGCTTTTTGAAACACTCGGGTATTTGCCAAAACACCCGAAACCATGCTCTATTCAACGATATTTTTTTATTACTTTTTCTCTCACTCCACTCCTTTTGAGGGTGGCAGGTATGATCTGCACAAGCGACCGAAAAATACCCAGGTGTTTTGCGTCTTAAGATACACAAAACACGCTTTGTACTCATGCAAAAATTGTATGTGTCGGTATTGCCTTTTGTCTTATGAGTGGCGAGTCGTACTCGCACACAAATTTTTATGAGTATGCATAGGGTGTCGAAAAGTGTCACCCGTGCCGTTCTCTGATGACAATGTTGATATGTGTCATAAATGACACAAAACTTGGCGTCAAAGTCCGAAAAAACGAATGTAATGGAAAATGCCAGTTTCTTGTGTAAAAAATTGATTCTTTTTGTTTAAAAAATTTAAGATATATTTTTTTTTCAAAAGGTACATTATAAAACTATTGAAAAATGGTTTAAATTACGCGATTAGGAATTTTTATTTTCTTAATAATTAAGAGGGAATAATTCCCAAAATTAGTTTTAAAGAGGACAAGGTTTTGAGGGTGTTACAAAAATTACAAACACGATTTTGTGCTATATTCGACCTGATAAACAATTCCTGCTAGGTCTCTTCAAAAGTTCCAAAACACTGTCGAACTGTGAAGTCAGTCTATCCCGTTCCGGCATACATAAATACATATGTATGTATGTATATATTCCGTGCAAGAAAAGGAGGAAGAACTTTAAATTCCCTAGTTCTAAAACTAAAATACAAAAAAAAATAAACTAAAAAACTAAAATAGACAGACAGGAACATGCTTATATCCCCTTATATGCTTAGATGTCCCCTTCAATTCTTTACACATATAATATTAGTCTATAATTATAAAACCCTCTGAAAGGGTATAAAAACAAAGTAACTAAAACTAAAAGTAAAAGAACAAAAAATCAATTCAAAACTGAAAATAAATATAATTATTCAGATCTCAAAGTAAATATGAAGAAATGTAAATACTATACATTTTTTATGAAATAATTTTTATGGGATTATTCCTATAGAAGTAGAACACCCCGCGGGCCTTTTGTGTTTAACAAAGATAAAATGTACATATACTAAATGAGTATTTCTAATAGAAGTTCAGGCCATCAATCGTCCAGGCATTGCACTTTTTTTGCATTTTTAAATTTTTTTTATTGTTTTGTCCCCAAATTCCAATTCTAAATATCAATTTTATTGAGATTTGAAGATTGACATTTGGTGTTGGTGTTAAATTGTTCCATGCGTCCAAAAAAGCGAACATTTCATTCGCTCTGAAAATGAATACACATTTTACAGCACTGCTTAGAATGTATTTGAGTGAATGCCAAATTTCATAAGGATCAGCCGACTATGTCCTATAGCTGCCATATAACTGAAACATCCGGAAATTACATAACTTTCGTGTTTTTGAAGATAGAAAGTTGGAACTTCGTACAGATTCTATTTTTGGTCAGTTGATCCAACCTACCAAATTGCAGTAACGATTGGCCGACTATATCTTATAGCTGCCATATAACTGAACGATCGGAAATGGTATTTGGTAAAAATACCAACTTTGGTATTTTTGAAGATGGAAGCTTTGTACTTTGTTTTAGATTTTTTATTGTAATAAATTGGTTATATTATGATATTCTCATAAGAATCGGCCAATTTAATCCGATGTTTGCGATATATATACGGTTTTAACTGCAAGGGTATATCAACTTCGGCTCCGCCCGAAGTTAACTTTCCTTTCTTGTTTTAATTAGTTTTGAATTTGACATTTTTCTTTGTTTTTGTTTTTGGACAGCCATTCTCTTGTTTAAGTTCTTAATTCTAAAGTATTGTTGTGGCCGATAAATAAGTCGGACTAGTGATGCCACCTATTCAGGCATGGTAGGGCCTAGTGATGCCACCTAGTCGGACAAGATCTAGTCTGCCTAGGGATGCCACCTAGTTATAGTAGGATATAGGGAAATTTGGGGTAATTTTTGTTGAAAGGGTTGTTGACCCGGGACGGTTCATGTATGGAATAACGGACCTATCCGAATGACCGTTCCGGGGCCCAAGAGAACTGGGAAACAGATGAAATGCAAGTGGCGAACAGTGCAGGCGACAAAGTCACCTAGACATATAAAAGGTGAAAAATGTGAAACTAAAGGCGCAAAGCCTAATTTTTTTCAAAAAATATAAGGAAGAATTAAACCAAATAAAACTAAAAAGTTCCGGCCAATAATCCAGAAGGAAGAGACGGAGACGGGAGGCAGGATCGGCAGAAAATAAAGGTAAGAGGTCGGTCCTGGAAGAAGAGCCATAGCTAATGGATTGCTTCTTTCCAGACCGACCAGACCCCTTTATCCTGACTAGGAAGCCAGGCCTAAAAGAAAAAAAAAATTGGGCCTGGCGAATTTTGTGGTTTAAATTTTTTTCTTCACACCGCCAATTTCGGGGAGTGTAAACCCAGTGCCAGGCAAGCCGGCATTTTCCGTTTTTTTTTGGGTTCCTCCACACATTTTTATGTCTGCGGGCCATTAACTGCGCATGCGCGGCCCGCCCGAATGAAGAAAAATTTGGAAAATTTAACCGAGGCCAAATTCTTGAACGAGGACATTCCTTTCATCCTTTAATTAGACGACTGCAAAAAAAAAGGGAAATCCCGCCATCGACTCCCCGATTATAATTAATTTTTTTTTGTTTTTTATATATATTAGTATTTATTTTATTGTGTATGTGTGTGTTAAATATTTTTTTTGTTACATTTTTTTTTTTGTTTATATCTTGTAAAGTTTGTACCTGGTTTTAAGTCTTATTTGATTTTTATTTATTGCCGATATAACTTGTGAGTTCCGGTAGCGGCTGTGGAAGCTGACAGCTATCCTTTCCCTATATTGTGTGGTTGTCCCAAATCCAAAGAGAGCTCTCCTAGGTAGGGAAAATTTAAAACATTACTCCCCGCGTGGTGGGATATAATTCGAAAAAGGAAAACGCTGGGCAGCAAAGCAAAAGCTCAAGAACGGGTATCAATTGTTTAATATTAGCTTAAAAAAATAAAGAAATAATAGAGAAAAGAAATGAATATTGAGTAGAGCGATACGGAAGGGGGCCTGAGGAAGGGATAATGGGAGAGTAAAGGGGGGGGGATCGAGTGTATGAAATAGGGGCGGACGCGAGAAAAGGCCAGCGTTCCGCTAAGGATGGGAGGGAAGGCCAACGAAACTCCAAATCAACAGGAGTATTAAAAGATCTGTGATTCAGTAGGGTAAGCACAAATGTTACGTGTGTTAGTATTAGGAGTCTGAAATTTGAATGTTGTGGGAGTTTCAGTGTTGAGTAACGTCCGATAGACCTTTGTGTTTTTAGGAATAATTTATTGTTAACGGTCAGATGGGAAGGGTCAGGGAAGCCACGGCCCTGGATGAGCTAGCCGGAGCCAGACCCATGCCGATAGGCAGACCGTCGGACCCGAAGTGGTCATAACAGTATATTCGTATCTTAAAATACAATTTTTTTATGTTTACACTAATATCGACCTGCTCAGCTGCGTTTAACAATGTCTGTTTTAAATTTTTTGTTTTTTTAAATGTGTCTTTAACAATATGTAAAAAGATGAGTGCCTAGCACGTGCTTGCGACAATAACTGTATAATTGTATCATGGTTAGTGGGTCTTGTTTCATTTGCCTTTGTGACATTTGGATATTCAGAGAAAATAATTAAAACAAAAATGGGACGGGAAATAAACAAAATTAGAACTACGATGTACTACATTTTTTGATAAATGTAAGGCCGAACTTGAATCGCGGTTGCACGGAAGAGTCTTGGCCATCCCGTCTACTTAAGTATCTGTTGAAAGAGCATTTTCAGTTTTCCAATTTATTCAAAGCGAACGGCGGAGTTCAATAAATACCCAAAACCCTACTCTTTGTGGTTAGGCTGAGCTTTAAATAAATATAATAGAACAAAAAATTACTTTTTCATTAAAAATGTTACACATTGTACCACTGTGCATCGAACAAAAATTGAAGTGTTGAAAAGACTTTTTAAACTGAATTTATCGGTCAATCGGTCTTTTAATGAGGGTCTCTGTGCGAACATCAATCATATGTATCTCTCAGCGAGGTTCTGTAGGCGATCATTTTACAAATCTCTCAATGTAAAACACTCAACCGAAAACCAAAATCAAAAGAAAGTAACTCTTGCACTGAGAGAGAGTGATTGTCAAAATTTTTTTTGGTACTTCTCATAAACTGAACATAAGGAAAAAGCGGTTAAGGGGAGGGTAAGGTCAAATCATGCGAAAAAAGCCATGTTTTTGTAATTTTTTTCCTGACGACACAGTTAAAATTTATTTACTCAACCAACGGTATTGGAATTTTTTAATTTTTTTGAAGACTTTGAAGTGAAAACTCAATTTTTTGGGAAAAAATCGGTTAATTTGTCATTGCAAAATCAAAATTATGAACAAAAAAAAAAAAAAAACTCGACAGCGTTACCTCGTAAAATATGTACAGAAATAGTGTTTAAAATTTCAAAATTTCAAAGGATCGGTGCAGTAGTTTTGAAGTTATGAGGGGCACCGACTTTGAAAACGTGAGTTGTGGGAAAAAGTTTTAAACACAAAAAAATCCAGTGTAAAACGTTTATAAGCAACTTCGTCAATAACTAATAACTTCGTCAATTTTGCTTTAATTGGCTTGAAATTTTGACACAACATTCTTCAAATATTATGCATTCAATTTAAAAAATAAAATAAAAATGACAAAAAAAAATGTAATACCTTACCCTCCTTTTAAAAGTTATTGGCGAGCTCTTCTTTGTACTCATACAAAAATTGTGTTTGTCGGTATTGCTTTTTATCGAGTGGTACTCGCAAACAAATTTTTATGGGTGGCACCAGTGCCGTTCTCTGGTTAAAGTCTAATAGGACACCGAGATCATTAACCTGAGTTGAATTTTCTAAGGCAATCCCATAGGGAAATGCGTTGCCTGCAGAGGGCAAGAATGATAAAAGAACACGCTTGCATTTTGACCCATTAAGTATTAAATCGTTTGCTAAACTTTTAATTGTACTGAATACAAAGCTTAACATCATCTGCATACATAAGAACTAGAGAATTCGTTAAAGTCATTGATAAAAAGAGTAAATAGTAACGAGCCTGGATGACTTTCTTGAGGGACCCCAGAAGTAGCACAGACCAAGCGCGAATTTAATTTTTTTTAATAAGACCCTTTGTATTCTTTCATCTAAATAGCTGGAGATCCACATTAGAAGGTCTGTAGGAAATCCCATCATGTTCTGTTTACTCAACAAGAGTAAGTGATTGACTGAATCAAATGTTATGCTAAAGTCTGTGTAAATAACATCAGTTTGAAATCCCTTTCAAAAAAGCCATCTATGACAAAGGGTGTCAACTCCAGTAAATTAGTGAAGGTGGAACGACACTTAATGAAGCCGTGCTGACATGGAGAGATGATCGAAGAGCAAAGGTGTTGAGAATGAGGAGTGTTTAGGTGAGGGGCCGTTGTGCCGCTCACCTGAAGAGCGCATCCGCGCTGAAGAGCGCACCCGCGCTGAAGAGCGCATCCACACTCGCCCCTCTGCGCCCTCTCTTCTCGCTCGTTGGTTGTCGTCGATCTCTTTTTTTGTACTAGTTTCTAAGTTATGTTAGTTATCCTATGTAAGCAGCCCAATAAAGCTGACCGCGTTATACCATCCGAAAGACGCCCCCGACTTCTTATTTCAACATTTTCAACTTTTTCTGGAATCTTTGGCGGCAGCAGCGCCCCCCTACAAAACATTGGTCCTACTAGAAACTAGTACAAAAAAAGAGATCGACGACAACCAACGAGCGAGAAGAGAGGGCGCAGAGGGGCGAGTGTGGATGCGCTCTTCAGCGCGGGTGCGCTCTTTAGCGCGGGTGCGCTCTTCAGCGCGGATGCGCTCTTCAGGTGAGCGGCACAACGGCCCCTCACCTAAACATTCTCCCCCCCCTTGCAATCGCTCGGGTTGCAACAGATCCCTCGTCGCTAGCTATGCGTCACGGTAGCTAGAGGGCGTACACGGGTCGATGAAGGCCCCCGTGTCGAAGATCCGGGTCCCGGTGTTGACGCTGTTCCGGTTCAGCAGCGACGATAGGGTGGGCGCAGCGACCGCGTCCTGCGAGGGCCCTCGAGGAGAGGCGGAAAATTGCCTAGGCGCGGATGACGCGGGCGGACGAGCGGTGGACGGCACCCGATGGGTGGCGGACGAATGCAGTGGAGCACTTGACGGCTGCCGGCCAGTGGCGAAAGAATGCCGAGGAGTTATTGAAGAGTGCCGGGAAGTCGGCGGCCGTGGATCGGTTTGGGAATGCCGGAAAATGGCGAACGCAGGGCGTGAAACACCCGAACCGCGCCGGGAGTTGGTTGATGACGGCCGACGAGAGAGCGATACACCCCGTGTACTGTCTCCCGTGGGCGGTGACCGGTGCTCCTTGGTCACGGGGTGCAGCAGCGTGTGGTGATCCTGACCACACGTCTTACAGCCGTCTCCACGCCGACAGGATCCGTCGGAGTGCTCGTGGGCCAGGCAGCTCGAGCAATAGCGGTTCGCGAGAGCCGCTCGGAGCCGCTCCTCGGCACTAAGGCGTAGGAAGCGCCGACACTTCTTCAATGGATGGCTCCCATTGCAGACTCGGCTTCGGTAGGATGGTGTACCTCGAGTACATCTGCTCTCCAGTGACTGGGCGTTGCGTGGGCGTGGCGACATTCTGCAGAATATGATCTTGGAATCCGATTCCGAACTGATCCGTGTGGGCACCTCTCCCTGATCCAGTGAGTCACCGAGGCTGCGGGCAACTCGTGCGGAAAAAACAGACACGCTGCGGGGGTTGACTGGAGATAGTGGGCCGGTTAGCACCCATCCGAAAATGGTCTCCTGACCGAGAAGCGACCCGCAGATGTTAGACTTGGAATTACCGAGGAGAATGGACGGAAGAATGTCAGCTCCTATTAACACATCGACTTGGGAGCTCTCAAAGAAGTTGGGGTCCGCCAGGGTAATATTGGGCAGCCCCTTGAGACGATCTCACGAAATCGGATATGATGGCAGATTTCCTGCCAACTGCGGAAGAACGTAAGCCGCAGTCTCTAATTGTAGCCCGGGTCTTGACGGCGACCGAATGGAGAAATGGCACAATTTAGTAGACTGCGCGGAAATGGTTTGATTAAGGCCGGAACCTTGGGCTTGAATCGTCTTGAAGGGAGGCTTAACGAGGTTGAACAGTCGTTCCGTTATGAAGGTCGCTTCGGACCCTGAGTCTATCAGTGCTCGTGCCTGGACGGTGTACCCCAAATGGCACACGTTGATAAGGGCCGTGCCCAGTAGGACGGCTCCTGACCCGGAGGCGAAACACACCTGCACATTCGACTGATCCTCTGAGCCCTTTGCTGGCGTAGGCGGACTTGGAGCGGTAAGCTGCGTAGGCGGACTTGGAGCGGTTGCGAATGGATTGCCGCGGTGCAAGAGGGTGTGGTGTTGGCTGTGGCAGGTGAAACAGGTACGGGCGCTCGTGCAGTCTCGCTGCTGGTGCCCTCGGCCAAAACAGTTTAGACATAACTGCTTCCTTGTAATGTAGCCAAAGCGCCCATTTACATCCATATTTAGAAACCGCGGACATAAGCGAATGGGGTGGTCCTCCCTCGAACAGAGATCGCAGATCCGAGCGGGGGCAATAGGAATTCCCGTCCTTGGCGGAAGTTGCCCGGAGCCACTAGGCCTGACGTCGTCGATTGCCTCTAGAGTGCGATGGCGCTCTGTCAGGAAGTTGTCTAATTCCTTCCATGTTGGAATTTCGGCCTTGTTATGAACGGATTGCTCCCACATGGAAAGTGTGACTTTGGGGAGCTTTGACGAAATCATGAATACCAGGAGGCAGTCCCAAGCCTCAACATTGATGGAGGACATTGCTAGGGCTGTCAGACAACTCTGCATGGTGGCTTGCAGCTCCTTCAGCGAGACCCCGGACTCTTGAGAAATAGCCTGGATGTTGAAAAGGATCTTCAACTGGCTATTGACCAATAGCCGCCGGTTCTCAAAGCGATCTGTGAGGCTTTGCCACGCGGCGTCAAACCCCTCATGGGTAAGCGGAGCCTTGGAAACAATGGCGTGGGCGTCACCACTTGTTTTGGACAACAAGTGGAACAACCTCTCTACCGGGGTGAGCCGCGAGTTTTGGATGTAAATGGCCGTAAACAAGTCTCGGAAGGTGGGCCACCGAAGATAATCACCCGCGAAGACCTCCACCGGAGGTAACCGGCAGTCTGTAGACGCGGGCGTGTGTATATTGACGGAAGCCGGAGTGGTATGGGAAGCAATTTTCTCCCGATGCTGGGCAATACATCTCGAGTAGACGGAGTAACAGTAGCTGTACTTCGACTCCAGCACTGTCGAGATGGCCGCATTGTCGCCGGACTCGGCTAGCAAATCGGAGCAGCTCTCGTAGCTTTTCTCCACCTTCTCCCACAGTGCCCGAATTTGGTCCCGGTGGACTTCGCACATGTATTGGGAGCCCACTTCTGTTTCTCTGGCGGCCGGAGTATTTATGTGGGCCTCAAATTGGCTAACTCGATCTGAAGTGGCGATGAACTTCTTCAGCGCCACGTCGACCGCACTTTGAGCCATTTTTGCAACGGAACGAGTCTGCCTCTGTGAAGGACCGGAGCTCGTGTTGACGGATTCGTCACTCTTCGCCCTTGGAATGGCACTGTACGAAGCGGTAGCCGGTCACTAATGTGATGAGACCGGTGAGATCTCGAACGAAATGCGATTGCAAGGCCAAGTGGGATTTAGTAGCGCCGATGTCGAGAGGAACGTCGGAAGCGGCACAATTCGGATGTGGGAAAAACTTCAGGAAGCCCAAAAAAAAACCAGATGGGCCAAGGTTTGTCGAGATTCTAGGCGGATGTTGCCAGATGCGGAGTAGGAGCAACGTTAGGAAAAATGCCGGAGCGGAAAATGGAAAAGGACCGGAAAATTCGTGCTCGTTCGGAGAAATAATTGATGACTGTCTATACCATATATGTATATTTCGACCAGTATGGCTCGTACGTAAATATTTAATTCCTAACTATTTTCGAATTTGCGGAGCCGGAAAGGTGGACTTGACGTTGGCTTGGATTTAACGCAGAGAGAAAATAAATAATTAATTTTTGCCTAATTGGCGGATTTAATTATTATGGAGCCAGAAGGGTGGAGTTGAAAATCTTAAGTTTTAATCACTTGAGGTTAATTATCACGAAGCTGGAACGGTGGAATTGAAACCGCGGCTCGATTCTGACAGAAGATCGACAAATAAATTATTTAATTATAATTGTTTTGATAATGAAATTTTCGACGAGTGGCCGGAAAGGTGAATTAAAAAAAACCCTGGCCCTTTGCTCGAATGGAAAATGAGAAGTTAATAAATTTTCGTAGTTATAATTATAAATACATAAATTTATAATTAATTGATTTTTTTAATCTATTTTGTTTCGCAGCCGGTTATGCCGTCGGCACCACGTACAGGGTGCAGGGTACCTCAAAGGAAAAAAAAAGAACCGAAAAAACACAACACGGCTAGGTCGAGAATTTAAGCGACACAATCACGGATTTGTAGTGAAATGGCGGGTTATATCTGTTGGTTTTCGAAAATTTAAATTTTATTGGCTATATATTTCCTAAAATTGGGGCAGAAAATATTCGGATATATATTTCCTGAAATTGGAGTCAGAAAATATATGGAAATATATGGACATGCATGCAGGTACGGATATATGTAAGGGCATGTGGGCATATATTGGCACAGTGGAGGGTCGAAAAGTGGACTGTATAGTTGGGGGAACAGAAAAGTTATGTGGTGTAAAAAATGAGACTGATTGAGGAAGATAAAAAACAAATATTACGACAGCGGCGGACTGTTCGGTGAATTTGGAAATTCCGGAACTAATTCACACCGGTGGCCAATATTAGTTATGCCTTCTTTTTGTCACCACACAATTTCACTGTTCACTTGCGAATTTTTTGCGCGGATTAATTGCACCAAAAAAATATGTATGTGCGTATGTATGTATGTATGTGGATGCACATATGCCTCGACCGTTGGCAAGCGAGTGGATAACGGAGAGGCCGAAAACGGCGAGGAATATGGGCAGCACACAAAACGGAGACGGATGGAAAAATTTGCAGAATTTTATGATTATTATAGATTATTAGAAAATCTCAACCTGCCGTTGTGTCGGAAAACTCGGACTTGGAGTTGACACGGAGGGAAAAACAATCTTGCAGCAGTGTGAACGAAATTTAATGTTCGGATCACTGCTGAAGACCGGCAGAGAGATGGAGACGGAAAAATGTACTTATCTTTTGGCGGAACAATGCCGAGAACTGCTGGCAGAAGAAAATCCAGAAATTATCCGGCTCGAAGGACCAATGTTTTGTAGGGGGGCGCTGCTGCCGCCAAAGATTCCAGAAAAAGTTGAAAATGTTGAAATAAGAAGTCGGGGGCGTCTTTCGGATGGTATAACGCGGTCAGCTTTATTGGGCTGCTTACAGAGGATAACTAACATAACTTAGAAACTAGTACAAAAAAAGAGATCGACGACAACCAACGAGCGAGAAGAGAGGGCGCAGAGGGGCGAGTGTGGATGCGCTCTTCAGCGCGGGTGCGCTCTTTAGCGCGGGTGCGCTCTTCAACGTGGATGCGCTCTTCAGGTGAGCGGCACAACGGCCCCTCACCTAAACAAGGAGTAATTAATTTTTCAAATAACTTTGGAATTGCCGACAATTTAGAGGTACCTCTGTAGTTGGCAGCATTCGGTGTTTCCTATTTTTTGTAAGGAAATTATGAAAGATTCCTTCCACTTAAGGGGAAAAATCAAGGTTTTCAAAGATAAGTTGAAAAGTCTATGAAGAGGTTTGCACGGAGCCCTGGAGCAGTATTTTAGCACGCAGCTTGGTACTCCTTCGGTGCCTGGCGAATAAACGGGGTTGACCCTTAGAAGATCAGATAACAAACTGTTTTCGGAGAAAAACGGACAGAAAATAAGATTTGCTGATTGAATGTTGTATGCGTAAGGCTGATCCGTCGTTTTAGGCGCAGAATAAGTTGTTTGAAAAAATGTTGAGAATACATCGGCAATGGACTGATCCGAGGTCGCAGATGAATTTTCAAACGTAAGCAGAGGTGTTAAAGTTATAAAAAAGTTATTAGTTATAAAACTGCATCGGATCTTGAGTAAATTGTATCCGGCAAAGGCGATTATAATTCCTATACTCTGCGTTATGCACGGTCAAATTTGACCGAGCTAGTAGATATCTAAAAATAAATATATACTGCTTTTTTAAGTATTAAACACCTATAAAAACCTGTTTTAAGTATTTTTTAAATTCGTAAGGCACCTTGTAAACCAAAGAGGATTTTTTGAAGTGGACGAATTTCCATGGCACACATGAGTCAAAGAAAGTATATAAAGCCCAAACATTGCTTATGACGGAGAAAATTTTAACACATTTAAAACAAAACACTAGTTAAGACATTTTTTTTTTATTTCAATGGATACACTGAAAAAATTAGGGAGATACATTTTTATACCCTTGCAGAGGGTATTATAATTTTGGTCAAAAGTGTGCAACGCAGTGAAGGAGACATCTCCGACCCTATAAAGTATATATATTCTTGATCAGGATCACCTCCTGAGTTGATATGAGCATGTCCGTCTGTCCGTCTGTCTGTCCGTTTCTACGCGAACTAGTCTCTCAGTTTTTAAGCTATCGTCTTGAAACTTTGCACACACCCTTCTTTCCTTTGCACGCAGTATATAAGTCGGAACGGCTGGGATCGGCCGACTATATCCTATAGCTGCCATATAACTGATTGATCAGAAATGGTATAACTTTGGTGTTTTTAGAGTTACAGAGTTCAGATTTTGTACGAATGCTATTTTTGGCAAAATAATACGACCTACCAAATTTTATAAGGATCGGCCGACTATATCTTATAGCTGCCATATAACTGATTGATCGGAAATGCTATAACTTCAGTGTTTTTAAAGCTAGAGAATTCGGATTTGGTACGATTGCTATTTTTGGCAAAATAATACAACATGCCAAATTTGATAAGGATCAGCCGACTATATCCTATATCTGCGATATAACTGACTGATCGGAAATGGCATAACTTCAGTGTTTTTCGAGCTAGGAAGTTGGGATTTTCTATGAATTCTATTTTTCGAAAAATAATACGACTTATCAAGTTTCATATGGATCGGCCGACTATATCTTATAGCTGCCATATAACTGAACGATCGGAAATGGTATTTGGTAAAAATACCAACTTTGGGGTTCTTCAAGATAGAAGTTTGGGATTTTTTTTTAGATTTTGTCTTGTAATTTATTGGTTATATTATGATATTCCCATAAGAATCGGTCAATTATATCCGATTTTAGCGATATATATCCTGTTTTAGCTGCAAGGGTATATGAACTTCGGCTCCGCCCGAAGTTAGCCTTCCTTTCTTGTTATAATAAAGAAAATTATGAAAATGACATTTGAAATTTCGTTCAAAAAATGTTGCGTTACTGATGTTTACTTTTCGGGTCAAGACCCCCCCATAAGATCATATACATTTAAATTTTATGCTTTTATTGGGCATGTTGGTGAAGTTGAGACACAAAGTTATTAATATTAATTCGTAATTTATTGAATGTTTTACACAAATTTTAATTTATTTTCGAATAATAAATGCAATGGAAGGTAGACGGTTCTACCTACCCTTAAAAAATGTTGGACCCCCAACATGTTGGAAAAATGTTGTTATGAAAATATCATAATATAACCAATTTATTACAATAAAAAATGTAAAACAAAGTACCAAGCTTTCATCTTCAAAAATACCAAAGTTGGTATTTTTACCAAATACCATTTCCGATCGTTCAGTTATATGGCAGCTATAAGATATAGTCGGCTGATCGTTATGCAATTTGGTAGGTTGTATTATTTTGCCAAAAATAGCATTCGTATTAAATTCGTATTAAATAACTTTAAAAACACCAAAGTTATACCATTTCCGATCAATCAGTTATATGGCAGCTATAGGATATAGTCGGCTGATCCCGGCCGTTCCGACTTATATACTGCGTGCAAAGGAAAGAAGGGTGTGTGCAAAGTTTCAAGACGATAGCTTTAAAACTGAGAGACTAGTTCGCGTAGAAACGGACAGACAGACGGACAGACGGACATGATCATATCAACTCAGGAGGTGATCCTGATCAAGAATATATATACTTTATAGGGTCGGAGATGTCTCCTTCACTGCGTTGCACACTTTTGGACAAAATTATAATACCCTCTGCAAGGGTATAAAAACAAAGGAACCATGGGAGCAATGCTAATGCAAATAAATTCTATGTCCCCAAACTCTTGTGATTTCACCTCTTCAGAAGCAAGTTGGGATTCCATCGAAATGAGGACTCCACCCCCCCCTTCCAAGAGGTCGATCACATCTAAAAGTAGTTTACTTAATTGGAAAAACTTCGGAGCTAAAGAAAGTAAAGGCTATAATATGGGATGCAAAGAGAGAACTATCAGAATATAGTTTAGGGAGTTTGCTTCGTAGCTCCCTAGTATTCTGGTAGGGAAGTATTAATGACGATATTAATATTTTGAGGGGAGGAAGAGGTGGAAGGTTGGTTCCTGGTTCTAATATAGGGAAGTTTTACTCCCACTGGTTTTCCTTTTTTTGTAAGGTACTAGGCTGATGTTCTGGACAGAAATGTTCTCTGGACAAAAACTGGGTGAACAAATCGTCGTGAGCATCAGCGCGGGCACCCGAATCTTGAAAAAAGACGTGCGCCTTATATAAATATATTTAAATTTAGCTATGTACTCCACCTTTATATGGCTTTTCTTTTGGCTTTGATATAAGCCGAGATATAAATCTCCGGAGTATCAGGAGCAAGCCGAGAAACAAATATATGTTTCGATGGGGGAATCACCTGTAAGGGTTTTGGTGTCGCAGATACGAAAACTGCCGCATCAGTCGCTACCAGTGGTCCTGACTGTGGAACACCCTGTTGGGTGACTCTAACGGGGGTTTCATTCTAGAACCACTACCACTAGAACCCGTGGTATCACCTGAAAGGTTGGGACGTATCAAAAACAGCGGATTTCTCCCCCGCTTAGGGGACTCGTTTAGCAGCTGAACTGAATCAAGCACCTTGTGCCGCTCACCTTTTCGCAGATCGGTGCCGCAATATAAAGCCTCTAATAAAAGTTCCGATCGAACGAAATGTATTTTGGTCGGATTCAGAAATAACTCTTCATTGGATTCGTTCCCATCCATCGTCGTTATCAACGTTAATATCGAATAGAGTTACTGAAATTTAAGAGTGGTCAGATGATAGCACGTGACGGCATGTACCAACTAAACATAACGCGACAGATATAGTGGCCAGAGGAGACGTAAAGGAGACTGTAGAATCGATCTGGTTTACAGGTCCATCGTTTTTATAGGAACCTGAAGATAACTGACGGTTTGATCTGTCACCAGCAAAAAAGCAAAAGCAAAAAAGAATACGGTCGGATTAACCGAAATCGTCTCTACCTCACATTTATTGGAAGTGATAGAAGGAAGATTCCTCTCAATTAAAACTGATGCGAGTGTTCGTTTATATCAGTCGTGCCCAAGCTCAGCATACGGCAGAGCAATCTAAAATAACAATGCAAAAAATTACCTATACATTGGAGCGAGAAATTTTTTTTGCAAGTCATGTCGGTCTACTGAAAAATTTATAGTACCATTTAATAGAAAAAAACTATGATAATAAAAAAAAATGATGAAATAAAAATTAAAAACTGCAATAAAATTATAAACAATAGACATTGTTGGAGTGATTTTTTGGAGTGAAAAGTCGACAATACAAAAACGAAGTGCCTCGTATTAGTACGAAAACTGAGAGACTATACAATTGTTGTTGCTTAGCTCTGCAACAGAGGCAACGAACAAAAAGTGTAGAAAAAAACGAAAAATTGTTTTTGTATTTGGGCTTTGCCTATGCTTTTAGTTTGATCACTTTAATTTAACTTGTGTATAGTTTTTTTAAGTATATCTGCAGGGCTTGCAACTACGATGCACACGCTTTATATTGCCCGCACTGTTTGTCCTATTCTTTTACCTGTCATGTTTTTGGCAATTGTGTGAAGCAAAACAAATCATATAATCAATTTTAAAACATCGTTTTATGGACAATTTTTTTTTTCGGTCTATAGGACCGTCCACTGTGGATCGGTTTCTTCGCTGTACTTGAGTTCACAAGTCGGCCAAACCATATGTTGCAGGATCACGTCTGTTCGTTGCGATTCATGAGTCAGTAAGGTGTAGGCCAGACATATCCGTTTCAAGCTTCCTAAAAAGACTCGTCCCGATCTGCTTCAATGGGCCTCCTTGTATACTGATCGGAGCGCCCATTAATCCTCGTTGGTTCTGCTCCTGCCGTTAATCCTGATCCACAATCACGCCACTCTCCCGATGGCGGGTCGTCGTTCGTGCCCCCTCGTCCCTCTCGGCCAAGGCCCTCTGCTGTTGTTAAAAGGACCTCGAGGGCGCGCTACGCCCTGCGTCACCCCCTCCTAATAACTCAGTCTCCTAAGCGTAAGAAATCCGCTGTTTGTGATCCGCCTCAGCCTACTCAGCCGTCAATAACGCAGCAGCTCATATCTTTGGCCACTCCAAGGGCTAGAACTGAGAACAATTTCCCATCCGAATTTCTCATGGAAAATGAGCAATTGTCTGATATGGCCTCTGTGGTATCCCCTCAAGTGATATCACAGGTCCTAGTAAATAAAACCCCCGTCAGAGTCACCCAAAAGGGTATTCCACAGTCCGGACCACCGGCACCGACTGATGCTGCAGTTCTCGTACCTGCGACACCAAAACCCTTACAGGTGATCCCTCCATCGAAACTTATATTTGTTTCTCGGCTTGCCCCTGATACTTCTGAGATTGATATCTTGGCTTATATCAAAGCCAAAACTAAAGCCGATATAAAGGTGCAGGACATACAAAAATTTAAATATAATTATACAAGGCGCACGTCTTCTTTCAAGATTCGTGTGCCCGCGCTGATGTTCAAGACGATTTGCTCTCCCAGTTTTTGGCCAGAGAATCTTTTCGTCCAAGAACATCAGCCTAGTTCCGTGAAGAAAAAAGTTCAAAAACCAGTGGGAGTGAAACTTCCCCATATCGGAACCACCGACCAAACTTCCACCTCTTCCTTGTCCACTAACCCAAAAAACTAGTATCGTCACTAACACTTACCTATCAGAATACTAGGGGGCTTCGTAACAAACTCCCCAAGCTATATTCTGATAGTTCTTTCTTTGCATCCCATATAATAGCATTTACAGAAACCTGGTTAAATCCGGAGATCTTTAGCTCCGAAGTTTTTCCAAGTAAGTACACCACTTTTAGACGGGATCGATCTCTGCGAAGGGGAGGTAGAGTCCTCATTTCGGTAGACTCTACTCTTGCTTCTGAAGAGGTGAAATCACAAGAGTTTGGTGACATAGAATTTATTTTATAAAGCCTCTAAGCTTTATGCTGAATACAGGAATGCTAGCTAATGCTCTTATTGATGCACAAGCCATTTTCAAATTCTGAAAGACCGGTAAAAAAAAAACAAAAAAAAATAAGCTTATTATACCCTTGCAGAGGGTACCCTTGAGGGAAAGACCATCTCCGACTCTAATAAGTATATATATTCTTGATCAGGATCACCTCCTGAGTTGATATGAGCATGTCCGTCTGTCTGTCCGTTTCTACGCGAACTAGTCTCTCAGTTTTAAAGCTACCGTCTTGAAACTTTGCACACACCCTTCTTTCCTTTGCACGCAGTTTATAAGTCGAAACGGCCGGGATCGTCCGACTATATCCTGTAGCTGCCATATAACTGATTGATCGGAAATGGTATAACTTTGGTGTTTTTTTTAGAGTTACAGAGTTCAGATTTCGTACGATTTTTCGTAGCTATTTTTGGCAAATTAATTCGGCTCCGCCCGAAGTTAGCTTTCCTTTCTTGTTTTTTTTTTTTTCATTTTATTAAAGAATTTTTTTCTTAACTGAAATTTAGTTTGCCTTTCAATAAATTTGTTTTAGAAATATATACAACTCTTTTATATATATATATATATCATTTTTCATTTCAGACATTGACAACAGCATTCCAACAACATGACACTGATATGGACGGAGTTATTACAATACATTATGAACAGTTTTTAAGCATGGTTTTTTCGTTAAAAACATAACTGTAAATAAAACTATTCAAAATAAAAATATTAAGTTTTAAATAGAAAAGACACCGCCCATCCGTGTGAATCCGTGTTGAAATTTTTGGGGCAATGTGGAAGGGTGTGACACCCTGTCACAGAATCTCAACAAATGTGACTCCTTAAAACACAAACAAATGATTGTTGAAGAATAATCTGGAAGAGTAAAATGAAAAAGTTCTTGACTGTTTTGCCTATTGTATAACAGAAAGAAAAAAAACAGCATTTTACAATTTTCTTACGAAGAGAACTTAAAATATTTAGAAGCTTCTTTTACAGAATTGGAACTTCATTGTAACTTCTTCGAAAAAAAATGTAGTTGATTCATTTAAAGAATAGAAAAATAAACGTAAGGAATCAGAATCACCTTTGAAACCTTCGAAGTTATTTGGCCTACTGTGTAAAAAGCAAGTGATTTAATGAGTGTTTTACAAAAATTTTCATTTTACCAATTAAGTCCGCAGTCAAGTTACAAATTCAACACAATTCAAATTCGTCATGCTCACAGCCTACTTTTAGCTATTCGTTACTAATACTAATGCGTTAAAATCATGTCAATGTATTGGAGTGCCGACCATTGTTATGGACCAATAGAACTAGGGTGACCAGGCGTCCGTATTAAACCGGACATGTCCTTATTTTCAGTTCTGTGTCCATTAGTCCGTATTTTTTGTAAAATGTCCGTATTTTTCGCGTTTTTGACGAAAAAACAGGTTGCACCTGCAATTTTTCCGAAATAAGTTTCTAGACTTAAACATTCGAAAGCGCCCGCGCTCGCAGTTGACGTGTCGCTAGTCGTAACACGTCACATTTATAGAAGACGCGCAATCAGTATAGCACGAGTTATACGCTAAAATTCCCTAGAAATATGGGACGAAAACTTGAAAAGTGGAATCTTGGTTCCATTCAATTTCAAAAAATATTCCTGTCAACAGTTTCATACTGTTCATACTGAATCGGGAGTAATGACAAATACGCATAAATTTTTATTTACTCTAGGTGACATTGCCTGATAGACTGCAAGATTGTTAAATTGAAGTAAAATTTGAGTGTAAGTGCTTTCAAAGAACAAACACATACATATGTATGTAAGTTAACTGAAGTTAACCAAGCAGCGGCAGTGTCCGATTATTTAAGAGTTCGCTCTGGCCAAACTGCTGACACAGCGTCTGGCCGGATGCCCATACATAGCGGCAAGCACTGCACATTTGCGTGGCCGCTATGAAATACTTTTGTTAGCTTTAAGTTTCAGTTTGTGTCAGAGTCTCATACAATAAAGAGCACCATAAGACCAATCTCCGGCACTGCCGTTAATTTGTAAATTCATTTGTTGAATTGGTCACCACGCCTTAAGGGCCGTGACAACGGGGCAAGTGCTCCCATCATAACTCCCGTCACAGAACGGATCTCCCCTCGGCAACCGCCAGGGATCTCAATCACTATCTGCGAGAACATCTACGGTATCACCGACTGCAGCGAGGGATAACCAACAACGACATCATCATACAAACACACTTATATTTACTGGCGCCCAACGTAAAAAACCATGTAAGTGAGCACTTTTATTTACACAATACTCTCTAGGTCTGCATGAATATTTTTGCATAATAAAATAAAAAAATAAAGAAAGACAAGAACAGTGAAATATTGTGCCTTACGCTAACAAAAACTGCAGCCCCATCAACTTCTTAAACTTATTTAATCTTCATTAATTGGCTGACGGTTTAGGATTAGCATTTTTTATCTATTATAAAATATTTAAACCATTTTTGTTTTTTTTTTCTGTAAACCAATTATTGTCCCAATATTGTTTGCATTTCTGTTTTTTGTGAATAAATAAATGAATATTTCTACACAACATAAAAAGTGCGGAATAAAAATTCCTAACCAAGACCAATAAATCGCTGGCAGAAAATTCTAAATTTCAATCGGAAATAATTTATACATTCGCGTGTATTGAATCCAGCTTTTGTACATATGTCTTTTTTGTTACACAAGAATTCTTGGTATTAGCCGCGCAGTTTTGGTTATTTATTTTTCTTTTCCGTTTTGTTTCCCCACTCCATTTTCAAGAACCCGATACGGCCGCACATGCAATGTGTGGCACTTTGCCGTTTTTATTTCTTTCTTATTGTTTATAATAAGCGGAGGCTCAGTCCCCACGCACCCCTCACCATGTCTCTACTTGTCAAGGCAACAGCGCAGTTCGACAAGCTCGCACACATAACTGATGCGGCGGCTCAGCGCCCGCGACCCCCACACAAGCCCAAATGTCTCTATAGACATGCAATACGAGCATGCATTAATTCTTTTGGGCGATATTATGGGTACAGCTCCACATGAGCAGCCCTTTTCACCACTAAAGGAGTGTACGAAAGTTCTCCAGCGACTCTGAGTCCGAGGCCGCAAATATGGCATTCAGCATGGAACAAATGACGGCCACTATACAGGCGGCCGTTAACCATGCCTTTCGGGAAGCCAATACCGAACACCAGCGTAGAGAAAACGAAATGCTCCTGGCTCTTCAAGAATCCAATAACGAAAACCAGGCAATACGCCTCGCAATACAGCGTCTGACCGAACGGGTCGATGCAAAAGAAATCGCCCACGCCCAAGCGGAGGTTCCCCAAATAAGAAAATATGAGCCTATAGAGATTAGGAACGACATAAAGTGTGACGAGCCCCTAGACGCCGTCAAGTCCCTGCCCGAATTTACGGGAGCACAGGACGCATACGTCTCTTGGAGACAAGCGGCAATAGCCGCATATTATATTTTTAAAAATTACGAAAATAGCTCGCGCCATTATCAGGCGGTTATTATTATTAGGAATAAAATAAGGGGCCCTGCCGATGCCGTACTGTCTTCGTTTGGCACTGTACTAAATTTCGACGCGATTATAAATCGGCTCGACTTTACGTACAATGATAAACGGCAGATGCACGTTATCGAGCAGGAAATGGGCACTCTTAGACAGGGAAATATGACCCTTCTCCAATACTACGACGAGGTTGAGAAAAAACTCACCTTGCTCACCAACAAAGCTACCATGTCGTATGAAGCCTCGGCGGCAAAAGTTTTGTGTGACAAATTCCGGGATGACGCACTCCGAGTATTTATCTCGGGGCTTAAGCGCAGCCTCACGGATGTCCTTTTCTCGGCAAAGCCGAAAGATATGCCTTCAGCTCTCGCTTTGGCACAAGAAGTGGAATCTAACCACGAAAGATACTCCTTCGCGGCATCATTTGCCAAAAACCAAGAGGATAAAGATAGAAAACAGCACCCAGAAGCGCAGGAATACCGACAGGCCTCTGCGCAGGAAAATGCACAGACAAACGCTGACAACAATCCGTACTACGCCAAACAACACAAGGCGCACGTACACTCTGCTCCACGCAGTGCAAATACCCATGAACCCATGGACATCGACCCATCGCTGTCCAAGATTCTTAATCCATCCCACGCCCCGTCATACCAATACAGGGAGCCAACCGTGTCCGATCGATCGGGCCTGCACAACAAGCAGAAGGTTAACCACGTCGCGCAGAGTGCAGGCGGAACCGGGGAGAAATATACAGCCGCAGCTTCAAGCACGGCTCAGGAAATTGACGACGACGTCATTCAAGATTATGATTCGGACGTCATTAATTTTTTAAGGGAGTATCCCTGCTACACGTCGGCCAACGACAAGAGGCCAGGCGACGGGGTTCAAACGGAATCGAATGACCCACAATACGCGATACAGGATACGATTAAACACGCCCAGAATAAGTTCCGCGACAGGAGAAATGCTTCCCGGCAAAACAGGGTTTTCGAAGTTGGAGAAAAGATCCTAGTGTAGACTAGCAGGCGACTGAGCAACAAACTGTCACCTTTGTTCGAGAAAGAACTCGTGGAAGCGGTCATGGGGACCACAGTCCTCATTAAGGGGAGGGTGGTCCACAAAGACAACCTTAGGTAGGCCGAGCGTGACTCAACTATCGCCCGCCTAATAATTTTTCATTTTTTTTTTTGTATTGTTTTTTCTAGGCAGGACAATAGGCAGGTTAACATCAATAATAATAATCAATAAAATTTCCGCTACCGTCAACCAACTTCTGAGGTCAGCAAAAAAGTCCCAAATTGATACTGGGCTCCTATTCGAGATGCTTTAACTCGAAATAGGATGATAGCAATGGAGCTGCAGGGTTTGATGCTAGCAGTGGCACTTGCCAAAATTAATATTGTTAGCCCCAGCATCCTAGATCATGCAGACTTGGAAGATGTGTGGATGGAAGAGCCCACCGAGACCGCGATTAGAGATGTTTTGTCCGTATCGTCCGTTAAGATTTTACAGTCCGATAACATATCACATTTTATTATTAAGTTCCCGAAGATAAAGTCGGCCTGCAGCAAGATCACCGTTTTCCCAGTGTCACATCACGACACCATGCTCAGGCTAGAAGACAACGTCATTGCCGAATGCGACAGTGAGATCCACACCGTGGAAAAGTGCTCCCCGACATCAGGAGCTACGTTTTGCCGGCTGGCTCGCAGAAAATCATGCGCTCAAGAGCTTCACGCTGGAGGCACGGCGCATTGCGAGATCCAACAAAGCGATTTACACCCCATCACTTACGTTGATGAAGGAATAATAATTGTAAATGATCGCTCGGCCCGCGTGTGTGTGGATAATGGCACCTGTGTCCATATAAGGGGCACGTACCTCGTCACCTTTGAAAGGGGTGCCATTGTAAACGAAACCCGATTGGTCAATCATGACACAGCCCAGAAGAGAGCTCCAGGAGTGGCCAGCTCACCTTCCCTGAACATCACCATGGAACGCAACGTTCTTAACCTCCCTTACCTTCACCGACTGAGTGAACGTAATCTGGAGCACATCAAAGAGTTCGGGAAGAAGATTAACCACCATCAGTTACACCAGATGGTGTTCATAGCGGGAGCAATATGCTGCGCTCTGATTTGCATCGGCTTGACCTATCGGCGAGTCCCTCAGGCCCGGAAAACCGCGGCCCAGCTGAAGGAGATGATTGCCCAAATAGGGTCGGCCGAGGACGGCCTCATTCTTGAGGGGGGAGTAGTTAACTGAAGTTAACCAAGCAGCGGCAGTGTCCGATTATTTAAGAGTTCGCTCTGGCCAAACTGCTGACACAGCGTCTGGCCGGATGCCCATACATAGCGGCAAGCACTGCACATTTGCGTGGCCGCTTTGAAATACTTTTTGTTAGCTTTAAGTTTCAGTTTGTGTCAGAGTCTCATACAATAAAGAGCACCATAAGACCAATCTCCGGCACTGCCGTTAATTTGTAAATTCATTTGTTGAATTGGTCACCACGCCTTAAGGGCCGTGACAACGGGGCAAGTGCTCCCATCATAACTCCCGTCACAGAACGGATCTCCCCTCGGCAACCGCCAGGGATCTCAATCACTATCTGCGAGAACATCTACGGTATCACCGACTGCAGCGAGGGATAACCAACAACGACATCTCATACAAACACACTTATATTTACTTGTACAGTATATATACACATACATATGTATGTATATATATGGCGATATATAAGTTAATTGAAGGTAACCGCGCAACGGCAATGTCCGATTATTTAGGAACTCGCTCTGGCCAAACTGCGGACACAGCGTCTGGCCGGATGCCCATACATAGCCGGCGAACACTGCATATTTTCGGATTTAGTGGGCCGATCATTATGAGAATATAATAATATAACCAATTTATTACAGCTTAAGCTTTAAGCTTTTATATTCATCAAAAATACAAAAGTTTGTATTTTCACTAAATACCATTTAAAATACCAAATACGTTAAGTTATATAGCAGCTATATGATATAGTTTGCCGATCGGTATGTAATGTATCGGTAGGTATGTATCGGTAATTTGGTAGGTTGTTCCAAATTCCAAGGAAGTTCCAAATTTCTATCTTCAAAATCACAAAATCCGATCTTACCGTTCCGACTTATATACTGCGGGCAAAGAAAATAAGGGTGTGTGCAAAGTTTCAAAACGATAGAATTAAAACAGACAGACGGACATGCTTATATCCACTCAGGAGGTGATCCTGATCAAGAATACATATACTTTATAGGGTCGCAGATGTCTCCTTCACTGCGCTGCACACTTTTGACCAAAATTGTAATACCCTCTGCTATACCGTTGCAAAAGTAGTGAAATTTTGTTCCTTACACTGGCAGCTAAAAAACTGCAGCCCCCCTAACGTTTTAACATAAATTAATTCCCATTAATTGGCTGACGGTTTAGCATTAATACATTTTATTTTTTTATAAACCACTTTCGGGATATTTACTTCCCAATATTGTTTGCATTTCTTTTTTTTGTGTGAATAAATAAATAAATATCTTTATAAAACAACACACAAGTTTACGGAATTAAAAAATTCTTAACCAGGACAAAAGAATTGCTAGCTCAAAATTTCCAATCCAAAATAATTCATATAATTGTGTGCATTTAGCTCAGCTTTTATGTCTCTTTTCCGTTTTGTCTCTCCACTCCATTTTCGGGAATACGAATACGATACGGCCGCTCATGCAGTGTGTGGCACTTTGTTGTTTTTATTTTTCTTTGTTTGTCATAGCAGAGGCTCAGCCCCCCGGAACCCTCACCTTGTTTCTACTTGGCAAGGCAACAGCGCAGTTCGACAAGCTCGCACACATAACTGAAGCGGCGGCTCAGCCCCCGCGACCCCCTCATAAACCCAATTGCCTCTATAGGCATGAAATTCGAGCATGCATTAATTCTGTTGGGCGATGTTATGGCTGCAGCTTCACATGAGCGATCCCTTTCACCAGTAAAAGAGTATAAGACAATTCTCCGGCGACTCTGAGTCCGAGGCCGAAGGGCCGGCCAGACTTTCTATACCCAAAACGCTAGCGCACACACGGCTGCGAACATGGCATTTAGTATAGAACAAATGACGGCCACTATACAGGTGGTCGTTAACCATGCCGTTCGGGAAGCCACCCTAGAGCAGCCACTGACCGCCCAAGTCAAGTCCCGCCCAAGCGGAAGCCCCCAAGTTAAGGTTTATGAGCCCATAGAAATTAGGTATAATGTCAAATGTGACGAGCCCCTAGATGAGTTTAAGTGCCTGCCCGAATTTAAGGGAAAACACAGGAAATAGCTCGCGCGATTATCAGGCAGTTATTATTATTAGGAGTAAAAAAAGAGGCCCTGCGGATACCGTGCTTCCTCGGTATGATTCCTTATGATTCGGACGTCATTAATTTTTTAAGCGAAAATCCCTGCTACACGTCGGCCAACGAGAGGCCAGCCGACGAATGACCCGCAATACGCGATACAGGATACAATTAAACACGCCCAAGATAAGTTCCGAGACAGGGAAAACTCTTCCCGGCAAGACAGGGTTATCGAAGTTGGCGAAAAAATCCTAGTGAAGTCTAACAGGCGACTGAGTAACAAACTATCACTTTTGTGTGAGAGAAAACCCGTGGGGGTTTTCATGGGGACCACTGTCCTCATTAAGGGGAGGATGGTCCACAGGGACAACCTTGAGTAGGCCGAGCATAGCAATATTATGGCTCGCCTGATAATTTTTCATTTTTTATAATCTTTCTTCCTAGCCACTTGGCATACTTTTTTATTTTTATTTATTTTTTTTTTTTTTTTTTGTGCATCAATAAGAGCATCAGCTAGCATTCCTGTATTCATCATAAAGCTTAGAGGCCCAGACGAACGAGGGGCGCTCAAGAAACGATTTGTTAGAATATATTAAGCTATTTGTTTATTATTAAGCTAGGAGGAGTTAGTAAGGAAATTTAAAATTCTATATTTTAAGAGGGACAGGAAAGAGATGTTATAGAGTAGAGACCATTGTAGTTCGAACATAATACCCTAAAAGGGTCATGCAGTGCATATGTCGAACTACAACGGCTAAGCAGAGGACTAAGAGGAACAGAGGACTAAAGTTTCGAGTCCTTCTATTAGGAATGTTAAATTTTAATCGTTTTAGTAAATGCTGGCTATGTACATCCCCGTTAATAAGGTTATGCAGAAAAACTACACCGAGCATTGTCCTACGATTTGTTAAGGTATTTAAGTTTATTAGTAGGAGTCTGCTACTATATGATGGAAGATTAAGATTTGCATCCCAGTTAAGACCTCTAAGTGAAAAAGTTAAGAAATTCTTTTGTACGGATGCTATTCGGTCGTTATGTACTACATATTGGAGACTCCAGATACATGACTCCAGTATCAGACGGACCAAAGAAATGAATATGGTTTTAGGTATGTAGGGGTCGTTAAATTCTTTTGACCACCTTTTAATGATTCCAAGGACTCCTTTAGCCTTATTAACCATAGAGGAAATATGGAAGTTTCGAGTCTAATAGGATGACGAGATCATTAACCTGAGTTAATTTCTCTAAGGCAATCCCACAGAGAAAATATGTAGCGTGCAGAGTGCAGGAACGATAATAAGACATGAGCTTGCAATTTGATCAATTGAGTATTAAATCATTAGCTAAACACCATCCGATCAATCAGTTATATGGCAGCTAAAGGATATAGTCGGCCGATCCCGGCCGTTCCGACTTATATACTGCGTGCAAAGGAAAGAAGGGTGTGTGCAAAGTTTCAAGACGATAGCTTTAAAACTGAGAGAATAGTTTGCGTAGAAACAGACAGACGGACAGACAGACGGACAGACGGACATGGTCATATCAACTCAGGAGGTGATCCTGATCAAGAATAAACACCAAAGTTATACCATTTCCGATCAATCAGTTATATGGCAGCTATAGGATATAGTCGGCCGATCCCGGCCGTTCCGACTTATATACTGCGTGCAAAGGAAAGAAGGGTGTGTGCAAAGTTTTAAGTCGATAGCTTTAAATTGAGAGACTAGTTTGCGTAGAAACAGACAGACGGACAGACGGACATGCTCATATCAACTCAGGAGGGGATCCTGATCAAGAATATATATACTTTATAGGGTCGGAGATGTCTCCTTCACTGCGTTGCACACTTTTGGACAAAAGTATAATACCCTCTGCAAGGGTATAAAAAGAGTAAATAATAACGGGCCAAGATGGCTTCTTTGAGGGACGGCAGATGTAGCACGGACCAGACGGTAATGTATGTTTTTAAATAAGACTATTTGTGTCCCAAGAGGTCTGAAGAAAATCCCAGCATATTCAGTTTACTCAGCAAGAGTGAGTGATTGACTGAATCAATTGCTTTGCTAAAGTCTGTGTAAATTACATCGGTTTGATATCCCTTACAAAAGCCATCTATGATATATATCTATGAGTTATAAGTGACAAAGATGGTGAGTTGTCGACGTTGGACCACTTTAATTCTGGGATATTAAAGTCGCCCACCGCTACGAGTTGGTCACGATCCGTCATAAGATTAGAGACGTATCGAATAGCGGACAAATGCTGCCAATATGTGGGCGGTTCAGACATAGGACGTATATATGAACATGTAATGTATAAAGCTTTCACGGACATAGTGATTATAACGCAAATAAATTCTATGTCACCAAACTCTTGGGATTTCACCTCTTCAGAAGCAAGAGTAGAGTCTATCGAAATGAGGACTCCACCTCCTCTTCGCTGAGATCAATCCCGTCTAAAAGTGGTGTACTTACTTGGAAAAACTTCGGAGCTAAAGATCTCCGGATTTAACCAAGTTTCTGTAAATGCTATTATATGGGATGCAAAGAAAGAACTATCAGAATATAGCTTGGGGAGTTTGCTACGGAGCCCCCTAGTATTCTGATAGGTAAGTGTTAGTGACGATACTAGTTTTTTGGGTTAGTGGACAAGGAAGAGGTGGAAGTTTGGTCGGTGGTTCCGATAAAACTTTTAGCTTTGCAGTACTAGGCCTAAGTTCTTCGACAAAGATGTTCTCTGGCCAAAAACTGGGTGAACAAATCGCCTTGAACATCAGCGGGGGCACCCGAATCTTGAAAGATGACGTGCGCCTTAAATATGTATATTTAAATTTTTGAATGTCCTGCACCTTTATATCGGCTTTAGTTTTGGCTTTGATATAAGCCAAGATATCAATCTCAGAAGTATCAGGGTAAGCCGAGAAACAAATATAAGTTTCGATGGAGGGATCAGCTGTAAGTGTTTTGGTGTCGCAGGTACGAGAACTGCAGCATCAGTCGGTGCCGGTGGTCCGGACTGTGGAATACCCTTTTGGGTGACTCTAATGGGGGTTTCGTTCCCTAGGACCTGTGGCATCACCTGAAGGGATGCCATGGCGGACATATCAGACAATTAATGTCGGCTGAGCAGGCTGAGGCGGATCAGAGACAGTGGATTTCTTACGCTTAGGGGACTCATTTAGCAGCTGAAGGCCACTAAACTGAGTGTCAAGCGCACAGAGCTGGTCATTGATTTTACGAAAACCAGTGATCAACTCTTTAAATCCATTTTTGGTCTGTCTCATGAACGACCTCATTTCGCCTTGCACAGCACGACAATTTTCACAACAATAATGTATACCTGACCTACGAGAAATGGCATCCGAAACTGATGCTGTGAACCCGGCACACATGGCGTGTACGACATTCTCACAAAGCCAGCAATGGATGGCAGGTTGGGATGAGGAAATTGCCTTGTTACAAGACTTAATGGCACAGACAAGTTTAAATTCCATATTTTTTAATAAATAAACAAAATTTATATATAAAAAGTTAAAAAACACTATACCTTGAACCACTGTGCCAAATAGGAAGCCGAAGCAGGAGCTTTGGAGAGTGCAAAGGAGAAATGCAGAAATACAGATAAGACGGGGAAGAAGCAGAGCTGAGCTATGCTTGGAATAGAATTTAGACAAATTATTAATTCGACTCCAAATATACCACAGCACTCGCGAAGCGATACGGTTTAAGCTTTAAGATTCTTAAGATTCACAATATATTTATGGTAATTCACAAGTATGTAAACACCGGTTTACCAATATTTATCATAAACGCAGTGCGCCCAAAAAAAACACGACCGTTCGCTTAAGAGAAAGAGAGGGAAGTGATATATTATATAATATATCACTAATATATACTTAATACTTAATATATACTAATTAATCGTTTCTCGAGCGCCCCTCGGTCGTCTGGGCCTCTAAGCTTCATGATGAATACAGGAATGCTAGTTGATGCTCTTTGATGCACAAGCCATTTCAAAATTCTGAAAAAACGCGAGTTTTTTTACAGACTGACAAGCATGTATCAAATCTTATACTTTTAACTTAACTAAGAGTCATATTGTCTGATACAGAGTTAGACGGCCTTAAAAATCGATTGCTGGGTTGGGAGGTCGTTGCGTCGCAGGCGGGATGCGCTAGAAAATCGAGTCAATCCCCGAGCGAGGAAATTTGGGTGCGAAGATAGTTTTTCTTTGTAGGACTATTTTTGCTTCTGGATTTCGTCCTTCACAGCGAGGATGCCCAGAAACATCCTGGTGGATGTTTTCGTTGCGAACATACAAGGTGCCCCTGTGATAGTTCTCAAGATTTTTGATTGTGCGCGTTGTATGATGTTTATGTTGCTACTGCTCGGGTTCCCCCACTTCTGGTTGCCATACGTCCAGATTGACTTTAGGACTGAATTGTAGATTATTAACTTGTAGTCCAGGCACAGTGGCGATCGTGAGTTTATGATCAGTGGAACCTGCTGTCTTTCAGTTTTAGGTGAATCTTCTTGCATTCGATTTGCTTACGCCAGGTTATTCGTCTATCAAGGTGGACGCCAAGGTACGTTACTTCGTTAGCCTGAGGGATCTGCACACCGTTTAGTGAAAGCGGAGGGAATATTTGTCTATTAAGAGTAAACGTTATATGTTTACACTTTTCTTCGTTAATTTTTATGCGCCAGTCCACTACTATTAGATGATTAGCCAGTTGGGTTGTTGCTTGCGTTGGGCATCTGGATCGACTAAGGATAGCGGTTCTTCGGCAAAAATTGACGTTGTTAGATGTGCGTTGTTGGAATATCCGCAGTATACAAAACATATAGATATGGGCCGAGAGCGCTTTCTGGTGGAACTCCAGCTTCGATGATGTAGTCGCCCGAAGTAGCTGCTTTGCATCTCATTGAGAACACACTATTCTAGAGGTATGTTTCCAGTAGCTTGTGGGTGTATGTTGGCAAATACGTTATAATTTTTTGCATGAGTCCAATAAGCCAAACTCGGTGGAAACTCAGTATAAGTAAACTCAGTAAACAAGATAGGAGGTTATGGGTCTATACGACGTTGGAATTGTGTGGCCTTTTCCAGGCTTCGGTATCATTATAATGATGGATTGTCGTAGCCCATTTTGGAAGTTCGATCAGCATCTTTGGCGTCTGTAGGTCACCACCGGGAGTCTTTTTTGGTCTTAGCCCTCTTATGACTTTTTCGATTTCGTTCCGCCGAAATAAAGGTGCAGTTGGCTGAGGGGTAGCCTCTGGAGGGGTAGCCATCCCGAAGAGTTTCTTATAGGGGTGATCGTTTCAATTGGGGCGCTAAGATCTGGGTGGGTCCTCCTTAGGGGGTACTTTGTGCTTGTTGGCGAAAGATTCTGGATGTACCTTAGCTGTGCATTTTCTTCCTGTTGGTGAAGAGCCAGGTCGAGTGATCGGGTTGATTTCTTACGTACCTTGTTACGTTAAGAGTACAGGGTATACAAAAATGACACGACGTTACGGGAAAAATACTTAACCACAAAAATAAAATAAATACCACATAACAAACGGTCAGGCACTACGACGTCATGTTCGGATGAGACCACCCTTCCTTGGGCAAAACCGAACATCCTTGAATTCTTCACCTGCTTGTCTTCCTTAAAACCTTATTTTTTTAATGAACGCGGTTCATTTACATTTTACGTTATTCACTTAATTGTGTTTACGTGTTTGAATTGTCACACTCTATTAATTTTTCTTTATATCTTTAATTCAATAATCTATTATATTATTTTCTTTTCAATAAATACTTATATAGTAAACACGATTTATGCTAAATTAGTATAACACTTTACCAAGGCACCTTGAGACAAATACAAATAAATAATTTAATAAATAAATAGACCGAATTAATTAAATTTATTAATTTATTTAATTTATTTATTTATTAGAATTAATTTTAAATTTACAGGACATGGGTTCAGGTACTACTATTCTAATCCAGGAAATAGTGTTTCAACGCTTTGTCATGCCAGTAATAACTATCCCTCTCTCAGACCTCTCATTCCTCATTCAGGGCCACAATTAGGGCTCTCACTTCCTTATTGAGCCGGAAGACAAGTGTTCAGAACAACGTATGTCCTTCGACAAAGCAACAAATATGATTGAAGTTCGTAAGCATGTAATCATAATAAGCTATTAAAAGTACTTAGAATTCGCATGCTTATATAAAGTAAAGAGCTATATAAAAACAAGGTACGCGCCTTACCCGCGAGTTCGTTAGCTCGGAGATATAATCATCGATGTAAGTCGTTAAAAATTTAAGCGCTGATTGCCCTGAAAGTCGATGCGTATTCATCAGGTTATACGATAGCAAGGCAAAACGGATTAACTAAACCCAGCAGAAGATACGAACCGAAATCTCAGATTGTTTTTTTGGTCGCCAAGAAACTCCGGAAAGGAAATCTCACATGCTCCATGAGATTGATTTCTATATTCCACGTCTGTGAGTTTTTTTTAGAAATATCCAGGTAATTAGTTAAAGGGATGTTCGTCATCGCCAGTGTGGTATAGTCACACTCTATTAATTTTTCTTTATATCTTTAATTCAATAATCTATTATATTATTTTCTTTTCAATAAATACTTATATAGTAAACACGATTTATGCTAAATTAGTATAACACCTTACCAAGGCACCTTGAGACAAATACAAATAAATAATTTAATTAATAAATAGACCGAATTAATTCCCCAGCAATTAATAAACCCAGCAGAAGATACGAACCGAAATCTCAGATTGTTTTTTTGGTCGCCAAGAAACTCCGGAAAGGAAATCTCACATACTCCATGAGATTGATTTCTATATTCCACGTCTGTGAGTTTTTTTTTAGAAATATCCAGGTAATTAGTTAAAGGGATGTTCGTCATCGCCAGTGTGGTATAGTTTCCTTTTTGAAAAAATTAAGTTTTCCCTGATGTTTTGCGGGTCAATTCGTTTTTCGTTTTCACGTTTGTCTATATTATAGTTTTGAGATACGTGAAAAAAGATAGTACACCCGTTTTAAGGATTCTAATGTTCATTGGAACCCAAAAAGATGATTTGTTGATTACTGTAGATGTTTTCGAATGCTTGGTCCTTGATAGTCGAATTGTTGAAGTCAAAGCTTTTAAGTCGCTTTTTTTCGAAATTGAGATTTTAATGCAAAATAGTTAGGCACCTAATGTCTCACTACCCTGTGATATATTATAACTGAAACCCCTATAGTTCCGATAAAAATTAAGTATCAATTTGATCGTATGTTAACGTGCTTTTCAATGTGCGCGCGAAATTATCGTATGTCCATAAAAATTTTTTGCATGGAAATACTTTAAACGCACAAAAATAAAGAAATACAATAACAAATGTTTCTAATCGCTTAAACATCTTATGGTTTTTCTTATTGTTTGTAAGAGATTAAATAAAAAAAAAAGCTTCTCCTGGTAAATTGGATTTTTCAACATACGATACTTTCGCGGAAATGCGTCGAGCTGGTTATTTAATGAATTCGGTTAGGATTTACGCACTGGAAAGTGCTTGAATTTCCAGTAAAATTTTGTAGTAAAAACAGCATATATGTACTCATTGCAGGAAAATTCTGTTAGAGATTATCTGCATCAAGTTGATCAGCTCGTCACGAAGAAGTAAAGATGCTCAACAAACACTATGAAAATCGGTAATAAATCAAAATTATCGATTATAGTCCGCCGATCGTTATGAAAATTTTATTATGAAACCTTTAAAAATGCCAAAGCTGGTATTTTTACCGAATCTATATAACATTTCAAATCGTTAAGTTATATAGCAGCTATAATATATAGACTGCCGATTCTTATGCAATTTGGTAAGTCAATTTTCAATTGACAATTTTATTTTCAAAAAATAAAATCTGCAAAAATGTTATGACCACTTCGGGTCCGACGGTCTGCCTATCGGCATGGGTCTGGCTCCGGCTAGCTCATCCAGGGCCGTGGCTTCCCTGACCCTTCCCATCTGACCGTTAACAATAAATTATTCCTAAAAACACAAAGGTCTATCGGACGTTACTCAACACTGAAACTCCCTTTCTTCAAGCATTGACAGACTCGGACCGCCCATGAAAGTATGATTCGGAGGTTTCCTTTCGGATTCGGAGTTTTTGGTTGACCTATCTACCCTAAGAACTGTTTTTACTCGCCTAATAACTCTATACCTAAATAAATAATTAATGGATAAACACTAGGGAATACTTTCAACAATATAAATAAATACATAAATAAATAACCAAAAATAAATAAATAAACAAATATATCAATGACAAAAAAATAAACAAATATATCAATAACAAAAAAAATAAATAAGTATATCAATAACAAAAAAATTAAATAAATCAATAACAAAAAAAATAAATAAATAAATAAATCAATAACAAAAAGGATAAATAAATAAATATATAAAAAATTAAATAAATAAATCGATAAACAAATAAATAACCCGAATAAATAAATAACTGATCACTCCCATAAATTGCAGACTCATATACTTATCAAAACAAATTCTCAATCACGATTTCTTCTATTGAATCTTCTAACTGGGGGCTATAAGGAAGGACTTCTTGGTTTCGGACCGAGTGTTTTTTTGGTCAGATCTGTGATTCCCTGGTATTAGGGTAAGTGTTTTATATGGCATTGTCGACTATTCGAATCATCAATCTTATTGATGGTTGATAGTCAAGATGCCGATCCGTTTTTGAATTATATTAATTTTTATTTTCTTCAGGGTTCCATTTTGGTCCTTCTTGGAGCAACGCAAGGGACTTGGCCGTTTGGGACATCCATTTCGGGATCCGGAACCCCATATAAAAACTAATTAATTCTAATTCCTTATTACTATTTCCTATATATTTTTTTTATTCCCTTACCTACGCAAACGATCTCTTTTATTTTTGGATCGTGACGTGTTTTACCCCCTTCCAGCGCTATGTGTTTATATTTCATGATCTAAACACAGCCGTAGGATTTCCCCCCCATTCCTATATATAAACATCTGTCCTCACACTAAATCCTATCTATTTATCACAGTAATTATCACAGTTAAATTTCTTGGTTCCTAGTGCGCAAATCAGTTTTTGATTTTCTTGCCAATTCTGATGTCGCATTTGGAATCAATCATCAACCGCGATCCTTACTGCCATGAATACGTTGAATTCCTATATTTCCTTTCTTCCATCTTTTTTTGTAGTCCAGAGATACGCAATTTGGTTGCCTCTCGAGCGGTCACCTATTTAGTTCTCTGGACTATAAAAAGTAGATGTTCCTCTTGTGGAGGCTATAGCGTTGATTTAAAAAATGGGCGCCATATTGTTATGATCACTTCGGGTCCGACGGTCTGCCTATCGGCATGGGTCTGGCTCCGGCTAGCTCATCCAGGGCCGTGGCTTCCCTGACCCTTCCCATCTGACCGTTAACAATAAATTATTCCTAAAAACACAAAGGTCTATCGGACGTTACTCAACACTGAAACTCCCACAACATTCAAATTTAAGACTCCTAATACTAACACACGTAACATTTATGCTTACCCTACTGAATCACAGATCTTTTAATACTCCTGTTGATTTGGAGTTTCGTTGGCCTTCCCTCCCATCCTTAGCGGAACGCTGGCCTTTTCGCGTCCGCCCTATTTCATACACCGATCCCCCTTTACTCTCCCATTATCCCTTCTCATGCCCCTTCCGTATCGCTCTACTCAATATTCATTTCTTTTTCTATTATTTCTTTATTTTTAGCTAATATTAAACAATTGATACCCGTTCTTGAGCTTTTGCTTTGCTGCCCAGCGTTTTCCTTTTTCGAATTATATCCCACCACGCGGGGAGTAAGGTTTTAAATTTTCCCTACCTAGGAGAGCTCTCTTTGGATTTGGGAAAACCACACAATATAGGGAAAGGATAGCTGTCAGCTTCCACAGCCGCTACCGGAACTCACAAGTTATATCGGCAATAAATAAAAATCAAATAAGACTTAAAACTAGGTACAAACTTTACAAGATATAAAAAAAAAAAAAAAAAATGTAACAAAAAAAATATTTAACACACACATACACAATAAAATAAATACTAATATATATAAAAACAAAAAAATTAATTATAATCGGGGAGTCGATGGGGGATTTCTTTTTTTTGCAGTCGTCTAATTAAAGGATGAAAGGAATGTCCTCGTTCAAGAATTTGGCCTCGGTTAAATTTTCCAATTTTTTCTTCATTCGGGCGGGCCGCGCATGCGCAGTTAATGGCCCGCAGACATAAAAATGTGTGGAGGAACCCAAAAAAAAACGGAAACTGCCGGCTCGCCTGGCACTGGGTTTACACTCCCCGAAATTGGCGGTGTGAAGAAAAAAAATTTAAACCATAAAATTCGCCAGGCCCAAATTTTTTTTTTCTTTTAGGCCTGGCTTCCTAGTCAGGATAAAGGGGTCTGGTCGGTCTGGAAAGAAGCAATCCATTAGCTATGGCTCTTCTTCCAGGACCGACCTCTTACCTTTATTTTCTGCCGATCCTGCCTCCCGTCTCCGTCTCTTCCTTCTGGATTATTGGCCGGAACTTTTTAGTTTTATTTGGTTTAATTCTTCCAAATAATTCTTCTTTTATTTGGTTTAATTTTTTTCTTCACACCGCCAATTTCGGGGAGTGTAAACCCAGTGCCAGGCGAGCCGGCAGTTTCCGTTTTTTTGGGTTCCTCCACACATTTTTATGTCTGCGGGCCATTAACGCATGCGCGGCCCGCCCGAATGAAGAAAAAATTGGAAAATTTAACCGAGGCCAAATTCTTGAACGAGGACATTCCTTTCATCCTTTAATTAGACGACTGCAAAAAAAAAAAGGGAAATCCCGCCATCGACTCCCGATTATAATTAATTTTTTTGTTTTTTATATATATTAGTATTTATTTTATTGTGTATGTGTGTGTTAAATATTTTTTTTGTTACATTTTTTTTTTTTTTTTTGTTTATATCTTGTAAAGTTTGTACCTAGTTTTAAGTCTTATTTGATTTTTATTTATTGCCGATATAACTTGTGAGTTCCGGTAGCGGCTGTGGAAGCTGACAGCTATCCTTTCCTATATTGTGTGGTTTTCCCAAATCCAAAGAGAGCTCTCCTAGGTAGGGAAAATTTAAAACCTTACTCCCCGCGTGGTGGGATATAATTCGAAAAAGGAAAACGCTGGGCAGCAAAGCAAAAGCTCAAGAACGGGTATCAATTGTTTAATATTAGCTTAAAAAATAAAGAAATAATAGAGAAAAGAAATGAATATTGAGTAGAGCGATACGGAAGGGGGCATGAGGAAGGGATAATGGGAGAGTAAAGGGGGGGATCGAGTGTATGAAATAGGTGCGGACGCGAGAAAAGGCCAGCGTTCCGCTAAGGATGGGAGGGAAGGCCAACGAAACTCCAAATCAACAGGAGTATTAAAAGATCTGTGATTCAGTAGGGTAAGCATAAATGTTACGTGTGTTAGTATTAGGAGTCTTAAATTTGAATGTTGTGGGAGTTTCAGTGTTGAGTAACGTCCGATAGACCTTTGTGTTTTTAGGAATAATTTATTGTTAACGGTCAGATGGGAAGGGTCAGGGAAGCCACGGCCCTGGATGAGCTAGCCGGAGCCAGACCCATGCCGATAGGCAGACCGTCGGACCCGAAGTGATCATAACAAAAAGTTCACATTTTCTATCTTTAAAAACACGAAAGTTGGCATAGCTATGTTATATGCCAACTATAAGATATTGACGGCCGATCCTTATGAAATTTTGTACAGTGTATTATTGTGCCAAATGTAAAATCCATAGAAAATCTAAGTATAAAAGTTATGGTATTTCCGATCAATCAGTTATATGGCAACTATAGGATATTCCGACTTATATACTGCGTGTAAAGGAAAAAAGAGTGTTTGCGAATTTTTAACAAATAGCATTGCAAGTTCGCGTAAAAACAGACGGACAGACAAATATGCTTATATTAAATCAGGTGATCCTGATCAGGTGATCAAATATTCAATATTTTTGAATATATATATATTCTTGAATATATATATATATATATATATATATTCTTGAATATATATATATATATATATATTTTTTTTTGAATATATATACCTTATAGGGTCGGATATGTCTCCTTCACTGAGTTGCACACTTTTGACCAAAATTATCATACCTTCTACAAGGGTACAAAAAAGAGCGCTCTCGTAGTAGGGTTGATCTCTTTCAGGAACCCAAAACAGTCTATCCTTTCACGATCGAATTTATGTCACCAAAATTGATTAATTAATTGTTACAAAATATTTTCAGAATTTCGCTTTTATGGTTCAATTTTTTAAATATTATTTTATATTAGTTCCTTTTGACAGATAGCACACACCGCATTATTTTCATCATACAACCAAAGATGCGACAAGTAAAACCGCTATTAGACTGAAAAATATACCATTTCATTTTAAATAACGAAACTGTTTTGGTTACGAAAATCCAAAACATCGATATCTGCGACAATCGATGTTTTTCCACCATCAATTCTAAAAGACCACGCATCTATGAGTCATATAAATAAATATCCGATTAACTAACTTCAAATTAAATATAATGAATAACCAATGCGGAATACCAGATCAACAATTTCTTTGGGACGTATTTCAAAGGTAAGAGATTTTATGCACAATGTTGCCACAAATAATAAAAGTTTTTTTTTTTAGAGTGGACAAAGATAGGAGTGGCCACATATCTGCGGATGAACTTCAAATTGCTCTTTCAAATGGTACATGGTCTGCGTTTAATCCAGAAACTATACGGTTGATGATTGGAATGTTTGATCGTGAAAATAGGGGAACTGTATCCTTTCAAGATTTTGGAGCCCTATGGAAGTATGTAACAGATTGGCAAAACTGTTTTCGATCATTTGACCGGGACAATTCTGGTAACATAGACAAAGATGAGCTGAAGACGGCTCTTACATCTTTTGGATACAGGTTATCTGATCATTTAATTGGCGTTTTACTGCGAAAGTTTGATCGGTTTGGTCGTGGTACAATTTTGTTCGACGATTTTATACAATGTTGTATCGTGCTGTATGTAAGTATAAAGAATAAAATAATCTTTAAAATAGAACTTTGCAATATTTGCAAGACTAAAAAATTAAAAGTTTCCTTTTCAATTTCTATGAAACTGAATAAAATATACATATTTCTATTGGTTAAATCCTTTATAGGACGGTGTATATAAAAAAATGTTCCGATTGAATAGAATTATTCTTTTGGGAGGGGTTCATAATTTTAAAATTTATATTTGTTTTTTAATTCAATCTATTTGCACCAAGTTGTGGGTATATACACAACTTTGCACGAAGTTGTGGGTATATACACAACTTTGCACGAAGTTGTGGGTATCAGTATTTACTATGGAAGAAAGTGCGGGTGTCTACAAACACCCATGACCTCGGGCCTTTTACTGGGTGAATCACATTTCTTGAGTGTGAATCACAGGCACACATAAAAAAACATCATACAACGATCATAGGAAAGGGTTTTATTGTTTTTTTGTACGTTCTAGCACTAACCATACAGCATATAGACAACCCATTTCATACAACGAAAATGGACGCAAAAAATTCTTGCGACAGGCCCCAGCAGGCCCCAGAGAGGATTTCTTACGCTCATCGTTCGTTCATCTTACGCTCATACTCTCATTAAATGCTTTCTGTTTCTCAGTCTCTGAACGGAGCGCGATGAAGAAGGTTGGCCTGCGCTTCGGTTGATCTTTGTATGTATGCGTGTCACACATTCACATACACGGGAGTATGTGTGCGTGCGACTTCGTTTCGAAGCCAGCGCACAAAATTTAGATTTTTCTTACTTTTCAGGCTTGCTACCCTAACAAAATTCGGGTAAGAAATCCTCTCTGGGGCCTGCTGGGGCCTGTCGCAAGAAATTTTTGCGTCCATTTTCGTTGTATGAAATGGGTTGTCTATATGCTGTATGGTTAGTGGTTCTAGGTACCCGTGCCCCAAGTCTAGGCGCTTAGATAGTTGGAAAGAAAAGGACAAAAGGATTTTATTTGGCTTCAGATCTTTTTTTCTTACAATTCATAAATTACAATTACTAAGTCTTACAATTTTAATTAAAAATTAAAAATAATATGTACATACGTACATAGTACATTTAAAAAAAAAAAAAAAATTAATATAGGAATATAAGGAATTCTTATAATTAAAATCAAAATGTAATGAAACTGACAAAATGAAAGTAATATATAATTCATGAATAAACTATCCGTTGGATCAAAGAAATCGCTTACAGATATTCTTACCCAAAAAGCAAAAAAAGCAGCCGATCAATGCGTAGAAACCCCAGTGCTTTTTGAAACACTCGAGTATTTGCCAAAACACCCGAAACCGTGCTCTATTCAACGATATTTTTTTATTACTTTTTCTCTCACTCCACTCCTTTTGAGGGTGGCAGGTATGATCTGCACAAGCGACCGAAAAATACCCAGGTGTTTTGCGTCTTAAGATACACAAAACACGCTTTGTACTCATGCAAAAATTGTATGTGTCGGTATTGCCTTTTGTCTTATGAGTGGCGAGTCGTAATCGCACACAAATTTTTATGAGTATGCATAGGGTGTCGAAAAGTGTCACCCGTGCCGTTCTCTGATGACAATGTTGATATGTGTCATAAATGACACATTTTTTTGTAAGTTGTACCGAAAACTTGGCGTCAAAGTCCGAAAAAACGAATGTAATGGAAAATGCCAGTTTCTTGTGTAAAAAATTGATTCTTTTTGTTTAAAAAATTTAAGATATATTTTTTTTTTAAAAGGTACATTATAAAACTATTGAAAAATGGTTTAAATTACGCGATTAGGAATTTTTATTTTTTTAATAATTAAGAGGGAATAATTCCCAAAATTAGTTTTAAAGAGGACAAGGTTTTGAGGGTGTTACAAAAATTACAAACACGATTTTGTGCTATATTCGACCTGATAAACAATTCCTGCTAGGTCTCTTCAAAAGTTCCAAAACACTGTCGGACTGTGAAGTCAGTCTATCCCGTTCCGGCATACATAAATACATATGTATGTATGTATATATTCCGTGCAAGAAAAGGAGGAAGAACTTTAAATTCCCTAGTTCTAAAACTAAAATACAAAAAAAAATAAACTAAAAAACTAAAATAGACAGACAGGAACATGCTTATATCCCCTTATATGCTTAGATGTCCCCTTCAATTCGTTACACATATAATATTAGTCTATAATTATAAAACCCTCTGAAAGGGTATAAAAACAAAGTAACTAAAACTAAAAGTAAAAGAACAAAAAATCAATTCAAAACTGAAAATAAATATAATTATTCAGATCTCAAAGTAAATATGAAGAAATGTAAATACTATACATTTTTTATGAAATAATTTTTATGGGATTATTCCTATAGAAGTAGAACACCCCGCGGGCCTTTTGTGTTTAACAAAGATAAAATGTACATATACTAAATGAGTATTTCTAATAGAAGTTCAGGCCATCAACCGTCCAGGCATTGCACTTTTTTTGCATTTTTAAATTTTTTTTATTGTTTTGTCCCCAAATTCCAATTCTAAATACCAATTTTATTGAGATTTGAAGATTGACATTTGGTGTTGGTGTTAAATTGTTCCATGCGTCCAAAAAAGCGAACAATTCATTCGCTCTGAAAATGAATACACATTTTACAGCACTGCTTAGAATGTATTTGAGTGAATGCCAAATTTCATAAGGATCAGCCGACTATGTCCTATAGCTGCCATATAACTGAAACATCCGGAAATTACCTAACTTTCGTGTTTTTGAAGATAGAAAGTTGGAACTTCGTACAGATTCTATTTTTGGTCAGTTGATCCAACCTACCAAATTGCAGTAACGATTGTCCGACTATATCTTATAGCTGCCATATAACTGAACGATCGGAAATGGTATTTGGTAAAAATACCAACTTTGGTATTTTTGAAGATGGAAGCTTTGTACTTTGTTTTAGATTTTTTATTGTAATAAATTGGTTATATTATGATATTCTCATAAGGATCGACCAATTTAATCCGATGTTTGCGATATATATCCGGTTTCAGCTGCAAGGGTATATCAACTTCGGTTCCGCCCGAAGTTAGCTTTCCTTTCTTGTTTTCCTCTGCTTACGCTTGAAAATTCATCTCCGACCTATGATCAGGCCATTAAAATTTTTTCAAACAACTTTCTCTCCGGTTAAAATGACAGATCAGCCTCACGCATATAACATTCAATAGAAACGTTCTCGAAAAAGAGTATTTAGTGACAGTTATATATTTCACCAAAGATTATAAAGTGCATAGATGGGACATCAGGGCCCAAAACGGTCAACTTTTTTCGTCGAGCTTGTTGATGAGGGGGGAACGCACATACATACGATTATATTTTTAGAACTCTTTACATGTATGCGTAAAAAAAAGGGTGCGCCGCAAGACGGCAATTTCTTTTTTCTGTTTTCAATGCGCCGATGTGGTAGTCAGTAGAACAAATAGTATTTTTAGTCGATAAAGGTTGAAACGGGATGGTAGCGTAATGCATAGAGTAGTTACTCTATGTACAATATTTTTGTGTTCAAATCCTAGTAAGGACTTCTAACTTTTTCTTCCTTTTATAATTATTTTTTTTTATTTTTCATTAATTTTAGTTTTAAAGAAAAAAAATTAAACATTATGTCCGGCTAAAAAATTTCAAGGGGACTCCCTTGAACCCCCTTGTCCGGCATTTTTGTCTTCCGACACGTCCGTCACTTTTTGTTACAAATATTGTATCAGAATGCAATTAAAAAGAATAATAATAAAGTAAATATGTAAGTAAAAAAAAAAAAAAAAAAAATAAAAGAAAATATAAAAATAATCATAAAACTGAAACTTTTTAAAAATTTAAACAACCGCCCACTAATAAAATTGAACCCAGGACCCCAAGGATAAGAAGCTCGCGCTTTCCATCTAGGCTACCCTCTTAGTTGATCTAACGGCAAGTTAACCCTCTTAGTTGAAGTTGGTATTAAAGAAAACGCGAGAATTCATAGTAAAATACGAGCTGAAGAGTAAAGATAGTAGAAGATATTTCTGATCTCTTTGCTCTCACACTGGTTCGATTTGAACGTTTCAAACTTTCATTGTTCCAAAAATTCTCTTTCTCTCTCTCATCTGCCAGCCGTTTGTCGTGGAACCCGCTGTCAAATACTTTTATTTTACAGCGGGTTCCACGACTCGGCCTGCCAATATGCCGTAGAACCCGAACTTATAATAATTTTTACAGCGGGTTCCACTACAAACTGAGGCAATTTTAAGGTGATTTTAAAATGTTTTATTTTTCTTGATTGGATTATAAATTTTGTTAAAAAGTTTAAAATAAAAATATAATATAAATAGATTTCAAATAAAAAAAAAAATGGACTTCCCGTGCCTGATTTGAACTCATTTTACTCTGCACATCAGCCAAGCACTCTACCACTAGGCTATTCCTCATTCGTTGTCGCGCGAAAAATTTCTCAAACTCAATTTGTTGCGCAATGGAACCCGCCATAGAAAATTTTTCTTTGTATGAGATGTCCCATCTATGTATGTACTTCTCCCACTACTACTACTCCCATTTATAATCTTTGATTTCACGTTACATGTCCGGTTTTCACTAATTTTTTTATTCGTTAAGCTAAATATTTTTACTCCATATTAAGATCATAAAAAAAAAAATAGGACGCGAAAGAACGAGGTAATTTTGAAATTTTATTTTCAATTTGGACAATGGCTGAATGGTTAAAGTGTCGCCTTGTTCTTCTGCGGTTAAGAGGGACAATGTTCTAGCAAGAGTGGTACTAACAGGATCAAATACAAAACAAGTCTAATAGCCGACACGCGGTAAAGTCGTGCTGCGTGATAAGTGATAAAGGCTTATCGCCATTAGACCAATTTGGTTCTGGGATATTAAAGTAACCCAGAGCTACAAGCTAGTCACAATCGGACATAAGATTAAAATTTTGGCGATTTTACCTCTTTAATTTTTGATTCTTCAAAAGCTAGTTGGGAGAAAGAAAATGTGGAAGGTTGGTCAGTGGTTCTATGTGGAAGTTTCAGACCCACTGGTTTTAAAACGTATTTCTTGTTTTTTCGGCTAATTGTTCTCAATTCTATCCCTTGGGGTGGCCAGCGATACGAGCGGGTGCGTTGATGTCGGCTAAGCATGCTGAGGTGGATCAGAAAGAGCGGATTTCTTACGCTAAGGGGACTCATTTTGCAGCTAAAGCCGATAATCAGGGGGTCAGCGCGCAGAGCTGGTTTTTCGAAAATGAGTAATAGCTTCTTAAAATCCATTCTTAGCCTGTTTCATGAGCAATCTCATATCGTCTTGGACAGCATGGCAATTATCACAAAAGTTACAGGTAAAGTTTTATTAACTTTTAAAGCTGTTAAAAAATGCCAATGCTATTATAATTTTGGATTTGGCCGAATTTAGTTTTTTTTTATACCCTTGCAGAGGGTATTATAATTTTGTCCAAAAGTGTGCAACGCAGTGAAGGAGACTTCTCCGACCCTAGCCTCTAGCCTCTCAGTTTTAAAGCTACCGTCTTGAAACTTTGCACACACCCTTCTTTCCTTTGCACGCAGTATATAACTGATTAATCGGAAATGGTATAACTTTGGTGTTTTTTTTAGAGTTACAGAGTTCAGATTTCGTACGATTTTTCGTAGCTATTTTTGGCAAATTAATACGACCTACCAAAGTGCATAACGATCGGCCGACTATATCTTATAGCTGCCATATAACTGAACGATCGGAAATGGTATTTAGTAAAAATTCCAACTTTGGTATTTTTGAAGATGAAAGCTTGGTACTTTGTTTTAGATTTTTTATTGTAATAAATTGGTTATATTATGATATTCTCATAAGGATCGACCAATTTAATCCGATGTTTGCGATATATGTATATCCGGGTTTAACTGCAAGGGTATATCAACTTCGGCTCCGCCCGAAGTTAGCTTTCCTTTCTTGTTTTTATACCCTTGCAGAGGGTATTATAATTTTGGTCAAAAGTGTGCAACGCAGTGAAGGAGACATCTCCGACCCTATAAAGTATATATATTCTTGATCAGGATCACCTCCTGAGTTGATATAAGCATGTCCGTCTGTCCGTCTGTCCGTCTGTCTGTCCGTCTGTCTGTTTCTACGCAAACTAGTCTCTCAGTTTTAAAGCTATCGTCTTGAAACTTTGCACACACCCTTCTTTCCTTTGCACGCAGTATATAAGTCGGAACGGCCGGGATCGGCCGACTATATCTTATAGCTGCCATATAACTGATTGATCGGAAATGGTATAACTTTGGTTTTTTTAGAGTTACAGAGTTCAGATTTTGTACGAATGCTATTTTTGGCAAAATAATACGACCTACCAAATTTCATAAGGATCGGCCGACTATATCTTATAGCTGCCATATAACTGATTGATCGGAAATGCTATAACTTCGGTATTTTTAAAGCTAGAGAATTCGGATTTGGTACGATTGCTATTTTTGGCAAAATAATACAACATGCCAAATTTTATAAGGATCAGCCGACTATATCCTATATCTGCCATATAACTGATTGATCGGAAATGGCATAACTTCAGTGTTTTTCGAGCTAGAAAGTTGGGATTTTCTATGAATTCTATTTTTGGAAAAATAATACGACTTATCAAGTTTCATATGGATCGGCCGACTATATCTTATAGCTGCCATATAACTGAACGATCGGAAATGGTATTTGGTAAAAATACCAACTTTGGGGTTCTTCAAGATAGAAGTTTGGGCTTTTTTTTAGATTTTGTCTTGTAATTTATTGGTTATATTATGATATTCCCATAAGAATCGGTCAACTATATCCGATTTTAGCGATATATATCCTGTTTTAGCTGCAAGGGTATATCAACTTCGGCTCCGCCCGAAGTTAGCTTTCCTTTCTTGTTTTTTTTTCATTTTATTAAAGAATTTTTTTCTTAACTGAAATTTAGTTTGCCTTTCAATAAATTTGTTTTAGAAATATATACAACTCTTTTATATATATATATATCTCATTTTTCATTTCAGACATTGACAACAGCATTCCAACAACATGACACTGATATGGACGGAGTTATTACAATACATTATGAACAGTTTTTAAGCATGGTTTTTTCGTTAAAAATATAACTGTAAATAAAACTATTCAAAATAAAAATATTAAGTTTTAAATAGAAAAGACACCGCCCATCCGTGTGAATCCGTGTTGAAATTTTTGGGGCAATGTCGAAGGGTGTGACACCCTGTCACAGAATCTCAACAAATGTGACTCCTTAAAACACAAACAAATGATTGTTGAAGAATAATCTGGAAGAGTAAAATGAAAAAGTTCTTGACTGTTTTGCCTATTATATAACAGAAAGAAAAAAAACAGCATTTTACAATTTTCTTACGAAGAGAACTTAAAATATTTAGAAGCTTCTTTTACAGAATTGGAACTTCATTGTAACTTCTTCGAAAAAAAAATGTAGTTGATTCATTTAAAGAATAGAAAAATAAACGTAAGGAATCAGAATCACCTTTGAAACCTTCGAAGTTATTTGGCCTACTGTGTAAAAAAGCAAGTGATTTAATGAGTGTTTTACAAAAATTTTCATTTTACCAATTAAGTCCGCAGTCAAGTTACAAATTCAACACAATTCAAATTCGTCATGCTCACAGCCTACTTTTAGCTATTCGTTACTAATACTAATGCGTTAAAATCATGTCAATGTATTGGAGTGCCGACCATTGTTATGGACCAATAGAACTAGGGTGGCCAGGCGTCCGTATTAAACCGGACATGTCCTTATTTTCAGTTCTGTGTCCGTTAGTCCGTATTTTTGTAAAATGTCCGTATTTTTCGCGTTTTTGACGAAAAAACAGGTTGCACCTGCAATTTTTCCGAAATAAGTTTCTAGACTTAAACATTCGAAAGCGCCCGCGCTCGCAGTTGACGTGTCGCTAGTCGTAACACGTCACATTTATAGAAGACGCGCAATCAGTATAGCACGAGTTATACGCTAAAATTCCCTAGAAATATGGGACGAAAACTTGAAAAGTGGAATCTTGGTTCCATTCAATTTCAAAAAATATTCCTGTCAACAGTTTCATACTGTTCATACTGAATCGGGAGTAATGACAAATACGCATAAATTTTTATTTACTCTAGGTGACATTGCCTGATAGACTGCAAGATTGTTAAATTGAAGTAAAATTTGAGTGTAAGTGCTTTCAAAGAACAAACACATACATATGTATGTAAGTTAACTGAAGTTAACCAAGCAGCGGCAGTGTCCGATTATTTAAGAGTTCGCTCTGGCCAAACTGCTGACACAGCGTCTGGCCGGATGCCCATACATAGCGGCAAGCACTGCACATTTGCGTGGCCGCTATGAAATACTTTTGTTAGCTTTAAGTTTCAGTTTGTGTCAGAGTCTCATACAATAAAGAGCACCATAAGACCAATCTCCGGCACTGCCGTTAATTTGTAAATTCATTTGTTGAATTGGTCACCACGCCTTAAGGGCCGTGACAACGGGGCAAGTGCTCCCATCATAACTCCCGTCACAGAACGGATCTCCCCTCGGCAACCGCCAGGGATCTCAATCACTATCTGCGAGAACATCTACGGTATCACCGACTGCAGCGAGGGATAACCAACAACGACATCATCATACAAACACACTTATATTTACTGGCGCCCAACGTAAAAAACCATGTAAGTGAGCACTTTTATTTACACAATACTCTCTAACAAAAACTGCAGCCCCATCAACTTCTTAAACTTATTTAATCTTCATTAATTGGCTGACGGTTTAGGATTAGCATTTTTTATCTATTATAAAATATTTAAACCATTTTTGTTTTTTTTTCTGTAAACCAATTATTGTCCCAATATTGTTTGCATTTCTGTTTTATGTGAATAAATAAATGAATATTTCTACACAACATAAAAAGTGCGGAATAAAAATTCCTAACCAAGACCAATAAATCGCTGGCAGAAAATTCTAAATTTCAATCGGAAATAATTTATATAATCGCGTGTATTGAATCCAGCTTTTATACATATGTCTTTTTTGTTACACAAGAATTCTTGGTATTAGCCGCGCAGTTTTGGTTATTTATTTTTCTTTTCCGTTTTGTTTCCCCACTCCATTTTCAAGAACCCGATACGGCCGCACATGCAATGTGTGGCACTTTGCCGTTTTTATTTCTTTCTTATTGTTTATAATAAGCGGAGGCTCAGTCCCCACGCACCCCTCACCATGTCTCTACTTGTCAAGGCAACAGCGCAGTTCGACAAGCTCGCACACATAACTGATGCGGCGGCTCAGCGCCCGCGACCCCCACACAAGCCCAAATGTCTCTATAGACATGCAATACGAGCATGCATTAATTCTTTTGGGCGATATTATGGGTACAGCTCCACATGAGCAGCCCTTTTCACCACTAAAGGAGTGTACGAAAGTTCTCCAGCGACTCTGAGTCCGAGGCCGCAAATATGGCATTCAGCATGGAACAAATGACGGCCACTATACAGGCGGCCGTTAACCATGCCTTTCGGGAAGCCAATACCGAACACCAGCGTAGAGAAAACGAAATGCTCCTGGCTCTTCAAGAATCCAATAACGAAAACCAGGCAATACGCCTCGCAATACAGCGTCTGACCGAACGGGTCGATGCAAAAGAAATGCAAAAGATGCAAAGAAATCGCCCACGCCCAAGCGGAGGTTCCCCAAATAAGAAAATATGAGCCTATAGAGATTAGGAACGACATAAAGTGTGACGAGCCCCTAGACGCCGTCAAGTCCCTGCCCGAATTTACGGGAGCACAGGACGCATACGTCTCTTGGAGACAAGCGGCAATAGCCGCATATTATATTTTTAAAAATTACGAAAATAGCTCGCGCCATTATCAGGCGGTTATTATTATTAGGAATAAAATAAGGGGCCCTGCCGATGCCGTACTGTCTTCGTTTGGCACTGTACTAAATTTCGACGCGATTATAAATCGGCTCGACTTTACGTACAATGATAAACGGCAGATGCACGTTATCGAGCAGGAAATGGGCACTCTTAGACAGGGAAATATGACCCTTCTCCAATACTACGACGAGGTTGAGAAAAAACTCACCTTGCTCACCAACAAAGCTACCATGTCGTATGAAGCCTCGGCGGCAAAAGTTTTGTGTGACAAATTCCGGGATGACGCACTCCGAGTATTTATCTCGGGGCTTAAGCGCAGCCTCACGGATGTCCTTTTCTCGGCAAAGCCGAAAGATATGCCTTCAGCTCTCGCTTTGGCACAAGAAGTGGAATCTAACCACGAAAGATACTCCTTCGCGGCATCATTTGCCAAAAACCAAGAGGATAAAGATAGAAAACAGCACCCAGAAGCGCAGGAATACCGACAGGCCTCTGCGCAGGAAAATGCACAGACAAACGCTGACAACAATCCGTACTACGCCAAACAACACAAGGCGCACGTACACTCTGCTCCACGCAGTGCAAATACCCATGAACCCATGGACATCGACCCATCACTGTCCAAGATTCTTAATCCATCCCACGCCCCGTCATACCAATACAGGGAGCCAACCGTGTCCGATCGATCGGGCCTGCACAACAAGCAGAAGGTTAACCACGTCGCGCAGAGTGCAGGCGGAACCGGGGAGAAATATACAGCCGCAGCTTCAAGCACGGCTCAGGAAATTGACGACGACGTCATTCAAGATTATGATTCGGACGTCATTAATTTTTTAAGGGAGTATCCCTGCTACACGTCGGCCAACGACAAGAGGCCAGGCGACGGGGTTCAAACGGAATCGAATGACCCACAATACGCGATACAGGATACGATTAAACACGCCCAGAATAAGTTCCGCGACAGGAGAAATGCTTCCCGGCAAAACAGGGTTTTCGAAGTTGGAGAAAAGATCCTAGTGTAGACTAGCAGGCGACTGAGCAACAAACTGTCACCTTTGTTCGAGAAAGAACTCGTGGAAGCGGACATGGGGACCACAGTCCTCATTAAGGGGAGGGTGGTCCACAAAGACAACCTTAGGTAGGCCGAGCGTGACTCAACTATCGCCCGCCTAATAATTTTTCATTTTTTTTTATTGTCTTTTTTCTAGGCAGGACAATAGGCAGGTTAACATCAATAATAATAATCAATAAAATTTCCGCTACCGTCAACCAACTTCTGAGGTCAGCAAAAAAGTCCCAAATTGATACTGGGCTCCTATTCGAGATGCTTTTAACTCGAAATAGGATGATAGCAATGGAGCTGCAGGGTTTGATGCTAGCAGTGGCACTTGCCAAAATTAATATTGTTAGCCCCAGCATCCTAGATCATGCAGACTTGGAAGATGTGTGGATGGAAGAGCCCACCGAGACCGCGATTAGAGATGTTTTGTCCGTATCGTCCGTTAAGATTTTACAGTCCGATAACATATCACATTTTATTATTAAGTTCCCGAAGATAAAGTCGGCCTGCAGCAAGATCACCGTTTTCCCAGTGTCACATCACGACACCATGCTCAGGCTAGAAGACAACGTCATTGCCGAATGCGACAGTGAGATCCACACCGTGGAAAAGTGCTCCCCCGACATCAGGAGCTACGTTTTGCCGGCTGGCTCGCAGAAAATCATGCGCTCAAGAGCTTCACGCTGGAGGCACGGCGCATTGCGAGATCCAACAAAGCGATTTACACCCCATCACTTACGTTGATGAAGGAATAATAATTGTAAATGATCGCTCGGCCCGCGTGTGTGTGGATAATGGCACCTGTGTCCATATAAGGGGCACGTACCTCGTCACCTTTGAAAGGGGTGCCATTGTAAACGAAACCCGATTGGTCAATCATGACACAGCCCAGAAGAGAGCTCCAGGAGTGGCCAGCTCACCTTCCCTGAACATCACCATGGAACGCAACGTTCTTAACCTCCCTTACCTTCACCGACTGAGTGAACGTAATCTGGAGCACATTAAAGAGTTCGGGAAGAAGATTAACCACCATCAGTTACACCAGATGGTGTTCATAGCGGGAGCAATATGCTGCGCTCTGATTTGCATCGGCTTGACCTATCGGCGAGTCCCTCAGGCCCGGAAAACCGCGGCCCAGCTGAAGGAGATGATTGCCCAAATAGGGTCGGCCGAGGACGGCCTCATTCTTGAGGGGGGAGTAGTTAACTGAAGTTAACCAAGCAGCGGCAGTGTCCGATTATTTAAGAGTTCGCTCTGGCCAAACTGCTGACACAGCGTCTGGCCGGATGCCCATACATAGCGGCAAGCACTGCACATTTGCGTGGCCGCTTTGAAATACTTTTTGTTAGCTTTAAGTTTCAGTTTGTGTCAGAGTCTCATACAATAAAGAGCACCATAAGACCAATCTCCGGCACTGCCGTTAATTTGTAAATTCATTTGTTGAATTGGTCACCACGCCTTAAGGGCCGTGACAACGGGGCAAGTGCTCCCATCATAACTCCCGTCACAGAACGGATCTCCCCTCGGCAACCGCCAGGGATCTCAATCACTATCTGCGAGAACATCTACGGTATCACCGACTGCAGCGAGGGATAACCAACAACGACATCATCATACAAACACACTTATATTTACTTGTACAGTATATATACACATACATATGTATGTATATATATGGCGATATATAAGTTAATTGAAGGTAACCGCGCAACGGCAATGTCCGATTATTTAGGAACTCGCTCTGGCCAAACTGCGGACACAGCGTCTGGCCGGATGCCCATACATAGCCGGCGAACACTGCATATTTTCGGATTTAGTGGGCCGATCATTATGAGAATATAATAATATAACCAATTTATTACACCTTAAGCTTTAAGCTTTTATATTCATCAAAAATACAAAAGTTTGTATTTTCACCAAATACCATTTAAAATACCAAATACGTTCAGTTATATAGCAGCTATATGATATAGTTTGCCGATCGGTATGTAATGTATCGATAGGTATGTATCGGTAATTTGGTAGGTTGTTCCAAATTCCAAGGAAGTTCCAAATTTCTATCTTCAAAATCACAAAATCCGATCTTACCGTTCCGACTTATATACTGCGGGCAAAGAAAATAAGGGTGTGTGCAAAGTTTCAAAACGATAGAATTAAAACAGACAGACGGACATGCTTATATCCACTCAGGAGGTGATCCTGATCAAGAATACATATACTTTATAGGGTCGCAGATGTCTCCTTCACTGCGCTGCACACTTTTGACCAAAATTGTAATACCCTCTGCTATACCGTTGCAAAAGTAGTGAAATTTTGTTCCTTACACTGGCAGCTAAAAAACTGCAGCCCCCCTAACGTTTTAACATAAATTAATTCCCATTAATTGGCTGAGGGTTTAGCATTAATACATTTTATTTTTTTATAAACCACTTTCGGGATATTTACTTCCGAATATTGTTTGCATTTCTTTTTTTTGTGTGAATAAATAAATAAATATCTTTATAAAACAACACACAAGTTTACGGAATTAAAAAATTCTTAACCAGGACAAAAGAATTGCTAGCTCAAAATTTAATTTCCAATCCAAAATAATTCATATAATTGTGTGCATTTAGCTCAGCTTTTATGTCTCTTTTCCGTTTTGTCTCTCCTCTCCATTTTCGGGAATACGAATACGATACGGCCGCTCATGCAGTGTGTGGCACTTTGTTGTTTTTATTTTTCTTTGTTTGTCATAGCAGAGGCTCAGCCCCCCGGAACCCTCACCTTGTTTCTACTTGGCAAGGCAACAGCGCAGTTCGACAAGCTCGCACACATAACTGAAGCGGCGGCTCAGCCCCCGCGACCCCCTCATAAACCCAATTGCCTCTATAGGCATGAAATTCGAGCATGCATTAATTCTGTTGGGCGATGTTATGGCTGCAGCTTCACATGAGCGATCCCTTTCACCAGTAAAGGAGTATAAGACAATTCTCCGGCGACTCTGAGTCCGAGGCCGAAGGGCCGGCCAGACTTTCTATACCCAAAACGCTAGCGCACACACGGCTGCGAACATGGCATTTAGTATAGAACAAATGACGGCCACTATACAGGTGGTCGTTAACCATGCCGTTCGGGAAGCCACCCTAGAGCAGCCACTGACCGCCCAAGTCAAGTCCCGCCCAAGCGGAAGCCCCCAAGTTAAGGTTTATGAGCCCATAGAAATTAGGTATAATGTCAAATGTGACGAGCCCCTAGATGAGTTTAAGTGCCTGCCCGAATTTAAGGGAAAACACAGGAAATAGCTCGCGCGATTATCAGGCAGTTATTATTATTAGGAGTAAAATAAGAGGCCCTGCGGATACCGTGCTTCCTCGGTATGATTCCTTATGATTCGGACGTCATTAATTTTTTAAGCGAAAATCCCTGCTACACGTCGGCCAACGAGAGGCCAGCCGACGAATGACCCGCAATACGCGATACAGGATACAATTAAACACGCCCAAGATAAGTTCCGAGACAGGGAAAACTCTTCCCGGCAAGACAGGGTTATCGAAGTTGGCGAAAAAATCCTAGTGAAGTCTAACAGGCGACTGAGTAACAAACTATCACTTTTGTGTGAGAGAAAACCCGTGGGGGTTTTCATGGGGACCACTGTCCTCATTAAGGGGAGGATGGTCCACAGGGACAACCTTGAGTAGGCCGAGCATAGCAATATTATGGCTCGCCTGATAATTTTTCATTTGTTATAATCTTTCTTCCTAGCCACTTGGCATACTTTTTTATTTTTATTTATTTTTTTTTTTTTTTTACCGGTCTTTCAGAATTTGGAAATGGCTTGTGCATCAATAAGAGCATCAGCTAGCATTCCTGTATTCATCATAAAGCTTAGAGGCCCAGACGAACGAGGGGCGCTCAAGAAACGATTTGTTAGAATATATTAAGCTATTTGTTTATTATTAAGCTAGGAGGAGTTAGTAAGGAAATTTAAAATTCTATATTTTAAGAGGGACAGGAAAGAGATGTTATAGAGTAGAGACCATTGTAGTTCGAACATAATACCCTAAAAGGGTCATGCAGTGCATATGTCGAACTACAACGGCTAAGCAGAGGACTAAGAGGAACAGAGGACTAAAGTTTCGAGTCCTTCTATTAGGAATGTTAAATTTTAATCGTTTTAGTAAATGTTGGCTATCTACATCCCCGTTAATAAGGTTATGCAGAAAGACTACACCAAGCATTGTCCTACGATTTGTTAAGCTAGGTAAGTTTATGAGTAAGAGTCTACTATTATAAGATGGAAGGTGGAAGATTTGCATCCCAGTTTAGACCTTTAAGTGAAAAAGTTAGGAAATTCTTTTGTACGGATTCTATGCGGTCCTGATGTACTCCATATTGGGGACTCCAGACACATGAACCGTACTCCAGGATAGGACGGACCAAAGAAATGAATAGTGTTTTGGTTATATAGGGGTCATAAAATTCTTTTGACCCCCTTTTGATAAAACCAAGGACGCCTTTAGCCTTATTAACCATTAAGGAAATATGGTCGCCAAATTTAAGTTTTATGTCTAATAGGATGCCGAGATCATTAACCTGGGTTAATTTTTCTAAGGCAATCCCATTAATAGAATAAGTAGCTTGCAGAGGGCAAGAACGATAAAAAGACATATGTTTGCATTTAGATCCATTAAGTATTAGATCATTAGCTAAACACCATTTTTGAAAGTTATCAAGGTCACACTGAAGACTGCATTGGGCAGAGATGGATTTGTACTGAAGACAAAGCTTTACATCATCTGCATACATAAGAACTAGAGAGTTCGTTAAAGCAGGGGGCAAGTCGTTTATAAAAAGCGTAAATAATAACGGGCCCAGATGACTTCCTTGAGGGACGCCGGATGTAGCACGGACCAGACGGGACTGTATGTTTTTAAATAAGACTCTTTGTGTCCTTCCATCTAGGTAGCTGGAGATCCACGTTAAGAGGTCTTTAGGAAAACCCAGCATATTCAGTTTACTCAACAAGAGTGAGTGATTAACTGAATCGAATGCTTTGCTGAAGTCTGTGTAAATAACATCGGTTTGATATCCCTTACAAAAGCCATCTATGACAAAGGATGTCAACTCCAATAAGTTTGTGGTGGTGGAGCGACGCTTAATAAAGCCATGCTGACAAGGAGTGATAATCGAAGAGCAAAGGTGTTGCAAATGAGGGGTAATTAATTTTTCAAATAACTTTGAAATTGCCGACAACTTAGAGATGCCTCTGTAGTAGGCAGCCTCGGACTTTTTCCCTTTTTTATGTAGGGGAATTATAAATGATTCCTTCCACTTAAGGGGAAAAGTCGAGGTTTCCAAAGATAAGTTGAAAAGTCTTAGAAGAGGTTTGCACAGAGCCCTGGCGCAGTATTTTAGCACACAGCCTGTTACTCCGTCAGGGCCTGGCGAATAAATGGGTTTTACCCTTAAAAGACAAGATAATAAGTTGTTCTCAGAAAAAAAAGGAGAGAAAATAAGATTTGCTGCTTGAATGTTATATGCATATGAATGTTATGAATATGAATATGAATGTTATTACTATTAATTTTATTCGTACCTTATTTTCCATGCTTTGACGGTAGGCTACTCCGTTTTGAACAAAAATCACAATATTTAAAAATTTACATTCATACTCGTGCTATTCCCTTTTGAACAAATTAATTTCAAGGAATTTCAATCAACAATAAAGTAAAAATTCAAATTAATAAATTTTCCGCTACCGTCAACCAACTTGTGAGGTCAGCTAAAAAGTACCAAATTGATACAGGGCACCTATTCGAGATGCTTTTAACTCGAAATAGGATGATCACAATGGAGCTGCAGGGTTTAATGCTGGCAGTAGCACTTGCCAAGGTTAATGTTGTTAGCCCTAGCATCTTAGATCATGCAGACCTAAAATGTGTGTGGATGGAAGAGCCAACCGAGACCGCGATTAGGGATGTTTTGTCCGTATCGTCCGTTAAGATATTACAATCCGATAACATCTTACACTGTATTATTAAGATTCCAAAAATCAAGTCGGCCTCTAACAAGATCACCGTTTTCCCGGTGTCGCATCACGATAACATACTCAGAATGGAAGACAACGTAATTGCTGAATGTGACGGTGACATTCAGACAGTAAAAAAATTGCTTTGCGACATCAGGGGCTACATTTTGCCAGCTGGCGCGAGATCATGGGCTCAAGAGCTCCACGCTGGAGGCATGGCGCATTGCGAGATCCAGCAAAGCGACTTACACCCCATTACTTACGTTGATGAGAGGATGGAGAGGATTTGCATTGGCTTGAGTGACGGCGAGTCACCGCGGCCCAGCTAAAAGAGATGATTGCCCAAATAGGGTCGGCCGAGGACGGCCTCATTCCTGAAGGGGGAGTAGTTAACTGAAGTTAACCGCGCAACAGCAATGTCCGATTATTTAAGAGCTCGCTCTGGCCAAACTGCTGACTCAGCGTCTGTCCGGATGCCCATACATCATCGGAGAACACTGCATATTTTCGTGGCCGCTATGAAATACATTTATGGTTGCTTTAAGTTTCAGTTTGTATCTGAGCTTCACTCAATAAAGAAGTCATAAATTCAATACTCCGGCACAGTCGTTAAAGTCAATTCATTTACTAAATTGGTTACCGTGCCTTAAGGGCAGACGGAGTTAGTAACTTCCACCATAACTTACTGATAAGAAGGAAAAAACCACTCGGCAACCGCCAGGACTCACACTCATCTTCCACACCTGTGACGTCCAACACCTATGGCAGTGTTGAGGGTCTTCGAAGTGTAGCGCCGCCCCAGTATCGACACCCGTGTAGATGCTGATAATCGTTTATGTATTTGTTTTCTTCATTCATAACAGGGAAGCAAGGGCTAACAGTGGTACAGTCGGTAACCACTCTTACCCTCCAAGCAGTGATAAGCACTTTAAATTCATAGTAAATAGTAGTTGTACAATTCATAATAAATTCTATGTTCTCACTTTGCGTCCGCTTCCCTCGAGTGTCAACGTAAAAATGAAAGCTTAGGCACATGGTTACCAGCTGACTTAACAGAGTTTCAACACCCGCTTAAACTATCGGTTCTGCAACTTCGGCGTTGCCGGATGCCGCGGGAGCAGTTTTACTGTCTATCGTAACACACCCACTTGTATATTCCGCCAGGGTTCTACTAAACTACTCTCGATAGATAGGACTGCCAGCTGTCGCGGGTCTTGTATAAACGCCAGATTGTGTTCAGACCGCGGTGCTCCTCACTTGTTCGTCCTGGGTAAGGATAACCCAAAGATTATAAAGTACATAAATGGGACATCAGGGCCCAAAACGGTCAACTTTTTTCGTCGAGCTTGTTGGTGAGGAGGGAACGCACATACATACGATTCTATTTTTAGAACTCTGTACATGTATGCGTAAAAAAAAGGGTCGCCTTTCTATGTATGTGTGACTGCTCGCAAGACGGCGTAAAAACTTTTTGGCTTCCAATTTTCATTTTCAATTTCTTTTTTCTGTTTTCAATGTGCCGATGTGGTAGTCAGTAGAACAAATAGTATTTTTAGTCGCTGTAGGTAAAGACGGGGTGGTAGTGTAACGCATGGAGTAGTTACTTTATGTACAATATTTTTGTGTTCAAATCCTAGTAAGGACTTCTAACTTTTTCTTTCTTTTATAATTTTTTTTTTTATTTTTCTTTAAATGTAGTTTTAATGAAAAAAAAATGTAATATTATGTCCGGCTAATAAAATTTCAAGGGAGTCCCTCCAGAATTTTGTTATCCGACACGTCCGTCACTTATTTTTACAAAAATTGTAATAGAATGCAGTTTAAAATAATATGAATAAATTAAATATGAAAAGGAAAAAAAAATATTATTAAGAAAATTAAAGTAAAAAAAAATAATACAAAATTTAATAAAAATATAAAAATAATCATAAAACTGAAACTTTTTAAAAATTTAAACGACCGCCCATTAACACCCAGGGCCTGAAGGATAAGGATCGCGCGCTTTCCATCTAGGCTACCCTCGAAGTTGATATAACGGTACTTAAAGTTGGTATTGAAGAAAACGCAAGGATCCATAGTAAAATCTGAGCTGAAGAGTAAAGATAGTAGAAGATATTTCTGATCTCTTTGCTCTCTCACTGGTTCGATTTGAACGTTTCAAACTTTCATTGTTCCAAAAATGTTACGTTCTAAAAATAGAATTCTCTCTTTCTCTCTCTCTGATCCAGCCGTTTGTCGTGGAACCCGCTCTTAAATATTTTCATTTTACAGCGGGTTCCACGACTCGGCTTGCCAATATGCCGTAGAACCAGCACTTATAAAGATTTTTACAGCGGGTTTCACTACGAACTTATTAGATTTTAATGGGATTTTAAAATTTTGTATTTTTCTTGATTGGATTATAAATGTTGTTAAAAAGTTTAAAACAATAAAAATATAATATAAATAGATTTAAAAAAAAAAAAATAAACGTCCCGTGCCTGATTTGAACTCATTTTACTCTGCACATCAGCCAAGCACTCTACCACTAGGCTATCCCTCATTCGTTGTCGCGCGAAAAATTTCTCGAACTTAACTTGTCGCGTAATGTTCCAGCGGGTTCCAGCTGGAACCTGCCATACAAAATTTTTATTTGATGTGATTCCATCCAGCTCTTCTTGAGCTGCACTCCTTCGGATAGTGGTTCCGTCGTCGGTCCTCTTCCAGTTGAGCTTCCAAGCAGGAAATGATTAGGTGTCAGTGATTCTTCGTTTTCGTCTTCCACTGGAATGTATGTTAGAAGTCGCGAGTTCACGATCGCCTTCGGCTCCATTAATGTGGCTGACCCAGGGGGGTACGACGCGGTCGTTTCCCTTGATCATATTAGCACGTTCATCCAGCTTTAATACTCCATCTGAATCCATATACCAGGTGTGCCCAGCCCCATTTCTCTTTGGGGGAAATACAAAAACAATTTTTCGTTTTTACAAATACAAAAACGCCGAGCTAAGCAACACAATTGTATAGTCTCTCAGTTTCTCGAAAAAATACGAAAGCACTTCGTTTTTGTATTGGCAAAAACTTTTCACTGCAAAAAAATTGGTTGAGATCTCAAAAAGAATAGTTGACATCGGAGCTATGAATTTCTTTTATTTATAATTTTATTACGATTTTCAATTTGTATTTCATTAATATTTAAGTAATAATATATTACTTAAGTAATATATAGTAATAGCTAATATATATTACTTTTTTTCCATTGAAAATGGTACTATAATTTTTTTCAGTATACCAACATGATTTGCAAAAAACATTTAACGCTCCAATGCACATTGGTTGGGCTTGTATGGAGACGCGGCCAAAAATACTTCTAGTGGACATATCGTTATGAAATTAATACGAAAAATCTTAAATAATATTTTAAGTATATAGTAAAAAAAAATTGGTCATATAGGACGTCTATATCCTATAGCTGTCATAGGAACAATATGTTTAAAATCAACATTTAGTATGAAAAACTTTTTGTTTTTAAAGATATCTTAACCAATCCTACAGATTATGTGTTTGGTGCAGGTATATATATCCTTACCAACTTTGGTTCAAATCGGATAACTATATATTATAGCTCCCATACAAAAAGATGGTGCAGCTTTTAAAAACTTTGTTTTTTTCCAAGAACTATATATAATATTTGACCTGTAAATGAGAACGCTGGTGGAGACTAACCAAAAGTAAAAACAATCACGAATTCATATATGGTATGTATTATGCATTTTATTCATCTAACAACAAATGCACACCGCTCACCGCAGTTTTCTTTGCCCAGTTATGAAAGGGTCTGAACTTAAGAGCAATCTATTAAATAAATATCTATTTGTGTCAACTCGTGACATTTTCCTAGTATTATATTCTCTAAATGTTCAGCATTTATTCATTCTTATTCTCATGTCAGCAAAATAGCCGTTTTTTATGATGTTCTCTTTCAGGCCTTCAATCAAATTTTTTTGTCTTTCTGCGCTGTTTCCCTTTTTGCCGCACCATAAATTAAAAATATAAGATCGTGCAAACACACACTTATAAGAAGAACCTATTAAAATTGAATGCAAGGGAATATCAAACAAAATAAAAACTATTAGTAAATGAACAAATAGTTTTGGAAAAGTAAACACAAGCATGACACACGAAGACAGAGCAACAGCATAACAAGTAAATATACGGCAAAAGTGACCATGAAAAAGTTAAGATGGTGTTAGTATTTTTACAATATTAGGCAAATAGGCAATTTTTACACAAATGTTACCTTTGGAGACCGACAATTACATTGGTATATAAATGAATTGTATAATTTTTATCATCGCTACTAAAAGTTTAGCTAAACATGAAAAAGACGTTCAAAATATAGGCAAAAAACATGTATTAGTTCATAGTAATATAATAATAACAACAATTATTATTAATATATCAAATTGTATCTCATTTTGTAGAAAATACCTTCAACTTCAAAATCCATTACAAATAATTTGAATTTGAACACGTAAATAATGATCTGACCACTTCAAAGTTCGGTTTAGTTGTGAAATATTCGCGATGCGCACAGCTGCGCGTTACAAATGAATAACTGTTCACATCTTTAAATCTATTTTTAGAAAATCCCGTTAGATATATAGAAAAATTTAGTTTGCCATAAAGAAGCTTGGACATTTTAGAGGCGACTTGTTTACTTTTCGTACATTTTTGCCGTTATCAATTTTTTTATTTTTGGCCTATGGGAGCAACCACTGTGCAATGTATTGATGATTTTTATACCCTTGCAGAGGATATTATAATTTTGTCCAAAAGTGTGCAACGCAGTGAGGGAGACATCTCCGACCCTATAAAGTATATATATTCTTGATCAGGATAACCTACTGAGTTGATATGAGCATGTCCGTCTGTCAGTCTGTCTGTCTGTTCCCACGCGAATTAGTCTCTCAGTGTTAAAGCTACCGTCTTGGAACTTTGCACACACCCTTCTTTCCTTTGCACGCAGTGCAAATCGGAAGTGGTATAACTTCGGTGGTTTTTTTTTTTTTTTTTACCGGTCTTTCAGAATTTGGAAATGGCTTGTGCATCAATAAGAGCATCAGCTAGCATTCCTGTATTCATCATAAAGCTTAGAGGCCCCGACGACCGAGGGGCGCTCAAGAAACGATTTGTTAGAATATATTAAGCTATTTGTTTATTATTAAGCTAGGAGGAGTTAGTAAGAAAATTTAAAATTCTATATTTTAAGTTTGAGGGACAGGAAAGAGATGTTATAGCGTAGAGACCATTGTAGTTCGAACATAATACCCTAAAAGGGTCATGCAGTGCATATGTCGAACTACAACGGCTAAGGAACAGAGGACTAAAGTTTCGAGTCCTTCTATTAGGAATATTACATTTTAAGCGTTTTAGTAAATGCTGGCTATCTTAGAGAACTTAGAGATGCCTCTGTAGTTGCCAGCCTCGGACTTTTTCCCTTTTTTATGTAGGGGAATTATAAATGATTCCTTCCACTTAAGGGGAAAAATCGAGGTTTCCAAAGATAAGTTGAAAAGTCTTAGAAGAGGTTTGCACAGAGCCCTGGCGCAGTATTTTAGCACACAGCCTGGAACTCCGTCGGGGCCTGGCGAATAAATGGGTTTTACCCTTAAAAGACCAGATAATAAGTTGTTCTCAGAAAAAAACGGACAGAAAATAAGATTTGCTGCTTGAATGTTATATGCGTAAGGCTGATCAGTCAATTTAGGAGGAGAATAAGTTGTTTGAAAAAATTCTGCGAATAGATCGGCAATGGCCTGATCCGAATTCGCAGAAGAATTTTCAAACGTAAGCAGGGGTGAAAAAGATACGTGTTTACGTGTTTATGAAGGACAAAATTATAAAACTGCTTTGGATCCTGAGTAAATTGTATCCGGCAGCGGTCAATATAATTCCTATAACATTCAGCGTTATGCACGGTAAAATTCGACCGAGCTAGTAGGTATCTTGAGAAATCAACACTACTGCAGGTTTTTTTATATTTAAGTAAAAGCTTATTTTTTTGATTTTTTAAGTTAGTAAGGCACCTTGTAAACCAAGGAGGATTTGTTGAAGCGGACGGATATTTCCAAGGCACACATGAGTGTTAAGAGGAGCCCCAAATAATAAGGTCGTACTCCAATGAGTTCCGTTTCAAAACTGATTTTATTCTGTACAATTCTCTTATAAGTAAGATACATGAAAATCTTAAAACTATTTAAAACTACTTGTCAACGCACTGCACGCTGACCTGCTATGCGACCCTTTCTCCGGTGCGATAAGCGCACCACTTATGTATTTGTTTGTGTTAGGCTGCAGGGGATCGGTTTTGAACCATGTGTTTGACTCATATTTCATGGGTCCGATCCCTTGAAACTCTAACTTAAGAATTTCTATACAAAATAGTGTTCAATGCTTGAACATTCTGGAAAGGGCCACAAAAAGGCGTAAATTTGATGTGTTTTTGATTAATATTTTTTGAATAAATTTGATGTTAATTTAACCATTTCTTCGATTATAATTTTTAGTGGACTGTATAATATCTATTTTTGATCTTGTATTTTGTTAATACATATTTTTTCTTTGAATAATATGTGAAAGAATTATTTAATTTGAATTTTAAATATTTTAATTATTTTAAAATTATTTAATTTTTTATTTTTTATGTTTAACCTAATGTTTGAACATCCTACAAGGGGCCATAAAAGTGCCTTAGTATATATTTTACTTTTCATTTTGATATACTTTGAGAAATTAATTTTTTCTTCGATTTAGTGGACTGTAATATTAAAATTTTTGTTTTACTAAGGGCTAATTTGATAATTTATATCTTTTTACCGATTTTTTTTTTATCATTATTTGTTTTTAAATTGTAAATATATATATTTTTTTTAATTTTTACCATACTATACAGTTGTTAAATTTTCTTTTTTGATGCGTGTTCCTCCTGCAGATGATGTAAAAGGATCCGCCCTTGATGCTGCTGATGGTGTAGCTTGTTGTTTTTTCTGCCGCTGATGTTGTTGTTCTTCTATTCGGTGGTCCTGCCGCAGACGTTGGATCCGCCGTATAAAATGCCAAAGACTTTGGCTGTCGTTGTTCCCAGGAACCCGACTTTTTATTTTTGCTCGATATTTGGCCTCGAACACGCCGTATATTATTTTCAATATTTATGAATTTCCGGTGTTGTTCCGGAAAAACTTATTTTTTTTTTAATTGAAATCTTATTTTTGATTTCCCACAAACTGTGATCAGGATCTTTCCCTCCACAAGTTGTGTTTTTAACTCCTTGCGCCGTATCGCTTTGGAGATCCGATGGCTAATTTCCAGCCCAAAGATTTTTCATAAATATTCCGATGTAAGGCCTCGGACAGTCCTGCGCTAAACAAAAAACGCACTTATTGCTCGATGGCAATTCTCAATCTCTGTGTCCCTTACCACTTGGGGGGAAACGACAGAGGACTACGATTTTACACTGAGCTCTTTTATGCCCAGTTCGCAGCCATCTTAGCTACCTTTGACTGACTGTGTCAATGCACATCTAGCCACTATTTAGGTGCCAATTTCAATAGGAGCCGCAAAATACGGTTGAGAATACTCCTTGAGCCCTTTTTTTTTTTGACTCATATTTTTTTTTTTAATTTATGCTCATTGGCATTTATATAATTTTATACCCTGTGTTCCTTACCTCTTGGGGGGAAACAACAGGGGACTACGGTTTTTAAACTGGGCTCTTTTTTACCCAGATCGCAGCCTTATTTTTTTGCTACCTTGGGCTGAGAATTTTTATTTTTCTACAGCCACTTATAGGTGCCAGTTTAAAACCTGAATCTCTTACCACAGGGGGGAAAACGTCAGGCTGCCTCGAAGGACCAAATGTTAAGAGGAGCCCCAAAATACGGGTCTTACTCCAATGAGCTCCTTTTGGAAACTCTTTCTGTGTCCCTTACCACTTGGGGGGAAACAACAGAAAATCCGGCTCGAAGGACCAAATGTTAAGAGGAGCCCCAAATAATAAGGTGTTACTCCAATGAGCTCCTTCTGGAAAACTCTTTCTGTGTCCCTTACCACTTGGGGGGAAACAACAGAAAATCCGGCTCGAAGGACCAAATGTTAAGAGGAGCCCCAAAATACGGGTCTTACTCCAATGAGCTCCTTTTGGAAACTCTTTTTCTGTGTCCGTTACCACTTGGGGGGAAACAACAGAAAATCCGGCTCGAAGGACCAAATGTTAAGAGGAGCCCCAAATAATAAGGTCGTACTCCAATGAGTTCCGTTTCAAAACTGATTTTATTCTGTACAATTCTCTTATATGTAAGATACATGAAAATCTTAAAACTATTTAAAACTACTTGTCAACGCACTGCACGCTGACCTGCTATGCGACCCTTTCTCCGGTGGGATAAGCGCACCACTTATGTATTTGTTTGTGTTAGGCTGCAGGGGATCGGTTTTGAACCATGTGTTTGACTCATATTTCATGGGTCCGATCCCTTGAAACTCTAACTTAAGAATTTCTATACAAAATAGTGTTCAATGCTTGAACATATGAGTCAAAAAATTTATTTAAAGTAAAAAAAAATTTTTCTAAAGTGACATTAAGATCAGTGCACGCCAGAATATCAGACCAGTCAAAAGTCTCGATAATGGCTTTGTATTAGGCTTCCCCTCCCCACCCACCCCTTCTCTTTTTTCGGGTCTGGGGGAGATGGGGTAAGTTGTTTCTCATTGGCAGGAGAGATTTTTTCTCAACAAATCGGCCGTGCATTATTTTTCATCGGTTGCACCCCTTTAAGACTGGCGCGGCGACATAGGCGCAGGTATTGACATTGGAGGCATTGCCATTGCCATTGTAAAGTTTCACATGAGTAATGCAGGGAGGAGTAAATTGGCTAGGTTTCTCCACCCGTAAGATAATGGGATATAGACCCGGTTTAACCTTATGATTTTTGGAGTCACATAAGTTTGTGAGTCGACTACTGGCGACCGTTTTAAGTTTTTTTTTTTTTTTTTTTTTTAAAAGCCGACCTAGCGAATTTCTAACATGATTGATCTGACCTAGGGACATGTCAAACATGCCCGCGGTGAAGTCATGGTAAGTTATAAGGGACAAAGATGGTGAGTTGTCAACGTTGGACCACTTTAATTCTGGGATATTAAAGTCGCCCACCGCTACGAGTTGGTCACGATCCGTCATAAGATTAGAGACGTATCGAATGGCGGAGAAATGCTGCCAATATGTAGGCGGTTCAGACATAGGAGGTATATATGAACATGTAATGTATAAAGCTTTTACGGACATAGTGATTTTAACGCAAATAAATTCTACCTCCAAACTCTTGGGATTTCACCTCTTCAGAAGCAAGAGTAGAGTCTACCGAAATGAGGACTCCACCTCCTCTTCGCTGAGATCGATCCCGTCTAAAAGTGGTGTACTTACTTGGAAAAACTTCGGAGCTAAAGATCTCCGGATTTAACCAGGTTTCTGTAAATGCTATTATATGGGATGCAAAGAAAGAGCTATCAGAATATAGCTTGGGGAGTTTGCTACGTAGCCCCCTAGTATTCTGATAGGTAAGAGTTAGTGAGGAAACTAGTTTTTTGGGTTAGTAGCCAAAGAAGAGGTGGAGGGTTGGACAGTGGTTTCGATATTGGGAAGTCTCACTCACACGGGTTTTTGAACTTTTTTCTTAACGGAACTAGGCTGATGTTTTTGGACGAAAAGATTCTCTGGCCAAAAACTGGGAGAACAAATCGTCTTGAACATGAGCGCGGGCACACGAATCTTAAAAGAAGACGTGCGCCTAGAAAGCTAGAAAATTCGGATTCGGTACGAATGCTATTTTTGGCAAAATAATACAACATGCCGAATTTCATAAGGATCAGCCGACTATATCCTATAGCTGCCATATAACTGAACAATCGGAAATTACCCAACTTTCGTGTTTTTGAAGATAGAAAGTTGGAACTTCGTACAGATTCTATTTTTGGTCAGTTAATACAACCTACCAAATTGCATAACGATCGGCCGACTATATCTTATAGCTGCCATATAACTGAACGATCAGAAATGGTATTTGGTAAAAATACCAACTTTGGTATTTTTGAAGATGGAAGCTTGGTACTTTGTTTTAGATTTTCTTATTGTAATAAATTGGTTATATTATTATATTCCCATAAGGATCGGCCAATTTAATCCAATGTTTGCGATGTATATCCGGTTTTAACTGCATGGGTATATCAATTTCGGCTCCGCCCGAAGTTAGCTTTCCTTTCTTGTTTGCATTGGTATTGGAGTTTGCTCTGCCCTATGTTGAGCTTGAGCACCTCTGCCATATACGGTCCCAGCTTGTATAGTAGGTTCTTCTTCTTCAATGGTTTTCCTTGTAAAATTAACCGTATCTCCGTCTGGTAGTACTCCGCCTGAGCGTACGACCACAGAAGACTCTCCGCGACCCTGGTATCTTCTTGTGATGATTTTCGATGTCCGATCGTTAAAGAATCTTGGCCTTCCATCGCCTCATACACCATAGCGTTCTCGCGGTACTCCATAGCAGATGGGTCCAGGATGAAAACCGCTCGGAGTCTATGAGGGTCACATACGCCGATGAATTGCGCCTTCAATTCCATTCCTGATTTGTCTCCGTTTACCGCCTCTTTCAGCGGCCAAAATTGCCTCTCTTGCCAAAGAAATGTCGGCCTGTTCAACCAACGACTTTCTCGGTTGAAATCCGGTGCTTTGTTCCACTTAGTGGCGTCATCTGCCAGGTTCTCGGAGGACGGTATCCAGCGCCAATCTTTGATGCTAGTTCCGTCTAAAATCTCGTTCACACGGAATGCTACAACTGGTCCGATGGCATCCAACTCATGACGGTCCTCGAGTCGGTCCAGAATGTCTGTGTGCTTAGCTTTGCGCCGAGTGAGGGCTCCAGAGTGAGGGCTCCAAGCACTGCTCCACATGAACTTAAGCCGGTTGTTATGGAATGCGGTCTTAGTGGGGCTACCTTGGTTTTGCTGCCCAGTAGACGGCAGTGGATACCTGCCTCGTTTTGAAATATTAGAAAACTCACGGCGGCAAATCCATTCTCACTTGCGACTACGAAGGTGTGCATCTCCACTTCTGAATCCATCAGCGACTCCTTCATGTGTCATCGTGGGATAGTCATTTGCTCAACGTCCGTGATATACCGAAGCCATCGATTCCATTTATTCATTCTGCCTCAGGTTCACCTGGGATGAACGAACGATGAGCGTAAGAAAGAGAGTAAGAACTCTCTCTGGGGCCTGCTGGGGTCTGTCGCAAGAAATTTTTCGTCTATTTTCGTTGTTTGAAATGGGTTGTCTATATGCTGTATGGTTATATCCAACGACTGTGACGGACGATCAAGAGACTTGCCCGATTGAATGTCGCGGAGATCATATAGCTTCGTTTGGCCAATGCCGGAGATCCTTAAGTGTAGTCTACCGAGGTGTCCTCATACCGGTGCATGCCGGCAGTATACTGCATACATAGAGGCTACTGTTGTCCGTTCACTCCAAGGTCTTCTAGCAACGGGGAGTCGATCAAGGTTAGAGATGACCCGTCGTCGATGAAGGCATACGTGTTGACTTGCCTAGCATTTCCATACAGTCACTGGCCATACCCTGAATAGCATTTCCACACCGTCTTGTTGGTGTGCATGGCACCTGGCTTCGACGGTATCCGCGGTGTAACAAGGGGTGATGGCGTTCTAGGCATCTATTCCGCAAGGATTGGCGAGCCGCATCTTTCCACTTTGTGGCTTTGGAAATATCTCCAGCACAAACCACATCGTCGAATAGCATTCCAGCTATCACGGGTCGTCATTTTTAGGAATGCTGGGCACTCCTGCAGGGTTCTTAAATTGTGGGTATACAGCCGTCATCCTTGGCGCATAGTGTGTGTATGTACAGTGCCCCTTCTCTCCGTCATTGACGACGAGCTTGGAACTATCACATTTCTCGCTCCTTCTGCCATCTGCGATAGCCACGTTCTAAACTCTGCCAAAACTTTTACACCATCGATGGCAACTTGCTCACTAGCTCCTGCGTTGTTTAAGGGTTGTTTAAGTACTGGTCCAACTTGGAGGCTTTCATCGTAGCGCAAACATTTGACACCTTCACCGAGAAGTCAACCAGCATTTCAAGCTTATTCTCCCTCACTTGGGTAAATTGTTTAACCTTTGTCAATGATAATTTCGGGTCGCCCAAATCGCATTCTCAGCGTGGCTATTATCTCCGGAATACATTCCGTATGCAGCATTAGACTTTGAACCTTCCAACGTATTCCGAAGCTGCATCGGATTCTCGGCATCCGTGAATCCGCATAGCTCCGTGGTCTGTTCATACGTTGCGATGAACAAGGGCCCGTCCTCCGGCCTTCCGGAAAACTTCACCTATTCAGCCACGCTAGTCCTCCTCGCTGTCAATTGTTTGTGAGATGGTCTGCCCATAGATTTAATGACCTTAGCGGCTGAGTTGTCCTCCCCACTAGTAGAGAAGAACCAGGGGGGCCCAGCGTGAGCTCTCTGCGTACTGCCGTTTCCTTCCACAACGGCAACTTCACCAATTGTTTCCGTTCCAGCATTCTGGTACCGTGTACTGGATGCTCCAGGCATCTTCTCTGCGCGGCCAGTATCCGACAGCATCTCCCTTGGGAGCTTGAAAATGAGCGCCTTTCGCCTATCTGATCTCTCGACAGCTGATCTTCTTCCTCCAACAACCTCAGCTCCGTCTGCAGGTCCTGCGCTTCCCTCGAGGCAACGTTGATGTCATTAGTTCTGGTCGCCATCTGAGTAACTTTTGTAGTTGTCCCCAGCCGTCAGGCTGGTCAGCTTTTCTGTCCTGATCAACGTGGAGTTCTGTGCATGGACGTCTACGTCACACTCTGGACAGATCTATCCTACGCCGCCATCCTCTAGAGCATTACACTTAGGATGGCACATGCTCACGTAGTCGGCGACGATACAGCCAACGGTAACGTGCTAGTCCTGCACTTCACAAAGGAAGCATGTTGCCACCAATCTTGCCTCTCCACCGGATCCGGTAGGCATCTCCATATTGATTTCGCACTCTGATTGAAGTATTCTCCAAGAATACATCGGAAAAGAATTTAAAGAAATGTTGTGGGTCTTCGAAGTTTATAGCGCCGCCCCAGTATAGACACCCGTGTAGATGATGATAATCGTTTATGTATTCGTTTTCTTCATTCATAACAGGGCAGCAAGGGCTATCAGTGGTACAGTGGTCAAAGTAAAAATGAAAGCTTAGGCACATAGTTACCGGCTGACTTAGCAGAGTTTCAACACCCGCTTAACCTATCGGTTCTGCAACTTCGGCGATACCGGATGCCGCGGGAGCAGTTTTACTATTTATCGTAACAGTCAGATATAGTATATAATTGGCCGATCTTTATGAAATTCGCAAGGTCGGATAATTTTGAAAATATAAAATCCATACAATCCGAAATATAAAAACCGCAAAGTTATGTTATTCCCGGAAAAAAAGGGTGTGTGCCTTGTCTGAAGTGGATAGCTTTAAAACTGAGAAACTAGTTCGCGTAGAAACAGACAGATGGACATGTTGATATAAGCTTAGGCGTTGATCTTAGAACTTAGTGTAGGAAATTCTGTCGAAGGGCTGCCGGCACACTGACAGTGTGAGCACATTAAAATTTTTTAGAAGCTCTCATTTGTTCTCATTTTGACAGCCCAAACTTAAAAACCAAAATGTTTCCACTGAGAAAAATGATCTCAGAAATTGGATTAGAAAAAGTTTTCTCCATAGAAAATATAGATAGGGAAGCGTAGTTTTTCATTTGTTTAAGAATTGTTGCTAGCAAAGCTTTCTTTAAAATAAAATACACTATTTTAGTGCCCATTCCAACTTTTGAATTAACGATAAATGAAATAAAACAAGAAAGGAAAGCTAACTTCGGGTGGAGCCGAAGTTGATATACCCTTGCAGTTAAAACCGGATATATATATCGCAAAAATCGGATTTCGTGGATTCGGATTATTATCGGATTCGGATTGTTACAATACAAAATCTTAAAAAAAAGCTTTAAGCTTCTATATTCATCGAAAATACAAAAGTTGGCTGATCCAAAATCCGAACTCCTTAACTCAGAAACACAAGAATTTTCGATCAATCAGTTATATGGCAGCTATAGGATATAGTCGGACGATTTTTATAAAATTTGGTGGGTCGTATTTTTTTGCCAAAAGTAGAACCAAACTTAAAAAAAAAAAAGAAATTATAGAATTTCCGATCAATCAGTTATATGGCAGCTATAGGATATACATAGTCGGCCGTTCCGACTTCTATACTGCGTGCAAAGGAAATAAGGGTGTGTGCAAAGTTTCAAGTCAATAGCATTAAAACTGAGAGACTAGTTTGCGGAGAAACAGACAAGTGTTTGTTGAACTTAAAACATCCGCCATTTTGTTATTTTTGAATAAATCAATTTTGTCCATAGCCATTGTGATACAGAATAAGAATTCGATTGAATTTTTCATTTTTGATGATTCGATTTTAAAATATTATAAAGGCCATTTGCAAATCAAATTTCAGCCGCCAAAAAAAATACATATTTTTGCCATTGCATATTTCCATTACCATTTTCTTCATACGAATAAAAATTAAAAAAATTAGGAACCTGGTCTTAAAGGAGGTGTAAACGGTAACAGCAAATTGCTTTAGCGCCAGAGAGATGATTGCAAACTTGAATTACACAAAAAACAGTTTTAGCAAAAACTTCAACAAAAATAAAAGCAATGGAAACAACGCAACTAGAATTATACCAAAATTAAACGGTACTTCATACTTCCTAATTATCAGGTATTTTGAGCTACGCTATTCAAACTTATATTGTATGTTTAATTTATTATTTTTGTATGTTATATTATAAACTAAAAAATGTTATTTATGTATATGCATACTTCTATACATTTAAATGTATTTACTGTATGCAAAAGCTTTTAAAAGTTTCAAACATTCGGAGATGAATTTTAGGACTAAAGCTTCGAAAGCTAGCATCTAAAGCTCTATACTTTAGTTTAAGCTAAGCTAAAATATGTCGCTCCTTTAGTCAGTGTTCGAATATGGGAATGAAAACTCTTTTATAGTGCAAATACACAAAAGTAACAATACTTAAAGTGTTACCAAAAAAAAATAAATTTAATATACATATGTACGTTTGCAAGTTTTTTTCATATCTTTGATGTTAAATTAAAAACATGTATTCATTGTAAGACTTCGTTTTTTTTAATATTATGTATGTGTATTTTCTTATGTATATTTATATACATTTATAGTATAAATACATATGTATGTATGTAAATTTGTTTGGTTTATTTATACGCTAGCACCCTTTGAGGTTTGCGAGTTGTGCGTAGGTTAATATTACAGTTTTTACTTTGTATTCTAATCTATACCCTACATAAGTATGAATATTTGTACATATATTTAGCTGTGTATATAAGTTCATATAAAAATACGAACTTGTTGTTTGAACCATTTGAACTGCGAGCAAAATCAGAACTTATTATTGTCGCTATCAGAACAACGCGTTTCGTTGCCATTAGCTAAAGTAAAGTTCCAGTAAGTTAAAAATGAAAGCTATGGTTATAATTTAAAGTCAAAGCAATATATAGGATTTTATATAAACATTTTAGATTTAGTTCTGGAAAACTACTCAATACGAGCGCTAGCTTTGATAAGGACGTTTTTTACATGCACTCTTGTTACGACATATGTATTTATGTGTGTTTGTTTATTTGCGTTGCTACACTTTTACATCAATTTGTATATATTTTAATACCCTTGCAGAGAGTACCCTTGATCAGGATCACCTTTAGAGTTGATAGAATCATGTCGGTCTGTTTCAAAGCGAATGTGAAACAAAAATATTGAAAAATGCACAAATATTAGTACGTCAAGGAGTTAGTAGCCTTTTTTTTGTTTATTTATTTATTTACAATCTGTCTATTAAAACAATAAGTAAATTTTATAAAGAATGTTAACAGAAATAGCTGTTTTCCAATAAGCCCTACTATTATATACTACATATTTACAGTATTTTGAATTTATCTATCGGGAAGATCGAGAATATGGTATCTTTTCAATCTTTTGTAAGCTATTGTCCAGTAGATTTAAGGCTAAATTATTTTCGTGATTGTAGAATCTGTCGATGTATGTATTTCTTACTAATTTTAATTATTTCTTCTTTTACGGTTGGGATGTTGAGATCTTTATGAATGTTTGCATTAGATACGTATAATGGAGCATTGACAATTTGTCTCAAAGTTTTGGGTTGGTAACGCTGAAGAATTGTAATATTCGAGTTGCTAGCAGTTCCCCAGAGCTGTATCGCGTAGGTCCAGACGGGCTTTAGTATGGCTTTGTAGAGGCGGATTTTGTTTTCCAGAGTAGTTTCTGATGTTCGTCTTAACATTTATTGTTTGGACATTTTTAGTGTTTTAAGTCTGAGCTGATGACATTTTGCTTTGATATGATTTTTCCATGTTAATCTGCGGTCGAGATGCAACCCGAGATACTTTACACATGTAGTTTGTGGAATTGGTGAGCTGTGAGGTGCAACATTTGGGGAGATTCCTGGTCTTAATGAAAAAGTGATTTGGACTGATTTAAGGGAGTTGATTCTAATTTTCCATCGAAGAAACCAGTCTTCAATTAGGCATAGCTCAGCTGCAGGAGTTCGGATGCTTCATTTTTGGATATGCTTGTGGCCAAAACAGCTATATCATCAGCATCCCAGCCAACCAGCGGAGTCCGCACGGTGCTCCGTTAGGACTCCCTGTGCGGAGCGCAAAGCCTCCTAGGGACGCTCCTAAAAGTGTCCGTAAGAGCATGTTTTTGGGAGAAAAGTGCCATTTCAAAATATATGAAAACAGTGTGCCCTGCGGACTCCTAGAATGAGTAATTTCGGAGTCCCAGAATGCTCCCTTAGATAAACCGCAGGGACTCCGTGCGGACTCCTTTCTTTGCTACCAATTATTAAGAAAAGGAGTCCTAAAATCATCCGAAGATAACCTAGGCGGAGTACTTTGGGATTGTGTTTCTGCACCTAAAATGCTCCGTAGAGGAGTCCTTCTTTGTGCACCTAAAATACTCCGTAGAGGAGTCCCTACGGTTTCTCAAAATGCTCCCAGCTTATATAGGAATGATAAGTAATTCAATTAGTAATGTAAATGTTCAACATATTTTTAATTAAACTACATTTTGTTACATTTTTTTGTTAAGTTTATTTAAATTCCGTTCTTTTGCCGTCTGAAACCATTTTGCGCTGGCTCGACCAAATTCTTTGTTTGCTCCTACAAATTTTATGTTGAAGGCTCCCATAAATGCGTTGGTAATTGCCATCACATCAATAGCTTTCTTTTTCGGTGTCCCTTTCCAGGAGTAATGCGATGCGACGTCGTCATTCAAAATTTTGCGCCATATTATTCGAATAAATTTTGACGGATCGCTTGCCTCTTGCCGGATAATTTCATTTTGAAGTCTGTCGCTAAGCTCAGGCGATTTTTTTAATTCTTCCTCGAGCTAGAGTGCGTGCGAGAGTGCATTTTTTTATTATCATCTTCGAGCTTTTCAACTCGATGGGTTAAGTCTGAAAGAAATGAAGTTCATAAGTTATATTTTTTTTAATAAATAAGTTTTTTAAACAAAGTGAAGCAAACCTTTTAATGTGTTTTTAATTTCGATGGTATTTTTTAAAATTTCTTGCAGCAAATCTGTAAAAGGGAACCATTTCACATACTATATTATTTAAATTTTAATTAATACCATTAACTATCTTCAAGTCTCGTCGAGTTACTATTGGGTTCCAAACTTCTATGAGAATCATTTAATGGCATATTCTCTTGGTCATCTTAAAAGCAATAAATGGTAATTATGGATTATAAGTACCATATAATATAATATATATGATACACTTACCATTGAATTTCGATGTTGTGGGTAATTTATTTGACATGATGTTGTCCTCATCAGTGTCGTACATAAAAAGTTCGGAGAATTTATTCATGATGATGAATTACTGCAGCAAAAATAAGTAACCTATTGTTGCTAAGGGGTAATATTTTTTTTTCAATTTTTTAAACGCTATGTGTACAATTTTCGTCCCTTAACATAAGTGACTGTGAACAAAATAAATGTACCAAACTGGTCTTTAATGGCTCGTAAAAAAAATCTTCTAGATTTAATACTTGGTTTGACTGAACAACTAAGCAGTTTGTTCCTTGCTCGATTAATTTTATTTTAAAAATGTGTGATCCCACCATATAAAAATTATTAGGAAAATGTATAGAATAGAAAAGTGTATTTGCCTGAATTGAAATTATATTACCACGCGAATCTTTTTTTAAAAAAGAACTGAAAAGTTGTGTTCTCTTTGGACAGTTAACGCCCATTTCAACAATGCCATTATAAATTTGGCTGCTTACGTTTGTTCCGTTTTTAACCATTTGTTTCACTTTATATAAGAAGCTCTCAAATTTAAATGCGCTAAAAGAATCTAATGTATCTCTATATAAAAGAACCTCGTCAGAGAGATTCTTTTATATAGAGACTGTAATGAGTGGTCAATAAATCCACAAAGCTGTAAAGCAGTGCTTTGGCACACGCATTTTTCGAAATACAATATTCTGGACTAAGAAGTATACGAATGCCAACGCTTAACTGCAGAAATTGTTCATAACGTGCCTTTGTCAATACATTTCTAAGTACCACTGGACCGGTGTACAAAAGAAATAGCCGAAATTCAGTCGCTTTCCATCGCTCTAGTTCAGAAGTATTTCTGGGTTTCCTGTTAAACTCTTTTCCCATGCTATTTTTCAATGATAATAAGTTTTCATTGAGAAGGACTATTTTTTCTGTTGTGAGAGAATAGTCTTGACCTTTTTCTTTTAGCCATGCCACCATCAATGTTTTTACTATACCAAGACAAACTACATGCATATAGTCCAACGCGAATGTGTAAACTATATTTATTGGCAACTCTTCAATTTTTAATGCGCCATTAATCTTGTGATAGTTTGTGTTTTTTTTTTGCTCGAAATTCCTCGTCAGTACGTAACGGCGATATTTCAGGCTTGAAAATAATTCTATTCTTGTAAGCTTCACCCCGCTGGTGACACTTAACGCAACTGAAATAACCGGAATGACCTTTGACACCAAGCATATACGAACGCGCCGGTGCATCACAAATGAATGCTCTTATTTGCACTTAAAAATTTTCCGATTTATAAGTAAACCCATTTTGAAATAGTTCTTTCATTTCCGAAACGAAGTCTGAAACAAAGTCATCAACGTTTGGAGGCTTGCTATCACCCACAAAAGCACCCGCAACAAGCACTGGGGAAGTATTGTTCACATTAATTAAAATAGGCCACACTTGCTGCTTTGAACTTTTATATAAAGGTAGTCCATCTACATTGACATTAAGCCTTATGGTTTTTTTTTGGAAATGTATTTTTTTCAAAGAAATCTGTTAAGCAATCATTGACACCGTAATGAAAATAACTTCCACTTCCCATCACAACTCTAGGCACTTGCCTTGGAGTTTTTTTAAGGGATCGATAGTCGGCACTTAACTCACAGCCATAGCGACGTAAAATTTGTAAAAGCCCATTAATGGCAGATCCTGAAATATTAAATAATATTGACCACTCAGCTAACTCTTCCTTTAGTTTTGACGAGAATCCGTTTGACTCGCAATCGTCTACTCTTTCGTACTCCTCATCTTCTGCGCCCGAGCTATCGCTGAAATTTACCCCTTCAGCACTTTCTATGGTGAAAACGGGGTCTGAGACAATATTATTTGTCAATAAATACCCGCTTGCTTCAATGATTGTTTCATTTCGAACGTTGCTGTTGTCAGTTAACGAAGCTATAATCCTATTAGATGGTTTTTCTACGAGTCTTCGTTTGGACATTTTAACAATTTGTGTAAACACAAAACAATCAATAAATTTTAAAAACGCACGCACCACGTGGAATCGAAAATTTGCACTGACTAACTTGCATAAAAGAAGAACAAAACGCACAAAAAGAAAAGAAAACAAAACGCACGGAAAATTGCACGAGAAACAGATGAAAAATAGAAGAGCAGCAAAGAAAAGCTCCGAAAACGCTCCGTGACGGTGCGACTTTAGGAGCCCTTTTTATTCTTTGCTTCGGAGGGCTCCGCAAACACTCCGAAAAGGTGCTACTTTGGGAGTCTCGTTTCTATCCTTCTTCGGTGAGCTCCGCAATCGCTCTGAAGAGGTGCTACATTGGGACTCCTTTTTCGCTCCATTTTCGGAGCGCTCCGGAAACACACCTTTGCGGTATAAATTTGGGAGTCCGTTAACACTCCTAGTTCGGAGCGCTCCGCATATGGTTGGCTGGGATATGTTGCAACAGTGCATGTGTTTGTACCTGGCACACACTGGCACACACAGGGCCCCAGTACGCTTCCTTGTGGGACGCCAGCGTCGCATTAGCGATTTAGTGCTGATGAGTCGTTTTTCTGCTGCACGTAAAAGCATCTATTAGTCAGATATGACTTGATTAATAAGTAGTATGGAGCAGGTAGCCAGTTCTTTATCTTGAACAATAAACCATTGTGCCAGGCTTGATCGAACGCTTGTTGTACATCAAGAAATGCAGCAGTGCAGTATTTTTTGTTTTCGAATGCGGATACTATTTCATTAATGACCCTGTGACATTGCTCCAAATTGATATTTGGGAATGATGGAAAGTTGGTCCAAAACTGGCAACATTCTCTTCTTCCCTTCAACATTCGGTCTGTTTCAACGCGAATGTGAAACAAAAATATGGCAAAATGCACGAATATTAGTACGTAAAGGAGTTAGTAGGCTTTTAAAATATTATTCCAAAATGAGCAAAAAGTACACACATTTTTACCCTTTATGTATTTATGTCTTTTATTAAAATAGTTTTGATGCCTTAAAAGCGTTCTTTTATTAATATAACCTTGCAGAGGGTATTATTATTTTGGTCAAAAGTGTGCAACGCAGTGAAGAAGACATGTCCGACCCTATAAAGTATATATATTCTTGATCAGGACCACCTCCTGAGTTTATATGAGCATGTCCGTCTGTCCGTCTGTCTGTCTGTTTCTCCGTGAACTAGTCTCTCAGTTTTAAAGCTATCATCTTGAAACATACCCTTCTTTCCTTCGCACGCAGTATATAAGTCGGAACGGCCGGGATCGGCCCACTATATCCTATAACTGCCATACAAAAGATTGATCGGAAATAGTGTTTTGAGTTAGAAAGAATTCGGATTTCGTATGAATGCTTTATTTGGCAAAATAATACGACATACCAAATTTTATAAGGATCGCCCGACTATATCCTATAGCGGTCATATAACTAAAAGATCAGAAATGACACAACTTTCGTGTTTTTGAAGTTAGATAGGAACTTCCAACAGACCCTTTTATTGTCAATTATTCCGACCTACCGAATATTTTAAGGATCGGCAGTCTATATTCTATAGCTGCCATATACTGCGTAACTGGTAAAAATACCATATACTAGTGCAAAATAATGAGGGGGGTGTTCAAAGTTTCAAGTCGATAGCTTTAAAAATGAGAGACTAGTTTGCATAGAAACAAACAGGAGGAGATGTGTCCTTTACAGCATTGCACACTTTTGACCAAAATTATAAAACCCTTTGCAAGGGTATAAAAATACATGGAAAATAACTATTTTTTTTTAACTTGAACAAAATACTTTAGCTTTATAATTGGCTCCAACGATTTCAATTCACAAACAAGGGCTTACTTTTGAAGATAGCCCTTGAGATAATGATGACACGCAGTATGTGTGTCGGAAAAACATTGACTTATCGGAAATGCCAAATTTGGTTTCTTTTAAGTTCGAGTTTTGGGACGAAAAAATTTAATAAGGATCGGGTGACGGCACAATTTTGGAGTTTTTGAGGGAGGGTATTATTAGAGGGTATTGCAGAGGGTATTATTATTTTGGTCAAAAGTGTGCAACGCAGTGAAGAAGACATGTCCGAACCTATAAAGTATATATATTCTTGATCAGGACCACCTCCTGAGTTTATATGAGCATGTCCGTCTGTCCGTCTGTCTGTCTGTTTCTCCGTGAACTAGTCTCTCAGTTTTAAAGCTATCATCTTGAAACATACCCTTCTTTCCTTCGCACGCAGTATATAAGTCGGAACGGCCGGGATCGGCCCACTATATCCTATAACTGCCATACAAAAGATTGATCGGAAATAGTGTTTTGAGTTAGAAAGAATTCGGATTTCGTATGAATGCTTTATTTGGCAAAATAATACGACATACCAAATTTTATAAGGATCGCCCGACTATATCCTATAGCGGTCATATAACTAAAAGATCAGAAATGACACAACTTTCGTGTTTTTGAAGTTAGATAGGAACTTCCAACAGACCCTTTTATTGTCAATTATTCCGACCTACCGAATATTTTAAGGATCGGCAGTCTATATTCTATAGCTGCCATATACTGCGTAACTGGTAAAAATACCATATACTAGTGCAAAATAATGAGGGGGGTGTTCAAAGTTTCAAGTCGATAGCTTTAAAAATGAGAGACTAGTTTGCATAGAAACAAACAGGAGGAGATGTTTCCTTTACAGCATTGCACACTTTTGACCAAAATTATAAAACCCTTTGCAAGGGTATAAAAATACATGGAAAATAACTATTTTTTTTTAACTTGAACAAAATACTTTAGCTTTATAATTGGCTCCAACGATTTCAATTCACAAACAAGGGCTTACTTTTGAAGATAGCCCTTGAGATAATGATGACACGCAGTATGTGTGTCGGAAAAACATTGACTTATCGGAAATGCCAAATTTGGTTTCTTTTAAGTTCGAGTTTTGGGACGAAAAAATTTAATAAGGATCGGGTGGCGGCACAATTTTGGAGTTTTTGAAGATTGGCATATACAAGCTTTGATACTTACAATATATTTTCTTATAAGATACACATGCATACTTAACAACAAGAGTATATAAACTTCGGCTCCCCCAAGCTATTTTTCCTTTTTTGTTTCATATTTGTTTTAATTTTTGGTATTTTTAGAAAGTTTTGTAGTTTGTATGTGTACATTTACATACTACTTTTGTACATGAAAAATAACTAATTTGGAATCAAAAAAAATACGTGTGTATAAATATTTCCAAATATAAAGTAAAAAGAAAAAATGTACATTATTTCAAACCCCTTTTAGTTTTTTTTTTAATATTACCCAACAAAATGAGTATTTTAATTCTCGGCATTTTGTTTTTCCTCATGTATATTTATAGAAAATATGGATTTAAATTCAGTTCTATTTTAGTTTTTGGGTATAGAGGTTGTTCTGTATAGATACAAAATTATAAATAATTCAATGATTTTGAACTCTGTAACGGTAGTATTTTTACAATGCCTCGTTTGGAGTGTTCAGGCTCCAGGAGCTATTGGCAACAGAATTAATCATCATAAATTATCAACTAGTACCGGAGAACAAATTCCCAAAGAATTTTATTTTTCCATCGATAATTCAAACATATTTAAGTTAAATCTGCAACGTAAACTTCTACATTTCCTTGAAAATATTCAAAAAAATTTAACCATATCAACAGTGTTTAGTACTTCCCAAAATGATACTCCGAATGCTGCCAAATATATTCATAGGTTGCAAGAGTTAGCTATGTTTTTTAATGAAGCTTCCCAGTCAGTAGAAAATTTTTCCATTGAAAGTGAAAAATTTTTCGAGATCATAAAAATTACAAGTAATTTTTTATTGTTAAAATTACGACAAGTCCCAAAAGCTCAACCAACGCACGTAAAACTATTGTTAACCAATTATTTTTCGGAAATGGAGTTCTTTCATATTTTGTTTTCCGAAGTGGTCGACGAGGCTTTGGAATATACTACGACGATATTGCAGACCATACAGAAGCTTTTTTTTTCTTATGCTGATATTCAAAATGGTATTCTTAATAACTGGAAACTGAAGAGTGACCTGGGTTGCTGCAAATTGTATGCAGATTTCGTACATCATCATTCTGCAAGGATATTCAAGTGCGCTACTGCGGATAAACTGCAAATCGCTTTTGACATGTATTCTGTAACAAAGATAAACGCAAAATACATAGTAAAACAGCTTGAGTTTCGAATTCAGCGACTTTTAAATTGCATAAATTTTGGAAGTCTTAGCATAAGATGTCAGTTTCTTAATAACGCAGAAGGAGACTTTGAAAATCTATTTAATAAACTTAGTGAGCTTGAGCTTTATTTAAATATAAAAATAAAAAAAAGTGGTATTTCTGTTACCAAAATTCAAAATACACATGATAGTGTTAACAGAGAATTACAATTACCAACTCAAAATTCTATTCAGCAATCTTGCCTATTAAATAATTTTCCTTATAATCAAATGTCTAAGCAACTTAAAGAATGTTTTTACTTTTTTGATAGTCAATTAAAATAGTCCACATATAATCAAAATGATATCTAAGCATTGTGAATTGAAAAATAAAAAAAAAAACAATATTTCAGAACTAATTTTAAATAGTACCACTTAATTTTCACCGTTATATTATAACGTCATAACATAATATTATAAAATATATTAAAAATATAAAATATATAATTTATGGATATAGCTGCGTCGAATATAGATATGGGAACTTTTTACATTATCACTTTTTACTTTTTTCGTTTTCTCTCTTAAAATATGTACCAACCGGTACACGTATAGTACAAAGAAATTATCTAAAATACATGCAGCTGCATTTAAACGTGTTTAACAGAAGTAAAAACCAAGTAGAAACCATTTGCGACTCCATAAAGTAAATTAATTAAATAATAGAATACGATGAAATGTAAATGGCCGTTGGCAACTGCTGCTTCTCGTCTCTTCCTCGGGGGGTTTCTCGTTCCTACTCAACACTTATATTCTTAACACTTAACACTTATATTCTATATATATATTCTTGATCAGGATCACCTCCTGAGTTGATATGAGCATGTCCGTCTGTCTGTCCGTCTGTGTGTCCGTCTGTCTGTCCGTTTCTACGCGAACTAGTCTCTCAGTTTTTAAGCTATCGTCTTGAAACTTTGCACACACCCTTCTTTCCTTTGCACGCAGTATATAAGTCGGAAGGGCCGGGATCGGCCGACTATATCCTATAGCTGCCATATAACTGATTGATCGGAAATGGTATAACTTCGGTGTTTTTAAAGCTAGAGAATTCGGCACTCGGATTCGGCACGAATGCTATTTTTGGCAAAATAATACAACATGCCGAATTTCATAAGAATCAGCCGACTATATCCTATAGCTGCCATACAACTGAACAATCGGAAATTACCCAACTATCGTGTTTTTGAAGATAGAAAGTTGGAACTTCGTACAGATTCTATTTTTGGTCAGTTAATACAACCTACCAAATTGCATAACGATCGGCCGACTATATCTTATAGCTGCCATACAACTGAACGATCGGAAATGGTATTTGGTAAAAATACCAACTTTGGTATTTTTGAAGATGGAAGCTTGGTACTTTGTTTTAGATTTTTTATGGTAATAAATTGAATATATTATGATATTCTCATAAGGATCGGCCAATTTAATCCAATGTTTCCGATATATATCCGGTTTTAACAAGGATCCGGATATATCCGGTATCGGCTCCGCCCAAAGTTAGCTTTCCTTTCTTGTTTATTCAGTGTATTTGTTAATACATATATTAAGTCACAAAAAACGGTAAAGCTAGCTGACGATAGCTTGTGCTAACGGTTGTGCTCCCAACCTGAATCCGATTCCGAACTAATCTGTGTGGGCACATCTCCCTGATCCAGCGAGTCATCGAGGCTGCGGGCAACTCGTGTGGAAAAAACAGACACGCTGCGGGGGTTGGCTCCAGATAATGGGCCCATCCAAAAATGGTCTCCTGACCGAGAAGCGACCCCCAGATGTTAGCCTTAGAATTACCGAAGAGAATGGACGGAAGAATGTCAGCTCCTAATAACACATCGACTTGGGAGCTCTCAAAGAAGTTGGGGTCCGCCAGGGGAATGTCGGGCAGCCCCTTGAGACGATCTCGCGAAATCGGATATGATGGCAGATTTCCTGCCAACTGCGGAAGAACGTAAGCCGCAGTCTCTAATTGTAGCCCGGGTGTAGACGGCGACCGAATGGAGAAATGGAGTAGACTGCGCGGAAATGGTCTGATTAAGGCCGGAAACTTGGGCGTGAATCGTCTTGAAGGGAAACTTGACAAGGTTGAACAGTCGTTCCGTTATGAAAGTCGCTTCGGACCCTAAGTCTATCAGTGCTCGTGCCTGGACGCTGCACCCCAAATTGCACACGTTGATAATGGCCGTGCCCAGTAGGACGGCTCCTGATCCTCTGAGCCGTTTGCTGGCGTAGGCGGACTTGGAGCGGTGGCGAATGGATTGCCGCGGTGCTGGAGGGTGTTGGTGGTGGCATGTGAAGCAGGTATGGGCGCTCGTTCAGTCTCGCTGCTGGGCAAAACAGCTTAAATAGCCATAACTGCTTCCTCTTAATGTAGTCAGAGAGCCCATTTACATCCATTCCTAGGAAATGCGGACGTAAGCCTCCGCACGGCAGCCTCCGAGCAGGGGCAGTAGGAAGTCCCGAACTTCTGAAGCCTGACGTCGTCGATGGCCTCCAGAGTGCGATGGCGCTCTGTCAGGAATTTATTTTATTCCTTCCATGTTGGAATTTTGTCCTTATTATGTACGGATTGCTCCCACATAGAAAGTGTGACTTTGGAGAGCTTTGAGGAAATCATAAATACTAGGAGGCAGTCCTAAGCCTCTATATTGATGGAGGACATTTCTAGTCCTCTGAAACAACTCTGAATGGTGGCTTGCAGCTCCTTCAGCGCGACCCCGGACTCATGAGAAATAGCCTGGATGTTGAAAAGGATCTTCAACTGGCTATTGACCAATAGCCGCCGGTTGTCAAAGCGGTCTGTGAGGCTTTGCCACGCTGCGACAAACCCCTCATGGGTAAGCGGAGCCTTAGAAACAATGGCGTGTGCGTCACCACTTGTTTTGGACAGCAAGTGGAACAACTTCTCTACCGGGGTGAGCCGCGAGTTTTGGATGAAAATGGCCGTAAACAAGTCTCTGAAGGTGGGCCACCGAAGATAATCACCCGCAAAGACTTGGGTATCCACTAGAGGTAACCGGCAGCCTGTAGACGCGGGCGTGTGGACATTGACGGAACCCTGAGTGGATTGGGACGCAATTTTCTCCCAAAGCTGGGCAATAAACCTCGAATAGACGGAGTAACAGTAGCTGTAATTCGATTCCAGCACTGTCTAGGTGGCCGCTTTGTAGTCGGACACGGCTAGTAAATCGGAGCAGCTCTCATAGCTCTTTTCCACCTTCTCCCACAGTGCCCGAATTTGGTCCCGATGGACTTCGCACATGTATTGGGAGCCTATTTCCGGGGCGGCCGGAGTATTTATGTTAGCCTCAAATTGACTAATTCGATCTGTTGTGGCGGTGAACTTTTTCAGCGCCACTTCGACCGCACTTTGAACCATTTTCGCAACGGAGCGGGTCTGCCCCTGTGAAGGACCGGGGGTTTTATTGACGGATTCGTCACTCTTTGCCCTTGGAATGGCACTAGTCGCCTTAGGCTTCAAAAGTGGTGTCCGCGGAGAAGCGGATTGAGATCGGTCCAAACGGATGGCTGGGATCGGACGTGGTTTTTTGTCGTCTCCCGTGGGTATTCTCAGAATCCAATTCGCTGGTCAGCGCTTGTCGACTGACTTGCGCAATTGTAAATAGTTACACTAATGTGATGAGAACGGCGAGATCGCGGATGAAATGCGATTACAAGGAGCAAGTGGGAACTAGTGGTGCCGATGTCGAAAGGAAAGTCGTGTGCGGCACAATTCGAATGTGGAAAGAAAACTTAGGGAACCAAAAAAAAAAACGCAAAAGGTGACGAGGTTTGTTGAGATTGTAGGCGGATGTTGCCTGATGCGGAGTAGAAGCAGCGTTAGTACCGAAAAATTCGTGCTCGTCCGAAAAAAATGATAACGATCTATATATTTATATTTATACGAGTGTGGTTCGTACGTAGATATTGAATTCTCAACTATTTTCGAACTTGCGGAGCCGGAAAGGTGGACTTATAGTTTATAAAAATTAATTTTTGAATAATTGTCGGATTTAATTATTATGGAGCCGGAAAGGTAGAGCTGAAACCTTAATCTTTAATTAATTTAATTTAATTATCACGATGCCAGAGGGGTGGAGTTGAAACGGCCGACGCGGCGGCTCTATTCGGACAGAAGGTTGATAATTAAATTATTAATAATTTTCGACTTTAATTATTGAGTGGCCGGAATTAAAAAAATTAAAAAAAAGGTGAATTAAAAAAAAACTGGCCCTTCGCTCGAACGGAAAATAATAATTAAATAAATTGTATTAGTTATAATTATAAATATAAATTTATAATTAAATGATTTTTTTCTTAATTTATTTGTTACGCTCAAAGTTCACCCCAAAGGAAAAAAACAGCACAAAAAAAAAACACGGCAACTGCGGAAATGGCGTGAAATGGCGTTTTATAATTGTCGGTTTTAATAAAATTTGATTTTTATTTAATTTTATCAGTTATATATTTCCTGAAATTGGAGGCAGAAAATCTATGGAAATGTATGGATATGCGAGTTATCCAACCCGTAAATACAGGCCACTTATGGCTTTTATAAACAATATTTTCAATCTCTGCATTTGCCTTTGGCTTTGTCTTTGGCTCTGAGGTCCGATCTCGGTTCCCCATAAACAAATCAAAATCAAAAGTAAACATCAGCTTCCCTCGGAAGCCCAATCAATTACGCCTTTTGCGTTTCAAGTACCCACCAAATTGCATAGATCAGCTTAATCGAATTTCACAATAAGATGCGACATTTTCATCTTAAGCCTCTAATCTAAGCACAACTGATGGCCGAGGTTCTTTGGATAAGATTTAGAATTAAGAAGGCGGTCCCTTTGTGACCGAGACCGCGAACGGTTGACAAAAAATATTTTAGAAAAATCAAAAGTGTCTTGTAATATTTAAGTTTAATAAATGAAGGTTTAACACCGAGTTTTGTAATTAAAAAAAAAATTTAAATTTTTTTAATTCACCGAACTACAAACGATTTAAAAGCACAAAGCTCCAAAAAATTAATAAGTTAAACATAAACGGAACTCGCGCGGTCAACAACTCAACATTTTTAGTGGAAAAATTAACACATCCACCAAACGACACTACCAAGTGACAACAAAGTAAATGGAAATTAATTAATGAAATAATCCATAAAAAGTGAATTAAACTAAAGGTTACAAGAACACAAAATTAATAAATCAACGCAAAAAAAAAAAAAAAAAAAAACAAGAACAACAAAAACAAATAAAACGACAACTCCAACAAGAAAAACCAAGGAAGGAAGGCAGGACATTCTCAAATAAAAACGACAACTCGCTTCAACAAGAAAAACCAAGGAAGGAAGACAGGACATTCTCTATCCATTAATCAACTGTATCCAGGAAGGACGATCAACCACACAAAAGGAAGACCCCAACGGGACAATATCGTGAGGAATTAATTTTAAATAATAAAAAATTTAAGATTATAAATTAAGATCAGGGAATTTGAGAAAAATAATATAAGATTTATATATTCAAAAAAATAAGATTCGCGATTTAACAAATAATATAAAGAATAAATCTGGTAAATCAAAACAAATTTGTAGCTTTACAAATAAATAGCTTTGGTGAATTAAATTTAACAATAGCAACCGGAGGTTCAGCACCAAATTTTTCTGCAGGCAGTTTGGCCACAGCCGGCGGTTTAACAGTGGAATTGATAAATAGATTAATAAACGCTCAATTGAATGAAGTTAGCAGGAAAGTAGACTGTTTAGAAGGAAGGCTAGCCACAGATGCAAAAACTGTGGAAGATTATAAAACACAAACAATTGACCCAGCTATAAAATCCTTACCAAATTTCACAGAAGAACCAACACAATATGTAGGTTGGAGGGAAGCTGCAGAAACTGTAATGAGCCTCTATAATATTGAAAGTGAACAATTTTTTATCGCCTTAACAATTTTACGAAATAAAATTATGGGAGCTGCCCATGATGCTCTTACCAATCATTGCACAGTTTTAAACTTTAAAGCAATCTTATCCCGATTGGACTTTATATATAGAGACAAACGACCAATACATGTTCTTGAGTCAGAACTAAGTATCCTCAGGCAAGGACGAATGACAATTACTGAGTACTATAACGAATTCAATAAAAAAATGGCCTTACTAAGAAACAAAACCATAATGACATACGGAAAGGACAGTGTAATTACCAAAGAAACAAACAATTCAATAAAGAGAAATGCTCTACGAGTATTTAATGGACTTAATGGATCTATTTCAGAGACTCTTTTCTCATTAAATCAGTGGTGGGCAAACTCTCATTTTACATAGCACGCGAGTATAGGGTAGGAAATTCTGCCGCAGCGCTGCCGGCACACTGACAGTGTGAGCATTCTCAATTTTTTTTAGAAGCTCTCTCATTTGCTCTCATTTTTATTCATTTGACAGCCCAAACTAAAAATCAAAATTTTTCCACTGAGATAAATTTTTTCAGAAATTGGGTTGGAAAAAGTTTTCTTCATGGAGAATATATTTAGGGAAGCGTAGTTTTTCATTTGCTTAAGAAATGTTGCTAGCAAAGCTTTTTTTTCAATAAAATACTCAATTTTAGTGCCCATTCCAACTTTTGAATTAACGAAAATTGAAATAAAAAAATACGTTTTTTTCGCTCAGTGAATTCTCTGCTCTCATTGTTTTTCTCTGCTACGCACACACTCAAATTTTAAACATGTGTTAGTTTTGCCCACCACTGCATTAAATCCACGTGCTGAATTCGCAAATAGGTTTAATGGATTTAAAAATGAAAGTAAATATCGGGGAAACAACTTACGATTTGATCAAATACGACAAAATAATAATACCACTAAAATGGGAAATAATTTTAATCATAACCAAAATTACAATTGGCCACAAAAGGGAAATTTTTGGCAAAATAATAATCAAAAGCAACAAGCTATCGAGCCAATGGATGTTGATCCACTGATTCAACTCCAGAATAAACCTAATAACAATCGGCAGCCGAGCCAAAATTGGCAGGCAAATAGTAACCAAGGAAGATATAATAATTGGCAGGCAAACGATAATCAAGGTAGATATAATAATAATTATTATCAAAATAAAAATCGTTCAAATTTCTATAGCACAAATCAAAATAGAGAGCAAACTCAAGCTCAAAAAAGGGAATCAGATGGAACAGAAAGTCAGCCAGCTAATAAAGTAACCAGATTAAATAATATCAATGAAGACCATTTTTTAGACCATACCCCTACAGAGGAATGCCTTATTTAAATAGGATAGATCGAAAAACCAAGAAGCAGCTAAAAGGAGCAACTGCTTGCTACATAAAAAGGGGAATTTTTTAAAATAAAAACAATTTTTTTTAAACGATAATTTTTTAAAAAAAAAGGTAACTACAGTTCATGGCTACTCAATTATTAGGTATTAGGTATATATATTATAAATATATGGTATTTGAAACAAAACAATTATTTTATGAAATCGAAGGTTTAGAATCTAATATTCTAATTGGATTCAATTTATTAAGAAAAATTGGAGCTATAATTAATATAGATAAGGGAATCTTGGAATATAATGGGAAACAGGAGAAGTTAAAATATTATGATAATGAGGAGAAAAATGAAATATGTTTAATTGAAGAAAATAATATTCTTCCGTTAAAAGAATTTATTATAAACAAGAAAGGAAAGCTAACTTCGGGCGGAGCCGAAGTTGATATACCCTTGCAGTTAAAACCAGATATATATCACAAAAATGAGAATATCATAATATAACCAATTTACTACAATAAAAAATCTAAAACAAAGTACCAAGCTTCCATCTTCTAAAATAGCAAAGTTGGTATTTTTACCAAATACCACCTCCGATCGTTTAGTTATATGGCAGCTATAAGATATAGTCGGCTGCAATTTGGTAGGTTATATTATTTTGCCAAAAGTAGCATTCGTAGCAAATTCGAATTCTCTAGCTTTAAAAACACCGAAGTTATAGCATTTCCGATCAATCAGTTATATGGCAGCTATAGGATATAGTCGGCCGATCCTTATAAAATTTGGTAGGTCGTATTATTTTGCCAAAAATAGCTTTCGTACAAAATCTGATGGTCATATGCTCTTATATATACATCATAGACATGCTCATATCAACTCAGGAGGTGATCCTGATCAAGAAAATATATTCTTTATAGGGTCAGAGATGTCTCCTTCACTGCGTTGCACACTTTTGGACAAAATTATAATACCCTCTGCAAGGGTATAAAAAGTATTTTGATGATAATGGTAGCGAAAACACAGATTCATTATTTGTTGAAAATAGTGAGAAAAGCTTGAGAATTAAAAATCCCGAGAACGGCGACGTAGGAATATCCGTCAACAAAAATACAAATATCTTGGGAACTAAAAATCCTGAGAACGCCGACGTAGAAATATCCGTCAATAAAAATAAAAACATCTTGGGAATTAAAAATTCTAAGAACGCCGACGTAGAAATATCCGTCAACAAAAATATAAATATCTTGGGAATTAAAAATCCTGAGAACGCCGACGTAGAAATATCCGTCAATGAAAATAAAAATATCTTGGGAATTAAAAATCCTATGAGTGCCGACGAAGTAAATACCGTCAAAAACCAAATGAATAATATAGGTAATATAGGTCAAAAACCAAATGAATAATATAGGTACCGACCAATTAGGCGGATTGCGGGAAAAGATAGTTCACTATATTAAAAAGAAGCATTCAAAGATAAATATGCAAATTCCTTTTAGAACAGACATAAAAGGGGAAATAAATCTTATCCACGATAGGCCAATATACGGGAAACAATATCCGTATGCTCTATCTGTCAACGACTTCGTGAATAGCGAAATCAGTAGAATTTTATCAGAAAAAAAAATAAGGCCTACCAGAAGTCCTTACAATTCACCACTTCTGGTAGTCCCAAAGAAAGGAGAGAATCAAGACGGAAGCCGTCATTCAGATGCCGTCGTGAATTCAGATAAATAATATTACTAACAGCGATATAGAACAAACAGACCAGTCAGACTCAGATCAGAACACACAGCATTCAGCTGAAAGTAGCTTTGAAAATGTAATACAAGAGACCCGTAAATCGTTAAATCAATTTAAACAACAACTGTTATTAACAACGGGGAGGTATACAATAGAGGAATACAGGAATAGCAGGAATACATTCTTATTGCCTTAGCCATAGAATACATCCGAATGGAATAGAATGAATGAGTTCAAGAGACACAACGAATTGAGTGAGACGGAGGGAGAGAGTAAGAGAGCATTCTAACTCATCGGTATTCTATCGCTTTGAGGCCGAGTGAGTTGGGGTGGGAAGTAAGAAGAGTGTTTTTGGAATAAGGAATCCAGCCGAATGTCTCGAATGGTTTTAAACACACTCTATGCATTCATTTATTTTCTTCTGTTAATCAAAACGCTTCTATTAATACTTCTTTAATAATGAGGCAGTTGGCCGAAGGGTAAATTATAATGAAAGTCTTTTTTTCGCGAATGTATGAATAATTCTTTTATACTTATGGTTTTTAACCGTTATTATTATTTTCTTAGTGTTTTTTGTTTAATTTTTTCAAATTAAATTATTTTACAAAACTTTTTTAGCTGTAAAATTGTGTTGGAAAAATATTTATCGAACATTCTAGAATGTAAATTAACGGGTGTGAGGGAAGGGAAACGGTCGAAGTGGTGTCCCTCGCCGCTGTCTCCAATAACTAGTAGCCCGTTGGCTCCCGTACTGCTCCTATGCTGAGATTAGGAGATATGGTGGAAGGGAACTGTCCTTCAATACCGCTGGCCTAGAGACTCAGTCGGTATTAGTTAATAAAGGATTTGACGACCAAGTGCCGGAGTTTCATTAGTATGAGCTGGTGCTCTTGCTTTATTGAATACGAAATATGAACTAACTTAAGACTTAACAAAAGCTCATGCAAGACCGCATGCCCGTGGCAGACCGCTAACCATGGACTTTTGTAGAAGTCATACGATCTCTGTCAGCCAATGAGACAAGGCCACTGTCCATAACGGCCCATGAGCTTTAACGGCCCATACATGAGTGGTATAAGAGTTTGTAATAATAATAATTATACTAATAATAATAATAATAATAATCATACTAAATAATGGCAAATATTTATAAAGGGAATTGGCCTGCTCAGCCTAAGCTTGGAGTTGGTTGTTAACTTGTATTCGAAACAATTCGAATGCGATCTGTAACTCTAACTCATTCAATTCGGTTTTGATCCCCCGAATGTAGTGCGAGTGAGACCTACACAGTCGCACTCACTCATTCATTAATTTTCGTCTCAGCATTCTATCTCACTCAATTCATTTTCAACGTTGTTCATTTGAATGTCGTTTTTTAGCTATTCATGCAGACCTCTAATACACACATTAACAATTAATTTTTAACGGGACGTGTCTGTTTATTGATTAGTTTTTCTTGCACGTGCCTCATTTTAAAAAATTTTTTTTTTCATCTCTGTATTACTCAATTCATTTTAAAGATTGTGCATCTGAAATCCGTATTTTAGGCTTTTATGCTGAATATTAATATGTGTCCGCTTAGTTTAAAATTATAAAACTATTTTGCATCCTAAATGTAATACCTATAAATAAGTGGTTTAATTTTTTTTGTGTCTTAGGTATAGTTTGTATATAAGAATAAAATAAAACAAAAAAATTAGATTTTAACCCTTTAATGTGTCTGTGGCTTTAGCGAAATCCAATGTTTTCCAGTTAATAAGAGTAGATTTTTTCCTGGTCAGCAAGCTAGGTATAATCGAGAGAATGTTTGAGGACTTGTAGGTCTGTAGTACAAACTCTGTACTACGGGAAAAATTTTTGATAGTTGGTTTTTTTATGGAACTATATTTTTGTTGGCTTAATAGGTTTTAAATAATATGAACAAGAGATATATGCTTTATATTTACGTATATATGTGTAATGTCAAACTACACATTAAAAAAATATTATTATTCGGCACATGTGAGTAAAAAAAAGAAACCATGTAAGAATATTTTGTAATGTAGTTTTTTCGCAACTCTGTACATTATAAGCAAATTAATCCGTAACTGACAGTTATTAAATATATCACTGTTTTGTATATTTTCACTATTAGGAGTAAAATTAATTTGGTTTGCTAAATGTTAATGAAATAATGATGCATACCATAAATCAATGAACCATGGATTCCTCATCATCATTGAAAATAGCGCAAGAATCTAAAATTGAAGCACAATTAAAAGTAGAAAAATTTGCGATTGCAAAAACTCGATTACGTGATAAGAATGTTCCTGAGCCAATGATCGTTTCTTTTGAGCATAATATGAGATGTACCGAAGAAGAAGTTCCAGAATTTGAGTCTGACATTCAAAATGGTTGTGAAAGTACAAAACAAATAAAACTTGAGGAGTCTCCACAAATTAATACAAATCAAGTAACCACAAGAACCAAGCTTCACAAGTCACAATCCCTAGATTTATATAATGAAAATAAACCAATTTCCAATAATGCGAAATGGGAAAATTTTAATTTAACCGAAATTTCAAACTCAATATCAAAGATAACTAGAAATATTGATCAAGACTTTCGTTTAAAAAATGAAGGTATTCAAAAGTTTCCCAGTATCGCACCTAACGATTTAAAGTATCAATCGGCTGAAATTCGACCTATTTATCCAAATGTTCCATATAGTCCATATGCTAGTCCATTTGGTAGTCCTCGATGTAGTCGCCGGCGTCCTATTTTTCGAGAATCTCGAAGGATCTCATTAGAAAAATCTGGAAGCTTTCTTCAATTAAATCAATATAAATTAATGGAACAAATTGGACAGGTAAGCAAGAAAAGAAAGTTAAACTGTAAAAATTTATACGTTGAATTTTTTGTTCACTTTTTCTTATTTAGCGGGATCCCCAAAAAAATCAATTTTTTTTATTAATTTTTAGAACGTTGGTCGGACTGGTTTAACATTTAAGTGTGTCCGTAAGCAGCATAAAAATGAGAACGGAGCATTCACTGACCGAAAAAACTCTGTGTGTTAGTTATTTTATTAATTATTTTAAAAGTATTGGTAAAACATGGTTCTTCTTTTTTTATTTAGAATTATGTAAATGGTATAACAAATTGGTATAAAAATTTAAAAAAAAAAAATTTTTAAATTCAAACGAGTTCCAATATAAGAAAAAAAAGAACGCCTTCAACGCCTTAAGAAAAAAAAGCTTTTCTAGAAAAAAATCCATCCTCCAAAAAGTAGATCCTCCAAAATTTCCGAAAAAAGTGTTTTTTTAGTGTTGATTTGCCAATAAAAAAAAATTAGTCTTCCTTCTAAACGTCTACTGAATTCATATTCATTTCTCGGAGGCATAAAGCCGCTTAAACGGGAGAAAATTACAACAATTTGTCTAAAGCTACTAAATATTTTGAGCATGCAAACACTCCGTGTGCCGGTAGCGGTGTCAAAGAATTTCCGACCCTAAGCTTAGGGTGCTATGGAAAATGAGAGTTGCCTACCACTGCTCTAAAATGAAACAAGAAAGGAAAGATAACTTCGGGCGGAGCCGAAGTTGATATCCTCTTGCCTATAAACCGGATATATATCGCAGATATCGGATACAGTTGGACTGCAAGGGTATATAAACCTCGGCTGCGCCCGAAGTTAGCTTTCCTTTCTTGTTTAATTTCAAATTTTTAATTCTATAATTTCATTTCTATGTCTATTTTATTTCAAGCCAACCAGAGCTTGTAAAAAGTGGTCTCACTTTAACTTGTTGTCAAAAAAAACATCTTATCAAACTCTCAATCTCTCATCTCTCAATACAGTCTCATTTTTTTCTCAACCCATTTCATAGACTTGGCGGTCTTTGAAGCATTTGCGTTTGTAGAAGGCTTTCAAAGATAAAGCACAAATTACGTATACGTAATATTAAATGTATATTATATAATTTTATTGCTAAATGAGCTTTAAAGTGCATACGTTTATACCATTTATGTATCTGTATTTTTGAATTTTGTTTAAATAGTGTTAACACCTTAAAAGCACTTACTCATTGGGCTGCTTATTGCGTACTTATCATACATGGGTACTTATTGGGATAGTTAAAATATTATTCAAATGGCTTATTCAAATATGTGTGTGCTTTGTTTTATTGAAACGAAAAATTAAAGCCGATTATTAAATATATCCTAAGCTGTGAGCTGGCTCAGCCGGCGGCTGCAAAGCTTCGGAAGATCATTGTTCTCGTGGTCATTCGATGTTGGTGGTTGTTAATTCTTTCGTTCCTTACTAATCAGTACGGCATAATTGCATGCAACTTGACCACAAGATAGATCACGTACGGATAATAAGTTTCAAGCTGCGAGTTCTATATCTTAAAGCTTTGCCTTTCACAAAATATTTAAGGCAATGATTTTTGCCAAAAAAAAAAAAAAACAAGAAAGGAAAGCTAACTTCGGGCGGAGCCGAAGTTGATATACCCTATATGGCCGATCCTTATGAGAATATCATAATATAACCAATTTATTACAATAAAAAATCTAAAACAAAGTACCAAGCTTCCATCTTGAAAAATACCAAAGTGGGTATTTTTACCAAATACCATTTCCGATCGTTCAGTTAAATGGCAGCTATAAGATATAGTCGGCCGATCGTTATGCAATTTATGCAGACATACAGACGGACAGACGGAAATGTTCATATCAACGCAGGAGGTGATCCTGATCAAGAATATATATACTTTATATGGTAGGAGATGTCTCCTTTACTGCGTTGCACACTTTTGGACAAAATTATAATACCCTCTGCAAGGGTATAACAAAGACCCATTGAGACACTGAGTCTCAGTAGCTGACTCATTTGAGTCGGTTAGTAAGAGACATATGAGAGACCCAGAACCCAAAAATGCCAAATTAAAGTGTTGTTGTCAGATCTTGAGTGATCTTTTTTTTTCATTTTTCTCGGTCTTGCTCTTAACCAGACTGAAAAAAATCCGTTCACCGTTTTTTACGAGCTCTGGGGACAACTGTTTCCACCTACCAAATTTCACAGGGAAATAATTTAATAAATTTTATAACGATCGGTCGTGTTGTTATGTGAAAGTAAGTGGTTTTTGTTTTATTTGCCTTTGTAATATTTGGATGTGAGGAAAAAATAATTAAAACGAAAATGGGATGTGAAATAAACAAAAAAATTCATCAATTTTATTAATTTTAATCATTTGAAAAAAATATTTGTGCAAGGTGTGTGGGATAAAATGAAGTGGAAATCATTCTACTAATTTAAAAAAAAATTCAGTATCAAAACACGGAGAAATTTTTAATGAAATAAACAACGAAAAGAAAATAAAAACAAGAAAGAAAAGCTAACTTTGGGCGGAGCCGAAGTTGATATACCCTTGCAGTTAAAACCGGATATATATCGCAAACATCGGATTAAATTAGCCGATCCTTATAAGAATATCATAATATAACCAATTTATTACAATAAAAAATCTAAAACAAAGTACCAAGCTTCCATCTTCAAAAATACCAAAGTTGGTATTTTTACCAAATACCATTTCCGATCGTTCAGTTATATGGCAGCTATAAGATATAGTCGGCCGATCGTTATGCAATTTGGTAGGTTGTATAAACTGACCAAAAATAGAATCTGTACTTAGTTACAGCTTTTTATCTTCAAAAACACCAAAGTTGGGTAATTTCCGATCAATCAGATATATGGAAGCTATATGATATAGTCGGCCGATCCCGGCTTATATACTGCGTGCAAAGGAAAGAAGGGTGTGTGCAAATTTTCAAGTCGATAGCTTTAAAACTGAGAGACTAGTATGCGTAGAAACAGACAGACGGACATGCTTATATCAACTCAGGAGGTGATCCTGATCAAGAATATATAAACTTTATAGGGTCGGATATGTGTTCTTCACTGAGAATACCCTCTGCAAGGGAATTGACTTGTTTTGGGAAAAGCGTTATAACTTTAAATTAAATTTGTCTTGTTTTATTCATTACACAGTGCGACAGTGTTTTGGAACTTTTGAAGAGACCTAGTATGAATTGTTTATTAGGTCAAATATAGTACAAAACCGTGTTTGAAATATTTCTAACACCCTCAAAGTCTTGATTTATTTAGAAAAAACGGTGTATGGGCGTTATTTATCTTTTCGATTTATCGCTCCATCTTCAGCGAGCTTAGAATCCACCCAGATTTCTGTAATCTTTGCAAAGCTTTTCCTTGTCTGGTCTCTCCCCTAGTAAATTTATTATTATAAGAAGAATCATAGAGCAAGCAAGGCGATCGGAGTAGTGAAGAAGGTCAGAGGAAACCCACGGGATAAAGGCTGACCCATTCAAATAATTGTCAAACTAATCAACATAAATTAAGCAAGTAAATAAAATGAAGTTCAATGCATAATTGTGTCTAGTCGTTTGGATTTAAAACCCCCGAGCAGAACTGTGCTCAACTATGACATTACGCCCATGAACGGCATTTGTCACAACATTTTTGGTGGCCCATGAGGGGACCAATCCACACACGACTCCACAATCCATGGTCATCTCCAACATTTCCATCAAAATCGTTAATGGAAACCTAATCTCATCGCGGAACCATTATTCTCCTTTTCAACTCCTTTATGCTCTTCGACAAAGAAAAGGCGAAAATAACGGAATCAAACTTTGCATCGCACGTGTCGCGCAAACGCTTGCCCATTGTCGCCTCTCACTTTGGAAGATACGTACGTAAGTGTGAGTGCATACGCAAAATGAGCAAGCCCAAGCCAGCGAGCACTTCCAGTGCAGAGTCTGAAACAATGGCAAAGGGTGGCAACGCCGACAGCTTGTTTGCGCTCCAGAAAGATCTTCACAATCAGCTCAACCAACTCCAAGTAAACTTCAAGAAGGACAGCACGTCTCGGAAAACTAAGCCCTATTTCCAACTGCGCCTTTCCAAACTCAACTTAATAAGCCAGCAATTCAACAAGAATCATCAAGAGTTTGTAAGCGCTGGCTACCCCACACACCCTTACTTCGTCGATAATGTAGCGGACCAGTTCGAAGAGGAATTAATCACAGCGTTCTGTTTAATATCTACGGAGTCCGAAACACTTTTCCCCAGTCAGCTACCAGCGTGCGCCGAGCAACAAGCGACACCTGTTCCTAAAATGCTCGGCCCTGGTGCGGCAGTCCAACTTCCAAAGTTGCCAGTACCTAACTTTTCCGGAAAGTATACAGATTGGCCAGCTTTCCATGATCTGTTTATGCAACTCATTCACCAAAACCAGGCGTTGTCAAATATTCAGCGATTCCATTTCCTCAAGCAAGCACTGCCTAAAGAGCAGGACCAAGATGTACACCAAATGGAACTAACGGATGGCGCCTACACAATCGCATGGGATCTCATAATCAAATGCTATGATAACCCCCGTTTACAATTCATGCACCACATGAACGCCCTCTACGACTTACCCTTTATCTCAAGAGAAAGATCATCAGAGATCAAACATATGCTGAACGTAACCAACGTATGCAACAACGAGTTCAATCGTCTCAAAACGAATATCCATTCTAGCACGCAATGGATAGTCCATCATTTGATCGCTAGACTGCCTACGATAACTGTACAAGCATGGGAGCATTGCTTGGGAAACTCCAGCGACATTCCGAGTTTCCCCGATTTGGAAACCTTCCTCAACAATCGCCTCGTCAGCATGAACATCATTGAGAACCGGAAATGTTCACAGCCCACGCAAACCCTACGATCAACAAATCGACAAATTATCCACGCCAAAATCCTAAGCAAAATGGTTCCGGCTTCTACAAGGGCAGCACGTTCCACACCACTACTGCAACCAGCGGTCCCATCTCTTGCGTAAACTGTAAGGGGCAACACATTTTGCGGCTATGTCCTGATTTTTTGTCCAAGGATTGCTTTGCCCGCAAACAAATCATTGACTATACAAAGGCATGTCTAAATTGCCTCAGCATTTATCATCCCTTGTCGCAGTGTGGCAGTAACAAGAATTGTTTACAATGCGGACATCGTCACCATACCCTGCTTCACTTCCCCACGACGTATACCAGCTCATCACCGATTATTCAGAACGCAGCAAGCGAGAGCTCCGATCCTGCTCATCCTTCCGATTCTACTACAGTGCTGATGGCCACTGTCGCGCAGTCAACTAGATCCATTTTGCTGGCCACCGCTCTAGTACAACTACATAATAACAGCACCGGACAATCTGCCGTTATTCGAGCCTTGATCGATCATGGCTCTGAGGGCACGTTAATCACAGAACGTGCCACTCAGTTACTGGGACTTCCACGTCACCGAGTCACAGCACAGATCACCGGGATCGGTGATAACTCAAAGAACATCTGTAGATTTAGTACAGAGTTCTCCATAAGCTCATGTACGGACCCTCAATTTCACCATCTGGTGCGACCAGCGTATGTCCTCAACTCGATAACCTCTCATTTACCAAGAAGCAATGTCAACGTGGATCCTTGTGAACGTGATCCTTGCAATGTGAACGTGACCTTCCTGCCTCCTTTACTAAACGTTCCTTTCTTTCAGTAGTCGCTCGTCTCTATGATCCCTTAGGCTTTATAGTTCCTGTCACTACTGCTGCCAAGAGTATTCTAAAGGACATCTGGAGTGGCGACCCGAGACAAAACCCAACCCTCTCTCGATTGGGACGGCCCGTTACCCCCAATACTTCAAGCCCGAAGTGAAGAATTCCGACATCATTTACCAAACATTAAACAGTTGAAAATACCTCGATGGCTTGGTCATCAGACCGGTGAACCACAGGCACACCAACTACACGTCTTTTGTGACGGTTCCTCGCAAGCGTACGCAGCCTGTGTTTATCTCCGAATACAATATCCAGCGTGAGCACGGCCCTATTGACAGCACGAAGTCGAGTCACGCCCACGAAGCCGCTAACGATCCCTCGAATCGAACTCTCTGGTGCAGTGTTGGCTGCACAACTGGATAAATGGGTACTGACGCAGTTTTCATCCACCGGAATTCCCATGTCAGTTAATTTCTGGACTGATGCATCAATCGTTCTATGTTGGATTAAAGGAAATCCGAGCCGTTGGAAAACTTTCGTCTCCAACCGAATTGGCAAGATTTTGGAACTAAGTACTACAACCCAATGGTAGCACGTACCTTCGGGAGAAAACCCAGCCGATTGCGCTTCAAGGGGTCTTACTCCTCACCAACTAGCCAGGCATGACATCTGGTGGCTCGGTCCCGATTGGCTACGGCAGGATGAAAATCGGTGGCCGAAGAACACGTGCTCTTCTCCCCCTGACCAACATCACGAAGAAAGAAGACAACCAACCAACATCACAGCACATGTTTGTTCACTTGGCGATTCAATTCTAACCTCTTACTCATCATATAACAAATTGTTATTTGTTATGACTTACATCCAAAGGTATCTGCATAACTTACGCCACCCAAGAACTTCGTCATGTGGGCGCGATTCGAGTACCAGAATTACGAGAAGCTCTACATAAAATCGTAAGGATGGTTCAGAAGAAGCCGTTTCTCAAGAGATCAGCCGAGTCCTGGCACGAAAATCTCTATCCAGGCACAGTGCCCTCGGCGCTCTTTGCCCGTTTTTAGACGACTTTGGGATTCTGCGACTCAAAGGACGACTGAAGACGCTCAACAACTGTCTCAAGCACAGAAAAATGATCGGTCATTATACCCAAAGTGCATACTTTTACTGACCTCGAAATCAAAAATGCGCACCTGAACACTCTTCATGGAGGCACCGAGCTCACCTTAGCAACCATTCGGCACACATTCTGGATAGTCAATGGGGAACAAGCAGTAAAAAGAATTCTACGACAATGTGTCCAATGCTTCGAGCATCGCCCAAAGCCTGCCTCACAGTTAATGGGGGATCTGCCACTACATCGAGTCAACCCACCTACACGGGCGTCTTTTACTTGAAGGCATCCAGATTCCGTGGGCATCACACATACAAGGCATATATCGCAGTGTTTATATGTTTAGCAACCAAGGCGATACATATAGAAGCGGTCACAGGACTATCTACTCAACACTTCCTTTGGGCTCTTCAACGCTTTATTGGACGAAGAGGTTTGTGCAAGCATCTATACAGCGATGGAGGAACCAATTTCATCGGAGCAGACAACTCTCTTCGCATCTGGCAAAAGGAGTTTCGAAATTCCATCGACACGGACATCGCACCCACTCTTACGGCCCGTGGAATCCAATGGCATTTCAACCCACCGCACAGTCCTAATTTTGGGGGACTGTGAGAGGCGAACGTAAAGGCCGTCAAAACTCATCTGTATCGTTCCTTCAAACTCACTGCTATGACCTATGAAGAACTATCCACGGTGCTCACCCAAATCGAATCATGTTTAAACTCACGTCCACTCTGCCCCTTATCAGCAGATCCAAATGATTTGTACCCACTTACTCCCGGGCATTTCGTTATAGGAGGACCTTTATTGGCACCACCGGAACCTTCTCTTTCAGACAAGTCCATCAACGCACGCTTCGTCAACGGCTCCTGAGACAATTTTGGCATCGATGGAGCGCCGATTGGCTTTCACATCTACAAGCACGTCCGAAATGGCGCCAAGAACGAACGAATCTGCAAATTGACGATCTAGTAATCAAGGATGACCGGCTCCCCCCAAACGAATGGAAGATGGCTCGAATTATCGATTTGCATCCTGGAGAAGATGGACTAGTTCGCGTCGCCTCACTGAAAACCGTTTCTGGAACCTATAAGAGATCCCTGTCCAAGTTATGTCCATTGCCAATATCCACCAATCTTACTCCGAAACCTGAAGAAGTCCAATAACACAATAGAAGCTATATCATGCTGATCCCAGCATTCCGGGGGCGTACGGGCGTTATTTATCTTTTTGATTTATCGCTCCATCTTCAGCGAGCTTAGAATCCACCCAGATTTCTGTAATCTTTGCAAAGCTTTTCCTTGTCTGGTCTCTCCCCTAGTAAAGTTATTATTATAAGAAGAATCATAGAGCAAGCAAGGCGATCGGAGTAGTGAAGCAGGTCAGAGGAAACCACGCGGGATAAAGGCTGACCCATTCAAATAATTGTCAAACTAATCAACATAAATTAAGCAAGTAAATAAAATGAAGTTCAATGCATAATTGTGTCTAGTCGTTTGGATTTAAAACCCCCGAGCAGAACTGTGCTCAACTATGACATTACGTCCATGAACGGCATTTTTCACAACAAACGGTTTTTCGGGAGTGTTTTGCTCTTAAAAATTCCTGAACGCGTAATTTTAGGCTGATTTTCAATTTTTTTACCTTTTTCAATAGTTTAATGTTGTAGCTTTTAAAAATACATCTTCAATTTATTTAAACAAAAAGGGTAAAAATTTTACAAAAGAAACTGACATTTTTGAATTTTTGTCGAGTTTTTCAAACTTTGACAACCCATTTCATACAACGAAAATGGACGCAAAAATTTCTTGCGACAGGCCCCAGCAGGCCCCAGAGAGGATTTCTTACGCTCATCGTTCGTTCATCTTACGCTCGTACTCTCATTAAATGCTTTCTGTTTCTCAGTCTCTGAACGGAGCGCGATGAAGAAGGTTGGCCTGCGCTTCGGTTGATCTTTGTATGTATGCAAACTTTGTAATCTTATTCCTAAATAAATTTAAAATGTATGCTGAAATAATAAAAAATATAATATAAAAAATAATATAATTTCTTTCATCATTTCACCAAATAACGAATACCCGAATTTTGTTAGGGTAGCAAGCCTGAAAAGTAAGAAAAATCAAAATGTTGTGCGTTGGCTTCAATCGCAGGCACACATACACCCGTGTATGTGAATGTGTGACACACATACATACAAAGATCAACCGAAGCGGAGGCCAACCTTCTTCATCGCGCTCCGTTCAGAGACTGGGCAAGAAACTTTTGCGTCCATTTTCGTTGTATGAAATGGGTTGTCTATATGCTGTATGGTTAGTGGTATTAGTCTATACCAGTGGTCGGCAGGGCCCTGTCCCGAGGGCATAGGAAATTTTTCTGCCCGAGCTCTGCCACACACACACACTATAAATGTGTGAAACGTCATGCTTACAGCTTACTTTCTGCTATTCGTTACTGATTCTAATGCCTTAAAATCATCTCAATGTATTGGGGTGCCGACCACTGGTCTATACTTAGTAAATCACCCACAAAAATATAATATGGTTTAACTGATTTACGATAAGAAAAAGATGTTCGCTTGCGTCGCTAATACAGAACCAAATTTGCAAAAAAATTGTATTGGTGTAAGGCAGTAACCGCTATAATTTTTTTTTCCATCTAGAAAGCAATACGTCCAAAATACGTCCATGTCCTCCTAAATTGTGAGAATGATCGACACTGCCAGAGTCAGACCCATAACTGGCGTATGGCGTCCTTTAAGAAGATACAGAGTGCACAATGCATCAGTGGCGCCCTTAGAACCACTGCAAACGCAGCTCTAACGGCATACAGAAAACCAGAACTAACTGGTATGAAACAGGCGAAATTGGCGGCAGTCAGGCTATGAGAAAAATACTAGGGAAATCCAAATACCACCGGAAACTCCATTCATTTACTAAACGACCACCAAATTCCTACCATGTACTCCTGAGGAACATGTAAAAACTCCTTTCTGCACCATCATTCAAAATTTAGAAAAAAAAGTAGGAGTATACTTCGAAAAACTAGGGTCTTCTTTAGACTACCCATTACTTAAGCGTCTTTCATACTGAAGTGATAGCAATAAGGCAAGCACAAAAACATCTCAATTCATACAACCTCAAACGCAGTGAAGCCAACGAGCACACCTCTGGCTTATTCCGTTAGTTATTCTCAAGTAAGTACGAGACGATGTGAGGCATACTGCGATTGAACGTAATAACCTAACACTGTGAGCAGTTAAGTAAGAGGAAATTGTTGGAACACCAGAAGAAGACTTCGTTAAGGTCTTTTTGCAGGTGTATATGAAGAAAATGCTCTGAAAAAAAACATAACTTGAAGTAATCACCATACATAAATCTAGAAGTATAGTTTACACCACTTTGTTAAAAAGTGTGCAACGCAGTGAAGGAGACACCTCCGACCCTATAAAGTATATTCTTGATCAGGAACAACTCGTGAGTTGATATGAGCATGTCCGTCAGTCCGTCTATCTGTCCGTCTTTATGTTTCTACGCGAACTAGTCTCTTAGTTTTAAAGCTATCGACTTGAAACTTTGAACACACCCCTCTATTCCTTGTCATAAAAATGATTGATCTGAAATGGTATAACTTTGGTGTTTTTAGAGTTAGAGAGTTCGGATTTTGAATGAATGTTATTTTTGCAAAATAATACGACCCACCAAATTTCATAAGGTTGACTATATCCTAAAGCTGCCATATAACTGTACAACAGTTTGAAGATAGAAAGCTGGAACTTTGTACAAATTCTATTTTTAGTCAGTTGATCCGACCCACAAAAATCTTTTTTTAGTCAGTTGATCCGACCCACCAAAATTTTATAACGATCGGCCAACTATATCTTATAGCTGCCATATAACTGAACGATCGGAAGTGGTATTTGGTAAAAATACCAACTTTGGTATTTTTGAAGATAGATGCTTGGGACTTTTTTGTATACTTTTTATTATAGTAAATATGTTTTATTATGATATTCTCATAATGAACTAGTTTGTCGTTCCTTACGTCGGTTAGGTTAGGTTGAGGCGGCGATGCGGGGTCAGTCACTGTCACCCCCATCCATTTGAGGCGCTGGGCCTTCTTGTGATACCGCAGAGGCAAGAGGTCCTACAAAGGGACTAATACTAATGTGCCCAGAGAGTACTATCCTTCCTGTTGCGGCTCGCGGTCCCATTCAGCTTTCCGGATGAAGGCAACGAGTCTGCTTGGAGCGATTTCCGCGAGGGCTGTTAGGTACATGAGTGGTGCTGCACCCAGGAATTTGAGTCGGCTGCGCCCCTACGTAGGGCAATAACACAGGAGGTGACTGCAGTAATCATAGTGTGGCACCGCTAGTCTAGCCGGTATGACCGCCAGACTGCAGCCTGTCTATTGAGGGTGCTAAGCATCATTGATCTTTTCCCAGAGCGGATAGCCCATATTATGCGTCCGTTCCTTCAGTTTTGAAGATTTCTCAGTGCTACGCGGTTAAAGTGACCCCTGAAGTTTAGCCTGCACGTAGCTAAGGGAATCTAGTTCTAGCCTTCTAGTTCTTTCTCCGAGGGGAGAGGTGTGATGATCCACCTTATATTTTAAGTTGTGATGATAGACAGGTATACAGTAGTCTGCATCCTTTGTATGCGTGACGTGGTGTAGGTCCAACTTGATAAGTCCATAGTTGGTCCTTTTCCATAGACCCGCCTCGCGTAGCCTAATTGCCGACCACCAGACCACCACCCCGTAGAATAGGATGGGTTTTATGACCGCAAGGGAGAGTGTTTCCCCTTATATTTTTGGAAGCCTTAAGTTCGTTATTTGGTACTTCCTAGTAAAGAGGACAAGCTCGGTCTTGATTGGGGTTACTGCTAAACCTAGGGTTATTGGTAAGATTAATGTGGAGGCTGATTAATCTCTCCATTGTCTTGAGGAGGAAGGACGACAAGCTTATAGGTCTGAAGTCCTTCAGAAAGCAGTGTGACGGTTTTCCCGCTTTTCGTATGAATACGACCTTCGTCCGCAACCACGTCGCGGGCACGATGCCTATTCTGAAAATTGCTGAGAAAGCTATCCTAACCCATGACCTCAGATTGGATCCGTCTTTCTGGGGATTTGAAGGGCTTGAAGCTGTTTATCGCCCAGTTGAGATACCTGTTACTCACGTCGCGGGCACGATGTCTATTCTGAAAATTGCTGAGAAAGCTATCCTAACCCATGACCTCAGATTGGATCCGTCTTTCTGGGGATTTGAAGGGCTTGAAGCTGTTTATCGCCCAGTTGAGATACCTGTTACTCAATAGGTATCGGAGTTGGTTTGGGAGGGAGGGGATGTCCCTTAGTCTCTGCGGAAATGTGCATTTGTGAGAGCCTCTAGGGTTTCTTTACTGGACGTGGTCCAGCTACCATTCGAGGTTTTAATGTATCCTACATTTGGTGCAGTTGTTGCGAGAATCTTCCTGCGTCGGGAGGCATCCGATGTCTGTTGAATGTTCGCGCAGAACTTGGTCCAGGCGTTCCTCTTTGCCCTACAAAATTCTTTGTTGTACTGCTTAAGGTCCGCTTTGTCGACGCCCCCAAACCAAGAATCCTGTCTCCAAGGATCAAGGGTTCCTGGATGAGGGCCACATCAGCTGCACTGTTGGCGAGGTGGAGTAGGAGGGCAGCTGACTCTCCAGTCCGCCGTGGAAAGCGTCAGATTGCACATTCTTAGAATCGCCAGGATGGTTTTAGGTTCGGCTGGCTTTTCTGTGAGCCATACTTCTGCCCTCTGTTTACTTGGGATCTCTTCCCAGTCAACCGCCACCAGCTTTGCCCCGGGGTAGATCCCCCCAAGCGATGCTACCATTCGCTTGTAAGTTTCTACAGATCTACAGGTACCCTGATACCATCCTGCGTCTTCGCATTCTGGTGGGGGTCCTCCGCTCTTTAACATCTCCTCCACGAAGCGCTTATGCAACTCGTTTACCACTCATCGCCAAAGGTCCTTGGGGATGAGCCCATCTTTGGATCCTCTGTCCAGGACTCCAATAAGGGTTCTTCCCTTCGTAACTGCCATTCGCACTCTGCTCGATCTCTTTGGCAGGATCAGACCCAGTGTGCTTTTTTGGCTCTAGCCTTACACCCGCCTTTTTTCACCTCTCTTGCCCACTTCATAATCTCGGCCTGGTCCTGGTTGGATTCTGCCAATGGGTCCGCTCTCATTAGGATGAAGGCTGCTCTCCTCCTTTCTTTATAGGAGCCTTTCCGCTGCGTCAAGTGAGACGCTACCCGAGCTTCACCCTCGGGTAATCCTCTTCCTCTGGAGGTCGGCCGGTCCTCCAAAGTTCACATATTAGCTTCCGCGCCCCCCCTCGAACACGAATCCTTCCGCATATGCTGTTCCACCTGGGATTGGGGTGATTTAAGGGACGGAGTGTTTTTCTCTCCATTCGACTACAATTAGCCAGCATTCTCGGCAGAGACATAACCTTACCGGGACCTTACCGGGATCCTGTTGGTCGGAATCGACCAACTATATCAAGTTTTATCTGCAAGGGTATATCAACTTTGTCTCCGCCCAAAGTTAGCTTTCCTTTCTTGTTTTCTACAAAATAAATAATATCGTATTGCAGTGCACTTTTCAATTCACTCAGTCTATTAATTAAACTCACTCACCCATTAACTATCTTTTTGGTTTTCATCTCTTTGTGCCCACTCCTGGCTTAAAATAGATTTGGTCAAGAAGAGCGCACTCCTCAATTACATGTACGTGAGTGTGCTTTTTACCTAGAGATTAGCTCTTTGTGCACATTTTTTTTTTCATTTTGTATGTTACATTTGTTTATTAATAGCAATTTCTGTGTCTATTGAGACAAAATAAAAATTAACGTGGAATTTTTTATGTACATTTAAATAAAATGTAAACATTATTTAAATTATTTTAAACATTATTTTATCATTAATGTTTGTTAAACGCTTAAAGAAACAAAATTAAAAAAATAATTACAACATTTGTAACCGTTGTACTGTGCAACAAATAAAAAGTCATTTGTAAGTGCTTTAATTCAAATTTAAAGTACATTTAATTATAATAAATTTGAAAAACTATCTTCTAATGAAATGCCATTTTAATTTTAGGGTTCATATGGTCTGGTTAAACTAGCATACTCTGAAGAAGATTCAACTCATTATGCCATGAAAATTCTTTCAAAAAAGCGTTTACTACGGCAAGCTGGATTAATGCGCAGGGGTCCTAGGAAAGCTACATCTCCATTGGACAGAGTTTACAGAGAAATCGCAGTTTTGAAAAAACTTGACCATCCTAATGTCGTAAAATTGGTCGAAGTATTAGACGATCCAATAGAGGACTCATTATATATGGTTTTTGAACTCGTAAAACTGGGCGAAGTTTTAAGGATCCCAACCGACAAACCATTGTCTGAAGAAAGATCGTGGAGTATTTTACGGGATACATTACTGGGACTGGAATATTGTAAGTTTAGAAAATAATGGAAATATAAATTTAAAAAAAAAATTTAGATAGACTAGTCGTAATACTTTGCAAACCATTGCTCTTTTTAATTGGATTGGGTAATTTGGCCTGCTGCTTGATACAAACTTCCCTATGGATAGTTGGCTACGCCTGTTTGTGCATTGTAGGGTTAACAATTTTGTTCGTGCTCATCCTATGATACATTTTTTTTGTATTCTATTCTGCTTTGATCGTAACCACAACAGACGATTCCAAAAGTTTTTCCATGGCGAGTGTGGAACATAAAAACAGAGTGTGTTTTGCGCGAGCTTTTGCGTGTTGATTAAATCATCTGGGGGTAACCTTCTGATTATAGGGGGTATAGTCAAGTTTCCCGGCTTTGTTATAACCAGTATACAGCTCTTCCAACCACACATTCACCAACTTTTAAAGTTTGAAATTTTTACGCTTGGAAAAAGAGAACCGAAGCCCCCTACGGCACTACTACCGATTCAGTATGGAATCAGAATAAAAAGTCTATAACTCCTTTAGAATCAGATTTGGCTAAATTTTGATTTTTAGATCGGATTAGGCATTGAAATAGTTTGGGATTAATACATTTTCCAAAACCATTATTGAACTGAGATTGGGTGAGATTGGGCGTGGAAAAAATGGACTAAAACTTAATCTGCACGGATATCATTTGAGTGAAAATTCCATCTCAAATTTAGAGATTCCAAATCTCTCTAGTTGTAACATGTTTGTATGAGAAATGGTATACATATATGTTGTGGGTTTGTCGGGTCAAGCAGCAGCACGGCGTTTAATGTTTGTTTAAATAATGTTTATGTAATGTTTATGTGTTACGTTTATTTATTAGGCTTAAGTTTGTACAAAAGCTTTGTTGATCGCAAGCCGACTCTCTCTCGGCCGCTCGACTCAACTGGCTTTCTAGAGAGAGTTTTAGCTCGTCAATGTCTAGATCGGGCAGCCCTCTCCACTTTCGAGAGCTTTAGCTCGAGGTGACTTGTCGGGCCCCCGTTTCTGTGTATTTACTTGAGTCCCTGCATGCACCATAAGCTGGTCTATCTGCGGATCATCCAGCTTCATCTGCATGCAGGAGTCTTGACTTCAAATTTTCCTTTATTTTTATGTGTTTATGCACGTGCGATTTCATTTTGCTTGATACATGAGTTTTCGCGTTTTCGGTTTTTCGCTTAGTTTTAGCTCGTAGATTCTTCCGCTCTTTACCATTGATATAAGGGCAATTTTATTAACGTGGCCCGTCCTTTGGTGCCATAAGTCCACCTCGCTCTAAGCCGCTGTTGTGACCTGGTTTTCTTGATGTGTGTGTAGGGGGGCGCTGGTGCCGCAAAAGATTCCAGAAGTAGGGGTTGAAATGATAAGTCGGGGGCGTCTTCAGTTAATTCCAAAGAAACGCGTTCAGCTTTATTGGGCTGCTTACAGAGGATTAAAAACTGAACTTAGAAAAGAAAACAGGCAAAGGTAATAGAAAGAATACGATCGACGAAGGAGCGAGAGCGCATAGAGGGGCGAGCGCGGATGCGCTCTTCAGCGCGGGTGCGCTCTTAAGGTTGCGGCACAACGGCCCCTCACCTAAACAATGTGATTTTGAGCTGTTTCTCTATTCGCCAAGTGCAGATGCTTATCGATGTTTTTTATGTTATTATATAAGTTTTCATTTAAACTCCACTATCGATAGACATCATGTTGCTTAGGTGATATGTGAAGTTCGCTATTTCTGCAATGTTCAGTGTTGAAGCTTTCTCGTTTCGCCCATTCTTTGCACCGTTTCTTCTGCTCTTGCACTCTTGAGTGCATATTGATTTTATCACATGCGTAGCATTTTCGGATATCCTTTTTTGTTTGTTCTTTTAAATAACGTTGCCATAACGTTGATTCGTGGTATAAAGCACCTAGAACTACTCGTTCGGTGTTGGTATTTCTCGTTTCTCCTTCTTCCAGAATTTTTACTTCGACCAAAGTTGTTGAGGGTAGGTCATCTCTGGTTTCCATAGCACAACGAAAGGACTCATATGATGGGAATAAAAATTGATGGCTAAGAAGTATTCTCCGATTAGCACGGAGGAAAGGGGAGAGTACTCCTCCTTGTGGGGTTCGTCTGCATACGGCTCTTGAGTTGGTTGATGTGCCTAGTGTTTTCTTCTAATTCTTTTCATTAATTCCACCTATGGAGCTACTTAACTTTTACAACCTCCCAAGACTCGTGTTGCTGCTAGAATTTTATGATTTTCGTAAAATATCCTAGAATATTGAAAAGGCATGAAGCGTATCAGTGAAGTTTCGATGACTTCTCGCGACCCTCGTTTTTTTCTGCCTGTGAAACTGCTAAAACAATCCATTTACGGGTTATTGGATTCAATAATAATAAAGCACATAATAAGTATGTGCTTGCCGGGCAGCATACTCCCTCTGGATAAGAGGTGAAGTGTATCTTTCACCTCTACTGATCTATGGGTCACAGCACCCGAGTTGTAGTACGCAACTCCACGTCGAATCTGAGGACTCTACCCGCGATATAGGTATCAATCACAGCCGCCACGATACTGCCACAAGGGGCCTACCTCAATGGTAGTGCTTGGACCAACCCGAGGTTTTTTTTTTTTTTTTTTTTATATTCGTGTTTATTACTTAAAATTATCTTATATGCCTACTATACATTTTTGTTCCCTGACTGGGCTGTAGGAGCTTGGACCTAAGTAGTGCGGTACGGCCGTGAAGCAATGCTTCGCACCACTCTGGCGCCCTACTCCTCCCGCCCATTGCGCGCCCTCTCCAGGGCTCTCAGCTCCGTGATTATCTTGGCCACAACCACTGCTATAGCTTCCCATTTGACTGGCGTCTGGAGCATTAGTGGCACCATGCTGCTGGGTGTAAAGGCCTCTTCCAGGATCTCCTCCAGGGTTAGGCGATCCTCCTCAAATCTCCTGCACTCGAAGAGGACGTGGAGTGCGTCCTCTGTGACTCCACTGCCGCACGACGGGCAGCAGTCCTCACTTTCATGGCCAAAGCGCTTTAGGTAGCTTCGGAAGCACCCATGCCCACTGAGGGCCTGAGTGAGGTAAAAGTCTACCTGGCCGTGCTTCCTTCCGGTCCACTCTCCCACGTCCGGAATGAGACGAAACGTCCAGCGTCCCTTAGGTGATGCCTCCCATCGCCGTTGCCAGTTAGACAAGCTAGTGGCTCTCGCTTCCCTCTTCCTGGCCGACGCAGATGAGGGGCTGTCCTGGGCCATGTTGGCCAGCTCCTTCCTCTCTCGGACTAGCTCTTCTAGTGGTATCAGACCTGCGATCACGAGGGCCGCGTCGTCCGACACCGTCCTGAAGGCACAGGACGTCCGTAGCGCGCATAGGCGGTAGTCTGCCTCGATTCCTCGTGCGTAGGACCTTACTCCCATCGCCTCGGCCCACACTGGGGCAGCGTACAGGATTTGGGAGCTCACCACGCTAGTGATTAGCTTGCGCCTTTCCTGCCTCGGGCCTCTGATGTTGAGGAGCATCCGCGCGAGGGCCCTCGTCGTCTCGCTCGCCCTCCTGTGGGCGTACTCGAGGTGCTCCCGGAACGAGAGCCTTGTGTCAAGCCAGACCCCCAGGTAATTTAGAGCTCTCCCCGAGGTAACGGCCACTCCTCCTACGTGAACTGTCGCTGTTTCTACCTTCTTCCGGCTCGAAATTAGCACCGCTTCCGTCTTTTGTGGAGCGAGCTGAAGGCCGGCCCTAGACAGCCATGCCTCCACGTTCGCCACCGCAGAGTTTGTTTGGGTTTCCACCCCGCGAACAGTCTTCGCCACCACCACTATGGCTATGTCGTCGGCGAATCCTACGATGGTAGTACCCTCATCCATGGGTATAAGAGTAATCTGTCACTCAGGTAGCTGTCCACCATCTTTAACAGGTACTCCGGGATCCTTAGCTCCTTCAGGGCTTCCAGAGTCCGCGACCAGCTCGCCGTGTTGAATGCATTCTTCACGTCCAGGGTGGTAACCAGACAGTATTGTTTGGTTCCCCCGTCCCATCTGGTGCCTTGGATGGCGCTTGCTGCCAGGGTCTTCACCCTCATGATGGCATCTATCGTTGACCTCCCTTTCCGGAACCCGTACTGCTCCTTCGCCAGTCCGCCCTCCCGGCTTATCGCCGCCTGGAGTCTCGTGGCCAGGATCTTCTCCAACACCTTATGGCGCTCAGTGCGACCGGGTCTGACGGGGGCTGGCTCCCCGCCCTGACCTTTTTTGTTACGATTTTATACGCCTGTCCCCATGGGTCGTGTTCCGCTTCGTCGCATAACTTGAGGAACAGCTCGCGCTTACTGTCCCGTATGGCCTTTTTCAGCGTTTTCCTCGCTGCCTTGAATTCGAGGCGTCTTTGCTCCTGCGCGTCAGTGCCACGAGCTCGCTGCAGGGATCTTCTAGCCCTTGGGCACTCCTTACGAAGAGCCGAGATATGGCTTGTCCGCCACGGAGCTGGCTTGTGCTGCCGAGCAAAGGTCGTGCGCGCCTTCATGCATGCGTTACATGCCGCATCAAGGGCCGTAGCAAGCGCCGCCGAGTCGTTTGCTGTAGTGTGGAGAACGAGCTCGGCTCTCCGCACGTGGTTTGCCAGTTTTTGGACGTCTAGCGTGTCTTGTCGATACGCCTTGCCGCAGGGGGAAAGGCGCGAGGTCGCCCGGCTGATTCCGAGCGAGCAGAGTATGGCCTCGTGATCACTGGCCGTGTAGATGTCTGCGATTCTCCACTCTGAGGTACGTGCCAAACTACTGCTGACGAAGGTCAGGTCAATAATGGAACCGGCGCCTGCTCTATTGAAGGTTTCCTGGTTGCCCTCGTTAAGAAGGGCCGGGTCCAGGGGTGCTAGGATCTCCAGCAAGGCTCTGCCTCTACCATTCGTGGTGGTGCTCCCCCACTCCTGTGCCCACGCGTTAAAATCACCCGCTATTATCACTGGGTGTTTGCCTCTGGCATCTATCACTAGCTCCTCTAGAGCCTTGCAGTAAGCATCGAGGGAGAGGCTTGGGGCTAGGTAGCAGCTGTACACCCATATGCCTCCCCACTGGATTCTCACGAACCCTTCACCTCTCCTCACTTGCCTTGGCCCATCCGCGGAACCTTTGCAGATCCAGATGGCCGCCTTGCCCTGGTTGTTGGTCGACCACTCCTCGCCTGGACCGACGCTGTACGGCTCGCTGAGAATGGCTATGTCAGCATTCATCTCGCCTACGGTGTGTCGCAGAAGGCCCTGCGCCGCTCTACAGTGATTCAGATTGAGCTGGATCACTTGCATCCTGTCCTATCTTTTACAGCTCCATTGGAGTGCGGACACCGTCGACTTCCTGCGAGGTGTTTTGCCTCCTTCTCGCCTTTTGACTCGCAAACGTAACAGGTGCTCTCGTTTGGGCAGTTGGCGATTTTATGCCCGCTTTTGCCACAGCGGATGCAGCATCCGCTCCTATCGGTGGGGCTTCGGCACTGGCTTGTGATGTGGCCAACTTCCAGGCATCGGTAGCACCTCGGTTGGCTCTGCCTCTCCCGAATCCGGCACACATCCGATCCTCACTCTCCCTTTGCTCACAACTGCGGTCGCAATTTTGCTGGGCAGACCGATGATGGCGGTCTGTGTGTCCCTGGATCTTGCCCGAAGGCTCCTTAACGTGGCCGACTTTCCATCCACTTCAAACTGCTCGGCCAGAGCAAGCCGAATGTCCCCTTCCGTCGCTAGCGGGTCGAGGTCCCTTATCTCTATTTACTTCATCTTGCTGTCCTCGGACAGCGCTCGCACTTCAGCAGCTCCTTGCAGCACCTTTTCGAGGTTCTCCCTCATGGCGTCCGTGCTATCCACACGGTTTTTCGATAGCTCTAGCAGAAGGTTCCCAGTTGCGGTGCGGCGCACCTTATGGACATTTTGGCTGAATTCCTTCAGCTGGCCGTCCTGCCGTCTAGTGACCAAGGCAAGCACCTCGCTGTACTTCCTTCCCTTGGCTTCTACGACTAGCGCGTCGGGTCGGGTGAACGTCCTTGGCTTCCTCCGTGCTGCTGTCTCCCATCCAGGTCCTGGCACTGCTGTCAGTGCGGCCGTGCTCTGACCCCCTCCTCCCGCAGTCCTGGGGTCCGGGTGGCTTGAAGTCCGCTTGGTGGGCCCTTCTCGTGCCCGGATTTTCGGGGTCTTCGCCGAGGCCAATGGCGCGCCTCTTGGTATTGGAGTCGCGCTGTCCTGGCTAAGCCGTCGCCACGGGTCAGTCTGGGCTGCCGCTTCCTTGCGCCGCGTTTGGAGGGTTTGTGTTTTTTGGTCCGTCTTTGCAGTATCTGCCTGACCGCACCTCGAACAGACGACCTCCGCCGCTGCCGCCGTCGTCGCTGGGGTTGAAGAGGATCCCGCTAAGGCCTTCCTGCAGTTCCTTCATCCTGCAGAACATCCTCTTCATTTTGAGATTGATGCTCTTCACCTGTTTCTCATGAGTTTGCTGGATAATGTCCTCCAGTATCGCCTCTAACTCCGCCAGCATGCTGGAGCAAGGCTGCTCTGTTGTCGCCCTCGACCTCTTGGCTGGAGTCGATCTTTGGGGTTCCGATGGACTGGATTGTTCCCTCGTCCTTTTTGGGGTCTCCTTATCTTCACCCGCTGGAACACCGCCTGTTGGCATCGCTGTGCTCCGCGTTGCCTGCAGAATGGGTGACCGCAGGATCTTGGAGCTGCTCAGAAACGCTGAGGATTGCTCCGCACTTTGTTGGCTTGTCGCTTTTACTGCCGGGGCGGCCAAGCTAGCCACCGCTTCGTCAGTCGTGGGTTGAATGTTGTTTGGGGCCTCCAGAATCCGTGCCCCGACCGTGGGTTTTCCCACGGGTGGATTTCCACTTGAGTGGTTGCCACCTGGAGTATTTGCGTTGTTAACCATCATTCTTCCAGTTGTGCTTTTTATACCTACTGCCAGGTTTGCATTTTATACCTTCTGCCAGGTTGGGGTACGCTGCCGGCCACTGTGGCTCAGACGCAGACCCCGTAGCCGCCCATTATGGGACAGACGCTACGAGGATTTGGAGTGGGAAGAAGAAGGGGGAGGGTGGGCATGGTCCATCAGGGCTACGATGGGGGATATACCGCCCCTGCTCGGTCGCCATTGCCCCGTTTCCAGAGTGCACCGCCGCGGCGGAGGGGTTGGACAATGGTCGGGTCCATGACCTTGTGCACTGCTCCTAGCATCCCGCCCGCCCTCATAAGCGCGCTATGGAAATTTATCCAGGTGCCGCCCTCTGCGGGTGGCGTTAGCAGCAACGATACGGCGCCAAGTGGCGCCCTCTTCAGGTACTACCGATTTGATCTGGGTTGGTCACACTGCCGGTCAGTTGTGATCAGCTGGTACTGCGATCCGCATCACTGACCAGCACAACCCAATTTGGGCGAATTTGCAACGCGGGAAAAGCGATGCCACCAAAAGAGAGGGAGAAAGCTTACCCCCCCCCCCCTGTCCGGCGACGTCGCATTATTACTCCGGGGCCAGCGAGCCGCGAAAACGAAGCCACTGGGAACCCTTCGTTCCTGCATCCCAGGTGAGCCATGATATGTGCCCAGGAGTTCACAAACTTGTTTCTTAAGCCCCGCGAGGCCGGAAAACTGCGCGATCAGCGGGGCGCGGCACAACCACGTCCGTCTCGTTCTACCTTCACTTCACTTCCCTAAGGGGACCAACCCAAGGTGCCTAAGTTTGTGGGCTCGGTGACCCACCCCTTTACTCCGTCAAGTTCCGATGGGTCGCCCTGCCATGTTAGTCGCCTCTTACGACAAGCTATGGCGAACAAACGGCACGAAAAGTGGGCCTAAAGGCACCTCCTCTTCCGGAACACCTCCTCAGCAAACTCCGTGAGTCTCCTGGTTCTGTCGTTGCTCTCCAGAATCCTTCCAAACGTCCAGGTTACGCAAATAATTGGCCAAATAAATGGGTCACGAATGGATCCCTGCGGGCAGCCTTAGGTTACTAGAACGCTCACGGTTCCAGATCTGCATCGGATCTCTGCACTCCTGTCTGAGAAGAAGGTCTGCCACAAGCTCAACTCTCGGCATTCTAAGTCGGCGAGTCGGCGCAGCGCAGCACCCCATTCGACATTGTCGAACGCTCCTTTGAAATCGACGAAAATTCCGAGTACGTATCTCGCCGGGCAGGCGGCAACACTGCTCTTCACATGCCCCCAGGCATCGTCGACACATCGTCTTTGGCGGACTGCCATCTGTATTCTTCCGGAACAACGTCTTTCACACGATCAACCATGATGGCCATGGTTGACGATCCATGACGATCAACCTTGCCAAATAGCGGCAACAGGCATATCCCACGGTACGACGAGGGTTCGCACCTGTCCTTATGGAGCCCCTTGAGCAGCTCCACTACACGTGGACTTTTCCATTCTCGGGGAGACGGCAATCCAGACGGGAATGCATCGGGAATGTAGCGCCATCACGTGCTGAGGTATGGCGCGCAAAACTGCTTTGCAGTTAGTGCCTGTGATGCCGTCCATGCCTCTTCAACCTGGCGACACAAGCATCCACTTCTACTTCCTCGAGGGCCGGTAAGACCTCCAGATCCCCCAGGGATCGTGTGCGTTTTCTCCCACGAAGCGTCTCCAGCTCTCCTCCTTCGCCCTTAGGATGGTTGCATCGTCGTTACTACGACGACGAGCGTTTTGAAGCCAGCGGCGAAGTCTGTGGACCATCAACCTGGCTTCCTTCTCCTAGGCGATCTCGTCGTGCACCATGCTGCGCAGGGTCTAGACCTGCTGATCCAACGACGACTGCGAGAAGTCTTTTTGCATATCGGCTTCTCGACTCACCATCTCCTGTTGCCAGTGATCATTGGAGATGATCCAGGACGGCACAGAAGCTCTCAATTGCGCTTGGTTTAGTTGGAACAGTGTTCCTGTTATGATCACACAACTCCCACTCGTCCACTTTCCACTCGAATGTGGCCCACATCATTGCTGCATCGTTGCAATTGCTACAATTGTCCCGACGATATCACTACGTGCTTAGGTGAACGTGAACACCGGGCTAGGCTGGTTAAGGGCAACTGCTCCATTCTCCGTCATCCACTCAGACAGCATCTCACCCCGTCTGTAGTTAGCTCGTCCCTCAGGGTTCCGAGAGAGTTTGCTAAGCCACATGGGGGACACAGCATTCGCGTCGAGTCTCAGGATTGCGGGGTTCTGTTGCAGGCATCCATTTACCTGAGGTACGATTCCAGCTCAGTTTCGAACTGGCAGTACACGGAACAAAGGAAGATTGAGCCAAAACTCCCTTTAACGCTCACGCTGGACTATCAGCTTAGGCCGCTGCGCAGTGTTCGGCTATCTGGGCCGGCAGTTGTGGCAGCGGCATCGTCGCTTGCAGATTACTAGTTTTTTCCAATGATTTCTGGACGATGCCATTATACCGGTTGATGCATCTCAGCTCCATGACCTGCCTAGAGTTCAGTGGGAGTCCGTCACCAAGCCGACGAACATCTCCTTCATGTTGGCAACTTCCTCTAATTGAGGGAATGGCTCGTGCAGCAATTAGTGTACCAGCTAGCATTCCTGCATACATGACAAAGGTAAGAGGCTCAGACGACGGAAGGGGCTCGGAAAATAAGCTATTGACTAAATAGAAAAGTCAAAAAGATAACTAGGAAGATTATTTAGAAAAAGAGGGATCATAGTAGAGACCTCTGTAGTTCGAACATAAGCCTCTAAGAGGGTCGTCTTGGTCATATGTCTAACTATAATGGTTAAGGAATAGAGGACTAAAGTTTCTATTAGAAACGTTGAAATGTAAGCGTGTTAGTAAATGCTTGTTAATGGGGATTAGTTTATTAGTAAGAGTCTACTACGATACGAAGAAAGTTGAAGATTTGCATCCCGGTTAAGACCTTTAACCGCAAATGCGGTCTTGATGAATTCCATGTTGGGGACTCCAGACGCATGAACCGTACTCCAGTATCGAAAGGATCAAAGAAATAAATAAATAAACTACAAAAAGGGTAAGTCCACAGAAACTTTCGTCTACGCGCTCATCTCTAGGATGGAATGAGCATTCTCTCAAAACGAAAATGCCCTCATGGCCTTTCTAGACGTAGAAGAGGCTCTCAACAATGTTCTCCCAAGCACTATATCTAACGCCCTGACGCCCCTTGAAGTAGATAGCCACATAGTGAGACTCATTGATTAATTAATTAACATGGCAGGGCGTCCCATCGGAACTTGACGGAGTAAAGGGGTGGGTCACCGAGCCCACAAACTTAGGCACCTCGGGTTGGTCCAAGCACTACCATTGAGGTAGGCCCCTTGTGGCAGTATCGTGGCGGCTGTGATTGATACCTATATCGCGGGTAGAGTCCTCAGATTCGACGTGGAGTTGCGTACTACAACTCGGGTGCTGTGACCCATAGATCAGTAGAGGTGAAAGATACACTTCACCTCTTATCCAGAGGGAGTATGCTGCCCGGCAAGCACATACTTATTATGTGCTTTATTATTATTGAATCCAATAACCCGTAAATGGATTGTTTTAGCAGTTTCACAGGCAGAAAAAAAAGAGGGTCGCGAGAAGTCATCGAAACTTCACTGATACACTTCATGCCTTTTCAATATTCTAGGATATTTTACGAAAATCATAAAATTCTAGCAGCAATACGAGTCTTGGGAGGTTGTAAAAGTTAAGTAGCTCTATAGGGGCTCGGAAAATAAGCTATTGACTAAATAGAAATGGATAGGTGGAATAGATAGGTGGAATTAATGAAAAGAATTAGGTGGAATAATTTCTGGCCTGATGCTGCAAATATGGTACAATTCTTAAAAGGTATATAAAATCACATAGGGTAATCGACAGGTAAACATCGATTTCCTTTTGGTGTGGTTTGGTTGTGGTTTAAAAGTTGATTAATTAATGTCCGGAACTAAATAATTACTTTCGGTTTAATTACTGGGGTACCGGAAATTATTGTAGCTGACAATGGCTCTCATTTTTGCTCACGAGTATTTTGAAAGATAAGTAACAAATACACTAACAAGAGAAGTGTCATGGCACTAGGGAAGTGTCATGTAAAAGGTAAAGGAGCGGGTCTTCATCGCGGTGTTCTACATAAAAGGACTTTAAAAAGATAAGGAGTAAACAAATAAATGGAATAAGCGGTCGTCTGTATTACGTAATCACGATTTTATTGGTTTTTTACATAACTGGATATTTTTCTAAGAAAGTTAGTCGAAGCATTGTGAGACTAGGCTAGCAATCCACACTACTTGGCATTAACCGTATCGAGTGGTTCGCAACCGCCGAACCCACCCAGAATTTTCAAAAGCATTCTCTTCTCTATAACCATATAACTTGAAAACGAAACGGTTCAATTTGGATGGACCTGATGGGTTTTCGTATTATTTTCGTGATATATGGAAGGTGGAACAGTTTTTGTCCCGACACCACAGCCGTAAGGCAGGTGTAATGATAATGGGGTATGGATATCCTACTATGGAGCCATCAAGAGTGAGGCTTAAATGCTTTCTCAAAGAAGTGTTTGTATAATGCTCCAATCCGTACAGCTCAATTACACACAGCTGGACTTTACACCAAAACGTGACCCTAATAAAGTGGTCTCCCTATTCCTCCGATTTCAATATAATTTTGGGACATGGTCTGGGATACAATATAAAGTGTGACACAATATATAACAGTATAAAGAAATAAGTTTGTTAAAATATGTTTAATAAATAATAAGACTCTTCGGACGGAAATAATAAGAAATAACTTCGGACGGCATTAAAGTTGATAAGAATACGATCTTAGCTCCAAGAGTATATCAATTTTTGTTCCTCCCGAGGTTAGCTTTCCTTTATTGTTAAAATATGTTTTGTGAAATTGACGCGGTCTTCTTCGAAAACAAAACACCAACCCTATAAAAAGGTTTCTGCATGGGAGCTGTGTAGGGTGATTATTTTTTTTTTTAATCAGGTGATTATCAGTTTTTTGAAAATGTGGAATTAGGTTAGTTAGTGGGTTCTGTTTGTGAAACCTTTTTCCCACAGGCGTGGTGATTTTAAAGCCTAATATTTATTGTGATTATGTTAATCTTTATATACTTAAACATGTAAAATTAAGACGAAATGGTTCCCTCTAATCGACTCTACGTCTTTCCGGTTTTTAATATAAGCACGTAGATCTATACAAAATTCCATACTATAATCCGTAGTTACTGCAAATGTTGTTTTTGGGGCAGTGGATCCTTTTGTTATGATAAAAATTAAAAAACAATTCTTGTATTTTTTCTATTAATGTACGTTTAATTGTAATCCTTAAATTGTTCCTAAAATATAAGGTATTCAACATTTTTTTTATTTTAAATTTACTGTACGTTTTATTTACATGCAGTGCACTACCAAAAAATTATTCACGCAGACATAAAGCCTGGAAATTTATTATTAACCGAATATGGAAACGTCAAAATAGCTGATCTAGGTGTGTGCAATGAATTTTTTGGAGAAGAGGCGAAAATTAGCAGTGGTACAACAAGTGGAACCCCTGCTTTTCGAGCTCCAGAAACTCTTGTGTTGGGACAGGTTTGTAAATACTAATAGAATTTATTCATGTCATTATAATTATTTGCTTTTTTAGAATGTCTACTGTGGAAAGGCAGCGGATGTCTGGGCTTTGGGAGTAACATTATACTCCCTAGTTTATGGAAACGTTCCATTTTTTGGGGAGACTGTGCCTTTCTTATATGAAAAAATAAAAAATGATTCTGTTGTGTTTCCACAAACTGTTACAATAAGTGATCAGTTAAAAAACTGCTTACTAATGATGTTGGAAAAAGACCCCAACAAAAGAATAACAGTTCCTCAACTTAAGGTTTCAGTAATAGAAAGTTAAACTTTGTTCTTCAATATTTATGTTTTCTATCTGTTTTTAGGAAAATAATTGGGTTACTTCTGATGGAAAATTTCCACTGCCAACTGAAGAAGAAAATTGTTGTTTGGTTCAACTAGACGATGAAGATTTAAGCTTTGTCGTCAGGAGCATTCCAAAATTAGACACTCTTATTTTAATAAAAACAATGTTAAAAAAACATTCTTTCGGAAATCCTTTTATAAAAGAAGAAGATGGAAATTCGTCCAAAAGGTATAGCTCGCGCTTTAAAAAGTTTTCCAATGCGGGAAGATCAAATTCTGCTCCCGGATCCTGTGAAGTATCTATGAACAGGTATGATTTTCTCTTTGAATACTAGATGTGAACGATATTTTTTCAGACAAAACTCTTATTTATAGGCAAGCATCAGTTGACCCGCTGCTTCCCTCCCTTACGGAACACTCCTAGTGGTAATGGAAATCGATGTTATGTGTTTAAGATATTAAATTTATGTTATATTTTAAAAATATTTAAAGGACTATCGGCATAGCCGGCTAAAGCTATAAATCTTCTTATATAAAATACAAATATAAATAAAATAAAAAAATCGATTCGATCGAATCGACTTAGTCGTTAATAATAGTTATGCAAATTTGTTTCCAACAACTTTCAATGGTCAAAACTTTTGAATAAAATACTTTGTCTGCTTTAAATTGATTAAAATTATGTATTTCATTAAAAATCAACGTCTAAAGTCGTTCAAATTTTTCTTTTGAGTAATTTAATTTTAATTTTAATTTTGCAAAGTAAATGTCATTTGCAAAGTAATCGTTAATTATTGTGGGTGTTAGGTCATCAAACGACTGGGAACGTAAAGGTTCTCAGGCGGCCGCGCAGCTCTGTTTAGAAAGTGGGGTGAGGTTAGAATCTCTTCCTTTGATAAGGAAGGAAGGAGGGCAAGGAGTGGAAGGGGGCGACACAAAGTGTAGCAGACCCTGGAAGCCCGCCGGTGCACTGCATAGCAACAGCATAGGTTCGTGGCCGAGAGAAGCGAGAAGGCACGGACGGCAACCCGCCGGGGATGTGAAAAACAGGATTAACAGGATAATATCTGGACACAGGATTAACGGCAGGACCAGAATCCAAGCAGTATATAAGGTGGCCCATTGAAGCGAATCGAGACGAGTCTTTTTAAGAAGTTTGTAGCGCTGAGCTGGAGAACCGCCTTTGGAGAGTCAGTCATTTAAGTGTTAGAGCGTTTCTAAAAAGGACCAGGTATTTTCAGCTGAAGGACCGCCTTTGAGAGTCCAACAGTTCAAGGAGAATAGACTGTGAAGGACGAGCTAAGAAAGCTTCCGTTGCAGGACGGTTCCACCAAAGCCCACGGTATCAAAGTCGTGTTGGGCCATTCAAAAATCGATTGCTGGGTTGGGTGGTCGTTGCGTCGCAGGCGGGATCCGCTAGAAACACGAGTCAATTCCCGAGCGAGAAAATTTGGGTACGAAGACAGTTTCTTTTTGTAGGACTCTTTTTGTTTCTGGATTTCGTGCCATACGAAATACCAACATACCAAGGTGCCCCTGTGATAGTTCTCAATATTTTTGATTCTACCCGGTATATGATGTCTATGTTGCTGCTTCTCGCGTTTCCCCACAGCTGGGAACCATACGTCCAGATTGGCTTTAGGACTGAATTGTACAGTAGTAACATGTAGTCCAGGCACAATGGCGATCCTGAGTTTATGATCCAGTGGAGGCTGCTGGCTGTCCTTTTTAGGTGCATCTTCTTGCAGTCGATGTGCTTACGCCAGGTAAGTCGTCTATCAAGGTGGACGCCAAGGTACGTTACTTCGTTGGCTTGAGGGATCTGCATACCGTTTAGTGAAAGCGGAGGGCATGTTTGTCTATTAAGAGTAAACGTTATATGTTTACACTTTTGTTCGTTTATTTTAATGCGCCAGTCGGACAGCCACCTTTCCACTACTATTAGATGATTAGCGAGTTGGGATAATCGGATGTTAATTTGTTCACTTAACAAGCATTTTTCAAACAATTTAGACAAACAAGATAGAAGGCTTATTGGTCTGTATGATGACGGAATTGTGTGATCTTTTTTTTGTGATGATGGATTTCTTCCTCTTTTTTGCCAAGATTAATGATCCCATTAAATAGTTTGCAGACGACCTCTATAGCACATTTTGGAAGGTCGATCAGCATCTTTGGCGTCAGTAGGTCACCACCGGGAGCGTTTTTTGGTTTTAGACCTCTTATAACTCGATTTCGTTCGGCCGGAATGAAGGTGCAATTAGTTTGGCTGAGGGGTAGCCTCTGGCTGAATTACTGAATGGAGTGGAGTGAATGGAGTGGCAGGGTTTGTCTGGAAGACACTTTGGAGATGTGTGGCTCGCTGCGAGCCCAGCATTCCGAAGAGTTTCTTATCGGGGTGGTTAGGGGATCTCTCACAGGGGATACTTTGTGCTTTGTAATTTTTTTTGGTGAAAGATTCTGAATGTGCCTCAGATGTGCATTTTCTTCCTGTTGGCGAAGATACTGGTCGTTGCTTTGAAGCTGGTAATCTGCTGTTTTGTCAATCACGACGTGTGTGCTTCTTTTCTCGCACGAGCTGTTCGATTTACTGATTAGATTTGTAGTATTTGTTTCGGTCTACATCAAAACGCACACATGTTTAAAATTTGAGTGTATGCGTAGCAGAGAAAAACAATGAGAGGAGAGCATCCACTGAGCAAAAAAAACGTAGTTTTTGATGTCATTTTTTGTTAATTCAAAAGTTTGAATGGGTACTAAAATAGTGTAATTTATTTTAAAGAACGCTTTGCTAGAAACAGTCCTTAAGCAAATGAAAATCTACGCTTCCCTATCTTTATTTTCTATGGAGAAAACTTTTTTCAACCCAATTTGTGAGAAAATTTTTCTCAGTGGAAAGATTTTGATTTTTAAGTTTGGGCTGTCACTCATTTGACTCAAAATGAGAGCAAATGAGAGAGCTTCTTAAAAATTGTATAGTGCTCATTCTGTCAGTTTGCCGGCAGCGCTGCGGCAGAATTTCTTACCCTTTTTGTGATTGCTCTATTAATATGTATTAGTACCACTTTAAAGTATTACTTCGCGGGGAAGGGTTGCCTAATCTAAGCATTCTCGCTTAAGCGACGTTCATTTTCAACGCTTCTTAAGTCGCCCTGGGTATAAGCTATCAACTGGCTTACCCAGTCCCATTGCACTATAGGAAATTTGACCACTTTTTCTGGCCAAAAATAGTATCTCAAGAACGAAACAAGATATTTAAGTTCTGATTTTTGATTTGAGTTCACATGGTCAATAGATTTAAGATTTAAAAAAAATGTGGGCGTGGAACCGCCCACTTTTTAAGAAACACATTCTAACTCAAAAACTAAGCAAGACATTTAGATTTTGATTTTTGATTTGAGTTTATATGATCAAAAGAACTCAGGTTTGTAAAAATTGTGGGCGTGGCACCGCGCCCTATTTAAAAATAACATGCTAACATAACATGCTTGTTCTTTTTTAGTGTTTTATAAAGCCATAGTCTTCTTTTAAAAAAGTAGGTGTGTTTTTTTTTTTTTTTTTATTAAAAATCTGTTTTTTTTTTTTTAAATTTAAATCGGTTTTGCACTAGTCTCACAGCTAACAGATTCACATTCAAGACTTTGAGGTTGACTCCTTAAATTTTGAATTTCTTCGAAAGTGCATTTTTATGCACTTTTCATAAAAACTTTCATACTTTTGTGCACTTTCATATTTCACTCATATGAAGAAAATTAAACAATCTACTACAGGGACCAAATTACAAGGTCAAACTCGGTCGCATTTAGTTTAAATCTCTTTTTAAAAATGTGATTTATTTCTAAAAATTTCTTTTGCTAGACTACTTACATTTTCACTTTATTAAAAAGACAACACAAGTTTTTTGGACACTTCACCTACACAAACACATAATACGAACCACATTGAAAAGTATTCATTTCAAAATTTTTGATTTTGTCCATAAAATTTTCAGTATTCGCGTTTTTAAAATCGCACCAAATTATCGTAAATTCTAAGCTCATGTAAATGTTAACATCAACAGCTGTTTTTATCAGCTGATTTCTTCGCAGTGGCTCCATCTATGGAAATTTCTGGTACGCAACATTAAAAATAAATCTATTGTGAATTATATTCCCAATATCACTTCCCTCTCTTTCTCTTAAGCGAACGGTTGTGTTTTTTTGTGCGCACTGCGTTTTATTATAAATATTGGTAAACCGGTGTTTACATACTTGTGAATTAACCTTGTGAATCTTAACAATCTTAAAGCCGAAACCGTATCGCTTCGCGAGTGCTGTGGTATATTTGGAGTCGAATTAATAAATTGAATAATTTCAATTCCAAGCATAGCTCAGCTCTGCTTCTTCCCCGGCTTATATTTATTTCTGCATTTCTCTTTTGCACTATTCAAAGCTCCCGCTTTGCCTTCCTATTTGGCACAGTGGTTCAAGGTATTGTGTTTTTAAACTTTAAACTTTTTATATGCAGTTAAAATTATTTAAATTCTTTCACTTTCAAAAAATGGTTTTTGGCCAGAAAAAGTGCTCAAATTTCCTATAGTGCATTGCTACTGTGAGTTGCACATAAATTTTACAAGCTCCTCCGGAGCTAGTAGTGATCAATCGCTGGCCAACCAAAGTGATCAAAAGTCAAAAGTGATCCAACCTCCTACAATTATTTAAAATGTTCTCTGGGTCCTCCTCTGCTCCTGGGCAGTTGGGGCACTCTGTACTTTCATCATGTCCGAATCTGTGGAGGTACTTTCTGTACCCCCCGTGTCCTGAAAAAAACTAGATAAGTTGGTAACTTACCTAGCCGTTATTTCTTCCGATGTCCTGGATGTTGGGGATATATCGGTATAGTCGTAGGATGCCACTAGCTTCTTCCGAAGCCCCTGTCGGCGCTGCACACAGCAATACCGACGTGACAAACTAGTCTAGAAGGCGTGTCCTGCCTTCCTTTGGGCCTCCCACGTTTGGCAGCATCCTTGAGAAAGCCCCTTTTATCTTTCCTGCTTTTATGGTGGAGTACTCCACTTGCGCTCCGTAGTACATCCTGTTGACCAGAATTACCCCTATGTATTTAATTGCCTCCTTTCAGGTGGTGGAGCAGTTGCTCTGCTCGTGAAGAGAAACGCCTCCATTTTATGAGCTTCCAGGTCCAGTCCAGAGTCAGACATCTTCGTTTTGCTTCGTTCGGCTTGGTTTCCACGTCCTTGATTTCCTTGGACACCACGAGCAGGGCCAGGACCGAGGACCGATTCTTGCGGAACATTCGGAGTCACCTCATAGGTTTTTGACCCTTCGTAAAGCATTTTCCTATCTGAAAGGTAGCTGGATATTATTAGTTGCAGGTATCTGGAGTGCCTGTCAAGAATAAGCCCCGTTGTGTCTTCGTATCCAATTAGCCGAGTTAAAGGCTTTGCGGATACCTAGTATTACCATCGCGCATTACTACTTTTCTCCCCATTTCCACCGAGTTCCAGTGATGGCTGCTTCCGCCGTGTCTGGTCACTTTGATGGCGTCAACCGTGGAGCATGCCATCTTAAAACTGTTCTGGCTGACCGAGAGCGGTTCTTTGGCCTCAGCGAATTTCGATATGCGGGTAGCGATGGTCATCTCGAGGACTTTCCTTACCGTGTCTAGGAGGCATATGGGCCTGCTTCTGGATCTTCTTCAGCAGCAGAATGAGGTTCTGCTTCTCCGTAACTGGCGTAAACGGCTCCCAATCGTCGGCTGGTATAGTCTCCCTTTTTGGCGGGTGATTCGGGAACAGAGCCTCCACAATTTTCCTTCGGTGTTCCACAAAATCGCGTTCAGGAATGTTTAAGAGCAAAGCACTCCCGAAAAACCGTTTTTTCTACATAAATCAAGATTTTGAGGGTGTTAGAAATATTTCAAACACGGTTTTGTACTATATTTGACCTAATAAACAATTCCTACTAGGTCTCTTCAAAAGTTCCAAAACACTGTCGCACTGTGTAATTTACGCATTGTTGGTCGCAAGCCGACTGTTTTTCGGTGCTTTGGAGTCGAAATAAAAATATTCTCCCAATGCTGTTCTTAAAATAACTCCAATAATTGAATGGTCTATTAATGATAATTTTCCAAATGATAAATCATTTAGATCAGCATGCTTACCTATAAATGGAGACCCTATAAAAAATTAAAACAAAAAAAACCAATCCAATGTCAAGTTATTTTTTATTATTAGTTTTATTTTTATTAATTATTGAATAACATAAAATTGTTTTTATTTTAATAATATTATTATATTATTATACTATTATTATACAATATTTATATATTATTGTTGTTGTATCGTTGTATTCTTCATACGAATCTTCCTTTTCCTTTGACATCGTCCTTGACACAAAAGCATTTCTGTCTATCTGTCTACCATACTCAGCTCAAACCAGGGCACTATGGCGAATTTAAACAGTTTTTGTGACATAAATTAATAACTCAAGATCGGACCAAATATTTGACTTCTGTTTTTTGCATGGGGTTATATTGACCAATATCTTTTACCAATAGCAAAATAGGAGGCGTGGCACCGCTCCTTTTTTTTTGTTAGCTGATGCAAATTTCTGCAGATTTTTTTGAGTACTGTAGCTTGCTGAAATAAGTCTGTTAGACTTTCAACCCTACCACATTTTCTGGCGTGATGCAGCCGATCAGATTTGTAATATTTAAAAGATTTTTATTTTTTAAAATCTCAGTAAATAACCTGATAAAATTTTGGTGAAAAATATCGGTTTATTTCTGGGAGAGAACCTTGTGAGAAGATTGAGTCTCCCCCCACAAGAAAGGTGGCATGGGGCAAAGTCAAGGGGGTTGGGGGGGTGCGAAAGCGGTCAAGCGCTGGGAGTATTTCAAAGATTCTGTACGGGGGGAAAGTAAAAGTGCAGAGACGACGTGGAACGTAACGGTTTTCGGGGTGGCCGTGCAGCCGTATATAAAGACCAGTCGCAGACGACTCAAGTGTGTGTCGCGAAAGGTAGGAAGGCCTGCGTGCGGACATCGCAAGGGCGATATTAAGGCGAACCAACTGCCGCGAATGCAACAAAAACAACAGCAGCGACCTTAGCAGCGTGAACGGCCAACAGGAAAACGACGGAGCCGAGCGGCACCTAGGAGGAACAGCAAGGATCCGGAGCGGAGTCCATTTGAGGAACGAGAACGATATACACGCTTAAAAAGAAGGAACTGAGCGAAAAGTGCAGAGAACTTGGCCTACCAGCGGAGTTCGAGGAGAGGTTCATGCAAATTTCCACCCCCAGGCAGAGAGCGACCAGCCAGACCGAACTCTTAGAGGAGCCTAGAGTAGGAAGGGCATGGAGCCACAATCAAGGAAGTATGTCCCGGTTCAGGTGGATTACGCAAAAGTGGGAGGCTGGTCGTTTCGGTTCGACGAAATTGGTGATCCGTTGGAGTTCCTGGACCGAGTGACATTGTTATCCAACGTGGGTAAAACTCAAGGAAAGCTTCGAAAACTTTTTCCTTCCGAAAGAATTTTTTGGACCAGCACAGATTTACTCAGCAATAGATGCGGCGGCATAGGCCATTGGGCGAGTGGGTTCAGGAACCAAAGAATTTTGAACTGCAAGATGTGCGGGGCGACAAGAGTAAGGAGCACATAACGATGCAAGCGGGTGAAAAATACGCAGCAATCCCACAAACAGAAAGGAATGCAGGGATCGCACGATGCTGCCTCTCAAAATTAATCGGAGAACTGTCAGGAGACGAGCAGCAGCTGTCAGCAATTATCGAGGTCGGAGGCACAAAAGTAAATGCCGTGATAAACACAGCAACGGCGAGATTTGTCTCGGAGGAACAAGCGGTCAGTTCGGAAATCGCCGGGCCACGCCTAGCGACAAGAAGACAGGTAAAGTTGCCCAATGGAACCCACACGGAGTTACGCGCCTCATTCCAGGCGAGAATAAGGTTCGGTAACAAAACAAAGACTCTAAACCTGCTGGTGATTCCAGGCATTGAGGACGACTTAAAGGACGGATGGTGGCAGATCCCTCTGAAGGAAGGACGCAGGAAGTAAACCCTCTTCACTGAACAAGGGAAAGGCCTTCAACAGTGGAAGGTGATGCCGTTCGGGTTACACTCAGCCTCGGCAACGTTTCAGAGGGCCCTTGACCAGGTTATAGGTCCATGCCGTGCCTATATTTCGGAAAAAGAAGGTATGTCAGGAGATGCAAGACGTGAATGAGGTACAAGCCGAACCAGATGGAAGCAGCGTGAAAAATGCTGACACAGGTCCCGGAAGAGCCATGGGCAACGGTATGCGTTGTTGGTCATGATTGATCGGTTTTCGAAGTGGACGTAAATGGTGCCACTATAAAAGCAACGAACAAGGCGCTACAGAGAGCGATACGGGAGAGGATTGTCGCTCGGTATGGAGTTTTGAATGGTGACTGACAATGGCGTGCAGTTCACCAGCCGGAGCTTCTAGAAGTTCCTCGAGAAATTCTGCGTGCGTCACCAGTTCAGCGTTCGCGCCGCAGCAAAATCCCACGGAAAGAGTTAATAGTACGGTCAAGACGATGATCGCTCAGTTCGCAGGAAAGGATCAAAGGACATGGGACGAACACTGGCCAGAGTTAATTCTTGCAGTGATCTCGGCAGTGTCAGAACCCACAGGATTTTCGCCGTGTTTCGTAAGACAGGGCAGAGAGTCAAGAATACCGCGGGCCTTGTTCGACGAAAACTGGTTAGGGACAGGAGCCGGTCAAGCCATGCCGTCGGAGAACGCCGCGCATAGAAACATGGTGCGAGCGGCCCAGGACCAGGCGCCGCACTACAACTTCAGGAGGCGGAAGTGGAGCCCAAAGGTCGGTGCCATTTTTCAAAGGCAGAAAAGATTCACGGCATAACTAGCACCACGGTATGACGGTCCCGACACTGTCGTGGATTTTTTGTCGCCGGTGATTGCCATTGTACGGAACGGCGGCCATAACAAAGAAAAAAAGCACACGTTAGTGAGCTAAAGTGCCAAGATGTAGAGTCTGCGGTAATGGAATAATGAATCCAAAAAAAAAATAAAACAAAGCCCAGTAAAGAAATCTATCGGGGACACCCCTGCCACCAGTCAAGAAACTCCTGATCCGGATTCGCTAGCGCGTGTGCGCTGTGTTTCCTTGGTGGAGCGGAGGTGGGACGACCAGCGGCCAACTCCCGTTCCGGACTCGCTAGCACGTATGTGCGGTGTTTCCATGGTGTGGTGGAGGTGGGAGGTCCAGCGGCCAACTCCCGATCCGGAATCGATAGCGCGTATGCGCAGTCGCAGACGACCCAAGTATGTGTTCCGAAAGGTAGGGCGAACAAACGGCAAAGAAGCAATAGGAACAGCAGCAGCGACCATAGCAGCAAGAACGGCCAACAGGAAACGCCAACGATGGAGCCGAGCGGTACAGAAAAGGAGCAGCAAGGATCCGGAGCGGAGTCCATTTTGGAAGGAGGAGTAATTTATGTTTTGTTTAAAGAATCCTCTAAATAAATATTTTTAACTTTTTCTGTTATCTTTAATATTTCTAGGCTCGGGAAATCACATCGAACTAGAAATTCAGTGGAACAAACTAGCCGCGGCAAATTGTTGCGAGAGGGAAGAAGAAAAACAAAAAAACTTTAAAGTCAAAAACCGAATGAAAAGGTTGGTTTCCGAGGTTAATAAATTAAACTTTTTTTAAAGTAGGAAGCTCGGGTTATGAGCCTTAGAACGAGCATAAAAAACAAATTTGTTGTGTATTATTTGATAGTTTTTTATTTAAAAAGAATACATACATGCGTAACATTTTCGTAATTCTCGGCAACAGTATGTGTACTCCTAGGTTTAAAATGTTAACTTTGTTTTTTACAATTTATTTCTTTTTTGAATATTTTTAATTTGTTATTTCACTGGAAACAAATAGTTATTTTTCTTCGTTATAGTCAAAAAATTACAAAAAAAGTCAGCACTGTTCAAATAAGGGGATAATTTTTATTCTTTTTAATGATATTTAAAATTTAGACGCTGTCAATAAAACATCTCATTTTTCCGAAACATATTATTCTAGTCTCTAAAATGTTAACTTTTTATTTCACGATTTCTTCATGTTTATTTTTTTCTAATTTTTTTTTAAATTCTATTTCTAATTTAAAGCGAAGCATAAATATTAATAAATAACATAAATATATAACATAACTATTCTTAATAGAATTTTTAAAAGCAAAAACGTACATTAGTATTATTAACATAAAACGCGGCGTAGAATAGTTCAATTTATTATTTTTATATAAGTATGTATGTGTATTATAATATGTTTATTTTTCTACGCTGTTTCTACTTAAACTATCATGCAATCGTATCTTTGCATTATAGCATTATACAAGGAAAGAACACGTATTTTTATGTATACTCTTATTAGACTCTTCCAAAGGGATTCAAATCTTTGGTCAACAGTGTGCCATGCAGAAAAGAAGACTTCTTCGATCCCATAACATATAAATATTCTTGATCAAGAAATTTATCTGTGTTGATACCATAGCAGTTCATCTGCTACATCAGATAGTTTTATCTTTTACAGTCACCAAGACCTACAATTTTAAAAATTTAACACGTTAGTATGAGAATTGTTATTTTAATGTCCATAACTCTTCTAAAAAATAGGCCCATTTGGCTGTCAGATTTATATCAGATAAAAATTATCCATAGAAATAGTTTAGAGTCAAATACCATTGGCCCTACAAACATATGAGATTTGTGAGGGCGTGAAAGAAATTTGAAACAAACTGGAACTGAGTCCTTTCTCTTACAGTCTCTGAGACGAACGTGGCCATATCGACACGGGTTTTGATGGTGATCAAAAATATATTTACTTTATGGGGTTGGACAAGATTTACCCTCTGATTCAAAACATCCACATGAATTCGATAAACCCTTGTACCCTACGAGTACCGGTTTTCATAACAGGTTACCACCTTATAACGGGTATTGAATATATAAATATTTTTATTATGCAAGTGAATTGAATCTGACTCAGCGATATTAAAGTGAAAGCTTTTAGCGCTCTAGAAAACATTTTGATAGAATTAAGATTGTTTTAGATTTTTTGTACATTCGTCTCAAAAAATGGCTCTATAGTCGGTACGGAAAATTTTTGAAAAACTTTAGTGTCAAACATTTACTAGGACATTTTAAAATGAAATTCAGCTTAGTCGGACGATGTTTAGAGTAGAAATACATTAAAAAGTTGAAGTGTCTCAAAAAACTACTACAACAATATCCGACCATGGCCTTCCATGAAAAGCACTCCCTTTTTTCGTGGTTTATATTATTAGTACATTTGAATAATAATTATGCCTTTTTTTTAACCAATCTGATTTGTATGTAAAGACTGAGGAATGTGTCTTTACATGAGGAATGTGTCTTTCCTGTTTTCTCACAGGAATGTGAGCAAAATTAGAGCTGAAAAAGAAAGAACGTCTATAGTCGAGTTTCCCGACTATATTATACCCGTTAGTCATCTCTTCCATCTCTTCAACTTTAATGGAACGGATTCTCAGCAACAAAGTTTTGTTTCATAATTTTACGCTTGGCCAAAAAACAACAGCAGCCCCTATACTGTTGGCAACATTTTGACACAGACTTGATCAGTACGGATACTTTACGAGTTCAAGGGCCAAATCGGATAGCTCAATCTCTAATGATCTTCGAGATCCACGCATTCAACGTTTTAGCCCATTTGTATGTGAACTGGAATATACATATGTATGTGACTATATCTCTTCTAAAAATCGTCGGATTACGATGAAATTTGTTTTTCAGATATATACATAGATATAGTATAGAAATAGTTTGGTAGTAAAAGTTTTTCAAAAAACCTTTCATGGCAAAAATGTTAATCGCTATGCCAAATCCTATAGCTCCATCTCTTATAGTCTCTGAGATCCACGCGTTCATACGGACAGACGGACGGACATGGCTATATTGACTCTGCTGTTAATGCTGATCAAGAATTTATATACTTCATGAAGTCGGAGATGATTTCGTTTCTATGTTACTTACACTCACACGACTACAATATATCCTTGTACTCTACGAGTATCGGTTTCTACGAGTATAAAAACAAGAAAGGAAAGCTAACTTCGTGCGGAGCCGAAGTTGATATACCCTTGCAGTTAAAACCGGATATATATCGCAAACATCGGATTATTGGCCGATCCTTATGAGAATATCATAAAATAACCAATTTATTACAATAAAAAATCTTAAACAAAGTACCAAGTTTCCATCTTCAAAAATACCAAATTTGGTATTTTTACCAAATACCATTTCCGATCGTTCAGTTATATGGCAGCTATAAGATATAACTGACCCAAAATAGAATCTGTACGAAGTTCCAGCTTTTTATCTTCAAAAACACCAAAGTTTGTTAATTTCCGATTGTTCAGTTATATGGCAGCTATAGGATATAGTCGGCTGATCCTTATGAAATTTGGCATGTTGTATTATTGTTGTGCCAAAAATAGCATTCGTACTAAATCCTAATTCTCTAGCTTTAAAAACACCGAAGTTATAGCATTTCCGATCAATCAGATATATGGCAGCTATATGATATAGTCGGCCGATCCTTATGAAATTTGGTAGGTCGTATGATTTTGCCAAAAGTGGCATTCGTACAAAATCTGAACTCTGTAACTCGAAAAACACCAAAGTTATACCATTTCCGATCAATCAGTTATATGGCAGCTATAAGATATAGTCGGCCGATCCCGGCCGTTCCGACTTATATACTGCGTGCAAAGGAAAGAAGGGTGTGTGCCAAGTTTCAAGACGATAGCTTTAAAACTGAGAGACTAGTTCGCGTAGAAACAGACAGACAGACGGACAGACGGACAGACGGACATGCTCATATCAACTCAGGAGGTGATCCTGATCAAGAATATATATACTTTATAGGGTCGGAGATGTCTCCTTCACTGCGTTGCACACTTTTGACCAAAATTATAATACCCTCTGCAAGGGTATAATGACCCTTAAAAACTGCACTGAACTCAAAAATACATAAAATTCACAAATACGAGGACACAATAAGCAAGGACATCTAGATAAAGATTGACATTGATAAGATAAAGATATCCTAATATACAACATAAAAAAAAGAGTGATCCAAATAAATGATATACCAATCACATGGTACAGCTTTAATGTTTTTCAAAACATTTTACAAAAGTGTGAGAGAAATTTCTGTAAAAATGAAGCGATTATGATTCCATAAATTTTTGATGGGAGCACATTGGAATCTCCTGACAAAATATTTTTCTGTAACAACATTCTAATTTACAATACGCGTCAATTGACCCCTCCACACTTTTCTTCTTATTCTCAGCTGAAAAGATGTTATAGAGTTTGTCCATCCGTTTGTGGGCTTGTATGTTTGTTTCCTCTGAAGATCAATCTGAAAAAATTGTAAAAAAAAAGTTTTTTTATTCTACAACGTGTGTAACACTTTACAATTAATAATAAAAAAAATATAAAAAAATAAAACAAGAAAGGAAAGCTAACTTCGGGCGGAGCCGAAGTTGATATACCCTTGCAGCTAAAACAGGATATATATCGCTAAAATCGGATATAGTTGACCGATACTTATGGGAATATCATAATATAACCAATAAATTACAAGACAAAATCTAAAAAAAAGCCCAAACTTCTATCATGAAGAACCCCAAAGTTGGTAAAAATACCATTTCCGATCGTTCAGTTATTTGGCAGCTATAAGATATAGTCGGCCGATCCATATGAAACTTGATAAGTCGTATTATTTTTCTAAAAATAGAATTCATAGAAAATACCAACTTTCTAGCTCGAAAAACACTGAAGTTATGCCATTTCCGATCAATCAGTTATATGGCAGATATAGGATATAGTCGGCTGATCCTTATAAAATTTGGCATGTTGAATTATTTTGCCAAAAATAGCAATCGTACCAAATCCGAATTCTCTAGCTTTAAAAATACCAAAGTTATAGCATTTCCGATCAATCAGTTATATGGCAGCTATAAGATATAGTCGGCCGATCCTTATGAAATTTGGTAGGTCGTATTATTTTGCCAAAAATAGCATTCGTACAAAATCTGAACTCTGTAACTCGAAAAACACCAAAGTTAAACCATTTCCGATCAATCAGTTATATGGCAGCTATAAGATATAGTCGGCCGATCCCGGCCGTTCCGACTTATATACTGCGTGCAAAGAAAAGAAGGGTGTGTGCAAAGTTTCAAGACGATAGCTTTAAAACTGAGAGACTAGTTTGCGTAGAAACAGACGGACAGACAGACGGACAGACGGACAGACGGACATGCTTATATCAACTCAGGAGGTGATCCTGATCAAGAATATATATACTTTATAGGGTCGGAGATGTCTCCTTCACTGCGTTGCACACTTTTGGACAAAATTATAATACCCTCTGCAAGGGTATAAAAAATATAAAAAATAAAAAAAATATAAAAAATAAAAAAACACCTTACAAAAATTAAAACATACTTTATGTCATTTAAAAGGTTTTTAATTGTCCAGTTCTCTTTCTTCAAGACCAAAATTCTAAATAGTGAGAAAAAAACGGAACCGAAATTGTTTTCCATTCGACGCGCTCGGATCGATGGCGCCAATGCCAATGTGAGAATTAGCCCTTCATGCTTTCGCGACATAGATTCTCCCGATATTTTTCTCCTCTCCTCTGACAATGTGGAGCAACGGAGAGCAACTCCTGGGTTGACGGACAGCTGTATTCTAGCACCTAAGTATGCGGAGTGAACTCCCGCTGGAATCTCAAGGATCTCAAGGATCCTTGAGCAAAGGTCAAGATCAAAGCCATGGGATCAAAGATGCGACTGCATAACACTTAAGAACAATGGCTCATAAGTTTAGATCCATTCAAATAAGTACAATAATAAAAATCAATAAATAACAATAAATCAATCCATCCATTATCCTATGAGGGACGCCATAGAGAGCATCCGAGCTCTCAACGAGTGACTGGCCGCCCAGACGGACGAGCAGAGACGCAAAGAAGCGCCTAAATCCCACCAGGCAGCGGCAGCGAACCGGGAGCGAAACCCAGGAGGAACTGCCCAAGGAAAAGTCAAAGCCGGACGCACTTGTCATCACGGTCAAAAGGAAAACGACATGAAGCACGGGTGAAGCAGGGCAAGAAGCTGCAAGGACTAAGAGAATCAGCATCGAGGATTAGGAGGACCCAGAAGGAGCTACTTCTCCAGCTAAAGAAATCAGGAGAGGAAACCGCTGGAATTAAAGCACTGGTCTCGGAATCGATAATCAGGTGGCACTCTGAACCACTGGGGACAGACTGTGGTGATCTCGTCCAGGGATTGATCGCTCACGTATGTGCCAGAGGTTTGGCAAGGACGGCCATATGGCTAAAAACTGCGCGGAGGTACCAAAGTGCACCAGCCTTCTGGTGCAGAACGTATAACAAGGCTCCAAGGACTTCGCCGCTCTAGACGTGGTCTTAGCCAAACGAGGTCAAAAGTTGACGTATAACAAGGCATGTGGTCGATCACCGGTTTCACCGTTGTGAGCAGCACATTAATTAGAAAGTGCGACTGGGAGGTCAGTGATGCTTTTCCTTTCAGCGACCACCATTCCATACACTTCATCCTTGGAGGGGTAAGTGTAAAATGGATTTCCAAGGTGACAGGACCAAAATGGAAGGACAAGTGTTTTGATCGAAAAGCACTTTCGGTAGCTCTGCAGACGTTCAACTGGACCCCATCATCCTCCCCGGGTGGAGAAAAGAATGAAATAGCAGCAGGATATGCCTGGGAGAAAACCGAGCAGAAAAGGATCATCAGTATAGAGAACTGATCATCAGATCGGAGGGATTCAAGGTAGCTAAGAGGGCACTGAATCTATCTATAAATGCCAGCAAACTCGAGTGTCCGGAGAGTGTTTAAAAATATCTGCACGCAATATCTGCTAAGACGCAGAGGTGGACCCATAGGGAACAGCCTACAATATCGTTCTACAATATCGTTAGCCTACAAATTAAAAGGGCACGAACACATTAGGCCAACATGCCCTAAACTATAGTGAAGTATGCCCTATACTTCACAATAGTGAAGTCTCTGTTCCCGTAGCACCCGCCCAAAAAGAGAAATTCTACCTAAATTGAGAACCATTTGCGCCAGTTACGGACGAAGAGATCAGGATTTACGCAAAAAAGATTGACGCTAGAAATACTTCATTACCAGACGGAGTTCCAAATGCTTCAGACAGGCAATGCAGAAAAAACTGGAGGGCTTCGCTGGGACCTTCAACAAGTGTATCCAGCACGGCACTTTTTCAAAAAAGTGTAAGAGGAAACACTTCATTCTGCTGCCGAAAGGGAACAAATTCCCCGTAATAACCATTGCTACTTGCATCTCGGAAGGATATGTTGAGGATAAAGGAACGCTTTCGGTCAACCAGTACGGACTGGACCTGGCAGCTCATAAAACGGAGGCGGTACTCTTCGCGAGCAGGAAGAAGGTGGAGTATATTTCCATCCAGGTGGGCAACTGCTTCATAAAGTCAAAGGAGGCAATCAAATAACTAAGTTAATGTTTGACAACAGGTTGTTCTACGGAGCGCACGTGGAGTACGTGACCGTAATAGCAACAGGGATCCAAGGAGCTGTCAATGGTGGGAGGCCCAAAGGAAGTCAGGAGACGCCTTCTGGCCAGGGTCGTCATGTCGGTCTTGCTGTACACAGCTTAGATATGGGCTGCTTCAGTCAGCAGACACCAGGGGCTTAGGAGGAATCTAGAGGCATCTTACCGACTATTGCCCCTACGCGTCATTTCCGGCTTCGGAACAATATCGGAACAGCCGGAATGATACCAATCGACATTCTGGTTAATGACGCTAATAACTGATCGATCTATAGTATATATATACTATAACTTGTTGGTGGTTAATTTACGCTACATTAAACGTTACACACGTAAAACTATTCTTATTCCGAACAATAAAGAAAAACTAAAAGAATACTGACACGTGCAACGTCACAAAAATGAATATTAAATATTTTGGGCGTGGCTTTGCGGGTTTGTCACCATTATTTTACCTAGTCAAGAGGCTCTTTATTTAAAATAAATTAGACACTTTTAAGACCGTTAACATTTTTTAAAATTGATTAACTTTAGGAGCCGTGTGATGGCCTTTAGATGTATTTTTTAATGGATTTTATGTGTCTTTAGAAAATTAGGAACTATTTCTATTACAAGTTCAATAAAAACAACCAAACAAATGCTGTTGAAGATTTTTTGATTGACATGATTTTTTATAACCAGTATTCTTAGAATACAAGGGTTGATTATATTCGTGTGAATGAATGTAACATAAAGAAGGAATCATCTTCAACCCCATCTGTCCGTATAAACGCGTGGATCTCAGAGACTATAAAAGATAGAGCTATAGGATTTGGCATGGAGACTCCTATAATGCCCAAGCAGCCCCATTCCAATGGCTAATTGTCGCCTACAAATAGAAATTCGAAAATTTTTTTTTTTTAATCCGGAAAATTTTGAGAGTAGTTATAGATTATTTTATTCTGCTTTCCTACTGAACCGGTAATATGGTCTTAGTTGGTAGTAGGAATAGCAGGAAGGATCATAAATTTGGGTGGAACCAGTTCTTTCATAGAAAACATAGATAGGGAAATGTAGTTATTTATTTGTTTAATTGGTGCTAGAAAAGCTTTGTATAATATCAAAAGGCATTATTTTAGTGCCCATTCAAACTTTTTAATTAACGAAAAACGAAATAAAAAACAATGTTTTTTCGCTCAGTCAAAAATGATTGGCTCTCATTATTTTTTGCAGCTTACGCACACACTCAAATGTTGAATATGTATGCGTTTTGCGCACCACTGCTTAAAGGTTAGTTAAAGTACTCGACTCGACTATAGCCCGCTTCTATTTAATCTCCTTAAATATGAACTAAATACTTAAGTTTGGATTTAAAATATTTTATTTATGGTCAAATAAGTAGGACTTGTAGTAAGTTCTTATGTATATCTTTTCAAAGACTTGTTTGGTGCATTAAGGTTGATTGAATGATCCAATCTGTTATTGGATTCTTTTAATGAAGAAAATCAAGTTTCACCTTGGGTATACCCGGTAATCGTAGAGTACTATGGTATATTGTAATCGTGTGAGTACATGAAACATAGAGAAGCAATAATCTCCGACCCCGTAAAGTATATATATTCTTGATCATCATCAACAGCCGAGTCGTTATGGCCATGTCTGTCCGTATGAAGGCGTGGATCTCAGAGACTATAAGAGACTAAAAAGCCTATAATCTATACTATAGAGATATAGCATTTGGCATGATGACTTTTACAATGCCCACGCAGTTCAAGGACTTACAAAAATCTTCCAGTACTTGCGCTACAGAATCCTAGGCTATTCTAGGCTATCCTTTATCCTAGGCTTAAATCTTCTGGTGGGTAATAGGTGCACAGAACCCGCATTCATAGTCAAGAACAGAAGGGAAGTACTCGACATTACTCTCTAATCTAACTCCGTAGCAGAAAAGATTGTTAGATGGGGAGTCCAAGAGAAGCACTCCTTCTCGGACTGCCGGTACATTGAATTAGTGGTCAATTTCGAGAACTTCACTTGACTAACAGTATGCAATCCTAAGAAAGCGAGCTATAAAGGAAAAAAAGGAAACCTCCAACAAGGGACGTTAACAGCAGGCAGACCTGGGCATGCCAGCGCATTCAATAAGGTCCGCTTTATAATCAGATCGGTCAGTAGCAAGTCAAAGAAACCACAATCAAGAAACCCCTTAAGACCAAGTTCCGTAAAGCCTTTAATTTCGCTAGTAATGCAAACAAAGAGGTAAACTGAGAGGCGTACAAAGCGCAACTCAAGCAGTTAAACAAAGAACTGCGTAGGGCTAAAAGAGATGCCTGGACCAAGTTCTGCACGAACATTCAACAGACATCGGAGCCCTTCCGACTCAGGAAGATTATCGCAACAACTGCACCAAATGTAGGACACATTAAAACCTCAGATGGTAGCTGGACCACGTCCAGTGAGGCTCTAGGCTCTAAACCCTAGAGGCTCTCACTAATGCACATTTCCCAGGGTGCTCTTAAGAAGAAATAACCCCGGAAACGCAGAGACTAGGGGACAGCCTTTCCTTCCCAAAACCAACTCGGATACATATTGACTAACAGGTATCTCAAGGTATCTCGCGTACAGGAAGGGCCGATCCCTGAGACGGCACTCCACGAGATTTGTACGATCGTCGAAAATCGTCGGTTACTAGTCTACTACGATAACTAGAATGTGGTGGTTGCAAAGTTATCGCTTATTTTGTAATAGCCTTCTCTGAAAAATTTCAGACTCCATGCGACCGCATGACGGACAAACTTAAGGTTATCGCAATATGGGCAGTTAGGAACGGAGTAGGATTTAACCCATGCAAGACCGAGCTTGTCCTCTTCACTAGGAAGTAAAAAATACCGAATTTAAGGCTTCCAAAACTATAAAACTAGGAAACACTCTCCCTCATCGTCTTAGTGGCAACGCCAAGTACCTAGGGATTACGCTCGACAGGAAACTGGGCTGGATGTTAAACACTATAAAGCAACCAAACAAACTCCACATGTAGATAGAGATTTAGGAAAATGCAAAGGATAGCGGAGGTCTGCATTACAGTCAGCCCATGTATTACACCAACAGACGCCCTAGACTTCATTCTCGACCTTTTACCTGTAGAGATAGTGGGGGCCAAGATAGCCACGCTATCGGCAACTATGGACATACCAAGTTGGAACTACACCACTTCACGCCTACCGGGGCTACAGACTACTAAGGTATCTATTATTATCTACAGAGTATAAGGTATCTATTCCGAGGGAGTAATGGGCCACACAAATCCCGGGACCAGCCGGTTCCCTTCATATTTACACAGACGGTTCAAAATTGAATGGCTAGGTGGGAGGCGGTTTCCATTGCGAGCGCCTGTGTCTAAATGAGTCCTTCAGACTCCCCGACCACTGTAGTGTGTTCCAAGCAGAAATACTAGCTATCGGGGAAGCTCTTAGATCTCCAGCACTT